>OZ010660.1:48867132-51367132 GCA_963932335.1 Andrena marginata
TAACGGTTGATTAATCGACGGACCGGGTCGGAATTCCAGGGACCACATGAATAAATCGTTCGCGAGATAGTACGTCGCCGACCTTGGACCGCGTGATAAAGGATTAAATCGGGATCGATGGATTACGACATGAATCGAGGGGTGGGGGGGTGGGGGGGGGATAAGTTCGTCTTCGTCCTTCGTTTCTGTGGTTCGAAGCGATGAAGTCGATCGGTCGATTGGGGTCTCGGATGAATAGTTTAGCCGCGGAGGACGTAGCCCCCCGCGGCGGGCAAAAGCTCTTCCTTGGATCGGAACAGATCGAACGTGTTCGCGGTAGAAGGCGACACGGTGAGCGGGTGCGTATCGGTGCGATATTAAACGGAACGGAAAAACGGGCGGAGGGGAAAGTAACGAGAAACGTGAGAACCGAACGAAACAGAAGGATATAACCAATGGAAACGAATACTCCACGCACATCGAAGGTCTCTTAGCGGGCGTGTGGACGGGTGTACGGCGCGCGTGAACATACAGATTTACAATTAAACGATCGACCACTTGTCATAATTGCGCGGTAGCCTTTCTGTACCACGAAGTTCTGAAGGAGGAACTAATAAGAGGGGGATATCTACCTGTAGATAGGTGTATGGTTGAATGTCGTTGCCTGTGACCGAGCACGCGAAACTGCGGTAGTTCCACCTCGTTCGAGATGCCGACCGACTGTAGGCCGGCGTTCCATTTGTACCGAATATCGCGCATTGTGTATCCAACTGCCGGGAGAACAAGAACACAAATATCTTCGCTCTAACATACAATAATTAGACACTCAAGTTTTGTGTTTGGGTTTGGGGGGGGGGGGCAGGGGTTCTCGAGGAGTACGGGGTTGTTCCGAAGGTATCGGAAGGTTTGGGGGATCGTAGACAGAAGCGAAACATCGTCGAGCACCCTAAACCGATTTTATACTCTCTTTTATACTACCGCTACAGATCGCTGGCTTTTAACGATACTTATTTCATATTCGCTACTGTTCTACAATCGGCTCGGCTTAGGGTGCGTCCGAGAGCTGCAAAATCGTTGGCATGTTCGAGCTAGCCGCACTAGTCGCTGACCGAAGTGACTAGATCAGTTCAGCCGCTGTTTACACGATCGAACTCGAGGATACTTCGGCGCAAACTCTTCCTCGTGCACCCACGAGAGGCACTCAGTCTACACTCCGTTAAATCTCAAGATCGTTGGTCGATGAATGTCCCGTCGCCGGTACCGGTCGACGATTCGCTTCTCGTGCGTCCACGACTCCCTCGCGAGATCCGACGCAGGGGTGCAACGGGCGCGATCGAGGCCACGCGTCGTTGTCAAGGTCCGAGGCGCCCGATCTCTGTTCGGTAGACAAAGGGTGCCGATCTTCTTCGCGCCGTTAGCGACGCGCTTTCCCGATCGATCGGAGAATCGCGCCTATTTATGCCCCTCTAATTCCGCGCCGTGGCCTCGAGCTGGCACATACCGCCCCGAGAAACATTCCTCCGTAACTGAATCTTAGGTGATTACGATCGTTACACCGCATACCAGGCACCAAAGTGGCATTCCATCGCGGCGGCGCCCACATTGCGCGAGCATCGTCGAAACGTGGATTAAGCGATCCGCCCCGCACGACCGCGGGCATTCGAGATTAACTGCTTTTGTTTTTGGAACAGGGAAATACTATCGCGCCCGCTCCGTTTGCTCATTTTCGGCTGGCAAATGCCTCGGCCGTAATTCCGCTCCGGCGGATGCTTTACTCCGCTCCCGACAGATTTATCCGCGCAATGTTCGCGGCTCTGCGCTGCCGATTGCCAACTCCATGATCCCCATTGTTCCGCGGCGCGGGTGTCTCTTCCTTGAAATATCGAACGGGGACGACTTTCAAACACGTCCCGTGGGTTTGACAACGGAATTCTCGGTATAGTCTAGTTCCCTTTTTCTCGTAGCTACTTCCCAACAATTTCATTCTACGCGATTGAGCGGGGAATATCCTCGGTAGGAATTGATACTTCGGTTACCTAAGAATTTCATTCTCATCTTCTATACAAACTAGCTTCCCTATTTATCGCATTTCCAATCGAAAGTAGCTTCCAGCCTAATTTTTAATTATACAACGATAGATCACTTTTATATAACCAAAATATATTTTCCGCCTCTCATCATCACTAACCCCGAGGCTCCGAATGTTCCAATTCCTTTCGCGTAGAATTTCACCCCCCGCGCGACGTACGATCGTAGCCATAACCGTGCATAAGTTATTCGAGCGAGTGCACACCCCATTTACGTAAAAGGTACTCGATTCTCCGCGAGAAAACTTTGTTCGCGAAACGAAACAGTAATGCTCCCCTGCCGACGGTCGTCGTATCGTTTTGGCGCGGCGCGCGCGATGCACCCGGCAGAGGTCGAGGAACGTTTCAATAAAGATGTCCTGGAGCGAGGGTGGAGTGGGGTGGCAACGTTAAGCATTACGGGTTCGGGTTGAAGGGCGGCGGGTGGGCTGCGTGGAGGGGGTTGAGAGAGTGGCGGCCCGTTGAATACCCTTAAAAGGAGGGAGGGTTTGCGGCAACATTAGCAGAGTACCCAGAGGACGTGGCGGTGGTTACCAAAAGTTTAGGGGTATAAGACGATATAAGTGGAAAGTGTATAAGTAGAATATGGAGAAGCGAAGAAAAAAAGTTTTCGTGCCTTGGCATGCGGTGGTGGTTGCGTGGGATCCGGAAAATAGGTGGGCTCGCGCAAACACACGCACACACACACACACACACACACACAGGTGCACATGCATTAGCGTTACACAGTCGCATGCCTCGTGCCACGTAATTTTTGTACCGTCATGCCCGATGCCGCATGCTGCGTGCTTCACCAGTGACACGAATTCTGAACACGGAATTTAACTTCCTTCTTACATGTTCTTTACTCCCGCCGCGGTCTACTCGCGTCGCACGTAAAACGAGCTTTTGTCGGATACTTGCTCAGCTTCCACCGTGTTTCGCGTAGCCATTGACGATGGTTTTTATTCAAGAAATCACTGGGACACCTTTCCTCAGCGCGGGGCGCGTAAGATTGTTTGAAACGGCAAGTGCTCGCGTAGCACCAGCACTCGTGCCGTTGGAACGGTGACTCGAGGAAAGAATGGAACGAGCCCCAACGGCTTCTGGTTGCTAGGAACTTCGCGATTTCTAACGGAGACGCGAGAGTAAGTTAGAATAGTTGCGTGACTATATTTGGACGTCGGTATGTAGCACTAACGAGGAGATACGAAAGCAGTAGAGTTCTCGGTTTTCGGTTCCCTTTTCAGGTGGATCTAAAAGGGGGACGAAGGAGTACGCGCTGGAAAGTTTGCGCTAATACGCGGGGACTGTAAAGAGATTCGGCGTTGAAGAGTTGCTAACCCGCAACTGTGAATTGAATCTCTTTGAATCCAGTTCTCCTCGCGGGGCTTTCGATATCTTTCTAAATATCGCGCATCGTCACAAACACTCGAACAAAACGTCCCGCCTTTTCCGCCCTAGACCCACCGATCGGAAGCTGATTCACGTCGATCACCCTACTGCTATCGGCCTTCATTTCTCCGCGTAACTTCTTCATCGTTCCATATCCTTCTTCCCTCAGTTTCACCTCGACGTCCGAGCCAAAGGATGCGTCCCTCTATTCGACAAAGAGCCTCACTTCTGGTAAACGTGTCGGGTCCCGTCGATGACCCACGCAGCGCCCGACGTTTCAGTCTATTTACAGCCGAGAGTAAGGGAAAAGTTCGTGTCACTCGAGGGTAGCCCGGCCGGGGGAACTCGGTCCCCGGATAGGGCGCAAGAAAATTACGTCACGTGCCAATCTACGTGCCTACTTTGCCATCCAGTATAAGAAACGATCCACTACCAATGGCTGAGCATACGCAAGGAAACAAAGGTGGCCGTTGGCTGGGGTTGGTGGGCAGGGGTAACGATAATTACGGAATTATTAATATAAATCGGTTCAGAGTCATAGATCATAACCATGTACCATAGGCATACCGAACGAACGGGGGCCACGGCGTCTCGTCGTGGCTAAAATGCTGCAGTAGTTTCGTTCTTTTACATGCGCTGGGGCTAGATGCACAATGCGTTTTAATTCGGTCGCACCGTAGTCGACACGTCGTTTCTGTGTTTAGCCTCCTTCGGGGCTGGCCGTCGTCGGCCCTTACTACGTCCCCGGACACGAGGCTCAGTGCTATATGTCGGAGGCTTTTCATTTTAAAAAAGGGGGGCATAGGGTCTGGGGTTCTTGGTTTGTGATACAGTGATGGTTCAGTGGTGGTGGTGGTGGTGGTGGTGGTGGTAGTGGTGGTAGTGATAGTGGCGGTGGTGGTGACGGTAGTTTGTGACAGTGGCAAAGTGGTGACGGTGTTGAAAGTAGCACACGTTCGTAGACATTCACCTTTCTGGAGCCGATCGTTTGGCCATTTTCCGATCCGAAACTCTGGTATTTACAGCCGTGCGTGTGCTCTATGGTTTTCTCAAGTTTCGGTGCGATTTCTCCGTCGATCGGCACATACTTCCCTTTCGTTACGAACAAACGTTTCATCTATTCATCTATTTACATACTTTTTTTTCTCTCTCTTTTATTTACTTATTTTTTTTTTCCTTTCCGGTCTCCGTAAGCTTCGTTCCGGAAGGAGTTCAGCCTGCGCCTGCACGTTCCCGAATCTATAGCAGAGGTCGTAAGAGATACCACGAGAGACACTTCGAGGCGGCGGCTTGCGCTTCGAGGACTATGTGGGTGCGGAGAAATTACACGTTCGACTAAGACCGATACGTGATAGTTGGCAACAGTGGTAAATTGGTAGAGTGGAGACCCTTCGGAGGATGCTCGTAAATACGCTTTACGGTTACGTACGGTCCTATGTCACGCAGATTGCGATCGAGGGCGCCGAAGCTCGTGGCTCCTCCCTTCGATCGTTCACCGCGACCTCTCTTTAGGCACTTCGTACCCTCGTTCATTTATTCGATCGTCTTTCGTGAAACCACCAGGAAATACGTTACGCCTCCGTTGCGTGGAACGTCGGTCGGCTCGGTGTCCACCGCACCGTGGATCAACGATCGACCGTGGATTCTGCGCGATCGAGCTCACTACCTGTCGTTTCGAGATTACTGCAAATTGCACGTCCGCTCTCGTCGGCGAATTACAGCGTCGCGTAACAGCCGATCGCGATTACACGGGAACGCGTCCGTGTCAACGGGTAAATTGGCTGAACAACAAGAGGCCTCTCATTACCGTTTCTTTTTGCCTCTCCCATCCCCGTCTCCTCGCAGTTGAACGAAGTAATTTACAGGCCTGGCCAAGTTGCCGTTGACAGTTCCCGGTTGAGTCGATAAATCGCGACAATAACGAATGGCCGTGCAGTTTTATAACGAGATTAAAAATAACCATACAAACGAATCAGCCGGAATTTAATTAATACCTCGACGGGTATACGCGGATTTATTATTCCCTGTAAATCAGGATATACCGGGATAATGTTACGCGATTCGTCGGACGCGAATACGTCATTTTTGATCCGTTACTAACGACCCACCGTTGCGTGGAAAGGTCCGGCTGATATTTCTCAATCAGGCGGGTGCAGATTCGAAGAATTCGATAGTATCGAATTGATTGGAGCGAATGGTGATTGTCAAGGGTGATTGGCTGAATATTGTCTGTGTTCGTTCATTGTTGATCGTATATTGCGAGAAAAATGTACGCGATGTAACTAATAAGGTAAGATCACGAACCCGGAAATTTAAAACAATCTGAAAGTTTGTGAATATGTAGGGGACTTCCTCCTAATTGCAACATAATTTTTGTTTGCTGCCTAAATTCATTTTAAGGGAGTGAAATTAACACATAAAAAGTTAGCTATTTTTCAATTGTATTTTTTTGTAACTTCACAATCTGTAAGAGATAGAAAAAATTCAAGACAAAAGTTACTTCTTTTAATTAGGACTATCATTTGGTAACATATAGTTCGCGAGTTGTAACTCAAAATCGGAAAATAGCCGGAATTTAAGGGGTTAATTGCACCCCCTTGAAATGAATTTTGGCAACAAACAAAAATTGCGTTGTAATCAGGAGGAAATCCTTTACATATTCGCAAAGTTTTATGATTTTTTGAATTTCCGGGTTCGAGATCTTTCCTGGTAAGTGAGACGCGGTTCCACGTCTTAAAGTAACTCGAAACGATAGAATGAATCCATGAAGTCTCATAGGAAGCTTGTCCGAACTCGACTTAATTACAGTTAATACCGATAGAATATCCGCCAACGAAGTCAGTACTGAATCAGATTTCACGCAGGAAGTTAGGCAATCCGGAAATGCAAAAAATTACCCAACTTTTTGTGCAGGTGTAATAGTTCATGCATGAGGCAAAACTATTCTTTGTTGCGGATGAAATCACCCATTGAAAAAAATGTAGAATTTTCTTTGTCATGGAATATTTATGCACTTAGCCAATAAGTTCTGTCACGCTGTTAAATATTTTTCGAACACCAACGTGTCTTTCAAGAACCAGCTCTTATAGATACCGTAAACTGGGGTGACTTTGCCAGCCCGGGGTGACATTGCCCACTTTTCGGAAAGACTTTATTTTATTTTATTGTGAAGTAATTACAACATATGGTGCTTTGTAATCGATAGCAATAATTTATCCAAGGGCAACCGCAAAAAAAATAGCGAATTCAATCATATGGTAATTTTTCAGTCAGAGTAAAAAAGGGGGCAATGTTACCCCGGGGGGTAAAGTCACCCCAGTTTACGGTACTGCATCTTGTCACTTGTTACATATCTCCGTGTTCTGTTCATGTATATTTTTTCTTTTACCAAAAGGTGCCCACTCATATATCAATAAATAAATAAATAAACGTCTGGAGAACAGTGAGAGATATGGAAAAGAAGCTTAAACAAAAGTTGCACCTTTGTTTTATATCTACAAAACTGCATAAAAATAATTATCGAAAAATTCATACATTCTAACCTACCCCCACCCCCACCCCCACCCACCAAATCCACTTAATTCGATAATTACTTTCGCGCAGTTTTGTAGATTTAACTTTTTTTGAAACTTTTTTCGATATCCCTCACCGTTCTCCAGATATGCCACGAAAAAGAAAATTCTACATCTTCTTCGAGAGATGATTTCACCCTCTAAACCCGCACTATACCATTAACAAAAAATTGTTTTCTATTACTGATAAGCTACTTCACTTGCACACAATGTTACATAATTTTCTGAATTTTTGCCTTGCCTAACTTCTCTTGTCAGTGAAACTCGCGTGTAACCAACTAATTCTCAAATCCACACGAAGACAATGCCACCCCCTTCTCGATTCCACCGCAATACTTACATCCGCCCTGCGTTTCAATTCAACGCCTGGATGAAGGTGCATTTCGCTTATCAAACAAGAATCAGCCGAAGGCCCCGACTAATTACATCCGATTTAATATTCCAGGTACCGAGTAACTTTCCGCGAAAGCCAGCCGGGACGTCGCCAGCCGCGGGCCCTTCATCCATTTACGTAAGTAGCGGCAGCCTCGATATTAATTGCCGTTAATTACCATCTTCGGGATGGACGACGGGGACGAGCGGCGGTTAGCAGGGATCGGTACAGAAATATTTCGCAACGGGCGGCAATAATTCCGAAGCCGGAGCAATTAAGGGCGAAAGCACGATCCGGCTTTCCGGCCCGCCCGAAACTAATCAACGAACTTGGTCAAGTCACTTTGATATCTCGAGTGTCCGACTTCCGGCGGCCTTTCGCCGTTGTCCCCCGCGCGAACGACTGACTTTTAATATAGATCTCTTAGCAGGAACGAGTTAGGGGCGAAACTTTTTCCATTGTCCCCGGGTATAGATTACCAATCCGGGGCTATAGTCTCGAGGCTCGGTATAATCAAAGGCACCGGATGCGTTTCACGACTCTTTTTGTTTCCTCATCATCCCGGCCACCCTCTCCGCCGCCGTTGCTACCCCCCACTGATCGTAATTTAAGCCGTAATAGCGGTGCACGCGATTTTTGCATTTATTTGCGCGCACATCTGACTGCCAAAGGCACGGCGAAGCGGGCGCTGCCGTTTTCGAGGAAACCGTTCACGGGCCTACGATTCCCTGCAACGTCACCGCGGTGGGAGACGCGTTCGACGGTAATTAGCAGCGTCGAGTTGTCCATTCGATATTCTCGGGTAGTCGAAAGTCGCGCAGGCTTGAGCTACTTTTAAAGGATCATTTGGATTCCTGATTAATGGAACTTCAGAACTTTCTGAGCTGTTGACTGAATACTTCTTACTTGGACCGAACGGTGTGTACCTCATCACCCCTATCGCTTTTGAACTCACGAAGAAGCGACGAGAATAAGAGAGACTTTATTCTACGATTTACCCTAAAACTGATCCACCCTTATTCCCGCCAGTTTCTCGCAAGGTCAGACTCGATACCGATACCCGGACGCACACTCTTCTCACGCGACTTTCACCGACGAACCTTGCGGCGTTCGCGAATATTTTTATTCCCGGGAGTAATCGAGTTTCGTCGGAGCTAACACCGGCTATCGATAATATCTCGCGCGGTTATCGTGGTCCGAGGCGAACACCCGGCCACCGGATTAAACGGTACAATTACCGAACTTATTGATAGAAGGGGACAATGATTTAATGGCCGCCGGACCGCCAGCGTAATTACCGGCAACGTATTAATCGGTCGCCTCGCTGTCCCCCCGGTTTATTAATAAATATTTCTAACCGGCCGTCGCGGTTTCGTTTCACCGCCGAACTTTCATCGATAGACGCTTTAAAGGCCGATCAATTAGCGCGCTTCACCCGGGCGGGTTTGAAACGCGGTGTTCGCTGGACCGTTGACGAGTGATTACGAGATATCCCCATCCGTTTGGAAGGCGCGAGGAAGAGACGTTGTGTAAAAGAGAGCATCCGGGCATCCTCTTTCGGTTTCACACACCAAATATCCGCGTGCAATTTGCAGCAGTGTTAGGATCGGCGCGAGCTCGCGACAATACGCATCATACACACACACACACACCCGTCCGCGCCGCAGACGGACAGGCTACATTCGCACGAATGAACACGCACCCGACGCATCAAGGTGGTTGGGTTAGCTTCCCGGCACGTGTCACCGTACACTGGTGTGTTTCCAGGGGCGTTAGATCCTTTTCTCGCTTACGGGAAACCATCTTACCCAGTTCTCTCTAGGCTCTCGTTACACTACGCGGCAGCCTATACGCAGCGGCTCGCCTGATCGAGCCGTGTGCCGCCGACTCGTCTCGTGCTGAAGTCGACGGCCGGGTATTTGCGTACACAGCGAGCGTCCCGATCGAGATCGCCGTCCTGGACCACTGTCCCGGACGATTCTCGTCAAGGTGCTCTTTGTTGGTCGCACACTGTGCTTAATTGCCGGATTAGACGCGTGTTTCGATTGATCGCGGCGGCGGGGGTGGGTGGACGGAGGGAAACTTGCCCCTCTGTGGGACGGACTCGACCCAATCTCTGATGTCAGCTGGCGGAACGAGGATTCACTGACTTTGGTAGCCCTCGATGGGGTTCCACCTGGGCTTCTTAGAACTCGAAGCTCGACAGGATAATTTACTCGAGGATACACTCGCGAAGCTTTCAATTAGCCTGAAGTGCTATTTCGATCACCGATCGATCCGTCAGCCCTTCCTCCTCCTGTATTTCAACCATCCCGAATACTCAAATTCCTTCCGTTTCAAGTTTCCGCGGGTGGTCGTCGGTTCCCTTGCCCTGCTCGCGATCCCTCGAAACACGCTTCCAATCCCGCGTGTTCACAATGTCACGCAGGTAACAGTGATGAGTGAACACTCTAGAGAACCCAATAAGAGTGAGCGAGAGCGGGTGAGTGAGCGAGTGAGTGAGTGAGTGAGTGAGTGAGTGAGTGAGTGAGTGAGTGAGTGAATGAGTTAGACGGAGTGAATGAAGGTGATCCACGGCGATGACGCCGGATCAGTGTGGCTGACTCGTGTCTGGTGAGCGTGTGTAAAGTGGCGAGTGATGGACAGACAGACAGACAGATAGATAGATAGCTAGAGAGGAGAAGATAGAGAAGACAGAGGGAAGTAAGGGTTCGGTGGAAAGAGGGAGGGATTTAGGGGTCGGGTGGGTTCGCGTTGAGAAGGGGTTGGATCGTGGTTGTTCGGGTAACGATATTTCGTATGAGCGTGTAAAAGAAGGACAGGTTTCTTTAGTCTCTTTCCGTTTTTTTTCTCTCTCTCTCTCTCTTACGCTCGACGCGTATATGTACACACGGTAGGAGCGTCTTTCTGAGCGTATCTGAAAAAGGATTGAAAGCGATGTACAGTTGAGTCGCGTTTATTCAACGGAAATCGACCATCCATCTGAATGACACTCTCTGATTGACTTCCTATTGAGTCGAATCATTGTTCGAAACCAACAGGGGAACAATATCGAAGTGACATTCGCCGATTTTTATGCGACTTTGGTGGAAACTAGTTCTTATAAAAATATTTCACACCTATTATTTTTTATTCCCTGACATTCCTGTCTGGTCGAATATCTTGGAAACTACTGCAGCTAGAGGAACATTGCAAATGACAAAATTGTGTGTTTCGCAATAAGGAATATAGCTGTGCAAACAGATCCCCCAAAAATTCAGTTTTTTTTAACATATTATTTAAGGAAACGAATTGTTTTGGAGTCTATTTGCACAGCTACGTTCCTTATTAGAAAATAAACGACTCTGCCACTTACACTGTCCTCCTAGCTTCAGTAGCTTCCAAGATATTCAACCAAACATGTTTCCCGCCCTCAACTTTCAGGCCTATTTTCACCCCTTCAACACGAATGTCAGCCGATAAGAAAAATAAGTGTCACACATTTTTGTGAGAACTACTTTCTACCAAAGTCGCATCAAAATCGACGATTGTCACTTCGATATCGACGCGCGTTACGAAGAGTAGCACGTTTCATTTTTTTTCTTGCAGACAACTGCATGTAGAAAAACTGAAATGTGCTACTTTTCGTAACGCGCGTCGATATTTTCCCTCGTAAGACATACTACCTATAGCATACCATCGGTATCTGTCGGATATATTGTGTATTCTGATCGAGCCTTGTCTTTTGAAAAAAAAAAATCGATAGTATGCTCTAGGCCTGTGTCTATGTAAATCTGAAATTTGGAGGAAGATCTTTGGTATAGTTACGTGTTGATGTTACGCGGGGCGAACTTTAAGGTGCGTGATACTTAACGCCCATAGGCATTCTCAAGATCGACACTGTTGATGCGTAATGATAAAACACGGATCGTATGTTTCCATGTAACGTATGCGGCGTGTCTGTGTGACGGTGGACAGAGGCGAAGGATGTCGAATCTTTCTCAGACTGTCTCTTGAGTTTCGTATGTAATGTATATATACGTATGCATTTATACACGCGCACGTGCGTACTTACAGCTCTCGATCTCGATATGGCAGAGCTGCCGGTCCATGGGAAAGTATTGCAGGTTCATTGGACACGATGCTGTGATCGTTAAACTGCAACAGACGTAAAAATTCCGTTCAGTGTATCTACCCCTTAGGTTTCTTGGGGATCGACGTCTCTCTAATTACGTATATTACGTCTCTTCGAATGATATCCTATTTGTTTCCTATAAAAAGAGAAACGGGGAAAGCGGTAAACAAATCTGAGTTGGTATTTTCAGCGATTTAATATTAAATGTGGTGGCAATCACTTTCTACTAGACCTATGTATTTCAATTTCGACAAAACTCCGCGGTGATTAGGTACAGCTTAGAATCCGATTTTGTATTTTGTAATAACATATCGACTGAATACTTTGAAGTGACAAGGAAACGTTCATAAGCTGAAAATTCTGATTTTAATGAAACTTCGTGTGAATGCAAAGCATATTGGAGTGTGCAAGGAGTAATTTATGCTATTTATTCCGAAGGGGTGAAATCCGCCCTTAAAGGTATCAAGTTTGTTCGTTTTTTAATATAACTTTATTTTTCTTTTAGTTGTGCGATGAGCATGCAAGCTCAATAATTTGTACATTTAAACTTTTGTTCTATCTCGATTTTTCGGCTTGGGAACGTTTCCTTTTGAGAAGAAGGAGAATTATTCCCCATCAATCTACTTCAGTATTTCCCCTATTCTACCGCATTTGAATTAATTTTAAGGAGTCTTCCTAATGCGACGGCTGAAAAAACAAACATACAAACAAAGAAACAGAGGATCGAAGATGCATAAAATCGTTAAAAAAGCTCAATTTTTCAGGAATTAAAAAATAAACAAGTACTGCGCGCAGGTATTATTTTGCACGTTTGTAGCTTCACTCTATCACCTTTTAAGACTAAAAAAAATTAAGTAAAGTCGAAACTATTCAATTTTAATATATTTTAAGTGGTTGGGGACTTTTGGTTTCTGGTAACCAGGTCTGGCATCTGGAAGGATACTGTTCTGCTTACGCTGCTCCTATTCCGCTGTAAATGCTTAATTTGGCTTACAAATTGTTTTATTGCTATCAAAGGCGATAGAATAAAGCCACAGACGTGCAAAATGATAGGGACGATACTTATTTCTTTTTTTAATTCCCGAAAAATTAAGTTTCTTTTAACCGTCACACTAGGAAGATTCCTTAAGGATGTATTGGATGTACAATATCAGAAAAAAGTTTAAATACTTGAATAGCTACGTCTTACGCATAGTAAATCTAGACGTAAGGAATGCGAACGACAGTTGGAGACTTATTTTTAATCCTGGAAAGGTATTTTTCACTTTACAAATGCTTTCTCAAGCATTATTTGCTAAACTTTTGGCAGTGAAAATGCCCAGAATTCACAATTTTCTCATGTTATAATTTATTACTTTAAAACGGTGTAGAGAAAACAATTGAAACTCGGCAGATATTTTCATCTACCCATATACTGCATGTACAAAAACAATTTAAAACATTGGTAATATTTCTTCAACATTTTTTCAGATGATTTGTTGGTCAAGATCGTCTCTTTCCACAAGAGTACGTGTAAAATCAGTGAAAATTAAAATCGTTATAACTCAGTAACCGTTTAGTGAATTCGTTTAAAACTTTTGGAGCACAACAGGAAGGTTAAATAGAACAATCTCACGAATTTTCATCAACTTGGAACTATTTTGAAAATAGGTCCAACACATCCTTAAGTTTCTGGAAGAAGAAGGGAAGTAATATACGTATGGATTGTCCGAATATAGCAGTGGCGTTAATACCAGAACTCTCCAGACTGGTTTACAGGAGGTTAGATAGGAGCTGTGCAGAGGAGGAAAGAGGTGGCAGCGGTGGGGACCGAAGCTGGGAACAAATTTGCCGTCGCTGGTATATACAATTGCTTCCTCGAGTGTCTCGGTTGCTCCTTGGCGGCGAGGGGTATCGAACCTGGGCTGAAATCGCTCCTGAACGTGACACTTGCGTCCCGCGGCTCTTTTCGTAGAAGAAAATCTATTCCGTTACTTGAAAATCCGCCCTTGGTTCTTGAATTCATCGATTCCCTTTTCGCCGGCATTGTGTAACGACTTTTCTCTAGAGCTTCTGTACTTTCACAAGTGAAGGACTCGATCCCTAATTGGATCGTGACAACTCGAATAATATTAAACATCTCAAACTATTCATGTGAAACTCATACGCGTGACAGTAGACTTTTATATCATTTGCCAGAGTGGTGGGGCAAGAAGCCCTGGCACCCCTCAAAGAAGGGGCTTCGTAAAAAGAAGAGAAAACTGGATTTTATTCTTTAAATAAATTTCTATAACCACCCAACGAATTTTATCGAATTTACATTAAAAATATTTTTCTCCGTTCCACTCGGGTCCCCCTAAAATTAAATCCTGAGGGCTCCACTGATTTGCGATATACAATTAATCCCATCATTAAACAACCAAGATCACCGGGCAGATCAAATAAATTCACTAACTGTCGAATATTTAAAATGAACCAACTTGTTGAATTGCGTTCCGACTGATAGCTAATCGGACAGGAGGACGATGCAGTGGCAACGGTAATCAGGAAGAACGCGCCCAGTCTCGGAATTCGTTACGAAAGTCGCTCTGAACTCACCGTATACTACGCGTGATGCTCCCCGAGTGATGAATACGAATGAACTCGTTGCTGGTGGTAGCGATGTGAAAGTACGACTGCTTCTCGTTGACGAAGAAGGTGTCGGGCACCCAGATGTTCTTGATGAACTCCGAGCCGACGCTCAGCGTCTCGACGTCCTGCTGTTTGGTGAACGCCAGCCTCGGGTCCGTCCAGAATTGCCGGAAGTAAAAGTCCAGCGTGAAGTCCTGGGAGGAGAGATCGAAGGAGCTTTCATTAGACACCGTACCGTCGTAATCGCAGATGGTCCAAGGCGCGCGTGAGGACGGCGTGGAAGAACGTAAAAGTCATAGGTACACCGTCGTCGTAACTAAGCAATCAGTGTCTCCGCTAACCGGTCGTAGCGACGATTCGGGAATGATAGCGATGGCTCGAATCGCGGGTCGAACGAACAACGGAGCCGTGCCGAGCGTGAACTAACAACGTTACGTTCGAACGTGCGGCCTGCTCGTTGGAAATAATAAAATCTCGTAGCCGCGCGGGGAAGGAAGCGAACGCGAGCCAGATAACGCGCACCGCCCGCTCCACGGTCCGATCGTGGTTTATGCGAATAAATAGATTTACATCGATTAAATAGACCCCGATTTATTCGATACGACGCGCGTTCGAAATACGCCGCTTATCTACCGGCGCATACAACGGGCTCACGCTGGAATAATCGCGAGCCTTAAAACGCCACAGGGTGTATCAGATTGTTTCGCCCGCGCAACTATAGATGAAGTGATTAGCGATATTCGACAGAGGGGTGGAGTAAAAATTGAGGGGTCGTGGCGGGAACATTGCGCAGTGGTCGTGACTTTTCTCTTTAAACGTAAGCTGTTTGAACATCTGAAGACTTACCACCCCTCTCGTAATAAGTTCAATCGTACCCTAGTAGCACAAAATATTGGTTAAATATTTTTTCCAAATATTAAGAAAATATTTTTTTAGCCACACTTTTTAATATGAAAAAAATGTTGATTCCAAATATTATATACACGTACTGAAAATGTGAAATAAAGGTTTAGAAATTAAAATATTCGGAAAAAAATGTTTTCTTTCTACCATTCAATAAATATTTACTTTATATTCGAAAAAGAATGTTTTTTTCATAATATAAAATGAATATTTAGAATATTTGAAAAAGAATTTTTTTTTCATAATATAAAATGAATATTTCCAGCGTATTCGGAAAATATATTTGCTTCTTAATCTAGAATAAATATTGTATGTATGTTTAAATATCAAAAAGATATTGAACCTCTTTTTAATATTGGATGTATGTGCATTCAATATTTTGTGCTACTAGGGTAGGTAACATTCCAATTGTACACGAGAAATCTTATTTCGTAACTATTCTTAAACATAATTCCGCGAACTTATTACTCATATCGCTGGGCTTAGTCCCGTTAAATAAATAAAGGAATAAATAAATTTCTGAATATCTATTGCGTTTAAAAATATCACAAAATTCCAACGGTCTTCAAATTTCCGAAACACTTTCATCTACTATTTAAAAAGCTACGGCCGCCCTACGACGCCCCTATCAACCCCTCGAGCTTACATCGGAAGCGTCGATACCGATCTTGCTCACACCGATAATGCTACCGTTTAGTAATCTTTATCTTGCACTTCCCTGAATCGATCCTGGCCCAACACCCGCTAAATGTCATCAGCCAAAATATTCCCTGAAACCGTTTACCTAATTCTCTTTTACGTTTTTCCTCGCTCCTGTTGCGCGCCTGTTTCTCTCTCGGTGCGGGAGGTAGGCGGAAGGGAAATTCAGCGTCTTTCCACGGGAGTGAATTATCTTGCGAGACAGAGATAGATAGAGATAGAGAGAGAGAGAGAGAGAGAAAGAGAGAAATAGAGAAAGAGATATATATATAGAGAGAGAGAAAGATCGCTGTACACGAGATCGTCGCGAGATTAAAACGAGATCGAGGAAATAGCGAGACGTAAGACGGGGGAGGCGGGGGGGGGGGGAGAAACGATACGTAGAGCGACGCGATCGGATAAGACAGGGGCTCGAGCGGTTGGTAATGGGAGAGGAAACGCAGAACTGAGATCGTGGACGTCGACAGGTACCTTAAAACCCTTGTCGACCGATATCGCCGGCGTCTCTGTGTCCGTACAACCGTGTCGTGGTTATCGTAACGCGCGAAATCGGCTACTTGAACACTCACGTAACCCTATCGAGGCCTCCTTCAACGTTCCGTTTCACCCAGCCCTCGGCGCCAACCTCGGATTAATTCGACCGGCTAAATTCCCTTTAGGCAAACCGTCCTGGACGCCAGTCTCCCGCTGAGCTTTCACTCGTTCTGTAGTTTATTCCGGCTATGCAACGGGCCTTCGGACCGACAACGTTTCTGCTCGGATTTATGCGAATCTGCCTCGGCCGCGTTAAGCGCGCGACATGAAAGTGAATCGAGTGGTAATTCCGTCTTTTTTATATCTTTTTGATAAGTGCCTCTTTTTATCGGGTGCGTAACTTTCAGGTGACTGACACGTGTAACAAAGTTCATTGGTGGATCACGCGACAGAGTCCGGCATCGAGTAAATAAAAAAGTATTTAAATAACCGATCGAATAAAAGTTACTTTTACTTTCGATTGTTCGACGAATAAAGATAATTGTTTTATTCGACGGAACTTTTAACGTCGACGCGGAATAAATTCGAGTTGAATAAAAAAATTAACTTAACTCGGATTAACTTTATTCGACAAATGACGAATAATTTGTTTAATTTTTTTTAAAAAGTTCGCCCATCTCTGGGGTACTAGCGAATCAGTGTCCACTAATTAATTTAATCTCTAAAAATTTCGCTGCTCTTTTGGATGTCGCATTGCTTATTTAGCTGACTCTATGAACCTTTGAAACCTTCCGCGGAGCGAATAAACCACTGCTTTTGGGTTGCCAGAGTTGGCAGTCTGCTTCGCGTGGCCCGGATGAGAAAGCTGCGATAGGAACTTTCGATGTCTAATATTCTTATCAAAAACTGGCTTAAAAAGCTGAAAGCGCAGTGTGCAATATTATAACGCTGCTGAATACTCGATGAAGATCCTTGGCGAGATATTAAGACGCGAACAATATTCATTACTTAATCGGTAGAGCGTGATTAATCGAGGCCCATAAGAAACCGTGCAGATTGCATACATATTATATAAGCAGGTATACGATTCACCCGCATTAAGACTGAATTAAGAGATTGTAAATTGCAAAATCGATACAGCCCTCGCGTAACCTTATCGAGGTCCCCTTCAACGTTCCATTTCACCTCGCGCTTCGAGTTCAGACAAATTCTCCCGGGTACAAGCCCCTTCGACAAAGTTTCCTCGACGTTCGCAGCATTGTTTTTCCAAAGTAACACGATAAAAAGCTTATCAGCTTTGAGATTTTCCGTGAAGCAGCTGGGACGTTCGGATTGCGTTCGACGACGTCTGAACGTGCATCGAGGATCCCTCTTTAATTTCGGAACAGTTTGTCACGCGTATCCGATCTTCGTTTACTCAAGTTTCTGCGCCGGGATGCAGATGGCTCGCGACACGCTTCCACCGATTCTACGCGATTCGAAAGTCCGCTATTCGCGCGCAGATGCGCCAAGCACCGAGGGCAGCTTGGAAAACCCGTAAAATTGAACGAGCCCCATCGATAATAAATGATTTCGTGGCCGGTTATTTGTGTTCAGGGGAACGGAAGATCGTGGAACGCTCAATCAAAAATTTTACGCATGACGGGGGAAGCGGGGCGCGATTGAATGAACGCGATTTCCGCGCTAGTCGAATCGAGAGCCGGGGAGAGGGACGGCGCGAGTGAAGGGATTAAATATTCAAAGCTTCCCGTCGCTTTAATAGTCGATCGTCAAGCGGGAACACCGTGATTTAAGCGGCTCGAAATAGACCCTCCGCTGAAAGAAGTTGCGCGTTTTGAAATATTCAAGGATCTTCCCTGAAACTTTGATTACCTCGCTCGAGCAACGGGAACGGAAAAGCGATTCCATTTGGACGCGAGCGGCCGGCGATAGTCGTCGAAACGTTGTAGCGTGCTGTTCGTCGTAAATTAGGGGCCACCGGGGGTCGAGTAATTCCTCCCGATAAAGAAAGTTTAAGTGACCGAGGGCGAAGAGTTCGGGCGCAATCCGCCGAACCCCGATGGCTAGATTTATTATTTCAGGTCGAAGTTTCCTGATTATTCTATTATTAGAGGGGCGTAATTACAGGTGGGCGCATTTAAGCGCGCTCGAAACTTTCATCGGCCAACGAAGACGCTATTAAAAGTTCGCTTATCAAACGCGAGTAACAGGCGTATCGATCGCGTTACAGAAAAAGATGATTGCATTTACATTCCGTGGGAAAGGGTCAAAGGTTCAGAGATTCAAAGATTCCCACGTAAGTTCGCTAAACTTCGGCCAGCTTATGCGCTTATGTTTGCACAGAGCCAGTCACCCAAATCTGCAGTTGCACGTACCCATTTGCCCTTCGGCAATACGGAAAGATTTTATAGAATTCAACGACAGAGATCGCTTTTTCAGAGTCGCAAATTCCGAGACCTCAGAGAGGCGAAGTATTCGTAAGAATAATTCGATCGCACCGTATGTTGCATAATTCGAAAACAGATGGTGCGAGCCGATAATACTGTGCGTCTTGCTTCGAAAGCTCAGTTGGAATCAAACGTTTCATTCGCGAATCTCTTTTCAAGTCTACGAGGAAGAACGAGAAGGTGGCTCGCAGTCGCCAGTCTCGCGCGGCTCACCTCGCGCACCTCGAGGGTTCGTTGGTGAAATCTGTACGGTAGTCGGAAGTTTCGCAAGATAATTCGATACAACTGGAAGTTACACGGCTTGTACCGAGCCCCGTATCGCTCGGCGTACGGTTCACTCGAGCATCGGATCCCTGTCGGCGCGGTCGATCTCAGCTGGGGGGAGTTTCGCGGCGCGAGGGTATTTCGTGTGTACACGCGAAAGCGGTAAGGTGCCATGGACCTGTGTATATGGTGATTATATGTATTCCATACATAGTCTATGACTACTTGGGCAAGACTATTACGTGCAAGCATGCCACGAGAGACGCTACAAAGCGGCATGCACCGTCTACGTGTACGTCGAAGAATAGATCTTAACCAATAGGTGAATACTTATGCCTAATCGAACTTCGAGCTTGATAACAGTGGCAACGATATATGCGGCAGGATCTGAAAGTTCTTGGAGTTTCGGTGTAAAAGCCAGCACCGGTGGTGCTGGCAATATCGAATATTTATTCTTTAAATACGAATCTCTGTGAAATGGTTGCTGTTGAAAATACCTCTAACAAGGAGAGGTTCCCAGGTGTCCGCCTCAGATCGCTTTGAATTTTTGGATATGTTTTAAAGCACAGAAAAACAAGATATACGTGTTTTTTTTTTATAGCGGCCCGTTTTCATATTTAGGGGGTAAAACCAACCCCCAAAGTTATAAGATTTTCAGGTGTTCATCTCTGATTGGTTTGGTTTTTTAGATATTTTTTAGAGGACCGAAAAATAAGAAATACGTGTCTTTTTATTTTGGCCCGTTTGAATGTTTAGGGGGTGAAACCACCCTCCGAAGTTCATAAGCATAGTTGGTGCCCGCCTCCGATTGCTTTACATTTTGCATATGTTTTGGAGGACTGAAAAATAATAAATACGTGTCTTTGTTTTGGCCCGTTTGCATATTTAGGGGATGAAACTACACCCCAAAGTTATAAGACTTTCAGGTGTTCATCACCGATTGCTTTGGTTTTTGGATATGTTTTAGGGGGTTGAAAAATAGGAAATGCGTGTCTTTCTATTCTGGCCCATTTGCATGTTCAAGGGGTGAGACCACCCCTCATAGTTACCCCCTAATAACGGTGACTGATTACAAGAACATCGTCCATACAACAAGTTATGGCGCAAAATAAATTTATATCAAGTTTGACGTAACACAATTTTTGTACCCCGTATGAACTTTGGGGGTGGTTTCACCCCCTAAATGTGAAAACGGGCCGCTATAAAAAACACGTATTTCTTATTTTTCGGTTCTCTAAAACATATCCAAAAACCAAAGCAATCGGAGGCGGGCACCAACTATTATTAGGAACTTTGAGGGTGGTTTTACCCCCTAAACATGGAAACGGGCTAAAATAAAAAGACGCGCATTTCTTATTTCTCAGTCCTCTAAAACATATCCAAAATTCAAAGCGATCGGACGCGGGTACCAACTATTCTTATAAACTTTGAGGGGGTGGTTTCATCCCCTAAACATTCAAGCAAGCCAAAATAAAAAGACACTCATTTCTTATTTTTCGGTCCTCTAAAACATATCCAAAATTCAAAGCAATCGGAGATGAACACCTGATAATCTTATAACTTTGGGGGTTGGTTTCACCCCCTAAATCTGAAAACGGGCCGCTATAAAAAACACGTATTTCTTATTTTTCGGTTCTCTAAAACATATCCAAAAACCAAAGCAATCGGAGGCGGGCACCATCTATTCTTATGAACTTTGGAGGGTGGTTTCACCCCCTAAACATCCAAACAGGCCAAAATAAAAAGACACGTATTTCTTATTTTTCGGTCCTCTAAAACATATCCAAAGTTCAAAGCAATCGGAGATGAACACCTGGCAATCTTATAACTTTGGGGGTTGGTTTCACCCCCTTAATATGAAAACGAGCCGCTATAAAAAACACGTATATCTTATTTTTCGGTTCTCTAAAACATATCCAAAATTCAAAGCAATCGGTGGCGGGCATCAACTATTCTTATGAACTTTGGAGGGTGGTTTCACCCCTTAAACATCCAAACAGGATAACAAAAAAAAGACACGTATTTCTTATTTTTCGGTCCTCTAAAACATATCCAAAATTCAAAGCAATCGGAGATGAACACCTGGCAATCTTATAACTTTGGCGGTTGGTTTCACCCCCTAAATCTGAAAACGGGCCGCTATAAAAAAATACGTATATCTTATTTTTCGGTTCTCTAAAACATATCCAAAATTCAAAGCGATCGGAGGCGGACACCTGTGAACCTCTCCTTGCGAGTGACGAGCGCGCCAAAGTTCATACCACTTTCTATCGCGGCTCCCCTTTCCCCCTAAATTCTCTAAAACTAACCAGATTCTTCGCGACGGATTTACTCGAACCATAAAAATCAGCTTTCAAGCCGCGCGTTAAACATTTCCCCTGAATACACCCGCTACCGAATACATTTCCCCCGCCGGATCGTGATCAGCCGACGCGCGAATCTAAACAGACGGTTCCGGGTATACGGCGGAGTTTGCTCGATGGAACGGCGCGGGGCGTCGCTTCCGCGATTCCACTCGATATGTACGTTTACGCATACGATACGCGTTATGCAAACACTTCCGGTGTTGCACTTTAGAATCACAGCGCGCTCGCGAATATACACCCGGCGTGGGAATGATTTTTCTATCCGGCGAGAAATCGCGAGAACGGTCGCACGAGCTCGGTGTATGGGTTCAACGAGGCAGAATAAAAACGGGGGAGAAGAGGAAAGAAAAGAAAAAAAAACGGCGCGCATTTTCGTGCACGATAAACAACAATTGCCGCCATAAATCTGACCCCCGTCACGCGTGGATCCCCATTCTTCCCCCGGGCGTGCAGAACTTTTCATTAGGTTTTTTTATTTCCACCCGCCGACAACCCCTCCCACTCCTCCTTCCATTTGCGAGCGATGGTGGACGGAAATTTTACGACTATTATAAACGTAGAAGTTCGCCGAATTCTCGCGACCGTTATTGGCGTGAAATTCCGCTGAGCGAGATTCAGAAAGGTGGGAGAGATCTTTCGGAATAAACTTGGACATTCTACAACTCCAATAACAGCTGACACTCACTCTCCCGGCGTCGGCGGAAGGATTTCAACCCCGGGCGACGCTCGTTGTCGTCATCGACCCTCTGTACACGCGGGCGCGATATTTTTCTGACGTTTCCAACGCGTGCTTGAGAGTGCCGTGCTGGCTAAACGCGGGAACACTTTTCATTTTGACGCGCGGACACCACTTCAAGGTTGGGCTCAGAAGGTACAAGAATGGTCGTGGAAAAGTTTCGGGTTTCGAGGGATCATCTCTTTCGCATTAAATTAATTCGGCTGGTGAAAGGATGGAGCGTGGAGGATAGAGTGTTCGAGTGAATGGAGTTGCTAAAATTTGTGAAATGGGAATGTGTAGGGCAATTGTGGGAGAGTTGCCGGATCTTATGCGAAATTGTTACCGTATCTAAAGTTTGCAAGGAAAACACTTTCCAGGGATACATGTTATTAGCTGAACGTCTTGTAAATTAACTTAAAAGTTTTAATATTTATCAACCTTAAAAAATTAAATTAAAAAATATTCTTTTGTTGGGAGAGACGTCGCAGTTCCGGATGTGCTTCAGCATTGCGAACAACGTTTAATTTCCCATTTCAACTTGCTAATTTTAACTTTTTATTTTAAAAAACAGTAAAAGCAGAGTAAATATATTTTTGTTTCATGCGGTTATAAAATACAATAAAATTGGAAAATAAATTGGCACAGATATTTTTTCTGCTTTTCTACATTTAATTGTTTTTCTTTTTCCCCACATTTGTTACGCATAAAATAAAAATAATATGTGAGAAAGAAACAGTAAAAAGTCCTCAAATATGTATAAAATTATTAGATTTGTCATTAAAAAACAAATAATTTGCTTTGAGATAGCTCGTTGTATATTTAAAAACATCATTTAGTCGACTTAGGTTCCGATGCAGCACAGAATCAATCCCCCGTAAAATTGCGGCATCTGTCCCAAATTGCTGGGAGAGACGCCGTGCCTTCGTATTTCTACATGCTACGTCGAATGTAACCTATTCTGGCAAATAAATATTCCACAGAGTCTCTTCAACGTATTACAAAAGTTTAACTACGGAAAACTATAAATTTTTTACTACTATGATAGCAAAAATAAACACGACGTATATCTATTCAGGCAAAGTGCGGTAGGCTTTCCTCGAAAAACAGCAAAATCTTTCAGAGTAACAAGGGGAACATGTTCTCGCTTACTAATTTAACCCAAACCAACAGTCTAAAGCAAATAAAATCGACAGAGCTGTATTTTATTCCAGACAACCCTGAAATACAGAAAGTGCGACGTCTCTGCTAGCACAGCATCTCTCCCATAAATACCCTGTAGATATTTTGAAAATAATATATGAAAGAAGGAGCTTTGTGAATTAAAATTTATATAGATCGTGCGTGGAAATCCGCGTTGAAGTCAATGATCATTATTTCGAACCATTCTTAAGAAAAAATACAGACAACTGCATTGCGTAATCTTATAGAACTACTTTTATTTTTCAAGCACGAGTTCAGCGAGCCCCTATTTTCCGCCAGGCATTATATTCACCCGCGTCAAATATTAAGCAGCAGCGGGTAACATAAATCAGTCGGACCCAAGCTCTGCCATCGGAGGCTTGAAGTTATAGGTAGCCACTCGTTGAGCTCGTCAAAACGAACAGTCGCAACATGAAAATATCCGTAACTCGAAAACAAAACAACTGCCGCGGGCGAGTTTTTTTTATTGCTTTTATATTCAAAGTTCATCCTTGAAGTGGTGCACTCGTATGTTACGATGCATCCCGTGTTTCGATATCCGGTTTCGTTTACTCTTCAGCTCGCTCGTTAATGAGTTTTTAGTTTCAATTACCAATTGCATCGTTCGTAACGTTGCGTGCGCAAAGTTCCTTGTTGCTATTAATTGGGGAACTTGTAGCGGGCGTAAGTGGTTTCTGACGCGATAGCCAAGTCGGGGGAGCAACGTTAATTAATTAAAAGTCCGCCGAAAAGTACGATATAAAACGATACGTTGATGTCAGTAGGAGAGGATGTCGTCGGGGCTGCAAGCTCCGCTTCGTTTGGCGCCTCTCCAGCCGCGACGTCGCGCGGCGGACGTCTAATTTGTCGTAATATATGTTCGGACGGTTTACGTTCTCGGACTACTATACAAGAAAAACGCCTAAACCCTACAGCCCCCTCTAAATCACTATTTACCCCAACGTTGCGAGAAACCGTTCCTATACTCCGTTTCAAATACTCTTCAACATTTCTGGATCACGTTATGCGTCGCGAAAGCACTAGACCTAACAAGGGAAGTTGGGCAATCCGGAACTTCGGAAAATTATGCAACTCTCCGTGCAATTAGAGTAGTTCGTGTGTAAGATAAATTTATTTTTTAATGGTGCTATGGTGCAGTTTTAGGGGGTGAAACCACCCCTTGAAAAAATGCAGAATCTTCTTCTTCGTGGAATATCTGGAGAACGGAGAGAGATATTGGAAAACAGTTTAAACAAAAGTTGTATCTTTTTTAATATCTATAGAACTGCGTAACAGTAATTGGATTAAGGACTGGTGGCGCGGGTGACTTGGAAAGTGTGGATTTTTCGATAATTTTATTTACACTGTTTTGTAGATATAAAAAAGGTGCGAGTTTTGTTTATACTTCCTTTCTACATCTCTCACCGTTCTCGAGATATTCCACGAAAAAGAAGATTCTGCCTTTATTTTAAGGGGTGATTTCAACCCCTTAAAGCGCGCTATGGCTAGGGTAACCAAATCCAGAAATGAAAAAATCTAGTCTGAAATCGTTTGAAAGGGAGGACGTTGTAAAATAAAACTAAATTTTAGATGTCAACTTTTATTATGTAAGCAAGCATTAATATTTGCATTAGAATAATCTTGTAGCTACTACATATTCAGGCCCTAAATAGATAGTAGATATAAAGTACGCTTATTTGACAAAAGTTCTTCATTTCTTAAGATATAATTATAAAAATCCATACAAGTCATATATTTGAAATTGTATTTAGTCAGTATTTAATACCCAACCCAGCTCAATTTAGGGTCTGAATACGTAATAGCTACAAGATTATTCTACCGCAAACACGAATGTTCTCTTACATAATAAAAGTATTATTTTACAACGTCCCCCTCTTCAAACAATTTCAGACCAGATTGTCCTGCCGCACAGTGGGGCAAAGTGACGAAGTTTGTGTCAAAATCAAAGAACTTTTGATAGAAATGAGATATAGCGATGATTTATTTTTTAAATTAAAGCTGAAAGATTGCAGAATAAGGGAAAATTAAAGAAATTATGGTACGAACGTCTTTTAACTTTGAAAATCTGTGATAAATTTGAAATATTACAACAAAATTGTGATTTATCCAATACCATGTACGGTTAGATTTTTTTCTCGACATGTTGTACATCATTTCCTGTAGATTTTGTCACGCTGATTGCAAATCCGTTCGCAAAATTTGGCTACTACCTCAGGATTTTAGAGAAAATCGATTTCAAATTTAACACAGATTTTCAAAGTTAAAAAACGTTCGTACCATAATTTCTTTAATTTTCCCTTATTCTGCAATCTTTCAGCTTTAATTTAAAAAAAAATCATCGCTCTATCTCATTTCTATCAAAAGTTCTTTGATTTTGACACAAACTTCGTCACTTTGCCCCACTGTGTGCCGTTTCACGTTTACATCTGGTAAACAGTGATGGAATTTTTCCTTTATTTTCGAAAAAAGCACATTTTTACGCGATAGAAAGACACTGCATTTCAGTGAAGAAATACTGACATCTCCCCCTTCTGAATACCATACAGTAACCCTAACTATGGCACCAACAAAACATATATCTTTGTTTTACCCGTCAACCACTCTACTCGCACCGAAAGTTGCACGATCTTCGAAATCTCCGTGTCGCTTAACTTCCGTTGCGCGCAGCAGACCTACTGCAAAATTACGATTCCCAAAGATCGGTGGGTAATTGTATCGAGGCAAGCTCCTGCAACTATCCCAGCCCCCGAGAAGAGGGCGGACGGTTGGCGCGCGGCGTAAGCGTTCGCCTACGCGCGTGGAGCGAAAGAAACGAGGAGAACGGAACAGAATTGACTAGAGCACAGTGACACGAAGCTGTAATACAGAAGCGTTCCAAGCAGAAGCTGGCAAGCGAGTCGAAGCTGGAAATGAAAGTAGATAGAAAAGAACGCGTTTCGTGTACGACCAATGACGGATAGGCGAAAGTGGTGCTCGCACGAGGACCGCTGTTCGCCGGGCAAGAGTGTCCGTCGCGGTTCTCACGCCTCGACGAGCGATCGGGTACTCTGTGTGTACGCGTGCACACGTTCCGCTACGCAGCGTGGATCGACGTGGACACGGATCGTGCAAGCGTACGCGCGCGCACACACAAATATATATATATATAATAGATAAATAGTAATATAACGTGTACGGCGTCATAGTGATTGATAGCGACCAGAAGCGTACTGCACACACTGACAATGATACAGCTCATATATAGGTGTCGTATTATACCCATAATGTAATAATAAATATAAGAAATATGTATGTAGATATATCTGTAGACACAGTATTCGTATAGTCTCGATCGTAGTCGCAACGTCGCACGAGCTATACTCTCCCGTTTGCTATATACGATCTCGTCGGCTGGCCACAAGGAAGTATCGGCAGGCTACAGGATAGCAGGTCCTCTCTCGTCGAATCCATTCGGTATCGGGCGCTCCTTCGCCACGGTTCCCCGAACATTTTACTCCTCCCTGTCGCCCCGGTTTCGCCACCCGGGGCCGATAAACGCTGCGCCCCGGAATCCACGGGAACGGTGGGCGAAGGAGAGCGCTTCACCGCGGCCGATCTTTCGCGCGAGAGACTCCTGCGGGGAGGAAGGGATCCTGGGCAACGGCAGGGACGGCGAAGAAGAGGGGACGAGGGGGTGACGTAGCGGAGGCTCGCCAACGGGTATAAAAATCGCGAGTCACGTCCCAGGTGACAGTGTCGACTTGATTTGGTTTCCGCACAGGGCTCAACACCTGGGGTCCAGTCTCGTACATTCAGCTCCAAACTCGCAATTCTGGGTCTGGATCGTGCGCCGAGCTCGTCCCACGGCTCGCTCCTTCGAATGATTTGCAAGGCGTCTTTAGGGACGTGGAAAGTCCTTTTGCGGTCTCGCTGGGAATTCTTTGCTTTGTTTGGTAGAATTTCGATTTTTCTTCTTCCCCCCCTTTTTTTTAATTTATCACGCGGCAATCGTCCGTTGCGTCGCGACGCTCTCCGTTTCGACGGGAGGTGACTGTTGCGTAGGAACCAATGGCAAGCGTGATTCACGGGTATTATGCCGACTCGAGCGATCCGCCGTGGCTGGAATTTTTCGGCCGAGCAAATAGAACGTCGACGGAAGTCGGATCCAGCCTCGTGCCAGTTTGAAACCGATTGCAGACACCGGAACAGATACCTCTGACTACTACAGGAGTATACGCAATACACAATACGCCATATGATTACGCTATATACGTATCTTAAAATATTGAGAAAGAAAATATATATGTATATATATATATGTATACCATACGTGACGCTGTGCACACGCTTATATACGTACACATCTACAGAATACGTGGAATTTGCGAGAACATGTATGCGGGGTGTGAAGAATGTAACAGTCGTGGTATCCGTGAATGAATCTGTGGAGTGGGTTCGATGAAGGTCCTCGGTCTTGAAATCCGAAGTCAAGTTTCTCCTGTTTCTGGGTGTTTCACTCGACAGAAGGGTGGAAAGATAGTCACGGTAGTCGTGTATCGCAAACAAATCGGTTTTTGCCTAAAATTACATGTTCCTTTAGAGGGTGGAGGATTCTTTCGACGAAACTTTAAGAGGTTTAGCCACCTTGAAGGCTCGAAAATGTCAAATGTAAGTTTTAGAATTTTTTGGGACGAAATTAGAAAAATTGTGTTTTTTTTTTAACAAAATGGTGTTGCTGGTGCTCTTTCATTGTTGCAGTTTTTGAAAAGAAGATTTTTACGTAGGATAAAAAACCGAAAATTTTCATTATTTGCATGACATTTATTTTAAATGTACATAGCGATTTGTCAAAATATTGATTTTTGTGAAACTGGTGGTCGTTTGAAGAGAATATCACTTCTAGCCGAAAAATTTGTCTAAAATTTGAAGCCCAAATTATGTCTAAAATTGCGTGTAGCAAAAAAGTTTTTAATGAATCTTAAAATCCGTACGTACTTCTGTAGATAATCTATTATAGAAGATACTATTAAAATTTCAAGAGAATCGAATAGAAATTGTTCAAGTTATGCTGCTAGCCAATTTGAAAAAAATGATTCCAAGAAGCTACGCGGGAGAACACACAACTCGGTCATTGTTTAATAGTTCCGTACAATATTTACACAATATATTCATTAATACACAGGGTAAATCAACCAGTAATGGACCGCATACCAGTAAATGACCATTTGGCAAAGAAATGTCAATTATAAATTTAAAAATTACTATATGTTTATAAATGGAACGTAGTTGCACTTTTAATATTCTATATTTTTAGTGACGCGTATTAAGCAAACATTAATAAGTACAATTCTTATTAAAATTATACGGTCATTAACTGGGCTTCTACACGTTCTGCATTTTATAATCATTTTTTTTTAAAATCACGATAAGAATAAGTAATTATTTTTATAGAAATTTCAAGAAAAATAAATTTAAATGCAATTTCAACAGTTGCTTTCTTGTTATACATAAATATATTCAAGTATTAATCTCAAAGGTCCCTAAATTCAACAATTCGGTCATTCGCTGGTCGGTTTACCCTGCCCTAAACACAAGAAGTGTGGAAATAATTTTCATCCTCACAGTATCATAAAAAAGATTCGTCTAATTTGGTGCCATTTTGAGCGTTCAAAGTGGCGTTACCCCTTAAGAGCTGTTCCCGAAAGAACAGTTCGTCCGCGACACGCGATACCTCCTGAACTTCGAGTGTAACACGTGCTTAGAAACAAATGAAAAGCTATTACCCGGAATTTCGCGATCAAGATGAATTTCTTTGCGAACCTCGACGAACCCAGTCACGCAGACCAATCGAGAAAATTCGCGACCATTACTCACTCCCTACCCCGTATATCTATCCGTATATATGCGTGCCTCAACGTATGTGCGGCCAGCAGTGCTCGAGTCGCCGTTTCTGCGATCTCCCCCGTGAACGAGCGAAACGTTGCCACGGAATTTCTGCCGATAACACCCGTAAACGTCCCCCTCGCGACACCGAAGCGCGCCCGTTCGAAACGAGAATTCGGCCGGCTTGCATTTATTCTTCGCCCCGTAAATCCCTCCCACGCGATAAAACGAATCGCCGGGAAACGATATTGCCAGGGAGCCAGCCGTAAAAAGCGTTAGACCAGCCTCTCCCCGTACGGTCGAGCGGGCGCGTTTTTCGATAGCTGGCGTTGTTTCGCGGTCTCGCGTGGGTCCGCGCGCGCGCGCGCGCGCTACCCGTCTACGTCCGCCACCCTCGTGGACCGATTCGAGCACCGCGGGTAGGGCCATGCAACAAGAACATCGCAAATCGAATTAAACGAGTCAACCATAAACCATAAACGAAGTGGACAAGAATATATCTTGCGAAGACTGTGGAACGTAGCAAGGTTCCCTTGTAACAGTTCAGCCAACCAAACAGCTGTGAGGAGCTATAAAAACGTAGGTTAGTAGGCCATCCGTGTAGTGTACGTGTGACGTGTGTGTGTCGGGTCCCTCCTCTGTCTGTACGTGTACGTGTGCTCTGGTGTACGCGGCAGGTATGCAGATGTTGGGTGTCCGTGTTACGTGCCAATATGCCCCTTGCTGCCAACATAAATACCGGGAGCCGCGATGCCCGTGCGCCCCTCGCCGCGCTTCCTCGCGCTCCCCCGCGGATGGCTCCTCGAGATTTCAATGGGGCCGGTGAAACGGTTCGATTTAGGCCGCGACCGGTCGTGGACGTTAACGATTCTTTCGCGGCGCGAGTTCGCCACCCTCGGTTCGACGGGTGAGCGCTTCGGCGTTCGGGAGTTCAGGCGATCGGACCGGTAACGGCACGAATATTCACCCGGGATATTTGTCAATCTTACGCCCGCGCCGTTGTTGTTCTTTCGAATTTGAATATCCCGCGGGGCGGAGGCACACGCGCGCGCGCGCGCGGCGGATAATCGCGGAAACGAACGATCGGTAACAAGCGGCATAGTGGGACGAAGGGTATGGCGCGATTTGTGAGCCGATCCGGTGGTACGATCGACGCGAACCCCGTGGATCAGCCGGGGCGCGGATCGATCGTATCACGGTGGATGTTCGCCAGTCGTCAACAGTCCCAGTGAACGTTGTGAACGTGATTCAGTGAATGACGGGAGACCCGCGTCGGTCGCGAGCGAGGGGAGGGAGAAAGAAATCGTGAACGAACGAACGGACGGGGGCGGCTGTCGATGTGAGTTCTGTATGAGTTTGAGAATGCAAACTGTACCATCAACACTTCGGACACCGAGCTGATGCTGAGGACATACATGGTGACGCCGACCTCCACTGGTGGACCTGCAATCAACAAAACCATCCGGCCTTGGTCGCTCTGATTATCCGCTAGTTTCCGGGCTCCCGTACATCTGGCAGGTAGATTGTACGTGGACGGTAAAGGTTAAGTTCTGTGTCTTACCCCTGACTCACGGGCACCGCTGGGTGCTTCCTTAGGAATTGAATGAAAACGAACGGGCGGGGGTGAGGGGAGGGGCTTTAGTTGGCTAGCTTGGAGACCGGCAAAGGTTGTCGCGCGCAGAATCGGGTACGATCGGTTGTGCGATCCTTAGCTTTCTTGCGATAGCTGAACGTCCCATGGCGAATTCGAAGGGGACACGAGAGTCAGGGGTAAAATGCAAGCGTACAAGTCGAAGAGAGCTCGCACCCTGCACGGAACCAAATCAACAGCACTCGTCGGCCACGTTGCCTTCCAAGCTAGAAGAATTATTTTACACTTGACTGGTCACATACGTATACACATAACCCTTAGCTATTATGTATCTCACAGCCATCACAGCCGCGTGGCAAGTTGGCTTTACCTTGCTCAACCATCTGTCACATATTTTCGCATTCTGTGCTTCTCCTATTTACCCCCTTGTTTCTTCTATCATTCCCCGTTACGCTCTCCCCTTTCGCACCCGCGCCTCTCGTTTCGCGGCGCGCCGTCAGCCGAGCACCGTCACGTTCTAATTATATTTCTGACCAGCTACACGCGCGTCTCTTTATACGAGGCGCATCTCGCATGAATTCGGCCCGTCCACATCACCGCTATCGATTACGATTATCCACTCCTCTCGTATGCATCTCCTTTTCACCTGTCCGTCCCCCGAACGGCGTAGCGGCTCTCCCTGCCCGTCTTGTAAACGCCGCTTAAAACCCTCTGACCCCCCGCTAAAGAGACGCGGTACACGATCATAGCGCGGGATTGCTGTCATTGTCACTGCGATCGTCGATTCCGGGCGAATCATACAGTCCTGGTTCTGCTCGAGAACGATTCCACGATCAGCTACTCGGACGGACGCGTGGACATTGCTCGTGACGCGTTTAACGGGCTCACTTTTTCGTGTTCGAACAAACGAACGTGTGATACGTGCGGTGTCAGACACATGGGGGGGGGGGGGGGGTTGGGGGTGTAGGGGTTGTGGGGGTGAAGGTAGTGTGGCGGTGACGGTAGTGGTTGTATTTTTTTTTTTAGGGGTGGTGGTCTGGGGCGACAAGGGGTTATCTCGGGCGGAATTAAAATATATAGAATATATATAATAATAATTGTAAGTGGTGGCAGGCGGGCAGCCCATCTCAGCAACCGCGGCATAGCAGCTAGCGTCTAAAAAATTATCTAACGGGACGGTCGTGCGTATGTAATATATCCAAAATTGAACAAGATACTATTCTTCTACCAAGAGAGGAAACAAAAGTGTTCGTTCGTTTCGTCGCTCCGGGCAAAAGAGCAGACCACGCTTCGGAGAGCATATAGGCTATAAAAAAGTAACAAGCAGGAGACAGTAAGATGTATATATATATATATGTATGTAATATTCGTCTACACTCGGAAAACTGTAAGATTCCCAGTACGATTGAATCGAGCACGGTTCTCGTCGTTAGGTCGCAGAGATTCGTCAGAGATACGGAGAGTGGCGAAGGAGATGTAAAACAAACGTGTGCCTTCTAGAATAACCAGATATAATCGTGTGAAAGAAATACAAACCATCCGCCGAATACGATCAGTGTATAAAGAGCGAAGCCTACGGAATTTTGTTCTCTCCAGTTTTTCTGAGTGTAGCCTACGAGAGCTGTCAGCACTTTTTCATCGTTTCGCACACGCGAAATAGTACTTTGTCCAGTTTTGGCTCGGTGTTTGTTCCGTTGGGTATTATTTTCTTGGCCTCTGCTGTCGCCGTGTGCGAGTGTGTCGGTACCTGTTCCATGCACGCGCACAATTATTCTGACATTAATAGGAGCCGCCGCTGCGGTAGCTAGGCGGACGTAACGCGTCAAGCTGGCCAGAGGCCCTTAACCGAGTCGACTTCATCTCGCGCTGTATAGTTCCAGAAGTTACGGTGGTCGGCCGTATTTCCGACCGTTTACTCGCAGCCCTTAACTCTGTTTCATCAACGGCTTAACACAGCGTGTCTCGTGGAACAAGCAAGATAGATAAATTTCAAGGGAGCAGCATTCAAGAATTCATTTTCAAACAAGCTTAACATTCATCGAAGTATACAGGGCGCGCCGATAACAACGGCACAATCGCGGGGCATTCCTCGCGCTCTTCGATCGCGCGAGAAAATCGATTCTCAGAATCTCTGTAACGAGTAATTCAAGGGAAAACCCGTTGCACGAGATCGATTCCGTTACCTTACGCTTTATCATGCGATGAAATTGAGAAGTCCCACCATCTCAAACATTCTCTCTCGAATTTAAAACAAATTTGCACGATTTGAAGCGACCGAATAATTAAAACCGCCATGGGTATCTTTCTACAGCTTGAAAAGAACATCGGAAACAAGACTGTCGCGTCCGATGCTTCTTCGAGTCCGTAAAAGGATACGGCGGATTAATTACGAAGGCCGGTAAGACCTATAACAACGGACGATAAATTAAAAACCAGGGGGACCGTAGAAACGTGTCGACGGGAGATCGCACGGCTCGGTCGTCGGAAGCCTTCGTTCCTCCGCGCGGTGCCAAGAAAGCGGACGTTCGTAGCCGAGCGGAAGGAGCGACGGCCTGATCGTAATCGTGTTACGCGATTGTCGCGGTTACAGGCGTTCTCGCGAAACGAAGAGTAGATCAAAGGAGCACGGAGCCCGAGGCGATGCGGTTCCGTGCACGGCAACCGAACTAATTTCATCGGCGAGGCGGCAATCGGCCCTCGACACACGTACGATCGAGAGGCGAGAGCAGTTCGGTCCTATCAAAGCCCCGGGACAACTCCTCCTTTTCTCTCCTCCCAACTCTCCCAACCACCCTCCCCCCCCCCACCCCCCACCCCTGCTTCTTCCCCAACGACAGAGCCAGATTAAACCTGCGAATCTCCTGCGGTCGAGGGCTGCAATTAATCGATTATCTCGTGCACGCCTCGGAGCCGATCGATCCCGGCGACACTGTTGCGCAATCGGGCGACTTCCCAATCGTAGAAGCAATCCGGAAAATTGCATTAAACTCGGCGCGGCGGTCTGTGTACCAAGCCCCGTCTCCCTCGAGCGTTCGCTTCTTGGCCCAGAATATCGTAGCCCGCGCTCCCGGCCGAATACCAGCCAGGGGTGTTTCAGGGGGTGGGTGGGCGGTCCCGCGGCAAAGAAAAATATCGGGGGATGCAGCGATCTCCAATGTTCCGCGGATATTATGCCGGCGAGAAAGGGAACGAAAGAAGGGTGGTCCAGGGAACTCTATGCGTTCCTGTGCGCGTGCATGCATCCAGTGTAGGTGTGCGTCTTCGTGTACATGTGTCCTGTTGTGTGCTATGTTTCAGGGAGCTTTCTCACCTGTCTCTGTGTGTTTTGTGTGTCTGTGCATAGTGACGTGTGGCATGTAGATGATATTGTGGCTGTAAACGATTTGCGGCAATCGTTCTTTCGAGTACACGGGCACTAAGAAGATATGGTTGCTCGGGCAAAGGGGAGGGTGGGGGGTGGTGGGGGATGTTTTCAGTTCGAACGAACGGGATGAGATTTTTAGTAATCGATTTTCAGCGTAATTTGACTGAGTAAGACCTAGAGGTAGTACCATTTTCACTTCGGATAGCGAGCTGATACTCAAGACGTACATGGTGACGCCCACCTCGACAGGAGGACCTGAAATCGAAGGTTAGTCAGACTGAGTCGGCCGTTTCCGGCCGCGGACAAGTTACACGATGGGGTGACTATGGCTTGTTTATTATTATTCTCTTTTTGTTCACTGATCGTTGAAGTTATGCGTTAACATCATTCACGTGTTACTATATCGTTTCTTTCTTTCCGTGTTTTCTTTTCTCGTGAATCTATGGTGAGTGTGGAATGTAATGGTATTATTAGCGGTTATCGCTACGTCGGATGGATCGCTGAAAGTGGTAATTACTCTCGATTAGAGGGCCACTGATTATCGTTCGCCTGCGACGGTGTGCTTGGTTACTCCCTCGCTCGAAGTTTCTCGACGATTCTCTAGCTGGCAGTGCTGAAACGTTGATCGTGTGGTAGAAATGTATCTGAATTTCTCTATATAGGTAGCGGACTTCTTTTAATATTACGAGTGGGTTAAGTTGAAAAACAGTCGCTGGCTGAACTTCGCTTTTGTTTGTTTTTTTTTTTACTTTCTTTTCGTTGTTATCTGCTGTGTTTTGCAATAAAGACGTTTAATAATAATAATAAGTATCTACTTGTGAGGATAGGTCAATTAATAAGATATGTCATTCGTTGAATCCTTCTAAAAATATTATGCAGTACTGTTAAATTTCTACGAGACAATCTTCTCAATCTCAATGACCACCTAGTCCTCCGAGTAGATATTCGCAAATCCTCAGTATTGCAAATTAGCCGACTCCTTCGACAGGCGATGTTTCACCTTGAGCGTTCAAGTTCCTTAGAAATGCGGGGATAAGAAAAGCAGGCACAAGTACGTACCAGTGGTACGAGTTATCGTAACAATCGGAGCATCGCGGGCCAATCTAGGAACTGTTCGATTTTCACGGGCAGACGGGCGAACATCTTAACGTCGAGTGGCCTCGCGGCGGCCATTGCCGTTAGAATTTCATTGGGACCGGGGTGGAACGGCCGTCAGGTAGGAAGAGCTCGAGTACCAAGTGAAAAATAAAGAGCCCGGGCGAAGGTCGGCCGGTGGAAGAAGGAGGCTGGAGCACCGGAACGGTATTTCCACGATAAAGTTGACTCGTAAACAACGGGTCTGCCAGCGACACTACGCGCGCCATCAACGATATATCTTCATTTCCATTTCTGGGATGTTTTTAAAACCCTATACCAGGCGAACGTCCCATATGGGACACATATTTCACAATGACGGGCCGTACACGTTGCAAAACGCAACGAGCGGACGTGGTATCGAGTTAATTGAAATGCGTTGGTATGGCTTTACCTCCACAAGCCGGCCAATCGTCCGTGAGAACGTGTTTCAAAATAAAAAAAGGCAGAAAAAAAATAATGAAAAGGGGGAAGCAGCGGTCGGAACGAGTTTCGAGGGAAAAAAAAAATTTGATCGCATCGGCGACCGTCATATATATTTTTATTCGTTATATGAGAGCCGCAGGCTGGTGTACGAAATATTTTTCATGGCAATGTTTTTGTATATGTTACGATTCACTGGAAGCTCGGTACTCTAATCGTCAGTGATCGAGGTCAATGCTTTGCCCGCCGCGCGTGAAATTTACGCGTATACGATAGATGTACGTAGGCATACTTATTACTGCACTGTTTGTTTTGGTTTCATGGTGTTTCTTGCTCTTGAGTATTATATTTCTCTTTTTCGTTTTTTGATTCGTATTCTTCATGCTTTGTTTCGTTTTTTTTTATGTCATTGATCGTGATGATGTGGTAATGATTCCTACTGCTTTTTCTTTTTCCACTTACTCGATGTTTCGTCGTCCTTACTACTAACAGTTACTACTACCTTCTTTGGGAAGTGGAGTCAAGTTTGACTCGTAAAGCAACAGAATTGAAAGGGTTTAAGGAAACTATTCAGTCAAATCGCTCGAAACTCAAGTATTTTTTAGGAATTAATTACAACGACATGAAAGCAAGCACAGACTTTTTCTTTTATACAATGTTTATTATTATTATATACGATGAAATATTTTTTTATATGAATCTATTTTATAAATGGCGCTACACGAGGCTGATTATAGAGTGTTTCAGAAGAAGTGTCTTTGGTTCTGCACTGATATTTAGCTTAAAAATAAAGATACAACTTTTTTTTGGAATATGTTTCTCCTCGAACCTTGCAATTTCGGCCTGAACCTCGGAAAAAGAACAGAATTAACAATATTAAAATCGCGATTAAGAGAAGGCGATTTTTGCGATAAATCTAGATTTTCAAAGTCTATTTTTTTTATCTCGGAAACTAGAATTTTTACACCTTAATGTTGAGGTTCAGTGCAGAAGGGAATATATTTTGAACGTGCCGTGAAACTTTCCAGTCGATTCGCACGTTCGTTTTTTCCAAGCACCGCAAAACCACAGAAGAAACTCCTAAAATTTTTTTACAGTTTATAGTATTAATAAACACTTCCCAAAAGCACTAGTCACAATTTGTATTCATCTCCTTGTGATTAATTCGCAAGAAATACTCGATCTTCAAGCGATTTGACTGCCTAAGTAGTCCCCTTAATTCCACAATAAAACTCAGAAACTACATACACCTTCGAGGACTTAGAAAATTCGTCACAGAAACCTAATTCACCTCTACCAGCCTCTGTAATGTCTACATTCGCTATACCAAGCCTGCCAAAAATAATTTACAAACATTTCGAGGCTCACTGCTCGAGTATATCTCCCTAGATTTTTCTAAATCATTACCCCTGAAGATCCTTACACCTAACCATCTTGTTAATCTATCTATTCACACCTGCCGCGAATTTCTAGCTTCACGAACGCATATTGGATCAGGCCTCCGTCCATATCACAGCATCACCGTCAATCGAAAGATTCGCCCCCGCGTACGTTAAAGCAAACCACTGTTCGGTACAACGGGAACGGGCATCGAGTTTCCCCGTCACGTATTTTGTCATTTTCGCGGAGACTTGGATCGCGGGCGCGGGAGAAAGCGCGCCCCGAAGGAAATCCCTTGGTGCCGCGGAGAATATCGAATGAAGGGAGGAGGGCGGTTAGTCGAAGGAGCCACGGAACTCTGTTTATCCGGCGGCCACAGGATATCCCGTTGGCCTCGGTAATGTCCGAGATCCATCTAAATTTTAAATGTTGGAACCCCCGTGCACCGATGGCCCCGGGAAATCCTACGTCTCCGCTTGGCCGGTGTTACCGCGGATATCGGCAATCCGAGTCGAGCGCCGATGCGATACGTTCGAAACGATCTCGCGGAATAGTCGATACCACCCTACACGCGCTGAAAATAAGAGGGGCATTGAAAATTCCCCTTGGATTTATGGCCATTTTTGACCCGGCAGCGATAAATTCGAGAGGGACGGCGGAGCGAGTTCTATTGGAACGCAGTATCGAAGCTCCGAAAGATATTCCGCGCTCGGCGGTTATTTATGACGCGTGTTTTGCGGCAGAGACCACGTTACCGTCCGTGTTAACGTACTGAATAACCTGCGGTGGATAATAAGTTTCGCTTCACTCGATCCGCGGTATAATTGATTCATTGTACTTGTACCTTTCCCGTTAGTATTCCAACGCGAGTCCGAGTTGCCGGTTACGCTATCGTTATCTGCATCTCATGCCCGGTCCGTTTGGATAGACGTTGGTCCGCGAATCGGAACGCGTCGAGGAGAACGTCCGCGTCCGTGGCTCTATGAAAGATTGGAGGTTCCGAGGTATCGAGGAGGGCCGCGAGTTGTTCAGTTGGAATGCCAAGGAGATCGATCGGACCGGACGGGGCGAGGGAATTGATAGGGGTCGTTTTCGGGAGTAATTCGCGCGGACGGCACAGTTTTCGGGGGTCTCGAATTCCACGGCATTGTCTCCCGCGGGAAAAGAGCAAGAAACCGCAGTTGTGGATGCCTTCGTGGGTCACCGTGGCTCGTGGCCAGCGTCAGAAGTCTGGGGATCTGGAACTGTCCCAGCACGGGATCAGGGACGGAATGAAAATGAATGCACGTTCCTACCGGCGACGAATAAATAAAGCGCCTGTGTTTACTGTTCATTCTATTCAGAACGTGGTTCGCGGGGAAACGGGTATGAAATTTTCCGTCGCGATGCACCCCAAGGCCCAACGATCTTACTAGCCGCCGCTCCACGATATCCCAGCAGTGACGTTCGCTTTTCCTGAAAATATTCCGGGCTACCGAAGCGAGCAGAAATCACGATGTTAGGGTTTATAAAATGGACTGCTTGGTTATCTCGGAGAATACGAAGACTCGTATATTTGAAAAGAATTATCAGCTTAGGATCTGGAGGCGTCCAAATTTTGATCAGAGTTCTTTGGAATTTGATTATTTCGAGCTAGCTTTCTGTAATTAGGATTCTTTGGTACAACAGTGATAAGTAGATGGCACCGGGGCTAGTTGATACAGAGGATTTATCTTGTCACTGTGTATAAGGTGATTATATCTAATATCGCCTATGGTTCTATTATCTCCCATCGTTATATCTCGCAAAGTGAGCACTGAAATTTATCGGTTATGTAGTGATTTAGTACCTAACAATATGTACGAAGACATACTGTAATTGTAGCGTCATGTCGTTAATAATTACAGAAAGGGAAATATTTTGGTGAATTTTAATAGTGTAAAAATTTATTGGACTGCCACAATTTTACATCACATTCGGCGAAGGTAAGTCTAATAATTCTGTGAACGCAAGAATATCTACTGGAAATACATAATTAATGATGTACATAAGAAATGAAATCGATTCAAATACTTTTCGTAATGAAAATAGCGTTCTTCTTTAGCAGTTCGCGTGTTCTCAATACCGCCTACCGGAGAACAATGGTTTCGATGTGAACTTAATTTGTCCAATATGTACATCGGAACGTAAAAAATAAAATGTTTTGAAAATCCTATTTCTACATTTTCGTAATAAAAGTAAAATCAAAGATGGATAAAAACATTTATAGAGCAAGAAATAATAAAAGCACGTGTGAAAATGACTTTGAAAACTCATATATACATGAATTAATTAATATTTCTTGAGTAGGAGATATTAAGTACACTTTTTTCAGGATTGAATTTTTGAATGTCTTAAGTTTCGTAAATCCTAATTAAAAATTTATAGGTTTCGACGATTCTAACTTATGCTGCGTGAAAGATGAATAATTTCTCTTTACTTTGAAGCGAGTTGCATGCAAAAATATCAATTATTATTCAATTGACAGCGATTTAACTTCTGCTAGGCGATATTAGGTACGGTTACCCTACGTAGCTCCATTTCAAAGAGATATGTGAAGTTTATTGTTCAATTCTTTACTACGATAGAGCATACGTCTGTGTATATTAGCATTAACAATCGTTTTTAAATTGTTTTCGTTTTCATAGGGAACAGGTAAATATTCGCGATTACTTTTTAATCTATCTGAAGACGATATCAAAAATTGTATTACCTCAATTTGCTTAACTTCACATTGAGTCTTTTGATGGAAAGATAATTACATTTTGTTACTTTGTTTACGTGCTCTACATTTTTGTATGGATATGTTTTTATATAATGATTTTCTGTGGGGTAAGTTGATACGTTTTCCCTGGGGCATGTTGATACACTGTACTCTTTTCCTTTATTTCTAGAAAAATGTTTCGAATTTATAATAAGAAATTACATTTTTTACATAAGCTTGTGTTGAAATAAAAAATGCTCATCGTCGCTAAGCCAAAGTGCGAATATGTACAACATGGATAAAATTACTTTGAGAAGAGCAGAGCAGTAACAACTTGCCCCACAATGGGGTAAATTGATACATTTTATTTTAATCCAAGTAACATTTTTTTCATTCATTTCATATGTATTATCTCAAGTTTTCACTTGCTACATATTAAAGAGGAAGGACCAAACCTATATTTTAGCATATTTGCTATTAAGTAATTAATTCGAACAAAAATGAAGAAACTTAAAATCTGGAAAACGTACCAACCAGCCCCCGTCTCCCTTATATTTGATCCATTAACAACACACCAGAAGCCCTGCCGAATTCTAAACCCAAGTCCACTGAAACCTCCCCGTCTCCCTTTGTGGTTCTTGCGATCGCCAGAGTGTCTCCGCGGAAGAAGGCACATTAGTCTTCAGACTCAGTAACGGGTTTCATAAATCAAAGCGTCCTAGAAACCAACAGCAAACAGAAGACGTCGAGCAGTCGCCGCAATTAGCCTCTCCTAAACACCCCGAAATTCTGACACCAGCGAATCCTCTCCGCACGACCACGGATACCTACTATCGATACACCGCTCCCCCTGCGTTTCCCTACTAACTCTTCCACAACATTTTGACTGTCACGTCGGCCATGCACGGCTAACACGATTCCGCTCCCCAACGGCTGACGGGATTGATTTCGGAGTAGGTCAAATCCGCCCAATTGAATCGACGGTGCACAGAATCCTTTTCTTCGGTTACAGGGCACCGATGCATTCAAGAATCCCGCGTTGGCCCCAAAGCGAGGCTCTCGCTGAAAGTACTCGCGGCATTCCAGCTACTAAACCACCGAAATCCTCCACCGTTCGCGGAGGCAGAATGTTCCCCACCCGCCCTATATTCTTAGGCGTTCTCGAGGCCTCTCGCACCCGAATTCTGCCCCACCGCGAGAAGGGGAAAGTTACTAGACGCCGCGAGACCGAGCCGCGTATGATCATCGAGAAGAATGCAACGACGCCTGTCACGCGGGAAAGCGGGGCCATCCAAGAGTCGGCCTGCGGCGGGATCGGTGACAGCGGAGACGCCCCGCTGACAGAATCAATGTTGGAATTGTAATCGAAGGTAAAGAACTGTGGCGGAGCGTAGCTGGAGCGGAGATGCCGTTAACGGTAACCCGTGGCAACCCGCGCCCGCGTCCCGAGCATCGATCCAAGTTTTATCGAAGCGCCCCAGCCCCGCCCTGCCTCCACCGGGGCCAGCCGAAAATTTTCACTTCATCGCGGCAATTGAAAACCACCGATTCGCCCTTTTATGGCCGAGCCAGGGGCACGGGGGCCGATCATTCCTGTCTGTAAACAAATTTCAGCTATCGGTTCCTTGGACGTCAGCTGGCGTACTCCCACTCCGCCCAGCGCCGATAGCTAGTCGATAGACCGACTTCCTTTCAAACCTTCAACCGACCGGGAACCCTGCGGAAAAACACGCTCAAATCTTTCGTGTATCTTTCTGTGGATCTGTCGCTTCCCGAGGAACCGATTCATCATCCGCCTGGTGTATGGACGCGGCCAACTACCCTGCACGGCGTGCAAAGTTTAAGTACGCGATTGATTTTCACAGTGGCTTGACTCGAAAGGGGAAGTGCAATATTGGACTCGGATTTTCCGCTAGACTAATACTTTAAGAGTTCTCCGTGTTATCTTGGTACGTTTGAGCGGAACTAGGGTTTGTCGGTTTTTACAAACCGGGTTTAAAAACTGTTTGTTTTTTAAAAATTTGTAAAATTCGAACACCGGTTTTTAAATTAAAAAAAAAAGCGAGTTTATAAAGTAGAATTAATATGTAAATATGAATTAATGTTTTAATTGAAAACGTTGACATTTTGACTGGAAAGCGATTCGGAGGCAAGCATATTGTAGTAGGTAACAGTTTATTTTGAAACTAATCTTCATGAGTTCATATTTCCGGAAGAAAAATACTAAATGAAATAAAGATTTATAACTTATATTTTGTACCGATTTTAGTTATTTTAGTTTTGTCTTCGTTTGGTTTTGTATGCAGTGTATTTTATTGTGTTAAGTTTTTGTAATTCCATAAGTATTACAAAAACTGAAGATTTTTAAAATAAGTACGGACATTTATTTTCTATTTTAATTATATTTATTTGTGAAAATTCGTAAACCGGTTCAACCGGTTTTTTGAACATTGTGGAATTCGAATACCGGGTTTTTCAAAAGTCGATTTTTATATAAACTCTTAGCGGAGCCGTGTACATACTTCTTTTTCTTTTAAGGGGTCATTCTACTTTGATCGGCAGAAAAATTAAGCTACTCGTAAAGATTTATTCTCAGTAAATACAAAATGTAATGAAATAAATATTTTTGGTATTTATTAAGCTACTCGTTTATTATAGAAAAAAATTAAAAAGAATATTTTTAATTTGTTTTAATGTTTTTTACAGCGTCCATATGACATCTAAAAAAAAGAAGGTATATCGTGAAAGAACAGAAATTCTTCTCATCGGACACCGGAGAATAAATCTTTTTGGGTGTTTTGTTAAAGATTTTTTTCAAATCGGCGCGATTTTGTTACTTTTCAACAAAAATTGTTAATTGACCTAAGGGCTATAGCGACACTCATACAGATTAAGAATCTTTTGGAATTTTTTGTTTCGGATAAGCCTGAGCCGGGAAATCACCTACGCCATAAATACGCCTCTTTTTTTTAGGTGCCATATTGACACTGTAAAACCACAGTTACAACAAATTGCAAAAATTCTTTTAAAATTATTCTAGTCTAATATAAGAGTAGCTTAATAAATACCAAAAAAATTGATTTCCTTATATGTTGCATTCACTAAGAAAAATATCTTTAAAAATAGCTTAATTTTTTGGCCGATCAAAGTGGAATAACCCTTCAATTCTCCCGTGGTCCTTACGCAATTACCACGCATGACCTACCGCGTAGTTTCATGTGCTTTCTTCTCGTTATAACATCCGCTGCCTCTTTTTTACAGCTGCCAAATTCCTCGGTAGATAAACTGCAGAACCAGTTACGTTTCAGTGGAATAAGAAGTCGCTTCGATTTCTGGACCGAACGTTACGAGCCGCGACAGGCTGGTCGGTATTGTTCCCCTCGACGGCACGGAAAACAGCGAATTACTGGTCGGCTCGGTATCGAGAAACGGTAGACGCGACTTTTCATCTCGTGTCCGTCCCTGACTGAGCATTTTTACGACGGCAAAGTACACGCCCACCAGCTTGCTCCCTATTGTCCCGAATATTCTTCTCTGTATCGTCCGCGACGACAGAGTAAGCGGCGTCAAAAATATTTCCCCGAGCGTTCCGCCCCTCCTAGCGTTTTCGTCTCGCTTTCATCCCTTTGTCGTCTACCGATCAACGTTTCCCACCGATTTTCCTTTCATTATCCCGCCGTTTTCACGTGCCTCCTTCGCACAGCCCGATGATAATCTCGTTGACAAAAGAGTCCTCCGATACTAAGTACCGAAATTCCGATCGAATTCGGCTACACCCTCATCGATCCTCCTTTACCACGATCCGTTCGCGGTCGAACTACATTCCAGCACTGCCAGACACGTCGGTCTCAAATTTCACTTCGCCCGAACCCAAGCACACGTCGCAACAGTTTTGCTCAGTGCTCGCAGCGAACGGGGGGAACACCGCGGAACCTCTGCGTCCCGCGGCTCTAATTCCAAAGCCTTTCTACGATTTCGACGATTAATGCTCGAAGACCCGCGGCCCGTTCGCTGCGAGGCGGAGCCCCGATACGCCCAGTCCGTGCAACGACTATCAGAGATGCGACGAGTAAGCGGGTAATATGCGAGAATGGTCGAGCATCGCGGGCAAAACCATAATCCATTCGCGTCGGGCGCGATAGACCGTTGAAAATTGATCCGCTCGGTGTCGCAGCAGCCGATTCGGCCGCCGGTTTTCGCGCGCGATCCTCGACCGCTACCGCAGAGTGGTCGAATGATCCGGCTATCGAATTAGGCGACGGGTGGGGGAAGAAAAAAAATCGTTCACCCTACTCACCTCCGTAGTTCGGCCTTACTCTTTTATCGTAACTGACGGAGAACGAGTCCAATATCGCGGAGATGTTGACGGCAGCCGGCTCGTTGCCTCCGCCGCTTCTGCAATATAAAAGGATAACGATTCTGTGAAACTTCCCGGCAGTAAAAAAGTTTCGCTGGGTACGAGGCTAAAGATATCAGGCGGCGTACAGTACAGTGACGCGTAAAAGTTTCTGGCAACTTGGCCTCTCGGCTTTGTTTCGGTGGAAATGGCTGGGACGGACTTCGGGCGACGCGGGCTTAAATCGTGACGGGAGGGACAGGCAGGATTGGGTTAGAGATCGTCACTTTTTCGCGTGTTTATATCCACGCAGTGTCTGTATTTATAACACAAATTCTATCCGCGATGCAAGCGGGGAAAGCCGTGGCTACTGACTCGGCGTGGCCTTCTGACCCGCCAACAACGCGCAACGTAAACTTCCGTATAAATTATTCCCACGCAATCTATTCGCAAGGCAATTTAGACTTGCAGATATCCCCGTAAATAAGAAGAACGCTTCGTTTGGTATTATTCCAAGTACGCAGCGCGCGGTCCTCTGCGCGTTGCTGCACGTAAATATAAAATACCTTTAACGGAACCGCAGGGGAAGGAGTTTACGGGGCACGTAGAAGGTATGAAGCGCAAAGTTTAAATAACAGCCGGTATATTAAACTTTTATCGACTACGGCGAAGTCGGAAAAAGAATTTCCGACTGGCGCGCGCTCCGTGCGTACAGGGCTTTAATTATGAAACAGATTCCGAGCGGCGTGTCCTTTTTGCCTGACGTTGCAGCGAGGTTTTTGCTGTTCGCCACCCGGTCGTCAATTTGTACACGGGTCGCAAAAAATATTTAGCTCCGGGTAGTGTGGTTTTCATGTAACGTTAAATAGAATTATGTGCCGGGCAAACGTGCTTCTGATCCGCCGGGCTCATCCGTGCACCCGCGGGGCGAATGAAAAATATGCGTTTGACGCGTGCACGCGGCTAACGCGTTTAAGTGATCAATGACGTGAGGAGGCAGTGGATAATTTTATTCCGCAGCCGGTGTACAAACGAGGCTTGTTATTGAAATACTATACGCGGTCGCATTTTATTCGGCACCTCGTAATTTGCAGCGGACCCTGCTGCATATTTTTTTTTGCGCAATCAACGGATAAATAAAATGGCCAAACATCGACACCCTTCGTGTCTCTTTCAGGTTTATGCAAGTCAAATTCCGCGCATCTCGTTTGCACGGTATATGTACAATTACTGTTACTGGTCGTGGCAGGTGTCTTGGATGTAATTAATGTAGAGATTTCAAATTCTCTAATAGCCTAAGTCTTTGTTAAGGGGTAACACCACTCTAGAGGCAGAAAAAGAAGACCTAAATTTGACAATTTATTTTGTGAGTTTGACAAACGGAATAGAATTTCTTTTCAGAGGGTTTATTTAACACATATCGAAGCACGAAAAACTATTTTTTTATTGCCATTTTCATGCAAAATGGCGGCAATAGAGCCCGTCGTCGAAAAAAGTTTTTTTGAAAAAAAAGCCGCCAATGGGGGGCGGGTTTCTCAGCATGTATGAGTCCTGGAACCAAAAATAAAAAACATTTATAATCTATATACAATTGGCTTTGGAAGTACGTAGGATTATTTTTTTTAATCAATTTTTGTGGAAGTGGTGCACTTTTTAAGAAATGAATGGATTCTTTGCCTTAAAAATGAGCATTAAATTCTTTATAAAAAAAACAGTTTACATTCAATCAAAAACCGGCTACGTACTTCCAAAGCCAATTGTATATAGATTATAAATTTTTGTTATTTTTGGTTCCAGGACTCATACTTGCCGAGAGATCCGTCCTCCCGTGGCGGCGTTTTCAAAAAAGCTTTTTTCGACGACGGGCTCTGTTGCCGCCATTTTGCATGAAAATGGCAATAAAAAAAAATTGTTTTTCGTACTTCGATATGTGTTAAATAAACCCTCTGAAAAGAAATTCGATTCCGTTTGTCATACTCACAAAATAAATTGTCAAATTTAAGTCTTCTTTTTCTGCCTCCAGAGTGGTGTTACCCCTTAAGGGGACTATGGAGTCGGATTGCTCGAGAATTAAGTATTGTTGCGAATTAATTACAAGGAGATGAAAGCACAGACTTTTCCGTATATACAATGTTTATTCTTATCACGTAGAGTAAGCAAATATTTTTCTACCTTATAGATATCTCTTTTACAAATGGCTTCACACGAGGTTGTTTATACAGTGTTTTAGACAAAGTGTCTCTGGTTCTGTACTGATATTGAGATTGGAAATAAAGATACAACGGTTTCCTTGGAATACGTTTCTCTCAGAACCTGCAATCTCGGCGTGAACCGCAGAAAAGAAACAAAATTATTCAAATAACGACTAGGAGAAGGCGATTTTTACGATAATCGTCGATTCTTTTTTATTGCAAAAACTAGAGTTTTTATATTTTAATCTTGAACTTCAGCGCAGAAAGGGATATATTCTGAACATATTGTAAAAATTTCAAGTCGATTCGAACCTCTGTTTTTTCCAATCGCTGAAAAACTACAGAAATAACGCCCACACATTAGACCACTGTAGCGCATATATATTATTAAACAAAAACTTTTTTTAACAGTTTATAGTATTAATGAACATTACACAAAGGTACTAGTCACAATCTGTAATCATTTCCTTCTAATTAATTCCCCTCAAAAGTTACATTTTTACCAAATCTGACTGCCCAGTTCCCTTAAGCTAATATATTGTGTATCTTGTACATCGTTTCTATCCACGTTCATTCAAAGCAGGGCGGTATTGCAATAGTTTCACAATCATAATGGAACGCGACGAATCGTATATGCAAGGTTGGACTCATAAAATACAGAGCGCCGGGGGTTGACTTAACGGGTCAACGGATATGGTCTTCGAATCAACGGTGGATCCAATTTTCTGCGCCCACGAATGCTTGCCACAAGTAGAATTTCAGGGAAGTAAGATTTTCGAGTGGCCTTCGTCTTGCTTGATGCTTCGCTCAAGATTGTACGCCTTTTGCTAACTGGAGTGATACAGTACTTGTCTTGGTCAGACACAAGCCGCATCGTCTACTCGATCACGACCGATGGCAAAATTGGTTGCCATTTGTTAAAATTACTGGCTAGGTATATGTACTAAATTAAATATCATATCTACTAAATTAAATTGATTACCATTTTTGTTATTATTATTATTGTTATCGACAGGAAACCCTTTACAATACAGAGAACTGTAAAACTAACATACGTAGAATAATATATTAAATAATTAAAAATATATAATATATAATAAAAATAATAATATATTAAATATTTAAATACATCATAGTAAATGTTCCATAGAAGATACGGATACATTCATGTCGGACCATAATTTGTCTGAGACTACTTACTCTTCTTCGCATCTCTTCGAAACACCTTCGATTTTACATTGCTTCGTGTATGTGTGGTGAATCTGATCAAAGTTATGGTTAAACGTTCGACGGATACTCGAGTTACGATAAAGTGAAATGTCTGTCATATGAAAGTGTTCTCGATTACATCGTTTCCGGTGGCATTGTACGTACATATGCGATTCTCGATCAAACAAGGGAACAGTAGAGATTCGATGCACTGTGGCGAGAGGCGATTTGCCTGGAACCGCGTACCGGTCGGTATTCTATAATAGTATTTTTAAAAGAGACCGTCGACGGGTGCAGCGAGTGGAAGTGCCTTTGACCGTACGTATGTATGTACCTGGGGCTGATTTATCGAACAACTCCCAGAACCCGTTGCGAACTAAATCTTGCGCAACGATATCTACGAAGAACTTACTAGCGGGCCGCGATAATAGGTCAGAGGTTAGGCGTATCGATTAGACGCAGATACCCGCTCTTAGGAGGGACATTATCCAAGTGTCCGGCGCCGATTATTTTCATCTTGAAATAGTGTTGTGTATCGACGCCTACGAGTATACGTATAGGTTTATTTATTTGCACTCGATCTCAATTTTAATTCGGCAGACAATCCCTCGATATTTAAGGGGTTAGACCACATTGGCCAGGTCAAGAAATACCGCATCTTTGGGAATTTATTTCGAAGCGTTTCGATCTTTTATCGATTAAAATTTTTCAGTAAAGATACGAACATCTTTGAATAATATATACCTACAACTTTTTTTCTTAGGTTTTCTTTAAAAATAGAAATGGCGTAGCGATGTTATTTCTGATGAACAATTTCTGAAGCAAAATTTTAACAATAGAGTATTAAATAAAACTAAGTTGTCTATCGGCTGATGTACAATATTTTCGATATTTTCATGTTTACCTCACTTATGCGTAAATAAAAGTTCATTTCCTTACACACGAAACTGAGCTTTTTACTTCACAGTGTAACTATTTCCTTATATTTCAACTAATCGAAAAAATTGAACGTCCGCCGATAGCAACTTAGTTTTATTTAATATTCTATAGTTAAAATTTTCTTGCAGAAATCTGTCTAAAGAAAACTTGGGAAAAAATTGTATATCAAAGATGCCTCGATTTTTACTGAAAAGTTTTAATCGAAAAAAGTGTTTTTGTCACTTAGAAATAAATTCCCAAAAATGTGGTGTTACTTGATCTGGTCAACGTGGTTTAACCCTTACGAATCCTCATTCCACAAATAAATAATTTCAATACTGTCTCACAAATCTAAATAATTACGCACGTTCACCTCTTAAAATTCAGAGTGGACACATATAATGAAATCATATATATCTCTCTGATTTTACTGTTGGACAGCCATACTTGAAGCAGGAAAAAAGTCAGCTTTTGGTACTTGGATGACGTGCCTTGTTAAAGCAAGGGAGCGAATACGCCAGAATTGTAAACGTGGCGGTGAGTTGGCTGCGCCAGGTTGCAGGTAGATTCTTGTTTCGTGGATAATGGGAGACCTCGATTCATTTACGTTAAATTACGAGAGACGGTATAATTTTAGCGCCCTCGAAAACACTCCATTTTGACTAATGAACGTTTCGTCGAGGGAGCATGAATGTATCATGGTCCCCTGTTACAGAACGTGTCCCAGAAATGAGTAGCCAAACATTGGAAGCTTATTCTGTTTATTGTTCATTATTAACACAGAAGCAAACGCTAAAACCGTATGTCTATCTACCGTCTGCTCTACTTACTCATTGTCTGTGCAAGTAGAATAAGCACCCAAAGTTCATCCACTCGTACACTTCATACGACGGTTCCTACTTTTGTTTTCTCTTTTTTATATTTAATTAAACCCTTTCAGGTTTATTTAGCTACACAAATGTGAACCTGATCGATAAATTTTCACATGTACGTCGGACCAATTAGAAATTAAATGCGGAAATTACACTCTCTCAGTTGTACAGCTCGCATTGCCAAATTACATGATTTAAATTTTGCGTATTCGTAATTACATTTACATTTAGAGTCGTTTACAATACCAACGCGTGCGCGGGAAGCGGCTAAATTTTATTGTAGCCATCAGCTCGCATTCTATTAATTGTAACGATCACATATCTACTTAGAATTAGATTTTTATGTGCATATTAAGGTGGAGCACCTTCTTCGAAGAATCTTTGGAAGTATTTTCTACCCTGAGTTAAACCTTGATTTATTGAGTTTTCATTGGTTTGTAGTTTCGCCGGTGTTTTAAATTTTTCGCGTAGATCAGTATACGGAATTTTGGGAATGTCGTGGGAGTCTGAGTGGGTTGAAAAATTAGCGTCTATGCCCGCTTCCTCGTTGCTTTGCATCCCCATATGATACGGTATTCAAAACAGTGGAATGGGTCTATTGCATTTATTTTTGGCGAGCTCATTGATCGACACTTTTACGGCGACACGCGAGCCATTGAAAATCGATCGATACCCACCAGCCTTAGAAGTAGCGGATTCCGTTTCGCCCGCACCGAAATCATTAAAAACGTTGAAAAACGAGGTGGGCGCGACAGAGTCTGCGCTAATTGCGTGGAAAGCGGAACGGTGAATTCCGAAGTGCCGTAAACTTCGGGGGCACAGTAAATTCCGGCGGATTAAATGCGCTACGGAGTTCAGACGGAGTCACGTGTGATTAATTCGTCTGCCGCCCGAAACTTTCCCCTTTAAAACGCCTTCCTCTCTGGTACGTGACTGCCTTTGCCCGTCGAACGAAGTACGAATCCGGGCCGACGAAAACATCGTCCCTTCCCGAGCTAAGTCGTTATTCAAATTCCGTCCGGCCCGCGTCTTTGACGGCCTCCAGCCCGGCCTTTTTTTCTTCCCGAGCTGTTCTCGGTTCAGAAGCTCCACCGCCTACAGCCTCCTTTAATCAACTTCGACTCGAGCGATCCGCGGTCTCCCGTTGTTAGCGAGAGACTCGAAAAGGGCAGAGTGTCCTCAGCGGATGACATTTTCGATATGCCTCGGAATATTCGGCGTACGTCCTTCGGCATGAGCGGCTCCACGTAAGGGGTGGCCAAAGCGCGTCCCAGCATTACGCTGGAGAACTGTCTCCTGAGAGCCCGTGCGCAAATGTCAGCTCATCCCCTGCGTCCTCTGCACAGGCGTTTCTCTTCGTCAAACGAATTATTCGTGTTATAAATTTCGACGGAGTTCTCATCAAGTGCCCGCAAACCAAGTTGAACTTGGCGAAGCTGTAGGAATCGATAGGTCCCTCAGAGAAAACTATTTCTGCCAAGTATCAACCCGATACCTCGATTACTACGGTAGTGAAACGTAATTTGCAGTTTAAGCCCCCATTACTATTGTTTTACGGATTAGAAAATTTTACAAAAAATCAGAGACCTTCTACGCATTGCCGTAAAGGCGCGTGAATTTTTTCAGAATTTTCAGCTGCAAAACTGAATTTTAAAAAATCCAAGGCGTATTATAGTTTGCAAACATAACTAAGGTTTCCACTCTGTTACGTTCGACGATACTCCCCCCCCCCGAAAGAATTTCCTGTGACTAATTTATGGGCGTCGGGGTGCCAGTCGAGGAGGCGTCGAAGCGTGAAGGGGCATTGTTTTCGACGGCCCGGCATTTGGGGAGGTATGATAATGTCTCGGAGGAAGATTTGCGCGTCGATATCGCGCCCGTGGACGTCGTAACGTGCAGACGCGTCACGGCCACGTGGCAGAAGTGGGGAAGAAAAATGGAAAGTCGCGAGGGCCGAGCGGGTCCTAGTGTAATTGAAAGTCTCGTAAATAAGGAGGACCGTTCTAGCGAAGGCGAGGCGCCTCGAATTTCAATCTCTCGGATATCCGAGAGCTCTTGACCCTCCAGCCTCAGCGTTTCTTCTTCGCGAGCGTCGCGTCTCTCCCCGCCACTTCAGCCCGGTCCCTCTGTGTCTTTTACCTTTTTCGTCCCGTCGCAGTTGCCCCGACTTCGGGGCTTCGATTCGTTCCCGACGCGTCCCTCCCTCCCACCCCGCCGTTATAAATTCTCCGCCTAAACTTACGTTTATTTTTGCCTCCCGGATACTTCCGGACTGGCCAGCGCGGCGACAACTTTATCTTCCACTCGTCGTCCCTTCCGCCCCTCCCTCTGCTTGCCAAGAAGCAGAGGGGCGCAGAGGATGGTCAAGAGACGCCGCGGAATATATACGTCCGTGGGTGTATCCAAGAATCCCGGCGCTCGATCGTTTCGCGAAATCCCCTCGTAGCCACTTCCCGATTTGATTTGTGCTCAGCCTGGCGGAACCGGCTTTACTGTCCGAGACAGTGAAATGTACAACCCCTTGTGCCCGATTCCTTTCGCGCATTCGCCGCGCGGCACCGAGCTCCTTCCCGATATCGCAATTTTTCAGTGAGGGAACGTTACCGAACCGCACCTCTAAACGCAGAATGCACCCTCGATAAAACGATCCCACTTTAACGACCGGCTTCGAGGGATTCTCCTTCCACCCTTCGATCGAAGATTCCCGATTTGGTGGCTGGAAAAGGGTACGCCTCAGCAGTGCCCTTCCTCTCATCTCTCATCCCGCGGCGCCATTACGTATTCCCGTCAACAAATGGCCCTTTGTTTATCCTCCTCGAAATTAGCCAACAATGCCCGGGCGTCGAACAATCGCCGTGGAGTTTCGGAAACATTGTTCCCCGCGAGTCGCGAGCATCCTTGAAAAGAGGACGCCCCGCCGGAGCTTTTGTGAAGATCCCTTCTTCCAATTAAGAAAGTTATCGACTACAAGCCGTCGCCTATTGGCCCTTCTCGGAGCGATCCTTGTTTCGGCTCCGATTCCCTCCGTTCTCGTCCCTTCGCTCTCCTCGATGTCCGCCCTTCGCTTTCCTCCGGCCCTTTCCTCTTTATTCCTTTGCCAAACACGCGAAGTTCACCCCTTTTCCGCCTCCTTTTAGACCCCCTCTCTTCCGGGCTATCGGTTATGAATTATTCATGATAAGCGAAGCGACTACGGGCACGGACGAAAAACCGGGTTATATTCTGGTGACCGGACGCTGTATATAACCGAGCTAGCGGGGAGGGGTGGGCGCGCGAGCGAAACGCTTCCCAGCGTGATTTACGCTAATTTCGGCACCGATTTACACGGTCGACCGCGGCCCACCAGGAAACCGGTAAGTGCGCGGTCGCATCCTTCCGGTCACTGTCGCCTGCACGCTTTTTTTATCGCTCAAACGACCAACAAATTTCTCCGCCCTCGCCGCGCAATTCTCTCACCGCGCTTCCATTTCGAATCACTTTACTCTGTGATTTGCCTGCGATCAACGTGAACGGTAACACGAATTACGATCTTTTCACCGCGATTCTTTTGTTAGTCCTCTGACAGGCTGGAGAATAGCGCGGCAGAGAAATTTCGAGAGTGCATCTGCTGGACATTTATTTTCCGTCTCGTACGGTGTTCTACTTTTAGTAGACTGGTGTCCGAATGAGCGAGGAGATCCCATCGAGGCTCCCCGGGAGCCGAGCTCTCGCTATGATGGAAACCTACCCCACAGTGACGCGGTAGAATGCACTGCCGCGCTTTTTTAACTGATTGGTCTTCCTATTGATCGCGCAAGATTCCCAGCGAGTGTTCCGTCGCGAAAGGAATGGTGTTGCCGATACACCGATCGTTCTTCAACGTCCACGCGTCGCCGATCGAATCCCCGCGACACGCCCTCTCCACTATCTCGCCCCGTTCGCTTCATAATTATCAGACGACGCCTCCATTGACGTCCGGCCAGGCTATTTTCGCCCCCCTGAACGGTAATAAATAACGCGCCTAATGGGATCGGAGAAGCGCGTTCACGGACGGCGCAGGTAGATAACGAAGAAAAACCTGGGCCGAAGGATTCCGAAACGGGGCCGATGTACCGGGCAGTCGTCCGTCCGATCGTAACGCGACGAGATACATTTCACGCGGCGACCAGCCGCCCGACCGATAGGATCCATTTGTCACTGTCCAAATGAGTTGCTGGTCCTCTGTCCAGCGCCTCTCGCCACCGTCGCGAGATCCTTTCATCCTTCGCGGCTTTCGACGGCATCGACGCGCGAAAATCTAGCGGACTCCGCGCCCGAGATCGATCATCCGCAGAGGATTAGCCATGCAGAATGCTTCCAGCCAGGACCTGCGAGCTTTCGGTCATAAATAATCCGTGGCCGGTTTGCTTCGATGTCTTACAAGTCTTCGAGGTAGTTTAATGGACAACGCGGTGGAAGTAAATGTTATTATATCCGTGTCCACCTGAATTCGAGTCAGAATCGCAGTGAGTAAATCGCATCCGCATATTGCTGTCTGCGGTAGGGGAAACGTGGGATAGTTGATCGTCGGGGACACATGATCGCGTCAGTTTCTTAATTAATATATCGGCAATTTCTGCTTGCTATCACGATATCGTGGTAATGTTTGCATTATCGCGACACTTGGCGTTGCAGTTTTCTTTTGCAAGCATAGAATAATGTAGTTAGAAGCTTCGATCTTATTTACAGCCAATTCAACGAGTAAATGTTCGCTGCGAAATTCCCTCTGTTCAAACTCTTGCTTACTAAAATAATTGGCCTGCTTCTATACTCGTTATATTGTTCGAAAAAGAGTTGCCACTTGTATTATATATTTACAGTGACTCGCAGCCATAATCGTACACTCTTTAAAATCGCATAATTTTTTTAGAATTGGCTCCAATGTAATTAGAAGCTTCGATCTTATTTGCAGCCAAAAAGTAAATACTTCGGTCACCTTGTTCTTCCTCCTTTTCGACCGAATGTTGCATTTTCAACGATTTTAAATAGATTAAGTGAAAACAGAAATTTCTGGTCTATTAATTTTATTTATTGATCGATTTAAATATTTTTGAGGTATGTTTAATTTTTTATCTTTTTCAAATCGAGTGCGTTGGGGGTAACTTGATTAGTGTGTGAGGTGGGATATTTGAACAGGTGAAAAAGCCCCAGAAAAAAACATAGACCGGCTAATGAAACAGAAAAATACGGCAAAGAAAGTGAGAAGCAAAATCTTTTCTTCATCATATGATATCTAAGTGAAATGTCTTTTACGAATGCATTTATGTTGCTTCATGTCATAGAGTTTAATTTTCCGGTTTGGTTTTTTCAGTTATTCCTTCAAGTTACTTATAGTTTACTTTCCTTTTGTGGTATTCCCTTTATTTCATATTATTGACTAAGATAATAAATATTTTTTAGAAAGTTACTGTGTTATTTACTCTTGAAGTTCACTGATAAAGTCTCTCTAACCTTTTGATCAAGTGTCCCCTTTAGTGGGGTATACTTGTGCATAACGTCACTGCCGGGAAATGTTTAAATTCGGTCATTAAAATTAGTTTTCAACTCTCAAATTTATACAAGTACCGTAAACTGGGGGAACATTGGCATGTTTTTGGAACATTTTGCTATATAATATAAAAATTAACATTTTTACATTTGCTTTAAGTATCCTATCGTAACATTGCATATGTTGTGAATGCACTACAAGTGTCAAAATGCATAAAATTTTTGTCCTCAACCTTTTTTATTACATGCTAAATATGTGCCAATGATACCCCGTAACCGGATAACATTGGCAAATCATATATAAATAGCACTAAAAAGTTAAAGTTTTACCGCATCTGAACTTACATTAACACTTAAATTTGTTTCTTTTTATGTTCAATGCATTCTATTTTATATTTTTTTAATTTTTTGATTCTTTATTTTTTTAATTAACATTTTAAAATTTGGTTTAGGTATCCTATTATAACATTGCATCGTTTGTGATTGTACTACATGTGTAAAAATGCATAAATTTTTTTTCCTTTCCCTTTTTAATAGATGTTAAGTAGATGCCAATGTTACCCCGTACTGCCAATGTTCCCCCAGTTTACGGTATATTGAGAATACTCTAAGATTCAGAACATAAATAATTAAATACAAACAAAGCGAACCATTATTATTAAAATAAAAGAACAAAACTGTGATACCTATTAGCGCGGAGGGGCTCGGGCTGGTAATACCTAGAATATTTTCAGAATAATTTTCTCCGCTTTCCACGGGATAAGGAACGAGTACCTTTACTATTTTCGCGATAATGAACTTCTTATTCAATGTGGAGCCACTTCATTGGCACTCTCTTCTTCGTGAATATAACCTGTGCTTTCGAGCAGACTTTTCCACGTCAGTTTTTTAACCGCAATCAAGGGGTAGCAGTGGAGTTTTCTTTGACTAATCTTGGCAAACCGGGATATTTATCTACTTCGCTTAATTTAAAGCCAAGTAATCTAAATGATTATTACCGCGAGCTTGGCAAATGTCTGTGATACAGTTTGTTTTTTTATTAAAATAGACAGATTCAAACTGTTTCAAATTCTGAATAGCTCTCGAGCTGCAAACACTTGGATTCATTTAAACTTCTGGATTCCAAAGTCATTACAACCTTTATGATTTCGAGATTGCGCTACTCGACGAGATTCTCCAGTAATTCTGCTCGGGAATAATATCCCCGCCGATGTGGGACTTCTATTTACAGAAATTCGACGCGCTCGAAACTCTCTGGCAGCCTCTCGTCGATTTTTCCTTACGTTTTTAAAGTTCCCGTGCGAATCAGGCGGCGTCCTCTGTTAAACGACGCGTTCAACGATACTGCCCTCCCGCACGCCTCCCGTCCAGCCATTTCGGCTGATTTTTAATTGAACGGAAGGCAATTGCTCCGAAGTCGGAGACGTAGAAGGCTGTTTGGAATAACGCCAAGGCGGTTTGCCCCGTTTTAAAATTCAATTAAAACCGTTATCGTTGCCCCCCCCCCGAAACGCATCGCTCGCGTTCTTTCGGCGTTGCTCGCTCAACAATGGTCGGCAGTGAATTACTCTTATTGTTGGCTAACCAAGATTGGATTCCGGGGTAATTAAACGTCGAATGTGAATCGGATCTATGAAAGGTGTGTAATGTAGCCACCGTTCGTTTTCGGTTGCCCGTTGAAAGAATTATTAATGCACGCAGTGCATTAGACGTTAGAACATTATTCTGACTGTTCGCGTTGACCTTCGCAGTGTTCTCTAATCATTGTTCCGAGAATACAGAGCGACTATTAATTGAATTTACAAAACGCGTTACGCAGGCGTTGCTCACTTAGATTTTGCTGGAGCTAAATTTAGTTTGACATTTGGTAACATTAGGACACAGCTTTTTCACTGATTTCAATGAAGCAAACGGACTTCTTATGCGAAGAAGAAATATGAAATTGATTGAATTCAAAAGCATTCTACTTTCAAAGCATTTTGTTGTTATGAAATGAAATTTTATACGAAAAATCATTATTACCATCTGAAAATACATGTATTTAACTGATATTTTATGCTCCTAGATTAAATTTTTTTTTAGTAGTATAGCCATAATATATACGATAACGTTGGGCTGTGCTAAAAAAATTTCAACGTTTTCTTAAAGTATATTACCTCAGTTAACGTTAAAGATTTAAAAAAATATTAATTTTTGAAGAAATGGCGGAATTTGGAAGGAAAGGTATAAAAAATCAACATGTTTTTTCAACGTTACGATTAGATGAAATATTCGATCAAAATGCCTGTACGCTTAACTGAAGATAATATTATTACGAATATTCCCTGAAAATTTCTAGTGAATCCGACAAAAATTGACTGAGTTATTAATTCGCGTCAAGTTTTGACAGAAGTTATTTTCTGCAACTCAAAACTCGCCGATATACACGGTCTCCTCGAGGCCAGCAACCCTCTACCTAGTTCTAAACAATATATAAGCTCATAATCTCTATTATTACATACATTTGGATTCTTGTACATAAACTTTTCGGGCGATTGACAGCAAAAGCTTCCGTAGCTCTCAGAATTTTTCGAGATCCACTTTGAACCTGTGCAGATATATTTTCGAGACTCGAAAGATTATGCGAATGCACAAAAAAAAAATCAGAAAAATATTCACAGTGGCTTTCCCTGCATCGATCGCATATGTAGCATTGCTAATTCTTATCATGAACAACTTGATTTTTTCTCCGACTCAATAGATAAGATCCGTACAAAGCTTTTACGTCCGTTGCGTTGAGTGTCTCGCATTGTATATTCGTGCTTTTTTTTATCTTTCTTTTTCTCTCTGTCTTTCTTTCTTTATATGTGTCCGTTTCTCTACCTCATTTTGTATTTAATTGTGCCAAAGGGTTGTTCACCCGTTTATTGTAATTAAAATAAAAATAAAAAAAAAAAAATTAAAGAGCTGCATTCCATTCTACCATAATGTATCAGGTGATCACTCATTGACCTTTGAAACACCCTGTACGTCACGTCGACCATTCTCCCCGGCACCCAGCAGCTCGCGGCGTAAATTCTAGACCAGCGCGCAGATAAAATTTTCTTCCCCCCGATCTACGCTCCAGATCTAACAAATTACCAGCGCAACGTCCTCGGATGCAGCGCTTCGACGAAAACGTTCGGTTGACACTCGGAGGCGAAAATGTATTTCACCGAGGGCTGCAGCGATGGTTTCGATTTTTTCCGGAGGAAATTAAGAGGCCGAAGATAGATGGAAAAGCGTTCGCAAAACGGTTTACGTCATAGTTCGGTAGTTAGGATGGAAAAACGGTGCGCGGGGCAGGGGTTCGGAGGGGTGGCGAGGCGAGGGGTGGGACGGACGGGGTGTGTGGATGCAGCATCCAGCAAAGCTTATCGACGCATCTGTGTGAGAGAGGCTGTGTGCCGAGAATTTGACGTCACTGGCCAACCCCTCTTCTCGCTCTCTGCCGCCCCTACTCTCTCAGTGTGACGCCCTCTATGTGGGTTATGACGATAGCAGGGGATACGCGCTCGGTTAACCCCTTGGCTGTGTACGTATTTGGTTCATGCTTGCGAAAACAGCGCGCTGCGAGCGTAGCGCATCCCCCTGGCCAACTTTGCACGCGCGTAAACGCCTCTACAAGGATGGAAACGCACAGCTGCCCGCCCGACAACATTCCTCTCCTCGTCCTTTTTCCGCTCCCTTTTCTGCCCCACCCCTCCCCCTCCCGGCCCTGCGCCGGTGGCCGTTGATTCTCAGCGAATCGCGGTTTAACCGGAATAACATAAAAGTTGCCCGAGAGTTTTCACGCCCCGCGGCAGCTTTTCACGCAGCCAATGGCACAGGCAACTAAACGAATTAGAAGAATTTCAGGCGGCACAAAGCGTTCCCGCGGCTCGTTAACGTTTGTTTCCTTTCGCCACGTCGCTTATGCTTTTCCCACCGGGGTCGTAATTAAGGCGTTACGTACTGCTGAACGAAAGAGGGTTAAGACGGTAAGGGTTGATTATGGTCGAAGGTCTTTTCTTCGGTAAACTAGCGATTTTTCTTCGTCCGATTCGTGCCGCTTGAAAGGTACGCGCGTGGAACGGGTGCGGAATTACATTTTATCGGGGACTTCGAACGTGGCACGTTGGGGTGGAGCTTATTTTTCAACTATGAAAATATGATCTTCTTACCATCTGAATTTTTTCCTTTTTATAAATAATAAAATCCAGCAGGATATGAGCACGATTGTGAAGTTTTCAATGTACATTATAATTATATGGAAGGGCGTGGAACACTAGAAAGTTTTTCAAATGCATTCATTTGTTTATTAAGAAAAGTAGAAACTGAGAAATGGTATCATTGTGCCCCATCTGACGTATAATTAAGTAAAACAATTATCTAGTAGATTGTACCCTCGCAGCAGGAAATAGACACTGTCTGACGTCTGAGCCTCTGTGAGCAATAAATTTAACGAATTATGAAATATCGTAAACTGGGGTGACTTTACCCGCCGTAGTGTCATTGCCCACTTTTTTACTCTGACTGAAAAATTACCATATGATTGAATTCGCTATTTTTTTTTCGTTCGACCTTGGAGAAATTATTGCTATCGATTACAAAGCACCGTATGTTCTAATTACTTCACAATAAAATACAATAAAGTCTTTGCGAAAAGTGGGCAATGTCACCCCGGGCGGGCAAAGTCACCCCAGTTTACGGTATAAGTAAATGTAAATGTATAAATTAAAATATAGGCATTATATGTTGAATTTTCATAGTTTCCGTAATCTCTGACTCACTTCAGCTACACCTAAACATAAGAATATGTTGCCCAAAGTTTTTATATAGTGCTTATAAATTCAAAGGAACAAATCAGTAACACTTATAAAAAATATTAAAATTTAACCTCCACTCTAGTGGCACGTGGATACCAGTGGCCGAGTTAATCCTGACCTGTACTACTTAGAAGACGTTACATGCATTCTAACTGAGACACTCGATTGTTTTTATTCACACTTATCACTTTTATGATATATTACAAGTTGTCGATAGGGGATGTCCTCTACACTAACGCAATGCATCCCTGCCGAACAGAAAACATACCAAAACGGGATTAGTTCTGTTTTGATTAAAACTTACAAGTTCACTCAGACAAGGATCGAACAACGCTATTCGAATAATTGGAACGAATCTATTTACAACGTTACAGCTTTTGAATGGCTGGTAATTGGGAAATACCAGCCTTCGAGAGGGCTTGACACTTGTAATTGGAAAAAGTATGGCCGGCGCGCGAACACGAAAGCAACTGGATAGCTGCTGGGGTTTTCGCCCGTGTTGCGGGGGAGGAAGGAAAAATCTAATCTATCCGTTTTGCATGTCCAAACTTCCCGTCTTTTCCGTAGTTGCTTGGGTTACAGAGGGGGGAGGGCGGCCGCGCGTAATCCTCCTTTCATCCGTGTTTCTTGTTTCAGCGCGGCTTAAGAAGAGGACCATCGCGCGGCCAGAGTGTCGCCGCTTTCCAGGCAACCACTTCCGGTATTTAGGTAAGCGACACCGAGCACCGTAGGGCAAGAGAGACGGAGAAGCCCTATTAGGCGAGCCACCGTGGCGACACTTAAATCGCTATCAGTCTGGCCTCCGTTCTCGCCCCGCACATCCCCTTTTCGCAGCAAGCTAACCCGAAAAAATAACATTTCCCTGGGGCAGCCTTTTTTGTACTGTCGCGTCTCGACGAGACGGAACGTTTTAATAGGAGAGGGAAACGACTCGGCTGCGTTTCCGGGGACATTTCCCTTGTTTGGATTGCGGACGTATGGGAGGAACAGCGGGAAAGAAACTGGAGAAAGGAGTCTTTGAACTGAATTCTCTATGTCGTAGCGTTCTCTCTAACCTTTCTATTTGCGAGGGCACGTTAGGTGCCGTGGCCTCTGAATTCGTATTCAAGGACCACTCCAATTATTCATCATGGAAATTAAAACTCCGATCCTAGTGTTTTCGTCCAGTTTAGGGTCGTTGCGACGGAGAAGCCGCGAGAACCGTCCGATTTCAATTTCGTCCCGCGAATTTCCGGTGGCAGGACGAGGCCAGGAGGCGCGACGCGCTGTTCTACGTCAAACGATCCCGGCGATGTGACGAAGACGGGGACGAGAACGGGAACGAGGGCGAGGGCGAGGGCGAGGGTGAGACACGGCTCATTAAACGTCGACCTCCTCCCTCGGCAAACGGACCGACGGCACAAGAGCTACACCCTGGAAATTGTTGTGCAAATACGACTACATTTATCCTGCAGCCTCTTGGCAAGCGCATATATTATTCAACGGAGAATACTGCACCTTTCTCTTTCTCTTCTCCCCCCGTTCGATCCCTCGAACCCTCCACCCCCGCCCCGTCACCCCGCCTCCGCCAAACCTCCTCTTGTCTCTGCCCATTTCTCTGTTTGTCTTGGCCGTTTTAGGCGGCGGACACGCCGAGAATCTTCGCTCCACTCGGCTCTGCCCTGCAACGCTTTGGCAACCTCCTCCACCGTAGATCGTTCGCCGGATCACGGGGCTACCGAGATACGATCGCGCCATACGTCGACCGATTTATTTCACGATGAGATCCCCCCTCCCCGCCCCCCGCTGCCGGCCAGCCCGTGATAGATGTGCTTGCACGCGATGAAATATAAAATTAAGATCGTGGAAAGTGGGGCACGTTCGAGGTCTCGGAATTGCTGAAGTTTTTGACGATGTATTACCGTGCTTCGCCGCTCGGATTAGTTTCGGCCGGACGCTTTTTCTTCACACGACTATGACGCGAGTTCGTATTGTAATTATCGCCGCCTCGTCTTCCTACCTGCAGTCTCGATTATTCGCTTTGCGAGATTCCGCGCATACTATGACCAGAGTAGCGAGAGGAAACGGTGATAATCGGAGCCGTTATTCTTCCACGTGAACGAAATCAAAATCGCGCACGGCCTTGGCTTTCAGCGTCGTCAATGGGCTGGACGACAGTCGGCTCTTTATCGCCATTCATCGCTCTCTTGACCGTGGCCGTGTTCGCGTCGATGGACGTAAGTAAATAACGAGACCGCCGCGCCAGTGAAATCGACGTGAATAAGGGAGATCTCGGAGATACGCGCGCGGCTAACAAAGACGCGCCTTTTGCCCGGGACGCGTTCGCGATCACGAACGCGGGCGATTAGACAAGATCGCAGGATAGGACCGTCGGCTAGAATGACTGTCGCAACAACAACAGAAACGGCCACGACGAAAACGTCGGGGGGAACGGTGTCGTCGGGCCGTGGCGACAACCGCGAGGAAGGCCACTCAGTCCACGGGCACTTACCACGGAACCAACTTCTCATTGTCTTTATTGCGAGTCCCCTGGCCGGCTTATCTGCGGGACACGCGATGTGCCCGTGGATTCTGACAGATAAGAAGTTTCTCGTCCGGGCAGCGAGGTCCCCCGTCGTGTTACTGCCATAATCACCGTTACGAGCGCTACTTAAAAACTTGCATCGGCTACTGTCGCGGCGAGAAAAGACATTCGCCGAAACCCACGGCTGCTTTCTTCTGCCCCAGCGAGCTTCCATTGTTGCACCCGCGGGGGAGGCGTTTTCTTATCGACGAAGAAAAATACGTTGCTCGAAGGGTGTAAGGAGTGTCGCTCAGGGGGATTGTGATTTTATTCGGCAGTCTTCTTTACCGCGCTCCGAAAGTTGTTTATGCCGTGGCAGGTCCATGTTTGCCATTTAAGGGGAGGTTCCCGTCTAAAAGTCGATTTTTGTTTTGTTTCGTTTTTCGAATGTTCGGCCTTTTAGGAATACGTGTTTAAAGGGATTCGTTGAAATTTTTAAAATTCCCGGAGTCATGGAGATTTGAGTAGCGGCAAATGCGTGGGCAATAACCGGCCACTCGGGGCTCACGTAAAACTTTAAACGCGTTTTTCTCGAAACAGTGTTTTCAAAATAGTGGGACCTATGTCTCCAAAAGTTATTATTTGATTCGTCAGAAACTTTTTTATTTTAAAGAATATACTTCTGGCTAGGGAGAAACCAGACAAAATTACAAAAAATTTATAATTTTCAAAGGCGTTGAAAGGGCGAGAAATATAGGGAAAAAGTGATTTCAAACTTCAAGTGTCGTTATTTTCTAAAAAAAATGTAATTTTTGTAATTTTTTTGGTTCCCCTCCTAGTCAGAAGTATATTCTTCAAAATAAGAAAGTTTCAGTCGAATCGGACAATAACTGTTGGAGATACAGGTCCCACCGATTTGGATGAAATTTTTGACGCCTTGACTTTAACGACTCCCCAGTGCCGTCTGCAATGATTAATTATAAAACAAAAAATATATTTCTATAATTTAAGATATCCTTAATAAAATGCAAAAAGTTCCATTAAATTATATATAGTAGTTTTCTTTTAATTAATTCCTAAATGTCACCTATTTTTTGGGGCTCTAGACCGGAACCTCCCCTTAACAAGGGAACACAACCTACCCGCAACCGACGCACAGTAGTTTAAAATGCGATTCTAGTTAAGGGTAGGTTTATGTTGGAGCTGCGATAAACGATCAGAGCGACGATAAGAGCGAATCGTCGAAATAGATTACATTGTTTTTTAATGGAAGTGTTTATATTAGAGCAACGAGCAAATCTACGTTTTCTAAGAGACGACGAACGATGAAAGCGTCCGATCGATGCTATTATAGTTTCTTTCCTAGCTCGAACATAAACGTACCCTAAGCAAACTTTTTTTTGTCATTATTTTCTCCTGTACGTACATATGCTTAAAAAGTATTTATTCGTGTATTATTTTTAATGTTATTTCTATTTATTTATGATTTTTGGGGGGTTGTTTTTGTGTGTAAGTAAAAATACAGGTGTTCTCGATAGAAGTTTATATTACCTGATTGTGTCCGTATTATAGATACTTGATAGGAAATATTATTACAAACATATAGGACTTATAAATATGTACAAACATATTTAATATATTCTTACTTTTAATCACTACCTTCTTCATTCGGCGGCGTAGGATTTGCCAGTAAAGCAATAACATCCGACGTTAATGTTGACAAATTATTTTTTTATATTCCTTGATAGTAGGTAAAAAAAGGAAATAATTAAATCTCGGGAGAATAGGAAGAACTTCAGCTTCCAACTTGATTTTCAGCAAATATTGCCTTAAAGCAAAAACACTGTGAACATATTATGTTTATTCTAAAATAAATAATATCAGTGTCAGTTTTAATAGCCATTTTAGCTCAGGCGTGCCGACAGCCCCAGATTCACCCTGCGTTTCAACGAATCGGAAAGAACAATAATCATTTCTCGATCTTGTATAAGTACAGTAAAGGAGCTCTCCCTCTTCCTACTCCCACACAAATGTAATGCCGCGAAAGCAGATAGGATGAGCATCAAGAAGCGAGCAATTCCTGCTCCACCGACTAATACAGCCCCCATCCACTGTGTACAATTCTCTCTCCAACGAACCAGATTCTTGAACACACCAAGAGAACGAAAGAAGCTACCAAGATAACACGTCGAGAATAGTCGCGGGACGAATTTCAAAGACGGAGTAATTTGGCGTCCGGGGGGGTGGGGGGTGGGGGTATCAGCGTAGCTTTTCTCACAAAAGTTGCCCGCGGCTGGGTGGACGGCGCCGTCTCGTATTTCGCTGCAAGTAAATTCACGTTGTCCTTATTACAATTCGTGGTCGGCTTATCCGAGGAGCACGCGATGTGCCTGGGAATTTAGATAAGCATCCCTTGGCCTAGACCGTACGAACCGGGGGATCGGAACTTGTACGCGATTCCTCCCCCGTTCCACGCCCTTCCTCCCACCGTTTGCCCTCGACCGACTCGTTAAACGCGGCTATTAGACGGCAGGCCGAGAGACGCCGTTATTCCACGACGTCGTGAAAAGTGCACGGCCGAGACGTGTCGCTCAATGGCGAGCAATTCGTTCCGTGTTACGAGAAACGTTACCCGTCCCCGCGATTCACGATCGCCTTTTGCGCCCTGCGGCGCGGTAGCCCCGTTATTAAAGTCATTAAAGGTCGACACCGTGGCTCGTATAATTAACTAAGATCGATGATACAGCCGAGGACGACAACGGGGGACGTCGTCGTCTCGGTGCCTCGGTGAAACGATCTTTTAATACCCCGTCCCTCCGTAACCGATGATTGACGCCGCGATACAATGAGTAAAACAGATCCGTTTACTCTTCTCCGCTTTGCTGATGGGAGCTTTCTGGTTACTTTAAACGAGGAGGAACGTAGGGGTGGAAAGGGTGGCTGTGCTGGGGCTGAGTAAGGTTGACGGAAGCCCGCTGGAATCGTTCGGTTGAAATTCCAAATTAATGCCTAAATGAATCGAAATGTATGTATACAGTACTGGAAATAATTATTGCGTCACTCGGAACAAAGATGTTATCACTTATACCTCTCTTATTATTTGTAGGAGACGAAGCAGAGCCGTATATATTGCCGTATTTAAAAAGAGTTGGGGTAAACCCGGCTGACGCGGTCGACCTAATGTAAAATGGCTATTGAAACTAATATAGACATTACTTATTTTATCAAAATAAACCTGTATGTTCAGAATTTTATGCTGATTCAGAAAAACTGGTCGCTATTTGCTTTAAGACAATATTTACTGTAAATCGGATTGAAAACTGAAGTCATGACATCTGGCCATCTCTCCCGAGGTGCCGGGATAAACGGTTTTCGTCGTTGGCACAGACCACTCACATAATTATTCATCGAAAATTAATCAAGGATCAAGCAAAATTATTTATGAGTGAATACAACTACAGATTCATTGATATTTAATTTGTTTACGCTAAACAAGTAAAGGACACATCAAACGAAAAGTGAACTACCTACTGGCGATTAGCAAGGTAAATGAATTTCAAAAGTGAATAAATAAACTAAATAGACGAAAATAATAATAAAATAGTAATACAAAATAAAAAATAAACAAAACTAATAAAAAAATCATAACTCGACCATCTCTCCTTTCTGCAGCGTGAGATGGTCTTCTCGTTAGCTTTGAGAGGAAGAGTTAATATGGCCAAATACTTCGGCTGCATTTTCATTATCCAAAATATTAAACGAAAATAAACTTAGAAGTATATTTTAAATACGATTCTGTACAACCGCTGTTTGACAAAAGAGGTGAAATGTAACCCCAATTTACATTTTAGACTATAAATCCAGAGAAACACAGAAGGTAGAGAAATTACGCTATTCATTAAATTATTTGGCTTCTAGAGAAGGAATTGGTCTGTACTTTAACGCATTTTTACGTACAGAGTCTGAAATATAGCGACTCGACCAACTCCCCGACCCGACCGCTTCTCCCGGATTTACCCTATCTGTATTGCTGGGACATGGATGTGTGTAATCGAAATGTTCATCATTTATCCAAAATTGGTGTTAATTATTAATAATAATAATAATAATAATAATAATAATAATAATAATAATAATAATAATATCTATCATAAGTTTTGAGATATTTAGCATGTTACATTCGACCCCGCGTTGCTACCGCCCCCGGTCTACCCTAATAAATCGAAAAGCAAGCTTGTTCGAAGCGAGACCGATGGAAAGGTGCGCCTGGCAATAAACGCGACGTGGTCCGAGTGTACCTTGAGAGATCGTCGTAGTGTCGAGTCGTATCGAGCCGCGACTTGCCGGGACGACATCGTCGCTGTCGTCGGGTGCAACGAGCACGCTGCAGGGCGTTACCATTACCTAATGGACATGCCAGCCGAATGCAACGAGCCGTTATTCTTACGACTCGCACCGGCCCCCTCGCAGCCAACAGGGCGTAGCTCCGTTATTAAAGTTCACCGTCGTTCACGGCTCGCGGAGAATAACCGGCCAGATTAGCTCTGGTTAGCCGTTTCTTACGTTATAAATGGCTGCCGTGAGTTGTTTTTATGCGGCCGTTTACGAGCTGCCTCGGCGGTCTAACGTCGATGATGGAGCATTCCAAATGCACACTGTTTTGCTCTTTACTCGAAGCCATCGGCTCGCTCTTTCCCTTTTCTGTTACGCTACAGAGTCGTGAACAGATATCGGTCTAGGTGTTAAAATCGCTGGAGCAGGGAACGGGCCGTGTGAGCACAAATGACGAGGAGATTGGCGTGAACGCAAATAGAGATACAGTAATGGACAAAGGAAATGTGACATTGTGAACAAAAGGACACATAGGAAAGAATTGTATCATAAGCCTCGTTCACATTAGTCAAGTTTACTGATTTCAAGCCGCTTCGTGACTCTAAGTTCACACTCGTACGTACGTTCACACTATTCAAGTGGCATTATTTCAAGGCAAGAAGAGTTGCAACACTCTCTACTTCGCTTGGAACTTTAAAGGATGTTTCAAGTGAATTGAATAACAGTTCAGTTTAATGATTTCAAGCGACTTGAAGCCAGTAGACTTGACTAATGTGAACGAGGCTTTAAGATCTATATCAGTATGAGTTTCAAATTTTCTTTTGCCACGACGAACGTAATCCATTGTTTTCAAGCTTGCCTCGAATATAATCCCGTGCAGTAATTGAGCAGGAATTTTATCAGGAGTTTTATCATCCCGGGGAGGGCAAGGGTGTTGTGTAACGATAAGTCCCGTTGATTAATCATTTCGGTTCGTAATTAAAGCGTGATTTAATGGGGCGCCGGATACGCGACGGGGCGCAGAAGAACGAGAGGATAAAGGCGGCCGGGCAACTGTTATCGACGATAATGACATATGGAGCGTCCCGCAAAATAGAGCGTGCACGCGAAATCGCGATGATTTTGACGGGGATTGGTAAAGCGCGGCCGATCGGTCGATAAGCAATAAGCAGTAAATTGGGACTGCGCCTCTCCCGGCAGCATGCAAATCATCCGAAGGCCTCTAATAAGTGGCTGCGTAGGTAGGAAAAGGAGAAATTGCCCGATCCCGCCTGGGAGGGAGGGGATTATGCATCGTTATATAGGAACGAGCCGCTGTAATCTTGGCAAATAACATTTTTCATTTCGGCTCCGATTTTCAACGGCACCGATACAAGGGAGGCACGCTATCGCTTCCATTCCTTCGTGCCCGTTTCTATCCTCGATAAAGGGATTTCTATGCGCGATCGTTCCGCCAGGGTTGATCTCCAAAGTACAGTAAACGTCTGCGCTGCGAACATCTGGGTCGAAGTAACTTAACGTGGCACGCGTGAACACAATATTGCGTGTCTGATAAGAGGTACATATACATAGGGTAAATCCGGGAGACGCGGTCGGGTCGGAGAGTTGGTCGAGTCGCTATATTTCAGACTCTGTACGTAAAAATGCGTTAAAGAGCAGACGAATTTCTTCTCTAGAAGCCAAACAGTTGAATGAATAGCGTAATTTCTCTTCCTTCTGTGTTTCTCTGAATTTATAGGCTTTAAAATGTAAATTGGGGTTACATTTAACCTCTTTTGTCAAACAGCGGCTGCACAGAATCGTATTTAAAATATACTTCTAAGTTCATTTTCGTTTAATATCTTGGATAATAAGATAGTAGAGACATTGAGGGAGAATTATTTAAGATTTAATATCGACCGTATTGATTAAATTAATATGATTTCGGCGCAAGGTTCGGTCCCTTTTTTTTTTTTTTTTTTTTTTTCAAAGGATCTTGTAATAAATGAGAAGAAACTTTCCTTAACACTAAATTCAGATGTTTCGCCATTCATTTTAAAAATTATTTAAGATTTATTATAAAGTGACCGAACCTTGCGCCGAAATCATATTAATTTAATCAATACGGTCGATATTAAATCTTAAATAATTTTTAAAATGAATGGCGAAACATCTGAGTTTAGTGTTAAGGAAAGTTTCTTCTCATTTATTACAAGATCCTTTGAAAAAAAAAAAAAAAAAATAAAGTGACCGAACCTTGCGCCGAAATCATATTAATTGAGGGAGAATGCAGCCAAAGTATTTCGCCATATTAACTCTTCCTCTCAAAGCTAACGAGAAGACCATCTCACGCTACAGAAAGGAGAGATGGTCGAGTTATGATTTTTTTATTAGTTTTGTTTATTTTTTATTTCGTATTACTATTTTATTATTACTTTCGTCTATTTAGTTGATTTATTCACTTTTGTATTCATTTGCCTTGCTAATCGCCAGTAGGTAGTTCACTTTTCGTTTGATGTGTCCTTTACTTGTTTAGCGTAAACAAATTAAATATCAATGAATCTGTAGTTGTATTCACTCATAAATAATTTTGCTTGATCCTTGATTAATTTTCCATGAATAATTATGTGAGTGGTCTCTGCCAACGACGAAAACCGTTTCTCCCGGCACCTCGGGAGAGGTGGCCAGATGTCGTGACTTCAGTTTTCAACCCGATTTACAGTAAATATTGTCTTAAAGCAAATATCGACCAGTTTTTCTGAATCAGCATAAAATTCTGAACGTATAGGTTTGTTTTGATAAAATAAGTAATGTCTATATTAGTTTCAATAGCCATTTTACATTAGGTCGACCGCGTCACCCGGGTTTACCCTGCACCAGGCTGCATCTCTGAGCGAACGTGTCCTAGAGAGAAACGAACGAAACGTTGCTGCTGAGATTAATTGCAGAACGCACTGTTTAAGGAGCCCCGCGATTTCTCGACTTTCTTCGAGCTTACAGTGCGAGACGATAACACAACTGGGGCCCGAAATGCATCGCCATCGAAGCCCGTCGCGCGAAGTTCCAGCGATTTGCGAACAGTTCCAGGCGAGTGGCGCACTGAGACCTTGTCATAAAGTTACGCTTTATCGTGTTCCGCGCCAGTGGGAGCTCCCCTCCCTCCTGACATGAGCGCGGCTTACTTCGATCTGCCAATCACGAGTTCGGCTCCTGGAAACGCGAGGCAGCCGTGTTCGTGCCAGGATGTACAAAATGAAATCGACTCGAACGATCGTTCCGCCTTGCCTTCGTTTTCCGCGAATATTTCATGGGCTCGGCTAGCGAACGGACCAGCCACCCTCGCCCGCCTCCCCCCTTCGAATCAATTTTCCAACCCCCGACGAAGCGCCCCGACGGTCGGCCCTTATTAAACTTTCCAGCGATATTAAGGCATCGCCGAGTGGGTATCTTCAGCTGGACGTTGCTCCCTGTCAGAGATGCTTGAGGAGAGACGCGCCGGAGATGATGAAGCAGATTCGTTCTGGAACAACGTAGAACAGCGTCGTTGTTCACGTCGCGATTTATTTCTGTCGCTACCGGCCAGGCGCGGAGGACGCGAGAAGAAAAGGCAAAGCGTTGTGTATCAGCCCACTTCCGATAAGCATAGCCCTGCAATTGCCAGCGGTTTACCTATAGCGCGGTTCTAGCACGCAATGAAGATCTGCGTTCGCGATACACGCCACTTTAGACTCCCCCTTTGCTATTCCTTTTATACTTCGCTAGCCTCGATCCGTTTTATTATACATCGCCGAGGCTATTACATTGTCTCGCTTTCGTGCCTGGAGTCGGGCTAGTCGTTTCCACTTGGAACATCGACGGCGTCCGCCTTTTCGGATCGTTCGGGGTAAATGTCGCCTAGGGTTCCCGATCGATCGGCTATAAAGCTCAATAATGTTCCGTTCTTCGAGCATTGTCGATCCGTGACTAGCTCCGCTCGTGCGGAATGCGCTAGAATCTGTTATTGATCAATCGCCGTTGTCAGCAGCTTAGGTTGACGGATCTCCCTTCGCTTTCTTAGTCTTCCGTTCACTCCGGGAATTCAACAGTGGTGACTGAGAGGTGTCATAAAACTTGGGCGATATTGAATCCACCGAAATCGATTAAACCGCCCCTGGACCGTCGCTCTAAGTTAGAGAAACATTGCTCGGGATTAAGCCTCCTTAATCCCATCAACGTGCAAACCAGCTCGAATTAAATTACATCCCCGAGAAGTGGCCAAGTCGAGTAGTCCGCGTTTCAAATCGCTAAAGAGCTCCGCTCGCCACGCCTAAAAAAATTAACTTCCCGATCCCCCAACGCCACGGTGTTGACGAGTTTGTACGGCTAGGAGTAATTACACCCCGAAATCCCGGTGCTGCCTTTGTAATCGGAACAGCGGCTGTAATCCTCGCCCGATCGCTGGGCGTCGATCAAGGAGCAGCCTCCGGTCGAGGCTCGACTCGTTGAACGCGAGCCGAGTGGAAATCGCGCATAGGAATTGCGATCGACGCTCTGGTAATGCACTTTCCGATAATGCTGGTGCGGACGTAATCGCGCCCCGGTGCCTCCTTGCATGTCCGCGCGGGGCCAGCTCGACCAGCGCACCGCTGTATCGCGCGTGGATGTGTCCGACCGGTGGCGAGAGAGAGAGAGAGAGAGCCAGAGGGGGGGAAGGTCCTTTCAACAGCGTGCAGAAGCGACCTGCTCCCGGATTACTCTGATTTCACTGTTCCTGGCTGTCCCCCGCGCGAACTCGCTTTCCACCGTTAGCTGACGTGGATGAGGAATTAACCGCGTTACACGAGCCTCAGACATACGACGAAAATGGCTTTTAGTTAGAGGTAGATTTGCCCGCTCTCTTCACGGGCATACAGTTTCCTGTTGGTGTTTAGGGATTTAAATGCTGCCGTTTGACTGTTCATTTTTAAACGACGGTTAGCGGTCGTTGTGCTCTTCCTTGCCTCTGCTTCGTTCGTCAATTATGCTCGTGGATTGTTAGTGTGATTTTTATTAACTCCGGCGATGTTTTTAGTGTTTTGCAGGGGTTTGGGTGTGGCGGAGGTAAGAGGAAGGGAAAGGGGGCGATGGAAGAACGACGCGTAAGCGTTTATTAATGAATATAAAACAAGAAAGTAATTACGTGTAATTGGATTGTACGACTGACTCTCGGGATACACGTCTGCTCACTCTCAGTTCTCATTACCGACTTGTATCTGGTTACACTCGTTACTAACCAGCACCCCTTTCTCTTTCTCCCAATTAGCCGATCTCGTTCACCCGATGCTTCAATGCGTACTTCACTCAGACCTTGCACGTATCAAATGCTACGTGTGCTGCATAAGGCATTCTCAGTAGTATGAGGTTATAATAGGGGAGACATACATTGTGCCTTCAGTTACCGATCCCTCCACTTTTAGAGCTTCAGTCTGAGCCCATTGTAAACTAGAGTTATCAGGTGTTGAGGGTTGCTATCCCCTCGCGTTGTAATTGTAATTGTATTTAATTAAGTGTCATAAAATAGTGATTTGTCTCAATCTATGCAGTCCTCCTGTTTAAGCTGTTGCAACAAATTTCGCGCAGCTTCTTACTTGCGAATTTGAATTCAAGGTGTATCTGGCAGGGGAAGCGCGTGGCTACTTTTTAGAGACGATGAAAGACACTTCTTATTACCGTGGAAAATTAAGGGGGACACCACTGTGACGGTCGGAAAAGTAAGCCTTTTTTAAGAATTTTTTCAGGAATAATGTGCAGCTTTCGTAAAAAAAATTGTATTACCTACCTTTAGTACAATGTTTTAAGAGACTATAAAAAAAATAGAAAAACATGCATAAATTTGAATATATTATTTAACCTTCTAGCTCCCCGCATGCACCCTTGTCGATGTGTGACTATGGAACAGCAGGTCCGAAAACAAATTACATTTTTTTTTATGAACTATATGAGTGTATTTTCCGTTGCACGTGCGGATTTTTTGATTGGAAACAAATTTTTTGAGATACATACGCTCCAAAAACTGTCCATCTCATTCGCGGATTTTCGAAACTTTTCTTCTACAGCGCACCATTTTTACAAAGATAATTTGTTTAAGAAATCGATACGTGCAACGGAAACTACACTCACATAGTTTATAAAAGAAGAAATGAAATTTGATTTTGTACTTGTTGTTCCATAGTTATACATTCGACCAGCGCGCGTGGGGAATCTAGAAGATTAATTAATACATTAAAATTTATGGATGTATTTCTATTTATTTGTTTATAGTCTCTTAAGACATTGTACTAAAGGTAGGTAATAAAAATTTTATATGAAAGCTGTAAATTATTCCTGAAAACAATTCTTAAAAACGGCTTACTTTTCTGACCGTCACAGTGATGTTCCCCCTTAAGGGGGTCGTCTTATGTGACGGTCGGTTTTTCTTTCGCTTTTTGGGGAATGCTTTTTTGACGAACCATGAAAACAGAATATCTTGGAATTTGTACTACATATTCATTAACATTTGAACAGTTATTCAGAATGTTTCGAAGTTAAAATACGGAGTGGAATTGACTTTACAGCTCTCGAAAGAGACATGGTGCGGAAAAAATGTTGGTCGACGGCTGACATGATTCCGGCTGTCCTGCTAATCTGAAATCAAAAAGTCAAACGGCACATTAATTTGTAGACTTGTGGCTATAGCCGGTACCAGAATGAAGTCAAAATATTGGAAATTTAATGTTTGGCACAGTTTTGAACGAAAATTGTCATTGACGAAAATCGTAGCTTTATTTTCAAAACTGTGCCAAACATTAAATTTCCAATATTTTTACTTGATTCTGGTACCGGCTGTAGCCACAAGTCTACAAATTAATGTGCCGTTAGACTTTTTGATTTCAGATTAGCAGGACAGCCGGAATCATGTCAGCCGTCGACCAACATTTTTTCCGCACCATGTCTCTATCGAGAGCTGTAAAGTCAATTCCACTCCGTATTTTAACTTCGAAACATTCTGAATAACTCTTCAAATGTTAATAAATATGTAGTACAAATTCCAAGATATTGTGTTTTCATGATTCGTCAAAAAAAGTTCCCCGAGAAGCGAAAGAAAAGTCAGCCGTCACATAAGACGACCCCCTTAAGAGAGGACCTGACGTCACAGACACTTATCTCCGAGTTGGCAGATAGTTCGAGAGGTTACGGTGTACATTGACACAGTATAATTGCATCGATCGCGTCTATTATCCGTGTTCATTCATATCCATACAAAAGAAGCTATCCTGCGTGCATAAATGTACACGCAATTTGGCAGGTTCGCGCAAACATTAGTTTACTTTCATGCTTGCAAATTGGCACATGAATTTCTGGCGACTATTGCCGCCAATTAGACCGCATTAACCAAGGCTTCCTGCGTCATTAATCTCGCGTCTTTATCGCTGAATATCGCGAAACATTAACCACCCCTTACGCTCCTAATTACTTCGATGATCGGAGTGTCATTATACTAATACCGGCACAGTCTATTACTCAAAACACTCCGTACGTACCATCGCAAGCCTAGCTATAAGTAGAACACAATATTCAAAGGATACCTTTAGCATACACGCTGCAATCAATCTACATTCAACACGCACTTTGGTGCATATTCAACGAGACGAAGAACTACAACGATATCACGGGAGAAAATAAGCCGCGACTACTTTCCTAAAGTTCAAAGTTCCACGCGGAAAAAGCCAAGTGAACAGCATTGAAACCCAAAAAAAGTGTCACCTAAAGGAGAATTAATTCACGGCAACGAATTAGTTTAATTTAGTTAACCTACCTATCTATTTTATCGGCTAAGTCATTTAATTGTTTAGACTCTGTTATCTGTATATGTTTTGTTTTGAAAACCATGGGGTTTCCCCGTAAAATTAATAATAATAATAATAATAATATTACAAATATACACCAACACGGTGCGCTACGTTGAAATTTCCCGTATATTTCGGACAATCCTTCACCGACGTACGGAAACTACCGATGCCAGGATTAATCCAGGTCGTGGCTGTCGGTTCGAAGCCGGACGACGAATTAACACCGTTACGCAAAGCTCTCGGTGACCGGCGCGTAGAACCAGCCTCGCACGGACGCAGACTTTCGGTGGAAAGTTTAAAGGAGTTTGTAATTTAATGCCGAAAGTTTCGAATTATCCCCGCGTATCTAAATCTCCCTGGGTACGTGCACGGAACTCGGGCGCGCCGTCCAGCGGCGCGTTCAGTGTCGCTGGGATCGTCGCCTGCGAGAACCCCGCGCGTCGAACGGTAGGAGCCGAGGCAGGACCGTGCAGGGCGAGGTGGTTTTAGCCAGTGCCGGATTTACCCTTAGGCTAACAAGCCTGAAGCCTACGGCCCCGTTTAGTTGGGGGCCCCTCATTCTAAATATCTTCTTCGAAAAATTAGCATTTTTTTATATTACCTTTATTAACTTGTATCTTTAATGTTTAGTTGTGTTTAGTTTTGATATTCAATGTTAACTTTGAAATTAAATTCTTACTTAGATTACTATGCGAGTATTATGACAAAAAAAGTCAAATCAGCGTCATTTCATTTTTTACATTTAACCGAGGGCCCGCCAAATATTCAGTCTAGGGCCCCTGAAAGGTAAATCCGGCTCTGGTTTTAGCGTTGTCCGGCGAGAATCGAAAGGAAAATTCCCAATGAAACGCTCACGTGCCCGATACAGCGGCCGCGATGGCTGATATGGGAAGTAAGGTCCTGCGTGCCGCTGCCTCGTCGTTTCTGTTCAAGGTGCGCGAAGCTGGTCCGTGGGTACGCGCTCTGGCGGTGAAACGGGTCGCTCGGGGGGTAATCGAGGGGAACGTCGGGGTCGAAGGGCAGGCGGTGTTTTACCGGAGTGCGACGGAGATTGGACGTGTAAGTCGTGTTTTGGTTCGTATTCGAGGCTCTGTGTAGCTTCGTCTGGTGTTTGATGGATGAGGGGCGAAATACGGCGGGGTGGGGGGATAGCATTTTTATCGAATAAGAAAGCTGCCCTCCTTAGTTAAACTGTCCTATCTAGCATTTTTTCATTTTTTGAGATATGTTGAAATATTTGAAGTTCCACGCGTCTTTGACTTTTTAAGTAAAGTTAGAAAACTCTACGTGCTTCGTAAAGATTTATAAACAGTTTAATGCATTTAACCTAACTTCTCTTAAAATGGTTAAAATATCTTATCTAAAACAATTAATTAAGTGGCACGTTAATAAAACATTCCCTACCGGTACACCTATTACAAAAAATTATATTAGGCTATTACAAAATAATGTCTACATGTTTTAATTTGAATGAAGGGAAATAAGTATGGTATAAAGTAAATGATATAACCTCAGTTTTCTCGGTTGTTTCAAAATGCTAGATAGGACATTTTAACTAAAGAGGGCAGAAAGAGAACGAGAGATGTGAGTTGAGCGAGGAACACCGTCGCTAGTAACTTTATAATTGGCGGTCATTGTTCACGCTACAGTCACTGGTCGGTTTAATGATTTATTTATTTGTTTATTTAACACGTAAACGGAGAGAAAGCATTTAGGAATACAAGTACATTAGAAAGGGGCAATTTAGTAGAGACTAGAAAAACAGAAAGAGAAAACAAAGAAAGTGAACAAGCGAAGGGTAAGGGGAAAAATGAGGGATGTCAATTTTTCGTGATTTTGCGATTATAGCATATTTTGGGGATGGCAACTGGGATTACGGAAGTGTCGAACCACAAAGAGTGAAAATGTTCAAATGCCCCCGTAAGATAACGTTAAGGTTTTGGTATAGGTACTGGTTAAAACCAGGTAATCTCCCCTCTGCATTAGGAACAAACCACGGAATGTCCCCACTCGTTGCCTAAGCATAAGCTTCTGTCGCGAAGGTAAAACCAGCAGTTCTGATAAGGGAATGCCTATTCCCCAAAGAGACGGCCGTTCCTCATTCAGCAAGCGAAGGAAATGCGAATTTTACGTGATACTTTTTGTCGAACCATCTACATATAATGGCTGTTGGTTGAGTAATCTCGTCACCATTAAAAAAAGGACGAGATCGTTATAGGAAAAAGGAGAGTTCGATCTTCCCAATAGAGCACACAAAACTCCTGCCTATTTCAAAAGCAAAATACGAAGGTGTCACGGTTTTAAAAAAAATTTACGATCTTAAGGCTCAGGTATTTTATGAGACGCCGTCTCATGCATAACAAGTAAGTAAGAAATAAAATATCTGGTAATTAATCAAATGAGTGGCTTTCCTAGTTTTCATAATAATAGAAGTGGAAATTTCTTATTTTGTTTCGGTATTCTGCCCTGTTGAAACTTGAAAAAATATTATTTATTATTATAAAAAAACAATTCTTATTTTATTGCTTATTCTTTTCCGATGCCTAAATTTATTGAACCTTGTTTCTTCACTGGTGGAATAAAGTATTAAAATTTAACTTTCTCGATAAAGCTATTTTTTGACATTCCCTGTTTTTCCACTGACCCTTCAAGTGTCAACTGCGTAGGATCGTTCAAGGCAGTTCTGTACGCGTTGGTTTTAAAAATGCGAATTGAGCCAGAGAAAAAGTCAATTAAAATAGGTATTGCCCAAGTCGTAGATTCTATGCAGGATGTCAGGTGTGGAAGCTCCAGGTGTAGCAATGCGGTTTGAAAAAAAATGTAAATTTCTCGTGGGATAGCCTGGCGAATTAAAGTTGATCAAGTTAGTGATAGGCGGACTATCAACTGATTGTGAGCCGTCACTATCAAATAGGTACGATCGCAATTGTCTATTGGTAAAAGCTGGGTTCGAAAGAGTTCTGTAACTTCACAATAGGTTCTATTTGAAACATGGACCGTGGAACTTTTTTAAAAATATTCTGACATTATAAGTTCCCGTGCGAACTGATAAAGTAAAAGTTCTAGTTCCAATGGAACTTGTAAAATATAAAAATAAAAATTTCTCTAAAACACGAACTGATACTTTGTTCATCAACATTAAAAAACTTCTCAATCCTTGTAACAAATACTGAATACCATTCAATGAATAGTACTACAATAATAATAATTAATTATTACAGTTAACGTAACATTCTGAATGTGTCATTTATTTGTAATATTTATCTACGTAGATAATTTCTACGCAGATATTATAGATTTTTTGTCCATTTTGGTTCATTTAAGTTATAAAAAAATGTGATTTTGGTATTATTCTTGACAAGTTCTCTTTTCTATTCAATACTTCTTATGAAACTATTAATTATTTATGTTATGATTTGCATACCTGTTATTAAAAAAAAAAACACGAAGAATATGATACTATATTGTTAAATAAAATTAGTCCCTAATAGTTTAGTACTTCTCTTTATCTTCTGGAACTTTTTTTTAATAAATGTTCCAATATAACCGTTTCCATGGAACTTTTATTATATAGGTTCTAAAATATCTGTTCCATGAGAACACTTTCTAACGAAGTTCCTAAGAGTAACATTTCTTTCAATAAAAATTCCTCAGGAACATATATTTTCTTAAACGAAACATACAAGTTCTAACAGATTTTTCTTAAAAATAAGAGTTCCAGAACCTTTTTAATCCCTGGATAAAAGTGGTCTTTGTCGTTAGTCGGAGCTTAAAAAGTCTCCTACGAGCTTTATAATGGCGAATAAAGGCAAGTAATAATAGCGTTCAGCTTTAGATTGATTTACTGCTTACCGTGTTATAAATGGTATAAACCCTCAACATTTCTGACGACTAGTAGTTAAAATTACATATGGATGTAGAGCATTCCGTGTTTTAATTAACGATTAATACACGAGGTTCAGGGCTGACTGCGCCATCAGATGCAGTTGAGGATGTTTGGCGGCATTGCTCATTATAACGGACATCAATTCCGGCGGCTGTTTATTCACGCAATTTGGAAGACACGATATTCCTGGTTGCCATCGGGACATCGGCCGTGTTCAGTTATAATGAACATCGCTTTCCATTCGCCCGGAAACATTGTGGCCGAATTAAACGGGGAAACTTTCAAAGTAACCGGCAATGTTTGCGCCCGGGGCTGAAAATTAGCCGCGGCCAAGCGGAGCGCCCGAATATCGATGGATTAAATATCCAGACGTTAAATTTAATTCGCGACAAATACCCGGCGCGGACCGTTCGGTTCCACCTCGAAACAATCGACCGCACCAATTTCCCACGAATCAGTCACTCCAAGCGTGTAAATGCCAATCTACATTCTATTTCACTTTCGCAAGTTTGCGAACAAAATTTACATGTACCCGCGCAAAGCGAAACGGGTTAAAAAATTTAAAAATTGCAAACTTCTACTTTATCGCAAGCCGAGGCGTTTCCCCCGGGGCCATCATCATCGTCCCTTCATCTCTCCTCAATCTCCACCTTGACTAGCTTCGCAAAACCGCCACGCGATCCTCTCGATCTCGAGCATCCCTCTCTCCAAGCGTCCCCTCGCATTGAAAAAATCAAATATGGAAATCACTTCGTCCGCCGTGCCTCGCGTGCTCACCTTCGTTTGAACATCGCGTCCCGCGCGCGCCAACTGCCCCGCAATGCCCTTCTCTCCCCCCCCTCACTCGAGCGTGCCGCCGTCACACGCATTTGCCCGCGTTAATCCCCGCGGAGCGATCGGTCGTACGATCTCGCGAGCGGACGCAACCGCAGACGGAAGCGCGTGGCGCATTGACGTAAGAGTGGCGGCAACGGTGGCCGAAGAAAACGACGTGGTCGCGAACGGGCACGCGTTTGCGCGCAGGTGGGCCGATACCAAAGCGTTACCCGTTATATATCGGATTAGCGCTATTTTTATTCAAGGTATGCAGCGGCGGCGGCGACGGCAGGCAGCGACGTCGGTAGGGCTCGATAAGAGCGTAGGTATAGCAGTTAATTATATCAGCGCCCCATTAGCGTGCCAGTACACCACGAGAGATTGCAATGGCTTTTTATACACAGGAAGGGTTTGCCGTCGGCGCTGCTGTTGCTGCCTTTTTTCCCCACCTGCCGCCATACAACACGGCTGAAGCGTGGGCTGCGCTAGCGCGCGCGCCGGCTTGATCCGCGCGCTGCGTAAATACGGGCCAGTAATTACGTTGCTGGAGGGAAATTACCAGTTACCGGGTCGCCGTTGAGTTTTATCCAATTAGGGGATTGCTTCGACCACCGTCAGACCCTCTTCGCAATGCTCTGGCCGAAAAGGAGGTCTCTCTCGACCACCCCCTCCGTCTTCCCGCCTGACCCACCCTTCCTCTGTCTCCAATTTATTCCGCAGCATTTTCTTTGCCCACCCTTAGCTTCCTCGGAAGTAGTCACTCGAAAACGTGAATCGCCCCTTCACCCTCGCTAATTACCGCGATGCGAGGCCGTTTTCGAAAATTTTCGGACAGATTTCACGGGCTGCCATTAAATGCTCCTCGGTTCCCAGTGACTCCCGCTGGACGGTGAAGCGTTCCTCAGGTCTCTCGTTCTCGGGATCAATTGTTCCTCCAACCTTTCACCGAGGGTACCTTGTTCTATCGTAGATCGTACTTTTATGGAGAAATTCAATGCCATCGCTCAGCGTTAATGGAGCGGAGTATCTCCTCCTGGGTAAAGGATGATACATTCGGGGGGATTGAAAGATCGTGGACGTAACGATTGGCCCGTTTGTTACCCTCGTCACTAAGGAACGCCCGGTTAAAGGTTGTTGCGTCGTGAACGGTTTTCGCGCTGGAAAGAATGGCGACACGCGTTAGATAAGCGGCACGGAGTGACCATGACATAGACGTGATCGATTTCGCCAAGTCGCTGGCGATGCTAGCAACTATCCTGTCTAGTCAATGACGCTTCGAGTTTGCACCGTTCTTCGATTCATTATTATATTTATAGCCCCTTCCAGTGATCGGCGTTTCAGGGTTAAATCCAGTTCGCCGGGCAACTCCGCTGGAAGAACGTACCGAATGAGTGGAACACTTATTATCCGTTCAACGTATCGAGGTTAGCTTCTTTCATAATTCAGTCCCTAATGTTAGCTTAAAATTCAACTCCAGCCTCTGTACACCATACAGCGATGGATTATTTAAGACACCCGAAGAATGGGAACGATTAAATAAGGTCGTGTAAACACTTGCTCGATCTTACTTGTACGATCTTATTGACTGCTCCTCAAACACTATTTTATAATTCTCTCGACAGAGGAAGGGGTGGTAATAGGACACCCCAGTTTTATATATCTTCCTAAAAGCTGCCTCATAATATCGATTCTACGTACCTTTTGCCAAATATATCTCGACACAACAACACTTTGATTTTCTTAACTTACCAGAAATAGGCACTTCTTCTTCGGGGCGACGAAAAACTTTCGTTTGGCAGGTTGTTATTTGTGATTATTATTAGTGACGACTACGCTCCACCTAGTGTCAATATGTGTCTCTGTGTATAAAGTTAGTTGGCGCAGTAGATAGCGCTATTAGCCGCTAGATATTCTTGTTTATAATATGAAAATCACGAGGGGGCCATACTACCCCCTTTTCCTCTAAGCATATTTCCTCCTGCTCTATTCGAAAAATGGCAGCCTTCCGCTTGATGTATGATCTTGACGAATTTAGCGCAGTAGGAGCCGGACATTGGACGGAGCATTTCCCCAATAGACGTCTGTGAAATATAGAATCAATGGCAAGACAAAGCTTTCTTGAAACGTAAGGTAGCGATCTTGAGCTCTTCCTGCGCACGGAAACGCTCAAAGGTTATCGGAAACCAAAAACGACCGTACCTTTGAAGCAAGTCGAAACGAAGGGTGCGTACACAATCAAATTTTATCGTAGGTACTCGAAATGCTAAATTCACCCTAGAAATACGTCCCACGTATCACGTCGCACTCCGTATATTCGATCTGACGAACCACGTTCGCGTCAGCAGAGGGAGTGGGGGATCGATAAGGAAATCGTAATTCATCTACCACGCTATTGGGTTTCGATTAATTAACGAGCCAGCTTGATCAATCTCCGATAACGTCTTCCCCCCCCCCCCCCCCCCTTCCGACGGAACGGATCCATCTTTTCCAGCCGTGGCACGTCTGTTTCGTTTATTTTGTCGTCCAGCCGAGGCGCAGAGAGCGACGAACCTTCCGTAACCATTTCAATGAGAAATTCCTGGAACCGTCCCTTTTGCTCATCCACTCTCCTCGCGGAGCTCTCGTCGATGCCACGGAAGTCGGACAATGAGACGCGGCGCGGCGCTCCGCCGTTGTCGCGAGCACCTTTCTCGCGCCCGGGTGAAAAAGGGGGAGAAAGGAGACGCTAAGGAGATACAGATCGCGCGACTTGCCCTTTTGACAGCGCCGAAATATCCAACGGCCCCCCCCCCCCTCTCGTTGTTCCGCCATTTTCGCCTAACTCGCAGCCTCTCGGCGTAGCCGCGCGCCATGGAGGCATTACCTTAATGCGACCCAGAAAGCTCTTTTATTACACCCGCACTCCGGCGCACACATTACTCGGAGCGCTCGCTGGCGGAATGCTGCGCGCTCGCGCGCGCGATCGCGTCTGACCCTATTGCTATGCAGGATTGTAAAAAAAAAGGCACAGTGCTCCCCCTCGTCCATCCGGGCGAGCGCAGCTTTTCCCCTCGCCTTTTTGGAGCCCCGATGTCTTTCGACGTGATTAATCCCTTTTCGACTTTCACCGAGCCTTTACCGAGGACGCGGAATATGTAATTGCGGTTTCGGGGTACCAATGGGATCAGCGGCGCAGTCAGGACTTAAACTTGGGGGAGCACATGTTGAATGGAGAAAAATATTTTTAATGCGAAGTATCAGTAGATTAAAATAATCTTAATACATAAGGGAGAGAGTTTATATTTTTGTGCGTATGTCTGTCACCTAGAAACTTTCGGACGGTAAGCTCCTTGGATCCCGAAATGTGCCTTGGCTCATTATAGCTGGCTAATCCAGATGAATGGGACTATTTTCACAAATGGAACTAAAAAATAATTTTCTTTTTTAATATATTAGAATCTAAATTCCGGGATGAAGCCGAGTAGTAAAGCTACTTAGTATCCACGGTAAAATACAATTTTCTTTTCTGTTTACAAAGCTCTTGAATTACTTCAGTCGTGGTTACGTTAATCTTTATTCCTTTTACTTTGGGGGCTGCCCCCCCCCCCCCTGGGTACACTACTCAATGGGATAGAAGTATGGGGGTGATGGTAAAGTTAATCATGGTGAAATTGACGTTCCCGTGGGGACGTTTGAAGCTTTTTAATTATTTCATTTTTTTGAGTTTCTTTGACAATTCTCGAGTTGTAAGCCAGCGTTAGAAATAATTGAGGGCCCTGCAGCGAGAGGGGTGCAGCTACTTTTTTTTACAGTTTTTGTATACCAAATGAACGCTTTATTGCAAATTTTGAATCTGCACCCATTACTGTTTGCTCCAGATACGAATAATTCGCAAAAATAGAAATAATAAAAACTACTTAAACAAATCAAGAACTACTATATATTCTGTGAATATATATATTTTTCAATTACTGTTCCCTTTTTAATATTTACTTAAAGTAATAATTTTATAAACAGTTTCCCCTACTTTACTCGAAGTTTGTAAAGATGGAGCTACATCCCTCTACCTATAAGGTCCTCGGTTGATACTGTATACTCAACATAAACAAAGTAACTTCATATTCACCAACCACAACATGCGAATTAGACTCGGTGATATTCGATGATGGGATAATTTAGAATTATTAGATTCATTTAGGAGATTCATTTGATTAACAAATAATTAAGTACAGCGGTGTTCGGTACGTGCGCAGATTGTTCTTTGCGCTTCGAATCTGTCCTCTATCGAATTAAGACGACAAACACAACTTCGATTCTTCAGCGACTTCGAGGTGTTGAATTATTTACTACCTGCTAGCAGGGGATGAATTGTGGGGATGTTTGCACGAATTCTAATGGCTCTATTGATAGTAACACTTTCGGTGAGATTTAATTGGATTTGGAATTGGAGGGCTGCCACGGGACCAAGTAAATAGACTGAATTAGTGAAAGACGAGTGGCATGGAATTGAATTTACAAGCTGCTTGTCCTTGCTATTGCGATCGTTTCGATCGAGTAGCCGCTTTAGCAGTGGCAGCGAACGGACGATCAAGGACGCAGACATTAGTCGCTGAGGGTGATGTCCTCGCCATTGATTGGCAGCCCTGGCCGCGCTCTTGTCAAGGTTCCGCCACTCGGACGTGGAGGCTTCGATTGTAGATTGCCGTGGATTGCACTGATTTCCATTGCTTTCCGTTAGGTCGTTCCACGAGTACCGCGGTGTTTCTCGACGGGCTCGCCAGGACAACAACGGACGATTTTTTGAAAAGCCACGCTACGAAAGCACAATGTTAAGCTTGTAGAATGATTTTTTGAATAAACAGCACGTGTCACGATTTCTATACTATAAATAATGCCATCTTCACTCTAGAAATCAAATGGTAACACTTTAAAAAATGCACTTGAATCTCGTAATTCCTGTCTTGCTAGCTCAAGTTCTACCACAAGGGCAGGGTTCTCGAAGGTTAAGCCGCCAAATTTGTATTTTCGCCACTCATTACAGGAACACAATAGCGGGGAACACGTTTGTCCGCCGAGTCTTCAAGGATATCGTTGACGTACCACTTGAGGGTGCTTCTGAAGTCTTTACACCCAATTCGGAGTTTGTTACGGAGTTTTTCACTGGGCTCGAAATTAGGAACACTGGGGGCATTTTTACAATTGTCCTGATCCAATTTTCACGAAGATTGTACTATTCGATTTTTCTTGGTGAAAGCTTCCTCGATTTTCTTTAATTGAAAATCATTCTACAGAGTTAAAGTTGCCTTCTTTTATCGCGTGTTTGCATTTCCATTTCACGTTGAAGTACGAAGATTCGGTTCCGTGGTTTGAAGAGGGGCAGGGAACGGTTAATGCAGTTCCTTGGTTTATCGGAGAAAAGTAAGCTGTAACGGTTCGCTCCGAGCACACCTTGCGGTCGAGATCTCGATACAATGTCCATTGCAACGTCTGTTCCGATGACGGCAGCGATACCGATAGCTAGGAAATGAGACGACGTTTCGAAGGAAACGTCAAACGATTGAATAAGGACGCGGGGCGGTCGCGAATGGAAACAGCCAGCACTTTCTTCTGACTTTCTAATCTAATTCTGCCGTTCCGATGGTTCAATCTCGGGACAATCTCATTCCCGAACAATTTTCTTTCACAACTCTCCCGTAACGTAACACAAATACAATTGTGAATTCGCGGTTTCCCAGTTAAATGACGTTCTGCCTCGATCGCTCCATACAGCTCCATAAAGTTCTTCCCTCGATTCGGTCCCATTTACCCACCGATCTTGCTTGTTAATAATTTATCGACCCTGCTAAAATTTAACGCGCCGATGGGCCATTTCCAAACGCGCAGTTGTTAATTCTGACGCTGATACGCAACCGTGGTGATTAACAGCTAAATCTGTGGTTCAATACAGGGAACCGTGCAGTAAAACAGTGCTGCGAACACTCATTAATATTTACTGCCATGTAAATGAGAAAATATCGCGTCATCCCCCACGTAATTAGTTATTTTCTCGTACAAATTTTATTCTCGAAAAATACTCTTGCACCCCCGCCACTGGACAGTCACTCGGCCAACCCCTGCTTTACTCCACTAAATTCCTTCCATCCACCTCACATTTCCTCCAACCCCTCCCCATCGCCCCTTCAGCGGACGTGGCAGTAATTTCGTCACCCAACTCTCCCCGGCGTAAGCCGTGCCTAACAAAAAATGACTCGTCCTCGGTGGCTGGAGGAAGGAATCGTTCGATTGTCTGCCCGAGTTTACTGGCAAAGAAACGACGGGGGATCCAGCGTTCCCGATAATCGACTGCCGTGTACCGAATAATGAACGTTTCATCGAGGTCACGATCTTCGAAGTAACATTAGAAGCAGCGTCGGCACTTTGCGTCGCTTTCCAGTTTCTCTTCTTCCTCCTTTACCCCCGCCCCCCCCGCTCCGTCGTCGGCCCCGCCATTTCCTCCGGCCTGGCGTTTCTAACCCGGAGGAAATAAAAGCGAAGAAAACGGTCCCGTTCGAAAAGAGGCGTTTCTCGATTGGATCGGCCGGATCGATTGTTCGCCGACGATGCCGAACATTCCCGCGTGCGACTGCGAATTATAGGCATGGGCCGTGGCGCGGCTCGACTGACCGAGTTTGCGTTGGTGTTGGAGGTCCCATTGATTTCCTGGCCCATGTCAAGGCTGCACGCGAGGAACCCCCGTTCGCCTCCGACCACCCACAACCTCCGACAACCCCCTTCGACCTCCTGCGACCCCCTCGCTCCACCAGCCCCCACACACCCCCCTCCCCCCTCCTCACTCCCGCCCTCTCTGCAACGGCACGAGCAACGTTTCACTTCATGCCGACTCTCTGTTCCTCCCCTTCTTTCTCCTCTTCCTCGACCGTGGCGGTGTGTCTTCCCTCCGTTCGCCAGGGACGAGTGCACCGCGTGCACTCGTTCCGTTTGCCCGTACCCGCGGCTGTACTTATTTCGTCCCCGCCGTTTCCAACCGATCCCTCCGAGCACGCCAGCTCCCTTCGCGCGTAGCGAATCGTTCGGTAAACAGCCGTTTTGATTCGTTTCTCGATGGTCGGGGCGGTTCCAGCGAGTCTTTAGCGTCGGGGATCGGTGCGGGTCGGAGGTGGGCTTTCTGGAATGAGTTTGCTTCTGGTAGGAATTTCCTTTTTTTCGCCTCGGATTAAGGAGCATTTGCCGAATCTTTGTTGTGGCTTGATAAATGCTCGACCATTAGCAGGTGCGCCCGAGATTTCAATTTTAGCTTTAGAATTCTTTTACTCGTATACGCCGGTCTACTTGCCCGGGCTTTGGCGTTCTGAAAACGATTTTTGCCGTTCGTTGAATATCGTCGGTGGCGGAGTAGGGAAGTGTTTCAACCGAGATCTGATGACGGTGTGTGTTTTGTCAAAGCGAGCTGCCTGGTTTCAGCAGCGGATTGTAAGCGATCACTGATTCGCGGCATTTTCCATATTCATGGAACGAACAGTGCGGGGGGGAAAGAAGGTCAACAGCTTTTGGTCTGGAAATTTGTCATTGTGGCGGCGGGGTAAACGTAACAGGAGGCCGCGAGTAAATCGGTTAATCTATCGTCAGACGTTTCGAGCGTGCCGTGGAACCTCCGCATCCTCCGCGGCCGGATAATTCGAAAAGTAATTCGAAAGTACTGCCGTCGTGTCGCGACACGCGCGGCAACTCTGAGAGGGAAAGAACCACCGCATATTATTCGTGACACTAGCCGTGGTGCACGAATTTACGAGCTTATAAACCGCTAGCTGAAATCCCGAGGCCGGCGGGGAAGTCTTCGAATCGCGTGACCGCTCTCGACCCTCCGTAGTGGTTACTCGCCCGAGTACCCTAACTTGCCTGTTAATAACTCTGACCGACACTTTCGTGGTCGTTATGAAATTTGCGTCGCCAGTTAACCTGTCGATCGCGCACGGGGGGTCCGACGAGGCGATGTGTACGCGAGGGATATCGTGCTGAAAGCAAATGGAGGGAACACATCAAGGATTCATGGTAGAAGTAAGTAAACTGCTACTAAGAAACTTGCAAGGATCAACAAAAACGAATCGATCTGTGAAGGCTACTAAAAATCTTGAGTTCTAAATATGGTGCTTTAATTTAGCTTTAATGGATCTGTAAGACAGTGTTTTCCAACCTTTTTTCAGTCGCAACCTCCTTTTATAATAACCTACCCTCCCCCATGTAAGATAAGGTAAATTCAATACGGCGAAGAAAACGCATTTTCAGAATATAATTCTAACATAATAATATTTAATAATCTTAATACATATATTAAATGTACTCGAAGATATTTAATATATTTAATTATCTTAATTAGTGTAATGGTTCTGAGTAATCTGCTTTCTCTTTTTCTTCATCCATGAAAAATTAGTGTTACATTGTTAATAGAATATCGCAATTTAAGCATATCAAAATAAATAAGTGCTAAAAATCGTTAACTAAAAATAACAGCGGCGACCCCCCAGAAAGCACTTCCCGACCCTTTAACTGGTCCCGAGGCACAGGAACCTCTACCGTAAGAATTTCTGAGGCAAGGTAATATTTAAAAATATCACTGCGTAGGCAATAATTTACATGAAATCGAGGAATGCGAGGAGACATCGTGCGGAGTACAACGATTTAACTCCCGACCTTGCTGCATCTACGAGGGGGCGCAGGTTTCGTGGAAATGGACGCGCAACTTCGTTAAAGAGGGGATGATTGAATAATTGAGTAAAGCCGGGAAGACGTTACGACGGGATCGAGTGGCGGAGGCGGATGGTACGATTAGCATCGATCTGTAGCAATGATTTCCCGGAGATTCTCTCGCTCCCCGTAGAATATGTAATTTGCGGCGGCAGTGGTATAGGTCGGCGCGTAGTCAGACCCGGTCTCGATTCGATTGAACCGCAGCGCCGGATATTGCAGTCACTGAAGAATATTTGATTTCCACGTAACTAGGGAAGGCTCGTTCGCTGATCCGCGTGCTGGCTCCCCGTGTTTCTTTCCGCGTCGCCGACGCTTACGTTTCGAGCCGTTTCACGTCTCCGCTCCGCGTTGTGTGCAGCGAAAAGCGGATTTCGCGAATCCAGATCATTGTAGCTCTTAACCCGAGGGTTTCGCGAGGGAAGAAACGAGATTGAGTTGTTTCAACAACGTCAGAGCTGTGTGGTAAAAGCGATCGGGATTCAAAGTACCTTTTCGAATAACGATTCGTCCAGACAGCACGCGAGCGCTGACCAGCGAGCTTCCGGCAACGCGAACTTTAACCGCCGCCGAATACCGCCGCTGGGTAATTAAAGCGACGGGAGTTTTATTAACCGACCGGCTACGACGCGCATCTAACGCACGAGCGAGACTTCAGAAAGTGCTTATTATCCGAACGTTTCCGCCATTGTTTCGAAACTATTATTACAGTCTCTAATAAACGAAGTCTGGGGGGAGTTAATACCGCGCATTATAAACCTCGCATTCAACGGCCGAGTCTTTTCATGCGCGTACGCGAGTGTCGTTTGGTCGCTTCTAATTAATTCTTCAAACGATTCCTCGCTGGATACGCGCATTTCATTGTTCGCCAAACCCCGCCCGACGCTCGCTTCCTTCAACGACAAGCGTGGCGGGCGAATTCTTTCCCAGGGCGCATTGTTGCTCCCCTTATTACGGCGTGCAGTCGTGAAGGGAATCGTCGGAGCGCGCGAAACTCCGTGCAATTTCATCAATCATCTCGTAAGCGCGCATTAATAATCGTTCACTATTAAATATGCATTCGTTGTTTGCCAACGGGCCATTTCTCACCCCATCTACCCTCGTCGCGCCCATTCCCCTCCGTTTCATTTGTCAGTCGCTAATCGCTGTGTCGCGAATACCTCTGCCATTTTCATCTACGGGGTGTACAACGAAACGGGGAATACTTATTGGGAATACGAGAAGACAGATTTAGAAGACCAACGAAGTTGCATTATTCCTTCGATAGCTTCGATAGTTAATGCACAGGCTCGATATTTAATAGGGACGAATAACGGTAACACGGAAAGTTAGGGTACCCAAAACCTTTGGAAGCTTAAAGCCACTTCACAGCTCCCTTTCGTGCATCAAACGATCGTCGAAATTACCCAGGACACCCTGTACTTTTCACACAGTCTGTTTTTTCTTTCGAAATTGGGTCGTCGAGATCGTCGACCCCTTGCATCCAATGACCACACGCGTCACGCGAAGTTTCGTTGTCCATCCACCACGTCGTTCCCGCGACACGCTCCTAGCTGGCCAGCTACATTCCGCGTTTCAGCTATTTCCAGCGGCGATTAGTCGTTAATACGGGCGAATTCACGGTGCCGGGTCGTGAATGCGACGAATTCGCGGCTTTTAAATGTTTTATAAGCGACAGCTGTTGTACAGTGACGTGGTCCCGCGCCACGCGTCACCCTCGCGTGTTGTCCCCCGTGAATTATCAAATTCGCGCGCCCGGAATCCAGGGAATTTCGCCAGATAGCAATATCGCGATCGTATCGTGTCCATTAGCGTCATTGATAATTAACAGCGGGGGACAACGGTTCCGAGTTACTTTATTGGTAAGCGTGTACGCCGCGAATTACGGCTCAGTCGTTCAAAAACACGGGTCGTTGTCGTTCCGTTGCCCGCGAAATCACAATATTGCGCGCGATATTTCTGTCCTGCTGCATTTTCCGCCGAACCGTCGAGCGTTTCGAGGGCAGAAGTACTATGGGACGCCGGCGAATTTCGGATCCCGCAGCCTGGGAGAGTTTCCGCGGTGCAGAGTGGCTTCTTTGAAACGCCCATAAAGTAAATTCGTCCTGCACGGACGTTGTTGCGCGTAGTAATTGTTTGCACTCGTTACGAGCAATTATTTGTCGTTCTAATTACGTCGCGGCGTTCCGCTGTTCCGCGTGGCTCCGCGCGCAAACAGATTGTCAAAAGGCGTGAAAGCGAGTTCGAAGCATCAACTTTACCAAGCCGCCCCGCTTAGCGGCTTGGTAATCGTTCGTTTACCTCGGAAGCTGCTTATGTAAAACACGAGCCATTCGAGTAGCTACCTGTAACTTTAATTAAATTTCGCGGATATCGAAGAGAAAGGGAGGTTGGAAGCAGGTCGGAAATCGTTTGAAGAAACCAGAGGGATAAATAAAGATTCAGCGCCGTATGAGAAAGCGTTCCAACAGCCATTCGTTCCTCGTCTACGAACTGGATTGCGAGGGCTGAGCGCGATTAAAACGCAGATTAACCTCGTTATGTTCGATTGAAAGGGCTAAAAAGCAATTTTTCCGGGAGTATCCTCGCGAAACGGTGTAACCAGACGACAAGCGCGGCGACGGCGAAAGAGGAAGGATCGCAGAACTACAAAGTTAGAGCTCGCGAGGCGCAACGGCAGACCGATGAAACGCGCGCCGCGAAATTGGGATTTCTTTTCACGAGTTATGCTCTTCAACTGTCATTCATTGTGTCTACTCCAGGGAGGAGAGAGAGAGAGAGAGAGAGAGAGAGAGAAAAGGAAGCCAGGCAGCGGTGTAACTGTATAGGGGTAGAAGGAGAATCAGTTTCGTCGGGATGGTCGTCGCACAGCGGCGCGCGTTTTACGCTACCGCGAAAAAGTGGGTCAGAGCCGAATGACTTAGCGCGTTTTTCCTCGTTTCCGCGGCAGACGATTCTCCGCTTTCACGGCAAAAACACGACTATTCGCGGCCGTGGGTATTGAATCCCTGCTGGTCCTACCGGGGCCCTCTTCCTTCCGCCCGGCGGGGGAATTGGTTTCAGAGGAAGCCACGGAAAAGATGACGCGCGCCAGCTTAATGAGATGATCATTATCTGTCGCGACCGGTGCTCGAAGATCACAGACTTTCGGGCCTCCCCCTCCCCGCCCGCCCCTTCAACACTTTCCGCGTTCAGTCTCACTTTGCCGCGATCACTCGAGGGTCCCGTCCCTTGCAAATGCGTGCCGCTTTTGAGGGGGATTAAGTCTCCGCCGGAGTGAAATCTTTTATGCAGAATCTTGCTTGGTAGACGAAGTGTCGTTTTCTTCGCTGGGCCGCTGTAGCCCGAGTATAACTTTATTCCAGGATTAAAAGGGGGGAATGCTTTCACCGGCGCGGTATACATTAACACAAGCCCACAGATTACGTATTCCTTAATAGTTCACACGGCCGCAAACGATCAAACGGGAGGCATTACTTTGCCAGGCGTCTCGTGCAACTTTTATTCTCTAACGTCACCGACTGCGCTGTTTAAAAATGCAAAACCAGGGTGTTCGTTTGTACGGGTGCATATGAGTGGTGCGTCCCCAGGGGTTGGCCAATAAGTAGCGAAAGAGAATCCTTTAGTTCGACTTCGGAAAGTTTTAGCAGGGCACACTTCTTGGAGAGCCTTTCGAGAGTTTAGCGGATCCACAAGTTTTCCGAGAGTGTCCGGGGAGCCTGCGGATTATTGTTAGGCCGGAGTTCACCCGAGTTACGCGATGCAGAAGACTGTTTACGTTCGCGTAATCATTCGGTGAAACCGTGGAGTTAAGTATCGCCGAACGTGTATCCCGCTTTAGTTAAACATCGTTGCGCTCCGCGTGACAGCTAGCGAATTCTCGGCAAGAAACTTTCAGATCACTCTGGCAACAAAAGACCGAGGAGAAAAGTCCCCGCTCTCTGGACGTTAAAGAACGAGGCTAAAGAGCTGTCCGTATCGCCCGAAGCTGCCGGCCAGCGTTCCCGACCCGGCGAAACCTTGTTTCGTATTCCATGCGTACGTAAAGCCCATTTCAGTCCCCGTTTCAATCATGAAATCGGGGACGCGCGGGTACGCGGAAGCACGCCGCTCCCGCCCTTATGGATGCACGGCCTGGCATACTCATGAGCGGGCTACTGGCCTGGGAAATAGAGGAACGTGAATGAAGATGGTGGCGGAGGCACGATTCCGGGTCGAGCTCGGTCCCGGTGACCGAAAAAGGGGATGACTCCGGCGGGGTAGGCGCGGGTGGCGCGGGGAAAGCTGAAGGAGGGCAGGGGGAAGGACGAAAAGGGCCGTTCCCCTCGATAAGAAAAAGAGGGCTGATGTGTGTCGGTGGTCCGCGGAGCTGGTTCGCGCCGCTCGGGAAGGGGCGGGTGGCGGGGTGGGTGGTAGCGACAGCGGTGCGAGAGGGTGGCAGCGTAGGAGGATTTGGAGCTCTGCCACGTCGGGAGCACCCTCCTGCTCGAGAGCTCTACTGCGATCACCGATACCACACTACAGAACGTCCGCGGTTGGTACTCGTAGGGGCTTGGAGGAGGCTACAGAGAGGCACGGCCCTCGAGGAGAAAACAGGTGGAACGACCCGGACTCTGCTCGCTGGAAGAGCGTAAATATTGATAATCCCTTCGACTATACCTAACTACCCTCTTCCAACCTCCCCGGATTAGATAGCGGAGTCCCGGCCAAAATTGTCGCGGCGCGAGGCGACGCGACGCGCCCCTTTCCACCCCTCCATTAGAGGCCCGGCCGCTTTCGGTACATTCTTTCAGATAACGCGTTACTTTATTCGAAGGTTATTTGGTTTCCCAGATACGATTACATTGCCCTGTTTCGATGAATAATAATTGCGATGCTCGCTTTTCAAACGGGCATACATTTGTGGGGAAAGGTTCGGGGGTGAAACAACCCTTCGAAGTTCCTCAACCGAAATGGCCACTCTATTATTAACTTAAGACTGTTTCCAGAGGTGAAAAGTGTTTCAGAGAACGCATATTAAAGAGTTCTTCCACCTCTACGTTGTTCCTTGATTAATCCTTGATTAAAACGCTCGGTACGTGTCAGAAATACTTTTTCGTGCAGATAGATTTGTGGAAATGAGAGCACCGTGATCTAGAAGCCTTGGGTTAATGGTCCGTGCTGTATTAATGCTTATCCTAGCCTGATACGTGTTTCCTATCACGTGAAATGGTTTTCCATCAAGTCCATTGAGATTGATTTAACCCGGGAAATCGCGTTACAGAGAAAAGTTCAACGGTCATGTCGGCGGGGCTGCGTTTACAAAGAAAACCTCTGCGCTGGTGCGATCGGTTAAGCTGTCACTGGGTGGCAGACGGCCGTTCGCCGAACGTGTTAAACATTGTCGGAAAATAGCGGTCGATATCGTGGCTCGGGTTGCAGAAACGTTCGCAGATTGCATATATACGGGAGGCGAGTGGATCGCGCGTTAATGCGAGAAGGGATGAGCCGGTACAACTAATTTCAGCTTCGCCATTGTTCTCACGTTGCCGCTGTCACTAACGAGACACTGGCTGCGTATCCGACTAAGCCTCCCCACATCGCGTGATTGCATTTATTAACCAAATGTATATTCCATTCGGTTATTAAACGCTGAAGACCGCTGCTTCGCTGGCGTCTAGCGGATACGGTATCGCATTCGCGCTTTACAAATTCCATTACCGTTTGCCTTTCGACGCCCCTCTGTTTCTTTAAAAGTATTCCAGCTGTGGGAATTGGGTGGGGAATATCTGCTCTAATTATAGTGGAATAAACAGGTACCTTTTAGCAGAAACGAGAGAGTAGATTTTAGGGTAGTTTCGGAGATCGATACTGAAGATTTCTAATTGCGTTTACTTCTAAATTACCGTAAACTGGGGTGACTTTGCCCGCCCGGGGTGACATTGCCCACTTTTCGGAAAGACTTTGTTTTATTTTATTGCGAAGTAATTAGAACATATGCTGTTTTGTAATCGATAGCAATAATTTCTCCAAGGTCGAACGAAAAAAAAACGCATTCAATCATATGGTAATTTTTCAGTCAGAGTAAAAAAGTGGGCAATGTCACCCCGGCGGGTAAAGTCACCCCAGTTTACGGTATTTGAAAGTATATTAGCTTGCATGCATTTCTTGTGCTGTAGCACTGTTAACTCGTCATCTCCTCGGACAACTCCCTTTATCTACTAAAGAGGAAGCATTCACCGCAATAGCTTTAAAGATTAATGACGGAATTCGTACCAGCTCGCACTAGTACCTACTACGGTATTTACAAATTCCTTTATCATCTTCCCCTCGAAACGCCCACTGCCCGAGTGGTACGAACTACAGAGTCCTCTGCAAGTTCCCAAAATTAGTTGCCACGGAGTCTGTTATCGAACCGGCGAATAATTCTTACATCGCAAACATCTTGAATAGAACGAGAGGCGGGGCGCAATTAGCCGGAAAGCTCCAAAGGCCGATGCAGCGATAATCACGTGACAAATGAATTTTTCAACGCGACGGTTAAACGCGGCGGCGTCCATTAAGGCGCGAGACGACGCCTTGTCGTCGTCTTCGAGTCACGAGGGGGTGACGTCATTGTGATCATTGAAAGAGCGTGCGCCCGCTGGTGGTGCCGTGCATACGTCTGGGCATGCAACGTAGCCTGCATGTTTCCGCTCATTTACATGCAATCACGAACGTGCATCCAGACAGCGGCGAAGGCTGTACACCCTCCCTATTGTCGGCGCTGCCATGTCAAAGATGGATGTCTGGCGTATGTACACAGGTAGACTCGCACGTGTGAGGGGTGAGGTGGGTGACGGTGGGAATGGTACTGGAGATCGGATGGTCCAAGGTGCCGGTAAAAGAACGCCATCGCGATGCCGAGCATCACAATTTTTCTCCCACATCGCACCTATTAATAAACGTTTATCGACCAATCCCGCGCGCTCCGTTAGCTGCGTGCCCACGGCCCGAAACATGTAATCGAGATACAGGATTATGGATCATTAATTAAATCCCTCCGCCTAGCTGACGTCGAATCAGCTGCGCGCCTATCGATTCACGGCGGGGATATTTTTGGTGTACTAAGCCCCGCCGATTCACTGTTGCCCGCGCCCGTGCGAGGTACACGCGGGCAGAACCGATCCCACCAGTCACCGGTCCCGGCCTAGAGCAGCATGCCTAACGCGTCGGTGGCAAGTTTAGCGGCTCGGAAGGTCGCAGAAGTTCAAAGGGACCTTCGCACACGCGGCAAGTCCGCGAGCAGTTTCACTGACTATCGATTCAGCCGACCGGGGGTGCATTTCTGCTCGCGAATTATGTACGTGCCCGTCGTGGAGCGTAGACGAGGGACTATTCGATTCCATCAGTGGCTGTTACCGAGTTCGGTACATTTGGGGGACAGAGTGGTTCGTTGTCAAAGGGAGGATTACGGAGCGATGATAAAATCAGTGCTCGCGGAGATTACGTAGATTCAGTTATCCGAGGATTACGTTTGGGCGTAAGCGAACCAGAAGAAGGGTCCTAAGTTCAAGGACCCAGGTTGGATCGGGGTCGAGTTTAAGGTGACATGCTGAGGCAACGGGACAACAGTTTGTTCGAGGGTATAAGAAGGAGGTGTACTTACGCGGCTTGAGCGAAGGGTGCACGATGCGTGGCGGGCAGCAACGCGACCGTGGCCGCCAGGAGGGCGAAGCTCCAGGAGGCGGCGTGGAAGGACCTCATATTATCCGTGGAGCGAGACGGGTCGTCCCGAGGTGAAGCACGGCGCGTCGCCGTTCGCCGTTCACGTCGACGACGAGGACAACGACAAGGACGTCGACAAGGACGTCAGCGGGTGTCCTGAGGCGTTGTTACCTGGCGCGTTGACCCGGCGCCTCTCTGCGTGCCGTCCGCGTCTCACCCTCCCCCCTTCTTCCTCCTCCTCCTCCTCCCTCCCTACCTCCCTCCCACCCGACCCGCCCTCCTACCACCGTCTTGCTGTATCCGTCTGCTTCTCGCCCTCTGCTTCCTCGTACTTTTTTCCTCTGTTCGCGGCTCAGGTGCGACTTGTACGTTTCACCCCCGGGTTACGGACTTCACTGTCACTCGCGCTCGACCCTCGAAACACTGTACTATCGCGGCTCGATATCGGATCACCTCGCGCGATCTCACGTCCGCCAAGAGTCTCGAGGGAGAGCGGCCCTCCTTCTCGGGGGACAGTGCAACCTCGCCGCTTCCGTCACACGCGACGAGAGATCACAACGTCGGAGATACTATCCCTAACCCCCGTACCGGTAGCCGTCACACCAAACGCTCGGAGCGGGGCTACGCTCCCCGTCTAATCACCGCACGTCTTCGCGGATGGGCAGAGAGAGAGAGCCTCGCGCGACAGTCCCAGTTCACGGCGACTACGTAGCGTCGCGAGCTCTCGTCGAGGCACTGTTCCGACTAGCGTGTTCCTCCCGGTTCCTGGGCGACTTGTCCGACACGAGCGATCCGTCTCCCCGTTGTTCGTTCACCTGGGACAGAAGGATCAGGACGTTTCAGGAGAGGCAGGGAACGACGGGGGCCTGGCGGAGGAGGGAGACAGCGGCGAGATCCTCCTCGGAGAGGAATCCTCTCTTCGTTCGGTTCCTCCTACAAGGTCGGAGCCGCCTGACCGTCGAGGATGACGTCCTGCCGCTGGCTCCGCTTCCACGGGATCCTTCCTTCGACGATGGACATTTCTTCTCACTTCTCTGCTCTCCTCTGTCGGCCTCTCTCGCACACACACACTCTCTCTCTCTCTCTCTCTCTCTCTCTCTCCCTCGCTCGCCTCGCTCTCGCACTCTCTCTTGCTCTTCTCTCACGGGGACACTCGGTCAGCACCCGCGCTACACCGTGACGCGCTCGGGAGTGGCGGCTCTCGCGTCTAGCCCGGCCGTATCACCGCGCAAGCGCCCTTCCTTCCTCTCTTCTTGCCTGCTTTCCCTGCCTATCTGCCTACCTGCTCGCCTGGCTCGACTGTCTTCCTCTTTCACCCCCTGATTAGCCCTCCCGAACTCGCCTGCCGCCGAACCGCCGACGATGTTTTTCTACCTGTGCTGGCCGCCCACCTGACTGCCTATTTCACTGCGAGCCCCTTCTCGCCATCCCAGCCCCGCTTTCGGTCGCATTTCTTTGCAAATCCTGCGTTCCGGGAGCCTCGTCGGCACGCCGAATACGTACCCCTTTCCCTCTTCTCGCCAGCCAGAACCAATCGCTCGTCTGTCTTATATGGCCTCCTCGCTCCCTTCCCTTCCCTTCCCTGATTAGCCCGGCTGACTCCTCTACTTCGGAGCTGGTACTCTCCTAACTGCCTTGGCTGACCGCGTATCTTCCTGTTCCACTGCGCGCCTCCGTCTCACCAGCGCGGTCCGCTTCCACTCGAGTTTTTATTTAATGCCACGTTCGAAGGGCTTATTAGGCCATGGCTACGAACATTCTTTCCCTTCGTTTTTCGTCCGCTTTTGAAAGGTGTCCGCGATAATGCGCGCTCCTCTCCATCCATTCGGATTGAACTCGATTTTTGCGTCAAAGGCGCGTTACGTTCGAGCGGAATCCCTTCGACAACAGTCCCCGTTTCCAACCACTGTACAAGGTACATTCAGCCGGCCGGGTTTAACATCGTTTGCATCACAAAGTCGAAATACACGGCACGGGGAGGGGACATACGCGCGCGCGCGCGCGCCTACGTAAGGGATATCGGAATCCCTGGGTGCGTTCGATGTAGTGGGGTAATCGGTGACATCGCAGGTGGAGCGGATGCGTGTTCTTTCCGACCGCGTGATTCTGAATCGAAAGCTCCAGTCGCGGGATAAACATTGCATACGCAGTGGGACCGCGCGTCTGCGCGTGCCCGCGCGCCCGAGCCAGCCAACTATGTCGTTTGGTGTGTATCCGTCGGGATCCTTTCGATTCGATTGTTCGTCCGAATGTGCACCCTCCCCGCTGGCCAATTAACCGTGACTCTAATTTCTCTTTTTTCAACATTCCCGCGAATATTCGAAATTTTCTTCACCGCCTCGAAAGGTATTGATCTCCTCCAAGACGCGAATCTCTTCCTATATTCATGAACGAAAGCATTTTCCGCCGTGCTCGAAATTCGAAAACACCAACGTCGTGGCGTTTCGTGTTTGTTGTTCGTAAAAAAAGAATGGCACGAATGGAACGAAGAGTATACTGTAAATAGCGAAGTTTTATTAGTCTTTTTGCCGCAGAGTATGATACTCCAGGAAGCGGAGTGCGGAGCATAATGCTACCTTAAAGTCTCGCTGCGATATTTGGATTCCTCGCGAGCGCGTGCCTTGTAACAGAGCCTGAATTTTCAAGCTTGCATTGGTTTCCGTCGTTGCGCTCGGTATATAATTCATAAAATACAGAAACAGGGGCAGGGGAGCGTCGCGGAATAAAGGGTGCTTCGTAAATTGTGGACGGAACTTGAGAAGTAAATCTACCATGTAAATATAATAGACAAGATTGTGCAAACAATTGCCCTCGAAGCGACTACCCCGGGGTTTGAATGCGAGTGCCTTTCTTCGTTACGGATCCTGTCTTCTGGCCTCGTAACTCCTTTTAACGCGGTGGTAAAAATCTCCGCGGGTAAAAATTCGAAACTGCCCCGGCTGGAAGGAGTAGTTATCGAAACACTAAAAATCCTTGTAACTTATAGATAAGCTCGGATAATGTCGAGTGTAAATGTTTTTAGTAGCTTCCTGTGATAAACCTGTGAAGTTACGGTCACGCTTAACGAGTCAGTCTAGACACGTAGCAGTATTGCAGTGGATGCAAGAGCCGAGTGGTATCTCGATTGTTAATAAATACATGGCGAATGATTACTTCGTCTCTTGGCTCTTGACGTTTGGTTAAACAGTACTTCGTTGTGTCTATTATAAAGTCGTTCTCGCGTGCCTGGCTAACTCGACTTTCCTGTTTAACAAGTTAAATTAATTGCTCCTGCGTTCTGCGTGTGTTGCTGACGTCAGTGTGCACGTACGCCTCTGTTCCTTCATTTTATTTATACCTGCTTAGGAGTACGTATAGAACAGTTTCACTTCGCTCATTTTTAGTAACTTTACGTATCTCTTCGTTTTCCACGCGAAAAAACGCTGTATTTAAATAACAACAGACCGTATACACGGAATATGGCAAAAGAGACGTGTAAACGGTAAAATACGTCCAACGAAAACCATCACTTTCCAAGGTAAAATACTTCTCTAAAATAATTTTTTGACTCTCTGTGTGTACTTAGCGCGCGTACATCTTTAATATTACAGAGGAACTTGAAGTAACATTTTACACGCCGCGGTGCAATAGTTCAGTTACACACACACACACACACACCGGCCAACTGTTGTAGTCGACCTTTCGTCGCGCTTCGAACTTTCTAAAGGGGTTGGAAATGGTCTTCGAGGGCGGCCGTTGGTTAAAGAGGAACGCGTCGAAGAACGACAGCGTCGCCTGTCCAAACAGGAGTTTCGCTTGCGATTTTACAGGGAGATCCTGTAAAACTCGCTAGTGTCCGCGAATTAACGGCGCGCAAGGTTTCGCCCGCTACGCTCTCACGGCTGAATGTGCAGGAAGCGAGCCACGAACGAGAGGGAAGTAGCGGACAGGAGCCGCGGGCACGAGAGAGACAGAGGGGGCGAGGGAGTCGATATTACGGCCCTCGAACTATTGCTCGCGCAAAAGTTCGTTCGACGGTTTAACGGTGGCATTGCGGGGTAACTGGAGAACCCATTGTCGAATCTTCATTGCATATCGACGCGATCGATCCCGTCTCCCACCCCCGGTGATCCTCGAAACTGAAATGCCTCCTCAAGGATCGATCCCTCTGTTTCCGTGTCCGTTACTTTCCCTTGTTACATCCGCGCGCTTTAATGAATTCGGTCAGCTCGGGATAGTCCCAAGGAGCGGGGAAGTTCAGCAAGTGTTAAACTTTAATCCGTTACCGGCGCTGCCGTGATTATTCGTCGCGAACCTCCGCGATTATTCTTTGGCTGAACGTATCCTGAGGCGTAGTGGTTACTTATTATTATTATTGGGAAGCTAGATACGAGCAAGGATATTAGGATTGATTGGAAACAGAATCACGAGACTTTCCCTTTCAGTCACTTTCTTCGTTGTGTCGAACGAATGTAATATTAACCCTTAACCGGTGGCGTCCCACTTTGTGACATAAACGGTGACGCGGAGTCCCCCAAACTCCGCTACGTTATTAACAATAAAGCTATTACTCGAACACTACCACGCACAGGAAGCAAATGAACTTTTACTAATTTTAGGAAGGTACTTGAATCCACGTGGCCGATAGTCCACGCGTATAAGTGGTACACAAAAGAAATAATAATACCGCAGGAGTCTCCCAGACTCTGCGTCACCAGTTAAGGGTTAAAAGAAGGCAGTTGGGTTCGTGTAACCCTCGATACCTTAAAATCTGGTTCCCTATGGAACTACAAGGTCCATAAGCTCGCTGTTTAATTATCTCCGACTAAAATATTACTGTTAACGATCTGTGGTCGCACTGAGCTATCGTACAGCAGATGTTCATGAATTACTTCATCCAGAGACACCCTAATATCCGATAGGTAGGGAACACCTGTACCGTGTCCCAACTGTTACCTTAGACACATGGATCGTCGTATTTTCTGTTTCTGTATTCGTTCCCCCGAAAGCCGGCGATGCCATCGGATCTATTTCGAACGTTTCAGGTATTCCGGGCGCAATGGGGTGTTGCCAAACGGGGGATGGGGGCTCGTTTCGCTAGGTTCGAAAGTATCTGTGCGCGGGCTTGAACGATCGTTGACCTTCCGGGGGCTCGTACGTATCGGCTGCAGCCAGTTATTGCGAGCCGGTGCGCGTTTTATTTCCCCCCCGTGCTCGCTCTTAGCGGGCCTAAAAAGCTTCGATCGCGAGGCCGCCGCCGCGACTCGACTCCACGCCGACTAGCCTCCCCCCCACGCCCCTCCCCCGGACCCCTTTCAACCCTGCCTGACGGTATTATATTTTCTAAGAAGCGGTCGGTCTAATTTCAGGGACCGTTGGTACGTTTCCCTCCTTGGTCCGTAGCATTTTCCGTCCCGCTGAAGTCTACTCTAATTTCTTTCAACGCTTTGTTTCTCTTTCATAAACGCGGATTATAGCAGGGGAAACGCTTTTGTCTCTCGTCGCGCTCACTTCTCGGTACATATTTACTTGTGGCGGGCCGGCTTCGAATATAATTGCGATCGTCGAGGGCGAAAGAAAAAATGGGGCGCACGGCGAAGGAGAAGGTAAGGGAGAGGGAGAGAGAGAGAGAGAGAGAGAGAGAGAGAGGGGGGAAAGGGAGGGACGGAGAAGGAGGTTACAGAGGCAGTCGAATTTCCGGGGGATGAAAATAATCGTCGAGTGTCCCGGCGGGGTCTCGGGTAAATTCCCCGATTCATCGAATTCGTAGGACCCGGTTCCCCATTGCGCCCGTTCGGATCCCTCTGCGGCTGCTTCGTTTCCGGTGTAGCCTCGACTCCGCCGTTGACCGAGTCCCCCGGAAAAGAATTTCTCTGCTTAAAATTTGTCCCCCGATTAACAGAACGAGAGTGGAATGATCGATTACTTCGAGCCATGTTCAGGATCCTAAGAATTTCAGCAATTATCCTATTTCCTTCTAACGCAACACAAGACAAACCTTTCGAATTTACACCTGTTCCCTCGGGTCCCTCGTGCAATTCGTTAACAATAATCCAGCACTCCGAAGAACCACGACCAAAATCCCGCCAAACGCTCGGATACACGGCTCCTCCCTTCATCTGTCACGTGGAACGGTATAAAAATATTTGAGCTCCCCCTCGGAACGGGGCCTCGATAAATTTCTTTATTCAGCCAGTTTGGAAAATTGGATTTTATTCGAAATAAAGATCCGCCCCGGTGCTTATCGGGGCCGAACGGATAGGAACGGTATCGAAACGTGTAAAGCTCCAGAGACACCCGATCGATCACCCCGCTTACATTTTCATTCGTACACGTTCGACAGGAGCGTCGGTGTCCGGCCGCCAGGCGTTATTTCCTTCTTAACGCCTCCGCGGGGGACGCCGGCTAATTAAAAGGGAGAAACGTCCGCCACTGTTCGCGTTAATAACCGCGGTGTTCCCATTTAATATTGAAACTCCCTCTCGGCCCCGTGTATCGTAGGCGCCCCGTTAACGGCGGAGGGACATTTTTACGGTCCGCGAGCGTTCACCGAGCGACACGCGCGCACTCGCGCCTGTAACGACCGCGCGGTGAACGGGCACGTTAATTGCAGGAAAATTGAGCATTATGCGAGTTAACCGCGCGTTCGTACAGGAAGGGGACTCGGGGATCGACCGTGAACGCGCGGCTTTTTAATTAAGGGCCCCAGCGTTTCGTCGCCGAGCGAGATTCATTTGAGTGGATCGTACGCGCGCGGCGAGTCGATAGACCGGCGCTTGTTTAACGGGGCGATTAAGTTAATCGCGAGAAAAAATTTACCGGCAAAGATTTCTAATTAGCGGGTCGGGGGTTGCGCGACGCCCTTTGTGTGGCGCCGCGCTGGCAGCAAGAGCTGGGAAGACGGAGGATGGAGTATCAAATATGAGATACAGCCCCTAATTAACAGACTAACGTTTAATTAAAAAGGAGAGGCCGCCGCGTCTTAGACGATCGTGCTCGAGTAAATTAGAGGGAGCCCTCCGACTGTTGGTGTTCCAATGGTCGCGGCGTTAACACGTTCACGGTACCATGACCTCTATACGAGCCAGAACGGTTTCGGTTCACTGGTCCACTGACCGCGTGCCTGGGAATTTCTATTAGCTCCGTCTTTGCGGAACCTTTATAAAATTCGGGGCTCCTATCATTCGTGCGTTATAGTCATTAACGCTTCAAATACAAGCGGTTGGTACACACGGGTAAAGCCAAGTAGTGTTTAGGAGCGAAGGTGGCGTATCGATTGCTCTGCGAGGGTTGTCATTAGAGGTGGAGAACTATCGATAGTGTTGACTATCGATATCGTCGAATGCGATGAAAATTTAACAAAATATGTATGAAATATATATAAAATAAAATGAAATACAAAGATCAAATATAATATTTTAAAGCATATATATTTTATTAAATTTTCATCGATAGTCAACACTATCGATAGTTCTCCACCCCTAGTTGTCATTCCCGAACTTACGAGTGCGCTCGCGCTCAGATGCCCAGAAGCGAACGTGTTAATCGGTATGAAAGAAAACTCGACCGCCGAGATTATCGATCTAGAAGCGTATCGTCGCGCGAACGAGCTGGCGAGTACACCAGCCGCTCTTCAGAGACGAGTGCACGAAAGCGTGTATCCCCGGCGTCCTTCCCTCGAACCCTCGTCTTAAACTCACGCTCGCGAGTTCCGCTTCGGCATCCATCACAAAGCGACACGTGCAGGGGCTGCCTCCCCCTACATGCTAACGGCCTGTCTCTCCCCTTCTTTGTGGCTCCGGCTGCGCCGCGCCGTCGAGCGGAGATTTTCCACGCGTTACGAGCAAACGCCTGTAATTCTGCGAGTTACGAGTTCGTCTTTCAACGCTCCGCGGCGAACTACTGCCTTTCAAATTCTCCCGTCCCTCGCCCTCCTCTTTTCACCGTTTCCTCCTGTTTTTTTATCCACTTCCCGTGCATGGTTATTGCTGTAAGTGGCGGACTGATAAATAGGTACGGCGTCAGCGAAGGCACGGAGATAAATCAGTATGCATTAGATACGCCAGCTCTTACAGCCCAGTCTTAGTGGAGTAGCACTAGCGATGGAGCCCCTCGGAAGTAGCACGGGTCAGCGTATAAACGCGCGGGCTGTTTTCAACCCCTCTAATGGCTCGGGTCGGATACAGTTGTTTCGATTACTACGGCGCCGTTCCAATCATTCCGCTGAAACCCCTGCGCCCTCCGCGAATTCTCAGGAAGTAATAAATTTACGTAGGGGATGCCCCATTTAGCATCGTCGCCGCAATTATTATTATACGCGCGTTTAAAGTTGCCGGAGAGGATTTCCGCGAAAATAGCGTGGCTTTACAGGGGATACGGTATAGGATGGAGGTATTTCCACTTTAGTTGAAGATGCCCAGGAGGTATTACGGTCATTTTCGTTTTCTGAGGTTGCACGGCTAGTTTAGGTGCCGTGTAACTCTCCGGCCGGGTTCAATGACTTCGAGAGCGAAACGCGAAGAGTCTGCCTCAGGTTTTAGTGAGATATTTTCCTGCGATAGACAATTTTACTTGGGTATATTTATAATATTTACTTACAAGGAGCCATGTAAATTTTTTCACCAATTGTTCAGCGAATCTCTGAAAGTTCTGCGTTACACAGGAAAGTAGACGAATGTATAAATTGATTCAGTAGCTGAGAAGAGAAGGGCACGAATTGTTCAACTTCGATAAAATAGTAGGTGTATATATTCAATCATTTTTAAGGTATAAACAACCCCCTTCTCGCCCCCATAAACATGACTCATGTATGAAAGAAGCTAATTCCCTTTAATTCGCGAAAAAAATTAAAAAAGTTCACATGCAAAGATCGTGAAATCAACTTTGCTAATTCCAATTGTATTCTCGTTCTCCGCTCGAACACTGATTCCTCTGTCACTTTTTATACTTGACATTCCTTTATTGGCCATGAATCAATTCAGTGCTCAGATTTTCAGTTTCGTTTTTAAGGAATAAACAGGCGAGAGGCCTGTAGTTGACACAAAAACTTTTACAAGAGGGACATCCTCTGTTAAAAACGTCGTGTGAAGATCATTTTACGATGGAAGATAATAAAAACTTGCTAGAGACTAATTTAAACAAATCAAAGTCGGTAATAGATTAAGAGAAATGCGGAGAATGTGAAGCATTTTGTTTTAAGTCGACTTCATATTTTTTCTTATACAAATTTTTCTATTGCAAGCACTAATTTATAAAAATATGTTGAAGTATGGATGGTGTGCCGCAAAATTACTTTCACCGCGGGAAATATTCTGCAACGTAAACCAAAAAGCGCCAGTGCGAGAAACAATCATTTATTGTGTACTCAGAGTATCGAAACTTTCTATGCTTCCAATGCAAACGGTTTATATCGCAGCACATCTATCAAGGTATGAAGCTTTAATTGTTTATATCTGAAAAATTATTGAATATCTACACCTACTATTTTGCTTGTATCATTAGGGATCTGCCTGCTATCGTTCTGCAAAAGCAGAAGTGTCCTTCCCTTGTGAGCGTATCAAGAAAAAAAACAACAAAGCAAGCAAGACAAGATTCGACTAACCGAAACGTTACTTCATTATTTACCGAGAAACTTGCACGAAAGTCTTCATCCCCCACATCGCGCGCCACCCTCGGAACCATATTCCCCAGCAAAACATTCCTCTGTAATTACGATGGCGTATAAGAGTTTCCGCGCAGTTACCTCCCAACTCCACTTTGGCCGTAGGAATGGCCCCATAAATAAAAACGAATGTTCCCTGACCGCACTTCCGTCTCTTCTCCTCATCACACTTCAATTCCATCCTATCCAAAATTCATCCCGTCTCCCCTCGAAGAAGCCGCCAAGAAAGCTTTTCCCCAACAATTCCCTAAACCCCGCCTGTATTTCAAGCTACAGCCCTAAACAGAGCGGGCCACACGTAGCCCGGCGTACCCTCTTCGCTTGCCCCGGGGCCACAAACTCGGTTACCAAATCGAATCAACGCAACCCACCCAGCAGATCAGTAGCCCCCAGTCAGATTTGGGCGGGCCAGCCGCGAGCGTTCCAGCGATCCGCGATTTTCTCGATCGGCTCGCCAGCCGGCGGGTTGGCGCGGCCGCGATTCCCGTTTCGCCCGTGCGCCCCGTGCCCGCGTATCATCGTTAGAGCGGGCCACGGTTCTGTTATTAGCGAGGGGTAGCCGGCGCCGAGCGAAGATGGGGGCGCTTGCGCGAGAGATCAAAACCAGCGGGTTCTCTGTCGCCTGGGATGATGGCTCGTGGCCCGCCTATTGATCTTGGCCAACGTTGCGCGCCGGAACGAGGCGCGCTCCGCTCTCTGCTGCTCGCTCGCCTCGTCCCGCCTCGGCTCGGCTTCGCTCGCCCCGCTCTAGAGACCGCACCGGCCCGAATGATACGCCAACCATCGAGACAGATGCGAGAACACACCGGGGGACGCGCCATCTCTCCCCCCGCCGCGCGCGGCAAATCCCATCCCCGCATGCACCACGTACCGTCATCCCCGCCGTGCCCCAAAGACTTCTTAGTCCGAGCAGAACGCGCGACCACTCGGCTTTATCATTAATAAAAGTCGCCCGGGGCATACCTCCAGCCCGCGTTCCGGACCCCTCGGATCTTCGACCTCCTCCGTTTCTTTCTTTCTTGCCTCTCCCCCGTGCGTCCTCCCCCGCTCCGACTCTCCTCTGATTCTGTTGGTTTGGTTTGATTAAAAGTGGCCAGGAGCTCCGCGCACGTACGGTCCTTTGGCCTGATTGGCGTTGCTTCCTCGAGATTGGCGCCTCTCCTTCCCCCTTTCGCGCCATCCCCCTTCGCATTTTTCGCTGCTGCTCCTCCCTTGTTTCGCATGCTAATTCTGACCGGCGATTAGAGCCAGTGGTTGGAATCGATGCGTCCGAGAGGCTTTGGTTATGCTGTTTCTATGAAATGCGTTTGAATTCTCTCCCTGCTATGCGAGATGGCAGTGGTGGCATTTAGGGTTTGTCGGTTTTTAAAAACCGGGTTTAAAAACCGGTTTTTATTTATAAAATTGTAAAATTCGAACACCGGTTTTAAAATTTTAAAAACCGGTTTTATATACTAGAATTAATATGCAGAAATGAATTAATTATTTAATTAGTAACGTTAATATTTTGTGTTGAAGTCGCCTTGGATACAAGCGTAGGTAACAGCTTAGTCATTACTGTAAAACTAATCTTCATGAGTTCATACTTTCTGAAGAAAAATACTAAATGGAATAGAGATTTATAATTTGGTACCACTGTAAAAGATTTATATTTTGTGCGGATTTTAGTTGAGTTTTTTTTCATTTGGTTTTGTTTGCAGTGTATTTGATTGTGTTATATTTTTGTGCATCCATAAATATGTAATGAACTAAAAAATTGTACGGATTTTAGTTAATTTAATTTTTATTTATTTATTTGGTTTTGTATAGATAGAGTATATTTTATTTTGTTATATTTTTGCAATTCCATAAATATTAAGGAAACTGAACATTTTTAAAATAAGTACGAATATTTATTTACTATTTTAATTATATACTTTTTGTGAAAATTCGAAAACCGGTTTAACCGGTATTCTGGGAATAGTGGAATTCGAAAACCGGTTTTCTCAAAAGTCGGTTTTTGTATAAACCCTAGTGGCATTGATCGAGAGAATAACGAAGCTCTCGGGCAGAAAGGAAGAGTTTCTAGCAGAAGGGGGTTAGCTGAACGAGAGACACGTGGTGCGATTAAAATGACAAGGGTCGATGCATCGGCTTGTATCCTGATCCCTCGGCTCTTAAAATACTGTCATCTTCCACCCTCGTTCAGCGAGCTAGTTGGGACCAAAAGCGTACTCCTCTCGCCCGTGTTTTCTCTCCCCTCGTCGCGACCGAATTCCTGCTGGACTAGCAACAAACTTTCAACTGCGGCTCGTCGTCTCGGCCCGAATTCAGAGGCGTCTCGCCGCTGGCTAGATTGTCCGTGTACAACTGCTGTCCCCCCCCCCCCTGGTTTCATGGCCCCTAACCCCCTCCTGGCAATATAGCGCGACACGGTCGTGCACCGTCCCTGATTCTCCAGGAATTCGCGTCCCTCGTAAATAAGATCGTGCAATCTAACTCGGCGAAGGTGTCCGGATAACCGCGGATCACCAATTAAGAACGTTCTATGGAGATCATTTAAATAATCCCGCCCCTCGTGCATTTAATACTCAGTATTTATCGGTTCGAAAACAGTTCGAGCTTGATATACTCCGCGGCACGTTCTCTCGTACGGTTAATCCAATTTTCGGACGTTGAATCGTTGTCGAGCCGCGATTTTCCGCGTGAGAAATGTGCGTTAAGGGTCCGCGGGGCGATGATACATTTCCGGCCTGCGGGAAAACGGCCGCGATATCTCTGAGACTCGGCGCAACATTTCCTTTTTGCGATTATTTCGCCCGATAAATTGTTATTACGACGCTCGTGCACGGTGGCGCGATTGGTCGCGGTAGGAGGGTTCTGTGTCGACTCGCGTTTCCCTGGATGACAAGATCCTTGTAATCGCCGGAAGTCTTATCGTTCCCGGAGAACGCGCGCGCGCGGATAAAATCAGTGGCCGGGCAGACAGATATAGTTGGGGGTAAGATGTTATCTGGACACCTTGGTAGGCGTGGACACCCTGTCGTCGTTGTATTATCTATTATGGCAGTCGATAGATGAGTAGAGAATTTGCGAGAGAGATTTCTTCTTTATCGCACGCAGTGTGTAAATAAATGATTGCCACACCGTTGATATTAATTATCCTCCAAGTCCCGAGGCACTCTTTTAAATACCTAGTACCTGTATCGTTATCTCGTTAAATATGAGTCTAATTTCCTGTTATCGCAACGATGCGTGTCCCGTCCCCCGTTCGCCAGCTCGAAGGGCCTCTTCCTTTCAGTTAATCTTAGCCGCACGCTCTCCGGGCACAATTATTTAATTCTTAAACAGTTACACGAGGATTAAATTAACCCTCCTAGCTGGAAGCTTACGGACTTCTCTTTTATGCGGTATTTATTGCCGGCAACTACCATCAGTATTTACTACAGCCGGGGGACTACTTAAGAATTAATGCTGCCCCGAGAAGGATAGAGAAATTAGAATGCACAATTGAGTCGCTAATTCACCTGGAAGCCGGAAATTTGCAGCTCGGTTACCTGGCGCACTATAATCGCTGAAAATTCATTCCTTAACTTAACGAGCTGAAACATGAAAATGAACTCTGAAATATATATTTTTCCCCGCCACCCCGTTCTGCCGATTTCTCTCCGTTCCAGTTAACTCGCAAACTAAACTCGAGTCTGGCTCGGTAAAGAACTTTAAATTACGTTGCCGAATCACGGAGGACTCTGCTGTTCGTCCTGTTCCACTGAAAACAATTGCCACTCGAATTCTTTCATTCGAATCATTTGCCAGGAAGAAGCCAACGGTTTACGATAATAACGCGTCCATTGCGTCGCGTGAGAGGTTCGTGCTTACAGCGGCGAATGGCGGCGGAGGGCCTCGTATATTACCAGCGATAACGTGTAACGCGTACAAGCCCGAAAAAGCCTCGTTTATACTACTTCGTCCGCCTCGGGTCAACAGGCCTGCACTCCCGCGGAAGCGACATCTTAATTACGCGAACGTGACGATATCCTTCGACGATCTCGGGAACAAGTGGGACCGATGGTTAGTTCGTGCAAGGAAGAGTGCTGAGGGTGTAAAGGACACGAGAACACCCTTAGGGTGAATTTGATCGATACGTAAAATGACACCCTCGAAGATGGATACAAATTTTAAGCAAACCGCGTGCTTCGCTGTTCGCAACAGGGTTAGGAATGTTTGAATCTTCTGCCTCGGTTCGCCTGAACCCGTAATGTATCAGCGTTCAAAAACTATACCGACCCCGTCCCTTGGCTCCCAAAGTTCTAGCAGATGAGTTCTTAACCCGGGGTCCGCGTAGCCCCAAGGGGTTCGTGGATAAATTTCACGGGGGTCAGTAAACTTAGGAAGGAGGGGAATTACATCTCCGTGTTCACCTACATCTAGTTGAAATTTAGTAATTCCATCAATTACGACTGCTGAGTATTAATTACAGTAGTGTTAGGTTTCTTCAGACTTCCGAGACGGTCGAGTACATACACCAAACAGGTTAACACACTGCTATCCTTACCCTCTTCTCTTTTTACAACCTCACTACATCTTCCACTTACTACACTACCTCGTCATATACACGGAGCCTGCGAAGGCTGAAAGATCCCCCCATTAATTACCATTTAGCTCTGCAAGTCCTCATTCACCTCCATCCCACAGCACCTAATCTACCACCGTATGCGTACTTCCGAAGACTGGCGGCGATCGGTGTCGCGGAGCCCACAGTGGAAGAAGCCTTAACGCGCGACAATCGGGCTACGTCCGCATGCTAAGAGCCTGGACGAGGCTAGAGCGGAAGTATTCGGCGCGGAGGATGCAACAGGCACGACAAGGGTAGGCCGAGTTGGTATATCTATAGCGGTTGGTCGGTCGGTCGGCCGATCGGCACCTGGCTCGAATCGCAGCGATGATTTTCCAGCCTCCGAGCCCATCCTCTTTTCGTTTGCTTTTCTTTCCCCAGGGCGTGGCGCTCAACAGGCTTGGCAACCGGCCAACTTTCCGCCTTTCTTTCTCCCTCCCTCTCCCTTTCCATCTCTCCCTTCGCCTCCTTCCGTTTCCCTTCTTCCAAGCCGGTACAACAGCGAGGGGGAGAAAGGATGAAAGAGCTAAGGGCGCACCAACACCGTCCAGCCCCGCTACCAACACCACCGTGCCAGTTACATCGTGCCCGTACACGCTACAGCTATATACGCGCGGCGGCGCATCCTGCGGGGATCTATCGCCGGTCCCTGACTGGCATCGGATACATCCGTATGTACTTACGCACGCGTTTATACGCGGCCGCGGGAAAGCCGCACCGCCGCTAACCAACTTCCTGTTACTTGCGCGGTTTCCCCCGCTCGGGATTGACCCCGAATCACGTCGAATGTAATTAAAGTTGCACCACCGAATTACGGAGAATTTCGTATGGGTTTGCGGGGACTCGGTAACGAAGCGATTCCCGGGCAACCGGAACGGGGTAGTTGCCTGCTCCTCGGAACGAAATGCGTCACGCTTATTAGGGCTTTCAATGGCGGGTCCTACGAGCCGCTAATGAGTCCGCGCCGCGGCAACCCTTTGTTCCCGTGTTTTTCGAGTCGGCGGTGTTCGTTATTCGGCCACCGTGTATGGAATAGGTGGGTATTGTGTATTATCTGGTGCCAGGGGTGGCGCGGTTCCGCGGGCCCGTTTTATCGAGTCGTCCGACATGAAAAGATTCATCGCGGAGACCCTTGACGCTTCGAGGACACGTGCCACTCGAAGCCACCAACTTCCGCCCATAATTTCGGTATCCTCGGTTTTATATCGCGACCGGTTGCCGGTGGATGATCAATGGGCCACTCTCTACGTCTTTCTTGAAATTTGTAAGATAGTATGTGTACATACTTGATGTTTAAGCCTGCGATGTACATACACGTAAATTAAAATCATATCATTGCGCACGCTGGGCCTTACAGGCATGTATCTCTAAAATCTTGGAATCTAGGAATGCGTGGATATTTTGAGAAAGTGAATATTTTTGGATCGCGCGTAATCTAGGGTAGATGCAGCATTTGTGCCCAGATTTGTGGCACCATTTCAGGTGTTGCACCAGTTTTGGCCACTTCTTAAGAAATATATTTTTCCGTGTAAGCAGTAAATGTGTCCTTATATTTCTAGCGGTAGGATAAATCCGGGAGAGGCAGCCGAGCTGGACAGTTGGTCGAAACAGTTGATTCTTACAGAATTAATTGTTTTAAACCTTAACACACTTTTCGATATACACAGATGTAGAGTCTCAATTAGGGCTGGGATTATTTGTCGAATTTTTCGGTATTCGAATATTCGAATACATCAGTTGCTCAATTATTTGGCGAATATAATTCGAATATCCAAGTATTCGAATATAATTCGAATATCCAAGTATTCGAATATCCAGTATTCGAATACTATTCGAATATTTAAGTATTCGAATAGTATGGTGTGAATTATGAATCAAGTTCTTTAGCTTCATTTGTCAGGGTGAAATCTTGTAAGCTAATTTTGACCCACTTCATACCATACTATTCGAATACATCAGTATTCGAATAGTATTCGAATAGTATTCGAATACATCAGTATTCGAATACTCAGCTATTCGAATAGTATTCGAATAATAACATTCGAATACTCAGCTATTCGAATAGTATTCGAATAATAACATTCGAATACTAAAATATTCGAATAGTATTCGAATAATAACATTCGAATAGTATTCGAATAATAACATTCGCATACTAAAATATTCGAAGTTTATTCGTAGCATTCGAATACTTGTAAAATATTCGAATATTAAATTATTCGAATACTTGTAAAATATTCGAGTATTAAATTATTCGAATAGTCCCAACCCTAGTCTCAATATAGCCATTCGACCAACTCTCCAGCCCGACTGCGTGTCCCGGATTTACCCTATACTAAACAAAATACTTATGATGTGAAATTCTCCATATAATAATGGCCAAAACCAGTGCAGTGGCCACAGACGGTACCTACATCTACCCCATTGCACTCAATATTTATTAACAGCAATATTTGTAACAACATGAAATACTGAAATACGTTCATCGTTATCCCAATCTTTTTCAAAATCATGAAGACTGTTCACTAAAATCCGTCTGTCTCTGGAAGAGTTAATCGGTGCAAGGGTCGTTCCATGCGGAGCTAATATGTAAACCCTTCTCGTTACCAAAGGAATCTGATCTCGGTGTGATTCCGTCAGTGACGCGTGTTTCTGCGAAAGGCGAAGGACTCACGAAACGTCCAGCCACAATTGGCGCCGCCTTATCGGCGGTCTTATCGAGATCCCTTATCGATGAGTGCCCGCCAGGCAGGTAGCGTGCTTCTTACCTCGCCACTCCAAAGTCCTCTCTGGCGTTACCATCGGAAATGGATATTCGCGATTCCCTGGACAATCAAGATTCCAGCCGATTATCGCGCATAATTCATTCGCCCCTTCCTTCTATGCAGGCACGTAGGGGGGAGGGAGATGGGAGTGAATGGCTGATAACAGGAAATTGAAAGCTGGATAGCAAGTTCCGATATTCTTCTCGGAGCTCAATTAAGAAATCTAGCGTAGCACGCGGAAAAAACGGCTGCTAACGAGCTCGGCGTAGCAGTGAACTGGCTTCTGGAAAATTGGAAGGTGGAAATTTAGTTCCTGGCGGCTATACTGCTTTTCTTTCGTAGTTTTATTTAGCTCGCGGAGGCTTCTCTTCTTTCATGTCGGATAGACGATTACTGAGGCACTTGTGGCATTTAGCAACATCCTTCGCGTCGTTATTGGCGAGTAACAACATTCGTTACAAGGAAGAGTAATTAATACTTATAACCAGGGACTTGATACCGGTATTGCGCCCAATGGCATAAAACCGGTATGATTTGGATACCGGTATTACGCTAACAAAGCTGTACCGAGACCGATATATTACCGGTGTTATTTCTGCTTTCCTTTTGTATAAATGGTAGATTAAGGCATGTTTCTTTCTTAATAATTAAGAACAGTAACAATAATTCTGCTACTCTATTACTCAATGCTCGGTCATCAGACTGACGGGTCTTCTTGCTCTCGTCACCGATCTCGAGAACAAATCTTCATTTGTTTATATTCTACCTCCACTTTATCACTCAGCCCCTCTGCTATTCCTTTCTGGCAAAAGGCAGACGCCATAAGGCGACACCAATTGATATTGCGACACGATCGTATTCTTCCCCACTCTAAATCGTACTTTACATATTACCAGAAAAATGTTGGTAATTCCTTTGGTTTCAGTATTACAGAGATTTCGATGCTATATCTATTTTGACATAATTTCGCTAACATAACACTAATAACAAAATAATACCGAGTTTAAATGTCTGCTTACAAATGTCTTGAAAATTGTAATAGAATAGGAAAAGCGAAAAAATTACCGGTGAATATAGGTAAATGTACCAATATTTTCGTATACAGTGGTATGATCTCATACCTGTATTTTGTATTTCGGTAAAAGTCCTTGCTTAAAACACTGGTAAGTAGTGGCAGAGAGCAGAGATGGTTAAACAAATATTACGGCAGTTTATAATTCAAGTAGTCATAGTGCATGTCACGAAGTCTTTCCAGTAGTATAACTACACAATATATCAGACAGGCCGTATTCGCAGGATTAACGCACGTTTGAAAGTTCCTAGAGGAATCCTACTCCATCAACAATGAGTCATGGATCCACTAAGGTACCTTAGGTACCCAAAATATAATTAAAAAATCACACAGACAAATAATAGTATTGTAAAACCAAGCTTCCCCGACTGAAACTCTGACAACCGAGTTTGCCACTCGTTTCACATGACACTCGCGAGCTACCGAAGTGTCTATCAAGTGTCTATTGAAAAGTTCTTTAACCTCGCCAGTTTGAACGCTTAGGTCGCCTGTATCTACGTCGTCGATTCGCGGACGAATCCCGCGTGAAAAGCCGGCTGCAGAGAGAAACATACCGCCGGGGAACCGGCAGGGATGGATTGCGCGAAAAAGTACCGAAGGGGGTTCGTGATAGATCGCGAGTAGGCGACTTCAGAAAACGCGGAAACTCGTTAGAAGGATTTCACGGCGGAACGAGGCCGCGCGCGACGGCGCAAAGTATCGAGCTATCGATTTCACGGCTCGTCGGTTCGTCCGATAAGGTAACCCACCCCCCTGTGCCGCATCTACCTTTGCTTCGTCCCTCTCCTATCCCTCGAGCCCCCCTTTGTCCTCCCCCTGGCAGCCGTCGCTTCGTCTTCGGCCATCGGACCTTAGACTGCCCGAACGATCTTAACTGTTTCGGTCATCGATAGGCGAGGAAGCAGTCGATCGGTGATTGTCGGCAGTCGCGAGATCGAAGGGGCTGGAATTTATTGTTAGAGGCCTGTCGTTAAAAGCAACAGAGATACAATAGGCTGCTCCCTTCTCAGATGGAATATTTGCGAAGCATTAGCAAAGAAAGTCTCGTGTCTCGAGGAATCAATTACCAGGTAGGGACACGTTTCTTTAGATGATTAACGTGATCGGTTAACAGTGCTTAGGGTATTCTATGGAACAGCTTTAAGGGGTTGCGCCACCCTGAGAAGCTCAAAACATCACTAAATTAAACGAATTTTTTTCTAATACTATGAGAGTGAGAATTATTTCTAGGCTGACTGTACCTAATATCGCCAGGCAAAAGTTAAATCGCTGTCAATTGAATAATAATTGATATTTTTGCATGCAATTTGTTTCAAAGTAAAGAGAAATTATTCATCTTTCATGTAGTATAAGTTAGAATCGTTGAAACCTAGAAATTTTTAATTAGGACTCAAAAAACGTGAGACATGCAAAAATCGGGTCCTGAAAAAAGTGTACCTAATATCGCCACCTCAAGAAATATTGATTAATTCATGTATATACGAGTTTTTTAAGTCATTTTCACACGTGCTTTTATTATTTCTTGCACTACAAATGTATTTTTATCCATCTTTGATTTTATTTTTATAAGAAAAATATAGAATTTAAAAATATAGATGTTTAAAGTATTTTATTTTTTACGTTCCGATGTACATATTCGACAAATAAAGTCATTTTCACATGGGCTTTTATTATTTTTGCTGTATAAATGTTTCTAACGGTAGGCGGTATTGGGAACACACATACTGCTACAAGAAAAACGTTATTTTCATTATAAAAACTATTTGAATCGATTACAGTCCTTAACTACATCATTAATCAGGTTTTTCTAGTAGATATTCTTGCATTTACGGAATTATTAGACTTACCTTCTCCGAATGGGATGTAAAATTGTGACAGTCCAATAAATTTTTACACTATTAAAATTCAGTAAAATACTTCTCTTTCTGTAATTGTTGATCACATGACGCTGCAATTACAGTATGTCTTCCTGCATATGGTTAGGTTCTAACTGAGTGCATAACCGATAAATTTTAGTGCTTACTTTGCGAGATATAGGGGGTGGCGATATTAGGAACACTGGCGACATTAGGTACAGTCACCCTATATTTCTTATATTTAGGGCATGTATTAATGAATATATTGTATAAATATTATGAAGAATTATTAAAAAATAATCGAGTGACGTATATCAGTCAAGGAACACAGGGATGAATTTTCGGAAGTTCGATTTAGTCGATTCGAGATTCCTTGACAATCAAGCTTCCATTTTTACTCGTCAGTATCTACCTTCCGTCGCGGAATCGGTTATCGCGTGATATCTCGAAACACGAAACTCGTCGAAACGTGCTCGCGTTGCTCGGCCTAACGGCGGCCGACGCGCGACGTTACATACAGCCGGCCCGTAGCGTTTTAAGCTCCTTACCTGTCGACGAAGTTAGCTCTCGCGAAAACGCCATCGGATTACCTTGCGGCCGTGTACGTACGCGAGCGAACAACGGGGCCGCGTATTGCAAAGTCCACGGAACTAAATTTCCGCGGCGGAATTCTGTCTCTCGCCGGGACGCGTTACGCCCAATACTTTCAATGGGATTTAATCAAGGTATTAGCGCGAAACGTTGGCCCCGCCGGTTTCGCGAGCGTCGAGCCTTCCACGCGGCAGCCGCGCCGGGAGCATCGAAAATACGATCGGCCTTTCGACGGAGATATTCAAATTTAATTATTTCATTTTACGTCGCTGCGATGGACGGCGTCGCGGTTATGTATGGTTATTTCCCCGAAGCGCCCGCGGGGAGGGCTCGATATGCAAATTCGGACTGCATTTTGTAATCCAATAAAACGGCAATATTTCGCGGCCGCTTTATTCGTCAGACACGCATCCTAATTTATTATTCAAAGAATCGAATGATTTAGCCCGATACGGCGATAAAAATGCGCGATTCATAGCTACGACGGGTAAAAAGGGGGTCAGGCAAGGCTGGCCGCGGAGAAAAAACTGTGACTGCTTGAATAGCAACAGCACGCTTAAGTCCGTTCCCTTTATCTTTATTGCCCCGTCGCGCCGAATGAAGTAGCGAGAATTATGCGCTTCTTATGCACTGAAATTTCAATAACACAGCGAACGATATACTTTGGACGGAATGAGATATTAAAAAGTCCCCCGGCATCCACCGATGCCATTTGGTCCTCTCGCAGAGTGCTCCACCTATGGCCCCAGTCACATTTACTCATACACTCCAGTTGAATCACTCGTGCTGTTCGAGTCTGTTCGAACACCAGCACTCTCGGTTAAAAGTAAGAGCATAGGTTGTAAACGTTTCATATCCACATTTCACGGAACCGCGTATATATAACGGAGAAACGTTAATCTTGCATCGCGGGGTCAACTTTCTTGTCGGCTACCCCCCGAGGCTCGAACTTTCCACCGCTGGCTCCGTTCGCCTACGGTCCGTCCGTCAGCGTGGCTAAGATTTCGCGACGTTTCAGCGGGAGACGCGAGGGTAGCCGGCTGAAGTCTCGTTACCTGTCGCGAAGTTACCTTCCGGTAAAATACCGTCGGATTAGCGGGCGCGCGCGTATGCAAGTACGTACCTACGCTGCCTAACCGCTGCGTGGTGCACTGCGGCGTAGCATCGCGTGACTCTTATTTTCCATCTGACTCCTATCCGCCGCACGTACGTACCCGGTTACGTTATTTCATTGGCGTCCCTCGTCCCGACAACCACCTCCCCCCCGGCCACCGTGAAGCCGGCAAGCCAGCCACCCCTTTCGCTTTGGCACACCTCCCTCATGGTGTTTTACACGCCACTCACTCGACGACTCTGTCCCATTCCTTCTCTCTTCTTTTTTTTTTCCCCCCACCCACGGCTCGCCGTCTGGTGGCGCGACTTTTCATCCGCCCGGGGAAAAAGGAAACGCTGGGACGGAGGGCCGACGACGCCGCGCCGGTAGAATTACTTCGCGCGGATTTGCTTAATTGTTGGTTAAAATCTCTGCGTTTAGAGCGCCCTTTGACTGTGCCGCGGAACCGCGGTTTCCACGCGGGCACGCTGTATCGTTAATTAGTGAGTTATAGCTGTTTAGGCGGTGTGTTCGGTGTGTATTAAAGTCGGGGCGAGATCGGATGGGTGCCAAAATGCGGGGGTGTACTCTGCACCTCGCAGCGGAGGGGATAATTTGTAGTAATTACGAAGTGGCAACTACTGGCTTCTGGGGTGCAGCAAGTTTTAGTGAAAGCCTCGGGTCTCGCTCCAGGCTGGGCTCTGGGTACGTTCCGATACTCGCTACCCTGTAGCCTGGTAATTTGTACAACCCGAAAATCTACGGCTCCTTCGCGACTGATCGATTGGCTGAAAGCCAGCGAATTCTAACGTGCTGCTTCTACGTGGCTAACCTTAGGTAGATCCTAGGATTCTAAACACTACATTGCCTCCGAAAGAATTATCGATGCCGGTACTTCTTTCTGTAGGAGATAGAAAAAGAGAGCCTCGGGCGACGGGGCTCGAAACCACGATCTTCGGATCCACGGAGTGTTGGGTAGCCGCCTTAAGGGGGTAGGTTACCCTCGATACCCCTAAAACAGACCTTTTTTCAAACGCAAATTGTAAAGTGATAAATAACAGTAGAGAGGACATTTTTTTCTAGTTTTAATCGTTATAAGTTTATATATATTTCAACGGGATAAACCCTTTGTTATAAGAAATACAAATCACAGTCACACAAGCCTAGAACAAATAATTAGGAAGTACAAAAGAAATATAATTAAAAGAACAAAAGCAGAGAAGTAAGCGCAAAAGAAACCATTAATGAATAGTGACAAAGCCAGATATAAAAGAATAATAGTAATAATATTATACCAGAAGCAAACATAAAAATTGAAAGTTAGGGGAGAGGGACATACGAACAGCGATCAGAGCAGAGTGATTGAAGGAATTATAGGAATTATTAAAGAAGTCAACAGAGTTACAATAGCGATTCGCAGTTTATTAAAAGTCGATTAAGACTATTAAAATAGCCGTAGAGAGTTCGATGTGACTCCGGAAGGAAGAGATTATGATTTCTAAGGCACCGTACAGGTGCATAAAAACTAAGTTTTTGGAGGATTTGAGGACAAGAGATACAATAATTAATAATTTTAGATAAAAATAGGAGGTCAGCAACGACACGGCGTTGATCAAGGCTCATTAATCCAAGGCGCAACAGCATAAGGTCATAATTATGGCAAGATACTACTCGTTATACTACGAGGAGATGATTTCGACTCGCTGGTTCGGTTTTTTTTTAAATTTATTAAAAAGAAAAAAATCGATCCAGTGCGCCGAAATCATCTCTTCTAAAATTTACGCTCGAAATTCAATTTATACTGGTTATACTACGAGCTTTAATACAAAAAAAGTAAAGTCTAAATATCTCTATGTACATAAAAGTTGTGAGTAAAAACGTAAAGGCGAGCACGCGGTGCATTATTTGATGGTGAACATGAAATCTTTAAAACCGCTTCAACGATTTGGATGAAAATTTAATGAGAGATGCAGAAAACCATTCCCCACGATGTGTCTGGAGGAGATTTTCGAAAAAAAAGTAATACAATTTTTACGTTGAAAAATACGATGTTATCGATTTCTTGTATCAAAAATATTTTTTATCTTTTTTTAAGAATTTATCTCGAAATTCTGCTTCCGACACATCATAGGGAATGGTATTCTGCGTCTCTCATTAAATTTTCATCGAAATCATTGGAGCGGTTTTCGAGGTTTTATGTCCACCATCAAACGATCTACCGCGTACACGCATTTACGTTTTAGCTCACAACTTTTACGTGCATAAAGATAGGGTAGATTTACCATTTGTGGCCATTTTAAGTTATTGTACCAGTTTTTGACCACTTCTTAAAAAATATAATATTTTCCGTGTAAGCAATAAATGTAACCTTATATTTCACCAAATATTTATGATGTGACATTCTCCACATAATAATGATCTGCAAGCGATTTAAAAATAAGATAATTATGCACACGGCCAAAAACAGTGCAATGGCCACAAACGGTACATCTACCCTACTTAGACTTTCCTAGTTTTGTGTTAAAGCTCGTAGAATAACGATTAAAACTAGAAGAAAACGTTCTCTCTACTGTTATTTATCGCTTTACAATTTGCGTTTGAAAAAATCCCATTTTTTGGGGCTACCGAGGGTAACCCACCCCCTTAAACAATTCCCCCGACCCCGACTCCCCGAGATCTCTATCTTTCTGACTCCACATTCTCTCCTACGTATTCCATCTCCCAGTACCTCTCAAACGTAAACCCATTTCATAATGCGGACCACTTTCCCGTCATAAGTACACCATGCAAACGGTCGCTAGTTCAAACCTGGCGCGATCCTCGGGGAATCAATGCTCGCGTGTCGAACGTGCCCCATTCATCTATCCCGCCGGTTCCCATTTGCGTCGTAATCGAATCCTGAGATCGGGGATGGTTATTAATACGAGCACTGCTCCCGCGCGTCGCGTTGCCTTGAGGAAACGACTTGGATCGCGATGCAAATAGGGAACGGGACGAGGCACGCCGCGAGAAGAGGGATCGCGCGGACCTAGCCTCTGCACAGGACCAAGTGACGCGCGCCGCGCCGCGACGCGACTCGAATCCGGAACGGCCTCGTCACCGGGAAAAAGGTAACGCCGCGGAGGATACTTAAGAGCCGGTTTACGGCACATACGCTGCATTATATAGGAAGCCGGCGTACATAGGAGGGCGTGCAGCGGGGCGGCACTGCACTGCAGTAAAGTGCATCCTAAGCCTAGCGCATCTGTGACCACTCTCGGTCGGGTCGCAACCACCCCCCGCGCGGTATTTATTATTCAGCCCGCGCTACGTTGCGCCGACCGTCCACTACTTGCCGCGGCGCCGCCCGTCGACGACTCGGCCGGGGATTTTTCGACGTGGACCGTCTGTTTCGCGCGGGGTCGCCGTTCCTCTCTGTCCGCCGGACGACCCTGTCCTCGAGGCTGGCCCCACGTCGCCTCCCCTCGCGTCGATTTTTATGGGGGACGAGCAAACCGGCCTCGTATTCCCGCGTCGTTTCCCACTCGGTTGTCGAATCCCCTGCGACTACGTACGTTGAAATCGTGTCCCCTAAAATGCTGGGGGATCCAGGATTTCCGGTGCCTCCGCTGGATTTTAATGCCGGTACTTTCTCCCCGCACCTTTGCGATTGGGAAAGTTTCGAGGCAGGGGAGCGTTGTTGACGTTCGTCGGGCGAGGGGGTAATAAATGGCACTGTTTATCGGATAGACGTGGCGGCGGGGAAATAAACCGTGGCCAGACGAGCGCGGGTGTCCAACGATCCGAGAGATTTTCAGACACAAGCCGAGGACGCGGAAGGGGCGCAGTTAACTAACTGTTACTCGATTAGGGAGATCGAGCTTCCTGCGCCCGGCCGGGAAGCCCGCGATATTCGGTGGATTGCCTTTCCCGATAATAGGTACATAATATACCTACTGGGTATTCCACCGTGAATGCGCCGAATTGATTTAAGCCTCCTCCGCGTTTTCCGAACCCCTCGCTCTTCCGCTCTGCCGTCCGCCCAAACCCCTCGAAAGCCGCGCAACAACGCTTTAATTCGATCCCATAGCTCCGGGCGGCTTCCTAGAGTCAATCGAAAGTTTCGGGGTTTTGTTCGATGTCTCGCGTATTACCGGCTCTTCGGATTTCGGGAACCTGTCCCGAGAATATCCGGGACTTCGGTTAGCAGACTATTCTGTATTTACGATTAACGAATATAATCGCTTCAAGGCGCTGCGGATTCGACGCTCTCGTGTCCTTGGGTTATACGTTATTTATTTTCAGTGTTTAATGAGAACGGCTACTGTGGAATATGCTGAGTGGTTTGTTTAATCAGGCAGACTTAAATGAGAGTGTTATAAATATGAGGATTATAGGGTAGCCCATCTTTATACGTCCCGAATTTTTCTTTCGTACGTCTTTGCTTTCACCCCTTACTATGGTTCCATTTCTTAAAAAGATAATTCTTAAACCGGTTTACGGATAAATCGCGGGAACTATCTTCAAATTTGTATCAGTGATTCGCAATTTTTTTTCACCGGTAATTCGATAAATTACGTGTAACAATATAATGCGGACATGCGTTCAATAATTCCTTCGACATCTGCTACGCTGTCAATGGAAGGCGAGGTTCTCTTTATAAGTGATTTGCTTTTAGTAATTTAATTCGTACTTGGTAATTCATGCTATCTTCTAAAAAATAATTCAACCGTTATACCGCACGTAACTGTTTTTGAGGGCATACAGAAATTTACCACCGACCTCTCCAGAATATGCTCGCAAATTGTTGCGACAACATTTCAGAGTGCGCGGTGTTTGTTTGGAAGTTCAGAAGGCTGCGTGACTAATTGTCCAAACTCTGTGCATTCGTGTGCATCCGAGGATCCTTCCGTGTTTAAGGGGCACGTCTTCGGGAGTAAGGACAGTTTGCCATCGAACGTCGTATCGCGCGCTAGGAAGCATATTATCCATCGTATCTGGATTAATCTCTGCTATCGAACTCGCGGAAGAAACTTTATTATTTAACATCCCGTTCTCCCCTCCCCCTCTGCCCCGCGCTCCCCAGTTATTCGATATTATTCTACGTTGAAGTTTCGATTGGCCGAGCCTCGAAACAATCGACGGAGGTATGCTTCAAGTATTCTTAGCTCGACGTCCCGAAGAAGTTTGATCTTTCCACTCCGGAGCAAAAATATAGAAAGCTCCTTAATCCTTGACCCGCTGTCACACGTGTAACTTTGTTCCGCCGGGGCTGGGAAAAAAGTTCCGTGCAACGTGAAATTAATTAAAACTTTTTTAACAGTCGACACGCATCCTTTTGAGGGTTTTCGTTGCACGAAGAATCCTGGTTCTCGACACGCGATCGCTCGTCACCGAGTCGAAAAGGACTTTACTGATTTGTATTATCCGATTCGTTTCGTCCTTTGGACGCCACGTGGCCTGGCAAAGGGCGCAAATGATAATCTCGAAAGTCCCCGGGACAGTGATAAAAGCGGGATCCTTTCACGTTCTGGTTGAATGACTTAGGTTCTAATCCACGCCCGTTTGAAGGTATCCTTGCAATCGTGTCGACCATCAAATCATAATTTCAGGGGGAACGGATTTTCAGTATTGTCCGAAACCTTTCAACTAGGTATGATTACATTACTCTTGATAATCGCTGTACCGAAAGCGCCATAATTTCACTCTGGAATCGTTGGAGTTTAAAATTGTACCTACTCGATTTATTTAAGTATCCGATGCGCGTTGATGGGTATTTGAATGTCACTCCTTGGATTTTGATCACGAATGCGTTAGAGATTCATATGTGCTCCTCGATGAGATTGAAGGGTTTTAATTCCACTTGGATAATTTGCTACATTTCGGCCTGCGATATAATACGTATCCTTCCATATTTCAACTCAATCAATGTAGGTTAAAATATTTTTGAGCTGGGACCCGGGACCAAACAGAAACGAAAACGATAAACGAAAAGGACGAAATATTTTTCTGGAACAGAAACGAAATTCTTAACCCTCTTGCAGGAGTGAAAACGATATAATCGAAATAAAAATTCCGGTTAATAACGTCATTATTTTCTTTTCGATACACACTTTATGGAAAAAAATTTAATTGCGCCCGCCCCTTATGAAACTATTTTTGCCTGAATATGAACAGTAGGTAGATACCTATTTTCTGTGATTTCGGATTTTTATTTTGTGCGATCTATTCTTTTTGCACAGTTTATATTGTTCGAGGCTTTCGGATGTAAGTCGTGTCCAGGAGGGTTGGGTTCTCAACATTTCTCTCAACAAGCTAGCTTTATGAGGCGTCTGAGGACGCACTGATCAGTGTCAGTACCAGTGCATCCTCAGAACTCTGGCGAAGCTAGTTGCAATGCTGGTGAAACGTTGGGAATCTTATCCACCTGGACACGGCTTACACCCAGAAGTCTAAAAAATCTCTATTTTTTGTATAATACAGAATAGGTATAGAGGAAGGGGTGGTAATAGCCCCCCCCCCCCCGTTTTATATATCTTCCTAAAACTTTATTCATAATTTAAATTGCAACCACCTTTTTCTCTATACATGTAATATATAATAGTTTATAAAATAATTAAAAACAAGTTTATACGAGCTTTATTTTATCAATGAAATAACCAGTTCGAAACAAAAGCTGCTTTTCGTTCCAACAGAAATGATATATTTTTCAGCAGAATTATTATTATCGGGGCTGAACCGAAACGAACTAAAAAAACCATTTTGTTCTATTCCCCTGCTTTTGAGGTATCAGTGTTCCTGTAACTATTCCATGGTCGAGATTCCCGCTAATGATATGTTCGTTCTTTTCAGTGTTCACGAAAGTTCCCATGCGAGCATCTACTGGCGAACGTTTGTCACCATGATTCCCGTAATTATTTAATTTTGTAGCACCGTAAGGACCATAGTACTCCGTCGATCCAGCGGCGCATAATTCAACGCATTGAGCTGGAACGATGCCATTTTGCCAGACAATTTCGCACAGCGAGAACTCGCGTGATTATTTACCCGCCGCTAATGGCGACCGCCGCGCGAGAATATTAAGAAGAGCGTAGCCGAGCACACAGACGAATATTTCTGCTACTAATTTACGCGAGCGTGGTTTTCGTTTACCTCGACCGCCATCGAGCCTCCTTTGGGAGCCTCCCTTAACGATTTCTCATCCTATGTCGTGGCACCCTTTTTGCCACCTACACCTGCATGTAGTCAACACTTTGGTAAACTCTCTGGACGGTATTTTCGATTGCAATTGCCGTGGCGTTCAGTGTAAATAAATCGTTGAAGAAATTCTGACTTTATATTTTGAGAATTTCTTACTTGCTAAAATTTCTACCACAATTTATACTATTTCTACTACAATGCCGGACAAGAGTATTGGAACACCCTTTAAAACAGAATAATTTTTTTAAAATTCCTCCAAACGACTTGAGTGTTTTTTAGAAACAAGAAGGATCAGTTTCCTAGGTGTAATGAGAAAATTTATGCTCCCCTTAATTTATAGAGTAATTTCGAACGTTTGACAGGTAGGTAGTGTGTATGCTAGGTGAAATATACTTGGCAGCCCCAAAGAAACGCGTCGGGGAGCAGTTTCTTCGAACCTCCACCCGTTAACCAGGACCGCTGATATTAATTTATCGAAAGAGCCTCCGCGTCGGTCTGATCGCTGAAACACACATCCCATTCACTCTTGCCTCCCGCCGCACGGAGCGTGTGTAATTAATTAATACTCGAGGTTCGATCGGGACCTTACGGTTAATTATCAGGGCGACGGTAATCCGGTGCTCTCGCGAGCCCCCGACGGCGGATAAGATGGCTTTCGAGCGAGCCACTTCGCGGATAATACGATTGATCGTCGTCGTTAACGTAGTAACGGACACCGTGAGCATAATTCCGTTAATTGCGACTGCACTGGCTCGCCAGTATGTTCATTTGCACGCGCTCCCCCTCGCCGAGAGTATATTAATTACCTGTGTTACGACGGTCAAGCATCCCCCATTCGGGAAGTGGACTTCGTACTGTTTCATATTTGATATGGAGGGTTAGCGAAATTTAACGGGTTTAATGTTTGAATAGCCGTTGAAGCGGGGAGAAATTTGGCCGCGAGTGGGCTCTAGAACTGCATCAGTTACTAATTAATCTGGCCTCTTATTAATCTGCGATTAAACTTGTGTCGAATTTATTACTATGCACCCTTAAGAATCACAGTGATTTTCGACTGACACTTGTGCTTGCCTAAGTAGGACAGGCATGGCGAATCTATGGCAGGCGTGGAGCACTTACGCAAGTTTTGCTGGCGCGTCGATTATTTACAGGTGATATCATTAATATCTGTATATTAATCTAAAATAATTATTATACCTATGGTTAGATATATTAAAAGATTTTTCGACAGCTTTTACTATACCTATGGCAATGCGTATATTATGTGATGAAGTGTTTCTTAGGAAATTCTATGTTCATTTTTATTATAAGCCTCTGTTTAGCTTCACTTGCGAGTTCGTTAGTTTGTTAGGATGAAATGTTGTGCACACATATGTATTTAGTTCCAATGCCGATACAATATTTTCACTAAAAAGTACAATTTGGTTTTAAAACAAGCATTTATCAAAATGTACTAAAAGGGGGAAAAATAATTTTGATACCGGCTTAGACTGCTTTAGAAGAATTCCCTCGAACGACTAAAAATAAATGCGGCGGTGTAAATATTGAATATTAAAAGTTATGAAAAAAATAATTGCTGAAAGGCATGATTTTATCTTGACTTTTAATCTGGATAGATCTCAAGGCAGCCTTTGGATTGAAAACCAGCGGAATGCGAAAACTAATGTATCAAAATACGTAGAGCAACATAATTACTCTCCACGCTTTTATTTTTAATCGTATGAGGGAATTCTTCTAAAGCAGCCATTTAGGTCGGTATGAAAATTATTTTTTCCTTCTTAGCACATTATAGTATCAGCTTGTTTAAAAAAAAAATTCGCTATAAATTCAACTTATGTGAATAAAATTTTGCAATGCTTAACTTCCTGTTAAATTCGCCCCGCACCTAAGTAATTCGATAACTAAAATTTTTAAATATTCGGCACGCGCAGATAAAAATTCTCGCCACCGCTGGCCTAGCAAAGAGTCCTCGGATCCTACCCTCGGGTAAATACTGAGCTTCAATCCCGTCACACCCGAAGCACAACAAATACCGCGAATGTACATATTTTCATGGAAGCTCGCAGGCAATCCAATTCACAGAACTCACGAAAGGGGATCTCAAATATCACGCTCTTTGCTCTAACGACCTTAGTTTCACTTTCTAAAGGAACCCGTTAAGTTGCGCGAGAGCGCGGCGTGTCTGTTTACGAAAGTGGATATTCGGTGAAAAGTCAGTGTCGGAGGGCGAGTTGCGAAAGCGAGCGGAGGAGCCCGGGGAAATTGACGCGACCGCATCTCGCGCGGGTGGCGAAAACAAGGAGCCCTCGTTACTCCGTACGCGCGAGCACAAAGGGGGGGGGGGCTAAGTCGAGGTAACGTAAAAACATTAAAAACGAAAATGTCTCTCTATCCATTCAGGATGTCTCCGGTGGAAAGGTCCATTCAGGGCGGCGTACAATCGCCTGAAAGAACGCGAGCTCCCATTGCGCCAGGCTGCCAGCGAGAATTTCTCAACGATCGCTGGAGGATTGCGGCGTGGTCGACGATTCGCGGTATACAATCTCCCCGGGCGTGCGAACGGGAAACAGAATGAAATAAGCGTGTTTGTACGCGTGGTGGGGCCTGATCGCGTCGTCATTCGCGCTAACACACGACCAGGTGTATTACCGTCGTAAGTGTAACACCGCTTATTCACCCCTCCTTGCTGCCCTCGAATCTCTACGTTACACACCTTCGCACACCCGCGTAACGATAGCGCGTGTGCAGGCACTGGGAAAAGGCGGCGGAGACTGTGGAAACGTACACGCCGCCTCCTCCTGTTCATTCATGTGTCCTCGAGTGCCGGGATCCTTATGTACGCCGAGCCTTTCATCGGGGGATTTAATTTAGATCCGCGCCGTCGCGACGCCAACGGGGAAAGGCGAATGAAACGAACGAACGCGGACAAAAGTGAATTAGGCTTGGGCCTAATGCGACCGACCCCTCGTCCTTTAATTTCAATACGCGGCTAATAAATCGTGGTGCAACAAGCTGCTCGAGTCTTGGTCCAGTCTGAGTGAGAACTTAGGCGTGGTGATATTTCTTCGCTTGTTAAGCTTCTCTCTTATGAGGACACGTTGATAGGGGAGACCGGGGCAAAGTGAAGCTCGGAGTAAAATGAGCTTTCGTAATTTATTCTTTAACAATAGAATATATTTACAAGTTTTGATGACGTAATAATACCACAATGATAATTATGAACATTCGGATATCGAAAAATGGAAATTCATTTAAAAAATTCAAAATGAAGTTTTAGAGACTTCCAATTGTTTTTCTTTTCAATTTAGCTTTTTGGATAAATGAGTCTTAAATGTGTTATTTTAACTCCAAATTTTTTCTGCGTGTTTATAACAAGCTTATAAACACACATTTATACGCGTTTGAGAAAACATTAATACTAACATTATGAAATAATTAATTTTCCATTGAGTGTACATTCGGGGTAAAGTGACCGGGGTAAACTGAACAGCAAATGGCTGCTAAGAACCAATGCGCAAGTGACGTGCGCAATATCCTAACCTGTCAGCTGACTAGAAAACCACGCGGCGTGATGGGACAGAATCTAACCTCAAAGAAATGAAAAATCTGCCACAGTTTTTGACAACCACGGTGCAAAAAAGCCAGAAGCTACCGTGCTACACACGTAATGCCAGAGCAAGAGGTTAATATTTACCTATATATCCTTAATTAAAGTTCTTATTTTGTTGCACCTCACTTTACCCCGGATAGTAGCTCACTTTACCCCATATATGAGGTAAAGTGGCCAGTTATGGCATTTTCTTTTCAAATTGAATTTTAATATACTTGAAGTTTATTTTAAGTATTGCTATTCGTAATTTATCAATAGTAATGTTCAAATTATATTATAAATCTATTTCCACACATTTTTATTGAAAGGGAAAAATTTTATTCGACTTCAAACTTTTTTCGTCTAACTTTGCCCCGGTCTCCCCTACAGTTGCTCGCACTAAGGGACAGTGAGTGTCTAAAAACTGAAAGGTAGGACTACTTTGTGGAGGGAGTAGAATTGTCTTCTCACGAGTATTTCGTGTCTCATCACCACGGATGGGAGTGAATATAGGAATAGAGGTATTGGAGGAGTAGGTTAGTGGTGGTGGTGGAGTTTATTCCGTTGTTGAAGCAGTAGGTCGTGAACGCGCGGAAGACCGTCGGCGTTCGGTGTTATTGAATCAGTTGAAGGGCCAGAAAACGCAGCAGATGGGGGCGCAGGATCGCATTACGAGGAAAATATATTTTCCTCCGCAGCAGCGTCACTGCGCCAACCTATCAGGGTCGTGAGGCGGCGCTAGGTGGTAATTGCCAATTAACTGTAATTAATTCATTGAGCCAAGTGGCAGTGATCGAGCCAGCCATGCCGCCGTCCTAAAGAGCTGGCCCTAACGATCAGCCCCGAAATACGATTCGGCGGTTTAAAGGAAATCGTTTATCAGTTTACATATTGCAGAGAGCGTTTAAGGTAACGTTTCAATCGATCGTTTACCAATCTATTGCTTCGATGATACCTACATTGTTTCCTCGAATCCCTTCAAGCTGAACGTTACCAGCAAGCTGGATCGCGAGTTCGGCGGCTCTAGAACTCGAATACCTTTAAATTACAAAGTCGTTTGTGCTGAAAGCGATACAAAGATTGGAATTCCAGTAGCTCCTGCAGCTCACAGTTGGGGAATTTCTAGATCTCAAATTGCGACTTTAACCTGTACTCAAGTTTTAATTCGTTCCACCTAAGAATAATTCGTTGTGTTTTTTAAGGGGATCCTCCGGTGAAACCCCTCGAAAAATAGGTGATTTTTATCAATTTTTTACCAGAAGAGCTTATAATATATTCTAAAACAGGGCTTTGGATTTTATTAACACACTCGTCAGGGTGCAAAAGAAATTTCTTTGTTTCGTGTTCTCGCTTTTGATGCATTTACTAGGTGGCGCTTAGTGCAGCGCTGCCGAAAAGAGACGCCTAACCGGTAAAGGATCGTCTGAAATAAAAAATCGGAAATATTTCTTAAAATTTATTTCAAAGCCTATCCCATTATCCTCTGTCGTGTTAAAAAAAAAACTCAAAAACTACAATAATTGGTGTACATTTGAACGAAATCGTGCAAAACGGGTAATTTTACAAATAAATATGCGGATAAAAAGAAAACCCGCGTTTAAAAAATTATGTTAGAGGTTGATGCGAGAGTGAGTCTAATTACGAATCAAATGCCTCAACATTTATTTCAGATGGTTCATGAGATCTTTTGAAAACGAGGTTACCGTTTAGGGATCCCTTTTAGGCAGCGCTGCATTAGGCGTCACCTAGAAAATGCATCAAAATCGAAAACATGAAACAAAAAATTTTCTTTTGCACCCTGACGAGTGTATTAATAAAAGCCAAAAACACTTTTTAGGATATGTCGCAACCCCTTTTTGTAAAAAATTCATAATAACCACTTATTTCTCGAGCGTTTTGATCGGAGGGTCCCTTAAGGAGCCACGATCCAAATCTTTGCCACGAGCATCTAAGAGGCCAATCAGGTTCCTGAAATTAATTTCTTGAGACCGTGAAAAAGCAGGGTAATGTCCATTTAGGAACCACCAATTTTCTTCGATCACTCAGATCGGCTCGAACAGAAGCCGCTGAAAAAATTGAGCTGGTGTCGTTAGTATAAATTTGAGAGAAACGATCCGCCACCGATCAATCACCCGCGTCGCACCTATTGTTCACCCAGAAAAATGGTTGCCCCGTTTCAACGATCGTCGACTATATTTAACGGGGCAGATCGGGGTGGGAGCGGACGAATAAGAAGACGTTTGCGCGAACGATTCAAAGTATCGTTAGGGAAGCGGAAGATTGAAGTTGCAGTGCCGGCTTTTCTTGCCCGCTTTTTGCGCGGTGCACAATGGAACACGCCAGGATATACGATCCTACGTGTCTCGTAACCCAGTTTCGCGAATCATTTTGCTTTTACTCGAAAGTCGATCGTTTCTCTCTGGAGCCGTTACCCGGACGTCTCGTTGTTTTTCCTTCGCGTGAACGATAATCGAGTTTACTGTTGGACAACGATCGCGCGATGACGCGATTGTCACTGACTACTATTTCTTCCACCTCACCTTCGACTCTGGTCGCCACGAGTGAACCATCATCCCCTAGGAAAGGGAACAGGGTTACATCCACTGTTCGAAGTAATAGAGAGACATGGTTGTTTGGATCAATCAGTGTTTCCCAAACTTTTTTGAGTCGCGAAACCCTTTTCATATATTCAAATAACCTGCAACCCCCCCCCCCCTCCCTCCTTTATAAGTTAAGATAAATTTAATAAGGTAAAGAAAACACGTTAAAAATAGGTATTTCGGAATATAATTCTAACTTAATAATATTTAAGTATCTTGACACATAGATTAACGATACTTAAAAATATTTAATATATTTAAATATCTTATTTACTGTGATGATTGTGCTTGCATCTGGGTAACTAGCTTTTCCTTTCTTTTATTTATAAAAAATCAGTGTTTCATCATTAATAGAATATACCACATTAAAAGAAATAAGTGCTTCGAATCGTCAACTAAAAATAACCGCGCCGCCCCTCAAAAAACACTGCAAGAGAATCGCGAATCAGATTGAGAATCACTGTGATAAATGCTGATGAACTTCAATATCAATATAATCTACCACATTCTACCTATATATATGTAACAGACAGACCCAATGGATAAAGTTCGTGCGATCGTGCGAAGTAATTTTGTCAGTTATAAAATACTGTTTCTCTCAGAGGAGAGATATTCCACAAAGACACAGGTACTCTATTGGAATAACAGAACGCTCAAACAGCACATCGCTCCGGCAGCAGAGCATGCTGCCAACGAATCTCCCACTGTATGGGCCTGCTCTCTCGAATTTTCCATTCGACAGTTCGTTTCTAATTGGACCGCAGAATATCCGACCACGAGTACCGGAACCAGCTTTGTGTGACACCTGCAACGGGATCCAAGCACGTGGGAAGAAAAGGCACGTAAAATGGAGTATATACGTGGATATATCCGTCCCTCGACTTTACCTTTTCTTTCACGCTCCCTGGCCTCCTTCTGTTTCCTTTCCATTCACGCCCCGCGATCTTCCCCCTTTCGGGCCCCCCTTTCTCGTTCTACCCCCTTTCTGCCCGCCATTTCACAGTCGATAGAAAGAAGGGATGCTCGAAAGCGCGTATTCGCTCTCCCCGCGGGGTTGACTTTCGAAATTGAAAGCAAATATTTTGAAAAAAATCGCGCCCGAACCGGCGACGACGCTGAAAGGGTAGCGTTCCGCTTCTGCCGCGCCTCTGGAGAGTTTCGGGGCCGAGGGAAGCTGAAACGCGGTATTCCTCGTTATTTCCAGCCTCTTTCGCCCCCGTTTTCTGCTGTTTCCCTTTCATTCCTTTTTCGCCCCCTTTACTTTCGAGACGGCAATGCGCGGAAGTGGCATTGTAACCGCTCGCATACCGAGTAATCATTCCTCCCGAGTGCCGATTATTTTTTCAGCGTTCGCCTGGAAACACCTTCATTCTAATTAACCGGAGGAAAAGCGGCTCGAGCCGTGGGACTGGTAATACCGCCTTGAAAACCAGACGCGCCACCTTCTTTCTTTTCTTCCACCGTCTTCCCGTGTTCCCACGCGGTACCGCTTCTTTGTGCGGCAGATCTTTCGCCCGGGAATCGCGACATTGACAGCGCAGAAATAAGAGACGTTCCCGCCTCTTAGTTCTTTAAATTGAGAAACACAGTTCCTTTAGGGACAATGCCACTTTAACGCCCGGAAAAACATTTTTATGCGAGTACAGTGAATGGAATACAGGATCTGTTTCAAGGCGTTTATTGTACGTACTTTGAAGTATAATCACAATTTTTTTAAAATTTTCGTAGTACAAAACGGCGGCTTCGCAGCTCAGCAAAGAAAGGCGGATAGTGTTCCGCGATAGATTTCTCCTTCAATTTTTTACCCGTATCAAGAAGCTAATATTTTTTAATTCTATGTAAAGCCAGTTCGAGAAGTACTACGAAAATTAAAAGTCACCGTTTTTTGAAGAATGGGGAGTGATCGAAAAGAAGTTTAATTTTTGAGTAAAAGATTACCTGAAATTCTTTTCACAGGTAACAAGAAAAGTTTAAAACGGAAGACAAAATCCGCGCGTAAAAAACAATTGTGTCCATACTTCAAAGTACGTGTAATAAACGCCTCGAAGCAGATTTTGTATTCCATTCTCTACACTCGCATACAAAATTCTCAAAATCATGAGTGGCATTACCGCGTAATATATCAAACGACTCGGAAAGCAAGTGAAGATTCAATTGAAATCCCTTCACTTCGTACCCAGCAGTCTCTTAATCTGAGAATAAAACAAGTTGACAGATCAAGTGATTCCGAGCTCTGGAGCATATTTTTCCGTGCCCTCCACACATCGTCGCAGCATTCACCGTGCCAGTGCCGCCGAGGCATCCCCCGCGATTAAACACATTTATTCTCGCGCATTTCCACCCCCCCCCCCTCCCCGCCGCCCTCTCGCCACGGCCCTTTCACAATCGAACGAGCCGAATGCGGAGGATCGTACGTAACGTACGTAAGTAGGGATCTCTGCCATGAAGAGCGACCGGGTCGAGTTGGCCAGGATGGCAGCCATGTAAATAGGCCAGCGGCATAATTTATACCCGTCATGCCTAGGAACGGGAGAGCTGGCGCGGGTCTGCTGGGATCCAAACTGCCGACCGAAAAGCGGCGGAACACGCACGGCTTGTCGGATCGCGACTAACACGCGTCCCTCTACTTTTTATTCCGCCGCCGCCCCCCACACCCCCTCCCCAGCGAGAACGCGCCCGTGACTCCTCGCGTCTCCCTGCGTTTTACCGTTCCCACTGCATGGCTTTTTATTGCCGGCCTCCCTTACGGCCGCTCTGTCTACGATGCCGAGAGAGAATTTTTTTTTGCCAGCCAGAAACTGTGGTCCGTTCGAGATTGCTCGTCCTTCAACCCTCCTCCTTTTTGCTGTTTTTTTTATAGCGAAGCGGGGAGCTAGATTTTCGTTTCCCCCGCGCGGACCGACAGCGCCGTGCGCTGCTTGATCGATGAAAGGGGGATGCGTCTCACTCGCTGATGTAGCAACGAATCGTTAGAAGTGAAATGCGTTGCTCGAGGCTCGAATAGGCGAGGGTCCAGCCAGCAAGCCTGGAGGCTCGAGGTGCCAGAGTCGTAGCAATTGAAACGTGAGCACTCGCGAAGGGACTCTTATTATACCGTTCGGAGTTTGACAGGGGGATGAAATGGCAGCATGGTATTCGCCAAAACTGCGAGTGTTTCTTCTAGCGTGAATTCGCACCCCATCTGATACTCCGATACTATTCTACTCGATCTACCGCGGCACAGGAGCGCGGGTCGCAGTCCCGCGGCTGGCCGTTCCGTGGGAAACTAACGAGGGGTAATTAGAATCGACCGTGGGTCCGTGGATCGCAGTTGGAACAGTTCGTAATGGAGATTAATCGATTTCGGGGCACCCGTTGCGGTGTCATTCCCGCGGCATCCTCGATGGCCCCGAGATGCTCCATATTCTACCGAAATTATCCTCACCCTCGCGCCTCCACTCACGGAGGCAAATCCGTTAAGGGCGGAGAGAGAGAGAGAGAGAGAGAGAGAGAGAGAGAGAGAGAGAGAGAGAGAGAGAGAGAGAGAGAGAGAGAGAGAGAGAGAGAGAGAGAGAGAGAGAGAGAGAGAGAGAGAGAGAGAGAGAGAGAGAGAGAGAGAGAGAGAGAGAGGGAAGAGAGCAACGCGTCGAACCGCGGCGTAGCGCTAAGTAAAGCGTACCGAAAAAAGCGCGCGAGAGTCAAAGCGAGGCAAAGATGAAGCGCGCCGCGGGGAGTGGTTGGCGACGCGGGACCGGCGGGGAGGGTGGGACACGGTGGCGGGGATGGGAATAAGGTGTATCAGGGCGAGGCAACAAACGGGCCTCGCTGAGAGGGTGGTGAAAGAAGGAGAGGGCGCCTGCGGGTGGTCCGAGGGGGTCGTAGCGAGCTATGACGTCACCAGGAGCGTCATACAGCCGCCCCTTCCACCCTCGATCAATGACGCGACCTTGCTGCCCTTCTGCACCCTCCCTCCACCCTCCTCGACCCCACGATTCTCTCCACGTTACCCCTCCGGGCTGAACCAACCCGTCCCAGTACTCAAAGGGGCGGCGGCTGTTTCTGCAACCTGGCAACCCTGTCTATATTTAGCATCCATTCCACCCCACCACCCCCCCCCCCGTCCTCCACCCGCGGGATCGGTCCGTCTCCCTTTCTCCCTGATCCACTATTTTCCACCTAGAATTTTCATCCACCGCCCCCCTCCCCCTCCTCGCCCTCCTCATCCTGAGCTCTTCATCTCTGTCGCTCTCGATCATCCATGCCCCATACTTCCCTCTTTCTAGTCCTGTGGCGCTCTTTTCACCCGTGTTACGCTCCTTCTTCCAGCCCGTCTGCTCTCCGCTATTCCTCTTTCCGTTCTCCCTTCGGTGCTCGCGATCCAGAAGCCTGTTTCTCTCGCGGGGCGAGATATAAACAAGGGCTCTGCGCCGGCGTCGGCCGCGCGAGGCGGCGGCTCGAACTCGGCTCCCGTTCAACAGACACCACGAAGGAGATGCCCCAGGTTGCACGCGCGCCCTCCTCCCCCCCCCCCCCCCTCACCGCCCCGCATCCCCACTGCCCCGCTGCTCCCGGAGCCGCCGCCGCGGTAAATCCTTGGTCGAGGTCACGCGTAATTTAATAAGGAGCGCCAGCACCGTCCTCCGCTGGGGGACATCCGCCTACGGAGAAGAGGGTCGGGCGCGCTCCTTCCAGATGCCGGACAATCGAACGGTCTATTGTTTATGGTACTGCCGGGAGAGATACGCGAAGGTTTTACGAGGCGGCCTCTACCCAGATGTAGATACGCCGAGGAACGATCCATCCAGGCCGGCCCGGCTATCGATAAACCGCCGCGATAGTTCTGAATCGGCGTGTCAGGTCGACGGACGGCTCTTCTAAATTCGCCGCGGAACATTCTGCTGCTTCTATTCCGTCTCGTATTCCGTTCCGTTTCGAATTGATATTTAACGCCGTAGTCGCAGTGATACGTAACTCATTTCGAAGCGCAGGCATCGTACGACCGGCGTAATTGAGCGGAGTTTTAAGGATCACAGTCGAGTGTACTGCAAGTTTTACGATCAGAAGTTTGTTGGTGCTTGATATCACACGATCCACGCGATCGTAACTATTATTGTCCTTCGACTCTACCAATTTTCTTCAGAAAGTTCGAAGGGTGTCCCTTGTACCTACTCTCCACGCTTCGCTGTTTCGCTTCGTTTAAAAACCACGGCATGCCACCCCGGTTTCAAGGTAGGTACGTTCCGCGAAGGAGATTCGGCCGATTTAAATTCAAGCTCCGCCACCGGTAGTCGTCTCGCCCGTGGTAGCCGAGGATCGATACGCGTTCACGGGCTTCCGTAGGAAGTTCGTTTAAATTATCATGATTAATGTTTATCGACAAGCTCATCATAGCTGGTGTATATATAATACATCTGGAGTGGCGTCCCGTCCCGTGATTGGCCCGCATCGATCCACGGGGCCGCTCGTCGTTAGCATGTGAATGAGGCAGAAGCGAGTCGTTCGAATGCAGCTCGGCTACCGGCAGGATAGCCGAGGGGGGAGGCCCGCAGGATCCATCGATCACCGCCCATTTGGCTGAAATAATTCGAATGCAAATGCGCGTCGAATGGACGACGTCGCGGTACCTTTACGAGCACGAGTCCCGCGATGGTCATCCTCGAGGATCAGAATTAGTTTCGTCGTTCCATGTACGCAGTGCTTAACTCGACCGCCGGTCTCGGTTAACTTCGATCTTCGGCAGCTCCGGGAACTTAGGTTACCTCCGCGTCACGCGCCTGTCGTCTATAACCTTGGCTTAATCTTTTGCTTCGGGGATATCGACCGCATGGCTCTTCGTTTTAAAGTTATTAAAGATATCTATTGGTTGCTACGCTTGATGTAGTCTCTGTTAATGGTTTAAATAAGAAGTTGATGTTTAACGTGCGATTCGTGGAAGGATTTAATTTTTTAGCTACGGTGCTGGTTGAAAGCGAGATTGAAATTTATGTATTTTCACGCGCTGTTGTTTTAGTGAAGGAGTGGGCATTTGAAAACACGCGTTGACATTTAGAAATAAGTAGAACGTTTTTTACACGGTCCACGTGGTATCTTTTTGTCAAATTGTGGTATTTTTGTTCGGCGTTGACCTTTGAAAATTTCGAACATTGATGGGACTTTTCGTTTGGCGAGAACTGTTTTCGAGTGAATTACTATGATATTTGGATTGCTTAGAAGGATGCTTAGAGTTTTTATTCGGTACTTTAAGTTATTTTAACGTGTAGAGTATTAAAGGGAAGGGGGAGACCAGTGGGGTGAGATCGTGGAGTTCGGTTATTTTTAGAGGAAAGCTTGCCAACGATACCACGTATCGATGTTTCTCCTTTAAGAATAATTACGGAGTTAAGGGGTTAAGCGTAATATTTATACTGTGTTGTGGAAATATTTATACCCTTGTCCTTGTTTCTTTCGGTCTATCATTCTGTTTACGTATTCCTAGAAAAATATAGTCTTCAAAGGAGTTTTCAAATACCCACCTACCATAAGGCTTGATAGGTATCGTTTGAATATTAATAAGTCAAATTTTAAGAACGCGAATTACGAATTTGAAGTCATAGTGGTTAGAAACTATAATATCAAAAATTTGACCACAAAGTTATATCAACGTAATTTAACATAACGTCGCGTTGTTTAATGTTTCATGAAGCACTAATGAATATTCATGTGCTTTCTATATCAGTTAGTCAAATACTAGTTTCATTAAACTCCGTGTTTAATATTAAACAGGGATATACCTACCCTCATTAATTTGTGAAAGTTTTTGCCTCTGCTTACCAGGGAAGTACGTGTTTTGCCACTTTATTATTCTCCACGCGGAATCACGTGTAGAATACATTTACCTCTCAAGTGATATTCAAATTCTCCGCTTTTTACCGTTAAAATTCATACTATGCGTACAGCGATGCAGGTGTAATATCCAATGCAGGAGTGACATTTGTCTTCTTCCATCGCGAACATCGCGCACATAGTTGAGGACACAAATTGCAAAAGTGCGCCAGGATTTCTGACAAGTCCCTGCATAAATCATTACGTGCGGTTCCGCACTGCGGTCGGACGATTTGTAATAGGCGGCTGCATAGTTACCTTATAACCTTCGGCCGCGTGAAGCGGATTCGTTTGTCGTAATGACCCTTAGCGTAACAGCTATCCCACGTTTCTTTTTATTTCTCCAGTAGCAATCGTAGAAAAATTGCACGTTCAAACTTTACAGATTCTATTACTCTCACAAATACTTCACAGTTCCTTGTTATGCCAGATTCTACAGGAAGTTCGTCACTTTGACGTAAATTGAATATAACGCGAGATTTATTAAAAGTTATTCCAGCCAAATAAAACGAGCTTCTCAAACTGAATTTATTATGAATTTATCTAAATTCCGCTTCGGCATTATAGCGATCATGTAATATTATACAAAACACGAAGATACTTCGAATATAGATAAATAAATAAATTGGAATCGTATTGTCTCTGACTTACCTTCGAATGGATAGAAAATGGAACGATTAGGTATAAGAATTCGATAGACATTGGCGGGTTACATTTAAATAAACGATCCTGTATTGTGACAAATTTGATTGGTATACAACGGTTTACAAGGGAATCGATCGTATCGTGCCACGGAATGGTACGGGAGATGACGAAGGATACTCGAATCGAAGGTACAAGCGTAATTGTTTATGCAGCGATCGGTGAAAGCGCAAAACTGGAAGACGCTATTCTGTATTTCTTCGTTCGTTCACATCGTCTTTCGTCGAAATCGTTTAGCTCCTCTTCTCGCGTGATCTCGTTAAACACGTTTACACTCCACTATCCCAGTTTCAATCTCCTCTCTAAGTCTCCTCGCGCGCTTTCTCCAAGGTTCCGCGATACATCGTCTGACCATACGCCGGGCTATTCTACTGGATCCCCGTGAACACTCCTCGAAAACAACCCCGCTGTTCGCTTTGATCGTCTTCGATCACCCTCTCACGTCCCGGATACCCTCCACAGGCGTTCAAACGTCGACCAGGGTGTCGAATCTCTTCCAAACATCGATCCTCTCGTATTATACAAAATTAAAAAATCTCGCGGCTATATGCAACAGAAACGAGCGTGCCTCGGGTTCGTTTACAAGAACGAGTGCTCACAGACACCCACTATAGAATATTATACAAGTCTCTCGGTTTCGTTTTAGCCTCTCGTTTCTTCGAATCGATAGAAAAAGAGGTGTGCAGGGTGTAACAGCCGGAGACAGCATCGGGAGGCAGTGTTTGAAGCCGCGCTCGCGACGATGCCGGGACGGTATTCAGGGATCGTTACATCGTTTAATTCCAGTCGCGAGTCAGCTGCTCCATCACGTGCCGGGTAATTCGAGGGCAGAAAAAGTTACGACGAACATCAACACGGAGACTTTAACGACGACCACTGGGGGAACAAAGGTACCGTCGCGTTTTAAATTTCGCGCCGCGTTACATCGAGGAACGATCGAGCTTCGCGACCGGAAGCACGCTCTTATTTACGTTCCGACTAGTCGGTCCCGAGTCGTTTCGCCCTGTCCCTCTCGGCAACTGGCGCTCGTGGAAAATCGGCTGCAAAGTGTGAATCGTATAATTGCTAGTAGATCAGTGGTCGGCAAACTCATTAGTCAACAGGGCCAAATATCAACGGTACAACGATTGAGATTTCTTTTGAGAGCCAAATTTCTTAAACTTAAACTATATGGGTAGGTACACTGGTGATTAACTTAATGAACTTTAATTAAAGTTTTACGTCTTAACTAAACTATAGGTACACTCTTTATTAACTTAATAAACTTTCATTAAAGTTTCACGTCTTAATTTAACTATAGGTACACCGAATAAAACTTGATATCATAGTTGATAACGATCTTACTTATTGGTAAAAATTAAATTGTGGCAGAGCCGCATTCAAGGGGCCAAAGAGCCGCATGCGGCCCGCGGGCCGCGGTTTGCCGACCACTGGGCGAACGTAGTAGTGAGAACGTGCGGCCTTCGATCGAGTGATGGGCTCGAGTGTTAAATAAACAATCTCTCTCTCTCTCTCTCTCTCTTCCGAACCGTCCTGAAGTTACGATTCTGCGTCACGTGTATCGTTCCTTCTCTTCCTCCACTTCCCATTCGCTTTACATGTACTTTAACGACTTAATACCCGATACACGAATTATCTTTCGTTTATTAACCGGTGATAGATAACAATTAGTCGTAATAAGAAAATCTGACGATATGATAGGTAGATCGGTCACGTTCGCTGCCACGTATAAAACTTGCTCGGCACGTTCGTTCCTCTTTCATTCTCGCTGATCGTCCGATTCCCCGTCGTCCCGACGAACCTCCAAGTCGGCGATCGCGTCGGGGATCGTGGAACGGAGAGACCGCACGGAACCGAAGACACGAAGGTCTCCCCTCCGCGGGGTAATTGGCGTGATTTCGGTAATCGTATGGCAGTTCGTTCGATAGACAAAACTCTAAACTCAAGTCCCTCGAAGAACTAGTTCAGGGTATTACAGAAAAATAGTTTTATACGTCGCAACATGAAATTTGGCTCCGCGATTCCTCCCTCCCTTCCTTGTCGCGCACGATGCTACAGCGATAATCGAATGTTTCTTCCTACTAACGTGACTCTTCATATCAGTGGCGCACCTAAGGAGGGGCCAAGGGGCCCTGGCACCCCCGAAGAAGAGCCTTTGTAAGACGAAAATAAATCTGGATTCTATTCTTTAAATACATTTTTATAATCAATTTGAATGAAATGAAAAATAATGAGTTTTATTGAATTTGCATTAAAAGCATCTTTAGCCGATCAACTGGGCTCCCTTCAAGATTAAAGCCTGATTGCGCCACTGTTTGATAGTAAATGCTGTTTTAATATAGCTTGCGTGTTTTAAGGGAACTAGGCAGCCGTTTTTGTCGAAAATTAAGTGTTTCTTTTTCAATTAATTACAAAGAAGTAAATTGAAGCCGAGGCTTGTTCTTTTACATAATGTTTTTTAACATAATAAGCTTCAAAAAAACATGTCTGTTTCGCCAAAAATATGCTTCACAGATGACGCTACAGATGGATCATTAAAGAGGCTTTTTATAAAAGTTTCTTTGGCTTCATTTTCGACAGAAACGATTGCTTAGTATCCTTAAGGGGCTTAAGTCCAGTAGAAGAAATTCATTTTGTTCCTTCACTGATACCATTCTTCAATACGAAGCATTCAGGTCTCTAATCTTAAATGAAGAATTCTTTGGGAAGACACGTGCGCTTTAAGAGGGCTAAGTATGCAAAAAAATGAAAGCAAATCCAGATGTATCCTTTTACCCAATGTTTATTGTTACCATAGAGATTGCAAGAGAGCTGGTGTGAAATATACATGTGCTTTAGAAATAGCGGAGCTAACTGGTAAACATTTTAAGGTTCTTCTGTAGTTTTGCCGTAATATTGGTTTTAAAAATTGACGTAATCCCATTTCAAGTTTGCGATTCTTGTTTGTTACATCCGTAGTTTCCCGCGGCCCCAAAATTCAAATTAAAAAAAAAATTATACAATTGGGGGCCGAAAAACGACGATTATTTCAAGAAAAATTCGATCGTGTTTCTGCGCTATTAAAAATCCGCGATTTTTTAATTTTTTTTGTGGAAATCTCGATTTTTCACGAACCATATCAGAGGTTTCCCGGGAAGTGGCACATGTATTACACATCCCGTAATTTTTTCAAGTCTATCCAAACCTCCGTTTTTTCGCAATCACTGCAAACCGGCAGAAAAAACATCTACACATCAGACGATTATAGCGCCGTCATATATCTATATATATATATTATCAAAGAAAAATTCAGTTTATTAATAGTCATTATCAAAAACTACCACACACAATTTGTATTCATCTCCTTGCAATTAATTCACAAAAACGTACTTGATTTTCGAGCGATTCGATTGTCTATTTAGTCCCCTTAATTTGCGAGAAATTACGAAAGCTCTAAACGGAAAGTAGCATTAAATTAGGAACTATAAATGGTGACCACGCAATGTGCCTTCTTGGTTTTCCACCGCTCGACTCCACTGGTTCAAGAAGAATTATTTTATCGCCACGGTGTAATTCCAACGTATCACAAATAGCCTTCCTCCACACCCACGTGGATCGTATACTCTACCTTCCATCCCTGGCCAAAGCGGCCCAAAGTTTCCCACGATAATCGCCGTAGCATCGAGCGCCGTAGTCCGGAGAGATACCGTCTTTTGGCACGAAAAAACCTTGGCCGTAAACGTCGTTCATCGAGCCAGATCACGGCGATCCGAGGACGCAAGGAAACCGTTCCCCCTCGATTCCGTAAACGTGAAACGGGCCTAAGACATCGACGTGTAAAAAGTGTGTGAATGTGTGTGCCTTATCCGACAAGAAAGCGGCGCTCCTCCGTCCTCTCTCTCGACTCGGATCGACGCGAACTGGCAGTGATAGGTACTTATAATGCGTTTACACGATTAACCTAGTCTCGCACACGCACTGTCACGCTCTCTCGTCCACGCACATTCGTCATCGCGTACACCATTCGATAAACGTCTATACGTATGTATATTTATATTTATATTCTTGTATGTATATATATATATATATTCATTCATTTATTTATATATTATTTATCACACACGCAGTCCCCACGCATCGATGTGATTATACACCATTGTCAGTTAAAAAACGTATCGCGTGTCCCATCGCTGGCACATCCCATTGGCAAACGAACTCCATTCTCGCGAGATCCACAAAATAGTCGCACCGGTGTACACGTGATCGCAATCGACCGTAAATCCTTAATGAAACTTAGCTTGCCGCGATAATGGTAGTCGGAATAGTGATAGTAATAATAGTAGTGTCACCGTCACGATCGACCACGTCCATTCTCATAGTCCCAGTGTCGCTTCGTCTCGTTCATCCTCTCCACCATTCCACCTCGTCCTCCATCGGTCGAGCTGCGTTTCTTCCCTCGTAACACAGTATGCGTACGTGTGCGTGTATGTGTATACGTGTACCTGTGAGTAGCTCGTACGCGCCGGCTCTCGTCCATACGGAAGTGGCAGTTGAGTTAAGTGGTTAGAGTTGCTGGCTGCACATGCACCCACCCCAGGACCATCGAATTCTACTATCGAACGCCGCGCGACCTGTTCTCGCTGGCAGTGTCGCCCGCTTCGTTTGATTCGTCTCGTTTGATTCGATTACAATTATATACAATGTACAATCGCGGCGGTCAGCGAGGGCCCCGGCCGAGTGTCCGAAATAAATGGCCCCCCGACCGTTGGTCACCCAGGCGAGGGTCCCTCGCCGGGCCGCCCGTGACACGGCTGCTCTCTGCCTCGAACCGATTTTCCCGGGCTCCCCGAGGCTCCTCGCTCGACGAGGGACGCGCTCCAGGAAGGATTCGACGCTCGAGCTCGGCACTCGTTCGCGGCCGATCGGCGGCACGAGCGCGAAGGAACTTGGAACTTGGAGGGGAGCTACTCGAAATCCGATTCTTCGAACGCTTATTCCCTCGTCGTACGGTTGGTCGCCGCGGGATGGATCGGGATAGCGGGCGAGTCGCGGGTATTCGACTAGCGGCAAACGCGTTGGTGGTGTTTGTTTGTTGGCTGAGGGTTGGCATTGAGGATCGAGGATCGCCGGGGCCTCTGGGCCCCGGTGCTTGCTGTGCGGGTGCCGTGTGACGTTTTAAGTGATGTATTCCGGCTTGTAGTCGGCGAGATGGCCGGACCAGACGCGAGGCGACGCCGGCGTCCAGGGCACAGCGATGTCGAGCATCGTGTTGCCCGGCTTGCGCAGGAACGGCGAGAACCTCGTCTTCTTCGGGCTCTTCGGCGGCGATTCCGCGAACGTGACGCTTCGTCGCGGTCGTCTCGGCGGCGGTGGCGGCGGAGGCGCCATCAGTGGCGGCGGCGGAGGTGTGGGCAGGGAGATGGCGGGCGACTCGCCGGGGCTGTCCAGGTAATTTACACCTGGGTATGGGTATTGCTGTGAACCTGGTCGCCCTCGGTATTGCCAATCGCGTTTGCCGGAGCGTAGTACTGGAAATTCAACGTTTCGCGCGTTGTAGCACACGTTATTAGTGGTGTTCGGCGAGAATTCGGCGATTCGCACTGTGACGAAAGGGGGCGAGTTCGGCGCGTGTCCTTCGGGTGATCGACGACCCGACTGCGGATGTTTATGGAGGCTTCGTTATCTAGTTTTAACGGGTGGTGGCAGGGCCGGCCACGTGAGAGATGCAGCTGGTGCGAGGCACCAGAAAAAGGAAAAGAAGAATAGAGAAAAAAAGAAAAATGAGAACAAGAAGCTTTTATTTGATTAAAATTAATTTAATTTTGTAAACTGACTTGAATTTCACGCTCTAAGCAGAGAACACAGTTGTGGCAACCATACCATGGTATGCGGGGACTGTTAAAAAATAAATTAGAATATAATATCTAATGTAATAATATAGAAATCTAATATTATTGATATGGCAATAAACGAGTCGTATTTACAGTGGCGGACGAAAGAAAGTTTATAACTTTTAAAATCGCATAACTTTTTTAGAATTGGTCCAAACGACATGAGTTTTTTTTAGAAGGTAGAAGGATTACTTTGCTAAGTGACGTGTTTCGTAGTTTTGAAAAAAATGCAATTTGTCGGAATAGCAAAAAAACATAGAAAGGGCAGTTTTTTCAACTTTTTTTTCTGAGCCTGTAATGAAAATTCAAAAAACCCGTTTGTAAATTTAAGTAAGCTGTATACATGCTGAAAATTTCATCAAAATCGGTTAACGGTGATCTGAGTTACAAACGTTTAAAGATCGCAGAATAAGGTCGAAAATCGCGAAATTCCCGAAATCAAGCGATTTTCGACCTTATTCTGCGATCTTTAAACGTTTGTAACTCAGAGCACCGTTAACCGATTTTGATGAAATTTTCAGCATGTATACAGCTTACTTAAATTTACAAACGGGTTTTTTGAATTTTCATTACAGGCTCTGAAAAAAAAGTTGAAAAACTGCCCTTTCTATGTTTTTTTGCTATTCCGACAAATTGCATTTTTTTCAAAACTACGAAACACGTCACTTAGCAAAGTAATCCTTCTACCTTCTAAAAAAAACTCATGTCGTTTGGACCAATTCTAAAAAAGTTATGCGATTTTAAAAGTTATAAACTTTCTTTCGTCCGCCACTGTAAATATGTTAGTATTTATCTGGTCCATTTTTTTTATTTGATTCTCTTTCTTATTTTTATTTGTGAGAAGATGTTTTGCTCTTGTTTTTTTGCCCTGTTTTTCGTGAGAAGATGTTATACTCTTCTACCGTTGAGAAATTATTTGGGGCTCCCAAATATTTCTTGCAGCCCCTTCAAAGAAAAGACCGGCCCTGAATGCTTGATGAAACAGTGAAAGTATGAATCTTGCTTTGGTAGAAGGGAAGACGTCGAAAGTTGGATGAGCGTTTCTTTGATTTAATTGGAGTTCGAATCGTTAGAAACCGTGATTATTATTAATGTTTCAGAAATTACTCCGAACATTCCGTTCGCAAGTTATCGAATGGATCTTGTTGGGCTTTGAGTGGTCTTCGAGTATAAACTAGGAAGCATTTCATTCAATTGATTTCCAAAACGTACGTGGCGGTTTGGGGGCTGAAATTGGGGGTGTGTCGTGTGAGTGAATACCAGGAGAGTTGAGATTGAGTTACAGTTGTGCAGAAATCGTCGAGTAGTTCAGAATTGAGAAGAAGCCATGGTGTAAATATTTAGATAGTATAGAGTTCAGTGTAGAAAGTTTAGAATTTATAGAGTCGACATCGTTGCTGATGTCGTAAAATAGAATCGTCTACGCAGTGCAACACTAGTGTCACAGCGTTATACGATTTCAACTCAGATAAACATCCGCAATCAATTTGATAACGGCCATTGTGACAGTTGTGCGCGAAGATGTTCAAAAGGAACGTGTAGAGAGGGTCGAAAAGTAATCGTGCGTTTAATTGCTCCTCGAGCACCTTAAGTTAATTCAAGTGGCATTGAATTCTGGCTTCCAGCCGATAAGTCTGTTCACGCATAAAAGATCTCCTCTGCTCCCATTTTACCCTCCTGCCTCTTGTACAATGCGCTCGTCTCAGAAGACAGAGGCGATGACAGGAGCAACCGTCGGATCTCTAGCTTGACGCGAGAGAAACGAGCCAACGGAAGCGACTTCCTACCATATACTGTTTGTCCAATGTGTAAGCGTTACGATCTTCAGAAGCAACATGCAATGTCGGCAAACCACGTTTCGCTTACACCAATTTCTAGAGAATCGTACCAAGCCATGCTCATTTCACGCTAGTAAGCTAGCTTCGTAAGATAACCAAAGCTCTCGAGGGGAAAGGAGAACTGAGGAGTGATTGGAGGAGTGGTGAAAAGAACGCCCGTGTATTTCTCCGGTGTAAATTAATTCGGGGAGGGCGGAGATACTCGAAACGATTCAAGAGACTAAATGCTGTCTTCCATTCGCGCCACGAAGTGTAATAAATAAATTTATTATTTTACTCGTCTATTATTAATTTTGCAAAGAATCACAATACACCGAGTTAATGAATCAAGAATCTTCTAATTCTTAAATGCTTCGACGCCGTTAATCGACACCCAAACGCTTTCTACTTTCCATCGTTCAGCCAATCGCGAACGCTTTTACCACCCCGGAAAGATCCCCATCCCCGTGACGATTTGCGCACAGAGGGGACATCGATATCGCAACGCCATCGATGCCCCTACGTGTCCGATTATACGGGAAAAGAAACCAAGGTCACCCTACTAATGAAGCCGTGTACACAGAGAAGCGGGGATGAAGAACCACACGTAATGAAACGTATAGAGATAGTGGGAATTAAAATTAAGGGATATAGTACTCACATATGGTCCCGGGAAAGGCGCATGCATCCTCCGTCTAACTCTGCAGTCCGTACCACTAGAGACAAAAACAAAAGTAGAACGAAACGCGCAAAACGAGCAAATACGTCTCCTGCATCCATCAAGTACAAAGAGAGAAACAGAGAGATACACAGAGAGAGAGATAGAGAGAGAGAGAGAGAGAGAGAGAGAGAGTGTGAGAGACAGAGAGAAAGAGAGAGAGAAAGAGAGAGAGACAGAGAGAAATAGAGAGAGAGTCAGAGAGAGAGAGAGAGAGAGAGAGAGAGAGTCAGAGAGAGAGAGAGAGAGAGAGAGAGAGACAGAGAGGTAGATAGACAGTTGGAGATGGAAAAGAGCGCAACACATCCAGCCAGCCGCACATCGCACGCATGTACGTATAAATATTTATATGTATATATATATATATATATATATGTCTCTTTATATATATATGTTTATGTATGTATAGTATATATACTCATATCTCTATGTATGCCTCAACGATCGATGATCGCCCCATCGGTCGATCGTGTCGCCCAGACATCGCTCGAGAACCCCTCCCCGCCTGTCGATATCCTCGATACTCGATCGTTTTTCGACCCACAATGTACGCCGAGCGTTCACACGCTGCTAACTGCATGCCAAACGTACTCTATTGCGTGTTTCTATGTATACGTATGTATATGTATTGGTCTCTGTATTACACGGATATGTATAATGCACCGGTGGCCTCTCTCTCTCGTTGCGGTATGCATGTAACACGATACATCGAGATCGTTGGCTCGAGACTGGCTGTGGGGGAATCGAAACGTTCCGTGGCTGGCTCCTCTTGCTGGCATTGGACTGTCGCGAACTGTTTTACCGCTCTAGATGGATTACGAGAGGGAGGCTTCGTGCCACCCCCACCCCCAGTCAGCGGCCAACTAGATTCTACGGACTCTTACGTACTCTAGTCGCGGCTTACGCGTGCGATCGATACCAAAATCTAGAGGTGTAAGCGATTCATCGTGTTCACTCACCCGGCCATTGTCGAAATCTCGGCCACCGCCGATCGTCAGTCGGGCTTTCGCCTTCATCGCGTCTGACAGCGGTATCTGGAAGAGGTAAATGGCCCGTGACGCTTGTTACTGTGGAAAATGATAGCGAGATGAATATTTGTGCGTGGGTGCGGGCTATTTGGTGGAATGACAGCTGAATCGATTCGGTAATGACAGTAACGGTGTACCGCAGTGAATTCCTCAGTGTAGCTTCTTCCTTTATAGGGTAAGTCCGGGACAGTCGGCCCACGTAACTTAAAATGGCTGTTGAAACTAATGCTGATATTATTTATTCCACTAGGATAAACCTAGTGCGTTCAGAATTTTATGTTGACTCGGAAGAAATGGTCGATATTTGCTTTAAGGCGATCTTTCCTGAGAATCGGAATGGAAACTGAAGTCGCGACATCTGACCATCTCTCCCGAGGTGCCTGGAGGTCGCAGAGATTACTCACAGAATTATTCATGGAACAATAACGAAGAAAAAAGCAAAATTATTTATGAGTGAATAACTACAGATTTATTGCTATTTAATTTGTTTACGCTGAACAAGAACACGTCGAACAAAAAGCGAACTATCTACTGACGATTAGCAAAGCAAATGAATACAAAAGTGAATAAATAAAATAAATAAGCTAAAATAATAAAACAGTGAAGAAATAAGAAAAGAATGAAAAACAATCCCTTGCGAAATATTGTAAATTTAACTGATAGAATAAAAGTGTAGAAAGTGAGTCATCTCTCACCCACAATATGAAAGTGAACCATCTATCTCAATTATAACTGGGACCATCTCTCCTCTACAGGAAGAAATGGTCCTCTCGTTAGCTTTGAGAGGAAGAGTTAATATGGTCAAATACTTTAGCTGCATTGTCCTCCAATGCATCTACGATCTTATTGTCCAAAACATTAAACGAAACTTACATTACTGTTTCATAAAAGAGGTTAAATGTAACCTCAACTTACCTCCTATATCCTATAAATCCAGAAATGCACAGAAGATAGCGAAATGAAGCTACTCATTCAACTGTTTGGCTCCTAGAGGATCTGTTGTTCTGTACTTTAACGCGTTCTTACGTATAGAGTCTGAAATACAGTAGGCATTCGTTATAAGCCCGTTTCTACCATACGTTGTACGTCCGGCGACTGTCCCCACTATTTCTCGGAATCCTTGGGATGAAAGTGAGAGAACCCGAGAATGAGCGAGAGGCTCTTTCCTTTCATCTCGCTCCTGCCTTTTCACTCGCACTATTGGCCGTATGGAATAGTGTTCGCAACGCGCTGTACCGTCGCCGCCAGTCCCGTTCGTCGGGCTTATAACGAGTGCGGACTGTATAGCGACTCGACCGACTCTCATGCTCGACCTACTCGCCCGGATTTACCCTATATGTTGTGCGTAGTGGTGTGTTTCGGGATGGTGGCGATTCTACGGAGTGTTTGAATGTCCCACAAACTCGATCACGTTAAAGGATCGCTCATTACTTTCGCTCTGGTGGCTTCTGTGTGAGATTTGTAGCAGAATTCCAGTAAGGCGACGGCCAACGCTAAAAGAAGGCCGCCGATGAGGATGTAGAATATCCCTGCTACGTTGCTCAGGGACAATTCGTTTCTGGATGCGTCCTGCTTGTCACCGTGCCTGCATTCTGTCCTATCGTACCACCATCGATTCATCAATTTCGCTAGTTCCCCGTTCTCCTTCAGCGACAGCACCGCTAGGTTTATCGGATCCCTGCAACGTTCCAAATTGAGACACAGTCAGATCACTTGGTTAAGTTTTACACACTCATAAACGACAAAATAATATCGCAACATTAATTCAACATTGGGATTACTATCTCTCGAAGAGAGAGTTCGAATTCAGGTCCAAAAGTCACCGGGAGTTGTCATCCTTGTGGCTCGCCAAGCATTAACAGAAAGGGATTGCGAATTAAATGATAGCGAATCATAAAGACTCACAAATCCCTCGCTGGAAGAGAGAAGCTGGTTGCGTTATATCCACGTTTAATAAAATTGACGTGCTTGTGGCTCTGCGATGATAAATTAGAAGCTTTCCCGCGAAGAGAAGAGGGGTGGGAAGCTCGAGGGTCGCGAGATTGAAATGGCAGTCGAACCGACAAGTAGAATGGGTCAACGACAAGCCCGTTCCTTAAGCGCGGTAACGATACGGAAAACTGGGTGTACGAGTTTTTCTATGGTAATTGTGTGTAACGACGTGTTGCGTTTCAACAGGGGGAGGGAGGAGGGGGCCGAGAGCAGTGGAATTTTAAAGAGTCGCAGCGACGGAGAGGGAAAGATGCTTCGTCTCTTCTTGATGACTACAAAACCTCGGTAATTACCCCCTTTCGTATGGAAGAAATAGGTCGAACGCTTCTGCTCTCCCGTCTGTTCGATTCCTGTGCTGCATTTATCGAAACTTATTCGAACGAGCGGTTACACCGAATTCTAATAAAATTTTTAAATTTTACTGGTCTCGTAAATTCATTGAGAAATGAAGTGGCAGAACACTTTTATCGGCTCGTCTATGCTTTCTGATAGAAAAATTGATTCAATGGCACAAAAGCTGCACCCTAATGAGGACAAATATATTTAAATACTCTTTGTTCTTTTGTTAGATTTGGTCACACGGCGGTGTTCGAAAGATCCTTTCGGGGAAGCTACCGTACATACGAGGTAAATAATTGAAATTTACCTAAGCGGAGAGCCCAGGGGCGTCGCGACGCCGAAGCCCTTGGCGTCAAGATTCCTGCCCACTTTCATCGTGTCGCAGGGCTCCCTCTCGTTGATGTACTCGTTCTTCGGGCTCTCTATCAGAAGAGCGTATTTACCTTTGCTCGCTCTCACCCTTCGTATACCTTCGTCGTACGTTTTGACGAACACGTGCTTCCGAGAATTCATGAACTCCCACATCTTGCTGTAGAGATTGATTTGCGATTTCTGCGACCCCCAAGAAGAAAGATTTAGCTGTGAAAGAGTCTGGAACGTTTCCATTTATTTCCAAGCGTGTCCCTTCTCTGTTAGCTTGTACTTACGCGAAAAAAATCCCAAGTCGATCCGTGGGAGAGGGTGCCGTACTGCACTTCCGTTTGGGAGGCCAGGTCTTCTGGCGAGTTAATCGGCGCGACCATTCTCTCGACGGTGAGAAATGCAGCCAGGTTCGCGGTGTAGGAGGAAATTAGGATCAGGGTGAAGAACCACCAGACACTGCCAACTATTCGCCCAGATATCGACCTGTCGCGTGGAATTCCCATGGAAATTATTAAACACCTGTGACTCGTTCAGTAGTCTTTGTCAAGTGACAATTGCTAGTGTCATTGACATTTTAAGGATACCCTCTCATCGAATCACTCGAAAAACTAAGTCATTTTTAGGATTTTATTCAAAAAAATGTAAACGTCATATTTAAAAAAAAATTTATGCTGTATTTGAATAACCTTGAAAATAATAAACAAATTTTTTTGCATATTTTATCTACTACTGCTGGCTGTAGCTGGCTGTGACTGTCTTGGCGATATAAAAAAATTCTGCTCCGTAGAATTATCAGAAAATTCTTAAGGTTTATAGGATAGTCCATCGAATCATCTACGTTCATAGCAAAATGTTGCAATCTTATGTTTTGACAGACGTTTAAACCACAGACTTCGAAAAACGGGTAATTTTACGCAGGGACATGTTTATAAAAAGGAAACGATTCGTCGAAAAGTTATGATCGTAGATGATGAACAATCTTCTCCCGCAAATATAGCCTAAAATATATTTTAAATAAAATCGTGAAAATGATCTTCTTTTGGAATGATTTGATGGGAGAGAACCCTTAATACAAAATTACTTATTGTTAGTGCTACCTCAAAATTCTAAACACAGGACAGAATTAGCCTTACCCTTAAGCCTGAATGAATACTTTATTTATCTGACTGCAAAAAAATCTGCCACGTGGTATCCGTTTATCAAATGAATCTGTTTTATGTATATTGCACATGTAACCCTTTAGCCAACATCTCAATTGCAGTTGATTTCTCCGAAGCATAAAAACTCTCGGCTGTACCATTACCAGAAGCATATTACAGCAAACTACCCGCAATTACGTAATATCAGCATCACGGTCGTACATAAATTTTTAACTCTGCTCGCATTCATTGGGGGGCCAAGGGGCTCTGGCATCCCCAAAGAAGAAGGGGCTTTGTAAAAAGAAAACAAAAGTGGATATTATTCTTTAAATAAATTTTGATAATCACCTAATGAATTATATTCAATTTGCATTAAAAATACTTGTATCCGTTCAATTCGTCTCCCCTAAGAGTAAATCCTGAGTGCCCCACTGCTCGCATTACGCAAACACCACGCTCGCAATTTCGAAGAGTAGAAAATTACTCGTGAATTCCTCTTTTCCTTTCCCTCGACCTCGCGAATTCGTTACTCTACCCAGTTTCATCAGAAAAATGGTTCGACCTCTCTTCGCTCTCCCTTTCTCCCTCTCCTACCATCGTTCTTTCCCGCGGAGAAGCTTGTAATCGCATTACACGGCACGTCCGACAGATACGACGGTATTTAATAACGAAACTTTACGCCCTCCGGCGCGGAATCGCGGGCCCGGCTGACTCGTGCAAGAAGGAACGGCGCGCGGAGGGCGCCCGGTGGACACAGGCGACAGAAGGTTCCACAAAATTTACAATTCATATCGCCGCCGCGCGAATATTTAAACCATTAATCAGGGAGGCTACCGCGATGAGGTGGCACGGCGGATACGGCGAAATGTAAATTAATCGAGACCCAGTTTGGCGGCGGCCGAGACGGCGAAACGAATCTGTCGCGATCGCGTCTTAAAGATTCGCGAAACCGTGAGTAAATACGCTTCGCTTCGCGTGTAATTTGGGAGACTAACACTGAATAGAAAATACCGCACGCCAACTGTGTAAGGCGTGATAATCATCTAGCACCGAATGCCCCACGTCCAAGCTATCTGCCCGCCCGCTAAATGTGTCCGTCGCGAGGCCCATCGACAATCATCATTTAGTCACCATTGGTCGTTAAAGTGTTCGTGTCCAAGAACGTTGGAGAATACATATGCAATTTCACTCGCGCGGCACCTTCTCTTGCAAAAACAATTCCGCCATCGGGGCGTAAAAGCTTCTCGTAAAACATTCGTCCATATTTCATCGTGCTCCTTTAATCCCCGCGATCCGAGGCAGTTTCGAGCGCGGGGAACGCTGGCCGCCGACCCAAGGCGTTCTGCTAACCCGAGAAACGTGGAAAAAAAGGAAGGAGAGCCGCGAGTGGGTTCGACGTTTATGCAAAGGGGGCCAGCGGCTCGCGTTACGAGCGTCATGAAACGTATCGTTCGTGATCCACGGCCGGTGATCGATGCCCGATGCGTGGGAAGACGGATATAAAAGTAGGGAAAAAGGGTGGCGGAGCGGGGTGGCGGGCGGTCTCGGAAACGTACGGCCTCGGCGTGTTGGCCGCGTGTCGCTAATGGAATTTTCGCCGGAGCCCGAACGACACGCTCATTCAAATGAGCCGCCCTCGAATAGCCAGTTCGCCTAATCGCGGCGCCGATTACGTGGCCCGCTCTAAATTACATCCAGCACGAGACTGCCCTACGTAATCCGATTATATTGTGATAATTCTGGCCGCGCGGTTATAATCGTCGTTTAACCGGCAGACGGTTGTAATTTAAACGAAGGAATTTGCAACAGTAATTATTGCGTACCTTAAAGCCCCTCCCCTTCCCCTTTCTCCTCTGGGCGAGCCTCGTAAATCACACTCTTAAAGGTTATCATCGTCGGTGTATCTACAGGGTGGCGATATGGAGATCGTGCGTTGAAGGACACTCGGAATGGCAGCGTGATACGTTTCCTCCTGCCAAGGCAGAGCTTTCGAAATGCTTCGCTTTTACTTCGTAGGTACTTTTACTTTTATGTTTGATCAAGCGGGTTACAGAAGAAGTCTATTTTTATAGACTTCGAGGATCCAAAATATCGAGATTTTATTACAAACACCAACAGAGCTGTTATACAATATTACAAGGAAAGTTCTCGCGTGTCCTCGAACTGTATTCCAATTTCAGCCACAACGAATGAAAGGACTGATCCTTAACCCTTTAGCTCCGGCACCTAGATCCCATCGAAGGAAAAAGTATTCCATTTTCTTTTCATCCTTAACAATGGTCTGAATTTTTCTATTTTTATATCATTTTTTTCAAGAGGTTAAAATGCACAAAACAAATAAATACAGAATTCAGGTAGGTCCAGGTTTCTTCAATGAATAAAACTGCTCTAAAGATGTGCTACTTAATCTGGGGAAAACAGCGAATTACTGTATATAAGTAGATACAGACGCCACTAGAATGCCTCAGCCATCGACAGGATCGCTGCTTACGAAAAGATGCTCGAGCAGAGACATCATCGAGCCCCGAACGGAACTCTGCGAACCTCGTTGCGAGGAGCCTGATAATGGAGACGAAGCTTACAACCCCCGGCCCGAAAGGGGAATCATAATGCATTGTTCAACGCAATTAGCTACGTCTGTGCTCCGAGCGAAGAGCAGAGGCATGGTTTGGAGGGACGGTTATTACTTTCGCCACGCTCTACCGCTTCTTGAATCGAACCCTTCCCTCCCAACCCCCCGCCAACCCTTGTCGCTAATTACACAGAAGTAGCCTTTTCAGAGCGGGGCGCGACGCGATACACCGACGGGGCCAAAGAACTACCAGACGTTTACACGGGAGACTTTAAACGTCGACAGCGACGAACCTTTTGAATCTTACCCAATTCATCCTATTAGCAGACTGATACGGTTGACCTGGTCCGAGTAAAGGGAGCCATTCTCCCACGGAGCCTTTATGTATTTTACTCCCTTCGCTTATACCGCGGCAACTGGGAGGGGAGGGAGAAGCGAGTGGCTATAATTAGCGCAAAGAAAGCTGGTCGAGGACACTGTCCTTTTCGTCGCACGCAGCTAAGCGTCGTTCTGAACGGTTAACGAAGAATTTCTTTCTCCAACTTCTTCTTCGCCCGTACTTTGATCACAGCCAGCGCTCCGATCGGAGATCTTCAGCGTTAGGGCTTCACCACTGTTTCGCGAAGTTTTCGTGATGCGAACAGCTTTAGCGCACTGCACAGTAGTTCTCTGTCACGTGACTGATAAGGAAAGTTGGACGCAGTTGTGAAAGAAAGCGCGATAGTCGAGCGAGATTGGCGAGCAGTTAATTTTTACGGGGTTCCCTTGTTCGGGACAGCCATCCGCGGCTTATCAGGGCCGAATTTTACAAGAGAATTAACGATTACCTGGGCGATATGTCGCAGCCCTGCTGCATGAACGCGGCCAACGCGAACCACAGACTGTTGATGATGCTGAAGTCGTTGGCCATGCTCGAGGTTGGCATGTGGGGCGATCCTTGCGAGCCGTGGGGATGCTGCAACGTGGGATCGTTCCTTGACGCCATCGACGGATCTCCACCGCTGCTCAGCGTCAGCACCCTCCATTCGTACGGTGAGAATCTGTGAATGGTAAATTGTAATGAACGCTCGGTGACGTTTCTTGTCGACGGTGGAACGAGATGCCGGCAGCTTCGTCGGTGGAAATACGAAGAATTTCATGTCAGAAGTTAAACTAAAATGCCAAGTCTAGCGTTCAAATAGTTTCAGAGCCAGAGTTTACTTATTTTATGAACGAGGAAAGAGTCGAATCTACGTTGAGCGCTCGACATCCGGGCTCTCCTTCGTGATCTCCAGCATTTTCCAACCCTTGAACGGTAGATCGTTTGCTCGGGTCTAGTTTTTATAACCAGAGTGAAACACGGAGGGTTTAGCCTTCAAGTTGTATTTAACAGAAGCAGGCACGACACACGTTACACAGAAATCGATGTAAACATCGAATCAGCGATCACGTGACAACGTACTTGGGCTTATCGCCCCTATCAAGATCGCGACTGTTCCCTGATTGAAGCGATCGCTAGGAAACGACATTCGGGGGAATCACGCGACACGGGGAACGGTAAATAGCCTGATCGGGTCTGAAATGGAAGCAACGACGATTTGTCGTGGCAGCTGGACATAATACAGCCATAGAGTCGCGATAACTGCGTGCCTGATCGAGGTGAGTGAACGCGTAACTGCCGCTCCTCGCGCGGATAAACAAGGGTGGTTGTTGCGTAATTTTCTATCGAAAAAATAGAACAAGCAGGCCTGATAGGAAATTAATGCTATGCTCCGAGAAGGGTGAATTTACAGATCCTGGAAATACATTTCTATTTCCTGCAATCAGCTCCACTTTTGCTTTTATGATTTATCGCTTGCCGTTTGAAGTGTAGAGCACGATATAAAACATTCAGAACGATTCAGCAGCCTTTTTAGAACAATTATCATGTATTCTTGGTGTTGCCTGACATTATTTCTGTAAAGAATATTGTGGAGAAAGATTAGAATTCGTGGCACTCGATGGTACTTAATTACTATTTGATAATTTGATTCTTATTTAATATTAACAATCCATATTATCAATTTCAAAACAAAATTCTACTTTGGAATGACGAAACCGTGGCGTTTCGATTAAAATCGAACAGTACTGAAACGTTACGCTCTGAAAAGGCTGCTGTGCCGTCGCCTGACCACGTACCGACCGAATCTACTTGGCCGCGTCCCCAGTGAAAATATCGAGGTACCTTTAGAAATATGTTTACCTGGATACGGTAAATAACACGATGGACACGCCGATGTACGAGAATATCACGCACACCCAGATCTCTTTGCTCAACGGGTTCAAAAAGCTGAATACTCCAGGCTTCTGTTTGATGGGCTTTTTTATCATGATACTGATACCCAGGGACATGAAGGGTTTGCTGAAGTCTATCACTCGCTCTCGTTCCGACGTGATTGTCATAGGGGCGATTGCAATATCGGCCTCCTGCAAAAGCATCGCAACTGTTAATGAAACAATTCGCTCCGAGCTGAAAAATATTAACAACAAATAGCACCGCAAAATGCGTAACGTCAGTATTACTGTCGTTAGCTTCCTTCGCAGCCTCGCTATTTCTATTTATATAGCGGATTAGTTAAAGTTCTATTTGACGATGGTTCGATTGTACGCGTTCAATGTACGTAATTGTAATTTCATCGTATGCAATTAAGGAGGCATCGCTTCTCTTTGCAACCCTTCGAAACTCGTCCACCAGATGTAGTTTTAAGTTCAGCAAACGATGCTGAAGAGCTCGCAAGCTCGCGGCATCTGGCGGAGGAGCCTCGTACTCCCCAACGAAGGATAAAACAGCTTGTCGGAGTTGAAGGCCGGCGATCAATAGCGGAATCTTTGGTGTAACTGAGCGAGATCGCCCTGGCGGGTGCGGCGCGCCAACTTCCGGGGAGTTCTGCTTTGGGAAAAACTTGGAAATCGCGATAGGGCCGTTTGAGCGGACGGGCCCAATCAGCTGGACTTACTTTGCGGATTAATTCGCCGACCATTCCATCCCAGCCACCAGGAACATCCGGGTTCTCCATGCCGTACTTGCCGTCCTTTACGATCCGCAGCTCGTCTGAAAAACGAGGGCACAGACGTTCGATCAGATCGATCGTTAGTGATGAGTTAATAGGCGAGATTGCTTTGATCGTTTGTTCAACAGCTTTCTGAGCGTTCTCGAGCTTTTTGAATTATTTAGGGCGGGGTAGCTGTGAGCAATGTACACTTAGCGTAAATTCTGGGTCTGTGGATTACTCGGAAGGCATTAATACTGCATTGCAGGTTAGTCGAGTAGTCTGAGATGTTTTGAGCAGATCTGTCCTCGTTGCAACGTAAGTTTACATAGGCAATCTTTGGAGAATCCAGGGGATGAGAATATTAATAGAATATGGTGTCTTTGAAAGAGTACTACTATTGTTGAAGTTAGTGGAAGGATTCTTTAACCAATTCATGCGGATACTTACACGTTATCCCCAGTTTCTTCGCTATAAGCTCAGCGAGATCCTTGCAATAACCTTCGTAGCTATCGTTGCCAACCAGCACCTCGCCAGCGTCTGACTTTTTCTTCATGATGTACGGCTCTTCCTGGGTCGCGGAACGAAGACACAGATTAATATCGTTCGCCGCAAATACACAGTTTCGTTCTATTAATCACCAAGACAACTCGTGGAACAACTTCTTACCACGATCGTGGTGACGATGTAGGTCTTGTTCTTCTCGATTTCCGCGTGCGGTCGAAGCCGAATGTATTTCGCCGCGATCGACTGGAAGCCAGCTTCGTCTGTCCATTCTGCAACCTTGAAGAATAAATTTTAAATTACCGACGGACTCGGAAGCACTCAAACGTCGATGAAACTTGATTCTGAGTTCACGAGTTTGTCAGAGTAGAATTAGATATTTTCTTTTTAATAGACTTTCTGAGATGCGTTTTTGTGGATGCCGTAAAATTTCAAAAAGCATCAGATATATGTTCAAGTTCGATGGAAGGGTGGAGATTAGAAATCTTGTGGCCAGCTGACAGGAAGAAAAATATTTACTTTGACCATGGCGCTGTTGACCGTCATCTCGACGACGTGGAGGGTGTAGTTGTGCCGACGACCGTCATCGTTGAAACGGATCTCCCCCGTTAACCCCTCGATTTCGACCTGATGGAAAAATGTAAACTAATATCAGTAGGCAATAACAGGTCGGTGCAAAAGTTCGTTCGCTCACTGTCAGGTGATGTTAGGTGTACGGAAATGTTTTTTTTTTCTACACCTTACTTGTACTTTTACCAGAAAAGTGACAAAAGATCATAGCTAGCCACTTCGATTAATAAAGTCATTTAATATATTTCTACTTTTAACCCTTAACTAGTTACGTGAAGTTGTTGTACAATGTGTCGTGTCATGAAGACAACTTTCAATCATTTTGAACAAAACATGCAAAAAGTATATTTTCAAACACCTATGCAATAAAGTCACTAATAACTCCAGTATATATTAAAAACAAATTTAGGCTTGACAATGTTAAATTATTAAAGACGAGTCTGTGAGATTCAACGTCACCCTTTATGTCACAAAGTGGGATGTCAGCGGTTAAGGGTTAATAAAGACTTTGGTTCGCCGACTTAATATTATATGTCAACATACATATCGACAGGCAAATCTCTGTGACAGAAGTGGACACATAAATGTTATAAATTAAACTGCTACACATTCGTCTGGGCATCGATTGGTGGCTAAAGAAAATCTGATTCCTTCTACAATTCAAATCACAATTCTAACCAAAGCTCGCGAAAGTAGTTCTTGAAAAGAAAGTGCTTATATTTCAGAAACCTCGTTTCGCTTTCTTCTAAGGCTTTCTGTGACACCCTTTCCGAGGACCGCCCTCCGAGGACCTCCTTTAGTTATCCGCGTCCCTTCCCTCCATTTAAAAAGAATTCGCATCTCTCAATGGTAACGATTTCCCTGATATCGACAGACTGTCGCGTTTGACTTCATCGACCGACGAACCGTCAAATAGTAGAAAAGGGGTGGGCGACTTGCAGTGTTGCCCTAACTATACGTATACGTGTGTCATGGACCGGCGAATAGAGGGTAGGAGGGGGGGGGGGGAGGGCAATCTGACGTAGACGCAGGAATTCCGTTAGAGTCGGAATAACCGCCAATTACTGTCAACAGCAGAGTGGCGACGGGAAGGGTCGCCTGCAATTTCGGTTTCCACGGTATTCGTAACATATCGAGTATTTCTGCGTTTCTGTCCGCGCTTCAAGAATTTCGGGACGAATCACACCGCGCGGCCGTGCCACCCTCGCGGTGTCGACAATGTCAGAAACCAGCTGAGAATGATTAATCCTAAAGAATGTGAACTAACGATATCCGAAGGGTGGTAACGTTCGGGAATTTGAATTAAATTGAGTTCACGAGATGGATGGGACTGTAGCCCCATTTATAGGTGCGTCAAGTGTCATCCAGAAGACTGTGAAGCTACTGTACGGGTTATAACTTGATCTGTGGTGAGCGCTATCTCCCCTAGTTCTTCTGTTCTTGCCGCGAAGAGTGAGACTGCGTATGAGAGAGAGAGGGACCCTCACAAGGAAAGGGTTCGACTTCGATTTTGACGTGTTTTTGCAGAATTGTAGCAGACAGACCCCTAATGATACATGTAAAATAGCAGGTGTAGATATTCAATCATTTTTAAGATAAGACAGAGTTCCAACCGTTCTTTTGCAAGCTATTTCTGAACTACTGATCCCTACACGAGGCATCGAGGACAAAAACCGACTAACCCACATTTTTGGCGAAATTGAGGTAGCAGTAGGAATATATTTTTTTTTAATTTTTCCAACGTGGGTTAGTCCGTTTTTGCTCTCAATCTTTATGTATTTAAAAGAAGAAGTCCGTTAAACCTAGGAACGTGAAATTTGGAAGGTACATTGTTTTCGTGACGTAGGCACCCGCTAAGGAAGGATTTTTGGAAATTCCATCCCCAAAGTAGTGAAAAGGGGTGAAATGTATTTTCTCGGACTCCTCAATATCTCTTAGACCCGATTAGATATCAACTTGGTTTTTACTTCGAAAGGTTACCCACATCAATCTCTAAAAACAAATTTCAGGATTTTGCCGTAATCAACCCTTAAGGGGGTGGTGAAAACTGGCGAAATGTGTTTTCATGGAGTCCTTAATATCTCTTAGGCCCGAAGTGAAGCACGGGGGTATTTTTCTAGTGTCTTATATCATTCCTGTTTCGTCCTACCTCCTAAGATCCCCGCGTCTAATTGTAAGGCAAGGTCCGTTACGTAAAGCTTACCGACGAATCCACTAGCCGACTGAGAACAAAACACATACTTCCTTCCTTTCCTGCTTTGTAGTCCTACCTTCAACTCACACCTCCTACCTTACTTTCTCAAGAAGAAATCGAAGATATTCGCTGTCTCGATCTAAAGCGACGCGGTTGGATCCGAAACGTCACCTTACACCGAGACAAATCTGTATTTGCTTTTCAAAGAATCCACCATCTTCAACCAAATACAAGCACTCGTTGTCAGTAGTTAGGAACCCGTGTAATGCATTCATCGTAAGATTCCACTCACCTTTCTCAGCAGCCTCGAGATTTTGTCACCGTACTCGAACGGCGTCACCCATCCGCGACTGTTATTGCAATCCAACGCCCTGGTGCCGTTCGTAATCTGGCTGGTGCCAGGGGTCCCAGTCCGCCTCACGTTGCTCCTGTCCGACTTTTTTCTCAGGAACTTGTTGAACGCCTCGACGAGAACAAATACCGCGTCGTACATCAGCGCTGCTTGTGCCTAATGCAAGGAAGATCGAGTGGATGAGTGTTCGAGTGTCGTCGACGTGGGAAAAGAAATGTTTGGGATAACATTGTTTAGACGGTCTACCGTCACTTCTTTTCATTGTGCGTGATTCGCGTGCAAACCTTCTCTTCAACGCCATAACAAGAAATAAGAATGACTTCGGTGCCTGATACCAAAGAGTAATTATTACTGTTTGGAAAATGTTATTTGGATGGCTAAAATAATTTTGCATGGTAATTCTATTTCCCCCCTCTTTTCTTTAGTTTCTATGAAAAACACTTTCCTCGTAAATATCGAGAGCGTTAACGCTAGAAGCCCCACTTTGGTCGATCGAGTAATTACGATTTAACGTGGGACTGAATTGATTACCTCGCCGAATGCACGGGTGCCGATAATCGAACTGAATTGCCGAGCGTCGAGTGACATTGAATTTCGCAAGGACGCGGAGTTGCGATTCGTAACCGACCCCTGCCCCGCAAGGGAATCAAGACGAAAATCAAACTTGTGAAAAGTTGCTCGATCTCTAACTATCTGTGACATCGAAGTCTTACTGTTTTGTTAGGAAACTGAAATTTGTTGGAAACAAACGATTTGTGAGAATGCGTAACGATCACCTTTTGTTTCATAAAAGAAGTCAGTTTGTATGCCTCTCTGGGTGTACATATGCCCCCTCTTAAGAAAAGATCGCCATTTTACAAAACCCAGCGATATCCGCGTAAGAATTATGCTTATTTTTCTTCCTTTCAATCACGTTCCTCTCAGTAATTTCGGCAACGAATGGGCGTGCAGCATTGTTCGTAATCGTCGTGACAATTGAAATTACGGGGCTACGCAGAGCTGCGAGGAAAACGCGAAGTTTTCGCGACGTCGCTTCCGGGCAGTGCGGTTGAGCCGAACTCGCTCGGGGAAACCGAGAAAACCGTTTATCCGTTGGGGACGCACGCAGATTCACGGGGACGTGGTACGTCGGGCACGCGGCCAAAGTTGGGGAACCGCGCACCGAAATTGTGTGACGATCGATCACGATAATCGGTGAGTTAGACGGCGCGCAGTTTGGTCTTTGAATATTCTCGAAGGCTCCGTTTCTCTGCATTGAGCCGGGTGGCTCAGGTCTCTGTTATCTGCGATGAAGATAATGGTTAATTTACTTTGATAAGTGCACGTTCGAGTGTAATTTTCTTTGTGACATTTGATTGGGAAATAATCCAACTATTCAATGGGCCAAGCCACTTTTACAAGTTTACAATTGAACTGCTAATCATCGACATAAATGATTGATGTGACCATAAAAGTTATGTTATTTAATTAAAAAACAAGGAAAAGTTTAGTTGTGGATCACAATCCCACAGCTCTACGAAGAAACTGAAATTCTGGCGCAGTATACTATTTTTATTTGAGTAAGTAAAGTTTAATAAAAAAAAAAGTGATTGTTCTATTACCCGAAAATTTTCTTATGCGACCACTTTTGCCTACCTAGAAATACGGATACGGGAGGCTCTACTGTATTTGCAATCCTTGCGGATGACTGACAACGGCGTAAGTGTCATTCACTTACGTACTCGTTGAGGAAGCTTTTGGAGAAACCGAGGAGACAGAGTCTCGGGAAGATCAAGTTTACAGAGTTTTCAGCGAGTTATGACAGAGAGGGTGTCAGGGGGTACTTCATAGCGAGTTTTTAGTAATTTAAGTTTACATACTTATCACGGCGTTATTTTAGAATTTTCAAGGGAAAAGAGGATGAGTAAACGTTTCTACGTACAGAAATAGACTCTCGTCCAGCTCCTTGGGACGTCACTGGGTCGAGGCGATGCCAGCCAGCTAGGAAATCCTTGACGTAGGGTCGAGTGGAGTCCACGATGCGAAAACCGGTGATGTTGATGGCACCGTACTCGATCACCTCGCTCTCCCATCGGTCGTCCATTATCTGATTACACACGAAAACAGCGTGCCTGTACTGCCGTATAAAAGACGCGAAGCACGGATGGCCGGGTTCCCGCGGATTCGAGGCACTTCCACTTGGACGTTCCCGGTAGTTTATGAGTATGCGGAGCTCTACGCGTGCCAAAAGATTCCGTTCATCTAGGATTACTCGATCCGCGGCCGATCTCGAGCCGCGAGGCGAGCAGTTCCTCACTCCTTTATAGGCAACTTCTGTTTCGGAGTGATTGTTATGGCGGGGCGAATGAACAGGAGAAAATTACACCGCCACCATCAACGATACACACGTGTATGTCTTTGGGAAAGCACTGGCAACTATTGAGTTGTGTCATGAAGAAATGTCCATGATTCGTTTTAACGGGGAACACCACTGCGACGGCCGGAAAAGTAAACCATTTTTAAGAATTTTTTTCACGAATAATTTACAGTTTTCATAGAAAAATTTTATTACCTGCCTTTAGCACGCTGTCTTAAGAGAATATACAAAAAAAAAATAAATCGAAAAATGTCCATAAATTTGAATATATTAATTAAGCTTCTAGACCCCCCACGCGAGATTGTTGAATGTGTAACTATGGAACAGCAGGACTGAAATCAAATTTCATTTATTTTTTGTAAACTATATGAATGTAGTTTCCGTTGAGCTAATGGATTTTTTGATTGAAAACAAAATTGTTAAAATACGCTCGAAAAACTGTCCATCTCATTCGCGGATTTTCGAAACTTTTCTTCTAAAGCGCGCCATTTTTACAAAAATAATTTGTTTAAGAAATCGGCGCGCACAACGAAAACTACACTCATATGGATTATAAAAACAAAATGAAATTTGATTTCGGACTTGCTGTTCCATAGTTACACATTCAACCAGCTCGCGTGGGGGTGTAGAAGATTAATTAATATATTAAAACTTATGGATGTTTTTCTATTTATCTTTTTTTGTATAGTCTCTTAAGACAGCGTGCTAAAGGTAAGTAATAAAAATTGTCTATGAAAACTGTAAATTATTCCTGAAAAAAATTCTTAAAAATGGTTTACTTTTCCGGCTGTCACGGTGGTGTTCCCCTTAAAGTAAAAGATTGAAAATATAGAGACTGAGGAGTTGGACGTGAGTGTCGATGTGGTAGTGACTGGTTCGAGACCGATATTTTGAACGATGATGGCGTTTCCCATCGAGGTTGCAGGAAACTCACGCATACGCACGTATGGGTTCTGCGTCACGACAGGACACACCCCTGTTCGTTGCCACTCGCCCGAAACCACTGAACATAAGCTGTCTTGTCTCGTGTATTCCAGAGTACGCGGGTCAGCTAACATTTCGCTGTTCTGCGGTGTTTTGATTGAATTCAAGGGTCTCTAATCGTCTCGATGGATCGTAGCAGCGGAATTGAATGCGGATTAAGATATTTGCGTTGTCGATATTTTACATATGTAGGTCGATTTTATATTGCACGACTTTGAGAGGCTTACACATTGCTTCAGCACTTACCAGACCACTCAGCAGATAGTGATACGTTCTCTTGCCTAATGCCACGTCTCTTACATGGCTAACCACGATATCCTTCGCCATATCTGTGGGGCAGTCCAGTACCACGTATTTGTTGCTCCACCTGCGAGAAATTACAGTTCATTTATTAAACTAACAATTTACTTTTTGTTATGTATTAAGGCAGGCTGATTGGCGACTAGTTTCTTAAGTTTGAACAGTTCTTACTAACGAAAATTTGATATATTCTTCATCAAGAAATCTTTGTTAACGTTTCTAAGATGTTATAAAAGTATTAAGTTTCCAGTGCTTGGATGTAACGTATATTTGGACCAAGTTATGCAGAAGGCCAGCGACTCTCAAAGTGACAAAAAATTAGTTAAATATAGGTAGTACGGATCCCATAATTTTGGGATCTTTATTTTGCAAAAAATTATGAACTCATTAGAACAGCTCTTACATTATAGAATTATTAAAAGTATGAGACCATAGTTCCATTTTAGCCTTAAAAAACAGAAATTACAGAAAATTTAAAATAATATTAATTGTACCACTCATTATTAAATAACTTACTAAAAAACCATTGTAAAAGAATAAGAAGAAATAAAATATATCCACTAGAAATAAAGCTACTTTCCTTTAACGATTAAAATCCTCAAACTAAATTTACTCAATTTCAGATCATTGAGGGTTAGTAGCTTTCTGCATAACATGGCCCATTGGATTTAATTCTAACCTGGGTTTAATTCTGATTTTGCCTAGCCATGTACAGTTAAGTTTATTTATCCAGAAGTAAATTTACACTGGAAAGTGCCACTTCACACCAGCGACTATAAAACGCAACCACCAAATAGACGTGCCAGGGCAAGCCTATGTGTTTACGTGCCAAAGGCAACACTCTATCTGTCGTATCAACATTCATTCATCGCAAAAAAGGCGGGACAGGCACGAGTAACGTCAGAGGTGACGAAAAAGTGGCTTAAATGTCCGTACCTCTTGCGACTACAATAAATTGTAGGCCTAACGTAAGACTACCTTACATTTAACGTAGTTCCGTTCAAGTCCAATCGGTTTCAATAATATTTAGACTCAAAGGAATTAAATTATCATTCGAAATATTAGTATGCATCTTTACCACCCCCGAAGCTTCCATTATCCCAGAGCAGTCAACCTAAACGATCCAAGGAGGAAAAGTCTGAAACCATCAACAACAAACTTAACCACTTTACCCGTTCCAATTTAACTCTTTCCAAGGGTTCCGCTACTGAAATATCTCCGCGCTTGCTACGGTGAAGATTTCAACGACCCTCCTCCTAATGAATTTATGTAATTCCAGTCGCGTCGCGCCTCCGCCAGACGATAAAGTCACGGCGCAACGAGCCGTCGTTCGGCGACAATTTGCAATAGTTACGTTTTGTTTTCGGTAACTACAACGCTCATTCGATTCGGGCCCATTGTCGGCCGGCTGGTTGTTGATTACCCCTCTGGCGCAAATGCGTAGCCGGCGGTAAATTGCGGCCGAGGTACGCGGTGACCACTCGTATACCCGCAAACGCGTGATCCATCAGACTATACGAACGAGTAACAGAGTTCACTGGCACAAAAATAATAGCTATACTAGAGCGAGAACAAACGCAGGGGCGCATTCCTTTAACGTGTCCGGAGACATAACCCTTCCTTTCACCCAAACGCGGCGATAAAAAGCAGAAATACTTTTTAATTGAAACATATATCCGTTTTTAAGTGGCAGGAGGGGAGAGGTGCTATAAAAGGGACACATTTGCTAAAATCCTAAATGCATTACACATGCATGTTATTTTCCTGTTTATGGCAACACTAATGCCCAGTCATTTGACGCGAACTTCATCGCGGTCTCACTCGTAACAAAATAGTAATCCGCCGTCAATGTTTTTCGGATGTAAAGGGAAAATTTTCTTTGTTCTTCTGTGTCGTTTTATGAGATAAAGTTTTATACTAATAGTGCCTATATTCAACTGAAAGGCAAATATTTAACAAGGAAGTTTGATTGATTACTTTGTTCGTTTTCTAGTTCTTTTATATTTTTATAATATGCTCACTTATAGTCTTGAATGGGAAGTAGAATTTAAATATAAGCTATTTTATTACTTAAATATTTTGCAGGTTTCTTATATGTATATGTGCGTATTTATTTTTATCACTCGTGGGTATTCCTGTGTTGAACTTCGTTCGTAAGTCACAAATTTTATAATTACTTTACAATTAAAGAAGCTGGTAAGGCATTAAAGGTAAGTCACACTCTATAAAGACAGTGAAAACTATTGATGATTTATGGTGCAAAGAGTTACTTTCGTCATAGATTTTATTGTTTTGTAGTATTAAGGTTTAGAATTATAATTGTAGTACTTGATAAATATATTTTCATTAACGCGTCCCTCTTGTGACGTGTAATGCGATCGTAATAAATGACGTATAATATCATCTCATTTAAAACCACCTAGTCGTGAAAGGGACATTTTCGACTTATTTAGAAATTTAAAACTTTGTTACTTTCTGTTACTATTGATGAGTTAGAAAATATTTTTACTGATGGTCAAAAAACGTACTTCCTATTAATGGAATTGTGCTTTAAATACCTATCACGATATTATCAAAAATGGGCGCTAAATAAAATTGTCCCTTTTATAGCACCCCTTCTCTATACGTTGTTCCGAGTCACGGTTCACGCAATTTCCATCAATCACACCCCGGTGCAAAATACTTTGCTTTCGCTACTGATTTTTGGTAATAACGTTTATTGAGTAAAGCTCTGGTTATTACACCCCGAGGCAGTTACTGTGATTATACTAGCCTATTATACTTCATCCCACTACACCCAAGAGCCATTATACTTCGTTCCACTGGCTTCCCCAAGCTTCCAATAGGGATGGAATTCAATTAAATCAACAAACCAATCGAAAGAACTGTCGTAAAGGGAACGAGCCCCGCGATTAGACCTACCGATTGAGCTCCTCCAAGCTGCGCAGGAAGTCGATCGCCTCGGACATATTTTGTATCCGTTTGACCGTTTCCACCTGAAACGACTCGTTCCCCGGCTTCAGGCCCTGGTAGATCTGCTGCAGCCTGAGTAATCCTGGAACAGGCAAGAAATTTATTGCTCAGCTGGAGCCGGCCATTCCCATGGAAATTCGAAAATCCTCGTCGCCCGTAAACGCGATCGCTGCGGTTCCCCGCTCGTCATTACGCATTATAGTGTGCGCGTCTTCTGAAAATTATGCACGCGCGATTGCGCATAACGTCCCGGCCGTAATTCATTGGCAGACACTGCGTGGCCTGCGGTCATCACCGCGACCAAAACATTGACCAGTGATTATTGCGCTACTACCTCTGATTTTGTAACGCGGATCAAATGACAAATGCGACTTAGCTGGGGCTAGAAATTATAAGAGGAAATTATTTTTGGTGTGTTCGTAGCGGAACTGTGATAATAGTAGACACTTTCACTCGTTTAGGGTTTCGCTAAGATGAACCATTTAAACCCGAGTGATTCCGAAGAAGAATTATTATTATCTTCTAGCTTCCCTGAAATGGCACACCAGAAAAAGTCTACGCAGTAAACGTAATCATTTTGTTGTATTTATTATTATTATTATTATTATTATTAATCAACGGGAGAACCCTTTAGATTACAAGAAATTATAAACGGATTTGTACAAAAATATATAGTAAATATAAATATAAAAAAACTAACATAAAGTAACGAAAAGTAAAAAGAACATAACAATAACAAAAAACATTTAATTTAATTTAATAGCTACTCCATCTCGTAACTTATCCAAAATAAATCTACTATGCTGATTACGTATTCACAACGAAAACAGCCATAGTAGCAAAGGAAAAGATTCGATCAACGCCACTCATCGAAACCTATTTCGAAGATCAACGGCACCGAACAGCTTGCCTGTTTGTCGATCGAGTCGCTTCGGTCAGAGTCACAATCGGGCATTCGCGGTGGGAGGATTGACTGGCTCACACCGGCGGCGGGGTAGCGTAATGCGAAGGGTGGAAATCGAAAAATCAGGAATAAAAGGACCGTCGGGAGGGGGCGGTGGGCGGGAGGATGGTTGTCGGCGGGAGAAAGGGGTGGCGCGGAAAAGTCAACAGCGGAGAGTCAGGGGGTACGTTTGGCGCTGTCGTCATGCTTTTTTGCAGCGCCATGCGTGAAACTGATGGCCGGGTTAACGAGCGCCGTGCGCGTGTAAGCCCAGTGGCGCGTTATAAAAGAGCTTGCATTTCAACGAGCACCGCCGCGGCTTTTCGCGAACCTCCCCCTCCGCGCCACCGGCGTTTTCTTTCTGGCCGTTTCTTCTGGCGCCAACGCTTCAAAATCCACTAGACTGACCTGTGGAACGAGCCACCCTTCGCGGCTACTTCGCCTCGCGTTTGCGATCGTTAGAGCGGGCTTGGTCGAACGTCGCTGAACACTGAGAAACGTTAGCGGAATTAACATTGTGACGAGCTAAAGCTTCCCCACTTCTACCAATCATTTAACATATCGTAACATTCTCAATTTCATACTTGTATGTGTACCTACGTTTATGGGGGCGGATTGGGAAATTTGGCGCCCCTAGGCTAGCAAGTGTCTGCTATTATAATATCGCAACTATAAAATATTTTAATTTAAAAGAGTCAAGACGATTTCAAAATTAATTCAATATGACATGATTTATCGCTAATTCGTTGTATGAAAAAGAAGTGAGTTGTTTTTAAATTTGTCTCAAGCCCACGTGCTTAAATCTTTCCCAATTTCTTTCGCTAAAAAATCGTCACTGCATAAAATTAGCTGCCCCAAAATTTGCCCCCCCTAAGTAGACTCAGGCCTGATTAACCTATACACAAATCCGCCCCTGTACGTATATTCTTGTTAAATCGCTACCCACGATTTCCTTTGAACTCTCGGAGAAGCGGGAGCCCTTTTGCCGAATCGGTGCTGGGAAATTCAAGCGGGGATTCGTCACGTCGAATGGAAGTTCCCCGAGCGCGATTCGACGGCAAATTCCCAGGCTGACGGGCCGAAAAATGGCGCGCGCGTCGCCGCAACGTCGCGACACGTCGCGTCGGTTGCATGGCGAACACGTATTAACTCGGCTCGTTACCACTCGGCACGCCCGGGGTTCGCGTACAGCTCTGTACACGAGCCCCCTTCGGTTGGCTCGTATCAAGCAGCCAGCGCGATCGCGAGGCAGCCTTTGAAGCGTTCGTTTGCGAAACAACGCGAGCGTGCGGGCTGACGCGCGCACACCGTGCCTTGGTTAATCAATCTGACGACGCTTTTATTTAATCGCCGACAGCTGCGCGGCCGAGTCGGTAGAGCGGTGCCGTTTCACGAGCAACTAAACGGGCAGCATCGTTTCGTAGCTTAATCCCTTATGATCGTGCTTCGAACGCGCCGCCCCGCGATTTCGGATCCCAGCCACGGCCGCGATCGAAGCTGCATTACACGTGGATCGTTGGAGAAAATAAAAGGGAGACCGGCGATGTTAATTTCGTTCGATCGGATGCGAATGAAACGGCGTAGGCTGCTGGAGATTCGATAGCCAGGGGTCGATCCCATTCTCGGAACAGGCTTTTGTGAATAGTCTCACGCGAGAGGGTAAATCCGGCGAGCTTTTTTTCTGCGGGGGTACGTGCACCGTGCGGATAATGCAGCAGCGATTCGCCGAGAGTCTGGAATCACTGATGAGGATGATAGGCGGCTCGAGTATTTGATTGATAGGTTGTTGGTAGTTGTTTAGATAATTGGTCAGGGTTTCTGACTAATCCGAAGCCCTGAAAGCACCGCGTTTATTCGTCTTAATAGTATTTTGGGAGAGACCCGAGCTAACCCGATAAAAACATAGCACAGAAACGTAGCTTTTGGTGGAAAATGATGTATCGAAGCTGTTTTTCTTTTAAATATAGCATAGCATGGCGCAGATTAGCTTGGGTTTCGGTGGAATCGGTTCCATGAGAATGTATTCAAACTAATTTTTTAAAACGTAGCATAACATACCGTAAAATGGGGGAACATTGGCAGTACGGGGTAACATTGGCATCTACTTAACATCTATTAAAAAGGGAAAGGGAAAAAAATTTATGCATTTTTACACATGTAGCACAATCACGAACGATGCAATGTTATAATAGGATACCTAAACCAAATTTTAAAATGATAATTAAAAAAATAAAAAAATAAAAAAATTAAAAAAATATAAAATAGAATGCATTGAACATAAAAAGAAACAAATTTAAGTGTTAATGTAAGTTCAGATGTGGTAAAACTTTAACTTTTTAGTGCTATTTATATATGATTTGCCAATGTTACCCGGTTACGGGGTATGATTGGCACATATTTAGCATGTAATAAAAAAGGTTGAGGACAAAAATTTTATGCATTTTGACACTTGTAGTGCATTCACAAAAGATGCAATGTTATGATAGGCTACTTAAAGCAAAGGTAAAAGTGTTAATTTTTATATTATATAGCAAAATGTTCCAAAAACATGCCAATGTTCCCCCAGTTTACGGTAGCTTAGCTTAGCTTCCAGGTGGATTCCCGGCTTGAAACTATTTTTTTAAAACATAGCATAGCGTGACACACCTTAGCTTAGCATCCAGGTCGATTCCCGGATTTAGTAATTGGTATATCCCCAACATAAACACAGAAATTTTCACGCTACCTGCGATCGGTAATTTCGCATGCACCGACCTATGATATAAATAATTTAATTTTTCAAAGGTGTAGGGGCATGCCTTGGCACCCCCAAAGAAGTGGCTATGTAAGAAGAGAAGAAACCTGGAGTTTATTCTTTAAATAATTTTTTATAATCACCTAATGAATTTCACTGAATTTGCATTAAAAATACTTCTATCCGTTCAATTCGCCTCGTCCCAAGATTAAATCCTGAGTACGCCACTGGTATATACTAAGTGTACGAATATAATCTTATATCAGTAAACGTTATACAGTAGAGCTGTACGAGTACTTGAATATTCGGGTAGTTTGAAATCCGAACCAATCCGGGACTCGGTTTCCGAGCCGAGCCAGGTACCCGAAAAAACCGAGCGGCTTGAATAGAACCAAGTACTTGGATTTTTTTCAAGCGGCCCGAAAGAAACCGGGCGGATTGGATAGAACCGAGCGGCTCGGACAGAACCGAGTACTTGAATTTTTCCAAGCGGCCCGAAAGAAACCGGGCGGATTGGATAGAACCAAGCGGATTGAATTTTTCCAAGCAACCCGAAAGAAACCGGGCGGCTTGGAAAGTAAGCGAGCGGGCCGTAAGAAACCGGGTGGCATGGAATGATGCGAGCGGTCCGATAGAAGTTGGAGCAAATCGAAAACTATTTGTCCGATTTATTTCAAGGTTGGCACATATATTCTTAATGATGTCACCTAAAACGTAGCCTATCATTTTTTTTTATACGATAACCCATTCATATATAATAAATGTTTTAAGTTTGCCTTGTTAGATAAAAAATGAATAGTGATATTCACCTTGCTCTCATTTGTAGAATAAATTTTTTCTTCTCAAATCCGTATGCTACATTGTAGATATTTTATTAATGAACACTAGAATCATGGTCTTTCTCATTTATTCTCGCTTCATTCCATGCCACCCGGTTTCTTACGGCCCGCTCGCTTACTTTCCAAGCCGCCCGGTTTCTTTCGGGTTGCTTGGAACAATTCAATCCGCTTGGTTCTATCCAATCCGCCCGGTTTCTTTCGGGCCGCTTGGAAAAATTCAAGTACTCGGTTCTGTCCGAGCCGCTCGGTTCTATCCAATCCGCCCGGTTTCTTTCGGGCCGCTTGAAAAAAATCCAAGTACTTGGTTCTATTCAAGCCGCTCGGTTTTTTCGGGTACCTGGCTCGGCTCGGTTCTTCGAGCCGAGCCAGGCTCGGCTTGCTTTTTCCGGGTACTTGAACAGCTCTATTATACAGCAGCAATAGATACTAAATCTATTTTTATTACAATCTCTTATTGCATCTCGCACAAAATCTATTTAGATACCTAGTGGGAAAAGACTCGGCATGGAATCCAAAAACACGGGAACTTGCATCGAGCGTTGTAATGATTACAAGCCAGCTAATTAGCGGCGCGTTGCCGGCGTGGAAGTTGACGATGGGGGCTGAAATCCCAGCGACACGTCAGCTCTGAATGCTCCCAAGTTATACCGACACGAGCAACTATACTTGCAATGTCCACGCGATGATACGCACTCGGTTCATGGTTTTCGTCCAATTTCAGATAGCGAACGGGTGTCTTCTGGCAGGAAACGTCGATATAATGTCACGATTCGCGTTCTGCTCGCCTCTAGGGAGGGGTACACCCTTCGGGAGTTCTTTTGCGATTCAACAGACGGGAATTCATTCGTTGAAGTCCATGTTTAGTGATATGACACGTAGCCCAGTGTTTTTTTTTTTAATCTTTCGCCATAATGGTATTGTGGCATTTTCTTCCAACCGTTATTGGCAAAAGGAACGAGAGGTAAATCTTCCGTCAGAGTTTACAGTAGGACAAGGTATCGCTCGAAAAATTACAATACGTACAATGCAGAATTCGCTGAAAAGGCAGATAAGAATGGCACTAATTGGCCAAATAATTTTGTGAAATTTAATATGAATTCATTTCAAACAAGAGCTGGACAGGAGAATGAGGTACGTAATTTGAAAATTTGGAGGTTTGCCGTCGTTGAAGCGTCTCAGTTTTGAAAAAGAATATGGGCAACAGAACTGCGTACTAATTACTCGAATCTATTCGTTGTCGGCCAAGGGCTGAATAAAACAACACGGCTTTAGCAATGTAACGAAAAGAGCTGCTCGTTCGCTACTGTGCCGCTGGAAGGCCGGGAACGTAGCAACGAAAACAAGGCGCCGGAATCGAATTATCACATTCGAGGACCTGATTATCCGATTATCGAGCAACAGCAATCTCGAAGCGCCGAGGAAATCCTCGGAGACACTCTTTAGCCCGGGCTCGAGCGAAACGATAAACCGTTGCAGGACTCGTTCAACATCCTTACTAAACATTCCCCTTCATTCAATTACCAATTATGAAATGCTATTTCTCATCAAATAAGACGTGCACCAGGAATTCCACTTCCTCCCGGCAAATCTTCATCTTATTATGCAATAAAACGGAAAGGTGAAGAATGGTCATTTCGAATAATCATCATCCACTATTATTAATCCCAAGTTACCCTTCCATCCATCGTTAATTAATGCACGAGGAGTTCCATTTTATCTCACAAGGGAAGTTACACACCCCGGAAATTTAGAAAGTTGTGCAACTTTACGCGCAAGTAGAGTAGTTGATGCGTAAGACAAGCCTATTTTCTGTTGGTGCTGTAGTGCACTTTTACAGGGTGAAATCACCCGCTGAAAAAAAGTGTAGAATTTTCTTTTTCGTGGAACATCTCGAGACCGGCGGGGAATATTCTAAGGAAGATTAAACAAAAGTTGCATTATCTTTTATATCTGCAAAACTGTGCACCAACTACTCTACTTGCGCACAAAGTTGCATAATTTCCTGAACGCCCAGGTTGCTTAACTTCCCCTGCCAGTAGCTCTTCACCGTACCGTAGAATAAGAATCCGAAACGGAGGAAGGAAGCTTTAAAAGCTCGCCATACCGTATTAGTACTAAAACCCTAAATTCTCGATTCTCCTGGTGTCCTATCGACCCGTTCGTGATCCGCGCTACTAGTGGCTGGCCGAGGGTCGTTTCGTGCGAGCCGGTTGCAAAAAGCCCTGGCTCCTAATCAGCTTCCGCCACTTCGAGCGTACACAAAGACCGATAGGGGAATGATTAACGGGAACAGAGACGCAACAAAGCGCGCTAGTTGCCGTATCCGTGGCCGAAGCTTCGTTCGAGCGTTCGGTTGGCGAGCTGTTCGCGCGATTTTCCAAACTCTCCGCGGCGCTCACTAGTGTCACGAGGCGGAAGCAGTCGCGCCCGCTCGTCCGCTAGAGACGCCCGTTTTCATCATGCCAATCTGGTAATTGAAATCGAACGACCAGCTCCCCCCCGAAGAGCCGGGGGCGAAATCACCTGGAGAAGGTGCAGCGGCAAAGGGGTGACTTCACTTTAGAGAAATAACTTTGCGAAGGCAGAGCGAAGGCAGGGGAGAGACAAAGGGGAAGCAGGTGACGGAGGAAGAGGCGGACAGAGGAAGGAACGCGTGTGCTCGGACGGGATCCAGTGAGTATTTTCAAACTGGAACGGCGGTGGGTTTTCAAAGGCAACCTCTAAATGAAATTCCGCGGCAGCTACTTCCTTTAACTAATTTGTCTATTATTACGTCGCCGCTGGTTCGACCGGGCCCGATCGCTTTGACAAACGTGAGCTTTTAACGTAATGCGTTCTCCCCGCGGTGACGGGCTTCTAATAATTGAACAAAGAGCGCGGGGGAGAGTCTTCTTTATATCGAGTAAATAGGGGAGCATCGTCGGTAACGGCGCGGCGCAACCGTCGGCGAGGAAACACTTTACTAAATAAATAACTGTCAGCTTGATTCCTCAGCGACAGGTTTCTTGGCTGCCGGAAAGGGGATTGAAGTAGCCTTCTTCGAGCTCTAAAATTCGTCTACTATTAATCATAAAGACCACCAATGGGAACATTGATGTTGATCGAGAATGAAACAAGTAGGGGAAAGCGGGGTGTATTTTTTACTGACACTTGTTAGGAGCGATGGGGCTGGTTAATATTCATCGTTTCTATGACTATAGCAGGACTTTTGTTGTAAACAAATCCGTGAGTATTCATTTCGCAACGTAACAAAGTAAGTTAATACATGGAATAGATATAAATTATTAATATTGATCTCATTAAATAGAGAAATGTTTCTACTCTCAAACTCATAGTTGGTTTTTCATGATATGTAAATTCAATTCGGTGTATTACTTCAACTATCTGAATATTTGTTACGCGGCAGGGCCAAAATTGACGGGTAATTTCCGCCAGCTTTTAACATTGATTTTTTCTGGCTTGCCACTGATGCAAGATCGTGTCACTGAAATGTGAAAGAATTACGAAGAAGGCCGAATAGAGCCAGGAAAATTTTTTAACGCGCTTCCACATTGACAAACATAAAAGGGAGAACGAAAATTGAGAAAGAAGAAACTGAATTTTGAATCGAGCGATTCGGATACTTCTGAAGAAAAAGCAGTCGACGACATTTGCTCGTTTTTCAAACAATTCGAAAAAGGTGGCAAAACTGGTTCCGGTGCACAGCAAGTGGTCAATGGATGCATGAAGAATGTTCAGGATGGGACTGAAGAATACATTTGTGATTCATGTAGTAATTAATTTTAAAACAGAAACCAATAACTCTGTTTTATTAATTCAACAGTTTTCCCACCTTCTTTATAAAGAAGAATCATGGCCGGAATCACCCCACTCGTGGGGGTGACTCAAATGACCATTTTTATAATAACATTTCCAATTCTGTGTTCTCTTCTTTAACTCATCGTCCTGATTTCTTCTAAGCCGTAGTGATGTTATTATTTTATTTTATTTTATATTAAGCCTAGGTTAGTATGTTCTGTCTTCCTTTCTTACATTAATTTTTTTTCTGTATTATTTATAACCAGGTTAAATTACCGTCTTAGGTTAAGTTGAAAAACAGTCTCTGACTGAACTTCGCCTGTTGCTTGTGTCTTGTTTACCTTCTTTCGCTGTTATCTTCTGTGTTTGCAATAAAGACGCTTAATAATAATAATAATAATAATTTTCTTACATCCAAAATTTATGCATTCCCGGTCATACCGATACACACTAGAAACTTCAAACTACCAATCAATATAAAAAAACTAACAAATGTGTAACTTGCTCGATGTTTATAGCATCTGTTGCTTATGCAGTCAGAATTACCCCGGCTCCCCCAATCACTGAAACGTCCCTCTTTACGATGACGTCGCCGCATAAGTGCCACCACAGACCTTTTTCCAAGCGGACCAGCCGGTTCTCCGACGCCCTGGCATATTTTTTCGCGCCGTCGAAGAGACAATCGCGCGTAACAAGTACGCCGGAGTGTCTTCAGGCGCGCGAACGCAGCGATCAACGATCCAGCGTGGATGGCCTAGGGGATGAACGTACACGGGACGTCAGCCCCGGTACGCGAACAATCCTGTCTGCCGCCTCGCACGGTAGGCCTGCGGTTTCCCGTGGCGTGTACTTCCAGACGGAAATGCCATCGCGACTGCCGGAAACTAACGTCGAAATAGAGGACGGAGGCGAGCAACGGCCGCGATACGTACGCCTGCCATCGGCTGCCGTCTGATTCCATCTGCGGTGAGGCTTGTTGCCGCGGCTTAAAGGGGAACGCGTCTTGTTAAGGCAGACAATGGGTCGGGCAAAAATGTCTGCGAGCGGGGAAACTCTCGCCGCTGCAGGCTCGAGCGAAGCGTGCGGAAGTATCCGCGCGCGGAGCCACGCGGTATGGGAATTCTTCGCGAAGACGCAGTCGCGGCGAATTTTTCCGCGGCTCGATAGGATTCCATCGCGACGGACCGCGTTAAATGGCATTTCCACGGGACCGCTCGGGTTAAGCGAAGTTTCAAGTCCAGAGGAATAGAATTCGTAGACGGGGATGCGGCTTCTTCGGGATTTACACGCGGACGTTCGGCTCTAAGCGTGACTTTCTCGTGGAAGTTTCGCGCGGAATTTGCGCGCGAACGTTCACCTCAAGCACGATTTCCTTCGAAAAGTTCGGCCCGAGTAAAAGTTCCTTTTAACCGGCACGCTCGGAGCAAACGTTTCGCGCAAACATCGGCGAGAAACAAAATTTTCCCGGCGAACGGCCGCGCGGGGCGATCTTCCCTCGCCGTACTTTTTATTCAACGCGTCGCTCGCGCCATAGCTCGGGGCCAACAGCGAACCAGACTGTTTTCCTCGCGGTTCGATTTCAAAATATTCCGACCCTTTATCGCCGGCCGACGAGCGTTTCTTTTTTTTTAAACACTGTTATTTATTCTGCTCGGCGCGCACAACATTTCTCCTTCCAGCGTGATGCATATTTGCGCGGATGTTTGTATACGTTTCATTCAATACCCTGTCTGTTGCGAGATAGCAACGATGAATGTCGAAATCATTGTTGTCCTTATATTATTTCAGTGGCGCACGGTCGTGAAAAAATAACGAATAAAATCTTTGAAAATTCAACGCGATTAACGGGAACTTGATTGTTTTCTGAATTCAAGACTCGGGTGAAAAAGTAGGGGTGCCGTGAACCTTGGAACATTTTATTTTTAAACGAAACTGCACTGCTGATTGGCCTGTACTTGCGCGCGGACGAAAACCAATTGCAAATTGCAACGCGAGAGGCAATGCGAACGCGAACCAAGCAGAATTACGCGTGCGACTGTAACGATCATCATAACGTTCGCGAAGCCAACTGTTTTTATTACCACGAATTTGTCGATCGACGAATTCCACGAACCGTTGCCTGGTCAGCGTAAACTTTCCATCGACTATCGGTTTTCACCGCTATTTTCGCCCGCGCCTCGGCCCCGTTGATAGTTGCAGCTGGAAAAGTTCGACAACGCGTTTTCGGGTCGATATTGGGTTTAGATGGTGTTCGCTGTTTATTAAACGATAGAACGTAGCAAATTTTAATCAGCCCGAGTGTCTTGTTTATTAAAACTCGCGGGGTACTCCGAACTTCGACATTGCATCGCCGCTACCTTCGCGTGCAGCTTCGACGTTGTGTTCGCGCGAAATGAGATTAATCCCGTGTTTGAAGTGTTCGGTGAGCCAGGCCCTCTCGGGATTACAATTCACGCAATATTCGCCCGATGCTGTTACGAGGTTATTTGTAGCGCGCGACGCTCGGTGAAATTTCAATCGTTAGATTCTTCAAATGCTCTGGCGCAAATTACAAGCCCCGCCATTGCGCTGATTTAGTTGTGTAATAGGTAAATGGAATGTTCGCTTTAATCTGTTCAAAGAGGAAATTGAATACTCTTATAACGAACTTTTAGTAAATAGTTCGTTAAAAGCATGGACGTCCGCAGGAGGGAGGGGACAAAAAGGGCAAAAGGGCAAAAATCGCTTATTTTCAAAAATGATCTTGATTAAGTATTATACTAAAAAAGGGAACACTATTAAATTTCGGTTTTCAATTTTTAATTAATTTGGCGCTATAAAATGAGTTAAAAAAAGCAAGAGGGGTATATTTTTCTTCACCATTATCCTAAAATTGCCCTTCTCCCCCTGGAAAAAAGTCTGTGGACGCCCCTCGTTAAAAGTGAATTCACAGATATCAGTTCCGTTTGGCTATTATAGTGGCAATTTTTTATATTTCTTTAGTTACAATAAACTCAATTACCATACTTGAAATTAACATTATTTATTAAATGAAGAACCGATTTGAAATCGTGTACAAACCGATCAATACACTTCCCTTTTAATAATCTTTCCTTGCCAACAAATTATCATTTTATAAAAAGAGTAACGCTGCTTAATAACATATAGCTTAGAGGAAAAACTCTAGAAATAATAATAATAATAATAATAATAATAATAATAATAATCCGACTTTATTCACCACAAATTACATAAATTATGTGATAAATGGGCGAGGTTCAGCATGTCTGCTGTTTTGCAACCTAACCCCAAAACATTATAAGTCAGTAATAAAGCTAGTAAGTGTTAACACAAGACGCTACATCCGTGACGGTTCAGTGGCGTCAGTGTAACCGATCTCATTGTGTCAGCGCCAGTAACTGACACGAACCAGTATGAACCGTGTTGAGGAGAGAAAGTTCCTTCGTAGAACTCGAGGACCTGTAAAGGTGTCCTGTGTTTCGTCACCTCGCATCTGGTAAACACTTGGTCTACCGGTCCTTGTTTAACAAACAGGGGATTCGATAAATCATTTTCACTGCTTTGAAATATAAGCTCTTAGGCCGAGTTGGGACCGAGATTCCCAGAATGACGGGGAGAATAGGCAGATGGCCTCGCGCCGACCAGTTGGTGTTTTCACCGTTGCATCTTCCCTTTCTTGTAATCTTTCCATGATCCATTTCCACATCGCGTTCTCACCAATAGGGGATAGTTTTTACCACCTTTTTTTTACAAGTCACACTCCTGGAGGAGTCTCCCTAGTTTTCCTGCTCGAAGTCAGTCTCCTCTTTAGAGCAGTGGCTAACAGAACTCACAAGTATGTTACTCATATTAAATATAGTAATAAGTGTTATTTTTAAGTGAAATCACACCTCCATCTTTCATCACCCCCCATTTCAGTGGATTCTTGTGGCTTCAAGAACACCACAAAGAGAGTGACGTTCTGTCGTGGAGATTCACGACCTCCTAAGAACTAATGCTTTGCTCACAAAAAGCTGCTACATTTCAAAACAGGGAAACGATATTTTTGACCACTCACACTGACGCCTCTAAAAACGTCACGGAACTGATACGTACGAATTCGCCTTTAGTCTCCCAAACGGAGACTAAACAGAGTACCCTGCATCCTCCAGTGGAACCCAACTTTAACACTCCATGTATTACATCGAATCAAATCGCAATACAACCTGCTCCATATCACCCGATATCCTTTTCCTCCCTCTATTTCAAGCTCCCCTTCCCCCAAAAAACCCTCACCGATCGTCGAGCAAACATTCTTTCCGCGACACTCCTCATCGAGTTCTTCCGCGCCCCGTCACGTCCAATCGGCTATCGCGCGGCATTAAATTACCTGTTAATGCGTAACACCGATTATTGATTATACTGCCAAGGGGTTTGACGAGATTGCCGCCGAGCTGATTCGAGCACGGGGTCGCGACCCGCCGAGAACTTGTCCTCGGAGGACGCTCGACGAGCTAAGAGGCCAATAATAGCATTAGCAACGGTGTCGATAATCGACATTGCCCGCTAACGACGACGCTGTTCATCGGATTAATGCCGTCAGATAACTATAGCGGCGATAATTTCCAGCTCCGACTTAAGCAGCTGTGTCACGGCGCACCGCCGGAGAATCGGCGGCCCCGAAAACGACTGGAGGATCCGGGATGAGCCGGAATAACACGGGGGGTGGGGGTGGAGGACTGATTAACGCGTCCTGGCTGGTAATCGTCCTCCAGGCAATCACAGGCGCCTCCTTCGCCGCGTAATCCATGGAGAAGTCCGCGTTACAAGCGTCTTAAGGCTGGAATATTAGGCGAGGAACAGCGTCTAAGGGAACGGGCCGGGGGTTCTTCAGAATTTCTTTCAATCTTTGTCCCATCGCGGACGAGTGGAAGGACGCCGGTAAAAAAGGAATCGGGGCTGGTTTCTGGAAATTTTCGCGGCGGATTAGAGGTGTCTTTTTGTTTCCCACTCGGCCAAGATGAATCTTGCTACTTCAGGGGCGAGCTTCGAGGTAGATTAGACAGAATTTTGCGGTGGACTCGGGGCTGCCTGTGAATGCAAATTAAGTAGTCAGAGTTTCTCTACTTGCTGTGGCTAGGTGAGAGAGACTCGATGGTTTTGGGAAATTTTATTTACCTAATTGCTATTAATTAGATTGGTTACTTTTTATGGCACTGTTATTCTGTACTGCTAATTGGCATTGTTCGCTGTTTCCAGTGGTAGAGGGGGAATTATTGAGTACAGAGTGTCTGACCAACAAGGAGTTATTCTACTTCTTCCTCTACTTCTACTTAAAAGACGTGGCTCTACTTCATCAAATCATTGAAATGAATATGTTTTGATATCGTTTGTGGTCATTTCCTCGACAGAGCACACACGCAGGAATCCCTTAATACCACACGACCGGATAAAAAGTGTGAATTAACAGTAACATCAGTGTCACGGACATTGGAGCACTAATTTCGATTTGTTCTACTTGTAGCCTTTCACGAAGCCTTTGCGATCTTCACAGCGTAGAAAAAGCACGGCATGCTTTTTGTATTTAATTTCTCCTTGATATTTGATGGATATTGTAAGAGCTCTCCGCACTTTTCGCGATAGATTGCATTCCATTTGAAAGGAATAATTATTACCCGCGGCCGAACAAGAAGGGCCCCCCCAGCGGTCTCCAGCGACGGTAAAACGAAAAGCCGTCCGTATGTTTTTCCCTACGGTGGGGCAAGATTAGACAGGCCATCCTTGAAAAGCAGTACTTTTTCAGCGTGGGAGGAAGCGCGAGTCACGTAATGAAAATACGTTTCGCAGCGAAGCCAGCCGCGGGGACGTATAAATCTAATCCCTCGCAGCACGCTGCCCGCTTAAGACAATGTTCCCCGCTTTTCCTACGTTAATTCTCCGCGTCCTATTTACGGTGGAAGCCCCGGCGAATCCATGTCACAAATAATCCGTGATTTCATAAAAAGCAGATGTAACGAAGTAACTAACTCGAGGCGATATTTATGGTCACTCCGTGCCTTACAAAGCTCGCGCAGAATTTTACAAATCGATGGAACTCATTAAAGGGACTAAAAATTGCTAATAAAATGCGTCCCTGGATATTAGAATCGCAATGTTACATCACAGTTAGGGGGTCATCCTTGAATTACGCAAGGCTTTTGGGGCGGTATCACGTGTTTTCTGACGTTTTCTTACAAAGGGAGTCAGGTAGCGTCTTAGGTAATATTTTTTGAACCTAATTTTTAATATGAATAGTCTAAAAAAACGATCTTACGTCGTACACACGGAACCGAGTTGAATGAATTATGTAAACCTTTAAAAGGATTTTAATTACTGAAAAAGTGCAATGTAAAAAGTATTACGTAAGGAAGGGGAGGTGTGAGGCTGGAATATAAAATCTTACAAATTCTTATACTGGGGAAGGGAGGGGGTAAGAAACCGCCAAAATTACCCTTACGTAATTTAATGACGGCCCCTAACCAAAACAGAGAGACACACAATACCCACTATTACTATTATTTCATTGGGTAATCTCCTTTATCTTTAGTTAACAGTACAACTGATCTAGGGATAATTTTTACGTCAACAATACCCTTCACGGATCGCTCTAATAAAAATATCAACTCTACCTATAAAACTTTAGGTTTTATTTAGCTTTTTTCTCTGCATCTATCTACCAATTCAATTTCACTTTTAAATAATACCATAGTACGGCCTCGTCTCGAATATAGCTCTAGAATTTGGTCTTTTTCTTTCAAAATACGCTGCAGTAGAATCGAGAGCGTTCAACACAAATACCTAAGGTTAATAGCTTATAAATCCAGTGCTAAATAGTATTCCTATACATGGCCACAAGTGCAAGCCATTGCTGTCCAGATTAAACCTGTTAACTCTTGAAAACAGAAGAATTATATCAGACCTGATCTTTTTACTTAATGTCATAAATAGCCAATTAAATTTTCAACCCATACTAAAACCACCCAATTTGAATTTAATCACTAAGAGCTTAAGGCATCCTTTTAGAGTAAAAACTTATCGAACCCTCTATGGCAAACATAATTGCATCGATCGCATATCTAGCATTGCTAATTCTTATCACGACTAATTTGACTTTTTCTCCCATTCAATAGATAAGATACGAACAAAGCTTTTACGTCTTCTGCGTTGAATGTCTCATATTGTATATTCATGTTTTTCTTTTTTCAATTTCTTTTTCTCTCTGTCTTCTTTCCATAATTTGCGTCCGTTTTTTTTATCCCATTTTGTAATTAAATGTGCCAAAGGGTTGCCTAGCCTACCTTTTGTAATTAAAATTAAAATTAAATTAAAAATTATGTATCTATGTGACTAAATGTAGAACCTGTATGCTTCTGAAACGTTGACTTTCAGGTTCAACTATGATACTTTTGTTTTTCCTTCCTCGGGTTCTATCCACCGTTAGAGCTTATCTAGAAATTTTCGGCGCCCTCTTTAAATCGAGGACCCTTCCCATCGAACCGAAGGAGCCTATTTGTCGTCGTGGAACTACTTAATTGTTTTGCCGCAAACTCCTCCACCGTATGGGAAACGTAATCGATCTGCCTCTGCCAGTCGACTCGCGATAAAGATGAGCAGAGGTAGCAGGTGTCGAGATGCGTTCACCTGTACACCGTGGAACAACAGCCGTGAGGATATCCGGGCTTATTACGGCTACGCTTCTGTTACTACACGCTTCAAAACCGAGAGACTGGCGTAAATAGTAAAAAAAGTATCCCGTCTTTCCTCGCGGGTTTATGCCCCTGAAATTGCTTAATCGATATTCGGACAAATTCTTACGAAGGACGCAAGGCAATGAGATGAAGTTATTAATTAAATGTCTACAAGTTGCATTGTGTGGGCAAAGTAATTATCTGGTAGTGTTGCTGTCGCTATTTTTTTAGATGTTTGCTGACAAGGCAACATATCGAACCCACACTAGTCGAATTTAATGTGGATTTTGTAAGAAGTACCTCGCAGAAAAATATTTGACACGTATTTTTTGTTATCGGCAATCGTCCATGCTGAAGGGGTGAAAACAACCCCTACGGCGGGGGGTCGAAAACATATTTTCTAGAATATCACGAGAACTTTTAGGCGTAGAACTATCTATTTTTTCAAAGTGTATGCGTTTTTAAAGACAGATCGAGCCCCCTGCACAGGTTTTAGAAATTTTATTTTGTTTAAATGTTATATTAAAAATTAACACTTATTTGGTGAATCTTCTTGCAAGATGTTAATTTATTTTGACGTAAATATATACCTATATGTAAACTGTGGTTCAAAATAGAAAATATGGATATTTTGAAATTTTGATTTCTGGTCTTACAATAATAATTATTGTCTATTTACTTTATTCTCACTTTTTGAGAGAGGGAGTTTTCGAGCATGTGCCGTAAAAAGCTACCACACACGTTGATGACATCTGGAGTCATTAAGTTTATTATACTTTGCCAGTTGTTCAATGAATGGTTGCCTCTGGTATAAAAGTTAGGTGGACCCCAAATTTAGGGGCTGTTTACACCCCTTCAATATGGACGATTATCGATAACAAATAATACGTGTGAAATATTTATCTGAGAATTACTTCTTACAAAAGCCCCGTTAATATGCAGTTTCTGTTAAAATGCAGAGTAATTTAACGAATTTCGTGTGAATTTAATATTGTACCGTGGGAACGGTCGTTGAGTGCTTTTTATGGTTAGGAGAGAGCTCTAATTGTATAAACCGAGCTGTGACACTTACCAGACCCAACGACCATCTGGGAAAACTTAGCTCGAGGAGGCCCACCCTCGCACAATCGGGGTACTGTCTCGCACCCCTACCAGAGAAAGCGTGTTTAGGTCGCAGATAGCGAGACACAGTGCCAAGAAATTAAAATTTCAGACCAGAAGGCAGCGAACCTTTGCTAGAGACAGTGAGAGTTACAGAAATAGTAAAACTTGGTCAATGTTCCGGGCACGGTAAGTTAGAAGTCACTTGTAGATTCAACAGTTAACCGAGAGTAACTATACTATTGTAATTTAATAATGCAGTGCCGAGTTCAGTTCTGGGTAACCCTTACTCTACAAGACGGCACATTCTGTGCAATATTCCGTGGCATTAACAGAGTAGAATTTGTCCTGCCGCCAGCAACATAAATACATCGACTCGTACTACTTAGAATACACGCTGCGCCGTAGTGACTTACACAACACTATCCTTAATCGCAAAATCAGGGATCTGAAACGACAGTTATTTTAAAATTTTTGTTGGAAATATCATTTCCATCAAGTAAACATTAATTTTTATTTAAGTGGAAACCAGTTATCATTAAATCTCAAAAGAATTTCTGAAAAGATGAAATGACTAACAAATACTAATTTTTAATTGTTCTTTATCGACGGCGAAAATTGTTTCTGGTTACATTCGATCATCGTCAATTATTATTATTAACGTTCCTGATAATTAATATTCATTGATAACACGAAAAAAATTAATTACAAAACTTATATATTTTAGTAAGAAAAAAAAAATGGTAAGGAAATATATGAAACGAAGAATAGTATAAAATATATTGAACTACGATTTACCATTTTTCGTCTTAATAAAATATATATACTTTGTAATTAATTTTTCTCCATGTTGTCATTGAATATTAATTATCAGTAATGTTAATAAAAATAATTGAAAATGATCGGATGTAACCAGAGAAATTGTTGCCGTCGATATTGGTTCGCGGTAATCGGAAACGAAACAAAAATTCGAATCATTGATAATAGATACAGTTAACCAAAAAAAAATCCGTTCATTTATATTGGTTACCAGTAACCAAAAAAAAATTCCGTTCATTTATATTGGTTACCAGTAACCAAAATTAAACTTCCATCGTCGATAATCGTTATTGGTAGCCAAGAAAAATTTTGATCATCCATAACGGTTATTCGTAACCAAAATCATTTCCTTAAAGATATTAACTCCTATACCATAACTTTTAAATTTTCTCTTATAACAGTCATGATGCCTGCGCAAAATACATTAAGAGGTAAATCTACAGCACGAAACGATTTCCAATAAAAATGTTTAACAACGAAATCGAGCAGCTGTTCATCGGCCGCGCACGAAGTTAAAAGCTCCATTTCCAATCATTTCGATATTCAACGGCCACGGGAGCCATGCACCGCGACGATAGTAGCTATTCGTCACGGTTATTTATACAGAGCACCCTCTCGCTGTTATTTCCCATTTCACGATTCTCCCGAGCGTTTCCACGGTTTCAGCTGATGCCGGGCGAGACCTCGCGACTCTTTGAGTTCAGGGCCGCGGATCACGTCGTGGCGCCCCTTTCCGTCGATCGGCCAAGGATTTCCAATGCCAGCCGTCGAATATCGGTAATCAGTTTTCCCGTGTACGCTTTAACGCGAGGACAATGGGTGTTTAGGTGAATGGCAGGTTCGAATTACACCGTCCGTAATCAGGGCCGTTGAAAGCGCCGGCCTCTAATCAGAATGCGTATAGCTGGGTCTGCCCGGTCGCAGGGAGACACGTTTGCGGAAAAATATCGACGCGCGCGGTCCGAGATTTGCGGTGAATAATTTTGAAGCACGGGCCGCCATCGTGGTCGCACGAATCCCGGAAGCGGGATTCGAAATCGTCGGAAACGGGCCACCCGGCAACCGGATGGCTCGAACGCGAATTTTATCGATAATCGCGTTGCCGAACGCGCTCGCGAGTTTATTGAATTAAACTTGCGCCCTGGAAATATTACCGCGCGCAGCGATCGTGTTTTCAAAAGGGGCTGTATGAATTTTGGTTGGCTAGTAATTAGCTACTCGATGTAGTTTCCCGATTTTCCTCCATCAAACTATCTGTTCGGGTTATTGGAGAGCTTTTTAGAAGCATGAAAGACTCAGTAGTTTCTCATATTTTTATCAAGATCGTCTCTTCCCCATTTATGCTTCAATGTTAGTGGAGCTTTTAATGAATCTCAGTATGTTGACACGGCATTTAAATATTATTAAAATTTCATCGATAAATTAGCAATTCTGCTTCTTGGATTACATTTAATCTAAGGGGCACCAAAATCACAATTTAATTATAAATTTATAATACTTTAGTGGACTTTCCTCAAATATATCCATACTAGAAGTTTAATGTCCATAAACTCTCTATCGAGGAACCTTTAAAGCAAATTCAAAATGTTTTCATTCCATCTCGAAATCATCGCTAGAAACGCAGCCATGAAATCTCGTAGTAAAGGAAGCGTGCTTAAGCCGGTTAGCGAGGAAAACTGTTTCGCGAAGTATTTATGGAACACGCGCGCCCGTTCAAGTTTCGCGATGAGAAATTCTAACTGGACCCGTTTCGCGGATCAACGAACCAGGTGGATTTCACGTCGAAGCCCTCTCTGCTCCACGTTGCATTGTTACCCTTTGAAGGAGCAACGGGGCGAGCCGAGGAGACGGCGGGGCATGGCTTAATGGTCACGTGCGAATGAATTGAAACAGTGGATCGACTTGGATACCTGTGCCAACCATTTTCAGGGCCCGCGGGCAAAGGGGGCGCAGGGTTAAACCCCGTTAAGCCTGAGTTAAACGCCGTCATAGCGTGCTGGTATTGTCTCCCGCTTAGTGTCGCTCATGAAGGTAAATAGAATATTCCCGTGCGCCGACTGGGATCATTTGCCCCGAGAAATTAATTCTACTTCCGGCGGAGTTCGGAGGACCACGAAGTCGTCGCACTGGATAAGAACTCCGTAGAAAGAATATTAATTTCGGTTTTGAAGTTTGTTCCGCGCTACCTACTTTGGATTAGAAGTCGAGTGGTATAGCGGTTGAAAGTAGGGGTGGGATTAAGTTCGATATGTACTCGCGAAACTAAGTCGAATCCAATAAAAAAAAATTCATTTTATGGGATTGGATTACTACTCATAACAGATGTTCAATTCTACGTACTTGTAAACTACTCAGATCATACAAGCTGGCTTCGAACTCTGGAACAAGTATCCGTAGGATTCGAATATGTACTTATAAGTACTTTGAGATTTAAAAGAATCGAATTTCGTATAAGTAGTAATTGAACCATGGAAGACAGTGATTTCGGGAACAAAACGAAAACAAATCACACAATTGCAGAGAAAAGTCCCCGTTAAAGCACTCATAAAATGTTCGAATCTACCTGTTCGGGTTTCGATTATACTTGAAAGTACCGTTAACGTTTCTTAAAGTAGGGTAAATGTACCAGTAACTGAACACGTACCAGTGAATGGACATTTTTTACTAAAATGGGTAAAATAAGTTATTGAAATAAGCAACTAATTAATTAGACACTTCTTTTAATTTCTTGTTCCATATCTAAACATTTTTTGCAGCACGTGGAATCAATCGCGCTGTAAAAATAATTTTATAATATTGTTCATTCTTTGGCCTTAAGTGTTCGTTTATTGGTGCGTTTACCCTACTTATAGAGAGCTCGAACGAATTTCGTCCAGGTTTGAGTCTATTTATGTAAAAGTACCTATTGCTTTTCTTTTTCCAAGTACTCGTGAACTGTTCGAAAGTATCCAGTCAGATTCGAACCTATTTCAAATATACTTCATCCCACCACTAGTTGAAAGCGTTAATTGTTAGGTCGAGACGGGCATTAATAATTGAGTCTGTGACAAAGATGATGGGGAAAGATCGAGAAGTTGTGAATTTGTAGTAAAATCTTCTTTGCGAATGAAGATTGTAACCTAATACTTATTCGTCTTTATTCGACGAGCGCTTGAATTGGAGTTAGATTATCTCGCATTATTCTACTGATCATTAGTAGATCCTTGGTACAATTCGTTACTGGCTCCTTGACTTGATCCGTTATCAGAATCCTCTCGGAATTCCTTCTTTTCATGGAAGGCATCTCGAAGGAAACAAGCTATGTAAAAATCTTTGGAATCCAAACAGAATAGAGGGTATAACTCTGGGAGAGTCACTTTATGACAATTTCCATTTATTATATCGACGATGAATGATATTCCAGTAATAGTGGGACTAATAACAATCCTCCCAAAAGAATTGGTAAACATATTCCTTCAATCGTAGTTTCATTTAATAACAAAGATCCCAATTTATCTTCCTCCTTAAAATAGCATAACAATATGTAACGACTAAATATAAAAAATCCTTATAGCACCTTCCCCCATATCGTTCTCCTTCGTTTACTGACGAGCACGATCCCCGTGAATTATCCCCTTCCACCAGCAAAATTACTTTCATTAACGACCAATTAATATAATCAATTACAGAGCATCGCTAATTGCTCCAAAAACAAAGGCATTCGTTATTGAATTGCCCGTTTCAGTTGCGCCCCTTCCCCAAACGTCTACCCTCATGTAAAATTCAAACGCAATAAAACATGGAGGAAACATATTCCGCGGAAAGCACCCACCCCGGGATCGAATGGCGGAGCGATTAACCGCGAAAAACACGCGACCGGCCGTATTTATCGGTAAGGGCGCAACCATCACGGCTCGCGCGCATCCATAATTCGACGCGTGACAGGATGGTGCAGACGTCGAGCGTTTTCTCGTCGAGATGTGGTCCGCGGGAGGCGGAAAGGTCGCGTAGAAGCGAGTCACGGTGAAATCTCTCGTGCGAAATGGGAGTCTCTCTGACGAACGGCGAGAAAAAAAAAACGGACGTACGGCGATTTTTCTCGAGCGACTGTTCGCGTTTCCGCCCGATTACCGTCGACGCTGCGATCAGAAAGGCTGCTAGCCCTCGCAACCACCCTGTGCATGCCTCTTGGCGAAACGCTCCACTCGTCAACGCTACATTCGGTCGAATGTCCCGCGGAGAAATCGTCGGGAAGGAGACTAATTCCTCACGCGCGCGCTCACGCTTTATCTTCGTTTCAGCCGTTGGCCAGGAAGCTCGAGAGCGTTGCTCGCGGATTTAGGACGTTAAAAACCACCCTCGATCCTGGCTGGTTGAAAGAGCTCCGAATTAATTAGCCGTCATTAATATCCTTTTAATATCGTCCGCCTTAAATTATCCGTCGCGAGGCGAGACTGATACCGTCCCGAGTCGCTACGTGCTCCGCGGACTCGGCAAACGGAAAGCTGCCGAGGAATTTTTCACGCGTACAGCCACTTACACTCACCCTCGCCCACTTGCACTTCGTTCGTCCTGGATGCTTTCGACCATCCGGGGAATGCTGGAGAAACTCGTCACGGCTGCGTTTAGTAATTCGCCATCCCGATTCCAGAGAGACCGCGGCGATTGTTGCGTGGATGTTTACCGACGACAAAGAATATCGAATTACAATAATGCTTCTTAAGCTGAAACCACCAGGAATGGAGCGCCTACGTGCCGCCCGCAATTTCGTTTCAGAAATTGTCTTCGAAGTTCAATAAGAAATCCATCGGTGGAACCACTATCCCAATGTATTCCCGATTGCGAGCGACCGTTACCGAGGCAGAAAAACGCCGAGCAATTTCGGTGGTCGGCGGTAATTTACGACGCGGACTGCGGCTTACATCTAGAGGTGTTCGACCTCTTCGATCGGTGCATCTTGCTGGCACTGACCGCGCTCGCGAGATGTTTATGTCCATTTGAATTCCAATTAATGGCACGTCGAGGACACTTTGGAACGCGTGACATATCGCGGCGCATTGTTCCGCCGGCGGCGTCGCCGACCGGAAATGCTGCTCGACTCCGCACTGTTCGAAGGGCCCCCCTGGGATCGATCGCCACCACCACCGCCTGCCCCTGAGCCCCTGGTCCCGGCGACTTTTCCTCTCTGCCGCGCCATTATTTCGCGATTTCACGGTGCCTCTCGTCAAACGGGAACCAGCGGGATGCAATATTTCATGGATACTTTCATTGAACACCGCCGTGGCGCAACCGATATCTGAATCCACCAACTATAAACCACCCTATACGTAGAAAGCTCTCTAATTACAACATTTGCTAATCCTCCGCGCTCTTCGCTAAGCGGCTAACGATATCGCGGATATTCTAGAATATCGTGCCGTTGGCGAGGAACGATTATTGTAGATTTGCTAGAAATTTAGTTATCGAGGCTGAAACATAACGCAAATGCCACTGAATAATTCACTGTTTCAAAATCCTTATTGACTCGCGATTTCCTTTTAATTATAGAAGTATTAACTCAAATAACCTGCGACCTCCGCCCTTCTATAAGATAAGGTAAATTTAACGAGGTGGATAATTCTAATTTAATAATATTCAATTATCTTATTTACTGCGCGTGCATCTCAGCAACCAGCTTTTTCTTTTTTCGTTTCTAAAAAATCAGCGTTACATCATTAATAGAATATAGCAATGTAACCATATTAAAATAAATAAATAAATGCTAAGAATCGTCCAGTGCCTAAAAATAACCGCGGTGACCGCCCAGAAAACTTTTCGCGGCCCCCTTGGGGATCACGGCCCACAGGTTGGGAATCACTGCAATAATTAGATTAAGAAAGTTAATATTCCTGTTCTGCCTGTTACGGTTGGTTGCTTTATAAACCTTCAGGGAAACGAGTTATTCAGTCGAAACTCGATGAACAGCGCCCACGCCCAATTTTCCTCAGCGATCTTACAATTTCGTCGCGACGGAGCGCTGTCGCGTGCACATTTTTCCAAATGGCCTTCCCGAAGCAACAATAGCCCGGCGCGAGGCGAGTACATGGGCAGAAATTTGTCGAGCTGGCGATTCGGTATATCGACCGGGACACCCCCGATCATCGCGCGAGTTATGAAAACAGGTGGGAGGCGTTTGGAGGAAGTGGAACGCCGGGTATTGCCGGAGTATTCGAGCTTATAAGACGCTGGGAACGCCGGAAGTCGGTGTTCCCTGCAGGCCGGTCGAGTCGGAGGGCTGGTCGGTCAGGGGTGGGGAGGGCAGCCCGGAATTTTTCGTCACTCGGCATGCCTGCCACGTACATGACGCAAATTGAAATTCTTGTTTCGCTCACGGGTATTTGTCGTCTCGGCCGATCTGCGGACGCTCCCGATATCGATTCTCGTCTTGCCGCGCTGGCCCACCTCCGCCAGACGATCGTAATGATTTTATTGTACAGTCGAATTCTCGTTACATCTTCTCGGGCTCGGCATACGAGTCTAATTCTGTTCTGTCCGAAGCGGGGCTGACTTGAGCAAAGGGGAGAGAAAGCAAGCAAATTGTTCCGTGCTTGGGGAGTAAATTCTTGTGTCTCGCTGAAGTGGGATGTACGACGAGCGGGGGGGTTGATTTTAAATTTCGAAATTAAAGGTCGTCCAGTTGAGAACCTAAGCAGGTTATACGAGTGTACGTTTCGTGTAGAAATTTCAGCGACGGGAGCTTGAAATTTATTACAAAAAAATAGCTTTCTTGGGGTTCGAACAGGTTTGGATGTTAGTTATTCTTCTAGAAGGAACGAATATTTATTTATAACGAATGAAATCGCTCGTGGTTTCGGAAGCTGTGCGAGATTCGAAGGGAACTCGGCGTTTCCCAGCAGTTCGTAGACACTCGTTCGCGATTCCATCGTCGTGATTGCACTCTGTACATCCGGGGGAATTAAATCGACCCTCTTCTCGATTGGGTGCGAGAAAGGTGGCGGCCAGTTAAATGGCTCGCCGCGTGAAACTTGTTTTTGCATTCCATTATCAGAAAGGGCGGCACCGTTGCAGTGAGAAATTTCCCCGAACACGTACGTACGTGCACGCTCCCCCAGTTATCTATACGTTTTATGCGTGCACGTGTAACGTACACGTGCCTATTACACGCTGACCGAACTACGGTCGGCCAGATACCGCATCGATCGCATCCCGCGGGAACGGAGTTCGTCCCAGAGACCTGTGCTGGCGATTATTAAATTGCTTTGATTATTAATTTCGCGATAGGGGTAGTATATCCGTGTAGAATAATTGGACTTCGCCGGGGGAGTTTGAGGAAAGGGAGGGATACGGTGTTTGAGAAGTGTCGCGTTAGTAAAATGTTAAGCCCAATACATATCTCATTGTCGGTTAATTATAACAGTGCTTCTAGTAATTTCCTCAGGGTTTATCAGGTTTAAATTTGATCACCATCACACATCATTTTAATCCCACAAAATGCATATTTTTTACAAAGCAAGCATGTTTTTTTAAGCTTATGATGTTAATAAACATTGTGTCAAAGAACAAGCCGCAGCTTCAATTTATTTCTTTGTAATTGATTGAAAAAGAAGTGCTTCATTTTCGACAAAATCGACTGCCTATATAAGAAATAGAAGTGGACATTATTTAGGCCGAATTTAGCTACCTGATTAATTATAATTTTTATTCACATTTTTGTGAAGGCATACTAAAGGATCAGTGTGCACACATATGTGTATAAAATGATCCCTACGGTGTGTGTATAGTGATCTCCGGTGATTGTTTTATACCTACTGATGGTAAATAAGACGAACATTAAAAAGCAGTAGATTTATAAACATTTATTTAAATCAAACCGTAATTAAAGTCAGTCAGAAAATATACGAACAAAATAAGTTAATATTTCGAATCATCCAGCAAACACAAATAATAAGATCAGGTTCGCAGACACAATTTTTTTCGCGCACCACCTGGGATTCCTGGGATCATTTTACTCTGCTAGAGAGGGATCATATTACCACAAACACCCCTTTCACATTCAGTGGTTGAATATAACGCCAAATTACACGCGGTAACGAAACGTATCTACATTAAATTATTGTTGAATTATTGTTATGAAATCCGCAAAAAAAAACAGCTGTCACATTAAACCTTTTAGGACAAGGGTACACCACATTGAGAAATACCTTACCTTGAATAGAAAACAGTAATTTTTGACTTTTTCTTGTTTATAACACTAACGCTGATATTCGCGTGGCACTGCGTGCGACACTTAACGACGTGAAGGCAGAACTGTTCTACAGGGTTTATAAAAAGTGATGGACACAAAATTACCAATTTTTTTACGTCGAAACGGTGCATCCGCAGCATATGGATCGTTTTAAACTTTTGCCTTCTCATTGAGCAGATCACGTTGTTGCAAACAATCTTTAACATTAATTTTCAATGTTATAAACAATTTTGCGATAAGTTTCTTACTAAGATTAAAAATATCATTTAATCAGATTCTATTTTTACCATCCACTGGCTAAACAGAGGTGGGATTTGTATATAGGCTAATTGTAAGTAGACTGCAGCCTAGGAGCAGCAAATTTTGTGGTGCGTCAAGTTTTGGGCGAAAGAAATTGAATTGTTATGAACAATTTTGCGATAAGTTTTTTACAATAATTGTCGATCGATCCACAGGCGTAGATTCACCCCCGAAAGCGGTGTCCATCATTTTTTATACACCCTGTACATCGATATTACGAACAGCCAGTAATCAGAAAGCAGTTGCACGACATTATTCTACGTTCTACCGATGGATGTACTTTAAATCGCTGGAATATTATTTGCGGATTTCAGTGCACCGCGACGCGTCGTTTTCTCGTGGTTCGTAACCAATTTCTCGCCGACGGGAGAAGTTATCCCGCTAGATGGAAAATATTATTCCTTTTTTTCCCTCTCTCCTCATTCCATTTTTTCCCCACATTTATTCACACGTGCAGCGGTGCCACCTCTGTCAATTTTTATTTACTCAATGCATTTTCGTCTGGAAACAATTTGTCGCGCGTCACAGTGGAATACGTTCGTTTTATTTATTTGCCGATCGGGTAAGTTAACAGCACAGTACTTCAATTTCCCAACAGCAGATCGCAAAAATTTTAAGTGCTCCTAACGCTCGTGCCTTCGATCGATTAGGTGTCGATAAAACATTCAACCAAACGGGAATAGAATTTCCGAATTTTAGCGAGAAAACTTTTTAGGGGAATATTTTGCTGTATCCTTCTTCCTCCGATATTAGCGATTTCATTTCGCTTGAACGTTAATAAGTGTTTACGCCTCTGCTCCTCTAGGTAAGTTTTATTTTAAGGAGTACATATTAACACGTTCCGCGTTGAACTTGAAATCCTCCGGTTTTCATTACAAACGAGTTTTTAAACATAAGTTTATTTTTGTGGGTCAGCGGCTTTCGTAAACGGATAGGGAGAATGGGAAGAGATCCTTGCAAGGTAGGGAAACGTTGACGAAGATGGGACGAGGGGTTCCAACACTCAAGAATTATCTTAATACTCCCTCTGCTGCTCTCTGTCTACCTCAACCCTTCTCCATTGGCTCTTTCTCTTACCCTCCAGGGAGTAGACACTTTCATTGGCTTCGTATCCGCTGACAGACGATTACCCTTGCTCAAAAGGACAAGTAAAACCGGCCTCGATAGATTCAACATTGTTTTATCAGGGCTACCAGCCACAGAAAGAATTTAATTTGTGTGTTAATCGAAGCGAAAATCTTCGATCCTTGACAAGAAGGTTCATGAGCTAAAGAGGAGAATAACCATTTCTCGGATGAGAACGAAGAAGAACACTGGACCACGAAATTACTTCGACTACATTCAAATTACTTTTCTTTCAAAGGTTCCAACGACGCGGAAGTGGAGAGGAAATTTAGAAATACTGAAATATTTGAATATCTCTCGAAAATCCTGTGATTAGATTTGAGATATAAAAATCGATAATTCTCTGAACTTAGGCTTTGGGAGAAAAACGGACTAACCCACATTTTTTGCAAAATCGAGTTAGTAGCAATAATATATTCCAATAGGCTGCATTAATCAAATAAAATGGGAAAAATTAATTTTGGTATTCGATATCAGTGATCCCAGGATATCCCCCAGAAAAATGACTCCCGAATCATAAAGCTCGATGCAACTTACCTCCGAATTGTAAAATTCCGCTGCTACTATACAGAACATTACGCTGATCGGGATTTAGTCGTAAGACATCGCACTATTTCACCAATCAGAAGTCTTTATCAGCTCCGGCGATGCTACTATGCTTCCACTATATCCCAGGAATCGATGGTCGGCAGGGCCGTTACATCTTCTAGAGTTATCGATATTAGATTCCACGACTCTGTATCGCCGATAATGGTATCCGTATCCCCAGGGTCGTCGACGTCGAGTCCCGTCGATATTGGTAGCTACGTCTCCAGGGTCGTCGATATCGAGTCTTACGACTCGAGAGAGAGTTTGACATCCAGTCACTATCGACTCGCATGACCCTGCGGTTTTCGGTATCGGTTCTCGCGACCACGCTGGTTATCTACACGGTGTCCCGTGACCGCTGTCACTGCTTCTCGCTTCCATGACTGGAGCGATTTAGGGAGCGATCCAACTGGTCCACAAGCACCGATTTAACATCGAAAAAATTCTAAGAATCCATAACTGCGATAGAAAATCCCGTTGAGGAACGCGAGCCTTCGCATAAACTCTAAGGACGCATAAGGGTGTCCTGTATCCTGAAAGTTCATCTGGCAGACACTTTGTGTCAGTCGAATTCACAGTTCCAAGTATCGAAAATGAAGGCTATTAGCTCCAATCAGGGCCGAGAATCCCAGGATAGCAGAAACAATAAACAGACAGATTCACTAACACTTTTATCAAAGTCTTCCTTTCCTGCAGTTTTTCGCTATTTATTATCAAACCATTTCCCGCCAATAGACAACGTTTCCTACTACTGATCTAACGAAATTCCACCCCTAAAGGGGATCTTGTCCTCAGACCAATTATATAGGGGCCTCAGTGAACATTTATACCTCAGTCATACCTTCTTACCGTTTATAGTCAAATACATAATGCAGTGTTATTGTTACAAATGCAGTGTCTCCATCGTTCAACGCAAACCTCCATCTTCATCATCCTCGAACCCAGTGAATTCCTGTGGTTTAAACCAGCACAGAGAAAGTGGCGTGATACGTCGCCGGAGATTCACGCCCTGCTGAAAAAGGCGACGCTTCGGCCACAACAAGCCTCCCTTTCGCAAGCACTTCGTTTGCAGCCATTGGCAATTAGCAGATCAGGGGTCTGGCCTCGCTCAGATACAATTAGATTTCGCGTGAACGTGAAAGCAAAGTTTCCCGCTGAAATTCCTCGCAATCCTGTTCCCAGGTTAACTAATACGCCATTAAAACAATTCTCTTCGAAAGCCGGTCGCGATCGTTCGCGCGATAAACGAGATGACACTTAAATGGCGAGTCCCAGCCACGAAATTCCTAGTCCCAGGAAACGCAACCACGGCTCCCTTACTCCTCCGTTTCCCGTCGCGCTCATCTTTTCCATCGGCTGAAAATTTCGCAGTCCGTTTCTCCTCCTCCCATTCTGTCTCTGTCTTTTTGTCCCGCGACCGACGAGCACCCTTGGGCGATAATGCGGACAAAGCTGGACTCGATCGATTTAACATCGTTCCGGCGGCGATACACGCTCGCGAGTGTGGAAGGGACAGGCGCCTTTTTGGTCCTACAGACACGCGGAGGGGGGGGGGCAATGGGGGAGGGGGGGGGGGTAGCAGGAGGGCGTGAAACGCTCTTGCAAGAACTATGTTTGATCCGCCACAGTAGGTAATTCGCCATCGACGTGTCCCGCCTAGCGCGAACCACGCTTCATTCCCTCGACTTTCTATCCTTTTATTACTTCCACGTGTGTTTACCGACCGTATCCCGCGATCGTATCGCGTTTGACACGTCACCGTCATCCAGCGAAACCTGTATCGAGGGAAATGATAAAGGGGAGTGGTAAAAGGAGACAGAAAAGTGCAAGTTTCTCGTTAGTGGGAGATAGAAAGCACTATTGCGTTGCCGTAATAATCCTCCGCTTCGCACTTTCCAGATTAATATTACCCTTTCATTGGGCATTAATTTTGAGGAGTGGACTGCGATGGGATTTAAAGAAATATACGGAAAGTGGTCTGCAGCCACCATGAGATAGACAATTTTAACTCGTTGTGGTCACACCTTCTTATAATCACAAATTAGTCGCATGAGGTTCACTGCACCTCAGCGTCATTTTTGAGTTGCCATATTTATATTTTTGAATCTCTTAACCTTTCAGTCATAATTGTACATTCGTAACACTGTAATGTAAGTTTCAATATAATGAAATTTGTAGTTGAAAAGAATAGTTGAGGAGAAAAGCGATTTTTCTTGTTAAAATTCACCAAATTTTTCAAGTTCTATATTCAGGTCTATGATTTTACAGACGTAATGACAAAGAAAAAAATTGCCCGGGGTGCGATACACCCAGTGCGAGCGCGAAGGGTTAAGTTACAAACTTAGGGTGTTGAGGAGGATGGTAGAAGAAGAGAATTAGGAGATACGTTGTTAAGCATGATAATATGTTTATCACAGAATATGTATGTAGTAATTTACGTTATTACGCACGGTGGTATTTTTCCTTTCACGCGTTCGACAATTTCAGGAAGCGAGAGTCGGTCGTGATCGAAATGGAGCGGTTCGGATCATTGGAACTCTCGCGGGACAATTTCAGTGATAATGAAGAACGATTACCGTGATGAATCAACCGCAATTACGGGTCTGTGCTCGACACGCGGAAATGGCTGAGACTGATCGGTCTGCTCACTCGTCAGGACGACTCAAGGACAGGAGTAGTCATCGGTAAGTTATTTTGCCAGTGTTGCGTTATGCAGTAGGATGTTATCGCGTTGACATTTAACAGTAATGCGATGTTTCTTCTGGTTAAAAATGCAATCTGTGATCATTAAAACGTTACTTGCACTGCTTGGCGATGTCACCGAAGCGTTGCTGTGGTAGAGAAATGTTGAGGAAAATTTCGCTGGTAATATGTGTGACGTGATTATGAGGAAGATGGACGTGGTAGTCGCGTTGAACGACAAGTTAACATCCGTTTAAACGAAGTGCTGCTAATTTCAATATTATTCGTCGTGCATTGCGCGATTGTTTGAAAGGTAAACGGACGCGTGTAACATGTCGAATTCTAAGAAATGAATTTCGATTAATTAGAAGAACCGAGACGCCGAATGTTGATAGAAGTTTCGATGCCACAAGAAATCGGAAATGTAGTTCGTATCGTTTTATTTCCAATGCACTCTGTGCAATTACACACTCTTTAGAAAAAGAATTGCTGAGCAACAATTGTTTCAGAGTCTACCAAAAAGCGTTCTGATATTCGTAGGTCCGCCAGCTTTTATAGTAATGGCATTGTACAGGGAACGCTCCCGCTCGATGGAATAAATTTCCCAGCCCGCTTTTGTTCCACGGCGCTTTTTATTGTCTCTTTTTAATAAACACTGCATGCGTATTTCATTGAACACGCGAACGAACGCGGCCAACAATCGATTTCGCCGTGCTAACATACTTCTTTCGGTCCCTCGAATCGTATGTATTTCTCTCCCCTCAGAATATTTGCAAAAGCAAGCATGGAAACAAAACTATGTATTCACGTTCTCCGAGATATTATGTTTTCGCGTGCGGTACGATTAATACGTCCCGATTCTAATAAATTAGGACGAAGAGAGTCTGTTGGAAAATATTTAAATGGAAAACGAAAGTAGGGACGAGTTCCTCCTCTAACACGCCGATCCTTTTATACAGAATACAATAAATCCTAAAATATTCTAATCTACTCCTTCCTTATAAATTAAGAGGTATCACACAAATAAAAACTTCAAGTGTACAGAAACTTGCGATGAAAATTCATTTCACGTACGTATCTCGCGTTAAGCGAGTGCGTCTGACATAATACTGATACTCTTCCCTGCGTCAGGGGTCTAGTTTCTGTTACGTCACGCTCATTCTCCCCTCTACTGAGGATCTCGAATACCATACAATACAAGTTTACTCGCGTTTAAGGGAGGGGAAAACATAATAATAAGTTTCGTTTAACAATTCTTTAAAACCACCACCTAACAACCCTTTCCTTTATATTCTAGTATCCAATACCTATTCGCCAAGCAGGGACAGTGCCGATTTAGAAGCGCGATAGAAAACGGTCCCAGATATATGCTTAAAATAGTAGTCCCAAATTCCAAGAGTGTATCGCGAGAAGTGTACCCTATTACGTCACGAGGAATATCGTCTGACAGTGGACGGGCGGTTTCCCCTGCGCCACAGCACGGCCGTCTGACAGAATACGTACACTTTCCACTGCACTCAGACGATCGACAACGCCACAAGCGTTCCAGACGTTCCCCCCTCGAGATTCCTTGGAGGCGATCAAGTGACCAAGCCGCTCGGTCACCATCGTCCCCAGCAATCGGTCTCCCGAAAGAATGTCCCCGGCGGTCGGCTCGAAATTGCCGATTAGCCTGAGCTCGCGTCTGCTCTTTCGCGGACAAGTGGCTGCCATTATCAGGATTGCAGCCGCTGCATTAGGTAAGATCCAGCCTGTACACATTCTCATCGGGATAATGCACCGCTAAGTGGATGCTCCGTACGTGTTGCGACTCCGTAGCCTATCAATCTTGATCTGGGGGGCGCGCGCGCGCGCGCGCGCACCCAGCCTCTCGAGCGGCCGCGTATTCGAGGCACGTGTGCGCGGGCGCCTGTATCTGTGTGCGCGGCGATTCACGAGCACGGAAACGCATTAACACCCGCATACGTAACACGACGGGGGACGTATGACATGCACGTAGGCGTAAGTGTCCAGGAATACGTAAGACGTACAGACAGGGCGCGCTTTCGTTGGGGTTGCCAGCGACGTGGAGCGTACTCGGGAACGCCCCAGCAACGTACACAGGCTGATTCGCCATGTATTAGCACTTTACCTCCCTGCATCCCTACGCTCGGGCTAATATCGCGCCGTGTCTGAGCGATCCCAGTGTTCTTCTTGCGCTGGCATTAAGTACCGGGGTGGATTGAAAATTCCCCGACCTCGACGGCCATTTTGCAGATCAGGACGAGAAATTTGACTGGGCCGGGATCGTGGAATTACGATCAGTGACGGGTCAAGTGTAGAAATTTGAAAAAGGACTAAGGTAGATGTCCCCATTACGGACCGCGTCCCCATTAGTGACCAAATTATTCATTTATATTGTTTATTGCAACACAGAAAGCAAAATATCAACCAGAATTCATTTATAGTTTCATACGTTATTTATGTAGCCGTACAATCATCTTTAAGTAAATTCACATGTAAATTAGGACTTGGTCATTGACATGAAAGTTGACAGATCAAGAGACACGGTAGTGTCTCGCGCCAAGTATATATATATATATATGCGCAGCGCAAGACACGGAGTGGCTCTATTACGCGACGACTCGCTATCAAGAACCCTGAGATTTCCGAATCTCAATAACGGCTGATCCAATTAGATTTTGAATGGTCTTAATGGATAGCTTGGGTTTGATTTACATGAGAAAAGTGTCTTCGTTTTGTTCCTCCGGGCCTTATGAGCTGAGATATTTCGATGTAAAGTTGCAATTTGCTGAATTTTATGTTCTTAAAATTCAGCATCGTCATAGTCATCGTCCTACACTTCTAGGCAAGAGGGGAGTATGAAAGGGTGAGGAAATGTCTCTCAGGCACGTTGTTCATTGGATGCGGGCATCGGCCAATCGCGTAACAAATTGTTGTCACGTGACAGCTAGCCAGAGATATTATAACCTACCAAGTGCTAAGTGTCAAATAAATTGTTGTCACGTGACAGCTAGGCAGAGATATTTTAACCTACCAAGTGCTAAGGGTCAAATAAAGTAAATTGTCGGAATTTGAAATGTCACGAGTTTTTACACTAATAGGAGACTGAATTATTGTCTCAATTAACAAGGTAAGTCGCCAAAATTTTTCAAATAGATTTCTTATGTAGAGTCGCAGACTTGGAAGTTGTCTGGAGAAGGTTCGACAGAGAAGCATCTTCTTTCGCACAAGTTTCCACAAATTAATATATTGTTTTTATACCAGCAAACAATTTTTACACAGGCTCGAATAAAAATGAAGGGGACGCCCAGGCTTGGATAGAAATGAAGGGGACGCACAAGCTTGGATAGAAATGAAGGGGATGCACAGGCTTGGAGGTTGTCCAGAGAAGGTTAGACAGACAGAAAAACATCTTGTTTCGCACAAGTTTCTGGAAAGTTGTCAAATAAGGTAAATCGACAAAATTTGTCAAAGTAGCGTAGCATTAAGAATTAAGAAAATTATAGCGTACTGCTTGCAACGTTGAGCAAGTCACATTAGTGAAGAAAGTACGCTGAAAACGCATCTCCCTTGATACTTTTCAATCTCTTTTGGAAAGGTATTCCTAATACTTTATTAAAATCCACAGTAGTTCCTACGCTATTCATTAATTTTATTAGTTTCCCATTAACAATATTTCAATTAAAAAATATAGACATACTAAATTAATTTTATTCCAATACCAATACATTGTACGTTAAGAATATTGAATCTCTTCGTTCATTTTTGCTGAATTACCATTAGCATTTAAATTTCCTGCAACAAGACATTCTGCCATATGCTCTCACCTCCTTCGGACACATTTTGTAGTCTGTACACTTAAAATAGCAAAGGGCCAATCTATTTTTATATGTTCTACGTTAAGTCATAACTAAAATGTGGAATTTTGTATATTTACAGATAATCGAAGCAGAAGCGATAGAGAAAGTAACCCTGCTGCAAATGAGAAAAATAAGCACATTTTCATGTATAATTTTATTTTAGAGTTTTAAGAAATATGTTTATACAATTAATATTGAGTTTTATTATGAATGTGAAAAACTGTATAATTCAGACAACAAAAATAAATCGGACATAATATTATATTAATTAAACGATTTTATTCAGCTTCGATTCTATGTTTGCTTCTTGTATGTTTGCTTCATATCTGAAAACTCAACTATAAACCAATTCGACCAATCCAATTGTCTTGTAGCTTTGCAAGCGTGCGGAGTTTGGATAACCATATAATATATTGTTGAAAAAATAACCCCGAGGGGGTGAAAAAGTTATCCAGTCATCAATAAACACTACAAAATGTGTGAAATCCCCACAAAATTACCTTTTTTAAAAAAGGTACAAAAAAGAGCGCCAAGTATATAATTCCATCATAAAGAATTCCATTTAAAAACATTGTCGTAAATTAATATAAATTTCTTAATATGCTATATTTAACTTTACAAAAGTGATGAGATACAACAATTGCGCCAATTATCACAATGGCTATTTATACAAAGAAAAAAATGTACTCCATAATATTAAGCCGACATATTTTTATACAAATCAATATTTTAATACGAATAAATATTTTATTCAAAATACTTGGCGCTGCTCTCTGAATTGGTGTTGCTAAACTGAATAAATATGCATAAATTGCATTAAAATCTTTTTCTTTCTTTCTTGTCTCTGTGGTGTCTTGTCTTGTTTTATTTATTAACCAAGACAATTAACATTTTTTCGGAGAGCAGCGCCAAGTATTTTGAATAAAATATTTATTCGTATTAAAATATTGATTTGTATAAAAATATGTCGGCTTAATATTATGGAGTACATTTTTTTCTTTGTATAAATAGCCATTGTGATAATTGGCGCAATTGTTGTATCTCATCACTTTTGTAAAGTTAAATATAGCATATTAAGAAATTTATATTAATTTACGACAATGTTTTTAAATGGATTCTAATAACGCGAGGTTATACTACAGATATCATTAAACTCGCAAATTTTACAATAAAAATACATGGATCCATGCAGCAACTTACTCGAATTAACTAGAAATATATACAGAATTGTGAAATAAAAAGAAAATATTCATTTTCTTTCATTATTGTAGCAGAGAAGCGATAAATGGTACAAATTGGTCAATAAAGGGGACATCAGGTCCAATTTAATTTTCACCATAATTTTTGTGTAAATAGTGAAATATCACTCTAAAACTAATTTGATTAAGAAACTAGAGACTTCAAAAAATACAATGATCCATACTTTACTCAAACATTGTCGTATATTAGTGAAAAAATTACTATTTCGAACCAATAACACTCTTAAACGGTCGCTAATGGGGACATTTACCTTACATATACTGAAAAATCAAGTAAAATGACAATTCTTAATATTGTAAGTCCGGGAGAGTTCGACCACTTTTTGGAAAAGAAATCGTAGCATCGTTGTTTTTCACATTTTTGTCGTTTTATGCACGTTAAAGCAAAGCCCAAACAAATTAGAGTATATATAAATTATAGTGTGCGATAATTTCAAATATTTATTTTGATTTTCAACGGAAAACATTGGCACTGCAACTGGTCGGTCTCACCCGCATGTCGGGGATAGACCGTCCACCCACTACCGGTAATCAAGGTAGCGATCGACCAACTTATAAAAAAAATTAAAAACGAATGCATACGTATATTGTTGGTGTTGCACTGTAGTTGTATGCATATTATATTCTCGATATCGGAAGAGTGTAAATAAACTTAGCTGTTTTTCAAATATCACCACCACTGTAACTTGATCTAAAATCTTTCAGCCTCGCATAAAGTCTTAACTGTATCTTATAATTGAAATATGGATTTGTGACAATGGTCAATGTGAGATAAACAACAAGCGCCTTTATTTATTTTGTGTGAATGACACACAGTGCCCTATCTTGCTCAGTCTTAAAATATTAACACTAACCGGACTCTCCCGGTGGTCTAACTCTCCCTGACTTACCCTATGTAGTTGCTTAACGACACTTGTGTGTTAGGCCTCGAAGTTTTAGAAATCACCTGTGATTATTATTATATTTTAAGATAGTAATGGTGTTTTTCTGCCACTGTTTAATAGTTTCTTTCTTGGAGTACGTTATATTTCTATAAGCTTTTATTTAGCTTCACTTGTGAGATTGTTCGTTAGTTTGCGAGGATGAAATCTTGTAAGCTAATCTTCACCCACTTCCACATGTCCGATCGACTTGAAATTTTGCACACATACGTAATTCCGATGACAACACAATATTCTCATGTCTCTTTCATGTAAAGCTTGTTTTTCAAATTTTTTTTTATTGATTTATCTAGATTCTAATTGAATTTTTGCTTGATCTTCATTTTATGGTTTAGTGTACTCGTCGAAAGGTGACGTGCCGAAACATGCCGCTACCATTTAGTTAGCTATTTGAAAGTAAGCCTGCGTACTCCAATCGCGTTTCGCGTGATTCTGGCTGCTGACATCGAGGACCTAAAGCGACGTTGACGCGGCGGATGCTTATGAAATTGAGAATATTCAAGCTGCCCTTTGTTATTGCGTTTAGAGGGAGGGCATCGGGGTAAGTGGGAGCTTTGATTGCACGGAGCATTGTCTGCCGGGAAGCGGAATTTCGGGGAACGTGGTGGTGGTTGCCAGTGACGTTGGAAATAATATAACTGCGGAATTTTTTTTCGAATGAACATGCGTGACAGAGAACGCGGAATTTTAATAAAGTTCTCTGCTAGCGTTTCGCTTGCCACATTTTTCGTCCCGATATTTTCAATCGAAATGAAAAATGGTATTAATAAAAACGATATTTAAATTGTGAATTCAGTAAAAAAAAAAGGCTACTGTAAGGAATTCTTGCCTCCAATTGTTAAAACCCTGAATAGAGAGCAGTGTTGTAACGAAGTTATTGGACATTTAAGAAATTTCGTGATTCGCATCCTGGAAAATATAGAAATAATTAAGAGAGGATAGAAGGAGAGCTGTACAGCTTTTCCCCTTGGCTTTGTTTCAACATTTGTGCGGGAATACTTACCCAAATGCGATACACGGTAATTTATTAGGGAAATTAATGTATGAACAAGGCGGCGGTAATTTTCAAGAGGAATAACGTATAAGTTTTAATATCCACGAGCAATTTCAACTTCAGTATGCGCCACAGCACAGACGCGAGAAAGCAAGACATTATGCGGTTTTATTTATATTCGCGGATGCATATTGTATTCCTACCGAAATATGTATCACCTCTTTTGGCAATCTCGGAAACATATGCAGACAAACTGCAACACAAAAGAACGCGGTCCAGTGTTGCAAACATTAACTTCAGCGCTTACGCTTTACCTAATTAAAGATTTATATTGCCCGGAGTTTTCATTTCACGATCAATCTGATATTTATTACGGGAATTATGCCGCGCTTATTGAAACCCCAACCTTTGCGAGTACCTGGAATCGTGTGCACTATGCTGATTAAAAATATCATTTAATCAGACTCCATTTTTACCATCTACTGGCTAAACAGAGGTGGGATTTGTATATAGGCTAATTGTAAGTAGACTGCAGCCTAGGACGGCAAATTTTGTGGTGCGTCAAATTTTGGGCGAAAGAAATTGAACAAGATTCAAACACAGAGGCTTGAGACAACTTTAAAAACATTTCACTTACTTTCATGTGGCAAATTAGCAATAACTCATATTGAATAATTGTAAAGTTGTCTTAACTTTCTTAAATTAAAATATTTCATGATACTTCGTGGAAAGTATCTGTAAATCCGCCCCCGTGGCTAAAAGTACCTATATAATTTCGTAAAATGAACAGATCCAACTGAATATCTATTAATTTCCAAAACCTGTTCCCCACAGAATCAAGAAACGCGACGATAAATTGCAACGTAATTTGCGAGCCGGGCGAATCACGACAGAAGAAAAACGAAAGCGTCCCCAATTTTGGGGGCGCGTAATGCATGTACTTGACGAAATTTCGTATAATTCGGGGAGAGCGAGGAAATCAGCAGAGACGCGCATTTAAAATAAATAGAACAGGAAAGTTAAGATGGCGGAGCACAGGTCGGTTACGCGGCGCTCGCGTTTTTAATCGGAAGTCAAATAGTTGCTAAAGGAACGCGACTAGGAGAACGCTGGTATCGCGAACGATACGATGTCGCTATTTCGCGATTCTCTTTGCAGACAGCGAACTTCGCGATCAAACGAGTCCCACGACTCTCGTCCCCCCTGCCCTAACTTGTTTCGAGTGTAATTTGTCGAAATTGCAGTTTCCCTCTCCGTCGTGTCTGGTTTCAGGGTATCAAGAGCTGGTCTGTATCGATCAACAGCTCTTCGTCCCTTTTTCCTCTGGTTCTGACGTCTCGCGGCCACGCGCGACACCGTTTATGCAAATACCTCGGGTTTCATGTGCTTCCAGCTACCTGTTCGCTCAACGACGTTAATCTGCGCGTAATATTAATTAGTGAAATTGATATATCCGTGAATTATTTCTCTTTATTAAATGGAATGAAAATGAATAAAATACGAGCGCTGAAATAGCTGAGATGTGTATTATTGCGGCGTGCATGTGGATATGAAATATCGCGCTTATTCTATAGAAATTAATGTAACAAGCTCCTCGGATTAACTCCTGTATACGAAAAAATCTGACCGACCGAAAGAAGATAAAGCAGCTGCTGAGATTCCTTGAAAACACGGATCTTCTTCAAGAGTTGTGAATATCGTTACTACAGATCGAGTAGACTATTAACCGAATAACCGAACTTAGAGGTTGACGCGACTTAAAATAACTAAATTAAAAAAATAGCTCCTCGCAGGGGATTTATTTTTATATTGAGATCTACAGCAAGGTAAACAGACAGTACTTTTCACTCTCAAGTTGAATCGAAGTAAATTCACTAAGGCAAACAATTTAATTTGAAACGTCAAGAATGACGTTAATTCCTGCTTCGCGTTTCTAATATTTTAAAAATAGACGGAGTAATGCTGTAAGGTTGAGAGAAAAAGGAACTATAGTTTCGAAACTGTATTCCGTTAGTCGAATACTTTATAACACTGTGTGTGGTGTACGGATCTTCTCAGCGTTTCCCTCGCAGCTCAATCTGTATCTCCTCCAAGGTCTTCCCTTCGGTCTCCGGCACGTATCGATAGATCAGAATCCATATGAGGAAGGTGATACCGGTGAACAATGTAATGGGCATGTACGTCCCCTGCGACTCTTTCAAAACCTACGAATAATGCGAGACTATCACTTCTATCGTGCGAGTAGTTTGTGCCAGCTGCGTCAGACACTGGCCGTCGATGTTTCCTGCTGCTTTATAACAGGGAACAGGATTTAGGTCGCGTTGGGAAAATATTTTTTAACCTCTCCACTTCCTAACTCAGGCGTGGTCATGCGTTAGGAAAGCGTTTTTAAAACCGTTTGCTTATCTCTCGAGCGATCGGCGTTCCTGCTCCACTCAACTCCATTTGGCAAACTAGGAGCGTAGAATTGTTACTATTCGGGGTGGAAAATTATTTTCTCAATTCCTTCCAATTCGTCTTTCACGAAGTGTATAGTAAAAACAGCGACTGATAGTATCTTAACCCTTCGTGGCCACGGGGGGTGTATCGCACCCCAGGCAATTCTTTTTTCTTCGCTAATATTTCTATAAATTCTTAGACCTTGATATTGAGATTTAAAAATTTGGCGAATTTTAACAAGAAATATCGCTGTTTTCCACAACTATTTTTTCAACTAAAATTTTCACGGTATCAGTATTTCGAATGTACAATTAACACTCGAAAGTTGAAAGATTGAAAAATACGAAAATGGTAACGCAAAAATGACGCTGGGGTGCAGAGAACCCCGTGCGACCAATTTGTGATTATAAGAAGGTGTGGCTACGAAGGGTTAATGCATCGAGAGATTTTCAAATGAGTATAAACGAAAGTTACTTCCAGGCAAGGTTATAAATCGAGATTAAGGGGATAGGTTACCCTCGGAATTTCCGAAAATTGGCTTTTAGGATGTTTGCATATTCCGCTAGCTACATCTTTTCTACGTATTTTAAGCGCACCCGGGCTCAGAAATTCAAAAAATTGAAGGAATTACAGTAAAAAATGTACTTGAAACGCGATTTCCCAGAAACCACGTTTCCCAAAACGGTGAACATAAAATCTCGAAAGCCGGTCCAACGATTTGAATGAAAATTTATAGGGAACCGCAGGAAACTATTCCCCTTCATGTATCGGGAGCACATTTTCAATATAAATGCTTAAAAAAAAGATAAAAAATATTATTCCTACAAAAAAGGGATAAAATCAGAAGCATCAACATAAAAATTGTATTAATTTGTTTATCAAAATTTGGCTTCCTGTTCACTTTGTGTTTTAGGTAATTCACCTGTTCGGGATCGTGTTCACCATTAAACGGTGCATCGCTCTCACATTTATATTTATAACTCTTTCCGCTATAAATATATTTAAAATTTTCTTTTTGCTCATTAAAGTCAACGAAATTACGCTTAAAAATGAAATAAAAAATTATCTCTACATTCATTTATAACTTCGGAATATGCGTTTGAAGAACCGCCTGATTTTGGTCTGTTGAGGGAAACCTACCCCCTTAACACGTTCGCGGACAGTAAAAGTTTCAGCGAGGTGCAAAAATAGACAGTCATTGTATTTTGAAATTGGTTGTGATATCCGAACTTTGATTAAACACATTTTATATGGGTACCGTAAACTGGGGTGACTCTGCCCGCCCGGGGTGACATTGCCCACTTTTCGAAAAGACTTTATTTTATTTTATTGCGAAGTAATTAGAACATATGGTGCTTTGTAATCGATAGTAATAATTTCTCCAAGGTCGAACGAAAAAAAAAATAGCGAATTCAATCATATGGTAATTTTTCAGTCAGAGTAAAAAAGTGGGCAATGTCACCCCGGCGGGTAAAGTCACCCCAGTTTACGGTAGTCAGATTATCATGTTTTAATCGTTATATACAATGAGTGCTATAGCATCCGCGACAGATTTTTCAACTAGTTATATACAATTAAATTCAAAATAATTGACTTTAAGATTCGACTGCTATAGCATTCGTATCGTTCTGTATCATCATGAAAATGAATGCTACAGCATTCACGTCCGCGAACGTGTTAAGAAATTTCGTTTCCCCTGTAGCGCGACCTAAGTCCCACCTGGACTGGCGCGAATTGTTCGCCGATCGTCGCGAATACGTCATTAGCAGCGATGGGAGTGCCTACCTGATAGAATTTGACGACGGCGGTGGTGGAGAGGGCGTAATAAAGGGAGCAGAATATAGCAGCGGGCACCTTGACGTCTACGTGGAAGATCTCGCCGACGTAAGCGAGTGGCACCGGGTTGAGGGCGAGGCCGAAGCCGAGTACATAAATCACCAGGAAGACAGTGGGCATCCATCGGATTTTGGAGACGTCGTGGCCGTTGGAGAGGAGGCCGAAGAACGCGGCCAGCGCCGCCAGCGACAGCACGCAGATCGGCGCCGCGAACAATAGCAACAGCCTTTTGCCTATTATCCGCACTAGCATCACGCAGACCGTGCCAGAGATCACTAACGCGCAGCCGGTCATCACGATGCTGACGTTCGTCGAGATATCGAAGCCGGCCTCCTCGAATATGAACGACTGATAAGCGAGCAACGGCGCCGCGCCCGTTAAGGTCAACGCGCTAAGAACGATCATCGCGATACGAAAAGCTTCCCGATTCTCCCTCCTGGCCATCGTCTCCCTCAACGATCTCCTGAACGTCATATCGCCCTGCAGATCCTCGGTGGCCACGATCCGTTTGATCTCCTCGAGCTCCTCCACCACGTCGTCCTTTCCCAGGGCCCATTTCAACGTCCTCTCCGCGGACGTCAGCTTGTTCTTCTTCGTGAGGAACACGGAGCTCTCTGGCATCCAGATGAACGTTAGCAGGAATATTATGGGGATCGAGACAGCGATCATGGACATCGCGAAGCGTGTCACCGACATCCCGATCGCGTACGCCATCATCATCCCTATGTTCAGGAGCACCGCCATCAGGGTACCTGGACAACTCGACCCAATTATTTCTGGCTTCACTAGGCGCCACTTCTAGTAGCTTCTCGAGTTACACGTTCTCGTTCAAGATCGTAGATTTAATTCAGTCTAATGTAACAGCTGGTAGCAACGATAAGGAAAGGTAGGTAATGAAACGGAAGATAAAATTGTACCTAATGGCCCCCGCGATCTTTTGCTGCTAACTTCGCCGAGGTACATCGGCATCACCGCGTACGTAATGCCGCATCCGATCCCAGCCAGAATTCGCCCGATATAAAGCTGTGGAATTGTGGCTGCTAGACCGATCAGGATCCAGCTGGAGATCTTTGGTATCGTGGCGAACAGCAGCGTTCCTTTACGGCCGATCCTGTCCATCAGGAGATACGGCACGATCGAGCCAAGACCGACTCCTACGTACAAAAGATTCACCACCCAGACCACTTTGTCGGTCGACACTCTCAAAGGATCCTCCTGCTCGAATTTCGGTAAGATTGGGGTGCTCCATCCTTCGTGCAATCCGCTGTCGATGATCAGGAGGTTGCCTAGGCACGATGATCGAGCGACGTGCAAATGTTCTTATCGAGGGGTCTATCTGGACGGCTGAAGCAAACTTAATTTTTCGGTAATCACGAAAAGAGACAAGTGTTGACTGATCGTAGATTTATTCCATCACCTTTCAAGACTATGAAACAATTTGTAACTAAAAATATCCGTGTCCGTTCGGGTGCAAGACCTGATTGCCAAAAAACCGGAAGTTCAATCCGCTTCAAATATATCAGACATACTGAGTAGATATTACTTTGTCGTTCGAACTACTTAGAATTTGGAAAATATTTGCAAAATTGAATTACTGCGGTCAACGGAACCATAATTTTTTTGTTAAAATAGATCAATTTCTTTTTAAGACGTTGCCATTTCTTTGTTTCTCAATATATTTTTATTATACTGGCGCGGACTGCAGCCATACGTCTACAAATTACCTATCTTTTTGAATTTTGTGTTTAAGATAAATATAATTGCTGATATCATTGCTGATATTCCGCTGTAAATCGATATTTTTACTTGGAAAAAATTTGTTCATAGACTTAAAAGGTGATAGAATAAATATACAAACAATACTTGTTTCTTTTTTTAATTATCAAAAATTTAAGTTTTTCCCAGCCGTCGCACCGGGAAGACCCCTTAATTCTCCGTTACGGCCGAGCGACGCTGATGTTTCCGGAGTGGGCGGTACTTACAGACGATTCCAATTAGTATTTGTCGCAATATTCCGAGATCCATCGTTTCTATTGCTTGGCTCGGTACGTTTCGACGTCACGCGGCTCGAATACGAGAAGGTGGAGGGATTCGTGTGACGAGCATTCACGCGCGGGCGTGCGAGATAGTTTCATTGGTCCACGCCATAGTATTGCTGCAGAATGAACGCAGAGATCGTCAATTCTGGTGACTGCGCGTAATTCTGAGTATATGTTTTAATTGGCGGGCTGAAATAGTTATTACGTGATCGACTTAACACTAATTGGAACAATAGAGGAACATACACTTTAGTTGACTAAATATATGGCCATAATCAGCCACTAATTGCACATAGTGCATTCAATTTTAAAGTATTTTGAGAGAACACTGTAGATCTATCTGACTCCATCTTACCAATCAAGGATCACTTTCCTACGATGCTGCTCCTTGACACCTGAATAAATATCGATGGTTTACAAGAGAAGTTTGATTCCCCGAACATTCTGATTTTTTTTTAAAACTGTGCAGGATTGCAGAGAACCTCGATAGAAGTATCAGGCAATTATTTGTTTCCCCACTCATCTTCGGTTATTCAGAGTAAAAACACCCCGTAAAGATTAACGAATGATTTCCTATTTTCCAGTATATCCTGAAAGCTATGCTTAGTAGATCTAAAAAATGGTTTATAAAGAAAATTTACTCTGTTTTTATACTGTATAAAACTATGTAATCGAATTGTTTAAAGAATGCGGTGGCGAACGTTTTTCTGTTTAAACTGCGAATTTTAAATAATTTGATGACAGTTTTATAGACCACAGATAGCCGTTAAGTTTCCATTATAATTCTTTTATATCTACTACAGTTTTCAGGATATATTTTACCCTGAACAACCGAAAACGGACACGAACGAAAAATCGCCCGATACTTCTATTCAAATCCCCTAGAATCCTGCAGAGCTTCAAACAAATTGAAATGTCGGCTAACTGAACTTCCCTTGTTAATGCACAAATATTGTATATCGACTTTTATTACATGTCCAGTGAATATACCAATACATACTGCCACAAAATAAATATCTAGTTTATATATCTCTGTATGCTAGAATAACTAGAACACAACGTTACATCGACGCTGCAGCAGAATGACGCATGCCGCTCGACCGGGGCTTAGCATTTTTAAAAAAAAATACATGTTTAAACTTTAAACGTGCAATGGTATATAAAATTCAGGGACATGCAATGAACAAAAATATAATTTCTGATGAATTTATGAAGTACATAAAAATGCGATGATTATACAACGTAAAGATACAGTCAAGAACTATTTGTTGCATATAAAAACTCAAATGTCACGGAAAGTAGACATACGATATTTGTGCACCAAGCCATCGATATTATCTCAAATTGTTCACACTCCACTAATCCTTGTATTGCAAACATTATATCAATCAAAACATACGATTCTTCTGAACAAACTTGCGCAACAGTGATTGGCAACAGTAGCCTGCAGCGGAACCACTTAGCAAACGATCAAGTTAGGGCTTTGAAATCATAGCCAGCGCAATAGGAGGTATCGTAAACAGTATAGTATGTGCCGGAACGATGATTCCGGTTTAGTCTGGGGCTGAGATAACGGAAATAAAGCCAACTAAGATACTAACAGGATTCCGTGATAGGTTTCCAGCGTTAGCCAGGGGTTGGAACAAGAACGCGCCCGCGCGCCCGGGTACGGGCACGAGGAACGGCTTTGCACGCTTGTTCCGCGCTTCGAGTAGTTGCTTTCGCTTTGTGACGTTCGATCCTCCGTTACGATGGTTACGACGGTTTATGGCCGACGGTGCAACGCAGGCGTTATTAGGAGGCAGGAGGCGAGCCTTGCGCTCCTGCGAGGATTTACCTCTCGAATCTTCAGGCCCCCGTTTCCACAATTTTCTATCTGCCTCCCGTTTACTTTTGTTCCCCACGCGCTTTTGTCATCCAGAACCGATCGGCAAGGGGACATCGCGGAGTTGCCACGAACGCCGCATTAAAACTGCGAATATGTTCCTTACCTCCCTGTCGCTTTTAACGCTAATTATATTAAAAGCACAACTTTTATAACGGTGAGGTAATTACGGCTCTAGCAATATGCCGAGTTTAACTCGGGGCAATTAGAATTAATGAATTTTTTCAGGAGCGACGCAGTTTTCACACGTCATCGCGTAACGACACCCCCCCGTCAAACTATAGTATACAATATTTAATCATCCCGCTATGGAATTTCGTTTGTGATAATGAGTACGCTATATCCAGCGTGTTCGCGTTTCATGAACATCTGAATTGCTAAATAAAATTGCTAAAAACTGAGACAGTTTTTACACGGCATTGTTTATGTTGAAAGCGTAGCACCAGCGCACCGCTGACAAAATACGCGTGGTGTCATCGCGGGCTTTCTTTGGCTGTCTAATCCTTTAATCTGCCGCGACAGGATTATCTAGGCACAGCGGGACCGTTTTGCGTAAAATTCACTTATGCCCCTTCGGGCGCGGACACGAATCCAGCCGCATCCCCCGTCGCGAGGCGACAGTTTACGGTCGCCGTTATGGCGCACGCGTTATTAAGAGACAGAATCTGAACCGTACGAGTCCTTTAACCTGGATTTACAACCACCCCGGCCGTACGTTTTCATACTGGCCAATTTACCCATCCCCGTTGTCACGGCAGAAGCGATCGCGTTCCTCAGAATTGAACAGGAGAAAATGGCGTCACGTTCTCGACGCCTGATCTCGCGCCATTAAACCTTATCGCGAAGCCCGGGATGAACAAATCCATGCAGTTCTGTATAAATGTCTTTTATTTTAAGGAAGTTTTTAGCAAGTCTCTGGTACCCAGTAGGGGAGGCCGAGGGTAGCTGATACAGGGGCAGGTTGATACAGACGAATTATCTCGACACCGGATATACGTAGCTCTATTTGAACGGGATATGTGAAGATTGTTGTTCGATTCTTTCCTACGACCCAGCGCACGTGTGTGTACCTTGACGTTAACAATCGTCTTTAACTGTTTTCGTTTATATAGAGAAAAAGTAAGTAGTTGTGTCGACTTTCCAATCCGTCTTGAGACAATATAGAGAATTTTGTGACCCGAATTAATTTCAAATCACATCGAGTCGTTTGAAGGTAAGGTGATTACGTTTTATTATTTCGTTTATATGCTCTACATTTTTGTATGGCTATGTTTGTATATAATGACTTCCTGTGGGGTAAGTTGATACGTTTTCTCTGGGGCATGTCGATTTTTTTCCTTTTATATCTAGGAAAATGGTTCGAAATTATAGCAAAATGACAAATCGTGGCGAAATGTCGCAAGATATTTTTTAAAAAGCGTGTGTCGCAATAAAAGAAGGTTCAGTATTATTAAGGCAAAGCGCGAAATGTACAATATTGACGAAATGAGTTTATTAAGATAGTAACAAAAAGAAGAAATCACCTCGTGTTAAAGTGGGATATTCCAGACATAAAAAGAAATACAAATAAAAATGTTTTTCTATGTATGTTCGAGAATCTGTTTGGTTTTTAGAATACGTCATTGTTCATTTTTAGTCTATATTGTTGGAAAGGTATTTAGATTGAAATTATATTTTTCGAATTTATTAGTTATTTATTAAAAGGATATTTTACAGATGTATCAACATGCCCGGCAGTGGAGTAAAACGATACATTTTGCCTTTGTCAAAATAACATTTTTCATTCATTTTTGTATATATTTTCTCAAGCTTTCGTTTACTATGTATCAAAGAGAAGGGACCAAAGTATATTTTAACATATTTGTTATTACGTAATTAATTCAAACAAAAATGAAAAAAATTGAAAACTGACTAACGTATCAACTAGCCCCGGTCTCCCCTACGAGAGATTTCTGGTTAGTCAATCATACGCAGGGTAAAACGTGGACAAGTTAGAGAATGTCATTGATACTTTCTATTGCGAGGCTGTGAGAATAGGAGCTATAAAGGATTGGCTACTGAGTAAGGGTGGAAGTGGCGTTTTTGCAGAGATTTTGGCTGTAACTAAGAAGTAATTTATGGTTTGGAAGGGGGCCTTGGGACCCACGGCCTAATCCGTTTCCTTACGACGAACACGCGTACGCCCGAAAGGGACTAATGGTCTAAGTGGATGACGATGACCAAATACGCTAAAAAGGGAAAGTCGCGAAGTGAGGTATCTAACTAGGGTTTATACAAAAACCGACTTTTGAGAAAACCGGTTTTCGAATTCCACTATTCCCAGAAAACCGGTTAAACCGGTTTTCGAATTTTCACAAAAAGTATATAATTAAAATAGTAAATAAATATTCGTACTTAGTTTAAAAATGTTCAGTTTCCTTAATATTTATGGAATTGCAAAAATATAACAAAATAAAATATACTCTATCTATACAAAATCAAATAAATAAATAAAAATTAAATTAACTAAAATCCGTACAATTTTTTAGTTCATTTCATATTTATGGATGCACAAAAATATAAGACAATCAAATAGACTGCATACAAAACCAAATGAAAAAAAACTCAACTAAAATCCGCACAAAATATAAATCTTTTACAGTGGTACCAAATTATAAATCTCTATTCCATTTAGTATTTTTCTTCAGAAAATATGAACTCATGAAGATTAGTTTTACAGTAATGACTAAACTGTTACCTACGCTTGTATCCAAGGCGACTTCAAGACAAAATATTAACGTTACTAATTAAATAATTAATTCATTTCTGCATATTAATTCTAGTATATAAAACCGGTTTTTAAAATTTTAAAACCGGTGTTCGAATTTTACAATTTTATAAATAGAAACCGGTTTTTAAACCCGGTTTTTAAAAACCGACAAACCCTATATCTAACAACCTTCTCGATAGGGTTTATACAAAAACCGACTTTTGAGAAAACCGGTTTTCGAATTCCACTATTCCCAGAAAACCGGTTAAACCGGTTTTCGAATTTTCACAAAAAGTATATAATTAAAATAGTAAATAAATATTCGTACTTAGTTTAAAAATGTTCAGTTTCCTTAATATTTATGGAATTGCAAAAATATAACAAAATAAAATATACTCTATCTATACAAAATCAAATAAATAAATAAAAATTAAATTAACTAAAATCCGTACAATTTTTTAGTTCATTTCATATTTATGGATGCACAAAAATATAAGACAATCAAATAGACTGCATACAAAACCAAATGAAAAAAAACTCAACTAAAATCCGCACAAAATATAAATCTTTTACAGTGGTACCAAATTATAAATCTCTATTCCATTTAGTATTTTTCTTCAGAAAATATGAACTCATGAAGATTAGTTTTACAGTAATGACTAAACTGTTACCTACGCTTGTATCCAAGGCGACTTCAAGACAAAATATTAACGTTACTAATTAAATAATTAATTCATTTCTGCATATTAATTCTAGTATATAAAACCGGTTTTTAAAATTTTAAAACCGGTGTTCGAATTTTACAATTTTATAAATAGAAACCGGTTTTTAAACCCGGTTTTTAAAAACCGACAAACCCTACTTCTCGATGTGCAGCAGAACTCGCGGAGCGTGTAAGCTCCACGCGTGTAAGCGTTACTGCAGTGTAAAAAATGTTTGTAACTCGGCAAGCGAGCTGGGTAACTAGATTTGTAACAGAATTCTGACCAAGCTCTGCGAGACACACGGCATGGTAAGGGTAGGTACGTTGTTACCATTATTTATTGACGTCTGGTAGGAAGTGAAGCTTGAAACGGGTTTCCCGTTTTAATTATTCATCGCCGCATCGATCAGCCTTCTCCGGCGGTTCGGCGCGAGATTTCTCTTAATAATCTATGCTTCCCTCGGTTCCTCTTGTCGGCCGTGTGTAATGCGATATAATACGAGGTCTGCGCGATGCCCTTTTTCAGTGGCTCCCTCATTAGAGCTCTGGTTGATAAATTATCGAGCGGAAATCTTGAGTAGCCTTCGAGGAATGTAAACATCCACGGATATTCAAAAGCTACTTTCGAAAGCGTTGCCGAGCCCGCGCTCTAATTAGATCCCGATGCGTACCGTAGAACTGGAAAGTTCTGCGCCGGTATCGCGTGCTTTATAGGCAGCCTGCGCGTGTTCCGCCGGCTCAGTTCGGTGCTTCGTATTTTTTTATCAGTTGTTTAACAATGCACCGATCGATCGGTCTCGGTATCGTTTTCGGCGGGGGAACGTTTCGCTCTTACAAGGAGAGTATTTTAGGTGTCCGCCTCCGATCATTTTGATTTTTGGATATGTTATAGAGGACCGAAAAATAAGAAATACGTGTTTTTTTTATTTTTCCCCGTTTTCATATTTGGGGGGTGAAAACTGCGTTCAAAGTTAGGGTTGAAAAATCATTTTTGTGGAATATCTCGAGAACTATTAGAGATAGGGGAATAGTGTCAATGGACGAATTTTGTGTCTTTGAATGCGAAATCTGGTGAGTCAAATTTATTTAAATTTAAATTTATTTAAACAAATGGACTTTTTGAAAATCTGGTGAGTCAAATTTATTTAAATTTAAATAAATTTATTTAAACAAAAGGACTTTATGAAAATCTGGTGAGTCAGTCATATTTCGCATTCAAAGACACAAAATTCGTCCATTGACACTATTCCCCTATCTCTAATAGCTCTCGAGATATTCCACAAAAATGATTTTTCAACCCTAACTTTGAACGCAGTTTTCACCCCCCAAATATGAAAACGGGGAAAAATAAAAAAACACGTATTTCTTATTTTTCGGTCCTCTATAACATATCCAAAAATCAAAATGATCGGAGGCGGACACCTAAAATACTCTCCTTGTTAGAATTGGGTCACATTGGGTTCGTTGTTAGCAGACCAGTTTCTGTGCCGTGCATCGTGTACCGACATACTCTTATAAGCTTAATCTTCGATCGGACCCATCCCTCACGGCTCACGTCCGATAATATAGCTGCGAGAATTTATTACACTTTGCCACTTGTTATTATTAGCGTCGCGGATTGCTTCGGTTAGCATTGTCGCATAATTAGTCGGTAATTGCTGATAATACGAGTCGCTCGATTCGCTTATCGGTTAATTCCATGCTGAGAAGATCACTGCACTCTTCGCGACCGCGTTAGACGTGAGAACAGCCTTCGTTTCTCAATGTTCTCAATAAATTATCACTTCTTTTTTTTTTTGTTTCTTCCATTTTCCCCTTTTTATTGTTTCATTTATCTCTCTCTCTCTCTCTCTCTCTCTCTCTCTCTCTCTCTCTCTCTCTCTCTCTCTCTCTCTGCTCTGAACTAGAATATGTCGAATTTGTGTTGCTCATTAATTTTCGACGAAATGGAAGAGGGCAAAGGGAGTTGGTCTAGTACTCGACACGAGATCGAGATGTATCGAGTTTCGACTTGGTCCAACGTATTTTAACGAGGTTCGTCTCTTACCTTCTGGTGAACATATAATTGCTGCTACCGCGTCATCATTGCGCAAGACTGGGCATACGCGTAACGCTGTAATTACGACGATTTCTAGTACCGATAGTGCATCTTTCATAATTGAATAACGATACGACGCGAAGCGAGACTAGAACGATCTTCTAGAACTAGTCTTTCCAAAATCAAAGTCCTATCTTGTTGTCCCCACATGAAATACTAATCTCCAATCTTCCCATAATACGCGAAAATATCAAAGCAGAGAGAGTACTGTATTTTATCGTCGAACAGAACGTTTTTCTCGCAAACGCATCACATCTTGCCACATCCTCCAATCACGGTCCTCCATGAAGGAAAAAGTAAATGGCTCTAAACCTACGCGAAACTTTAATCTTTCCTATTCGCATAAAGACGCTCCTCGCGTTTCCCTGTCACTTCCATTATAATAACATACAAGTTATTTTATACATAAATTATCCATTCAAACCCTGTATGAAGACGAGTATAACTGGAAACGCAACCAGAGTTCACGCTAGACACCTTCGTTTTTTCTCTTCATAAGCTGAACTCCGCCTCGGAATTACGTTCACGCTTTATGCAATACCCTGTACCTGTTGTTGCCGTGCGTGAATCGTCGCGGGGCGGCGCCTCTCGCGGCTGGAAAATGCAATCCCGAAAGATTGTATTTTTCCACCCAAGTTTCCCGTCCCGGCGGGCGCGGATGCGAAATAATTTATGACAGTGTTTTTCCTCGGCGAGTATTTAGTTACGAAAGAAAATCCAACGCGGACGAGTGCTTGAATTATTATACCCCGAGTTATCTGCCGTTCCGGCGGAACGTTCCTCGCCGTGTGCCGCGCGCGCGGAAGCGAGCGAGCGAGCGCGAGCACGAATTCCGATTAATAAATCGTAGAACCGGAAACGAAGTTACGCCCGGCTCGAGTCCCCGCCGTGTTTTCGCCCGTCGGCCCTGAGTAATTCCTGTTCCTTTTTCGCCCCCTTTCGAAAATTTCTTTCGCCCCCTCAAGCGCATTCGAATACTTCCAATGATTTACTCGTTACTCGGGTAGCTATTGCGCGATTTATGCAGCCACGTCTCGCGCATCCGAACTCGTAAACCGTGCGAGTCAGGCGTGGATCGTGTATTTTGCCAAATGAGTTGTCAGTTGCGTATTACTGGACGTTGAAATGTCTGAAGCTGCGTAGAATAGGGACCATTTCGTGTCGACTAATGTCTGAAGTCGAGATTTTATTCCCGACCGGGCGTGGTTCACGTAGATGGTAGCTTCAGTTTCAAATAATTTTTCCTAATGTTGCAAATAAACTGCTTCTTCCCGACGTAGACACTTGGAACGATCGTGAGCGTTCCAAATTACGACTGGCTATGCAGGCGAACCGTTCGAAGCGAATGCACGTGAAAATTTGATGATTCGCGCGAGCCACGAATTGGGTTAGTTATTCGTTGATTCGTTGCACGGCCCGCTCCTCACGCATTTCATCGGTTAACCGAGCCCGGCTACGTTTCCCGAAATATGAACATACATATAATTTTAATGTTTATTACAATTCTCATATTACCTTGGTATAATAGTCGTGCTGCAGAGACGCTTGGAGCTTTGTTATTGTGCCGGGAATTGTTTAATGAGTCCGCCGAAATTTCGGAGAAACAGCATGTTCGTGTGTTTCTCTGAAATGTTCATTTTTAATGACAATATTCGTTCTGCGTGAAATCGACGGGCGTTACGAAAAGCAGCACGTTTCAATTTTCTTTAAAAAAACAGCACGTTTGTCTTTGTTGTTGGGAAAACTAACACGTTTCGGTTTTCGCTGCGAAAACTAGCTTATTTGAACGCTTTGCAACGAAAAGTAGCACGTTCCGTTTGTAGCGACGAAAAGCAGCAACCTTTTGGATGGTTGGCTATGAAACATTGGGCGCGTCGACTTAAATATCTTTCAACGCGTTTTTTATTTACCAGTAGGTCGGTAATTCATTAAACATTAAAATACCGTACTTAAATTACGTAGACTGAAATTTTCATACGTGTTTCCTTTTGGAGATTAGGTGGAATTATTATTTATTAAACAATATTTTCAAAAGTTGAATTCTTCGATGCGAAAGGCACTTCAACGATTTAAAATAACCACGCGCAGAAACGTGTTAGCTTCTGCAGTTTAATCCAAAACGTGCTATTCTCGGTGACGAAACGGGATAATGTGCTAGTTTCCGCCGCAAAGTACGAAATGTGCTATTCTTCGTGGCTAACCAGTCAAATATTATGTTTGTTTTCGCGGTGGAATGCCAAACGTGCTAATATTCGTCAGAAACGATGAAATGTGCTTCTTAATCTGGCGAAACTGAAACGTGCTGTTTTTTGTAAAAAAATTAAACGTGGTGCTTTTCGTAACGCACGTCGAATATGTGTTATGCACGATGAATATTATATTTTTTGACGTGCACCTGAATTTTTAGTAATTCATTTCTTAATTCTATCTTTTAACTTCTACGAGCAGAAGTCATAGTGAAATTTAAAGGAGCGTAGACCTTAACAAAGTCGAAAGTGGTAGATCAACTTTCACAAGCCCTGATCAGTGTACTGAAACCTACGATTCCGTTCAGAATATTCAAATTTAATAAATCAACGATTTCTCTAAACAACTGACAATGATAGACACAGAAAAATCCAGCAGCTGGTACTTGTTCTTCGTCATAGAGCGTAAAGCAGGCTTACAGATTTCTTCTGTCCATTTCGTAATCAATATAGAAAGTTCACGTAGAGAGCTACCAATAAAAAGGTAGTAAAAAGGTATCACTGGAACCATTTCTTTAGAAATTTAGCTCCGTGGTTCAGTGTGTCCTACTAAATCCCACATTTTCCTTTGCCTGCTTATTTCCTAAGCACGTTGAAGCCTTCCTAGCTCTCTGTAACCGATTATTTCATCCGAGCAGTTCTTAAATATCGCTACCTGGATTAATCAGCAGATTATCGTTGAAATGGAGGATTGCCCGATAATTATCGATTGGGCTCGTTATATGCGCTAAATTAGATCGCGACGATAGCTAATCGGATCCACGTGGATTATGATGCATGTGGGACGGTGAAATAAAGGCAGTGTCTTTGCTTGGCTGATCCTGTCGGATAGATAGCGCGAGTGTGTGTAACACACAGCACTCTTTTGTGTGTAAATCGTAGAACTTTGGAAGCAAACCAGATAGATGGATGAATCTTTTTGAAGGATAAAGCTAAGATCTTGCAGAATACGGGACAAATTTTGAAAGAATATGACAAACAAGTTTCGACATTAAAAATCTGTGTCAAAAGATCCCGAAGACCATGACAAATTCTGCGGTCAGATTTGAATTTAGCGCGTTAAAATTTATAGGAAATTATGTATAAGAAGTTAAGGAAAAACTTCAATCACACGTTATAGAGGAAAACCGCAATTTTATATAATGTCAAGTTTGACATAGATTTTAAAGGTCAAAACATGTTTGTCATACTTTTTCTATATTTTTCCCACATTCTGCAACATCTTAGCTTTAACCTCCAAAAAGATTCATCCTGCTATCTTATTTCTATCAAAAGTTCTACGATTTTTGGCACAAAAAAGTGCAGTTTGTCCAACTGTGTGGCGTTCGAGCTCGAGGAAAAGGGCTCGATGTCTCTTTTTAAAAGTTCGTTGTAAATAAGGAGAGGAGACGAATGCTCGACGCCGAGTGGATCGAGGCAGAGACTGAAGTCCGTCTCGGTTTAGTTTATCTCGCAAGATCAAGATCCTTAAAAATTTTACTTTCTCATATAATCTTTATGTTACTAAATATTTGTTTGCGTTCATTCACGGGCCGATCCTTGTTCACTTCCGCGTGTACAACATTTTTGCATTTTTATCGCCAGTTAACGACGTCTCGTAATTCGAGAAGCTGAGTTGTCTGTGTAATACTTATAGCTTTTGTTAGACTTCGCGAATGATTTGTTATTATTCAAGTCTCGTTGCTATGGCTAGTTTGAATTTGTGGATGTCCCTGAGCTGACAGACATGCGTCATTTGCTGAACATTACGTGTACATCACTTAATTATGATAATAGTGATGAGTTTTTCACGATGTAATAAGAAATAAGTTTATCGTGAAACGTTATTCTCGGAGAGTTTTAAATAAAATCTAATATATTAGATAGACTCAACCCAGAACTAAAAATCCATGATGTCCGAGTTTAAAATGGATTATAAAGTGGAGAAGAATTCACACAGTTCTTCAGATTATAATACAGGTTAATTAGAAATAAGCAATTAGTTACGCAATTATGCACATTTAATTATGTAACCATAATACGATCATGTTGCACAGAGATCATAACAAGATGAATGTGACAAGATTAGTGAATGAAAATATCTCACGTAGAAGAGCTTAACACAGAGATTAGTACAAATTGTGGCAGTCAAATTAATTTGATTTTCAGCTTTCCCCATCTGGCCAGCTCCAACTGTTCTGCCATATAATTTCTTTATTTTCAACGTCTCTTTTCACTGAAAAATCAGAGAGAGCTATTCAATTTGCACTGATTAACTCCCCTTTTAATTTCTGCGTGCCCGAACAGTTTCTTCAACCAGTGTCTATCGTATCAGCGGGCAATAGAGATAAGTGAGTATGACATTTCGTGCCGCTATACGGTGCATGTTTCTGCTCCAACTTACTTTGTCGTCACGTGCACGGCCTGGTCAGTGGTAGTCGTTAATCGAGTTAGTAAATCCGCGCGTGGCGAAATTCAAACGATCGCCTTTAAAAACTGTTGACGCAATATAATTGGACAAAGAGCACCGAAGGTCTCTTTTTGCGCTAGCCGCGACAAAAATGTTGCACTCCCGAAGAATTCATAAATGTACCACGTCATTAGCACAATCTTCCAGTTATGCAATCCTACTTACGCCGCGTGTCGCGATAATAGCAACTCTACTCTCGCAGAAACACCGTCGAATCCCGAAATCTGTCTCTTTTGTCTAGGTACTTCTAATTATAGAAAAAAACATACGAGAGCATAAAGCAAAGATAAAATTTTAGCGCTACCTTCGGCACGCAAATTAATAAGACGCAATTAATCATTCGCTTACTCTAACGGTGTTTTCAAATTGTCGCGATGCCTGCGCCGCAACTCTCGAAAACTGCTATTAGGAATTTCCTTTCTGTTGTTCGAGGAAAATGTGTAAAAACGATGCGCGGAACATTACGAAAGTGTTTGCAGGTAGTAAACGATATTGCGCGCGAAATTTGAAGTATTAATTGTAGATATCGAAGTGGAATCAATTAGACAAGAGGAAGAATTGAGGCACGGGGTAAAATAAGTCTGATCTCGGTTGCTGTTGAATGCAGCTGCGAAGTGTTTACCCACGTTGCGTTATATGTTCTACATACTATGCCAGTTTGAAAAGAAAGCATGGGAACAATGGAATGCAAACACACTTCACTTCCCGTCACGTCGGTCGTATTCAAACGTACCTATAGAAAGCACCGCTATTTCTTTTTGTCCCATTGCGCAGCAAAACAAAGTACTCGAATGAATTAAATCACCGATCAAGTGAACACATTTCAGACATTTCTCCACGCATACGCGCACTCTCATTCCTACGCAATTTTCTTGCACACTGTCATGCAGCGAGAATCACGATTCAACAACCCAACAACCTATCTAAATACCAAACGATCTACAGTGCTCTGCAATAAACAATATATCGCACAAAGTGGCTAAACCTCTAAGGTGCAAATAATCGTGGCACTGAAATAATCCAGAAATTAATTTACCAACGTGCGAACAGGATAGAGGCAGTAAAGAATCACCGAAATCACTGTCTCAGAAATGATACAACTTTTAACAAGATTCCTCCTGAACTGAATCTTCTATGATTTCCAACGAGCTTCCTTCCCGTCACTTTGGATTCGTTTCCAACGCTATTAATTTTTTCCCTGCGCGATCTCAGTGATTCCGACGATGAAACTGAATGGAAAGGTCCTCGTTCAATCGGCCAGTCCTCTTCTATCCAGTGTTTCAGTACTTCGACGACTGAAAGCACTCTAAAGACGCAGCTGTCACGCGCACGAATCTTTCCGACGAAACCGACCAGCAGCGTTGACTCGAGTCGGCGTCGATCTCATCCTCGAAGACGCGAGGAAGGAAACTGAACACTGTTCCATAGACACGCGGAACTGGCCGCTGATTTTATCCCAGTCCCACTCCGTCCACTTTTGCAAAGTGCGACGACACGGTTCAACGGCGCTAATTACTTTTTCGTGTTTCCCACCGCCGATCCAGCCCTTCTTTCATTTGTTCGCACCACACCGATTTGCGCGCCACTAGATCGATGGAAGTCAAATTGGAACAGGAACAGACGTTTTCATTTGCCACAGAAACGCTTTGACCGGGAGGTTATATCGGTTTCGCGGGGATCTCCTTCCTCGCCAAGCCGGGCGTAATTATTTTCGATGCGCACTGCGTCGCGATGGCTTGCGGTTGCGGTCGAACCCTGCGTGCCTCTTTTTCTTCTTTTTGTGGAGATTTTAATTGCAAGTAATCAGAGAACCGGTCGATCACGCGAAAATCGCCGGGAAATTCCTCCCCGCCAGGATGCGAAACGTTGAATTCTTTGGTGATTCACGGTTATTTACTCCGCGGGTAGAGGATGCCATGTAAATGTTCGCGCTTGTTGATTAATTCTGGAAGGCTGCGAAGCTTTCAAGCGTCAGAAATTCTAACGAGTTGCTTGATATTTTTTACATTTAATGATGGGAAATTCACGGGGAAGTATCCGAAAGTTTCTCATCCTCGGGTATCAATATTTCAGTAAAGTGATATTAATAATATTTTAGTAAAATAAATATGGCGATACGTAAGTTTCTCTTGAATTAAACATCATTTTCGGAAATTCGAATACGGGCTGTTTCGGGTTAATTTGATTTCACTGCACTGATCAGTAATATTTTAACTACGTTTTAATTGGCAGCCACTTGCATAACTAGATAACATTACACTGATGTTAAATATTTCCTGGAAATTCGTGCGACTGTGCGGACTAATGGGAGAAATTGGAGAACATGGGAGGGCGTTCGTCGATACTATTTATTAAAAATAATTCATGTCTCGTTAAATGAAAACTTCCATTCAAGCAAAAGTTATTAAATGCCGAACGTTCGCGGGATCTCGCTGCCGTATAAAACGAAAAATACGATCGGCGAATATAGGAATCGTTGCAACGTATTTTCTCCCCTCGATTAGTTTTAGTGGATTCTTCTTTTACGTTTATGACGAATTTATCTTGAAAAATTCATACGAATAACGCTACACTTTACTTTCTGACTCGCCAGAACAAGGCTAAATCGTATGCCACCGAATCCAAAATTCTATCGCGACTGAATCTTTGTACGTAGTTTAAATTAACCACGCGGTTCGAGTCTCGCCTGACTCAATTCTCGTTGAAAGTGAGCTGAAAAAGTGGCCGGGACTCAGAGGGATCAGTAACTCGGCGACCTTGAGCAACCGATTCCTGCCTCTCCAACGACAATGGAAACTTGTTTCGTGAGTTGCACGTTACTCGAGCTGCGGGTATAGTGTCCCAAATTTCAGGCGATCCCGCCCGAAACGGCTACAGGTCAAGTTCAACTGCACAAGCCACGTCGGTTACCTTCGACCAACGTAGCAAAGGCTCTCGATGGCAACGCACGCCTGAGAAGTGCATCGATGCACCTGCTCGTTAAGACGGACAAGTATAGGACGGCCAAGTCCCGGCAGATCCCGACGTTGTTCGAACAAGAAAAGCAAAATTTTCGACGCCAGCGGGGAACCAACCGAACCGGAATGCAGCTCACCTGACGTGTGCCTCCTCATTGGGAGACCTTGTTAAGTGGTACCGTCTAAGTAGTTTGTTCGACGAAACAGGCCTGGCAATTCGTGCCTCGCATTCACTCACAGTGGATCCTTCGATCTGAAACCATTACCATTTAGAAAGACACATCCAAGGCCAAGTATGGAAAGTTCTTGTTAAAATGGAGAACAATTATAAAGATTCTAATCTATGACGTCTTTGCATCCAGCTGTAGATTAAGAAAACTGAAAGTGCAGATCTTGCTTCGCCAGCTATTATCTATCGAATCATTAATCTCTGTTACAATCACCTCATAACGCAGAAGTTACACGTAACACGAAGATACTGATCGCCGAGTACAATGAAACTGGAGTTCTCTGAAACAACAGCGAGCTCTCATCGATAGACCAAGGATGTCACCGAGGGCTGTCTACCCAATTTATAAACGTCCCTTTTACTCCGTATCTGCTCCATCTCAACTGCGACAACCCCGACTAAGAAATTTCGCGACGCACAAGGCTGCCGGGCGTACAAGCCTGCGTGATCCGCGCCTCCTTCCGCCCTCGGCCCCTTCCTGTCGCCGTTTCGCCGCTAATCGAGGTAGACCGCGGTCGTGTAACGTTATACAGGCTGGTATCGAGGGTAAAGGGTGGCATGCGAGGGTGGTTCGAGGCAGCGGGACAGCGCACGGTGCACGAGGACCGCCGGCCTCGGTCCCTAAAGTATATTTGCATTTGCATTCGGTAATTAAACCCCGTCCGTTCGTCGGACCACCGTTCTTACAGGCGTTCGTTCGTCGAAGAAGAGCAATTGGCCACGAGAATCCTAAATAGCGGCATCCCGTAGCAGGGCGCGTGACCGAGTTATAATGAAACGGAAACAAGGAGGTCACGAAACGGCCACTGGCCGGCGGGTGATTAATCGCTTCGATCGAATCAACGTTCCGCGGGCTTCATTAAGTAATTCAATTCTCGCCCCCACTTTTGGGAGTCGACGCCCCAGTTGGCATGAGGTAGCTCTAGATTAGAGGAGGTTCGTTGATGATTTTTCTGAAACGGCACACGCGGGCCCGGCGCGTGGCATTTTTCTTGTGTGTGCGATAAATGTTTGGCGCTCTTCGAAATTTTCTTTTTTCTTCAATAAATCGCGAATAAAGCGAGCTTTCGCAAAATCGTGTTCTACTCTAGATATAGTATAAAGCATATTTGTAGCATCATAACGTGCCAGTCATTTTTAATTTAAAAATTAATCTCGTATTTCTTTAGGTCTTTTAAGCGCCATTTCTCTTGCGCCGGCTGTATGCATCGCGCACTTTGCATAGGGGAGAGGGGGGAACTGCGAACACCTAAGCCAAAAAGCAAATAAAACGAGAACTATGTGAGAAATGAATTTGTTTTTTTATTAGAAACATACTTAAACTATTCATCTATAAAGTACTGTGACGAATTTTTGAAAAGTTATAATAAAAATCAAGTTTATAGTGAAAAAGAAAAACTCTTGTTGTTCGTGATTACCCGACTGCCGTGGGGTAATCCCGAACAGAGTGCTAAATATCACAGAAGTCGCACAGAAAGCGCGATTTCAATGGTCGACCCATAAGAAACGTTGCTACAACATATACCTAATGTATTTTTCAAACTCCTCTTCTTGTGCGTTAGAAAAAATTACAATTGGTCAGAATATCGAAAAAAAATAGTAAAGGCTGTTTTTTAAACTTTTTTCTGAGCCTGTAATGAAAATTCAAAAATCCCTTTTGTACATATAAATAAGTTTTATACATGCTGAAAATTTCATGAAAATCGGTTAACGTTGCTCTGAGCTACAACGCGCTTAAAGATATGTTCGTCATTGCCCCACGACATCAAAATATAAAAAGGAATTTATTTCAGGGGTTAGAATCATGATTCAAGCCACGCCTTGGTCACAAAATGTTGGTAAAAAAGTGCTTTATTTCAACTTAAAAAAAATCCCAACTGAATCATTAATTCAACAGTAATTACGTGCAATTGAGAATTGACAAAATATTACTTGAAACACGATGAAAATAACAAATTGTGTTTATCTTGACTAGCATGAGCGTTCTGTACTTATTACTTTCTGCCCGGCGTTGAATACGACTTAAACTATTACCTCGTAGCGAGGAAACATCAGTTTTTATTTATTAAAACGCCGTAACCGTCGCGTTCGTGATTACCCCACTCTCCCCTACGCAACTGGCCGGGTCAGGGCACGCGCCAGGAAGTTTTGTGAAAACTAGACTTTGCGAGAATTTATGAATATTCAAAGAGCTTAAAATATAGAAAATTGACAACACAATCTTTCGACTGTCTTTAATATCGTATTATTTTACCACTTAGTATGTATCTTGAACAAAGGAAAAGAAGGTTGTTTAAATTCAATTAAACTTCGATGACTGGTAAGCCGGGCTATTAAGCATTTCCCGCATTTATCTGCGAAAAACACGCAGAGCTTATGGAACACATCGCTCGGCAACTTCTTCTGCTGACACGAACTTGAGGAACTTCCCGGATCCGCGTAACTTTCGGCGAGGCGCTAAATACGATAAAACTGTCAGGCGCAGCCGATCGCTGGACAAATTGCAGCCGCACTTCAGCAAATTCGCGGTATGCGCCGTTGAAATAATGAACGGCTTACGCAAATGGCGAAAGTAAGAGGAAAAACCTCGCCTTCAAAGCGTGCAACTGGCGGGACCTTCGGCGCCAAATTGTTTCCTTGTACCTTCAAATGCTACTTATCGAGTCACCAATAGAGTCGCGCATTACGCACGTCGAAGTGGTTTCAGGAAAATTGCGCTTCGGAGATGACGCGCAGGAACGTGTCCTTTTGAACTTTCCTTATCGAATCATTTCCACATCTTCTATTTATATCGGGGATATATTTACAGTGATTAGTACTCGTGTAACCTGTATTTGGATACGGGGGCAGATGCATTTCGATGATACCATTAGGATAACAGGATGATTCAGGATAATTTATAGTTGGAAATAAGTTCACGCGGAAATACAGAATCGGTTGGGTCGATCACGTTGGTTCGAGGGGCGCAGTCGTTCCTAATGCAAAACCAATGTTACATTCACATAGCTATCGACATCATAATTAGAAAGTATTGTATTTGTTACGACCTAAATTTGTACTTTGATTCAAATGAGTCATAGAAGGGGAACTTGATTGTTACTGATCAGATCACCCAAAAAGATTTATATTACTACGGAGTTATGCCTAGCTGTAGGGTCTGTGAACACATTATATATTTTCGCACAAATCGCTAAAAAAAATAGGCGATCTTTAGGACTTTTTGGAAAAATGTATTCAACTTGCAGTTTGAATCGCCCTTATTTATTCATAATTCAATTTCTTTTTTCATTTTCCTGTAGTGGTTCGATTTCGACGTGGCGCTGAGTGCACTACTACAAAAAAGAGAGACGTAGGATTCTCTCAAATTGAAAATGGTATCAGCCTTTACGGAGGCAAAGAAAGCAAAATGACGATGTTTGGCGCACGTTTGAACACAAATATGCTGAAAAGGGGGTAATTTTGCGCCTGGACATGTTAATAACGAAAAGCTATTTTAATAGTGTTTTGAATAAAAGTTTATGTTTTCAATAATGTTACATTATGGAGGGACCTCAATTATTAAATTTAATAAGTTTTATTGCACGATGTAACGTGAAATGTTTTAGTGAAAATCGCAACTATTTTTTCAAACACTCATCATTGTCCTAATTTTCATTTTCGAATGAAAATTGAATACCACCCATAGCGCAATTGTATTAAAAACACAAAACAATTAGGTGTTTTGGGTTCGAGCCATTACACCGGACCAAAGACTGCGCGCAGTTGAACAACTTCCGCATCGGGGCCGCCCCGAAACCATTCCAAAGTACCGCGTTATTTTTCTATCAAAAAATGTTTGTTCACTTCTTGAAATAGATAATAATATAGCCTGGAAGTTTTCAAAAGATTGCATGAATAGTTTCCTTACAGAAAATTCCCAAACAGAATCTCTGTTTCTGTCGATTACACCAGGTTTGCCCTTCGTCAGACTTATCCGGTAGTTATTATGGATTAATGTGTCATAAGGCTCGTTCCGCTCATTACCATAAATATTTAACTTCACCGTGGATACGTGTTTCTTACACAGAAAGAACACTAAGTAGGCGGCGCTGACAACAGTACATAAATATCAACGACTGGCAATTACCACGTGATTAATAGCAACAACTAGTAATTATCGAAGATCGATGTCCTTGTTAAATCCGATTCGCGACCGTTCCCTTCGAACATTGTCCCCGGAATATCGAAGTAACGAGATCTCAATGTCAGCGGTTCTTTCTAACACAGGCTTAATGCGCGCACAAATGAATTTTTTGCACAAATTTCAGATTCCATTCGTGCGTTTCTTCAGGTCTCAATGCCGCCCACATTTTCGTTCCCACACCAAGCCACGGCGATAATGAAAGATGCGATTTTTTCTGAACTACCAGACCGCGTCGGTATGAAATTAATCTTGACACAGTATCGCGATTAAAAATGCATTTCCTACTCGCGCGCTCGTCAAGGATAGAGGTTGGCCGGCAACGTTTCAATAGTCACTGATCTATTTCTATCTCACCGGTACAGATCTCGACCACTTGTCGCAGATCCGACGATAGAAATCACAAAATATACACGCGGAACAGCACCCTCGGAATTACACCGCCCCTTCAGGGACCATTGAATAATAAAAAAGGCAGAAACGAAAGGGTCCTCCGCGCCCTCGGTCCCCCCTATTACTATCCCGCGATTACAATTTCGTCGAATACCTACCGTTCTCCAGCAGGAGGGAACGGGATCTGCCGATTTCCCGCGGTATCGGACGAGGGAGTCGGCCACCGGGGACCAGGGGTGGATCCTTAGCGGGCGTAATAAAAATGCTGGTATCACGTGTAGCGTGGCCAAGGAGGTGGTGGAGGAGGAGCGGGGAACGAGGGGCTGCGGTGTAAAATGAGAAATGCATGAGAAAGCCAGCGGGCAGGGGACTTACCGTCGTGGGAGTCGTAGAGGTAGATGATTTTCTTCCAGCCGTAGTATCGCACGGTGTCGATGATGGCGCGATGATAATCCGGACGCATGCTTATGGCGAAATCCAGGAGGCCGGAGGACGGTGTCAGTACCTGGACAGAACAAGTGCGCACGCTCTGTACACGTAGGCAAGCACTGGCGGCACACTCGCAGGCACTCGGGACACTTCGACTTTTAGATTTTATTTCGGCGCAGTCGGTGATTCCACCGCCGAAATCTTGGAAGAAAGCGTTAAGCAGCGTCGTTCTCTACTCGAAGACTCCGCGAAACGGTACCCGGGGAAATGTAATCGTAAATATTTATGACGCCTGCGCGAATGACGGCCCATTCGAAGGCATCTCGCGATACGCGCGATATTGGGGGCAACGTTCCCCCCTCGCGGCCTCCAAATAACGTCGCAATCTGAGCGAATTACCGTTCCGTTCTAGTCTACAGCCTTCGTTTATTATTCACGATTCCTGGCAGGTATGTACGTTCCTCTGAATTTCTTTTCCAGCTTCACACTCGCGCGGGTGGGTTATAGGGGAGTTCTCCTAGTGCCGGACGCGCTTGGGGTTTTTTAAACTAAGAAGAAATAAATAATATTAAGGGCACCGCCTGGTCAAAACAGTAAAACATTTTTCGCTTGTTTTCATCCTACATCTCAAGAATGAGTAGATCAAATTTTAGTACGAAATTCCTGAAGGTACAGATTATACAGCCATTTTACAGGCGGGCTTAAAAGCAGGTGTTTTTCGAAGATCGATTGTGGCGCAGGTACCTACAGTAGATAGAAATGTGATTTTTCTTCTAAATTTATTAATACATTCATTGAACGAAAAGAAGAATCAATGGGTGTTGTCATCGAACAAACGCGTGGACGAACGTGCTCGACGACATGCTTTCAAACTATTTAAGTACGTTTTTCTCGAAACCATTTTTCGCGAACTATGGCCGCTGGAAAAATCCAATTCCTGACCGAATCGAAAAATTCAACCAGGATTCTATTCGTAATTACAATGGTTTCCGCGCTACCCTCTATTGTAATATTTTCAGAAACTCAGTTTTTTTTACGGACGATTCTGTAGGAAAAAATATTTTTCGACATCTATTGTTTAACTTTCGAAGAGGAGTGGCAAAGCCCTTTTGCTACTAAAATAAAGCTACGATTTTCGTCAATGACAATTTTCGTTGAAAACTGTGCCAAACATTAAATTTCCAATATTTTGACTTCATTCTGGTACCGGCTGTAGCCACAAGTCTACAAATTAATTTGCCGTTAGACTTTTTGATTTCAGAACATTTTTTCCGCGCCATGTCTCTTTCGAGAGCTGTAAAGTCAATTCCACTCCGTATTTTAACTTCAAAACATTCTGAATAACTGTTCAAATGTTAATAAATATGTAGTACAAATTCCAAGATATTCTGTTTTCATGGTTCGTCAAAAAAGCATTCCCCAAAAAGCGAAAGAAAACCGACCGTCACATAAGACGACCCCCTTAAGAGAACTACCCCTATATAAGTGTCAGGTGATTAGGCGCGTGGGCTCAATTTTAAAGTATTCCACTGTATTCCAGCGGATTTCTGTCCTCAATCTCCTACTCACAATTTACATATTTCATCAACTCTTCAGTCTTCCCGAAATTTTCATCAAAGCTCACATTATTTTCCCCTGTTTCTATACAAGGAAATCCAACAGTTCAACATCTCACGTTGAACATATCTACGTATATACAATATTAATGATCGAGAACGTCGCTGTCGACGATCGTTTCAGAAGAGATATAACATTCTAGCGCTGAAAGTTTCGTGGAAATTAAAAAGAGATTGTCGCTTTAAAAATGGTCAGCCGTGGCAGCTCGCAATTGACCGGCGTTGGAAAAAAAGGGCCTTCGAATCAGCATTACCACGCGATTAGCATTTAAACGACAGGAACGTTCGTTACGCGTTTACGTGGGCGTGTGCACGTCGAAGCGCGAGGCGGTATAAAAACGCACACTTACATCCGTGCGGGATGTACGCGGGCGCCATTCATCCAACACGGACGTACGATATCAGTTTAGCGAGTGGTAGCCGCGGCCCGCTAAATGCGCGACCGTTGCAATTCGACGCGGCGAATAAATTTTCGGGCGGTCCGATTCATTTCGAAATTCAAATTGTAATATGTTTGTACACACCCCATACATATTTATGTATTTATGGGGGTCTGAGGGCGGGAGGAGGAAGGTTGAGGGGGGGGCGGACTCGAACTACCATCCGCGCTAATTGTCAACGCAGCCTCCGCGGAGCTATCGATTTCGGCCGGGGTTTTCCCCGTGTACACACGCGCGCGGTAAAGTAACGAGGGAAACAAGAAGGAATGTAAAACTGGTCTAACTGGTCGCGCCACACGATAGGTACAACTGAAGAGACGCGCGATTTTTATCGAGTCCGTCGCGTAGAATTAGGATTGCCTGTGATTTTCTTGGAACGGAGGATTAATAAACGCGGCTTGCAGTTTGGAAGTTAATTGGATGACTCTTCGGTAACTTCTAGGGAAGAGGCTAAGAGGAAATCGATGATTTATATATTGCGCGTACTATTCGAAATTTTTAACCGGGGGATCGTGTTTTTCTGCTGTTTCGCGATGCTGAAAAGCGAAGAAACGCTGTGGTAAACGTGCTGTTTTGATGGAAAGCCGGGAATTATCGGAAATGCGATAAAAATAATCGGCGAAGGCCGATAAGAGATGGGAGGAGATGTATAAGGGTCGAGGTAAAATTAGACGGCGTTCTCCCCTGACGATAGTAGATATAAGGTTTTACTTAGTTGCGCGGGAAAGCGTGTTATTTACCTTCTCGGGGAACCAGGGCGTCACGAAAGGCATCTGGAACGTGTTGCTGTAAGAATGGAGGGTGTCGAACGAATCCGGACTCACGGCGCCCAGCATGGAAAACACCCCTCGGCTGAATTGATTGCAGACTGCAAGAAACAAACAACGCGAATTGTTAAATAGGTAGTTTTTTTTTTAGAAGTAATAGAATCGCGCGGTGTGCATACTGCGTGGCGGACAGCTGAGGTAAAATCGAAATGGATCGCGCGGCGTGCTTTTTTTCATCACTATCGAAAGAGCTTTGTGGTTAGAGTCTACTTTAAAGACTACTTAGAAGCTATAATTTATATTGCATATTTTTTGGCGAAACAAACATGTTTTTTAAAGCTTATGATGTTAATAAACATTGCGGCAAAGAGCAAATTTCAACCTCAATTTATTTCTTACTAAGTAACTGAAAAAGAAATGCTTTATTTTCGGTGAAAACGACTGCCTAGGACCCTTGAAGGGTTGTGCCTAGTTATCTGGCGAAAAATAACGCGATTTTGGGGAATTTTGTTGTAGAATATCTACCGTACATTTTTTTACAACTACTTGCTTATTTTAAAAGTACGTATATGCAGCAACTCCCAGTAATTTTGTTATAGGAAAACATTAAAAAATTAACGAATAACAGCCATTCTCGCGGAAACTGTTTTGATAAATGGCGGTGTGCGGTGAGCACGATTTTTCTGAGCCAGATCATCTAAAAGTAAAAATTCAAGAAGATTCTGTTAATATATGGTCGAATTCAGTAGATGAACGAAGGGATTTTCAACAAATTGATTTCTGACCAAATGGCGACCGTTTAACGCAAAACCACGATCGTTCGATGTCTGAAATGACGAATGTCAGTTCGTTTTTCGTTAATTAAAAACAGAGTTTTTCTTAAAATACAAAAACCTTCGTTCATCTATTGAATTCAACCATATATTGCCTATCAGAATCTTTTTGAATTTTTTCCCAAAGCAGCTTTCGCGAGAATGGCTGTTATTCGTTCATTTTTTAATGTTTCTCTATAACAAAATCACTGAGAGTTGTTGCATATATGTACATTTAAAATAAACGAACAGTTGTAAACAAATATACAGTACATATTCCACAAAAAATTCCCCCAAAAATCGCTTTCTTTTTGGCCAGCTAACTACTTAGGCATAACCCTTTAAATACCGTAAACTGGGGTGACTTTGCCCGCCGGGGTGACATTGCCCACTTTTTTACTCTGACTGAAAAATTACCATATGATTGAATTCGCTAATTTTTTTTTTTCGTTTGACCTTGGAGAAATTATTGCCATCAATTACAAAACACTAAATATTCTGATTACTTCACAATAAAATAAAATAAAGCCTTTCCGAAAAGTGGGCAATGTCACCCCGGGCGGGCAAAGTCACCCCAGTTTACGGTACCGTTTATTGCAAAGAATTCTTATGATCACACTAAATAGTCCGCGACTTGAACGAGGTGAATTTCGCGAATATCGTGAGCAAAGACCACCGAGCGGGGGCGACATTTCACGCGTAATTTCATTCGCAGCCGCGTGTCCTCGCTGCTTTCACAACGGTGTAATATCCATCCAAAGGTGTCAAAGCACAGCTGGGAGTCCAATATCGCTGTTTTTCATTATCGCGTAACGGACAAAAGCGGAGGGAATTTCGTCACGCTTGACGTTACCAATACACCTTCGCGTCGACGCGGTTACGCGGCATTCGCCATAACCGTAATCAGAGTTGAAAATGTAGAAGCTTGCGGATCGGGCTGCCAGCTGATTACGCAGCACTTCAGGAATAACTTGTTAATTATTTTAGACTGTGGTATAATGAAATTGTGACGCTCAGTTCTAGTCTTTGCCACTGGAGCAGATTAATTTTTACATTATTTTAAGATTATTAACCAGCGTTGAATCAATAGATGCAACCACGTGGAGAAACACTTGTATTCAGAGATAGTCAAAATTTGTATTTAAATAAAATTTCGAATAACGAATAAAAGTTCAAAAATCACTCGTCGTGCGTCAAATAATGCTAACTCTGGTTAACGAACGAATAACGAATAATTTCTTTAACTTTCATTCGTTACTCGAAATTTTATTTAAATCAATATTTTGCCCACCTATGCTTGCATTATGCGTATACGTGTACTCGAAATGTTCAACCTTTCTCAGTGAAACTGATCACCGTCTCAACGTTTGCAAGCATTGCACATATCTATCAGAGGGGAAGTTTCTACTCAAGATGGACTCGGGCCGATCAAATTCCACCGATCAATCCAATCGACCCCGACTAACTGCACGCGCCGAGCAGGGAAATACTGGAAACAGCGGGCAAATTCGAGCCGTGAGCCGGCTAACCACGTCTCGTAAACGTTCCAATAATTCGGAACACTTGGTGGTAGCGGCGTGAACTCGTGCAACGTGAGATCGATACACCTGCGCCAAATGGCGATACAGGGCAACGCGATAAAACCGACAGAAAAGTTTCGAAGCACGGGTAAACGCGAAAGGGAGAAAGCGCGGAAGGAGATACGATATCGGATCGTGCTTCGATTCAAACGTTTGGAAGCGCGCCAAGCCTGTATACGTGCACGCAGGATGAAAGAGGGCGAGACGGGGCGAGAAAAATGGAGGCGCAAGAAACGCGCGGCCACGTGGTAATCGCGGAAAGAGGAGATCGATGGTCCTCCTTCGTCAGTCTAATTAGCGAATTTCACTGTATCGGGGAGATAAACACCTGTTTCTTTTCGAGTGGCCACATTGAAACTTTTGGATGTCTATATAGTATATCAAGCGAACTGTTATATCCGTAAAAGATAGCATCTAATTTTGAAACGGATAATTAGTATCCTTCGTAAAGGATAATTAACCACTGTTCATTGACTGAATTCACTACAATTTGTCCGTTTAAACGTATCTGTCGTTTATAACAAATAGGGGAGAGGTGCTATAAAAAAGATTACCCTTACTCGCGAAAGGGACAATTTTCGACTTATACGAAAATCGAAGATTTTGTTTTTTTCTGTTAGTATTAAAGAGTTTGATATAAATTTTTATTGATGGCCAATAAAAAGACTTCCTATTAATGGACTTGTGTTTTAAATATCTATCACGGTATTATCAGAAATGGTCGGTAAATAAAATTGCTTCCCTTTATAGCACCTCTCCCCTACATTAATGATAAATGAGTTCACGAATTGGGGTGTTAAATAACGATCCTATGATGAAAGTTACCAGATCGCATTCCAAGTATTCTTCTACGTTTTATGCGTCGAAGTACTGCCCGTTTCGGAAGCTGAACGCTTCGCAGTACAATAAAAGCCCTACTTAGCTGCACAAAGAGTCCGACTGCGAAGATGGAACATACCAAAGTTCGCGATAAGAAAGCAGGAAAGTTCGGCGACCAGTGTTTTCGAGGAATAAAACCACTGGCTGGCCTCTCATTACCGCGTTCGGGAACCCGCCTTCGGGTTTGCATAATTCATGAGGTGGAAACCGGGCTATCGTATAAATCCCACATATTCCAATACCTCTCGTCCCCGCAACATTAAACGAATTTCAGAGGGAGGACGCGAGGGGGGGAGCTCCGTAGGAAGAAGAAGTAAACAATTGAAAGTGGCCAATCTTTGGGGTTCTCATATTTTTACATCCCCATAGCGAGCACTATAAACCCCCGAAGGTCAGACAGCTTATTTCGGAGACTTTTCTGTACACTAGAGCGACATTATGCGCGCCATTTGTACAGCGATATTTTTTTGAAAGCGCAATTAGCCGGAGGAGCGGGAAGCCAGAATTGTGTTCGAGGGGCGCGCCCTCCCTTATTAACCATTTTCGTTGTTACCGTTATTGCAGCTCGCGTATAATTTCGGCAGAATTACACGGAGCCTACTTTATTTTAATTATTCTTTTATGCTGGCCTTATACTTGCGCGCGCAGCGTGCAAGGGAAAAGGCAAAGGGACAGAGAGGAGGGGGGGGGGTGGAGGGGATGAGCCGGGGAAGAAAGGAAGAAAAACTGGCCGACGGCTTTTATTTTCGCCGTGTACGCGGCCGTTTCCAGCAGAATTCAGAGATCCGCCGCCGCTGTGGCCGGCGTTTATTGCGGCCACCCCCAAGGGTGCATTTATATTCATAAGCATAATGGGGCATCGTGACGTATACGACCGCGGCATGCTCCGCTCTGTCCCTTCGCTCTTTCATCATTATTAATTCCACGGTGCCCCGTAGCTTCTCTCAAATTTGCCCAGTTCCCCCTCGCGCCCCCAGCTAGGCAAGCATCAAGATTCCCGGGGCGGTACCACCGCCGGTTTTTGCGCCCCTTTATTTGCGACTACACGAAGTACAAGTGTAGTCTCGGTCTACCGCTACTGGGCGGCACCTCGAATTGAAGACTTCTAAAGCGTAGAATTGAATATAAGTGGATAGCGCCGGCCGAAGTCGACGCGGCGGTAGCCGTTACGCGTGGAATAAAAAAATCGCCGAGCTTTGGAATATTTCAAATTACCAAATTACTTATTTCAGGCGTGGGTTAAACCCATAAATATAAAAACGGACCGCTATAAACAAAGAAACACGTATATCTTATTTTTCGATCCTCTGAAACATATCCAAAAACCAAAACAATCGCAGGCGGACACCTAAATAAAGACTTATTCTTACGAGTCAAGGGAAACCGGGATCTAGAACCGGCTAGACTGATCTAGACTTCTTGTAACCGTTGATCAACGGTTACCTTTAACCCGCGTGAACTTCGTCATTCCCAAGAATGGAGGATTCATGAACTGTTCGATTCATTGTCCCGAGCAGTCGATTTTCGAACTTTCAGCGTTTCGCGGAGTCGCTTTACAGTTCACGCCCGCTCGCCTCTCCCTCCACGATCGAGAAGTTCGCGTTATTAGCTTTGCAAGCGTGTCACAGGTTGTCGCGCGGCCTCGGCTCCTTCGCCCGCGGAAGCTTCTAATCGATATGCGATGCCGTGTGTTGCATACAGTGCGGACAGGCTGCATCAAGTACGCGAGAGGGATGCACGATCGGGCCGGTGGCAAATGGCCGTCCCATTATCGGGTTTACATATGTACCCTTTCTGAAAAACATGAGCCGCTTCGAAGGAACCCTCGACCCCGTCGCTGGATTCCGCGCACGTCGCCAATTCGCCAGGGCCGGGAAGAAGCTGCGAAGTAGATTCTGTAATTCTTTACACTTGCCGCGGCGAATCTGGATTTCGCTCCGACACACTAATAGCACTTATGAAGCTATCCAAGCAAATTATAATACGCGAACACGCTCGATATTAAAATTGAAGACCTTGCATCAAAAGGGGTGCAACTTCGTCTTTACCAACTTTGAGTAAATTAGAAAAAAAAACTGTCCATAAAGTTATTGCTTTGACTCAACATTATAATAAAAAGAACAGTAATTGAATAGTATATATTTTCACACAATCAGTAGTGGTAGTTATTAAGTTGATAACTTTGTATTTCTATTTCTAGCGAGAAATATTCTATAATAAATATATTAATATTAATATTTCTATTTGTGTATATTTGCAATAAATCACTCATTTGTTATCGGACGTGCAAGAAACCTGCACCAAACGATGTAGAATTTTTTCTACGTATATTAATTAATTTCTAATTACTTATTCAATGCTGTCAATGACTGGAGACCCGAGTTAGGTAGCAGAGAAATGGAATTCTTGAACAAACTTGCCACTCTACTTTTTCCTCCTCCGCTCTCTACCATTGTCGCACGTTTTACGCGATTTTAGTACGAAGCAGTCTGTTACCCACGCAACGGCGCACTAAAATCGATGAACATGTGTTTCCTTAGACCATGAAATATACGGTCCGAAGTTGCGCAAAGTATGCAGAGGTGTTTCGGGATAAGGTGGGCGGCAGATGGCCACGGCATTATCGACCTCGCGTATTGATTCCCAAACCGAACAAGTTAACGTCTATTATTATACACAATATGCTTACTTGCCGCCTTCGGACAGACTAATGATGTTGGCGAAGTTTCTAACGTCTACACAGAAGCGTTGCATTCGCGCGGATGACAACCACACCGCCAGCTAACCGCACGATTCAGAGCCTTTGCGCCAAGATGCGGCGCGTCCTTTGGCTAAGTGACATCGACAAATGGGGGCAAGTTCTATCGACGCGCAACAAAAGACAATCATCGACCATTCGAGCTTCTTTGAACACGAAAGTTCCTATTCAACAGCTTCGAGCACGTTCAATTGTACGTCTCATCAGTCTATTTTCCGCGACAGAGGATTATTATCAGCGAACTTGTCGAGTGTTTAAAAGTTCATCGAGTTCGAGTCTCAAAACGTGACCTGAAATCTTCTTCGTCTACTGCTTCTTTAAACTCGACACTCCTATAAAAAAGGAATTCAAGATTTATGAAGCTTGCTCCGGAGTAATTTCAGTTTCTTCTCCCCACAGGTAATATGATTAACGTTAACGTTGTGGCAATCATTGCCACAGCTCCTTCGCACTGTTTGCGATAGTTGCAAACGAAGTTCCTTTTTTTCCTCGACATTATTCCGTCTCTCGAGAGAGGTTTTCGAGGTTAACGCGACTCGCGGAGGCTATCAACGAGGGAGGCTGCACTATCGCTCATTGCAGGGATAATTCTTCAGGAAGACACGGAGGGAATTATTTTTTACTGGGGAAGTTTCAAGTGGCCGCCAGAATGTAACCGAACTCTCCGCGAGGCTTCGAGTGGCGCGACACGAGGTCGCCGAAGGAAGCACGATGATTCTCTTGATGCCACTCGGCGGAAGCCACGATTTCCACTTCATGGAGGATGTTAATGAGCTTGATCCCGAGCACGACGCATACGTATAATGAGTTTGAGGAAACAGTGCCAATTACATTTCAATATTCGAAATATGTGTGGATATAAAGGAGATTCTAATACTTTTCTGTATAAAATGTGTAGAAAGAAAGAGCATTGGAGATTTGATAGTAGTTTAACAGGCAATTCTTATAGTTCAAAATTCTTCTTCATTTCGATTTGAGTAGGACTTGTCTTAGGATGAAACTTGAACTGAACAATCAAATGAATGTGATTAAAATAATATGTACTCACTTTCCGATGTTACTATTACTGGTTTCTGGGAAGATGGATCAAGAAGTGAGGTATTGTTTCCATCAGGTAAATATAGTGCAAGGCGCAAGCCTTTCATCTTCTTCCCATTAGATACGTGTAAGCCTGGTCGCTTATCTTGCAAACTATGTAGTAACGTAATAGCTCACTGATAATTCTAATCAGTATCTAATGTATCTCACAGATCTGATGATTGTTAAAAGGATGAAGGTGTCGTGTCTACCTGCGAAGTTTGAAAATCCGATGCTCGATCCTGTTTTTCTTTTAATTTCCTTGCGTAGGTTTTGTGTTACAGATGAGAAATGAGAGCAATTCTGCAGGGAAAATCGATACTTTTGCTATGAACAGCCGCCGTATACACAACAATCGAGCACTAGATAATCTAATATATTAACAAAATTTGGCCGAATTTTTTATTTCAGATGAACCGTGTCGAAGCTACAGTGATTACCACAAGGTGCTTAAAAAACGCTGCCAGGAGATCACCCGTAATTCCTTTATTTATTTATATATTGAATCAGAAAAAATACTACAAGAACTGTAAAATATATACTTTCCAATGTACAACCGCTTATTTAAAAAGGTCTTCAAATTTTCCAAAAGAAAGACATCACCCCTTAATAAATTCATATCCCCAAATCATAGTTGAAGACAGAAATGAAGCATTAACTATCAAGATACCGGTTTCACTTCAACAAACTACTACGACAGCAATTTCGTATTTTTCTTACATCTAGGACGACACTGGAAACCGTAATAAAACTACTACCCAGTATAGACACGTACCTAGAAATGTCCCCCCCCCCGTATTATATTTAGCCACCAGACAACAAGTAATTTCAACTATGGTTCACGGGCCATTTAAGTTGCTAACTCGTCCTATCACGCATGTTCCTACCTGTCCTTTAACAGTCATCCCGTTCGTGTACGTGTGCATCTAAGGGAATGCAGCACGCTGCATACACAGATCTACACGCCAGCCTTATCAGAATTATCAGGCCGCTGTTTCGTGGGCTCTCTGGTGCCCCTCCCGCCCTTATCCAACGAAGTTGCAGCGCACAATAGAGAAAGTTTCCCCCGATTTACCGATTATCTCGTGTTGAAGCAAGTTACTACTCGGCTCCGGGCCGCGATTTCTAGAATTCGCCGATGAACGTGAATGTACGCGAGCCAAAGTGAATATCATCTTAACGTAATCGCGCGGCGTATTACGGTTTCGAAGCACCGAACATGCGATGGTAAAACGTAGTCCCGAGGACTCCCCAGAGACGCGGTGAGTTTTTGGTTAAAGATTGTAGCGGCGTGTAAGAGTTTTAGGGTTAGCTATCTCGGATCGTACCATCAGGAATAAATTTCACTTCCACACCCATCGATACTCGTTCGATTAAAGAAATTACATGAATTATGCGTTTCTACGATTTAGCAAAGATTCGTAGCGGTATATTCCCAAGCTGATCGAAGCTTAAAGTGAAACCTAAAGTTAACTACTTCTATCTGCCTGCTTCGATTCGAACTTTATCGGAGCGAATTAACTCCTCCTAATACGTCTAAGAAGACACCTAATCCCCGTCTTTGTCGAGCGCAGATTAAAGCCTCCCGTGGGCTCGCAATATTTATCTCCGCGAGGATATTGCCGCGGAAAAAATCAAGACCGACCACGGCTTCATTTCCGCGGGTACCTTGGACTTTTCATTTCGACGGTGGTGGAAGTCGGTGCAGGAAGCGGCCATTATTCTTTGCCGACGATATGTGGGACGAGAGACTCGTAATAACGCCGTGGAGTTTCCCGAGGACCGGACGGTCCTTCTGGCGGACCCTAGCGGTCCCTTCCTGCCTTCTGGCTAGTTTCCTCCTGAGACTCTGGCAAGGTGAAACTCTCCCCCTTTCTCCTTTATCTTCTTCGTGGCCCGAGAATGCCCAGCTAACCGTGATGGAACGCGAGCTGAATCGTATTGCGTCAAAATTCAGGGGAATTCATGGTCACGGGAAACTCGCGATCTCCTGCTTGCCTTTGGTCGATATTTTAGTTTATGCCAGTGACAGAGTGAATTTCAAAAGTATTGCAATGCGTATAATAGTTATAGCACAGACAAGTGGCTGGCAAAATGTGTGCTATTGACTTTTTTAATCACTGTGCTTAGAAACTGAGAAACTTTACTTATATAGGTGAGCACGATTATTTGCAAATAGATTTCAGCGAAACCTTAAACGACTGAAACTGTATTATTATCACAGCTCCACTATAAATAAGCCAGAAAATATATTTTTAAAAATATATATTTATAGTTTATTCCGCAGCTCGAATATAACGTAACCCAAGGAGTTAAAATACTTTGTTTGAAGCAAACATTGGATCTCGCTTCTGAATGGCACGAGGTACTAATCCTGTGCCACCATCTTGATAATGTCTGCCATGATGTCTGATTAATCACGCTTAGGTACCTAATTAATTAGTAGTTGGAATAGTAAAAGATATTTCAAAATGAATGTCGCATGAAATTATCATATTTCGCGAGGAATCCCGTTAAGCATCTCTAAAGGATGAAGATTTTTCGATCGAGCCGAAGGGCGGCCTGCTGGAAAAACACGTCCCTTCGCAAAGCAGGTGCTCCACATCTTCCTTTTCGTCCTTTCGCCATCGGAAAGCTGTCAGGCGCAGGCAGTTTCTTATCCCGGCGAGTGATCTTCCATAAAACAAGTCGGAAAAGGGGGATGTCCGCCGCCCTTTCCTTCCCCTCTATCGCCACGAGCTGCCGAGGAATCCGATGGTTTTTTTTTATCCCCGTGGCTTCTTGGTCTCGCGTTTGTTAAAAATGATCGCGACACAACGAAACCGGCGAAACTTGCCGCGCTCATCCGTGATCCCGCTTTTTTCGCCGGGCTAACTTTTCCGATCAAAGTGCAGATAGAGCGTCGCGGAGGAAGAAAAGCTCACGGCGCCGTGATCTCGTGGGAAAACAAGCTGGATATATCAAAAAGGGAGAACGTTCAGACAAGCAATCTTGCGTTCCATTTTCCCCCGAAGCTTGCCGGGGATCGTTGGACGTTGAAGCTCACAAGAAATATAAATACCACTCGTTACGTACATATGTACCTACGTATATACGCGGGACCATTTTAATATTCATGATCCCGAGGCGTCTCCAAGGGGCTACTTTTTAAAATTTAATATTGCGCCGGAAAAACTGAACGAATGAGATTATTCGGTCAGAATTTGAATCTGAATTCCGCTATGAATATTCCAAACGCGATTGCGTCTCAAGAATGACGTTCTTCGTCTTTCTTTCCCCTTTCTTCGAGTCCCTCCCCGCCTACGGGGAGCAGGACGGCGGTCGCGGACTTTTCCCCGTATTCACGGGGCTCGTGGTCAGCGAACATTAACTCCGTGGAAAACGACAGAAGCTTTCGTTGCGTTGTCGTGTAATTGAAATGGCGACGGCACCATTAACAGACACCAGGCATGGCCCGGTTGTGGAACCGTAATTCCTATAATTATTCCAGACGCTGCATCGAGTCACTTTATTAAATGTTGCACCGGCCATAGAGATCTAATCCCATTACTGTTATTTTTATTATCATTTCCCATTACATTCTGTTTTCCTCTCCCATGTAATAGCAGCCCGCCTGCTTTTTTGCCCCGTTATTTCCCAGCAATTCTGATATAATAACGTCCACTCAAATGCTTTCTCCTCTGCTGGGTCGAAGCAGCGGAAACGATTTTTGGATTTCGGTGCTCTGAACCCCCTTAAGACTAAATCTAATTTCTCGTGGAACTGTGGCATTAGAGTGTACACTTTTATCGCGTAATTTTATCGCGGGGGACCAGCTTGCAAAATCCCCGAGAATAACTCGCTGGGAACCCGAGATTCCACAAAATACAGTTTAAACTCCGGCGAGATACTGGGTAAAAATTCTGCATGTATATATTACTCGTCTTCTGTATGACAGAAACATCTGAAAACCTTCAGCTCCTCGGTGGAAATTCTAGAAAAGAATTTGGTCGAGTAACACGGATGTCTCCTTTCGTGATTCTGCGGGTTGATCGTATTGGCGTTTGTTTTTACTTGATAACTATTTATTTTCTAGAGATAAAAGGAAGAGGTTTGAAAGGTGCATGTTCGTAGTGAAATTGTTTCTAGGGTTCTCGTAGTGGTACGCTATGTGATGGTAGTAGTATTACTTCGTCAAAAGATAAATTCTGAACTGTAAATATTAAAAGTGTCGAGTGCACGCTTGAGTGAGGAACTCGCAGTGAAAACCGACGTCAACGTCGACTAAACAGGTGCTTCAACTCGAAATGTTTGTTATTCAAGTATCACGAATACTGTTGGGCAGTTTGAAAAAGTTAAATTTTTTACGGGATTGTGCAACAATATCGCAACATCGTGGATCGTGCTTTCCCCAGAATTAACGACGCAATACGCTCGTTGGGTTTAAAAACCGGAAAAAAAGCAAGAAACGTTTTTAACGACCGTAAACGTGTTCTCTGAATTTATTCTTATCTTATTTTTACTCGTTTCTTGTTAAGCTCGGCGTGGTACGTAGATTTTAATAACACGCAATGAGCTCCTCTCATAAACTTATTAAGCGAAGCTTTGCATCTGGCTGTAAATAGTAGAATCTTTTAATTTTTTCGTAACGATGTTTCAAGGAGAAAATAGTGAGTAGTTTAGGATACTTCGATCTTCGTTTGAATTTACACGAAATTACCCCTTAACAGTACATTCATTTTGTATTCAATATATTCAAACGGAACCTCCTGTTTTTTAAAGCTTATGATGTTAGTAAACAACAAAGAAGAAATCCCAACTTCAATTTATTTCTTTGTAATAAATTCAAAAAGAAATGCTTCATTTTCGACAAAAACGACTGTTCTACTTAGTACCCTTAATCAAGTTCTAAAGAACAACCATTAAACCTACACAGACAAATGGAACAACTTGATAAAATTCACCGTACCTCTCACAGTACACATAGTCGCGGGATTTCAAAGCTAGAGAAGCCAGTCAGCTTCTAATTCGACCAAGTCAAAGTCAAGCAACCTAAATCAATTTAACGATAAGTGAACTCTAGTCTCATGGTAAATATCATTCGTCGTCAACAGAAGTAAAATCTCCACAAGTTTACATTTCAGAGATTCGACCAGAAACCACACTCAAAATTACGACTGCGAATTATTACAAATATAAAGCCAGAAATTTAAAATTTATCGCTGCCACTTTAAGGGATCTCAAAGTACCTACGCCAAAACACATTCGCGGCAAAAACAGAAGCGATTTAAGTGTTCGTGTCGACCGGTATAGAAGCGCCGCTTTTCACACCTTTCCCCAGAAAATACAACTATCGTCCCGCGTAAACAGCTGCCACACACGAGCCGGGAAAAAATCTCGAAAAGATTAATTACCCGGGGAACGCGAGGCGGAAGATCGTACGTGTCGTCGTTTGCCCCAGACAAACGACTCGGTCGGACGTATTCGGAGATCCTATCGGTAACGATAAAACCACCCGTTCCCCCGCGCCATTCTATTTGTTAGGCCGACCGCCCCCGCGCGGATACCTTTTTCCACCCTGTCCTACCCTTCCACCATTAGTCCCTCTTTCTCGCCACCAGGGTGTCCCGTGATTTTTCGCCCTCCTTCCGCTACGCGAGCCCCCCATTCCGTGGGCCTTTCGAGGAAGCACGACGTTCAACTTCCTGCAGCATCCGGGGGGACACGATTGAATTTGTAAGTTCACTCGTGCGAACAGCGCTGCCTCTGATCGTGCACGTACATGCAGAAACGGCGACGCTGGGCAAACCGAGCGAGTCGTTTGGCCCGTGGCATTTGCTGGTATATATCGTCGGGGCTCTTGAACTAAACGAACGAAGAAAGGCCACGTTACGGTTTACGAGTGAAGAAACCGCCATTGTTTCTTACATGTGCCCTAGTGCTTTATTTACATTCTTCTGTTTATGGCCTGGGGGTGTAATGTAATTGTACTGCTGCATGCAAGAACGGCCTCAGGACACTCAGACCCATTCTGCATAAAGCGCGTAATTAGATTCCTGATTGCTTTCCACACAGGCCCTCTAAATTTCGTTGCAGTATCTTCAATATTGACAGAGCTATGATGAATTTGGTGAATCGATGTTGACCGATTCACCTTAACAGGTATCTAAGCCGAACGTGCATTAACCCGAAGATGACACGATCAATGACTATATTTTTTTCAAATATAATGCAAATATTAAATAAATAATGAAAAATAATATCGAAAAACAATCTTATTTCTATATTTCGCCATTTTATGTAAGAAGGCCCTGAGAGGACTAGAATTAAAATTAATTTCACCGATTACTTTGTTACAAACTTCTGATTGTAAAATACAAGTATAAAGAAGATACATCGAATTTTGAAATATTATAGACAGTTTTACAGCAACTTCACTATGTATAAAAAATATCTAACTTCGCAATGGTTACAGATACTTTCCTGGAAACTGACTTTTGGCACTGCGGCCCTTCCTGCATCCAACAGTAAAATTCTTGATGGATCACTGAGCAAATAGAAGTAAATTGAATGTGTGGAATAAAGCCTTCCCGTATGAGACTTGAAAGATTTCTTGTGGAGGCGTGCGATGGAGAAGAAGTTGGCTAAAATCTGTCTGACTATTGCTAGATGTTTCTACTTGCCCGCCACTGTTTCCGAAACTGACCGTGGTTTGCTTCAAACTTTTAAATAATTCGAGAAAATACATAGCTACTCTCCATTTCCTTCCCAGCTTCCTCAATGAACCTCTCCATTTCACCCCTATTATCCTCTCACCCTCTTTCTCTACTAGCCCCTTCACTGTCCTCCCGTCTTTCTGTGTACTCCTGTTCCCATGTCCCTCTGCATTCCTGCTATCCACAACCTCTTTATTGTTCCCTTCTCCCCTATTCCACCAACCTGCACCGTACACCCTCTTATCCCCCACCTCTTCCGCCCAAAACCTCTTCTATCCTCTCCTTTCTTCACCCACCTTCCTTCCTCCTCCCCCGCCTTCTACTATCTGCACCGGTTCCCCCTTAACTTTGGCACGTCCCAAAGAATCTGACCGTGCGAGGGTGCGCCTCAATCAGTCGCGTAGCTCCAGACATCAAAGCAGCCAAAATTCAGCGTTTGATGGCGACACAGTGTCCTCCTAAAGCGCCCACGCCGGGCGCCGGTCCCCGCTTAAATGCGAAATCAATTTGTCTCACTTCCGATCGGAATCCAGCGAGGCCTGTCTCCTTCTTCGGCCACCTAGCCCCGCGCACGTCTGCATAGGCGGTACGTTGACCTGTCTCCGAGCGGGCATCCTGCCCTACCATATTTATCACCCGCCTGACGGCCCTCGTCGCGTTCCGTTTCCGCTTCCGATAGCTGCTAATGCATGTCCGTCGTATCGTTCTGCCTACCTGCGTATTCCGATCCCCTCCGTTTCCCCCCGGCCCAGGCGAAAGAGCCCTCGTGCGCGCGTTTAAACGGAATTACTTTATCCCCCGAGCCCGACGACGGAATATCGGAGCTACAGAGCGGGAGACAGGCTTGATAAGGGAAGCCCTTTCACCCGCTGGCAAGTGTTGGCGTCGCGTGCTTTTCACGGGAGCGCGTGCACCGTGATCGATATTACGTTCGAAACTCGACGGCCCGGGGACGAAGCCGATGCTCGCCACGGGGTAGGGGTGGCTGAAACGCAGCGATCGATCAAATCTTGACTTTGCCGCCACTTCTCATTTCGCCTTTTCCTGATACCGGTACACAGAGAGAGAGTTCCCTTTAATGCGCCCCTCGTGAAATATTTCTCTGCCGCCTTTGTGGGCGGGCACAGTGGGCGCACCATTTTCGAAGGCCAACGCAGTAGAAAGCAACGAGTTCTTATCCTGCGCGTTTCGAGGACAGAGATGTGGTGGTTAATGGTGCCATTTATTTCGTACTCACGGAAATCGAATCAAACCTGATCCATTTCCATTTCGAAGGGCAACCTGCGAAGCTCGACCTCAGCAGAATTTTTATAGCCGTCGCAGGCTGCCCCACTCTTCTACGGGAACACAGTTGTTGGGAATTGTAACTCTCGTAGAATTCTCGACGACCACGGTCTGAGGGAAGTAGAATCGAGAGGGGCCGAGGAACTGTTGAATTATTGCCGTACGATCGTCGCGGCCGATACCGACCAGGAGGGAGGCGAAATTTTCGCCATCCTTCGACGTACGTAGATCCCTTATAAGACCGTTATCGGGATCGTTTGACCATCGCGCCTGCTAGCGATTTCGATGTATGTACTTGGGTCGGTGTCCTAGTCTCCGTCGCGTTGGATATCCGGTCGCGGACCCGGGTCTGGCGGACATCCCCTTTCGTGACCTGTCGCAGGATTTGCCGCCCCAATAAAAGGATTAACGGGACGAGGGTTAATCCTATTGGGAGGACCGCTCTCGCACCCTTCGCGTACGTACCCTCCTTCTCCTTCCCTCGCCCCCTATCACCTTCGCACGCGCGCTCCTTCTCTGTCACCAACCCTTATGTGTACCCTTTCTCACCCCCCTTTCACCAACTACCCATCTCTCCCCACGTTTCTTTCTCTTTCGCGGCTTCTTTCCTTGTCCCCGGATGACCCTCCTCTCTATATTGCTGGCTGATTAGCAGCGACCCTCCCACGTACCAGTGACCTTAACGCTGATAACGGATGATTATTTTCGCCCCCCCCCCCCCAGATTAGCCGGGTCTCTTATTCAATATATTCGCGCTGGCCCGATCACGAGGGTATCGTTTCCACTCTCAGACGATCACAAAAATTCTTCACGTTGTACTAAATAGTTTCTGTTATACTGTTTACTCTGTCTTTTTCCACTTTGTACTCTGTTTGGTTCTTAAATATGCAGGATCGAACGCAACGTATGAGGATTTAAGGGAGGGATTCTGTTTTTTGGGCTAAAACCATAGCAATATTTCGGATTTTTTTTTAAGAAACTAGCGATTCGATTCATCTGAAATTTAAATTCATTAAAATCGTTTAATTCGTTTAAATAAGCTGCAGGCTTTTTATTATTCATTTTTAATAATAAATATAGGAGTTATGCATAATCGACTTGTACAATTTGATGAACCAGAATATCGATAAGTTATATTTTTTCGTTACATAAGAAAATTGGAGAATCTTAAAGGCAAAAATTAAGGTTTGATTTGAAAACTCACCACTCTCCTCAATAATTCTTTTTTATTCTGGTTCGTCAAATTGAAGCTATGTATATATGTGTAGAGTAAAACGCCGTTTCATTTTTCTGTTTTAGATTACCTGGAAGATAAATATCATGCACACCAGCGAGCGACGAACTTTGCGCGGCGTGATGGTCGATTATGCATAACTCCTATATTTATTATTAGAAATTAATAAAAAAAGAACTGCAACTTTTTCAAATATGCGTAAACACACGTTCCAAATTTCAGATAAATCGAATCGCTACTTTCTTAAACAAAAATTCCTCAATTCTACTATATTTTTAGTCAAAAAAATAGAATTCCCCCTTTAAAGAAGCAGTATTTAAATATTTAACTACTTGATATACCACATCGTGTTTAATGCGATTTCACGATGTCCGTGCGTCGTACACAGAAACGTAGCACGCGTGCCAATCGATTCGTTTAACAGTGCAATCGCGGCCGGAACTATCGTTTACACAATGCGGGTGGAACAAAAAGGGGGCGAACAAAACGCCGATGTGTATGATAGATAATTTAACGAAAAAGAAAGAAGCAGAGGGGGGAAAAAACGAACGGAGAAACAAAGCAAAGAAATTATATGGGCGCGGGTGAAATATGACCCACTGGTCGTGCCAATTTGGCCGGCGAATGAACTTCGGTGAATTATAAAACGTAAATTTCGCCACCGTTTCGCGTAGAAATGAAATCGATAAAATCCCGACTGGCTATCCAGCAACGATTACGAATAAACGAAATATCGAAGCACGAAACAGTGGCGCGACGAGCGGGGCTCGGAACGGAGGACGTAAATTCTCGTAGCCAGGATTTGTTCTGTTAAATTTCCGGATTATTATTATCGGTGAATATTCGGGATTACGGTTGTTCCCATCGATCGCGCTTCACATTATGTTTACAACTGCTTTGATCCAGAGATTTGTCACGTTGCGGAACACGACCGGCATTTACAATTAATTCCCTCTTAATGGGTGTAACGCAGAGGTATTTCGAATGGAACATCTGTCGTCTTGGCCAAACATAATTTCGATGTTACCAGATCGGGCGTAAAGCCCGAGTAAAAATTTCACGAGGAGTCGCGGCTGCGCACAGCCGTCGGGGACAATTACTCAAATATTTAATAAAACCCCATTCCTCTTTCACACCCGTCTCCCCGCTTCAGTCTTCAGGTTTTCGTTGCTGAAAGTCGAGGAACTCGGGTCTCTCGCGCGTACATTCTAGCGAGGTCTAATTTTTCTGTGAGAACGGCTGATTATATTTCGCTCTGAATAAAGGGGAAATATATAACGCAAATACGGTACAAATTATCGCAAGTTGCAGTGTGAAATTATTTCATTGTGACGTTAGAAGCTGGGGGAGAATTATTCGTGAGATTAGTTTACGATTTCTGTGGAAATTTTGAGTGCCGTATCTTCGTAGCGGCACTTTAATTTAGTTACTAGTGTTATGTAATAAGAGCGAATAAGCAATCGATCTTCGGTTACCATTTCAGTCGTGTCTGTCTGAATTTATTTGCCTGTCAGTGTATTTATTTATCTCTGCTACCCTACATTTCTCTCGAAACGTTCTGTTTTCGTCCCTCCGCCGGTATACTCCTTCTTCGACGCCCTCGAAATCTCTTTCCGCTCCAAATATTTCAAGGAGAGGCCGTGAGAAGCTGAAGCGAGACGGAGGGTGGGGGGAGGCGGTTGGAAAAGCACCGAACGGTGGGCACGGGGGTTGTAGGCGGTTGCTGAATTACGAGTTATCGCGGAGAGAACACGAATAGGGTAGAAACGGTAGCATAGCAATAATCCAATGTTCGGGATGTACGAGTCCGCTCCGTGCACATAATATACGCGTGCGTTCGTTTGCCGAGTGTAAGAAGATTATAATTCATGTGCAAGTAAAACCAACGACTTCAACAGCATGTACACGCAGGCAGGGAGTTTCGTTACCGACACTGCGTACCCGATTGTCGTTGATGCTTGAAGCTTCTTGGAAGTACTTTTACTAACAAAATTTCGGGTAATTATTTACGAAAAGACAGCCCTCTCAAATTTCGAAAACGTTGGAATATATTGCGGAGGCGCGATTCCGAACAACTCTTTCTTATACATGTTGCCGTCACCCGGCTTTAATTTTCGAGGTATTAGCAAAAAACTGTGAACGGTACTTGGCTTGGTTTAGGTGGTTTAGTTCTAACTTTTGTGAGATTTAAGATAAAAAATGTATAAGTCTCCCAAAACCATCTAACCTAAATCAAATATCGATCACAGTTTTTTGTAAATCTCTCGAAAAATAAAGCCGAGCGATGGTAACGTGTACAGGAAAAAGTTGTTCAGAATGTTAACTTTGAGAACGTATTAACAAGATCATCGAAATCGGTGCGCACTGCCCTTTTGTGAATACATAATTACAAAATATCGTTCAATGAAGAAACTTAATAGGTAACTTGAGGTAATTCAGTAAATTCTGTTCGAATTGCCACGGTATCGTGAAATTACCGAGACACTGTGCGACGTACCTACTGCATTATTCAGTCGATGAATGAAAATGAACACGCGAGAAAATCTGCCCGGTTTCTTTCGCCCAGAATTTGACAAGTGCCCGCGAGGAGATTTACGATCGCGGTTAGTCGAATCAAGAGCGAGACGCGAGGCCGAGAACACAAAGGACGGCATCATAAAACGGCGACATCCACGGGAATGGAAGAGGGGGAAAAAAGGGGGAAGACAAACTTTCCACCCTGGCACAGAACACATTGGAAGCGGAAACAAAGCGCGGGAAAGAAGCGCGGGAAGGGTAAGCAAGATACCGGCAAACTTTCCCGGATTTGACGGGGAACGGGCCCGAGTTGGAGTTTTTCAATATCTTTTATCCGGTAAAAGGGTTGGAAAATTTTCGGCACGCTCCCGCGGGAACGTCCCCCGCGACTAGCGCAAGTTTACGGGAAAGAGAGGGCCGCGCGGCAGCGAGTTCATCTTGGAAACGCATTTCCGAGCGCGTCGACGACCCTTCGACCCAGCGGCGAAACTTGGACACGCTGTTTCACCATGACGGGAACACCGAATTCTGCCGAAAACTTCTTCCGCGGCGCGGTAAACAAGCAACTTTCGCGCTTATTTCCATAAAGCCCCGTCACTTCACTTCCGTATGGACGCGCGGGCATTCTTCCTTTCGAATGCCCTGTGTCGATGAGTTTCAGAGCAATAAATCGCGACAACTGCTTGATATTTAATTTACATAGATATTTTACGAAACCTAGACATCTTGCTGTCTACAAACAGTATTTCTTCAAGTACTTTCAATTTCGCATTCAAATATAAAGCAGTTTAAAATTGACAAGGATTTGCATCGTAGGTACATTGGATATGAGATAGTTTTATTTTCCTCTTCATGTTTTCTGTTGGCTGGATAATGAATTTTGAAATTCGTCTTTTACCTTAATTAGGTATTCGGGTTCAGGCGGCCGATTTCTTGGCTGTTTAAAATCACGAAGGATGATTTAAGATGTTTCAATTTTCAATCAAAGTCAGGTCAATATTTTCCAAACCTCGATTTTTTTTTGGTATCTCAAAGTCACGGAAACCGCAGGAAAAAACACATAGGTATTTGCTTCAACCGACTGCCATTTTGCAGATTTTTTGCTAGGGGAGGTAGGGGTTCAATTTTTTCTGCCCAACAGGAAAGCCGCCAGCCTTGGGACAAGTCAGCAAGGATTTTCAGATGGCGTCGCGCGCGACAACTTATAACTCTGAAAGTTATAAACATTTTAAATCATCCTTCATCATTTTAAAATCCTGGAATCAGCTTTTCAAGAAGCTCGCGTCTTTAAGAAATATATTGTATAAACGCTCTTCGCGCGCAGGCATGCGCACTTAGCCCCCCGTGTAAGCGTTTCGTAGACACAGACGCCAGCGAAACGTTTGTCTTCATTGGAAACTCGCGAGAGCGTCACGAAGGGGAGAAAAAATCGTTCGGAAGGTGCTGAGAAAAATGGCCGTCTTACAATTACCGGTAAGAGAAATAAATCCGCCCTTCGTGTGACCGATTCCATTACACGAACTTCCGCCTGGAAATCTGGATCGTTTTTACTTCAAATATAAGGAGAGAAAAGCTAATTGTTGAAAAAGTTGACTCTTTCATCAGCGAGGTTGCATTTCTAAATTAGGGCGTTACATTTCAAAACAACTTAATGTCCCTTTCAGTCGATTTTGATAATAACAACATTATTTCACACTTCGCAGTGTCCCTTCGCTTCAAGGTAGACCAAATTAATCTCCTATTTGTTGCTCGATTTAATTCGATTTAATCGTTGCATTTCGGGCTTTCGAATATATTACAACACCTACAACTAACGTTCCCTTATCTCGGGCCCTGCGTTTCATCAACGATGAAACTGCGCTGGGCAGAATGCTGCGCTGCTACTCTATGAATACCGATACGCTGATACCGTGACGGATGCGATCGCTTAGCTTCTCATCGGCAGTGGGCGGAAATAATTTTTCCCAATTTTTTATGACGCTGAACGCGTCCGATCCGCCCGGCACGATAAGGGCTCCGACATAAATCGGGCAACAGGGACGAGGCTGCGTTATCGAGCCAGCAACAGTATGGGCGAGCGGGCGCGTCTGATAAAGTTCTGTCATTTTTATCGACGAGTCGCTCGCAGGTTCGTTAAAAAAACGAGTCGGCCCCGGTCGGCCCGTCAAACGGAATTATCGAACGGGCTCGGCGACCAGCAGCTGTTTATCCCGCGCCTAGGCACCGTCCCCCTAATCCTCCCTTTGTTTCGGAAAATTCGTTGGCCACCGTCCATCTGCCTTTACGGCGCATTTTCATAAAATTTTCATCCACGCGCGATGAACTTTCGTCGCCGACTAATACGCCTCCCCGCTACGTTGGCGCTGTAACATCGCTCTAATTTTTAACTGCAACGTTTGCACGCTGGGGAAGAAAGTAAGGGGCAGGAAAAGGAAGTTACGGAGTTTACTTAAAAAGGAAGCACCTCGAGACTTTTAAGTACCCTTCCCTTGCATTTTTTTCCGTCTTCTCTCACCCCCCTTTTTTCGAAGTTATACATACTCAGCAAAATTACTTTTTCGTTACACAGAAATGCATTAAATCTAGATTAAAGCATTTGCAGTGGGAGGTAATGTGAAGGGCGTGTTCGTTCGAGGGGCCAGCAGCGAGGATCTTAAGATAAATCATTCGAGAAGCTAGTTTCGAGGATTACGCGAAGCTCCGTGTGTCTACGGTGTTTCTGTATTTTTTCAGGCTGACGTTACCGGAGAAACTGTATAAATGTTTCATTTGCGCCCAGCTATTCCTGTACCGATGACCAACCAAACATGGAATTCCAGGGTTTAAACCGCTCCGACAGCAAAGTCCGTCGTACCTGAATAAAGGCAACAAAATCGAATGAAAACAGTCTCGCAATGTCCATTGGCGAGTTTTCTGGCGACAAAAAGTATTACGAAAATAGAATTTACCGCGCGGAAGTGGAATTGTAAATAACGATAGTGGTAACTGAACAGATGTTACAATTGATAAGTCGGTAAAGTTAGTTTCTAACGTGAAACGATTCTCCGAAGACTAGGTAAACGGTTAAAAATTTTCTATCCCGTTGCATTACAAAATGAGGACACGCAATCAATGTTATAATTGTAACTCAATCTAACTCACTCGTAGCAGTGATGATCAACCTTTGGGCTAAAAGTAGAATCGTAATAGCCTACGTGGGTCGCAGCACAGTGTCGCGGCACGTGTTCGAAAAGCAAAAATTTGAGTTTTGAAATGTTGTATTTCATTTAATGAAATTGATAGTAAACAGTCCTCCGATATAAGAACATCATGACTTAGTAACATAAATAACAGATTTAAGGTTAGTAATTACATTGAAAGTCGAATTACCAAACGCAAGCTGCCACAGACTATACATAGGAAATGTTAAACCACTGTTTTTTTGTTGTATTTATAAGTTCTTTTCTTTTTCTATTTTTTAAATAAGCAAAATATATCCTTTTTTGTTTTATTAATTAAAAACTCTTGCATTTAAAGATATGGTTACGTACCAGTGGCTCAAATTATTACTTTTTTTGTCGCATCTTCTAAATTCTGGAGAGAATTAAAAAAACGAAACTTATCGGTTCTTTCATTTTTTGACTATAATTAGTTCTTCTTACGTCCTTTAATTTGGGATAAGTTTTAGCTGCTCCTAAGTGCTCCCACATAACAAAAAATACACATAATTAAACGAAAAAACTAGACAAATCTGTGCACGAATATTTTTTTTATAAAAGACACTGTGCTTTGAATTCCTTCAGATTTAACTGATAGTGATGAAGATGTATAATAAGGATGAATAATTTAAAGTTTATTATCAATACGAATTATTTAAAAAATTCATTTTATTTCTTTTATAATTGTTTCACATGTTTGTTATTAATATGAGTTTAAATGTATTTAAAAAAACATATATTTAATTTGTTTTACTTTTATTATGTTCAAAAATATATTTTAAACAATTATTTTATTTGAAACATTATTTCTGGGGAGTATAAATATGATTAACATATCAATTACGTGTAAATAACTATATCTTAATGGAAAATTGATTTTTTCCCCTATATACTCGTTACACTGTGCGCAGTATTAAATAGTATTTCAATACACTAATCAAAAAATGTTAATTTATGAGGTAAATTTGTTATTTCTGACAGATTTTACAGATCTCACATGACAGATTGATCGCAGATCAGTGGCAGGAGGGCCCCAGGGCTGTTCATCACTGGCATACACCACTCACACCTGTCTGACCAAATACTAAGCGTTTCTACTTTGTGTGCCTCATCCCGTACTTATATAAATAGACCTCCTGTAACTACTCTTTCAAACACACACCAAAGAGGAAGCACGCGATTGTGAATCAATCTGCCCGCTAATTGCCCGTATCTCATTAGCATGTAAAAGTGCAGGGCCCGTAAATTGGCAGAACAATTAGCGTCGACGGCTGGCCGTCGGGGTCTTCTGAAAATGCAGGACAAAACGCTTTCCTGGCCCCACACGACTTCCGTGGAATTCGCGCTTCGCGTCCCTGCGTAAATCCTCCAAGGGCGGTGGCGACTGCGGGGGTGGCTGGAACTACCCCCTCAGGAGGGCGGGGAGGAAAACTGGCCGGGATTACGAGGCGTTGGTGGTCAGGGTAGGGGGAGCGGCGAGGGGGATCGAAGTAAGGGTCGGGGCATTAGAATTCATGCGGAGACATTTGCGGTCCGGCTCCTAACGACCAGCTGTAAAAAGCTGGCCGAAGCTGCGAAGTGGAAGGCGAAGAAGGGACGGCGGGGTAGTCTAGACTCCGGAGGGAAGGAAGATCGGCCGGTCGATGCGTGGCTGGGGGAAGAAGGGAGATGGTAATACGGGATGAATAAAAAATCATTGGCCCGGGGGAGGGGGTGAAACGGTGAATATCGTTATATCGCGATGTGTACTTGATTCGAGAGCGCCCGAGTCAGAGGTTCCTCGAGATCGATAACTGGGCTATCGCTTTCCATTTAGCTAGCGCGTCGAGCGATACTTTGACTTCGATTAGTCGAAGGATCGCGCGCGATGATTCCCACCAGGACGCCGCCGAGGCGTCGCGATTCCGTTTCGCCGACCGGGCTGGGGGATGTTTGAGGAAGAGAAGGGAGCCACGGGGAAGCTTTCTTCTGCTTGAGTATGAAGAATCCCTTTTTCTGGTTGAATGGGAGCAAGAGTGGAAAAGTTGCTTGGATGGTTCGGGAAGGTTTCGCGAGGTATGTGAAGCTATTGCATGCTTAACATGCACTCTTGTAATGTAGCGTGTGGGGGTGAGTTTGAAATCTCGTTGGAATAGTTTTAGACTTAGAAGGGAACACATCGAAGTGGCAGTCGCCGATTTTGATGCGACTTTGGTAGGAAGTATTTCTTACAGAAATATTTGACACGTATTTTTTCTAATTCGCTGACATTCATCTTGAGGGGGTGAAAACAGCCCTCAAATTTGAGGTGCGAGAAATATGTTTGGTCGAATAGCTTGGAAAAAGGAAAAATTGTGTATTTTCTAACAAGGAATGCAGCTGTGCAAATAGATTTAAAAAAACGTATTCTTTTAATGTTTTATATATTATTATTATTATTTAAAATATATAATACATATAATATATAAATAAACAAACGGGATTTTTTGGAATGTGTTTGGACAGCTATATGCCCTATTAAAAAATACACAATTTTACCATTTACACTGTTCTCTTAATTCTACTTTCCACGATATTCGAGCAAAAATAATTCTCACCCTCAACTTTGAGGGCTGTTTTCACCCCTTCAACATGAATGTCAGATAAGAAAAAAATACGTGTCAAATATTTTTGTAAGAAATACTTTCTACCAAAGTCGCATCGAAATCGACGATTGTCTTTCGATTAGTCATTTACTACTTAGATATCCACGTAAATATAAATATATAAAAAGGAAACGGGAATGACAACGATCTCGATGAAAAATCTCGCACATTTTCAGGCGATACAATTACCAATACCTTTCAGAGACACGCACAAGAGTCCCCTAAGGTCATAAAAATGATAAAAACCCAACCGAATACGGCCATAAACGTCGCAATATAATTTTATAATGCAATATATCAAATGTATATGGTGATTCTAAAACAAACGCGCGGTCTTATGAAGCCGGCCAAACATGGGGACGGGTTTAAAGGAGGAAGGGGAAGTGGAAGAACGAACGGGGAATTGTACCGCGGCGCAATAAAAATATATTCGTCAGGGAAACACGGGGAACTGGAGGAGAACGAAGGAAATGCAATATTCGAGTCGTCCCGCGAATTGAGACACAGATACGATCCCATCTATATCTCTACAGAAGAAACTCCGTCGCATAATAGTTGCAGAGGGCTGCCCGCGCAGGGAAGTTAGGGGATGTTCGGCAATGTTAAGGTCGAGCTCGAACTTTCTGTTTACGAATTGCGTTTCGATCGAATTCCCTATCCCGCGGTAGTTAAAATGCCGTACGGTTCTTGCGATGCTCTGCGTGCACAGAGAAGCAGTGCTCTCGGAGCAAGATTTCCACGGAAATGGAAGTCGATGGTTTTGCAACGCTTGAATATTCAAGATGTCGAGGAAACATTACGTAGCCGGTGAATTATTATCCAACTAACCAGCGCGGACGTAATACGAAGAGTGTGTCGTCTTAGGGGTGGATGTTCGATATATCGTACGTACGGATGATTAATTGTGACTTCTAAAATCGTTCGGCTAGAAAAATGTCTACGGCCTGTTTAATTTCTGACAACGATGGAGAGTTCGGTGAAAAATCTAAATGAGCCTTACAAACTCGTGCGAAAATTACTTCGCAGGCAACACATTATAGAATACGTCTCGATGATGTATGTTCGTAAGGGGTCATTCCGGTTACCGCGCCGATAAATTCAGTGACAATCAGGAATTTATTGCGACGAAAAGAATTATAGTAATAGAATAAAACTGTTGTCTATTTATTAAACTACATTTCTACAGTAAATAAAAAATATGAAAGTAATAAAAGTATTGCTTTTAAAATGTATTTGAAAGCGGTCTTGATGACATGTTTAAAAATTCATGACTCGTACGTGCGGGAGATTTCAGCTGTTAGACTTATCTGAAACCAAACGTTGTAACAGATTCTTGATCAGTATGACTGTCGCTATCGCTCGATTTATAATTAAAAATTGGCAAAATGCGAGAAAAAATATTTTTCCATTTTTGCTTCACTATTTTCGATTTTAAAAGTAGTTAGATTCAATGAAAATACTTGTTTGCAGTCCCTGCGAGAGACATAGGTGTGCAGAATAAGCACTAAAATTTATAAAGCAATCGGTTCGATAGATTTTGAGATTTTATCTTCACGATATGGAAAAAATGACGTTTCGAGAAAAACGCAACCAAAGTTTTGTGTAGAGGCCGAGCCTCTGCCTCCCTACAAAATGCCTCTGTAGAAACAAAACTAATCTGAATTTTTCCATGAAAATTTAACAGTACATTTCTGAGGATATGTACTTTCGACAAATGTTGAAAAGGAAATTGATTTTTTTAACCCGTCTAACTGGAATATCCCTTTAATGCGGTCCAAGAAATGACAAACAATACTGTTGTTACTTACTTTCCTTTCGAACTCCTTTGTTTGCGATATTTGCACTCGGTCGTGAAAAACGGCTGGCTGTTCATGTATGATAGAAAACAATGGGACTATATTCGTTTTTGTAATCAAACGGATCACAATAACTTTTGCACAGTTGCATTGCTACGTTGATTTACGTAACGAAACGCCGTTCCAAGAGCTTTTTGCAGTGGAAAAATGAATCGCTGTTTGTGTACATAACTGCCTTGATTTTTTTTGCGAAAGGCCACTTTGTTTTTCACGCACAATAGCTGTTTCAGTGAATCAGTAGGTACATTGTTAGTATGAATTGGGGAAAACGTAATAACTTTGTAATAGCAACAAAAAAATTGTACTGAATTAAGCAGAAGCTGCACAATTAGGAGGAACTAGCTAACAATTTCTAAGTCTCAGATATTTCCTGATGATTTTATTACGAGATTTGTTGGTGTCTGTGATTGCATTTTGTTTTAACTTCGGCGAGTCTATTTCCTGCTTCTATATTTTCTGCCGCAACATTTTCCCATTAGGAATTCTTCGACCACCCAATTTCATACTGTTTGTTAATCAGAATCCCAGCAACGATAGCACATTTTTCGATGCTGGTGGTTCATCGCATTTATTCAGCAAATTGCTGAAATGGAAGTTAATAAATTAATGGCTCCTTAAACGGTGTCCCAGGACTTGGGCGATCATTTAAGGTGCATCTAATGCGCCAAAGAGCATTTCAAAGCGGCCCAGAGTGGAGGGCACGCCAAAGAAAAGTTAAAGTTTCCTTTCCGAGCGTGGAGGACTGCCCTTTTGCGTAAAGTGCCCTCTAATTCTAGCGCCGAGGCTGGTACTGAAATCCTCTTCCGGCTGTCGCAGTGATCCCGGTGTAATTAATGTAACGTGCTGCTCTCTCTTCTCATCGAACGGGAGCGGTGGTGCGGGGTCGGGGGGATCAATTTTAAGTTTAACAAACGAGTTTGCAAGATCGTAGCCAGCGAGGCCGAGCCCCCGCTTTTCTCGTTAACTTTCTCGCCCCGTTATAATCATAAATCGCTTATCCAACGAGTTCGTGCCGCAGCGGATTATTAGTGATTAGCCACAAATTGCAAATTCTTTTGACAGGGAGCCTGGACTGTCGGTAGTAAAGCAACATCGAAATTCCTTCGCTTTTAATCCCCTTTTCTGCTGACCTCTATGCGTCACTGCTTTTTCAGACTCGATACAATAGACTTTATTTCATTCGCGATGGACAGATTAAATATATTTTAAAATAAACGTTGGAATTCGATTTGAATATGTTTAACGCTAGGTTTACGGACATTTCCTATATACCTAGTAAAGAATTGAGAAATCGTCTAAATAAATTGCTAATAAGTAAAGAGTCTTTCCCCAGAAATTATCCCAGAAGTGTTAACAAGTAATTTACAAATTTGTCATAATTACCGCGATGGTTTTTTCTTCTCCGCCATTATTTTTCGAACCTTGAAATCCGTCGAAGTGACGGGTGCCGTGATCCTAGTGTTAAATTCCATTCCGTAGACTATTAGTTGCGTGGATTTTAATGTGATAAGTCTTGCAACTTTTACAGATTAAAGTGACAAACATGTCGCAATAATTTTTCAACCAGATGGTCATTCGCAGTATTAACCTTGGCTATTAAGTGGAAGTTCTTTGTCGCTCCCGACGTTTAACTCGTTGAAGCGGACGAGCCAGCAAAGTACCCGGTATAATTCACTCCGTTTGATTTATACGGTCCGATTTATCTTGTTTGCATATTTTTCCCCCTTAGTCGGGCGCTTCTGCGTTAAATCACTCGACGATATCGCGCGGGTACTAACGCCCGAAGGGAATCCTTAAAAGTCATGCTTGCATCGAGCATTCTGATATCACGGATCACCGAGTATTTTGTGCAAATTCAGAATTGCACGCCAGTGCCATTGACTTTATCCGAATGGATACATTATCGATGAAAAAAAAAAATAGTCGACGTGCAATCAAACCGGGTGTTGCTTGGAACCTTCGACAAATATTTTCTCTTCTACTTTGTGATGAAACCATCCATTCTTCGTCACACCTTCTTTTCACCCTCCACGGAAGCATCGCCCAGTGGTCCGAATTGGGGAAGTTAGTGACATTTGTGTACAACGTTTGAACTATAAAAGATATGGAAATAAATTTGCGCCAAAAAACAGGAAAAAATTAATTAATATATTTTACATATCTTTATTTTTCTCAATTTTTTAACATAACTGTTATTAAAGAAATTGAAAAGTGTTTATTTGGTAGTTTTTTTTTCGCCATCTGTCGCTAACTACCCCAATTCAAACCACTGCGTATCGAAATGCATTTTCACCCCTGTTCACGATATTAGGAACCTCTAAGCGATACTAATGACCAAGTGGCAGTTAGTGAATTATATTGACGTGGATGATCAAAGCGTGACGGGGGCGAGAATGCTCGACTGTTTCTCCGCGAAGTATCACTCGCGACTATCAGTCATCCACCAACCACCCCCCCCCCCCCCAATTCCCCACTGAACGTCGCCGAAGCTTAATCAAAATTCACGCCCCTTTTAATTAAGGCGCGTTCTTCTCGGGCGCACTTTAAATCGAAAGGGCGAGGGAAAGGGGCCAGGGATCGAGGGTCCCTTTCTTTTTGAACCGGCGAATATTAATACCGATGAAAATTGATCACCCGCGAGAGCGCTTTTCAATCATCAATATTAATTACTCCATTGAGCGGCGTGCGCGAATTAAGAAGGTTCGACGGCAAGAAGCAGGGAGAAGAAAGGATGCTCGAAAGCGAAAGCTCCCACCCCCACTGCTCCTTACCGATTCGGTTCCGATCGAAAGCGAGCCTGAGCCACGATTATGCGTGTAACTTCGGTAAGGGGTGAACGGGGGTGTGCAGTATCAAACGTCTCGACCTCGATATTAATCATCCCCTATTTTCTGGACGACGAAGATTAATTGTCTCCGGTGATACGATATTCGGGAAGTTCGGAGTGCCTTAGGACCTTGCGGGCCGCAATTATGACGAATTAAGCGTACTTCGCGGGATACGCTGAATTCCGCACCCAATGAAGTTCAGTTACATTAGAGAAATCGAAATTAGCATTTCTGTGTGAGATCTACAGTAGACTCTTCACGGAACTCGAGCTTCCTTGGTTCAGAATTTAAATAAAAATTCAAAACTCGTGTACCTACCCAGCGAATGCTTGCTGTACCTCTATAAAACATTCGATCAACGAATCCCGCTGTTTACCAGGTTTATTTTCACCCCGCTCATTATATTCACTTACACAGCCGCGGACTAACGAGCGCTCATCTGTCAACCGCTGATAAAGATACTCTAGACCGATCTTCCCTCGCCTCGCCGTCCAATCTGCAGCTCTTATCGATTTCTTATTACTTAGACGACCACCCACCCCCTCCCCCCACCACACCCCACCCGCCCGCCAGATCGTTCCTTGGATGTTCGCGTCTCTTGGGCGTCGTTACTCGCGCGTTCCGCCCTCTTGCTAATCTTCGGGCAAGGCGGTGTTTCACGGTGTCAGCATGTCCCGGCTGATCGACTCGCCTCTTTCTGACGAGGAAATTCAGCAGGAACGAGGAACGTCATCGAGCGTTATCGAATCTTCCTTGGCGTGAATTTCGGATCAGGGCTCGCAGGCGATGCAGGCTGTCGCGAACTGAGAACTTTAGTAACGCGCGAGGTGCGGGATCGCTGAGGGGCGACAGCTCGTGTCTGACTTCATATAGCTCGTGACACGGCTCAGGCGAGATGTTAGTGCACGTAACATCGTGTAATTCTTCGGTATTACTCTACATGCGTGGGAATATTGCCAGGGGGGAGTGAGGAGGCCAAATGCAACGAGTTGGTTGAGTATCAGGGCTGCGGATGCAGATTTAAGCGCAGGAATGTGAGGGGCAGTAGTGAAAAGCATAATATACCGGACACAGGGGCGAATTTGAAGATTTGGTGCCTCCAGGCTCGACCGGTCTTTGTGTGAAATATTATCGTATATTTTAATTTAGAAGAGTTGAGATAATTTTAAAATTAATTCAATATGACAACTCACATTTGAGTTATTGCTAATCTGCTACATGAAAGGAAGTGAATTGTTTTTAAAGTTGTCTCAAGTCTCTGTGTTTGAATCTTGTTCAGTTTCGCAATCTTGTTCGGTGTCGTAATAAATTAGCCCTCGTTATAAGTTTTCTAAAGGTGTATGTAAATTTCGTGTATACAAATTATTTTTTCTGTCTTATTTACGGCATACATGGTACTTAAGAAGATTGTATATGGCTTTTCTTGGGCATTTATGTTTCAATTAATGATCATTTATTCGGCAAAAAATAGTGTTTTATTTATATTAAGTTTATTTATGTTGTATAATTAATATCACTACGTATTCTTAAAGTTACTCATAGTTTTACTACCTAACGTGTGCGTTTTAAACTGTTCAAAACCTTTTTGCTAGCCTGATCTAAAACGCAAGGCCGCGAAAGTTACCTGAAAATACTTTCTGCATTAATAATGAATTATTAGAAGCGCGCTACGGAAGTAGGAGTCAATTCTCGTGGGAGACTTGAAACCTTTATAAAGTCGGTGGACGGGAAAAGTAAAGTTCGCTGTAGCCGAGTATAACTAACCTATGGGAACGCAGCTTCTCGATGGAGAATCATCCGGTGACCGATAAAGGTATCACACACGAACTTTCCTTGACCAAACAGCATAAACGAAATAGCGATAAGAAAGCAGCTAGATATTAGGACTGGGACTATTTGTCGAATTTTTCGGTATTCGAATATTCGAATACTTCAGTTGCTCAATTATTTGGCGAATATAATTCGAATATCCAAGGATTCGAATACTATTCGAATATCCAAGTATTCGAATACTATTCGAATATCCAAGTATTCGAATACTATTCGAATATCCAAGTATTCGAATACTATTCGAATATTTAACTATTCGAATACTATTCGAATATCCAAGTATTCGAATACTATTCGAATATCCAAGTATTCGAATACTATTCGAATATTTAAGTATTCGAATACTATTCGAATATCCAAGTATTCGAATACTATTCGAATATCCAAGTATTCGAATACTATTCGAATATTTAAGTATTCGAATACTATTCGAATATCCAAGTATTCGAATACTATTCGAATATCCAAGTATTCGAATACTATTCGAATATTTAAGTATTCAAATACTGATGTATTCGAATAGTATGGTGTGAATTATAAATCAAGTTCTTTAGGTTCATTTGTCAGGGTGAAATCTTGTAAGCTAATTTTGACCCACTTCACACCATAGTATTCGAATACATCAGTATTTGAATACTTAAATATTCGAATAGTATTCGAATATAGCAGTATTCGAATAATAACATTCGAATACTCAAATATTCTAAGTTTATTCGTAGCATTCGAATACTTGTAAAATATTCGAATATTAAATTATTCGAATAGTCCCAGCCCTACTAGATATATGATAATGATCTTATACGATCATGAAAAATTCTGTAAAAACTTCAAGCAGACACCGACGTCTCTAAAAACTTTTCATCATTAACCGTGCGTCTGTTGCTAAACTGTCAGCAGGAAGCTAATAAAATGCAATGTATCCAACCCTGCTAAACAAAAAGACTGCCTTCACCCAGTCAGCACGTCGCCAAGCATCACATCCTGCCAGTCCTCAGCTTATCTAAATTCCTTGCTCTAAAACTCTTTTACTTAGTCCAGACATTGCGTCTCCATAGTCCAGTTCCAATCACCCCTCGTTTCCATAAGACTGTACTATTATATAAATTTGAAGTTGCATTTGAAGTTTTCTCAATAAGTGTTAACTGTACACACCAATGTGTTACATCACTTTGTTCGCCTTGACAAGAGGAAGGTTTTCACGTTTTTATTCTTTTTAAATAATCTACCTATATTTATACACAAAATTCAAATACCATGAAACGTGGTGGGTAGATTCCTCTTCGCCCCTAAGTGGTCCCTAAGAGATCTTTTTAAAAAATGCCTTCCCTTCACCGAAACAAGATATACAACTCGGGCAACACCGGGAACTTTAAGCTAGTGAGAATACATATAATTCAAAACCTACTCCCTCTCCAATTCTAAACTCCCCTCCCCCCCAAATAGATCACAAAATTTCCTATAATAGTCACCTATTAAAGAACTAAACATTGACTCCATTCTAAACACATTGAACCCAAGAAATCCATTGAACGGCACTCTAATCCGCGATTCATTGTCCCCCGTCGAGACCAGGTTGGTAAATTCCGAGTGGAACGTGATCGCCGGGCCAGCCATGTCCGTATTCCGTGAGAGGGATCTTGGAAATACGACCCGCTAAACGTAACGAGTGACTCGCAGCCAAGGAGGAAAGTAACTAACCGAGCTACCAGCGATTCGAGCGGGGAACGCATTCGGAATTTATCGAGTCCACTCGATGGAGAATTAATCGGCGAATGGTGGTTCGTTGGGCTCCCTGGGCAATCTCAAAGAAACGCGAACGAGCCGGAAGTACAAACGATCGGAAATAATCCTCAGGGGGGTGGAGGGAGGGCGGCCGTGGCAGGTGAGATTTCATTGCGCGAGGAACGACCGTCGGGCAGAGAGAAGGTCGTTGCTGGCCTGCGAACTTTTAAATAGCGACGCTGTTTCGCCATCTAATTCCAAAGTTTTTAAATCGAAATCGCGACGAGCGAACGCTCGTCCCACCGACGCGAACGTCGACGCCGGTTTTTCTACTGTTCCGACGTAGATCTGACGTGTAATCAAAGTTGCGAGAAGCCGTAGCCGCGGATTCTTTAGCTAATACCGCGGGAAATTTACATTTTACGCGCGTAGTCCTCTTCCTCCCCGACAAGCGCGCTTGTTAATTTGTAACGAACTGTGAAAGTAATTGGGAGATATCTTCAAATGCCCGTACAACTGAAGTTACTCGTTTCCCGTTTAATATTACGCAATTTAACATATATATATATATATGCCTTTTTAACGCGCTCAAACGCAAAAAATCACCACTCCTTTCAATCTGTCAATCTCCAGAGCCATATCGAATTTTGTTCCCGAATTGCGTCCCCGAGTGGCGCGGGCTCACCGTGCGTCAGAAGTTCAGTCGACGGCCGACGAATAACACGGGAACTTTAATTTTTTCAGGCGCGGAAAACTGTGCGAAAGTCAATTTCGGCTGAAATTGCACGGACGTCAGCGCGCCCCTCAAACTACGGAATAATATATGCTCGGATATTGTGCCGCCCCGAAACTTTTGCACGCCTCTTTAAGCTTGTCAGGTACGCGGCTTCTTTCTATGAGAAACGACGATCGGAAATGACACGGTCCCGGCTAACCAGCGGCATCGCGGTCCAAACAAATAGCGTTTCTCCGGCCGCGGCATCGCGGCCACCCTTTCGACTGGCTCGGAACAAATATCGAATGATAGTGCGCCGCGCGCGTCCCAGCGGCGCTCGCTAATGGAAACTGTCCGGCGCGGGAAAGAATTTAACACAGTATTGGAAACGGCGAACTTTCGGACTTGGGACCGTACTGCTGGCTGTCTGCTCGTGACAAAAATTTAGCGCAACTTCTTGCTGGGGAGTGCCAGAGGGCGCTGGGGGAGGGTGGACGGTGTGGCGAGCGACAGAGAGTGGAATCACGTGAATGAACAGGGAATGCAACTCTACGTGACCGTGGTACTAATTTCTGATATAGAAACTGAGATTTGTGGCTGAGTTTCTTCGCTGAAAGGAGGGACGACGGTCGGTTTACTATTGCATGTACGGGGGACCTGGTTGTTTATAGGGTTCAGGGTTTCTTTCAGAGATGTGGAAGAAGATAATGGATGATAGAGTGGATAAAGATACTGCGTATTGGAAGCTTTATAAAGGGCTGGAAAGTCTAACGATACAGATACTTGTACTGGAATATGGAGACTAGGCATAGTAGGGGTGACCGGGGCTAGTTGACTAACGGGGTTAGTTGACTAAAGTTGATTAACGGGGTTAGTTGACTAAAGTTGACTAACGGGGTTAGATGACTAATTCCCTTCAATTCTTGTATTATAGAATAAATTATGCTGCGATTAGCAATATTGGAGCATATGAATGACCAGCTTGCCATTTAATGTGTCGCAGTGAAAAAAAAACTTGCGTGTTCTGTCGGTGAGAATGAAAAATCTAAAAAGATCGGCTGGAAGTAAATATTTTCGTTTCGAGTATTTATGAAGTTTTGTCCACTAAGTACTGCTTGATGTTATTTCATGAATATTTTGTGGAAACGGTGATACCTTGACTATAATTTACGGTATTTTATTGTATCCGGTGCGTGGAGGTTTTGTACGTACGACCCTTAACATGTAAACAATGTCGGACGAGGTTACTTGACTAAGCATAGGAATACTACTAATAATTGCATTTTTTATCCTCAAGATGCAGTCGAGGCAAAGAGTTTAGCTGCTCAAGTCCACTTACCACACCACAAATCCACAGTACAAAATAATTACAGTATCTTAGACCATGATAATTATATAAAAAAAAATAGCACTGTGAAGAAGTGAAAAAAAAAATAAAAAAATTTATTGGTCGTAGTATACATATGTACGCGTTTCGTATACTATATTGATGGAATTGGCAGCGTGTATATACGTTTTTCACATTATATTGATGTACTGTGACAGCGTATATGTACACCTTTCGCAGGCAAAGGGTTAAAACTGAAAAGTAAATGTCAAGTCAACTAACCCCATCATATTTGTCAACTAACCCCGTAGCCGGGGTCCGTTGACTTATACGTCTCACTACCCTAAATACAACAAAAACTACAACCTAGACTCGATTAAAACGATTTTCAAAATTATGCCCGTATACCTAATGAAATTTGGAAACTTTTGGTGCGCAGTAAGTCAACAAAATACTAATGGTCTATTTATAAAAATTAGAAACGTAAAAAATCAGTCAACTAGCCCCGGTCTCCCCTACCTATGCACTGAGAATTTCCAAACTTTCTCGTCGTACACTCTTGCGTGACACGTGCAAAGCTACTATCCACGAATAATGCTTCACGATTTTAATAATAACCCCGAACGTGAAAGCAATTCAGGATTACGTGGAGCCCTATTCTCGCAGAGCAGACTTGTCGGTTATCTGTAAGCAGACAAGAACACACCGAAATCCCTCTAACAAAGGAAGAAGCCGAAGGAAGCCCGGTCGCGATCGAGTATTCTCACGTTCCGTGGCACTCTGGGTATTCGTTTAGCCCCGGCAAGGATTCCCATATCCATCCAGGGACGTCAACGGGGCTCCGCGGCACCAAAAGTCATAATCCCACGGCCGCTTGGTGCCCCGGCGAAGATAGCGGGCAGAGAGAGAGAGACGGTATACCGTCGGCGTGGTCGCTTTTCGTCGTCGTCCCGACGTCTCGGTTGCGGTGACGGCGGACCGATGTCTGCTACGGGATAAACCGCGCGGGAATTGAAGCCCAGGATTCGCCTCGCGTCTGGCGCGGATCGGCGGTAGGTGGGCGACGGGAAGGACGAGGGGCGGAGAGGGTTCAGAAGCGTGGAAAGGACCGTGGGCGAAGCGGCGAGGAGAGAACGAGGAATGGAAGAAGGGAATATAGAACGTTGGGAAGTGTGTATAGAGGAAAAAAGGCGGGAAATACCCTCGGGAGCCCTCGGCAGATTTATGCCGCCCCTGGCTGGTTGGCTCGCCGGCTGGCAACCCAGCACCCTATATACCTTCATCCTAGTCCCTGGCCGCGGGGTTTGCCTCCTAACCAAAGGATCCCGCAGGATATTATACGATATGCACCGAAAGTTGATAGACGGCTATTACGTTCCGCTAAGACGGGCACACTACGCCCCCGCGCTCTTTCTCGCACTCTTCTCTCGCTCTCGCTCTGATTTCACGCTACCTTCAGTTTCACGACGCGATTTTTCGGTGGGAAAACTTCCCTCGGTCGTCGTTTATCGTTTTCTACGACCGTTCCTCGGGATTCCCTCTCGTTCGTGGATTCTTTTTTCTACCTCCCCGAGCAGCGTGATACCCTTACCTCGAGGATCTTTTCATTACTGTGATTCGTGGTTGACGGTGTTGCACTCGAGGATCGCTTTTTGGGATGCACCTGGTATTCCAGGGATAGTAAGGCAGCGTGGCGTGTAGTCGGATGGGATGTATGTATTAACAGGTGTGGAGCTTAATGCGTGTACACGTTCTGTGCAGGATATAGTTGCGGGGATTGCGAAGGGTAATCGAAATGAGACAGCCCCTTCAGGCGGAATATCTGAAAATTGATGCTCGATAGATTGGGTGTTTACTCAGAATAAACCTACGATACCAACAGAACATGTTATGGTAGTATTAACTTTTTTTAATGGTACAGTGGCCACTTTTAAATATCGTTTGCTGTATTTGCCTCGCAGTAACGGCTCTGTACACGTCCGTTAATTTTAATTCTAATTCTAATTTTATTAGTTTATTAGTTCTATTATTCTCTTGTATTATTGTTCGTTTATTTATTTATTGGCTCTTGACCGCTTGTCTTTTCTTTCACATTGTTTCTTTCTTAACTTTAGGATTTGTTCACTGTAAACTAACATAAAAGGGACAGGTAAATGGACATAAAAGGGAACTTTCAAATAAGTTGTACCATATCTTATGTAACTTTCTGTAAGTCTGTTCTCATGATATTGGAAAGATTCAGATAACGGTGACCCGTAGTGTTAAAGAGATATTTGTTCAGTATTTCATTTTGTTATAAATATTTTTCTTAATAGAGATTGAGTGCAACAGATTACGCGTAGTCTAAAAATATTTTATTACTCAAAATATCCATGCATTCCAATTCAGATTTAGAGTTGTGGGTCGCTTGCATTGGAGAATTAGTTTTAACTTCGTTGTGCAGATATGTAGAAGTATGAGTTTTAAACTTTCTTTTCACCACCGAGGGAATCAATTTCGTTCTAGACGCTGGTATGTAAATCGTATCTAGCGATCACGCCGATTTTTCTCAATAGTTAGATAATTTACTCCGCATTAGTTTTATCCATGGTCGAATCCGACGATAATCCATGTCCCTTACATAGAACGATTTTTGCAGGAAAATCGGCGCTCGTCGCGGGAATCTCGCGATAACGCCCGACCATTATCGCATTACGCTTCGCTCGACGAGACGCGAGCTACGCAAATGAGGACTTACGTCCAGCCAGTGGGGCTTCTATCTGCCATAATTTTTTCCGTTGCACGGCAAAACTCGCTTTGCAGCGCGATCACGAAAACTGGAAAGAAGAGGGACGGAATATTTTGGGGCACGGGGTGGAAAGGGGTAGAATTCTTCCGGAGCCAATTTCAAAATAGAAGACTTATTCAAGTGCCACGAAGCGTGTGAATGCATTGACGAAATGGTTAGAATGATGTTTGTCGAACTACCCAATATTCATTGCGCAGGTATTTCGAGATTAATCGGAGCAGTACAAAGAATCGGTGGACTAATTGAGTCGGCCGTTTTGTTCGTATTTCCGTGGCATGAAAAGAGCCGTTGGGAGAGTCTGTTCATTTGACGATACGCACTATTCACCATCGGATTGATGAAATTGTATCGCTAAGCTTACAATGATATTCGTCTTTCGCCGCGTGCCTCTGGGTTCCTAAAGGGGATGTGACAAGTCCAATAGCACCCATACGTGTGTTTTCCGTACAATTATATCTGTCACCTTCCATAGTGAACGATGCGTGCGTGTGTTTATTGAGATTTGAAAATGGGAAGGTCAGAATAAATAATTGGGAAGAATAAAGAAAATTCTTTTAGCTTGTTACATAAATTCGATTCTATGGAGAAGAAATCTATCGTTATTAAACGGAAAGGAATCGCAGTAAGAGGATTTCGAGCGGGAAAAACTGTGTAATGGTTCTTGATGCTTCGAGGACTTCCACACACAATCTAGTGGATGGATTAGTAGCGTCTCCTTACGGTGTTCGACGCTTCTAAGAGAGGAAAGTCAAACAATGTTATCCGACCTTACACTGCTTACGCAAACTGAGACTCACGCATGCCCTTCCCTCCACCATTTCCCCTACAATCAGTGATTACTTACGTGTATACGCGATAGTCGAGCTGCGAACGCCTTTAGTATAAGGTCGAATAAATGTGTAATAGAATATTGCAATGAATTCAGTGCACCACTACTATAAATATATAAATGTTAGAAAGGGGTAGTTGAGAGTGAAGGTAAATCAAACATGAAATCAAGTCAAGTATAACTGAATCAAAGTCAAAGTCTATAGAATTTGAGTAACCAAGAAGAAGCCTGAAAATGGTAATAAAGAAACCTCTAAACAGAAAACAGATTTGTCCACTTGCACTGATAGACACAGACACGGGCACACAGACTCACAGTCCACAATAGTGACATCCAGGGACGCAGTGACACGGACAATGTCCACGCCAAGGAAGTCGGTAGTCTCAGGGAGCCACGCACCGAGTGGAAACATTTAACCGGGCTGCATCTCGACAATAGATACGGCAACATGGCTTACCGTTGGATTATAACAACGGGCTTTTGATCCAGGCAAACCGACTAGCATTAATACAATTAGCGGAGCTTCCCTAAGCACGGTAACGTGCTGCGGGAGCTGGGCTGCCTCTCTTGGACTTGGCCCAAATATTCGCGATTCCAGGGCCAAGCACGCCGCCCACGAATTCTATTACCGAAACCTCTGTGCCCCGATATGGACCTGTGTGCCTCGAATATTTTATGGCGTCCGATGGTTCGGGAGCGGGAATCAGGGGAACCCAACATGAGGGTGAAGAGTATTGTGGTTGAATCGCGAGAAAAGGAACACCTGGATTCGAAGGTCGAGGTTATTTTTCTCTCCGCTAGCGCGAGGTTATTCATCCCCCTTTTCATGGAATTATATATGCCCACCCCTTGTCAGCTTAGATATTTGGGGTTGTGTAAAGTGTAAGGGAATTTACTGGGCTGTCTTAACAAATTTGAGCGCTCTGGGAGAAAAAGAAATTTGGCGCCCTAGCCACCAAGGGTGCAATTTCTTCGGATCGATGCAAGACTTTACATCACAATCTCGAGTTTCTATCAAGGCCAACACGAACAAAAACAATTGAAATTGTTGTCTCCAAAATTGAAGAGAAAAAAGGATTTCAACATATTCGATTCTTAAGCGCCTTTGGATCACGGGCGCCCCTGGGCTATAGCTCATTTAGCCCATTGGTAGAGGCGGCCCTGGGAATTTAAAGGGTTTAAATGCTTGTGAATTAAGCACTTCATCGTAGTCCCTCTGGCACAATTTACATGTATTCTGGATATTAAGGTATTGGTATTATCATATTTTCAGCGATCAGGGTTAGAGGACCTGTTAGCGTTACGATTGGAGGAGCTACCACGTCATCGTGTCGCTTGGAAATAAGGTAAGGATTTCATCGATGACAAGATACCGATATCTTTCGAACCCCAGTGCTCATTCGTTTAAGGTTTAGAACGGGTTCGATCGGCTTCAAAGGCAATTCCAGGCGAGGCTCGATTGGCTGACACCCTCGGGTTAGAAAGCATCAAACGATCCTGGCCGGATGGCCGGCCAACTCGTTCGCGTTTCAAATCTACACGTTCCACGACAAAGTGAACAATGGCCGTATAGAATCCCCAGGCGACGACGCGGTGCCGCTATAGAAATCAATTTCCCGCTTCCCTGAGACGTGGAACTTAAATATCGGGGTAGTGATTTATATTTGCACGCGGTGAGTGATATTTATCTACCCTCATTTTGCTGTCCCCTCTCGACATAATTAGATTATCTAAACTTGTCTAAAAACGTTTCGAGAACAGTGCCTGTAATCATCACGAAATTAGATATTTTTTATATATAGTAAAGTTAGTGTAAAACTGTCCATAATATTTATAATTTTAATATATCTCCTTTGTAGTTGCATTATTAAAATCGCTATTATGTAATAAATTAATCACTGAAGTTCATTTTAATTATAGCCCTCTCCGGACCTTCTTGCATAAAATGGAGAAATATAGAAAAAAATCTCGTTTGTTAACATTATTTTTTATTCCTTATTTAATATTTACATAATATCTTAGACAAATTTAGAATATTGAAAAAATATAGTCATAAAAATTCTTATTAAATTCAGAAGACATATCTAGAAAAGAATGAAGAATCTAATTGCAGTCCTTCCTTATAGAAAACAGTGAAAGTGTCAAAATAGAAAGTAAGCACATAGAACATCTCTCGTCAAGAAACGTTTGCCCCATTGACCCCAGTGGATTCACGAAAGATAGAAATTGCTAAGTGAGATCGTTGTCACTGAAACAGTCATCGTCTTCCCCGAGATGGAAATTTCTTTCCACCCACTATCGACCTCCCCAATACACTTATTTTGTCGACCAATGCTTAATGGAAGTTGGTAAACTGTCTAGAGCAGACGCGGGAATTCCTTCTGCTCCGCGAGACAGTCTATCGAACGGTGGTGGCGTGTTATCTGAAACATCGCGGATGTAATATCTGAGACAGGGCTTCCTGTTTGCGGTGGAAACGATAAGAAGGGCTCCGCACGTGTATGACTACCAAAGACACGGAATGGAAGCGTCGCCGATAAAGCGACCGAGATTAGTATCTCTGCGGTAACAGGAGTGGAACGTTACTTATTTCGTGGCCCACATGCTGCGCCGATTCCAGACGTGCCGGATTCAATGGCAGCGGTGATGCCGCGTTTCCGGCACGTTCGAACCTGAGCATTGTTGATCAGTCGCCGTCGTCCCTGATACGCGACAGATACCGGGAACAAAGTGAAATCGATTTCCACCCGTTCATCGACGAACTTCGTTTACTCCGCTCCAAGTGCATTTAAAAACAGCATTATCTAGCAGGGAATAGATGGGAATCTGTTCGCGGCTAGTGATAGCTCCCGAATAACGTGGCCGCGCAAAAATTCGACGACTCTAGCGTCCGTTGAGTTATTGTGGAGCTGTTGAAAGCACCGGCGATTCTGTCTCTTGACTCGAGGAGAGTTCGGAAGGGAACTCGAGTAATAATTCTTGCGAGGGGAGGCGGAAAGAGTTATACGATCTTTGGGGGTGTGATTTTTAGATCGGTCGTTAAACGGGACGAGTTATTTCTACGCGGGAAACTACTTCTTTAATGACTCCGATGGGGCGATTCTGGCGTATCCCGATCTACCGAGTCTGCCGGAAAGCATCGGAACGCGTAATGTTAATTTGCCGAGGCGGACAAGTTCTTACTTACTGAGACGGGATAGCTTGTAGGCATCCGCGGTATTAATTACGTCCACGAAAGCCTGCAACTCAAACTTCCGAGTCGTGGTGTTTTGGTTGTGGTTCAACATCGCGAATCTGAAGGCTGACTGAACTTCGTCGGTGCCCTGCTCGAAAATTGTACCTGTAACCAAAGCGAAACGTTCGTCAGAAGAATACAAGACACACTATTTTAATACCTGTGTGAACAGATTAAAAGTTCGCAGTAAAGGTTTGCAATATTTTTTCGGAGTAAATGACTCTTTCCATCGAACCACCTTAATCGGGACTTGAAACCATGTTCTTTTTTTGTTCTCTCACCTTTCCAGCCAAGCAAGGTATTCCAATTTTAATAAGAACTTATTTGTTTCAATAGTAGCTGGTAATTGTAGAGTGGAACAGAGGCCCACAGTCCGAAGTAGCAATGCCGTTCATCATCGAGGCCATTACACGCGTTGAGGGAGGAAAAACGTGATTCACGAGGGGCCGTGGATTCTTTGGCTTTCCAGAAAATACGATTATCCCGTGCACAGAGAAATACATAGGGTGTAATAATACGACGTGGCAGCCTGTATCGGATGTATGATCGCGTAGAGCTCCGTTTGCTAGTGGGCCCACATATGGCACAGTGGTACGAGCCAACGTCTGCTCAGCCACTGTCGGCGCACGACCCCCGTGTAATTACGCCGATCCATTCGCCGTTAATAGTCGGTAATACGTACCGATATTAATGCTACCGCCTATCCGACAGTTTACTCTAAACTGCTCGTATAACCGATATTCCCCGCTCATTTCTGATTATAGCACCCTCCCATTGTCCCTAACGAGAACGCGTGATCCTTTAACCTTCTTCGGTTTCTGGCATATGGATGTTAGCCCAGGAATACGAAATCAGCAACTCGATGCGAATATCGCATCCGCATGATGGTCCGCCGAGCAAATCAGACATTCGCGTTTAGCAAATGTGTGACTTCAAAGTCATTTATCATAGTCAATGGTCAGTTTCTGGGCAATTAATTAGTCTGAACTCTAATATGGTTTCTTTTTTAGTGCACATACTGCTCGACACTATTTTTTGCTGAATATATGATTATGTATACATTAAATGAAACATAAATGCCGAAGAAAAGGCGTGTACAATTTTCTTAAAAATCATGTAAGAAGTAAATAAGACAGAAAATATTTTGAATACACGGAAATTTGCATACAACTTTAGAAAATTTATAACCTGGCCTAATTTATTGCGACACTTTTTTTACGATAATGTTTGTTGCCTTGAATAGTCGCTTGTTTATTAATTCTTAAATTTTTAACAATATGTCATTTTCTTCTAATTAATAATTTACAATTTACAGCACTGCCGTTTATGTATCAGATGATAAGTTTCGTTTAATTTCTCGTGTGAACGATCGGCAAAAAATAGTGTCCAGCAGTATGTCAAAGAATTTGGGAATTTTCAAAGATACGCAATAAAACGTAGGGCATTATTTGTCTAAGTTTTCGACAAGCAAACGTTGCCGCGGTATCGAAGTGATTTTCTTTACAACTTGGAAAGTCACGCCGCTGAATTTGACTTTGTTTCAAGCGTTTCTGTTTCTCTTCGAAATGAGGGAACTTTTCACGCGCCCGGAAACGTTACGTAATACATTATTCCAGGATTTTTCTTGTTCCCCTCGCGCTTTCTTTCGCGTCGCGCCTCCGTTACAGTCACGTTCCAGCTTTCACAATTTCTTCTCCAGCCCGCGCAAAGCCGGAAAATCCTTAAAGCATCGCGTATCACCGCGGAACGAATGGTGCAGCTTTATTAAATCAAAGACGCCTTTGCAGGAAATAAATATCCGCCCAGTGCAACATCCAAATGCTATTTCCCTTTTCTCGCGCTACTCGAGAATATATACCTTAGAATAGGTATCATCGCGAGTAAATCTTTTGTTTTAAATAAATTCTCCAAGATCAGGAGCAATAGCTGTCCATTACCACCTCAACAGGTATCCCCAATCATTTCGAAATCATTTTTATTCCAGTTCACGTATTAAAACGAATGGTACGTTTCTTACTACTTTATTTCTTCTTATAATAGAAATCTGTAATCTGCAAAGCTATTAACTAATTAAGTAATTTCTAGCATGACTTCCAACCTCCTGTTAAAACCAAACAAGTTAAATATCAGTGACACAGATGAGCAGACCTGCCAAAACACGAAACTGTCCAATGCATTTGAAGTCACTGGAAGATTACAGAATCGAAACTCACCATTCCATAAATCGACGACATTAGTTCACCAAGAGGAATACACGTCGCTGGAGTAATACAACTGGAAGAGTAAACATTGTTCGGTACCTAACATATTGACGGTTTCAAGGAACAAGTTTCTAATAGCGTAGTTAGGAGAAGTTTGATGAGCTACAACCATGAAGTTAAACGCCGACAACCAGCCATTTATGATTCGACGCATCTCAGATTTTACCAGCCTGCCGACAGGCAGACCGAGCTACGATTTTTCCCCTCCTATATTATCCAAAATTAAATACCACAGCCTGACCAAATATGATTTACACTACTGGCACCCAATGACTAGTAGCGAAGTCACGTCATGAGCTGCGACTTTCGTTTCCGCCCAAAGATACGAAACTCTTCAGGCAAGTACTAAGGAAGCTAGTAGCTAGGGAACACGAATTCGACAGGACAGGTAGTTTTAAATACCAATCTGGATAGCCCTGTTTATCTGAGGGAGCGTTGACAGGTGGGGCGCCGCCGCGCGTCTATTGATTGGTGCCCAGCCTCCCCACCAGGCTCTCTCACACTCACATCGATTCCCCCTCACCCCCTCCAACTTTCCCACCCTGTCCTTCGTCCTCCTTCACCCTCGTCCTTCTACTTTCATTTACAACCAGCCATGGCCCCCTTTCTTCTCCTCTGTCCCTCATACTTTTCTTTCACCTTCAAAGATCGTTTCTTCGGCGTTGCGCTTAGACATTCGCCATTCGGTTTAACCCCCGTCGCTCTACACCGCGGCAAGTCCCGGTGTCGATTTCCTCTACTGCCCCGAACGACCGATTTTTTCCGCGCATTTGTTACCGTTGCGGGTGTTTTCGAGAAACCTTGTAATTCCTCTTGGCGATAGCCACGGTTTAGAGCCTTCCCTGTTGCCTCGTTCCTTGCACGCGGCGTCCGTATTTTCCCTTCCCGTTTTTTCGCCGCGACACGCTTAATTGTTTCCCTGCTCGGTAATTCGTTTCAGTCTCCTCGGCCGTGTTTTCTTTCGATCGTTCCTCGCCGGTTGTCTCCCGCAGTTCCTTTGTCCCCGCCGCTTTCAACCAATTAACGGCCCATCCCACATTTCCCCTCCTCGTTAACCCACGCCCCGTAAATTTCGAAAACTCCGCAAGACTCTGCCCGCGTGTTTGCACCTTCTTTAGCTTGTCTTTCGATTCACCTTCGATTCGACCGTTTGCCCGCTTCCTCGACCCTGCTGTCCCCCTGCTTTCGGATCTTTTCGCTGAAGAGCAAAGCCCACATAGTTTCTTCTCTTGTTCTGCAGGGTGTAGAGTGGCCGACGCTGTTACACAGCCAATCAGCACATGTTACGTGAAAGCCGGTTTAAAGTTCTTGAAACTCGATCTCCTTTGCCGTTTCAAGGGATGCGCGGCATCCCTCCCTCCTTTGAAGCGAGAAATGCGGTATCAGTCTCGCGTTACAGAGAATGTCGAGAGACTGCGAGTAGTAGCTGCGAAGGTATTGTCGAGTCTGGTTATTGTCGTCGTTAATATTAAACTTCAATCCTAGAACGCGTCCTGTAAGCGTTGTAATCGTGATTAAACGTACGGGTGGTCCAGTAGCTTCCACTGTGTACTGAACAGCCACCGCGAGGGCATACTTAATCGAAGGAAGTGGCAAAAGGATGCTAATTAAGAAAGGGCCAGCCCGTTAATCCTGGAATCCTGTGGCAGCACCTGCCGCAGTCTCCACCGGAGAACTTCATCGATCCCTACCCTAGCAACTTCTCTAGCAATTGATTTTTCCCTATAAATCTGTCCGAAATGTCTAAAGTCTGCCAAGTAGTACTTTGCTCTTTCTCCTACATTCTCCTTACCTTAGCCCTTTTCATCTATCCACCGTTACATTTCAAGGATAACAAAGCGACTCTTTGCGTACACTCGGAAATATGAAAAGCAATTCTACCTCTGTACTCGGTTCGATTCGTTGCACTTAACAGTCGATATACACGATTCGACGATAGCTACGATGCAACGTTTAACTCGCGAGCTTACCGGCGCTTCTTCCCGCGATTAGAAGGGCGCGGCGCTACCCCAGGCGCAAAAGTTGCGACGGCGAAGCTAACCATGGAACTTCCAGGACTCGGCTGAATCGAAATCACTCGGGGAAGAGGGAGCAGCCGTGGGAAGTTTGATCGACGAAGCTTGAAATTATCGACGCTGGAAGCGGAACGAGGGGATTTCGAGTAATGGTCATTACAAGCTGAACGTCGCCGAACGATCGACAATATCGTTATGCTTTCGGTTATTGCTATACGCTCCGGCGTTTTCCATTAGTTTTATCCGTTTATCTTTCGTTACGGTGCCCACTCGACGCCGACGAAACCATGTAGTTTACGGTGGCCCCCCCCCCCCCCCCAGCTCGGTACCTGCGTCGCGCGCGGTTTCGAATGTGTGCACGTTACTTCGTTAAAGTTGGAAAACACGGATGTGCCGCGGATAGTGTCCAAACAGCGCGCACCGTTCTGGAAAATTTCCCCGGGATTTCGGTGCAACGTGGAAATTACAAGGGATGTTTAAATAAAATGCAATACCTTTTGCGCGAACGGGGGCAATTTTGCAAGTACGGTTTGATATCCGAGTGGCCGGAAACTAGCGAGCGTTTCGCGAATGAATTCATTTGTACAAAGATCCAATTTGTTCCAAGATCTATTTTTTTCTCCCCACATCGATTTATATTGTCCCTTCGATTTTGTTGAACTCTGATTATTGTACGCTTGGAAGATGGCATATAGCCGTTTAAATATTGCGAGAATGGGCAGTGCAACTGGTTGCTGGGCGAGGCAGTCTATTTCAGGGGAAACGTTTAAAAGTTTTTCAATTTTTATGTGACAAAGTGGGGGGGTACTTGTTTAAACAGAATGGAGCTCGGAGCTTTCCCGTCGGTCATTCAAATTTTTTATCACGCACGCGGAAAGCAATATTCGACGACACGGACGGCATAGTACCGCGCGGAAATTCAATTGTTCACCTTTGACAAAAGTCTCGACTGCCGCTCAACTATTGGAACTTTTCGTAATCCCTGTCGCGCGATTGTGTCCTCTAGCGTTCGACACAGACTGTAATACGGTGTGGCTGTGTACATAGATTTGAAACAATACGTGCTTAGTTTCAGCTTCTCCCCGTTCCATCGTTATTCAAGAGTGGCATTTCAGGTACAAGAAAGTAACTAATACGTGTCCAACTTTGGAACAGGTTACCAATTCGATATTTGAAGGGTAAGGGGAAAACAGGGAATGTCCACTTTGAGTGATTCTGCTTAGATAACGTATTTTATTGCTGGCAACAGGGGCCGCAGAACTGTCGAATCACAAAGGGTTATAAAGTAGAAATGCCCACATAAGACAACATTAAATATTTGGTGTACTGGTTAAATACAGGTACACGAATGTGTACCCTCCACTGCAACAAACAAGGAATCTCTCCAGTCTTCTTACTTGCCCTATGTATTTCTGATTAGAACGCCTTGAACGTCACTGTATACATATTCTTATTTTTATAATAACACATGTTGACACTTATTTTGTTGTAGTATTCTACAGTGTTCCACTTGAAAGATATTAAAACACTGTAAAACGATTATCTTTTCGCAGAGTTCTATTCTGATACCTACTTGGATACCTACTTAATAACATTTCATGTATTAATAATATAGTGAAATTCGTTGAACCTTGTTTCATGACTGATGAACTAAAGTACTTAAACTTGATTTTCTCAATAAAGCTGTTTCGTGACATAATATTTTTCCCCTTACCCTTCGTTTCTAAATGAATAGCCAAGAAATGTTTCTGTCTCCTTTTACGTTATGAATTTGCATGTTTCGCGAATTAATGTTTGCCTAATTACCCCTATCCCTCAAACTCCTAACCCAAAAGTCTGAAAGTCCCCGAACACGAGGATTCACCGAACATCCATACGCATCAGCGTTAACGCGATAAGCTTCCCAACTGCATGTTCCTCGGGCATCCGTCCATTCTAATGAGGGCTCGAGGTAAAATAATATGCACGCGTGATCCCTGTGCGCAGATCCTGTCTCCGCCGCGTCTAGGATAATCGATTTGTCAGGAGGGACATGCGAGAGCTAGAGATCCGTAAGGTTAACCATGCAAGCCATCTAGCTCGACGCCTCGACTAATGAACGAGTCGGCTCCGTGACAAATCCAATTCGCCGACAATGACCTAACGAGCTAACTCGATTTAAATCCGTGCCCAATATCCTTGGAGAAGTCTACTGACTGGCAGCGCACAGGCCATCCACGAGACGTCTTGTCGCCACGGGACGGCGAGCCGATATTGTATCCCTTAAGATATTCCAGGGATTTAAATTAAGTTCTTACCCGCAGATATTGAATCCACTTTATGTTAATACCGAGTGATCCTCACCACCGCGAGTAATGGGACGGCCGAAGACGAACGGCTGAATAATTTCTGAAAGCTCCTTCGAGCCAGCCCGGGAAAGAAGAGGGGAAAAGGGGGGTGGGGGTGGCCGCCTGCTGATCCGTTTCTTTAAGAATGAACTTCGGGAATCGACTGGCGGCGTTTCTCACGAGCCCCGTGTCCCGATTGGTCGCTCGTAATTCGATCAAATGGATCGACGAAAGGCGCCGTCGAGATCTCTGCTCTGGCGCGACTATGGTAATTTGCTCTGCGGAATGTGAACTTTTTATATTCGGCGAACATGAGCCAGCAGTTGCGTTCAATGTTGCGCCGAGTGCGAGAAATATGTGAGAGCCTTGGCGTGCAAATTGAACGAACATGCGAGTATACAAAGTTATAAATTTTTATTGGAGAAACGCTGTAAATAATTTCTATTACCTCGCAGCGGAAACAAAGTTGCATTTAGCAGTGAAATCTGTCGAATAAACACCTCCGTCGCCTGCACCACGCACGGTTAAAGGAAAGTCGTGCGAATGACTTTTAAATCGATCTAAATGGAAATTTGCCCGGGTAGACTTTTCACGAAGAGAGAGGGCGAGGGAAGGGTGACAAGAGACTATCAAAGAAGTTAAGGAAAAGGGAGATTCTATGTGTGAACAGTTGACAAAGTGATCCTCGCGAAGCGTAAGGTTAGCACGTACATAAGTACATGAGCGCTACGCATATCACGCGGGGAACGGTTTTTAACCTTGCCCCGAACAATATTCAACAGAATTATATAGTTAAAGCAGCAACGGTCCGTTGTAAATCAGCTTTAATCGAAAATCCAGCCATTTTCTATCTCGCTGGGCGCAAACGAACTTCCAAAGGATCAGAATTTAATTCGCCGCATATCTGATTTCGCGGAGATTTCGGCGATACTCGTTCCCGTCCGAATTCCACGCATTCCTCGGCTAGAAAACGCTGAAACCACGCCCTTATCGATTTTTCTTCCCGCCGTAATGAAAGGGCATCGACTCGGCTTATCATTTTAGAGAGCGATCCGGGCAAAGATATTCCAGTAGTAAACCGTGCATCGCCATTGATTCAGTCGTATAAAATACCATCGAGTTTCGCGCATTGTCCGCGCTCTTTTTTTCAGTAACATCGGTTTTCCAGGAGGCCACCGGCTACCAATAACGCGAGCATCGCGTGGATCGGTTAATTCTGATCGCGCCACGACGGGAAACGACCCGATATACCGTTTATAGATCCAACGCTGATGCCTCCCTGCAATTTGCGATAATACCGAGTAATTCCTGCACCATCTATGCCGCGCAGTCGTTCGATTCTCTTGTTACTCGACAGATTGGCCCGCAAGGGTATCGCTGGATGTCACCGTATCGAGATAAGCCACGGTCACGGTGGATAATTAACTAACAGGTCACGCGCAGTGCACGCGCCCCAACTTTTCCGCCGCCGGTCGTCAGAATCGCGGATAATTCGTTTCTAATTACGAGGTCGGCTGGGCCACCGGTAATTTCGTTATCGATATATAATTTTCGCAAACTATCGGCCAGAGTGGCGCGTCACGGAATAACAAGTTGCGGCATATTGCGTTAGTTAACGCACTACGCATCGCGCAACTGTGGAGGCTAATTTTAAGTATCTCCGGCAGGGGATCCTTTAATGAGAAATTAGTCCCTTTTTCCTGTTTTTCTCGATACTTCATTGGCCTAGAGGTGGTATCGTTTCTGAATTACTTGGAGGAAGTTTTTATCGATTCGTGGTAATATCGACGAGAAGTGAGGCATTGAGAGAAAAAACGGAGTAACCCACATTGTACAAAATTAATTTTTCCTATTTTATATTATATTAGTACAGCCTATCGGTATACATTATTGCTACTAACTCAATTTCGCAAAAATGTTGGTTAGTCCGTTTTTGCTCTTTGATACCGCGATTTATACGGAAATGAAATAAAGCGACTTGGAGGTAGGACATTTTCGGGATAAAATCATCGTTCGGTAAGGAGGATTAAGTATCCGAGGCCCTGGCGAGGAACTTGCCGCTAAGTAAGAAGCGGCCAAGCAAGAGCATTCTTAATCATGTAAACGGTAGGTTGGCTTAAAAGCTCCTTCGAATAATGACGATGGTTCCAACGGACGAAAGATCCTGCCTTCCACGCTCTTTTGTTCGTAGATTTACGAGCGGTCTGGGCAACTCGAAGGAGTAGGCCCCGTTTAAAGGCGCTCGAACCCGATCACCGATATAATGTTCCTCGCGGAAAATAGAAGTCATAAAATCGTTCCAGCCGGACCGTTCTTGCACGAGAAATATCGGGCCACGAGGAATTAGTCCAACTTCTTCCACGGGGAAATAATTTATCTGCCGGGGACAGCTGGATAAATCGGCGTTGTTCACGGGGTTTACGAGATTTTTATGGTTTTCGCAAACAGCGGATGCTTTTAAGGGGCGATATATCGTGGCAAAAGCGATGAAGGTCTATGGTATATTTTAAAGTGGAACCCCTTGTCTTTAACGCAGACAAAGGGGACACGATGTGGCATGTTTTAAGCCTGATATACACTATCATTTGAATACATTTCCTACACATCCCCCTATTTAAAATCGGTGGAGCAAAGAGTGACCCAGGAAATCGCCTCTTTTTTGGTCCCACGATTTTGAAACTGAATTTTATACCAAACGATACCTTATGACGAGACATCAATGACGCGAAATTTTCAAGTTGGGGTGACAATTAATTTCTGACAAGGGAAGATCCCGAACCCGGAAATTCAAAGAAATCTGAAACTTCGTGAATATGTAGGAGATTTCCTCCTGATTGCAACGCAATTTTTGTTTGCTGCCTAAATTGTCTCTAAGAGGGTGAAATTAACCCCTGAAAATTCGGTTATCTTCCGATTTTATTTTGTAACTTGAAATCCGTAAGAGATAGGAAAAAAGTTTCAAGACAAAAGTTACTTCTTTTGATTAGGACTATCATTTGGTAACTCGCAGTTCTTACAGTTCACGAGTTATAACATAAAATGGGAAAATACCCGGAATTTGAGGGGTCAATTTCAACCCCTTAGAGTGAATTTGGGCAGCAAAAAAATTTCATTATAATCAGGAGGAAATCCCCTACATATTCCCAAAGTCTCAGAATTTTTTGAATTTCCGAGTTCGGTATCTTTCCTTGTGAGATGTGGAAGGTCAAAGAAGTGAAAATTCATGATCGCGTCAATCCACACGCTTCGATGTACGCACTTTTATGTCAATCCGATAATTTAAACAATTATTCACAGGGGTTTCGCTGACTGTTAACAACGAATTTGAACTTAGATTTTCATCTTAGCTTGTCATCGAGGTAGAACAAGAAATTATTTAAGAAGAAAATTGTATCACAAAATTAAATTCATTGAACCTTGTTTCTGTACTAGTAGACTAAATTATTAAAACTCAATTTTTCCGATAACGCTGTTTTGTGACGTTCTCCGTTTTTCCCCTTGCCCTTCAAGCGTGGAATGCAATAAGCCCTCCTATAACGCGGAGCAAAATTTGCGACAGTCCTCCTATAACGTGGTACCGTCCAACGCGGTTTCCATACAACGCAGTACGAATTAATATGATTTGTACTATGTAATTCTGAGTTTCTTATAACGCGGTTTCCGTATAACTTGGTTCGAATTAATCAAGTTATAGGAGGGTTGACTGTACTCCGCACATTCCACACAACTCACGTCAGCCCCGTTCCTATTATTATAATTCCATTAAATAGTTGCTTAATCTTTTCTTCCTTTCTAAATTGTTTATTTACAGTCCTAAACTTCTCTTCAGGTTAGGTCGGAGAACACCAGTTATGCCGAACCTCGCCTATTCGCTATTGTAGTTATATTTGTAATTGTACTGGTGCAATAAAGGCATTTAAGAATAATAATATTTAATATTGCCCCCTGTTTCCAGTGCACCGCTCTGCGTATCAAAGTATTATTACTTAAATAACAAACCGTAACAAAGTAGGTTGAATTGCGTACGTAGGTGATGGCCGATCAGAACTTCTATTCCAGTATTGTTCGAAACCAGACGATGATACACATCTATTTCCACCAGACAGTTGACCGGGAAGCTGCGCTCAGGGCAACTCATCCACGAGTCCGATCTAGAATCATTGGCGGTGCTCATGAGCGTGCTCGTCGAGACTGATGTTCCCTATCAAACAGTTTGATGCACTGCCTCGTTGCAGAGCTCTATTGGCGTTCTCGGATAACTCATAAATTTTCTTGGACCCAGCGGCCTCGGGATAGGTGATCGCGCCGCTTGTATTTTTCACGATGCTATTATTGGGAATTGCGAGCATTTCGTCATTCATGGGATTTTTCCCAGCGATGGAGGTTCATTTGTAAAATCACGTGCCAGACGGGTTCCGAATCTTCTCGCTACTTGCCTCGATTACAGACTAACGAAGCTATCGACCACGTCTACAGTTCTAAAATTACTGTGCACGCGCGCGTAATCAATTGATCGCAAAGTATGTAAGCGTCTATGTAAATTTAGACGATTAAAAGTGAATCTATGATAAGGGGTTTAACGTAAGCTTTCGGTAAAATAGACTTCCCTTCCAATATCCCAGCCACGTAATATCGCGAAAGCACAAACGAAAGCCCAGTACCCGTTCCTTCTCGATTACCACTATATCGCACTCCGCGCGGAGCACAGGAAGAAAGGATGATGCTGCGAAAAAATCTGCGCGCTGGCCCCGATTATTCCCGTCGGCGTATCCACGGCCATTTTACCTCGCGGCCGATATTTCAGCAGGTAAGTACAGGTGGTGATTTATAAAGTGGGAATGCAGCCGCGTGCCGCTCACGGCTATCCATTACAGTCCCCTGCTGCTTCGAGTCATAATATTTCCCTGCTCCCCCCCTCGCGTCCTTGCCCAGAACCACCGCCCCTCTGGCAGCATCTCATCCCGCACCGCCCCATCGCCGCACTTTATGCATGCCAGGACTTTCTATACCCCCCGCGCTATCCTGGCAAACATTATAACGCCGTGAGATTATGAATTTTGTATACGCCTCGGCGGATCTAGCCGACGTCTTTCTCCACCGCCCCGGCCCCGTCGCGTCGCTCGCCCTTCCTTCTTCGCCCTCCTCCCTCCCCGCGGCCATCCCTGTTTCCTACCAGCAAGCGTATCCGGCTGATCCGCTCCGAGTGGATGCTCTCGCGGAAATGCTCGCGGATCCAGGCGGAGGCAATAAGCGAGGAGCACTGGAAACTGTCGACGACTCTCGTAATTCTTGATGTTTCAGGTATTTAGCGAGGTGTGTCGAGTTTCTTTAGAACCCCGGGGATTCAAAGCGATTGCACATAGGAGGAAAGAGATCCGCGTGCTTGTTTCGTTAGGGGCCTCGATTGTTTCCCTATTAAAGAAATTGCGCGCTGGGTTTGGGGCTGAAACTGAGGAGGAAAGGGAGGAAGCGCGCGCTTCATCCTGAGCTTGCTAGTGGACTCATCAGTGGGACTCTAAACTCTGCTTTAGACGCGGGGATCTTAAAAGCTAGGACGAAGCAGGAATTATGTGATATTGGAATCGGTAGTCGGGGGGAGAAGTTGCTAGAGAGCGGGATCGGTCGAAGTGCCCTTTTGCAGCGAGCACCGAGGTATCTCTACAGAAGTTTGCGGGGTTGTGGGGCAGGCCAAGGTGAAGTAAGTATGTAAATCTTTCACATATGTATGACTACTTAATATCGCATATGATTATCGCATTTGTCTCGTTCGGTCAATTTGTGCGTTCTACCGAAAACCGCGACCGGACGAAGTGATCACGTGAAACAGGATGCTGTTCGCGGTCGTGCGAACCTCTAAATAGAGAACTCAAATATCGAGAGTACATTATGCGAAAGTTTCGCGCAATTAGACTGTTATTGGGATGCATTCTCTCCCCATCCCTCTCCATCCCCTGGAAGGATTGCCTTCCAGCCAGGAAAGTTTCGTTCGTCGGTTTTCTCGGGCTGAAGTAATTATACGGGTCGCGGTACCTTTGAACTTTCAGTTCGAAAGTAGAGTTCATTTTACTCGCTCACTTTTTTCCTGTTCGCTTAACGGCGGATCTTGGGAAGATAAATAATCTGGCAAACTGTCACTGCGCGGAATGGGCCATTTATTCCAAAAATTGAAAATTGGATTGTGCGATGCGGACTGCTCACGAGAGGTACTTTATGTGTCGCGGAGATACGCAAGAATTTTCCAATACTCTATGCACTGCCGAAAAAAAAATTGGACACTGAGCTTGAAGAGTAAGCGGAAAAGGGGCAATGTCCATTTCTCGCGATTTTGTTGATGACAACTGGGACCACGGAACTGTCGAATCACAAAGGGTTATGAAGCTCGTATGGCCCACTTAGCTAACCTTGAAGATTTGGTACACCGGTTAAAAAAGGGTGATGTTCACTCTGCGCATAATTTTCTCGATCAAACTGTTTCGCGACATTCTCTGCTTCCCCTACCCTTCACTTGTGGAATACTTTGGTAAACTCAATCAGTTACGAGAATTAAATAAAAAATGTTGCATATTCTTCAAGGATTTCTGAAACCCGAGGCTGGTGGAAAGGCACAAACCAAGCAGGGAAATAATTGAAAGCAGATTGAATGACAAAGGCAGGTGTCGTTTATAGCATCCCTAAAGCCTCGTTAAAATAAAAAACTGCGGCAATTACTGAGAATCGATGCGCGGAAACGTATCGATCCATTAATCTGATGAATCGTTGGTAATAAAGATGCGTTGAAAGGCGTGCTTGGTGGCGTAATCGATGCGAACGGAAGTGGACGATGGATACGATAGAGGCGTGCAGCAACGTTCTCGTCGTTAGAGAGGCGCGTGGTCGGCTAATAAAATCGTCGGCAAGATACGTAAAGTATTTCGTAATAACGGTTAGTGGCGCTGGCACAGAGGGCAAAGGGGGCTTTTATTGCTCGGTGGCCTTCGCCTCTTCCCATTCCCGCTGTCGGCCTTCAACATCGACGAACACACGTACGTACTTACCGCCGGGCACATCGGTTGCGGTTCTTAAACGAAAAAGACGTTTCGCTAGACGAGCGGTGTAACGAGAAAGGGTAGAAGGTACGTTTGTCCGTAGCTGACGATGAAAAGGCCAGCATGAATGGCGGGCCCTCTGACGTTTTCATTTTACATCGTCTTCTCGGGGAAGGCATGGAACGAATTGGGCGAACACGTCTGTACGTCGGCTGGTAGAACTCCGGTCCTTGGACCTCGGAGTGCTACACTTCGAAGCGATATCTCCATGTAGTCGAATACCGTGGGATCTTCGACTGTCGTATTGGTCGAAGGATGTGCATGTTCCAGGGAAGTGAGAGGGATGTAAAAGTTGGAAGACATGCTTCATAGAAAAGCTACTAATATTCTACGGTCGACTTATTCCACAAGCTCAGTCTCACATAGAAAAAACTACCCCCTTCCTTTATAAGTCCTTGTCGCCCTCCTTAACGCATCGACATCCTTCGAAATAAATTTCCGATCGTTACGTTCAATAAAGTATCCCGATTTCTCGTTAAAGAACGCCGGGGGGGAAAAATTGCCACGACCCAGTTGTGTTTCCATCCGTCAGGGCGTCGACGTCGACAGGTATTTACGATTTCTTGTCCCGATAAATGCCACGCGCTTTACATCCACCCCGGTGGAAATAGTATGAAACGCTCGATGGTTATCGGCAAGCCCATTCATTCCATTCCTCCCCACCCCCAGACGCCCCCCCCGCCGACGGCTCCCCAGCTCAGGTTGGCGAGTCAAAGCGAGAAAGGGCTGCGGTCCCGGTGAGTACAGATGTTCTCGAAGGAGCACACAAGGTCGCCGGATGGTTGGATGCGGGTACACGGTGGATTACGCCGTCGGTCCGCGGTCACGCGAACGAGAGAGCTCGATTCTTTTCACGGAAGAATGGCTTTTCCGTGTCGGTGAATTCGGTGGTCAGCCCGCACAATCGCGTCGCACTCGAGCCCGAGGTCCACGGCGTCGAGCCGCGCCGGCTGGCTCTCGAACACAGAGGGAGGAAGAAAGAAAGGCCGTAGGAGATCGGAGGAGGCGCGGGCTCAAGGGCAAGCGTCGTTCCCTCGAAGAAGGGAACTGTCCCAGAAGGTGACGGGGATCGGTTTCTTCCCTCTAAAAGGTTCTCCGCGTAGCCTCGAACCGATCAAGTAAGTATTTCCCAAACTTCTTCCTCCCCTCTCTTCCACTTCTTCGTACCCCTTCTTTCTTTCGTCTTCTTTCTTACTTCTTCGCCTCCCCACCCGTTGCAACGTTACCACCAACCCCCTTTCCCCTTCGTATTTTTACTTCCTTTAAGTCTACTTTCAGCCTGCTACCCGCCCCTCCACCTCCACTATTCCTCTCGTCCCTTTTCTCCACTCACTTTTTCCCCACAAAGTGCGGCGCCTGCGGCTGAAGCGATATCACTTTCCGATAAAAGTCAGCTCGCGCGCTCCCGTAAAGAGTTAAGGATCCCAGACACGAATGCGGGACGAAGGAGGGTGTGGGGGCGAGGGGGTGCCAGGGAACGGTCGTCGCGAGCGCGGCCCCTCTGCGTAGACTTGCGACAGCGCGGCGCGCGGACTCGGCGGATGTCGAAACTTTCCCGTCGACGCGGATTTTTACTGTCGATTGTCACCTTGGCGGGCAGGTGAAGTAACTCACCGTCACGGGCGTCGTTCGCGGCGGCCGCGATCTGGGTTTCTTCCGCTCGATGTGCTCCGAGTTCGCGGGTAGAACGAGGGGTTTTATTGCTCGATGCGTGTCCCGCGGGAAAAGAAGGGGGACGTAAATTTGCAGGGATTCCTGCTTGATAAACGAGTTATTTTTATTATAACCTCTGTGATTTCGTAAGGGGTGCCATTTTTAAACGGCTGTGCGTTTTCTGATGCCCTGTCTATGGTGTGGAGTATAATGAGAATTTGAAGTTAGACGAAAGTATCGATTAAAAAAATATCGTATAACTGCAAATAATTACAGTGAGAAAGCTGGTTGCAACTTTGACCCACTTGTCATCGGTGGTTTAGGTGTATTTAAATTATCTTATTTTACCTTTTTTATTTCTATTTCTATAATAGGTGCATACATCGATAATTATTATTGTTATTGTTATTAGCTATTATTAATTATGTAAATATATAAAATAGATTTGCATCTTTTAAGTTATAAAGACGGCAAACCTGCTAAAAGAAAAAAATATATTAGGAGTCAACTTCGCATCAAATTTATCGAACATGTTATAATATTTTATAATCTTCTCCTTTTGTTATCATTTTAATTTTGAAATCAACGGCCAACAAAGTTATATGTGCTAGTGGCGCCCTCTGCGCTGAGCTTGCGCCAGCTTCCCCATTGAAGAATTTCAAAACATACACATATAAAGCAAAGAAATTATATGTTTTTGTATTTGTCTATCGCCTAAAACTTTCGAGTGCTAAACTCTGGAGTCACGAAATGTGTCTCACCTCATTTATATGCTTCGGCTTATTCCTGGAAAATCCAGATGAATGTGACTATTTTCGCAAAAAAAATTATAAAATCAGAATTTAAATGCCGGGCGACGCGAAATAGTAAAGCTAGTACTATGTAAGTATTTCCCATCATTTCTGGTAAAAACGGCGCTGGTGTGGTCTCTCGTAGAACATCGTAAATCCAGTAGATACGGACAGCTAGTAGCTATGCACCTTATTAGTCAGACAGCGGAGTAAGAGAATACACAAGCTCGTTTATACATTTCAAGTTACCTACAAAGAGCACTTTCGTGACATTGAAGAAAATGTCCCGAACGATTATTACCATTCGCATCGTTGCAAAGGCGTTAATTTGAAATCATGCGCAATAAAAGTGTCCTCGGTAATCGTTTCGCGGGGCATCGATAAAGCCCGCCGCGATGAAAGAATAACGGGGCCCAGCCCTTTTAGAAATGATAACGACTATCAGAAACGATATAATGGACTTGCAAAGCTGTGCATCATCCGACTCGCCTCAACGCTGAACGGGGAACCGAGGAAGGAAGGAAGGAAGGAAGGAAATAAAGAAGAGGATGGGTAAAATAAAAAGCAGAGAAGGGAAGAAGGAAAGAAGGGACGATGATCCTCGAATCGAGTGACTTACGCGACCCTTTTGCTTTCAGCAAGCAAAAGAAGGAGGACGGGGGCGGTGAAATAAAAAAGAAGTTGGAACGCTCGGCGAGCTGGAAGGCGGAAGAAAAGGAAGCTGGGGCGGTTTGGGGGGGGGGGGGTTGGGCGGTGGACGGGGCTTCGGACCAGGAGGCACTATCTCGGAAAATTATGTCAGTCCTATCTCAGGTTGAAAACAGAAACGAGGATGGGTACGGGAGATATGAAATAACCGGAATAAAAGGGAGAGTGAAAGCTCGAGATTTAACAGGACACCGATGGAATAGAAATATTACTGCGTAGGATAAACTCTGCCCCTTTCTTTCCCGCCCTGGAAACCCCCTCGGTTCTCGCTAAGCCGTTATCGATGCCTCTCGTTTTTCTATCCATCCGCGAGCCCTCCGTTCACCCCGTCATCGCCCCGTATCCGGTCGAGATTAATCGACGATTCGCGATAAGATAGCGTACATTGAATTCGCGAATTTTCCGCCGCGAGACCGTGGCCCGCGAGTCTGAAATTCGTAATTCCGCCGCAAGAACTGGGCGGGATCCGCGCGAGACCCTCGTCGATGCTCGTAAACCGAACAGAATCGAGGATGCAGCGTGGCGCGCGCGATTACGAGCGGGTGGCAGCGCTCTCTTTTTGTTGTTCTTTCCTTCTCGGGCTCACTCGATGCGATTTCCATAAATTCAATCTTTTTGTCGCCCCGCTCCCCGGACTCGGCGAGACTGCGCGCGGAATATTGAAACCGTAACTCTTATTATGAGGTCTGGAAAAACTGCGGCCAAGAATTAGACTGCCATATCGGTTCGGGTAAATTTCCCTTCTTCCACGATATTTGTTATTTCCATTCGACTGTAACTTTTCTTGTTTGCCCGACAACGAGGGTGAATATATATTCTCGATGATGCGATCCAGCTATCCTGGAGTGTCGATCTTAAAATCTTATTGCCGATGATAACACCCCAGCGTGCGACGGATATCCTATTTGATAGGTCCCTTCGAGATTAGAAGGAGTTTGCCAGAGACTTGGATAAGATCTGTTTGGTCAAGGACGATCGGGCTATTACCAAAGTCACGGTTGTCTCAGTTCCCGTGGCTAAGCTCGCAGAGAGGCCCCTGACCCTCGCGCACGAATCATTCAGAAACCCCGACAGAAATTTCTCTGTTTGCACAATTTCCCCGGGAGAGAAGAAAAAGAGGACGTCGTCGCAGGGAGATAGATAAGGGCAAAAATTCAACGAGATTACTTTCTCAGCCCTCGTTGTGTGCCCTCCGCTGTAGCGTTAGCCTTCAGGGTTGATGGATCAGAATTGTCTGGTGGCGGAAGGGGTTCTAATAAACGTGGAGCACAGGAGACACTATTTCACACTGAAGAACATCCTTGTTCCTTCCCAATTTAGGGCTAATTGAGATGAATATACGAATGTGCTAGCGGATGCTGTAACACCCTTCCGAATACACCGCCAAAGGACTACGACCACCGGCTCGCAATAACACCCAACTCCTTCAAACACTGAAACCCTTCTAAATCTAGATTTATTCAACAACTAATACCGACGAATCCGCTAACAACTAAAAGCACAAAATCCCTTCCTCTATCTCCAGAACGCTCCCCCCAAATTCCTTTTTCAGCTCCGTAACCGCGTAATTTAACTTTCCGAATTGTAAAACAGCTCCAGTATCACAGCACCATATAATTACATACGAAAACTCAAATTTCTAAATTCCAAACTCGATCGGATGACTTCGCTGCTAAGCTGCTAACGTAAGATGCCTTTATTATTCCAGCTCGATAGCCATCGATGGAACCTAGTAAGGTCTGGCTGCCATCCGTTTTCCCTTAAAAGAAAACAAGGCGCCCGAACGACCTCGGAGGGTCTCCCCGGTGGAAAAGGTCGATAGGGAACACGGTGCCGAGAAAGTGGTAAGGTTACCGAATGAGCTTCGCGTGGCAGCCGCCGCGTTCCCGGGCTCGTGGCTTTATTAACACGTCTTACAGCGTAACGGGATCCCGTGCGCGCTAAGAGCCAGGTATATGGAGGCAACCAGCAGCTGCCGCTAACGCAATTTTCCCCCGATATAAATCCTCCAGACCCCGCGATATTGAATCAAACGATATAGGCGGACGGCTTTATCCGAGCGTGGCTCGTGGACGCGAGCTCGCGCCAGTACCACACACACACACACGCTTCTGCTCGTCTCGGCTAACTAGATCCTTGATGGACGACAGGGAGGATGGAGCAACGCGATTGTACGTGGTGTTAAAAAGTATGCGATGTAACGTCAACGGAGGGGGATTTCTTTCTAAAAAATTAATTGGATAGGTAGAATAAAATATTTCACAAAAGCTTTCGTTTTAGTGAAGTTTCACTTCCAAGATGTATGAGGCATCTGGTTTCTGAGTTATTCAGGATGACACTTTGTAGATTTTTGTGTTTGTATGTATAGGTGCCATGGGGAGGAGAGGGAAGTGGGGGAGGAGGATAGTTGCCCTCCTGGGTTTTGAGAAAAAAACGTTTATTTTTAAAAACCGATCTTTATTAAGTTTCTACTAAAAAAGTGAATTTTTTTCAATTTCGGTTTTAAAGTTTTAATTAAATTGGAAGTACGACATGGGATCAAAAAGGCAAGGGGGCTACTCCACTCGCACCGCGTGTTTCGTGCTCCGATTCGTCGATGTCACAGCCAGGGTTGTTTTTTCATTGCTATATTTTTCTTTACCGTTAGCCCAAAGTTAACCCCCTCCCCACGTTGGAAAAAATCTGCGGGCGTCCTTGATAGATACAAGGTAGATTCGTATGCATTCGAGTTGATTTTTTGGTATGTAGAATTGTATTCTACGTTTTCGACTGATTTTTCGATGGTCAATTACCATTCTGTAAGTAGCACCAGGTACATTGGAACACCTTGTATGGAACGGAGCGAGTGGAATAAGTCGGCTACTTCCACGACTTTGTCCAATGGTAAAAGAATAAAGGGTGGAAAAAGAAGGAATGAAGATACGGGGGAACTGAAAGAACTTTTTCTTTCCTTCCGCTTTGCCCTGCCGCGGAAGAGATGAGCCGTCCATTAAGTAGACGTCGAGGGAAAGTCGAAAGATTTTAAGGCGATACTAAAGACCGTGAAAAGAACAGCCAGACGTATGAGGTAACTGCGATTGAACGGAATCCCTTGGTAAATTAAGTGTGAATGAAATCCACAGTTGGAACCTTCGTGTTACAGTTGTTACTTTGATTTCTCTAATTTCATTCTAGAATATAGATTCCAGCGTCTATCATGTGTACAATGAAGGTTGTAAGAAGCTCTATCTCTGTTTGGTGGTATATATTTTTTAAAAGAAGAGGAAACATAGACGATAATCGATTATACTTCAAATAAACAAAGAAAGATATCGGAAAATACTGAAAGGAAAACACGGTCTCAGCACTGATGAGCGAGCTTAGAAACCACAGGGATCGAAAATAAGTTCTATCGCTCAAAGTAGGAGTTCAAAACCCTACAGGATTTTACAGCAAGACAACCGATGCGAAATATATTTCCCAATTTCACTAAAATTAAAAAGAGACAAAAAGATAAAAACTTCTTGACTCAAGAATGAATTACGAAGAATATTAGCAAGTCCGAAGCTTTTTCACCGTCGCTTAATTACAGGCTGGAATTAAAGCAAACGGAAATAAAAATCATCGTCGATCCGACATCATTTTCAAAGACCGAGCGTCATCTACGTCAAAGGATGCTCCGCGGTATAGGTGCACGAGGAACGGTGGAATAGAAGAGATTGGATCGACTGGAATAAGTCGTTCCGTCCGAAAACTTGGGGCAATTGAAAAAAAAGGGAAACGGCAGCGGTCGAACCAGCCGGAACTTTCCTCCCTTTCTTTCTCTGCGGCTTACTCCGGCCCAGGAAGCGAGGGTACGCCCATTACTTCGTGGACGAACGAGCTCCCGTGATCAGGGATGAACCTGGGAAAAGGAAGAAGAGACGGGGAAGAAGTCGGTGGGAAGGCGAAGGAATGGAAGGAAAATCGAAAAATCAAACCGTCCTTCGGTGAGATTGGGCAATGGTTGAACCTCGATCGAGGATGGCCTCGGAACACGATTTTCTGCCGCATCGAGTTACTGATTGCGAGGATAGTACGTCAGAACTCGGGGAACCTACGTATGTACGCTACACGCCCTACTATTTCGCCCTCGGAACGGGGGGGGGGGGGGTAAGGGGAGGAAGGTTGCCGGGTCTGATTCGATGGTTCTCGAAAAATTGTCGTCCATTTCGTCGAGTCGACCTACGAAACACCAGCTACGCGTTTTCGTCCCATTCTCCGTTTAGCGGGACGCTGCAGGTAAATAACAATTTGCTCCCAACGAAATCTCCCACCTGGCGACACGCTATATTTCACAAACTTGGCTGCTTTGTAGTAATTCTACTGATCAGTTTGAGAAGCCTGATAATACTGCCCTCTTTAGTTAAAATGTCCTATCTAACATTTCGAAACAACCGAGAAAAGTGAGGTTTTATCATTTACTTTGTACCACACTTATTTTCCTTCATTCAAATTAAAACATGTTGTCATTATTTTGTAATAGCCTAATATAATTATTTGTAATAGATGTACCGGTAGGGAATGTTTTAATAACGAGCCAATTAATTAATTGCTTTAGATAAGATATTTTAACCATTTTAAAAGAAGTTAGGTTAAATACATTAAACTGTTTATAAATCTATACGAAGCACGTAGAGTTTTCTAACTTTACTTAAAAGTTAAAAGACGCGCGGAACTTCAAATATTTCAACATATCTCGAAAAATGAAAAGATGCTAGATAGGACAGTTTAACTAAGGAGGGCAGAATACATGTCGATTACTGAGTAATCCTGCTCTTAACTGCGGAGAAGAGACATTCCAAGTGGAGATCACTTGCATACACACAACAACAGACTTAGGATTTAATCTTGGGGGAAGCCGAGTTGAACGGATAAAAATATTTTTAATAGAAATTCAATAAAGAATGAAATCCAGTTTCTTCTCTTTTCCAAAGCTCTTCGTTTACTTCAGTCGCGGTGACATTAATCCCTCTTTTCCCTTTTCTTTGGGGGATGTCAGGGCCCCAATCGTACAATTCTCGTCGTTCCCAGCAGAAACAACAGTCCCTAATACACCGGGAATCTCAGAATTATTAGATACCGCCTGGTTGACTGAAAAATTATTATCCCTGGTTCCATTCAAAGCAACCAGCGAAAACGGGCGAACTGGATGTTGCACGGTGTGCATGCACGCGCACAGGGAACATTCCCCGACGTGAGATCGTTTCGCGAAAGGAGAAACTGCAACTCGGTGCACTATCGACCGGCGTATAAATACATCCCCGATACGTAGGTCGTTTCATGGCCGATGAGGCACGCAGCGCCGAGACGCGTAGGGACGGCTATAAAGTATATAAAAACACATCTATGCGCGGCATCGAGTATCGAGCAGAGTTATCAGGGAGCGCGGGACACAACCGTGGCGTATTTCGACGGAAGTCGATGGAACTTTTTGATCCCTCCATATCGGAATAGGAACAGACGACGTAGGAAAGAGTGACGCTGGTGGTTAATTTAAACGAGCTTCCCATATACTTTTGCTAATTTCCCCGGCAGCAGAGAGGAATCCATTGTACCGGGGGCACGAAACAAAAGGGTAGTTCACAGTTTAGGAAATTTCCCTCCACTTCGGCGAAACTTCACCTTTGTATAACAATTCGGCGATCGTTGGGACCTGCACACACGGCAAATCTCTCGACTATTACCGGGTTACGCTCCAGAAACTTGGCTGCCCTGCTCCTTTGCCGCTTCCACGATCCGTGGCCCCGAACCAGTTAGCTACCATGTTTGCTGTTCCAGCGAGCGATCCAAGGATATTGGCAACATCCGGTGGCACCTATCGTTCGGCGGGGATACCGAGCCGAAGGGAACGGAGAACGAACCTGATCGTTGGATCGAATATTCAAGGGTATCGAAGGGAGAACATCTCGAACCTTGCTAAACAAGACCTGAAATCTCCATCGTGCTGTACCGCGCACGCGTCAACGTGATAACTGCCGCCGAGAACGCGAATCGAGGCGTTATAGCTGTTTACGCGTTCCCTACTTGTCGGTAATCAACTGGCAATTAGGCGACCACTCCGAGCATCGGTTAGTTTGACGAAATGATCGGTACAGTAGCTAGAAGAGGGATTTTATATGACACGTTGGAACGAAATACGGAACACGAGACATGGAATTTTAAAAGACTACCTATCAGAGAAGTCGAGGTGATTGAAGATGAACGATTGCTTCAACCAAAGTAGAATTCAATAGAGCAGTGTTTCCTAACCTTCCTTGAGTCCCGACCTCCTTTTATAATATTCAAAGGACCTGTGCCCCCCATATAAGGTAAAGTAAATTTAATAAGATAAAGAAAACAGATTAAAAACAGTTATTACGGAATGTAATTATAAATTAATAATATTTAATTATCTTAACACATATTTTAAATATACTTACAGATATTTAATATATTCACTTCTTATTTAGTGTGATGATTATTAATTGAACGTGGCATAGGAATCATATTAAAATAAATAAGTGCTAAGTATCATCAATTAAAAATAACGCCCTCCCCCCTTCGTGGTAGGAACCAACAGGTTGGGGACCACTGCATTAAACTGTCCAATCACCAAATGCATCTACTTTGACATCATCGATTTATAGAAATTTCGTGCTGTGGAATCTGAACCCTCAGGCAATGGATGTGTCCTCGAAGTCAGTGAGGACCCATACAAATCGAAACTTTGGAAAGTACTGTTCCCTCGAGCCTCGAATTCGAGAACCATAGATCTTAAACCACGTTCTGTCAAAGCACGAGTATCATCGTGATTGAAGATACATTATACATGAGTCTGAAGATACAAGTTATGGATAATATTTTATACTCAAGTACCCAAAAAATACAAATGTGGTGGCTGCTCAGGTCTCCTCAAGTCTCCAGAATTTTAGCCTCGCACTAATTGCATCGCTAATCTCCGAAAATCGCTTTCGTGCATGGGACATGCGGCAAATTGTTGACAAATTCTCAGGAGTATAGTGCGCGGATTTTAAAGCTAATCGCTTGCCGTATCGGCTGCCTCGGCGAACCAGCCGAGGATATTGGCAACATCTGTAGCTGGCTATCATTCGACGCGAACATCAAATCGGAGCGGAGGGAGTGTCGGGGGTAGCTTGTCTGGGAGCACGGGGGTTGCGTTTCGAGAACCGAGCATTTAGAAGCTCGTGTAACAAGAGCTAAGCTCTATTATAGGAGCCGGAAGAGACGTGGGAAGCTGTAAGGGAAGATGGAGCAAAGACGGATCCGTTTAATTGGCTGCCTCGCTGTTAAGAGGACTCTTGTTGTGCCCGATTGGTGGGAAACAGCTGTGCATGACTCTCAGTTTTGTACTTTACAGTATAAATTGTCTGTCAACGGTGGTTCTATATAAAACAATATTAAATACAATGTTCTCCCTGTCCACGGCAACTATTTACTTTTTACAAGCTAATTCCCACTAAAAGAACGGAATGTCATAAGCAGATTTAACCAAAGTATTAACAAAGGCCATTGGAAAACTAGAATTTTTGCAGGATCGATTTTACACACGAAAGTAAAGAGAAGGTTACATTGTTAAATTGTGTCAGCCTTTTTCAGTATTTTCATGTGTTCCACACATTTGTCAACACCTTCTTTATTTTCTATTTTTAAATAAAAACTTCATTTCAATAGAAATTGTAGTAGCAGAATGCTCAATAGTAGCACCAATGAATGGGTTACTGATACCAAATTCAATTAATACCGTGCCTTCAGTTCTATACGCCCTTTCTATACGCTTCGAAAACACGAGTGGCATTCAAAAATTGAAACAATAGTAGCTTTGCATATCATGTATTTTTGTTTTACATCTAAAAAAAACGTGAAATATTCTCCACGGAATTCGGATCAAGACACTCTGATCGAAATGTATGCTGTTCCGAATTAGAGCGGCTTGACTGGACAAAAATTCGAGTAATTCCGTAAATCCCCGTTGAAAAAGAGGCCTGTGGTTAAAATAAAACTCTGGTAAAGGCTGAACCACGGCAAACATCGCGCTGCGCCGTTAAAAATACCACGATCACGCATCGCGGGAAGAGTAGAAAGGCTCTCTCGTTTTTCATGTCAAAACCATTCGTCCTCCACTCGACGTGAATAACCAACAAATAATTCCATTCTAGGCCTGTGCACGGAGGGCATACCTACGCGAACGCACGCAGATGGGCAGGCGCGACGCAAGATACTTTTTTTCTTTCGAAACTGGCTGCAGCTGCGCGCGCTTCGGCGATCCGCACACTCGGGAAACCGTGATAAAAAAAACTGCATGCATTCCTTTCGTTTATTATACATGTACGTACAGCGATACGCGAGCCGTTTCACTGACACTGTGGCAACGAGTATTTTCCGTGAATATATCAATGGAATCTGCGTCTCATTTTTTTTTTTTTTCGTTTGATGGAACGCGCAGAAAGGTTTCACATGCCGCATAGAATGGATGATTACGAAAATGTGTAACTCTAAAAGGGCACAGGCTTCCTTCAAAGGAAAGAATGGAGGTACAAGTTTGAAAGAAGCCCAAATAGAATAGCTACTAAATTTGTGAATGTTTTCAGAAGATTTTAGAGAGTTAGCAGTACTTGTGAGGTAGTGAATGCACATACGTATGTCTGACTATGCACCAACCATTTCCACTGGCTGCGTGACCCCTCTGGATAGCTTCAGAATGTTAAGTGTAACTACCATTCTACGTACATGTAAATTTCCCATCGAGTTATAGAATTTGTAATCAAACTGAGTTTCGGTAGGTACAATGGATATGTCCCATTCCCCTTAATTCTGTCCACCTCTACCACCATACGTTCCGTTTCTCCTTTCTCTTGTCCAACAGGGGAATCGAGCTTTTAAATTTTAATGCACCCTTACATGAGCGCTTTATTTTAAAAACCATCTCCAGTAGAATATCGTTAAGTTAATAAATTCTAGAGGAAAGCACAAGTTACAGCAGTGGTTCCCAACGTGTGGGTCGCACAGTGTTTTCTAGGGGGTCGCCGCGGCTGTTTTTAATTAACCATTCATAGCACTTATTTCTTTTAATATTGTTACATTGCCAAACTCTGTTAATAAGTTAAGACTGATTTTTCATAAATGAGAAGAAGGAAAAGCTGGTTACCCAAGTGCAAAAACAACCATCACATTAAATAAGATAATTAAATAAATTAAATATCTTTAAGTATATTTAATATATGTGTTAAGATAATGAAATATTATTAAGTTAGAATTATATTCCTAAACACCTATTTCTAATGTGTTTTCTTTAGCTTGTTAAATGTATCTTAGCTTATATGGGGGGTCGCAAGTTATTTGAATATTATAAAAGGGAGTTCGAGACTCAAAAAAGGTTGGGAACTGTAACTTCGTTAGAGCGTGATTCTATTCAGGATTCTTAAAATACTAATTGTAAGTCACAAACTCACCGTTCACTCACAGATCACCAGTAGCTTTTCGTAATAAACTTAGACAGCCACGCGACGCCTAACTTCTTCCTTCCCACAGCGCACGTGACTGTTCTTCCAATTGTTACCCACAGAACGTACGGGAACAGCTCGGTCGTCTAATTCCCCGACACCCAGTGTACAGACCATCATATGAACCGTATATATCCGCGTTTATACGTTCAATGAGTAATGGCAGGCGTCTATCATAAGGGGCATGCGGCTGACACGAGCCGTGTGTAGCGTGCCCTTTCTGCCGCCGGTGCAGAAACAATTTTCTTCGAGTCGTGAGCGCGCAAACCGGCCGAGGTGGAACAGAGGCCGAGCCGGTGAACACGAGTCCGCGGGAACGAGGGGGGGGGGGGGGGCGGTGAAATGCGGCGAAAGTTGAAACAAATATCGAATTTATCGGGTTGCTGTGGGCTCGCGGGGAGAGGGAATCTGTAGGAAAACCGGACGCCAAAGGGGAGCAAGTCAGCGTGAGTTACGAGCAGAAGGGTATGAGAATGTGGGAGAGGAAGTCGACGACGACGACGACGACGACGACGACGTTCGTTCCTAGGTCGTGTTTGAATTACGAGCTCTAGTAGTCCAGACTGGAAATGGAAGCCGCCGAATGGCGGGAATGACATAAAACCAGTGACGGCGCTGAAATTTCCACCCTTCTACCTTTCTTCCCCCCCTCTAACTCTAACTTACTGTTTTCCATCCCTGCTCGTCTGTAGTCCACCTATGCCCCCGTATTTCTACCTTTCTCTGTTTTCTGGCCGATCGGTTTCATTCGAATTACCCACAAACTTGGACAGAGCGCACGTCACCGTTCTCAGCCCCTTCAAACAGGAAGGGATTCGGATGATTGTTGTTTTATGGTGATCGTGCTCGTACCCCCTTCGAGCATACCTTTATACCCTCGATCGTTAGGGTCTCCCCGAGAGAAGAAGCCTCCTCTCCTTTTTACGATAATGTCACCCACCAGTTTTCTTAGGTTCCCGCCCGATGAAGCTTCGCTGCGCCATTTAATATCAAAGAAGACCCACCCCCCTCCCCGACTCGCCCCTCGAAACGTTACGCGTAACGTACCACCGTGTTGTGTTTCCTTAATTAAATTTCATGCACCGACGGAGTGGCCGGTAAGTTATTTTAACCCCTAGCCTCGCTGCGCTTTTTAATGAAGAGTAATTTCATGGGATATGCGAGTCTGGTGTCGGTGAGAATTTTCCGCCGCGGTGATAAAACGATGCTTTACGTTAGGTTTCGGCGATGACGGGTTAAGGTCAGCTTCTTGGCGCGCGGCGAACATTCAGGGAAAGATGCAGCACGCGTCGGCTGACGGATATTCGACCCGAAGGGGTTCAGGCATACTTTATACAAAATCGATCTCGCGCGTGCCAGCAGAGCCTTTTATGCGTTCAGCTGCGCTACGTATGCCAACTGTCGAACTGATTCCCGTGAGATCGCTTCAGAGGAATTCGATTTTTGCTCGCTGACCGTGAAACGAGAGCGTTTATCGATCCTGGACGTCTTACAAGGGGACCTTCAGGTTTGGCAATTTCAGAAAATGTCGATACTTAGTGTACGCGAAGGTCTTCGCTCGGACATTAATTTCCCAAAGCGCTGGGACGCGCTTTTCAGCCAAATTCGAGGAAATCGGCTTTGAAAAATTCTGAGCTCCCTTGAGCTCGAGGGACACGCGCCTACGATGCACGCGTATTTAGGTGAAATTCAAAGTCGATTTTCTCGAAAACGAAGTCTTTACCGCAATTTTGTCAATTTTGAATTTCATCTTATTTTTGCATGTATAGTCGACCCCCTAGAATACTGACTATAGGTGAAGGAACACCCTGTATATAAGGGAATTCAGAATTTTTGGAAGTCGATTTTCTCGAATTTGGCTGAAAAGAACATCTTACAGCTTTGAGAAATTAATGTCCGAGTGAAGACCTTCGCGGACACTAAATATCAACATTTTCTGAAATTGCCAAACCTGAAAATCCCCTTGTTATGCGATGTTGATACACTTTTTACTAGCATCACACGTCGCGTTGTATAAACCTGTTTTTATTTGTATGTACCATGTTGTGTTGTATTCAACCAAAGGAATACAAACCCGGGACAAATTCGCATATAAATAACTGAATTATATTTATTTATTGAGAAGCATAAAAAAGAGCATATCAATATTTTTCTTCAATTCCTCCTGAAAACGTTGAAACAGAGCGAGCAGTATCGGCGGCTGGTTATGTTGGAAATAAAATAACAAGTCGGCTAGGAGATGGTACTTTAGAATCTAAAGTTTAGATGCTTTGCTATTTCTTCGTTCGTAATTTCCAAGAATCTTCATAATGGCTTACTGATATTACTGATTTAATCAGACTTTATTATTCTCCATTGTTCCACTGTTTTTATTGTTCAAAATTATTTTAATTTATGTTTGAGACTAATGATAGGAAGTAAGTTTGTTTACTTCGAAGAAAGACTTCGAATTTTAACACATAATAAACCATTTTAATTATTGAAATTTACTGTTGCCAATCCTGGAATTAATCCCGGACTTTAAAAATCTCCCAATTCTGTGATAGTAAATAACGACCAGGATCGTATTTCCTAATTCACCCCCAACGGTTGCACTTGTTAGGTATTTCACGATAGAATTCATCTCAGACCAGAAGTGAAACATATAGTACCTAAATGAAATTACTTAGGCGTCGCAATTGCCAACTCCACAAGAGTGTCTGGCCAGATGCAAACATTTTTGAGTTTTTGCGCATATCATGCGGTCGTGCGCGGCGCGAACTCTCGACGAATTAATTGGGTCACTTGGGGTAAAAAACTCGTTCGACCGGCACCCTCGTTTCCCATTCCCTTTTTTCCTCTTTGTCCACGCACGCTCGGCAAACATTGTTACCCATTAACAGAGTTAGCATCGCCGGTACGTCTCTGCCGGCGTAATAAATTAATTCCACGAGGCGCAAGCACGGGCCGCGTCTCTGCTCTGAAAAAAAAAAGAGAAGCGGAAAGAAAGAAACAGGTCGGGACCGTTGAGGACGAGTTACGTATAATCGCGTGCAAAGGCGTTAAAAATCAACGACGCCGAGACGAAAGAACTCACCCGATCCACCTTCTTTATGCACCAGTTCCATCGAATACCTGTTCGCGTCCGTTTACGATACGAATTAATTCGTCACTCGCTTTATCGCGTAGTTTAATTTGCTCGTAATTAATTCCATGCTCTAGTTGTTGGGTGTCGCGAATGTCTCCCTGGAAATGAGGAGCATTGAAGAATAATGTATTCTATTATAATTACATATATCAGCTGCTCCCATTCAAAATTATTTGAATTATTACTGTTAATACTTTTTTTTTACATATTGCACTTTCCCATAAGGATACATGTTCGGGAAATGAGGAGCATTGAAGAATAATGTATTTCATTATAATTATATATTATTATTTCAACTTTATTACCCTTTAAACGTGCAGAAAAAAAAACAATTTATTGTTCTTTGGGGTCTATGTCTTCTTTCAAATTTAATTATTATTTAGTTTTAAGTATGTTTAGTATTAGTATACGTAGTATTAAGTAATATTTAGTTTATATTATGGTTAGGCTTACTAACTCGCCTTTACTCTAATTATGTACCACATCATTGTTTTTTTTTCTGCACGTTTAAAGGGTAATATAGTTGAAATAATATATATCAGCTACTTCTACTCAAAATTATGTGAATTATTAGTATTAATACTTTTTTTATATATTGCGCTTTCCCACAAGGATACACGTTAAATTGAAAGTTAAATAAATTAAAAGCTACCGAATTACTTTTCTAAACTATTGCAGAGGGTTTAACTACTGCGTAAACAATCATTCCTCCAATTTTCAAAGATTTTCCCTTATCTTTAACTCACTGAAGTTCGCCCTTAAAACATTACATTCATCTGTACCCGTAAAGTCTAAGTCCACAGAAGACACCTTTACCGTGAAAATTCGAAGCGTCAGTTTTCGTTACAGGAGGGAACGCGCGAGCATCTCGGGAATGCCAATCCCAATCCGTGTTTCCCTTAACGAACACAAGTGGGCGATGTTCGCGCAACATCCGACGCCGCGGGGCAAGTGGAAAAGCATTTTCTCCCCTTAGCGTCCCGGCTGATTCTCGCGGACCAGCTCGGCCCGTTCTTGTTATTAATAGGAGGGACGGGGATTAGCGATGTGCGAGACAGCGGCGGGCGAGCAGAATCGGCGTCGCTGATGGAGGCGGAAATGGAACGATCACGGCCAAGACACTCGTAGCTCGGATGTCGAGAGCGTGGGCCGCGCCGAAGCGAGCGCAGAGCCTCGAAAGGGTAATCCACTGTCGAAAATACGATCTCTCGTGCGGCCAGCACGTTATTCCACGTCCACGGAAATCGTGTTCCCGGGACGTCTGATGCCGGTGGCGGCCACTTCGCGAGGATAACGGCCGATTCCGTTAATGGAGTACGTTCCACCGTGCCTGGGTAAATTCTGAAAAATTAATCAGCCCCCCTCCCTCCGCCGCTCTGTAGCAGTCGAGCCGGTGCGCAATTCCGCTGATTGTTAAGCGGCCCTCGGTTTGCGTTATTAAAACCGATCGTTCCGCTGTAACAGCCTCGCGAATACGATTACGCGTCGTTTCAATCCCGACCCACGATCGCGATCACACAATTAAGAGGTAACGAGCCAATTCTGTTTATCCGATTGTCCGCCTTCCGCCCTGCGCGAAGCTGTTACATGCAACGTTCGCGAACCTCCACGCGCAGGAAAAACACAGGAGGATTAGCTACCTTCGGGAGGAGTGGAATAGCATCCGAAATATCCAAAACTAAGCAACACTTCACTGCTCTTCCCGGTGTTTAAATGAAAAGGTGGCGCCACGTTGGTTTCGATATTTGTACATTTGTAAAAAGAGTCTCATCGGAGAGTCGGCGTTAGAGGAATCGGTAACGCGGCTGGCCAGTACGCAGAGGACCCGCAGATCTTGGCTTCGATTCCCATCGCCCGAGACTCTTTTTCCGCCCAGAGTTCCATCAAAGACACTGGCAGGAGCTGCCACGGAGTCGCCTCGCATGCTAATTGATCTGGCATCCAGCGGAAACTCTGTTCCTCGTTGCACTATAGCGTGGATCTCGATTCGCGTCTCTGGTGCCTGTAATATCCAATCTGCAGCCAGCGATAGTCGATCCACAATCCGTAGGATCGGAGCCAGCAATCGGGGACGGTAATGCGGCCGGTGTGCGGGGAAAAAACGTCGACGAGGCACGCCGGGAAACGTCATTACGTTGATTGTAATTGCGCAACGAGTGAGGCGAATTGAATCGAGCTTGAAGCCCCGGTAACGGCTAAGGGGGGGGGGGTTGACAGGGTTGGCTCGTTTTCATGATTCCGCGTGGCAACGGGGGAGGCTAAGACGCGTTCACCTGGCGATAATAAACCGGCTGCGGCGTGCTGGTTAGCCGGCGCAGTCGGGTTAGCTCGCGTCGAAAGCCTCGGATGCGATTAAAGACAATAACGAGAGCAGTCGGGGAGCGAAACGGAAGAAGGAGCGGCTCGGCGATGCCTCTGGAACGTAACAAGGCAAATGGGAGTGCAAGGGGAACGAGGGACCCTTCCGAAGCCGTCGGCTGAACGTAGAGCCAATGAAACGCCTAAGACGGGAACCGAGGGCGACGGGAAGATGAAAGTACGGCTCTTCGTCGCCAATGTGTAGAGTTATGACAGCAGGGGGAGGCGAGGCACGCGTTAAAATCGACTGTCCCGTATTTATTTTCGCCCTGAGCTCTTAGGGCCACCGTCGCTCTCCTCCCCATCGCGAGAATCTCCGCGCGACCGATTTCTTCGACTGCTCCTTTCACCCGCACCCTATCCTCCGGCTCACTCTCATTTACCGTGGAGTATCAAAGGGAAACGAAGGTGCGCTCTCTGCAACGTACACGCGGAGGGAACAGAGTGGATAATGCAGCAAGTTCCTGCCTCGTTGACTGCGTAACGACAGCTACTATACTTTTATGCTTGCAGCGTCTCGCGACCTCCCCGACGCGTTATTCCCCGCGACGATCCCTCGTAAAGTTACGTCGCCGTGGCGAACGTTCCGATGACTCGCTGGCGACGCGAAGTACTCGCGCGTTCATGGGGATTTCGATACCCGCGGGCGGGAGTTAGAAAGCCAAAAGTAGACATCCTCCGGCGGGGAGGAGATCGATCAGGGGGACGAGAAACAAACACACCGTGCAAGGTGACAAGCACGAGGGCGCGTAGGAGCTGGTCAGGATGGGCGTGGCTGCGCTGGCCGCGTGTCCAGGGGCGCGATGGGGGATCGGGTTTCAAACGCTCGTGACGCAAAGGAGTTTCTAGCTTACGGACAAAAAGGCGGCTAAAAGCATATTCCTGTCGTCCTTGGCTTTACGCGGCCACCGAAGGTTCCCCGCTTATATTTTTATAGCCTCCGGCTACGAGCGACCCCCGGCACCGGTCTATTCTTTCACCCGCAACCTTTGCCACCCCCCTGCACGCGTGTAACGCACGGCTCCGCCTTTATGCGCCCGGCAGAGCCTCAAGGACGAGGGGGGTGGGTGCGATAAAGTCGCCGGTTTACGAGGGAACAGTCGCGAAGTTATAAGAACGCGGACCACAGGCGTACAGGGGGCTACACGGATGACCGAACTCGGGAGAGTTCGCCGCGACTCGCGCGCATCCCCGTCCAAGAAGACCGCTTTCGCCGCCGCGCCCTTAATATTTTCTGCGTCGCAGGATCGGCCGCGTTGTTGCTCGCGGCCCGAGGGGGCGGCTCTCTAAAGACCCGCGGCGGGGCTGCTCCTTCGCTCGCGAAAAATCTTCTTTCAAGCATGTTTTTCGCCCGGGTCAAATGTTTCTTCCACATCGTTCGTCGCTGGCTTCGTTTTTCCGGGGACCGCGTCTTTCATCGGCGCCTTTCTTCGGGCGTGTTCAGCGTGCTCGAAATTTCTGTTCTCGTTTCACGTGCGGCTGTCTTGAATGGGTTACTGCGGCTGGCGAAATCTGAGGGACGGAGTGGACTATCCGCTTCACCGCGTGATTTATAATATATCGCCAGTGTGGGCTGCTATTTTATTTATCTTTTCGCACGATGTTTATTGATCGTCGCGCCATTAGGTAGTAATTCCAAGCTGCTCTCTCTCTCTCTCTCTCTCTCTCTCTCTCGCAGCCTTTCTTTTGCTATAATTCTGTCGACATGCTGTGCTACAGTGAATGGAAAGTATGACGCGTGGTCCAGTAACCACAGAACTCGGATGTTATCGCAGGTTGAAAAAAATTTACTTTAATTACCCTACATTTGAATGGACGAGGTACGGGGAGAAGGTGCGAGGCGCGGGGAATGAAATAGCGTCTATGTCCAACGAGAGGACGACTACACTTTGATGTATTTACCTTTTCACAACCTTCCTGCCGGAAATTTCCGTGCACTCCGAGGCCGGCTCGAAGCCTGGAAACTAGATGCTGCTGCCGCGACCCTTTCCCTAGGCCAGTCGTCACAGTTGCCCCCATAAACAGCACTCTCGCTTACATCGACTGTCGTCAAGGAACGACGGAACAGCCGCCCCAACGCCCGCGGGACGCGGCCTTCAAGATTTCCCGCAACTTCGGCATTCTCCCACCGTTTCTCGTTTGAGGTTTCTTCCCTTTGCCGCTGTCGCGTGGTTTTACGTGCCGCCGGTGGTTTATTGTTCCGCGGTAGGGAAAGGCTCGCGCGAGCACCGCTCCAAACTGAAGCGTATTCGACGACAGAGGGAAGATTTTTTTAAACGCTCCGCGTCGCCACCGCTAAGGTAGGGGCGCGGCAAAGTGTTTGCTGAAACAGCAACGTTCCGCCTCTCCCGCGGCGTAAAGGATGCCATTGAAAGTAAAATTTACCAGCAATTTATTCGAATGGGGGCGAGAAGCGAGCGTCATCCTTGGCCGAATTCCTCTGAATTTCAAGATACACAGTGGCTTTCTAAGGGAGCGTGGTATTTTTAAAAATAACCTCTCGTTCTCTGCGTAATAGCCTAAAGCCGCTGGAAATGAGAAAGCTCAACTGTGTCCTGTACAGAGTGTCCCGCGAAATTAAAGATTGTACTCTCGGAACTGTTAGACGTACGAAAAGCCTGGAAAGATAAATTTTCTTGCTTTCTGACATTAATTCTGCAGTCTTTACTCTGCTAGCTACATGTGTCTACAAAAAGTGTTGTAGTTCAGATTCCATTTCAAGCGACGCATCATCAAAAGTAGACGAAAGACTCGGGATCGTTCGTCCGGAGTCGAAGTCCACGTGAAACCAGGAGAAAACGATATTTTTTCACCGCACTTGGTCGTAAAGGGTTCGCAGGGACGGGAAAATAAATCGCAAGGGCGGATATTTCACGAGATGACTTCGCGTTTCTCCCCGCGCCGCTCTTAATAGACCACATACCGTGGCTGTGTAAATTTTAATAACGCGTCTGCGGCGCGCGAGGTGGCGACCGGGGTCTAGGCGGTCTGGCTACGATCTGAAAATATTTGTTAGAGCGCGAAGAGTCCCCGGAGAACGTCTCTACCACTTTATGAAGTTTTATGTCGGTTGGACGCTGGTGCGCTGTGCAGCGAAAAAAAGTCTGGAAAAGGTTGGCAGGGGAAAGAAAACCGGAGGGTAAGCAACGTTTGGACGACAGAGGCGACTGGAGACGGGAGAGCAGGGCGAGCGAGGGTGCAGGGAACGCGTGTGGAGAGAAAAGAAGCCGAAGGGGGATGAAGAAGAGCAGGAAGGGACGTGTCGTAGGTGGCTTTCGGGTTCACGGACGAAAAACAGCGGTCGGCTTAGCGCGACGTATATCGAAGACATCGGCCGCGTTTCCTCGCGAGAATTCAATCCGAGCAACATTCATCTCTACCCTCCCTGCACGCCGCTAAATACCATCGAAAGCTCGATAGAACGTCTTGACGTGTGACGGGAAAATTTAAGGGAAGCGCTGTCTGGACGACCTCTCTTCAGCCCAGAAGCTACGAAGCCTAATGATCCAGATTCTCGAGAATCACGATGTGATTCAATTCGAGATCTGTGCCATTTGCAATTCGATAGGAAGCCGCGGCGGCAGGTATTATCGAGGTGTGGATAATTGATAAATATTTATGGGTGAAGAGGGGAGATCTCCAGAGATGAAGGAGAGGAAAAGGAAAGTCAGGTGGCGGCTTCGAGCACAAAGAACGGAGAGGGTTTAGGTATCGAGGCTATCGATACCGCGCCTCTTCTCGAGGATTTAATCGACGCCGGCTTTCATCTTCCCGGCTATAGACTGTTTTCATCGGGAACGCTATCAGAAAGGCGATTGGTGAATCGTTACTCAAAAATTTTCGCCCACTTAGGGTAAACCCGGGTGACGCGGTCGACCCAATATAAAATGGATATTAAAACTAATATAGGCATTACTTATTTTATCAGAACAAACCTATTTGTTCAGAATTTTATGCTGATTCAGAAAAAAACTGGTCGATATTTGCTTTAAGACAATATTTACTGTAAATCGGGTTGAAAACTGAAGTCACTACATCTGACCACCTCTCCCGAGGTGCCGGGAGAAACGGTTTTCGTCGTTGGCAGAGACCGCTCACATAATTATTCATGGAAAATTAATCAATGATAAAGCAAAATTATTTACGAGTGAATACAACTACAGATTCATTGGTTTACGCTAAACAAGTAAAGAACACATCAAACAAAAAGTGAACTACCTACTGGCGATTAACAAGGCAAATGAATACAAAAATGAATAAATAAACTAAATAAACGAAAATAACAATGCAATAATAATAAAAATAAAAAAATCATATCTCGACCATCTCTCCTTTCTGCAGCGAGAGATAGTCTTCTCGTTAGCTTTGAGAGGAAGAATTAATATGGCCACATACTTCAGCTGCATTGTCCCTCGATGTCTCTACTATCTTATTATCCCAAATATTAAACGAAAATAAACTTGGAAGTATATTTTAAATACGATTCTGTACAACCGTTGTTTGACAAAAGAAGTAAAATGTAACCCCAATTTACACTTTAAAGCCTATAAATCCAGAAAAACACAGAAGGAAGAGAAATTACGCTATTTATTCAACTGTTTGGCTTCTAGAGAAGAAATTGGTCTGCACTTTAACGCATTTTTACGTACAGAGTCTGAAACATAGCGACTCGACCAACTCTCCGACCCGACCGCGTCTCCCGGATTTACCCTATTGCCGCTTCGTTTTCATCCTTACAGGCTTCGAGCGCGTTAAGAGTCGTGTGCGCCGGGGGTAAAATTTGTATCGCGATATATGCCGCGGTGCCAAAGGAAAAGAAACGATAGAGCCGAGAAGAGGGGCGTCGTAAAATCTCGATGGGATTTGTCCAGCGAGCGTCGAAAACGAACAAAAGGACTGTTTGGGCGCGACTTGGCCGCTCGGTTCCAATCAAAACTCCTTTCTTTGTGCAAGTAGCACGCGGGAAATCCATCACCGCGCCAAAATTGAAACGTAACGCCGTTCCCCCCCGACACGCGTGCGCCCGCGTTACACGTACGAGCGTGTCGCTTACACCATCGCAGCCTTGACGAATTGCGAATCTTGCCGCGTCGCACGCGTCGGCCAGCATTGTCGTGCCTGATTGGAATCCAGCCGCGTTTCTGGTCGTTCTCATCCCCATCCACCGCCCTCGCGCTCCTTCCATCGCCGCCTCACACGAATTCTTTCGAATTGCTCGCATTTCGACCGCGTGCATTCGCGGGGAATAATAGGACTGCTTCTCGCCAGTGGCCACTTCCACCGTGCCCGCCTGTCAATTATTTCCCGTTTTTCCCATTTATCTCTCTTCCCTCGAAGCGTCTTTTTTTACGGATCCTCGATGCACACACACGCGCGCGTGTTTCACAGTGGGAATGGAACTGAAAATGGTCGGGGAATTCGAAGCCGATTTCCCTTCAAGCACTTCGAAATGTAGCGTGTTGGAATTAATGCTTTGATAAATCATTCACAATTGATTTAAAGAATAAAATCCAGCTTTCTTTTCTTTTTAAAAATGGACCTTCCCTCCGGTTTTCCCACTCACCATTCGTATGTACCACCTGCTAGACCAACAACGGAAAATAACGATAATCTCGACGCCACAAAGACCTCTCGAGGAAAGAGTGAATCTCCTACAAAAGGAGCGCGGAAATTCCAAACGCTCGTTTGTCTTCGCCACCTGCGTGCGGAAGAGGGTTAGAAAACTACGAGGAAGCGAAGGAGAAGGAGCGGGACTCGTAAGGTATAGAAACTACAAGAGATCTCGAGGAGGCATGAATGTGGTTCGGTAAAGGTCGGTCGTAGGAATTCCTGCCGGGGTTTGTTACTTTGCTAACAACCGACGACCCAGCCTAAAACTTCCACTTCGGCAGAGAGAAACGGCTGCAAGGATGGTGGAGGCGAAGGGTGGCGGTGAACACGTCGCATTGCGGCTACCAGCCGGACAATGCCGTACTGACCAGGGTAACTGCCCTATGGAATTGGTTACTGTGTTCTTCTCGAGGTCCCTCGGCCCCTTTCACCAACTCCTCTGCAAACCGTATACCAACATCGAGTAGTTCTTGTTTCGACGATTATTCCGAAACTTCGCCGCAAAGAAAAACCCTTTACTACGCTCGCTCCAACGACTCCGCGATCTTCTTATGCAAAGACCCCGGCTGCGATGGCTGGGACGGCGAAGTCGGTCCGAGCAGCGCTCCTCTTTGTCGCGAAAAGGCATCTATCGATATAGAGGTAACAATGCCGATCCCTGGAATATCGTGCTTATAAATTGATTGGCTCAGATTTGCAATTAAATGGCGGAGTCAAGAAGCTGAGAATAGAGATTCTCTTTAATAAAATAAATATTTCTAATGTCCTACACCCCGATGGTTTATTCATGATCGTCCGGTGAAGAGAAGAACGGTCAATGTTCCCTGCAACGTTCAAATATTAAGTATTCCCGATTACTCATCGAGGACTTTCGGCAGAGGCGTTGAAATCACCGGGCAGATTTTTTCGCCGGAAGATCGCGCGCTTTATCATCTTAATGCTAGCCCCTAACGAGACGAGGTAAACGTCACGAGCGTTGGCTGACTGAAACGCGCTGCTCGTTTTTAACGCACGTCCCACGAGTTCGTGTTATGCATACACCTCGGACGACCCTTTGCCTTCCGCTCCCTTTTCCCTTCCCCGCGACCTCGCTGCGTCGAGGTTACACCCGTGACCGCCAAGAATATGAGGATTTAAGGGTCTCCCTTGAAGAATCGGGGAGTCCTGACGAGCATGCTGCCATGCTCTTGGTCCCAGGAACCTATTTCTCTCGCGAGCAGCTAGGTAACGACACTTTGTCCGACCGGAATTCAGAATTATGACGTCCAGGTTGTCGCTCCAGTTGCAGCGGAGAACGACGCGATATCGCAATGTTGGCGGGATTGGATTGCTGCATCGTTGTCTTTTTCAAGGCACCCATTCGCGAAACAACTGCCGCCGTTCCGCACCCATTCTCCTCTGCAACCTTCCGAGGCACGCCATTCCTAAGCGCGACACACGCTGTCGAATCGAATGATTCAAAAAGTGCATTAAGTCGAAGGAAGTTGGGTATGCAGGGATCCATTTCTCGACCAGTTCAAATCACACACTGGTGTAACGAGTCCAGCAAGGACTGACGATCATGGTACACTCGAGAACCTATATTGTCCTTCGAAGTAACATGATCGGATGCATATCTTTCCATTTAGACACCCTCCTCCTTCAATTGGATTTCCTTCATCTCCTTTTGTTCCCATCTATCGCTTTAACTCTTTAAGTATTATTAACGATAGTTTTTTTTATCCCGGGATCAATCAGGATGAAGGACATCGCACACAAACGTAATACAAGTGTTTAATGAAATTTCGATAGTAGAGGATTAGAAGCGTAAGCTTCAGTGGGATCAGTTCCCAAAGGAATAATAGTACCCAGAGTTGGAATTATAGTCTGCGGTTAAAGTGAACGAACGACGCGCGAGGGAAAAACGGAATAGTAAAGAGTACCTACCCAGGAGTTGCTGCAGTTCGCACCGTTGGTATACATAAACACGCCGAAACAGGAGGGGCTTACTTGCTTATTTAGTCGCCGGGTGAAACATAGTTTCAGCGTCTTTGTAATCGTGAGCATCCACCTGCTCCCCGCTTCCAAGATTTACCATCCACCTTGGTCAGCCGAAGAAACTGCTCCCTTGATGTAATATCGCTGTACCAGCCGCGCATTCTTGGCTTGGTGCACTGCAGGGGCCATCTTCGCGATGACGACAAGCGAACATGCTTCTCCAATGAAGTGACATTCTATTTCCAGTGGCAGACCTTTCGTTAGAGCTGCGTGTACGAAGGCTACCCTGTCCTTCCATCCATGAATAATTCTACTATCCTAACGTGTCTCCCGAATTACCACGGATGAATTTAAATAATTTGCTACGACGTCTGAGAAGCAGGCAAACTTGTTATTGCCCCATTTCCCACTTCGGGGAGCGATATTTCTCTGCGGGAATAAGAGGGGAAGTAAACGATTGCTCGTTCTACCATAAAAGACGCAGGAGAAGCAGGCCACAGCCTCCTATTTCTACTTGCTCGAGAAACGATGACTCGTCACCCTCGAGTAAACAACTTAACTTTTCCTATGAACGACTCGACCAACTTTACTCCACGTGTTCACTGATTCAATTCCACGCGTATAATGAAGATACGTTTCCCTCTCGACTATTTAGCTACCTATCGTCGTTATTATGGCTGCCAGGAGAATCTGGAGATCATCGCCCCCTCGTTCTCTAATTTCGTTAAAAACTTTTTAAATACTTTCCTTCGCCATGTTTCTCCCCTTTCGTTCCACATCTCTTGGGGCCATTCCACTCCCTCCCTGCTAGAATTTGCTTCTCGGAATATAACCCTGCTCGCTCAGAGCACCGGCCCTGTAGCTGAGAATCCATCGAGGATTTATTGTGAAGGAGAAGAAGGAATCTAAACCCGAGAAATTGCAGAATCTTTATGGCGATGGCCAAGATTGAATAGCAATCAGCCGCGTAAAGGAAAGTGTTCGCCAATAATTCGATCGGGGAAACAGTTGAACGTTGCCTAACCGATTCACCTTGCCGCGGGGTTGCCTTCGGATGGCCTGGGCACATTTGACTCTCACCCTGTCTCAGCCCCCTTCGTTCTTTACATCTCCCCTAACTCTTCCCGCTGTTCCCTTTTCGCTCTGTCAGTGAGGAATCGGCATCGCCCCGACATTCCAAGTCGTCGCACGTTTCGAATTAGCCGTTCGACTCGACTGCGCATTGGATCCATAGTTCGTAGGACAAGGCAGAACGACGGAGCATTTTATTCCACCCCTCTAATTCTCTTGCGACATTCCTTTCGTAGGGGGAGGCAGAATTTAAAACGAACGCGCGCCTCGCGATGGTTGATCGCCAGGAGAGCGGCTGTTACAGAGGCCTCGTAAACGATTTTTCGTCTTTCAGCTTGCCGTTTGGCAATGTCGCTTGCTTACCGTCTGAAAGATGAAGCGGGACGTTTCAAAGACGCGAATTCAATTGGTCGGCTCCGCAGCTAAAACAAAGCTCGGCGTCGTGCAGCGCGGCCGCGGCGCGTTTTAATTAGTTGAACCGGAGAGCAAAGAGGCCGACGGGAGTTTAGAGGAATTAAAATTGTGGTAATTGAAGGGGCGGTCACCGGGTTTGGCGGAGGCCGTCGCGAGACGCCTGAAAAGGTGAACAGGGAGGCACGTCCGAGGCGAGAAAGCTTCGAGCTTTCTCAATGACCTGGATGAAGGCCGTCGGTTGGCATCGGGGAAACTTTTGCCGCCGGACCGCGGTCCTGGATTGTCGCGACACCTTTGCCAACTTTTCCGCCCGTTTTTGCATCGAACCGTCCGAGGATCACTGCGTTCACCGGCCACCGAATCCAACCGTCGACCAACTTAATTTCCCCTGTTAAACGAATCGAAAGCTCGTCCAAGTTTCTCACCACCCTTCAAAACGTCGAACGTCAAGCCACTTTCCTTGGACCTGGTGGCTTCCTAAGGGGGTACAAAGGTATTAGACGGCTAAAGTGAACGGTTTCTTTCGGGTTGGATTGAAGGATGTAAAACGTTTTTTAAGATCAGGCAACCTTAAAAATATTAAAGATTGAAGAAAATACAAAGCGCCAAAAATCAAGACGGTGAATAACATAAGTAGAGAACGAATCAATATTTTTAGTAGAAATTTTAACTGAACCTACAAAACACTTCTCTCCACACGGTGGAAAGCGGTCATTAAGGTCGCAGAACTCTGACAAATTTGATTAAATATTCTTTAGAAAATTATATCAAGAAAATGTACAAATTGATATTTCTTGAATAACTTCGCGAATTTTTGCTAAAATTTTTCAATGAAGATCCACCTTGCAGATTTTGAGTCAGAGAATATTCATTGACATCGATTTTGCTTTCAGACGAATGAATGACCAGAATCATGTTCACCACCTTGTCACACGCATTGCGCAACGCCCACTTTGGCGCTTTGTATTTCCTTCAATTTTTAATATTTTTAAAGTTTCCTGATCTTAAGATGCGTGTTACATCCACAATAAAGTACTGTGAAACACGCAAGTGGTACGAGTCGTCCCTCAATCCAACCCAAAAGAAACCGTTCATTTTAGGCGTCTAATAATACCTTCGCATCCTCTTAACTCAACCGTGTTTACTTTCACGCAAAGTGAGTAAAGCAAGACTTGACACAGATACGTAGTGCGCGATTCCGCGTGCAAGAGTGTGTCGAAAGGACGACTAATGAATTTTTCGCGAGTTACATGAAATGAAACGTACGTTCAATAAAAATCAACGTTACGTATAAGGAATTTCGTAGGTTTTACAAGAGTTTTACAGCCACCCCCTGTATCGAACGACCTTGAAGCTCGAGGGCAGGATCTTATAAGGGTCGGGCTCCCCTAAAAAGTGTGTAGCCATTTAAAATCAAGTGGCTTCTAGAAGGGTGTTCGATTTATTGCGAGAATTTCAATCCCCGCGCAATAAATCAAAGGTGGGATTGAAGTAACAACCTCACAAATATTTCGTAGTTCTCGCGACAAAGTATGCCGAAAATAAAGCCAGAACAATCTCGCTAAAAAAATATAAGTGCGTTAATGCGTGTGTTTCCCCTTCTTTGGCATTATGCTAAAGCTACAGCTGAACGGAAAGTTGTAACAGGGTTAAAATAATTGCTCGTTACAGAGGCCCAGTAACGAGGATAACTCGCAACATATTTATACGTGAAAGTATACGTGCACGACGAGGTATTGGCACCGGCGATTAATTGACATAATCGTGAAATCCACGCTTGATCGAGCATTAAGTGAGGCTGTACGTAACATTGTTCGCTTTGTGACTTCGTTAAACGACGTTCCGTCCGGCGCGTGCACGACGAACGGAATAAAACAAAAATTCAGTTAGCTGGCTAATGGACGGCGTGAGCTATTAATGCAAATTCTCTTTGACCAGTTTTCAGGCTTCCCGCCGTCGCTGGTGTGATTAAAAACGTCGTCGCGTGTCGTCCGCAGCGGCAAAGGTATAAACGCGTTTACGCTTACTGATGAGTGAACCTTTTTAGTTAGGAAACACTATGGACCGACTGAAAGTACGATTCATCGCGACAACGTTGACTAATCTACCAGGCTAAACATTGTTAATTGCATAGCCGTTCCTGAAGAACTGGAGAAAGAGGAATACGTAAAAAAAAAATCGTAATAAGTAGGAATGTACCGTTAGAGAAGCATCTATCAGATGAGGCAACAGCTGTTTAGTTTTAGCGAAAATGATAATGTAGCAGACTGTAACCTTTTCCTTCCACTACTGCGTCGTTAACTTTTCTATCTGGACCAACGTTTCCTATTTAGAGTAAATAGGAGAGATGGCTCAGTCGCTATATCTCTGACTCTATTGGGAAACCAAGAATTTCGATGCGCCAGCTAGTGACAGAAAATTAAACTACCGTGAGTAGGCCGAAATCCGTCGAAGTCCATACGATTATCAGTGTTTATATGGACATGTTGTGAAAAACGAGTGTTTTTAAATTTTTTTCAACACTAAATTTTTACTCCTTCGATTAATAAATACTTATTCGGAATGTTTGGTGTGATTCGGGCCTACTTGCAATAGTTTACCAACTTACCACCACAGCGCTGAAATCTAAGCCACGCCTCCACTTGGTTTCCCAATACGGAAGAGCGTGTTATAGCGCAGAACAAGTCATTCGGTACAAGTAGTCGAGCAAATAACCTTATTTCGTTTTTCTCTGCGCTTTTCTGAATACGAAGGATGTCCCCGAATTGAGGGATATGATGCAAGAAGACTTCGAAAAGTCCTTTAGCGTTTTGGGATCCGAGATTTCGTTCTCGAGATATTAGGTAACAGTTGAATATTAGCGGTGGAACTTCAGAGCGCGGAGTTGTAGGTATATGCTGTAAAAGGTAATTGGGGGCTACATTTCACTTCTACTATAAAGCAGTAGCGTTCAGAATGTTATTTAAAATATACATCTAAGTTAATTTTCGCTTAATGTTCTGGATAATAAGATGGTAGAGGTATTGAGAGACAATATAGTGAAAGTATTTGGCCATATTAACCCTTCCTTTCAAGACTAACGAGTGGGCGATCTTTCCTTGCAGAAAGGAGAGATAAGCATATAATTTTAGGAGTCAAACTTCATATTAGGTTTGTTCTGATAAAATAAATAATATCAGTATTAGTTTCAATAGCCATTTTATGCGAGGTAGACCATCTTTCCCGGACTTACCCCAACAGCATTCTTTGTCTGTCAACTAAAGTGACGAAGTCCACGAAGCCGTCTAATACGATATTTAATCACGCCATAATTGAGATTATCCACGTAATACGCATCCCCCCCACACTGTCAGATTTACGAAATAATTATCGCGTGTGGAGATAATTTTTGCTTTTAAAGGTAGAACGTGCACGACGCTTTTAACTACCTCCTGTTCAGGTTCCCAAGAGTGCAATTGCTTGTGCTGTGAAACTGTATCGCCATTCGTCGCTTCCTCTCCTCCACGTAGCAATTAACCGCGTCGCAATAGCGCTCGCCTGCTCGCTACCAGACAACCACGAGGAGCACCAAGCCCCGTGCGTGTCCGCCACTTTTCTTCGCTACCCAGCAGCGTCTAGTTCTAACGATAACGTTAGAGTGTTCGCAGATCGTGCGCTGGGGAAATTTTGGAGGAAGATGGAAGATTGGCGAGCGCTCGTGCAATTTCGCGGCTAAGCTATCCCACCCTTCGTCACCTGCTTTCAATTTTAACATTAAACTTTCCCCTTACTCCAATGTATAACGCTACAATAATAGAAACTTAATAGAAACACAAGCCTAAGTAGGAATAAGTTTTCTGCACTTGCCATTAAAGTCTTACCAGAATCATCTCGCCCACTCTGTGATCAGATCGTTTAAGAGAAATGTTCTTGTTCTTAAGATAATAAATCAAGGTACCTGGCATTCCTAAGCTTCTTTATATCTTTAACCTTTAACTACACGCGCCTTGAAATGTAACATAAAATGTACACGCGTGGTGACTTTTATAAATAAATAAATCAAAACCATTCGATAGTAACTAGTTTAAAAGGATGATCGTTTGTAATTAAAGTTGTACATATTGCAAAAACGTTTATTAGACGGAAAACACTTATAATAACCAATATAGAAGGAGTGTTTGAAGGAAGAGTAAGTTACAGAAAATAAGAATAAATGCTTTGACTAAAACTTAGCACAGCAGAGGCGCTGCGGATATTTATTTAAAAAATAGTAGCTTGTTTAATGCAAACGATGTACTCCGTACACCAGCGCGTGCAGCTAACTGTTAACCAAATCTATTACTGTTGATCGGCCAAAGATTGCCAAAAACAAGGGTGGCAGAATTCGTCAACTGGATACCTACCCTTTCCAACAGATATTCCTTCGTCAAATTTAAACTGTACACTTTCTAAAGGTGGCAAAGACCATCTACCACTTTTCAAAGATTTGAACACGAGAAAGAAGCATTAAATGAAACATGAACGGCAGCGGATGTAGAAGTGACCCCTCAGATTGCTTTCGTGGGAACCGACCGGGTAAACAGAGATTAAAAATGAACGAGAATAGGAGCCACGAGTCTTTCCTTGTCTCCTGGGAAGCGTGAACAGGTAGCTGACGTTTTCAATCTTCTCGATACACCGCGCGTCATGATATTTATGGCATGAGAAACACGCGGAATATCGAAAAGATTGCGAGTTGCGTTCGTTTGCTGTCTGACACAGGATGAAATGGAACGTTAAGTCGTCCACCGTTAATTAAAGAAGTCTTAGTCATACATTTTCTTCAGTTTCTTCCAAGGTTCCCACAAATACTTTACGGTTACTGCTTTCAAAAACGGTGTACTAAGTTTATGAATCAAAGGATGGCTTAATTAAACCTCAGACGGATTTAATTGAAATATGAGTCTTCTAGGAAAATCTGATTCTGAATATCATTTCGGAAACTTGATTATGTCATCTTCCACCCAAAAATCGTTATTGTAACTCTGTTGACTTCTTCAATAATTCCTTTAATTCCTTCAATCACTCTGCTCTGATCGCTGTTCGTAGTTCCCATTCTCCTTAACTTTTAATATTATGTTTGCTGCTGTTATTATTATCTATGATTCTTTCGTATCTTTTTTGTCACTATCATTAATGTCTTTTTGCGCATACTTCTCTGCTGTTGTTTCTTTTAATTATTTTTCTTTTGCACTTCCTAATTATTTGTTCCATGCTTCTCTAACTGTGATTTGTACTTTTTATAACAAAGGTTTTATCCCGTTGATATACTTAAATAAATATAAACATAAATATCACATAAAAATCGTGGATGAATGATTGGTAAACCAACACTACGTATCGACGCTCGTTACGAATAAAAGTAAGACAAAAATGAAACGTGCTATTCTTCGTAACGCGCGCCGGTATAATCCTACTATCCCTACACGACACGCCTCCTTGCTGATAACACATCCGCCCTTATCAATTCCATTTACACTAGCATCGCAAAACGCATCGGCCATGAAAAGAAGCGTAAAAATTTCGACGCGTTATCCCCACCAACGTTGCTCCCCGATCATTTTTATAACAGCGAAAGACCGAGCGAATTGAGTCGTTGAATTTTGCACGATAGCCGAATCGGGTCGTAAATCTTTAGCAGAAGGGCGGCGCGAATAACACGCCTCTTCGAGGCAAACAGATCGGGCTTGCTTGAGATTATACAGCGAGATGTTTGCGTTACGACGATTTTCAAGGTGGCGAGAAAGAAGGCCGCTCGATCCGTTGGGCCGAGGGGAGCGTGATTGAAGGTAATCTCCCTTTATCTCTCCCAAAGATAATGATATTACCGGACCACAGAGGCTGGGGAAAGGTTCGGCGGCGTGGCCCCCTTTTCGTGAATTTCCCTCCATCGAGAAACTCATTTCCTCGACGCGGCGCGAGGCCACGGGGCCACAAACGTCTACCTAACGTATAACGCAGTTTCGTCACGTAACGATTCCCTGCCTCGAAAAGACAACAAACTTTAAGACGAACGGAACTGTCATCTCCACGCCGGACATGACAAACCCGCAGCCATTTCTGTCCTCCCACGGTCTATCCGCGCCCCCCGTCTCTCATTTAACCCTCCACCCCACCCCCCCCGCCTCCTTGTATTATATCACCCTTTTACGCGGCGCGAGGGAATAGGCCGATATTTCATCCTATTTCCCATCTGAATTCCCCTGCACGGCGTGGCCGCGACGAGCGTCGCGCCACGCAAACACGTACGAAACTCCGTTACGTAACGCTTGGGGATCGAAGGTGAACGGTATGTAAATTCTTGCCCGCGGTAAATTACGATCGAATGTCAACTTCGCCTACGATCTTTATCGCGTAGGTATATTGATTACGTGTACTCGTGTCTGTTCTCGATGGGTTCTCGGGACGAAATAAAGTGGCAGGTCACAGCGGAAATAGGCGTGCAGTAAAGGGGAAGCGGGGCATTTCCTGGTACCAGAGACGAGTAAGAAGTGTACAGAGAATATCAGCGAAGAGGAGGGGCTACGTGGACGGTTTCGTGGAACGCATCAACGCGGCTGCGTGAACAGGAATCGCCGTTCGAAATAATCGGCCAGAACGAAGTCCTGACGGAAATACATTATCTCGAAACGCATGGAGCTGTCATCTCCACTTCGTACACGGCGAAATCGCCTGCGCTCCTACCGTTCTCCATCCCCCGTCGTCCCCCGCGCCCAGGCTACCGCTGGTACTCGCGCTCATCTCTCAGGAACGATCCCCAGCGACGCTCTCGCCCTCCCCTGAACCCCGAGACCGCCATTTCTCTCTCATATTGTCTACCATTCGCGCCCTGCATATTAAGGAAGCGTCACGCCGTGGTGGCACGGCGATGGTCCGGCAGCGTCGCCAACTGGGAGCCAAGTGCGACTAGGAGCCATGGTGGTGGTTGGGGGGGGGCGAGCGCGGGGGTAGGAACGATCGCGATATAGGTGAAAGGGGAGGAAAAAAGAGGGACGCGGAGTCAAAGCGTGGCATCGACGACGCGGATCGGAACGGGGGTCGTGGCGGACGGGCTTGAGTGGGAGGGGGTGGAAGTTAAAAGGGGGAGGAAGGGAGAAAGGTCGCGGGAGAGCTGCGGGCCCGTAACTTTTGTAATTGAGTTTCGTCGTCTTGCCTTTTCCGTGCTTTCTCTTCTACCCTCCCTCGTCAGCTACGCTCTCGCAGCTCCCCCCCCCCCCCCCGTCCACCCTGCTCTTCGTCATCCCTCATCCTTCTTCGTTCGCCGGATCGCCCGGCGTCTTCTCCTTTTCCCGTCCGACGGATCGTGTCTCAGTCTCTCGCCCTCTTACGTCTTTAGGGGCGCATTCCCTCCCGGCGTTGCGTTAGATAGACCAGGGCAGGGTTCTTATCTCGTCCCTGGCTCGCAGGTAATATTGCCGAAGCGAAAACTGTTAGGGGAGATACGACGGTGGCCGGAACAGATGTCCGAAAGCTAGTGCTCTTAAGTTACTGCGGATGTACGTACGTGGGGCGGACGTAACACGATGCCCCGGCGATTTACGATACGTACGTGGTGCGGTGCCATTTTTCCAGATGCCGCGAGCTGCCTGGTGACACGGCGGGGACGAGCTGGAACGAAACTGTCTTTGAGCGTCGCCATTGTTTCACGGTCCCGTGAAACCCGCCATGGGATATTCTTTGATGGGAGGAATCAGCTAGGGGAGTAATAGGCTGCTGCTTCGAACTTTGGGTACACGCGATGCTAGCTAAAAGAAGGAATTTGAACTGACAAGGTAAGTCCGGTTATCTAAACATTCTGATTCTTTTGAAGCTAAGTAGGTTTGTAGAGGACCTCGATAGAAGTATCTGACAACTTTTGCTTTATGCCCTTTTTCGATGCTTCGGGGTGAAAACAACCCTTAAAGGGGTACACGGGTATTGCGGGGTCAAAAATCGATTTTTTTTCTCGATTGTTTCTGATAGCCTCAGGTCTTAGAAGTATTTTACAAAAGACTTCATTGAAAAATTCGGAAAATTGCGGTAGTTACAGCGTAAAAAGTAACGGGCGGACCAATGCAGGTCAACACGCCGCGGCGGGCTTCAAAGCCGTTTTTCTGAAAACTGTTTCTCAAAACGGTGAATAGCGTAACTGGAGAACGGATCGATATTTTTTGTTGAAATTTTCACTGAACCTACAAAACACTTTTCTCCAGAATGTGGAACTCGCTCAATAAGATCGCAGAATTTTAACAACATTTATCACAGGATTACTTCAGTAAAATCCTTTAAAGTTGATATTTGTTGTATAACTCGGTAAATTTTTATTAAAATTTTTCCACAAAGTTTCACATTCTGGAGAAGAGTGTTTTGTAGGTTCAGTTAAAATTTCAATTAAAAATATTAATCCGTTCTCGAATTACGATGTTCACCGTTTTAACGCGTACATTGCGCAGCGCCCACTTTGGCGCTTTGTAATTCCTTTAATTTTTAATATTTTTCAGGTTTACTGGTCTTAAAATGCGTGTTATATCCGCAATAATGTATTGTAAAACGTGGAAATGGTATGAATTATTAGTCGTCCGTCAATACAACCCAAAAGGAACAGTTCATTTTAACCGTATAATACCCGTCTACCTCATAATAGAAGTTTTTGGTTTATACCCATTTTCGATTCTTCAGCTTACAATTAGACACACCGCTTATAGGTTAATGTGTCATGTCATATTTTATCCTGAAAACTATAGTAGATATAAAAAAATTGCTATGAAGAAAATTTACTACCTTTTATGCAGTATAAAACTATATAATCGAATTGTTTAAAAATTGTGCGAGGGGGACATTTTCCTCTTTAAATTACAAATTTTAAACAATCTGATTATATGGTTTTATAGAAAATCATTTTTATAGGAAAGCAGACACATACAAAAAATCCCCTGATACATCTATCGAGGTCCTCTACAAACCTGCACAGTTTCAAACAAATCGGGGTGTTCGGGTAACCGAAAATCCCTTGTAAGTGCGATGAAGAACCCGTGGTCAGCGAACTAAGATTTCTAGAATTATCATTGTCCAGGATGTGGTCGCCTGCTTCGACTGTCCAGTTGTACCAAAGGTCTTCATGAGTGTTATAAAGAGGAGTAGATTCGTGAGAATAGTTGGAGTGACCCAGGAAGGCTTTAAAAATCCATCGGGGAAGATAAAGAGGGGTTCGATTAACAGGAACTTAAAAAATCTTTCGCCGCCCTTACCGAGCCGAGGGGAAATAGACGCTCAGCCGGCCCCCGATTCGTCGATAAAGTTCCGCCGGGGCGGGATTAACGCGCAGAGACAAAGCTGCTTGGTTTATATCGATGGGACGGGTCTTCGGAAGTTCGACGGGACAATGAATTAGATGAAATCGGGCACCGTTTGAAATAAATGCGATCGACGGATGTCGGGGTTCTTTGTCCGCTCGTATTAAATGGCGTCGAATGAGAATGGAAATCAATAGGTCGTCGGGGCGGGAATGGGAGGTCGGCGGGGGCGGGCGGGTGTGGGACGGGTAGCGTGAAACGTTGCGCCGACATCGTAATCTATGATTTCGTAGCGTGTTCCGGTAGGAATCTGCGTGAAAGAATTTATGGGGGATCCACGGAACCGAAAGATTGGTTCGTTCGTACCTCTTGGGTCAGTAGACCTCCAGAGGTACTGCAAGTAGTTACACGGAACGACGGAAGGAGCATGGAAAATATACCCAGGGATCCGGGATCTTGGTATCTGGTATCTGGTATTCGCACCAAGAAAAAGGCATTACTTCCTGGGAAGATAGTCGGTACCCTCGGGACCTCGTAAATCGTTGCGCTGCTGGCCGGAGAAACTTCAAACCTACCTGCCGGTGCTGCGGATGCCTTCGACTTCCAGGCAATATTGAGTGCCGGCGGGCATCCAGCAAAGAATTTCATGCGTCGTGTGTACTCCTGTATCACAAATAACGTCTCGGTATTACGTATTCCTTTCCGTGCTGATCGCGTTATCAAGGAGGATATTCTCGATATAACTGTCGATCTGGCGCGGGCTCTGTTAGTCGAGATACCAGCAGCTTACGAGCTGCTTCGAGATTATAGCCGTTAAAGGTTTCACTGTTTAATAGAACTCGTGAACAGCAACAGATATGTTCTACTAAACGAAGGTAAGTAATACTGGAAGGAAAGGGATGAGTGATATCGCTCGGTTCAAACATTTACTAAGTAAACCCTGTCTGTCCAAGATTCTGATAAATCTTGACCACTGACACACGAAGCCTGTCGCATTAGTATCAATGGGGATGCTGGTGAACGTGATTCGGGGGATCGCAGACCCATAAACGTTTTAGGAATCCGACAGCAGCCAGGAACCGTGTCGTTAAAATGGGGAAACTGCACCGTAGCTTTATTTTATTTTACCCTCGGCCTGGACCAGGAGCCCTTCATCGGTACAGGTAATAAACGTGGTGCTTAGACATCGAAATAAACCCGGTTGTGTGTCGGGGAGCGTAGCTGGTAGTCGCGTGCACACGCTTACGGTTCAAGACGAAGTTTCGATCTCGACGATTTGCTCAATAAAAGCCCGTTATTGTCACCGTCATTCGCTCCCCCCCCCCCCCCATTATCGATTCACCCCAGCGACACCCTCGACTCTTTCCCGCGGAAAATTTATACCGCAGCTTTAAATCACCGGCCAGGACGATCGGGGAGCGTGCAGTGTCAACAAAAGGATATAAGGAGCGTAATGCCAGATTCTCTCCGGCGACACGCCCCATTAAAAAAGGGTAAAGCCCGACATTTTATCGCGATAGACATCGTGCATGCGAGGCACGACCCTTCCCGAAACGATACTTTATTGCCTCGCGCCGTTACGTCTTTCTTTTAGTTTGAATTTTACGATACGACTTTACGATCGTCCTCCCAACCCTCTCGCGATCCTGCGACCGGTAGCATGCGTCGCGTCAACGCTACTTCTGGCATCTCTCTTCTTCATTTACCTGCCTTCCTCCCTAGTCTGCAGGCAAACTATATTGCAGCAACTTATCTGGAGAAAAGTCGCGGCACGGTGGCGCGGAAATGTGTGCTTCGCGTGTACGTGTATTGCAGCGAGGGTTCCATGAAATTCACGAGCAAATTGCATTCACTGTTTAATTTGACGCTGCGCGATTTCGGAGTGAAGCAACGTGACACTTGGCGAACAAAGAATTACTTGATGCTCCCTGGGAAATGGTGTGCCCTTGACTTCTAGATTGAGACTACTTAGAATTCTGTGTTGAATTTAGCAACTGATAGATTTAAAGGAAAACAGTATATAATCGAGAATGGAGGAGCAGCCCCATGTTTCAGAATCTAGGTTTTACGAGTAGCGATCTCTAACAGGTTAACACGTGCTTAAAGTGTAATAAAATTGAGGACCCTGCAGTGAGAGGGTTGTTATTCAATTTTTTTACAGTTGTTGAGTTATGACTTGTAATATATGTCAAAAAAATTCTACATCGTTTGGTGCACGTTTGATGCATATTTGATAACATATGAGCTATTTATTTCAAATTTTGAACCTGCAATTAATCCTGTATTGTACAATTATTTTGATTTTGAGCAGCTCCAGATTTAAATAATTTACCAAAAATAGAAATACAATATATACTGTATTATGTTAAGTTGAAGCAATAAGTTTATAAACAGTTTCTTTTTCAATTCACTCGAAGTTGGTAGAGATGGAGCAGCACCCCTCTTACCGCAAAGTCGTCAATTGGGGATGATTGTAGAGACACTTGTCTATTTCAGCGTTGTCGGTATTCGCAGATTTTTGTTCTCGTTTTTCCGTATTTCTCTTGGTCCGATTCCCTTCAACCCGAGCCTGTTCGTCGAGCGATTTGGATTCCACTGGACTGGTCATCGATTCCCACGGAAGGTGATAGACACCCACGATTACGCGGTATTCTAATGATCCCCCAGAGAGTTTTCCGACTTCGACACGTGCCCTCGGGTTACTGTCGTTAAAGAGTCCTATCATTCGTGTCGTCGTTCGTTCTAACATTCGGTCCGATCGATAACTTCCAGCTGAATGTGACGGACCGATTCCGCCACCGTTCTGAAGTTTCAGAAGCTTCTGCGTCGCGCAGCTGTGTCGAAGCACGAAAGTGCGGCGGTACATAATTTGAGCGATGATGAAAAGTAACTCCAAGCGATATGTACGTTTCGCTATTAGCAGCACACATTTGCTCGTACTTCTCCGAAAGCGTATTGAAAGAAATGCAACGGCAGATCGAAGTGAAGCGTACACCTGCGTTGCTTTTAACGAGCGATCGTTCGTCGGAAATCGGTTCAGGATAACGCGTACTTCGCAGAGACACGGAGATGAAGCGATTCAGCGAAATCGGTCGTTGAAGAAAAGGTAAGAACGATCAGCACTGGCGAAGTCGTCAAATGTATTCACCGTTCTGGCAACCCCGAAGAAGTAGGGGTCGTGCCTTTATCAGATTCGCCATAAAACTGCCATTGAAATCGACCCGGGAAGGGCCCACCGTCGGAGACTCGTCGTTTACACCGCCGTGCTCCCGACCCCTCTTCTGCATTGCAGTCAATACCATTAAACGCTCGTACATCAATGGGTAGTTCATCCCCCCTCGTACGCGCTATCTGCGATGAAAGATGAACTCGACGTTATTGATTCCCACTTCCTGTTCTTGTTACGACCTTGTAATGCCACGAAAGTTTGTCGCCCCCTTCATCTCGGTACCGGAAACCACCGGATCTTTTACGTCTCCTGATAAAATGGCTACTCGACTGGCAAGCACAGCCCGAACTGTCATCATTTTTATTATCATCTTGTCTGTGGGAGATCTAATATAAATTGATGCATCTGATATTCGACTTTACGATGTACCCCTGCCACTACGTGTTCCATTTCCTCTCGCTCTTACGACGTCCCCTCCGCTCGGAATAATCCGCGATCGTTTCAAGGTCATCCGGGCGAATGTTTAAAAACTACGAAGCCAAGTGGTTAAACGTAACATTAGGCAGCCCGCTAACCATTAAGTAGACAACCATCCTGCTTAGATTACAAGTGTACAATGCCTTAGCTTAGGCAACCACTGTGAGCAATAGGACTAAAGTCCTCGGCTTGTGTACTCAGCGTGCTCCGCTGGCGCTGTAATCTGACGGAGCACCGACCGCGAGTGAGTGGAGCGAGCGAGAGGAGAACGGAACTGGACGGAGCGAGCGGGGTGGTCGAAAGGAGAGAGAAGGTTGTAGCCCGTTGGTCCATTTCAAACGTACGTTGCGTTCCGTGGCCGTAATTTGCAAGTCCCGGGCGCGGCCCTAACTGGGCCAGAACTCCGTTGCGCCAAGTTTAAGCGAGCTTACGCTTTAAAGCTTATGTTTGGTTAAGGAGTTGCCGTGCCACCGGCGAGCGGCACCGTGGCCTGCGTGCTTCGTATTCGCTACGCGCCGTCGTTTTATTCGAAGACGGACGTCAAGATGCGTTTGCATCTCCGCCATTTTTATGCCTGACAGGCGGTGAGTGGCCTGTATAAGGAGAAACGGTCGCCCATTGGGCAGACATTGCGGTGGTGTCTGGCGAATGCTGATGGATTCTACTGTCGCGCTGGGGAGGACCTCTAGACTTTACCGTTTTCAATTAAATATGGAATTGGTGAATTTGTAGCTCATTAGGTGAATAGTGGTTATTTTCGATTATCGAAGTTGAGAAGATAGCTTCGATCGATAGTGAGACTGTTTATTAAGCTCTGGTCAGTTGTAGAATAGCTTCCTGGTAAATGAAAGAGATTTATGGATATTCCCGTCTCCACAATCTCAAGGTCTCTTCATTCTTCGGATTCCAATATAACAAGTCAAAGAATAAATACGAAAGTTCTTTTTGTACACATCGAATTTGCTTTCTCCCTCAAATAGAGGGAGTTAACTTCAGGAGACCCTCCAGTCAAAACGCTTAAAAAATAGTTGTTCTTTACGATTTTTTTACAAGAAGAGGTTATAAAATATCCTCAAAAATGTGTTTGGCATTTATTAATCCACTCGTTAGGGTACCAAAAAAATTTTTGTTTCATGTTTTCAGTCTTGATGCATTTTTTAAGTGGCGCTTAGTGCAGCGCTACGTAAACGGCAACCATAACATTTACTCACAGAATCGTCCAAAATCAAAAATCAAAAAGACTTCTTAAAATTTATATCAATGGCTATCGTAGCATCCGTTGTTGCGGCAAAAAAGCCCAAAACTACGATGACTGGGGCACATTTTAACGAAGCAGTGTAAAAAACCTGATGATTTCGCGCATAAATATGAAAATAAAAAAAAAACATGTTTCAAAAAATTATACTATAGGATGCTGCGAAATGCCTCAAGGATTTTTTTAATCGGTTCATTAGATCTCCTGAAATCGTGGTTACCGTTTCGAAATATTATGTTTGGAGAAAAACGTGTTCAAAGTGTTCTCGGCTCATACCTGCGTTCGGAGTTTGAATTGGTTATGTGACTGTAGAATCTATACCGTTACGAATTTTGAAGTGAAAATATTTAAAAAAAATCGATTTTCTGAACAATTTTATCCGGATGGTCCCTTTAACGCCGGACGGCACGTAATATCGGACATTAGCTGTATCCGTGATATTTGAAAAGCTACAGAGCCGTTATTCCGCGTAAACCATAGAAGGGATAGAAAGAACAACAATTAGGTTTCGACGCGTTCCAGTCGCCTGTGCACAGCTAAGGAGATTCATTTAATATTATTTCTTCTTCTTTAAGAAAAACCTTAAGCATCCAGCATTTGGGGAACTCCCCTTGTACGCTATCACCTAATCTTTCACAGAGATATATACATAATAATAATAATAATACCAATAATAATACGTCTTTATTGCCCCAGCAAATTACGTTAAATTAGAACACATTTGTTTTATTTTCCTTTTCTGACGCAATGGGCGGGATTCAGCAAAATGCTGTTTTAAAATCCTACCCCGTTATTCTATTAAATAATTAACTTGCAATTTACAAGTACATTACAGATTCGAATTCTTAATATACAACGAGGCTACTTGCCTGAAGTTTCTTTTTGATTCAATTACGCTAACATTCTCAGGCAGCGCGTTGTAATACTGCGTGGCCGCGAATGTAAATGCACCCTGGAATTTTGCTGACTGATGGGGATGAACTGCCAGTTTAGTGGCTTGCCTTGCCGCCGAAGATTTGGTCTGGTGCATTTGACGATTAGTGGCTAGAAGTCCCCTGAGATACACATGTACCTCGTTTACCAAATCGAACATTCAATTCGAAAAAATCTATGGTAAATTCGTCGCCAGCTTTCGTCTCCTCAGTTTATTGGCTTTTTTTAGGGTGTTTATAGCGAAAAAATTATAAAGCGGAGGGGAAGGTTACATCGCGCGGCGTGATAAGCAGTCGCTCGGAAGGGAAACCGTAATCGCGAGTGCTCGCGAATCTTACAGGAGGACAAAGACGAAGACGAGCGTGGCCAGGGAACCGGAAAGAGTGGGCGCGCCGTGTCACATCTCGACGCGTAAAAACAACCCTCCCGTCAACCTTTATGAAAATGGACGGTCTGTGTTCTTCAGCGAACCGTGATGTATCCTCGAAGCGACATGTACGTTTGTCGGTTCATGTATCCGCGCGTTTCTCGACACTTTCGTGGCCACCGCTCCGTCGACAAGTCGCCGCGAAACTATCGCGACATAACAGTATCAGAGATAGAAATGCTGGCCCGGGTTTTTATCCAGGCTTGCTTCAGAAGAGGTGCACCGGGCCGCCGTCACCTTTGACTTTCCGCTTGACAAGCGTTCTAGAAGTCTCGTTGAAAGAAACATACCAGCGTAATAAACCCTCGCACATTTTAAACCTATTCTTTGATACAGTATGCCGACAAAATTTTTAATAAAAGCAACGAGCTGTTGTCTTCGTGAAACTTTTATTAAACAATTCGCCTATTTTTGCAAGCAAAAATAAGTGATGAAAGTATGTGGGGTATACAGAGAAATAGGATGAGAAAAGTGTTTGAACAAGTTAGGCAACCCGGAAATTCAGAAAATTATGCAACGTTGTGCCTAAGTAAACTAATTTTTGTTGGCGCATATTTTAGGAGGTGAAATCACCTCTTTAAAAAAAATGCAGAGTTTTGTTTATCATGAAATGTTACGAGAACGGTGAGAGATATCGAAAAGAAATTTAAACAAAAGTAGCATCATTTTCTTATATCTACAAAATTGCGTAAAAATAATTATCGAAGCAAGAGTTGATGGTGGAGGTAACTTAGGAAGTATGGATTTCTCGAGAATTATTGTTACACAGTTTGGTAGACATAAACACAGAAGCAATTTCTGTTTAAATTTATTTTCAATATCTCTCACCGTGCTCGAGATATTCCGCGACAAAGAAAACTCTGCATTTTATTCAAGGTGTGGTTTCACTCCCCACAACAGTACTATGGATCCAACAAAAAATAGTTTTGTGTTATGGATGAACTACTCTACTTGCACACAAAGTTGCATAATTATCTGAATTTTCGGGTTCCCTAACTTCCTTGGGAGTTCGATTGGAAGTGTAGGAAGCTGGTTTCTTATATCAGACGCTTTTCCACCCCCAGGTTTAATTCAAGTATGGTTTCTGTGTAGGAGCATGCCCGTGTATGAGAATTGCGATAGTTGATCTACTAAATCCACGAAATCATATCTCGCCAGATAATACGATACGCCACCCTCACTGCGGCTCGATCGAACAATACCTCGCAGCCGAATAAGCATGAAATGCAATGCTGCGAAATAAGGAAGCGATTCTTTTGTGTATCGAAGATCCCCGGGCCTTTGAGCGAGTGAATAGATCCCGGGTAACCTGAATAAATCAGAGATCCCTGGACCAATAAAACCGATCCTTCGCCGGCCGTCGATGTGGATGATCTTTCACAGGGACTCCTCAAAAGTCGCCCTTTATGAAAGAAACTTACCCCGCTCACGCCCATCGTGTTATCATACAAAGAACAAGCGCCGCGACCTCCGCGATTCTCCTACGTGGCTTGATTTCCGAAACGAGCTTTTCGTACGCTGTATAAGTCGAATGTGATCCGACAATGATACTAGACAGTAATACTGTGAATTTCTGTGTGTTCCGAGAGTCCTGGCGCGGTCAACGAACCTTCCTTCGTCGTCAGGAACGCAGATGAATTAGTGGAACGGTACCTAATATCTCCTAGCAAAAGTGGAATCCCTCTTTATTGAATAATAATTAATAGTTTTAAAGTAAAAAGAAATTATTTTTGTGTCAATGTAGCGTAAGTTAAAATCGTTGAAACCTACAAATATTTAATTATCAGAAAACGTAAGACATGCAAAAATCGGGGGCTGAGAAAGGGGTACCTAATATCGCCTACTCAAGAAATATTGAGGTTTTAAAGTTATTTTTATATTAGAATTAGGTTTAAGAAAACCTAACCTGATCTAATCCAAGCGCTGTCACTCAGTGGTAATGAGAACACGCATACTGCTAAAAGGAACACGCAATTTTCATTATGAAAATTATTTGAATCGATTGCAGTCGTTAAGTAGGTACATCATTAAAATCGTCACAGTCCAATCAATTTCTACACTGTTAAGATTCACTGAAATACTTTCTGTAATTGTTGATCACACGTACGCTGTAATTACAGTGTGCCTTCCTACTACATTTTCTAGGTACTAATTCAGTTCATGACCGTTAAATTTTAGTGTTTGCTTCGCGAGGTATAACGAGTGGCGATATTAAGAACCTGGGCGGTATTAGCTAGGTACATTCACCCTAAAGTAAAGTTTTCAGTGCTATGAAACTCACAAGCGTACCAGCGATATTCACTGTAACTGCTAGAATAAAAGATACGATACCAGCTGAAAAGTGTTTGCTACTTTAAAGCTCTCCGTGTTATTCGCGTGAAGGAAGCGAGATTCATGGTTGTCGCGAGAGAAAGAGCCGCGGTTCGATGCTTCAGCCGTAGCATCACGGGCGATCGCTTTTTCATTTCCGCAATTTACATCTATTTGTAGCGAGAAACCCACCACGCTACACTTGCCCCGCTTCTAACCCAACCCGAAAGCGTTCCGTTAAACCTACTCAGAGACCTTTGTGCGCGGATATAGGTCATCCCTGAATGCAAAAAAAAAAAGGTCAACGAATGGAAAAAAAAAAAGAAAAGAAAAGAGACGAGAGAGTTTTTCCGTCACGCTGGAAACGACGCGGCACGGCTGGCTAGAAAGGAACAAGAGGGATTCCCTATTATCGCATAACAGTGATAAGTTCTGACGCTGTTTTCACGATCCAATTTGTGCTCGCAGAGGGAGTAAGAACGCCGCGCAGCTGGCGCTCTGTAGTCCAAACAATTCCGAAACTCCGACACTTTTTACCCCGCCGTGTATTTTTTCATTCCAGCCCTTCGCGTCGGAAAGTCTGTAACGTAAATCCAAGCGAGCGCACGCACAGCGAAGGATATCCCGAAGCAACGGCGATAACGAATTTAGGGTAGGGGATGGCGGGCAGGGGGGGGGAGGGGAGATGGCGCGTCGGGATCCGCGTTAGAAGTAGTGAAATGGGGTGAAGAAATTGTCAGGCAGAAAACAATTTTCACGGCTAAGGGAACTACGGCCGATAAAGGGGGAGAGAAACACACGGAGAAAGATAAAAAGTTTCTCTATCGCGAGATAACGTTATCAAGCGTCGGCGTCATCTTTTATGCCCCAATTTACGCCTCGAAGAGAAGAAGAAGAGGTGGCGGACACAGACACGCTCTACGGGGCTTGCGAACGTGGGGAGGGGGGAGGGGCGACGGTAAAGTAGAAGATGAAAGAGCGCCTTCGCCTAGAAAGAAAGTGCTCGAAGGCAAAAATAGAGAGAGGAGACGTCGCTCCCTGCCGCGTTCCCTTACCCATGAAGTTTGATTATGTTTTTAGGATGACGAGGAGCGGATCAAATTTTGCAACCACTATACATGCCGTGGCCTGGCTCGCTGTCCGCCCTCCGCGCGAGCTTCCCGCTCTCTAACCGAACCCTGCTCGCAACTTTTTTTCGTCCCCTCTGCCCGCCTTGTTTTCCGACAGCCTTATCGATCGGGATAAAGTAAGCTGCGAAGTAAACGACCCCTTTCGCCGGGGGTTTTAATTAAAGGCTGGATTAATAAGCGGCCATTCGGTTGCTTGCTCGATGCACGATAATCGCTCTTGATGAAATGTCCGGCAACTAGCCACCGCGGGATTATTATTAATACAGCGATTCAGAATAACAATCGCGATCAAGGGACACTGTGTCGTTATCCGAGTTTCCTAATTCCGTGGGGTTGGAATTAAAATTGACGGGATCTGTCCGTGTGTTAGGAGTATTCTCTATCGCCGCCTTGCACTGGATTGAACAGAAAGCGAAAGGGGGTGGTATTTGCGCGACGTGGGGAGAGTTGGTGAATCGTATCCTGAGCCGAGTCGTTTCGTTGTACCTAACGCGGAAGACGTTGAAGAAAGGGGGTTTCATCCACGGGTTTTAGGAGCCGATCAAAGCACTTCCAAAAGTGGATCTCGAGAATTGGTACGCGCGGAACCTTTGTCTCCGCATTTATCGCGCTTTGATGCTCGGACGGCTCAGATGGCGGTGTTCGGAAACTTCCAACCGAGATGTAATCGTCGAAACGATAGCGGCTTTCCATGAAATGTGGGATAAGAAAAAAGTGGATCTCAGTTGTAGGGGCGAGGAGAAGGGAACCAGGCCGAAAAATAATCAGACGCGTACCCAAGGGGCGCGAAACGATTCTCTGAAGGTTCTGGAGCATCTGCGATGGTAAAAAGCCGTGAAATTTAACGAACGTAACGTATCCTTCTTTGTGGATCTGCCTGCGGCAAGCAGCATTAATGACGTCCCAGCGGGTGCGATCGATTTTATGAACCGTGACCGTTCAAAGTAACTGACGCCTCGGATTCATGGATGACGTGCGTCGACGCTTGGCATATAAATTGGAAGCAACGACGATGCAACGTGTACCTTCGGATGTCTATTGGAAAGGGTAGTGAACGAAGGGTATTTGTTAATATTACTTAAACTAATTTCAAACGTAACCATCGGCCTATTAGAAATATGGTAACAGCTAAGAATAAGCAGTGTATCTTCGCAATGGATTATTTTAAATCCATGTATCATGTAACTTTCGAGATAATGGTTATCGAATCGTCGATCACGGAAAACAGTGTGACTCCAAGCTGTACGCGTTATCTCGTCAAAACGAAACAATTCCCTTTTGTCAGTTGATACGATCAGCTGGACTAGTAATTGCTGAAAATTCATGGGTGTAAAGGGCGCATTTGTTAATGACAATCTCCTTGAAATCCTGTTACGCTGAAGCTCAATGCTATTACGCGTTATACATGCCTCAATCAAAAATTCGTACAAATACGTAACAATCCACGCCACTTTAACGAAATTACACCACCCTCGACCGCTGTAATACTGCACATGCAAGCCACAGGCGGACCAAAAAATCCAATTAGCGATACAGCATTTGGAACTGCCGTTTAAATGCCAGAAAACATTTCAGAACGAATCATTATACTGTACCTCTGCTGATTAATGAATTATTTATGGCACCGTCCGAGTGAAAACATTGCACACTGGCAACCCCTTGCATACTAATAACACCATAGACCCATAATTATTTGGACTATCGAAGGAGCCTTGACTCGTAACGGAATTTAAATTCAGATACTTAATTTTATAATATCAACGCACACGTTACAACAGTGCTAGAACCAAGGTATGTAGGGGAAAGGTGGGATAGTTGGTCACAGTTTTGTTTTTTTATTAAAATAATAATAATGGTTTGCTTTGTTTGTATTTAATTACTTAAGTTGTGATTCTTAGAGTATTCTCAATATACTTGTAAAATTTGAGAGTTGAAAACTAATTTTAATGACTGAATTTCAAAATTTTCCTGCAGTGACGTTATGCACAAGTATCCCCCACTAAAGGGGAGACTTGATCAAAAAATGAGGGAGACTTTATCAGTGAAATTTAAGAGTAAATAACACATTAATTTTCTAACAAATATTTATTATCTTAACCAATAACATGAAATAAAGGGAATATCATAAAAGGAAAGTAAACTATAACTAACTTGAAGGTATAACTGAAAGAATAAAACCGAAGAATTAAACTCTATGACATAAAACTACATAAATGCATTCTTAAAAGACATTTCACTTAGATATCATCTGATTCAGATAATGATGAAGGAAAGATTTTGCTTCTCACTTTCTTTGCAGTATTTTTCTGTTTCATTAGCCATTATATGTTTTTTTTGCTGTGGCTTTTCCACCTGTTCAAGTATCCCACCTCACACACTGATCAAGTATCCCTCAATGCACTCGATTTGAAAAATTAAACTTACCTTAATTAGTATTTAAATCAACTAATAAATAACATTAATAGACCAGAAATTGCTGTTTTTAATTAATATATTTTAAATCGTTGAAAACGCAATATTCAGTCGAAAAGGAGGAAGAACAAGGTGACCGAAATATTTACTTTTTGGCTGCAAATAAGATCGAAGCTTCTAACTACATTATTCTATGCTCTCGAAAGAAAACTGCAACATGAAGTGTTGCGATAATACAAACAGTACCACGATATCGTGATCGCAGACACAAATTGCCAATATATTAATTAAAAAACTGATGCGATCATGTATCCCCGATGATCAACTATCCCACCTTTCCCGTAGTACATACAGTGACTCGCAGCCATAATCGTACACTCTTTAAAGTCGCATAACTTTTTTAGAATTGGTCCAAAAAACTTGAGTTTTTTTTAGAAGCTAGAAGGATTAGTTTGCCAACTGATGCGTTTCGTCGTTTTGAAAAAAGAATGCAATTGGTCGGAATAGCAAAAAAAAAATAGTAAAGGTCGTTTTTAAAACTTTTTCGTGAGCCCGTAATGAAAATTCCAAAAACCCGTTTGTAGATTGAAGTAAGTTGTATACATGCTGAAAGATCGCAGAATAAGGTCGAGAATCGCTGATTTCTGGAATTTCCGCGATTCTCGACCTTATTTTGCTGTCTTTAAACGTTTGTAGCTCAGAGCAACGTTAACCGATTTTGATGAAATTTTCAGCACGTACACTTCAATCTACAAACGGGTCTTTTGAATTTTCATTACAGGCTCACAACAAAGTTTTAAAAACGACCTTTACTATTTTTTTCGCTATTCCGACCAATTGCATTCTTTTTTCAAAACGACGAAACGCATCAGTTGGCAAACTAATCCTTCTAGCTTCTAAAACGAACTCAAGTCGTTTGGAGCCAATTCTAAAAAAGTTATGCGATTTTAAAGAGTGTACGATTATGGCTGCGAGTCACTGTAAATATACATTTAATACAAGTAGCAACTCTTTTTCGAACAATATAACGAGTATAGAAGCAGGCCAATTATTTTAGTAAGCAAGAGTTTGAACAGAGGGAATTTCGCAGCGAACATTTACTCGTGGAATTTTTCTCACATATGTTCCAACTCACCCTATGCTTTTGCAGTTAATGACTAGACGCGAATTCCGACGGCACTATCATCGACATTGCAGGAGGGACACCGGCCGAAAGGATTTTACGCGATTTACCCTGCGGTCTGGTTGCGCCCCGCATTATTGGTCCTGTCAACTATACGAGGTCAAACTCAGAGACGCGGGGTACGTAGGGAACGATAGACGCGTACATGCACACGTGAGAGGGTGTATCGGCAAACTATCCTGCCGGCCCCAACTGGATTACGACTCGGTGTGTACACACACACCCACACATCACCGCACGGGATAATCCCATATAGCCGATTGACCGCCGATAAAATTCTCTCCCTGGTCCGTTCATCGGTCCACGTCATAACCTCTCAGTCGTGAACCTCCGAGTAATTTCATCGTCCCTTCTTTCCCCTCGTTCCCCGCCCCTCGCCGCCCCTACCCGGTCGCGCTCCAACGAGATATCAGCGATACCGGATTAATCTCTAAGTAGCCGCGACGTGGCAAGCCGAGAAGTCTTCCACCTTTCCAGCCGCCCCACTCTTGCCACCTCGGCGTTGCGATCTAACCGCGATACCATCGCGGCGGAGTGCGATTTCAGTCGGCTCCCCCGCAATCCAGCGTCCCTCTTTCCTCTCAATATGGAATATAATGGGATATTGCACTTCCCTCCTGTCCTCGGGAACGATACCCTTAATCGGAGCGCAGTCACGCACCGCTGCGATTGTTTCGCGTGGAAACACAGAAGGTGCCCCCCTGGTGGCGATGGTAGGGCTTAGCGGGAGAGCAGGTAGACTGTTGAAGATGATGTTCGAAGCTTAAGGGGTTAGGCCACCTTGAACGGAGCGAAATTGCAGTCATTTTCGGCATTTTTTTTAGGAAGATAATGAATTAAACAGAAAATTCAATATGAAGCCTGTTATTGTACAACTCCCGCCGGAAATAATACGTTTTCTTTTCCTAGAAAATGGCGACGGTAAAGCCGTGATACGCAAGATCTTGAAGAGGTACGTAACTAGAGAAGTACGTAGCTAGAGAAGTACGTAGCGGTTTTGCGATATCTTGAATATATATTTTGCAATTGACACTTTCTTAAACAAAAGATTCACTTTTTCTCCCCATGCTCAACATTTCGTGACAAATTAATATTTCTGGATTTCCCTACGTACTTCTCTAGTTTTAGGCATGCAGAAAATGAATCTTTTTGATTTTTGCTCTAAGTCGAACGGTAAAGCCGTGAGATTGAACACCGTGGAAAACGTCGCTCCTCAAGAGCTTACGTATCACAGCTCTAAAAAAAATCGTATTATTTCCGAAGGGAGTTGTATAATAACAGGCTTCATATTAAATTTTCTGTTTATTTCATTATCTTCCTAAAAAAATGCCGAAAATGACTGCAATTGTGCTCCGTTCAAGGTGGCCTAACCCCTTAAATTATTAGCCAAGTCTCTCGCGTACAATTTCGAACCGCTGCTCGTACCAATGACAACGGAACCCTTACTTGAATAACTGACGGAAATGGCCCCGCAGCGTACGTGACGTTTTGACTCCCGGATGGCATGTTTGTTAACAGGTAATCTGATGGGTCTGACTAGGGGAGGAAAGGAGGAAACTGAATGGAAGGCCTCGTGTATGTTTAATTTCGTTTAGCATCGATATCGTTCTCTTTAACGCGAACCGCCGGCCCTCGAAGTGGGTCCTTGCTACGGGATAGTACTTCGCATGGTGATCGCACTAACTCCGCTGTATCCCTTCCCCGGGGGCACGTTTTCCGCATAGCCAATATCAACCGCATTCAGTGCGCGGTGGGGGTGTGCACCCTCTAGCAAATAATCGGACGATACGCCGGTTATACCCCGTACCGTGGGCTAAAACGACCACCGTGCATGCTAATCCCCCGATCGGGACCAAGTGTATACCTATATAGGCGACAACACTACTTTTCCAGCGTTGTATGCACTGTTTCCGTAACACTTGATTCTTCGACACTTTTTACGGGTGTTCACTGCGCGAAGGGGGGGGGGGGTAATTTTTATTGCCATGGTAGATATTGTTTACGGTATTAACTGGCATGGTGATTTTAGCGAGGACGTAAGTGGTCACTTATCTCAGCACGGGACGTGAACGAAGTAGCGGAATTTTGGCGATTAGATAGAAATCGGTGCTCAAATGAATAACGTGTTTGATGAAAATATTGGTGAAAAGCTATGGTAATATTGGAAATATGTATCTTTTTCGAGTGTTTGAGGAGATAGGTTCAAGAAGTGGAACCTTAGCGGACGTTCTTAAATTATGAATGACTTTTTTAAGGGGAGGGGATCACGAATTTCTTACGTTTTCTTTCAAAGGGGAGAGGGAGTCAGGTAGCATTTTACGTAATATTTTTTTAATCTAATTTTCGATATAAGTAGCCTAAAAAATGTTTCATCGCACACATGAAAACCGAGTTAAATGAATTATATAAACCTTTAAAAGAATTTTAACACCAGATTGAAGGCACCCGTCAATTTGACGGACATCAAATTTCGAAAAGAAATTACGAAAAAACCATATCCTTAAATAAAACTAATTTGTACCGTAAATTAATAATTCTATTCGAAGAATTTATAGGTACACATATTTCTCTCTTTCTAGGCCTTCTAACATTTAAGATCTATATTTAGTATACCTATTTCTACAGAACGGCTGTTTGCTTAAATAATCCTAATTAATTTGCTTCATTCGTGAAATTATTACTCCAGTAATAAATATGACAGTAATAGAAAAGTCACTAAGTAGAAATCATAATATGTCGGAGATATATTCGCTGCTCTGGATCCGATAGCTCAAGTGATATATCGTATCACCTCAGTATTTATTGCTGCTTTGTCGATAAGCACGATAATAAAGAACGATCTTCAGTAGCTAAGTTCGAGTCGCAATGTAAAAAAAAATTCTGTGATAATCTCTGGGAAAATACTCTTTACTTATTAGTCGTTTATTTAGACGTACAGCTTAATATTATATACGGATGATCGTAAAAATAGGTTCACAAGAAATGTCCATAAACCTAGCGTTAATAACTGAACAAATGCAATTTGGAAAATATTACACGAGCAAGAGGGTTGGAATACGAAACCGTACTAATTCTTATACTGGGGGAGGGAGGTGGTAAGAAATCGCCCAAATTACCCTTACGTAATTTACGGATGCTCCCTTAATTCACTGGCAACGTCTAACCAATAACCAAAGTCACGCTGCGCCTTTAAAGCGTCGTGGCTGATAAGTGATAGACTTCGACTACTTGAAACTTTGGGCGCATTGTGTATATCAGTCTCGCGCTGAACTATAGGCGAATCTTGGGAAAGTTGTATCGGTTAATTAATGAGAATTTTATACGTTGTCGCGTGGAACACGCAGCATTGAAATAGTTACATGGGAATAATAATACTGAAACTATGGCAATTAGTAACAGGCTACGAAGAGGAGACGAACAAAAAAGACGTCGAGTCATAAATACGTTACTTATTCCACTGAAAATCATAGTAGATTTCCATTGATAGATTGCATTGTATAAAACAAAGGTTGGCAGTGACATATCGCCCAACTGGATAATATGCCGGAGAAAATCCCGTAAGAAAGAGTCTGGATGAATAAAGCAAAGGAATCGGACGAGTAAGTTTGCCGATAATTTATAGGATCGCGCATTAATACGCCTGTTTGCGTCTCCCTCTTGTTTCCTTATTCCCTTTTCTTCCCCTCGGCTTTAATCTATCTCTGCGGGCTTGCAATAATCATGATTTCTACCACCTACCGCCTACCATGCCGGAATGGTAGCGGGACTCCAGGGAAGTCGGGCTAATTTTGAATAATGAGGGAATATTAAATTCGACCTGAATAATGCCGGAAGCGAGCCGCGGTGTTTGCGAAGAGTTGCCAAGCCACTCTTTGCCGAGATATACCCGGGGCCGTGGCAACTTCTAACAGCCTTTATATACCGGGGCAGGGACCTTAACTGGCTTTAATCAACTGGAAACTTTTCGGAATGCTGAATATTACGTTTTGCACCTTGCAGCTCTTTGAGAGGAGATATCATCCTCTGTCAAGGGCCAAAACCGAGTGGCAGGATGAACGCGAAGAACGTTCCCAGTCGATCCACTTCATTACCTGCCACCACCCCATGCTCGCTAACTGCAGTTTTGCGGTTACATCGACAACGTCGAACGGCTAGTTTGAAAATCATCGGAGGCGCCAAAGTGAAACTGCAATTACGCTCTCCCCTTAACCGTCTGATTTCGATTAAATGAAATGGAACGAATGATAATTAATCTATCCAAGGGCGCGCGTTACTCTTCACTCCCTTACTGCACGGTGATAGCATGTTTGATATTAGATCGATTATTCAGAATCTTTGAATGGCATTCTTTGATATTATCAACGCGCGAGCCGCGGTTACATGATTTTCGCATAAAATGGAGATCGCGGATGCTGTTGCAGCGCGAATTTATATTACTTACGCGAAGACGCTATTGTGCGTCGGGAGCTTGTTCGATGCAGAAGAAATCCATGGAAATGATAAGTGACGCGGCTGTCTGTTTTCTGGATGAGTGGAAAGAGGAACGAGCGTTTCCTTCGCGCAGAAGCAGCCGGTAAACAGCGATTTGTCATCGAGACTAATAACGGCGGTCTGCCCGAAGCAATATCATACACCGAGCTCACTTTCGTTGCTCTATTTGCCTCGGTTACGGTCCGACAAAAATTTCCGTGACAATACGAATCCCGGCACAAAGGCGGTCGCATAGATTGACGTCGCTCGGTCGAAGATAACGAATGCAACCTGCGCGGAACGTTTTCAAAGAACCCCGGGTGCTCCGTTTCGTTTCCCTCTCTTTCGCAGTAGTATTAGGTACTCAACTATAATTTTAACGAGCGACGGTTTAACGAGTGCTCTGTTTATTGCTCGTTAAACATACCGGCGGAGTCGTTGAACACGCGACAGCTCGAAACGTTGAAGGGTATCGAAGGTTTTTCTCGTTCAATTTTGTGCCTCCGGTCACAGCGCCGCTGCTTGGAATTTCGGCGCGTGGCCAGTATTTAACATTTTGTCGTTGCTTAGGGAATTTCGGTAGAGATGGACCGCGTTTTTAAAAACGTGTCAAGCTTAAACACTTTAAAAGTAGCGAATATTTTACTTATCAGTTGGTGTTGTGAACTATCTGGGGCGTGTAATGATTATAACACAGTATCTTTATAAATAGCCACAGAGATGTGGTCCATCACTCCTTTACTGCTAAAAGTACTTCGGTAAAAATTATAGTTTTTCATTAAATTGATTTGTAGCAATTATTTTTGTCGAAAAAATTGTTTCAGTAAATGAAAAAAAGATTAATTCTATTCCTAATATTATTTCTTAGAAATAGAAATAGATAAATAATAAGTTTAAGATAAGTTAAGTTAAATTAAGCTAAGACAGGCTAAGGTACAGTAGGGGAAAATGTAAAAAGTGGGGGGAGTGAAGTTAAAGGAAATTGTAACCCTTAGAGGATCAACAAAAAGGAATATAATTTTATTCCTAATATTAATATAATTACTGAACACATATTAATTTTTTGTTTTCTTTCCCACAATAATTACACATGTTTTCAAATCTAGAACAGCCTTCATGAAGCCAGCGATAGCAGATAATACATTTGATCTACTTAGGCATCTGTTTTGTTTTTTTTCCGTTGTAAAAAGAAACTCATTTGTTTCTTCTTTATTACTATCTGAAAAATCTATAATCTAAATTCATTCTATTTGCGTTTAATGCAAATTTAAGTAATGGCATTTGCACGAAGACACTATGAGTGAGATGGACTTTTGGCGGTCCATCACTATCGAGTATATGTGGCCCATCTATCCCGAGTTATGGCTATATGCTGTTAGAGTTTATTTTATGAGAACGGTGTAAATATCTCCTCAAGCAACAGAGTTATACTAATTCTTCTGATTACGCAAAAAATTATCATCCTTACCAGAAATTAAGCTACAAATTTTCGTCAAAATTTTATAAAACTATGATGTAAAATTCAAAGAAACCCTCACACATTGCGCATCTGACGGAGTGTTCGAAAAATATTTAACTGGTCCGTCTCTCGCTGCGTATTTAAATTTTCAGAAGATTCTTGAAAAGTGTAAATTTTACATCGATAAAAAAAAGTTTTCAATTTCCTACGGTTTTTATTAATTAAATTAATTGCTGAATATCGCAGTACAAGAGAATACATTTTCTTTATATCTGCCAGAACTGGACACACAGAACCATGGCGGGCAGATAATCGCGATAAGTAATAATGGAGTGTGCGCGGCGACTAGACGACGAAGTGCCAATGTTACGAGGCTGCTGCATTAAAATTCTATTTAAAATATCGAGGATATTGAATCACCTGATGGCCGGCGTCAATGCTAGCGGTCTTCTCGTCGGACGATATATAAAGTTGATACTCCCGAGTACGCGAGACTTGCGGCAGCAAATATTCACCTGCCGATAACTCGATTGAAAACGAACGCGGTATTCCCGTATCGTAGGCAGGGAAACTCGCCGCGACGCGGCAGTAATAATTGATCGGCACACAAGAAACATAAACTATCACTTGGACACGCAATAAAGCCTCGGCTTTATTTCCGCGGCGTTATTCACGCGGGCCCCGCTTTCCTCGACAACCGCCGGAAATTCCCCCGAAAATTCACGGCCGGCGAGGAACCACCCGCGGGCCATCGAATACTTTAATTATGACTTTAATTGCCGCGCGAGCTTCGGCATAAATATTTGACGCGGAATTAGCAAGGCCGCTCGGCGGGGCGCGCGATTCCGCGTCGGCGGCGACGAGCGGGTTTAAGAATTAATTAATGGCCGGCTCGCTAGGCCGTGTGCGCTGGTGTTTGCAGCAGGCCGCGACTCGAAATGCACTCGATGCGATGTGAGAAATTCCGCGCGTGTAATCTGGAAAGCTCGCGCGGAAAGAATAGAACGTGGTCCCTCTACTTCGTCGGGGACGAGGGTTGAAAAACGCCGGAGGGGGGGGGGAGGGCAGGCAAAGGAAAAAAGAGAAGAGTTCAATTTACGACGCCGATGTGCAGGCGATAGGATCGAATCGGTGGAATTTGCCCGGTGCACCGTGCACACGTGCAGTACACGATGGACGGGGAAAAAGGTGGGAAAGGGGCGCGAAGGTGGAAAGAAAAGTGGAAAGGATAGGGGGGAGGGGGGCAGGTGTCGTTCTGTGTGCTACACAGGGTGTCCTGAAATAACTGGAATTTGTAGCCGGAAAAGGAAGTGTGCGAGAAATGTGTAATAAAGCTGGTCGCAACGAGCCATCGTCCTCGAGGAAATTGATTTTGAAAATGCATGGAATATATGTACGCTCGGTTGAGTCAGCGCAGTGGCTTTCATTATACAAATACCTACGTCGCGCTAATGGCGAAATATTTCGCGGTAATTTAGAAACAGAAGATCCATATTTTTTAACAAATACGTCCACGATCTATTATCTAGATTCTAGAAGATTCTAATTCACATCAAATTTCGCATCGAATTCTTCGTTGTGATATTCTAATTATCACTAGAATATTTTCAATTTCTCTATTTTAACGTTCCTACAATTCAGTAGGCAAAGGGTGTATCGTTTCGTAGTTTAATACAGGTCACCCGGTATACGCGCAGATTGTAGTTTAACACGAGGCACGTTTGGCTCGCAGACGTGAGGGTGTCGTTGGTACAGGGGACATTAGCAGCGGAAAGGCAAAAGGTGCAGGGACGATCGAGCCGAGTATAGAGTGCAGATTCGGGCCCCTTTACGTATTTGTACACCTATACAGGCCAGAGGTCGTGCATGCACAGACTCACGTACCTACGTGTGGCATATACGCGGGTACATATGTACAGCACGGCAATTGGGTAATGGGCGATTTAACACGGGCCATCAGATAGCGATGGGACAAGGAGGTGCAGGATTCCACGATTCCGTGGCTGCAGTCTCGTAGGAAGCGGAAGAAAGAAGGGGAAATGGGCAATGCGGGAAGAAATAGGAGGGAAGAAGCGAGAAGAAAAGGAGAATCAACGAGACGGTGGAAAAACCCTCCTGATTGCCGCAGCCCCCAGGCTTCCCTCGTTTGTTCGCCACGATTTTCGAGAGGAGGGAGACAGAAAGGAAAAAGTATGGACGTTCGTGAAAATGAGGGTATGGTAGACTTCATCGAAGCACCTATTTCGCTATTACGTTTACTACGTATGTGGAACACGCGGCAGCTTTCATCCCTCGTACTTTCGATGAACCCCCAGCCTGCTGATAGCCTCCTTAGCGTACTTGAGGTTTGAAATATTCCAAATAAATGGAGGAATGAAAAAATGAGGCTGAACATAGTTAAGCTCACTGGCGCACCCGCTTAAGAAAAAGGAAAAAGGAGATTAATCTACCCACGACTAAAGTAAATCGAGAACTGTGTAAAAAGGGAAGAAAAGAAAACTGTATTTCTTTCTTTAAATAAAGTTTTATAGTCACCTAATGAATTTTATTATATTTTCGGTTAAAAATAATTTTATCCGTTCAACTCAACTTATACCAAGATTAAATCCTGAGTAAGCTACTATTTAGTTAAGATGAACATATCATGATTACTATCTTTATTGTAAGTATCGGGGAATAAATGTAAGCGTGTCGTTGAGGCTCAATTATTATCAGTCGTGATGAACTGATGGGGGCTATTAATGTTCCTAGCGCTCGTTTGAATTGCGCTTAACGCTGAAAATAGGTTTAAGGATTTATCGACTACGGTGACGCCTGTAGCGGAACACTGCAACGCGATAATGCGTTGTAAAAGGCGAATTAAACGCGAACCACTTTTCAAAGCCTGATCCTTGTATAGTAGGATCACAGCCAGGAATAAATCAGGCTTCCATTATGCGATACATTAAATCGATAGGGCAGAATGTTTGTGTGCTAATATAAAACATGGCTCATCCGAAGTAACACAGCGTGGTAAATGCTGGGAAGCTCAATCGGTCGTACTGCTTTTATTAAATTATAAATACTCTGGCGCACAGTGTTATCGCTTTACCGCGCAGTCCACTGTAAACGCAAGCTCCCGTACGAACCAGTCGTCGACATTGTTTCGATACTGGATATTGTATTTATTCTTGCAATCGTTCCGTTAGAATCAAATGCATCACGATCTACCGCGTAGTTTGCGTTTACTCTTTAACTGCTGCTACGTGAAATCAGTAAATTGTACTGGCTATTTCATTCTAAATGGTCGATACACAGAAGCAGACTATATTTGTATATAGTCGGAAAAACATCTTTTCGAAAAACATCGTTATTGACAATACTAATGCACGAATCAATTCCACAAACTAAAACATTGAATCCGGAGCCAGGTGCCAGGACGTGCGCAAACTGTGATCGTCCTGCACGAATCACGTAGCCATACCTACTTAGTCTTCTATTGCAACTATGAACTCGACTTCAACTTTTTGGGTCAAGTTTAACCGACTCGTCAAGTCATGTTACACCAAGTGTAAATCCTCGTTGACATTAGTCAAGTTTACTGTTTCAAGTCGCTCATGCACTTGACTTGAAATATCCTTTTAACTTTCTTTAAAGTTTTAAGGGAAGTATTCATTCACATTAGTCAAGCTTACTGACTTCAAGTCGCTTGAAATCAATAAACTTGATCATATGCACCGGTTATTCACTTCACTTGAAATATCGTTTCAAGTTTCAAGGGAAGTAGAGAGTGTTGCAACTTTTCTTGCATTGAAATAATGCAAGTTGAATAGTGTGAATGTACGTACAAGAGTCACGAAGGGAAGCCAACTGTCTATTGTTCTTAAAAATTTTCAATAATTCATTCTTAATTTCGTGTTTTGTTATACACAAGTCAGTAAATACCACCTCCTATGACACCATTCTAGATATCTTAATCTACTTGCTTCACTCTTCAGCTGCAAGCACTCTCAAAAGTAACTTGAAGGCAGCTGACACTATCTAAACACCAACTTGAAGTCAGTATACTTGAATTCAAGCGACTTGAAGCCAGTATACTTGAATTCAAGCGACTTGAAGCCAGTATACTTGAATTCAAGCGACTTGAAGCCAGTATACTTGAATTCAAGCGACTTGAAGCCAGTATACTTGAATTCAAGCGACTTGAAGCCAGTATACTTGAGTTCAAGCGACTTGAAGCCAGTATACTTGAATTCGAGCGACTTGAAGCCAGTATACTTGAATTCAAGCGACTTGAAACCAGTATACTTGAATTTAAGCGACTTGAAGCCAGTATACTTGAATTCGAGCGACTTGAAGCCAGTATACTTGAATTCAAGCGACTTGAAGCCAGTATACTTGAATTCAAGCGACTCGAAGCCAGTATACTTGAATTCAAGCGACTTGAAGCCAGCAAGCTTGACTAACAATTTTTCAGTTAAAAATTTTTCAACGGGTAGCGATGAGCGCGTCCATCCTCGTTAGACAACTTAACCAACCCAACTCAGAGATGTTATTCGCAATTGAATCACTTCAATACACCTCGGCTTGAACCACCCTTCGATACTTGCGTTTCTGTACACCGAAAAAAATTAGTTCCCCCTTTCGTCTATCACAGACCACGCGCAGTAGACTACCTTCATCTGAAATGAAGAAAATGGCGCGACAGCCTGTATTATTCGCGGTAACCAGCTATTTAACAAGCCCCCGTGAAATTCGCGCAGCGCATTTCGAGCAGCCACGAAGAATTACGGGGGAGTTTCACCAACGCGCTAGACTCATTTCCGCGCGCAGCTCTCGGCAACGGGCCGCATTTGTGTCAAGTTGACCGTGTTTAATTTCTTTTTCCTCCCCGCGCGACCGTTGCGAGTTCTTCGAAATTGTTTGCCGCGCTGCAGCCCAGCTGCCGGGCGGGATGTGATAAATGTATCTTAACCGGACCGCCGGGCCGACGACGGTCATAGCGGCCTATGGCTTTGGCTAGGCCGCGGGTACACATCTGCGTCGGCCCGCGGGCACCGCCGCTATTTTGCATCGATTTACATAACGGATAAAACGGCCGGCAGCCAGGGCCACCGTTCCCCATTGTTGAAACCGTTTCTGAATTATATTTTCGGAGCCACGGCCACGCACCCGCGCTATATTCACATTCAAATATTTTCAGCAACGTCGCTTCGGTTGGATGCGCAACGTCAACTGGACAATGGCCTCGTCTCGGATTCGCTGGCCCCGCCATACGTGAAACGACCGGCGAACCTTCGTCCCTTCCCGAATTCTCTGCGCTCCCCGCTTCAGCGAAGTGCAACAGAGTTTCTCCTAAACCTTCGAACCTCGATTACACCGCGTGTTAATGTCTGTGACGTGGGCTGGGCTTGTGATACGAATACGATTAGTTTTTTTTTATCTCCGTAATTGTAAGTCGAATATCGTTTCCATGCTTGTACGAAGTTGAAAAGTCTCCGAGACTGTTGCTACGATTTCAGGGATTCTGACTGTTTTTTATTTCACATTGATAAATTAGTATGGACACTGGGGACAGAAAATTGAGAAATGTTTTCACATTACAGAGATGCAACTCGTGTAGCCTTAATATTCGTATTAATGTGGCAGGACAATGAAACTTTGATAAAGTCCATTAGCAACGCCTCGAGCCCGAAGTATTAATTGAATTAATTAATTAATTAAACTTCTCAGTACCTTATCAGGGAAATGCGTTTTTTATGTTCCTATCCGTGAGCATCGATTATTGTTTGGGAATCAAATTATGATACGACTATCTCGCTGATAATGGATATTCAATGGACTGCAATAATTAATCACCGGTTGCCGTTTAGAGCCTTAACAGAAACTACCAAAAGTGTCTATTACAAAATTGATAGCCAATCGATGTGACTGCGAATGGAACAGACACGCAGACAAAGCTCTTCCCCGGAGCACAGGGAACAGAGGCCAGCACTCGCAAGTTAGTTAGAAACGAGAATGGTCGACCGAGTAAAAATATTCCCGCTGATAATCGGTACTTTCGCTGCGATGGCTGAACGAGCGCGGATGTGGCAAAGCAAGCGTCCATAAGTTTGGATTAATTGTGTTCAAATATTAGCAGGATAGACGAGGATACGAGCCGGAGGGGGGTGGGGGGACAGTGAAATGTAGCGAAAGTAGCAGGAGAGAAAAACAGAGTGAAAGACCAATAGCAGCACGGTCGGGGCTGCGGCTGACCCGAATCCCTGCATGAAGCTCGCTCCGCGGGCTGCAAACCTGCTGGCGTAGGAAAAGCTTCGCTGGCGCTTCAAGGAAATGCGAGAAAATGCCGTGGAAATTCAGAAAATCCAGCAACCTTCTCCCCCCCGTTCTCCTTGCTACTTTCATTTCAGCCTGACGGATCGATCGTTACGGCGGCAGCGCGACGTCATTATTACACGCGTCATTCAAGCGGAAGCATTTCCTCCGATTGTCCCTGTTGCGCGCACCCTGCACGTCCACCCGAAGGCAGACTAATTTTCTGCCAATAACATACTTTGAGCGTATAAACATGGGGGATGCGCGCAATGGGAGAAAATGTAAACGGCGGTTGAAAGAGAAATATATACATGGAGGACACCCCCTCTTTTTTTAGCGCCGGGGGCGGCAGCGCTTTTTGTTAAAGGTCCATAATGGAACCTGCAATTTAAGTATATTTCGATTTATATATTTTTATTATAGCAATACAACTTTGAAAACTCAAAATTATAAAAATTAAAATGTTTAATATCTGGAAGCAGACCAGGGTTAAAATGTGATGCAAAGGCGAAATGTACGCCGTGCTTTGCTTGTACGATCATCAAAAAAACAGATTTTCCGTTTACCCCTCGAAATGATACACGGTTACCGATGCCCGTTAGGTTATACTTTATATTAAGATTTATTTATTATTGCTTCGAAAAATATGCTAAGTAATTCTGAACTCTACGCGTCATTTGTAATTATAGTATTTTGGTGGTAACCATAACCTCTCGGGTACTTAGGCTTGTATTGTATTGTATTCTTTATTTACTTTGAGTTTACATTTCTTAGGGTTCCATTATGGACCTTCAACAAAAAACGTTGCCGCCCCTGGTGCTAGAAAGAGAGGGGGTGTCCGCAGGGGAGGGGAGAAAGAGGGGCAGTTACGTCCCCTGGCATTTGAGAAAAAATCACTTACTTTTCATAACTGATCTTTATTAAGTTTATACTACAAAAAGGAATATTTTTAAATTTCGGTTTTAAATTTTTAAATAAATTGGCACTATAAAATGGGTTTAAAAAAGCAAGAGGGGTATATTTCTCTTTACCATTATCCCAAAGTTACCCTCCCCCCTGGAAAAAAGTCTCCGGACACCCCTGGAAAAAAAGGGGATGCTCCCATGTATATCTGCCTCTTTCCACCGTCGTCTACATTTTCGCCCATTACGTACTTCCTCCATGTTTACATGCTCGAAGATAACATATAACTAATTAACATTCTAGTCCCTCGCACAATAAAGTGGTACATCCAACGAAGCAATAGCAAAGATCCTCCACGCGTATGGGCGTGAAACGTTCAGTTTCGTGGGTGTACTCTTCGCGCACCGAATAGGTGGATAAAACGGCGGATAAAAACGAAAAAGAGTACAACTGTTTTAGCAATCGGTTATCAGTATCGATAGAGATTTCAAGATTGTACAGTGTCGCGCACGCTGGAGACGGGCAATGAGCAAATAGTTTCGATTGCAGATCCTCGAAACGACGTACGAGACAAAAAGAGAGTAAACAAATGGAAAATGCACTTTCGTGCCCCTTGGACGTATACGCCGCTGTTCCGTGGATTTTACAACGGCTGAAAGGAATCCTTCTAGCTCGGAACACGATATTGGAAAACCGAAAAGGGAAGAACGAGTGCGACGAGAAATGTAGAAAGGGAAACGAGGATATCGCGAGCAGTCGTTGCGACTGAAAAAGCGTTATAATTGCCGGTGTATACACAGCGTGATAGAAAGAATAGAACACATAAATGTCGCCAGGTTGCTCGACAGTGGGGAAAGTTATCGGGGATGAATATTGGATAGCTGCAAAGCTTTGCACGCGAAGAAACGTCTGAAAGAGCGACGCCCTTTGTTACCGCGAACATTTTCTGCTACTCTCGTTAATACATTCGTCGAGGGGCTCGACCGTAATGGCTCGAACAGCCATAAGAAATCCGTTTTTTCCAAGCGTCACAGAATAAATCCCATCGACGTTTCGATTTGAATGCAACGCGATAACGGAGCGCGGATTGTTATTAATTCAATCGTTGCGGGCTTAGTGCCGGGTGATTTATAATCCGGGCGTCGATTATTTCATCAAAGCTGCTTTATAATTTCGCGGAATAATACCGGCCGATATGGGGCCGCAATTTATACCGCGAAGAGTTCGCCGGGGCCGAGTGCTCACCTTTAATTCCGAACAATCCGCGTCTATAAATCAGAACGCGCGGCCGTTCGAGGTGACTTTACAGAGAAATTCCCTCGCCGGCCTTGACCGAAAATTAGGGACCAGCCAGCTCCGCGCGATTGCGGCTAGCGGTCCTCGAAGGTCGCCGTATCAGAGCTGGGAAACGGGAATCCGTGTCACGTTTCTCTTTAATTGGGTTTGTTTCGAACGTGTGCGGGAGCACGCTGAGGCTAGGGCCAAGCAAATGGCCCCACGTTCTCCACGGTTCAAGTACCCCACGCGAAGTGCTCGCCGTGGACGGGGCTGATCCGGATCTAACGCGGCGTATCTGCGTTCGCAACGAGAAGAGACAATGCCCGTTCACCGGGCACAGTAAATTCTCGATATCCTGGAAATAATACGCGCGGGTGGGGAGGCACGCGGCCACCGCGCCAGCGATTTTCAACGGTGCCCGATGTTCAGACGTTAACTGGTTTACCGAGGACGTTTTAACGCTATGCCGTACACAAAGCCGCGGCTGAAATTCCGCCGAACCCGGGCATTCGATTTGTACAGTAAATTTAACGATCGACTATGCTTTACTAATCTGCTGCGTTACTGTTACGGGGGATGGTGTAATCTGGGCGTCGGGTGCCATCTTCAGGCATTGCGGCTGTGGGTGTGAAGTGCGAGGAGAGTTTGTACAGCTGGGAGCAAAAGATACTGAAGACACGTAGATAATAGAAGATACTAGCTTCTTAGAGTAAAATAGAGAAAGCATTGAACCCAAAAAATGATTCACTCTTAAGGTCGAAGCCAAATATATTCGCCGGTGAATTCATTTTCCCGAGCAGCGATCGAGGAGAAACCAGCCACCACCATCTGACGATCGTGGATTTGTCAATTGGAATTGCGTGGTCCTCGAAGGGTATGGTGGAGTAACGGGAACGCTGCTCGGCTCCGCCTGAACGTAGCCGTATGGCTGTTATTTATTCGTAGCGTAATAGTGCGTTACGAAGCTATGCGTAGACCAATACGAGATGAAGCTATCGAGAAAGAATCAATCTGCTGGCCAATAAAACTCCTGATTTTTTCGAAGCTAAAGCACACCTATTCTGATGCGTGTAATTCTACGCTGACAGCTCGGTTTGGACTACACGCCAAAAGCTTGCCACCATCCCCACCACTTCTAGCTCACTCTTATTCTGCGAAAGCGGGAGCGAGTCAGAAAATGTTGAGAAAAGGAGGACCGAGGCAAGCAAACTGTGTGGTGGGAGAATATCCCTCACCAAACTCACCGACCAATATATTTGGGTTCCACCTTAGCTTCTTACAGTAAAATAAACAAAGCATCGAACCCAAAAAGATGATTCATACTCTTAGTCCCAGCATGAACTATGGAAGATGCTCTGATCAAAGTCAGATCGTAACTGTTTCAGAGGCAGCATTAATTTCTTCGCTCGTTTCAGAGAGCTTACGCCGTTGGGCGGTTAAACAGTGAGCACCACGCAACACGGAGCACACCAGACGCCCTACAAAGAATAAATGGTCTGCGGCACCAAATTCGCAGTAACTATTTTCCGCGTGCGCATACCAGCCGGGCGCCAAGTGGTTGACCGAGAACGCGATGCAACCACAATACGTAAAGCAACGGGGGCACGTGGACGCGCGCCGCCTCCCACGTACACTAACGCGGGGAACGTTAAAGGACCTGGAATTCCCTGGTGAACTCGCAGCACATTGCGGCTTACAACGGGGCCATCGACGTCGCCTCGTGAAAACTGTAAATCACCAACGCGCAACGATTCGCCGTATTCTCTCTCCCTCTAGCTCGGCACTGTCGCCGGGATTCAGAGAAGACAGGGCGGAGGAGGCCGAATATTTGAAATTTTAAATTCCACAAGTGGCAGCCCGCGATTCTCGCGACGAGTCTATTTCGGCGAGTCATGCCTCGTCGGCCAGGAACAGAGACGCGAGCACGGAGGCGGAAGAAAAGTTGGACGAATTTTGCGCGCCTAGCAATTACGGGATAGAGCAGATTTTGGATATAAGGGAGTACATGGTCAGGGCAGAGGATGCGCAGAGTTCTCCGCGAGTGACGTAGGACACGACTACGCCGTGCACACACGAACGCACGCCGTACATGGACCGCGTACGCGAGTTTCACGGCGTACCCGTTCACACAGCCCAGAAGAGATGGAACGAAATTTCCACGCGAGAGCGCAAGGCAAGAGTCGCAAGCACAACGGGAAATTCGCTCTCGAAAATTCTGTACACGCGTTCCCTGGAAATAAAAACAGGAGCACAAGGGCGGCCAGAATTTGAATGCAGGATTCTACAAACAAGGAATTCAGATTTTTTTTTACGGCCCAATTGGCGGGCGTAAAATCGCCGGGTGAAAGGAGGAAAGAGGGCGAGTGGCGAGATCGAAACGAGCAAGTCCGTTAACGGAAACGTGGCCCATCGGGGCGAAACAATGAGACGCGAGATTGCGCGTTCTTTTCAGTCCGCGGCGCGATTAAAGTTATGCAATTGCGAATGAATGAGATTTCTTTCGCGAAATCGACGGCGAGGTCCTCGAAGATGGATTTTTGCCGCGCCGGATTTCGAGGGACGGATTAGTAGACGGAGAGGAAAGAAATGGAATCTACATCGCGAGGCACGGAATATTGATTTTTCAAGTTGGCGCAGAAAAATTTGCTCAGATGTAGATGTGAAAGGAAAGAGTGGGAGCGCTACGGCAGGAATCCTGGGAATGGGACGATGTGATAGACAAACACAGCTGATAGCATTTCAAGCATCAGTTGCAATATCGAGGACGCGATCTGACCGTGTACGATGTTATACATTGCACACGATAGACACAGTAAATAGAATGCATTCGCGGATGCATTCCATTCATACATTAATTATACGTGTAAGACAATAAAGCAGAAATGCTGGACGCTCCAGTGGAATCAACATTTACCCCTGCAAAAGCTGGAATTCGTGCCACTTTCGTACGATAATTCCGCCTGCGTAACGGCACGGAACGATAACAAAATTTGACGTATTATAATTTCAAGACGACGCACCGAAGGCTGGAAGACTTGGAGGGATCAGTATGCCGACTTTCGTTTTCATTTTTCCACGCGGTGACCGCGGGGTAATATTATTTGCTCCGGTATTCTCGATAGGTACCGATATTGCGGTCGCGATAGCTCACACATTAGTATTCGCTCCTTCTACATGCGCGATACCGAACACCTCGTATCGGCTCATTTGCATGCGGACCACCAACGGTGCTATTAAAATCAATACCAATTCGAATGCGGTCAAATACCTTTCGCCTATCCGTCGTCGGTTGTGAAGCTGAAGCCGATGAAACATCAACTCGGCTCATGTACTCGCCAATCAAGCCACGTTTGTCTCGTGAATCATTAAAAACTCTTTTTACGCATTCCTGTCGATCTGTCACTGAGAATTGTGTTTAATATCCTCATTGATGTTAGATGTCAAGGAAAATTGGTGGTTAGGTGTACCGACAACCCCGGGTTAACCCTCACTTAAGGGGGGTGCCTTATTTAAGACACTAGGAATAAGGTGATATTTGGGAATTTTTTTCTAAGAAACTGTTGAACCGATCTTCTTCAAACTTTCAGGGTATTTTAGTCCATATTCAAAGAATAAAAGTTAATTTTTGCATTACAAAATGTTCGGTAGAAAAGGAGATATAGGTATGAACACGTTTGTTAGGACTCGCGCGCCGGAGTTGCAAATTGCCGATTGTAATGGAGGCTCCATTTCTTCTATAAAATAACAAAAAAAACAAGAATTTTCTTATTTCTAGTATAATTAAATTGTCGATGAACCTAACAAACGAAAAAAAAAGTTAAAAGTTGGCAAATTGGTGAGACTTGAAAGAAAAAGTTACGATTCTGCCCCAAGATATTTCGTACTATTTATGGAAATACATAGAGTTGTTCGATTCAATTTATTTATCAATGTCTTAGGTTCATCGACAATGTACCTAATTATACTAGAAATAAGAACATCCTTGGTATTTTTATTTCAAGGAAGAAATATTCTATAGACATATTGGTTATGTTATTTTTTATATTAAGCCTAGGTTAATATGTTCTGTCTTCCTTTCCTATATTATTTTTTCTGTATTATTTAAAACTAGGTTAAATTACCGTCTTAGGTTAAATTGAAAAACAGTCCCGGACTGAACTTCGCCTTTGCTTTTGTCGTCGTTTACCTTCTCTTTGTTGTCATCTGCTTATGTTGTGCAATAAATACGTTTAATAATAATAATAAAAATCAGGCCACCATTAAAATCGCCAATTCGCAACTCCGACGCGCGAGTGCTAACAAACATGTTCATATATCTTCATTTCTACCGAACACTTTGTATCATAAAAATTAATTTTTATTGTCTGAATGTGAACTAAAATACCCTGAAAGTTTAGAAAAGATCCGCTCAACAGTATCTTAGAAAAAAATTCCCAAGAATCACCTTATTCCTAGCGTCCTAAGTAGGGCTCCCCCTTAATAGAGGACTGATGTTACGTTCATCACCTTCGTCCTCCAGAACCACCTACACTCTGTTCCAGACAGAAAATGTCCGAGAGGCATCAAGGTATTTTCCTCTTGATGCCTCACAATACACGACCTAATCACACCATATTCCTTCCAGAAAAAGTAATAAAACTCTCGTTCCCCGTAGGTTCCCACGACCGCCCTTTCCAACCACCCGTGCCACAAAAAAAGCAACGGAAGGTCGTATAAAGGATCGTCTCTCGAAACGATACGCCTTCCTCATCGGCGCATAGCGGAGCACACGCCGGTTACGCGGCGAAAGCCAACAACGGTTCGCTGAAACTAAAACGCGTTCCGTGTAATTGTTTCGCCATCAAGAACTCGTATCCGTCGAGCCTCCGTCATCAACAGCGGTCCGCGCGCGTGGCAGCCCGATCCCGATCCCGAAAAATACTCCACCCTTCCGTTTTTTTTTTCTCCCCCCATCTAGCCGGGGATCCAGTGGACTGGACGAGCGCGCGAAAATGCATCTACGCGAACATCGAACTGCATCAAGTAGATTGCTCTATCGATCCCCGGTGTCCGAATGCGCGTCGCGACGGAACGAGCGCTCGTTGCCGCCGATATGGAAACGTTTACTTTGCCAGGATTTTACGCGGGCGACGAAGCCCGGCTCCCATCGCTAGTCGGCGAACTAGAATTCCAACGGTGGGCTGGTGAATCGTATTTGCCGCGGGGAGTACTACCGGCCCGCGATAATTGGTACCGATCATCGGAACTACCGGTGACAATTATCGAATACACCGAGGCAGGAGGTGCGAGCAGCTGTCTGCCGATGGTAGCTGGCAGCAAGCAGGATACACCCCTAATCACACGTACCATTAAGTCCGACTGTAGATGGATCAGTTCTAATCCCGCGCTCTAGACGGAATTTGTACCGCGCACGGAAACACATTTATCCGCGCGCGCGGATATTCGACCTTATCAAACTGTTAACAAACAGTATTCGCCGCGCACGCGGCAAACCCGGCGCATTAATCCCGCGGTGAGCCGAGGCAACCGGATGCTCAGATTTCTGCTGCGGCGTCTCGTTTGATAATTTACAGAAAACAATGACGCATTCTCCTGAAATTCTAATGATGGAGCAGGGCAGCTAGTGTTCCCATGGCCAGACGTGACACCACCTTGGTTCGGTTATGTTTGCACGACCGCTCTGACCGCTTCCTAGCATCTACCATCTACTACTGCGGACTGTTATTCCTAAAAGCTCTGGAAAGCCTGGAGATTCGATACATTTCACCACTCACAAAGGAACATATCGAGCCTGCGCCGATTTTGATGAGACTTTGCCGATTTTCAGAATAGTGAAAAATATTTGACACTTATTTTTTGTGATTGGCAATCATCTATATCGAAGAAGGGGTAAGAGAGCCTAAGCTTGGTGGTGGAAAACATGTTTCTCGAAATTTTCTGAAAGCCGAGCAAGGGCTGAATTCGTGTTTAAAAAATCGACACTTCAGAAGAAACTTTGTTCTATGCCTAGTAGTTCTTGAGATATCCCAGAAAATATGTGTTCGACCCCCAACTTTAGGGGTAGTTTTCACCACTTCAACGTGGACGATATGTTCCCGTGTCAGTTCATTACTAATTCAAAATTACTTCGTTCCAACGGAGTCAGTACGATCAGTGTCAACTTTCAATTCCACCCATCAGTGCCGCCTTATCGGTTTCGGGGGCCCTGAAGAGAGCTCCATAAATTATTCTAAATTAAACGAAGTGAAAAATACCGGGCTAAACGCGAAGTGAATAAGTATTAAAACAATTAAATAACTAATATTAAACGTGTGGCCCATTCCACGAAAAAAGGGCCTCATTTTAAAATCTAAATTTTAGTGTATTCGTTATTTCCTTTCCATCACAGTTGCAAAGGCCCATTTCCAATTTTTTTCTAGCTTTTAAAACCCTACTTTCTTTTCATTTTCCATTTTTTAACCGCCCCCTGAGCTCGGGCGCCCCGAGGTGGCTGCCTCTTTCTCCTCCAGGTCAAAACGGCACCCATTCATTGTGACCTTCCGAGGAAACGTTTCCTAATCATTCCCCATCGTCGCCGAAGGAATGAAAAGAACGATCCAAGGGACAGTTGGGCAGAATGATTTTCTGCCTGCAAGAGCCCCAATAACGGTGAGGCTAGAAACGAAAACGATTCATCAAACGCGTAATTCCATTCGGCGAGTCATCCCTCACGTTCGAGATCGCGCACGGAAACTCCGCATACCGTTCTGCTTAATTCGTTCATTGACACGGGCCGCTATCTTCGTGCAGAGGCGGGCATCTATCACCGGCTGGTATTCGAGTGCAGATATATAATGACGGATCGTCTGCGTCTAGTTCCGCGTATAATTCTCTCTGGTTCATCGTACATATGACACAATTTCCCGCCCTCTCTAGCAGCCGGAGAAATCCGGATGCGGGATTGTAGCCAGTCGCTTTGTGAAAGCCACCGAACCCACCGCAGATCCATGACCATTCCAATGTGCCCTGGTGCCAATCTTCGTGCATTAATATCATTCACCGGCCATCATTCAATTACGCGAAGGGATTCGCCGCGCCGTCACGCGCCACTACCATGCTCGCCATGAACCATCGAGCCTATTCAGTATGGATACTATCGGGCACGGTACACTCGCCCGACTTAGCACACCATACGATCAGACTTGCCATTTCTTAGATCTCCACTAATTCGACGGAGTACTTTTTACTTAGATCAAAGCGATCGTGATCGAACACAATTCTCAAAAGTACCGATACACTTGTCAGTAGTCGACTTAAGTGAAGCAAAAAGTGAAGCACAGTGAAATTAAGTGAACAAACGATATCGCTTCCGAGTGTATGATAACGAGTATGCTTGTTTTCATATTTGAGAATATATTTTCACGATGCTCCCAGGACGACTCAACGATGAGTTCTTTTCACTAGCGTCAATGTTGTCGTTTTTTATTTAAAAGCAGAACGGACAGGGAAGACGAAGGGGATGCTACTACTTTCACCCCCTCGAAGGAAGCATTCCAATTGCCGTTTCATTCCATTCGAGCGAGCAAAACAAAGAAACCGGTTCCGGGGACTCGCCGTCTCGAAATTAATTGTCCCCCTAGCAAGGAATTATTTAACGAATCGATGTAGTTTCGCTGGGGTCTCGGACGTCCAGCAGAGATCCCCGATTACGGGGGGGGGGGGAATCTCGAAATTTCTCAGCTTCGACGTTATACTCGACGGTGTATAATGCAAGAAACGAGGGGAGCATTCAGCGTAGACAAGTCTAAAGAAAGCGCGGAAAGGTTTTATGGGTACGCCGTTTTCTCTGGCAACAGTTTTCCCTCCTTTCCCTTAGTTAAGCTGCACGTCTGAACCGTAAATGCGCACAAAGACCGCGCACACGTACGTGGGCACGCGTGAACGTAACAATGGAGGCATGTTGGCAACGAGGCTACCAGAAAGATACGAACATTCGCCATGCCAATTGGCACGTTCCTTTTTTCGAGAAAGACATACATATTTCGAGTCCCCCTGTCAAGTATGTCGTTATTTCTGCTCTCCGTTTGCGACACGAGTTTTTTAATTAGTTTCGAAAATGATACGTCCTATCGCAACTCCGCCTTAGCGCCTATTTTCAGCAAGCAAAACACGCCTGCAGAGGGGAAAGAAGCGTAGTAGCCTTTTCGTACTTGGGGCATAAACATTTCGTCTCATTTCGTTATCATCGATCTGTATTTCGCGCATAAAGCTCTTTGATACGCCCTACGTGAGGCGGATGCGCTCCGAGTGCCACGAACCGAGCCGAACCGGTATAAAACACGATGCCTCGTTCCTATCTGTTTCCTTAAAATGATCGTTCCACTTCCGAGAGATACTAAGCGCGTTAACGATCGAATCGGTGGAAACATTTACTTTCGAATAAATTAGATGAAATTTCCGTTGCTATAAAATTATAGCGAAGAGATCGTCGTCATTATTAGGGCCTTCTGCGCGTTGGAAGCTTTTCTAGTGGCGACCCACGATCCAACGGCTTCCAAGCCTTTAAAAGTTTCTTCGGGAGTCTTCTTAATAATTCCTGAGCCACTTTTCACAGAGCGGAGGCAAGGCAATTTTTTATAAGCGTCCCCTTTTGTAGCGGCATAATTAATTCAAGCTTCGGTAGAATTGAAAATCGAGTTTCACATGTTACCCGTTTGTAATTGCGCGACGCATTTCTGTAATGAATTTTAATCGTAAACTCGACGCCCGAGAACCACTCCGTCGAAATACAAAACTCGAGGAAAAATCCTGAAAATTTATTATTCCACTTTCCAGCAAGCGAGCCTGGAGTTGTTGTTCATCGATCGTACTTATAAAAGCCACTCGTCTGACAAATTCAACGGAAAATCAGCTAGAGCATAGCGCGCGATTACAAGAAAATCGGAGGGCCGATTTATTATTTCCTTTAAGCGAATTCGAGTGTGGTTGGCCGTTTCCGTTGCGGCTAAAACTCGCTTTAAAACCTGCCCGCACGAACCACAAGAGTATTATAATATAAATTATAAAAGGGGCCACTTTCTGCTCGGGGGTACTACCTGTTTCACGAAAGTAATTTAAATTTCTCTTTGGTCGTTACATCAAATGCCGCGGAGATCACAGAAATTAAGGGTGAAAAACTTGCGAAGTTGGACCGTAGTACGTAAAATACGTAACAGATATAAGTAATAACATTTGATAAAAAAAAAACGCTTAATAGAGAACGGTAAACCAAATGGCAATGAATTAAAAGGCAATGTAATCTAGAGACTGTACAGTACAAGAGAAATTCAGACATGCAAATCGACGAGGGATATTTTTATACAGTTGACGCTTACGATCTAACAATATTTAAATACGAAAGCATTTGAATAACAGAGGGTCGGATAATCCAGGTTCCTCTGCATTTCCTTTTGTGATTCACCTGTCAAATCGACTACACCGACATCACAGTAGAACTGTGTCGATCTATCAAGAAAATCCTTTCCTATTGTATTTTTTTTTTATTTTGTTTTCTTTCCTTTCTTGTCCTTTTCTTTTCTTTCTTTCATTTTTCTTACCTCCCAACGGCTTTTTAGGTTAGGTTGTAGAGCAGCAGTTAATGCTGAACCTCGCCTACTCGCCATTGTAATTTAATTTAATTTAATTGTAATGGTGCAATAAAGACATTTAATAATAATAATAATAATAATAATAATTGTCGGAACCTCGCGCATCAGCCATTACGTATTCTAATGCAAAGACGAGAACAGCGAACCACTGGAAATACTCGTTCGATACAGCATCCAATTTTTCCGAGAGCTTTAAGCGCAAGTAGTAACGAGCACGTTTGATCCGACCACGAGGAAACGGCGAGGCTCTTCTTGTAGCGGTTCATGAAGAGCGCCAAACTTAAATTCGTAGCCGGGCACTGGACTTTGTAAGTCGCAAGGGAACCGGCTCGTCGAATGGAACTTCTCTAGTGGCCCTTTCGTGTTGGCTCCGCCCGATAAACGGACGGGGCTGTGTACATAGAAGCGAGAACGGGAAGGAGATGAGAAGAACAGAATGGGGCATGGGAACGAAAATGGACGAGGAAGGAAGAGAGGTAAGAGCCACGAGGAACCGGAATTAAGGAGTACCACGTTACGGTCTGGTCCGGTCAGTTTTCCCGATCGGACGATTATACCTTCGTGTCGGCAACGTATCGATCGGTAATGGCTGGTGGTCGCAGTGAGCATGGAAACTCGTAAAACTTCCCATCGTGCAGGCGGAGGTTGGCCACGGGAGTCGAGCGATCTTTTTTTCCTTACGCGAGGAACGTCGGGAACGGACGGGCACGCTTTGCCAGGCTTTCCGGCGCTGTTTAACTTTTTCATAAGCATTCCCATCGGCGCGAAGCGTTATTTATCAACGGCGAGGCGTGCCGCGCGATAAGGGGTTCGGACGTTTAATGGGCATCGATACGCAGAGGAATTGGTGATTTTGATTTCGAATTATGTCCTTTGATACTACTGACAACTCGTCGCGCGTGCAACGCATCGAACGGGGCTCGATTGTACCGCGTTTAAAATCACCTAATTTTCGGCCGGCTTGCTACATTTCATCGGCCGCCTCCGCGCCGCCGCAAATAACGGTAATTTGGCCGGGTAAACGTCAGTCAGCGCGGTCCAGAAAATAATTATTCGGCCAGCCGTCCGTTCGACGACGGGATATTAAATATGAATTTACCTCTGACGCCCCACTGCCGCCAGGGAATCCATCATCGGCGATTTGCTAAATTTTCAAATGGATAATGCGCACGGCCAGTGACGTATCAGGAGCCCGGTGCCAATGCAGAAAATTAAACGGGGCCAATCGGCCGCGTGGTTAATTTTCCACGAGCCTGCAATTTTCTTTTACAGAGCCACTTTTCGTTTCTCCCCGCGCAATGGGAACCACGAGTGTCGGTGCACTCCGCGGAATTTGCACTCTGTGAACTATTACGAGTTACGGAGTGGAGAATTTAATTGTTTCTTAATCTTTGATTATGTGAAATCTTAGCGGGAGTAAACGAACGCGAGGAAGATGAATTTTTGACGCAGGAGGTAGGTATGAGTCATTAGACAAGCATGTTACATGTTACATGTAGAGGAAAAGGTGGTATAATGGCCCTCTGCTGGTATTTCAGCCACCTCCTGATTTTCATATTGTAACAAAAATATCTAGCGACTAATAGTGTCATCTGCTGCACATACCACTTAGGTACCTACTACTCTAGATCTCTAATGTCACCCAAGAATGACTTTCTATGAATTTTGTTAGGGCCATAATACCCTCAATTTTCTAAAAGTTCCAAAAATGAGTTATTTTTATAATACATGTTAAATTCAATTAAATCGTTTTACCTTTGCTTCCACATTTGTCACGCATAACCTTAGTAGTTTACCTACAATTTTAAATAAAAACTTAAAGCAGTGTAAATAATAAATCAATATTTAGAAATATATATAAAAATGGGGACTATATTACCACCCCTTCCTCTAACAAATTCGAACAATCGAGGTTCGCGCGTGCAATCGGCGAGCCATGGTACAATCAATTGTAACGAACCTATCACATTCGCTTGAATATCATTATCGTCTAGCGAACCATGCTCGCGCGTACATCTCGAGACCTTTGAGTGCACACACTTGCCGCGCATTCGTATAATTCCGACCATCACGCGCGTCCACGATCTCACTTGCAAATTCGCTGGTGATACTTGTGCATGAACACCGGTTATTGCGACTGGAACATCGCTCGATCTGGAACGCCGCGGCGGCGAGGGTTTCGAACCGAGAACACTCCGTCAAACAGCGAAATTGCGAAACAGTTTTAAAATATTAGCAACGACGATATCGCTTGGCCGTGCGAACATCAGGAACAAGCTTACAGAAGACACCGGCAACGGTCACTTTCCCTCCGCAAATATTTATCGCACAACTCGGGCAGAGATGTCTGTAAGTAAGCTGTCTTTGAGGAAAAGGTTAAACAGCGGCTGCACAGTAACGTCGGTTAATAATAAACGAGTGTACTTGCTCGTGCCACTTAGACGATCTAAGCTGCAAACTGGATTAAAACGAATAAGTCGCGGTTACGGAATTGCGATACGCTTTTTTCTTAACGACATTGCGAAACAGCCGTTTGTCTGGCCCACCTGTGCACCTATATCTACGGGGAACAGCCGCAGGAGCGGGGATTTTCCTGAGCCTCGAATAACGAGACGAACTTTTTTTTCTCCGTCCTGCCAGCGCCCGCCTTCTTACTTCCTCCTTCGACCCCACTCCACTCCGTAGACCGCGAGCAAGATGTTTGCAGCCGGTTGCGAGCTAGGTTGCCCGTAACGCTTCGCCATGGAATGCGACTCCAACGTCTGTTCTTTAAGACGAATCGTCGAGATGGATGGAAAGGAAGTTCTCGAGTGGATGCAAATGGTAAAACAGGGGTATTAGCCAGCCATTTCTTGGTGGAAGTTGCAACGATCGATGCCCCGCGAAGGGTTGAATTACAGTTACTGGCAATTGAAGCAAATTCCGTGTAAACTTCGATAATTCAGCCGCGATAGTAATCAGAAATTCTCCAGCTCCGGGCAGAACAATAATTACTAAAGCTATCCGGTAGAACAGGATAGTCTAGCAGCTCGCGTTTCAAGCGTAGCGCAAAGTAAACCATTTCCGAGGCTTCGATTTCCAGACGATCGATTTCGAATATTCGTCAAACAGGCGTCTACTCGTCGCGAATGTGCGTCCTATCGTGCCCCGAACATCTCCGGAACTGCCACCGCGAAAATTAATTACCCACTAAAGATCGGTAAACTTGCAACGCAATCGCCAGATATTAGTGGCGCACGAGTGGCAAGGGAGCCTTATACCGGCGAACTATTTGTCAGAAATTCCTCAATAAAAGGGAGCCGGCGTAATTAATCTTCCGTTTCGCGGGCCTAATATCTCTGTGTCTGCCTAACGAACCAAGGAGGGGTTCAACGGCACGAGCGGGGGGGGTGAAATAAAAGCGAACGTAACGTCGATGGGGGCTTCGTCGAACCGAATCATTGCCTCTTGGTTTCTCTTCGTGCCAGCGCGATACTGGGGGAGAATACGCGCGGCTCAAAGAAATCGTGGTCTGAAATACGATATGCCTTCGAGGTGCATGCATTTATTCAACGCTGCTCGGGCAATCCCGCTTGGCAGGAAAAGTGTTACGAGAAATGGATGGGCCAATTTTCTATTTCGCAGCGCCCCGGGCCTAGCGCAGCCACTATATTCCTATATTATACATCTAGATGCACGTTATTCGTGTATAGACGTACGTACGTTCACCGGAAAGTGCACGGAAGGAAATTTTCAGATGAGCCGCACGCGTGAATCGCCAGAAATCGCGGGGGTGGGAGAGATGAAGGTGTTGGTTACGTCAGGATGCCATTGATTCAGTTGAGATGATACATAAATTATTATAAATCCTCTGTGAACATCCATGTGCAACCCATATCGTAGCATTGAAAATATATTACTGTAATTTTATTATCAAATTTACGGCATCTTTCTCCTGTTTATCCTGTTTTTACTAGAATTCTCTTCCTTTGGAAATTCGTTCTCTGTCCTCTGATATGCTGAACCTCGCCCATTTGTCACATAATTTATGTAATTTGTGGTGAATAAAGTCGAATTATTATTATTATTATTAATATTAGTTCTTCTTATTATTATTATTATTATTATCAATGGGAAACCCTTTAGACCCTTTATTTGTAATAATTTCGTTATTCTCCTTATTCCTCTCCCTATTTCCAATCGATTTCCGAACGCAAACATTCAGAAATGAACTGAGACGAAACCTGGGGAATAACAGAGTATCTATTCATCGATTTCTGCCAGTAAAAGTTTTGGAAGTTCATCGCCCATCGAAAGTTCGTTGGCTGGATATTTCAGGCTCTCGCGCTTTCCAGGTGCGTTCGAAGAAGGAATTACGAGGATACACATAAATTGGCAGACTTTATTAGAGCCGGTTGGTACGTCTCGCAATTTAGATGCCGTCGGGGGCGAATTTCCAAGGGATTGGTCGTTTAACTTACGGCACGTAAACCCGGCTTGATAACGGAAGCGTTTACTAGCTGACCTGGTCATCGGAAGTCCACCGCGGCACCAGGAACATTGCCAGCAGGAGTAAATTGTTACTTTGTCGTCGATAAAATTGGTTCCGCAGCGTGAACCTGATAAGGCGACAATGGCACACTTACTAAATTGAGATGAGCTTACATCGGCGTTGATTTAGAAGGATCTAAATCTCGGCCTTTCTTCTCTCTCCCAGCGAACCCCGATAGACCACTGAAAGCGCAGAAAATCGGGTATGGGTTTGTAGCAGGCAATAATACCGAAAATATTTTGCAAGTATTCTGTACGAGGTGAAAAACATAATTCCATCGATAATGTTCGTTTTATGAGGCCACTTATAGGAGCTGCTCGGTTACTGTTGGCTACTTCAATAGAAATCTCCTTGTGCCGCCTTGCGTTTAAAGTAATTTTAATTAGCATTCTCGGAAATTAATTAACAATTTGCGGGCGAAATGCCGCAGAATTCGCAGCAATTACCCGGCACATATTATAATGCCGCCATCTGTCCAATAACCAGCTGTGCACGCTAGCTGGCTGGAACTTCGGCTTTAATAGTTTCGGAATAAACGTCGTGCCGGCGTCAAACCGGCTAGCTGTTAAACTTTATACACTCCGTTTCCCGATGCGTGGGGAGCACAGTTTTACGAGTGGCTCGACTGCCACGGATTAATGTCTGTCCACGTTACAGCGAGCCAACCTTTTTCTCATCGCGTGCAACGTTTGCAGTGGACGGTGTGCTGGGATGGTCGTGGACCCTGCCATATACGCACCTACGTACAGCCCTGAACGGGTGTACTTAAAACGTTGCCAACACCAGCGATATTTTAATGCACGCCAATAGCCTGGCGGTACACTTGAAGCTAAACAACGAATCGCAAGAGGAATCTGTGATATTGTTACTGCGGCGGGGATAACTTGTTTCCCAAACGATCCAACTTTTTCTTTCGCCCCAACCATCTATTTATATTTGCTCGGTTGTGTTTCATTAGTTTCGAACCGCGGCGGAACTGGCTCTCAAGGTACACACGCCATTAAAATCACATCAATCGAAAATTAAATCCTCGACTACGTTACGCAGACCGCTCTACGTTCGGTCAAACAGTGGGTAACGCCACCGTTCTCGGCTGTGTGCACGTTCCGTATGTAAACACGAATGGAAATATGACGGAGATACCGTGCAAGAGTGGCGGTTGAAGGGGATGTAGCTACAGGCGGGACGCGTAAAACGAATTTCGATCGATACGAACGGTGTTTCGAGAGAGGCCCACCCACGGTCGCCGTCTCTTTCTCGTCCGAAACTGGAAAAGTTCACGCCTTTCGACAGTCGGTCCCTGTCACGGGAATAATCGAACGATCACGCGGGACTGACGCGCTTGGGAACGATATGCGTCAACTGGTTCTTCTCGTCGGTAGAATGGTGAAAACGTTACCCTGTAACTTAATTGATGGTACTGTGTTTGATCAATTCGTGCCACTCAAAAGTTCGTTTGCTGCGAACCTTGTTTCCCCGTTGTGCCGCGTTATGCCGTGTGTATTTAACAGATGCTGCAGGTAACGTAGTATTTAAATAATAATGCATTTCAGAATTTACACATTTTTAACTCGAATAAACCGATGTTCGATGGGAGGAAAAAAGTCCTCTTCACGGTCCTCCTATTCCGCTATGAATAAATAGATATTTTTACTTACAAATTTTTTTTATAGTCTCGAAAGGTGATAGACTAAAGCTACAAACAATATTGCAATATTTGTTTCTTTGTTTAATTCTCGAAAAGTTAAGTTTTCTTCAGCCTTCACGTTAGGAGTACAGACGAAGTGAAATAGCCCCGTGATAAGTCAGACACGACTATTACGCTACGTAATTACGCCGCACCAAGTTCGACCATGCGAACGATAATAAAGTCGTTACAAATATATGAAACTACGAGGGAGTTAGACGACAGTATATGTAATTTACATAGACTGCAACAGACATCAGTCAACTGAATTTTTATTGGCTTTAATTAGAATAGATCTACCAACTGCTCCAGTATATAGTACCAGATCGTATCATATTCTTGATTCCTTGTAGACCCCGTCATTCCTAGTTCAGTCACAGCCTACTGTGTTATTAAATCAGATCCTCTGTCAATGCCTGGCTGGCTGTGTTAAAGTTTAATGAGATGTGCATAAACGTATTTGAGTTTAATCAAATTTATCAAAGTTTTATCAAAGTCTGGCAAATGTTATTTAGTTGCAGTGGAGTTTAATTAAATGTAACGACTTCCTTTCATGTTCGATGGTAGGTACCTCGCGATATCAAGAAAAGTGTGGTTCAGACTACTCCCATTTGATTCGAGTTAGCAACCACGAGTGAATATTGCACGGCTCTGATGAAGTCCAGCCGGTTGCTGTGATGTCTAAAAATATATATCTTCTTTATTTTTCAACGATGTTTTAGTAAATTGAACACAATTTCTGACTCAGCAATTCCATGTTCCACTAACTGTGCCGATGACATGTTGCGTGCCGAATCGTCCATTCGCGTTCCACTGGGATTATATTTAATCCTTTTAACCGTGTCAATATAATCTCATAATGCAGTCGTGAGTTATGCGATAAGATTTCGCGAACGATAGTGTGTAATTTTGCGAATTGGCAAACGCCTCTGCCTTTGTTGCTGAATCGGTGAAACTAAGTTGTATTTACAGATAAAGAATACTTTTATTATAACGCAACGTAGTGTAAATATGGAACAAACAGGAGCGTCCGTAAGTTGCCGCTCGACAGCGACGAAGAAGAGGCACGAGTGCCAGAAGGCGGAGGCGGATGGTGCTAAATGAGAGTAATTATGAGACAAGTTTTAACTACCCCGTCGGTGGACAATGCATTATCCTTCATTGTGCCTCGCTATCTTTCTCCTTTAAATAAGCTCTGGCAAGTGGCTCCTCGCTAAAAAGAGCTACCGGGAATGCGAAAGGGGACAAAGGGAATGCATTTCCGTCGCTCAGCTTTTTTCCAGTTTCCTGCCTAGGAGAGTCCTAAACGCCTCCGTATCTAAAATACACATTCAGCAGTGACAGAACTCGGAAGGACATTTGCGAGATTTTTCAAACCTCCAAGCATAAGAGTCTTCTTCGAGCAAATCACAACTGGGCCTAGTTATGCAGAAAGCTACCAACCCTCGATGATTTCAAACTGAGTAGATTTAATTTGAAGATTTTAATTGTTAGAGAAAAACAGAGATGGATGAATAAAGATAATTTTTTATTCGTCGTGAGTTTCAACTTCAGCGTCGAATAATTTTTATAACTTTAACCGTAACTTTAACTTTATTCCAAGAATTTTCTTGCGAGCGCGTTCGAGTCGCCGAGGACCCGAGTTAACTTTATTCGACACATGACGAATAATCTTTTAACTTTCATTCGTCATTCGAAATTTATTTAAATAAAAATTTTCCCCACCTCTGACTGCGTTCACCTAATTTTTAGTGATTTCGAGGGTTGGTAGCTTTCCACATAACCGACCCCAATCGTAACCATTGAAACGGTAATTACATTAAAAAGATAATGGCTCCTCAAGGGTGAAATAAATCAGTCTAACCCGACTACTCGTATACCGGACACGTGTCTACTCATTTTCGCATTAAATTCACGAAAAGAGATTAGATTGGAATCGCGAGACCAGTAGCTTCTCCTTATAAAGGCCTCCCTCTAGGAAAATCTGCTTATCGCGCCGCAGAATCTACGCCAGCACGCCGATGGCACGGCCAAAGTACAGAGTCAGTCGCGACGTTCGAACATTGGATTTGGTCGGATTACTCGACGAGCCCGTGCCATAGCGCGACCGCGCGCTGGTGAAAAGTGACTGGCGTGCAGGCTTCGAGCAGGGGAGGTAGCGAGGGGCGAGCGAGGGAAGGGTGGTAAGTAGGACGGGACGGAGAGATGTCAATTTATCCTGGCTTTGTTTACGAGCGATGCCCCGAGACACACCGAGAGGGACCTCGTCGACTGCGAGAGCCTCTGTCTCGCTGGGGTAGGGAAACAGAGGGATGGGGGAGGGAGGGAGAGGGGGGGGAGCCCGTTAATCCGGGCAAAAGACCAGTCGACGGCTTGGCATTCGTCTTTTTGAAGGGGGCTGGCTCGAAGTTATATCGGTGTCCCGGTATCCAGGGAGCGCGACCTACCCCCGACTAGGGTATACATAAGAGGGGGCGAGCGTTCTTCTTCCAAGAAAGTCAGTGATAAGGTGACGGCGAACGGAGGCAATGGTCTGCACGGGAAAAAGAGGTCGTCGACGTCGTTGTTGTCGTCGTATCCTAAACTTCAGCAGCGCGTCGCCTACGCCAGTGTTACGGCCACCGCGAATATCGGATATTCTATTGAAAATAATTTAACGACCTTCCCATTGGCCCGCCTTGCATTTTTTTCCCCCTCCGCCAGCAGCGCTCCCATTAAACTATCGATCATCGATGGACTCTGGGGGGTAGAGAAGGAAAACTTGCTGATTTAAATAGTTTATTCGTGTAGAGGGTATTGTGACAGACGGTCCCGAGTAAAAAGGGGAACATTGGACGTCGACGTTGCCGAATTTCTTTTAACGGGATTGAAGGAGCTTGTCGAAAGTATGTTTCGTCGAAGTGGGCAGGCACGGTGTCTGGTATCTTCTGATAACGGAGCAATGATAATGGGCGCACCTATTAATTAAAATCGGTGATTTACGGTCTCGTGAATTTTCGCCGGCCCTCGGCTCGAGTATCGAATTACGTTGGAGCTGTCTTCGTGTTGCCGGGTATCGCGAAAATTTATTTCAGAATTATGAGATTAATGAGGAAATGCAACGTCCAGGCAACGCTCAATGTTCCGGAATTAGTTAATTAGCGGCTGGTCAGATGAAAAAGTTCCCGCTGCGGTGGAGGAATCGAATTATGCGCCTCTCGACCGTATAACTCGTTGTTGATTTTACCTGAATACCCTAGCACACTGTTTATTTAATGTCCCACGCCAAACGCGCGCGTTCCCCGCTTATCTGCTAGCAGCTGACATTGGGGGCACATTATATCATCGCTCGCGAGAAATTTCGGAGCTCCTTCTTTCATAGATTAATAGTCGTCCTGAGGGGACTTCTGTACAATTATTGTGTGTAGAATTGGGTAGGTGTTTCGAACGAAGAAGCAAATTTAAGACGCATGATACTAAGCGTGACATTTAAAGTAATTTAGGTAATGGAAAAAATCACTTAGCATTCAAATACAATGAAAACATCACGGATAAATAATGCGCCCAAAAATCAGACGGATCTCCAAGATCCAACGCGATTCCAAGAAACGAGAGGCGGCCCCGTCACACGGGAGGAGAAAAGTTGGACGGACGTGAAGCGTGGATCGTGACTGGCGATAAAAAAGATTAAAGTTGAAGCAGTTTGGGAGATTAACTGTAACGCGAAATTTACTAAAACTTTTCTCGTCGTCCTCTTCGATCCGTATTAAGTCGACAACAAGCCGTGATAAAAACACGGGACGGGAAACGTTGACGGGCGATCGGGGGCCGCCCTTCTTTTTGGTCCCGAAGATGTTGAGGAACTTTTCAGCCCTGAGATGAAAGCAGGCGAAACGACATGCGAGCCAGCCATGCGATAAGGACGGAAACTTCGGGAAATTATTCGGAAAGGACTTACAGTTACGTAGCGTTCAACGAACCTGCAAAATGATTTAGGGCTGAATGGAGGAATCGGGGAAGACGGATGAAACACAGTACAGTGGAAGATTCTTCGAACGACTCGTCATTTCAGGGAAAATAGGGATTACAACTTATTTATATTCTTATCGTTCCGTGTGCCCTCGTCTTTTCAACTTTACCCGGCTATGTATACACGAATCTTCGTAACTTTCCTATTCCGGGGTTTGATTCGCCCAAATCTAGACAGCGCGCGAAGCAATGAAATATTAACCCTCCCTTCATCCCCGACTATGCAGTGGAAAGAAGTTCTCCCTTTCGCGGAACGTTTGCCAACCGCCAGCTAGGAAATCTGAAATACACGGTCGGTTTAGCCTTCGGATTTATGTACGAGGATATTAGACCACCTGACGCGCGCGACATTAAGACGATTGCTCTTTCGCAGGCGTTGCGGGGGTGTATTTTGACGATTACAGGATAGCCTGTAACTAAAAAGTTAGGAGTAGTCGAACAAATATGTGTTGACAACTTTTGCATTAAGAGGACATTCTTAACAAATCGCTCAAATAATAAGTAGTTTTTAGGATTTTTTTAAAAAAGTATACAACTTGCAGTAAAAAAAGCTTTATGATATTTACTTATTCATTCTTCAGGATATGAAAGCATTTCTTTTTTCCATTTTCCTGTAATGATTCGAATTTTACGTGGTGCTCAGTGCACTGCTGCAACGAAAGAAACGTAAACGGTGGACAGTAGAACTCGACGTAGGATTGTCTGAAATAAAATAACCGAATACATTTTTATATATTATATCAATCGCTATGGTGTCAGCCTTTAAGAAAGCAAATACAGCAAATTGGCGATGCTTGGTTCTCGTTTGATCACAAATATGCGAAAAAGGGTACTTTTACGCCTAAAAAGATTAATAACGAAAAACTATGACCTCTAAAATTTATTATCTCAGACTGTTACGATATTGAATTCAATTACAAAGAAAATGCTTCCAAGATTTCTGAAATAGGTTTATAATTTATTTTGTTCCGCTATCTGCCGTTCGGAAAACTCATGTTTCGAGATGAACGCGTTTAAAGCTTTGCTCGAATGTTGCGGACCGTTCGGAGGTCATTCTCCGAAAAATCTATTCCAAAAAATTTCTTCTGCAAAAGTGTCCCACGCTTTTTTCACCCCCTTGCAAATCAAAGGCTACGTCGACTGAGTGGATGTACAGCAGACGCTTCCCGCCCTTGAATCTCTTCAAACCGTAACACTTCTCGATTAACTACTCTTTCAATCAATCAGCTATAAACGGAAAATTGATCGAATTAGGTCAAACATTTCTCACGCCGTTCGGGCGATGAGGACTTCTTACGTTCCAATAAGTACGAATGGTTATCGCGCGGACGTCTGTCAAAGGGCTAAAGAAGGGTGGCAGGGAAGGAAACGGGGACACAGTGGCGCGGGGTCGGAATTGGTCGCGTTTAATTTCCCAAGCGGAGACCCGGGAAAGGAATACGCGCCGTCTTGACAGTTGCCGTCCCTGCCTCCTAGCCCGGCTCATTCGTAAGACAATCATCTGAATTACGTCCGTTTACTATGCCGTAAGTCCGTGTAGCGGGTCTGCAAAGGGAGGTGCCAGCAGACACGGGCGTTAATTAACGTTGTATTTACTCGGGCGGAAGTAGGCTGATGCATCGTCACTGGCCTGACTTTCCGCGGCGACTTCGTCGCTCCGCGACCTAAAATTACGTACCGAAGGAAGAAACCGCGGAATCCCGCCGTCGGCGAGTGTATCAAAGCGGGCATCCAGCTTCTTTTACTTTTAATTACACAACCCTCGGGAGGGCCGAGGGTATTTCTCGCTGCTCGTTTAAAAGATCACCCGACAACGAAAAGGACGGCCACCCTTTAAGTAACGTTATTTTAATATCTCTTAAAGTCGCGCTTTAAATGGGGCGCCCAGAGGTGGCGCTTTGTCTTGCCGCGGACAATGGGGACGGTAATAATATCGAATCGTTCCTCTCGATTGTTTCGCTGGGACGCGATAGTGCGAGGCACGGGGCAGGCACATTTTAAAAACGAATATTGACTCTCGTCTTCACGAACAGGAGTGTCGAAGGGAACCGTGAATCCTCGACGAAAAAGGGTTGCCGGGCATCCAGTCGCCTATCCCGACGACTCTGGATTTCTTTGCAGTGATTCCGCCACGGATTTAGCATGGAATATTCATCTCGCACCGTTCTCACTCCTCGCCCGAGCTATCCAGATTCCACAGTCGGCTTAGCCGACGACTTCGCCACGAGGATCGACCTTAAATTTCATACGAATGATTCTCGTCAGGAAATGCCGTAGTCACCTTTTACAGAAAATAGATATTCGTTCGAAGAAAATAAACTCGTATGTCGATGCCGAGTTCTGCCAGCGTTCGAACTGCAGCTACATAGCGACGAATTACGGTGAATAATACGCGCGCATAAGATATTCCTGTATAATGGGAAAAACAAGAGAGTGGGCATTTGTTCGTTACGCGCAAGGCTTAAAGTTGTCTTTTGTTTTTTTCAGCCAACGAATGCGTCGCTGGAAACGACAGCTTCAAAACGCATCAGGAAACATTTTTACACCGCGCTAAATGCAACGGGGTATGCTAAAGTGTCACTCGTAGTAACATTTTTTTCCCCCGCACGCCTGCCTGCGTTTGTTTGCAACGGGCGCGCATGCTTTCGTGACCACGGAAAATGTTCAGCGCAATCTATTATTTCCAGCGACGGTATTGTGGAGATTAGAAAATAAATTTACGCCACATGAAGCCGCGACTACTATATCACGCTTGCCACGGATATTCCTCTGAATAATTTTTCACTTATGAAAACATCACGCCCGTTGCATTTTAGTCTCCTCGCTTCGCTGAAATCCCCCGATTTTTTACCCAAAGTATTTCTTGACGTCACTGTTATCACTAATGACTTTGACATGTTCACGGATCGATTATAAAACAGCATCGGTGTTTATTTATACAAGCCGGATTAACTGGCCGTTATCCGACCTGCCCGCCTTTTGTATTCGTTTATCCACGCCAATGCAGACTGTCGACGCAGCGGCGGCGATCGGTTTTTAATTAAATATCGCCCGCAGATTTCTATATATGCATGGTGGCCGCGCGTAATCGCCTCATTTGCCGCTGACAAATAGCATCGCCTAAACGGACCCCACTCGCGCGATTCTCCGAATCGATAAGCATCGAGGGGAGATAACGAGAGTCGTTTACGTCCACACCGATTAGCAGAATCGGCTTCCACCTTGGTCGAGAGCTCGATCGTTCTCGCTAAATCCGGGAATCGAGGAGCCGCTCCATTCGTTCCATTCCCCATCAGCCACCTTTTATTTTCCACATCAGGCTTTTAAATAAATTTTTCGACCCCCGCAACTTCAGCCGCTCCCTAGGATCTCAGAATACTTACCCTCGCTGAGTCACAAACTCGCCCAAAATTTCCCTATCGATCTCTCTCCAGTTAACTTTGCCAACGGCGATCTAGAATTTACGGGCAAGTCTGCCCTCCTTAGTTAAACTCTCCTATCTAACATTTTTTCATTTTTTGAGATATGTTGAAGTATTTGAAGTTCCCCGCGTCTTTTACCTTTTAAGTAAAGTTAGAAAAGTCTACGTGCTTCGTAAAGATTTATAAACGGTTTATTGTATTTAACCTAACTTCTTTCCAAACGGTTAAAATATCCTATCTAAAACAATTAATTAATTGGTACGTTAATAATACATTACCTACCGGTATACCTATTACAACAAATTATATTAGGCTGTTACGAAATAATGACAACATGTTTTAATTTGATTGAAAGGAAATAAGGAAGGTACAAACTAAATGATAAAACTTCAGTTTTCTCGCTTGTTTCAAAATGCTAGATAGGACATTTTAACTAAAGAGGGCAGAAGTATCCAGTGGTGAAATCCTGATCCCCGCACGCGCTTCTTACATATCTGTAACGCACGTAGCAAAGTGCATCTCGGTTTCCGGGAGCCTCGTACGAGCGTGGCACGTCGCTTATAATATTATAATACCGGTAATACACCATACGTAGCTTCGTAACAGACTATCGCGGTAACGATAACTCGTGCGCGTGGTCTAAGCGCGGGCGCGAGCAATATAGAAAGCATCCCCCGGTCCGCCGAGCGTTAGACACGCCGGGAACTTGCCGTAAGGCGCGTAACCAGAAGTTCTTGCTGCAGTTTGTTATTGTTACACTGTTCCAGGGACACGCGCAGATACATGCGTGCGTTACGTTCTACAGGCTGGAAGCGCACGTCCACGCCGTATTAATCCCCGGGCACGAGCGTTTTAACGGTGTCCCTCGGTTGCGCGTTCGCCTCTCCAGATACCGCGGGTATATATCTGACCGAGGCGTACGTGGATTCGCAGATGGAGGTGCAGAAGGTACGTGCCGCCACGGCAAACGGCACCTGTGTGTACTTAGGGCCGAGCCCCACACGCGGCCACGTTTCACGTACGGAACGCTGGTGTAACTTAACTCTCCTCCACGCGATACCACGGACACCCTGGAAACTCGTTAGTGTATAGGTAGATCGTTCCATGGACTTGGCGTTACCATTTTCCGGGACGGGGAGAGCGCCGCCTCGTGCATGTAGAGGTGGCGTAAGATAGGGTAATTGATTGCCGCGCGGTCCTACGTAGATTAATAATAGTCACCGTTATCATCCTGCTCATAGAGGTTTCACCCTATGCGCCGCGCCGTGATACACGATACTTGGCTGCCAGTGACTCCAGGCACGTGACACGATCGTTCCACCGTCCGCGATACGTTTCGCGGTGGCAACGTTTCGGACGCACTTCTGTCAGCGGGAAGTTTAACGCCGCTCGCTGACGGCACTGGCCGCGCCGAGTGCAGCTGGTGTCGTCGAAGTGACGATTGTCCGTTAAGTATGTTCGGTGTTTTGGAAAAAAATTGGGACGCGTTGCTTGAGAATGGTTTCTACGAAGAATCTGGGGATGCCTGTCTGTGACGAAACTCGTTTCCGATTCGGGGATATCTTGTCTGTGGTTGTAAGGAAAACACGACGCATGTCACATGTTTTCAATTTCGAGATATTGTCGTTGAAAGTTCTAAACACCAATTCTTCTTATCGGCAATGTTTCCTTGGTTTCTTCTTACGATATAAACGTACGTTTCCTTCACTTTGCATGATATTCAATATTCGTATATTTAACGTAAATAATAATACACAAAATGGTAATAATTTACATACACTTTAGGCAGAACGACACAAGTCCACTGGACTTTCTTTTCACTTTCTTCTTTTGTCTTCTTTCGTTTTCTTCTGTGCTTGGCGTTGTTTTTTGTAAAATTCAAGTTACACATTTATGTATCACTTATATTTCATAGTGTGCTGTTTCTAGTAAAATAAAAATATGAAATATAATTTTGCTCATTTTATTTTACACAAAATACGTTATAGTCTATGCAGACAAATCAAAATAGAAAATAAAAAGCGATCACAAAGGAAAGATACGATGTATTCTCCAAATTTTGTGGACTCGCGTTGTTTAGCAAAATGCTTATGAAATGAATATTGGACTTCGGTTAAATTGCATTATCTTTTCAACTTATAAAATTCATTTTCATGCATTTCTTTCTGATAAAAACATGCATTGAACATTCTACAGTTTAATTAATGCATAAACTAAAATTTTTTGAAATTGTGACATGTGTCGTTTTTCCTTACAACCACAGATGCTTCCCTTGTAATTCAACGTGGAGGTTGTAATCAAAGGAATAGTAGCAACGCTGTGTTTCCTAATCTCTGGGTGGACACTTTGGTTGGCAGTCATTAACCTTATCATAGCATAACGTTGTGTTAGCGATGACTCAAGACACATGTTCCGTCAAGATCATCCTCCTCCCGGCAAAATTAGTAGGTGCAGTTGCAGGTACGCCGGCAATTATATGTATCTAGGATCGCGTTAATAATAACGTAGTAGCTACCTGGGGACCCAAAACACTAATCTGTGATCGTTAACTACAATTAAGTGTGACCCCGCCTATTCTCGTTGCACGTTGCGATGATCAACGGCCCTTCTACTACAAGTATCCACCCCCCCCCCCCGCAGTGCTACAGCTTCGAAAGTTTCTGTGTGCGATTAACTTGCGCCCGCGGAATCGAGGATGAAAATTCGAATGCATTAGCAACGAGCAATGCGCGGATAAGCGAAGTTCAGCGCGAACTTACACGCCCGAGACAACGAGCCTTTCTCGTCGAGAAGCTGACGTCAAAGCGCCGAATGCTTCGTCAGAATCCCCGCAACCAATTCCCCGACCGCTCACGGCGACGCGGGATATCGAGATCGTGCAATTTACTATGCAAACTGCGGCACTTTCGCCGTCGCGCACACTCGCGCGCAAAGTTATTCTCACGTTTAATCATCGCCGCGATAATTATCCGTGTCAACCGTGCGAACGTTTTTCCTAATTGTGTCGTTTATCGCGTAGACTGGCGTGCATTGAATCGCCCTTCCATTACGGGGATAAATTCGGCACTGTATCCAAGAATGGCGCCACACGACATTAAATCGCGTGAAACTGACGGAGCGCCTTCAGCATTAATTTCGTAACTCCGAAGAGCCTTGCCTTCGGAGGCTTAAGTAGAAGAATACTGCACAAGAATTTGATGTACGCGCCGTTGCCTATTCAGAGATTCTTAAATGAACGCAGGTACTGCGATAAGCTGGTCTCTGTTAATTAAATATTTCCCTGCAAACTAAATGTCCCCCTTCGAATACCCAAACTTTTCTTACAACATTTGAATGCTGCGCAAATCTCAGCAAACAGCCCGATTTAATTGCAAGACACCCTGCGCAGATGTCGTGCGAAATATTTATTACTATCGTTCAGGATTAAGTGCGCGAAACTGCTCCGCTTGCAGAGATGGGCATTATTTAAATAAAAAATGATTTAAATAACGTTTCGAATAAAAGAGACTTTATCTTTATTTGTCATCAAATAAAAATAAGCCAGAGTTACTTTTATTTGAATCGGCACAAATAATTTTTTTTGTTTGACGTGAATTTATCCGACGGCCACAAAGAATTCTTTTATTCGACGGGAATTCATTTTAACCTTCAAATAATTTTGTCATCTTTTCAATCATTTGTATTTGAAAATTATTTGAAGCTCAAATAAATCTGGGTGTAGAAAATGAAATGAAAAGACGACAAAATTATTCGAGGCCGTCGGATAATTTGCCGTCAAATCAAAAAATTATTTGTGACGCTTCAAATAAAAGTAACTCTAGCTTATTTTTATTTGAAATAAAAATAACTTTGGATTACTTTTTTATTTGAAATAAAATTAACTCTGGATTATTTTTATTTGACGAGTCTCGAATAAAATTTTTGTCTCTTATTCGAAATCAATTTTTTATTTGAAATAATTTTCTGCCCATCTCTGTCCGCTTGTAACGGCGACGGGGCAGCGAGTCTGCTAAGGAAATCCCCGGGAGATTGGCGTGAAATTCCTCAGCGACACGTTTCGTTATTGATCCGACGATACTCGTTTTCAACGTGTCGATCGACTAACAAGTGGTAGTTACGGGGTCAGTCACGTAGCTAGAACTGTATGCCCGCGTAGGTATGTATCCACTTGAACGATACTACACCACGAGAGTGCGGCTCGTTCCGGTTCCCCCTTTCCCTCTTCTCCGACGATCGTGTGCACAAGGAGAAGATGACGTTGATCGCAGAGAGAAAGAGAGAACAGGTGGAGAGACCGGATGCCGCGACACGTATACCAGCGGCACACTCAGGAATGATTACATTAACCCGTTGTCGGGCGGGATGCCATCAACGTGGACGAGCCTTCCAACCACCCCGGAGAAGTGCATATTAAGAGTGTGCGTGTGCCCGCATGTCCAGGTCGAATACACGCACACGCAATCCCAAGGTGCTCTAATAAAGCTCCGCGGCGCGATGCTCTTTGAGAAATTCAAGAGCGCGATGAATATCAAAGCGGGCCGTTCCTCAAACGTATAATTACGTCTGCTCTTTGATTTATACTGCCCATAATTAACGCGAATTTTTGCGCGTCGTGGCAAACAGCGACACGCTAATCGAGCCCGGGGCGTTTACCATCCTTCGTGGGAATACTATTTATCCTAGGCGAAAGGGTTTCCTATTTCCCCATTCTTGCCAACACGAATCGGCAGAGTCCGTTGCGCACGGCGTTATACAAATCGAAAACTAATTACATAGTCCCGGTACGGTGGGCGAATTTAAGGGTCGACTTGCACAAAGTAACGGAGAAATTCGTCGGAACCAGCAATCCGACCCGGACAGAATTCAAAATTAATTTCCATCGAGAAATTTTCCGCATGGAATATCCTGAAGTATTTCACCGTGCTAGGATGACGCTGTACATAGGTTCTGGGCGGCCTCTATGCATAGAGGACACGTCGACGGCCCTCCAATTTACCCTGACCGTCTACAATTCGCGCATCCACAGGCAGCTACTTAATTAATCGTTCGCGCTGCTGGTAATTACTTTCATCCTCTCCAGCCAGGTGCTGGAATAACCTGGCATTCGACTGACAGCCCATCCTCGTAATTAGGCGTCGTCGTACGTGCACACGTGTCTAGGGTAAGGGGATCTGCTCTCGCCGACTCCTCAACTCAAGCTTTTTAACCCCGAAGCTACTGGGCAGGGGTTTGGAATCTTTTTCGTATCGTCAAACAGAGTTGGTGTATGGATACTTTGCAGGTGAAATTATGTTTCCTTAAGGGGGGAGCCTGGTGTAGCGGGTCGAAGAAATCGATTTTTTTTTGTATAAATCAATAGTTGAACATCGCGACAATATGCTCCCAAAGCCGCAAAACGAAATTCGAAAAATTAAAGCGGATATAGCCGGTTTTGTTACGGAGCGCCGGGTTACCAGAAAACTTGAAATGTGTTTTTCTCGAAACGACAGTTTTACACTTAGCGGGCAATGTAACTCAAAAAATATTCAACCAATCGACTTGGCCTTGTGCAAGAATAGTTGGGAACATTTTCTTCTCAGAACTTAGCTACTGGTATAATTATATTGTTTAAATAAATAATTTTTTTGGCACATTTAAGGGGGAGCCTGGTGTAGCTAGTCGAAAAATTCGATTTTTTTTGCATAAATTAATAGTTAAACATCACGATAATATGCTCCCGAAGCCGCAAAACGAAATTCGAAAAATTAAAGCGGATATAGCCGGTTTTGTTACGGAGCGCCAGGTTACCAGAAAACTTGAAATGTGTCTTTCTCGAAACGACAGTTTTACACTTTGCGGCCATTGTAACTCCAAAAATATTCAACCGATCGACTTGGCCTTGTGCACGGATATTTGTAGACATTTTCTTCACAGAGCTAAGTTATTAGTATAACGATATTGTTTAAATAAATAACTTTTTTTTACACATTTAAGGCAAACTTTCGTTGGAAAAAGTGAATTTCTTTCAAGAGGCTGCCATTTGTTCAATTTTGCATCTTTTAAGTTATGCGTTTCTGCGATTTGTGCGTACACTCATAAATTAAACGAAAATTGTTTGATTTTTGGTTTCAGATAAAAGACGCTACGTTGCCGGCAGTGGAACAATTGCGTCGCCAACGGACTGGGCATAAGCCCTTATAACTTTCTTATTTGCCGCTGTTTTTTAATAAAATTTTTTTGTTATCTACCTTAACCTGATAATACAATATCCTGAAAGTTTCAGAAAGATCACTTAAATACTTTCTTTAAAAAAAAATCCCGAAAAATGCCTCGATTTTCAGCTAGTTACACCAGGCTCCCCCCTTAAGAATGTCGAGGTTTGGAATGGGAAATGTGAGTCGCGACACAGATCGACTCTTATCCGTCGCGGCCGGCAAATAAAGAACATTCGCGAAAACCGGGAGGTCGTTAAAGGAGAATGAGGTGGCGGGAAAGATAGAGAACAGGGGAATGCAGATGACGCGAGGTCGTAGCTCCGCGAATTATAATTAAATTTAATTACGCGGCTCCGGTAGTTACCTAGAAATGCATGTGAGATTCTCAGGGAGAAATTACTTGATGCACGCGCGAAAACTCGCGGCGCCACGTTCTATTTCAGACGAGAGTGTAAGCGAGTGAAACGCGCTCTTACGACGGCTTACAAATTGAAAGGGGATTCGTTCTTATCACTGTTCACCGAACAAAAGCTTGATATCGCGCAACTTCGCCGGTCTCTTTCTGTATTACAATGCAGGAGAAATAAGAGCTGCGTGGCTACGCTACAACAATTAGCGGCCATACAAAATTAATGTAGCGTGGGATACGAGGGGAAGGTAAACTTTCAAGTACTCTGAAAGAATGGCTATGCCAGTGTATAGAGCCGCGAAACTCGTTGTTGCTGCTGTTGATCATTAATTAAGCCACGGAGAAATTCTTCCTGCACAGACAGATATGCCTGGCATCGACTTGCGAATTAATCCTTTAATCCTTCGTCGTTATAACCACGGTACATCTATCATCGGGAGAACGGGATAGCTTGAAACGACGAGCTGTTCGATAACAAGCTATTGGCACCGGGAATAAAAGCCTAAAGGAAAATGATAAAAAATTGACACTGCTTTGTACGTTGTAAAGAATAAGAAATCAAAACTTATTTAACATGTAAACATTAATAATTAGCAAACGCTTAAGTATTGGGAATAAAAGAATATTCGTTTAGAGGAAAGATTTACTGTAGGTAACTTTGAAACGTTGCAAATTGCTTTATATCTCGGTTTCTATTCAAAATTAGTAGTAAAAATTTGCGTTAGAATGATTATTTTAATAGATACATGAATTTTTCACGAAATTACTGTTCGACGGTTGGGATCGAAAATTTTCTCACTGCAGAAATGGGCAAAATTTAAATAAAATTTCGAATATCGAATAAAAGTTAAAAAAATTATTCGTCATTCGTTCGTTAACCCGAGTTAACTTTATTCGACACAATTTTGGTTTCTCTGTTCTGGCTGATTTCTTTGATCACTCCGGTCTCCCTAGTGAATCTAGTTTTCCCTGATCTCTCCAGTCACTCTGATCTCTCTGGTCTGCCTAATCAGTCTGGTACTTCTGGTTTAACTAGTCTAATTCGTGTAACTGGTCTTTCTGGTACCTCTGATTCTCCGAGCAGTGTTTCAAACCCTAGTTCAAAGAAATTTCAAAGAATTTCTTAAGCTGTATCTGAGGTTCCGAAATCTGAGACCTCCACCCCATTCAACTCGTTACTAACAACAGATACTTTACATTAAAAGCACGGATTCAAAGGCGGTCTTGGTAGGAGAGATTGAAAGGCGAGATTCAAAGATGATGTTTCAAGAAGGGATTCAACATTTACAGAAGAGACTCAAAGTTTACTTTAGAAGATAAAATTTAACAATGACTTTAGAAGACAAGATTCAAGGGTGACTTTGGAAAAAGAAAGTTAAAGGGGACTTTGGAAGAAGACGCGGACCAAGGACATCGCCAGCATCGAGGGAATCAGCGCGTAGTCGTAAGAAAGGGTGTAAAGCTGCCAAGCAGCCACTGAATTTTGACTTACTTTGTACCCTGTTAGCTCCTCATCTCTGATGAAGAGGTCACTTCTGTTTCAATTTTAAAAACAAGTAACCGGCTTTGGAATCGGTGCCAATGGGTCAGCTCCGTTCTCAAGTTACTGGTCCAAGGAGAAACGTTTGGGGCGTAGGGGGTGTACGGAATGGTACCTACACCGCCTGCGAAAGCCACTCGGGCCGATTACCCGATCCCCGCGTTATCCGGCCTGAATCAGGTCACACCTGGTGCACTTCTGACGAAGCCACCGAAAGCTCTTCTTCTTCGACTGGGATACCTGGGTGGTAGGAGATGCACCATCGAATGTCGATTTCGCGGTATGCCCGAGTGTTCTTCTTGCTGAACTTCATGTAATGTAGAGAATGCTTGACAGCTCCCTAGCTTTTAAGTCAAAACGAAATAGATCGATGGAACTCTGATTTCATCTGTCTCCTGACCTGGAAATCGGTGATAACCGAAACCGATGGCTGCGACTGTGTATATTTTTCAAACATGTATGACTGTATCACTGATTGTGAGTGGAACTTTGACAAATTTTTTAGGAGTGTACGGAACTTTGAGAACAATTTTAATATGAAATGTTTCAATAAAAGCATTTTAGTACGAATCCCTTGCTACCTTCTATATGACATAAAGACGTGTCGTTGTTGTTGTCCATTTTCTACCCTCTCTATCCTCCCATAGATAATTACGATAGGAAGATAGGAGGAACTTAGAATATTTCAGTAAGGTATTGTTTAATAACAGACTCTCTGTTTCAGCATCGCACTGAAATATTCTAAGTTCCAATAACTTGGCGAGGTAATATTCTAACAGTAAGCTCCACCTATCCTTCTATATTAATGAAACATTCCAAATGTTATCTGATCTTAAAGTATCAAAATAAGTGGAAGTTGGAAATTTTACGGAAATTTAAAATGAAATAAAGATTATTAGTGCGGATTCTTTTGGTTTCCTAAATTTTGCATACGTTTTGCATAAGTCCGGCGCGGAGACCATACAAGGTGCATTTTAGCTGGAACTTTTGCTTCAGCTGTAATTACAGATTCTCGATGCCTGTTTCTCTGAAAATAAAAATTCCCTTCCAGTGCAGAAGTAGTTCGAATAACTGTGCACTTTAGATAAAGGAATTAAAGAGGAAATGTATATATACTGGAGCTTCAAAATTTTCATGGTTAATGGAAACCCTCCCTCGTGCATTCCTATTAGGAGAGTTGCAAAAGTAGAAACAGTTTTATGAACCTTAACTGGAGTTTTCTTTTTCGAATGCTTGGCAACTTTTACTTTTGGGAGCGACGCGAAGGCAACTACTATTTTGCCTTATACGACTCACAGGTTTCAACTATTAATTAATAAGAGCAACAGGGGAAACGATGCTCTTTACTATATAAGATACTATCTAAGGAAAATCCCAGTTTCTATTTATATTATAAGAAATAAATGTCTTCGCGATTTTTATACTATTTTCCATTAATATGTGCACAAAGCTGAGAATTTACTGATGCTCTGATCAAAATCGTACTCTTCACGACGTTTATTGCCTGCAATAATCACGGTCGCCCTTTCGACGTGTCTTATCGAGTACAGTGTCAACAATCAAGTGGCGAATATAAAGGATACAATGAGAGAAAGAAAAACAATTCTATTTGACGTTTCGACGTCCCATCGACTTTCCCCCTTTTTGTCCTTTTTTCCGAGTGAACTCAAAGCAACGGGCAAACAATGGTACTTTGATATTAAAAATGCAAAACATTTTCATCAGAGTATAAATCTAAAAATTTATTTCTCACTCTGTCACATAAGTCAGAATTGAGATATGGCTAAAAATTTAATCGAAATGGAAGCAATGTATCCAAACAATGTAACACGAGATCTCGGCGAGAGTATAAATATTAGAAATATAATTTTCACGGACTTCGGATTACAAGTTTCCGTTCATTCCTGCGGATATAGCGGGACATTGTCAATAATTCGTTATCAGAGAAGCACTTGTTTATCGTCGCACCAAACGGAGTAACGTTCCTCCCGATGGACCAGGAAGAGTTTCAAGAAGATTGCTTAGTCGGACGGCCAAGGTGGAGTGGTCGCGAAAGTTCGTACCAGACTTCGCACTCCGATACCGATTGCTCGGAACGTATTTTCTTAAGAACTTTCCTCGAACACACATTCCGAAATCTGTATTCTCAATAGGGGACGCGAAACGTCGATAGAGTGCACGTACGGAGTGATTCGATTCCAAAGCTCCGACTGTGACGCGGTTTTGTCGAAAATAAATTATTTCGTGGTAGTGGAAGATTTCAACGTCCATTTGTCGAAGCCCTGAAATACCCATACCTGTCATGGGGAATAAAAACTTTAAACTTCGAACGCGCGCATGGAAAGCCTACTCTACGAATCTCTCTCGATGAATCCTTCATCGTCATGTCCACGTATCGCGCGCGAAAAAGACAAAAAAAATATAACAGAATGGCAGCGCGGATTTTTATAGATTGGGAAATTAAAGTTTCATTCCACAGAATCGATCGCATGGAAATGGTGGCATTTGGAAAAATGCAGTGTATCAGAAAAAGCTCGAATAGGTATGGGCAATGTTGAAGGGAGTAGAAATGAAGGTAGAGAATCCTTTCAGGGGCTTCCTAGGAAATAAGACTTCTTCGCGTCACTCAGCAGGGTAACTAAAAGGAAAAAGAATCCCTTTCTATCCGAGTTATATTTGGTGCTCGACATGAAACAGTCGATGCGGAGGTGTTTGCCAAATAAATTCGATAGAAGACTTATTGGCCTCTTCCCAATACCTACCTATCTCGCCGTAAAAATTTCTCTTCCCTCTGCCAGTTTCGGCTCCCCTCCCAAGAATATCGGTTCACCCGTCGAACAAAAGGAGAAATTTTTTTTCCTTCCCCCGCAGAACCTCGTGTTTACTTAAAATTCGTCGCGGATAGAATCGCGCGTATTGTTTCCCGTTCGCGAGCCCCGATTTTATTCCCCGAGATTCCAAATAATTCCACGCAAATACTGCGGATAATTTCTGTTTTACGCGCGCTGCGTTTCGCGGGCTGTTATTACGATGCGTCGTTAAACAGGCGGCAACAAAACACAGGTTAACCGAGAGGCAATTAGGAAATTTGACACGAGCTTTGCTCCGCGAACGGTCGTCATTTTTTGTCGGTTATTTCAAAGGATTCAAAGCGTACCGCCGATTAATTCGATTGCAGATAAACGTTGCCGAACAACGGCGCCGCGGCTAGTTTTAATTAGCTGATAAAGACGCAGAACGATAATTGCGTTACACCGGCCGCTTGATTACATTCACTTTCCAGTAACGAGTGCGCCGATGAATTCGCCGGGATATTAATTTTTGAACGCGCCGCGCTGGCTATTATCACCGATAATATCGCGTTCGAATCGTTTTCGCGCCAGGGGTGCCGTTACAGATAGATTTCAACGGAGCAATACAGGCAGCCAGCTATTTTGATGACGCTCGGCCGTTCCGCTCGTCGAGCGCCATTCCTTTACAGCTTTCCCCGAACAACAATGGTAAAAACTAGTGAGTGCCGCGACACAATAATCTCGGAAAATAGAAATCGAATCCATCGACACGCCATTATCTAAACTTTCAATATCTAATGTTCCCTCTCGTTTAAGTGACTTCCAAACCACTCAGACTTTCGTGCCAGCTACACCCGTTGCCATTTGCGGCACAGCGACTAGGACAACACGAATTTCCCGGGCTGCGAACTAGAAGTGGAGAACTATCGATAGTGTCGACTATCGACATCATCGAATGTGATGAAAATTTAATAAAATATATATGAAATATATATAAAATAAAATGAAATACAAAAATCAAATATAATATTTTAAAGCACATATGTTTTATTAAATTTTCATCACATTCGATAATATCGATAGTCAACGCTATCGATAGTTCTCCACCTCTACTGCGAACTTCGAAGAAACTGTTCCACTGGCGTTACCAATTAAATTTTAATTATCACGGGGAAGAGAGATCGAGCTGAACGTATTCAGTTGGAGTTCCATGCCCATAAATCTGTGTCGAATACGCAAGCGTAAGTATAATACCGAGGGCAAACCGGGAGAATACACGGTATAATGGATGCTGACGTTATTTCGAGGTTACGTGTTTGCAGGGTGCCAAGAGGCATCGAGCCGGGACGGGGAACAGGCATTTCTCCCGAGGGGGTGATCGGAAATTATCATTCAATAATGATGTAGGCTGGCTACCGTGTCGCATCTTGATGAAGCAAGCACGGGGAGACGTGGTACACCTAATCACGGTTCCCCCGTAACAACCGAGTCGCGTAAACCGAAGAAGATGCCTAAAATTTGCTGCCTGGCTCGTCGACGCATCCCCGTGACCCTTAGTATCAGGTTGATTACGCGAAAACAAAATCAGCGGAGGTGGTAAAATATGCAGAGGCAGAACTTAATGTCCGGAGAGCTACGATGCCAGCCACGGTATCGGTTCCTGCATCATAATTAACCACAGCGCAGGGGAATGAGCTGTAATTGTGACACGCGTGCGTGACGAAAATATTTCAATATGAGCTCGGCATCTAATCAAGCCACGTAATTGAAGAGTAGGTTCTCGCAGAAAACACTGTAAGTACGTAATAACGCGAAATAATGCTTAAGGGGGAAGCCACTGTGACGGTTGAAAATAAATGCTATTTTCAAGACATTCTTTTAGAATGAAATGTAACTTTCTACGAAAAATCTTTATTACCAACTGAAAATACATATATTTAACTAATATTTTATGCTCCCAGATTGAAAAATTTTTGGGTAATATGGCCACAGCATACGATAACGTTAGGCTCCGCAAAAAAAATTACAAAACGGGCGCTCGTGTAACTTTCCAACATTCGCTGCGAATTCAAAATTCGAACGATTTCTTAAAGTATATTACAATAGCTTCAGTTAAGCGTACAGATTTAACAAAAATATTAATTTTTGAAGAAATAGCGGACTTAAGAAAAAATCTGGGACACAAAGTATCAAAAATCAACATGTTTTTTCAATGTCGCGATTAAGTGAATTATTCGATAAAAAAACTGGTACGCTTAACTCAAGATAATTGTATTACGAATATTCCCTGAAAAATTCAAGTGAATCCAATAAAAATTGACTGAGTTATTAATGCACACGTTTGAAAAATGCCGTTTCGAGATACTCGCGTTGAAAGTTTCGACAGAAGTTATTTTCTGCAGCTAAAATATGGCAGCTGTATACGATCCTGTCGTGGCCAGTGATTCTCTACCTAGTTCCACACAATATATAAGCTCAGAATCCCTCTTATTATATACATTTGGATTTTTGGACATAAACTGTCCGGGCGATCGACTCCAAGCCACCCGCGCGAGCACTCGGTTCCGAGCAGTGTCCACGGGAAAGGGCCTGATAGCTATGAGCTACGTTCTGTTGCGCATGCCCGACGATGCGCGATGACGTCAAACCAATCAACGCCAAGATGGGAAACGAAACGGCGCCACAGTCAAGTCAAGCCAAGCTAGCCAAGCCAATCACGTCGCTTGGCTTGACTTGACGGTGGCGCCGTTTCGTTTACCATCTTGGCGTCGATTGGTTTGACGTCATCGCGCATCGTCAGGCATGCGCAACAGAGCGTAGCTCATAGCTATCAGGCCCTTTCCCGCGGACACTGGTTCCGAGTGCTGCACTACCTATTGGGAAACCAAGTGGAGGCGTGGCTTAGATTTCAGCGCTGTGGTGGTGAGTTGGCAAACTATTGCAAGTAGGCTCGGATCCCACCAAACATTCCGAATAAGTATTTATTAATCGAAGGAGTAAAAATTTAGTGTTCAAAAGAATTTAAAAACACTCGTTTTTCACAACATGTCTATATAAACACTGATAATCGTATGGACTTCGACGGATTCCGGCCTACTCACAGTAGTTTAATTTTCTGCCACTAGTTGGCGTATCGAAATTCTTGGTTTCCCAATACAAAACCTTCCATAGCTCCGAGAATTTTTCGAAATCCACTTTAAAAACTGTGCAGGTATAATCTTGAGACTCCAAACATTAAGAAAATGCACCAAACAAATCGAAAAAGAATTTCAAAGTGGCTTCCCTCCTTAAGCATAAGTATTTAGCAATCGAAACAAATGAAATTTCGTAAATAATTTAAAGTCAGGCAAGTTTTTTCTCTCCCCTGAAGAATTTGATTTTCGGCACTTAAAAGTGCTTTCTACAAGGACTTTTCAATTCGTTTTCCCAAGTGTAATCATTGTCAAACTTTCGTTTAGACCGTCACAACAAGCAGTCAATATGTCGAAATGAACGTTTACATTCATCGCAAGCAGCTTCCAATAGTCACTGATCGTGACTATCAAGTTATGCAATCTGTCCACGGTTAAACTAGTCCCACCGAATCCAAGGAATTTACTTTGGACTTAACGAACATCGCGTTGATATGCGATATCGCCGTATCAACTGCATCGGTGGTATGTGTACAGACAATTTTGTTCCAAAAATCACGCTGTGTGTAAGAGAGGCTTCCGTCGCCCCCTCGGCTTTTCTACATTTCTTTTTCGCTGCGGAATAGAACGACTTATACCGCACTTCCGTTTCGCGAGTGTCACCGACGTAAACGAAATAGATCGAATCCTTTGTATGCGGGCTTAATATCGCGACGACAGCGTCGTCGAATCACTCGATTAAGGATCTCCCACGTGGTCGGTATATTACCGCAGCTATAAGCCTGGTACTTAATGCGTCTTACAGCCGAGCAGAGTCTACTTGGCCGGTGTACATAGCTCATACGCAGAACACATAGCATACGTACCCAGCGTATCGAAAAATGAGATGTCGCGCCAGCTTTCATGGCGGTTGAATCGAGATTAGATTTACTTTGGCCCCGCTGACGGGCGCTTTCAATGAAACGGGAAACCCGAACGAGGGACGTGACGATAACGGATCGGCCAAATGGAATATTCCGCAGTAATTTTAAACAACTATGACGCGAACGGTGCTAGCAATAATACAAAACTGAAATCTGAGTGATTTTAGAGGAGCTGCGGTTAAAAAATCGGTTCGTCAAAACTCTGCCATTATATTTCGCTGGTGATATTCAAAAGAAAATATAAACCTAGCATTCCCTCGAACATACCATTAGCAATGCGATAGAAAATGCTTTCTCCTTATTAACTAACACCAGAGTTGCGGGAGTTATTCATCAAAATTTGATCCTCACAAATCGGATTGAGATTTAAGAGTATGGAAATATGAGATGCTTCGAAATATTCGAGAATTGACGGGGAAGGAAGGATCGCCCAAAGCATACGTTACAATACACGCGCGAGAGGGGAGCGTCATTGAGCGACATTAAAATGCATTCAAATTTAAGCGGCGAAATTGAAAAGAAACAGGAGCTATATATCTACGTAGAAACGGTTTCCCCCCCCCCCCGATTTTAATAACTCCGTAGTATTTATTCCAACCCCCGAAGCCATTAGCAGAATTCATTAAGCGACTTCGGGTAAGATACAAATCGCTCGACGGGCATCGCTATCCTTTACTTTGAATAAAATGTCCCAGGCGTGCCTCGACTCCGAGCCCGTAAAACCGTCGCATGCTGCGCCGGCACAGCCGTGATCCCCGCTATATAATTCGAGCTATCGATCAAAGGAGCCTAGAGCTGCGAGAGCCGACGCATTTATACAGCGTCGCACAGGAACCCGCGGATACGAAGAACACGCGAACTTCCCTACTCTCGTAAAAGCTACTCTGCCACGCTTGAAAAATAATTTATAACACACTTTACTGTGTTTTTTTTTCTCTTTAAAAGCATTTTTAATATACCTGAGAGAGAGAGAGAGAGAAAGAGAGAGAGAGGCGGTTCGGAAACATGCACTTTCATTCCGTGGAAATAAATTTTGTTCGTAATTCAAGAAGAACTATCTCCTTCGGAAGTGGGGTAGGGAAGTGCTTTCACTGGCAGCGAAACGCGTGTCGTTTTATTAAAAGATCGAGGGCGAAACAGCGAGCACTCGCGACGTTTATTCTACGTTCAACGGTAAAATATTCGTCCGCAACCGAGACGGTCTCGAACGATTCGTACCGCTTGTCGAAAGGAAAACTATCTACATAGAAGAGGCTCCTTTGAGAGAGTGGGAGGGGAAAAGAGAGAGAGAGAGGACAACCAAAGCTTGACAATTCCGCAGAATTACAAAGACTTGTAACTCGCGTGTCGTCCCGTAAACACAATTACCGTAAAATGAAACCAGCGTCCTGCAATTGCAAGGAGAGCGAGAACGAGCGGACGAGGCAGGATGAAACGGAGGAAAAGAGAAACGCGGAGAAACGGACGAGTCGTGCCACGGTAAGTGGCGCGATTATAATTTCCAAGGAAAGGAGAGACCGGGGACTTCCCTTCTGCTGCAGTCTGTTCTTCTCGGTCTCCCCTTTCCAACCCCCTCCTTTCAACCCACCCCGAAGTCCCGCGCATCTCTTTGGACGGGGACTTTGCAACTGCTTCGAGGCGCGAGCATCCACAGGAAGTCATTAAAATATTCATTGTGACTCCTGACTGAAAATTTCTGGACCAAATAAACATTCGGACTTGTCGGCGCTTGTGTCCCTCTCGTCCTCCTATAAGCTCCACTGTCTCGTCCCTTGCATCGATAACGTCCCACAGCCGTCGCCCCGTCTACTACATTCTGTAGCCTTTCGTTCAGATCCTTAAACGGGCGTAGCATTTCTACGAATTATGAGAGATAGCTTTTTAAATTCTTTTCGCGCCGCGAAAATGATCAAACAGTTAGTTTCGACGGTTCTCTGATCAGAAAAAAATTACGCCCCACGTTGGGGCGATGTGAAAATTATGTCCCGACGCACTGTGGGACGAGAATGTCTTATTTACTCGGACATCGGCCAAAATTTCAAGTGTCGAAATTCTGCTCTACAGCTTCATTAAATCTTTGTTAAGTGTTCGTTGCATCAGAAAACACAAAGAAATAAACTTAATATTCACATTAGGTTCGATCCAATTGTATACGAAGCTGACCTGTTTAAAAATGTCAGTCTTTTTGTCTTTCAGTTGCACCACTTTAAACGATTATTCTGAAATCCTATTACTTCATAAGTTCTCGATATTTTACATGTTACCGAGTATCTTATTATTATTGATTTTGTACAAAAAACATTCTGAATTAACTTGGACTTCATCGCTAAACAATTGTATAAAATAAAAATGCGTTGCTCTCGATAGGTACTATAATAATTCAACTAGTGATTTAAAGCTTTGCTCAAAGTCGCCCAAGGTCTAAAATACCTGAATTTAATCCTTTAATGGTAAGGTTTTAAAAAGTAGAAAAATTATCTGCTACTAGCTGCGATTAATAAAATAAATCTATTCTATAGTTCACGAGTTATAACACAAAATTGGAAAGTAACCGAATTTTCAGGGGGGAATTACACGCGCTTAGAGTGAATTTTGGTAGCAAACAAAAATTCCGTTGTTATCAGGAGGAAATTCTCTACATATTCACAAGCTTTCAGAATTTTTCGAATGTTCCCTCGTTATTTGTAGAAAGCCCAGAAGGATTGCAATTTTTCCCCCCTAAATCTCAGTTATTCTACTTAACATGAATGGAAAGTGTGCGAATTTTTACAATGTAATTTCAAATCGTTTGTAAATAATTGCCGTGTCCAGTTATTGTCCTTAAGTCGTTCCACTGTGCGACGGTCCCGAGGTAGAACAGGGCCGGTAATATAATTTGTCAAGTGCTGGCGCCCACGTTCCTTCCCCTTTCCAATACTTGCCACATCTTCCCGCCGCCGCGTTCTGGTTTCTTTTTACGATTCCACCTTGCCCCTTTTCCGCGGGGGCGCGCGTGCATGCCAACGGGAAACTTCGCTAGGTTTTAGTGCGATACAAAACAATCGCTTGGCCACTTTCTCGTTCGAAACCTGCTTCCACCTTACCCCAGCTCTCTCCGCTTCAACCCCCGATTCTCCGCGCCACCCCCCGAGCTACCCCGCCGATACAGATTCCAAAACAGTTCTTGGCTCGCACCGCCGCGGCTATTCCAACCCTCCCGCCACCCTGAGAGGGTTATAACACGGCCTACTTCGCGATTCATAAGGCAAACTATGCGTATGAATTCGCGTTACTCGAGCGGCGAGTTGGCCAATCGTTGTCGTTTCCTGGCATTATCGAATCTGATAAACGCTCACGATCGCGTATCCGGCCGTAACACTGATCGAGTTTCTGCGGAATAATTGCCCACAGTTTCGCGAGGGGCCGTCTCGAAGGAAATCGTAGAAAGGAAATTACGGCAACGGGGGTACACAGCCCCGGCAGCACTGACAAACGATGCTTAACGGCGCGCGCTTCTCGACCCGAACACACAAAACGGGGGCTGGATACGAGTGTAAAGAAGGAGCCGGGAAGAATTTTCCAGTTACCATTCGCCAGCCATACTCCGGCGAGAGATAGTAGAGGGATAGGGGCTTTTTCGTGTCTAATGTTTGTCGAGCACACGGACGGGGAAAATATTTTTCAGCGTGATCGTTAGAATTCGGTTCTCGCTCTTTCCCGTTCCCCGGCACCGAACTTACGAGCTTCAGTCAGGGCTCAAGGTAAATTCTCCAATCCCCCCCGGCCTCTTTCGCCTCTTACCGTTCCTCCGTCTCGTCCCTTCGAACGGCAGCGCACCGGCAGCAATGAAAATGATTAAGCGCCACCCCGGAATCCTAGCGAAGCCACTCGAATTCGGCGTCAAACGCAAAATCAGAGGCAACTTCGACTGCCTAGTTTGCCAGTTGCCTCCGTGAGAGTTAAACGCCGGGTTCTGGCCACGGAAATACGAGCACCCATTGCAAATTGAAATCTATTTCCCGCGACTTACTCTACTTTTCCAGCTTCCCAGGGAAATAGCTAGGTACCCCGCCCTCGTCTTCTCTGCAGTACTTTTCTAATCGTGTATCGTAAAGGTAATGAGACAGAGTAGCACCCAAATGAAACGTTCCTTATTTTCAGGAAGGAGTTTGTTAGCCTTAAAACGCGATTAGATTCGTTATCATTTGAAACCGGACCTGCCTATTGTACATTCTTCCGCGTTGCCAGAGAAGGCTGGTACAGGAATGGAATGGTAGAAAATTTCTTTACCGCTTTATGGAGCAGGAGTAGAATTATGTATATTTATGTTTGACAAGTCACTCGAGATGTTTTGCCATTGAAGAATAGTTGTAACTGTTCTCTTACACCGTAATACGGTGGCGTTCTTATTAATCGCAGTTGTAAATATAATATTTGTCGGAGGAAAAGTGTGCTTTCGTATAATTTCTAGCCCGCTGAAGGCCCGCCTCTACGTACATAACATAACGGAAAAGCTGAATAAGCAACGGCGTTTCTTCTACTCCGGTCTCTTTCTCTCCGCCAGCTACCCTTTCTCCGTGTTTTCAGGATTTCCAGCAACCCGGGTGCAATGGAAATGATTAAACGCTACCATGAGTCCCAGCGAAGCCGCACTAATCCGGCGCTAAAGGCAAAACCAGAGTCAACTTTGGGACTGTAAGTTACGAGTTGCCCCCGCGATTACACGCCGCGAAACGCGAAGCGCGCGACATGAAACGCGAAGCAGCCCGCATGCATTCGTACGTAGGCATACGCGCGAAATCATTGCGACTCCTCCGCCTCCTTATATAATAATTATCGCTTTATTCCTCAGCCTCCCTCTTGTACCTTTGTGCCACGTGCCGTGGCACTCCGTTTGGCTCGGTTTGCGTTCGAATTATCTCTTGCGTCTCAGTAATTGCCTAATTTTCCTGTTGACGCGTCATGCGCTGTCGGACGGGACACCTCAACGGCCGAATAAATTAACAACGATAGACTATAGCCTTGGAGAAGCGGAGGCTCGCGAGATTTCCGATCCGCGGAAATAAAATGAAGCCTGAAATTATTCGTCGGCTGTCAATGGATCGATTTACATAGTCGAGAGGCAGGAGGATTGTTGAAAGTATTGTTATTATCCCGCCGCTTCGATATTCCATCTGCGGTTCTCCGTCCAACTTGGCCACTCGAATGCTCCGCGCCTTTTTGGTGCCGCGTAACAAACTGTTTCTATGAACGTGTTATCGTGTTTCCGGCTGAGGACGGTCGTACGGGACCAGCGGCAAAGATAGAAGAGCCGAACAAGAACAGAATTAATGGGCCGACGTATCACGCACAGTGGGCGATAAAATATCGTAGGAAATATCACTTGGCCGCGGCTAGTTCTGACCATCCGTGGCATTTGGTCTCCGCGATATATAATGTCTTGGATAATCTTCGCTGTTAATGGCCGCCGAATGGATACTACTTACTTGCCACCCCTTTCGTAACTTCGGAATTTCGTGACGGAAAAGACCCTACCGCTCATCGAGAATAGGGGACATTTTCTTCGGACTTTGTAACGTGCGCGAGTGTCTGCTCTATTTGAGCGTTAAATATACAGTGGCATGCGAAAGTATTCGGCCACCCTTTAAAATCGCATAGCTTTTTTAAAATTAAGCCAAACGAGACTTGAGTTTTTTTAAAAGCCAGAGGGATTAGTTTGCTAAATGATGGGATTCGCCGTTTTGAAAAATGCACCTGGTCGGAATAGCAAAAAAAAAATAGTAACGGTAGTTTCTTAAACTTTTTTTTTGTGAGCCTGTAATGAAAATTCAAAAAACTCTTTTGTAGATTTAAGTAAGTTACGTACGTGTCTGAAACTTCATCGAAATCGGTTAACGTCTGAGCTATGAACGCTTAAAGATCGCAGAATAAGGTCGAAAATCGCGAAATTCCCGAAAATCAGCGATTTATACAAATTACTTCAATCTACAAACGGGTTTTTTGGATTTTCATCACAGGCTCAGGAAAAAAAGTTTAAAAAACCACCTTTACTATTTTCTTTTTTCCTATTCAGACCGAGTACATTTTTTTTCAAAGCGACGAAACGCGTCATCTAGAAAACTAATTCCGCTAACTTTCTAAAAAAGACTCAAGTCGTTTGGATTAAGTTTTAAAAAGTTATGCGATTTCAAAGGGTGGCCGAATACTTTTGCACGCCACTGTATGTTTGTCTCTTTGTTTAAATCACTGTCCTCTCCGACACATTCTCTGATATCCCCACGTAAGATTAACGAGACGCATGGCGCCCTGAAAATTTAAGCCGCACCGCGAACCTGAATTAATAATCGAGCGGGGGGTGAAGGCCTGGCGAGAAAGTTGGAAATGCTGTGAAGTCAACTTATATTCCCACGGCTGGAATTCTCGCGGGAAAACGCACGGTCCGCCGTTGGTTGCGTGACCCGGCGTATAAATAGGAATATCGTGGACTGAATAAGAGGGTGAACCCCGAGGAAGGTAACTATAGAGATAGGAGAAACGGCGCCCCCTGTCAAGTTCGTAAACCGCAGCGGTCTGCCAAGTGGGATTCTGGCCGTTCTGCCAACCCACCGGGGCAAACTCGTAACAGAGTCACCAAACCGGAGAATTACGACTGGGACCTTGGATTTTTCTCAGGTTTTTAAAGGGCGCTTCGACGCGTGACCTACCGAATCTCGAAGCTGCTCATACGTCGCTGAAAAATACGACGGATTTTTGCCACCTACGCCAAGATTCATTGGAGAAATATCTGAAACCCCTTCAGCATTTACAAGAAACGGTAAAAACCCCGAGTAAGTATGGCCCTAGAAGAATTGTCGCCCGAGGCAGTCGCTTGCTGAAACTAAAAGATTACTTCTCCCAATGCTCTCCTAAAAGAAAAACAACCGTGTTCTCCAAAGTTTCCGCTCATTCCGAGCGAAGCAATCAATATCCAGTCGTTTACGATTCGATGCGCGCCCAAACGCAAATATATCTTTAATAGGATCCGCTTTATTATAAAAATCAACGAGTCGGCTGCACCGGGAGGAGGGGGGGAGGCCGATGTTGCGCTTCTTATCCCGACTTTAATTAAATTTCAAAGAATCGAAAGCAGGGAAAAAGTTGAGCGCCAGTTACCGAACGGCCGAGCCACGCAGGTTTTAATAACCGTCCCGGATCCGAGCAAGAAGAAGCTGGCAAATGGCTGTGCAGCGGTGGCTGTGGAAGCCGAATAGGGAGAGAAGGGTATTCGAGCTCGACGAAGTCAAGCATCGATCTCTCCGCGTTCCGTCTCCCTCCAACTTCCCTTGCTTTCACGCTCACTTTCTCCATCCCTCCCGCGGCCTGCAACCCTTCTCCGCGTTTCTTTCCGTTCCTCTTTCGCTCTCGCTGGCTACGCGGGCTTCAGAGGGCTCAAACACGCCTCATGTCTATCCCTGACCCTTCCCACGTCCTCCCCCTCGTGCAGCCACTCATACCAAGCCCCCCCCCCCCCGACATTCTCTGCCTTTCCTTCCCCCGGCACGTCTATCTGCTTATCTATCTCCCCCTTTCACTTATGTTCTGTCTCGTTATGTCTATCTATTCCGTCGTTCTTCTACTTCAATATTCATCCCCTCGTCTCGCGTGCCCGTGCTTACCCGCCTGTCTGCCGAAGGCACTGTCGATACACGACGTTGCACCCTGATTTTACAGCATCATCTTCGCCCTCCACGTTACTCGCCACCCCCCCCCCCCCCCCCAAGTTTCCCGCCCTATTCTCCAGCGCTTTCTTTATGATTCCAGTTCGACGTTTACTACTAGTCTTTGGGCTCCCGCGCGACCGGTTCGCGTTGCTTGAACTTCCCGGGAACGTAAATTACTAGGAAGCCAATTAGAAACGCGAAGCGCGGCTCTCTGTTTCCTTTTCCCTTCTTTTCGGGGAAACGTGCAAGTTCGTGCTGAAACTTGTAACGATAACGCTGACGGCTGCCATCACGCCGGCAAAGCAAAGTGCCACTTTTGCGCAATAAATAACCGAGACGGAAAGATTCGGGCTCCTCTCATTTCCTTTGTGCGCGCGCGCCTCCCTTTCGCGAAGAAACGGGCCGGCGTTAATTTGACGTATTGGGTACGTTTAACGAGAAATGTTTAACGCGAGAGGAGTGCGCTTCGTCTGCCCGTAATGACACTGCTAGAACGCAATCTCCACGAGCTCAAAGATATTTGAAAGAAAACTTCTACTAGCTTAACTTAAGCCCTCGCAGATTTAGGTGGATGGATTCTAAAAATTCTCCCGGTGGCATTAGACCCTTTCGTGAGTTCTCAACATATAGTTTGCTGAATAATACAGAGCTAACATTGCGCCGTGTTGTATTATTATTAATTCAGAGTTAAACGCATTTATTGTCAACTTCTTTGTACAAAAGACCTGTCTCCTGCGTCAGTATCCCTATCCCCGTCGGTGGAATTGCCTCCTGCCAGGCTTCGAAGAGCGGAAACTTGAAACTGTTGAAACGAAGGTAGCCATGAAAAGCAACGTAGTACGTATGACGCGTCGCATAGCTGCGCCGCTGGATGTACCTTCCGTAACAGCGAGCCTGCATCGGCTGAAAACCCCCAGGATGTCTTCCGCGAGGACATGCCCGCCTCTGTGCGGAAAAGCGGCTCGGTAATATCGGATTACTCCCGGTCCTCTCTGATGCTTCTACGCTGCTGCTATTGCCGCATCGGTCGTAACGGTAGATGTATTCCGCCTCCCCTCGCGATATCGCGCAGCCCGTGCGCGAAGGTAACGTTATTTCCCGATATCCAAGGCGTGTACGTTCCATTGACACTGATGCTCAACGACCAGACAGCGAAATGGCCACTACAGAGCTCGCGTAAGTACACGCTCAAGTGTAGACCCCAAGTATTTTGAAAGTGCAATGACATCCCGTCTCTTCTTCCTTAACGATCTCAAGCTACTGGGTAGAATCCTCTACCGAGAAAGAAATTCATCGGACATATCTAATCGAACGGAAACAACCCTTATCTCGCCCCTACGTATCCGGGATTCCTGGGAACGCGTTGTAAACGGTGAACGAGGTGTTCTAAGTGGCCCTGCATGTCCGAGCCTTCACCACTTCGTCCTGTTCTTATCTAGACGCGATACCGTTCGTTTCATCCTTTATCGTGTAACGATCGCCCGGTTCGAACCTGTTTCTCCCGTTCGAAGCTATCATTATAATTTAGCGTTAGCCGGCGACTCGAAGGGTGGAGATGTCGAACAAGTTCAATCGTCGGAGTAATTAATGGGCGTACGCTGGCACCGGCAACGCTGAGGGAGAGCAGAAGCAGCCGTTAGGAGTTTTAGGTAATTCCGGCAACCGATTCCTCCCGGTAGCCGATTCCTCCGGATCGCGATTGCTTGAGCCGCGAGTAAGTTGGCGCGGATACGAACGATATTTGCCGGGGGCAAGGTTTCAGCGAGGTACCCTAGTAGAAATTTGTCTCGTTTTTCCCTATTTCTGGTGAGGTAATAGCCAGGCTTGGATAGGGGAAAACTAGAAAGGAAAAACTAACCAAATTCCGCCTAAAACCCAGTCTGTAAAACTGGAATAGTTGTAACTCGACTCTGACTAACTAGTTCACATCCAGTTTTTCCCTTTTAATTCCTGGCTAGTTATAACCTGACTCAAACTGTCAAGTCCATATCTAGTTTTCCTTATTGAATTTTAGTCTAGGTTTTCGCCACCAGAAACTTGTAAGGAAATGTGTGGAAAAATTAGTTGAAAAAAAAACAATCAAATCTATATTTAAAGATATCGCAGCAAGTCAAACATATTTATTGAATAAAGCAAACATGGAACCTAATGAGCGGAAAAAAATTAAATGCTAAACGAGTGCGTAGGTGTAGAAAAAGAAAGGAAGTGTTAAATGCTAAATATCACTGTAAGTTATAATTACGTTACTTCATATATCAAGATATTCTTACGTGACAAAATACTAGTTTTATTACTTCTTTATAGCATCACAACCTCATTTTTCATAATTATCTTTGTATAAACACACGTAAACATTAAAAAATCTAGTTATTGTTAAAAATTCTTAAAATATGTTAAAGTTTAAAGTACCGTGAAATTGGGGGACATTGGCAGGTTTTTGATACATTTTGTTATATAATGTAAAAATTAAAATGTTTACAGTTGCTTTAAGTATCCTATCATAACATTGCATGTTTCGTGATTGTACTAAAAGTGTTAAAATGCATAAAATTTTTGTCATTTTCTTCTTTAATACATGTTAAATACATGTATTAAATTATATGCACATCATATAAATAGCAGTAACAGGTTAAGTTTTACTACTCTGAAGTCAGTAAAGACTGGTTCAGACTAGTTTTAAGCTAGTTTTCTCTACCAGTTTTTCCACACTATCGCCTGGGAGGGAAAAGCATTACATGACTAGTAGGGAACTAGTAGGGATTCCTAGTAGGGCGCTAGTTGCACCAAGGGAAAAACTAACTAGTGCCCCACTTTTTCCCCAGTTGTATTTCTACTAGGGTATCTATGCGCGGCGGTGTGCCGTGTATGCCAGCCGGATGGGGAATATGCGCGACGGGGCCGGTCGTACGCGAGCCGGCGGTTTTGTCATTCTAATAGGCAGGTCGATGCATCAATTATAGAAACACAGGCAACGCGGCCCCGCATTACACGGCCGCCGAATAACGCGGTCCGATTGCGCCCGATTATGCGAATAATAAATTGGCATTCGGATGCGCCGCAAACCGAGACATTCGCCGTTCCATCGCGCAGAATGCCAACCTTTTGTATCGGATCACCCTCTGTGAGAATTAGTATAATTCGAGAGCGCGATACCGCCTCGTATCGTTTCACAAACGCTATGAAATCCAATCGTTCCTATAGTGTATGGCTTCCATCGTGCGGCACACTATTGTGCGGTACACTACGCTATCAAGATAATATTCGCACGAAATGGGGGGGGGGGGGGGGGAATATACGTTCCACCGTCGAATGGGACTTGAAAGCAACGAATGCTTCTTTCATAGTTATTTCAAAGATTTATAGTTTCGTGCTGTTCATTGACCATTCACTGTAAAGATATTTTTTCGTGATACTTTTATGTATCAGATAGTTTGATGTTAGAGGAGTTTTTCTCGTTGGGGTTATCCCGGAGTCTTAAGGGAATATACCCGTTTGAACCCTCGGAAAATTATTATAATTAGTATATTTTGTGGATTTTTTTTTTACAAGTCAACGGCTTGATGAATATTTCCCATCTTTTTATTATTTTTGCATAGTACTATCAACTACTTAAAATAAAAGTTTCGGTTAAAAAACTATTGCTTCTCGGACAATTGCTTTTACGCAAAAAATTAAAGTCAATTCTTCAAACTGCTACAATTTTCAAAACAATTCGAATTAGTATATTTTGTGGATTTTTTTACAAGTCAACGGCTTGATGAAGATCTCCCGTCTTTTTATTATCTTTGCGCAGTACTATGAACTACTTAAAATAAAAGTTTCAGTTAAAAAACTATTGCTTCTCGGACAATTGCTTTTACGCAAAAAATTAAAGTCGATTCTTCAAACTGCTACAATTTTCAAAACAATTCGAATTTCGAGAAAATCCTAGGCTAAGTCAAAGATAATATATTCCTGTTTATACGTGTTTGTTGTATTTCCTTCTCAGATGATTCAGTCATTCCCGGGAATGTGGGCCAATTTTTTCTTGCAGTGCTCCGAGAAGGCCATTTTGTTCGCCGCTGTTTTGTAGAATTTTCCATAAAAACAAATCTTTCTAGCAAAATAAACATTGCTTCAAAACTATATAAAAAAATCCAGGCCCAATATTTTTATTTAAACGAACAAAAAATTCCAAACTTTGTTAGTGACTTCAGGGTGGATGCCCCCCTTAAACTGCTCTTGATTAGACGGCACCAACTACCAGATTTCGTTGTCCGTTGAATTCCTGAAAATCCCATCCAACGTTTACCTCGTAACGCACCTCTTTGAAGCTTAAGTGACGCAATTTCGAAGTGATTTATAACGGTAGATGGTTGCATGGAATGGCTGCGTGACACTTTTTCCATGGGCCAGCTTCGCCGAGCACTCATTTCATCTCGCGATGCACGGGACGCGGTGAAATTCGATTTTACCTCGGTGCGCGGCATACTCGGCAGCGAAAGGCAAATTCTTCGACGATGCTCACCGACGATAGTGGAGGTACGGGCCGCAGCCCCTGCTGTCTCCCTTGTCTGATAGCGGCGTGCTATTAATCGCATTAGTCGGACGGTAGGTCGCTTGAGTGGTAGGTACCGCTACCTACCTCCACAAAGGCATCGGGTACCTTTGCTCGTGCATCGGGATGCTCCTTGCCAGACGGAAATCACATATACCCAAGAAGACAGAAAATTTCACCGTCCATCCACCGTCGAATCAAACGACTCGTTTGACCGCCTCCCCTCCCCCCCCCCCCCGCGGCTCCTCTAATTCCATTTCGCCGACGTGGAAACTCGCTAGCGAGGTTGTATCTCGGGGCGCGTGAATCTTTGGAATTTTCGAGACACGCTAGCGGGCCGTCCTTTTCATCGTGACACACGTTCCGAGTTCCTAGCATTTGTCAAGCGGTTCGACTTGCAGTGCGCACAAGAGATCCTAGCGCGGAGGTATTTTGGTATTGCACGCGGAAATACTACCCCGAAGAGAAAAGTTTAGATACCCGGTAGCTAGATGTTCAGAGAAATGAGCAAACATATTAAAGGTGCAAATCCACGGCGAAACAAAAATATCGTGTCTCACGTGAGATTTTAATTTCAATTATTATAATTCCTCTGTTTCCATTATTTACATTTTCTTGTCACTGAGATTTTTCTCTCGCGATAGAGAACTCGCGTGTAAAATTCTCGACGTGGATTAGCACCTTACAGGTGCTACTCGACTTTTCCATCAGGAGACAAAAACCTCAGCAACAACAAAATGAAAGTAATGGAAACAGAGTGATAATAGTAATGGAAATTAAAATCTCACGTGAGACACGATATTTTTGTTTTATCGTTGAATATGTTTGCTCGTTTCTATAAAGCCTGCAAGAAGTCTGAAGTATCGTAACCTGTACCTACTCAAAATGGGTCAGAGAACACAAACGATACTTTCGAGAAACGTGCGAATAAAAAGCCTACGAAAAGTGTGCGAAAAAGTACTTTAAGGGTACTAACGCAGCATTTCTTTTTCAATTAATTACAAAGAAATAAATTGAAGCTGAAGCTTGCTCTTTGACACAATGATCATTAACGACGTAAGCTTTAAAAAGCTCGCGCAATTTTGCCCCAAAATATGCATTATAAATGAGGCCACAGATGGATCATTAAAGATACTTTTTAAAATAGTTCCTCCGCATTTATGTGCCGTAATCAAATCTCCGCTCGACCCGTGCGCAATTCGACGAGCGATGTAAAACGTAACGCAAACCCTCGAGGTCTCTCATCTATCAACAAGGAAACATTGGCCGCCATTTAGGCGTATAAAACGTAACGCGATACTTAATCTTTTCAATTTCGAGCCCGCGCGCGTTAACCAAGACTGAAACCACTTCGACTAACACCACCTCGAAACCTTTTTCGAGGACAGCCTCTACACTCGCCCAACGGGGAGCATCTACTAATTAGAAGCCGCTGTACGACGAAGAGAAGCCTACTGCGAGACAGCACCGGGGAACCAAAAACTTTGGCGAGAGGCAAGGCATGATGAACTGAAGAAGAATGAATGCACGCTCTGGGACAACGTTTTAATGTGACGATTTATATCAGAATACGTAATGCAAGGTGCGACGCGACGTCGGGCCAGGGGGATCCTTTGGAGATTCTCTTAAAGCTGCCCGGGGGGAGGAGAGGAGGATATCATAAGCGGGGTCAAGTACCGATGACGCGACCCCTTGATATATTTTCGCGAGGTCTTTCGCATAATTCTGTAAAAATATACAGAGCGAGTGGCGGTGAAGTAGGGAGGGGGAGGGGGGGGGGGGGTAGCGGCCTTCGAGTAGCAAAGAAAGCCGGCGGGGTGTGCGGTATAACTTGGCAAGGCAACGAACCTTCCACGATCCTCATCCTCCTCCAACGTCACCGCCACCTCTCGTGCTGCGACCTCCTCCTCGTCTTTTCGTCGACTTAGTCGCCAGTTCTCTACCTACATACCTACCCCTAACGGCAGTGGAAGAAAGACACCGTCATTTCTATAGGCATTCATCATTCACTCCTCGCTCAACGTTCCTCTTCCACCCCCTCTCCCACCCCCCCAACTTTTGCCCTCTCCTGCTTAGTCTCTCTCATTTCACCTTCTTCCAACCAGTTTCTGTGTTTCTGCCTCTTTCCCTCTCCCGAGATCTTCACCCCTATTCCATCCATCCAACGTCCTCCTCACTATTTCCCTGCCTTATATTCGCCTATCCAGCTACCACCCCCCCCCCTCCCCCACCCTGCTTCCATTTCCCTGCAGTCATCTTCAACTTCTGGCGTTATGTCGGTGAAATTTGCATCGATGGTAATCTACCAGGCTTTTAACCAAATATTACGCTCCCCCGCGGCAGTGAATCTCGACGACCGATTTTGGATGCCGGGTGGAGATCGTTGGCGCCGAAAGCGTAACAGACAGGGTGGATAAACAGCCGGCTGATTCGAAAGTTTCGCGGGCAAACACATAGACTGTGGTTCGCGCGATGCGACTTCCGGCGGTACTTTGTTCTGTGATAGCAATTCAGAGCATTTTTAGGCGAAGCTCCTCGTTTAATTACGCGCACTTTGTATCGGTCAAACTTGTGCTTCCGCGCGTGTGTACAAATCGCGCCGTGCCACAGTTAATGTAAAAGTTTCCTAATCTAGCATGTGGCGCGTATTATCTTCGACCTGGATTAATTAACCCCAACTATACATTTTTGGGACAATTCGGTCTAAAAAAAAGTGTAGAATACTGGTACCGTAAACTGGGGTGACTTTATCCGCCGGGGTGGCATTGCCCACTTTTTTACTCTGACTGAAAAATTACTATATGATTGAATTAGCTATTTTCTTTTCGTTCGACCTTGGAGAAATTATTGCTATCGATTACAAAGCACCATATGTTCTAATTACTCCGCAATAAAATAAAATAAAGTCTTTCCGAAAAGTGGGCAATGTCACCCCGGGCGGGCAAAGTCACCCCAGTTTACGGTAGCACTTATATCAGACACATATTTCGCTTCAATGGGATTGTTTTGGTGGAAAAAACGAAAGGGTTCGTCGATGTAAACACGGTAAACGTAATAATTTGGCCGATAAAATGTCACACAGACTCGCGTCGTTCTTTCATAATATTATTTTTCAACGAAACTGTAATCAATGGCGGATGCAAATGTTACTATATTGCGAGATCGCGCGTGACGATTTCGGTATCAGTTTATTTGCTCGAACTCGTCTCGTGTGAAGTCGAATTAAATCAATTGTCAATCGAATATCGCGTTGTGTTTACATTATACTACGACGAATTGAAATATCACAAGCGAGGGGCTTGCGAGTATTAAATGAATATGTATCATTCGAATGATCGTTCATTCATATTCGAAGTGAATAGTCGCGTTCATTCATGAAGCAGTTGTTGCATTCAGGAATAGTTAAAGGTGTTATTCTTTGTTGCTGCTTGTAGAGTAGGAAGAGCGAGAGTGCGTAGAAGACGAAGACCGAGAGAAATGTTCAATAACAATCTTCCCCAAAGAATAAGAACAGATGATCGTGCCAAGAACTCCGGTAGCAAGTAACGACAATGACGATACTTTCACCCCGAACACGTACCCAGATCACAATTCACTCCGTTGTGTTTGCGTGGACTAGAAGCAGGATCACGTCAAACGCGAGACATTTACCACGGCGAACGGTGATCATTACACCTTCGCGCCGTGCAGAACGCGCCGTTAGTTACACGATCATTGCCTCCTGCCTCACCCTCTCCGTTTGGCCCCGCGTCCATCAAAGAGAATCGTCATGTGCAGCCCCTTTCACGCGCTGGCGTACAAGCCGCACATCAGCATAACGTTACTATTTACTTGCGTCCGCCTACGGAGCGGGGTGCAACAACCCTCCTCCGTGGCCATCGGAGCGGTTTGCGGCAGCGACCGTTCCAGCATCCGCGCCGCTGCACCCGGAGTCCGCAGGATTCGCAGATCGGATGGACGGATAGGGCACGTAAAGGGATCACTCACCGATGGAGATCTTGTCGGGGCACGCCGCGGGCAGTAAGACCAGCAGCAAGGCGATCGCGGTGGCCATCAGCGTGGCAGTAGACGTTGGCCTGGTGATCCGAGAGCATCCGTCGTTCCACGCGTTCCTTGCAAGCTCGAGGGACACGGCACCGTGAAAAATCGTCGCGCGACACCGCCGTCGCGGCGAGGGCGGCCCACCCGTTTCATGAACAACCGGGAGCATCTTCCGTGCTCCGTGGTCAGACACAAACTGCCGTACTCCACTTGGCGTGAACTCGATCTCGCTTGAACCGCCCCAGCATCCCTCTCTCCTACGTTCGTGCCTCACCCCCTCCCCCCGCCGCTCCGCCGTACCCCGGACCAGCCACCATTTAACCAGCCCTGCCGCCCTTCTCTACCCTTCCCTTCGCTTCTCATCGCTTCTGTTCTCCTCTCTTGTTCCCTCTTCCACCCTCTGCCATCCTCCTCGCTACGGATCCCGGTCTCGGTGCCATCTCCAACCCCCGGCGCGCGCCCTCTCCCTCGCCGTCGTTCCTCCCCTAGCCCCGCGAACCCGTAACCCCAGTCGGTCTGTCTTCCTCCCGTGATTTTACCGTCTTTCTCCACCGTTTCTACCCCCGAAAGCGCACGCTTCACGCGCATGTTCACGACCGGGGCGCACGGCGCGCGTGTACCCTCACCCTGGCACTTCCTGCTACTACTTTCTAACGGCGGATACAGATGTGCGGCAACGCTGCTCGGTCGGTACGAGCACGGCAGGACCGGGGAGGATACGCGACTGCTGTGGAGAATGACGATAACGAGTAGCGGTGATTGGTTGTTGAACGTAACCGCGGGGAAACGGTCTCTCAGAAAGGACATCGACGCCAACGCACTATCTGCCCGCTCGCGTTTGTAACTTGCAATTGCAAAGGCCTGAAGAATGGATTAACTTGGCAACTCCGGAGAGGTGGTTGGTAGGCTAAAGTCTAATTCGAAATTCGCGGGTGAACGAGTGTTGGGATAAATTCGCTAATAGCATTCTCCTTGTGGGTACTACAAACGAAATGCCTAGGGTCGGTATCAGATGTATTGGCCGGTGAGTTTCGCGAGGGGTATTCTCCCACCATACCGCTCGCCTGCCTCGGTGCTCCTTTTCTCCACGTTCTCTGACTCGCTCTCGTTCCATCTCGCTTTCGCCTCCGCGGAACAAGAGTGAGCCAGAAGTGGTGGGGATAGCGCCGAACTACTAACGCGAAGGTACAACTGAGCTCTGAACGTAGAAAGACTTACATTAGAATAGGTGTGCGTGAACTTCGAAAAAATTCAGGAGTTGATTCTTTCTTGATAGCTTCATCTCGTATCGGTCTACGCATAGCCTTAGAGTATATACTCCTGGAGGTCTCATTGCCTTACGTTTCCTTTCCTCGAAACTGTCGCCAACATCACGCGAGAGAGAAAGACATATGCGAGCTGGTGCGAGTGAGAGGAGTACCCCGGCGCATGCGCGTTGCGAGCGATTGGGGGAGTCCCTCGTTTTACCTCTCTCGCTCGCACCATCGAGAAAGTGTCTCTTTCTCTCTCCCATGATGTTGGCGACAGTTTCGAGCTCTCAATGAGACCTCCATGTATATATGCTCTAAGCTCATAGCTTTGTAACTAATGAATAATAAATAATATCCATACAGCTACATTCAGGCGGAGCCGAGCAGCCTTCCCGTTACACCACCATACCCTTCGGGGGCCACGCGACTCCAACTGACAAATCCACGATCGTCAGATATAGTGGATTCTGATTTCTCCTCGATCGCTGTTCCCGAAAACGATCTCACCGGCCAATATGTCTCATACCGACCTTAGTGATACGAATGAATTATCACTATTTCGGACGGCATGGCCGTCGAGATTGGAAATTTGATCGAAGCGTGTTATGAAGGTCGAGCCGTAAAATCTCGAAACTGGAACAATCGCCTGTACGTGACAGAGTGGCGTGATCGAAGCGATTCGCAGCTTTACCTAAAAGTTACTACCCCCCCATCTCTCGCAATGAGAACAATATGTTCTTTCTATGCGCTCTCTTTAAAGTACGCGCGAGGGGCGTGCTGTGAAGCCCCGCCGGTTGCTTTGCCCTTTGACATCGACGTTCGTAAAGCGAGGCGCGCGAAATAAAGGAAGCCGGCTGCGACGCTCGCAAAATCCCACCGACCCCCCTCCACGGTCTTACAGGGCACGTCCGAGAACTACGACCGCTTTCGGGCGCGTAAACCGTACGTACTTACACGAAATCGTAAAACGCCGATTCACTGCCACGATCAACGGCGAATTACGCCCGGGCACGGATTCCACTACGTTCGAGCGAACATCAATAGGCAGAAATGGCGGCGGAGGGTACGAACCAGCGAGAGATTTGATAGGACGTTACGAGGTCGACGAATGCCCTGCTCGTGACAGCAAACCGTGGCGAGCTGCGATCCCAATGGCGATAACGCAATATCGCTGAGGTTCACGAGTCAAAAATACTATAGACAGGTGTTCTGACTGTGTACTTTTCACTCCAGCGATTTTGTGTGCCGATTTCTGTTTAGTTCCCTTGGCCGTCGCGAGAGGCGTCGTGACTTAGAAGGTATACAAATATGTATTAATGAGACAGTGGTAGTAAAGATTTTAGTGGTATTGCTAGGCTTGCCAGAAACAACAGGCCACGCATGCGCGTGATAATCCCGTCCACACCAGGCTTGTATATATATATATATGTAAATGCCTGTACGACATCGACGAAATCTGCCGGCCGCCAGAAGAACTAGGACGAAAATGTCACAGGCCGGTATTGATAGTCCCTACTTATTCTTAAGCATTCGGCATCCTTTACTAGCTACTAGGTTAGTAGAGGATGCCGCATGCTTAAGCAATGGGAAAAATAACGCAAAGCTCGACGCAGAAGGCTCCACTAGCGCATGTACTGCGGTTTTGCATGAGTGCGCATGTGTGAACGGTTTGCGCGCGAATGTGGAATGTATGGAGTTGGATAGTTACATATTAATGTTTTACAACACACTGACTTAGAGCATATAAACATGAAGGAAGCATGCAATAGGCGAAAATGTAGACGGCGATAGAAAGAGAAAGATATACATGGGAGACTCCCCCTCTATTTCTAGCGCCAGGATTTTTTTTATGTTAGAAAGAGAGAGGGTGTCCCTCGTGTATATTTTTCTCTTTCTATCGGCGTCTACAATTTCGCCTATCGCATGCTTCCTCCATGTTTATATGCTCTAGGCACGGAAGTCACGGGAGAGAAAAAGTTGCAGTCATCTTCCTCATTGCTTAAGAATAAGTAGCGACTATGAATATCAGCCGCACATTCTGGACCGAAGTCGGAACACCTGTCTATTACACCGTGGACGCGTCTAAAACAGAAACTTCGCTAATATATTCACAACTCCCTGTATTTTCCACGGTGTTCAACGCGTTTTAACAAAGCACACGTCTTTACCCCAACAATTTCTTACTTCGATTATCGAAACGCTTCGGATCATCGAACGATTTATCGAATCCAATTCCGCGCACGCGCAGCGCGCATCTCGTCTGCAGTTCGACGAATTGAATGAGAACCTCTGATTGGTAGAAGATGGTAGAGGATTCGCTGGGGCGGCTAGGATGTATGTAGGTAAAGTGACAGATTGCGAACGAGTTTGAAACGAGAGATTCCGTCGCCCGTGGAATTGAAGTTTGCTGGTGAAATGGATCCAGCCTTGCTTAGAGAACGAGAGCTCTTTAAGAAAAGAGCTCTCACGACTCCGGCGTAAGTATTCGACACCAGCTTGCTCTCCTAACCTATATCTTTTCGTCGATACAAGCTGTGTCAAGAGCACGTATTGTACTTCAAATCTGTTACAAATATATTCCCCCTGAAATTTCGGTTGGAATCTAAATGTGCAAGCTATTCCCGTCACCGGGAAGCATTTGCATAAGTGTTGGAAACGAGCTACGCATGATACGGCGCGACACAGTGTGAAAGAAAACTTATTTGCGCAGGGTAGAAAAGAAGAAGAGGGAACAAGAGAAAGATTCGTCCAAAGATGAGCCGCTTAAGAAGAAACCTAAAGTATCCTCGGTATCGACCGGCCCGAAATTGGATATGGTCAACTATAAGACCATGTCTGGTAGTACTCAGTACAAGTTCGGCGTACTAGCTAAAATAGTGAAGCACATGAAAGCTAGGCACCAAGAAGGAGACGACCACCCTTTGTCGTTGGAGGAAATTTTAGACGAAACGAATCAGTTAGACGTCGGATCCAAGGTAAGTTAAACAGTGTACCAATAATGTTACGGAGGACTCGAAACATCAAACTACCATGATCGGTAGGTGAAACAATGGCTTCAAACAGAGGCTCTTATTAAGAATCCAAAGATAGAAGTAACTTCTGACGGTAGATTTGTATTTAAAGCTATGTATAAAATCAAAGATAAGAAATCTCTGCTGAGATTATTGAAGCAGCAAGACTTGAAAGGTCTCGGGGGTATTTTGTTAGAGGATATACAAGAGAGCTTGCCACACTGTGATAAACATTTAAAGGCAAGTATACGCGCTAGCATCGATGTAACGTACCGCACGGAGAAAACGGCGACTTTCATAGCGATTCGTCAATTTTAGAGCTTGCAAAACGAGATATTATTTATAACACGGCCGCTGGATAAAAAGAAAATTGTCTTCTATAACGACAAGACAGCTCAGTTTCCAATAGACGACGAGTTTCAAAAGTTATGGAGGGCAGTTGCGGTGGATGCGATGGACGATCAGAAAATCGACGAGTACCTTGAGAAGCAAGGGATCAGGTCGATGCAGGATCACGGCCCTAAAAAGCCTGCTCCGATCAAAAGAAAGAAACCCGTTAGTAAGAGAAAGCAATTCAAAAAGCCGAGGGATAACGAACATCTGGCAGATGTTTTGGAAACGTACGAGGATGGTAAATAAGCATTGTCCGATGTTTGTAAATAAAATGAGTTTACAATTTAATCGTTAAGAATGAATGTACGAGTTTATTACCACAATGTGATCGATATTATTGCGGTTAATATGTAACAAAGATCTTCTATTTTGAAGCTAAGGTTCTGCCTTACATATCACAATGATATAATAAATAAGTAAAATATTTATTGTCATAACTTTTCATTGTAAGTACAAAATAAATATAGATCAACTAGTACAAGTTCCCACATCGATCTAAACTATGCGCACGTGTCACGGTACGATCAGCCTTGTGAAATGAACGAGCCATTTTCTCACATAATGCGGCAAAGTTGAACATTAAATTTTTACTCGAGTATTTATATCTGGTATTCTGTGTTTTCGTAAATCGACGTAAATTTCAAGTTATATTGAAAATTGAAAATATACATTATATATATATTAAAAATTGTGCATCGAAAAGTTTTTAACGTGAACTATTTGTATATTATCTAATATCTTCGATATTAATCTAATTCCATTAGATAAATCTTTGGTACTTACAAATTTAACGATAAGTACATGTGCATAAAATGTATGCAATTTTGCATTGAAAATTTCCTTGAAAACCATTATATCACGATAATCTCTTCCACGCATTTCCTCCCGAAGAACTTCTATATAAATAAATAAAGCAATTATATATGTTAATCCTTCGGAAGTGCTGAGTCACTTTTGCCCCGTGAATAAGCACGTGTCGCTTTGCTACCGAGCATTCTGTCCAATAAAGATTGTTTATTTCTTCTTCTGGCTGCCAATACTTCCCGACACAATTCGTGGAAAGATTCTGCAACTTGAGTGACCTGAAGAAATATACTGTTCTATAAACTAAAATCATACGTACAGCAAACGTTTCCACGCGGAATAAAAAGTAAACCGTATACCTGCTCGGCGGCGGAAACTTCACTGAACCAACATTCGAAGTCTTTCGCGAGTATTTCTCCCTCCTCGGTACTAACTTGCCTCAAGTGAACCATGTCCGCTTTATTCCCGACCATAGCGAGTGGCATCGTTGCCTCTGGATCAGCCACAGCGAGCGTCTCCTTTGCCTTCCTTACGAAATTGAAAGATCCCCTGTCGGTGATCGAATAAACCAAGAGTAATCCATCTGCCCATTGTAGAGTCTCCGTCGTCGGCAATTCGTCGTCACTCTGGAACGTTCGCCGAACAAAGAGCTCTTCTGTTACTTTCGTAAATTCATTCAGCATGGAACTCGCTTATCAGCTCGATAAAAGTATTACCTTCGGGCAAGTGTCCAGAATTTCGAAAAGGATAGGCTCGCCGTCGACCAGCACCTCGTGCTTGTATCTGTTCTCTAAAAACAACAAAGCAGAAAAACAGAGCGAAGCGTGAAGGTCGAAGGTTTCTTTCAATGCGAACAATAATTTCGCCCAGGGAGCGTTAAATCGGTAGAAAGACGGGCGTCCTCGGAACGGACTGTCGGAAAAATTATGTAATAAATTTTCGCCGCTAGAGCGTAGGGAGCCAAGAGATCAGGTGCCCCTCGAACGCCGCTAAGTAGATCTTTCCAGTCTAGTCTAGTTTTAGACCCCGACGGAGCACGTGCTCGCAAAGAAAAGCCGCTTGTCTTCTGTCCCGGCGCGAGCGTCTGTATTTGTACAAAACAAGGAGTTTCGTTCGAGTATCAACCTCGCATTAGTACCCGTCCTGTCTAGTGTCAAATTCGTCTTCGATAAATTTAGACCAGACGCGGCCCGTGGTATGCGTAGGGAGAGTATCCGCGGCCTTTCAGAGCTGCCTCGCACACAGTTGCTGGCCGTTTTTTACTAAACAAAACGCGCCCACCCAATTGTCGCCTCCGTTCGCGTTTAATCAGTGATTTATGAAAGATTGACAGGCCACTGTTTTATCGGTCAAGCGAGGCGCTGTAAATCGAGATGCTCCTTACCTGACTGGTGATCATATTCCCCGATGTATCTCCTTGTCAGAAACCTCACTGTCAGCGCTGGAATGTAAAAAAGAAATCGAATGCTGCTCAGATGTTTTACTCCAACAAGCAGATCCTTTCGAACAGCTGGGGATGCGGGGACGAGCAGGAATCGCGTGCTCAAAGGACACCCATTCATGGTTGCCAGCGTGCACTCGGGACTAGTTTCATCGGTATCGGTGTAACTTTTACGCGATACTGCTGTCATCCGTTATAGGAGTATGCGCCCGAACGACGCGTATTAGATTGTGCATTCATCGATAGAAATTCCACGCGCGCATCCGTTAGAAAGTTGTCAACCTATATTTTCCTAGAGATCTGTGTACGTCCCATTTCCACCGCGCCCTCCACCATTCGGCCAACACGAGTTATTTAAGATACAAGGGAGTCGCATTAAGATGCCAAGCATTCGTCTATAGAGAATGTGCGCGATGTCACGCTTAAACGGATAACGGGATTAAAACTTTTGGCTCCTACTATTTCTCTACTTTTCTTTTTCTCGTCGATCGTTCGATATCAATGTCCACCCTGTATTCTGGAAAACGAACGCGATCTGGCTCGATACGGATACGCGCTCTGACATATCGCGATCCGATCGAGAGAAACGGGAGCTATAGCCTAGTGACCCGCTTCGAGGTATACCACACTATTTTTACCTCGAACTCGAACCTGCCACGGCGCCACAAAACCTTGCACGAGCGCTTAACGTCACCGCGGTGTGTTTCGTATCGAATCCAACGAAAATGCTTGGAACAAAGCGCGTCGGCCAAAATTGGGACAACGCGTTCACTTAGGCTACATCGATCCTTAATGAAAATTATTCAATTTTAGGAAAGGATATTTATCTTAAGAAGATGGAACGTGAATTTCAATTGAGAAGTTGAAGTTTTCCAAGGTACCTAGCTACGTTTATAATTGTCAAAGCGGGCCAGGCGTTTCCCAGAAAGCGAAACGTTGGCTCTGAGGTGCCCACACTTTGGTCCGTGATTGACAGGACCACCTGAAGGCTGCGCGAAACGAATTTATTAGCGATCGGTGTATTTACGCTTAGAATCCTTCGAGCATCATCATTTGGACGCTTTCCCTCGCGTGGCTCATTAAAGCTTCGCGGCTTTTCCGTGCCAATTTCCTGCGCGGACAAATTCGAACGATCCGATTGGTTCTATTCACTTTCCATCGACAGCGGAAAAGGAACAGCCACTCGGCTGGTTAAAAATACGGTGGACGGGAAAGAGAACGGAGCGAAAGAGGCATTACCACCGCCGTTTCGAAATATACGGACGATCGGGCAGCCTTCGTGTCCGCGGAAAATTGACTCGAGTCTCTGTAATCTTTTATAAGACGTGATCCAAGGAAATTTTGAAATAAAACTTTATAAATAGTGTACGCGCGGTTTGCGCCCGGTGTGGGACGTACAGCTGTCGGGGTCCGACCAATTATTTATTCACCTATGCCTTACACGTGCCATTACCGAAAATACACCCGGTTGGCTTCTTTCAGGGTCCGCACCATGTTTCTCGCGCGCGCGCGCGCGCGCACCTATCGCGTGGACGTTGGTTACCATGTGATGCGTGCACTCGTACTTGAATTAATTCGAACAATCGAGCTTCTGTATTAATTCTCAAGAATCGTCTGTCCCGTCACCTGTGGCTTGTCAGATATTATTTGGGATTACTTGAATTATTCCAACGTGCTCTTGACGTGTCCAAATTAACGGAGGATAACTTCAATTTCTAACGGCTGCGAATCTGAATGCTCAATATCGCCGCTTAAGAACAGAGGTTGAACCGAGGACAATGCATCCACGCTGCAAGCGGACACCGTCGAGAGACGGCTTCTTGCAACTTCTACAGCCGATTTAATCCAACGACTTCTAACTGTACATCGAACACCGCGTGCAGAGGCTTACGGTTAATGCCAGGCTAGTTATCGTTGCAGGGAAATTAAACGTTATCGTTTCACCGTGCTACGCGGAAAATATAGTAACCGAGTAGGAAAGAGGAAAAGCGTTCACGGCGATGGAAACAAAGGCAGCTACGAGGAAAGTAGATTGCGTCCGCCGATTGAAACGTAACGAGAGTTCTGTTTAGCATCGGCCCGTTTCAATTTCAGCCGAAGACAATGGTGCCGCGTTCGGCACGGTGCTTTCTAAACGGGGCGAGATTTAAGATAAGTCTTGTATACCCACCGCTCTTCCCGACTCCCGGCGCTCCGATCACGGCCACCTTTACCTCGCATAGCGAGCTCTTCTTCCTCCGAATCCCTCTAATTGCATTCGACGTCATACTCCGCGCATTTGTCACTGCACAAAGCATAACAGAACCATGTAACGCCGGTGTAATGGAGATGCCGAGGAAACGGTCGCGTGTGCCTCCCGTGGGTGCGCGAGACGCGAGAGCCTGTCCGTGTGACAGCGGGAAAAATTCGCGTCGCGATTACATCTTTCCTTGGCCGGTTTCCACGGGCGTCGATAACGCCTCCGAATTTCGTATAGAACGCTCGAAGCCGACACAGGTGAACCGTCCTCGCGCTCGCCTTTGCCAAGGAAAACACGAAAGGCCTGGGCGGCTAGTTAATAATACAGCCCGTATATTAACCAGCAACGATAACGGAGCCATTTCGCGCGCGGGCCCGATACGAAATCATTCGATCGCCGAATGCCGTTTAAACGTCACCAGTCCGTGGGCATTCCGATGGTAGGACGGTCCCCCGGTTGTTCCCGAATATCGCGCGCGGCTCCATTTACCGGGTGTCTCGTGTCTCCCTCGTCGAAATCAAAACGGGACCATCTGGGACGGAGGCGTTCGCCTCGCCGTTCCCCTTCGAACGAAAGTTTAAATACGCCGCGGCGCTCCTCTTCCGCGGGGCTCCGCGGGAGAAAGGTGGCGGGGGGAACGGCAGCCGAGGAACACGGAGAAAGAGCGTGGAAGAGAGAACGAACGACACGATGGGTACATTAATAGAACAGTTCGCACATGTCCCATGGAATCCGAGGAATTTACACCGGCGTCTAACAATGTACCGCCGCGGTACACGAGCCGCGTTACGGACGAGCGGGCCCGTGGATTGGACGTGACCGTGTTTTGGCCGCGAACGATGCACCGGAATTACAGTAGAACCTCGATAATACGAACTTAATTTGTGGACACGACCAGCAGATTTTTTATTACAATCAAAAGTGGGCACGCGAACGCGGGGGATGATTGTTCCTTATGCAATATTATATCTGCGTTGCAAATATTATAAAGCAATTCCTTTGGTTCCCTCGTTCCACGACCTAGTTACCCAAACATCCTCAGCTACCAAGTTGCGCATTCTTTTGAAAGCGAGTATTTTCGTGGGGTTACTCCGACGCGAGTCGTACCGCTTCGAAATGGATTCCGAGGCTATAAACATTTCGGAGTGTATAGGAATGTTATTACTGGATCTTTATAATCTTCTTCTCCGACGTTCTTTTCGTTTCTGTTACCATTCTCTTGCGTTCGGTTTTTGCGCGGAATGTAAAGTTTCCTTTACTATCCTGTGCTCAGAGTATCGAGGTTTTACTGCACTAATGTTTATTTCCTTAACATCTTCCGAAAGAGGTTTCTTTTATGTATCGTGTCATAAACGCGGAGTGGCTCTATCAAATATTACCAGAGAGACACGAGTATTTCGATGAGTAAAGCACATCAACGTACTAATCGACCGTTTTCCCTTCGTATTTAGCTTCTATCAAAAGCAACCCCGTCATTTCGATGCTTCCTCGCGTTTACTCACCAATCTCTTAGAAAACACTGATGCTGCCTCACCATTCCCCGCACTTTCCTATCAGCTGGCGCGAAAGGCAGGCATGGCAGTCTTTGAATTTGCGAATAAAACGCGAGAGGGAATCCCCCGGCGCGGATTCACGAACGCGCTGCCCGGCCCTGTTACTGCATCCGAGTTCCGTTCTCGCGGACAACGGCGAAGGGGGCTGCGGCGAATCGCGCGTAAGCGGAGCGGAAGGGATCGATATCGGAAATCCCCGTGTTGGAACAAAGTCGCTGAACGATCCGGCCTCGTCACGTGCTGACCGACGGTGTTCGCGGTTCCGTTGCGTGATCCGACGCGCTTCTTGGTCCCCGCACGACTGTCTGTCTTTCCCCATTCTCTTTTGGCGGCTCGCTGTGCCGGGCCTCCTTTATTGCTCTTAAGCCACGTACGCGCGATATCAACTTCCGGCACGGGAGCGCGCACGAGCGAAGGTCGCGCTTCGAAAACTCCGCGGTTTCCTCGCGGCGGCTGTTGCGCGCCCTCTCCGTTTCCGATTCCGCGGGATCAGACATAAATATTGACACGGCCGGCCGTTCTGGAGGATCGTAAAATAATTCACGGCTCCGCGAAACGCGCGGCACGAATTCTTCCGGTTGCGTCGTGGGAATCGGCAGGCAATCTGCAGATCAACGCGTTTACAGAACGAAACCTTGGGGCATGGCCTGGTTATCGTAGTCAAATAGCTTTTCTCGAAACGATTATTTCTGCTGCATTCTGGCCTCTCTTCCTGTATCACTGAATCCTCATTCATGCTTTGGAAACTAGTTTCCCAAGTTTCGCCCTGTTCTGTCACCTTTAATTTTACAGTAGACATCTAGAAACCCATTGTATAGTTCTATTCGAGGTCGATATTAGTCTCATTCTAAATTAATTCCAATTCTGATTGTAACCTAGTCTATTACTAAATCGGCACCAGTTCATTAGGCTCCACCCAACACCAGTTCCCATTCTCACTAACTCCTATTGAATTCAGGGTCACATCAGCGCGCTGCTAGCTCCGTTTGTAATAGACTGCGCGATACTAAAGTGCAGCAATGACATTGTACCTCTGGAAACGAATCCAATAAGCGTGTTGCTAAACAAACCGGTAGTTCGCTCATTTCTATGCGTCTATTACATCCTCGTACTGTATTCCGGACTATATACCCAGCTACTGAGCGTGCATATTCGCACTTGTTTGTGAAGTAAGCAAACAAGCGTCCGCGGAGTGGAGACTTGCAATTTATTCTGTGTCATGTGTCACGGGCTTCGTTAATTCCTTAAACCGAAGTGGGTTGCAGCGGGCTTAGATCGATAACGACAATCCGATACGGCAGATCTTTCATTTTGCCGACAGCTCGAGCGTTTGCCGCGGGTCGAGTCTAAAATACCCTTAGCTAGAGGAGCCACTCGTCGGCGAAGGCTTGGATCTCTTCCTTTCCGACCTCGTTGGCTTTCATCGCGGCTCTCCTCGACGCCTCCGGGCAACCGCCAAAGATCCAATTTACCGCTCGCAGCAGGGCAGGTTTCAATCGATCTGAAACATCGGAGCATAGATTGCCGTGGACACTTTGCACGACCGGCTTTGGAACATTGTGTCCGCGCTTCTAATCACGACTCGAACAACGCGCGATTCTCAGAGACGTCTGAAATAAATGCTCCGTCGAACCACAACTCGACGAGGCAACCTGAACTTACTCTTCAAGATAGGCTTCGCGCAAAAGTCCTCGAAATCGTAGTCGAAGATCGAATGGTCGGAAGGCTCGGCGGACAGGCAATTCTCCTTTTGAGGTCTCTGGTCCAGGTCCTGCTTCGCGGCTGCTCGTACTCCCTGCTGCGAATTCTCGTCGTCCGCTTCACCCCCTCGGTCCGTGAAATAAGATGTATTGTTGCGACAGAAGCTTGCTAGCGGATCCTCGGTCCTTGGCTGTCCCCAGCGGACGCATCTGGACGTAGTTTCGTGCTGGCGTATGGTTTCCTCCTGTTTCTGGTCGATATGAAAGTTCTCGTGAAAATATTCAGCGACGCGTCACTCCAACGAAATGAATCGCAACTTTCATATACACGTAGACGGAGCGTAAAACCGGGAATCCACCTGGAAGCTAAGCTATGCTATCAAAAAAACACAAAGTGATATCGGCGCGTTTGTTCGGTCAATTAAACATATAATTAAAAGCTATTGTGCAATTAAATAATTCTTAACTCCAACGTTTCGGTCTTTGGTTTCGACCATTTTCAAGGAAAGTTAAAGGAAACTTCCTTTAAAGAATTTCCTTTAACTTTCCTTGAAAATGGTCGAAACCAAAGACCGAAACGTTGGAGTTAAGAATTATTTAATTGCACAATAGCTTTTAATTATATGTTTAATTGACCGAACAAATGCGCCGATATCACTTTGTGTTTTTTTGATATTCTATAAATACGGTCGAAATTCTAATTTCTTTATCTAAGCTATGCTATGTTTTACCTTACAAGGGGTCCTTCAGATTTGACAATTTTAAAATACGTTGATACTTGGTATACGCGAAGGTCTTTACCTAAACATTAATTACCCAAAGCGGTAAGGCGCGCTTTTCAGCCAAATTCGAGAAAATTGACTTTGAAAAATTCGAAAAAAGTACGATTTATCAAGCTACTGATAATTTAAAATAAGATGCGAGCTTTTAATTGAAAATGGTATTTAATTATCCGTTAATTCGCACGAATTTGGTAGATGCTCAAAGGAATAAAAAAAAAGTGTCAATAGTAAAACGCGAACTAGCGGCCCCGCGCTTACTAAATAATCGTGAGCGCTACGCCCTGACTTCGGAGCTTTTCAAAGTCGATATTCTCGTATTTGGCTGAAAGGCGCGTCTTACTGCTTTGAGAAATTAATCCCCGAGCGAAGACCTTCGCGTACACTGAATATTCAAATTTTCTGAAATTGCCAAACCTGAAGGTCCCCTTGGTAGCTTTTGGTGGAATCTTACCCGATTGAAGGTAAATTCTCACTATCTCTCTGGCCGACGGCAGGCTACCGTCCGACGAAACATTCTTCAATTGCTTTTGTATGGCGACATTCACATTGCGCCGTCCGACGACCGTCTACCGTCTTCATATAAAACCCATGGGAGATAGTTTCGACGGACGGTAGCCTGCCGCCGGCCAGACGGATAGTGAGAATCTACCTTAAAGGTCCAAACACCATATCCGTTCCGTGTCAGTTCCGTTCCGGCGTGTCAGTGGCAAAGAGTAGGTATAATAAGAGGCGTCACTCCGGGCGGAACCTTTGAAGTCCTTGCTTGACCTTGGCATTTAAATTGGTTGTCTATTCGAGCGGGATATTCAAATCGACTAAGTGTACCTTACCGCAGTTGGCTGATTATTGTCGAAGTTTACCGATCATTGCCGAATGGGCATTTAAATTGGTTGTCTACTGATTTCCCTAGCTTTTTCTGTCCTTGTCGAGTGACGCCTCTTATTATATCTCCTCTTTGCCAATGGTAAGAAAAAGAAACCCTCTACGCCCCTCTTCTTCTTACCACTGGCACGCCGAAACGGTACTGACACATAACTGACAAGTGTGCGCAGACCTTTAACCGTAACGCACCCTTACCGCCAATCTTACCACCCCCTCAACTTACGCTCCGCATTATGTCTATGATCCTGATCGCTTACCTGTGCTGGTTCTTTATCCTCCTTTCTCAAATCTGCTTTACGATCGTTGCTGAATTTTAATGGTCGTTTCTCGTTGCGTTTATTGTAATTGACGTCGTACAAGCTTTCAGTCCCCTCTTCTACTATCTTTTTCTGCGTCTTGGTGGTCACCATGCTCCGCGACGCTCTGAAACCATGAATTTTTGTACCTCTATAGCCCTGGCGATGTACGTACATTTCCTGTCGACAGTGTTCCATTTACTTTAGTACGTTTTTAATATCAGCTGGTGAGATGGCGTTAACGGCCTCGATGTTGTTCTTCAAATCCCCCGAAGACACCGAACACCCATTCCCGCTGCGACACTCACCACCGCACTGATTCTGGCTCGTTTGATACAAAGCCGTGTAGTCGGAGTACTTGGGAACACTGCCTTCCGGTATCGAGTACAAATCGACATCTTTCACGTAAGTCTCCATTCCCTGGCTCATCAAATTCTTGATGAATGATGCGCAATGATGCAGTGGCGTTTTTTAACATTCGGAGCAAATATAAGATTGTAAATAGTTTACACTTAGCGTATCATGTAGGCAGAGGGCCGGCGTAAGGTGGATTCAACGTGTTCCACGAAAAGCTTATTAAAAATTTTCCGGAGCTCTACGCTTAGATATTTATTATTGTAAAATTTATTTAAATGCCCCGCGGTCTACGGAAAGCTTATCGCAAAATTTTGCGCGACCTTGTGCATAGATATTTATTATTATGAAATTTAGAAGTTTCGCACAATTTTGGAACCCGGCTCCGCAGAAGTTCACGCCGGTCCCGTGTGGGCTGGATTTATAGTCGATAGATTAGAATTACCGAGTCTGTTATATGATCGCTGTGATCTCTGGTAGGTCCTTCTTGCTCGGAGCTTGAAGCATCCCCTTTCGACGACAGTTTCTCGGTCGAATTGCCGCATTCTTTGTACTCCGCCCTGAGATAAGGATCCTGGAGAATGACCACGTCATCTTTCTCGTACTTTTGATCTAGCAGCGCCATTTGCTGCGGGCTGCCGCTGTAATAAATGAAAAACCACCCTCGACTAAAATTACACGACGGCTTCGTGGTAGCTATACCTGATTACAAGCGCATAATTCTCGACGTTGGCGCGCCTCGCGCCGTTCAAATTTGATTTCACGTATTTCTGAAGATCGTCCAGCTTGTCGGAATAGAAGTAGATTGGTTTGGCGATCTCCATGCACGACGAGTTTTTAATGATTCCATTTCGAAGACGATGACGGGACTGTCGATGCTCTTTGCTCTGCTTTCCACTCACCTTCTTCTTTTCTCGGCCTCTGTAAATATTCAATTTTACATAGATAAATACACGAAGAAAATACACTTGCAGTTGAATAGAAATATTTTTATTAAACAACGCGCTTGATAACCACAGTCACGATATATGTATTTAAATAGATACGATCCACTTTCTCACTGAAGTATTTGAAACAATATCGCCCGACTGTAACGACATCGTGAACTCACCCGAGTAATTCATCATCGCCGACGAGCCCTTTCGTTTTCTTGCTACGAGTTTGCGCGCGCTCGAAATTCACCCCGTCTTCTTGAATTTCCCGGGATTGGCGTTTCGGCGCAACCAGCTGCTCGTACTTCGCGCGATGATACTTGGATTTAATTTTCTCGTACATGTAGTCGCTCTCCCGCGCGCCGAGCGCGGATTTCAAACCGTTTGCGGTGAAATCGATCAACGCGTAACACATTCTGCGCGCATCTGCGGAAGATACTTGTCATCAACATTTCCGTCATTTACAAACACGGAATCGAAATTATAGAAACGGTATTTCTGTCACTTATGCAACGGACTCAATCCTGGAATTTAATTGTCGAATTTTGTATGACGCGTGAACTCTAAATTGTTTAGAGCGATGGACACACAAAGAAGAGGAACTACTATTTTAAACAAGTATTTTAAGATTACGCGAACAAAACTTGCGCAAAGTTTTTTAAAACGTTCCTTCCTCTCTTCCCTTACACGCATAGTCTCCTTTCTACCTATTTGCTACTCACGTGGCCGCGATTCTGGGACATAATACAGAACCACGCCAGAAAACATCAATACTATTATGAACAGTCGTTTCAGGTAGCCGATCCAACCGAACACGGAGGACGTCTCCTCCGAGTAACCTGAAAGGGAAAGATGGGCATTATTCCGGAGTCGATCCAGCTGGGCTCGCTTTCACTCACTCTCGTTGTTCCACGATTTTGTAGCGGCGCACTGTATTAAGAGCACACCCAGCACAGCCAAGAATTTCATGATCGCCGGAGTGGACGCGAGCACCCGTCCGTCGGCTAGTTTTCGATGCCGTGTTACCTGGGAATCGTCATGGTGTTTCGGAGAGCGTAGAAGAGGCCGAAGCTAGCGGCGAGGCTCATCGTCGCGACGTTTGCCTCGAGGCGATCAATTAAACAGCGAATTTCACTTCGTCTGAATATACGAGTGGAGGCGCTGTACTGTGTAACAGCTGCGCGTCTAAACGCACTGAATCGTTTGAAGGAAGGCTAGAATAATTTAGGGGGATAGGGTAGATGCGCCTATTACTGTCAGTGTCCCTGTTACTACCACTTTATTTATTTTGCTTGATAAAAATTGAACATAAAGAATAGTGTATAACAATAATATTAATAATAATAAGAGCAGTGGCCAATTTAATAATAATGTTATTGTTGTACACTAATCTTTATACGTTACATTTTTATTAAGCAAAATAAATCAAGTGGCAGTAATAGGGGCACTGACAGTGATAGGGACATCTACCCTATAGGGCGAATTCCACTTACACCCAAATCGCTCGTGATTTTCATTAATAGGGTTTCTGATACGTGACTGAACGCAATGTCAAGAATTTCCAAATCGATTTTCTCGAAAATGCAGCGCAATATCAAAAAATTTTATTCCTTTTTCTCGACTTATATACCTGTTATAAGTAGAAAAGAAAGAGTAACTTTTTTTTATATCGCGCTTAATTTTTGAGAAAATCGACTTTGAAACTCTTACTGTTCAACTCGTCCAGTCGCGCATAGGAAAACCTACCTTAATGAAAATCACGGGCGATTTGGGCGTTTTTAACTGAAATTCGCCCATAATAGTGCTATTAAAATATCCAGAAAATGTCCAGTAATCATAAGTCCGCGAATTAAATCTGAATGCGATGATGAAGAAAATAAAAGAGCATAGGCACTTTGTAGTATACACATGTTAAAGTTATTTACAAGCTACGATACGTCATGACACACTGATTAACCTGCAATATGTACCTACTCGTCTCTAATGTTGCATGCTTAACGTTGTTGGCTTGTCTGAATCACCTTAGTCAACGGGCTGTCGTGTAATACTACTGATATGTCAGCGTAGTACCCGAACACGCGAGTGGAAGACACGCACAAATCGACACAGTTTCGTTGAAATAGAGGATAGACCAGAGTTGGGCATTAACTAAATAACAAGTTATTTAAACAGCGGATCGAATAGAAGCTACTTTAACTTTAGATTATTTGACGAATAAAGTTAATTTTTTTATTCGTCGAGCTTTTCAACTTAGCGTCGAATAAATTCCTCAGCTTTAATTTTAACTCTAATTTTATTCGACGTCGAATAATTTTCTGACGCGCCTTCGAGCCGCCGCGAACCGTCATCGGGCGATACATTACGAATAATTTTTTTAACTTTCATTCGTTATTCGAATTTTTACTTAAACAAAATTTTTAGAAATATGTTTTGCAGAAGAATATAATAAAAATGTGTCGTGTGATATCTGTGACTTATCTACTCGTGGATTTACTTTTGCACAATAATTCTAGCCAGCTATTTCGTAGAATAATCAATTATACCCGAAGCCAGTGTAAATACGGCATACGCGTGACTTATGATTCCAGTTACTGAATTATTTGCTTAGAAAGAGTAGCCCGAGTAGCTTGAATGGGAACATTAGAGAAGTCAGGTAACGTAAGATTCATATCTTAGGCTTTTATTATGCTCTGAGTACTTTACAATATAATACAAAGGAAATCTAGTGTATACGCGTGCCGACCGTTTCCTACAGCTGAGCAAGCGCGAGAAAGGCGGACGCGTTGATACGAACACGGGAAAGAAAAGTATTTGGTACGAGTTAGCGACGGGGAAAAGTGCAGGGTGCACAAGCAAGGACTTGCGGCTACACGCTAGACAGTGCGTCTCTAATGCAACACCGATTCGTGACTTCGTTATCGGAGCTGTTCGTGAACAGTAACAAGTTTCTCGGGAAACGAGGCGACTCACTGCTCTTCACCCGCTATTACCGTGCGCATGATTCGAACTTAAATCGAGTGCAGGGGGAAGAACATTCTTCCGAATACTGAACATACGTTTGTCGACTTCCAACAGACGCCGTGTAGGGTCTCCTTGGACGATTAGAGAACGACAAGCACATTTCCCAAGAACTAATCGTTAATAATTATCGAATCTAAAGAACCAACTTCGCCTTCTAATACTAGCTGTCTTCCTATACAACAGCAGATCTAAGTGAAGGCGACACGCGGACATATTACGTTCTATCGCGGTGGACGCCGTTGTTTGCCTATCTGAAGCGACATGGAACGTAATACTCTACAGCTAATACCATAATAATAGTAGGTAATGTGTAATACAATAGAATAAAAATACAATGCGGTACGTACGACGTAACAAAACAACGGAATACGTACGCGTGTACGCGCGCCGCGTTATCGTTCAAAGTGATTCGGGGTTCGCCATTCGTTTACAACGTGAAAAGACACCTCTGCCGTCAGGCACAGAGAATCCTCCGACGATCCTTCGTTTTCTTTTCATTTTTTTTTCTCTCTCCCGTTTTTTTCAAGGAATAAAAGTCGGGCGCGTGGACGTTTCGAGGACGCAAATTCAATAAATAACACAGCAAACACGATCAAGTAATTACAAGCTCGCACCACGGTAAGTACGAGCGATCGATTGTGACCCACGCGCGCACACGCCCGGAATACACTTTGAACCTACATTCTGGGTACGCGGGCGGGCGTACAACTACGCGGATGGGCGACTTTATACACATAGTGAGGGGCGATTCGATGCGGGCGACGACTAATGATAAAGATGAAGTGACGCTGTTATCGCCGAGCCAACGTGTCGGCACCTCGACGCTTTCTCGGGGAAATATTTACAACTCAACTTCTCGCGTGTACGATTCCCGTTGCGCTCCTAAATTGTTCAATTAAGGCGGCAACGATTCGTATCCCCTCCCTTAATACTCGATCGAGAAAAATCCCTACTGTAAACGAAGCAAGCCGTGAACGGGTTGAAAGGTGTCGCAGCTTCCCCCGACCCTACCGAGGCCGAGAGAACGTCGAGGGCAGAACAAGAAGCTCGATGACTGGCGAGAAGGAATAACCGTGTCGTTTTGCGGGGATTGTTTCCCACTCGTCCTTACGCGGAGGACTTCTTGATTTTGTTGATGGCGTTCGTGAGGTGGATCATCTCTGTGTTCAGCTGGGCCACGAGGTTCTCCAGCCTGTCGACGGTGTCGAGCACCTCGACCCGCTGCGTGTGAGGATCGTACCTGACCTCGAAAGATCGGCTCATGGTGGACACCTGAAACCAGGGAGCGAGAAGTCAGCATCGCAATTCACCTCGGCAAACCTCTATTCAGCCTGACTGCGCAACAGAGACAATTAACGATCGTGACGCGAGGTTGTTTTAGCGAGAGTCAAGCGAATCGTCAGACTGCGGGAATCGAAGTCTAGTGGAATCTAGTTCGAAGGATCGGTTAATGATCGAGGTAGGAGAGGCGATGGCGATAGTGCGGGATACGCGTGGCATTGAAGTCCCCGGTATCGAATGGCACTCACCCAGCGGCGGAATTTCTCCTTGGCATCCTCGAAGCTGTCCGCGACGTAGTATATCGGCTGGTACTCTTGATCTTGATACTTCTGGAGCGCCGTGACGGTTGGCTCGAACGATCGGTGCTCACACTTGTCGCTCAGAGAGTGGAGCAGCTCCCCGTAGGCCGAGAGGAGACCTGCGCCGTAGGCCTTCACCTCTTCACCTTCCTTGCAGAGGCCGAACTCGACGGTGAACCAGTAGATGGTCGACAGCTTCTCGATTTCCTCGTCCGAGGCGCCCAGCGAAGCGAGACCGATCTCTTGGGAGAACTGAGCGAAGCTTGGATCAGCCAACAACGGCATGTGCCCAAGCAGTTCGTGGATGCAGTCACTGTGAATTGGAAAGGAACAGATAAAGGTGGGAAGTATTTTCACGTAAACGCTCTTATATTATTCACCATGCTTCATGATTTTATTTTGTTATTTTCATGGATACTGATAGAAGAAGGTTGAAACTACAGGGGGCCTTTCATCTCAGTATCGATAATGATAATGTAAGCTTGTTAAGTGCGGGAAATAATGGCTGCTAAATTTCGGCTATGGTGATTGCTTTCTCGTCCAGAGACTCGATACTCTTTCTCAATATCTGCCGGTACACGGAAGCTACTTCCGCGGAGAAATGAGTTCGCAACTATGAAACTGAATTATCAACGCCATCCCGTCGTTAAAAGCCAATTAGAGCTCCATTACGAGCTTAGAGAGGCGCGGTAATTCTGTTATCATCGTTCTCTGTGTAACGGGAGGGTGCTCTCGTCATAACGCAGTATCGATTGCCCTGTACAGCTGGAGAGATTCTTTTGGCACGGATTCGACGAACATGAGAAAAAGGTCCACTTTACATACACTCGATGACACAAGTAATTAAGATACATAAATCTCATTCTATCAATGCCAAATGGGATATAAGTCCTCATCCTCGTCACTAATACTTTCTTATAAACGCGATCAACGAATATCCTCACTTTATCAAAATGCTCATAGGCAATCCTGTCAGTCAAAGATTCATCGAAACTCCCGTATCTCCTACACCCTAGAAAGTTTTAGCCTGTTTCAACGCTATAATGAAAACCTAAGTAGTTCCCCTTCGTTCGAACAGAGAAATCAGTTTAGAAGAATGATGAAGACACTTACGGTTCAGGCGTGTGGTAGGGGCTGTTGATATGACGAACGTATTGGGTGCTCTGGAACACCCTGAAGGCGAGGCTGGAGAGGAAGTCCCTGGCGGTGAGCAGTCCAGCCGCGGGTCGCAGAGTAAAGCCAGTGTTCTTCTTCAAGAAGTCGTTGACCTCCTGGAGCTGAGGTATACGATGGGACTCGAAGATCTTCTCCTCTTGCAGCTTCGTGAATGCCCTCTGGTACTCAACGCAGGCATGCTTGGGGATGAGATCGATGATGGTGCTGAACACGCGGGACCAGGTCTCGTTCTCCGTTTCGGTGTAGGGGATGCAGGGTATCGAGTCTCCGTACTTGTAGGCGAAGGCGATCTCCGCGATGACCTTCCTGCGCGCGCGGTACTCTTTGTCGGCGAAACCGGGATGGTTCATGTCTAGGTCCGGCTCGTACTTGGTCATCAGGTGGTTGCAGTTGTCAAGATCTGAGGCGTGCCTCGGGAACCACGGGTCCTTAATGCTGACGGAATTGTCCGTGAGCAGTGTGACACCGTCCAGCGCGGAGCTCTGACGGAGATTCCTGATCAGCTGCAGCAGAGTCGGCCTGGTCATGTCGACCTTCACCAGAACGTCAAACTGTATCTTCTCCATCTGGGACGGACGGGACTCGACGTGGGTCACCGTGCCCTTGAAGTTCTCGATCGTCTTCAGGATCCTAGCCAGGGAACCGATTCCCTCGCGCAGGCGGAGAACAAGCGCCGCCTTCTGCACGGTGTGCTCGCTCTCGGGACTCTCCGCTATGGTCTTCGCCAGCACCACCTCGTCTTCGGTTAATCCAGCGTCTGAAAGGAATCGCGATATCCTTCTTACAATTCTGCACCACCCCATATTCTTTTTAATGACCCGCTCGAGCCACTTCAGCTTCGTATCAAAGATCGCTTTGAGGTCTCGAATCTTAATTAATTAACTCGCGATCTCCCATGAAACACAGCCGAAGGAAACCCCTCCCGAGGGAAGCTTGAGCTCGGAAATTACCAGAAGCAATCTTAAGTAATCTTCCCACGTCCCGACGCGACATTTCGAGGCGCTAAGTGATTCCTATGGGCGGTAATAATCGAGCAATTCAAAGTCCATTTCTCGCGAAATGTCTATTCTCGGGCACCTTTACGTGGCGGGCAGCGCAATGCAGGAAGTAGGGAGAGAATGAAATGCCTCTTATTGTCGCCCACGGACGTGCCGGGTCCGCGGGCTAAGATGCGGGAGGCAAAAAGAAATAACTGTGTTATACATTTATTGGGGACGTACGGAGGCGCCTAAGAGCTGTGAAAAGGGGGCCTCTGGCTAATGCGATTCTAAATGCACAAAGTGGATTTGGAAAAGTGGCGAATGGCCGAGGAAAGAAGGTTGAGAAAAGGAGGTCTTTTGCGTAATTCTGCCAAGTGTCGGGAAAGCACTTGGTTCAAATCTCTTTGGCCGGGTATATAGGCTCTCCATTCACCCTCCATTTACCCCGTCCTTTCTCTAAATCTCTACCCTACATTACCGAGGATTTTAGTGGCATAAAGAAGATGCGTCCAGAATATACATACCATCGTCGTAATCGTCATCTGCTTTCCCGTCGCTGTCCGATGAAACGTCCGCTCTTGCTTCTGTAAGTCAAAGACAATCTCGTGCTCATGCGAAATGCAACATCCAAACGGTTCATGCTCGTGTGGTCTCCGATCAACCAGACCCGATACATCGACAGACATAATAAACTTAAAATCACATTCGATGCATTGTTGAAATGTCGTCGCGTATCATCGTCTTCGTTGGCCGAGAGACCAGCGACAGAAACTCTGCGAAGTACAAACCTCCATTCTTTGCAGCGCAAGCCAATGATTCCAATTGCTCGTCGTCGCTCGACGAAACATCGACGTACCGTTTCGTCTCTTGATCTTGAGCGCAACCAGTCTGATCGACAATGGAGTCTGACAGCAAAGAAAATCATCATGCAACGTCGATGGGACACACATCGCGTAAACGTCACAATTTCAAGTATCCAAGTGCGTGCGATACGGTAAACATCAAATACGACATTCAGAGATACGAAAGGAGGATACAGATACACAAAGGACTACTCAGAAAAATGTTAAGGTGAAACCACTGAAAATTGTGAAATTTGTACTCACCATTCGCTCGATGACGAGCTTCCTCCAAAACGCTTTGCTTCGTTTGCTTCACGACCAACGTTTCGAAGCGAGCGTCGTCCACGAGGGATCGTCGCCTTGCTGGATACCCATTCTAAACAGACAATCAAGCGTTCTAATAATTTCGTGAACTGTCATCGCGATATCTTAGAGCAATAGTCATCTACGCCTTAGGTAATAGCCATGTATTAAAGACTTCCATAATAGAGGAACTTTAAAGGACGGATATCCTGTCCCATTATCGAGTGAAACTTCAATCTCTGAAGTGACGCCGAGTCACTTGACTGCACTAGACCTGACGGTGGCCGAGGATCGCCAGGCAACTTTGATAACGAACCGAACGCGCGGAAATGAATCTTCCTCGGGGCTGATCCGGTTGCTGTTGAAGGATCGGAAATTAAGGAATTCCGAGGGGAAGGTCTCCAAGGGACCCGCGTCCACAAAGAAGTCCGCGCATCGTTGGAACTAACGCGTGTGCAAGGGTTGGCTGTTCTCAAAGGTTCGCAGAAGAGAAGAGCAGGAAATTACCCACTTGTCAAATGCATCGGACATGCGAAATAACAGGAGTTTTCGGGCAACCAGGAATTTCCTAGCGATCTCCGTTTGCAGAAAACTTCATCGGATCAGCGATTAGTCGACCGCGGCGAAGCTCGTTAGGAATTCTCCCGAGCAACCGGTCGATGCAAGAGGAGATATATCGGCCTGTCATTCAAATTCTTAACGACCGCTTTTCATGAATGGCGCACAAGGTGGGACCCAGTTACATTTTCCAAGCGGGCAAAGCGGTTGGCACGGTTTAGAGAAAACGTGTAGTAATCCCTTAACAACGCGTGGCGCGAAGTGGGCCAAGTACTTCGCCGGTGGAACGGATAGATGACCGATGACTCTGCCCGATGATTGCATCACGCGAGGCTGATTATCCCGTAGAAAGATTCAAGCGACTCGTCCGACCGATTGAAAATGAATAATCCCGTTCGATGACTAGGGGGCAGGGACGCTAGACTTTGTTCAACGAACCGATCCTTTAACGAGACTCCGTTCGTTCACGGTAACACCTGGTTAATTACCCTGATTCATTTAATCACGCGGCTGGATTTGGTTAAGCTTCTGTATCCCGGGGGCTTTGTTTCAAACGTTGGCAAGGGTCGATATTTCTCGCAGTACAACAAAAGGAATTCGCAACGAAGGTGCGAGGAAAAATGGCCCCGACGAAGTCGAGCAATCGAGGACGAGTGTTCAGCATGAAAAATGAATAAAATATCGCGGGGGCATGTCCTGTCTACCAATCTCGGTGGTCCGCGATCATTTCGATCGATTGATTTGTCAGAGGAGGCGTTTAGGTATATATCAAAACTCATTGAGCCGCCCAAGGAATTTATTCAGCATCTCAAGCAAATAGTACGCGAGTTCCGTGCTTGATTGAGATATTCAAGCGGGTTTTTTTACCGATAAAACGACGTAATGATCCGTGACAAATGCACCGAAGGCCGATCATTATATTCCCATTAAAATCACAGCCGCGTAACGTTATTAGTTTATTTCGCGCGCGTTACGCGACTTAACACCCGCCGGAGCCGCGGGTGTGGCAGCTTCCAGTCTGACAATGAAACGAGTCCCTCGATATTCTCGATGCAAGTTCAGAGCTCGAAGGCCGGCGCAGTCGGAGGTAATTAACTTCAGAGGGGAAAAAGAAAAGAGAACGATCGCCTTGGACTACAAAATTCAACCAGATATTTACCGGCCGCGAAACCACTCGGTGCCCGGCGTCGCGCAAACACGTCTAATTGTAAGTGAAAACTCACGCAAGTGCATAAAGTTCTGATAAGCAAACGTACATCGTAGGAGGCAAAAAAAAAAGAAAAAGAAGGCGGGGGGAGAAAAAAAAACGAAGTCGCAGGACGACTGCTGTGGATTGTTACGCGATCCATATACATAATGCATCCGATGCATTTGATATGAAGTTTCTGGTTGGTCGGTGAGAATCGGCGCGACGGTTCAGGCAAAACACGATATTTAAATAGAATAATTAGCATAGCTGATCGACGGGGCAGGCCAGCGATGCACTGGTACGTGTGCAGACGTAATTACAAAGTGCATTACGATTGACCGCCGCGCCGGGAGCCGTCTATGAGCGGTTAGAGGCGTTGTCGCGCGTGTGGCGAGCCTCCAAAGGCGACTAACGGGGTTCGGGACAGCGTTCAGGGCCTCTCCGCTCGTCTCGATCGTTGTAATTACAATCACTCCGTTCCCATATTTATAACATATACATAATTATCATGCGGGAGCCGAGGTCACGTCGATTTTGCAACGCGATCGCGATTAGATCCTCGCCGCGCGGTCGGCTAACTTCGAACGAGGGTGTCTGGTGCTAATTACGGGATTTTGTAATGAATCTGCCTATCGCTCTATTAACTAATGCATATTCTGTAATTGACCGACTTACAACGCGCGCCGATGGACTGCAAACGTAAAACGAAATCGTCCGTATGGATACGCGGCGAGGTTTACGTAAACTACATGGGAATATTAATTTTTCTTCGTGCTATACAGACTTCATCGTATCTTTGTTGACTGCTTCTGTTTTACCTGTGCTCTTCAATGTATACTATTATATAAAAATGCTCGTGCCGTGTATGCATGCGTGTTTGAAAGCGTGAAACTCAAGAGGCTACTGAACCGATTTCGATGAACCTTAGATCAGAAGAATCTTTGATTTAATGAGACTGCTATAGGCTATAGAATAGCTCAAAAATTCACGCGCGGAAGGCGCTACATTTACTTTTAAAATTAAGCGTGTAATTGATTGTCAGCGTTCAGTTGCAACTACAACGTTATGGCTAAAGGAACATTTCGAGAACTTACCAGAAGAGAAAAAGAAAGCTGAAGGGAATACTCAGAAAATTGTAATATATGCAGAGATTCAAAATTAACTGCAGAACTAATGAATACCGTAGCGAAGCGCGGGTATTTTGCTAGCGAAGGATGATCGTTGAACGGTTTCGATTCATTAACGCGTTTCATTAAAACGTAATGAAAAGTCTGAAGCGTTAATACCTCGACGTCTGTTTCTTACTATCATCTTGCTTAGTTATATTTATTCTTCTCTTTTTATTCATTCATCGCGAAGTCGTCTTGAGCTTCACCGTCTGAGAATGCTCATTCGAAGTTCGATGCAAAGGTAATCAAGATGAGGTATCCGAGCAAGTGGCCGGGCGAGAGACGTAATCAAGGTCGGGTCATTTTTCGCCCCTCGTTGCTGTGGCGCGAACGCGCTCGATAAGGATCGAACGAGCCCGCGAACAGCGGATTCTGGATCCGATCTAGTGTCTAGATTCGGCGCGCGAGGTTCGAGTGAGTCAGTCGTCGTCGTCGGTGTCGTTTACCATTGTCGTTAACAACAAATAAATAAGCGAATTTACGAACTTTTCATTGCGAACAAAGGAACGTGCAATTACCTGCCAACTAACCAATCATGATTCATTACGATCATTCAAATTTCGTTTCCGAATCGTGCGTTTGTTAAACTAGAGACGTATCGATAGTTGGAACGACGCGGGATGTGACGCAACGTCGCAATACGTCCTCCGTTTACGTAAACCATGGAATTTTCGTGGGACCCGTATGATCCAATACTTTTCAAAATTTCATCAGCTGCCCCCGGTCCAGCCGGTGTTTGCCCAATTACCGCGGCCGTATGTCAATGCACGCTGGGCGGTGATAGAATCCGTGATATGCGGAGAAAGTAACAGATCGATGGAGCCATCAGCGCGACCAGCAGCACCGTCTTCGCGTCTCGCCGACGAAGCGCGTGAACTGAGAAATTTCACGGCGCCGCGTGGCGAAATTTGGTTTTCCATGTGCGTGTCGTCTCTCGCCTTTCTATTCGCGAGCGAGGAGCCGGACGGGCGACGCGTGCGGGTTCACGGTCCATAGTCGACGGGAAAATCGGCGGCGCGAGAACGGGTCGCTTAGAGAACGTCGGACAGTCACGGGTTGCAATTAATAAATCCCCGCGGACGTCGTAACGTCGCGACGCATCATGAATGAAAAAAGTTCCCCGCGCAGACCTTGCCGGGATGGCAATTAAGCTGTCTTGCCGTGAGACTTTTAAAAACCGCGCGTTTATCGCGCGAGAAAACGCACAGGGACGCGTCCTTGCGATTCTAATTCCACGGAGGGACCTGTTCCGAGGCGGAGCTCGTGAATGGCTCGCGACTGAATGAAAAAATAAAGGAGTCGCGGCCTCGAGGACGCTTCGATTAAAAAGCATTAGCGCGCGATCTGAGATATAAACGTTGCCGCCGGTAGAGGATACACGATTAACCTTTCCAATGCGGTTTCCTGACGGTGCCAATCGAGGAGCACGGTAAACGTGACGCGCTCGATGAGAATCGAAAGGGAAATTATAGTCGGAGGCTGTTTAATACGATTTATGGTCACGCAGATGATCTACGTGCCTCATCCACGGATCTCAACTGTGTTCAAGAAATTTAAGTCTCCGCGTTTCCAAAGGAAGGTGAGCGTTTCGATGGAAACAGTGGGTGTATTAAAAAGAGGACTCGCGTTCGGTGCAGAAGCTCCGTCAGTTTCTGAATTGATGTCGTTCACGTCACAGGATTTTCCACTTTTGCTGCGGCATGACGCGCAGTACCTAAGAATGTTTTCTCTCCTCAGCGATACTTCCGCGTTCGGCAAACGGGACGACAGCGTAGCCGAAATCAGGGAAACCGAGGAAACATTTTCGTCTCGTCTCCCGTCGATAGTGCTCACGTGGATAAACTACAATACGAAGTGACTTAACGGCAAGGTCATTAATATTGCGCAACCAGGATAATAACTGATCGCGTGTACTTTCTCTACACCGGGACTCTTCTTCATTTACAGCTTGAGAATTTCACTCTGCCTGCTCGGGCCAGGTGTGTTCGTGTACCACAGTGTGCGTGCATACGCACACACACACCTGTCTACGACGTCATTTTTTTTTTTCACCTGTTACGAAATATACCGGAAGTTTTATGACGAAAGTCACGTAGGCAAGTACGAAAGAGAATTCTTCCGTGTAAGAAAGTTCCGAAGATGTTTTCAGAAGAATCTCGAGGGAACCTACTTCTCCTGAGACACTGACAACAAACGACGCTTCCTTGAACAACGTACCGCTATTCGATTGGTCTTTAACGAATAATTTTAATTAACCGAATGCTGTTGAAACTTTTCAACCGCGACAACCACGAACGGCTGAACGATCTACGCGCACCTCGCGCCCGAATGTTATTTCATTCCACGTTGCCAGTTCGTTATTCGTTAAAGAAATTTCGAGGTCTACAAGGATTTGCTCTAACAACCACGCGAAGCGACCGCGTTTGAAAGTTGTCGCGCAGCGCGTTATTACTTGGAGCCGGGGAAAGTGAAATAATTGGACGTTAAGAGCACTCGCAATTACAACGTTACCCGCGAGTATCGCGGCAATTCGAACGTGCGGCAAAGTTCCCGCGCTTTCTCGCGTTTCCATTGATCGACGTGTAACACCCGAGCCCGCCGATGTGCATTTATCTAACGGTACCTGGAAGATGTTCAACGCGTAGTCAAGTTAATCAAGCGCATATTCATTCGACACCTGACTCTACTCAAAGAATGTTCGCGTTCAAGTCGCCCGTCAGATTTCACGTTCAACTACCCATCGATCTCGATCTCCGTTCAGTGTACTCACCTCGATGCTGTAGGACTTCTTGATAGCGAACATTTCGCGATTCTTTTGCGCCGCTGCGACAGCCATCATATCCGTCGTGTTGTTCTTCTTGGTGAAAACTCTTCAAGCTGCGGTCAGCTGTTGATCTCTCTGTACGGCCTGTTCCTCGTGAAGCAAGGATTACGTGCGCAACGAGGATCGCTTGAGCTTTTCACTGCCGTCTGCGATTGGAACTGTCCAAGTATCACCGGTAGAACGATGCCTGCTATCACCGGCCACGTGAAATTGCTGCTTCTCGTCCCTCCTCTGATTCCCGACAATCTGGCGAAGTTTGTTTTTATATTCCAAGTGCTGGGCGCGTTCGTCTTCCCCTGGCTCTTCTCGTTCCGTTCGCTTGACGGCGACGACAACAACAACGGCGGCGACGCTGACGTTAAACAACGGGTGTCCTCTCGTGTGTGTCCGCTTTGGACGAAGCGTACGAGCGAATGCGCCTACGGGGCGGATTGCCGCCGCATATAAACGTTGCCTCCCTTCACCGCCGGCTAATGTCGGGGTCAGGGGTGCCCCCACCCCACCCTCGTTTCGGGTGGTCCATCGGCTGCAGCCACCGCCACCACCAGCACCTCCGCCGCCACCACCATCGACTCCTCGCCGCTCCAGCACCGCCGCTTCCACCGATCCCGCGTACAACAGCTTTTCGAGCACCACGAGGTAGCTCGATGATTCGCTGCTGTTGCCACTCGTCGCCGCGGTCCCGTCGATCATTAGGGCACTAATCGATCCGTGCCCCGCGGCCTTTCGATTCTCCGGATCAAGAGAACTCATCTTTCAGATTTTCCGCGAATCTCAACAGCATCGCGAATCTCTCGTATATTAAATCTTTTAATCGAAGAACTTCGCCTTTTCGATTTCGTAGAAATTACTATCCGAATGGGATCGCGAAATATCGTGACGTTAATTGCTAAATGTCGAGCAGCTGTGCGTCTTCGAGATTCTGCGCGAACGATGATATAAATGTAATCGCGGTGGAGAGAGCGATATCTCGTTGGATGGAGAGGCCTCTTGTCTGGATTCTGTAAGAATTCTCGTCGAGATAGAGCTGCGATCCTTCGGCTACCTTTTGTAGATTCCGTCGGGATTATCGTCTGAATGGCAGCGAGATTCGTCAGGTGCAAGCTCGCAAGAAATGACAAGTGTTGTATTACAGACTCCACGGGGCTATTGTTTGCTTTGAGATCCTGATTCGTCAGATACCGAAGCAATTAAAGTAAATCATCGAGTGTACAAACTCGGGGCCGTTCTTTTCCCCGTTGTATGATTAACGCGATTTCGTTGCCTATTGTTCCCGTTACAAAGGCAACAAAGATGAACGAGGCAGCGCGCCAGCGTACAGGGAAATTGGGAAATCCGTGAGCGCGGGGGCGAGGTGGTCACGTTCGTGAACGGTTGAAATTCTTGATCCGTCGTGGGATCGGAGCTCGGGCTTACGTCGACGCAGGTGCGGAAACAGGGCGATGCGGTTTCGCGGGTCAGGGATTCTATAAATAGCAGGCATACTATTTAATGCCCGCGGCAGGCGAAACGTCATTTCTTCCGTGGCGAAGGATATTTTCCTTGGCGTCGTGTCCGTGCGGTCGCGCGACGGCAATCTACGTCACGGGCCAGCCGGTTACGCGCGCATTTGGGAACTCCCCGAGTCCGCTCGCGAATTCCGTTGATCCCTCGGTGGTTCGTTGCCACTCTCGCCGTGAATTCCCCGAGCCGGAGCTTCGCAGAAGCAATCTCGCGCAGGTAAAAAGAACAACGCCGGGGACCGTGTCCCTTCGTTCCTGTTCCCTCCACGCGACCGCCAAGCGAGTCGCGTTCCGATCGATCGGTGCCTAAGTAATCCGCGCTCTGACGCATTGATCGCACGCGTTCCGGATCGTTAACCATAGAATACTGTCTCATTGTTCCGCGTCAGCGTGCTTCTGGGAAACACGGTTCTAGTTGAAACTAGAGGAAGAATCGCGATCGGAAAACTCCTACTCTTTGTTTTTCCGTCCCTTTACAGCGATTAATCGCCAATTAAAATACTCGGTGCTTCGCGTTTCCCAGAATTCGACCTGGGTTATTAAATATTGCACAAAGTTTCTATGATCTTTCCGCGATCGATCGCTGACGAGTCGTTGAAACGTGAGTTACGTGAGCTCCGGCGTCTTTTAGGCTGCGTAGGATCGGTAAGCCGAGGTTGGGTGAATGTACCTAATTTCGCCTAGGTTCCTAATATCTCCACTCGTTATATCTCGCTGAGCAAGCACTAAAATTTATCGGTTATCCACTGAATTAGTTCCTAAACATATGTAGAAAGATATACTGTAATTGCAGCGTCATGTGATCAATAATTACAGAAGGGAAAATATTTTAGTGAATCTGAAAGTGAATCTAAAGATTTAATGGACAGCAACCATTTTACATCGCGCTTGGAGAAGGTGAATCTAATAATTCTATGAATGCAGGAATATCTACTACAAAAACCTAATTAATGATGTACTTAAGGTCTGTAATCGATTCGAATATTTTTCCTAATGAGAATACCGCTATCTTTTTAGCAGTGTATGTAAGAACCTAATCCTAATAAAAAATTGATCAAGAAACATTTATATAACAGGAAGTAATACAAACACAAGCGAAAATAACTTGAAAAACTCATGTATACATGAATTAATGAATATTTATTGAGTAGGCAATATTAGGATTCCTTTTCTCAGCGCCAGATTTGTGCATGTCTCGCGTTTTTTGTGTCCTAATTGAAAATTTGTAGGTTTCAACGATTCTAACATATGCTACATGAAACACAAGTAATTTCTCTTTACTTTGAAATAAATTGCGTACGAAAACATCGAAGATTTAAGTTTCGCTAGGCGATATTAGGTACCTTTACCCTACCATCAGCGATTTTCTTTTTATCTTTAGAAAAAATCCTACATTAGCAGCACAGGATTCTCTAGATCATGATTCGTGACGATATTATATCTACGTATACGGCGATCATACGCTCCTCCATTCCACCGCCGTTGTTCTAAATGAGACGAGATCTTACTTTCATGCATCAAGGCCGCTCTAAGAGGACGGAAACGGAGCGACACTTGCTCTGCGTCAGGGAAACCAGACGCACTCAATATCCATGTAATATCCCGTGATTCGTCAACAATTAATTTCCAATAGAGCAGTCGAATTCATCCGACGTACCTATACCCGATTTTTCTACAAATCCTTCATCCGAGCCAACAAGTGGCCATATTCGACATTCCTCGTAAATAAAGACGCGGATAAATTAGCCGCGAGTCACGTAGGCACTCGGCTGCACTCGCACGCGCACGTATATCGAAATTGAGAGGGTATCGACGAGGAGAAGAAATCAGAGGCATCGATGCGTCGCACCTCGAGAAGTCGCAGTCCCCCGCGAAGTAAAAAATTGTTAATTACCCGAGTGTTTGCAATTTATCGCAATCATGGCATATTTACGAAATACACCGGCACATTTAATTCGAGATATCTCAATATTAGGAATTCGAGATTGATGGCACACGCATACTCACGGCTCTAACTTATCAGGGGTAATTCCTTTGGCCAGAGAGAAAAATGTTTACAGCACGGGTGACACCAATGTGTCAAGCACGTTTTCATGTGACGCGTCGGCGCAAGAATGGTGCCACCTGTATTCAGGGAAAAATTATTAACGCGGCGCAATATTATAAGAGCATTATTAAAATTTCATTCTCGATCAGGCTACGCGATAAAGAATACCGACGTGCGCGTCGGTGACGCATCTGTTGCCGAATTAAAAAGCGCAGACTTTGATCTTGATGTGAAACGATTTGAACGCCGTGCCCACTGAACCTGTTCCCTGGGCCTGGAAAATAAAACTCCATGGAACCGAAGCATGGAGATGTACATAAGTATAGCAGAACCATCCACGGTGCGCATTTAAACGTTTTCATTGCTCTCTTTCCTCGTCCCGCGTTCACCGGACATATTTCCCATCTGTCTCTCGTTAGCTTCTTTGGAAACGTAGTAACGCAACGATCCTCCGCACGGTTCTTATTAATGTTTCCACCTGCATGGTTTTCAAGCAATTCCAAAAATTATTCAATTACGCTCAAAGAAGATTTAACGAGAAAATAAATAACGCCTCGAAAAGTTCACCACATCTCGTTCTTATGATGCCTCGGTGCCAAGTATATTAATCTGCCTCTTTATGGCCGTCATCGAGGCATTACTGTCGGCAAGGGCCGGTATCCCGTCGTCCTCACCCTTTCCCTCCAACGCAGTTCCCCATTTTTTACGGAGAATTTTCCTCCAGTGGAAGTCGACATCGATCAAGAAATAAAATGGCCAACGGCTAATGAGGCATCCCCGGGAGGAAAACTAAATACAATTAGCCACTGCTTGCGTGTACTTCCCGCGAATGCGATTATTCCCCGCGGTGTTGCTCAATTTTTCTTTTTCATCATGTGATTCACTATTGCGCTTGGGATTACCGTTGACTGATGTATTTACGAAATGCGTGTAACGTTAGTGTTGCCTGAGGAAAGTACCTGCTCAAACTTCCTATTTTCCTCCTCGCGAGGTGGAAGAGTTCTTGATTAATGCTGCGCGGGAATGCGAAGCGTCCTGGGAGGTTTGTCGACATTTCCATACGTGATGTAAGGTAAGTGCGGGTAATAAGGCCCACCTCAGGTTCTATAATTTTTTTAAAAAAAAATTGTGTATATTCTTGAAAAAAATTTTTTCTATAGAAATCTATGGGCATTGAACTATAAACTGTAATATTTGTAACAATATATGAACACAACAAATGCGAAAATTAATAGGTTTTTAAAAACCTTGTAAGTGGGCTTTGTTTCGCATAGTACAGGTAATAAGGCCCACCTAAGGATCTATAATTTTTTTAAAAAAATCTTGTGTATATTCTTGAACAAAAATTTTCTATAGAAATCTATGGGCATTGAACTATAAACTGTAATATTTTTAACAATATATGAACACAACAAATACGAAAATTAATAGGTTTTTAAAAACCTTGTAAGTGGGCTTTGTTTCGCATAGTACAGGTAATAAGGCCCACCTAAGGATCTATAATTTTTTTAAAAAAATCTTGTGTATATTCTTGAACAAAAATTTTCTATAGAAATCTATGGGCATTGAACTATAAACTGTAATATTTTTAACAATATATGAACACAACAAATACGAAAATTAATAGGTTTTTAAAAACCTTGTAAGCGGACTTTGTTTCGCATAGTGCAGGTAATAAGGCCCACCTCAGGTTCTATAATTTTTTTAAAAAAACCTTGTGTATATTCTTGAAAAAAACTTTTCCATAGATATCTATGGACATTAAACTATAAACTGTAATATTTGTAACAATATATGAACACAGCAAATACGAAAATTAATAGGTTTTTAAAAACCTTGTAAGCGGACTTTCTTTCGCGTAATGCAGGTAATAAGGACCACCTATTTAGTGTGTACAATTCGGGTAAACAAAGACATCTTCTTCCTCAGGTGTGAGCCCAACGCAATCCTCGTGTAACCAGGTGAAACACATGACACACTGTCGCATATCACTCTTGAATGCAGTTCTGCATAATTTGCAAAACTAATTGTCTGCAGAGTTGCCGTCCACGTTTTCTCTAGAGGTAGATGACATGGGCTCTTCTTCACACAATCTTGTCTTTTTTCTTCTGGCTAAAGTGATACGTGCTTTGGAGCTGTTCTCAATATCGTTCCTGCTTTGGAAGGGGTCTCTGGGTATTTCCTGAACCTTAAAGCCCACTTAATATTTTGGTGGGCCTTATTATCTGTTTTGTCACTTCCTCATTTTACAAAATCATCAATTTTCTGGGAATATGTTGCCAACATATGTACTTATACATACCTATAGTTGTACAATAATTGGATAATGAGTACTCCCAATACAAAGTCAAAAAACCGAGGTAATTCTTAAAATTATAGCAACGCCAGTTGCCGGCGAAACATTTATTGAATTTACAGCCGACAAATGTTATATTAATCGCGCGGAAACTCTTCGAATGACATTTTCTTATCTAATAAAAGCAATAAATGGCACTAGCAGTATTGTAGATTGACCTACCAAGGATAAATGTTAAGTGGGCCTTATTACCTGCCGGGCCTTATTACCCGCAGTTACCTTAGGTATAAGGTGATCGACTTGCCGCAGAGTTTCGTGAAATCTAGAATTTCTATGGGGGATCGCAGAAACGGATTAAGAGTTGCCCCGTGTGCGTGTAAAGGTGTGTACAAAGTTGCGCGACAGATCGCGATGTGGGTACGTGCGATGCAAATTTGTTACTTCGTGAACACATGTACATACGTGGCAAGGTTAACGTCAGGTGTTGAGGACGTGTACAGTATAATTTTAGATGTTGGTGGCCTGTTTATAGCCTGTATTGCGTAACGTCACACATGTATAGTGTATAATGGGCCGCTCTTATCTACTTTCTCTCACGAAATTTCGGTACGCGTTGAATCATGCTGTCATGTGACTGCGGAGATGCCGTTATAAGGATTTAATGGGTCGTGGACTTCACGAATGTGATGATTAAACATTTCATTGTAGTTACAGTGGCTCATGAAAGTATTTGAGCACAGGTAGAGGTGTTCTTTACTTGTTTAGCGGAAACAAATAAAATTTCAATAGATCTGCAGTTGTAAATAATTTTGCTTTCTTCTTTTTAATGAAAGATTATGAGGGTCATCTCTCCCAAAGACGCGAGCCACCCCTCCTAACGACGAGAGCCATTTCTTCTAGCACCTCGGGAGAGATAGGCAAAGCGGTGACTTCAGCTTCCAAACTGATTTTCAGCAAATATTGTTTTAAAGCAAATATCGACCAGTTTTTCTGAATCAGCGTAAAATTTGGAACATATTAAGTTTATTCTGAGAAAATGAGTAACATCAGTAGTTAGTTTTAATAGCCATTTTATATTAGGTGAACCGATTATCCTGAACTTAACCTAGTAACTGAATATTCTTCAAGTTTCCAATCGATTCAACAGAACTCCATGTTGGAAAATCTCATTGTTTTGCTGTGCGCAACGAATCCCATTTCTCCCAGAAAAATGAAACTCGTAACACGCTAAGCCGACAGGGACGGTTTTTGCGTAAGCCACGTCATTGCTCGATTCACGTTCAAACCGCATTAAAATCGCCATAAAAAAGTGGGAATTCCGCCGGAAATTAAACTAAGAATTCCCCAAACGTTTATCGAAAAAAATAACGGCACCTTGTGGCCCATGAAATCTCAGCAAGGTGGACTATTATTCCGCCTTGATCTCCATTCAGCATAATCGTTGATTAATCCCGTCTGCGTAGACTTGAGCAAAGATTTATCCACAATCTATTTGCTTATCAATAACAAGCCCGCTCGCTCCTCCATTGGCTCTCGCGTTATCTACCCACTTTTTTTTTCGTTGCAACGAGCACAAACGCAACGCAGGATTGCTCCCAGACGGCTTTTTTTCTCCTCCGTCTCTTTTTCGCGTGCGCTTTGCATCGAGGAACGCCTCCGCACCGACGATCACTTACACAATGGCCGGATAATTAGTTCCCTAATGCAAATCGATCGATTAGAAACGAGCCTTGAACGCGTCGGAGCTGCTGACGCTACGCGGGGGCTCGATTATGGTAATTACACTGGTAACAAACTCGTTCATTCGGAATTCTACCTTTAATTGCGTCGATCGGTTGCGTGATCCGTCCGAGTCCCGTTCGTCGAGCCCGTGACTGCGTCGAACTTCGTCCGAATCCTAAAAAGTAAGGGCTTCCCGAAACCAACGCGAATACCGCGACGCGGAGCGAATCTGCCGGGGTTCAACAGCTTTTTTTATACGTGGCGACTTATAGGCAGCCTTATCTGATCCGCGTCGGATTCGCTCGCGCCACGATATTCGCGTTGGTTTGGGGGAGCCTTAAATCATAGCCCGATAGCGTCTAAATAACGTCACGAATACGCAAACGTCGTGAGCATAAGCCGCCCTGAGCGTGCGTTTCCCTCGCGGGGATAATTGTCGGGCCTCTTTTATTTGATTTCTAAAGACGCGGAAAAGTCAGCTTACAGGAAAACTCTCAGCTACTAACGCGCTTGGGCGAGCGTAGGACGTCGATCGCACCTGTGATCGGTGATTACGATCTGGGGAGGAAAAACGTAGTGGTTCCCTCGCTGTTACGACGAACGCGCGTGAGCAATTCGACGTTCGCGCGTAATAGGACGTATTTACGTAGAGGCGTTATAGGTACGCGATCGAATAGCACGCGCGAAAACCATGTAGCGGAGTAAACAGGACCGCCGGTTACTTTGCTCGAGCGCGGTCTGAGTCTCCAGTGGCATGCATTGTCCGTTGTCCGGGTTCGTAAATTACTTTCGATTCGACACACGGCCGCGGGGTACGAAATAAGGTGGTAACGTATCGGCCCTGCCTCCCCAGGGACAATAATTTCAACCTGCTAGCCAGCGTAGCACGGCAGACCGCTGTTTCGCCGACTTAATCGGCCGCTTTTGCCAGATAAAATCTCGTTACGCTCCCGTATACGTACGCGCGCGTGTAACGTATCCGTTAGACATACTTAATGCCTGCAGTTAATGTTTACCGTATTAATATTCATTATCGAGGGCGTGTAAACCGGCGGGACCCATAAGTGGCTGATTAACATGTGCTCGAGTATCGTCCGCGCATAAGTGAAGCGATCCCGTAGATAATGGTAATCGCTCTTGATAGTCGATTAATCAATATTGAACGTCAAACGGTTCCATAAATCATGCGTTTAATTCGCCGTGGTTGGACACTGGACAGGATTCGCTGGAACACAGAGACAGCTCTGTGCTCGTACAGGATATAGGGTAATTCCATTTTACGTATAAAAATAGATTGAAAGTGTGGAACGAATTTGCTTGGTAGCTGGCTCCTTCGTGTTCGTGATACGTAATCGATTTTTAAGAGCCGTTGGATGCGCTAGTTAGCGAGTACGATTTGGCTAACGCGTCTGTCTATAAATCACTACACCTCTTTCCGCGTTCGTGTTCCTGTACTGTCGCACTTTTAGAGGAAATCTTTTATTATACTTGAAGAGCGCTGGAAACGTTGCTTCGCGAGGAACGATTCCAAAGACCAACGCGTAAGTAGAAACGGCGCGTAATAGGCAGACGCGGTAGTCGGCACACTCCTCTGGCTTGAGGCAAAACCGCTTGATTTAGAAACTAATCTTTATTAAGTTTATACTAAAAAGGAGAATACTTTTAAGTGTTTAATTAATTAGCGCTACAAAATGGGTTTAAACAAGCAACCAATCATCGCCTGGCAACTTGACTCTTTTTCCAAAAAAATTTCTGCGAACCCCCTTGCGGGGAATCTTCAAGATCGATTTTTTGCAAACAATGTCTCGTAGTAAAAGATTGTATTCTACTAATATTGAATAAATTATTGTTAATCCCCTCGCAAATTCATAACGTTCGACACTTTTTTCCAGAACTTCGGTCCCTTTCATACTTATTTCCAAGCAACATTTCTTCTATTTTTTTTATTACATAATAAACGAAACTCTTAATTATTTCTGGTGTTTTCACTTTAAAATATACCAATTTCACATCACCATGCGCTTCATACGTGTACCGTTGCATTTTATATATAAAAAATATTGCTATTTCTCGTTAGTTTTGTATCCTTGCGTTTGGTTCCAAACTTATTGCCAGAGGTTGCATAATTTCGATAACGCGTTATCAATTCTAATTTCATGCAAATATCTTATCAACGATCGCGCCAATGAAACAGAAAAGAAGTCCTGTGTTAGGTGAATTGATTTCAGCGCGAATTACCTAAGTCGAAGCGGAACTACATAAAAAACGAGGGGAAAGAAAAACGTAACGGGTTGTCGCGCGTGAATCAGAAAGGTTATCTTCGGGGCAACATTCCGCGCTAAATTCCGCCAGGTTTCTGTCGCGAGGTCGGGAATTCGTGACATCACGCTGCCGCGCGCGGTCAAGAAAAAGGGGCAAAGAAGCCGGGCGACAAATCGACGGTATCCGCGATCGTTCGGAAAAGCAAATCGATTATTCGCGGCTCGGATTAACGCGAAACAGGAGAAAGAAAAAAAGGAACGACTGAAAGGTGCATTGTTGTGGCACACGTGCATACAGAGTGATCCAAAAAGGGGATCGAAGAATTCAGGGGCGCGCAATGCTCCTAGTAATTAAAAAAAGTTCGCAGTCGATCTGCGATACTTACATCAAGTCTTCTTGACATTCTTCATCTTCAAATCTCAACTTTCTAGATTTCTTTTTATGGCGATAAGTGAAGACTAGTTGCATCGTTCTGAATTCATAATGCACGTGCGTTACAACTAGGGTTGCCAACCGTACTTTAATATATAATATTGTACTATATTTTTGCCTAGTGTACTATATACTGTTATATAAAGAAACAGTACGTAAAAATACTATATTTCTTAAATATCGATAAAATTCTAAAATATTCACTTATTTTTTTATTCTATGGCAACATCAAAGCTTCAATTTAAACTTTAAAATTCGGGATGCGACTTAAACAAGTGTTGTCTAGGATCTGTTTGTTAAAATTTATATGAAATAATTTTATACTTTCCCTCTATTCCCGCCACTTCAGTTTTTTCAGAGAGGATTTTTTCTATAATGAATATGAAGTGGGGGGAAGAGAGATGCATAGCCAGTCTATCTCTCATAAAAAGTGAGCCCCTCGTATATTGTTAATTTGGACTTCCAAGGCAATCAAACAACTGACAAATTTATTAAAGATAATAAATTAATTTATAATGCCAAATGTACCAAAAAATATACATTTAAAAAATAAGATGTTGTTTTAATGTAGTTTTATTTTCTACTACGTTCCCCTTAAAAGTACCTACTATATTTTTTCACAACGTAAAGTACATTCAGAATGCAGGATTTCTTCGAAAATCTCGAACCTCTATTAGGACAGAAGCTGAACACACAGAAGCACTTTTGGAGAATACCGAATGAAAATTCAGCTGAAACACCGATTTCAAAACAGCCTTGCATCCGTTAACATTAATCATAATATTCCTCCAAACACTGAGTGCCCCTAAATTGCTCGACGCCTTTTCTGGAGCAGCCTGTATGCAGGCGAAACGAGCGCAGGACTTGCCCATGGACTTTTCCACAAAAGAAACGAAACTTTTTCGTTCGAATGAGGTCTGGGTGAGTTCAATGCCTCTACCTCTCTCTTTTCATTCGTGGAACAGACGGCGGTGGTTGTATGCTCGGTCGGCTATCGAGTAATACGTACACTTCGATAGCTCGACGATTACTCATGTCCGGGCGAGGCGATTAACGCGAAACAGAAAGCAATTCGACCTCGGCCGGAACCAAACTCAAGGACCAATTATCCAGCGACTGGTAGCAATCGTTTTGCGATCCAACATCGATGATGGATATCTAACGACGGATTCGTTTCGCAGCTGGGCCAGCTATCGCTGCGTACCACTCTGTCCCAATTCCATCGATTTCCTTCTCCTTCACCTCGATCGCTCTATATCCTCGTTTCAATGCCCTTAAGCATATCGATTCGCTTCAGGAAGACCAACGAAGCGCTGCGAACGATTTAACCCTTCGTGATCACAGCTTCTTATAATTACAAATTAGTCACACGTGGGATTCATTACACAGCAACGTCATCTTTGAATTACCATTTTCGTATTTTTTAATCTTTTAACTTTTCAGTGATAATTGTAGATTCGCCAATGCTCTGATTTTTGTTGAAAAAATAGTTGTGGAAACAAGAGATTTTTGTGTTAAAATACATCAAAGTTTTAAATTTTCATATTAAGGTTTAAAGATTTACAGAAATATTGGCAAAGAAAGAAAATTGCCCGGGGTTCTATACACCCCGTGTGACCACGAGGGGTTAAATTACGAATCCCTTGCTTAATCGTATGAAGAATGGTTGCATAGTAGACAGATATCCTACTACATATGTAGTACTACATTTTACACGCTTCTAAATATATTAAAATATATTTGAATAAATTAATATATTATGATTGAGAAAGGAAGCAACTTGTCTCGACAAATCTGGAGGCATTCTCAAATAATCAGTTGACTCGTGTTCTCCTGTCACCGGACCGATCAGCTTGGTGATAAATGACGTTCCTCGATTACGATACCAACGTTGCTCGATTCCTGAAATCTCGTCGTCTCGTGAACATGTTCGTTCGCCGACTACTTAGTATCGTTTTACTAGGAAAACCGCGTCTGGTAAAACTATCTCGGCGATTTCACGCTACGGGATATCATCTCTCGGATTCTTCGTAATCCTTACGCGGAGGAAAATGCAGCGAGCCAACAACCGGATAAATGTAAGTGAATATCTGATACCTCGCGATCGCAGACGACATTTGCATCGTCTTTTCCATCCTGCTATATTTAGATGCCTGCGATCTTGCGAGTACCGCATTGTTTCATTACTTCCCCAGCGCCGAGCCCCTTTAGTCAATCAACACCGTATCACTTCTAGGGATGCGATCAAGTTCAATATGTACTCACGAATCCGAGCCAATTGCAATATAAAAGTTTCACTTCGTGGGATTCGAATACTACTCGTAAGAGGTGACGTTTCATTCCTATGTACTTCGTACATTCTATGAACAAAGTAACTTGGGTTATACCAGCTGGCTTCGAACCTCAGAAGGAGTACCTGCAGGGTTCGAGAATGTACTTCTAAGTACTTCGAGGTTTGAAAGAATCGAATCTCGTAAAAGTACCAAGTATTCGAGCTCTGAAAGACAAAAGAGAAAACGTACCCTCGGTAATCCTATGGATAGAACCGACCACGATTATCGCCCGGCACTTGCATCCCTTAAGTTAACCACTCAAGTCAGCCTTAAGTTAATCATAATTTTTCTGTATAAAATTATCAGTGGTCATATCAGTCGACCTGACTTGCTGGCCTTAGTCACGTTTAATGCTCCGGTGAGGAACTTGCGGTCTCGGCCTCTCTTTGTTTCGAGGCTACCGAAACATCGTTATTATGCTTCAGACCCTATTAATAGAGCGACGAGTATTACTAACTAATACTTCAGCGGTATGGACCCCTTCCTGGGCTCCCTTAATTCGCTCAGGACGCTACTATATAGGCTTGTTAAAAACCTACGCGATAGTACTTAGGTTATCACTTAGGTATAATTATTATGCTCACTTATCTATTTATTATTGATTTAAGTTATTATTCAAACTCTGTAAATTACTCTTGTCTTTGCTTTTGTATACCATGGGAATTCCCGTATAATTAATAAGAACAATAATAATAAAACTCCTGTTTAAAATACTCCTGAAAGGTTCGTATCCACTTGCTCAGGGTTCGATTATACTTGAAAGTACCGCTATAAACGTTTCTCTAAGTACCTATTTATAGAGTTCAAGCCTATCTCGTCGAGGTTCGAGTCTACTTAAAAGTACCTACCTACTATTTTTCTTTTCCCAAGTAGGTACTCGTGAACTGTTCGAAACTATCCAGTCAGATTCGAACCTACTTCCAACGAGCTTCATCCTATCACCAAACTCTCTTCCACCGGACTTGTTTATAAACAAAAGGCATCCCCCTTTTTCGCGCTCGAAACAACTGACCGGTCGATACTGCGTGCACGTACAATCGAACTCGGAGCTCTCGGTTCTACAACGCGGGGAATTGCCATTGGATTGACGGGCCAACAGCGAGCGTGCCGATGGCACGAGGGCCACTCTGTCAGGGCACTGAGAGGATTTTAATAATCACGAGGGCTCGCGATCGCGGTGTTCGTGCGCCGACGACCGCGGGGCATTCGAAAACGTATTGACTGGTATTGGCGCGTGCACACGCCCACGTACGAGCTTCCCTGTCGCTGAATTGTGTGCACCTGAAATTTCACTTGCTCCCTCTCTATTACCTAATACCCGGAGCCTCCACGAACACGCGATACAGAGATAAGGCGTTGCCCGCAAAATCTACCGATCAATGCTCCCGAAGTTGGTGGCCTCCGCTTGAAGCACTTGCCTCGCGCCTGAGGGGCAGCTATGCAATTCAGCTCGGGCGACGTTCCATCGCGGTGACCCGCGGTCTCACCTGTCCCGATTCGTTTCCAATGTTTGTCCTTGGCTCCGCGTTTATCCGATCGATTCGTGACTCGTCGACAGGACACTGGGCCACGACGAGGAAGTTCTTTCACTCTTACGTGTGTCTCGGCACCAATGCCACCGCCACGCACCTGCATACCACCGCTGGCTTTTGGGTTAAGGTAGTCCTGGCAGGTCGGTTTCTTCGTCGCAGATCCCGCCTGTCGCTCTAGTGGAACGCTTCCTGGATATTCAAGCACCTGCTCGGATCCTTGGAGAGGTAAACAATGAACTCGGTTTAGTGGTCCAGCAAAAAGGCAAATAATTGGCCACGGCTTCTCGCAACGTCCCCTTGACACGGTGATTTTCAATTTAACCAACATCCCGTCGTAACGTCGACGGATTCCACTCCTCCCTCCCCGTCTGATCCATTTTTTGCAAGCCGCTCGAATGGCCGTACTCCGTCGCAGGGCCATTCAACGAGTTCAAGGAACGCTCATCCTAGTTCCACTCGCTCATTGTTTCGTACGCGGGCAATTAATTGAAAAGCGCCGAAGCGTGATCGGTCTCTCGTTACATCGATAGTAATCGTGGCCTGGCGTGTTCGCTGAATCAGTCGGAGCTTGTTCGCGACTGTTACACCGGCGGACGCAAGGAGGGATTGGCTGGTTGCAGGTGAAGCTCCCGGAGTAGCCCTGCTTGCGAGATTCCTCGAGGAACGGAGGATAAAGCTTTCGGGCTTCTGGGCCGAGAAAGTGAGCGTGTAATGTTTGATAGCGAGAACGAAGGTCGAGCGAGTTAAGCGGGGATGCGAGGCTCCCTGCCGCCGGAGATCCTCCCCAAGCGTTTCCATGATTCCACGATAATTCCAGCCGTGGGCGGGTCGAGCTGCTGGAATGTCGCCACATTTTATGCTCGAGATGCCCCGAGACTCGTCATAATTCATACCGATCCTACAGCGAGGGATCTTCGAGCTCCGCGGGCCACTTATTCCGGATAAGCGGACGTAGCCGAGATTTCTTGCCTGCCGCGACGTCCCGACGGAAACGTACCGTTCTTCGCCCGCGCTGCGCTTACGAAACCGACCGACTGCTCTTGGGACGAGGCATAATTACGGGCATACAAACCAATGGGAGGGGAATGGGAAAAGTAAGAGACGAAGACATTTACGCGATTATCTTTCGCTCTTGATCGTGGATCGATTATTTTCAACTTCGCTCGCCGATAGAGCCTTGCGTCTGAGTCGACGCGATACACCAATCCAGATTTTCTACGAGTATAAAAAAAGAACAGATACATTGCACCGTGAAACGGTTTCGAAAGGGGGAATACATTAGCAGCAGCGATGTTAAAATCAGTGACTAATATGTTGATCAATATTGCGATAGGTTTTTGTTAGGAGTGAAAACCTGGCGGTAAAAGGCTTGCAAATATATGTATATCGCTCGTAGACATTTTAATCCTTGGTTCGAAAACAAAGAGCTCTAACAGCTGCGGCGCGTTCTCTTCGCGCGACGTGATTAATGGAACGACTGGCTTTAGGAAACCGTCCTTCGCTCTGCCCCCCTGCGCGAATTGTACCGATTTATTCGATAAAAATATTAGAAACCGGGAAACGGTTTGCCGCTTCCCTCCACTGTGTAATTAAATTGAATATTTTATTGGACACCTCTGAACGCAATCTTGCAGCGATGTCATATGCTAAACAAACTTATTGGAGGCACGCGAGCAGCACAAATTATTGCTTCCAACTAAGTGCTAACGACGTAACGCTTGAACATGGACTAATGCGTTCATATCACTCAATTAATTTTATTACACCTAGAACTCGCCCTCCTGTAAATGAATTCTCTTGATCATTGGCGAATTTTTCAAGCATGTGGCTCGTGTAGGTGTGTGCCACTGTCGATAGTTCCCATTCCCCTGCATTTTAAGCAGATTTTGCACGTTTTATTGCGGCACAGATTAATGTCCATAACGTAGATCGTTGGTATTGATTTTTATGGATAATATTTGTGTAAGGCAGAGCCGACAAGTGAGGACAAGCGGCGTGCAACACGCGGCAACGTTCCGCGCTGTTCGTACGGTGTGCTCCGCGTATCAGGATCGTGATATAACGAGGCACGCGTGCTACGTATGCTTGGCGACCTTGCATGGATCTCGACTGAAACCCAAGACAGTGAGATGCAAATTGATCATTAATTATTGTAATTATTTAGAATGTATGTAACCGTCGAGCGTTGCGGCATAGTAAACGCGACCGAGTGCCGAGTTGAAAGGTTTTGTCACTGCTGTGCGCGGAGCTGATCGATGGAATCCTGTTATCTATGCTTCTGATTATCTGCCGCTCGGATATGCGAACCTCTAACGACTGACACTCCAATCGCATTGAATTTCGAGCGAGACTGAAGGAAAATAAGACTTTGGCAACAGTCCAGGGATGGGAAAAGTTTTTATTTTAAATACAAATTTCGGATAGAGAATAAAAGTTAATAAAATTATTCGTCGTGTGTCGATTAAAGTTAACGCGGATTAACGAATGCGCGACGGAAAATTGTTTGGTGTCGAATAAAGTTAAAGTAATTCGTACATTTAATCGATCCGTTGTTTAAATAACTTTTTATTTAGTTAATGCACAACTCTGCAGCTGCCCACTGACAAGAAGAGTATCAAAGGCGTCCGCCTCTAAATGCTTTGATTTTTGGATATGTTGTAGAGGGCAGAAAATTAAGAAACAGGTGTCCTTGCATTTTGGCCTGATTTCATGTTCAGGGAGTGAAACCACCCCTCAAATTACGTGAGAATAGGTGATGCCCGCCTCCGATTGCTTTGGTTTTTGGCCAAAGCAATCGGAGACGAACACTTGAAAATCTTGGAAAATTGAGTTGTGGCTTCACCCTCTAAATATGAATACACGTCAAGATAAAAGGTCACCTGTTTCTTATTTTTCTATCCTCTAAAACGTATCCATAAACCAAAGCAATCGGAGACGAACATCTGAAAATCATATAACTTTGAGGGGTGGTTTCACCCCCTAAACACGCAAACAGGCCGCTATAAAAAACACGTATATCTTATTTTTCGGTCCTCTGAAACATATCCAAAAATCAAAAATCTCATTGTGAGAGTGGAGGAATGGAATATTGATCGAAGTCAGCTGCATCGAGAAATTCAAACCTCGATCCAGCGAACCAGCAGTTAAGCGACTTTCTGCATTTAATAATATCCCCTGATATTTAATACAGTCCCCCAATGGAATCCGCTCACGCAGATATGGCGGTCAGATTTTCCCCGGGAATCTTTTCAAACCGCTTCCCACTTGAGCAGGACATTGACGTCCTTCTAGGGAATCCCGTGGCTTCGGTTAAATGGCCTTCTTCCTCCGCAGGTATTTCCGTCTTGCTATGTTCAGAAAAAGATATCGTACAGGATCGTCAGTGATAAAAGATACGCGATTTCGTCGCGACGTGCGCAAATGACGCAACGAGATGTAATTTTAAAACAGATGAATCGCAAGAAAATAATAAACGATTCCTGGAAATCCATTTAGCTGGCACAAGGAATTGCATTCGAACGGTTAATCATAATGATCGAGATTCATCGTGAATTCGATCGGTATAGGTAATTGCTCTTTCCACGTATCCCCGAGATTTCAACGCACCCGTCGTCACATTTTCATTAAAGCGTTATTCAAGGGGCCCGTTGCGCAGCTTGCGGTTAAAACAAAGGGTACAATTTTATACTGGTCCCTTGGTTTTTGCGGGTAGAAATACAGCGTTCCCGGCTCTGCCAAGGTGAACCGTCACAACAATCCCTGACGATTCTCTTCATCCGCTGGCAATACCCTACTGGAGGCAACGGACTCTTCAAGGATCAAAAATTCTAACATGTACATATGTATGTATACACGGCTCGACAAGTTTACGGGGATCCCGAAGAAACGGATCGAGAGAAATGGCCCGAGTAGCTGGGATGTAAACGAGTTCCGATGTTGTTCCTTGACGAACCTCGCGATTCTCTGCTTTCGTTTTGTTCGCAACGTTTAATGGGGATGTTGATCCATACAATGCTTTGTTTCTTTCTAGTTTTACACAATATAGGGTAAACGCACCAATAAACGAACACTTAAGGCCAATGAATGAACAATATTATAAAATTATTTTTACAGCGCGATTGATTCCACGTGCTGCAAAAAATGTTTATATGTGGAGCAAGAAATTAAAAGAAGTGTCTAATTAATTAGTTGCTTATTTTAATAACTTATTTTACCCATTCTAGTAAAAAACGTCCATTCACTGGTACGTGTTCAGTTACTGGTACATTTACCCTACGGCAAATTTTCACATACGCGCACATAAAATCTAGTAAATAAGAAAATTTGCCTGTTATAGTGGCAATTATTAACCCTTAACTGGTAATTTCTAATTAATTTTATAATAATAGTTCAACTTTCTACGTTTCTATTATTTTACACATCACCTAAGAACAAAATATTCATAGAGGTTGTTCTAGCGTCGACTTTACAAATTTCTGTATCCTTTTTTATTTGGGGTCTGCCACGACCCCAGTATTCCAGTTGCGTTTGAAAAGAAGACAGTATAGCAGTTAAGGGTTAATATTTATTTAGTGGCAATAAACTCAATTACCATACTTCAAACTAACATTATTTATTAAATAGAGAACTGATATAAAACCGTGTACAAACTGATAAATACACTCAATTTTTAACAATCCTTCCTTGCCAACCAATTATTATTTTTTAAACAACGTAACGCTGCTTAACAACGTATGGTTTAAGGAGTAAACTGTAGGAAAATCCTAGAAACTATTAACTCGAGACACACATATGTGATACGTGGTAACGAACGTGTTATACAGTGGTCAAGAGAGACTCGAAGTATTTCGAAGTATTTTGAGAATATTTAGCGAATCGACAGTCTTTGTATTAGAATTAGGAGAAATGGGTAGGTTGCTAGAAGATTTGTATTACGAAAGGTTCGAAGAAGAAAGAGAATCTGTAGTGAAGCATGCCGAAGATGAAAGCATTTCAATCTCATCAACTTACCCCCTTTTCATTCTTTTAAGTTGCGATGAAAAAAAAAGCAAAAGTAGGACTACAGCTCGTTATGATACTTCACGGAGAACACGTTCCATGAATGTAATCGAAAGCGTTGCGAAATGGAACGCAATATTTTTCTCTACTAAGAAATATGCTAGTGGAACGTTCAGATTATCCTGCAATTAAAACATAGACGACGGATATACCGCGATCCTATAGAACCTTGAGGTCTTAAACATTTTTCCATGGGATTGAATTCTTCAAAGTCGTACTTGCTGCTGGCGAGCAGAGTGCCCGGAGATCCACGAAAACGCCACGGAGGGCAGAATTATTTGCTGGCGAAGCATCCCGTTCGTACCATCGCCGGATAATTGTGACGAAAGAAAAAGGAGCGAATCGCAATATTCTCTCGTACGTGTCTGACTAAGTGTGTCGACGCTTGGATCTCGTTAACGACACGCGTTACTAGTCACTAATAACACGTCCGTCACACTGCCAACACCAGATTCAGATGCTTTATTACGTTGCTTATGATTTCCAAGCACACAGAAACGGCACGCTCAAGGAAGCAGGCATACCGATAATCGTTCGATCCGCCATTAATAAGTCTTCAAGGACCCGCGAACGATGTATTTGGATTACGGCGGAAAATACTCGGCGCGGTAATAAAAACGATCTCGCAAAGAATAGAAAGAGTTAATAACTATCCGCGGCGACGATAGCGATCCTCGAGTGTAACTCACAGTTCAAGCGTCTGAAGAACGCGCAGGAACAGAACCAAGGCGTCGCGAGCATTTTAATCTTCATTCACCGGGTTCCCTTCGCCGTCGAGTCAATCACAGGATTACGATTCATTCAGGCGGGGCCATCGATCACCATTACGCCCGCGGTCTCGCGCCCGATACATGATTAATACTTTCTCCGGCCGCTCTGTCGCGCCGTGGACCCGCTTCGAAGTATAAATAACGATTTGTCTAAGCAGATGTGCAGCGTGCAGGTAAGCACCTATTTATGGGAGATCAAGCGCCTAACCGGGATAAGAGAATTCAAGGTCCGCGAGGGGCCCGTTCGCACAGTTGCTGGACAGGTTTGCCCACGTCCACGGACCCACCAGTCGCGAAATCACGTGGCATCGACGGAGAAAAAGGAGGAAATAGAAAATATCGCGATAACGGGCAGCCGTCGTGCATTATCGTTATCGATCGCCGGACAGGGAATAAATCAATTATGTAACCGGCCGATCGTTACCGCCGATCAACGTTCATTTATTCGCGAAACGAGCCTCCTCGCAATTGCACAAATTGATCTAATCGTTCCCTTCGATCGATCTATGAAACGAGCAATTGGCTCTTAATAATCCTTACAATGTTCGCGATCTCGCACTTTTGCACATAAATCGGTACGTGCACGCGCGCGTATCTCTGCTTCGTTAAAAATCGCTGGTCGACAAGGTAAGCAACTAACGTCGCTTCGAGTTAAACGTACCGCGACCATCCTTCTCTTCCGCCTTGCGTTTAATTTCATAAATCATCCTTCGAGTCAGGATCTGCGCCAGGCATCTTCGCCAGGATGCTTCGACACACGGACAGTTGCGGCCTTGCGTTGTTCGTTTGAATTTTAAATCAGGTCTGTCGAGCAGGGCGGTGCCAGCGAAGCCATTTGTTTTTTATAATAATCGACAATCACTCGAACTAGCTAACGAGGAAACGGGTAGGTGGAACTTCGAGCGGGAACGTTGACGTCTCCTTTTCGGCCAGACTTCCTGCATGGTTTCCGCGAAGGCGATTATAATGTGTCCATAAGAAGGTCACGCTCGAGGGAATCGGCATTTGTATCAAAATACATATATTTGCGATAGGGCCTCTGGTTATCGGCGACTGTCCGGCGAATTGGCCTTTTTACTGCGAACCGGAACAGGAAGCACCATTGAAGCGTGCAACCACAGAGCCGAGGGTAAAGAAACTGTAAATAACGAGGTTCTTTAACTGGTGTCCTTCGGAGAACACCACAAAAGCGACAATAAATCTTACTTATTACACGGTTCTTGTAATGAGCCTCCTTTTTTCCGTCGAATAATGTATGTAAACCGATCGACATATCCTGCGAAGTTAGCCCAACGGGCACTTCGGCGTCTCGGCGATTCGAGCGGAATCCTATTTGTAATCTAACCACCTACTCGTGCCGAATCCCGGTGAATCTGAGCTGTTTAACTCGGCTCCTGGTATTCAATGCTCGCTTCTCGGAAATCTAGCGAAGCGAGCTAGTCAGAGAGTGAGCGACGCAGGCGATAGCCTCAAGCCAGCGGCTGTTAACATAACCGATGGTCGACGGAGATCGTTATCCAAAGGAATATGTCTGCCGTGACGCGCGGCTGTCCGGGAATCGTACGTCAATCTGAGGCCGCGTGCGATATCGGTAGACATTTGTCCTAACAGCGATGACGAACAAAATGTCGGGGGATATGGATCACTCGGAACTACACGCTGGTTAGGGGATATAAATCGCCTCGTAGCTATCGATGGAAAAAGTAGCGGAGACAATGGCTCGCTTCCGCGTGGTGATTCAAATCAATTAACGGTGGGAAGCTTAATAACTAATTGCACAACGATTTACATGGAGATAAGGTGCTTCCATGCCAAACCACGGGGATACTGCTAATAGCCTCACTTTGACGTAGGCTCGTCTAACGTTCGTTTTGCATGATGTACGCGGTTAGAGCGTATGCCTCCGTCGAGTAATTGTCGCGGCGACAAGCATCGTGAGTGATACACGATTGCTAACAACTCGGTTTTAGATAGCTGTTGCAATTAAGCTTGTAGCAGTTACTCACTGTAGTGATGGGACGAAGTATGTGGGAAGTAGACTCGAATCTGACTGGATAGTTTCGAACATTTCGTGAGTACTTAGAAAAGGTAAAACAATACTTTTAAGCAGAGTTGGGCATTATTCGGCTAAATTTTCATTCGAATAATCTTCGAATAAAAAATTCGAATAAAATTACATTATTCGACAATAACGAATAATTCTTTATTTGACTGAAAATTTATTCGAATAATTTCTTATTCGAATAATAATGTAATCGACTCTACGGACGAATAAAATGATCACGTGATTTCGGCGATGTATCATGACACCACTGACTGACAACCGTGAGACCTAATGTTTTAGGTTAAGTAACTCTTGTCATAGCTCGCACTTTGCAGGAAGATGTAAGACCGCGGTACTACATAGAGTGGCGTTTTGATTTATTTTAAATAAAATTCGCTCACGGCAAACCATTTAAACTAATGAAAAAATCAATCTCTTCAAATTATAAGCGTTCATTGAACACTTTTAAATGCATACAAATAGTCATGCGAATATTCACATATGCATGTATTCAAAGTTAGTTATAGAGTAACTTATGCTATGTTTAACTTGGAATATATGCATATGTCAATATTCGCATGAGCATTTGTATGCATTTAAAAACGTTCAATGAACGCTTATGTTGGACACAGTACAGTTATTCGTCGTTCATTCAGGTCGAATAACGAATAAATTCTTATTCGAACGAATCTGGCTAGAATAACGGTACAGATTTATTCGCGAATAACGAATAATTTTTTGTCGAATAAAATCGTCATTTATTATTCGCGGATAAATCTTGGATATTTATACGAATCCGTATCCGAATGAAAATTTAGCTGAATAATTGCCCAACTCTGCTTTTAAGTAGACTCGAACCTCGACGACGTAGGTTTGAACTCTACCCCGAAAATCGATAATTATCGTAAAAATCGCCTGCTCCTAGTCGTTATTCTAATTAATAATTTTGGTTCAATTCTTTTTTCAGAAGTTCCCTCCAAATGTAGAGGTTCTAGGAGAAACATATTCCCAGGAATAATCACCCTCATTTGGCGCCATTTGTAAAATAGGTGTGTAGGGTGACCGTAGCTAATATCGCCTAGCAAAAGTTTAATCGCTGGCACTTGAATAATAATTGATATTTTTGCATGCAATTCGTTTCAAAGTAAAGAGGAATTATTCACCTTTCCTGTAGCAAAAGTTAGAATCGTTGAGACCTACAAGCTTTTAATTAGAATTTAAAAAAGTAAGACACGCCAAAATCCAGTCCTGAGAAAAGTGTACTTAATATCGTCTATTCAAGAAATATTGATTAATTCATGTATATATGAGTTTTTAAAGTCATTTTCACATGTGCTTTTATTATTCCTTGCTCTATGAATGTGTTTTTATCAATCTTTGATTTTATTTTTATTACAAAAATATAGAAATAGGACTTTTAAAAGACTTTATTTTTTACGTTCGAATGTACATATTGGACAAATAAAGTTTATTTCGGTTTGCTCCATAAGTTTCGCGACCACACCTGTAACAAACATTACATCGAAACCATTGTTCTCCGGTTGGCTGTATTGAGAACACCCATACTCCTAAAAGAAAAACACTATTTTCATTACGGAAAATATTTGAATCGATTTCATTCCTTAAGTACATCGTTAATTAGGTATTTCTAGTAGATATTCTTGCATTCACAGAATTTTTAGACTCACCTTCTCCGAATGGGACATAAAATTGTGGCAGTCCAATCAATTTTTACACTATTAAGATTCTCTAAAATACTTCCCTTTCTGTAATTGTCGATCACATAACGCTGCAATTCCAATATGTCTTCCTACATATGTTTAAGTACCAATTCAGTGCATTACCGATAAATTTTAGTGCTTAGTTTGCGAGATATAGCGAGTGGCAACAGGTACGGTCACCCCAGACAAAACAATATTTTTGACTCTACGTCATAGTACTAAAAATTGTGTAAAAAGAAAAGTTTGTATTTGCATTCATCCCCTCGTAATTAAATCGCAAAAAGTACTTGATTTTTTAGCGATTTCACTGCCTACTCCCCTTCAGCTGTAAAATAATGACTGGTTGTAGAAAAAGTGTAGGAAATAGCGAGATAAGATTTGTTTAGTGGGTTATCGTTGACATATCAAATTTCGCTCCTCGACTGGCGAGCAATTTGCGAAAACGTTTTCCCCAGTTTAAGGCGCTGATCGCGTAACGAGAAGATACGATGGATTGATTTATAACCATCGTTTACGTTAAACAATAATCATGTTTGCGCGGGGAATTCGTTGGTTTCCGTTTGCCGGGGTAGGTATGTACTATCTGATCGTGTCAATGCGCACCTCGACGAACAAGAGCCGCTGAATCTTCCTCAATTGAATCAAGATAGCGGATGAATTTACAAAGTAATAACGAGCGCGCGATCGGCAAGCTATTGTCGTAAAGAAAGAATGTTTCTATAAATACCGAAACAATAGAGATACTTGGAGAACGTTTTCCTCTCAGCCAGCTCTGTGTCTTCTAAACGATTCTACGTGGAAAAAGATGGGAAGAGATTCCCGTATCGTCGACACTTGTTCCAAGCGTTTTTTCGACGTGAATTCCTATTACCTGCGCGTCGGTAATTAAATTTCATTAAAACGCGCGGGATTGTTGAAGTTCTCCTGTCGGTTTACATAACAATCGTCGTGGCACCGTTCCACGATCGTCGCAAAAACGGAAACTAAAATTGATTAATTATCGCCGGACAATGCGGTTAATTAAGCTTCTTGGTACGTTTGAAAAACCGCGCCGGACGCTAAGCTCGAGATTTTATGTAACCAAGGAATCGAGGAGCGAAATAGTTCACGTGCGGACGATTCTTAATAAATTGCGCAATTTCAACTGAGGCGCGAACGAAATGCAAGAGGAATTAACAAAGCGTTCCTTTCGATTTATTAATGTAACCGTAATTCGATGAAATCAATTTATAATTCTGCTCTGCTTCTATCGGTGCCTGACGGACCTTGTTGCAAGCATTATAAGGTCGTTGGCTAGAATGTTACATTCACAGTGGTAGCGATACAGTTATCAACTAGTTTAATTACAAACACGTCGATGCAGCGTGGATTTATACTGACATGATCGTTAGTACTGGTATCTGTTATCCTCTCGAAACCACGTGTGCGAAGGTTAAATACAAATTTTTATTTTCGTAAAACACTACACCTATTTCGATGTACCGCGGATAAAAACATTAATGTGGTCGTTACTATTCGTATCTTGTACGTACAAACTGTTTCCTTCGAGAATTTCCTACTCTACTCCCGCGACGATTGTCAGGCTACGGCCGCAAGAATTTTGATAAAAACTCCCGCGTCGTGCATGTAACAATAATTCCTCGAATTGCAAGAAGAACCAAGAATCTTGGCACGGATTCTTGCACCGATTCACGGAATTTAGAGGAGATTGATTCGTCGGAAAAGAAGCAACTTGTACCCGTCTCTCGATAAGAATCGTCAATGCGAGCTCATATTCGGCGTTCTTCCAAGAATCTCGACGCGCGATAGTTACCGAATCTTCCGGACGCGCTTCTGACTCTGTCGAACGCCGAGTTGTCGGCGACTATTCTAGTTCTGACGTTAGGAAATGCTAGGTAAGAGGTCTCGTTCCTCGACCTGCCAAATGTTCGCGAGTGATCAGAGATTTTGATAGACGGAGGTGCAGGGTTGGACGGTTTCGACGGCTCCTCCGATCGGAAGAGCCGGAAAAGCGCTGACTCCTCTAATCTGTCTGGCAAGATTCTGTAGAGTTTCTTTAGCGAACTCTCGGCGAATGAGCTATCCTTTGCGCGCATCTCCCTGCTGTTGTTCCCCGGGCGTTGGAACTTGATGGAAATAATCGAAGCCTCCTCGGTTGTCACGATGGACGCCGATCGAGTCGCGCCTCCTGTTGCTTCAAACAGGTCCACCAATTCGGACTGGTTCATCGTTAAGCCACTGATCCTAACGTCGCAGACCGACTTTCCATTGACAGATCGACGCTTGATCAGTGAGACCATCTCTCGCAAACCGCTCGAATTCGAATATGGACGATCGGTCTCTGCTTGCTTCGAGCAAACACCATCGCTCTTGTTCGAATTGCCGTGCTTCGTAACGATTTCGCCATTCTGCCTTCTCATGTCCGAAATGTTGCCGCTTATCCTAGTCGAGGTCGACACGTCGGCGACTCGACTCTTGCGTGAACATCGATTGGCGACGGGGACTGGAAGACTCAATCTCTGGGTCTCGTCTTCGTTCTCTTTGAAATGGATCGACTTGTCGGATCTGCGAATAAAGTTCCGGATTAATTTCCAGAACGGAGAGAAGGAGTACAGTGGCTGCTGAATGTTTGCGCGCTAACCTCGAGCAAATCAACGTCCTCTTCAGATTCTTCAGCTTCTTCACGACAATCGATGACTTCTTCCTCCTCTTCTCATCGCTCAAATAATTTTGCTCGAGAACCAATCCGGGGGAAGTGCTGTAATCCGGTGGAAACGATTTGCTTTCGTGCATCCCGGAGGCCTCGTGGCTGCTTGGCGCAAGGGCTCTAGGGTATGGCTCGATTTGTGCTTGCACCACTTTCAGATTTCCACCAGTGACTTCCGAAGAGGAATTTGTGATATTCTCTAGCTGGTTTCTAAGTGCGGAAGACCAAATTCTTGTTGATATTCTGAAACAGTATATTCCATTAACCCTTCGTCGCCACATTTTATAATCACAATTTGGTCACATAGCACCCCAGCGTTATTTTTGCGTTACCATTTTCGCATTTTTTAATCTTTTAACTTTTCAGTGATAATTATACATTCGTAATGCTCTATCATAGTTTTTTTTTCTAGAAATGTAAATTTTGATAGGATGACATTTGTAGATGAAAAAGAGCAATTTTCCACGGTGGTGGAAAAAAGCGATTTTTTTATTTCTGTCGCGATAAATCACCTTTGGAAGTCGTAGAGGCGTGACATTTGAACTCGAAAATTGCTCTTGGGGTGCGATACACCCCGTGTGACCACGAAGGGTTAACAATTATCTATTGAGTGAATAAAACTCTTCCACCGCGAAATTCTATTTCTTATTTAAAGTGGGTTGTATTTCATCTCTCTTTGCATTTAATTACATTATACAGATAACTACTTGTACATATATATAGAGGAGACCGCGTATGGATGTCCCATTTTTTATTTTTATTTTTTTACGGGTTATAGCTGCAGGAAAGTTCATTCAGACTTAGTTTAATATAAACTACGCACGTCCGACTTTATAAAATAAATTGGTCCTGTAGATTTCGTCAATCGGATTAGGAGCTAATTCACAATATTTACAGGAACTATTTTGTGACAATATATCCCGAGGTTGGGTTGGTCGTCACAAATTTAGATAGCTAAGTTTATTAATAAAATCATTTTTTATTGTAATTATAAATGCTATATTCTTGAACACAAAATTAAGCTTAGAAACATTATTCACACAGTTTAAAACTATATCACTGAACCCCATTTCTCTAGATTCCCGAATACAGAGGCAAGCACAGAAGGCAAAAGTCTTCTTCGTATTCTTTTTCTCCTTTATTAATTCTTGATACTTCCCTCTTTTTTATATTTTCCTTTATCGGATAAAATAACTCGTTTAGCTTTATTCTTCTTTCTAAATGTTCCGTGACAATTTGACCCAAACCGTTAAACAATCCCACCCCTCTACTTATGTATTAAAATGTTTTAAAAAATGCAAAAAATCATTATAGTAAGTTACAAAAAAATTCTAAACTACGACAATAATACAAGAATATTATAGACAATACTAAAAAAGAACCTATAGGTACTTAATAGAAAATACGGCGTAATTTAGTTCGAGCGCACGAAAACAAACAATGACACTTGGTGTCTTCGTGTGATCCGGCAGCGAATTGAGTGATGGGGGAAGGAGGCGGCGATATGTTTATGCCTCGCCATGGATTATTAGTACATTCCTATCGTTTATAGTTTCTTTGTTATAGTGGTTGCGACAACCATACCCGTTCACCCCTACCTCTGATTAATGAAAATAGACCCCTTTATTAATTAATATTAATTAATAAATTCCCTCGTACCTGCGTCGTTCGCGGGGTGATTTCGCAGAAACAATCTGTGCTTCTTCCGAGGAAACTGGTTCTGCTTCTTGCACAACCTGTTTCATTTCCTTAGCGTCATTCGAATCGATAGAATTCCGTCGGCTATCGTAATCATCAGAGGTGTCGTTCGAGAGCCGGCCTCCATGGGGATGCGATATCTTAATTTGGACCAAAGGCGTTTCCCCTTCGATCGACTCTTCGCTACCTATAAAAATCGTTCTACTTTTATTCGACCAATTAAACGTGCTTGTGAAACCAATCACCGCTTCGGCATTCCCTTTACTTTTGCCGCTTATTCGATTCATGAATAAAAACGGCAATGGTATGCCAAAAATGCCCATTCATCAACCCATTAACGACGTCAGTACAAGATACGCATCTATTCAACTTACTTCTTCATTGTATATGGATTTACGATTAGGATTACTTATGATTCAATGAATTTTATATAAATGTGCATGGATGAGAAGTGTCACACATGTATGTTATACGAAACGTATCGTTATATACGTTGAAAACGTAACGGAAGTATTCAAATATATGTGTATATTTTTATATACTCGGCCCCATATATTTCACATGCATTTTCTGTAATATGTTATTGAGAATTTTGAAGTAATCTCTTGGGCTACTTTCGCACAAACTCTTTTATTCGTATTCTAAGCAGAAACAGCTGGATCTGCGTTAATCGTTTATCATCGCCAGGAGAATAATCGCAAGATATAAAGACACAATGTCAGTTCAGACTCACCCTTATTCTCGTCCCTCTTCTTGCAGTAATAACGTGGGCCAACACAAGCCGCGATCACGCCGATCACTAGCACCGCTCCAAAAATTGCGATCATTTTAAGATAAAAGGTAAACGCCTGTCGTTTCGCGTGTGTCTCGACTCAGCTCACGAATGATGAGTTGCTACGGCACGTCAATGTTTCTCGGCCTAATGGCTAGAGAAAGGGAAACTGCCAAAGTCAAGCACACAAACATTGTGTCCATGATTTTACGTGTGTTTACATTAATTCCATTTACAGCACCTCTTACTAGAATTTCTATTCTCATTCTGCACGATCGTAATTAAGTTTGCGTTAATATTTCCTTGGGACGTCCGTTGATATTTGCGACGTACAGTCTCGTTCGCTTTTATTTCTATTTGGAATACTGACTGGTAATAATTGAAGGGTTAAAGGAAAATTAAGTAAAAAAAATTTTTATTAGAAAATGTTTCATTTTAAAGTGGTACCTAATACTATAGCGTAGAATTTGATTTTTGGCACTTATAGTGTTGTCTACAAGGACTCTTCAATTTTATTCTCAGAGAATTCTGGAAAGGTTCCGATTGCGTAACGCTGTTGAAGCTCGCGCCTAATATCTAATGCCGCGATGCAAAGGCGTAAGTAATCTTCGACAAGCGGTAATCGATGAAATTAGATGGTTTAAAACGACAAAAAATCGATGGCCAATTACAATAATCGTACCATTATGCAACGAACAAACTATGATACCTCAGCTGATAGGAATGAATAGAATTTACAATGCAAAAAGAACGCGGGTATTCCGGCCACAAATTGTTGCTTGTAAAATACTTCGAGGCAGGATATTCAGCGACGTGTGGTAAATGTACGTTTCGAGTTCCTTGACTGATAGAAATTTATTTCTTTTCTACGCGCTATTTATTAAAATAGAAAAATCACCTCCACTTGCGTGCTGTGTAACAGAAATCGCAACGAGTCTTTGCCAGGTGCGTGTAACCGGAAGGGAAATTTTGAAATTTTCCTTTGCGTTATACGAAAATGGGGGGAAAATAGTGGTTGCTATTACGATCGAATCGAAGTCGATATCACATAGTAGGTTTCTCCCTCTAAAAATTTACAAGCAAATTTCACTTTAGTCGCTTTTACCATTCATATCTGACAATAAGATTACCGACGGGCAGTTAACACGTGACGGGGTAATTAGAACGATCGCGCTATAAAGTTTTATCACCCCACAGATCGAACAGTGGCTTTAGCTTCGAGGTATTCTTGTGCGTCGCCCTCGAAAGTGAATAAACTCTATTCTTACGCAGAATGTCTGGACCCCAGACCTGAAGCGTAGAAAGTGCCATTTTATACGTTTACCGAAAGAGTGAAAAATTTAATGCGGGAAACATGTAAAATGTGATTTGTTTAAAAAAGTCGATCTGGAGTCCAGATATCGATTCACGGAAACGAAGATTGATCGATCGTTCCACAAAATTCGATATACATATATATTCTTTCCATCGCTATGAAAATTACAGTTGTACAATTCCTCGTTAAGTAGCTCATTAAATTGAATCAGCTTCGTGTATCGATGCCTTGCAGTTAATTGGCAACCGGGGATACGTATTAAATCAAGTATGCGACCTCGTCTCATTTAATTCAGTTAATGGCCACTACCTCGTTCGTACAAGTTTATATTCGATTCATTCGCATACCAGATACGTTGCTTCTGATACGGTTGATCGAGTGATTCCCTTTATCGTAACTGGTATTTGCGCGTGTAAGTTATTCTCCTCTAAATATTGCAAAATAACCATTCTGTTCGTTCGTTAGAAATCTACCAAATCCACAAGAAGGTTCATTGATAATCTTCCAAAAAGTCCCTCCCATGGTATAAATTAAAAAATACTTTTCAAGTTGAGTTACCTTGTCTGTAGCAACTCCTTCCTATAATAGATTTCCAAGATGACTGATAGCAAAGCGGAATAACGATCATCGGTCCGATTTATGGTGGTGCATGATGGTGCAACGTAGGAGAAAGGAAAAGAAGAAAAAAACAAAAATGCAGATACCCTTGCCTGATACTTTTCACGCCTACATGCGCGCCACAACTATTAACAGGAAAATTCTACACATTTTATCCTGTCGACCTGTCACACTCTATGATCGTCATAATTGGTAACCTTTAAGTTTTCCTCTTATGATTTCGATCACTCATAGACGTTGACTTCGAAAGTAGGGTAAAGCTGTACAAAACCGAATACCAGGGCAAGACGGTATAGATTCTTGAAAATTAATTAAAAAAACCCACGCGTGTTTGGCAATCGTTTTCCGCCATTTGGAGGTTGTTAGTTGACAGAGATTAGTGACGAAATACGTACACTCCAACGAATTATTAAATTTATTCTGTTGCTAATTGCTCTGATCTTATTTTCGACTGAGTTTAAGTGGCCTATAAGTATAGTGTTTTGGTAATTAGAATGTAAGTTACACGAAGATATCTATTAACAGTAGGTATCTATTTCTATTATATTTTGAAGGTAGTGGCCGATTGTTGTCATTTTCATATTTAGCTGTAACTAAATCTGTATGGGGTAAAACCGGCCGGGGTAAATCCGTACCCCGTTATTTCAAGCAACAAGAAGAAGAAAGCCTACTCTGAATATAGAAGAATCCATAAGAGCTACAAACCAAAAATTGACGAACCAGAAAAATGCAAACCAAAGAAACGTGGAGAAAATAACGTTGAAAATGTTTTCACCTAAGACAAGCCACCTGAATAACTTCTATAAGTTTTGAGATAGGCAGGAATGTTTGAGACAAAAGTTGTTTGGTTCCAAGGGGTTGATTATGTCGCAAAACGTATTTGGGGGCAAAATCGTATAGTGCATACGGTTTTGCCCGCCCTATGGGGCTAAATCGTAAAAAGAACAGGTTTTATTTTATTGTTAAATTAAGTAGCCTGTTTGAACTTTTCAATTATACTTTTGTTACTTTGTGTTGTTTATGAAAACATTCAATAAATACCATTTCCTTTACCCAATTTCTTTTATAATTTAAAAAGTTATGGACCTAGAACCTTAGGTACACGGTTTTGGACAGGTTTCCCCTAATGTAGATCTCTCCCCTATAATTATTAATTTCATATACCTAAAGTACATACGAAGTATTATGCGTCAAATGCAACCAAATTTTAGGCAATTCTTCTGCACCCTTCGAAGCAGCGATTCCCAATCTATGGGTCGCGAAATATTTTCTGGAGGGTCGCCACGGTTTCCTTTTTAATATCATTAAATTAGAATTATATTCTGAAATACCTATTTTTAATGTGCTTTCTTTACCTTACAAATTTAGTTATTTGAATATCATAAAAGGGGATCGCGACTGAAAAAACGTTGGGAAACACTGCTTTAAAGCGACCGCCTCGATAAGCCCGGACGAAATTCAAATAAAGAATGCTGTCGAAGAGCAGAATAAATTTCACGAAATTTTCTGTCCCGTCCTTTCGAAGGGCGCGTCCATTGCCGCCCTCCAATTACACGGTTTCTCCACGAAACGCGTTATTCTCGAGCGCGGATCGTTATTAAGAGAAAGCAGATCGTCGAAGCCGATCCATCACCGGCGTCGATGAATCATTGAACGCGCCTTAATTAGATTACGATATTCCGAGGCTTTCGAGTTACACGGAACAAAGCCACGCGACTGCTCGGATCCTTGCATAATCGCCGGACACGCGCGCGTTAATAAAAGAGGAACTACAGGGAAAACGTTGATCGCCGGCCGATATCGTCGCCCGAAGATTTATAATCGATTTAGTTTAACGGCGGTCACGTTTACAGCCGGCTCATTACGAGAGCTTTTGCACAAGTGGCGAGTGAGACGCGGCTCGAGAACTGGGCGAAGGAACAGAGGAACGTGCAATTAATTATGCTAACCGCGGCCGGATGCTTGGCTATTCAAGTAACATTAAAGCGATCCTTAATTATTCAAGAAGTCTTTGGACTCGCGGATTACGATCGCGTATCGCAGATCATACCTTTCGTCACGTAGTCCACGGCACGGAATGCTTTCTGTCGCGCACGCCTAGGGAACTAATTGCGAGTGATTTAAATGGATCCTTCGATTGATCGTACGTTCCATATGTCGGTATTGTAAAGTACACATATAAATACGATGTGCACGTGTGCAAAGACGAGCGAATGTGACAGCATATGAATTATTAAGTAAACTACAGATATATTGGATGGAACGAAACAACAACCAATATTAGTGATTCCGACGCCAGTAATAAATCAACATACCGGCTATCGCAGCGTCTAAGCACTCCTACCTCCTTGCTGAATGATCTTTTTTATCCTTTATTTTACATAATCATCGACCTCGACGCTCATAACGCGTATCAACAACTAGCGGCCACCCGCGAGTGGGAGGATCTATATACCTAAATTCCAATGGTAAGCAGGCAACCTAATTAACTATTAATTATTTATATCGAGAATCGTCATGCACGGATTGGTAGCAGATTCGTTTGGATACTGTACAACAAGACGCACTGAATGGCCTTGCGTTTCAATAGGCAGCGAATAACCGGGCATATCTGACACTGACACCTATTAAGGGTGCATTCCCGCGTAAGCCCTTCGAAAATGTAGGATTTTCTTGGACGAAAACTGTAACAGGCAAGGTAAACAGTAATTTTGCTATTGATTTACACATATTTTAAGAAGATAAAAACAAATTGTTTTGCCTTTTCTCCGACGTAATCTTGAATAAATAGTCGTAACTCGGACGGTGATAAAAACACGGTGTACCTGATATTTCAAGATAGGCTCCTATGAAATAAAAAATCGAAAGTTTTTCTAAAAATATATATGTATATTGTTTTTCTTGAAATAATCGTTACAATGCAGAATAATGAAAATTCGACGATGTTCTAATAAAAGTGCCCTGGAACCGGTAATTTTTTATACCGAATAAGATGAAATTGAGCGAACCAAAACTTATCAGAGAAGGTAATACGATAGGGAGTTGATTTCAGAAAATAAACTCGAAAGAATTTTTAGAGATTCGTCGATTCGTTAGAATGAAAGCAGTAAAAAATAATTCTATCATCTTAAAATACGTATGAATCAATACCAAACAGATTTTTTACCCTAAGCGTTAAATTTTTCTTGAAAAACAATCCTAAATTTTTAAAATTCTCACACGAGAATGTACCCAAAACGATCGCTGGTAGTTTCAACACTGTAGACTCGCAGACCATGCTTTTTTCCCTTCTATCGATGCGTGGCCTCCGCTTTTGCACAGTTCTGAGCGCGGACTGTTCAAAGAAACGATATAGAACAAGGGCAATGTTATTGCGCCACGAGGTTTCCTGCTTACCTAAAATCTCTACAAAACACCGCTGCCGCGAACTTCGGCGGGGGCGTTTTTCTATGGGGACGTGATGTCTGCCTCGTATCGGCGGCGCGTGTCTTTTCGACAACGTTTATCGTCTACTTCGCCGATTCATACGTCGCGGCGATTCGTTAAATCGCGGCGAGAGAAAAAAATGAAAGGGAAACAGCCGGTTTTGCGTGTAAACGCGGTCGAGTTGAACGGCACCGTGCACAATTTCAGAATTACTGTTCGTAATGAGCGGCGGCCGACCCATAAAGTCGTCATTACTCATATTGCGGCGACGCGAAACCAGCGTAAAAATTATACTACGCTAGACCACACCTGCGATGCAAGGCTAGATTTTTATCTCGCCGCCAGTGTGCACCAATGCGAGCCACTTATTTCACCACGCCTCTGTCTAACGCGTTTTTACGCGTTTTCCTATCATTCTCTCTATTAATTGCCAGGAATCCCTCCGACTCTCTTCCCCTCCTCCCAGCCCCACCGCGACGTGCGAAAGGCGCATGAAATTCATAGACACGACACGGAGCTCTGTGCAATTTATATTCAGCACGGCCAGTTTTAATTGACACCGCGATCGGCGGCGAGTGTGCACTGCTTTTAATTACTACCTATTTACTTGGCGGTGATCGCTGAGCATTGCGGCGCATATCCAACGGCGATTGTTCGGTACACCCTTTCGTATGGTGTTCTCTTTTTTCCCCCCTCCGTATATCACCGTTCTACATTGTAACAGGGATATGGTTTTAACGATATCCATCATAAACCCGTCGTTCTTTTCTAGTAAAGTTCTCTCACGTTCTGGTAATTTATTATCCGGAATTTCGTTCTATGTTTAGACGCGTGACGAGCAAACGTGTTTACCGTAGAGGCTGTGGCACTTGGAATTACCACCTTGACTTACGTCGATAATAGAATCTTGCATAGTTTTGACCTTACGGAAAAGTAGATCGAACGTTGGATTGCGTGGTCTCAAGGGTAACATAAGTTGGGCCAGGGGAAATCTTTCTAGGCGGAGGGATATCAGAGGCTCGATGATGGCCTTTGTTTTTCAGCGGGAAATAGAATGCATCTCCTGCGGTGGGTTGTGGTGTACATTGTCTTTAACGCGACAGCTGTAGGAACACGCGAGGAACGTCGAAAGTGTCTCGTTCGACGGCAATGTCGCTTTCATAAAGAGGCAAGGTTGGGTTACGATCGATTGAATGGAGCCGACAGCAGATACCCTTTCGATATAAAGGAATGAGAAAGTTCGGCTGGTAAAATCTAAATCGGTTTAACGAGGCACGCTCGCGCGACTTTATATAAAGCTACGACCACGAAAATCGTAGCTTTATTTTCAAAACTCTGCCAAACATTAAACTTCCAATATTTTCACTTCATTCTGGTAGCAGTTATAGCCACAAGTCTACAAATTAATGTGCCGTTTGACTTTTTGATTTCAGATGAGCAGGACAATGTCAGCCGTCGACCAACTATTTTTTCGCACCTGTCTCTATCGAGAGCTGTAAGGTCAATTCCACTCCATATTTGAACTTCAAAAAATTCTGAACAACTGTTCCAATCTTAATAAATATGTAGTAGAAATTCCAAGATATTGTGTTTCCGTGGTTCGTCAAAAATAATTCCCCAGAAAGCGAAAGAAACCGGCTGTCGCATGAGACGACCCCCTCGAATTACGTAAATTCGTTGAAGAACGGAATCTCTTCACGAGAATCTCTCGCATAAAGCTTCGCCCGTTCCTTCTCACCCCTTTGCCGGGATCACGCATCGCTTTCTGGTCACGCGGCTAACCCACTTCCCAAGCTCTTAGACGTTACGTGAGCTCGCCTATGTCACAGCGGACGATATATTTACGCGAACAGCGATCCAACGTTGACAAACGAAGGAAAGCGGCCGGCCTGCTCGGCCGCGCTTGGAAAATCTCTTTAACTCAGCGAACGTTTCCACGCAGATTACGTATCGCGAGAAGGAATCTCTGATACACGATCGTTCCAGCTGGCGTGCACCAGAATTCACGTCTATCCGTGGAAGTTTAATGGAATAGCAATATTGCGAAATTACCACATCCTTTTTTTTTTTTTTATTATCAAAGGAAAATCACTCGCCTGCGAATCAAGGGCGAACGACATTATTATGCGCGTTTGCCACACTTGGAACGATTCGCGTTATATCACGATGCCGCGCGGCAAAGGCACACTGCGGGGCGCGCAAAAATTCGCGATCCCAGCGAGCACGTTGGCCAGATTTGGCGGGGTTGGCCAGCGGAGGATGCACCAAGGAAGTGTCGGTCTTTTTGCGCGGAGATTCAGCGGGGAGGCACGGAAGCGATACGGACAAAAACGAACTGGCGAAGATCGAACTACGATAATTATCGGCTCGCGATCACGTGAATAGCGCACACCCATTGGCGTGCCGCGATTTTTTCTCCGCGTATTAACAATTCAAATAGGATTGCCACAATATCACGTACCGGAGGCCTGCCTGGCTGGTGACCAATAAGATCATCGACTGTTAGAGAGAATAATCATCGGTTTGATTGCGTGTTAACTGTCCACCTAGCAGGAATTATTGCTTTCGATGACGTTCGTTAACAAATGCATATCACGATCGGAGATTTCGAATGGGACGCATACGTATGGGGGGGATTTAGTGCTGCTCGAGCGGGGTGGGCGGCGTATCGATTCGCGATCGATCGCGTAATTACTGTTGCACGACGAAGGGGAAAGGTAATCCAGGGGTAAGTACGGGGAAACTCCCTCTTGGAAAGTCTCCGGGATGATAATCGCGACAGGGGCGGGGGGAAACGGAGTGGAAAAGTAAGAGGATTCCCTTACGGATTTATTTTATTCCTTTTCTTAGGTAATTAAGTTCTGCTGGCATCGACGTTTCAGTATTCATTAATGGAGGGTGAGTAGAGCGAGGGCTGGATATTCTCGAAGTTAGGCCCCATTGATCTCTTACGGTATAATTGTGAATTGAGGGGTTGAAATGGTGTATGATGTAAGTGCCAGTAGGGTAAACCAAACAATAATTGGCCACATATCAGTGAATGACCATTAGGCAAAGAAATGTAAGTTATAAATTTAAAAGTATTATATGTTTATAGGTGGAGTGTAGTCGCACTTTTAATATCCCTTAATTTTAGTTACGCGTATTAAGCAAACATTGATAAGTAGAATTCTTATGAAAAGTATGCGGTAATTTACTGGGCTTCTACGCGTTTTGCATTTTATAATCGGGTTTTTAAAAATTGCGATAAGAATAAGTAATTATTTTTATAGAAATTTCAAGATAAATAAATTTAAATGCAATTTCAACAGTTGTTTTTAAGTTATACATAAATATATTCAAGCATTAATCTCAAAGGTCCATAAATTCAACAATTCCGTCAATCACTGGTTGGTTTACCCTAGTTAAAATTTTCAGTGGTAACAAAAAACGCATGTCTGTTAATTTTGTCACTTAGATCGGTTATCGCTATGGTCCTTCAGCCGCTATACCACCTTCACAGATTTACAGGGGAATAAAAAGATTACGGCGGTGAAGATTGCTGGCACTTTCATCGTTTTCCACCACGGCGAAGTTGCCACTTAAGATTTCAGCTCTATCTTCCGATTACTCTAACGGATGAAATAAATTACTCCAGCGGTTATAACTATTGCCACTATATTGCGCATGGAATTCCCATCCTTTTCCTCAAAAAAAACTATTTCTTATTTTCTTCGCCACTCGCATCGTTTATCATTTCAACTCCTCAATTAATTATTGAAGAGCAAAATGATTTCCAACCCTTGAAAATTCACGATGCACGTGGAAATTGGTTTGCAGTGTACACTGCAACATAATTGCATTCTATCGAACACGGAAAAGCCTTGAGGAAGGAATACAGATCGTTCGATCTGATATTGTCTGCAGTTGACGGCTCCAGGTAATATATATATGACGGAGTAGAACGTAGCATGCGATTTCTGCTACTTGATTCATCTACGATAATCTACATTGTGTGCTTGGAATGTGTGTGCATTGATAGTCGAAAGGAAAGAGTCAGGGAATTTCCCAGAAAAGACTATTGACACTCGCGAAACGAGTGTAGCCGCCTATGAACATACGTAACAACATTATTGTTCAACTTCCGTTTCATCGTCGCTCTATCATCGAAAATTGGAGCTTAATTTGGGGATAAAATGGAACTTCAGTAGCCAAATATATTTTAATAGAAGTTGGAGTACCGTCCCGTTATTACATTAAGGGCTTCCGTAGCACTTTAACGTAGGTAGTATCGCGGTCGAAGAACATAGTCTATCGCATGACACTGGTATACACCTACACACCTTTACAATATCGTGGGCGATAACGCAGCGTTCAAATACCCCATCGTTGTTACCACAATTTCTGCCCGTGATATCCTTTCGCGATGTACAGGAGACTACGTCATCACATAATTTAATATTCACAACCGTGATATTGCTCCTAAAGGCTTGCCCATTTTGAGATGCGAAGGCAGTTTCGCATGTCTGTTGATTGTAAGTATACGAAGAATGTAGGATCGAAAGGAAGAGAAGACGCTGTCTGTTGAAGATTTGGTAGGTACTCGGCTTTAGGCGGGTAGAAATAATTGTTATAATATTACTTTCGCTTTAATAGAACGTTAATTACGAGTGCGATTTCACGAGGGGTCTGGAGATTCTTAATTTGTAAAGACCTAAATGGGCAATTGTGTTTAAGGCTATTAATATTACCTTGCTCCTTGTATATAACTATAATTTATATAGTAAAGGGTCTAGCAGAATAAGCATGGGCAAATCCTACGTATTTATAATGTTATAATCATCTTTAAATTATTTAACTATGTTCCACCATCTCGATTATCTTCAGGATTTTATATATAATAGTTGGATAACAGAGCCTTATTCCTGATTTTTTTGGTGGTTGTCACTCAAAGGGTTGTTTCGAAAAACCACTCCCAAAAATAAATTATTTTTTGCTACCCTTAATAATTAATCTACGATTTAGAGAAAAATATATTTTTTTTTCATTTAAATATCTTAAGTAGTAATAGAGAAAAAAATAATAACGTTAAGGGCGTTTATCTCCGTATTACCCTTAAACGGGGGTGGGGGGTGGTCGTTTGCGTATGCTTACGCTGCTAGACCCTTTCTTGTGAATGTATACGATCTTTTTACATTAATTTGATATGTATAATCCATCCTGGAAAAATGGTTCACGGTTTTATTAATTTATTAAAATTAAAATTAATTAAAATTCGAAACTCACGCGATAAATTGTTGGATAACAGAAAGGATTGTCCTCTGATGGTAAGTACTACTTCTAGTGTTGCGGATTCCTGATTTCACCAGCAGAGGGCAGTCAATTCTTATAACTGTTAATTCGAACCGATGCATGGTTGTGTAGTCAGTAGTCGTGCAGTAAAGAAGTTCGCGTTAGTGTCGTCTAAGGCGAGGTACAGAATAGAACAAAAATTTTATCACAGGAATAGGATAGATGTATCACACAATGCATTTTTTTGTCACCGGTTTGTGGGATCCAAACACAGACGATACCTGGTCTGTGGTCCAAGGATCCCAACACAATTTTAGTGTCGCATGCAACGTTACTGGTGAAGTCTCGAAACAGATTGTATCGCTACGCGTGGTAGGAATTAGAAATTAACACGGGTAAAACCGCAGACGAGGTACAGAATAAACCTATCACCTTATGGATGTCCGCGCGTCGCCACCGAAACTGTGTTACCGACACATAATTTTAGGATCGAATGTAGTGGCATCTGCTAATGAATAGCGTTCAACTCAGGAACTACTCTGAAATGAGGAAATGCTGAAAGGTGCGTGCGTGCTTGTATACAAGTGACTTGTTTAGAGTGGAGTTTAACACGCAGGGTGGGTTTTCGCTATGCTACGCTTTGGCTTCGTTTGACAATGACTCACACGGATTTCTCTCCGAAAATCCATTTCGGGATCAAGACACTATGGCGCTCAAAAATGGTATTTCTTCAAAGCCCGTGTAATGTATAAATTGCAAGATGATATTGTTTATTAGTACTTTGCGTGAAGTAGAACCATTTCACGTATCGTACGCCGAAAAATATTTATAAATTCACGCTGTTACTGGCATTCCCGCAAATCTCTGCACTTCGCGCGTGTCTAGACGATGCCCGCCCAACGATACGTAATGCTCATAGAAAATAATGAATCGTAACGTTTTTATAAAATTTATATTTGTCATTTTCGGGACTCGAGGATACTTTGCAATAATTTGTTTATTACTTGGGAGCGGTAGATTAGTAGTTAAAACACTACGTAACGCGAACTCCTATAAGGTGATAGGTGTATTCTATACAAAATACTTATTTGATGAAATACTTTCCCTAAGTGGGAGAAACAAGTATGCCACTCAGAATTATTCTTAGAAATATTTCTCCAAATATTCTTGCAACTATTCATTTACACCAAGTTCGACTAATTACAGAATGTATTTATACATTACAATTAATAATATGTAATACGTATAAACATTAAAATTCATTTATCGAACGATTAAACATTGAGAATAAAAGAGAATTCATGGGGCGTGGAAAATCATTTCCAAGTCCAAGGCCAAATGTTACTAATTACTCGATATCTCGTTTTGTATCGATCATAGTTAATATGTAATAATTTATATTGGGCGGTTAGTGCAAATTTTGTTAATATTATTTGTCATAAATATGTGGTATCATATTCTATAAAATGAGAAGTCGATAACGAAGGCACAAATAGGTAAATTATAGTAACGAACCCGTCAATTCCACCATATAGCGACACTATAATGTATATACGGAAGCATCTGAAACATGCGTTACTCTGTCGGCAATGAATAACTACCATCAAGCCACTGCATAGACTGAACACTTTCCACGGAAACCGCCGATAGGCGTTCAACAAGTACGATTACCAAATACGGTTAAGCAGTTCCCGCACGTGACATTCGCTTAGCGTTACATCCTCAAGTCAGAAAGGGTTTATACTTCTAAGAGATAACTGAGCCGTTGTTTTTGAAAGTGGCATAAGTCCATTTTTTGGAAAAAATACTTCAATATGCTAAGTGTAGAGAAATAAGATTGAAATATGAATAAGTTTGTTATTATTAGTTATCTTAACGAAGTAATTTACTTTTCATACTCGTTTACTTATCAATTATTTATTTGTTCATTATAATATAAGGAAGTAAGTAAGTAATGAAGACATGCACGTCTTCACTTTAAATATTATATTTTACATTAAAAAATACATTTAAAAAAAGCCAGCTTGAATTAAAATATAAATTTAAAATTGCTATTGGTTATATTTTTCATAATATACTATTTTTGAAAGTGGTCAAGTCCATTTGAAACTAAAAAATCGTTTATTTCCTTTAACATTTTTATTGATTATTATTGCATAATAAAATTCAACAATTGTTTATAATTTTAAAAACATTACCCGAATTAATTGACGTATGCGAATATTTTTAAATTGATTCAAACGCAAACCCTTAAATATCTCAATGTATGAATAAATGAAACTTACGCCACTTTCAAACACAACGACTCAACTAATGATTACATTCATTATTTCAATAGATGCTACTATATCTAATATTTCATTAAAACGGGAATACAGATATATTTATAAAACATCTTCTTTCCTGTTTTCAAGTTTGAGCCGATCAGAAATACGAATCCCGGTAAAGTTTAATCGTTCAAGTTTAATTTTCTCTGGCTTCACTCTTCCGGCGTCCCCGAGCCATGCATTTCTTCTCATTTTTTGACTATTTGAATGTGGACCATTAACGTTGCAGGACCTTCGTAGATAAAGCACGAGGGGCCGGAGGGTTGCTCCCTGCCCTCGCTGAAAATCCTGTTCTATCTCTCCCGGATTCCTGAACGCTAACTCATCGCGTCTCATTGTAATGTCGGCGTCACGTCGGGCGTCGGGCATGCCCGCGCATCGGTTCGCATGAATTACGGAGCGAGACGCAGACTGCAAGCGCATAAATGCCCTCTATTTACAACTTCCCGATTACATTCGATAGTAAGGGCGACTTATTAATGCCCAAACAAAAGACAGACGCGTGAAATAAAAAAAGAAACACTGCCATGCTCCTGGAATTCAAACGGAGTAAAAATTTGCACGCTATCTGCGGACAATATGCTCGCGTAAAGACTCGAAAATTCGTAAAGGAAAGCAAAAAGGAACACGGCAGCGCCGTGGCACGCGTTCCCAGAGAAATCGTCGAGGAGGCACGCAGTCTTAATTTGGTATACCGAGGTCGCGCTAATTAAGAACCGCTATTCCCCGTCGGCGTTAAACTAGAATCTTAATCAACGCTGAATATTCACCTGGATGTTCATCGGTGATTCATCCTGTTCGAGATCGGTATCGGGGATCGAACACGAGAGCCGCGCGGAGGAATTAAAAATTCATAGGAAGCAACGGATCGACGCGAACGGAGATGCACGCAACGAACAGTTATCGAGGTGTTTCAGCGTTGATGAGCTCCTGGAGGATGCAGAACGGGAAACCTTCGGAAAGCTGGTGACGAAGTTGCTTCCACGCCTCTTTCGTGACCGTTAAAATTCACGTGCACTTCCGTGGAGCCAGGTATCATCGATTTAAGTGGAACTTTGTTTGCAAGTGGCGTCACTGCTTGTCTATTAAAACACGGATATAAAGTCGTCATCACTCAGAGCTATTTGGGTTTTAGGATCTGAAGACAGAATTTTAGTCGAAACGATTGGACTTAATTATTTGGAAGTTACATAAGTCACTAGGTTTTATCAACTTGCAAAATATGGTACTTGGTGTGTATAATAGAAGATGAACTTAAGAACCCATAAAAATAGACGATCTTTAGGAATTAATTAAAGGAAAACTACTACATATAATTTAATGGGACTTTTTGCATTGTATGAAGGATGTCTTAAACTATAGAAGTAAATTGTTTGTTTTATAATTAATTATTGCAGACAGCACTGGGGAGTCGTTAAAGTCGAGGCGTCGAAAAATTCATTCAAGTCGGTGGAACCTGTAGCACCTAAACCGTTGGTCTAAAATAAAAAAGTAATGCTAGATTATTATAGGGCATGAAACTCGCTCGTGGACTGACCAGAGAAAATTACAAGGAATGACATTTTTTGAGAAAATAACAACACTTGAAGTTTGAAATTACTTTTTCCCTACATTTTTCGTCCTTTCCACGCCTTAAAAAATTATATATTTTCAATTTTTTTTAAATTTTGCTGCTTTCTCCACGAACCAGAAGTATATTCTTCCAAATAAAAAAAGTTTCAGGCGAATCGGATAATAGCTTTTCCAGATATACGGTCCACCCATTTTCAGAACAGTGTTTCGAGGAAAACGCGTTTAAAGTTTGACGCGAGCGCCGAGTGGACGAGTGTTACCCATTTCCCGCTACTCGAATGCATACAATTTCAGGAATTTTACGAATTTCAAAAAAATCCTTGTAAACACGTATTCTTCTCAAAGTCGAATATTCGAAAAATGAAATAGAAAAAATATTCTCACGGTTTACGTCAGCCATTACTCCCACCAATCCCCAATTTCCTATTTACCCTAAAATACATATCTTCCACCACCTAATTCAGCCACTGGCGACCAAACGAAGAATACCGAAATCTACTAAAACAGTTACTTCGATTTCATGAAAAAAAAACTAATTACTCCCATCAAGTTCCAATTCCCTAATTTCCCAACCCTTTCTCCGATTTACTTGTGCTACAACAGTATCTTTCACTGCTCGATGAATCGTACATCTATATCCTCATCATATAATCAATTAACAGCACGAAGAGCAACAATTGGCGCCAGTGAGGGAGCCGTCGCGCTCGGCCCTGTTGTTCACGGTGCAAATGGAATTATTTACTTCGAAGCGGCATTCTTTTATGCCCCCCGACATAGACGATTTCGAGAGACCGGTTTCGTCGTCAGGTATTCGCGAACCTGGCGGCGCTTTCCCCCCTCGAATGCCAGCGACGTCAATGGGAATACGGAGAGGAGAGAACGCGCCGCGTTCCTCGAATGAAAGAAGTATAACTTGTATTGGAATGGTCGTAGGTGGTGGGCCTCATTACGGCAGAGGTAATGATCGTGGATGAATGAGCAGGTTCGTGTGGGTGTTTTGCGATTGCCACGAAGAAGGGGAGCAGCGAAAGTGAAACGTATCCAGGTTCTCGTATTGGTGAGATTATTATTATCACTTCTTCGTTTAAGTTCGGCTGAGCGACCTCGATGGCTTCTTTTGAATCCATAACTATTTATATTTATTATTGATGCAAACCGTCTGTGCGATTCGTTGCAAAAATTGCATAAGCTTTTTCTCCCACGTCTAACTTGTTTGTTATTTTCATGCACATTAGAACTCGTGGAATTATTGTTTCATACGCTGATTATTTCCAGCTTCTTCTCCTGGTGATTACTTTACCGTTTCTTTTAATAACGCTAATGAGCCTGCCTTTTTTACTTCTGGGTATTATTTAATGTCTATATTCGCCCCACATCTTTGCTTTCTATGTATACTTGCGCGCATCGGTGCGTAATGCAGCAGCGAACCACCAGCTTCCGTGTTTATTGGCGAAGAGCGTTCGAAGGCAGCCAGGCGACGTAAGCGAATATTTAATTTGATCGATTCTAGGATCTCTCGTGTTTGTGGATCTCGGTGAACGCTGCAACCGCACGAGCTGCCACCAAGGTGAAGATCGGCCGATTTGCGGTAGCCTTGCGACACGCGATCGCTATTTCGTCGATTTCCTTGGTTCTGAACTCCGCGTTAATTTATTCTGTCTAATTAATCGAATTAGAAATTTGAGAAATGCCGCGAAGTCCCTGCGCCTCAAATCCGAATTTTGCGGTCCCCAATCGGCTATAGAAAGAGGAAATAGATTTCTCGAGTTTGTTACACGAGTCTCTAAATCTGTAGAGAATTAATCATTCCCGTGGAATTTTATTAAGTCGACTGAAATCTTCGCACGACTTTGGGGCACCCCGTGCCTGCATTCTTCGTGGAGTACGCTCGAGGTGATCCTTTGAAGTCAAGGGGCACCTCGATCACCGTTCAACAGGAAGCAAAAAGTGGGGGGAAAAAAGGAGGCATAATAAGCTTTGCTAAGAAATCGCTCAAGGTAAACGTCGACCGGTAGGCATGACCGATTCCCCTTCTTCTTTCACCCTTTTTCTCGCTATGACAACTTCCTTCATCGAGCCTCCTTCTCAAATACCGGACGGCGTGAAAGTGATGGGAGGGCGGTGGGGGTCAGTGGTGCTCAGGCCCTGAAAAAAGGCCCCTGAAACCCACTCCTCTCCGCAAAAAGAACTGGCTAAAAATTATCTTCTATTATTACCTACAAAGAACTCGGAAAATATTATCTTCTATTATTATCCATCGCATATAAAATTATCTGCACCTTCCAATTATCACCTTCACCTATTCAGACTAATTCAATCAAAGCTTAAGAAAACCTATCAACCTTAACCAAGAATCCTTCTGCATTCACTTCTCCCCAAAAATCCCCGAAAGTACATTAACCTCAAAATCTAGTTACCTTTTTCGAGCGCACATTAATAAGCATAATTGAATTCAGTTTAATCTACTTAGGTGGACATAATTCAGCTTCCTCTGCCATTCATAGTGATTTTGTGAATGATACACGGGTGGATTTAAAAAGCAGAGAACGGGGGCCGGTCTGTTTGGTCGTTTCCCAGAAGAATTCCAAGCAGGCACCGTCACCTGCGCCGGGATTCGTCTGGTTTGAGGCCCGCTGACACCTGGTACGCCAACGACTTTGGTGAACACTTTGGTGGGGTCGCGGGAGCCTCGTCGAGACTCGAGACGCGCGAAACCAGAGACTTCAGTTGTCACCGCGACACCAGCGTAGCAACATTGCGTTGTTTACCATTCTGCGCGGGTATTATTCGTTGCTGGCCCCTGAACACCGGTTTCGAATTAATAAACATTCTTATCCGCGCTTTTTACCAATTCCCATCACTCTTGCCACACCGAGTGGTCCTATCCACGTGCTTCGTGTAATTTCTAATCATTCTCGCCTTTACTCTACACATTCCTAACCTTTTTATCTGACCAGTGTCGCGAATAAGTAACTTGCCACCTACAGGCTGCTTCTTTCAACACAATCACTCGTGGTGGAAAGGTGTTCGAAAAATAGATGTTGATGTTATGTTTCTGCAGTTATATAATTGCTTAGTGAGTTCGTGATTTATCTGGAGTTCAGTTTCTGTTGATTCGTCAATCTTCGGGGGAATCGACGCAACGACGAAGTGGCTCGCGCATCGTTGCTACTTGCGACTCGCCAGGGGACGCTTCCGGTTCTGTGGAGGCTACTGGATGCTTTCAGGTATTTGCGTTTATGATTCCTTTGATTTATCGCTGGAGAAAACGCGCTGAAGGCGGGAACAGCGCGGTGCTGTTATCTGGGAATGTGTTGGGGCAGAATCGTCCGAATGTGCCGCATGCACAGTATATTAAGTCAACATCTGTACAATGTCATCAAAAACACATTTGGCTCGGGTGATAACGCCTGGCACAGCGGCGCGCCAAATAAATTCAGGATTGTAAAAGTGGCGTTACGCTCCGCTTCTAAATACGCTTTGGTATACTTTACAATCTGTACAGTTCGATTCTCTCGAAGGAAACTTCCTCGTTTTATGATCGAAGCTTTTCATTGGCCCTTAGAATATGTTAACAAAATTGTATAGCTGTATTCATAGAAGCATAAGGTTCGCATAATAATATCAGAAGATATGAGTTGAAAAGGAAAAGACTAAAGTAAATAAACTAATTTATTTATTCGATATAATACGGGTATATCCCTATCGGAATATAAATAAAACAAAAACAGTACAAACATCTAAATTAGCTAAAGTAGAGACGCGTAAACAACAGAAAAAAGCTCCCGTAATTTTTAAAATCTACGTTCGAAGAATTCAAAGATTTTAGCTCGAACCAATTTTCTATCCAGCTTCGCAGTTGAACGTCGCGGAAAATGTTGTCATTCGTCGGAGCAAGGTGCGGCGAGCAGGGCGGATGGTGGAAAACCTCCCATCCAAAATAAAATTCAAACTCGTAGAGCAACACATGTCGGAGATTGCTCATTTCCATTCACTTGAGACTCCACAGTTTTTTACTTAAAGCTTCATTGTTACTAACGCGAAACGAAAACGTCCAGAAGAATTCTGTTACAGAAAAACAAAAGCTATCGAATGGTATACAATACACCACCCGCAGGCCATTGTTATTAAAACAAATTTATCATGAAATGAATACCCCGCGGACTTCCTCGACTTCTTAATACAAGCAATTCATCAAGGACAGATTATTAGTCATAATGGGGATATATAAAATGTCACTTAGAGGTCCAACGAGGTACACAGAATTAAAGAAGCAAAATATGCTTTTGACCTTTGCTCGCGAGCTTTCAAAGGCACGAGACAGTCCTTCGACGATATTGCCCTCTTTCGAGGCTCGTCTCGGATGAAAGACGTGGAATGAATTTAACGAGTCATACTATAATATCGCTCTTTGAGTCGTCCCTCGATAAGATTCGCACGTTCATGAACCCTGGGAACGGTTTGTAACTGGAGAATTTAATTGGAACAACAGCAGGTCGCACGTGCCCTGTTCGTTCCTCCCGCGCTGACAATGAGGATCGTCGCGAAGTGTCTGGAATGTGTTTGGTTATTCGCCAACGCTGGAATTTTTCCGTGTGGCACGCAATCGTTGCCTTTGGGACATTTTCGTCAACATCGGTGAACGGTGGTTTTCGATACCTCTGATTTTTTCCTTATTGACCTTTATTAATCCGTATTTAAAGAAAGGGTGGAAATTGAAAATAATTGGCCGTAGGTATACCGAGGAATCGTGAGGTTTGTAGAAGTTGAAAGAAAGGGAGATGAAACAAAGTTTCGGGAAAATTTTTTGGTGCCAGTCACTTAGAAGCAATGCTTCGATACTAGTTCATATGTTGGGCCTCGAATCTAGTCTTCACTGCGCGTAAAGAATTGCGCTATGGAGCTAGGGTTGCCACCCTTACTTTAAAATAAAGTTTCTTACGTTATTGAGATATTTCAAAATAATAACAATTTACTCTATAATGCTAAAAGCAATAGAAAATATGTTTGAAAGAAATAAAAACTAATAAGATTAAAATGTACTTTTAATTTGTTGAGCGTACTTTCTTTTATACCCCACGAAAGCAAATGTACGTTATTTTTCTGTAAAAAGGTGGCAACCCTATATGGACCTCACTTCTGTTCGCGCATGCGCACTGGAGACCTCAGCATTGCTCGGTACACCTATAATTTTCGTTATTGGTGAATCGAGTGCTATTAGATTCGATGATTAGATCCACTTTATTCTAACCACGAAGTGTACCTAGACGTATCAACTATACAGACGGTTGATTGAATTCTAATGAGCGCTGTTGCTGAATCGATTTAACGCGCGATAAAGTGTTCTGCAACGGTACTCTGGTAGCCCAAGACGTTTCATCTTGAATAGTATACATTTCGTAAATTCGTTGCTGGAATTCTGGAGTTAGATTGCCAATTTAATTGGAAAAATAGACAGATATATACATTTTCGAGAAATATATACGAATATAGAAAGTTACATAGAGCACTGTAAAAAAATTGCAATTCTGGAATGGAAAAGTGCTATTTTATTCTGGTATGTAAATGAGAGAATAAAGTATGTAAGTCACGTGAGTAGAAATTTTACTTTCCAATACAGCGGATACAAAAGTTGGAGAAATTTTTCTCAATACGCCTTGTACAAGCTAAAGCAATTTATTGATGGTTACTTCGCCGTCTATCTATGTTAATGCAATTACATTGCGGAGGCTAAATTAACCCACTTGTTTAGCGTAACATAGCGTACGTTCGCGATCTGAAATATTCCCCGATTACCATTTCCTGAATAGAGTGTGTTTCCTGTTACCCTGCGAAGCAGCGTGCGCGGTCGTGTTTATTTAACTATTGACGCAGGATGGGTATTATAAAGTCGTAAACAGGATTCCTTCTCGGCGCACATTAATTAATGGTCACGCGGTAGTCGCATAGGGGGATTAGCACAATGCTTTATAATTTATCATTGTCTGCCACCGCGTTCTTTTCGACTGAATCTTATTAACGTCAATAAGTAGAAAAAGTCGCATTAATGACGTACGGCGCGTGAATAATCGTACTGCGTTATTGTTTGTGGTATAACAGGAGTGACTTTATTTAATTTCAAACGTTTATAAAACTGTATGGGTTTCAGTAGATTGAGCAGAGGATTCTGAATATAAATTTGCATTAGATTCCCTCGATAGATGAGCGTTACGTAATTTTATTAATTTTCTACGCTCCTTACAGTTGGCAACACTTCATTTTGGCCGGCACGTTTGTAGAACCGCGTAACGCGTAAATAGAACGCTATACGGTTGTCTCATTCCCTGTGACTGAGCGCGTATATGATCGAGGCGCGTCATTTTTACAAAAAGATCGACAAACGCGCGTGAATGTAATGTTTACGATTGCATGATCCGCTAAAAAAAGAACCGTAACATTACGCGAACGCAGATGAACGGAGAAGTAACAGGAAAGAATAGTGATTTCACTTCGTGTCTAGGCGTATTAAAGATTCTTATATTTCGAGGTCATTCGGATTATCTATATTCTTGTGTCTTTTTTTACCAAGTCGTGTTCTCATTTCTTTAAGCACCAGGGTTAACTGACTAACGCGAGGCCTAGGTCAGCTCGATAGTTTTAAAAAAGTCTACTTTCACGAAGATTTATGTGTCAAATGTGGTAGTGGCTATATTAAATACCCTTCTTCGTTGGAACTATTGCACGTTAACGCATTATGTTCAGCTTCAAATAGCCAATTTTTCAAATTCTTTCTTTAGTCAATAATTATATGAATAAAATTGACTATACCTCACAGTTCACTCAACTCTTTTAAAAATAATTTAACTAGATCATTTCAATTTCGGGTAACCTGCAATGCATATTACTTTACACAAAATATCTTATGTACATATAATTCTCATTCTATTTCCCAACTATACATTGACTAAATGACATTTAAGCGATAAATATATTAGGAATCATGCTAAACGGACAGAGCGATCGAAGATTTCCAGGCAATAGCAAACTCTAGAGTTCAGTAAACTCCCGGTAGCGGTGACGTGACTGTGAGCGCCGCATAAAGGGGCTTAATGGAGAAATGACTTATTTCCAGCCGTAACCCGAACACCGGCCTGGCCATAGGTAGGTCACATTATTATGTGTATAAAGCCCGAACGCGCCACGGTTTCATTGCGTTGCGTACCGTGTTGCGCAACACCGGTCGGTATTAACTTCGCATCTCGCGTCGTGAAAGTAAAGGCCCGCTCACAGCTAGCGAATACCTTGCTCGTACGAGCAAAAAGATCGGGTCGCGCTTCGATGAGCGATGGAGAACTCTCGTGACGTAACCGGTCGTCGGCGTACACATCGACACCGTCGTCCGAGGCATTTAACCTTAACGAGCTGTTTCGATTCAGCGCTGCCGCTTGAATCGATGGATATCGATAATTCAGACATTCGTCTTGCGCGGATCTTGTACAGGACTAACGAGTTTCGCCGGCGACGGAGCCACGAGTACAGGCCGGCGTGGATGGAATTCGTTCGAGCGAGTATGTTAATGCTGTTTTATTAGGAATCCATTCAAGTGGTTTATAGCGAGTTTTATAGTATCCAGAATATATTGGGTATAGTCCGCCGGGATGTATAGAAGCTTGCAGAGAAGTGTTATCTGGACATCCTGTCGATAAAAACGGTACCGAGTTGCGAGATAAATTAACACGCCACGATAGAGAATCGTAGTTTCCGCCTTCCGCGCTTTTAGTTTATAAACTACTCGTTATTAAATCAAGAGAGCGTTATTGTAACGAGAATAGTCTTTTTAATAGGAACTCTTGTAAAAGTGAACTGAATTTATCGCACAGCTTCCTGACAAGCGGTAAGTCTGATATATTGCGGCACGTGACTTCGCAACGCCAGACGTTTGTGCCTAACTTGTGGTGGTAACGCGCATGGCCCCGAAATGGCTGTTTAATTGACTAGACTCCTTGTCCCACGAGGTCAAAGCGGTCGAGCCAACTCCGATGAGCGATGCTCGCGGCAAGTGGCAGAGTTCCCACGGGAAAAAAGTAACTTTTTTTTCATAGATGGCTCTGGAGGGCCTACCGGATTCCTCCCAAGGTAGCATTCCCCGCGCACCGAGGTGTGACGGCTCGCAGTATTGTAATTTCAAATGAATCATCAACTACACCTGTGTTTCTCTTTACCACAAATATATGTATTAAAACCACTTCTAACAACAATGCCGAGCATTATAATCGTAACTAAACGGAAATTCTTCGTTAAGTATGCTCCTCGGTTCTTTGAAACCCATACCCTCACAGATTACCCAGCGGCGCATAAGAAACTGGTTACGCCACTGCAGAACCACTGTTCGACTCTTGGAATTCACGCGCAATTAAGTTAACCTATACCCCTCTACCGTCAGATTTCGGGACACAGCGCATCCGTTAGCCCGTGAATGATGTACGAAACATGTGATACATCGGGACGCTCTCGTACAGAACGTCCGCGTGAAGTAATTGATACAGATCGTCCCGATCGGTAAGCCGTAAGGATGATTCCCAGGTTGACGATTCCACTCGGTTTTTCAGACGTTTACGGGGTGACGGACGATCGGCGCACGTGACTAGTCACGTGGACGGGGACATCAGAGAAATCGACGGGCGTTTCTCTCCTCCTAGGGCGTCCGTGTATCCGACGCGTGACTTACGACACGTCGGAGGAGATTAAGAGAAACTTCCCCGCGCGCGTCTCACTGCGAAGCGTCCCCGTGACTCATACGACGACCGTGCAGGTGTGCTTCCGGGAAGTGGAAGATTCGCGGTCGAACGGCCAGAGGGGCGCGCGTAGTTTCACCGGTAGTCGTGGAATGAAATCTTGATATGAGCTGACACGAGAAATCAGGTACGAATGCTAGCTTGTTTCTAGGGTAGGGACATAACCCTTTCGCTGTGACGGAGCCGGCGGTTGGTACGCTGTCGGTGAACGCGTGTGTGCGCTTTGCCATCGACAAGGCCTGGATCTCTAGTATTATGCAGTCTACTGGCTTTCCTATTCAAGTTGTTTAAAATCGATGGCATTGAAGTTGAAATATTCGAGCGGATATGCTGTTGGCGCGCGGTACATATCGGTTGTGCATTATTGTAGTTCCTATTCGAATGTACATACATACACTTCGAGTCTTACAAATACTGGCGCAGCTTTACTCGGTCAGCATCTGTTTTGATATCACTTGTACAATTTATTTCATGGATATTTCGACCTCCGCCGTGCGTTCGTGGTATTGTCATTGGAGCAATATTGATTAGACAAGTGTACAGCGAGCTGGGTTTGCGGAGGGTTAAGACAATGGTTTGTCACGGTGAAGGTGACAATTAATGGCAATTAATTGATTACTATCGAGTCAAAGGGAGAATCGATTTGGATGATGAGGGAATTTTGAGAAACGTGAGCCTTCGCATTTTTGCAAACTTCGCATAGTTCACCGTTGGGCCAAGACGACTGGTAATTTTTAACCGACTTCAAAAAGGAGTTATAAATTCGATCCGTATGCATTTTTTTTATGTTTGTCCGCGCATAACTCCTCAGCATATGGACTGATTTTGATGATCTTTTTTTTTATTCGAAGGAGGGCGATGCCCCGGTGCTCCCATTCTGCACTGCATCAATATTGGCTCGATACTTTTGCTAGTACTAGTTAATTCAAACTTCGCCTCATTACATAATTTGAATTCCATGTATCCTCGGATTTTAGAGCATTTCCGCGCGTTGAGTTATAGACCCCATATAACGAATTTGAGACATCCTTATTCTCACTTTTGCAAGTCGTTTATTTTTGGAATCTTCTATTTCTAACAAATGGTTCTTTTTTTACAAGAAGCTTTTTTTGTAGGCCTACTCATATTTTTTCAAATAAATTTAGCTATGTAACTTAAATAATTAAAAAGTAAAAGTAAAACAATTTAAAAAAAATTAAAACCGACTTCAAAGACAAAAATGCACTAAAAAGTGAAAAATAATTTTTTTATGTCGGCGTCTCATTATTTGCACTGTGTAAATCTGGCGTCGACTTAAGAAACTTGATAGTCGTAGATTAAATAAGGGAAAAAATTATTTTTTACTTTTTAGTGCATTTCTCTGTTTTTGAAGTCGGTTTTAATTTTTGTTTTAAATTTTTTTATGGGTATTTCAATTCGATTCTCTCTTCCACTCTAGGACATTAGCATGGACATTAGAACAATTGAATTTCGTGAGAAAAGCTCTCGGCATTGACACGCCGGAGACGTCCTTGACGCGAACGCGGAAAGGCTTGATTCGATGTTGCCCTGTGTTCGCAGCCAGCGGAAGTGAAAAAAGGAAGAAGCGGCAGGATGCCCGGCGAGGTGCGCGCGCAGCCCTTAGGCACCACGGCCTACGGTGGTGGCACGATGCAGCCAGACGAGGAGATTCAGTACGCGCCAAGGAGCCGTCCTGTCAGCTTTTACGACAATTTTAAGGTGAGCACACGTAACCGTGTCACGTGTCTTTGTTTACGTCCGCGACTTGCCACTGAGTCGGAGCTCATACATAGTACACTGATCGCGTGTCAATGAGCACAGAAATATATTCGAGGTACAGTCATTGATATTTAGCGGTTTGTTTTATACAGAGTCGACAACCTACGCACAGATTTGATTATCAGTTCCGGCCGATCCTTATTAAACCTAATTTATTGTCGATTCAACAGCGCCTACTTGTAGCTGACTTATCCTTTCTGTTTAAAATTCTCAATGCTTATGTTATGTTAATTTCTCTAAATTATTGAGGTTAGTTAATGTTTATTTTGTGCCTAGAGATTTTAGATTCCAGATTTAGATCTTAGATTTTACAGATCTGATCTCCTATTCAATGGCCTTATTACCACCAAATTTATATTAGCTCTATTGAGATTTTAAACGTGCAGTAATTTCTGCTCAAAGTTAATGGGTGTTTATTCTGTAATGGTGTTTATGTCGTCTGTTTTCGGTACTTTTTTGTAGATGGGACTGTTTCCCTGCACATTTATTTTATTTCCTTCATTACTTTTTCTTAAATATTATTCCAGCGATAAAACTCACAAAGCGTATTTATAGGCGACTAGCTTTACTACTCGGCGTCGCCCAAAATTTAGATTTTGATTTTATAAAAATATATTTTATTTTCTGTTTGAAAATAGTCACGTTTCTCTGGATTAGCTAGGAATAATGAGCTGGGACACATTTGGTGACCCCAGAATTTACCGTTCTTCGAAAGTTTTTAGGCGACAGACAAACACAAACACTTTCTGCTTTATATAATAAGACTATAATGATTTCATGGTCTCTATCTGTTCCGTTAACAAATAATGACAATTAATTCACTATTTGCTTTAAAAGTTGAGTTCTATTTCAATGTTTCAATGAATTTGTATTGCCTGAATTGGAATTCTTGAAAGTTTACCGTGCAAACTTCGCGGTTAAATTTTTCTTTCTCTTGGGATTGTTTCGAATTTGTTTAGAAGCTGAGTGTATTGCAGAGTTGCGGCTAAGTAATAATCACGTATGATTGTTATACGTGTGGGCATTCTCGCCAGGTAACACGCGAAAGTAGATCATTTACCGATCAAGTGCGGTCAGTTGATTCGGCTGACTTGTGGCGGCCGATTTATCGGTAGCCTGACCACGAATTTAGTCGAGCGAAAAAATGAGAGTGAGACAGACCGCAGCGATTAATGCATGGGAACTGTCTTCACCCTTACACAAGTAGGATCTATATACGAGCCTCAGAACTCAAACTGATCAACTCTGTTGACTTTTTCAATAATTCCTATAATTCCTTCAATCACTCTGCTCTGATCGCTGTTCGTAGTTCCCATTCCCCTTAACTTTTACTATTATGTTTGCTGCTGTTATTATTACTATGATTCTTTTATATCTATTTTGTCACTACCATTAATGATTCTTTTGCGCTTACTTCTCTGCTTTTATTTCTTCTAATTATTTTTCTTTTTTACTTTCAAATTATTTGTTTTATGCTTATGTGATTGAGAATTGTACTTTTTATAACAAAGGGTTTATCCCGTTGATACACTTAAATAAATAAAATAAATAAAAAAACAGAATCTGCAGAAACTGTTTGCAAAAAGTGTCTAAAAGTTGTTACAATAAAAAATCACTTAATAATAAATAATTAAAAAATTGCACCGTGATCCATCAATCCCCGTAATTCGTCACTACAATTTCATTTTCCAAAATTATCTATTGAAAATATCCCAGAGTCACAAGCTTACTGTACCAATTATTTATCCATTACGTACCTATTACAAAATCGAAGTGACAACTACTCCAGCGCCATATCCACTATCTACAACCGGTAGATTTCAAATAAGCTCCATTTAAATCGTCCCCCGCATTTTTCTGAATCGCTTCGCAGGACGTGCCGATGGTGACACCCTGCGTGACTTCCGCCTTAAGCGCCGACAATCTGAACCAGGCTCGCGACAACAACATAGGCTCGTCGATGGCCTCGGCCAACAACAATAACAACAACAACAGAGTGAGCAGCGCGGTTAGTGCTGGTAACGTGTCGAAGATCCACAGCGCCAAGGTCACGGGTGAGTTGCGCCACTTCTCCCAACGCTTCTTTTTGCTCTATTCAATTTCAAATTCCCACCAATTAAGTGCGCTTAAATCAAGGTACATTTTTCACATCATTGACGTCGCAAACCTCTTACAAAAAGGGGCGACTATGACTACCATAAACCTATTGCATGAACTAGAACAATTAGTGTGTACAAGTAAGCTGCCCGAGGTGCCAACAGGTTGCCCAACCTTCTTTTTCACTGCGCCATCTGTGGTTCGCCGAGGTGATAGATGGAAGTAAATTGATACAGAAGAGTTGAACGAACGTCACACTGCTTAAACGTTCTTTATTCGATTGTTTTACCTGCATTGTCTCGATTAACGAAGACAAGTGGCGTCATTGCCGCCGCGTGACACAATTGGACGTGCCGCTGCACTATCCTAGGAAAGTTATTCGGCTGAAAATAGAACGGTCGCGAGTGAAATTCGGTCGTCACTATATACCAGCGGCCGGTGTCCGAGCGGCGGACTTTCTCGAATTTCATTTTGCTCGTGCATCGGCCGAGGATCTGCGCGAACATCGTGGCAAAACAAAGCCATGCAGAAAATTCCGCGCGCTTTCTAACCGTATCCTCGAATGAAGATAACAGACTCATTCCATCGGGCTGCATACCTTTTTTGGCGTTAGACTTGAGCCTCTCTGAAGCCAACGCAGTTAAGCACTGAAGGCTTAACTTGTCACTTGTGCTTGCGCGGTGGGTGGCTTAATAATCAACAGCGTACGCGGGGTCCATTTTGACCCGTAACAGAACCTGTCCTCGTACAATTCTCAGAATAAGCTTTTGCAGTAGATGCGGAGCTTGTTGTGGTATTTGTTAAAGTAGCGATGCTAATGAGTGATAAGTGGTGTATATAAGTTGCGTAACTTCTTAAAACAGAGAATTTTGCAAAAATTGGAGTTGATCGATTTGGCTTCTGACAAGGAGAGATCCCGAACTGGAAAGTTCCAAAAATTCTGAAACTTTGTGAATATGTAGGGGATTTCCTTCTGATTACAACGCAATCCTTGTTTGCTGCCCAAATTCACTCGAAGGGGGTGAAATTAACCCCTGAAAATTCGGCTATTTTCCGATTTTGTGTTATAACTCGAGAACTGTAAGAGATAAAAAAAAAAGTTTCGAGGCAAAAGTTACTTCTTTTAATTAGATCTATCATTTGGTAAAACAATTATTTTACTGTACACAAGTTATAACATAAAATCGGAAAATAACCGGTTCTTCAGGGGTCAATTACACCCTCTTAGAGTGAATTTGGACAACAAACAAAAATTGCGTTGCAATCAGGAGGAAATCCCCTACATATTCACAAAGTTTCAGAATTTTTGGAATTTCCGGGTTCGGGATGTTCCCCCGCGAGAGGCCCACTTATTGTTGGTTAGCAGACTCTTAAACCTAAATATTGTGTAATCTATTTCTGTAAACCCCCTTAACTTCTAATTCCCAAAATCAACAGTTTAAATTTCAATTCACACATAAAGAATAACGTCCTTGGAACAAATTGTTTTGGGCCGCATTGTTCATTGGCCGTTTGAAGCTATTCATTTCCTGTCGACGTGTTTCCTTCCTATCATTTAGCGAGCAGAAGGTACATATTAGGGGGGTCCGTCGGACCTCCCTGAGTAGACCACCCTGTACACAGCAATAAACGAGAGCTATTAAGGCTGTATGAAGTGCTTAATTGCCGTAGGTATACGCTTCCCGTAACTGTGTTTGCTTAGAACCCTCTTTACAGTCGGTTATGACCTGTCGGAGCCATTTTTATCGGCAAACCTTGGTAATGACCCTGGTCGTCTACGTCGACAGGTGCAGTGTCCACAGGGAACATCGGGAGGATCTATCGGCCGGACAAAGAGAAGGAACTCGGACGTGCCCCATCGATGGCCAATTGTTTGTCAACCACCGTCCCAGTTAATCTGGCTGCCTCGCAGATTGCTGGTCGGCACACGCCCACCAGGAATTCCCTCAGGCACAGCAGGATGATCGTACTGCATCGGAGCGGCCACCGTAAGTGGTGCTTTCCTTACTTCCCTCGTAAATCTCGCCTCGTTGCCTTTCCTTGCCGATCTGGATGCTTCTGGCAAACTTGTACACGCCTTCTTATAAACAACGCAGAATAATGCTGTACTCTAATATCCTAAGCTGGGGAATTTGAAAATTTTAGTAGCGTATCTTACACTTCGAGGGAAAATATATTAATATATCTTGTATTTCGCGGAATTAAAGAGTTATAAAAGAAAAAGTCGGAAATTGATTAATATTATTTAAAATTCTGTATTACTCAAAATTAATGGGCTATCGCTTATACGAATGGAAGATTTTGTGAGGTAATATAGTAGGTATATGTACAAAACTCTTTATTCTTTCCAAGAAAGTTTCAAAATATTCAAACACTCGTGATTCCTAGCACTAGTCAATCTAACGAAGTGGTCAATCAATCTCGTAAGTAGTTCAACATTCCCCGGTGACTAATGTCAACAAAAAATTAAGACCTTGGATTTACTAGAGCCAGTAATCCTATCAAGCCAGAGTTAGAGGATATCCCACGTCGGATGTTTCGGAACTTTTATCGAGGGTATTAGAACTGGATTAGGTGCTTCGAAACAGTTCCCTGAAGATTCGTGTAACAGGTTCTTAGAAGCTTGCGCTCGGTTCCCGTACCAAGAAAGCGCTTCAGCGCGTCAGAACTCGGCTTTCCTAATAGTTATGCATCTGGCTCTCGTTCTATTTGTTACCAAAGGTGCCGATGGCAAGTTTTTTCCAACTGTAAGTACTAGAAAGAAACGGACCGTTTGTAGCGAAACGTCAGGCAGCGACGCGATCGCAAATTGTTTCCCGTTTCCCGTTGAATAATACGCATGACGATGCTTGTTGATTGACGAAATCAGAGATCGGAACGGGCACGTCATCGAATCTCGAATGTCACCGAGCGGCCTTTCACGCTGCAATAAACATTCGCGGGAGCAGGAAAGTCCGGCGTTTCCGCAAAATCATTAATAATTTATACGCCGTAGCGCGAACTGTACGAAACCGCGGGATAGCTCGTTTTCTCTTTTCTTTTTTTTTTTCATGAAATTCAACGCACTCTAATTACAAATTCAGATTCGAGAAATGTTTCGAAATCAAATTTCCTAGGGACTCGCTTACCACTGGTATCTCATTGCGGCTGCATAGTTTTCTTCATACTTCCAATGCCATTCTTACAAGACCATTTTAATCAACAAATAATCTATTATTATTATTATTTATTATATAGCACCGAAGAGGGATTCCCTTTAGTGTGCAAAAAATAAGTAGGTACATATTAAACAGTAAAGTAAACGCTGCTGGGCGTAAAAGCGAAAGCAACAAAAAACAAGAAAAATACTTCAACTAAATCATTTTAGGAAATAACATTTCAAATACTCGGTGGACGTCTAAGTGTGAAGTAAGATATGGTAAAAAGGTCAGTGAGCGATTAAACTTGGGCAATATCCAATTCTTATTTTTCTCCCAATTCTCAAAATTCATCATCAAGAAAACAAACTCTGTTTAATAATTAACAATTCTTTTCGAGAATTCATGGTCTTAGTATCCTGCAGTCGCATTCCTTGCAATCAGATCAGTCTTCTCAACCTTCAGGTGACCTCGTCCAAAGAGAAATTCACTGGAATTCGAAGCAAACAGAGACGCTTAAATTTTCTGTATTTACAAAGCTACAATCGAGTTGCCACCGCGGGCATTCGCGTCCAATCAATTTGTCGCTCGGGGTGTTTTGCATCGATCGTTCGAGCGGAGTGTTCGGATCGATTACGGAGGATCGTTGATTTCCCTCGAAGGACAGATGGAAGGAGCAACCGTGGCAGGTGTCCAGTCGGGTAATCGGCGTTCTGGGCCGGAATGCCGCCAGCCGAGAACTGGTCAATTTTTTCTCTCGAGTCCTTTTTTTTTCTCGCAAGAAAACCCGTGCGCCAGTGCTACCGACTTGCAGGGGCGCGATGCGCGCTTGCAATTGCGCGTAGCGCGCTGCGGGGAACGAGCTCGACGCCCGTCACGGCTAAAGGAGCGGTGTCGAGGTTGCTGCGAGGCAGGCGGCAGAGATTATAATTAAAATCTGCCAGGACGCGCGGAAAATTGAAACCACCCGCTTTGTTTTGTCACAATGTGCTGGTTAGGTTTCTTGGGGAAGTGCTTTGAGATCCAATAACACGGGGGTTTCTCTGGTTTTCTTTCTTCTCTCTTTTTTTTTTGTTGGGAATGAGCGACCTTCTTGCTTCGCTGAGGAGGTGACCTTGAAAGAATGTCAGCCACTGTTTTAGGGTTATTACGTGATTTGCGTAATTTAAGAATCCTTGCGGCGGTTATTTTTTTTTTGAAAATGGGACCATTTTGAAAGAGTCTGGTGTTAATCGTGACGTCCACTTTGGTAATTTGAGATGGCCTTGATTTACAATCGATTGAGATTGCTTTTTCTTTAACTCGAATTCAGTTGTATTATTTATATTTTCAATGTCGTGTCATGCACTTTGGGGAAAAGTTTATCGCTGTTTTTAAAAGGTAGAGCTATTTGGGAGGCTACGAGAATAAATAATAAATTAAAATATGAATTTAATATAAACAAAAAAACAAAAATTATATTCTTATACTTTGATAATTTCAAGTAGCCTAAATTTAGATTAGAATGTTTGAGATTACTTTTTTTAAATTCGAATTAAGTTGTATTATTTATATTTCAAATATCGTGTTACTGAAAGAAAAAGTTACCTGATGTTTTAAGTGCTTTTCTGCAAAATTACTGTTTTTTTAAAAGGTAGAGTTACTTGAGAAGCTTCAAGAATTCATCATGGCGGTAATTTTTAAAATTTTAGATTAACGTGACCTCGGATCAAGGTGTCAGTGAATTTCTCCTCTAAAATTGGATTTCTTTATTACAGTAAAATCGTTTCACGGGAGCCAGGTAGGCAAGTGCTTCTTGGTCCGCTGGCCACCGTGCTCGTTCTAAAGTGGATACACATGGTTCTCCGTGAACAGCGGAAGTAGCAGGCCGGAAATACATCATATGATCTTTTTAGAGTGTGCTCGTTGCCGTCTCGGCTCGTGTTCGTTGCTTACTTTGCACGCGGTTTAATTACTGCCTTGATTTTCCTCTTGATTCAACAACCACGTCCCGCAATGTGATCGAATTCGTGTCAGTCGATGCGCGTTAAAAAATAGAATTCCCGAAACTATCTCTCTAATATTAGTTTCAATTAGCCAAGTCCTGTTTATGTAACCAGTCATTACTGGAGTCGTATTCGCTTTCAGAAGGAGTACGGTTGCAGTGTTGCATCGTCATGCTAAATAGTTTCGCGAGAGGTTTCGCGTCTCGCGGTGGAAAAAAATTGGCGCGCGAGCAGACGTCGATGGACAGGTTGGCGCGAGTCTGCAGTAAGCGATTTCGTTCGAGAAAATAAATGGGAAACTTGAAATTAAATTCTCCCGCGCAAGCGCCTTCATTTTCTGGGAAAAGTGACTTGAAAAATAAACGAGGTACTTTGGGACACCGGGTATACCTGCGACAGATAAACTCGGTTAAAAAAATATTTGAATTTCGAATTACAGAATTTCTTAGGGCTTTAGGAACGATAATATATGACTGGGTCATAAAGGACCCAAGGTTCGTTGGAGGGTTAAGGCAATAGGGTGAAAACACTAATAGTTGACCACTTAAAACTAAACGCGAATGAAAAGTTCTAAAAAAAAAAAAAAAAAACAATCAATGTTATAAAATATATCGAATGTATTGAAGTAATTCAAATGTATTTAATGTATCACTAAAAATTTTGTGTTAGTATAAAAGTTCGGGGAAAATAATTAGCGTTAAAAATAAAATGTCCGAATGCTTTAATAATCGACCGCTTAACTCTAAAAGTCGACCAGTCCGATAGCTAGTAGTCGACCACCTTTTTTTAATATGAAATTCAAAATGGGTTATGTGCGCATTACAAACTAAAATTTATTTTTAAATATAATGTGCAATAACGGGAAATAATTAATAATGACAGGAATAATGTGAAATTAAAATAACTTTATCAAAATTTTAATAAGATAACTTGTAGTTAACACGTGGTCGACTTTTAGCGTTCATTGTGAATGCAGTTAGCTTCAGATGTCGACCGCTGCGGTCGACTATTGAAAATTGAAAGGGAATGATGGTCCAGTTACCGACCTCCCATCAATAAATAAATTATCCCATTTTTTTTTTTCATTTTTTAAGCACGTACAAAATTGTTGATGCTTTTTCAGTGAAATAGCATCGTTTTTCAGTAAAAAATGTATAGAACTGAATTACATTTATCGTTTCTATTCAAAGGGCATTTATGCTTCTCGTATAGGAAAACAGCAATGGCACATGTAGAATCAAAATTAGTTTACAAATCACTTTAAAAGCATTTATTTTTTTACCTTTGAAGAGCGCTTTTGGTCGTATTTTAAAGTTAGAAATTCAAAATATAATATAAAATTGTCATTTAATAAATGCTTTATTTCATTACTTATTTCTTTAAGCTAAACAATAAAAGTGGTCGACTACTAGAGGGTGGCCGACTACTAGTGCTTTCACCCTAGTTCCATAACACAATTGGGTAAAAAAAGACCCGAGGGACGTAGTAGTATTAAAAAAAAATGATATCGCGTCAAAAGAGACCCAAGATTCCTAGAAGGTTTAATTCTGTTTTTCTTCTACGCGGTAAATCCTCAGTTCGACTCGTCCCCAGTTCATGTGATTCTATTTCGAGACGAACGACATGTGTGTATATCGACAGAAGAACTGCGTGCACGAAAAATAAATGACACTGAAAGCACCCGCATCGATAAAAGTTTCGTGCAGTAACGCTATTTTCATACGGCCCATTCCGAATTGTTTAACTTATTTAGCGGGGTTTTCCTACGTTTTCCTTATTCCGATAAGAAGAAACCGAATGAGTCATGGAACACGATGCGAAGGCTTATCCAAACGATGCCCTACACGCCTCCATTGATAACGTGTCACACATTTGATGTATTTTTCCTTATCAGCTGCGGTTTTGCATAGTGGTTCTTGTTGCATAATTACAGATTTGTTACGCTGTCGACATGACTCGTGCCGTTCTTTACATCCTTTCCCATGTTGACTTCAATCGTACTCGATCGCGATCTAACCTTTCCTGACCCAAATCACTGGAGGAAAGATCGCCTCTGATTAATCGATTAAGTCTCACTAATTCATGTGATCACAATCAGCGTGCATTCAGTTTCGTGTAGTTATAATTTCCATTTCCTCTGAATTCCCCATGAATGAACCTCTAGTTAATTATCGAACTTGTCACAAGCGAAAGGTTAACCCACACGTCATGCGCAATGGCATCCCGAGAGGTTAGGGATTTCCACGAGATCGGAAGTACAGTGGGCGACAGCAATTCTCTCTACAATGCGGTTGCACAATTACCGCGTGTCTTACGCAATTCGACCGCTCCGTCATTATTCATGTATCGAGGTTAGCGGATAATGAAAACGTACCATCCAGTACACGTTTCCACGCATTCGGCTCGCGCGCTCGCAGCGAATCCGTCGACGGCGACGAACTGTTGAAACAGCCATCGATCTTGCACGAAATTCATTTGCGGAAACCTAACCTCAGTGTGCCCGGTTCGATACTATTTACAGTGCAATTCAGCCTTTCCTTTAATTCCGATCAGTTAAGTAATAATATTTTCATATCGACTTTCTCAAACTTCGATAAGCTGTAAAGAGATATGAAATGTAATTTCTGTGGGCAATGGCACGACTGCGAGTGGCAGTATATCATTTCGATTTAACGATTGGAATTTCCGTATTCGAGGCTGGCAAATTATCGGCGGATTACGTAGCGCTACCTGTTACGCGTGCGTGCATTATTACCGGAATACGTGTTACTCTGTTTCATTGGCGTAACTAGGATTTTTGTCTATATACATACACATTATATAACAATCATTTACCTACATATTTTTTTGATACTAAACAAAGAAAAATCTGAATAAAAAATTATTGATTATTTAACGGACGAATGTTTTTTACTTATTTTGATAGTTTCTAAGAAGGGATCATTCCACGTTTTTGGGTGGGGGGGGGGGGGGCCAATCAGAATTTCAGGGGGGTCAGGCCCACCCGGCCCCCTAACTAGTTACGCCAGTGCTCTGTTTCCACGTAGATGTCTCACTTCAAACTTCTTACTGCGCCCGTCAGAAATTAAATTAATTGCAGTATAAATCTAATTAGAGATAACTCATCGTTTCAAAATGATGTATCAACTTCAAGTAACTTTCAGGAGCTCATTAACGATGTTGACGATTCGAAAGCTGAGCATCGGATGGTTACAACAATCCTTCGCATCTAAAATATTCGCTATAGAAAATTGAGAGTCTCGATACTCAAATACGAAATTGGCGGGGAAGAGCTATCTCATGCGCAGAGAGAATGCCCACTCTACACTCGCTTGCGCGTGGACACACTGTTGCGATTGCGAAAGTGGATGTCGCGCGTGGAAGGTTGCAGAGTTTCAAGGGGGGGTCAGAGGGTTTCGATCATTTCCAGATAGGACGGAGGTGTTTCGTTGTAGTAAGACGGTCGTGATGCTTGCTTGACCCTTCTAGTATCCCGGCTGTAGTGGCATTCTCTCCTCTTGCAACGGGCACAGTGCGCGCACATGCGGCAGGCAGGCGTACAATGGGAACGGACACGCATTCAGGTCCCACATTCTTACATCGTGCGAATCGTTCGGCGAATGAAAACGCGATGTCTCGCTCGCGTCCGGCGCACCTTGGATTTGAAAAAGAATTTTGAGAAAATTTCTAACCAGCAGCTGTTGAATTTTAAATTAGTATCTTGTTCAATTTAATTCGCATAAGTATATAGAATATTCTTTTCGCTCCGCATATGTGTCATTTTCTTTAATAAATAACAATTGGAAGAATTGGGGGGTTATTTTCTTGTATTTGTTTAAAGTTCCTGAAAGGTGTTACAGGTATCAAACATGGGAATAGATATTTGAACTAAATGTTAAGTCACTTTAACCTTTAGAAGGCCAGGATTTTTTCATTGAAATTGTAAATTTTATTTACTTAAAATTTATGCATATATACCACCAAAATGGCCGGCAAAGTATCCAAATTGTTAGGTGGCCACTATAGTGGCCAGACCGGCCCTCTAAAGATTAAACAACAATTGGAAGAATTGCAGGCTTATTTTCTCGTATCTTTTTAAGGTACCTGAAAAGATGCTACAGTTATCAAAATTAGGAATTAAGATATTTGAACTAAATGTTAAGTCACTTTAAACGACCCCGAGTATCCCTGAATCACTTGGCGCGATCGCGAGTGAACTGAAATGATCTTCAGCCACCATAAATGGTATTAAGTGACCTTCGGTGACTTTGCATCGCTTTCGGTAACCTCGATCTAAATCTCGTATTGTAAATCGTGCCCCCTTATGCTTAAGTGCGCGGCGCTCACCGTACGCATGCGCAGCAGAATCAGACCCTGCGCACTAAGGTTTGCGTTTTGTTTATACGCTCACGTGACTCTATCTTCCTGAACACTTATGCCATTAAAAAGCACATTTTTGCACTTTTCAATAATACAAGCAATGCAAAGCCCAGACAAATACAATTATTGCACCCTCCCCTTTCTCCCCCAGAATGAACCCCGACTCCAAGAAGTATTAAAAAAAAAAAAGCGCGGGAAAGTACGTTAGACTCAAATGCTCACAGTGAACGATTCATCCAAACCAGATCCATATGACAAAAGAGCGAAGGCTGTACACACACATGGGCTCGATCTTTTCTTCCCTTCCCCATTCCTCCGTCTATGCTCGGTACAGTTAAGACTCGTTTCGTATGCTACCCTCGCGCGAAACAGACCCGTATCGATTGCGGGCACGCCGAATGGGAATGCGGCGAGTGGTTTTTCGCCTCCTCGTAGGCTTCATATTTCCTTTCCCCCCCGCGCACGGTCGCGGGTCGACGATCCAGGCGCGTTAATATTCCGCCCGTGTCGAGTAATATCCTGTGAAAGTAAAAGAATTTCCTTGCAGAGGAAGCGCCATGCAGCGCAATCTGGGGACCTTGCACCTCCAAACTGGTGCTGGCCGTTGCAGCACAATGGCGGCCATTATGAATTCAAATTTCTGCCTGAAACGGTCGTGCTTACTATAAACAGTGAGACTATAGACTCGGTGGCGCGAAGTTTTACAGAAGAGACACAATTTCTGTGTTCAAGTGTCTCCTTGTTTGTACCAAGTTTAATTTCTGTAGCTAAGGTACCCGAGGGTTCGAAGAGATCCTGCTTGACCTTTCATTGAAATCTCCAAGATAACAAGCGAAAATGCAGGTTTCCTCCGTTTCCCATTGCCATTACCTGCTGGCTAGTAAACAAGGATTCACGGTGGTTCGCCGTTTTCCAGGAGGAGATTACCGCGATCATTATTCTCTCTCTGGGAAGCATATACCTCTGGCAGCTTCCGCCGCGGCCTTAAGCCGCAAGGAATTATTCTCGAGGATCATTTCCCCTTCTTTCTTGGCCATTCTCTCCTAGCACCCTTCTGGGAATCCGTCCGGACCAATATTACCGGCGAATCCGTTAATAGGGAAAGTGGAGGAGCGCATGGAAAAGCCAGCTTTACGAGATTCTGCTTACCTACTAAATTGTTTCTTTGCAGTTTTACCTGAAATATATATACCACATTTGAGATTTGGCACCCCTGGGCTGACAAGCGTCTGCCTTAAATAAAATATTTTCATTTAAGAGCGGTGGGACAATTTTAAAATATTAATTTAATATGGCAACTCACATATGAGTTATTACTAATTTGCTAATTTGTTTTTCAAGTTGTCTCAAGTAGGTCTGGAACTATTTGTCGAGTTTTTCGGTATTCGAATACTTAAATATTCGAATAATAACATTCGAATACTCAAATATTCGAAGTTTATTCGTAGCATTCGAATACTTGTAAAATATTTGAATATTTAATTTTTCGAATAGTCCCTAGTATCAAGCCTCCGTGTTTAAACCTCTTTCAATTTCTTTCGTTCAAATCGGGCAGCCCCAAATTTTTACAACTATTCCTCGAGCTGTGGAAGCCATAAACAGGTTGCTCCATTCGAATTTTCTATAAACCATTTTATTGCAATCAGGCTATTCCGCTTTTCACAAAAGTACTCGAGGTGTCATCAATTCTCACCCACTTCCTCGATCGATTCCTCTACCGATCCCGCCAGATCCGCAACTAAATCGCAAGCGATCCGTGTCGCTGTGTTATCCAGCGACGGTGGGCGAGCGTTGCTTCTCTGCTCCCTTCTTCTCCTTTCCTTCATCTCCATGCTGCTCGGTCTCCCGAGGAACAGCCTCGTTGCAAATCTCGTGTAAACGGCCCTAGTGGGCGAGTTTCCTGACAGTTCGATACGCAAGGACGGTGCGTTCGATCCGTCCGGTTCGGATGCCTTGTAAGGAGGGACAGCGAGGCCGTTTCGTTCGGAAACTCGCCTTTCTTTCGGCCCTACATTCGTTTCTCGGGATCCGCCGCAGTGTACCGACCCGTTTGATCGTTGCTTCGCTATGGGAAAATGTGTGTCGCAAACCGCGAGAGACGGCGGCGTTAGCTAGGCGAGATAAAAAGTATCCTTGCAGAGAAAATTGCGCTACTGCTATTAGGCACAAATGCTTTCTTTATAGCAGGATGGCAGTACATTTTTCTCTGAATACAACCACCTCAGGTGTTAGTGGTCAAGTTACCACTAACCCTTATATGGGAATTGGAGCATTTTCACCCAAAATCAGAACTCTGAATCTGAAGACTGAAACTCTTTTATATCTTTAAGTAACTAATAACCGTTATTAAATTTCTACAATAAAAAATATTCAGAATTAAAAGAATTAAATTAAAAAGTTATTATTATTATACATTGTACAAGAAACGAGCACAGAAAAATAAAGCTCAGTCCATTTATTTATTACGGTTTAATATTTTAAGAATTTATTAAATTTCTACAATTAAAAAAATTATAAATTAGAAAGTTATTATTACTATTATTTATTATGTTCTTAAAATATTAAATCTTAATAATTAAATGAACTGAGTTTTATTTTTCTATGCTCGTTTCTTGTAAACATATGATACGGGTCAATTTAAAAAAATCAAAGTTCACCTTCAAATCTCCGAAGCATCTCCACCTAGAAAAATTTCGTTTCACCCATCTTATATTCCCCTTGCAACCATGCAACTTTACTTTAATCCAATTTTCTCTGCAGATGACCCACCCTGTATTCTAAATATTCATCACACCCTATGAGTCGTCTACTAACGAAGTGGGTACGTGGGTCAAAATTGACCCACCTTCACCGGCAGACAGTTAACACTAAACAGTTATCGATGGTTTTTTCTTTATTGAATCGAAAACTTCACACTTTACACCGCCCTAGAATCCACTTGAATTCGACTGTGAGAAATCTGTGCCAATTTCACTTTCTTTCGCTCGTGTAAACCTATTCGGTGAGATTTGATGGATGGTATCTAGCGGAGTACTCGTCGGCTGGCTCGAACTTTCGTTCAAGTTTTCAATTTTCCCAACGTTCGCCTATCTCCCTAACAGATCCGAGGTGGGAGATGCAATCTGGCTCGTTAGCGTTGGTCGTTTCGCGTAACGGGGTGTTTAAGCCCGTAGAAAGATCGGCGCAGATCGTTCTGCGGTATCTTTTCATCTGGCGAAGTACTCGTGTATAACTTCTCAGCTTATCGCCTTTGGAAGCTTGAGAAGACAGGCGAAGTGCGTGTTCCACTTTAAACACTTGAAAACGTAACGCAATAGGCGATCTTTGAACACGATGACCATGCGCGGTGGATGCTTATCGTGTGAAAGAGCTAAACGTTTAATTGGGACGGGAGGATCTGTGTGGTAATTGGGTGGTTACTGTTTTTTTGCAGGGCCACAGAAGTTTCTGCCGCCACTGGTTTACCATTGGCGATTGGGACGATGCTTGGCCGCTCTGCAAACGATCCTCGGCGTCGCGGTGACGTCGCTGTCGTTGTGGCTGCTGCTGTGGGCACCTCATCTGCCGGTCGCGGATAATCCATATTGGAGTGGAATGCCAGTAAGTGCTGCGGCGATCCGCTGTGATCCACCTGGAAAGCCAGCACGTGAATCGTTGCTTCATCCTCTTTACTTGCAGCTGCTGCTCTCCGGCAGCTTTGGGATCTGCCTGCTGTGCTGCTTCAAGAAGGAGTACCCGGGGATGAGTCCTGGATTCTGCCTGTCGTCGACAAAGGTATTATTGACATAGAGAAAGACGAAGATAGAGAAAGTATCTGTGGAAGTTTGCTCAGTGAATATAAATAGGCGACTGCTTCTTGGATGTCAGCGTGCCTTCAAACTTCAGACTTTATCTGCGATGATCTTAGATCTCTGATGAAGTTCAGGAAGTAATTCTATAAATAGTTGTGCATCTTTAGATCTCTGATCACACTAGATTGCTCTAACGACTACTAGGATTGCAACACTTACTTTATCAGTAACAGTACTCGGAGCTCTTAGAGTTGAGAGCTGTTCTGTTAATTGCAGTGTCACTAGATCTCTGATAAAGTTGAGAATCTGCTCTATAAGTCTGACGAGACTATATCTAGTCTATGAGTACCAAAATTTCTTCTGACCTCTGCTGAAACCAGGAATCTTTCCTCTCAATATCTCTAGGAGCATTCTTCATCTTAATCACTGCATTCTCAGACCTCCACAGATAAGTGTCGATGTAACAATATTTATACAAAACAATCTTAAAAAAAACCGACTTCAAAAAAATAAAAGTGCACTAAGTAAAGAATAATTTTTTCCCTTATTTAATCTACGACTCTCATATTTTTCAAGTCGGCGCCAGATTTACACAGTGCATGTGACGAGGCGTCGACTTAAAAAATATGAGAGTCCTAGATTAAATAAGGGAAAAAATTACTTTTTACTTTTTAGTGCTTTATTTTTTTGAAGTCGGTTTTAATTTTTTTTAAATTTCTTTATTTTTAACTTTTTAGTCTTATATATATCGACACAACATGCCGAGGAGATATACGCATACGAACATAAAATAATAATAATTCGGCGATACTAGTCTTTATTATTACCCAGAACTGGCAAAATATTGGATCAATATTGATTTAGCGTAGGATGGGACCACCGCCCCTTTTAAATAAAACAAAGATCATCAAAATCGGTCCATGTGCTAAGGAGTTATGCGGGGACAAACATAAAACAAAATACATACGGGTCAAATCTATAACCCCCTCCTTCTTGAAGTCGTTTAAAAAGAACCTCTTTTCAGTAGACTATCCTCTAATTATCATAAACTGTACGTTATATCTTCCCACTTATGTATAACTGAATCCACTGTTTCTCCGTTGGGACAGGCGATCAGCGCGTTCCTGGCGGTTCTGGCAACGGTGGCCTGCTCCATGGCATGCGTGTTCTCTGCCCTGCACCTGGTGCGCTTAATGGGATTGGAATGCAACCCAGCGCGCGTGCTGAACGCCACCTGCGTCTGCAAGCCCCGCGAGGACGCGTCCAACTCCACCGAGGCGGCGGTTAGGTACATGGACCTGAACTGTCCCGAGGTGGAGAGCATCCTGACGATCCTGCTCATCTTCTCCTCCACGTGCAACGCGTTCGGTGCCCTGGTTGCCGGCTGGTACACTTACCTCCACTGGAGCACCAGGAACAAGAGGCCCAAGTACTTGCAAGTGAGAACCAGCCCGAGCTCGGGGACCAACTATCTCAGCGGCAGGCCGATATACAATCCGAATCTGAACGAACGATGACAATGCTCCGGCCACGCGGATCAGGACACCTCGTACCTTCGCTACTCTTCGTTGACGATAGACGATGAGAATTGTATATCAACCGACGAGCCTCGAATCGATTGACGACGACCTTGCAATGGAACTCCGCGGTTCCTTCGTCTACGGGCGACGGACTACTCGAGCCAGAATAACGATAGATTATTAATCATATAATTCCGCATTCACGGTTCTCGCATTCGTGGATGTAGAAGACTGGAGCACGCGCGAATTAATCTCTGATTTGGAGAGGGAATCTCTGGAATGCTCAGAGGTGGCTCGTGAACTTTCGAATAGAGCGAAGAGAATGGAAGATAGAGACTCGGACGACGGTGTAATATGAATATTGTTTCATAAAGCAACGTACCCGATCGATTCACGTTCCAGAGAGAACGCTCATCGATCGTCTACGTTGATCATCGTAATGTGTTCTTAATATTTATTGTACTGTACACGTCGCGCACTGCATCGCCGGTTGTATGTAGGCAGTGATTTATAAGTCTTCTGAGAGATTTTAATGCAACTGCATTTAACCACGCGTCAATGCACTTTTTTTTTTATAAAAATTTACGTATTTGTAGATTACGTAGGGGGAACTTTGTGTACGATGTTCTGTGGCGAGTGGATATGCTTATTTTAAATCTGTGGGACACACCAAAGTTTCGTCCGCGGGTTTGGTGGATGAAGTTTACACGCGGATGCATATCATTAAGTTGTATATAATATAGTTGAAGCAAAATTAACGGGATGCTCGAGGTCGCTTCAAGGTCTTTGGAACCTCGAAACTTTTGTCCATTGCGGACGAGTATTTATATAAATACAAAAGCTATGGAAACTTGGGAAGCGGGTAAAAGCTCTGTGGAACTAAAAGAAATTCGATTTCTCTTCGACTGTTCGAAGACGTATAACAAAATATAAGTAGCTTTAGATAGTAATAACAAAATAATAATTTAACGGATAACGGGTCACTCCACGTGCAATTAGCTTCCACGTGGATCGTCAGTATTTTAGGTTGTAATTAATAAGCAAACGTTTCGTGAGTATGCGTGTATGTTCATACGTATGTATATGTGTTTTTAGCACGAGCAAAAGGAATGAGAACTTTTAACTTTACTGCGCACTCGAAAAGATGTCTTCGATTTTATACCTCATCGCGAGTACTACGTAAGAAGCTAGCTCTAAGATTTCTAATTTGGTAAAACGTACGATAAGCCTTAAACGTAGCCTATTTTAACAGAATTCGATGTAAATAGTCGAATAAATCGCTTCAGTATTACAACTGAGATCTTAAGGAAAAGGAATACACGTTTATCGTACAGTTATTCAGAGGATTCTTATTTTATTTCATTTGCATCATGATTTTTCGCAGAAACAGAGGGAGGATGGCCCTCTAGTTTCCCTTCGGCTTCATTTATACGGATCTCTGGTATCACGGCGCAGTCGCTGGACTGCGATTCCCAAGAATCGTGGAAAACCTTTGCCATCCTGCTTGCAATACGTAATTAATTAACAATGGACGATTTGAATTGCCTGGCATACTGTCTGCATGGAGTGGAGTTTTAAATAATTCCTTTGTATAGCGTGGAAAGTCGCGTACGATCGTCAAAAGAAAGTTTAAAATTCCAACTACCTATGTGTGCAAATGATGTCGATACAAATCTTTGTTTTACTATTTTTCACTTTCTCTAGACTATTCATACAGAAGTTACTCTGTCAAAGCAAGGGAAGAGTGATGTAACGTCTTTGAAACAAGTGTGTCACCTGGCACTTCCACTAGTTTGTCCTCTGCCTCTGTGACTGTTTTCAAAGACTTGCGGCAACTCATCCTCTTCCACATCTGTTAATTCAACCACGTCCGAAACCGACCGCTTTCTCCCGTGTATGTCGACCACACTGTCCATTGTCGCCGCAGCTTCCGGTTCACCTGACGAGTTACGCGACCTTTCAGTGAAATATTTACCGATTTAAGTACCACTATTTACGTTTTAGAAACCTTTGGGAGCTCTGGCCTTCGACGATTTCTTGGCGAAATCGGGCAACATCTTCTTCCACTTCAGGAGCGACGTGTCTATTACATCCTCCTTCTTCCTGACTATTTTGAACAGCTTTCGTCGCTCCTCTGTACGTTCGTGACGCAGTTGTATCTGAAAGATGACAACATTTTCAATTAGGCTTACTGAAAGTTGGTCCACTAGATTTAAGGCCGTCGCGCATTTTGACGAAGCACGGCGAAGCGAATCGAAGAAATTTATAATAATTAATTCGCTTTGCGCTTCGTTCATCAATTGTTTATAAACTTTCCTCTTCGTATCGCCGCGGTTCACCAAAATACGCGACGGCCTTTACACGAAAGTTTATACTTAATTCAAGAAACACGCGTGTTTATCAAAGGATATGGAATTTTATAAGTGCTTAGAGCTTGTTTGATTTTGATATTCAAGTATTTTATTTGCATTTTGCTCCATCACCTTTAAATCATTGTTTGCTTCTCTTAGGGAGCCAGTAAGAGATACCATATAGTAAATGATCAATGTCATCAGAACGATTAGTGGGATCACGATACCGGGTGAAGCAATGTAATCAAGGCACCTGTGAAAAATAACAGAACTTAAGTATTCTCGTTAGGGTGGAATGAAATATAGGGGCAAAATATTTTTTTTATTATTCATGACTTCTAACAGTGGGCAAAAGTTGCCTTTTTTAATGGTATTTAAGCTGCCAAAGTTTGAACGTGATCAACTAATTTGTTTAGGTCCTGCAAGCCCTTCAAATATTAATATTTACTGAAATATTTTATTTTCAAATATTAATATTTACTGAAATATTTTATTTTCAAATATTAATATTTACTGAAATATTTTATTTTCAAATATTAATATTTACTGAAATATTTTATTTTCAAATATTAATATTTACTGAAATATTTTATTTTCAAATATTACTATTTACTGAAATATTTTATTTTCAAATATTAATATTTACTGAAATATTAATTTTTTAAAGGCTTGCGGCACCTCAAAAAATTTGTTGATCACGTTCAAACTTTGGCAGCTTAAATATCATTATAAAAAGCAATTTTTGCCCACTATTAGAAGTCATGAATAATGAAAAAATATTTTGCCCCTATTATTCGTTCCACTCTAATTCTCATATCGAAAGCAGACATCTGCTGTGAATGTCGAATAAGGATTAGGAAGCAAAGGTACCTTTGAATCGGTTGTGGAAGAGAATCTGTCAGCTGTTTTGTCGCCAGATGATAGATTTTCTTGTAACCAGAGAATGGTCCGCAGTGCCACGATGGCTCTACCCACACAATTGCATAGCCAACAGGCAAGACGCACAAGAACAGCATAGTTAGAAGAAGAGCAAAGTAAAAGTTATTAGACCTGCAAAGCAAACTGCTGAGTAATCGAGTATTACCGGTGAAAATTATATTTCCAACGGTTGCAGTTACTGCGAAATGTTTGCAAGTTACCTGGAAGCTCGAAAGATTACTTCGTGGGGCACGTTACAGGTCATCACTGCCCAAGATCGCAAGTACATGAGAATACCAAGCTTCAGAAGGTTCATCGCTGTTAATCCAGGGCTGAAGAACATCCCCATCCAGATCATTCCTTGGTTGTTCACCAGGTGCAGTATATTCTCAGCGATTTTGAAGTCACCGTACTGGGGGAACTGCTTCTCGAGGTCCCAGCACCAGCAGCCGTTCATGAAACGCACAAACACTGCACGGAAGAAGTCTATGCTGAGCGTAAATACTATGACGAGCACCTAAAACATTCGGCGTTAATTAAAAAGGTGTTTACAACTTGCGAACGAAATGGCAATATTCATAGGTTCCACTTACTAAATCCATGACAGTCAGCTTAGCTAATTCTTGACCAAACATTGTCTCCCAACATAGCCGACGAAGCTTCTTTCGAGTCTTCAGATCTAGTATCTTTGATGGGGCGACTGTAGAAAAGATTAGTATTACAATACAGGCAATATGTTTACTTATTACGAAGAGATTAGACTTAATTCGTACTATCTTGTGTCGTTGTTGTGCAGACTTGCTCGAAGCACTGTACCACATAGTCCTCCGCTGTGAGTGGAATCACTCCCTCGTTTACTGAAGTTGAAGAACCATCCACAGTAGACATTTTGTCAGTTGTCGCCTCAGTGGATACAGTTGTAACCATTGGCGATTCTGTGCTAGTGTCCAGGGTAGTAATTATTGAACGTTCGCCAAATGTATCATTCTGTGTCGTGGAAGACACCGTGTTCTCTGAGGTGGAAGAAGCAGTAATAGAATCTTCACTCGTAGTGCTTGCATCAGTCGTATCATGAATTGCAAGCTCAGTTACTTCATCGTAAGCTGTTGAGTTGAACGAGTCTACGGTAGACGAAGAGGTACCATCCACTTCTTCGCTGAAACCGGAAAGGGAAGTCCCAGTGGCATTATCGAGAGCAGGAATGGTACTTGTATCGAAAGTATCATTCCGTTCAAGTCCAGTCGTGTCAAGAGTATTATTCCATTCTGGCACAGGTGACGTAAGATCCTCTTCGATCACAGTTTCAGTCGTAGACCATGTGGTCTCATTGAAGTCTATAGTTTTCATTTCTTCTCCGTCGTAATTGTCATATGTGTAATCCAAAGGAGGATAATCTCCAACATTATATATCTCTTCTAGTGACTTCTCATCCATTATGGGATTAAGGAACAGGTTTTTGGGCATCATTGAGTACGGTGGTAGTGCTAGATCAATGGATAAGTTAAATAATTAAATAAATAAATGAAATTTAAGTAAAGTGAATGATGATTCTTGAGGAAACATACTTGCACCAGGAACTTCAGTTTTATTTTGTAAACCACTGACGTTGCTCGCCAGAATTAAACTTAACGATGCCAGTGTTGCGAATCCTCTTGACTTCGTCATATCATTATTACACTCAATGGGCTTGTACGAACAAGTTTTAATCGTCGGCTGAAGGCTCTGCAGATCTTGTTTCTGGCATACGAACATTGCAAGCGCACATATCAGTGATCCTTCTAATTCAAAAAGAATAATGTCACCGAATCGTTTCACTTACCATTGTATTTATTTTGCCAAACAAGGCGAATATCAGAGAGTAGAGATTCAATAAATTCAAAAGCATTATTCTGTAACGAATCGTTTAAATTGTGGCGGCATTTCTAGAAATCAAGATTGAGTAAGGAGTATATTCGTATATTCTTTAATAGTTTACCGTGCGAGCTGCACGCGAAGCTGCTTTCTGGGATGATAGCTTTCTAGCAGACCTAGTATCTCAAAGAATACTGGGAACAAGTACGTGATAAGGGACATCACGACTGTAATTTCATTCTGCCTCCACCAATCGCTCTGCTCGAGCTCTTCGGCGCTCCTTGCCACAACTTTTACCACGGCATATGCTGACAACACTAGTAACGATATTACGGATATGTTCACGAAGATTCTCATCAGTATGATCTTCCAACTGAAAAGTACGAACAGTCGAGTATACAGAGAACAGAGTTATAAAATTGTAAATATACTACTGCTCATAAGTACTTGCTCACTCGTACAAGTATCATTCATAGCAAGTCAACGCAGAATATGGGATAAAGTGATAAGACCTCGATACTAGATCACTTGCCAAATCCCTAATCTAGTCACTATTACTAGTAACACCTGAAGTTACTTATGAACTACTCGAATACTAAATACTAATGAACCACTTCAATACCAAGTACTTATGAAGAGCAGCCTAGGCGAAGCACAGTAGAATTAAATTGAAGAAGTTCTTGGAAGCAATCTTACTTCCTCTCATCTTTTTCTTTCTCAGCCTCCTCGAGCAGAGCCTCCTTGAGCGCTAGCACGATGCTAGCCACTCGATTGTGAGCGGTTTCCGGATTGCCCACCATGAAGTCCCATCCCGTGAACAGCTTCCACGAAAAAAGGCACTCGTCCTCCTTCTCGGTGAGTTTGCTCAGTCGAGAATTCTCTGCCATTCTGAAAACGTATCGTACAGTGACAGTAATCCTCGTGTATCTTCATCAAAAGGTGCAACGTTCCCGACTATCTACTTGCGCAATATCGCGACGAAGCTGTAGATGTAGACGACTACGTTCGTCACGAAGTAGGCCAAAGGAAGCCTGTAACCTCTCTCGGCATCGTGGTTGGTGTACCAGCCGTAGAAGAACGGGGAATACTTCAACACCCCTTCGAATTCCCATAGAGTTAGCAGGTGCTTCGATTTGATCTTCTCTTCCCTGAGCATGATCTTGCGCTCCCCCGCTGCGGCTGGGTCTGCTGTGAGCATCTGTTCCAAAAGAAGAATTGTCTGCTGAGATTTGAACTTGCAGATGATACGAGTTTCATGGAAGATAAGGAAAAGGGAAATGAAGCGAATGAAGAATAGCGCGGACGTTGATTGTGTTTTGAAGTAGAAGGTATAAGGTTCGAGGGATGGAAATGTCGAGAAGCTATCTCACCAAGATTATCAATAAGAAATGCTACTGTAATTGGATCTGTGATACTTCCAATCCTTTGAACGAGGTGTTTCCAGTTATTGGTGTACCTCAGGGATCGCTACAAAAGCAGTGATAATGGCTGAGGCGACGAGATTGATCCAGAACAGCCAGCGAAGAAATGTGTAGTAGGAAGCTACCGCTGAGCCAAAGTGCGATTCTATCTCTTTGATGCGAAGTTCCCAGGGAATCAACCAGGTCTGAAGGTTGACCAACTCTCTTCGACAATACTGCCACTTCTGTTATCAGAGAACGGCGAAGAAAGACTTCAGTTATTCCCTTCATCGCTCGCTTTCCTTTTACCTTTGTAGTGAAGAGCGAGATGCGAGCAATAGCGTCCTTCGTGCTGCGTGTCTGCGCCAGTCTCTCCTGAAGAACACCTTCGTGTCTCCTCACGTAGGCCTTGGCCTGCCTCACGAGCTTCATCTTCCTCCGAAGTGACCAGGGTTGTTGCTTCACTCCGCTCAGCACTTCCTTGTGCAACTTCAGCTTCTCGAATATCTGCTCCTGGCTCCCGCTCTCCTCTATCGAGATCGCTGTTCTGCGGAGAAAGTCACAGGCCTTTAGACTTCTAGTATTAAGTATTAGCGTGGCTCTAAACCCTACGTCACAGTCTTACAGTGTTATAAACCAGTGCTCCGCAACCTTTTCTCACCCTCGGCACACTTAAGCCCTTCCGAGAATTCCACGGCACACCATAAGCAAAAATATACGAAGATATACAAGAATTTACAAAGTGTCTGCACAAAAATTACAATTCTAATAACTTGCGAAACTAATTATTCTAATAACTTTGAAACATTTATTCTATTAACAATTCAATCTAAATTTTCATTTGATTTGCTCAGTTAACATTATCATTATTTCGGTTTCATTTTATAATTCAACTCGTGTCTATTGCATACCTATAATCAAGTGTGTGCGTGTTCGGGTCTCATCCTTCTTTCTCATTCAGGTTTATCAGCGACTCAGAATATTTCAAACTACAAAAAGGATCTACATTGTTGTGACTGTCTGGTGAGTTGCACCCCTTATCTCTTTCTGTACACTTTATTACACTGTTATAATTTAATGCATACTTAACGATAATCACTGTGGGACTCCCCTAGTCAAGAGTTATGTCCAATTATACGAGAATTCTTTAATTGATCTGTCCCATATTTTATTCTGTTATGTTCTTTTGCTTCCGTCCACTATTTCAACATTAAAGCTTTATTTATCATTAAATTCTACTAGTTTATTACCTATCTGTTTTCATTGGAAAGACCCGTATGGGACTAGAGTACCAGCGATCCCAAAATCTACCCCTTATCCTTCTGATAAGGTACCTAGATATTTAAAAAGTAAAGAATTGACTGTTACGAGTGCGGCGAGCTTCCTTGCTCTTCTTACAAAATATACCCAATACAACAATTTCTGATAGTCTAAGGACTGTGGGATACCCCTACTCGAAATTTGTGTGTATAAACCGTGCCGCTCGAACATTAAAGGCCGCGGCGCGCAACACAATTATTTATGAAAAACTTTGGAAAGAATCTTGTGCTTTTTCTCCTCTCGGAGGCATTGCGCCGCGGTAGACATAGCATCGTCTCGTGGCACACCGGTTCCGGAGCACTGTTATAAAGAAGGATAAAATAAACACTTTTTCTTAGCACCGTTTTTCCATGTGACATCGTATAACAGAGTTATAGAGCTTTGAAAAGTAGGTTTCTGGGCGCCTGGCGACATGCAACCCACCGTTCACCGTCCCGCCCGTAGGCACCACACGAGCAAAGTAGGCGAAAGGGCTGTCTATCACCAGGCGTAAAGAATAGTCGGGCTGCCTATCATCAGGCGCCCACAGACTTCAAACCTGGTTATTTGAAGATGATTGCGAGCACCTCGCAGTAGGCAACCCGCTTCTTACTGCTGCCTACCGAGAGACAGCGATCAGAAGCAGGTTGCATACTACTAGGCACTCAATCATAGAATTTTCGAACCCCTGTAATTTTGTTATGTGGCGTTAAATGGCAAAATGGTACTAAGAAGAAATGTTCACGTTATCTTCCTCTATAATTCTACGAACTTTTAGCACAAAGTACTGTATACTCACTCCCCAGAGCTGATGGTATATACTGAAGACCTCCGACGAAGCGAGACTTCAGCTTCCGTGCTGAACGGAGACGACGGGCGGCGTTTCCGCCTGCTTTGCCGTCGACTGGAACTCCTTCGTTGCATGATCGCACACGCTGAAGCGGAGTATTCATCCTCGTCGGCCTCTTCCTCTGAAATACATTAAACTTCTACCTCGTACCTGTCTCGAAATTAACTTCCTGGGGTATTTACAAACTTTGACTAAAGACGCAAGCATATTCTTGAAATTCATATTAAAGTAAAGAAGCTAAAGCTGTAAAAAACTTAACACAATTGTTGCTTTTTAAGATTCTACAGGAAAACCTAGAATTCTAGCGACATCGAATGGAGTTAATTATTCTTTAAAAAATACAGTGGAACTTACAAGATCCCCAGCCCGGAAATTCAAAATATTATGAAATTGGAGATTTGTAGAGGATATATTGGTATGTATTACGCATTTTTTTGGCTGCTCAAATTCACTCAGATTTTGTCTTATAACTCGCGAACTATAAGAGATAAAAAACAGTTTTTAAACTAAAGTTACTTCTTTTAATTACGACTTATAACACAAAATTGGAAAGTAGCCGAATTTCCAGGGGCCAATTTCACCCCCTTCGAGTGAATTTAGACAGCAAAGGAATTGCGTAATACATACCTATATATCCTCTAGTTCACCTAGCTATCCCCAAAGTTTCATAATTTTTGGAATTTCCGGGATGGCGATGTTCCCTTATTAGTTTTAATTATCAATAATTAACAAAGGTTATCCTACAGATTAGTGCTTTAATCTTTAGGTGTTATACTAACCAGTTATGGATATCCTCTGCATGCCAGCGAGGTCCTCTGCGTCACTTCCGTCTCCTTCTTCTTGCACCTTGCCCGGACAAGCTTCCCTCCGAATGTCGCCTTCGTGGCCGCGTTCGGTGACGGCGAACGTAACTGACAGTCGGTCGACCGACGGCTGCGGGGAAGAAGGTTCCACCTACACGTCGTGAGGCAAGACCCAAGCAATTAGTTGCATGAATTTCGCTCGTAGATCACCCATCGTCACGCCACGTCCAGCAGTCCCTACGGTGGAAGGCGCTACCCCGCGATTGGGTATCGAATGACAAGGCTGAACTCGATTTCAGGGATACCGTTCAAATCGTTATCAGACCACAGATGAGAACAGAATGGGGCAACTTGCCTTCGCGACGTCTCAGAAACTTGCAGACGGAGAACAGAAGTCGAGGACAAAGGTGGAGAACAGTGGAAATAGTTGTCTTAAGAAAACTGTTTCTGCATCAAAGGGGGTTGGACTGAAAGTTGTTCGAAAGTATCGAGGAGATAGCAACGGCGTTAGGAGGAAGTTAGAACAGGTGGTGGATGAATCGACGACGATGGATTCGGTGGAACTGCCATCCTGGCGATTGGAGACAACCCGACAGTGGTCATCCCTCGTTGGGACCGCGCCTGTATCGAACTCAAGTCGACGCTAATGCCTGTCCCACTCGATATCGGGGACACCTTGTATCCGTCCACAAATCTTCCAAATCACGGAAGCCTATACATCATTGGTAAATGGAGAGATACTTCGCTTCGCGATAGGATTACATGGATATTGACTGCCTTCAGCGACGAACGAGTGCTCTAACGACGATTTAATTAACATTGTGGACAGTGGTCTCACGATTGTGGCAAGTTTCATTTATACTTTAGTAGGAATAATGGATTTGAATAATTTTGTAAAAAGAGTTTTGGGAATATTAATAATAAAATTTGAAGTTTGAGTTTGGGTACTGTTCTTCCTTTCTCCTCCCACTTTCCCTCTCGTCTCATTTTCACTCTTTTCTACCAATATCTTCTCTAACGCTAAGCCTCAAATTAATATTGAAATAGTGAGCACACGCCGTGTGCGGAAATACCTCAACCGTATTCGTTAAGCATACTCTTTGAACGCCCATCGGCGGTTTCCGCACGGACTGCGTGTGTATAGGTGTTCGTTATACAGCAAGGGGTTAAACTATCGACCGCAAGATAAGAAAGAGAACAAGACGTGTTTGAACTGAAATTATTCCTAAGAAATTTGAAGTGTTCGTAGCCGCTGTGTAAAGATCTACGGACCAATGATCTACAAAGAGAGTTTAAGGCCACATGCGACCTGCCGCACCCTAAAGAGCACCGTGATACGTTCGAACGAGCCATCGTGGCCACGTACGCCTCGCATTCTTCACGTGACCCCACCCTTCCTTTTCCACATAATCATTTCACTTTGAGATCCCCGCGTCGTGTTACACGCGATCTTTGGAAACTCACGAAAATCACCCTCCCCCTCCCATCATATTACGTATACCACCCGCCCTCCCGAAACTTGCAGCCTGTTTCGCGAAAAGTCACGAAATCCAGCGCTTATCGTTATCATTCATTTCTATGACACACCTTCCTGAAGAAGCGACAGTTGCTCCGGGGGTAATTGCTTTTAATCAAGCCTTTGCTTCATTATCCATTTCGTGGAATCTAAATGGAACCAACATTACCATGTTTCTATGGAAAAGTGTTATCGATAGTGCATATCTCAAGTTTTTGTAAAATATCGAACTTGAATTATCGAAATTAATTTTCTCAGGGAATTTGTTTCTCTAGAATAATTTGCATACGGAGTATAGGCACGTGTCCTGTCGCTGCACATTAACAAATTATCCAAGCTTGTCGAACTCGATAACAGTTTTTACCTGGCACGCGATATCTAGCTTTTGTCGCCGATGCATTTGCTGATTAAACGGATACTGGTTGAAATGAAATAGTCACGAATAGTTAACACCCTTTTGAAAAAGCCTCAGGAAAAAATACTTTAGAATATTTTTCTTTTTTAGATTTATTTATAAAAAACTACCAAGTAGTTTGAATTATTCCTCTCAATGGTTATATTATTATGTTTAAAGTATTTCAAGAATCTTGTGCAACGCAGATAAAAAATTTAAAGGGAATTAAAAGTGCAAAAATTTCTTTCGGTCATTCGGGGCTCGAAATTTTCTACAAGAAATTGAATATTACCTCTTCAGGGGGTAGCAATGGTGATGTCACTTTCGATCGAGATCGAGCCACGCTGTTCGATCTTAAAATCCCTGAAATACTTTCCACTGACTGGTGCCCTCTTTCTTCAGAAGCACTTCCTTTTTCTCCATCCATCTTCTTTATCGCCTTCTACAATTAATCACTGCGTATGCTAATCACTTTCCGTCAGTCCTCTTTCCGGAAGTCAGTCGGGGTTTCCGGAAATTGCGAGGAAATTACTTCTTCTCCTCCTTTGGGTTTTTCTATCCTCGCGCGGTCGACCAATTTCGCTATTATATAAAGTCAGTTTCGTTCGCGAATGTTTCTTTTTGAAAGATCGCACACCTTTTTCACTAACAACTGCGTAAACTTAACTAGAATACTGGTCGGAAGAATTTCTTCAGAAATGGGGATGAAGATTTAATCAAATTTAATAAAATTTTCCAACTCTATTGTGGTAAATGGTCGCTATCGAATAATGTATTTCGAATCAACTCTTTGACCGGCGCTACAGAACGGAAAAATGAGCAGTCTCGTGCCGGACAAGCCTTTTTATGCATTCGCTACTAGTAGGGAAAGTATTGTCCCTGTTATTGTCATACTTCCTTCTAATTATATGCTTGAAGCTTCAGCGATTATATTATTAACGAAGTACAATTTCCAATTCTGACGATCATATAATTTAGTACTTCTTTCAGTGATTTATTCTTTTCATTTATTTATCAGCAGGTGAATGAAAATTGCAGCTGTACTTATCTTATTCATTTAGAAGATTAAAGGATCACCTGCTGTATTTTACTTTAGGCGATAGAAAATTAGGAATCTAATTGATTGGAAAATAAGTAAAGGAATCCCACCTGTTTCAATCTATATTTACTATATTGAAATTACATATGATAAAAAAGTACAGTTTATACATTGCTTTTTCCTAAGGTCTCGAGAAATTTGTTCCATGTCGGCCTAAATCCATGTTACAATAACACAACGTTCCCCACGTAAAATGATTGCAGTAATATGTACAAGAATGACAGTTTATGTACACTCATTTACCACACGCTGATCACAAATACTTTTTAAATAATATAAACTCTTCTGGGAGCACGACTCTTTTGGCACCAGTTTTACAATCTAAAAACTCTAAAAGAAAGACTGAATTTCGGTATCATGCATCAATTCGCTTCTCAGCTTTCCGAAACATTCGCGTGGCCTTCTCGCCCAATCTTCACTCTCGATCAACTTCGAACTCTAAATGAAACCTTACAGGATCTACGAGTACGCTTTAAATGCTGCACAACGGAAATCAAACTACCACGTTCGATTAATGGAAGGTCTTGGGCAAGGGGAAAACCGTGAACGAAGATTTAGAACTAGCGTTTCCTCTTGCTACATCAACAAGTAACATTCCAGGTTCTACGCGAACGATTCGCTGTTCGCAAGAAAAATATAGCGCGTGCACACATCGCCCATTCGCGAGTTTTATTATTACGTTTACTCAGGTAGAACTTCCACGCATGATCGACAACTGTAGGGACTATAACTATTCAAACTGACGGTAAAAGGATATTGGCCACTTAACAATGTACCAGACAAATATAAGAACTGCGTCCGATTACAATAAAATTTCGCAAGTATCTAGTTGAGTTCCATGGAGCTTATCAACGCGTCAGGCCTCTCGAACATAAAATTATCCGTTCTACTATTACAGTCGTGACCATCGGTAGCCGCATGCAGGGCGAATAAAATACAGAATTCATAATCTAAACTAAAGTCACCAACTTATAACGCGTACACTACACCAGAACCCAACGAGCCCTACGAATCCCCTGGATATTTCCAGTAAGACAGCCGTCCTACCCGAGAGATGATATGTCAAAGATGTCGCACCGATCTTCTTAAAGGCTACTACAAAAAAAAAAACGGAATTCTTCACTTGGTCGTGTGCCGCGCCCAGGCGGTCCTTTGCACCTCGGACATCAGATCGCTCCTAGAGGGTAAACGTGCACTGGTCGTGCGAGACGGTGGCGGTCCAGGTGTCCTCAGGATAGTAGCCAGGCTCTTCTGACCCTGCGGGCTTTTACTCTTCGGCCCGTGGTTGTTGGAGATGTCTTTGACGGACACCTGCTTAGCCATCGCCGCTGAACGTTTACCCTGAGGCGGGGGATCCAGCACGATTGGTGGTATTTCGTCATGTAGATTCATTCGATCCTGCTTACCCTTTGTCTCCTGGATCAAGTGAACGGCGCTCCTCTCGCCAGAACACGGCAAGGGTTTAATGAACGTTGGCTTTGGATCGGCGGTCTCCAGGCTTATCCCGTAATTGTCTGACTTGTGCGTCATTATCGGCGATGAAGTGAAACTGTTGGGCTGGGATACCCTTAGAGAGATCGAGTTTGGAGACAGTTGAGCTGAGTTCTGCAGATTCATGGTCTGAGTAACATCAATATAGTATCAATGTATATGGACCAGGTTTCTTTGCACGGGGCCGTCTTTAAATTACGTAAGAGTATTTTAGCGATTTCTTACACCTTCCTACGCTCGGTATAAAAATTCGTAAGATTTTATATTCCTACCTCTTCGCTCCTTTTCTTATGTAATATTCTTTCTATTGCATTCTTTCACTTCTTAAAATTCTTTTCAAGGTTTATATAATTCGTTAAACTTGCTTTCGCGTGTGCGATGAAACCTCGTTTTTTAGGCTACTCATATTGAAAATTTGTGTTGAAAAATATTATGTAAGACCCTCCCTGACTCTCTCTACCCTTTTGTAAGAAAACAGGAAATTTGAGATCCCCCAAAAAGCCTTACGTAATTTAAGGAAGACTCCTATGTATAATTCTGAAACACTGTATATTATACAGTGATGCTCAAAAGAATATAAAAGAAATAGATAGAGTTCTCTTCAGAGTGTTAATAGTTTCTATATTTATACCCTCCTTCAACCACCACTGTATCTATAGTATCGTAAAGACTGTGAGTATACTCACAGATGGTCTACTACTAGGAGGTAGAAGGAGGCTAGGACCCATCGTATACGGTGACGGTGTATTGTAAGGTGATCTTTGAGGCTGGTACGGACTTATGTTGGTCAGCCTTTCCAGTAATTGCGTTTGGAACTGCAACTGATCTGTTGAATTACTGTTCCCCTGGATCCCAAGCGCGTTCAGGTTCCCAGGGTACAGGGAGTCTGGTGGATAAGAGCAGTAGGGAGAAGGTGGATCCAGTTCCCATGGTGAACTTTGTCCTCCGGTCCGCTGGCACTGTTTATAAAATACTTCTATTACTTCACTGCGTGTATACACGCATATGTTTTAACCCTTTGCCATTGTAAATTCTCTTCTTTATACTTCTTTGTCTCCTCGGTGTTTTGGTAAAGTATTCATAGTGTACAGAAGTAGAAGGAGAGTACGAACGCAAAGGATTAATGAGATGAATATTGTTCAAACTTCAAGTTTCTTTTCGTTTAACAGGAATAAAGCCGGGAATCCATCTAGAAGCTAAGCTATGCTATGCTATGATACGTTTTAAAAAATTATCTTCAATACATTCTTATGGAACCGTTTCCACTAAAAGCTAAGCTAAAATATAGCGCAGCTTAGCTTAGCTTAGCTTAGCTTCCCGGTGGATTCGCAGCTTTAACGTTCAGGGTTCGATAGAACAGACATTTTAGATGCCAAAGAATTCTTGAGCTCTTGAAACTTCAGGTTTTCGATTTCGGTAGGTACAAAACAGGTTGATTGTTGTCAACTTTACCTAGCATTTGTTGGTAGCGCAAAGTCCAAAGTCCCGTGCGAAGACCTGTTACATAACATCGTCACACCGGCGCTTAGCTTGATTATTGGATTAGCGATTTAGCTTTAATGTCAGCATTAAATTGCCATCTTCCTGTCGACCAACTTGGGGGCGAAACGTGCCGCGCGCAAGCGATAGAGTTTTCGCGCATTTCAAAAGCCGTACGCTCGTACAGGAGTCGGGAACCCTTTTAGGAAGCGTGAAAACTCGTTGCGTCCTAAGTGACTTCTTTCCCCCCATAGAAAGAGTACATTTTAATATCTAACTCTGTTAGTATTCACGACCGCCTAAATAAATATCATCATTATAAATACAGTGTATTCTAAGCAGCACAATTACGCGTCAGCTGACCGACGTGCAAAGGAACAAGAGCTTCGTTTACATTAGCGTACACTTAACAAACTCTTACCTGAGAAGGGACAATGCAACGCAATCGACTTGTACAAACAAACAGCACACTCTCGCCATAACGCAACTTTCAAACTGAAATCACTCGGTGTCTCGTGTTAAATGAAAAGGTGTATGTAAATCGTTTTTATTAAGAAGTTTAAAAAAAAAACAGGCGGTACAAAAGGCGTTACGGTATAAAATAAAAAAGAACGAAGGAAAGTACAAAATAAAAGTGTTAAACATTAAATCGCGATGCAACGGTCGCAGGCATACGGGTTGCTGGGTGTTCGAACACTCGCGTCAAGGTATTCGGTAGAGCGTTACCTGGCCGAGGTTCGACAAGTCGGGGACGGTGTTCGTCTGCTGCATCGTCGCTGAAGCGGGCATCTGCGATTGCGAGGTTACGTGGCCACTCGAGATGCGTTCTTGCTCTCGAAGGTGGCTGACCAGCGCGCCTATGTGCTCCAAGAGCTCCTTGTTCTGCACCAGCAACTGGTGTGTCCTGGCCTAATGAGGGTGGAGAATGAAAAATTGACGTTAATCAATATCGTTGGCAATTTTCTAGGATCTACGAGTATTCATTAAGACTTATTTAGTAGTGGTATGGATATTGGAGAGTATCTACAGTGGCGTGCAAAAGTATTCGGCCACCCTAAAGGCCTAGTTTTTTTTTGAGAAGCTAGAAGGATTAGTTTTCTAAGTGACGTGATTCGTCGCTTTGAAAAAATATTGTAAATAGCCGGAATAGCGAAAAAATAGTAAATGTCGTGTTTTCGGTCGAAAACTGTGATTTTCACAAACTTTAAGTGTTTGTAGCTCATAGTTGCGTTAACCGATTTTTATGATCAGCACGTATACAATGTACTTTAATCAACAAAATTCATTTTTTAAATTTTCATCACGAGAACAGACGAAAAAGTTAAAGAACATGACATTGAAAATTAAATATCATCAAAAATACTATATATTTTTCGCTATTCCGATCAATTGAACCACGTCACTTAGCAAACTAATCCTTCTAGCTTCTCTAAAAAAACTCAAGTGGTTTGGACAAATTTTAAAGAGGTTGTTCTGTTTTAAATGATGGTCGAATATTTTTGCGCCCCACTGTAAATGTTAGTAACAGCTAGTATCAACAGCTGCAATCTAGTAAAGAGAAATATGGACTAGTATCGACGACTATCAAAGAATATGTACTAGTATCTGCTAGTATTAAGACTAGTACTAAGAAATATCAAGTAGTATCCATTACTATCAAGTACCACTCACTAGTATCCGCTGATATCCACCAATACTAAACAATATCAACTAAATAGTATCCACTAAGTAGTATCTACTCCTATCTACCAATGTCTAATTGGTTCCTCGTACTCTGTCGTACTATTTAAATAATTCATATACAGTGAGTAAATGATTTCGGGAATTTCGCGATTTTCGACCATATTCTGCGATCTTTAAACGTTTGTAACTCAGAGCACTGTCAACCGATTTTGATGAAATTTTCAGCATGTATACAGCTTACTTAAATTTACAAACGGGTTTTTTGAATTTTTATTACAGGCTCAGAAAAAAAGTTGAAAAAACTGCCCTTTCTATTTTTTTTTTTGCTATTCCGACAAATTGCATTTTTTTCAAAACTACGAAACACGTCACTTAGCAAAATAATCCTTCTACCTTCTAAAAAAAACTCATGTCGTTTGGACCAATTCTAAAAAAGTTATGCGATTTTAAAAAGTGTGCCAATACTATTTTTACTCACTGTAGTTGCTCATACTTATCACGCTCAGAAGCAATAGATTTTGAACTTCACATGTAATCTAAATCTACAACTACCACTCAAAGACCGACCGCACATTTCCAGAACTCTTCGTCCATGTATGGTATCGAAGTTAGAAAAAGTCATTACCTAAATGTAATTACAAGAGTATCCAGCATCCACTTACTTGAGCTTCGACGCGCGCTGCCGTTTCAGCCGCAAGTTGATCCTGAAGAAGACGCGCATGGGCAACGGCCGCTCTGGTTTGTTGGCTCTGCTGCTCTAGTCGTTCCCGCAGCAGTTGAATCTCGTGCTTTAGAGCAGTCAATTCACCTCCAACCAGTAACCCTCCGCAATCGGAGGCCACCGTGCCCTGCACAGACCATTCAATCCATTCGATCACCCTCCGTCACTGCAACCTCCAAAACTTTCAGAAAGAATCTCACCGGTGGCGATTGTCTAATCGGCGTGGTAGACGCTGTGGTCACTGGGACCTCGTGCGACCTGAGAAGACACGGAACAGCTGCCTTTTCCTGCACCGGGTCCTCCGGGTCCCCTAACAGCGATATATCTAAAACAACGTTAGATCCCATTCACTTTCCTTCTTTTCAACGCATTGCTCGCTACCGATTTCATTGGCTAATACGGTGCGACGATACTGCACGTTGTATGTGAGGAAGCAGATTTTTTAATGGTCGATTAAGAGCGAGATTTAAGTGGCAAGCAATGAGTTGTAATTTGGCTGCACAACTCGTTGTAAATTGGAAGGTTTCTCGGGGTTAATGACGGAAGGAATGGCTTTTTTATGGTTGAACAGAAGTCGGGGATATTAAACCTTTATGCACAGAAGACGGCGACGGCTGCGACTGCTCATTCGGTATTTCGTCTTGGTCCTCGTAAACGTCACGGTGGTTCTCTCCGTGCTCCCTCTCCCTCTCCCTGTCCACTCTGTCCCGATCCTCCGTGGCGTTGTTTATACTTAATTTATGGCACACCTCGAACGCTTGTCCCACCGTCCTGACCACCCTCATCGCTTGACTCTGACGAAATATGTACAATTTCTTTTAATTCGACGTTCTAATGAGTACGATATGTAAACTGCAATTGGAATTACGCGAAATCATCAAATTTCAGTTGTGAACATGTTTGTGGTCGTAGCTGTTAGAGATACGAGAGATGCGAAGAGGAATATTTATGTAAGTGGAACGGTTTGAATTTTAAATTTCAAAGTGCTGCAGATTGATGGCTTATCGAAGCGTTTAAACTTGAAACACTCGAGAGTTCCATGTTCCTTGCCTTCAAATGTTTCAACAAGTTGAAAGGTTTGAAGGCGGAACGCCAAACGTTTAGATCGCTTCAAATTTCACGGTTTCGGGCGAATAAATATACAAGCTTCAAATGTTGCGAGGGACCAAAGTTCAGCCAGGCGAATTCCAAAAGTTATATTCCTGAAATCTACGAATCGACGGGTGCGGCAGTCTACTGCTCCTTTTAACATTTCGTACCTAGAAATTGAAATTTCACAAAGAATTCTATATAAAAGTAAACTTATAGCAAAACTTAAAACCCCATTTCTTTAAAACCACCTTTTTCAATCTTTAAAAATCTCGAAATTTCTCACACTGCCCCTCGAAAATTTATTTCCTGGAAAATCAATCTCCTCAGAAATCCTCTAAAATTCTGAGACTCTAAAACTTTAAAACTCGAAAACTTTAAAACTCGAATACTTTAAAACTCTGAAATTCTAAAAGTTGAAAACTCTAAAATTCTGGAACTCTGAACCTCAAAAATCCTAAAACTCTAACATTCTAAAACTTTACAACTCTAAAGCTCAAAAACTCTAAAACTTTAAACCTCTTCTATTTTAAAACTCGAATACCTTAAAACTCTAAAATTCTGGAACTCTGAACCTCAAAAATCTTAAAACTCTAGAACTCTAAAGCTCAAAAACTCTAAAACTCTAAAACGTTAAACCTCTACTATTTTAAAACTCGAATACCTTAAAACTCTAAAATTCTAAAAGTTGAAGACTCTAAACCTCAAAAATCCTAAAACTCTAATGTTCTAAAACTCTAAAGCTCAAAAACTCTACAACTTTAAACCTCTTCTATTTTAAAACTCGAATACCTTAAAACTCTAAAATTCTGGAACTCTGAACCTCAAAAATCGTAAAACTCTAGAACTCTAAAGCTCAAAAACTCTAAAACTCTAAAACTTTAAACCTCTACTATTTTAAAACCCGAATACCATAAAACTCTAAAATTCTAAAAGTTGAAGACTCTAAACCTCAAAAATCCTAAAACTCTAATGTTCTAAAACTCTAAAGCTCAAAAACTCTAAACCGATCTTACAAATACTAAACGCCTGAAAGGGACGTCTACGGGCTATACAAAACCTCTCGCTCTTTAATTCAAACGAAGGTTGGGAAAAGAAGCAACGTCCTCGCGTCCAGGGCGATCCATAATTTATTCCGCCGCGACACCATGTTTCTTCCTCTTCGCCTACGATTCCGTGAGCTGGCTTTTTCGTGATACGCTCGCCGAGCCACGCGCAACCCTTGTACCCCCGTAAACGGGCGATATCCTCTCTGCCTACCAAACGCGCGTATGCACGTCTCAGGCCTGTATACCTCGAGCTCCTCGAGGTCATCGTTCTCCTCCTCGAAGGGGTTCTCATCGAAGCTGAAGTCGACGTTGGCCACCGACCTGGCCAGCTGCAGGGGCGGCGGCCTGGGCTTGGAGAACGGCTTCTTCGACCTCAGGTAGTTGAGTATCTCGGGCTCCTTGAACGACAGCTTCTTCCTGGGCTTCGGTGTCTCGAGGCCGGCAGGACTTCCGGGCCCAGAATTCGTCGGCACGGACACCTCTGATCCTCCGCTGGCCTGCCTCGAGTTCTTCAGCATGTTGTACGGGCGTTCTTAAGGGATTAGGGTGTCTTCTGTTCGAACACCTTGAGCACCTTCTACCGGGAATCTGGGGAGCACCCGTCACTGCAATGGCATCCTCAAAGTTTATCGTGTCTTACACGCGTTCTCTTGCACGCTCTTATCTCGGCCGGAATGTAGCCAGCGATTACGGGGATTTGTGTGTCTTGTTGGACGAGTGAGCTGCTCTAGTCGTGTTTGAAGTCCACGCGGTGGGTGGAAGGGATTCTGGGTAAGTTTAATATTGTGAGTGGCGTCGGCGTGCTTTTAAGCCGAGGCATTCGCATCCTTTGTTCTGCTGGAGTCTCGTGGCGATATTTTTTGGAAAGCGAAGGAAATATTGTCGGGGAGACCTTGAATGTTTACTGTGGAAAGAAATGAAGCTAGGAGTTCGCTCTGTAGAAAGCTTTTATGGTGGAAGGGATAGTTGACGAACAGTTTTCAAAACCTTGCGCCACTTAATTATGTTCGTTACTTGTTGCGTGGTTAAGAATTTTTTCACGGGCCTTTTGGCTAGCGTCCATTATGTGGGCTAGCAGTGACATTGACCAGAGAAAGGGATAGTTGTAACGAAATGTGCGTGCCGTGTAGTTATTAATCTTGCTCGGTAGTCATGTTTTCTATTAGTCAACTTGTATCTTGTGTGTATTTTGAATATTGAGATAGATAGGCATACTCTGAGGAGAAGTGTAGAATCTTGTTTGTTTAAATTTACTCTGCGGCTAGAAATCATTTGGAATACTCCTGTTTCTATTTCCATTCGCAAGTCCGCGCGAGGGAGGCGGTATCTAGCTAAAAGTTTCAGCAAAGGGACAGCGGCGTGAGCAAGAGGGATGAGAAAGTGGGAGTTTGAAAGACGAAAGAAGGGGCAGAAAGAGCTGGAGACCGCAATAAGAGGGACAGAAGGCTGTGGGAGTTTAGGAAACTCACAGAGGAATGGATGGAGGTCGAGATACCAGCAAAAAGATATACAGGAAACGAGAGCTCAAAAAGAAAGTAGAGGGAGTTTGAAAGACCAACCAAGAGGCAGAGGGAACTAGAGAGAGAGCAAAAAGAAGATGCATAGGAAACTAGAGTTGAAAAAAATAGAGGGAGTTTAATAGGCCAAAAAAGAGACACAGGAAACTAGAGATAGCAAAAAAGAGGGGCAGAAGGCTGAGGGGGTCAGGAAACCAATATAGGAATACGTAGATGGAGGTCGAGATATCAGAAAAAAGATATACAGGAAACTAGAGCTCAAAAATGGAAATAGAGTTTAAAACACCAAAGAACAGGTAGAGGGAACAAGGAAGAGAAAAAAAAAGATACATATAAAACTAGAGCTCAAAAATACAAACAGCAAAAAGAATACATAGGAAACTACTTAGAGCTTAAAAAAACAAATAGAATTTGAAAGGAAAAAAACAGAAATGACACAGGGGAACTAGAAAGAGCAAAAAGAAGATCCATGGCAAACTACAACTGGAAAAAAAACAAATGAAGAGACTTTGAAAAACCAGAAATGCGACAGAGGGAACTGGATAGAGGAAAAGCAAGATACCTACATAGGAAACTAGAGCTCAGAAAAACAAATAGAGTTTGAAAAAACAGAAATGTGACAGGGAACTAGAGACGGCAAAAAGCAGGTGGATCTAAAAAGATTATAAACAAGGGAGCGCGTAAAAGAGATAAGTTAACAAGAGGTAGTACTGCCCCTCGTGTAATAAATTTCTGTCGAACATGCGGGGCCGCGATTGGCGCCGATGCCGCGCGATTCAAAGAATCGATACTCCCGCGCGTGCAATCCTCCCGTCGCGACCATTCCAATTATAAACGCGCGGGCCCGACGTGGTACTGGCCAGCTCCGAGATAAATCCCGCTCGGTTTAGAAACTATTACTGACCAGGCGTCGTTAACATCCCCCGAGCACCTTCGCAACACAGCCACGCTACGTTTATTTGCCTCGAAGCGTTTCGCGGAGGAGCCGTCGACGCGGCTGAACAGTTTCTCAACGTGCGTCTTTCCACGCCGAACGGGAATCAGTCCTGTGATCCCATTCCACTATTCATTACACCTTCTATCTTCATCTTTCTGGTCAATTTTGGTAAATGGTAAACTTTTAATTATGGCGGGTTAGAAGGAATGATAGAATTGGATAAAGTTCTTCTATACGAGCGGTTTTTGTTTTAAATCGATTTTGGAAAATTCCATATGTGTGCACGTGGGTAAGGGTTGATAGAATGTGGGGGTGAATTCGGAGGTAAAGTAGATTCTCGACTAAAAATAAGTCGAAATTGTAGAATAACTTTTTTTCGAAGGTGCCTCTGTTTTGGAGAAACTTGACTCGAGTCTACAGTTCCCAAACCCGGGTTTCTCGAAAAGAATGGCTTATGGCAACAAATTTTATTCGCCATTGTCGATTTGTTTTTGTGCAGGGAGCCACTATACGTTTGAGTGTTATGTTTATCAGTTTACCGTTTAAATCAGAAAATTGATTGTTTTTGTAATCGTAGGTATCTCTGTGAGTTTTGAATTGAATTTGCAGAAGACTGTAAATCGGAGAGTGGATAAAACGTCCAGTTGTCACGATTCCATTGAATATGAAGAAAAAATAATTGTAAATGCAACCCATGAAAAACTTCAAAACAGTAAAAAAAAGACGCCAAGTACAGGAAAAAGTCGAGGACGGAAAAGTGTATACATGAGAATCAAATAAATCACAAGAAATAGGAGATAATAATATAAATCGCAAGAAAAAAAAATAGAATAGATTGTAAATGCAATGAATATAATTTTGCGACACTGCTCCAACATAAGAATTAAAGAATACTCTATATACACATTTCTTTGTCAGTAATACATTTTTTCACGATGTGAGAACAGAATGCAAAACAAATTCGAGGGGAGGGGAATCAAAATGGTTGCAAACGGGGTCAATTCAGTGTTTAGAAATATATAAATGTTGAAAGTATTGCTTGAAAGAGTTTGTTTGTTCAGAAGATAGATCGTTAGGTTTCGATGATGTCGAGCGTGAAGATTGTTCTTTTTGCTAGGGATCTCTGGTCGCGTTACGAATTGATTCTCTGTTGTTTTTGGCGCTTGATGGTTTTTACACCCTCTTCTGTGAATACTCCCTAAGAACACCTGTACTTAAAATAATTGGCGATTATAAAAGAATAGAAACCCTAATAATTTGAAAAATTCAAATTTTATGAACGATACCCAGTGCCAAAACGAAATCGTCCGATTCCACAATTAAATAAAAAAATTTACTCAAAGTAGTGATATTTTAACGACCAATAACCAAATAGTATCAATATCGAAAAACAAGATCTCTCAAAAAATTTAGAATCCTTTAGAAATTGAAATTTTGTTAACGATACATTATTCAAGCACAACTTTTTCACCCCAGTTTTATATAATTCACCCGAATTTAAGTGAAACTCCAAATTCTATTTACAAAACTATTATTTATTTTTATTCGATTATGATTTGAATATGGGTTCATTTTTGAAACCGTTATTTATTTTTTATCCTGAATATTTCAACTCCCACGTTCATGTACACCTACTAAGAAATACTGAAACAGTGGTAAACACGGAATCCCCCATCTTTTTCACGCAGGCCAGCTTTATAATCGCCGACACGATGAATGATTTCATTCTCGTGTCCTAGCGCCTCCTCATTCATAATAAATCTCGAACTTGACCCTCAAGACGACGGTCATTAGCGATAAGGGGGCGGCAAGGGGAGGCAGGGGGCTGTAGTACGCCGCTTTGATTACACGAGCGTGCGTAACGCGAGTAAACACGCGCGCACTGGTGATTAAGTACCGCGCCGTGATAACACGAGTCCCCCTCGTAACTAGAGCACGCAAACTGTAGCACGCACGTGGTCATCTCGCAATTAAATTGATTATCTGAAGCGTCGAATGGCAACACGATCCATCACAACCCCCGTTTTTATCCAATTTATCTCGTTTTTATTTCATTTAAGTTGCTTGTTTCTTTCGGGATCGTTTTCCAGAGTTTGATTAAAAGTTGCTGTGCTTTTCTTTATTTTGAAATAACGGCAGCTCTTTCTTTTATGGAACTCTTACTATTAGAGACTATGATGTCCCTAATTATTTATGGGACGGATGAAAACTCTGCTGAATTATAAATTTCATTGACTTGCTAGTAAAACTGACCAAGTGCACTTTTTGATTGACTGAATGAGAGTTTGATCTTTAGGAACTGCCAAGTGCATTATCTTTTGGTAAAGCCCAACCTCTCATTTTTTTAAAAAAAAATGGAGTTGGTCAGTTTCGCCAGGGAGACAACGATTTATTTATTTCTGAGCCCTCAGAGACTACGGAATACTGCTCCTAATTATTGGGTGGATGAAGGTTGTATTGGATAAAAAATTTACTTGTTTCTAAACCCCCGTTTATGTTAATTAAAGGTTTTAACTATAGCGTGAAGACATTCCAGGATTTTTTTTTTAAATGTGGCAGTGGTGATGGGTATTCGAGTCGTTCCCTTGCAAAGTTGGAACGGTTTTATATAGAAGTTATTAAATATACAGTATATTTCCATCTTTCAGAAATAAAGAAATATAAACTGTGTTTTTATAATATTCCAAGAGGATATGCATTTATTATACGAACGATAGAAGGTGGATGAAAAATGAAACGTATCCTCGAATTTCATTTCCCAGAACTCTATGCCCGGATTTCCACGAATATGTGCTGTATAAATATTCATCGAGTTTATAAAACGATCTGCGATGTTTCCAATTGATTGAACTACACTGTGCAAATATCCAGAATTTCGTCCACCACATTGCATTTTCATTAATCGATGCCACACAGTAAATTTTTCAATTCGAAATATATCAATTTACGTATACTACTTTTTGAAACTTAAGGGAGGCGGAATTTTTGGAATATCGAAGGTGGAGGTGGTTAGTTGCCACATTAAATCGAGATAAGAGCACCGGAAGAGAAAAAAAAACGAATATTTAGGTACAACGATCACTGGCATTGACAAATATTACTCAACACTCGAAATCCTGTCGCATCGATCACTCGAAATCGTTCCCCATCCGTCACTTTCGCACAATCCCTTCATGTACACGCATATTCACCGACATTTCGCCTATCAATAATTCATTTTTCCCTCGTAACCTGAACAGCTACCTACACATTTTGCAAAAAAAAAAAATTCAAACAGATTACTGAAGACGTTCACTGCGCAAAAATGTGGACACACTGCGGTTCACTCAATAAAAATACAACTTCCACTATTAACACAGATGTTTCTTTTTAAGTGGCACTAATTTCTTTTGAAGGTATTTTTCATTTTATTTCTTGGGGTATTTTCAGTCTGTTCCTTCGAATTTGTTTCAGTTTTTCTCTAATTTAATTGAGCTTCGCTGTGAACTTTTAGTTATTTGTTATATCAAGTTTCCATAGTTTTTGCTCAAAATGCTGTTCAATTATTTTCTTTAGAACTTTTTCACTGCGAGTAGCTTGAATGCACTTTTCAAGGTTTCTTCAATTCTGCTCGCGAACTTCTTCAATTTCCTTCAATCTTCGTAGCAATTGCATCTCAAACTTCCTCCCTTTCAGCTGCCATATTCAGACCAATCTTTCTTTCTGAACTTCTTTCACCTCTGTTGACCAGGTGCTCTGAATTTGATTTTCTAGGTATCTCTATTTCCAATTTACGTTTCAAATTTCTCCGATCTTCACGCCACGACCTGCTTAAACTTTTCTTCTAGGGCTCCTTGAAACTTCCATATTTGTTCTTCAAGAACCTCTCGTCTTTCCAACTACCTCGAACTTTTCAGCATGCAGTTCGGAGGCAGTTTATGAACTCTCGTTCCTGAAACATCTTTCAATTTTCGCGTAGCTTTTGCAATCGTCAATTTTCGTTGGAGCAACTTTTTGCAATCTTTGCCCCTCTTCATTCCTCACTATTCCCACTTTCAGCCATTTTAATTTGCTTCACTAATTGTTAGACACCTTTATTCTTGACCTCAACGATCTCCACTTCAAACACCTTCCTTCCTCATTTGAGCAAACCTCAGCAATCTTTATTTGCTTCAGTAATTGTTAGCTACCATTATTCTTGATCTCCGTTTCAAACATCTTTCCTCCTCACTTGAGCAATCCTCAGCACTCTTCAACCTTTGCTTCAGCAATCTAAAGAAATCTTTATTCTTCGCTTCAGCAATCTTCACCCCCCACTTCAAATCTTTTCAGCAACGTCCACCCTCCACTTCGAACACCTTCCCTCCCCACTTGACCAATCCTCAGCAATCTGAAATCTTCGCTTCAGCAACCTCTAGAGACCTCCGCTCTCCACTCGAACAGCCTTCAGCAACCGCCACTCCCCACATCACCAGCCTCCAGCAACCCCCGCTCTCCACTTCACAGACCCCCAGCAACCTTCACTCTTCACTCTTCGCTAGCCACCAACCTCCTACCACCCCATCAGCCCAAACATTCTCGATCGAATGTCGCCCGGGTGGAAGCAACGCCGCTAACCTCTTAACTAAGACCGCGGTGATGGACGATGGACGTGGTCTCGCTCACTGGCGGCGAGCGCGGAGGAGGACCGCGTGCTCTCGAAATACACGGAAACGTGGAGTATGTATCTCGACGCGGCGGGCAGGTAGAAGAGAACTAAGCTGCGTGTGCTACTCGCGGATGCTGGCCCGCGCGATAGCAGAGCGCCGCGGCGGTGAAGCTGAGCCTGAAGCGGAGCACAACGCCACCCGCTCGCTCACTCGAGAGACGTCTACGTCTGCTCCTCTCTCCAGGCCGCTGGATTTTTCCGTAGGTTTATTTATAAGCGCATTAATATTCTCGCTTTCGACTCGCCCGATGGCATTTCCGCGGCCTGGTGCTCGATCGGCTTCGACGCTCCACCCCCGTCGCGCCAATCCCTCTAAGTCTGGACTACGTCGTGGGTGGAAGCCGGCCCAGTGATGACTCGTGAATTTTTCGAGACCTAAGCGAATGTATTCATTTTATTTAAATTGTGATTGATAAATTTGGGGAATTTATTCAACTATATTAATTATTCATTTGATGAACCCTTAAATTATATATATATATTATCAAGTTAGAAAGATTTATTTATAAATAATGGTATTGATAATAATAAATTTTGGTTTATATGTAATTTGTATTTAAATATATAAATAATTTATTGTAATATATTTATTTAATGGATTTAGTTAATGGAATCGATCGCTACTCAAGTTCTAATATAGGACGTTTAACAGAAAAAATTTGTGTTAAACGATATATATATGATTGGCGATTAAGTTCTGTTTGAGGTGGAATTGAGTTTCAGGAGCTTTTTCTTTTTTTAAGACATCCACAACACTATTGCAGAGCTACGACAAATGGAGAAACATTATTTTAGAGCACAGGGGATTTGGAACCTGTTGTTAGTGTTACTTCGTGAAGATTAGAATTGTAAATGATAATGAGATGAGGATCTAATTTTGAAGCTTATCCTCAGGTATGTGAATGGAATTATGAGGCAAAATGGATGCTGCATCCAACGCATGGTCAAACTATCCACCGTTCCAGGATTAATGTGGAGTTGAATTGGGTTTGAAGTGGCATTAGAGTACTGTTTATTTACAGTAATTCAGTATAGAATTAAATTCAGCAGTTTCTTTGCTCTTAAGTAGTCCATAGATAGAAAACTTACTATCGTAGAGCAAAGTTCTCCAACTTCCTCTAACAAAGTTCGTCAAATTCATCGTCCTCTACCCTCCCCAAAAATATTCTACGTCTCCAAGAATCCAAAGAAGCATCTCGAACCCCCTCCAATCCTTCTACATTCTTCCCCCATCATCCCCGCCCCTTTTCTCCCGCCCTTCATTAAAACACACACTGTTCCTCTCCACGGACCTCTTCGCTTCTTCATCCTCCAGCAGAGCCGTGTTTTTCTTCGCCACCCGTCACGCTCCGATCCCCAACCACAGATTCCTTTCTTCTTACAATTAAAAGTAACCAGCGAAAATCGTTTCGTTCCGTTGGCTGGTCTCTCTTTCATCCTCCTCTTCTTCCGTGCTTCTTCGCAGCTGACCAGAGAGAGGGCGTTCGGACGTTTTGTTACACCGGACCGGCAATCCTCTCTCTCTCCTCCACTGCTCGTTCCACCAGCTCGTTTCGAGTCGAAACAAGAGCAAAGGAGCTTAAAGTGCCACGCAACGAGCCAGCTTTCAGAACGCGGAAAGCAACGCTTGAAATTCGCTCTTTGCGTTCCCCTGCTCCCGTTTCGAGCACCCTTCACCGAGACGAGGAGCCGGCAATTCGGTCGTGGAATTCCTCTTCCGGCGTCCGCGGCACCGTTCCACTCGTTTTTGGGCATCGATACCGTCACACGAGACCACGCGGACCAAATCTTTCGACAGTCGTTGAAATAGCAGGCTTTGGTTTCGTAACAGCAGGAACGTTGAACCTCGCCTGTTCGTCACTTAATTTTGTACTTTGTGATGTAACGAAGTCGTTAGCACTCGTATTGTTTAATTTGCAGGTGTTTCTTTATACGGGAGGAACGTCGAGGTGGAACCTCGATACCTGCTGGCGCACCTCGCCTGTTGCATTCCGTTGGCAATGGTAGGCGTGATTACTTAAGAAAGAGAGTAAGGAAGTGATGTGAAGCGATAGTGGAGGGGGAAGGCATGGAATTGAGGCTTAATGCGCCTGATTAGTTGCTTTGGTAATTGTGGACCTTGGTATTATGGTGAAAATACCAAAACTCTGAAAAGATATTCCAAGCTCAGTGGACATGGATTTTGGAAACATTTCAAAGACAGAATTTATGCCTGTAGAATTTGACTGACTGATGTCGTGTTTTTTATTGGATTAGAAATTTAGTCGTTCCTAGGATTTGGTTTGTGTTAACCCTTCGTGGTCACACCTTCTTATAAACACAAATTGGTCACACGGGGTTCGATGTACCCCAGCGTCATTTTTTGAGTTACCATTTTTGTATTTTTGAATCTTTTAACTTTTCAGTGATAATTGTACATTTGTAATACTTATATAGTCATGGTCTAATTGTCTTTTTCTGGAAATGTAAAGTTTGATATGGTCAAATTTGTAGTTGAGAATAAGCGATTTTCCATAGTTGTGGGAAAAATCGATTTTTAAAATTTTTTCTTATTACTTTTTTTGTGATAAATCCTCTTTGGAAGACGTAAAGGTGCGACATTTAAAATCGAAAATTGCTCTTGGAGTGCGATACACCCCGTGTGATTACGAAGAGTTAATGAAGAATCTCAATTATTCCTTCAAGATATCCCAGGAATTTTTTGAATGTAAAATTAGAGGTTTGTGTTCAATTTGTTCCCCTGCAAATTTTCGAGGTGCGTTCCATTTATGCCCCGAGTCGACTCAATTACTGCATCAAACAATTGTTTCAAAAGTCAAGCAAAAATTGAAATCAATTCCAACATTACTCGAACCTCGAGAATTTTGAGTCTTCGGTGATTTATGTATTTTAAAAATGATATCTTAACTGTACAAGTAAACACTTATAGGTGTACCAAGCAGTAGAGAAGTCTCCCAAACAAAAGAGTTCCTATAAACTCCATTCTTCTTCACCCACATCTAATCGCCTAAAAATGTCACTATTGCTTGGCACACCTAAACACAAACGTCACAATGAAACAGACGAAATTTTAGAAATTTACGCCTAGAATCAAACATTCGAGATTCTGGATTATTATACCCACTTATAAAATAGCTAAGTTATATTTCTAATAATCTTGGCAGGTCTGAGTTTCAATTCTCAATAAGTCTTTCGTTTATTATTCAACGCAGGACAAGTCAATATTCGTTATTTCTTAAAATGGAGCGTACATTGTATTCGATGCTTCAAAGAATCCCAGTTTCCGAAGGAATTCAAAAGAGCAGACTCGAGAGCGCGCGAAGCTTTCCCAGGCGCCAGTTACTGCGGAAAAAGGAAAAAGCTTCTTGCGACGTTCTCCACAGCCTTAATGGCGAGGAACTTTAAACATTAGCTCACGGTACACGGATATTTCTGTAGGGCCCTAGCTTGTGTACCGTTCTATTTCTAGCACGGCGTTACTGTTACTCGGGGGACTCATTCGAAATTTGAATACCCTGCTCGAAATAATTGGAGGATCCCTCCAAAGCACGAAGCAAACGTCGGAGGCCGAGGAATAAGCCAAATGTCAAGTATGGAACAGTTTTCGTATACTTGACAACATCCGAGTCTCGTGAAATCTCTCATTTACATAGTATGCGGGTAGCTAACACAATATTAGCCGCACCACGGTTGCCCTGCTTATTTTGAACAGCGCGCATGGCTAAAAAGGTTGAACAAAAAATCGCGAAGAATATAGCCAGGATAAAAAGTTGCGAATAAGGTATTTCACTCGCCAAACTTTTCTTTCATTAATATTTCTGTATGGCGAGTTCCTAGTTCTAATGGTGCAACTTGGAATGGGGAATTGTGAGTGAAGGTACCCTTTTAATAAAATGGTAAAAAAAAGTCCGCGGACCGCTTAGAACTAAATGCTTATATAAATCTGCATAACAAGCTAAATTTCCTTTTCGTTGATTAAGAATGATTATGGAGTACATGTTGAGAGAATTCGAGAAGATTCCGTTTGGTCGACGAATCGAGGTAAACCGCCGTTGAAAATATTTTTGAAATCGTATTACCGTCCCCCGCCCCCGTAAACTGTCCGTGCAGGTTAAAATTAACGGCTTGACAACGTATGACGCACGTGGTCTGTTGCTAGTGGATATGACACCGTGGCAGATTTAAACGGCCTGCTTTGTCATGTGCGACGTTGAGATTTCAAACGAATGCAGGAGGAAACGAAAGAGGATAGCACTGAAAGTCGAACCGCTTTCGAACTTATCGCGATAAGAATCCCATCAATTCTGCGATGAATTCTTCTGATGCAAGGAGTGTGCCTCTAACAAATTGTATATATCTTCATTAATAATAATAATAATCTGAAAGGTTCTGGGAAGAATTCTCGCAATTCTTACGAGATGTTTTGAACATAAAAAAATAATATTTCCCGAAATTCGTGGAGTGTTCTATATCCTTTAAAACTCAAATCAATCTTTCTAGCATCAAATATCCTCAAGGGCCGGTCACAGCGAGGGGGCAGCGGCTGCTTTGCGCCAGAAAAAAAAATAGAAAAATGAAGAAAAGAGAAAATAAAAAAGAAAAATAAGAACGAATTTTTTTATTTTATTCAAATTAAGAAAAAAAGAAATTAGAACATAATTTCTACTATATTAACATAATAATTTAAGTCATATATTTAAATATGTTAGTGTTTATATCTTTTATTTTTTTACTTTATTCTCTTTATTATTGTTATTATTATCTTTACTTTCGGATTTCGTAATGTGAAAAAATGGTATGCTCTTTTATCGTTGAAAAATTGTTTGAGGCCCAAAAATATAAAATCTCCCCTTACAACTCGACGAACCTTGCACACTCGAATGCTTCACTCACACCGTGTGCGTAAATACCCTACTCGTATTCATTACTTACACTCTTTCAACGCCTATGGGCGTTCTCCGCACGAACCCGTGCACAAATTATATCCCTCTCACTCAAAGAAAGAGTACTCGCACAAATTTTACCCTTCGTCACTTTCCCGTAAATTCAGGAGTAACAGAATCCTACGAGTGTATAAATTTAGGTGTTACACCTCGTAGAATACTCCACGGTAAAGACATAAAGTTAGGCACCCCATTTTGTAAGGTACAGTCCAGTGCAGCCAAGCAAGGGAGGCAACAGGGTTGCAGATGCCATGCACCCTAAATTCCCAACGCGTGTAAGGGCAAAATGAAGGCCTAGAGGAAAGCACGAGCGAGATAAGGTCTTCGCGACAGCCTGAAAATGACGGTCGACGATAAAGGCGGATTCACACATAACAGTATTGTCTCGAACTAAGATGATCACTATCCCCTCCAGCGAGAGGAACACATCGGTAACCGGAGAATTCCAAATTTTCTTCTGAGACTTTACAGGCTTGTAAGAAATATTAATAGAAGTACCAGGCAATTTTTATTTCCAGCTAGTGTTTTATTCGTCAGGGTGAAAACACCCTCCAAAGGTTAATGTGCGCTTCCCTATTTCCCTGCACGTCTTCAAAATTATAGTCTATATTAAAAAATTGATCAATGAAAATTGAATAGCTTTTTCTGCTCTATAAACCTGTGCAATGAAATTCTTGAAACTTTGGAGTTTAAATAAATAAACGTTCCCCGCCACAAACAATTAAATAACAAATCTGTATCAGTTCCCTCGGTCTCTTTACGTCAGTGTGAAACTGACGCGTACAAGTGCGAGCTGCTCCGTTCCAAAACAGGAGAACGATATTTTTTACCACTGACATTGACGAGTGTACCGTCACGGAACTGACATGTGTGGATCCGCCTTAAAGCGCTCGCCGGTTCCGGAACATAAATTCGTAACGTCGTGTTCTCGTTTTATCGCCCCCCACCGTCCGCAGAATTCTTGGTGGATCGAGCGGCGGGGAATGAAAAATCGCTGCCCATTAACTCATTGGCTCTCGGATAAATCCACGCGGCAAGAAGTCACGAAGCTCGCGTTGTTTCCCTGATATATCAATCGTGTTTGACAAATTGTGGGGTGGACTACATCTCGACATTGTGTACTCTAATTTCGTTTGAAGATGGAGAAACGGAGAGGGGGATATGTAAAATAAAATGTATCTCGATGTTTTGATGCTTGACTCTTTGGATGGACTCCATACTTGAAGAATTTTGTGAAGAGCTGTATAAGGGGTAGGTTTAAGGTACTGTAGGTATTTTAGATTGAAATTTGTAATGCTATATTAGGTAATATGAATTTCAGAATTTCTGTAATAATGGTGGGGAAAGATTGAATAATATATTACCCCCTCATTCATTATTATAATTATTATTATTACATTCGCATTATGTACACGGTAAAGAACACAAATGAGAAAACAAAAGAAAAAAAATCAAGCAGAAGAGACAAAGTGTAAATAAAATCGTAGCTGTAAAAAAGCAGAAAGGCGAGGCTCAGCTTTGATAGCTGCTATTAAGCTATTAATACACGGAATGTATTAATTCATTGGCGGTGTATTCGAGCGGGTTGTGTTGCAGTTATCAAGGGGTCAAGTGAAATGGAAGGATCATTTTGAAGCAGCTGAGTGATTTATATTCTGTGCAATTAAAATTTAATACTTCTTTCCAATTCACTTCGCGTTCCTTTGTGCAAACCTGCTGGTACCCATTCTATTACGATCAAGGAAGTGAACTCAGATAGCCAATCGATTCAATACTAATTACAGTCCCGAGCACAAACGTGGAAAAGGTGTGCAAAAAGTTGATTACAATCTAGAATCCAGGGTCCCGTTACGGGAGCCTCGAAGACGGCCCAAAGGCTAATAATTCGAAGGTTAATGGAATGTGATAACGTGGTAGTAACCACAGAGCAATTTACGAGGAAGAATGCAACGGAAAGTGCACGATAAGCGTCATAAATTATGCGCGAGTAGCTGCGCAGTGCGCGTTACTCTTTAAAACGTGACTTGCTGCAACACCGATCTCTCAGTTTCTTTTGCAAGATATAAAGATCGTTCAGTATCAAAAAACCATCAACTGGAAGAAGAATTTGAAAGAGGCTGCTACGAAAAGGATTCTTCACCCATTAAAAGCTATTTTCAATTCGATCAGAGACTTCTTATATACCTCGAAGGAAAAATGATTAAATTCTACATCAGAAACTATTTTTATATTTTTCACAAGAATTCTGTGCACCTCTCCAAAGTAAACGTCTCAGCCTTGATCTTCGAATTTCTTCGAACGATTACAGCTTCACTGACTACAGCTCGTCGAACTTGTCTAGACGGAGGATGAAAGAAAGATCATACTGGAGGAGAGAAAAGTCTGTCTTCGCGTTTTCAAAGATCGCTGCCCACTAATATGGATAGAACAGACACGTTCAACCGTGAATTATCGAGACGTTACTATAAGAGGAATGGCTCTTTGAGATATCCGTGTCAGGAGCCATTTAATGGCTACGTAAACTCTCTGATTCACGGGGATCGTAAACACGGGCCTTTCGTATCGATCTTGTATAAAGAGATCGCTATTCCGACGAAGCCAGATGAGAATAAGTTGGATGAAATATGGAATCCTGGATCTAGAGAAACTTCAGGGGCTTCATTTTATGATTAGAAGTTGGATATCAACGTTGTGCACGAGGAGACGTATTTTATATTACAAATTAGAAATGGTCAGTTTACAGCGTAACGTAAGTGCGAATATTGTGGCTATTGTGGCAATATTTTAGATTCAGGGATCGAGGAGCGTCTAATCTTGGGAGTGACTGAATTTTTCTGGACTTCAACTGGGGGGTAGAATGTAGTTTCAATCTAAACACTTTGACGGCCGCTGTATGCGTGATTTCAAAATTCGAATATATTATTTTCGGCGAGTGTAGGAATTCAATTTCATTTCTAATTTATCACCAACAGATTTATAAATCCAAGAATTTCTATTTTATCCTCTTCCTCCTTCCCACTAGTAATAAAAGTGCAGCTCTACCAAGCAACAGTGAGATCTACCAAACGCGCATTTTGCGAAGAGGACAAAGCTAAGAGAAACTAGCGAAATATCATATTCACAGGACCTCTGACAAATCCACTGCAAATCCTACGAATCTTACGATTGCTCGGTAGACCCCGACCAACCACAACAATCCCAACTAGAATCTCGATTCTCGAGAGCACCCTTTCCCCTGTCACGTCACTCTCCAAAAGCTACCGGCGTCTTGAAGTTTCGTTCTCGAGAATTTTCACAAATGTCCGACTGACAGCCGAAGCATCGGATCCAGTGGTTGCTGGTGCAGAGCGTCTGACGCCCATGTCGCGATCGTGGGTGGAGGGACCAGCAGGGGGTGGGATGCAAAGGGGTGCGGGGGCGGGTGTCGTTCTGTCCTGTATTTGCAGTGGCGGCCATGTCGTGGCACTGGCAGGAGGTTGTTAAAATAGCCTGGTACAGACAGGCGCCATCGACGACGCCCGTCTTCCTGCGAGTGCGAAAGAAATCTCGCGTCGAGGGAGCTTTTCGATGTAATTCACTTTTCCAGCCTAGAACTTCCTCGGGAGAAATCTCACGGATCATCCTCGCTGCGAAGCGTGACGAATTTAGGGGGATTCTTCTGAACGATCTTATTTGAAATTGGGGACATTCTAATTTTTTAGTTAATAAACCATGGAGAGTACGATTGGATTTAACCCTTCGTGGTCACACGGGGTGTATCGCACCCCAGGCAATTTTCTTCCAGAAGTATATGTATTGGCCAATATTTCTGTAAATTTTTAGACCTTGATATTCAAATTTAAAACATCGCCTTTCTCCACAAGTATTTTTTCAATCTCAAATTTCATCATACCCAAATTTATAATTCTGTAAAAAGACTATTAGAGCATGATTGCACGAGTATTAGTGAAAGTAAAGTTATCATTCAAAGGTTAAAAGATTTAAAAATACAGAATGGTAACTCAAAAAAGACGCTGGGGTGCAGGGAACCTCACAGGACCAATTTGCGAATACTGTAATTCTTGTAAAATTAATAATTAATGGCAAGAAATAAATATATTCAATGGAATATAAGAGGGTGGTTTAATTGTAATTAAGAATTCTCCAATCCTGAGATTCTAGATATCCTAGCTCAATGATATCGATATGTGCCTACATAGAAGTCGAGTTGTTTAAGGATCACGAATTTTTTCACCGTCGCAATTGCTCCCAGACGATGTCTGGGAAAAATGTTTGAAACCACCGCCCGGCTGACCATCCCCTATAATCTCGAGCAACATTCTTGCAGACGTGTATCCCGGTGGACGCGAAATTACACGAGCCCCGAACCGTCGTATATCATGATACGCCGATATAATTCCTATCCGTGGCCGTAATGGACCGGTTGGTGTGGATAGAGCATTATGCCCGCGGTCCTATCGTCGCGCGATCTTTCTCGTGCGCAGAGTCGGCGGCGCCCATGATCTCGACCGCGAGAAGTCGAAGGTGCATTCTGGTCTTTGGCAGAGATGCAACGTCGTCTTTCCTGCGCCCGTTCTGACAAGTATTGACGGCCTCGAGACGCTCCCGATCGCTCCCGTCGTAGTTCCACATTAATAGCTCACCGATAGTATTGAAAATTTGTACGAATTTTTAGTAAGCTAATAAACATAGTAAATTTGCTAAATTTAGTATAACTTGGAGACTCTGAAACGTTGGAGTATTGGTTTAAGGATTAAAAGTGGAGCAAGCGTTAAATACTCCAAGAACTTGGGAGCACCTAAGTTAATTTAAATTATTAAAAGTTATCGCGACGATAAAGTCTAGGGAGTATCAAAGAACTTTCGTTTAATGAATGTACTTTGACTACCTAGTTACTAAAAAAAATTAAACGGGGGCTAATATTATTCCAAGAGCTAGCAGCTTCACGTGTTTAAACCGAGTGAAACGAGAGGGAAGGGGACTGAAAGAGAAGAAAGAGAAGCGTGGATGCGAAATCGGAGAGTGCACGTGAGAAAATGTGGGAAACGAGAGGGGAATTGGGAGAATGATAGCTGGAGGAAAGGAGTAGCGGCGCGGCACGGAAGAGAGGAAAAGTGTAGGCGCGCGGAGGAGAAAAGAGAGAGGAGAGAAAAGAGAGAAGACAGAAGGAGACGTAGTTATTTATAGGGTCACAATAATGCGAGTTGATAAAACGCCAGCCGTGACAGACTCTGGGCCACGTGAATTATCGCGGGTGTATGCACGTGCGCGACGTAATATTACGCTTCGACTAGCACGTGCACACATTCCAAAGTGTGGCTGTTGGAAGATTAAGGCATTCGACTGCAATTAACCCCTTGGGTGCTGTGAAAGTAAACGCGCGGGTGATCAGCGAACGTGGCTCGGGCGTTGGACGCCCATAGGCGTTTAAACGACACGGTAAATGGATATGATTGAGTGATTTCCGCACGCGGCGTACGACAAGCGTTTGAATTTTTCGTGGTTTGGAAAATTCCACAATTTTCTCGCTTTAGGTTTAATTTGCAGTACGTAGCTGAACTATATGTTCAATACTTGATGGTCTAATTATTCTCGAGTAGGTACTTAGTCAGAATGTCCATTGCATGTTGATATGCACTCGAAATTTGATGATATCGTGGATAATTCTAGTTAAGTATTTTATGAAATACACAAATATGGAACGCTGCACTGACCTTTTTGCTAGATTTGAAGACGTTGCACTTGAAGGTGTTGCTGCTTCCGTCGCGGGCAATGTAGCTAAAAATTTTCAAATCGTGGCTATCGTGGGAGACGTAGAATATCCTGGAACAATCAAAAGTGCATCTAAATCCCTCGGACACTTGTGCAGCACCTCGATTCCCCAAACTTAGAATTTATCCCAAATTGGGATGAACCACCTCGAAATCTCAATCCCTCGAATTAAATATCCTAAGCCCTCAAAAATAGAAAACCTTCCCGAAATCTCGATTTCCCTCGTTCAGATCTACAAAAATTATTTCCTATTGAATAAATAAATTTCCTGCGAAATAAAACTGTTTTAATGTCAATCACGAGTCCAAGAAAAAATTAAAAACCGGCTATTCGGGCCGCCAACGTGCAATTAAATCTCAAAGTCCGCGAAAGCACGAGTACCAACGACATCATTCCAACTTAACGTCGTTATTCATCGCTCGTTCCAATAGCCCCGCGCATTTGTCACAATCAGCAGCACGTATAATCCGTTCTGCCAGTTTCGTTGGCCGCCGCGTCTGTGATTTGCAATCCCGCACACGCATCTTCGACGATGGATTCTGCGTTCCCGGAAGAAAAAGAATGGGGGAGACTGAGGTAAAGTGAACCTCGGAGTAAAATGAGCTTTCTTAATATATTCTTTAATAACAGAATATATTTACAAATTTTGGAGACGTAATAAATGTGGGTAAATTTGTAAATATATTCTGTTATTAAAGAATAAATTAAGAAAGCTCATTTTACCCCGAGGTTCACTTTATCCCGGTATCCCTGATGTATTTCCGTTCGTGCTTTGACGCCGACTCGTTGAACGCAGTCGGCTGTAAGGCCACGTTTCTAACGGAGACTGGTTGAACAAGTCGTCGAGAGAAACGAGTCATTAAATCCCACGCAATTAAACACTTTGGGATTTCTGGGGTGCTTTGCGTCATTTTTTGAAATGTGAACGACCCAAAGTATTGACACGAGACACACTTTGGGTGCAGCAAGATTTTCAAAAATACCCCTTTAATTTCTAGTAAGGTGGAAATTTTGTTAGTTAACTCGCAAAGTGGGGTCTGACATACATCAATTTTTGTTTCTATTTACACGGTAAAATTTTGGATTTTGACCGCCACGTGTTAACAGGTTGGATGGTGCAGGATTTTGAAAACTGCCCCTTGAATCCTTAACTGGCGATATGGAAACTTTGTTACCGAATTAGCAAATCAGGATCTGCAGCACTTTAGATCGCACAAAATTTTGAAAAATGCCCCTTCAATTTTTAACTAGCTAGGTGGAACCTTAGTTACTTAATTCGCAAAGTGGGGTCAGACATACCCCAACTTTTATTTCTATTCGCACAGTAAAATTTTGATCTTTGGCCGCCGCGTATCAACACTTTGTGTGGCGCCAAAATTTTGCAAAATGCCCCTTCAAGTCGATCAGATCTACCCTAGAGATAAAAATATGAACAACAAAATGTGCGCAACTAGGGGAAGTCGAGGGAAATTGAGATTCTAGAGTCGACGGTTCTTCGATCTCAATTTTACGAAGCATTGAATTTACAGAATGATTGAAAATGGAGATTGGAGGCAGCCCTAGTAACTTGTTCCCGCAAAAAACCTCGGGAACGATCGTCCCCCCTGAGCGAGGTGCGCAGGCTCGATCATCTTACCTGTATATGGGATGGTGCATCAGGTATATCTTATTCTCGTCCATCCACTGGTGCTGCTTCTTCTGCGAGGACAAATAACGAGTCGTTAATCCTCGATGCATAGGTTGCTCTCGTGCGACAGGATAATGGCTAGGTGTGTTCGAGTTGCAGACGGTAAAGGAAGTGTTTGTTAAGGCTTGAACGGCGGAGAGTTCGACCTATATTACTTCATAATTTTATTCATAACTTCTGAATTAGGTTCCTAAAAAAATCCTCATCTTTTTCAAGAAGTAATACTAATAACAAAATCACCCAAGTAGTTTGGTACTTGGAATGGGTCCAAATGCACCCTGCATCCGCTAGGCGGTGGTTAACGCGTTCCGGGCCACGTGAGTAGGGAATTCAATCCCGGGATCCCGCGATCCCGGCTGTTTTTTCGATTCCGAAAATCCCAGGATTTGATATAACTAATCCCGCGAATTTTGGGATTTTTTAAAAATGTGAATTACTTTATGAACACCTAAAAAATATAAAAATAAACAGAATAAATAAACATAGTCATTTTATAATAATAAGAACAATAATAATATTAAGTCACGTGTAACTAACTAAACTATATTTATTTTAACAATGATACTCTCACTTTCCGTTATTTCGAAATCGCGCGAATTGCAAATTGTAACTTGTCTGATCACGTAAAGTCGAAACATTGTAGATATGTACTTTAGATGCTTTGCTCTTCCTTCGTTCGCATTTCTAAAAATCTTCATAATGGTTTACTGATATTATCTACTTATTGAGACTTTATTATTATTCATTGTTCTACTGTTTTTATCGTTAAAAATGATTTTAGCTTATGTTTCAGACTAATGATAGAAAGTTAGTGTGTTTACTTTAAATAAAAATTTGGAATTTTAGCACATAATAAATCATTTTAATTACTGAATTTTTCTATTACCCAATCCCGAGATTAGCCCCGGCATCCCGAGATAGACTTTAAGAAATCACGCGATCCCGAGATAGTAAATAATGACCGGGATTGAATTCCCTACACGTGAGCCACCGGTGGCCCACGATATTTATCGTCAACGAAACGTTCATTAAAAAAAAAGGTATGTATACATATTATAGAAATATACATAGTATAGAAATTATGAAGAATATAAGAGGATTATTATTTTTCTGTAACTGAACATCGCAATCTACTTTACTCAAAACTTTTTACACATTTACCAAACATCTGAATTTCCAACGTGGCACGAAACTTGTTAAAAATTGGATGGTTTTAATCCCGATTCGATCGTGATGTTTTTTTTGCACAGAGCATGAATTAGGGGTGGTTAAATGTTTGCACGGCATGCTTTTGAAAAATACTGTTTGTGAAGGAGGAGTTCATTCAATGTTGACGCGGCTGCATTCAGTTTATTTATGGCTAAATAGTTTTATTAGTATTGTGTGCATTACGAGTGACACGTGATTCGTTCTGTACGAGCGAGTACACGATGTGGCGGTTATCCAAGATCATTTTATACTGCGGATCATTTAACTTGTGAAAAATATTCAGTGGAGCACGAGCCAAAGAATCGTTGTGCACGTGGTGTGTCGAGTAATTTTGAATGATTGGTGACTCTCGTGAATCACTGGAGTAACTTCAAGTAAGTACTTGACAATAGGCACTCAAGTATTCTAGTGATTGGAATTCGATATTTGAGTGCTGGTATTCGGTATTCTCTACTAGAATACTAGTATTAAATATCCTACTACTCAGTATTCAATACACAGAACCTGAATATTCATAATTAGAGTACTCATTGTTTGACACTCAGTCGCCTGGCCTAAGATATTCAAGTATTCCAAAGTGGATACTCAAAGAGTAAATATTCTGTGTTCAAACACCGAGTATGTACTTCGTATTCAAGTACTCAATACCCCATACTATATTACTAATCAGTACTCAACTGCTATTCAAAGATAACAGGACATTCAGTATTCAAAATCAAATACTTGGAACTCAATCTTCAATACTAAACACCCACTTAAAAATCATGATCCATCCTCATTCTGTACACCCCTTGCAATTCATCCAGCTACGAAATAAAACATTAAAAAAAAAAACCCAGCCACTGTTACTAATTTGTACGCGGTACCCGGCCAACGATAAAATTCAAAAGCCATCGGAGCTCGCGGAAATTCCAATAAAATTCTGACTCCTGATTCAAACGCGACTCCGACTTACCTTCTTCTTTCGAAGGGTGACTTTCAGCCCGTCCACCGACACCTCTAGCGTCACTTTCTTCTTTTTGATCCCTTTGGCCTTGAACTCGTACTGCGGACAGAAATAAGAGACGTTAACGACGCCGACTGCCCGCCAGCCAGCTATCCATGCTTAATTAGAGATTACGCGAACTCACGCGGATTCTTCGCATCGCCGCCACGATCTCCACTCGGCTGGTCGGTCGAGGAACCTCCATAGAGCCGATGAACTACAGGGAAAAAGAGAATTATGAAGCGGCTCTTCGTATGCACCGAGCGTGAGTCATTCCGCCGTGTTACTGGTCGCCGAGTAATTTCCCTAATTGCTTTAGCGGCTTATTACTCTGATTCGCGATCATACGTGCGCTGGAACTCGATTATCGTGGAAATTATTTTTGAACGCAGGCCGTGGAGGCTGACTGTCTATAGCCCGTGTGCTAGGAATAGCTTCATTTTTCTTTTCCGCGGGCAGTTCGAGCGAGCTCCAATAGGGGTTTATGAGAGCACTTTGGAAAAGAAAATATTCTCTACAGAACGTGTACAGTTCTGGTTGAAAGAAAGTTCAAGCTTTGAATGATAGCAGAAACGAGGTATTAAAAAGAATCGTATTTCTGAATTTATATTGCATAGAGTGGAGGATTGCCAGAATAGGCTGGTGATATATTAGTATAATAGTTGAAGCCTAAAATCATGTATAAAAATATGAGTTTTGAACTTTATTTTCACCGCCGATATATGTCTATTTGGAAATAACGTAATTTCGATGTAAACAGATTCGAAGAGTTCTTACAAGGTCTTCTGTTATAGCTTTCATTCGAAATGATCGATGGGTATTGAGATTATGGAAAACGGAAATTGTAGGAATTTTGAAGATCGACTTTTATGAAACATATTCTTTTAACGTTATATGATGTTCTTGCATTAATTCAGTTGACTTGTAGGTACTTGTCGCGTGGTTGTTTTGGCCAAAATGTGGCACATAATTTTGTAGAATATTCGAAAGATGAGATTCTTGAAAATGATTCAAGACGCAGAGGTCTAAACACATTTCTTTTTATTAAATATAGAGGTATTGTTTAAGTAACTACTAGTTTGAGCCGTAAATGTTATTTCAGTCGAGTGGATTAATTATAATAAATGACTTGTTAATGCACTGAATTCATTTCGATAATGTGAAGTATTGTTTTCAAGGACAGCCGCTAGAAATCGATGAAATTGATTATCGAAGGTTATTCAATAGAATGAAGTAATAATTAATTTTTGACGTTGGAAGAGGAAAAATGATGTTGATGATTTTTATTCGCGGTTAAATGCGCCAATAGAGGCTTATAAAACTGATATTTGTGAGAGTAAGATGAAATTTTATGAAAGAATTATGATTTTTATAAGAAGCCTGCAAATCATACGGAATTAATGAATACTAAACGTTCAAAACTTCATACCTAATGTGTTGGAATAATATAATTAATAACTTTTAATATACACGCGGGGCACTTGTTATGACATATCAACATTCAGAGGATGTTTAAACATCGGTAATAAACATATTCCAAGTAAACACATATCGAAAGACTCGTGAACGTTGAAAATTGCCTATTTCCACTTCTATTTTTATAAACATGCTTCCATGTAAAACCGAAGAAATATTGAAACATTACTACTGACACTTTTCAATGTATATAGGCATGTTTAATCATTCACAAAATGTTTAAACATTCAGAAAAACAAATACAAATCATTTGTATCTCGATTTCTATTAATTATTGTTAGCAACAATTTACTCCGAGTAAAAAGAAAGATGTTCCGAAGATCCTATACCACACCAGTATCAGCTAGGACGATTATTTTATGGGAAATATCAATTTTTCACGAAATTATTATTCGGCATTGGAATTCTTTCTATTTTACGTACGTGGTCTCTCTGATCTGTTTGATCAGTCTGATCTATCTGGTCTACCTGGCCTTTCTGGTCTTTCTGGTCTATTTGGTCTATCTGGTCTATCTGGTCTTTCTGGTCTCTCTGGTCTATGTGGTCTATCTGGTATATCTCGTCTATCCGGTCTATTTGGTCTAATTGGTCTCTCTGGTCTTTCTGGTCTCTCTGGTCTTACTGGCCTTTCTGGCCTTACTGGCCTTTCTGGTCTTTCTGGTCTTTCTGGCCTTTCTGGTCTTTCTGGCCTTTCTGGTCTTTCTGGTCTAAGTGGTCTCCCTGAGCTATCGAAGAAAGACATTAAAAGAAGACATTGAAAGAAGAGATCCAAAGAAGACATTGAAAGGAGAGATCCAAAGAAGACATTGAAAGGAGAGATCCAAAGAAGACATTGAAAGAAAAAATCCAAAGTAGACAAGAAAGAAGAGCCCCAAAGAAGACATTTGGAGAAGATTCAGCGTTTAGTTGTAGGAAAAGAAGTAAATTTCAATTCAATTTTCGTAGATTATGAGAAAAATTGCAACTTAGAATGTGAACTTCTGTGTGAAATTAAAACGTATTTAAAGAGTTGTTCGATCTTCCTTACCCTTCGATATAACGTTAAGATAGAAGGATAGGTGGAACTTAGAATATTTCAGTAAAGTGTTAAAACAGATAGGACTTTAAAAAATATTCGAAGTCCTCTCTGGTTCAGTACCCTGCTAAAATATTCCAAGGTGAGGTGTTCCAAGTTTTATCCGGTCTTAATATAAAGTATCAAAATTAGTGGAACTTAGAAAATTTTCTTGGAATGTAAGATCAGATAGGAATGTTTCAGTAAGGTAGATGCATAGATGGAGCTTAGAATATTTCAATGAGATGTTAGAAAATTTCAAAGTCCCATCTGTTCCAACACCTCACTGAAATATTCCAAGTTCCACCTACCCTTCTATCTTACTGAAATATTCCAAGTTGTATATCTCAGCGACATTTTCAAAGTTTCTCACATTCTGATATCTCCGTGTCAAACAACATAAAACTTGGAATACCTCGCCACGCCATTGGAGCTTCGAATATTTCAGATAAGTGTCAGAACAGATGGAACTTAGAAATTTATCCAAGTTCCACCTGTCCCAGCACTTCCATATTCCAAATTCCATCTACTTCAGCAATAAAGAATCGCATTTATTTCCCAACTAGCTGAACCATTACCCGGTTTCACCCGGCAATTGTTTATGATGTTTGAAAAGTAAAAAAGCCTAAAGCAAAAAAATAAATAACCTATAATCAAATCTAGGACGCATGTAATGAATATTCAAAATTTCAATGAAATCCATTCAGTCGTTTAAGCGTGAAGGAAGGACAAACGAACAGACAACGTTTCACTTTTATATATTAGTAAGAATATAAAACTACAAAATCCCTAAAACATTTCACTAACAATAAAATAGGAAACTAGCATTAACAAATAGACTTTCGCCGCCGATAAATAAATACCCTCGCGCAGGATTTCACATTGCGTTCTTTATTTGAATAATAGCTAGACTATATAGACAAGGTAGAACTCTCGTCGGGTCTTGCATCGTTTTAGAGCCACGCAACAATATCGATCGCGCGAATCGCTCGAGAAATCCGATCGCATTACACCTTTGTCAGTTCCTCGACTACATGGTACATAGTACATCGCGTCGATTGCGTGGGAGATCGACCACGTGTGCAACGACTCGGTCGAACACGTGGCCAGGTCATCGTTTCAATGGGGAAATTCTAAATACGGCTCCTATAGCCGTGGCGGTGCTCAGTATTCGCGTACGATCGATTTATATCCCTTAGATCTCGCTTATCCCCCGATCCCACGATTGTTTCTCTTCTCTTAATTCCCCGCGGCCCTTTAGAGGCCCTTATTCTTCTCCCCGAAGTAATCTTTGAAACGCTCAAACTCGATCGGGGTTGAGAAGTTTACAAAGTCGAATAGTTTAATTTACACTTTAATATTAATGGTCGAAAGAAAGCTTAAACTGATTTTGTTACAAGGCTACATAACTAAACAATTTAATACTGGGCTTCGAGTATTATGTTAACTTGGGTCTTTTTAGACCCAAGCGAAACACCAGCGAGTGTAATATTGAATAGTAAAAGAGGAATCCTCAGAAATCGAGAACACAAATTACCGTGTTAAAAATAAAGCTGTTTAAAATTCTTGTAACAGGACAGTCACTTGCGGGTCAAAATTGACCCAGGTACACTGCGCGTGGTCACTTGAACTGCAAACTGTACGAGTGTTCAATCTGTATCTATGAGATATCAATTTTAAAAGATAGAATCTTTCCCTAATTTTGTTATTATTAAATTTAAATTTTCCTTTAACCACTATTGTAGCTCGAAGCAACGTGATCCGGAGAAGACATTCACTGATTAACTTCTCCGAAATGAGATCCAAGGAAGAGGTAAAGAATTCCTTATTTAATGAATCGCCATTAAGAATTCCTCCGCATCTCCATTTTGAAATGGACGCCACAGAGTAGCACCGAAATACAAGGTGCGCGGTCGAGGCGTGACCAAGTTGCTCGAAAGAAAAGCGACGCCGACGTCCGCCGCCCCTGCCAAGACGATCATCCGCGGCTAAAATTATTGTGACTTTACTGGGGCGAAAAATTTCTTCCGCGAACTGGGCCGCGCTGAGAAAATGTATTTTGATACGCGGGATCGGCGGTATCGTCGCTCGCCACACAAAACCGGGTCAATTTGCACCAGTTTTTGCTTAACTTCTATGTTCCTCGCATTTTCTGCAATTACGATACACGCCTACTTTTATTTTTCGGAATTTTTACATTCAACTCGTGTACAGTGGAGTCTCGGTAAACCATGGTTTCGTTACTCCTGGAGGACATCCTATGCACCAAACATTTCTGCCTTTGATTGCTTGTTGGTATAAGCCCTTTAACCCTTTCACCGCTGAGATTGAAACGCTAAACGTACACCGCGTGCGGAATTGACCCAGGTGTATTTGTTAAGCACACTGGCTGACCGCCTATAGGCGTTCCCCGCACAGATTGAACGTACACACGGGTTCGCCGCAGTGGGAGGGTTAAGCAAATGAGAATTTCAGAGTACAAGATTCAATGTGGTAGGGAAGTTTATTTTCCGATGTGGGTGGAGGGAATTGTGTTTCGGGTCAAAGTGGACCCTGCGTTCGCAATTTCAATATCAATTTGAAGATTCTAAAGAGTATTGCTTAATATTCACTTGCGATCAACAGAACAAAATTATTGATCTACCAAATTAGCATGAACTTCGTTAAAATTACATTGAATCGGATCTGAACGCGAATAGAAGCTAGTTAGAATCGAAGCTGCTGCTGGTATCGAATTAGAACCGAACTGGTATTGATCTGAAACGGACTCGAGCAACTGCCGCAAATGCACCTCAGACTCCCGAAATAAATAGATGAGGAGAAGGTAAAATAACAAAAGGTTTGAAACGTTCATAAAGTTAATCGTGCAAATAAACGTCTATGGGTAAACTTTTCCTCTGGGAAACCTTTTTTCTCACCGGAAATTTATATGGATCGAAAGCACGTATCAAATAACATGCAAGAATAACAATTCTGAGTTTAGGAATCTATTCGGTGAAAAGTTATCAAATAAAAGGGACTGTGAAATTTTGACGTATATTCTAACCTCTAATGTGACCAACTATTATGCTTCAATTTGAATGGATACTTTTTTTTAACCAGTACTGTACAACGTGGGGCACGGGTCTGGCACGGTCGCATTGGTGAGTATAATCGCAGACCCTCAGATACTAAAAACGCACCCTCTTCTTACTTTTCCTGGGAAAGAAAATTATTTTAGGTTATGCCCAAACTCACATCGGTTAGCTACTATGCTATGCGCGCCCCCCGCCCTTATCTACCTCCAACCAATACTAATACCCTGAACAAAGTAGAAAGTGGAATGCGTTGTTTCGGAATAAGTCTACGGAAATACTTTTCAACGAAATTATATCCAAAATACATAATAGAACATACAACCTATAAATAAAATACAAACTGAATACTAAACACATACTCTCCTTACACCCACTTTTTTCGAAACACCCTAAGTATTTTATGCTGTCGAAATCCCTCGATGTAACCGTTTCGAGAAACAAAGAAACTACACACTTCTACCCTACCAACCTCCAACAACGAATAATATGCGGCAACCACTGTAACTGTCGCAATAAAGGTTAGAAAATGTGTCAAAATTTCGCAACTTCGTCGCCCCATAACTTTTCAGCGAACAGATTCCTAAACTCAAAATTGTTATTTCTGCATGTTATTTGATATTCGCTTTCGATCCATATAAATTTCCGGCGAGAAAAAAAGGTTTCCCAGAGGTAAAGTTCGCAATCAACTTTATTATAAAAAGAAAAGACGGTTACCTTATATTCTTCATAATATCAACTATTTTTTCTTCTATATTTCTTTCATCAATGAATTTATGTTTTTAAATGAAAAATGTTTCGCTCATAAATATCGTGGGCCACCGGTGATCCACGTGTCACAGTTCTGCCTAGTAAAATTCAAGCTGGGATCCAGTTTAAGTGGGCGATGCCCGCTGCGAGTAAAGTTCAAAGGAAATCGAAGAAATAATCGGCGTTTCAGTAGCTAGAGGCGCCAGACAGAGGAATAATCCTCTCGTGCGCGAGCAAAGCTGAACGTCCTCGGGGAATGCGCGCGCACCGCCAATGAGCCGGCGAGCGTTGCGCCTCGCGGAGTGACCGCTTTACGGAGACGCTTTACGAGCTTGGACGGCGCCCGTACAAAAAGCTTTAACCTTTCCGAGAAACGTACACCGCTGAAATAAACACGTGCCACCATGACGTCACGCCCCCCCCCCCTGCTGGCGTCGCGACCAAAAATATCTGCCGTCGTTGTCGCGATTGTTGCATCCAACACCTCGGCGCGGCTCCTTCCTCGTCATTGCTGTCGGCGGCGATAATGTACAGGCGGTTCAAGAAACTCGACAACTATAGAAGGCTATAGAATGAACTATAAAAAGTGGCAACTGATTGTGACTTAAATAGATATCGATTTTAAGGGGAATTCAGACGGGGAGATATCTCTGGGTTGTTGTTTGCTGTTGGTGGCAATGTGTAAGGGAATTTCAATGGAATATAAGTACTAACTTTGTTATGGTGGATGGATATTTTTACGGAATGGGAATCTTTTGTTCGCTGAATCTTGGGTAGCATTGACCCTGAGTTAGCCTGAGTCGTGGAGTATTCTGTTAGAAGTATACGAGTATAGGTGTACCGCGCAATAGCGAGGCGAAACGGACTTCTTTAAGAGGGTTTTCGTTATAAGCTACTTAATAGCGATGCTTCGAGACTATGTAGATCATCTCTCAGACCTCGAAACTCGAAAGTGGGCACAGTTAAGGGGGCATTCTGGTAATCACTCCGCAAAATTCGGCAACATTCAGGTTTTTTTCTCGATGAATACAGTGAATAACAATGCCAAACTTTCTTTTTATTTATTAAGCTGCTTATAATGTATACGGAATGATTTTTTAAATGCACTTTTAATCGTGTTTTTTCAATATTACCTGGAGTTAAAAATCGCAACTTTGAAGAGAAGTACCTCCCTGGAGGGAGTGATTTAAGGTCACAGACTCGTCTGAAACAAAAAATCCAAACTGATTTATAATCACTATGAGTACCGCTATCGCAGGTGCTAGAGTTAGCCACGTAAGTCAAAATTTAACAAAATTGCGCGCATTCAAACTTCAAGTCTCGAAATTTTCCATTTTCACTTGAAGCTTGAATGCACGCAATTTTGTTAAATTTTGAATTGCGTGGATAATTCTGGCGCCTGCGATAGCGGTGCTCATAACGATTAAGAATCAGTTTAGTTTTTTTGTTTCAGATGAGTCTGTGCGCTGAAATCACTGCCGCCGTCTTTTCAAAGTCGCGATTTTTAACTCCAGATAACACTAAAAAAACACAATTAAAAGTGTATTTAAAAAATTGTTCCGTATACATTATAAGTAGTTTAATAAATGAAAGGAAAGTTTGACATTGTTATTCACTGTATTCACTGAGAAAAAAAACCTGAATGTTGCCAATTTTGCGGCGTAATTACCAGAATGACCCCTTAACTTAACAGAAGACCTCGTTATTTCTTGTGTGCCCAGATTCAGTAATTAGAGGGTGTTTCAAATGACTGGGACTCAATACCTGTTTGAACAGAAATCAACTAAAAAAGATTTTCTTAATTCTAGCTTGATAACAGTAACGAAAATATTACAGCAGAAGTTGTGTATTTTCTTTATCATCGGTTCACTAGTTTTTCAAGTAGTTTTTCAATCACGAACCACATTCTATAAACAGAACTGCCTTATTTCAGCGGCGCAACGGTACATTTTTCAGTTTCCTAGAAACCCTCGCGATTTTACGCGCCATTCGACTCATTCGAGCCGCTCGAATTGTGCAGTAAATTGTCCTGTCGTTGGTCAGACGCTCGAAGAAAGTGATTCCTATGAATTATTTTTTAGTATCTACGATAGGAAATGACTTGACAACGAAGAATTGAACACACTTGAGAACCTAGTCGCATTAACTATTTTGACCCACACTAAATATAAACCTACACGTGTTACTTATTATTACTAATACATAATACTTCTCGAAGAAGCTAAGAATTTCAGATACAATTAGAACTAAGAATTTTATTATAACAAAGTGAGATTCTGCTTAAAAAAATACACCCTGCATTCTTCGTGAGCTCAAGATTTGCGACTTAAGAAAATAAACAAGCTAACTTGGTAATTAGTTAATTTCATATATTATATAAACGTAGCAATATACTCCAAAAGGTTATAATATCTAATGTAAAAGTATCTAGAGTAAAAAGAATAGCGAAAGAGTAAGAAAATATGAAGTCATTTTTAATTTCGATTTAGAAAATAGATTTTAAGCTCCCCGTGGTTCCAATCACTCTTCGCCTGGGCTTGCAAGCAAAGTATCGTTATCACCGTAAATCATCGGAATGATTAACAGCGCCAGCCTTGGTAGCAGTTGGGCAACACTTGATGAATAACCAAACGACCAGGCGTCGAAACGTACGGTTTCCATTGTTTCGTACATCACGATCTACGAGCGTAAGCCAGAGATCCGTTCGACAGCGATGTTATGGCTTCCATCCCGTTCCCAGCGGCCCCCAGTAACCGTGAAGTCGTATTTTCAAAGCTGATCCCCTCGCTGGCCGACTCTTCACCACTGTAACTCCATTCGAGAACCACAGAGGTCCTGGAGACCCGGTCTCTCACAAGTTACGCTCTTCCGATACGGTAAACTCGGTTTAACAGCCTGCGGAATGAATTTTCCCGGAAGTGACTGAAAATGGGTAGGATCGTTCGCGCGTGACTGATCCGCTCTTTGTTCTCCCAAGAGAAGGAGCGATCAGCTGGCGTGAATAATAGAGATGGAATGGGAGTCGAGTCTTGATCAGTTTTCTCACCTGAGGCTTGTAATTACCGATTTCACGAGTAATTGCCGGGATTCAAGCTGATAAATGATAATGTAAGGACCTGGATACTGAAGATGTTGAGATGAAAGGTTCGTTGATAGGTTAGTTGTTGGGAGGATGTTGCAAGTGGTTTGTAGAAGAAGAAGGTACGTAGATATAGAAAAAATTTATGAAGGATTCCGAAAGCTTTGGTGGATTGAATTAGGAATCGAAAGTTTGAAGATTGGACATAAGTAGGTGTGGATGAGGCACAGTTCAGAGGAAAGGTTTCAGAAATGGTGGATGGGATCCGGACACTTATAAATGCGCAGGAGCTGGGATCTAGATCTGCAATTCGATGGTTTGAGATCTGGGGTAGGATGGCGTGTAGAGTTCAGTGATCTAAGACCTTGGGTCCAAGAACCCAGGTTTGACACTTGATGCCCAAGACCCAAAAACTTGATAGTTGATATCCAAGGCCCGAGGTTTCATTTTAGAGTCCAAGGCTTGACACCTGGAGTCTACGGTCCACGATTGATACCTGGGTTCAAGTACTGGGCTCTATATAATTACTAGTCGTTTGTATCGCATTCTACGAGTCTAATGTGGTCTATATCCTCTCCGAGGAATCTGAAATGATCTGTATCTAGCCCCACGTGTAGGGAAATCAATCACGGTCATTACTTACTATCCCGGGATTGTGGGATTTCTTAAAGTCTATCTCGGGATTCCGAGACTAATCTCGGGATTGGGTAATTGAAAAATTCGATAATTAAAATGATTTATTACGTGCTAAAACTTTAAATCTTTATTTAACGTAAACAAACTAACTTTCTATCATTAGTCTGAAACATAAGCTAAAATCATTTTTAACGATAAAAACAGTAGAACAATGAATAATAATAATAAAGTCTCAATAAGTAGATAATATCAGTAAACCATTATGAAGATTTTTGGAATTACGAACGAAGAGAGAACAAAGCACCTAAAGTATATATATAGGGTAAGGTGGGGTAAAGCCGACAGTGTGGGTAAACCCGACCTCCCTCTGTTATCGAAAATCGGAAGCACTATGCAAACTAATATTAGTGTTGTCGTGTAGAGCATCGAAAATAATCGAAATGGTGGCATGACAGCATTTTATTAGTCTACATTGAGATGCTCAAACGACAACAAGTGTGTTTTTACAATTTTTAATTTAATTTTTGTGCATAATTGACTACAGAATATTTCTTTTTGTTAAAGTGATCGCATAAAAAAGGTAAGCCGTTTTAGATTCTTTGATTAAAGTCCTACAAAGTGCATAGATAAATTTGGTTCAATTTTTTTCATAATTTTTTTTTTAATTGCGTCGTAATGAAAAATGACGCGGTGGGGCAAATCCGACCTCTAAATAGTGGGGTAAATCCGACCGCTTTTTTTAATGCTGTTTTTGCTATGAAATTGGTTATTAATCAAATTAAAATGAATTTTTGTTATTTTTTTTAGCACAATGGTTCGTAATTATAAACGAAAGACACAAAAACGTAATGAAAATAGTATTCGTCAAGCAGTTGCTGCGATGCAAATATTACCATTCAGTAACATAACATTCCATAAACATTACGATTTTTTGAAATAAATTTATTCAGTTTTATAAAATAAAAACACCCTCTTTTGATTTATCATTGAAAAACCATTCAATTTAGGTAATATCTGTACTAAATCAACCAAAAACATAGGAGGTCGGGTTTACCCCACCATTATTGAAAATAGCAAAAATGAACTTTTTCGTACAACGCTTGTATCTCAAAACTTTTCAAAGGTATAAATAATATGCTATGCATAGAAAGTTACGCAGAAGCCTAACCTTTAATTTGGTATACATAACGACTTGATCCGATGTAAAATAAGCATTTTATAGCCAAAACCATTTACTAGGTCGGATTTGCCCCACCTTACCCTACAATGTTTCGACTTTACGTGATCAAAAAAGTTTCGATTTGCAATTCTCGCGATTTCGAAATAACCGAAAGTGAAAATATCATTGTTAAAATAAATATAGCTTACTTAGTTACACGTGACTTAATATTATTATTTACATAAATCATTATTATTATTGTCCTTGTTATTACGAAACGACTATGTTTATTTATTCTGTTTATTTTTATATTTTGTAGGTGTTCATAAAGTAATTCACATTTTTAAAAAATCCCGAAATTCTCGGGATTAGTTATATCAAATCCCGGGATTTTTGGAATCCAAAAAACAGCCGGGATCGTGGGATCCCGGGATCCTGTATTCCAGGATTGAATTCCCTACCCACGTGCTGCAGCGGAGATCTGTATCAGATCCTACAGGTCCAAGGTAGTCTATATCTGGTTCCACACGTCAGAGTGATCTTGATCACATCCCACGAATGTAAGTAATCGTTCCTATGGGGTCCACGTGTTTAGGATTATCTATATCGGGTTACACTGACTAGAATTGATCAGAAACGTACAGCCACAATCTCAACTTCCCGAATATAAATCATGTTCCAGTGATCGAGATTTGTAGATTCAATAATTCTATCTGCCCATTTTAAACGAATTTTATTAACCAGACTCTACCCAACCCAGGAAACTAAAGGTAACAACAACTGCTTTCATTTTTTATCCATGAAGCTTAGACACTTCTAGCAATCTGTATGTCCTACAACTAAAGACGTTAGCTTCTCTGACTCCTCTTCGTTTTAAAAAACATTAGCTTCTTTGAAAAATCTCCTTAAAACAGCTCCTTTCAAAATCTCTAGACTTAAAATAAAATCTCTCTATGTACATGCCTCCTTCCCTGCGTTCAAAAATAATTTCATCGCAATTCAACGATGTCGTCTTTCCAGAGCACGATCTTTACGAGCAATAACTGCTCCGAAGGCTTGAAAAGACCATCTTACAGGTCTGGTAAGCACCAGCCGCAGCAATCGGGGCGCGAAAAATCGGGAAACGTTTAGCGGGAATTACCTTGGCGTGGAAGACAATCCCCCGATGGAACGCCTCCTCGCTGTGCAGCGGTATCCTCGTGTCGTACTCGTCATTATGCACGAGATTGTATTGCTTCTTAGAGGGCATGCTTGGCCCAACTTCATCCGATTATGCTCGTCCAGTCCCGCTGAAACATCAGACGACGGAGTATTTAGCCCTGGAGGTTAAATGCTTCCCGTGAAGCTACCAGCTGAAAACAAGCGCAGGCACCTAACCGTGGCCAGATCGCTCGTTTCTCCCCCACTGCTTATGCTTGATAGCAAAAATTCAACCGAGCAGAGGGGAACATCGCGAGGTGTTTTGTTGCTCCTACGAGACTCGCAGACCTTTAGAGCGTTGTAAAAAAGATCGTTTCGAGACGCCTGTTTCTAACAGTGCTAGGCGATTACGAGCTTCCCTTGTTTCCGTCGTCTGGCTTTATCGATTCCTTGCTCTATTATAATGGTTGGGTGACGCAGACTGAGTTTGAACAGAGTGGGTGAGGGATGGAGGATTGTTTAACCCCCTTCACGGTGAAGGAGGCTGTAAGGAGGTTACGGGTGACTCAAGAGCGCTTACCAACCATGTTTTTTAAAATTCTAAAGAACATCAAGGGAGATACAGTAGCGGGCAAAAAAGTTACCACTTTTTCGAACCACCCTACTTCTATTACTTTTCAATATCAACTCAAAACTGCGGTATGTGCCTACTATACATATTCTGAAAGAGAATTAAAAGCTGTATAAAGCCCAGTTACAGTTGAAGTTATTTACCTAACAAACAAAAACCCTACATAACATTAAACAAGACAACACACTTTTAAAGTTGATGGAAAGTTGTCACTTTTGAACATTAATAAAAAAATCTAATATTCTGTGGCGGCACCTTTTGCTTTTGAACAACCTAAAATGTGTTACCCTCATTCAAGTTCGTATAACACTTTTGTTTGTCAGTTAACTGAATTCAACTTTAACTGGGTTTTATACAGCTTTAAATTCTCCATCAGAATATGCATATTAAAAATATACCGAAGTCTCAAATGTATGCTAAAAAATAACAGAAATAGAACAAATCGAAAAAGTGGTAACTTTTTTGTCCGCTAGTGTATGTATTCTGGATATTCGGGGCCCTATAGTGGGTGCTGAAAACAGATTAGATAGTTTTTCCCCCAAGATTGTTTCAGAGATCACTTAAGTTGGCAAACTATTGAAAGTAGGTCCGGATCCCTCCAAACATTCCGAATAAGTATTCATTAATCGAATAAGTAAAAATTTAGTGTTCAGAAAAATTTAAAAACACTCGTTTTTCACAACATGTCTATTTAAACACTGATAATCCTACGGACCTCGACGGATTTCGATCTACTCTCAGTAGTTCAATTTCCTGTCACTAGTTGGCGTATCGAAATTCTTGGTTTGCCAATATATGAATTTTGGGCCTCTGGGGCCCAGTAGTAGCAGTCGAAAAACACATTAGGTAGATTTTAGCCACAAAGTTATTACCTTATAGACCCCTCCAGTGGGCCTTGAGAAGTTTTAACTACATCTATTCCACGTGAATATGCGATTCGGGCCTATGAGGCCCCATAGTAGCAGTTGAGAAAATCATCTGGTAGATTTTAGCCACAAAGTTATTATCTTAAAGACCCCTCCAGTGGGCCTGAAGAAGTTAACTACATCTATTCCACGTGAATATGCGTTTCGGGCCCCTGGGGCCCCATAGTAGCAGTGGAGAAAAACATCTGGTAGATGTTACCCACAAAGTTATTACCTTATAGACCCCTCAAGTGGGCCCCAAGAAGTTTTAACTACATCTATTCCACGTGAATATGCGTTTCGGGCCTCTGAGGCCCGATACTAGCAGTTGAAAAAATCATCTAATAGATTTTAGCCACAAAGTTATTACCTTATAGACCCCTCCAGTGGGCCTCAAAAAGTTAACTACATCTATTCCACGTGCACGTAAGTTTTGGGTCCCCAGGGCCCTACCATAGCTACCAGAAAACACACAAAGTGACTTTCACCCCTAAAGCCATCGTTCCACCGACCCCTCCAGTGGGCCTTAAGAAGTTAACTATTTCTGTTCCACCAACAACACGAGATCCCTATTTAAGGCCAACTCGAGGAGAACCTGACGAAGGCTGAAACCCAGCGAGGCAGTCGTCCACGAAGCACGTGCTGCAAGTGGTGGCGCGTTCAAGGTCGGCCGCGACCTATACGGCCCGTGGCTGACGCACGCCTGACGTTTCTTCTGATCGGGACGGCTGCTCGCGAAGGTGCACGCCGGCGAACAAAAAGGCAGGGGATAAGAGAGGCCGAAGATAGCATCATCGAGGCCGGGAATAAGTGCTGATTTCCTGCGGCCGTTTGGTCCACCGTCTCTCCCCTGATTGGAAGCCTTCTCATTCATGGAAGCGAGGGGCCAGGTGGCTGGAAACTTGCTCCACGTCCTAATGCAGTTACCCTCTGCGCGATCGTCGGAAATCTCGATGGCGAAATTAAAGAAACGTGGGCATTTGATCGCGGAATAGTCGTTCATTGGGATCTCTGAAATTACTTTTATCGAGTTACTTTATTGACCGGTAAGACTGTCGGTGTATCCCCAATGGGGTTGGCTGTTTGGCAATCTCAGTGGCTGCTTGTGAACATTCGATGGTGGATTCGCTGAGAACTATTTCAAGATAGTTAAGACTTGTGATTTCTGTAGATTTTAAGTGAGTAGTTGTTGAGTTAAAAACTTAAAATTTGGAATAGATATTTTACGTTGAATTTCGTGCTAGAATTTGACATTATATTTCGTTTACTAGATGATGTGTTATCTTAGTTTTCACGATACATAAGACTGAGTGCAAGAATTTTCGTGTACGAGTCCCTCGTGCTTTGACAATCGTTCTACTTGAGGAATATAGAAATTGTCAATAGACTACAAATATGGATCTGTTAGATTACAACTGCAAGATTTGCTCCACCAAATTTGGTTTAACCTATACAAAGAATTTCCATGTTCACTTAAGAGTTCACGTGTCTTAAAATTTTCTCTAAAATTTGGAATTTGGTAATATTAACAACAACCGTGCCTGCACAATTATACCACGTAACATTGACATCATACTGAATAATGAAACGAATTCAACCTACATAAATTATCTACTGTCTATCCCCTATCTAATTTATCACACCGCAGAATAATCTGAATTCTGACTAATGATGAGAATCCCCCAGCAATTTCTTTGTCACTCGTGGCCACCCAAATTCTCCACAAGCAATTTTTCTAGCAGGCCGCACATTGTACGTTCCCTTTCCCTCCCGCAGCAAAAGGATCCTCTGGACAAAGCTCCGCGAGATTAATCTCCGTCCCCCTGCAGCAGTGTGAAAAAGAAGAAAAGCGTCTTGAATCGAGGAGCACAATCTCCTTTTGTTGAATCTACGTCGGCTGGCTACCCCGCCACGGATCGACAGGTTCTTCCTCCCCACTTGGCAAAGAAGGGCACCGGGTGGCTGGTGGAAAACTTCGAAACAACTAACGATACCATCTGCCTCGAGTCTTTTTTGCTCGTTGGTATCTTCAACGGGTTTGTTCTTAGCGAAGCTATAAATATCCTTCGATTAACGATCCTATTTAGCCCGGTCGTCTCTTGCGAGCCTTTCGCGTAGAAATCAAAAGAATCTGCTGCTTCAATGTCACCCTTAACCGAAGATCTTTTCATCCAAGATGTTAACTCTTTCAAAACTTAACTGCCTACTTAAAGAAATACGTTTTGGAATAAATGAAATTTTAAATAAAATTTTGTTTCAGAACACACGATTGCGCAATTATTTTGTATAATTAACAAATTTCTAATTTAAAGTAGGCAGTGTGAATTCGATGAGATTACATTACAAGCAACTGAGGATAAATAATGATCTAGCTTCTAATATTTCGACTTGGTAGAAGGACTAATATCTGTTAGTCCAATTTTGAAATAAGTACGAAGAAACGAATTCCAAGGAAAGTAGAGTAAGACCTCTGAATAGGTTCGTGGCAGCAATTCGACCGTGAACTATTATCGAGGTCCATTTAAAAATGGACTTATCGTCAGGGAACTCGTTTCAATTGGTCGTCTAAAGGTTAATGGGAGTAGCTTGTGAATCCTTTCTGAAGACTCGGGCAGAACCTTTTTACGAGTCCTTCTTACAAAGAAATTCATTGAAATGAAAATAAAGGACACGAAAAGGCAACTGCTCAGGACATATAAAACATTCTTCTAACATCGAAGAAATCACAAAGCAGAATACACAATTTGCGCTATGTATATGCCTCTTTGAAAGATAAAATGTTGCGAAAGGGGGTTTCTAATGCACCGAGTACGGCGTTATAGGGTTTGACTCTGTAGAAGTCCTCGGGAAAAGGCAGTGACGGGAAACAAAAGACCGAGGGGGAGACACGATACGAGGGCTGAATGAAAGGGAGAAGTCTTACGTATCAGTTGTACAGTCCTCACGGAGATTTTATCGAAACGGTAATTCCATTATTCCCTCGCCTCGAACTCTCGCCCCCGCGAGGTAATCACAGTAGCGAGCTTGTATCGTATTAAGATAAATGTCCCCATTAGCGACCGTTTAAGAGTGCGACTGGTTCGAAATAGTAATTTTTTTAATAATATAGGACAATGTTTGAATAAAGTATGGATCATTATATTTTTTTATGTCTCTAGTTTCTTAATCAAATTGATTTTAGAGTGATATTTGACTATTTATACAATAATTATGGTGAAAGTTATATTGGACCTGATGTCCCCTTTATTGACCAACTTACAATTTATCGATTCTCTGCTACAATAATGAAAGAAAATGAATATTTTCTCATTATTTTATAATTCTGTATATATTTCCAGTTAATTTGAGTAACTTACTGCATGGATCCATGTATTTTTACTGTAAAATTGGCCACTTTAATGATATCTGTAGTATAACCTCACGTTATTAGAGTCTGTAAAATTTACATGTGAATTTACTTAAAAATGAATGTACGGCTACATAAATAACGTATGCAACTATAAACGAAATACCTCTAATAATAAGTTCTGAACTTTCTGGTTGATATTTTGCTTTCTGTGTTGCAATAAACAATATAAATGAATAATTGGTCACAAATGGGGACGCGGTCAGTAATGGGGACATTTACCTTAGTGCTCAAGTCAAAGCAATAAAACCAAACGAAGGGAAATAGCAGTCCAAGAATAATTGATCAAATGTTTCAAAGTACCTCAACCCTCGATTGACGAGCTCTGGGTCAATTATGACTGGGTATAGCACAACTCCTTTAAGGAAACAAGGATATTACACCACCACATCGAAATGTGGTATGAAATTTTATTTTAAAATGTGGACGAATGAAACTATATACACCATAGGCGGGCAAAGAATTATTTGAAATAAAAATTTGTGTACAAAATTAGTATTTCAAATAATTTTTTGCTCGTCTGTGATGTACACCATGGGTCAAAATCGACCCAGCCTCCTCCGTTTAAGAGTTAAAGAAGTATCCAAAGTTCTAAAGTTCTACTGCAAGAATTTTAATAAATCCCTTCGAGTTTCAGCAGAATGTCACATTGTATAATAATCGTTGCCTCGAGCACACCCGGTATATGAATCAAAAAGGACGACGGGAAGCGAGAAGGGCGGGAACGAGGGAGCAGGCGTGCAAAGAGGAACGGCCGGCAACCTTATATCGGTAGGGCCACAGTCCACGCACGGATTTATTCCTCGAACTGGGATTCACGTGGCTCGACCGACTGTGCCCGTTCGCAAACGAATTCATGGAGCCCCGTAAGGCAATAACCGATTTTCTTACGCGCAGCAGCTGCTGGCCTTATCTCCCCATCTTCGGGCGCGCAGAATTTACGTTTATTATTGCAGAGCTGGATTTGCGACCTGCTAAGGGACTAATTGATGACACCGTTTTATTACGTTAAATACAACGCCAACGTTGGTAAACGACGCGACGGAGAAGCTTTAGGGAGTTAATCTTTTAATCCTCCTCTTGGTGGCCGCCACTGTCCCCCCTTGAAGCATAATACCGTTGGGGGAACTGAAACGTACTTATGACTGTTATTGTTTCGTGGGATTTCGCATTTATGGTACCATTAATTTGTGGGCGTAATTTTAACTTCTAGTAATTAGGGGAGGGATAGTCTAATTTGTGTAATTTAGAGTACTGTATCTTACTAATTCTGGTTCTATTTGAATCCGGATTCCATCTCATTTTCTGCTTCTATTAAAACATGGAATTTACTATTTGTTAATTTGTTGCACTATTTCTGAAGGCCAATATAATACGCTATTGTAAATAAGTTCTGATTTAAATAATGTAATTATTAGGTCGGTGCAAAAATTGTTTTTGTTTACTACAACTACTTGAACATTTACCAGAAAAGTGGCAAAAGGTCATAGATAGAGCCAAGGGAAATACTTACAAAACATGTAATATATTTTTCTTCAATAAGGACGGAGTTCAATAAAGAGGACGAACTTTAGCACCGACCTATGAAAGACAGTGTGAACTTTTACACGCTGGTTTTCGGCTAGATTCGAATCTTCGCGGAGGAGGCACATTGGAACGCTCGTAAATCCTACTTTCCCAAACAGATTTTGCGCGTTCCACGAAAGAAAGGTAAATGACACCGGTTTGTCAATTACAGGTACGGCGGAGATAAGGTCCGTCGGTATAGGAAGCAGTTTTATTGCATCAGTTTTAACGGGACCGCGAATACGGAGAAAAAGGCTCGTAACAGTTTCCGACACTATCCTCGAGTAGAAAGTCATATTTCGCGGAATGGAAAAAATGACCGAGCCGTTTCCTAGAGAAAAATTGTTTGAAGTTTATTAACGCGTGGCCGCGCTTACGTAAAACGCTGAATCATTTGGTTTGGACAAAATGAATAGATTTGCTGTGTTAGTACTTTCACCCAGCAGATACCTTGCAACAATTTAGCAATTAGAAATATCGTACAGTAGAATTAAGTAATCAGTGTTTCGAGAGTTACTCGCATCACAGAAATTAAATATTTAATGAAAAAAAGTGAATAATAGTAAATATAAAGTATTTCTGTTCACTTAAAATATTTCATTTATTTTTCATTCCTCTCCCATTTATTTCAAATAATAAATTTTGAGTTACTGGAAGTGGTTAATCTTATCAATCTTCTATTACCTGTTACTTCACGATTTATTATATTTATCTCGAACCTCAAATCGCTCTATCTACTCCACGACAGGAAATGAAAATTAATTTACAAGGAAAACACCATTTGCATTGAATGCTCAGATACTGTTTCCTAGTATCCTAACGAACATCTCATGCGTTAAAATATTTTTTATACCTCATAAATAATTCATAGAAACTTGCACGTTCAGCATAAGAAATTGCCCTTGCCATTCTTAAGAAGATACTTTGTAACGAGAAAGAACAATGATGATGGGAAGATGGACTTGATATACAATCACATAGACCATATCAAACCTTATAAATTATTACACATAGAAAGGGTAACTAAAGGTTCACAAGAAATTGAAAAACAGAAAAATCAAATGCGAAAACGTTACACGGGCGCCCTCGCGCCAGTGCAAGACGAAAGCAAATATGGTAAAGCAGATTTGATTTGCTCCCACGCGTGTTTAAAAATACATGTAGCTACTTAAACGTTAAAAGCGAGCGGTTAAATGTCTCCGAGGAATTAATTGTCAAAGGGGCTGGCGAGCTGGATGGCGTCGGGACGCAGAGTTCAAGTACCGCCGGAGGATGCATCTTTGTGCGGGGCACACCTGAATTAAGCAGCGTTCACAGGAGCGAGCGCGCGCGCGGCGAACAAAGAGACAGGGGCCGTTCTGTTCGCAGCAGCGAGCCAGCGTCTAAGCCACGGGCGGCGATACACATGGAACGGTAAACGCGCGCAGCATACTCATTCGCGCGGCCGTCTGATCTGTTTGTAATGCGACATCCATCGTGAATAGAAACCGAGGAGGGGACGTGCTTTAACGCGATCTCCCGTATAATCCCCCGCCCCCTCGCGCCGCCTTTTTCCCTCTGACAATCGGATACGGCATGTTTAGAATTAGATTTTCAAGATGGCCGCGCAAGGGTCGCGCGGAAGAATATTCCTAGCGCTGGGTTTATGAGCTTGTGAACTTCTAGTAGACCGCGGGGATAAGAAACGTGAAAGGCGGCTGTTATGAAGATTTTGTGGGTTAAAGAATAGATGAAAATTTAGGTTAATTAGGGAATGGGGTACTGGATGTAAGGGTCGCTATGAGAAAATTGTATTAGTTTTATATCGATCTTCTGGTTGAGGAGATAGGGGAAAGAATAAGAATATTAAAAAGAATTGTTTACTAGGAAGAGTTTGGTAATTTTGTATATTAACCTTGTGGGTGCGGATGCTTCGAATGCTTAACCGTGTGCGGGACTCCTTTAACCGCATTTCTTAACCATAGTCGCTGAACGCCTATGGGCGGTTTCCGTAGATGTTGCTTATAGTGAATAAATTGTTTTATGCGGCCGTAAATAATGATTACAATTAAATACTGTTTAGGTTAATTAGGCACATCTTGGACATCCTAACGTAATTTCCCTTTTTCAAATTCGTTTATAAGCATGTCAATTTTTCTGCTTTATTCGAATTGGTTCAGTTCTTTGCACTAAATTTTATGACCCACCCTTCATGCAATTCTGTGGTCTATTTTGCTACCTTTTAAAATGCAGCGGTTAGAGCTATTTCATCCTGATGTGCTTCTTGCTATTCAAGTGTAATTCCACGCTGTATATGTAAAGGAAATCGCCGACACGTTTGGTAAATAAATACACAAACAAACATGTTATATGTGTATGGATCAGCGCGTGTTGTGTAAATAAATATTGCTGTGCGAACCCCAGAGCCTCCTTTAGCGCCCCACGTGTTATCGAACGCACGTTTTACGGGCGCGTGAGCATGGATCTCAGTACTTTCGCGGGAGTCATTAATTTCCGCGCGAAATCCATCGGTATGCATGATTTACGAAGCACCGGGACGCTCCCCTAGGGAAGTGTCCAAGAAACGAGGGGCGAGAACCAAACCTTTAGACACAATATAAACGCCAAGAAATACGCGGGCATACGTGTGGAAGGCCAGTAGAAAATATTCATAAGCAAATTTACATGGTCTGCCCTCCGCCAGACGGAGAAGTACAAACTGTCACGGCGGCTTGTATTATTCAGTGAGAACGATCCGTCTGTTCGAAAGAAGTTCGCCTGATAAAATGCAGAGACGACGGAAGTGCACGGGGTGTGATGATTAATAATCGATTAACATTGAAACTATTTCCAGTAACGAAAATAGATAGAGGCGTTTTCAAAGTGGGTGGCATTATGGAAAATGATTCCTCTCAAAAGGAACAAAAACTGTGGAATAAAGTTATTTTGCTCTAACCTTCATTAACGAGAAAATCTACTTTGAAAATTCATTGTGCACACGTTTCATTAACCCTCAAGGGAATGTAACTTAACATTTCGTTTCGTCACGTTAGTCAGTGCCATGTTGGAGATAATATCAACATATTTGCATATAACGTGTACAAACATAATAGACATACAGTAGGATTCCTATTGTCCGAACATGTCGGGGGACATGACGGTTCAGATCACGTGTTCGAATACGCTATCTCTTGGTTTAATGATCGGATACAAGGAATCATAATATGTACAATACATTCTGGGCAACGATGCGAGTTCGTATTATAAGTGACACGCTGCGAGGTCAGGGTTTGGATAATAACTCAACAATGTCCGATAAACCAGACACTGGGACAAAATTCGTTCGGATAAATCGAGTTCCATTGTATACAAAATTCAAAAAATGAAGGTCTACAGTATATAAAAGTTCCATAAATGGTACTCTGTTGTACATAAAAGTTCCATACATAAAAGGAGTAATAGCCACGCTACCCGCATCCCGCGAATATTCAAAACTCATTCTCCGGAAAACAAGTATCCTCGCAGACGGCACTATCGAGGCTGACAGTTGAATAGCTTGAATAAATATCGATATGAACATTACCTGCTCGCCGATTGGACGATCGAGGCCGGATGGTCCACATGAACCGGTTCGATTCGCGTTCCTGGCAGGCGCGACCGATACACGGTCCTTGCCCGAGAATCGTCTCCCCTTGTGAATGCAGCTTAACGGTGGCAGGCAGGCCGGTCAGCCAGGAGAAATATGCACACATTCAGGTTCCGCCGTTGGTGAAGGACCAACCACACTGACGCCCCATGCCGCGATTATATTATATACACACTGCACACATACGACACACGGACCGCCGACCCCTCTCTCTCTCTCTCTTTCGCCCCTTCTCGGAAACAGATGACAGAGAGCAACTCGGTCACCGTAACCCAACGGACGTCCCAACGGGGGAGAGGGCACCTTCGCCTCGCGAACTTATTCGACGCGACACGACCACTTGATCATGGCACGCGTACGTGCCACCAGTCCGGTCCCTCCTAATGCCTTTTCGCGCTAATTCGCCGCGCACGCTACGCTCGCTCCGTTTTCGCCAAAGGAACACGTAATCCCGCTCGGCCGCGTGTCGACTCGCGCCGAGTCAGGAGAAAGGGAACGACGCACGGGTGTACGAGAGGTAAGCACGCGCGAGATAACGAGAAAGGGATGCGGCCACAACAGCGTCCGGATCGCGCCACTATAACTTCTAGTTACCGTCTTTTAATAAACGTCCAACAGTCGCGGCACCGCGAGCACACCATGTTCCTTCTACCCGACCGTCCCACGGGTCCGCTTTTCTGCGCCCAGTGATCGTACAGAGGTGCTCGAAGGTTGCTGCGCGACGCTCACATCGTCCTTTCGCCCGTACCTTCTATCCCACGTTACCGTACGGTGTCCGATCGCGGGCAAGGATCGCGCACTTCGCAGGAGCACCGTGCACGCCGTGCACAACCGTGGTACAAACAGCCCTCCAGGGACTCGCGCGAATCACCCCCACCGTCCGCGGAACCGGCATCACACTGAAAACCGGCTGGCCACTCAGCTCCTCCGCGCACGAAGCGGGAATGCGATCCTACCGTGGCGCCATCTGTAAGAAGGAGCAGGAAGAACGTCGGCTGAACTGCTGATAAAAGCGAGCTGTGCTTCGGCGGGCGATTCATGTGAATTTGAATGTGTATAGAAAGAAGAAGATTCTTTCATTCTTGGATACTAAGGACGTTTAATGTGGTTGATCAAAGTATTTTAGATAAAAATAGTGAGTTAGAGAATGTAGTGGGGGAATACTGTGTAAATGATAAAGAGTGAGAGAAAAGTTTGATGTTTAAATAGATTGTAAGAAAAAAAAAGGAGATTTCGTTGCGAGTTCCCATCTAATTTGCGAATAGTTCATGCATCCTTGAATATAAATACGGCGCGCAAGATAAAAGCCTGTTACTTGATGGCGTGTACCTGTCGTTGAGGGACCGTGAATGAAAGTTTGAGAGATGGGTACCGTTACTTGCATTGCACCTGTAAATATCGCCGTTATAAAATATTGTACGTATTCTTCTTTCGTTTCTTCTTTGTTCTGATATTGTAATCATTTTAAGTCTCATCGTTATCAAACCTAAAGGTGTGCGTAGCGTGCATACAATTCGTTATCACAGTAAACTCGATTTAATCGCGAATGTTGTTGAATGATAATTCCAAATTTATATTACTCTATTTATCAGAAGATTTATTCAATTCGGAAGGCACTAGATAATAGAAAAAAACAGTTTTTTCTTTAATTCTGTTGTATATTTAATTTCGCGCCATTTTCATCTTTCGGACTACAATTTCGATTGAAAGTAATAGTTTTCTAGACGCAAGTACGTTTTCGTTAATCTTGGGAAGTCTCATCGACGAAACGATTATCTTTTTATCGGCTACTTTGCATCGCGAGAGAAAAAGAGCGAATTTAAAAGTATTATAAGTCTCTGTATACGTTTGACCTACATGTATAACGATTTGAATTTGAATAGCTATTTTCGAGCACTATTAAAATGAGTTTGCTGATAAGATCATAAAGTGTCTATACCATGATTTGCGGCTTTTTTTTATTTATAGGGGGCAAGAGAGATGAAACGTTAATACTACCAGCAAATGATTCCATTAGTGCTACTTTGGATACTGACCAGGTAGATATGCAGTTCTGATTAGCGAAGCCATGTATAAACTCTGCGAACTTATCTTTTACGACTTGCATTAATTTCTAGCTATGTGCAAAGACCACTGTCATGGCCAGTCCAAATTTCAAAGAGGATCGCATGTGGTTGAATGGAAAGTAAGTTTTGCGAGTTAATTAAATTCTGTACACAAACTGTATCGTAATGCAATATTAAAATCTTTCAGAGAAGAAGACATCAGGAGCCCAAGATTGCAGAACTGTTTAACAGAAAGTACGTAAAGTACACGCAAACATACCGAAGCTTTTAAAACGCTCGCAAATAACACGGTATACTGTTTTAGTCAGGAAAAGGGCAACGCATTCCAATAGCTTAAGTCAATTGAAAATTCACATTTGCTCGGAGAACAATTTCCCAACTGCAGCTGGCTTGGCTTCCAGCGCAGCTGGTTACGCGTGTCTTGTGGCGGCTCTTGCTAAGCTGCTCAAAGTGGAGGTCTCGTTAAAAGATATATATTATACAATATATGCCATCGATTACAGTCTCTTTAAATCTAAGTATTATATTACATTCTAGGGTGATATTAGCGCAATTGCTCGTGTGGGTTCTGGGTCGGCATGTCGCAGCGTTATGGGAGGTTTTGTAAGATGGTACATGGGTTCTGCGCCGACTGGGGTCGATAGTATAGCTAAACAAATCGTGCCAGCCTCCCACTGGCCAGAAATGAGAATTTTGATATTGGTTGTACGTATTACCTTTTCATTGCTACTCTAAATTGCTTTATATTGCTTTATATATTAATAAATTCTATATTTCTTGATAGGTGAAAGATTCGAAGAAGAAAGTTTCCAGCGCAGTTGGAATGAAAAGAAGCATGGAGACTTCTGAACTTCTGAAATACAGGGCAAAGAGCGTTGTTCCTGAAAGAACGAATAGAATACAGCAAGCAATAATTGAGAAAGACTACAAGACATTTGCTGAGCTTACAATGAAGGATTCTAATCAAATGCATGCAGTAGTGTTGGACACGTATCCGCCGTGTACCTACATGAACGACGTTTCACACGCAGTTGTGGAACTTATTCATTCCTATAACGAGGCTGTTAACAGTGTAAAGGTATTAATTAAAAGAGATGATTTCGGCGCACTGCTTCGGTCTATTAAATAACCGAATGAAAGCTATTTTGCAATTTTGAGAATTTTTATCTAGATATTTGTAGCTATAGATAAATATATAGATAGTTGTTTAAATCTAAAATTTTTAGTAAAAAATTTATAGTGTAAAGATATCCCTAGCATTACACTGTTTTATCGTTGAAGCTTCAGTATTCACGGAACTTTAATAAAACTGTTTATCGCAGGTTGCGTACACCTATGACGCAGGACCAAACACAACTCTATATCTTTTAGAGAAAGATGTACCAGCAGTTCTAGGTGTATTGGATCACTTCTTCCCGCCGTTGAAAGATAATTTAGTAGAATACAGAAGGGGACTGCCTATCGAAACTGTTAAGCCTTCGCAGGTAAATCTTACTGCCTCTGCGTCGAAGTACATATTCGACAATGTATATCAAATCAATCGCTTTCTAATCTGTTTCAGAATCTACTGAGTAAGATGAACATTCAGCAACAGTCGCCGGGGCAATTTAAATACATGATTTATACTCAAGTCGGAGATGGTCCTAAGTATCTTAAGGACTCCAAGGATCATCTTTTAAACAGCCAAGGATTGCCTATTAATCATGTTTAAGTCTCCTGTGCTGTTAGATGCGTTTTTAATGTATTAATAAAAAAGCAGCGGTGTTATTTATTGTCTAAGGGAACGCAGGAGTTGTCTACCAGTTTTATCTGTATACCTACTATTTCTGTATCTTATATATTATAATAAAACGACAATGCTTAAATATAAAAGCGACAATTGACTTATTTCGTTCGATGCTATAATAAAACTGAGTAAAACCACGAGGCTCATGAAATATTCTCACATTTCCAATTCATGAGTTGGCAGAAACAGTTTTTTAAACCGCTTAACCTTGTATTATGTACATACTTATATACGTTACATCGAGTATGGCCAGTAAAGTCATCGCAACAAGCGAGCAATGCTTGCTGGCCAATGATTAGTGAATTCTATAGAATCGATTGAGAAATCCCGAACTTTCGGCTACTAAAATTCAGTCATTTTAAGTGAAGAAGTTGAAACTACACGAGTGACAACATGACACGTGGCACCGAACTAATCAAAGCTGTTTTAGATACGATTATTAAGACGCCAAATTTCGGACAGTGCTTGAAAAAGGTGATCTCCTCGTACATTCAGCCTCTCTTATCGAGTCTATTTTGCATTGAGCATTGTAGACACATTATGCATATATAATTGCAATGCGATTATTTAAATAGAAAGTTAAAGACGAAACAGTTAGTTTAAACTTATTCCTAGACATCTTATTTTTTCTCCACCAGCTGGAAATAATCTCAGCCGAGAATGGAAATTGCAAGGCGCAGTTTGTTGTTTCCGAGGAGCACCTGAATTTAGGCGGCACTCTGCATGGAGGCTGTACGAGCACAATCATCGATTGCATCTCTACTTATGCTGTGATGACTCAGGGGACTGGTGCGCCAGGAGTTTCGGTAGATCTGCACGTCACGTAAGAATACGCTATAGTATTTATATTTGCCCGAAGGTAATCGTATTATACATGATAATAATTATTGCATAGCTTTATGAAACCTGCGCTTCCTGGTGAATTGGTGACGGTCGATGCGAAGACCGTGCGCGCTGGTAACAGATTAGCCTTCCTTTCTGTAGATCTTACAAAGAATGAGGGGAAAGACATAATTGCTCATGGACGACACACAAAATTTATCGGAACATGAAATAGTGTTATATAGTAGTCAGTGTACAAAGCATTTCTCATTGTATTGTAATATACCGTAGTACCTGAATAATTACCACTGAATCTCAATCCACGTGTAACTAAATCCAATCTCTCTAGACGTATCGCGCCCTCTTATGCATAATACAAACTTGAACACATGACGAGTAAAATATTTCTTTACTATTAAAAAATATACATTATAAATGATTATAATACATGCTATAACGCTCAATGGCACAGGGTCATACAAAATACAATCGCTGGCTACCTAGCATCGATCGGTGCCAAAACTGTACATATTAAGTAATATGTGCATTAACATTTTCTGTGCGAGTAGAAGCACTTCATTGGTTAGTGCTGGACAAGAACCGGTTAACAACTCAAATTCGTTGCGATACTAAATAGTAAAGCGATGGATAGAACGCATCAAATCACAGCGGTTGGCGTACAGAGATGCGTAAATACCTTGTATTATCATTGGAAAGAAATGCAGCATTATTATTACATAGAAATGGGATTAGAGAACTGTTAGAAGTAAAAGCCTACACTTCCCCTTCGTCGTTTCTACAACGTCGAGTTTAAATCGCCTTCTAAAGTATTCACGCTACAGCAAGGTCGGTTACATAAATAACTTCATCTAAATTGCTATTTAACTGCGCCTACGTTACGCTACTGAAGCAACGCGTATCCTTTGTCGTCCACAGATGCCCCCCTCTCGTCCAAATAAGCAGTACTGTATTTATAAAAGAAATAGACACTGTTTCAGCTTTTCATTTCGTTTAGAGTGCCTTTACAGATCGGAACGTGGGACTAGAGATGTGACAATCTAAATAACGAATCGAGCCCAGCACGGGACAGCAAAGAACCGATCCATCGCGATCCACGATTTATGTACAATAATAAATGCGCGAAGTTAATGAATTTCAAAGGCAAAAGCGATTCTAAGCGAGCGGAGAACGGACAGGGAGATTGGCAACTATTCATTTCCCTATTTCGATCTCTTCACGTCTTCTAACATCGACCTCAGTTCCTCTATCCTAAGAGACAAAGACTCAGCGAGGTCCCTGACTTTCCTACAATCCTTCTCCGTTTCCTCGATCGTCCTTTCCAGATACTCGATCTTATCGCTGGTATCCCGCGTCCCCGTATCTTCAGCTACTAAATTATTCTGCAGTGGCAAGTATTTGGCCGCGCTGCGCCGGAAACGGGAGATCGTGTTGCTGTGATCCTCGCAGCCGTCGCAGCAATCGGACCAGACTCTCAGATCCACGTAAGGTATCTCGTCGCAGGTGACGAATTTGTTTTCGCCCTCCGGCAGTAGGAACACATTCGGCTGTATTAGATTAATCTTATCACCGTTATCGCACAGGATCCGTGCCAAGCTAGTTTGCCTGATCTGAGCGAGTTGCTCGGGTTTAAAGGTACTGGGGCTCTCGTACCAGAACCTGTCGCCGTTCCTAGTGCGTCTAAATTGCTCCAGCAATAGGCATCTAAATAGAGGTCCCACTTTGGCGTTGGGTAGCTGATCCTCGAGGACCCCACCCACCCATACGTCCATGTTTCCGGGATGACCGTACAGCTCCCTCAGCTTCTGCCTGACTCTAGCGCTGCTTATCTCGCCAGCCAGGTCGTCGAAGCTCTCCACGTGAGACATATTGCAGAATCGTCGCCACTCTAGGTACCCCGGGAGAGCGTGATCCCTGCCCCGTTGGATGTTCATCGCTGCCAGGTCCAAAGCTACCGCGTGCGCTGTGCGGAACAGTTGCTCCGTCAGCTCTGTGTTCAGGTTCTCCTCGGGTAGCTTCAGCTTGGCAGCGGTGGCGAACATGCCCCTCATCAACGGATCGACGCCACCTTCCTCCACCAGTCGCCAAGGTGAGAAGAAGGCGTCCCTCAGAAGGAGGGGGCCCTGGGGGATAGATTGAAATGACTCGTTCAGGCGCTGCAATCGGGGTTGGATTAACGTGTGACCGAATCGCAGGGCAGCAGTCGCGAACACGTTCGATATACTGGCGTCTAAGTTAGGATCGTAGCCGCGGTACTGGCCCAGAAGCTCCTCGGCGGTGCCACCGAACACGCGTGGTATCCAGTGCTGGTAAGTTACGTGCTGCATCTCGGCGCCGACGATCTTCCTGGCTTCTTGGTAAAGCTTCTCGCCGTTCCAGTGGGGGTTCATGTCCCTCAAGCTACGAGCTATGCGATTGTGCTCACGCAGCCATATCGTGTGCATCGCTAGGAGGCCTATCTGCTCGTTGGCGCGGATGTCACCCGCTACGAAGCAGTTGATGGAGCTTTCGAGGGGGTTCCTTCTGCAGTCGACGAACTGGCCAGAAGCGTAGGGGAGAAGCGGCTTGTGGCCGGGGATAGTTGGGCCCTCTCGCAGCAGACCGTGGTCCGTGGAGAAGTCCCGGAGATCTCTGGCCAGATCGTCGTCGTAGCCGTACACCTGGGAGGCGTCCATGTAGCTGGTGAGCTGGTTCAGTTGCTCGCGAGGGGTGAAACTGTCCCACAGCACGCTCGTCGCTCCTGAGCCGCAAACTGCGCTGGTTCTGATGAAATCTATGCACCTTCTGTTGTCTATTCGAGGATCTCCGGGCGGAACCTCCATGGGGAAGCAGGGGGCCGCGTTGTCGCAGGACTTCTTGCAGTCTATGCCAGCCCAGGACTCACTGGAGACTGCGGGCAAAGCGTGGTCCATGTCGTGGTCCAGGAACTGGCCCCACTGCATCACCATGTGGGTGATCCTCTCGTCGGGGGTCACGTTGTGCGTTGACACCAGAGTTGTGGAGATCAGTCGCGCCGCTGGCTTTGGGAAGCCGTAGTAACGACGTCCTCTCTCCCAGCCGACCGGAGAGGAGAATCCGTTCTCGTAGATCGGCTGCAGGGCTCTGCGGAACCCGGTGTAGGAGGAGCCCCAGGTCGGGTGCTGCAGGTTGTTGCAGCTGCCGTCCACGCTGCGGTACTTGCTGTGGAAGCACATGTTCGTGCAGTTCTGGCGACGCCTGTGGCCGGTGCAGCCAGATAGTCGCTCGATCTCCCTGATCTATGGGAACGGTGTGAAGATTTTAGGTTGCAAGTTGAGAAGATATGGGATTCTAAGAATCTAAGGTACTACAATAGGGGAATTAATCTAGTTGCATTTGAATAGTTCTACTTGCACTCGGATTGTTGGGTACTACTGCTTTGAGAATTTCTATTATGGATGCAAGGAATATATGTAATAAAGTTGTAACTGCAATAAAAGGAAAGATAGTAACTTCAGAGTTCAGGGATGCATTCTGTAATTATTTTTGGATACCATATCAAGGATATAAGCAGGCAAAGATGAACTGCTCTTCTGGGTCCATGGAACCTTCTAGTAAAAACCAAGAAGCACATTTCCTCGCTTGTACCTTCAAGACTATCACTTTACAAGTAATTATACAGAATCGAGTCGAATGCAAGCTCAAAATAAACAAGGGCTACGTAAAAGCTAAGGTAGCATTTAAAAGATTCTACCTGTTCTGGGGTCAAAATCTCCTCATATCGAAATTCGTTGGTGGTATTCGCCGCGATACCAGCGTCCACCATACGTCGGATGTTGAAGAGGGTTCTTTCGAAGATTTCAGCTGGCCTGGCTGCCGCACGACCGGCTGCGTTTGGGAACCGCGCAAGACGGAAGGGGCTCACTCTCTGAGCGGATCTGTCGCCGCTGAAGAGGCTCGTCAAGGTGTTGTTAATGGCTCGATCGATTTCCTCGGTGGCATCCTTGAAGGCTCTTATCACCAGAACGTCCGTCGCTTCAGGTTGGTGAACGCGCACCAGGGCTTGAGCCGTCGCGCGACCGTACTCGTTCACGGCTGAACACTCGTACCTGGGTGCAAAGGAAAACTCCGAAATCAAATGTCATCTCGAATGATGGTCTTAAATTTACTAATTTTGTAATCAATTTAAAGAGAAACAAGCACTATGAAATTCAGAGAGTTATATTTGGTGGTAAAGATACAGTAAAGCCTAGTTGGCAGGCGAAAAATAGTGATTTTCGGGAATTTTTTGTGGCAAATCTAAAATATATTTTTTACAACTATTTGCTTATTTTACAATTGCATTTATTCAACTCTCAGTAATTTTGTTATAGGAAAATATTAAAAAATGAACGAATAACAGCCACTCTCCCGGAAACTAATTTTTTTAGCGGAGCCGGTTCATCCGAAATCGAACGGTGAAGAAGATTCTGTTAGTATACGAGTTTATTTAGTTCGTGAACGAAGGATTATTGTTTTCGATAAAATCTCTATTTTTAATTCACAGAAAATGAACAATTCAGACATCGAAAAATCATGATTTTGCGTTAAACGGCCTCCATTTTGTCTGAAATTATTTTTTTGAAAACCCTTCGTTCACGAACTAGATAAACTCATATACTATCAAAATCTTCTTTAGTTATCGATTTCAGATGATCCGGCTCAGAGAAATCGTGCTCACCGCGCAGCGCCATTATAAAAACAGCTTCCGCGAAAGTCGCTGTTATTCCTTCATTATTTAATATTTTCCTATAAAAAAATTCCCGAGGGTTGCTAAATAAATGTCCTTCTAAAATAAGGACATAGCTGTAAGAAACATACATCACAATTTTCACAAAAAAAAAATCCGGAAAATGGCGTTCTTTTTCGTCTGCCAACTAGGCATGAGCCCTTAAAGTAAACATATTTCTAGTGTTGGGGCAAGCCACATGAGATAAAAGCCCGTAGCAGGTATGGTATGTTACAGTATATACGTTACTGCGATACAGACACAACATAATGCCCCAGTATACTATAACACAGTTGAACAAGAACATCTTACAAACTTCCGAATACAGCTCCTCAACTATTCCACCTCCTACACACTCCTCCCCGAAGTACCAACAATCAAGCCCACCTGCCAGCGTCCGCAGCAGAGACATTATACAGGTAGAGACTCCCAGCGCGCGATACCTTGACCCTCACCCCTTCCAAGGCGCTGCCATCCTTCTTCCACTGTATCACCGGTTTCGGGACACCCTCGACCCTGCAGGGCATCTCGATAATGGCACCTGGTTCCGCCTCCATATCCTGTGGCTCGTAAGTCAGCCTGGGCGGACTGTAGGCCGCGTCGACGACCTTCAAATCAGCGCTGGTCTCCGCGTACCCGTTCGAGTTCCTCGCCCTGCACACGTACCTCGCCGCGTCGGACTCCTTCACGGCGAGGACGCGCAGCACGTTTCCATCCTCCTCGATCGCCACGCGGCCACCCACGCTCAACAGCTGGCTGTTCCTCCACCACTGGATACTCGGCGCGGGCTGACCCTCCACTCTGCAGACGAACGAGACGTCCGTGCCGACCTGCACCGTCTGAGACTCCGGCAGCTCGGTGAACCTCAGCGACGGGGACACGGTGATCAGAGCCCTGGCCTTCCTAGACTTCGTGGAACCCATCTCGCTCCTAGCCACGCACTCGTAGTCGCCGGTGTCCTGCTCCGTCGCGTCCGATATCACCAGCGTCCCATCGGTCTGGACCACGTAGCGATTCCCATCGGGGGACACCTCGTTCGAGTCCCTCATCCACATGATCTCCGGGGCTGGGTCGCCTATCACCTCGCAGGTGAAGCTCATCGTGCCGCCTAGCCGCACTTCCACGTCCTGGGGGCCGTTCATGATGCGCGGCTTGCCTGGAACAATGAAGGAAGAGAATTGTTTGTTACGTTTGGTTTTTTCTACTCCTCTTTCTAACTCCCTGGAGCCTCCAATATGGGGATTTTGTAATCGGGGAAGTGCGATAGCTAGATTACTCTCTTCCTCTCAGGCTTAAACCAAAGAGAAGCGTGATAAAATGCTTTATGACTGGAAGCGCGATTATAAATGAAGAAATTACTAGTGGTGTCATCCTCTGGGCCCATCACTTTGTCTCCACCATCCCTAATGGAGCAATTTCTCCAGCAGAAATTATCCCCCTGCAAAAACTTCGCGCGACTCCAATATTTCCTACGTCGTGAAAACAAACTTTCCCTGATAGCATTGCAGGCAATGCGTCTCGCGGGAGTCGTGAAGAAACCTTCAGAACTTGAGCATCGAAACTCTTTCTTAACACCGCTGTTAGAATAAAATGAAGTTATTCGAGACAAACGAATAATTTTTTATGCGAATGAATTTTTAGCCTCCACTGCACCGTGCTCCAGCTCCAATCTCCAACGCTCTGCGGCTAAGGGTACCTACTTTTATGTTGGAGCTGCGATAAACGATCAGAGCGACGATAAGAGCGAAGCGTCGAAATACATTATATTGTTTTGTAATTGAAGTGTTTATATTGGAGCAACGAGCAGATCTACGTTTTCTAAGAGATGACCAACGATAAAAGCTCTTATAGTTTCTTTCCTAGCTCCAACATAAATGTACCCTAACAGCCTAAAACCTTGTAATGCGAAAACTCTACGGGGAGCAATGATAAGTAAGTAGCTCCGAAGTTCGGCGCTCTAATATCCATAATATCCATATTGCCATTCGCTAGAAACGAAACACCTCTACGAATTTCTTTATCCCTCATCAGACCTTACCACTGCTCAGTTACACCCACGGGAAATTAAAGGGGTAGTGGACTATTTCAGCTTCAGAAAATCGATTACTTTCTTTTTTACTGATTTTCAAAGTCTTATGAGTCTTTATGAAAATTTTAAACAAAATTTCATGTAGAAATTCAAAAAATTATCGAAGCTATAGCAGCGAACGTAATTGAGTGCACCGTCGAGTAACAGCCTCGCAGAGCGATATTGGCATAGGGCACCTTACTTTGAAGCCGGTTCTCTCGAAACACCATTTTCAGAAACGGCGTACATCATAACTCTTGAACCAATGAATATTTTTACTTAAAATTTTAACTGGAGCTGTAGAATTCCATTCTCTATCGTGTAACAATTCCACATTAACATTGGATGTTTGTAAAACATTTTAAAACTGATTAAAGATGATTTTTTCCCGTATAAATGTGGGGAAAAAATTGATTCGTGTGTAACTTCCACAATTTTTTTTCAAATTCATCGGCAAGTTTCCACACTGTAGATATTTGTGTATAGAATAATCACCTCAAAGCGTTTTGCTTTCAGCTGATTGGTTCACCTGTATCGATGTACACCACCTGCAGCGGCGCGCCGTACAGGGTTATCTTCAACGATTAATAACTTCGATAATTTTATACATTCCGACGATTCTGTTTTTTCTAAATACTCGCAAACGTGCCCACAATAGATTTTCAGAAGCACGACTATAACGATTGTTTGGTATCAAAGTAATTTAACGTCCAAGAAACTAACGATTTTACGTATCCAATAGTCCGCTACCCCCTTAAGGGGTCATGGCTAGTTGGCAAGCGTGATTTTCGGGAATTGTTTGTGGAAAATCTAGTGTATATTTTTTACAACTATTCACTTATTTTAAAAGTACATATATTCAGCAGCTCTCAGTAATTTTGTTACCGTAAAATATTAAAAAATGAACGAATAACAGTCACTTTTCCGGAAGATATTTTTTTTGCGGTGAGCACGATTTCTCAGAGCCGGCTCATCTGAAATCGAAAAGTGAAGAAGATTCTATTAGTATATGCGTTTATCTAGTTCGTGAACGAAGGATTTTTGTTCTCGATGAAAACTCCATTTTTAATTCACGAAAAACGAACAATTCAGACATCAAAAAATCATGATTTTGCATTAAACGGCCGCCATTTTGTCTGAAATCATTTTTTTGAAAAATCCTTCGTTCACGAACTAGATAAACTCATATACTAACAGAATCTTCTTCACTTTTCGATTTCAGATGACCCGGCTCTGAGAAATCGTGCTCACCGCAAAAAAAATATCTTCCGGAAAAGTGACTGTTATTCGTTCATTTTTTAATATTTTACTGCGACAAAATTACTGAGAGTTGCTGAATATATGTACTTTTAAAATAAGCGAATAGTCGTAAAACATATACGTTAGATTTTCCACAAAAAATTCCCGAATATCACGCCTGCCAACTAGGCATGACCCCTTAAGGAGGCCAATATACTCAACTGCAATGGAAGTCGTCGGACGACATAGCCGTGAGCGATCGTCCCTTCATCTCGTGAGGTGCCTGGCAGACGGCTGCCATCTCCGAGGGTTTGCTCTGCAGCCGTTGCACCAGCCACACGAGATCGCAGTCGCAGACGAGCGCGTTGCTGTCCAGGCGAAGCCGCGTCATGGGGCCCACGTTGTGGAACGCGTCAGCGGGCAGATGACGGAGCATGTTGCTGTGCAGGAACAGGCGTTCCAACGCGGGCAGATCATTGAACGTGCCCTTCTTGATCTCCCTCAGGTGGTTGTAATGGAGATACAGTTGCTCTAATTTTGGCAGACCCGCGAAAGCCTCTGGTGATACGTGCTTTATTCGGTTCTTGTACAGATAAAGGATCCTCAGGTTCGGCGCGCCCTCGAAGGTCCTGGGCAGGAGGTGTTCGACGCGGTTGTCGTTCAAGAGGAGCGTGTGCAGCTCGTGGAGGCCGTGGAAGGAGCCTGGATGGAGTTCCACTATGTTGTTGAACCGAAGATCGCTGAAAATTCGTTTGAATACTTCGTGAGTGTAATTAGCAGAGGATTTTCGTGCGCAAAGGAGTCTTATTTGTCTATGCTATTTTATTTAGGTTTATGAAGTGTTGCGAGAGTGAAATATTCTTTATTCAAAATGATAATTGTTAATAAAATTAAATTTAATACATTTTGTGAAAACTGAGATTAGGATAACCTGGTATACAAATAATTTCTTTTGAATTGATTGTTAAATGTTAATTTAAACCATGCGCCGTGGCTATAAATTTATGGATCGCAGCGTAGGCAGCCGGATTCGTGCCTCTATTAACCTAGAATGGAGTACAAAGGCGACGAGATAATCGTGGGGGTCCCGATTTCAATTTTATTCAAAAGGTCGCCCGTGTCGGTGATTATTCCTCGATTTCTGTACGCGTGAAATAAAGTCCTCAGGCGCGCGCAACAGAGAAACAACGAAGGCCGAAGGCGAGCCCATTACACGGTTCGCCGCTGGAGAGATCGCTGAAGTCATAAAGCGCAAAGCTCTTAATTAACGATTTTACTCGACTCGTTGCGCATTACCTCCTCCCTCTAAATTGCTAGGGCGAGTTCTCGGTTCGACGCGCCGGTATTTTAACCTCTTTATCGCGTCGCTGGATCTTCCAGTGGCTCGGGCTCGTCGAGCCGGAGGAGGAGAATGGCAGGCGGATTCGCGTGGACGCTGAAATTTCACGATTTCCGCGATACGACGCGGAACAACGAGGGATTTTCGTGGAAAGGAGGTTCTCGTGCAGAGTCTGGATGTATTTCCCTTTTTTTTTGTTTCAGATCGACTTTCGTTTGCGTGTATTCCAATTCGCACGGATGGAGATCACAATTCACAATGGCGAGTGGAGTGGAGTTACTGGTACTCAAGGGAGGGTGAAATAATGGAATTTTCTCGCGAGATACTTCTGTGAATAACGACTGGTATTTCAGCAGATGCATTCACTTGGCAGAGACGGGTTTAGTTTGAGGAAGGTAGAAATAGATGGGAAATATGTGAATGTATTCAAAATACCAGTGGTAGGCTGCAGAATAATCTTGCGTGAAAAGGACCAACATTCAATTGGATACCACTCTTTATAGACCACCTTATGCTTTAAGGGGGTACAGGACTATTGAAATCTCGAAAAATCGATTTATTTATTACTATTAATTCTGAAAGTGTGGTCCTTTGTGAACATTTACAACAAAGTGACATGAGGAACAGTGAGTGCATCACCCAGCAACGGCCTCGTAGAGTGGTATCGTCGTAGGTAATTTAACTTTGAAGCCGTTTATCTCGAACCTACATTTTTAAACACCGTACATCACCGTGTACATCATAACTTTTGAACGAATGAATATTTCCACTTGAAATTTTATTTGGAGGTGTAGAATTCCTATCTCTATAACATGGAATTTCCGCATCGACATTGGGTGTTTGTAAAATTTTTTATAAACGATTGAAGACGATTTTCTTCCGTAAAAGTGTGGGGAAAGAATTGATTCGTGTGTAACTTTCACAATTTTTGTTGAAATTCGCCAGGAAAACTCCATGTTGTAGATTTTGGTGTAGATATTACTCACCCCAAAGCATTTTTCTTTCAGATGATTGATTCACCTGATACTATGTACACCGACCACATCTACGCGCTACACAGAACCATCTTCAGCGCTTAATAATGTCAACAAATTTGAACATTCCGACAATTTTTCTTTTTATAATTACTCGGAAACGCGTCCACAATAAACCGTGAAAATTACGAGTATAATGATTACTTGGTACCTAAGCAATCCAACACAAAAGAACCTGTAAAAATCCTGTACCCCCTTAACTGTACTAGAGTTCCCAGTTCTTTAATTCTATTATCGTCCCTGGGCCTTTTTTTACCCAACCACGTTCTCATTTCTTAAATAATTTTTCTTAGTTAGAAACAATATAGAAAAGCCATCATTAATACGCGCGTTTCTCGTTCTTTCCCACCATATTTCATATAACGCACATGTATAGTTAAACTGAAGCCCATAGCAGGGTTAAATAGTCGTATGCAGCGCAGCGTGCGGTTTTAATTAGCCACACAAAGGGCGCAATAAAGAGGTGAAATTGATGCTCCGAATACCCCCTGTGCTGCCTGAATCAAACATTTCAAAAATGTGGAGATCGTCGCGAGGTCTGTTAATCGAATCCACGAAGCTGCGCGTGAGCCGAATGAGAAGTCAATATAGATCCCGAGCAACGTTGATAGATCGCACTGCGCGTGGTCGCTGGTGAATATCGATTTCTCTGGCATCCCTAATTTTCATTTAATAAAACCTCGAGAACCCGATGATGTCAGAGAGTGGGATCACTCGACGGTCGTGCGATTCACAAGGATATCCTTAAATGGCGTTGGTACATTTCGCGGCATCTGCGGTCACCTATTTTCACATTTCCGTTTACATACCTGTAAACGTCCATTTATAGCATCGAACTTAAGTGTATTCAACGAACAGTTGCAATACTCATCGCTCAACCAAGAATTTCACATTCAAAGCAGAATCACTTGATCCTTGGTGTCCAATAAGTGAACTTCTAAAAGCAATCGTCGTTAGAAAAATCCACGAAAAGAATAAAAAAATTGAACGCCTCAATTCCGTGTTATCTTCATTATTAACTAAAGAGTTATTATTTATTCTCTTAACGTTGCAACGGAAATTGGGGCTTCAGGATTCTTCAACGATAATTCTATTGTTAATACGAATATATCGATTGGAACCAATCTTATCGTGAAATATTTATAGCCTCGCTTCAGCCGCAAATAATACTTTTGCGCAATTGAGGGTACCGTCTTCACGGTGTCTACTCGGCGATCGAGGGGGCTTATCTCGAAGGGAGATCGCAGGGATTGGTAATTTAACAAAGGTGTATTTATTTAATGAAGCTGGGGCAACCACTTATGGATACTCGATATTCGGGTCAACATCCATAACAGGTATACCCTCGTCGATCGAACCGCTCATTTCATCATTTTGAAGGATCCACGGAGCCCCCCTCCAATTACGTGTAACACCCGGGGCTCGTAACTACAAACCGCATATTTGCTCGTCTTCTAAAATCACATCACCCTCCATCGTGGAGAAATAAAACGGAATTGTGGTTCCTAAGATACTCGGGGTTCGGTTACAACAAATTCCACATAACGAACTTTACTTACGAGGGGTCCATTTTGACCCGTAGGTACGTAACTTCATTCGTATTGTCGTTTGCAAAAAAGTTGACGTCCGGATGCTGAGCGGGGGAAGAGGGCTACTTTGCTCGCATTGGCTCCCACCGACTGTGTCCCGTCTGCTTACTGTGTATTGGTCAACTTTGTCGCGTTGGCCAATGGGAGCAAAGTAGCCCCCTCGCCGCGTTTAGCGCCCGGGCGCCTTCTTTACTGCAAACGACAGTACACACTTCGTTCTAAACTGTTCTATGAAATCTGATCTTATGATCTAAAATCCTTATTAAAACCAAACAAGTGACATGTACCATGCCTAGCCAGATACAGTAGCTAACCAGGTGCTATTTGAAGTCAAAACACTATTGCAAAAAACTATGCTGTATACATCCCTACAGTCTTAACGTAAAACAAAGCAATCAAAGAGGCCATCGACTTTACCCCCTGCTGCTCTTGTACCATCACTACAACTCTACACAGTATCTGGATACTCAGATTGTATCAAAATGACCACGTATCCGTCGTACAATGGTAAATTAACCCTTCGTGGTCACACCTTCTTATAACCACAAATTGGTCACACGGGGTTCACCACAGCGTCATTTTTTGAGTTACCATTTTCGTATTTTTGAATCTTTGAACTTTTCAGTGATAATTCTACGTTCGTAATACTTGTACAGTCATGGTCTAATAGTCTTTTTCTAGAAATGTAAACTTTGATATGATCAAATTTGTAGTTGAAAATGAGCGATTTTCCATCGTTGTCAGAAAAAACAGTTTTTTAAATTTTTTTTTTATTTTTTTTGTTGTGATAAATCCCCTTTGGAGGATGTAAAGGTGCGGAATTTCAAATAAAAAATTGCTCTTGGGGTACAATACACCCCGTGTTACCACGAAGGGTGAATAATTCCATTCGCTCTCCAATTTTCAACGCCTTTAGTATTATCTCCCATCAGAATTGCCCATCGCAGCAACATAAGTAGATAGCCTCCATTTCTGCGCTCCAATGTTTACGAGAAAGCTACGAGGCTCGAGCACCCTTTGTCCGCGGGCGAGGATAAACAAAGAGAGCGCCATACGCCGGCCGTTAGAGGTGGCCGGCGAATTCTGCCGTGGAAATAGAAACTGGTAGAATGTAAACTACGAGGGGCCGGTTTGCAGGGCGCGAGAAGAGGAGCGGTTCGACAGCGCTGGTCTTCATCGGTCGTTCCTTAATATAAGCTGTTTATCGCCGCTGAACGAGACGTAATCGGCGTCGAAACCGGAAGAGCTGGACGCCCGACGATTATTCAGCGTTACGGTTGAAGAGAAATCAATCGTCGTGGATAACTAGGCGATTTAGACGGCGAGGACGTTCGTCATAATACGTGTTTTGTGCGGCGCGGCGCTCGGCGAAGGACGAGCGAATTCATTGCGACGCGTTCACGCGCGTGTGTACACAGGGGATCGAAATGATGATCGAATCTTTCTGCGACCTTCGCGCTGCCATCTTTGGAAGTTACGGGCAGCTCGTGAGAACGATCGTTTTGTGGAGCAAGGGGAGATGGCGTGGTTATGGTTTTCCTTGGGAGGTCTGCGAAGGGGAACTTTGTGGTAAATGCTGAGCAGTGTTTTCGTTATGTAAGAGAGGATAGAGGAGTGGAATTTTATGTAGAATTGTAGTTTTAATTGATGGGTTGGCTCTTGCCTCTTAGAGAAGTTGTTTGTTGAGGAGGAATAGAGATTACAGTGTTCTGCTTTAGGTTCATTAAAAACTGCTCAAGATTGCAGATAATACAGATGGGGAAATAGTATTCTGGCTGTATTCGTAGATGGTATCCTTGCAGTTCTTTCGAGATCGCCTGATACAGATCGTCGTTCAGATTAATAAAGGAACAACAGATTAATTAATAGCGGGTTCTTCTAATTACGAGACGGTATCAGTATACTGGACTGCGCGATCCTATCTGAGTCATCCCGTTAATTAATAGAGTTCTATCGGTCTTCCTCTAAACGAGATTTAATTGTCCGGCAGTGGATGCTGCGGCAAGTAGCGCTGAACTATCTAATTAATTGTGTACTGTCCGTGAACATCGAAGTATAATTGGGACGATGTCCAGAAATTAATTGAAAGCCAGCAGAAACCAAGAATCAATAAAAAATTCTTGAAGATTTCATAAATTTTTTTATCAGAAATCACGGGACCCGATTTTTTTGCTAAAATTTCTTATTTCTGATCACACTGCAAGATCACAATTTGAAAGTTTTTGGGTACCCGAAAATTTTTAAGTTGTGATTTTGCAGTGCGATCAGAAATAAGAATTTTTAGCAATAAAATCGGCTCCCGAATCGTAAATCGGGTCCCATAATTTCGGGTACCCGCACACCCCTACTGCAAGCTTATTAATCCCAGCCCCATTTTCTTCTCCACTATCAAAACACGTAACGCCTGTTACGTGCTTATCATTTATTACTTGATGAGTTCAGTATTTCCAGACGCACCGTGGAAACCAGTCTGCAAATATTGAAACGAGAAGTCCTTAACCCGCTTGAGGGTGACAGAGGCGATAAAACTTACCGACGAGTAAATATACTATAGGTAATCGTCGATACCGTCTTATCGTTTTTTTCAGCCGTGGGACGAGAACGCACATTTCCCATACGGAAAATTGAATATCGCCTGAGTAAGAAAAGAAAGGGGGAGAGGAATACTGGAATACACACACGAAAGAGCGATCCCTTCGACTTAATATAAACGTGAAGTCACGTTTGATGTCGTGGTTTTCAAATGTTGATAAGATCGTGAACGCAGGCTTACGAAAGACGCCGAAAACATCAAAGAGTAGCTAACGAATAATAACTGTTCTTGCACAAGAAACTAGTTAACCTTTAGGAACTATTTAATATTATTCAAGGAATTTCGAACTGTGCAAATTAGGAGCCTTTGTAAAATTTTACAGCATTCTGTTTTTAAATAACAAACGTATTTTAGTATGCAAAAGAAACGAAGGAACTGTGCAAAGGTGATGCAAGACGAGCCTTAGCTTCGCTGATTTAAGTCTGACCTGAAAACTAGCCTATTAAAGATAAATAAGCTTCCTCGACAGAAGGGAATTCTGTACAAGATTGAAAATTCTCAAACGAATGTGGTGTACACCTGTTGGGTGGCATTGTAGTAAGGTAGCGCAGTACGCGGAGTTTTGAAAAAATAATAGAATAAAGTAGGGGTAGCGAGGAATTTTTTCCAGATTCCTAAAATCGTCAATTTTTCAACAGTGAAAAGTAGAAGAATTATTATTTTACACAGGATACTACAAAATCTTTATATATCTCACATTTTATACTGTTAAATTTTTACAAAGAACATAGGAACTACAGAAACACTAAAATATTATAAATAAATTCGCAAACTCAAGAAAACACTAAAATATTTTAAATGAATTCACAAAATCTAGAAACGCTAAAAAATTTAAAAAAATTCGTAAACTTAAGAAAACGCTAAAATATTTTAAATAAATTTGCAAACTCAAGAAAGCGCTAAAATATTTTAAATAAATTCGCAAACTCAAGAAAACGCTCAAATATTTTAAATTAATTCGTAAACTAAAGAAACTTTCATGTTTCCTTTCAAATTACGTTAAAGTTCCCAAGCACCATTTAAAGTAAAAGACACAAAAATTTCTTAATTTGTGTCTGTGTGACAGCCGTCAGAAACACCACGACCTTTTCAAACAATCCAATATTCGACGTGCATAGTTGTAATAAAGAGCAGCAATTTATGCACGTCAAGTAAGCGCGCCAACTCTCCACACGTACATCCTAAATGTCGTCGTTCACGCGATCGGCGCCTTTGTTCGTTTCCTCAAAGCTCGTTTACAACCGTCGCATCATATCGTATATATAGTTTAAGCAGCGTAGTCATGCCTATTTTAACCGTATCCGAAAACAACTTGGGCCTCTGTGCACGGAGAAATCTATACCGAACCACCGAGACACGGTACAAATAGCGGTACAACCGGGGACGGGATGATTCTACTAGAGAAACAGCGTGTCGAACACGAGCGGAAGCTCGACATTCAGGCGACATATCGCAAATTTACAAACAGGTTAAAGGCGAATTCGCACGTATCAATTTCGCGACGGTTCAGGGGCGTCAATGTCAGTGGTGAAATACATAGATCGGAATGGAACAGTCACACTGGCACAAAGAAACCACTGACATTGAACCGTCAGGGAACTGACGCGTGTGAATCCGCCTTAATCCTGGTCGAAAACATGGATCAAAGAGGAATAAAGATAAATTTTTTACGGGAAACAGAGAAACCATGGGGAAGTGTATTTTTGTGCGTTCCTTTGGAAAAAATTAATTAGAATGGGAATAGTTTTTGGGATGGAAGCTTTTGGCTCAATTTTGCAACAGAATTTTTTTCAGGGTGTTAATTAAGTGCAAAAGTATGGTGGATTTGAAGTTTGAACGTCGGTGCGTTGTATTAGCGTTCGTGACTATTGAAATAGGTTCGAAGATATAATCTTAAAAGTTTGTGGAGTGGGAAGAGGTGTTTGAATTGGTTGAAAGTACTATAGGTACGCTCTTGTGAAAACGCGGCTCAAGAGATCAGTAATGTTGACCGTTCAAGTGTGTGTACACGAGGAGTACAAGGCCATTAAGTAATGCAGTTCGAGAACATGCAACTCGATCCTTTACCTCTTTTTCTTTTTAATGTTAATTCAAGGGCCGTTGAGAATTCTGTCTCGGATCAAGGATACACAAATTTCGTTGATTAATACGGTCTGGGTCGAGTGAGATACTTGAAAGAGGTTTCCTCGTTATTACAGAAGCTCCGTGGTGCTTGAACTTTCCCTCGGAGAAATAATACATTGTTTAAAGTAATGAAATCACTTGGTGTATTGACTTTATTGCTCACTGGGCGGCGATGGCGTCACTGAGTTGGCTGGATATACATATTCAACACGTTGGAAGCATGAATACGTAAACTTTTTATTTCTGTATTTCAATTTTACCACGAATCCTCTAAATTGTTATTTTCAAACTTAGAAACGAATGTTTGGTATTCGAAATATCAAATTAATAATAAGTTAGTTCCAGCTTCCAATTAAGTGGGAATTAAACTTGGAGGTGAATTTTATTTCCAAAGGATTATCGATTATTCGATTTCCTGTTTTCAATAGTAAAATCGTTTCCCGCCCTGGCGTTTGAATTGCTTTCAACTGCGTGCGCCAATGTGCAAGAACCTTTTTCCTGGCTTTCGATTTACAGATTACGAGTCACAAAATAAAATCTGTAAAGAAACCGAATTTTCAGTGGTTAATTTCACCCCCTTAGAGTGAATTTGGGCAGCAAACAAAAATTACGTTGTAATAAGGAGGAAATTCCCTACATATTCACAAAGTTTCAGATTCTTTTGAATTTCCGGCTTCGAGATCTTCCCTTGTTAGTCAATTCAGTGTCCGTTTACTGCTGCGCCCTACCAATCCTAAATCAAATATACGCGCGTCTAAGAATTTTTTAAACCGAACATTCTCGAAAACGAAGCTTTTGTCGATTGTACCGAATCCCCTCCCGCTGCATAATTTCGCACAGCTTCCCACGCGCCAAGTACGATGAGTATCGAGGACTAGAAATACTCGGGCAGCCTACGCCACTAAATTCCGCGATTAACCTGATACCAATCTCTCTGGATGATCCCCATCGATCCACACGGCTGTCTCTAGAGACGAGGCAACGATTCCCCCAAGAATTTCGCGATCATTTATGCAGGGGGGATAACAGCCCACGGGAAGCATGCACACCTAGAAGAAAATTTAAAGCAATCTCATACAAGACACTTCTGTGGCTCGCAATTGGTATTTCAGACATACTCCCACATTTTCCATCTCTCCCTTCCTCGAAACAACACTGTCTATAGTCTATAGTAACCGAATACAGATTTGTCTCGAAAGAAAGTGACGTTTCGGGACCAAAGAACCGAGTCACTGAGTGCCCTTCTCACGCATACATAGCCTCTGTCATTCGTCGCGGCGACAGAAGAGGTGGAGGTGATAGCGATCACCTTATTTCAGGACAGGAACCCCGACCTTCTTTCGAGACAACACCAAATTACAATATTCCTCACTCAATAATAACTATTTGCATACCGTATACATATAGCACAAGTTTTCATATTAAATTCTATATATTCGATACATGCGCGCATAGATTAATTCTCTCTCGGTGTACCACGGTAGATCCAAAAATACGCGAATGCCAGCCACGAGCCGCGGAGGTGTCTCATAGAGCCCGTTAGAAACAGAAAGTGGCGACTTACAGGACAGTGGTGTTAGCCGGTACCCTCGGCACACGGCTGAGCTTCTGAAACATGCACCGCACCGTGTTCACGAAGCACATGCACTTGTGTGGGCATTCCGTTCTGCCGTTCTGCCGCGGCTCCGCGGAGGCCTGCAGGAGCAGCAGCGCCCAGCAAACAGCACCCAGTGGCAGCCTCATGGTCCCTCGGTAAACTGTGTCTATAGCATCGAAGCAGTTCACGCCGCTCGGTGGCACGTGCTCATCGAGACGGATGCTTTCGTACGCGGCCTATCGGACACGGGCAACTTTCACTTCTTCGCTCGAATGCCCGATGCAAATCGCTCCTCGAGTGTCCTGGCGGTGCCTTCGACTCTCTATGCACCAGGTTACTCTCAATTCGACAAACTCCGGAGAGATCAGACTCCCAGCAACTCGAATATCCTCCTCCGAAGGCTGGCACTGCGAATTCGCTCTGCTCGACGGGAGTGATGCGCTCCGTCGAGCGCAGTGGCTCTGAAAGACGCTTGCGTTTTCTTTCGCGCTTACGGCGGAACGCGCCGAGGAGGCTCGGAGGAAAGTCGAGCTTCGCCTGGCGTGTCGGCGAACGAAGCAACGGCGGCGACGGGAGGAACTGTTGCGGAGGGACGCCGCCGCTGCGTTTCACGTCTGACCTGGTCTCGCCGCGGTGGTTCAGCTACTACTGAAGTCGCTCTACGCGCCGTACGCGAGTTGCCAGTACGAAAGCTTTTTCCACGCCAGCCCTCCCACCGCCCCAAACCTTCTTCCTCGGGCCAGGACACCGCGCGTCGATCGAGCCTGCTCGATTATTTATTTATTCCCGTCGCGTGGACGAACTCATTGGTTGTGAGTGTCCATCGGGACACGGATATGAAAATGAAAATAAAATAGAAGGGCATAAATGTAGACAGGTTTGCTTGCAATTTCGACAGCGAGAGTGGGATCCTGTTGCATGTTTAAAATTTCAACGACGGAGTATTGTGTTTACGTGAATGTTCATGGGAAATGTTAAATTCAGTTGTGGATTTTTAAATTATTGGAAATGAAGAACTGTATTGTGATTCTGAATATTAGTCTTTTCAAATAAAATTTTTGGAAATTGTTTGGAATTATTAGAGTGTTAAGGTGTCTTTCTACCTTGACGGCCGAGAAAGGAGTGCGATATTTGGGATTTTTTTTTAAGAGAAACCCTCAAATTATACTAATTGAAAACTTTATGCCTATATTTGTACATATTTAGACAATATTTAAAAAAAATAATTAAAAATAAGGGTACTCTTTTTTATTGTAACTTTAAACGCGTTTTTCTCGAAACGATGTTTTTCGAATTGGTTAGTATGATATCTCAAAAACCAATCACCCGATTTATTTCAAACTTGGTATATATCTTCAGTAGATGTCCCATTTTCGTTGTTACTAAAACTAAGTCGGTTTTTGCAGAATTAGACTTTTGCGACTTAAAAAAACAGCGAATTTTTTGCAGAAATCGATGTCTGTTTTTTTACTTCTCAGTATTTCTCATTTAATCTAGTTCATACGATAGCCACACTCATACAGATTACACAAACTTTTAAATTTTCTTTTTCAGACATCTACAACGACTGATATTATGGTAAACATGCCCATATGATTTTTGTATTCGAAGCACTATAACTCCGGATATAACTAATATTTTTTGACATAGAATTTTTTTTTCATATTCTCTAAAGATTGACAAATGAAGCCACAAAGCTGGAAGTAAATATATTTAATGGATTTGTTTTAAAAAATCCCATATTTCGCATCATTTTTCTCCATCAATGTAGGGGGACCCGTTAATGATGAGTCACGTCTAACTTACGTTTTTGCTATATTTTTGTTATCCTTCAGCTTTTAAACTTCTCCTCTACGGTGTTTCATTTCGATGCAACCTTAGCACCGCCATTCTACTTACCAGGAGTTGGGCTACCTTGCTTGAAACCATATGTCGCCATTTTAGCAAAGATAATTTTCGTAGAACCATAGATCTTTCCCTATAGATACTACTAAATGAGACAGTGAGAGCAAAAACGGACCAACCCACATTTTTTTGCGAAATTGAGTTAGTAGCACTATTGCATTCCAATACTAATCATATAAAATAGGAAAAATTACTTTTTTTCAATGTGGCTTAGTCAGTGTTTGCTCTCAATGCCTGAAATAATGTTGACTCTAAACTTCCACGTACCTTAAGAAAAGCCACAACCTGCTAATCCCAAAGCTGGCACAAAAAAGTAAGCAAATTGCAATTTACTAATTTCTCGACTCTACCACAATATCCCCTTACTTTCTGTTATCATAAACATGTTCTCGGAGGTCTTTAAGGTCGCCAAGCCCTCCCTGCAACTTGCAATTTTCGAGGAAACCGCCAGCGCACAATCGGCTGCTTTGTATCTGTCCACTTAACGTTTTTGCGCGCGGCAGCGGGCTCTACAGGACACGCTGTGTTCCCGCGTAGACGCGCCATTGCAGGGCACGCTGCGGCTGCTCACATCCTTCTTCTCTCGCTACGCGGTCTCCTACAAGAGTGTGAACCGACGAGCTCGTCGTTTTTGCGCCCATCCGAGCTTCAGCAACGGTGGTCGGGGAAACCCTTCAAGTTTTGACACTGGGGGATTCGTGCTTGTCACAGGGAATCTGTCTGCATCCAGCGAGAAGATATTCGGTTGCGTTTGCATAAATAATGGAAGCTGTAAAGTCGACGCAAATGAAATATCGCCTCGGGGAAAATTAGAACTCTTTGATAATAAAAGATTCGTTTGTTTCTTTTAAATTTAGTTATTCGCTGGACTTGGATGATTTTAATATTAATGCTTGGATTTATTCCACGGTAGTTTCTCTGTTGTACCTTTGGGATTAGGGGTCTTGTGATGCAGCAGCTTTTAAACAGAGATAATATTTGAGTTTGCTGGATGTTTAATAGCAACTGGCGTACACTTTTCGTTAGCATTCCGTATGAAATCCCCAGGCGGATAAGTGGAATGCTTGGCGCAGGAGCGTTTGCATACGCGGTATATGGGCGGTGGTTGCATCTGCGAGCGCAGGAACGTGCATGCATGCACAGCCGTGCAAGTTCAATGAGCGCCAGACACCGGCGCCAAACGCCAATCTACGGCTACACGGAGCTAACAGTACCTAACCGATCTGTAATCAAAGGCTTCTCGGCTGCAAGCCCTCCGATGACACTGTTATCCGGCTCAGGAACACACGGACGTAATTGAGGATCGTGTTCACCGGCAATCGAGCAGATGTTGCAACGAACGCTCATGCTGGCCAAGGGAGCGTAAGCGTCGACATGAATTATGATATTATATGATGTTTAGATGTTGTGAAATGATGGATGAGTAACTACTCGATCATAAACTTTCAATCCTAAGTTTCAATTCGCGACTGTCGACTCTTAGCTCTCAACTCCCGGAACTCAGTTTTCAATTCCGACTCTGAACTCTTAAGTCCAAACTCTCAGGATTTAATTTTTTATTGTAAAATCTTAAGCTTCAAACTTCAACTGTCCATTCTCAGCCCCCAATTCTGAACTTGTATCTTTTAGCTTTTAACTCTCAGAATTTAGTTTTCAATTCTAAATTATCAAATTTAAACGCTCTGGCTGTCAACTGTCAAATCCTAACTTTTAGTTCCAAATTCGCAGATTTCAACTGTCAACTGTCAGATCCCTCTTCCCCCTTCAACTCTGAGCTCTTAACTTTTAGCTTTGGACACTCAGAACTTAATCTTTAATTCTAAAATCTCAAGCTTCAAACTTCAACTGTCAACTCTCAGCCCCCAACTCTGAACTCTTATCTTTAAGCTTTAAACTCCCGAAACTTATTTTTCAATTCCCAATTCTCAAATTTCAACACTCAGGCCCTCCAACCCTGAACTGCTAAATTTTAGCTCTAAATTCTCAAACTTAATTTGTCGACTCTTAGTCAACCCCCAAAATCTGACCTCTTAACTTTCAACTCTAAACTCTCAAAACTTAATTTTCAATTCTAAAATCTCAAATCCTAGAATTTTAACTCTGAGGTCCCTAAACCCGAACTCGTAACTCTTACCTCTAAAATCTAAATTCTCAAATTTTAACTGTCAACTCTCAGCCTCCTCCTCAACTCTGAGCTCAGAACTCTTAAATCTTTATGTTCAACTTTCATCTTTCAAATAAAATCCAGCATCCTACTCTTATCAGCTCCATATATTAACACCACAACCATTAAAAACACATTAATTCCCACAAGCTAAACAAATTACAAATTCACTGAATATCAAATCGTTTAAACCTTCCTACCTTCGATCGAAGCATATTTATGCGCCCATCATTTTCCTTTTCAAAGGCTAATATCTGGACGGTCCCCGACCGTTCGTCCAGCCGAAGAATGTTTATCTACGCCCAAGGAAGGCTCATCGCGGAGGAACGCGCTGCTGGATCCGGGGAACCTGTCGTAAAAATATTTCATAGATACCTGGTTCTATTCATTCCGCGGTCTCAAGGAGGCCGAACTGAGGGAAAAAATAAGGAAACGGGGTCGCTACCTTCGTGACCCGTTATCGCATTGTCACGGAACAGCTGTGCGTCTCATAAAGTACAATACAGGTGCAGTGGAACGGAGAACAAAAGAATACTTAACGAAAGAGAAAGTATTAACATACTGGGTCACCGGTCTAGTGAGCGCCATTGCGATTAGACCTCCAACAGATTGCGGATAATCGTGCACACTTGATTGATCTTAAAGGTTTAAACCGCGAATTCCAACTGGTATCATTAAATCACAAATATAAGACTCTTGTAGAAAAATTTAAAAGAATTCTAATGCCACACAGAAGAATTCATTTGAAAGCGTGTTTCACCTATAAAATTCCCATTTTAATCGAAATGGGATATTAAATTACGCGTGTTGTAAATCTTTTTAGAAGCCAAAAAATGCAAGAAATCATTAAACTCTGAATTTGGGAGTAATTAATTTTGTCTAGTTCTCATTTAAATCGATAGTAATATCGATTTCCTAAATTTCACTTGTGCGAACGATTAATTTTTGATACGTCAAGTTGAAGGTGAAGCTGAGAAGAGTAGAAGGACCCATCGTTATTGATACATCGAGGATCTGATTGCTGTTATTATTATCATCGGTACTCGGAAAGCTCGATCAACAGCTGTACTCTATCATTACCTGTAGCCTATTATTATTATTATTTGTGAAAACCTGAGTTGCGCAATCGCAGCCTACGATAGAAGAATAATTCAAAACGTCAGAGGATTATCTTATCCGCGAGGAGGTAGACATTTGAGTGTCAGGAGGATTAATGGCCGGGATGATAAAATAAATCGCGAAACAGTGGATACGTACAGAAACGAAAAAGGAAGGACGCAATGCGATTTGCTCGCCTCGATCGTACAGGAAAAGAACGCGCGCTGGTATAATCATTGCGTTACCACAGCGCGGAGATAACAGAAACTCGTCAGAGAGAGGCTGGGCAAGATTTTCATCTGTTGCGCAATCTTCGAGTGCAGGGAATCCAATTGAAGATTCCATTGCGCTAGGGAAGCTCGAAATGTAACAAAATTTAAATGTAAATTTTAAATGTGGCAGATAAATTGCAGGTGATAAAGTTACGTGAAACACCCCGTATAGTACCTCATGCCTATTTGAAAAAATAGGGCTTCGAAAGTATTTTGTTTCGCAGCCGTTGTTGCCAGTGCAATCATAATTTTTAGCTGCTTCGAAATTCGTAAAAAATTGAGCTGCTTTGTTATCGCGTTGCCATATTTCTTTACGTTATCAGATATAAATGATTCTAGTAGGGGTGAAAATAGAAACAGTTTTGAATATGAAAATAACTTCGTTTTTCATTGCAGATGGACACGAAAGACGAAATCGTGCTCACCGTCAATAAATGTACAGTGCAGAATAAACCGCTGTTACTTCAAATGTATTGATTTTTTTTTTATACAGATTTTGTATGTATTATATTTTAAAAACTAATAAAAAGATTGTACAAAGATTCTGGTTATACAGTGCTTCTTTTTATTAAAAAATAAATCACGAAAATCATCTATTTTTGGGACCTTGAAATGCGAATACCTCCTTAAGGGGCTATTTTTTAAAAAAAAATTCACAATAAATACAACATATAATGAAATAAATCTTTTTGGAATTTATTAAGCTACTCTTATATTATACAAAAAAAAAATAAAAAGATTATTTTTTATTTGTTTCATATGTTTTTTTATAGCGTCAATGTGACACTTTCAAAAAAGAGGTATGTTCATGGCGTAGGTGATTTCCTGGCTCAGGCTTATCTGAAATTAAAAATTCGAAAAGATTCTCAATCTGTATGAGTGTCGCTATTTCCCGTAGCTCAATTAAAAATTTTTGTTGAGGAATAACAAAATGAAAGAAAAAGTTCCCCAAAAGAGTGTTTCCTCGAATATTCTCGAGAAGAATCTCGGTTATTTTTCGACAAAAATTGTTAATTGAGCTATGGGCAATAGCGACACTCATAGAGATTAAGAATCATTTCAAATCTTTCGTTTCAGATAAGCCTGAACCGAAAAATCACCTACACCACGAACATGCCTCTTTTTTGTAAGTATCACCTTGACGCTATAAAAAACCATACGAAACAAATTAAAAACAATCCTTTTAAAATTTTTTCCTAGAATATAAGAGTAGCTTAATTAATTCCAAAAAGATTTCTTTCATTATATGTTGTATTTGTTGAGAAAAAATTCTTTAAATATAGCTTCATTTTTGGGCCGATCAAATTAAAATGATCCCTTAACTGAAAATAAAATAAATAAGAAAAGACGCTCTAAGTATTACCAAAATATAACGCAACCTCCACCCCTCTAAAACACTCGAATATTTTCCAATTTTTAATCCCTTTCTAATTCAAGTCTTAACAGGGAACCACCCTCTACACAAACTCCCAAGATAAATAAACCGATCTTCCGGAGCCTGCCTCTAGAATTTCCACTATCCGCGAAAAGCTGCCCACGAAGCGTCGCGAGGAGCCTACAACGCAGCCTGCATCCGCGTGACATCTCAATTCCAGAAAATTAAGCCCCGACGTAAACTTAACAGACTGATGACCGTCTCCGATTAAAGTTTGCGCGGCTGACTTGCCGCGCCAGGCAGAATAAGTAAAATCCATTGACCTTATTGCTTGAGCGGCGGCCGTACTTGCGTTCAAAGGGCCCCGTCAATTGCTGCTGTTCAACATCCCTGCGCACAGCTGAACGCATCGCGGAAAACGAGCGCGCGCGGCGCCAGTGATTCATCAGATTATCAATTACCCTTAGTTCCTAGCGAGTGTTCGTAGGGAAATTGTTGAACGGGGCCCCCACAAGCGCGCCGGCGAGAAACGGGACGACCGGTGGTCGATTAATTTCAATAAAAATGATACCAACGGTTTCAGGGGCCGTCGTTCGCGGTCGTTAGATCGAAAAGGATATAATGGTGATTAATTCCAGCTCCAACTGTGGCTGGATCTGTGTGACAGTCGACGATGGTTTTATAATAGAAGCCGATGAAACCGTCGGCTGCCGCTGGACGAGTCCACGTCGACGGACGTCGCTGTCGCATTAATATCAATTTTTTGAGTGGCACGTTATTCACGCTCGCCGGACGATCGCCGGATCGTTAGTTTCGAGCCTTCGATCTTGGCGTGACACTCCAGTGGGAGATGAATCCGATCGCACCGATAACTGGAGTCGTCGCTCCGCGGGACGTCCTTGGGAACAGAGACGGCTCTAAAATGGGTGGAGGAGAGCTCTGGGAATGGATAGTGGGAAAGTGGAATGGGTTTCTGAAGAGGGGGACTGATGACGTTTCGGTAATGACACCTGCTCAGGGGTCCAATGAAACTGCTAATGTTTTCAAATAATTATGAAACAGGTGTAATTGTATGAGTCCGAGAAAATTGGTATAAAGTGTAGTGTATTAACTGAAACTTTTATTCCACGCGTTTTTGTGTAATTAAGAAACTTTAATTTTCTTGAAATTAGAACAGAGTTGTGGTTAATAGGAGCATTTATTCTGCTGTGAAGAAGATAAAGTTGGGACAAGCAGATTTCCTGAAAATGCTGCGGGGTAGATAGATCTGAAGTTGAAACCTTAGACCGTCTGGGGAAATAGTACTATGAAAATTACAATGTGCTTTCTCTTCTATAATAATTATCCTGCTTCCAGTACCTTAAATACTACCCTCCTTAGTTAAAATGTCCTATCTAGAATTTCGAAACACCCGAGAAAACTGAAGTTTTATCATTTTCTTTGTGCTATCTTTGTAAAAAAAAAGTAAATCAGACTATTTTTCTGGGGTTTTCTAATTTTACTTAAAATGTAAAACACCCGGGGAACTTCAAGTATTTCAAGATTTCTTGAAAAATGGAAAAATGCTAGATAGGACATTTTACTTAAGCAGGGCAGAGTAGTACTAATTAAAAAAATATTCCTGACTTTTTTATTTTACCCTTATGTTAAAGTGTTATTGAACAAAGTTAAAGAATTGAACCGATAACAATATTTTCAATGAAAATGCAATAAAATTCATTAGGTGAATCTAAAAATTTATTTAAAGAATAAAGTCCAGTTTCCTTTTCTTTTTACCTTGGTTGTATTACTCCGAATCAGACCAGAATAATTTTTATTCAATAAAGTGAAAAAAATATAACACTGGAATCTCTCTGAAGAGAGTGAAACGCGTCAGGAACTCAAGGAGTTCTGGATACCTCAGCCCAAAGGTAACAAAACGATCATAACGCGAGGGTGCAGGTAATGGAAAACTATCAGGCGATCTTACTATGGTGGCAAAGGGGGGAAAGCTAGCGTTGCTTCGACGCATAATCAATTATGCGCAGGCATTTCACCGTCTTCTTCCGTTTGGAGGCACGGTGAACGCGAAACCGAGGCCTTTCTCTCTCGACGTGGCCCTTGTAGTTTCACTGGTTTTCCCTCTCCTTTGTATCCCAGTTGGTCAATCTATCCCCGTTCTCCGACCTATTTCCGCGATCCGCGGCTATCCATCAAGAGACTCCTCTCCGCGGCTGACAATGCAACGATAACCAACGCTGACCTACATGATACCGCCGGTGTCACCCATGATCCACGAGTAGAATAATTTTTTCTCTCCTCAGTCCTTCGATCCCCCCCGAGACACTCAACGGACCTGGTCTGGCTGGCCGTTTCGAAACCCATGGGGCACGATGGCTCGTTTAAGTCTGGGAAATGCTTTACGATGAAAGGTTCAAGGGGGAGTGGGTTTATTAATTTATATGCATTTTGGTGTTGAGTGAGTTATGTAGTAGGTATGTTCTTCTTGGATCATTGAATCTGCTTTTTATACCCAGGGCCCGATGCTCTGAGCAAAAATGATCTTTAATGCCCTTTATATTTAATTACTAATAATTATTTTAAAATATTATTTTTGACAGTGGGTGAAATTCTTTTGTAGGTATTTGTGGAATACTAAAAGCCTTTTGTTTTAAAAAAAAATTAATATTTATAAAGAACGGTAACAAAATAATGTAAAATATATAGGTAACAGGTAGTTACCTATTTTTTAAATCTAAAAAAAAGGTTTTAACGAGTGAAACAAAATAAATATAAGAAAAGGGACTTAAAAACAATTTATAAGTTGGTTATTATGGGGAATATTGACTTCAGTGAAAGCAGGTAATTAGGTATTAAAGATTCTGCTGTTAAATGGAGAGCCACTGGTCGTGAAAGTAATTCCTTTTCACATTCATGCAATAACCCCCACAAAATTATACAGTCTGATTTTTCTGTTAAATTGATGACGTATTACTTAATCTTAATATTGCATTGAAATTAATTCCTCTTGGCACGTCTTAAAGCTACCGTGGCAATAAAAAGAATATAAATCAGTGGGTCAACAGTGCAAACATTGATTTATACTCATCGTTGTACCATTTGATCTCGACTCGATGTATCTAAATATCGCGGAGGCTAGTGTACCTTGCTTCGACAGTAATCCCGTTCTTCCTCGGAGGCGTACAACAAGGCTCAGGGTGTATTCTTCGAGGATTAATGAGGTGGTCCGTGCTCGCGACGTCTGGATCTCTCTGGGGTTCTATTAATAGCTACGGTTTCACGGATTAAATCGTGATCGCAGATACACGGCCAGAAGTGAATCGTACATTCCTGTACGTAAGCGTCAACAGAACCGTTGCCCCCTGGAACCATCGAGTTAGGTCTAGTTAACTCAAATCGAATTCAATTTCTCCATTTCCGTGAAATCTGTGCCGGACTAACTCCTCTACGAGGAAAATTAATATATTCAACGTCGATCAATCTATTTTATACCCTCTCTTTCTCTTTCACCTAATTTCCATCTCTTCCAGCCCCATACTTCTATTAGAAGCCTTCTAGGAACTTCTACTAACCTCCCACTCCCTCTGCCTTCGATAACTCACTTCAAAATTGAACATATTTTTACAGTATTGCTACTTAATTTCTAAATTCAATCAAAATAAAGCGAAATCTTCAATTCCCAAGTGAAAATTCCATATCTACTAACCACCAGCTGCTACTTCCCGCTCGAGGTGAGCAGCCGTAAAGCGGGCGCCATATTGGTTTCAGTTTCGCATATGGAGCCCCTCCTCTTCACATCCCACAGAATTAAGAGCCAATATTATTACTCGATGACAATTTTATCACGCTTCTTAAAATACTCTGCAGTTCCCAAGGTAACAATAACTTCTCCCCACGTTTCGGGCGACAAATTTTGTACACATGTGATCCGATGTCGACCTTCGTCCTCCATTCGTGACCTCTTTTATCCCCGCGACATATATGGAACGCACATGGAGATGCTGCGCGCGGGGTTCTCCTCCTTCTGCGAAAGGTCTCGATCCGAGGGCCGATAAACACAAAACTTACGCCTCGTTCGGGCATTCTCGCGACTCTCTTGTCGCGTTAAGGAATTAAACGGGGCAAATTGAGTGGGGGATGCGTGGGGACAAATTCGTGGCAACAGAGACAGCTTTTTTTTTCGAGCCTCGTAACGAGGATCTGCCGTTTCCATTAGCATGTGCAAATTCTGACTCAGCGCGGTGTTTTTTCTCATTTAACCTTCGCCCAGCGAACGTCGGCTTTTTTATCGAAACGGTGAAAGAAGCTTCGTGGATGAAATATGAAGATGTCTGCGCACTTGAAACAGTCGAGTGGAGAGGAGCGCGGTTGATTCAATGCTCGGTTATTCGAGCAATAATTTCAGTTGCTCCAAAGATTTCACTTCAGAGGAATTTTAATTAAATTTCTCGAGCCGCTCCGGTTTCTCGAGTTACTAAATTTTATTCAAGCCGTACCTTGTTCCCGGAGTTTCGTTCGATTTCTGGAATCTTTCGAACTGCTCCAATTACACGATTCAATAGCGAAATAATGGGAGATTGTTGGGATTCTTCGGGAGATTAGCGCAGCCGAGGATGGTGGCCGGCGAATCGACGTGAAAGGTAAATACAAATCGATTTCTCGTTTACGCGGCGGAAACGCGCTCTTGCGCAAGACGCGACAATGGCCTGGCCGTAAATAGCAACAGCCCGGTGCCGATAAATTATCTTGATCGCGGCAAAAACCGTTTCGTTTCCTTCGTTCGGCTGGCACCAACTTCTGCGATCAGTTAAGACACTTGCATTTCATCCGTGAAATTGAATTTTCCTTATCGATAGCCTTGGTCAGTGCAATCTATTTCCTGAAGAAATGGCACAAATCAGTGTCACTTGAGGAAGCGTAGAAATCATTAAATTGGAGGCTCATAATAAATCAGATTAGTTTCATTGATAACTGATTAACAGTACAACATAAGAGGAATCAACAAATTATTTCACAATCCATTTTCAGTAAAAACCACTGTACCCATGGTACAATAAGGTCCTCAATTTTTTTCATTTGTTAACAATAGTGTTTAGTACCTTTACACTACAAATTCAATAACTTAAAATTATAAATAAAATTGAATTATCCTTTCGCATCAGAAGAATTACAATTTCGAATGTGGCTGCCATTGAAAACAAGACTAGTTCCTTCGGAGCGAGATCGTCACGTCCACTTAATCCCACGCGTGTCCAACGAGTCATAAAAGACGAGCGTTTCAAATGTTATCACGCTGAAATCAAGAAGCAAGATCGCTCCTCCTCGCTCTATTCTCTCTGTTCCCAAAGGAGGCAGATTGGTACTGCGGTACAAAGCGCCCTAGTTGCTCCCGCGGATGGTAATCACGCTCGTGAGAAGTCGAAAAGTTCTACCGTCCGGATTGAAAGGACCCGCTCTGGGCCACGGAACGTATTCGTTCGTCACGGTGCGAGACTTCCGTTCTTTGTTCACTGGCTCTATTTCAGCGTGTCCTCGAGCGTCTCATGGACGAGGACCCTTGTTCCTCGACATCCTATAGTATGCACAGCCATCAGTTTTCTACATTACCATGGAACTACTGTGTCCTAGAGAAATATATGTAATGCTTAGGGAAAGATTTTAGGTTTAATAAGAGGCTCATTCCCCTCCAAATCACTTTTTGTGATGTTGATGAAGTTGAAATATTATATAGATAACGTGAAATTAGGGGGGGTTTAAGTCATCACTTCCCTGCTTTCAAATTTCTTTGAAAAATATAGGCAGTCGAAGTTTGCAATTTGTGAGAAGGTTCTACCTTCGAAATTATCAATCTCAGGAGGTTTACTTTTTTTTTTTATTTTAATTCGGAAGGTTTTCTTCTTGAAGGAATCTTTTTGAGTAATTTTGCTTTTCGACCAAATAAGTCTGCTTTGTAATAGGCGAGGAGAAATATAATTACGTCGAAATTGAAACCCTCAGGTCTTGATTAGAACCTTAAAGTACTACTATCCAAAAAGTATTATATTTACCCAACACCTTCTTTAAATTTTTGATTCAATTTGAATAACTTAGGGCCACTATATCCCAACTTCACCTCCCGCTGCATCTACATCAGCCCCAAATTTATTCCCCTGTTCAACAATCGCAATAAAGACTAAACAAGAAACGATGGCTCGAGTAGAAAATAGATATGACTCGATTCCTTATTCGCGGGCACGGAGGATCGTGTTGGAAGTCGTGGCACGTGCCTCGACCAAGCGGCGGTGCAATATGTATTTTTATAGACGAAAGATGACGGCACTGTTTAAAGAAACACTCGACTGGTCCCTGATAACGCGAACTTCGACGGTCAGTAAGAATTTCTGCAATTATACTAACGATGCCTCCACGAAATACAAACACTCTGATTCACGAGCAGAAGCGTGATCCAGACAGCCTCGACTCTGTCCAATGAAACGCGTTTCGGAAACGAAACATTCGAGTTTCCTGTAATCGAAGGCAAACCGATCAAGCCTAATGGCCGGCTTCCTTTGTCGATCTCGCAATTATGACGGAAACCGTGGCGAAATGGAACACCCTCGTTTGTCGCTGGCGCCACGATCACTTTGGGAGAAATGGGTGTTGGAGGTCCACCTGGTTCGCGTCACCAAGAGGGTTCTGCAACGCTTGGGTTTTTTTGGGGAGTGAATGATATTTTTTTAAGCCACGCGTTACGCGCGCCATCTTCTTTAACGTAAGATGATTTTGGAATAAAAGCACGGTGAACGCTTCACTTCCGGTTCGGCTATAAACGGTACAAGGCGTATGGAAAATATAATGGCATTAACCGCATAATTATGAATGTGAAGGAATTCTGTAAATCGCTGAACTTCTTTAGATCCCCAGCTTCTTTTAGGCATAGATTATATAACTCACTGTTGTTTACATTTGGCTGATTTTAATCAAACTGTATGCTAAAGAGGTTGCCCATGAATAAATAAATAAAATTATGAAAAATTTCAACAGTTCTTAAGGGGTCTTTCCACTGTGACGTCCTGATAAAGTACCGCTGTTTGGAACTTTTTTTTGTCACAAAAAGAATGTGTTCCCATCTGCCATAGTGACAGTCATACTGATTACAAATCTTTTTGGTTTTTTTGTTTCAGACACACGGTTTTTCTAAAATCGCGTCCGCAGTCGAGGTGTCTTTTTTTAAAGCGTATTACTACATCCACCTATCTTGGCGCGAGCAAACATTACAAAGATGTGAAAAAAATAATGTTGTATTATCGAAACACGTATTAATAGATAGGAAAAACGTCACTTTAGTAAACATATTCTTTTTGTGACAAAAAAAAGTTCCAAACAGCGGTACTTTATCAGGACGTCACAGTGGAAAGACCCCTTAACGCGGGGATCTTCTTTCGATGTTGAGAGTCTAGGGTCTTCGAGGCCTCGGACTTAAGCTACCCTAGCCTTCCCGTCGCCTAGACTCTGACTTGACCATTCCCTCCATCACCTCTCCTAAAAGTTCCAATAAATAAGAAACCATGCTAGAATCTCCAAAAGTTTCTCAGACACGTTCTAACTAATAGAGTTGAAGTTTTATTGAGGAAACTACCCTTTACCCCCTGTGGAACCCAACACGGCTAGATTGAATGGAAATATATGGAAGATCGAATTCTCTGACGGTACGTTGAGGCGATCATCGTCGGCCTCTTTGTTCAGTTTAAACACGTGAACCCTCCCATCGGGCCAAGGACTTGTTCGATTCTAATATTAATCTGCGGCTGTCGAAGGCTGGGCCCTGCACACTCGCGCGCCTGTACGAAGATATGATGCTGCTTCGTTATAATTGAACTTCTCTAATGGGGGAGAAATAGAGGAGCTTGTGGCCATTCTGAGCACTAGCATTTCTTTATAAGAAATTATATCCTGCTCTGTAGCGCTCGATATTCTATTTTTAATAATTATAAATGCTTTAAATAAAAATAAAATAAGAGTCCGGGCTACTAATCCTAAAGTTAAGAATTGGAAGAAAAATTCAAGTGCCAATACCACCCAATTAAACTGAAAATAGTCACAACGCGCTTCCTCTTAAGCCCGCCATATTTGAAAAAGCAGAGTCTTCGACGTTTCACGGTTCATGTGCTGCTCCTTTTCTTATTTCGGACCGTAGATTGCCCACTGCAAATATTCATCACGATCAAGGACCCATACGAGTGCCTTTACGCAACGTTGATCGGATAATCACGATTTCCTGGCTCAGCTTTCGATTATGTCGTCGCAGAGGCCACGGAAGCAGATCACAACTGCGCACGAGACATCTATATGCGCCACGCGAGATTTATACAGTCGCAAATATAAAGCCTGCTACACCGAATCGTTTGGATTTATGGGTTTACGCGGGGAGGAACGCGGCAGTCTGACTCGGGGCTTTGTCATTTATAGGAACGTTTATTGATCCGTTAATGATGGTTTATGGGGCACGTTTCTTGGTAAAGAAGAAAATTTCGAGCGCTCCAACCACTGTCAGCGTGAATTTACGCTCGATGTTAAACGATGTATGTTTACGCGAGATGCCCTCTAGGTTGGGGTCGGCGGAGCTTGGCAGAAAGCGTCCTTTGTCGATGCAGTCCTCCACGAAATATGTAGTATTCGGCGGATACGCGAAACGCAAAATAGTGGACGGTACCGTGAAAACTGCAGGGAACAGATTGACCGATATAACCATCAATTCTGTAACTAAGAACTTTCAACATAACCTCGAAATTACAGTATCCAGTTACTATGAAGAAGATATACAATTTCTATAAACACAATTGATGTACAAGCATCATAGATTACTGAAGCTGTTTCAAACAAGATCATTCCCAGCGTTAAATATTCTAAATCCCTTCCCGCGAGATGCCTGCTTAGCCAAGATCGCTGATATCAATCAAGGAAAGGAGCTTAACTGTCCCCAGCCACCTTATCGCGTGTTCATTCTTTTGCATCGAGAAGTCGTACGTTGCTCGACTCGTTAGCGCGGCTTGTCGCGTTCCCCGTGCCCACGTAAGTAGTCGCGTGTACACGCTCGCGAAATCCCTGGAGCTGAACGCGCGAGCCTAGGCGCGGAGAACGGCTACAGAAATAGCCAGTGACTCAATATTTAGGCAGCGACTGATTCGCCACAGCGCATTTGGCACGAACAGCCTCCCCAAGCGTCCGACTCGATCCCCGCCGATCAAAAATCGATGAACCGGTACAGGACAACGCCGGCCGCGACGCGACGGCACTGATGACACTGATTTACGGCGACGGTAGATGTCGTCGCGCGTACTTTTTGGCACGAGTCGATAGCCCCGTTCACCGCAACTTGGAAATTGACTGATCGGCGAACTGATCCCGATACGAGTCTGTCTGGTCGGCGAGTGTTTGTTCTTCGTTGATGGGCGCCAGGAGGTTCGCCAATGTGCCACGAGTCTTTTGATGATCCAGGGAATGCTGTTGAATTTTAACGGTGATTTAGAAGCTTCTTTTTTGTGTGCGTACAGTGGGGCTCAATGGAGTGGAACAAATGCATGTACAATAGTGTCTCGAAAGAAGGCGATTGTTATCACTTCCACTTCTTTTGTTCAGGGGCACTCAGTCTCTCTCATTCTACGAGATAAGACAATAAAGGCTATTCGAAAAGGTGACGTTCGGTCCCAAACGTCGCGTACTGTACTCTGATCTGCAGTTTCACTTAAACGTTTCCTTTATCCTCTTAGCCAGGAAGTGGCCCACAGGAAAACTGTAATTTGGGATTATTGATCGATAGAATTCGTTCGTGCGCCTGCTCTCGCATCGTCCGTTGTGGTTCGATGAAGACGCTTCGGGTGATTTATTGTATGTAGATGAAGACAGGCAATAAAAGGACGATCGATCATGCTATGCATGGAGAACGACAGAACTGGCTGGACAGGTTACGCGACGCTAATAAGCAAGCCGGAGAACACCGCGACTCATTTGCATGATTTGGACATCATTTCGACGGCCACGTATCAATTACGTAATTACTTTGCACTGGTATCATAATACTTCATCTCGTGTGACACAATTTCTGCCCTACTATTTTGTACATTCCGTTGTTTCCCGTATATGATAAATTACCGAGTACAGATACATACAAGGTGTATAATATAAAAAGCTTTACAATTATACCAAGCAATGATGAGGCTTCTAGAAGATAAGAAAAGAGGGTTGGAAGCAAAGAAGTTTGGAATGTCTTCAATTACCAGCGATCAATTGTAATGCCTCGATACTAGATCGTTCGCAGACCTCCGAACTAGTTCATCGCCATCCCCAAGCAATTCGCGCTGTGGATTAGAGAACAATAGGGTTTATAATGCTTCACTTTAATGGAATTTAAAGAAAGCTGACGTTGGAATCAGAGGGAAATGTAGGTTCGAAGAGTACAAATGTTGAATTTAATATTCTCTAACATTTAAAAGCGAAAACCTCGATCACCTCGAGGAGGAAACATTGTGCACTGTCGATGTAAATACAAATTTATTGAAGTCTTCAAGTGCTTATACTAATTAAACGTACAGTAAAATGAAGGATTAAGTACACCTAAATTTCGTCGATACACTCGTCGTATAAACATTTTATTTTACATTTATCCGGAGCGTATTGCATTCAATTACATCCTATATTTATACGTCTATGTATATCGCCTATATACAAATCGATGTAATTATGGTATATGTAACGTATATACATACAGAATCGCTGATAGAAAATAACGGCGAATTGTTCCCCCCGATTTCCGCCATGCTCCACTCTGCTTTTATTTAAACAACCGTTCAGTGTTAATAATCAAGTCGAGCGCAGAGTAAAAGTCTCCCTAACACTCGACCTTTGTACTTTTCTTTTTATACGCTTGTTTCGCTTATTGTTAATCGTTATTGTTCGTCTGAACAGTTTTAACTGCAACGTTTAATAAACCATCTCGTGATGCATGCATCTACTTAATAAAACATAATTCCGTCACGATGATGATGAGTCGATCGCGAAACTTGCATCTCGGCCGATGATATCGAAGAAGTCTCTTGTTATTCTGATCCACTTTTCGAATCGAACGTTTGAATAACGGGGGCCGCACGGTAGAACGCGAATGTTAACGTGCCAAGTTGAACGATAGTTCAAGATGAATAAATGACACGGTACAGATTTGGAATTGGAGATGATCCGTATAATATATACAAGCCTTAACGTGAAACTGATGGGCATGGGAGATATTAGAACGTGGTTCTTAGATCGGTGGGATAAAATACAGGATTATCCCGATTTGAATAGGATACAAAAAAAAAGATTGAACAGTCGATACAGTTCTTATTAAACAGTAATAAGGAAACAAAGGAGAAAGTGAATTCTAACTTCGTCATTTACTCTCCAGAGGAGAAGTCCTCTCCTTGGACAAGAAAATGGTACCAGTGCCGCCATTTTTCAAGTCCCCCCGCGGCCACTTATCTACTCGTACAGCGTATAACGCAGAGATCCACTCGAAACCGCACAAAAAGCGTCATTTTTTTCAAATTCAGTGTCCATGCAAGTGGATTCTGCGCCTCACACGCGAATACGTGGCTTAAGCCTCAAGGTCATTCCAGATTCCTCTGAACGAACAATCGTATGTCGTTCATTGAGCAGTAAATTACTCGAAACCGTGTCAAAGGATGCTAACACGAGTAAACGAGTATCGAATTGTTTCAGCAAACCAGGAATGCCGGCTACCAAGATTATACCATTAAAAAAAAAAGAGAAAATAAATGTTCTCTATATACAAAACGAGAGGAGAAAGAAACTAAGGCCTGCGAATCAATGACGGACATCTCGTCAAACGAATATAATACAACGAACAACAGTTCCCTCCCCTTAGCCTCATGCACGGAGGTCATTCGCCCCTCCACTTGCAGTCCAGCGATTTGTAAACGCCCTCCTCTTGTTCTGGTACAAAATCAGCGCCCGATGGACGCGGTCGGTCCAAGTTTCTCGATTCCGCAGCGCCTTCGTCTTCTCAGATATGCGGAGATCGACTCGAGCTGCCCCGATGCTTATCAGAAAGTCTTTCACTCGACTTGGACGACGCATTTCACGCGAGCTTCATGTAGATCGTGCGGTCCCTCATCTTGCAGTGCTTCAGCTCCCGCAGCGCCCTCTGTGCCTCGCCAGGCGACGCAAAGGCGACCTTAGCGTCGCCAGTGGGCATTCCCCTCTCATTGTAGCGTCTTATGACATTCTCCCTCTTCACCTCGAAATCGCCGAAGAATTCGATGATTTCGTTGATATCGGCCTTGAATGGGACGTTCTCCAAGGACAGAACGCAGCCAGGCTTGCCGAAGCCCTCCACGTAGTCCATGGACCCTGGATGTCTGCCCAGCATGTGCCTGGGTATGCCCATCAGGCCCGGCGGGCACCTGGGCCCGAATCCAGAGTTGCCAAATCGAGGTAGATGGTTCATGGGCCCTGAGAACCGTGGTGGTCGTTGGTCCTGGAGCGGGGGGAAGTGCTGCTGCTGGGTCTCCATGAGCTGGGGGTCCACCATGCCTAGCGTTTCCAGCATCTTCGCTCGCGGGACCAGCTCTATGGTGGGCACGTTCTTGCCGAACGGAAGACCATTCTTGGCGGTGGCGCGCAGGGCCTCGTCCGTGGTGTCGAACTCGCAGAAACACTCGCCGGCCGGCTTGCCGTTCTGGTTCAGCAGCATGTGTATCCTGTGGGGAACGATCCCGATGTCCGAGAAGAAGTCGAGGATGTCGCGATCGATCGTCTGGAATGGCAAACCCCGCATTATCACGCAGTCCGAGGTGGCCGTCTGGCCCAAGCTATTCTGCTCGTGGTCGCGCTTCGCCTGGGCGAACTTCTCTTCTGTGATCGCGGTCGCGGTCACCGGTTTGCTGCCTATCTTCAGCGACGCGTTCACCGACGCCTTCGCGTCCTCTATCCTGGCGAACTGCACGTACGCCATGCACTGCGCGTTGCTGCCCGTCTCCTTGGTGCTGGTGATGAACAGGTCGTTGATCTTCCAGTCGTGGAACAGCTTGGCGATGTCCATTTCCTTGGTGAAGGACGGCAGATCCGTCAGCACTATGCAGGCGGACGATCTGACATCCTCAATGGTGTCTTCTACGCGGTCCTTCTCCGGCGAGTACGAGTCCACGGCCTTGTCGAACAAACTCTCGTCCAAGTGGAGCACTTCTACCTCCGATCCGCGCACGTATCTGGTCGTGCTCAGGGCGAGCTCCTTGCCGTCGGCCTTGTTGAACTTTACGTAGGCTATGCCGACGCGGTTCCCGTGATTGTCGTTGATCAGCTTCACCCCTTCTTTCCTGATGTAGATGCCGTGGAAGGTCTGGCGCACGTCGGTGTATGTGGCGCTAGAGGGCATGTTTCGCACCTCCACGCAATGGCCGCCGCTACTGCTGCTCTTATTCTCACTGGAAAATCTCGAGGAACTGTTACTGGAGCTACGGTTCGTCTGCCTCTCGCCGTCGAAATTGAACTGAGAGTTGTTCGCCTGGAAGGCGTGCGGGTTACGGCGACCCTCCAATTCCTGCACCTTGCTCATGAATGGATTATTGGGTCTGATGCCGGGTCTGTAGTTAATGTTCCCATTTGACCCGTAACCATCAGTCCCGAACTGTCCAGAGCGGCCGGAGAACCTAGACTGATCCATCCTCCCCTGTTCGTTCTGGCTCCAAGGCTCCTTGGGCCTGTTCAGTGCACCCACTCCCGTGCTCAGATTAGGCAGACTGGGACTGCCGACATTCTGGGCCAGTGGGGTCATGCCCACGGTGTGCCCGATCGATTGCACGTGCGACTGCATCAGTCCCCCCACCCCGTTTATCCCGTTCATTGGGAACTGGTTCTGTTGAAGCATCGACTGCTGCCCGATTACAGAGTTCCCAAAGCCCATGGGTCGTTGCTCGCCGTCTTGGGACAAGGCTGCCACGCCCGCGCCCAATATCCCCGGGGCCAGCAGTGCCGCCTGTAGCTGAGTCTGCGGCGGTACCTCCCAGATACCGTTCTCCATCGGTTTCTTGCCACCGGGTGCCATTGGCTTCTCTTTGTGAAACTGGCCCACGCATACCACGTCGTTGTTGTCGTCGTCGTTGCTGTCCTTGCGCCTCTCGCCCGTGGAGTTGCGCTTGGTGTCCCTGTCCCTGGATCTCGTACGATCACGGGACCTGGATCGGTCGCGACGACGACGCCTGTTGTCCCGTCTGTCGCGCTCCCTGTCCCGCGATCTGCTTCTGTCTCGACGCCTACGGTCCCGTCCCCTGTCCCTGTCCCGTCTGTCGCGGTCCCTGTCGCGGTCACGTGACCTGGATCGGTCCCTAGACCGCGACCTGTCGCGCCTGTCCTTGCGGTCCTTGCTGGACTCGCTGTCGTTGTCCTTCTCTTTGTCACGCCTCTCGCTGGGCGATCCTGGTTTCTGGACCACCGGCTGCACGGCGACCGGCGCTGTCTGCATGAACGATTGCAGGCTCAGCGTCTGCTGCCTCGCCGCCTCGATCACCTTCTGCATCTCCGTGCGGGAGCTCAGCAGCAGCTTGATCTTCATCTCCTTGATCTTGCCGCCGTCGTGCATCATCGCCTGCCGGGCATCCTCGTCGGTGCTGCGGGGTTTCGGGTGTATATTCAAGCGTGCTCTTAGATTAGAATTTTGGGAAGGAGAGGTTGGAGGAAAAGGGTGATTGTATTTTTTTTAACCTTCGCGAATTGAATTGTTTTTATAGAAAAATAGTATAGATAGAATTGCAGGGAAATTTTCAACTTTGGCAAGAAATTATATAGTTAAGTTTAGTACGTGAGATATAAATGTGATTGAGATATATTGCACATACAGAGTTCGTGAAATTTATTATTTAAAATTCTTCACGCACTATTTATTTTCTACGTTCATTAATATTTAATATTTTAATATAAAATATTAAAGTATTTACAAAGCATTAATATTTAATATTTTAATAATAATATTAAATATTTTCTTATTGAAAATTTAACAGTTTTGTATTGACATATGTAATATTTCAGGGCAAAAGGAATTCTCAAGTACTACATGTACCAGATTTAAAAAAGAAATAAAATTATGAAACGAAAGAAGTTCAATCGGAAAATCTACGCTTCCAGGTACCTAGTGTACCGTTCCCGACTTCGAGGTACCTAGTGCACCATTCCAGACTTCCAGGTAGCTAATACACTGTTCTGGACTTCCACGAAGCACCGCCTCTTACTCGAAGCGTTCTGCTTCCCCATACGCGACATGATGCCCGGGTACAGTATTGACTACAGAGTACTTCGCACTATAAATACGAAATCGCGACGGCCACCCACTTGTTGCGCCGGAGTGCGGGGCAACGAACTCCAGAACGGCCATACAAGCATCTTTCTTTCGGCAAGTTTAACGATCTTTCGCGAGCGGGAAATTCCCTTCGCCCCGAATTCGCCGGAGGGGAGGAACGGAAGCGCGGCAAATGGTGTTTTAAAGAGGTATGTATGCGGAGGATTCCTCCGAGTAGTCGGTTCGTTTAATTACCTGAACGCTATGAAAGCATCGCCCAGCTCACCGCCGACAATGTGGACGCCTCCTTCCGGTATGCTGAGGCCTCTGAAAAATTGGCGAATGTCCAGAGCGTTGGCGGACCATGCCAAGTTCTGTAGTCTGATTATCACGCTCATTTTCGACTGTTAGTCGAGGGATCTGCAACCGAGCCGAACGATTCGAATTATAAAGGAGGACGGACAGAATCCAATTTGTCGGGGAGGAAGATTGATCAACGTGGACACCTTAAGGCAGGGTGTCGGCCGAGTGGCTTAAAAGGGGTGGCTGGGGGGAATGAACTTTAGACACTGCAATTTTTCACTTTCTTTTATTCTCCTTTATTTTCTCTGTGACGTACATGTAAGTTTATATCACTCTTTCCATTCGCAAGTGTAATACTAGCTTTTAAGGATACGTTTATATTTAATTGTAGCTGCTAATATGTTATTACATATTAACTATATTAAGTAATATATCTGATACGTTTATTTTCGGATTTATTTCTGTAAATCCTGAGAATGAAATTTCGGAGGTATCAGTTTTGAGGGAAGAAGGTTCGAGTTAACGAAGGAATCGTGGGGAGTAGCATAAAAATCGATGGTGGCTCCTTATTTCACACAATGGTGGTGTCAGAAGTTGTTTACCCTCACAGTAAACGTTACAGTCTATTTCTTGCGTGACTGAAAGCTAAGGCCAGGTGAATCTCACTTTCAACGATACACGAAATGATTAAGTAAGTGTGCAAAATATGATTAGTTTAAAAAATAAAAAAAATTCAAACAGCAAAGGAACCTCGGCTTTTTATCCACCGTAGGTCCATTGCATTCTTCATTGCGTCGAATATAAATATTAGGGTTGAACAGAAAGGCGAGTAGGATGGAACTCGCTGTGGAAGAATAATCGATGGTAATAGCAATTAACTAATTATCAATTGGGTAGGAAATAAAGTAAGTGTATTATCCCGTTAATTTGTTATTGTTACACATTTTGCACGTGTGCCCAAGTGCTATGGCTACCAAAGTGATTAGGTACTATTTTCTTCAGTTGTCTCTAATTTTTTAATTTCGTCTTTTTTTACAGAAATTCTTCCCAAAATGCCTCTGACTCTGCTTCATGCATCCATTTATTTAATTATTCTAGTTAGTTTTAAGGATTGCGCGTTTTTAATGAAATTTTGAGATAAAGTGTGATTTTATTTCGAAACCTGTTCTTGTCACGTCAGGATGGAGAGGTGGAAATTCTACTTGGATTTCTGATCAGATTTCACAGTGAAAATCGTGCATCAATTTGATGTGGCGATGGGGAGGAGGTCGAGGGCGGGAATGCGCATCGCAGGAAGCCCCTTTCTCGACGAAGTCGTGGGGATCATAGAGAGTCGAGGTGGACCTGGGGGCTTTTATTGCAAGCTCCGTCTCCCTTCGACTTATGAATAGGTCCATCGCGCACTATTGTGCACTCGTACTGAAATTAAATTTCCCTCTACGCTTTCAGACACTATCAAATTTTTCATAAAGATTTCACTGTTATTAAATCTCCCTCCAAGATTTCAGGTGCTGCCACGTCTTCATCAAAAAGTTCAAGTGCTACCAATTTTTTTTAAAAAAATTTCAGACGCTGGCGAACCTCCCTTAAAGGTGACAGTCGCTATCAATTTATTTTCTAAAGATTTCAGACGCTAGCGAATCACCCTCGAAGGTTTCAATCGCTTTCAAATTTTTCTCAATTGTTTCAGCCGCCGTTAAAACTACCTAAAAAATTTTAGCCGCTATCGAATCTCTTTCTAAACAGTTCAGACTCTAGCAACCTCCCTCAAAAGTTTCAGCCGCTACCAATTTATTTTCTCTAAAGATTTTAGCCGCTACAATCCTCTCTCAAAGGTTTCAGCCGCTATCAATTTTTTTTCTAAACATTTTAACCGCTATAATCCTCTCTCAAAGGTTTCAGCCGCTATCAATTTTTTTTCTAAACATTTTAGCAGCTATAATCCTCTCTCAAAGGTTTCAGCCGCTATCAATTTTCTTTCTAAAGATTTCGGCCGTTACAAACCTCCCTCAAAGGTTTCAGCCGCTATAAAATTTTTTTCTAAACATCGTAACCGCTATCGAATCTTTTTCTAAAGGTCTCTGACGCCAGCAAAACTCCTTCAAAGATTTCAGCCCGCACCAAACCTCCCTCAAAGATTCCACTCACCATCAAACTTTCGTCAAAGATCACACTCCTATTCAGCTTTCCAATTACATTTCGCGTGGGAATCGGGCATCGATTCGACTTGGCTGCCGAAAAGAGGTCGAGGACGAAAACTCGCGTCGCAGGAAGTTCCCTCCTCGACAATATTATTTCTAAGAATCGCGCGTCCTTATTGTACTCTTTGGACGTCCCACTTCCAAGGGAATTCATTCAGGAAACCGCGATGCGTTCTCTGGCGAACGTTGGCGCTCGTCGACGCGCGCAAATCGCGGCAGCCGCGACCCCGATGGTAAAGATCATTCCAGGCACTTTATTTCGTAGATTGCTATCACGATGCGTGTCCATCGTGGCTGACGTAACGGAATCCGGCGGCACTTTCTCCGCGGATCGATTAAAGCGTGAATAATTAAGGTGGACGTGGCTGTCGCTTGACGATTAGTACCGTTAATTGATCGAAACCAAGGCTGAGACTAGGTATAACGAATACAAGATTGCATGGTCATTTGTATTATTTAACCAGGAATATTTTTTTATGAACTCGCGAGCGTGCAGCTGGCGACTCGTTTTTTCTTGTTATCTTGTGCGTTATTTAACAAGAAACGTAATTTGGAGCTTGTTTTTAAGAAAATAAAAATTACTTTCTTCCCTTTGATTTTTGAAGTTTCCATTTAAGCTTTCTATCGTTTCTTTCATTTACGTATATTTGTGCTTTATGTATGACATCAAGTGATTGAAGGTACTCCCCCTTTGAATTTTTGAATCAGGCATTGGCAGTGATAAGGGACTTCTGGACGTAAGCTGAGGGTCCCAAAAACCCTGTTTTTTATTTAAAATTCAACGCTGCGTAGACAACGAAATATGAGGCAGTGAGAGTGACAACCGACAAACCAAAATCAAAATTTTGTTTTCCTATTTTATACGATTAGTAGAGCCTATTGGAATACGTTATTACTATTAACTCAATTTCGAAAACAAATGTGGGGTAGTCCGTTGTTGGTCTCTCTGCCTCATATTATATCGCAACACATGGCATCAACAGAATTAATAATCATTACTTCAAGTTCCTATACCATCGTTGCATTTTAGATATTAGAATCAGAGTAATAATAAAAACAACTATGCAAGCCAAGAATTACCTTAAAAATAAGTCTCGAGCGACTCGTTTAGAGAAGCACAGGATCCAAAGTAGTAACCGTAGTAAAAAAAAACTTGGATGAACTCGAAATAAAAGGAGCCATAGCTTAAGCGCCCACTGTTAAATATTTTAACAAATCCTGTGTAATCGTTTTGGCTCGAAATTCTACTTTCGAACGTCCATTTGGAAATAGCCAAGTTTAAACAACTTCGGAAGAAGGAACGGCTCGACAGTGATGGATCAACAGAGTTATTTCCTGTCCACTGCGTATTTTTTCGCAAGTCACTGTTTATAACACGTTAAAATTCAGGCACCCCATTCGGAGAGCAATCCGAGGCACGTGTCCCTCGAACCATTTATTATTTCAGTGAATTCTACGCGGGCCGATCCTCCAGCGATTGAACTGAACGGTGATAAATCCGTGCAATAATACACCGATCGTTTTGATTTCCGTCTGCTAGGTTTCCTATAAAGCTTAGCACCCGGCCTTGTCTAGAAGCCAGAGCAAACGCATCTGCTTCGACTGAAGAGTTCATTACACCTTGCGTTAAATCGAGAATTTATTGGGAGGTGTGTCTTAAAACATCTGTCATCGAAAAGAGTGAAGGAATCACAAAAGGCGGTGCTAAAAAAATTTTACATTGCTGGAGCAGTGAGAAAAGATCTTCTACGAGCTTGTAACATCAATGACCCTTTCACTAATAAATTATAAAGCCAATAATTGGGGAACTGAATCGAATATGATCTACTAGCTTTACTACTCGGCGTCGCCCGGAATTTAAATTCCGATTTTATAAATAAATAATAATATTTTTTAGTTCTTCTTTGCGAAAATAGTCATATTCATCTGGATTAGCCAGGCATAATCAGCCGAGGCATATTTCGTGATCCCAGAGTTTAAAGTTCGTAAGTTTTTAGGCGACAAACACACAGGCATATAAACTCTCTGCTTTATATATTAAGATGATCTATAAATATATAGTAAATTTCCAATTTTTCAACAACAGATTACGAATCTTTGGACTTTACCAGTAAATATAACTTGGTCCAGCAATCGAGGCCTTTTCAATAAACGAATCGCTTAGAATTCTCATAGACAAGACGAAGGAATCCCGGAAGTAGTGAAACATGCTTCTACTTCGTGGCTTCAGGTTTCCACTTACGAAGCCCCTCGTTACCCAGAAGTCCGTTTCGAACGACTATAATCGAGTCGTGAATTGCGAAGGGTTAGCAATTCGTCGCCTTTATCGCTGCAGCAAGCGTAAATCGTCGTACTCCCACGTTGCAACGACCGTCATCCGTAAACCGCTATTAGTATCTCTCTGAACGCAAACGAAGGGTGTCCACGAGCATAAGTGGCAATGATCCTTCTCGCAGAAGTGTTCTTCCTTCGCTCCAACGACATCCAGTTCAGAGTGGAAGCTGGGCAGAACTCTGTGCAAGTAGGGGGTGGGCAATTCTGTGCAAGCACGGTTTCGGAAATTCGTCGGATGAGGGAAGCTAAGAATAGGACGTGGACTCTCGGCACACGAGTGGCTATTTCAGACCTTGATTTATGTTCAATATCAGATGTGTTCATAGGGATCATAGATTTAAAACGTAAACAGCGAGTGGAAGGCGGGTAATTTGACGAGCTTCGGCGACTACGTAGCAACCCCACGTAAAATTCTAATAATAGGGCGTGCTAGGCTCTCAGGAGGCTTCGAGTGTCTACTATCACAGAGGTGGAGGTATTCTGGGCTCCTCGATCGCATTTAATTACTTTTTACAAAGCTTCGAGAGCACGTTGGTCTTCGAATTCTAGGCTCGAGAGTCGTGCAAGAAGCGGGGATAGAAAACGGCGCGTTCGAGATTTCGGAACTGCTTCAGCGCTCGGGGAATCAAAAGACGAAACTAAAACCGGTGGAGGTCTGGTACCATTGCGTAATAATTCTTTAGAGTTCGTATCGTAGTAAATTATTGCAGGAAAATGTAAGATAAGATTATAAAAGATATATAGATTAAATACCGTAGAAAGAATTTTGCTCTTTGTATGCTAGAGAAGGTGACCGATTTCTATCGTCATTAACGATTCTAGTGGACCAACTCAATTGCATCAATGAATTTCCACAGTTTCTGGCGCACTCGAGTGGGAAGAGGAAATATTGCAGCCACGCTTTCAGAACTGTACCTGCGGTAATCCAAATATGAAATTGTAGTAGACGGAAACTTGGCAGCGGCGATTTTTTAAAATTTTGAATCGATATACTGCAGTCTTTCTGTGAATACGACTCAGCTTCTACGAATAGACTCAATTTTCATTAGCAACTACGATGAGCTCGACGAATTTCTATTATACTGCAAATCGTACCAAAGTTCCACCCTCTTCGCCAGGGTAATCAGAATGCCGAGGGCCTCGGTATTTCAAGGCCAGAAAGTTGTTGATCGATGAAAACGCGTGTCGTTGTTAACAAAAGTACAACTGAAGCTTGTATGGCAGCGTGACCGTTTCCTCAGCTTCCGTCGTCCAAGCTGCGCTGTCCACGTGGTTGGGGCAAACGAATGCCCGAAAGGATAAACGTATACAGGTGTTTCAGATTTGTTTTCTTATTTTTCTTTCTGGTCTCGTGAAACTTTGCAACGCGTTGACGAACGTTCCAAGAACTAGGCTCCGTGAAGATCGTTGGAAGTTCGATGATCGTGCCCGGATTCGAACGCCCCGAGCGTCCCTGGTGAATCGTTCGATGCGTAATCGTCCCCTCGAGGGTAAGTTTCAAGGCTGAGGTCAAGAGTGACGGGGATCGATCGATTGGTACACTTGTAATGCTTCTATTAGGAAATGCGAATGTACTGGGTAAGCTCTGGAAAGTTATGGCGTGTTTTAGTTATGCGCTGTTTGATTTTAGAGATGAAAAGGGTAACGGGCGAGTGCTGGGGAGCTCCGACACGCTCACCGTTTTGCCCATATGCGGGTCAGGGGACTGTGAACGTGTCGGGGATGGTTTACTATGTCGCTCTATCGATCGTTTTCAAACGGTAAAATTCAGAATTTTACTCGAATAAGGTGTACCGATCTTTACTCCAGGGGTAGTTCGTAACTAAGAGACTCGAGGGATGTAAGTTTATTTTCAGTTCTGTGCTAGTCACGTAGGGATTGGTCTTCTACTTGGATTTCTCATCAGATTTCACGCTGGAATTGCGCAGCAATTCGATTTAGCGATCGAAGAGCTCGAAGGCGAGAACTTGACTCGCAGGAAATTTATTTTTCAGCTTTTCTACGACTTATGAATAGGTTCGTCGCGAGATACTGTGCTTTCGTACGAAAAGTAAATTATTCTTTAAAAATTCAGGCGCTATCAAACCGCCTAAGATTTTGGGCGCCGCGAAACATATGTGTAAGATTGTCGGCGCCATAGAACTTCCCCCCAAAGGTTTTAGCTGCTAGATTTTTTTTTTAAATTTAGTCGCAATATATTTTTTTTTTAATTTCAGCCGCTTCAATTTTTTTTAATTTTCAGCCGATATTTTTTTTTTTAAATTTCAATCGCTAACAAATTTTTGTCATAGATTTCAGCAGTTATCAATTTTTCATCAAAATTTCAGTCGCTATCAAATTTTCCTTAAAGATTTCAGTCTATCAAATTTTCCTTAAAGATTTCAGTCGCTATCAAATTTTTCTTAAAGATTTCAGCGGCTATAAATTTTTTTTTAAAGTTTTCAGACGCTATGAATTTTTCTTTTAAATTTCAGTTACTAGCAAACTTTTGTCAAAAATTTCAGCCGCTATCAATTTTTATTTTTAAATATCAGACACAAGCAAACTTATGTAAAATATATCAGCCGCTACGAAATTTTTCATAAACATCTCAGTCGCTACCAAACTTTTTCTAAAATATTCCAGCCGCTACCAAATTTTTCATGAACATTTCAGTCGCTACCAAACTTTTGCAAAATATTTCAGCCGCCTCCAAATTTTCCTGAAAGATCTCAGTCGCGACGAAACCTCCCCCAAGTATTTCAGGCGCCATCGAGCATTCCCCAATAATTTCAGGAATTATCAAAAACCTCCCTGAAAGCGTTCAGCGGCTACAGCGACGCGATCTCGACGTTCGCTGGCGACGTACTAACTTCGAATCACGTTCAGAAGCGTCGCCCCCACTATCGAGGGGGGGGGTTGACGGCTGGCCAGCTTCCATTCTCTGTGCAACTCTCCGCTCTGTCGAGATCAACGGAGGCAGGAGGGGGGGGGGGATAGGGAGGGTGGTAGATGTGTCGACCCGAGATCGCCGTAATTCGAGGCTGGCTGCACGTTCAGCTCGAGCGCAAAAGAGAGGTCGTAGAATGAAAACACGTCCAACCAGGCGCAACGAGGCACGGTTCCACTCACCAAGGCTTTTATGCGGCCAATCTGAACCTGTAGCTGCGCCAAACTTACAAGCATTCACAGGCGACCAAGCATCGCGCACTCGTCTCTCCGTCTCTCTCTCTCTCTCTCTCCCCCGGATGATTATTTCAGGTGTTTCTAAATAAAAGAAGCCTCTCTCACCGTCCATTCAAAGCAGCAGAGGTTCCAAACTTCTTTTGCGCCCGCTCTTCGTAACGTCGAACAAAAGGCCTCGCTAATTAACCCTGGATTTGAATGTCGACGCGGCATCGATCGTTATAAACTGGGAGCATATTATCGAGCAAAAGAAGTTTCGAACGACAAGCACCGAGCGACGAGACTGGCTCAACACGGCTTCTGGGTCAACCCTACGTGGCTACTAACGGTATCGATTACGTACGGGCACTCGGTAGCTGAATAAGCAGAAAACACGTATCTGTAACAATATGGTATCGTGTTGCACGCACGGTCTGCACGATACGTGTCGGCCGGAGACCGCATAGATGTGTGTGCGACGACGGGCGTATGTAACGAGTACTATGTAGGCAGAAAGTTAATAGACAGATTGCTGCCGTCCATGTGTAAGCTCAATCCATCCGTTTCCACGTAGCTGGCCACCAGTATTAGTTCACTTGCGACGCAAAGAAACACTCGTGACGATAAAATCTATGCGCACTTTGCCGTTGAACGTTTCGAACGAGGCAGGCATGGGAAAGCTAGTCGATGGGTGTCCGTTCAGTTTTTAAGTTTCATATTTAAACGCTCCATTTTATAAGAATCCGTTTTACGTTGCTTTATGATTAACGTGTTGTTTAAATGGTTTTATATGCTCGTCGGAGTTAGAACCGTATTATCGTAATGCTTAAGAATGCCGCGGAGCTGAGGAGAGTATTCTCCCCTGTAGAGAGTCATGCATCCGTGATGCACCTCTAGTTTCGGTGCTTGTACACGCTTCGATGTCGCTAGCTTTATGGCAAGGAAACCGAAGGGAAAGACACTGCAGCCCGTACGGTCAGTGCACTGTCTGCGACAGGAAGAGCGCGTACGGAATACTTTGTAGAGTAATTCGATGACCACTGTGTCCACGTAGAACATGCAACAGAAATGAGCTTGAACGAGAAGGCGACGACTCCCAGCTCTCAAGGACCACGCAAGAAATATGCGCTTCACAGCAAAGAAGAGTCGTGAGACAGAGTGCAGCAATTATCCCACTTCAGCGTTTCTTATTTTTTTTTAGGTTTCCTCTTAGCTTAATTATCTCGCTTATCGAAACACTATGTACAAGCCAGAGGCTATATCTAAACGAAATTATCTCGTACCTTCTGTTTTATACGTTTAACTAGAGGTGTTCAGCTATCCTTTTACGGCGAAATAGAGCGAGCAGCTTAGTTTATCTATCCAAAAGAGTTGTGTTAAAATTTTAATTGATTCTTGTATTTAAAGCGCTTCGAATAATTAGCGGGTATTCGGCTATGCTCAAAACAGTGGTTAATTTAAGATCAGAAACTTACGGCAATGTGAAATGTATTTATCTTGAATTTTTCAAAGTACGTGGATACTGTATGCAAAGCTTATTCAACCATTAATAAACTTACCTTCTTTTCACGCATAACAAACGGATCGAGTAATCATAGTTGCTGCGCTTCGAATTATTCCGAGATACAGTAACACGCAAGTTTCGTTAACCCTGACTTTCGACCCATACAATTCTAAGCAGAATCTATGATTACGATCTTTCGTATGAACATCGAACTTTTAACCGAAATGTAAGAACGGTAGAAACGATACTGGCGATTAAAACGAATTAAAGAATAATTACTTCTCGAGAGCAGTTACAAATGTCTTTAAATAAATCGTTCGTGTCTCGCATTATCGAGCTTGGCGAGACGCAGACCTCGTGAAACATTATTTGCCTTTTCAGCTGTATTAAGGTAAGTTTATGACGTTGGGGTGAATATGATAATTAATATTCTTAAAAAAAAAAATGAAGAACATACGAGACGATTACGCAAACATGAAGAATGTTCTCCATTTCTATGTAACATCGTGTTTTGAGATTCTTTATTAATCCTGCCGTCGCTAGTTTATCGGTTACTTACCATTCCGCTTTAGATAACGTGAATATATAATGAAAATAAAGGTACTTCGCATGGTATATAAAACATGGGAACGGCGCTTAAGTATCGACAACAATCTTGGAATCTTTCTCCAAGATGCCGGAGAACTAAATGCGAGCCTGTAGTAAAATCACAACACTTCCCTCCAGAATTATAAGCTAAGTTTTATTACGTTACTTATGGAGCATTACCTTCGGCCTTAGACACTTGAGAAATCTCTTCCTTCTTCACCCTCGGTTAAAACGTACGATGAAAGATAAGAAGTCGATGCGAACAAAGACGACCGAGCAGCAAACAGTCCATCAGCGAAGGACAATAAAATGGAGGACGCGGAAAAGGAGTTAACTGCACCTTGTCATTGTACAAAAGTCCACTGATGACGCCGATACCTGATCTTGACACCTAACACACACCGACTTTCCTAAGATCCTGCAACACACACCATTTTTTCCATACTGTACCTATAACCTCTTACAATAATCACAGACTGTAACTATAAAAAAAATATTAAGCCTTTATTAGGTACAAGGTGATTCGAAACTTTATGCGCGTAGATTTTTAACGCCCTCCCTTAAACGTTCTCTTAATAAATTTTACTTCTACGGCTATTAGAATCTTCTCACCGAAGTTTCAAGATTTTAATTCTTCGAAATGTAAGCCTCCGTCGTTAAAAATACAACGGCGATGCTACAATTTGCATAGGTGAACGTTCCGAACACGAGATGGAAACGATTATCAATTATTTTCACGGTGCGTTTAACAGCCTTGCCCGTTAATACACTGCAGTGTACTCGATGCACAAAAAGGGCTATGGAATTCAACACACTTTCGAAACGCGAAAGGAACGTCCAGGACAAACGTTTAATTGATGATAATATTATGAAACGAATCACTGAAAAACCCGCGAACTAAGAAATCCCACGCACGGCGAAAATCTACGCGTTGAGACTGGGGGCGGTATTCTCAGTCGTTGTTTATTCGTAAGATCGTTGCAGCAACGTCTACTAGTCTACGAGGTTAGTAGAGGATGCCGCATGCTTAAGACGATCTTAAGAATAAGCACCGACTGAGAATACCGCCCTGGGAGCGAACTTCCAAGGTAAGGCGAAGCTCTTTTACGTTGCGTTACCCCAATTCGCCATTTTCGTGAGGCTCGGAAACGTTCGTCGAAAATATTTCAGAATCACAGCAGAATGTTTGACTCACCGAACTTACTATGCAAAAACGGCGGATCTCATAAGGAGAATGTTGATTACGGGCGCCGTAAACAAATTGCAACGCGAGAACGCAGAGATTTTCTTTCCCAATGAACGCCAAACGCTTCCTCTTGTTAGCGTATCCCGGAATGGCTGACGGACATGGTCCGTGGGGTCGGTCATGGAAACCCCGCAGCGCGTGTTATTCACTGTTGCCAATACTATGTAAACAATTCCGAGGAAACGCTTTCTGCTGAATCATTTTCAGGATTAGATACGATTAGATATTTTGCACAGAAATCGTGTGTGAACTGAGCGAAAAATATATTTGCAAACGTATCTTTCATGTACGAGTTATGTTTTAAACGTAAGAGACGGTATATTAGAATAAGAACAAGGTCGTAACAGCGCCCTCTTCTCACGGCGGAAGTGAACGATTTCAGGTCATCGATTTAGCTCAAACTTTGCATAGTTAATGTGTTGTATAGTACACTCCTACTATAATTAGTTAACCGTTATTAAAGTTTAAAGTAAATCGCTGCCACGTGGGCTATTCTCGTTGGCGACATAGTGATTTTAATCTCTTGCCATTAAATAACTAGCGTGATTATCTGGCCCCGTAACATCAACGCAAGCGCCGTGCTTTACATCCGGCAACGCTGCTCGGCCCGCGAAACAGTGTCGCGAGATTCGAGAAGACTCGGAGTGGGTTCGGGTTGCGCGGCCATACGTTGGTTCGGCGAAGTCGCGTAGCGTAATAGTGAGGAAAATGGCGATGGCAACAACTCAAGTAAAAGGAAGTGGGTGGCCGAGAAGGGCGAGTAACAGTTCGTTCGAAGGGAAAGTGGTACAGAACCCGTCTGTAACTATCAACAGGACAGTTAATTTGTAAGTGATCGAATCAATACGCGACTTAATTACATTATTTTTTAGAGTTTAATGTTTTGACTGCCTCTCCTGTAGAACAACTATGGCCGGTTTAAGAGACGCTAGCAATTAAATATTATGTTCCTAACACCTTTCGATGCATCTTACATGGTACAAACCATGAGACGGCTGTTCATCTTTTCGTTAAGTACCTCTGGAAATTTTAAGCAACGCCGCTGCTCGAATTCCGTTCCCATCTATATCCCGACGATTCATTAGTTATTCGCTGGCACTTGCTGCGATTACAGAAAATATATTTAACACAAGAATATAATGTAAGCAATTATTGTAACGGGCCTCCTTATCTTCGATACGATAATGTAGCCTACTCTTTATCAAGCCGAACGTGCGCTCGTTTGCTTAAGATTTCCACCTATAGATTACAATTATACCCGCTGTGCCCCATTCGCGCAAGGTATATTATATCTGAGCTATACTAAGTTCCGGTTATTAAGAGACTTAAGGAAGTTCGATTCTCATTGCAACATTGCATCTGTACGTATCATTACCGATGAACTTATAAAAGCTACAGCCATCGTACGCGCAGTACGCCGGCCCCTTTCATACATCGAGTGTATCATTGCGTACAAGATACTTTCTGTTATTCCTTGCAGTCGCCGTGATAGCGCGGCCGTTAATTTGTAATGCGCATACACCCGAGAATAGCTGTATCGTCACTGTTCATTGCTTTTACTTGTACAATACGAATTACTTTTGATCCCTTGTATAAAACGAAGAATGTATGGAATAATCACACAAGTCAAATTGTTACGCTTTAAGTTGTACAACCTGTAACTCTTAAAAAAAAAAACTGAAGATATTTGTATTTTTTTTACTGGTAAATTGGCCTCTCACGTTTTATGTAAAATGAAACATTCCAGTATAAAATACTTTTGTACCTACAATTATTATGAACGTATTCGCCTCGCGTCTCGTAGTTCATAAGGAATCGTACGATTTTCGTGGTAAAAATTTCAAGTAACTTCTCGTGGGAACAATGAACGGATTGTTTCCGAAGCTAGTACGGAGAGTCTATACGAAACAGTATGTATTGCATTTTAGAACACATGTTTTCTATCAATGCGACCTCTGTCACGTTCTGCATATGCAATAGAACGTTGAAGAATGTAATAGATGTACTGTACATACGTGTATCTGCAGACACATCACAAAAGCATCATTTGGCACTTCCGAGCGAACTATGCTCTTAATTTATATTATGTAATGAACCAGTTATATAGACATAAGTACTTTAACGAACTATTCACATCTTAGCATGCAAGTATTTCTTATTATTATGCATTTAAAGATACTGAACAGATCTGAAGAGATAACGCTTGTGCTAAAGAATAGTTGCTGTACTACATATGTAATAAGAAAATATTACAAAGCTATAATGGTACCATAAATCTATGTATCGTGTACTTTTAAAGAAATACTATGGGTGCAGTTGATAAAAACAATTTATGACTGATTACGTCTAATTGTGAAATGTAATATTATCAACGGCAGTTGATGCTCTGTAATTTTATCGTTAAGCAACCACCTTGCGGTGATTTTTAAACAGAAACTTGCAATTATACAAAGAGGAAGAACGATTTAACTTGTTGTATGATACTTTGTTGAACGCTGTTGAACATTGTATTTCTATACAAGCTTTGTAAATCTCAAAGGTATAAATTTTATTGATTGCCACTTATTCATAATTTCTTTATACATATATTTGTGTATACATATATATATATATATATATGTGTGTGTTCATTTGTTCAATGTACATACATTTTTATACACCAAGATTGTCAGACATAAAGTAATTATTTTTACACTATGAATCTGTATGTTATTCTTCTTGCTTGCATGAAAAATGATATTTTTTGTTTTATTGTATCAAATGTGGAAGTTAATGTAAGATTACTGGGGAGAAAAAGTTATATGCTGAAAATTATCTAATGCATTGTGAGTACCTGTACAAATCATTATGGTTTTACACTGGAATATTGTTTGTGGAAATAGTGTTGAAGAGACTGGATTTAGTTACTGAAGGTTTATATTAAACATGCAAGAGCCTAACACAAAAATACAACTCATTTATCATAGATATCCTTTGACAAACTATACATTCGGAACAAAAGAGCCACTCTTCGAGAAAGATCCGTCAGTGCCAGCAAGGTTTCAGCGCATGAGAGATGAATTTGACAAAATTGGAATGCGACGCAGTGTAGAAGGGGTATTGCTGGTACACGAACACGGATTGCCGCACGTCCTTCTTCTCCAATTAGGAACAACATTCTTCAAGTTGTACGTCTGAATATATTTTCTCTTATACGAGAGACTTATTTGCTTGCCGGTGCTAGGCGAGGCGAGGCGAATCTATACCCTAATTGTTCGTTGTGATTTTTAGACCTGGAGGAGAACTAAACGCAGGAGAAGACGAGGTAGAGGGCCTAAAACGGCTCCTTACAGAGGTAACAGTTAGCACGACGCCTTATGCTACCTTACGAGGTAGCTAGGAGTGGCACTTTGATATGTTAGATTGTAACAATGTCTATGAACCTATTGTACCAATCCTGAACATGTTTGTAGAACTTATGTAACCGGGCCTGTAGCTCAAAATAGGGATTTTCTAATTTCTCATATTAGGATTCACACTTTTAGTGTGCTGCATGCCCGGACACTTCGATGTTCGTAGTGATAAAACTATAACTTGTTACGTTATATAAGTATCATGGTTAGCTAAGAACATTGTTCTTATTTCGCTCGTTGTATGTGTTAATTGAAAACATAAAAGGAGCAAACCACGAAGATTGTAACATTTTGTAACGAGAAGATTGTACCGCATCTAGCACCGTTAACTTTTCATTGTGATATATGGAAAAGTATCGTGAAAGGGACAATTGTATTAAATGACCGTATAGTTCTAAAAATTTCTTAGTAGAAACTAATTGAAAGTACGCAGGACAATGGCTTCTCCTCGCGTGATCAATAGGCAGCTCGCAGATCCTATGTTTACGAACTTGTCAAGGTCCTAATTAAACTGATGAACATATGTGCAACAGCTGTTTCATTTGATTAGGTATCTGTAAGTGAGGGGAGCCGAAAGTATTTTTGACAAATACTTCTGGCCTGTACTACCGATCGTATAGAAGTTGCAGGAACATATTAGGGAATAGTTGATGACGTTAATTGTTAAAAAAAAAAAGAGAAAAAAAACTGTTACAACTATACAGCCGTTTTAAATGTGTAACAAAAATTGTGTAACCATGTTCTTAGTGGACTGAACGAAGAAGAATGTATATCTTAAACGTATAAACTAAACACATGTACGAAGTGTAGCAAAACTGAAATAATGCGTAATACATTGTCGGAATGATTTTTAGACATTTGGACGTCAAGACGGGGTGAAGCAGGAATGGGTGATAGAAGATACCATTGGGAACTGGTGGAGACCGAATTTCGAACCGCCTCAGTATCCTTACGTACCGCCACATATCACCAAACCAAAGGAACATAAGAGATTGTTCCTTGTCCAGTTACAAGAGAAAGGTAACGTAATTTTTATTTTTTATTCATAATGCAGATTTTAAGGGGGAGCTCTATTTAGGACGGCTAGGAATAAGATGATTCTTGGGAATTTTTTTCTAAGAGACTGTTAAGCGGATCATTTCCAAACTTTCTGGGTATTTTAGGTCACGTTCGAACAATGGAAATTAATCTTTTCGTTACAAAGTGTTCGGTAGAAATGGAGATATATGAAAACGTTCGCAGGGACTCGCGCGCCGGAGTTGCAAATTTGCGATTACGTTGGAGGCCCCGTTTCTTCCCTAAAATAAAAAAACCAAGGATTTTCTTATTTCTAGTATAATTACATTGTCGATGAACCTAACAAACGAAAAAAAAGTTAAAAGTTGGTAAATTGGTGGGACTTGAAAGAAAAAGTTACGATTCTGCCCAAAGATATTTCGTACTATTTATGGAAAAAGAGTTGTTCAATTCAATTTATTTATCAACATCTTAGGTTCATCGACTATGTAATTATACTAGAAATAAGAAAATCCTAGGTTTTCTTATTTCAGGGAAGAAATGGCGCCACCATTACAATCGCCAATTTGCAACTCCGGCGCGCGAGTCCTAACGAACGTGTTCATATATCTCCATTTCTACCGAACACTTTGTAACGTAAAAATTAATTTTTGTTGTTTGAATGTGATCTAAAATACCCTGAGAGTTTGGAAAAGATCCGCTCAACAGTTTCTTAAAAAAAATTCCCAAGAATCACCTTATTCCTAGCGTCCTAAATACGGCTCTCCCTTAAACATAAAACCGTTTTGTTCCATTGAGAAATTAATGATCGGTAATACATTCTTCGAACTTGCAGCTCTATTCGCAGTACCGAAAAATTACAAATTAGTCGCCGCACCCTTATTCGAGTTGTACGATAATTCACAGGGATATGGACCCATCATCTCCTCCTTACCACAGTCACTCTGCAGGTAATTGAAAATTTCCCGAACCCATTGATCTCGCGTGTATAATTAGCCTGCTTTAATTACTTCCTGTCGTTGTGTTTCAGATTTAATTTTATCTATATGTGAAAGAAGAGCCAAGCGAGAAAGTGAAGTAATTTTAATTAAGTTAACATAAAAGAAACACTACTATAAATACCATGTATGTATGAGATGACGAGTGATACGGTAAAAAAGACTTCTGTTCTGTGTATAATATGACGTGCACTAAAAATTAAATCATTTTTTAAGTAGTACTTATACAATTCATTCGCACTTTTAATCTCTAATCCTTGTAATTTATGCCATTTCTCCACTTCATGTTTAATGCTAGAGATCATATATCGATATGTCTACTCTAAGGTGTACATACGTTGTTAAACATTATCGTTTATGTGTATAACTGCGAAGTGTTTTAGTTTTATGTTACAAATTCTCGAGTAAAAGAATAATCGATTTAATATACATATAATTTTGTGACAAATATAATTTTGTAAAACCGTAATAAAATTCACAAACTTTAATCTTAGAAAAATTAAATTTGATATTAACAGAAAGATCTCACGTTGATTACTATAAAATCCCTATAATATTTTCTAGCCTTTTCATAATAACCAGTATATCCAAACGAGCGTTTCCCTAATTAAAAAAAAAACGAGATGAAAATGTTATCACTGATCGAACTCTAAAAAACACATTCGTCAATATTTTACATAGCTCGAGTATTAAATTCCTAACTAAATTATTGACTCTCAATAAACAATAATATAGACAATGTTCACAGAAAAAAAAACAGCGATTAAAAATCCGCCTTCAAATTCCATTTTGTAATAATGTATATGCTTAGTGCCGCCATTTTGTATTTGGCACAGTATCCTAAGAACACGAGCACGTGCGTCTGACACAGGGAAACGTCAGAGCTTCTGCTTGAAATGCGATCGAGAGTTTTCATTTAACGTAACAGGAAGGTGTACAGATTTCTTGAGAAAATGACGCAGGAAGAGACGATTATGACAAAGGTACACGCGAAAATTGGAATTAAACTCGATTCCTCTTCAGTACGTGCGATATCTTATCTCAACCTGTCTTACGATTTTTACAACACACGGGGTGTGCACTCAGGTACAGAAGGTGGAGGATGCTTTGAAAGATTCTCTGTACAGAGTGGATGTGCTCGAGAAAAGACTGAAAACGAAGCTGCTCACGATGGAGAATAGAGAACGGCTGGAGTCAGAGTTGGAGGAAGTTAAAGATGTACTTAAGAAGAACGAAGAAAAGCTGCAGGGCTTAAGGAAGCAGAACACAAAGTCGTTCATGGTAGCGGCGAGTTTGATTTTCGCATGTTTTTTGTTTTACGGATTGTATTTGATGCTTTATGGAAAGTTATAATTTAATATTTTTAATCGCCTACTCGCCGTGAAAAATATCGTATGAATGTAACGATGGAGCATTGTTTTATATTTATATTAATACTGTAATTGTATGGGAGCAGTTTTATGCTCGTTGACTGCCATTCAAAGGAATATGGAATTTGCTGTACAGTAGAGCGTCAATTATCCGAACCTCGATTAAAAGAAACCCCAAATTATTGGAATCAGTGCTGCAACATCGCTGTCCCCGCCACATCTTCGAACCAGTGTAGCGCTACCAATTGATCGATGGACTTCTGCGTAATATAAATTAACGCAGCAGTCCTCTCGTATTTAATAAGTAATTTTAGGTGTAATTCCTATAATTATAAACTGTGTAAAGTACATGCATACTTCATTCTCCGAACTGTTCGATTATCCGAGCAATTCGAATTTCCGAACCACCTCGGTCCCAAGCAGTTCGGATAATTGACACTTTATTATATGACGATTTCCTCGTTTCTGTATCCTAAGTCTTTGTATGCTACTTGTACGCATTGTACTTGAACCCATTGGACCAAATAATATTATAAATCTATGATTATCTGAAAGTTCAGTTTGCTGCCTTCAACCCAAGCAAAGCTAATAATAAAACTTGTGGCACTTCTGTTGATCGCTTGCAAATATTTATTAAAAACAGTGCTACTGTGCGTTCGGTACTAACGGAATTTTTCTCATAGATTTAGATTGCTAAGCTGAATAAGCGGACACTGTAGACATTTAAGGGACAATAAACTGGTTAATGCCATATTTGTAATGAAAATAATATATAATTCTTTTAGTTCATTATACAAGTACAATCTTTCATAATACAACGTAATCGTCAGAGTTATTGCATCAACAATACAAAAATTAAACGCTTTATTTATATTAGTCTTATATCGAACATTGTGAGTACTTCGAGCAGAATATATTATGTTTATCTTACAAGCACAGTTAGAGTTCATTACAGTGCAGCGACTAAATCGTATTGTGGCGTTCCAGCGATACGACTCTGCATGTATTTAACGTGGACCTCTGTATCCAAGTAGCTGCTTTGAACAGCAGCGTTCTCTTTCATAGCAGACCTCCATTCCAACTGGAATAATACATTTACAATAACAGGGATGTCCCATCGTTTTAAAGATACAGCGAGTTTAGATCGAATTCCTCGTATAAAGCTTCGGCTTACCAGCCTCTTAAACCGATCGCGAGGAATAACAAATTGATCTCCACGCAAGACTTTAATTATATCCACCCTCTCCCACCACGGCCATATCATGAAATCCAACATTCCAGGACACTGGCCACTGAAGTAAAGAGTTCCTCTCCTCGCCAGTTCGATCTCGAAAATATCCAGCGTATTCAGTGCTTCGTTAAATAAATCGCGATCCGAGGACGTATTCTGGTATATCTGAAATAAAACTCTTCCATAGTAAACGCTCTTATAATAAGAATCGCGTATCGAAACCATACGTACCTTGTACATAGTGCTTATGATAGAGTTGAATCTATCGATCAATAGTTTGTCCATAGCCTTGGATAAAGGATCCTTCGGATAAAGTTTATTCTGCGGATAAGCTTCATCTAAATATTCAGCGATGACAAGACTCTCGTACAGCGTGGCGCCCTTCTGCAACTCTATGCAAGGAACTTTACCCAATGGACTTTTCTCCAGTAGCCATTCGGGTTTGCGTGTCAGATTTACATAAACAACGTTGTACCTGCAACCACAGAGCAGTGTTATAATTGAAACAGCCGGAATTAATACGTGAAAAAATAAACGGGAAATATCTATCGAGCAATAATGTTCCTCGGGGTAAAAAAAATGGCTGCCGTATAAAACAACAGAAGAGAATATAGAATTTATTGAAGCGCTATGCTGCGGAACCACTTTACTCACGGTATACGCTTCGCATCGAGCACCAGGTGAATTCTCTGCGCGTACGGGCAAAATCGCATACTGTACAAACGTATTTCTCCGCGAACGAAGGGCGGGGCGATGTCTCCTGGAGAACAGGTAGCATTAAAGAAATTGAAGAGATTACTTTTGTAGTTACGTTAATCCTGGAACGGAGTAACACGATCATACCGGCAGCCAGATGTTTGGAACTCATCTTTGTTTCGATGGAACTGGAGACTTTCGAGAAGATCCTACGTGCGATACTTATCTTCTTCGCTGGAATAACGTTTCAGATTTCGTTGCAAGCCAGTCGGTATAATAAATAGCGATGATCTATGTTTTTAGGCGCAGGTTATCTGGAGTCAATCGGCAACAGATTGCTCCAGAAATTGCGAACATGTAGCTTTGACGATTACATATCTTTTTTGCTATCAATGGAGCGGGTTTTCAAAGAAATCGGGTTACATGGATTGAGAGATTCGTTTGAAACGGGTCATTCATTTTTCCGCGGTTTTCCGGGCGATGGGAAAACATTCGATTGTGGAAATTTGAAAAGGTACGTTAGATGAATGGCTGGCAACACTGGGGGAGAAAGATTCTAGTGGCTAGTGAAGAAAATTCGAGGTTTGTGGGAATGTGGGAACGTTTGGTGGTTGGAGGTTAGGTTGGACGACAAGATAGTGGCGCCATCGTAGTGCTTTTGGAGATTTGAAAGTGTTGCGAGGATGCTGTAATTATATACGTCTCTTGGAGGTATGTGAAAGAGTTTTAATTAATTTTATTCGACTCAAATAGCTGGAGATTGGGGGTAGTACCTTGGAGAGTGTACGAATAAAGAATAATGATCTTGAATATGTTTTTGTGAGAGCTTAAGGTCGCATCTGCATCTAGGAGGGTTAGGAATGTACATACACCTTTGATTTACGCGGGAAGTAGAACGAATAATTTTTCTGTTATCGATAGATTCGTGATATGTGTCACTAATCACTATTGCTCATTAGTTTGCAGGTTTTCTTTAACTTATACCGATGAAATTGTAATTACCTTGACTGAAAAGAATGCATACATGACTTTAAGTTGAATTATAATAAATCCCAAAGTTCATTCAAATTTAGAAATGGCTAGTTCACTTCGTTCTTGATATTCTATAAATTTTCATGGGAAGCAGTGCTTTTTCTTACGAAAATGGAACGAAATAGTGTTTAATTAGAGAATTTTCTTTATTCGTGAAATCACTATTTTGCTTTTGTAAAGAGAAGGAAATTATAAATAGAATATAGGTTAATAACTATCTTGCTCTTCCACTCTATCGTAAATGTTCCTCTTAGAAAAAATTCATATCCCACAAGCAAAAGATATTTCTCTCAGTAGCCCCTAGTATCGTGTACTCAGAATTTAATTATCAACCGCCTTGAAATCTCACATTATACAGCCCCCAAATGAGTTTCCAATATCCATTTTATAAACCCCTTTAACCCCTCCAGCGTGACAAACCCTTCCAAACGACCTCCCGACACGTCCCGTGCGTTGAACGCCCATGGGCGTCCGCCGAGCATGCTTACCAGTGCCCAGTTAGACACTTCCGCACGCGACATGTGTCTAGCTTCGAAGTCCCAGCGCCAAAAGGGTTAATCGCTCTTAACTCGATTGAAATCGTTCTTCTTTAACCGACTTGCACCTTGGCGCGGGAGAAAGGCTCGAACGGGGGTGGTTGAAGCGTCTATTGGCCGCCACTCAACCTCTGTCAAGGCCCAGCTGCTATCCAGTGGTAATAACCGTACACACGGAGGATCAGACGGTGGGGTTTGATGGATAAGTGGTAGCGCGAAGGACACGCGTAGCTGGAGATACGGGTTGCGGGGTCGACGGGGGGGGGGGTGGGACGAGGACGAAGGAGGCCTCCGGGGGTGGTTGCTGGGGTCGCGGGGCGAGGTGTACGGGGGGACGAGGATCAGGAGGAACGGCGCGGGCGCTGATTGGTAGCAGAATCGATTAGCCGAGGCGAGCTAAACCTCCGGCAGCTTTGGCGACGCCACGAATTTCCCGAATGGGGGTTTCCCGTTGGGGCGGGCCCGAATCCAGGGAATACCCCTACGTTCTCCATGGCAACCCGACCAATTCGCCAACCGCCGACAACCAACGCTGACCTACCCTCGCGTTGCTTCTTCCTTTCCTCTCTCTTCTTCTTCGTCTTCTTCTTCTCCTTCTTCTTCTCCTTCTCCATCGCCCTTTTCCCCGTTTCATTCTCCATCCCTTCCCCGATAGCCTCTAGCCGCCCCCCCCCCCCTCGCTATCCTTTGTGTCTCCACTCCTCTCCCTTTGTCCGCCTCCCATTTCCCTGGGCCTCGTTTACGCCGCGGCAGGGACGGAGACGTTCGCCAGCTTTTTCTCGCGCGTCGCGTCACGCGCTCGTTACCGCTTCCCTGCACGCGTGCAGGTGCGCGCACAGATGCCAGAGAGACACAGAGAGGCACATTGATTTTGCCGACGACTGATACAACCCCGCCGGCACGTTTAATTAGAACATGGCGACTTTAATACAAGCGCACGACAACAAGAACAACAACAGCGCCCCCTTCAACCACCCACCCACGAGTTCCGCTGTGTCTCCTCTTCGTCCGCGCCGCCTCCTGCGCCCATCCTCCTCCCGCATCATTCGCCGATGGTCTCCGCCGTCGAACCTCTGACCTCCGACAAAAATTCGCTCTTCCCTCCCTCCCTCCCACCCTCCCTCTCCCGCAGCGCGAAGGGGTCGCTTATCTACCTAGCCTAACGCGGTCTATGCTAGTGCCAGACATCCCTGTCGTTCACCCTCTCATCCGTCATTCTCATCGGCCTCGTCGTCGTCGTCCCCATTACGAAGCTTGGAAAATCTCAACCAGACACCCCGCATTCGCGCTCACGATCATTCTCTCATCCCCATTCGCTCCCTCTCGATCTTCCTCCCACACGTGACACGCACTCGCGCGCTAACACTATGTCCTCTACACGCCTAGGTCGCTACACATGAAAACACCCTATCTACATTAGAGCCCGTCGTCGCTCCGGGGAATCGGCTCCGGGGATAACTGTGGCTCAGGACTCGGACGAATGGGGATCGTTCCTCGCCCCCTCCCTACCTTCACGCGAACGAACGTCGCCGGTTGCCGCGGAACGACCGACGGGGTCACGGTTACGCTAGTCGTTTAGAGTAATTCTAGGGATGCCTTAGGTCTTACGAATGTTATGATACAGTATACGACTTAAAAGGAGTCACGCTTCTTCGACAGAGGTACACCTTTCGCGGCGGGGTGGCCCGCCGTCGGGGCAGGCGCTTCCTCCCCGCGCGTCTGCCCGCAAAATGGCCGCCGAGGGTCCTCGGGCGAACCACCCCGCGTGCTCGTACGTAGATAGAGCGACCGCATCCTACCGATCGCTGTGGTAAACGACGCTGGACGCTGCTCATCGATGTCTCACGCTCGGCTTCTGATATGACTCGACGTTGTACTTTTACGTCTCGAATGCTTGCGACACGAGCCTGCGTTTGGCTGGTACGCCGAGCAGTAGCGAGGTATTTAGGAGTCTAGGGAGGGGCTGCTCGGGGAAGGAGTTGGCGAGAGGTCTTTCATTGCCAGACACGTGATAATCACTCGTTAGGTTGCTTGCCAAAATTCCAATCACTGTCAACGCATCATTTGCACCGTCCAATGGATTCCGTTCGTTCTCTCATTTTCTAGTCGAACCTGGGAACCTCGCTATTGCCCGGTACGCCTGTGAATATTTTTAGTTGACCTGGGATTGTTATCTTTCGGGCGATTTTAGATCCAGGACCCAGGTACTTCTTATCGCTTGTGTCCTTACTATTTTCATCATCTTTGTTCCCGTTTTGTACTGGTGAAAAGAGGAGACGAAGGCTCCCTCGACCCTCTTAGACTCTCTTCTAGTTCTTCGTCTACTTATAGGCTTGATTCAAGTCTAAAAGGATGGAAGGACATGGCGTAGAATGCCGGACGAGCTACTTCCTCGATAGAGACACGTTGCGCGAGAGATATTTCCACCGCGACTACTCCCAGGTCAACGAAACTAAACACCTAGCGAGCCTCTTTCGTTGCAATTAGGCGATCACTCGTTACACTGATCAGACTCGAAATTTTCGTTGGCCACTCGCGGCTAAGGCGCAGCCACTGCCATCCCGTTTCCGATAGAATCTCGCGACCGCGAAACCGTATCGTCCAAGCCGTTCACCAGATTGCGAACGCTCTCCGTGGAAGGAAAGCCTCGGTCGTCCGGAATCCTTAAAACGTTCGCCGACCTCGCGAAGGTGCTTGTGAACGGTGGTATGCGGTTCCTCTATCTGTACTTCGTTACGTAACAAATAAGTTAAAAGAGTTTATAATACACGCATTGCCCATGGCCCGAATCGAACATGTACACATTCTTGAGCGCTTTGTGATCGGCAAGCGGCGCCACGCGGCGTCGCGACGTCTCAGTGCGTCTCCACTTGGAGACCGGAGTACCCCCAATTTCATCTCGTTTCTTTATTTTCTTTTTTTTCAATTCGATGATTATTTAGCAAACGATATAAAACTGCCACCTCGCTTTTAAAATGTGCATGTTCGACTCCATCCAGTCGGAAGTGCCGACGTCTCTCTACGGAAGTACGCCGGTTTGTTGTTCCTTGTACAGGGCGACGTTCTTCTGGACAGGAGGATTCTCGACACACGGTTTATCGTAGAGCTATGAATTGTGCTTCGAGGATGTTGCACTGGGGAAATAGGTTCTTACGTTTTTTGGGGGATGAAATATCTCGTATCGAGCGGGGGAGGTTTGAATGGATCTCGAGACTTTGGTTCTCCTGGATATAATTAGACCCTTGAGGTACACCTAAGGCAGGGGTCGGCGATATATGGTTCTTTGGGTATTTAAATATGGCTCTTTTGATACTTGAAGGGATGGAAAAATTTGCAAAGTTTCCGCCATCTAATTTGAATAAATATACTGTCAATTTTTAATCACAATGGCTTTGGCGTATCGGATGCTTGTTGCGTACTCTTGGTTCACCTGCGCTGGCTGTTCTTAGTCTAACCAAAGAGGTATTTTTGTGTTATTAAATTTCTAAGGGTCTTCTAAAAGTAAAGAATGTGTATTTTAGGACTTTTTGGCTCTTCTTAAGTCCCGAGGTGCCGACCCCTGACCTAAGGGTGGGTAGAATTTACACCTTCGTTTTCACTCGTACGAATAGAGGATGACTAGATTTTTCGTTTCGATAATATTAAGTAGTTGCAACATCGTCGATTTCCTCAAATTTTTTTCTATGTAAGGTTTTTTGAAGGTTGACTTTTTAAGATCTCGTTTCAATATCTCTATTAATACCACCATTTGGGTTTGTATATCAAGTTATTAGAGTAACTGTAATAATTAAATAATTAACTTCGTATCGCAAAAGATTGTAAAGGAATGCCCCATTTTCGAGTTACCTACATCACTTTTTGTTTAACGCGGGTACTTGGTCCGAATAAAACGTCGGACGAGAATCGTCTTGTGAACGCACCCTGTACTTACGTAATCCATTATATTGTATTTACAATGTTCTTACAATAATTCGAGCGTACCGTCGGCCGTGAACGAGACTTCTTGAAATGGCGGTCGCCCTTTTACGTCGATTGCTTCTACCGTCGACGATACGTACAAGATCTCCCATTACCTATGCTACAAATAAAAGAATCATGATACTACTCGAAAAAGTTCATCAAAATCATAGAATAATTTTTTTCGTAACTGGCTTTGTTTTTGAAAAAATCGAGTTTAAAGTCCAGTTATATATACGTGGGCGAGCAGTGTTCCCCTTACACACCACCAACCATTTTTCATCACATGCGTATCCAATTAAACTTTAAGCTCAATATTTAAAAAAAAATAGTTACTAAAAAAATTTACACTATATTTTCGGCTAAATCTTTTCACGTAAAACCATCATTCTTCTCCTGTATCATTGGTTACCGGACACCCAGTACATTGAACTCACTCGATTCTGCTCGCTCCAACACAGATGCATGGCTGCCAGTAGCTCACTTCATATGGTCGGCGTTTGTTTCGAGAACTCTTCTACAACGCTTCGTGAATATAGCTTATAGCTTTGCTCTAAACCAGTGTCTCGCAACCCTTTTCGAGTCGCGATCCCCTCTTATAACATTCAAAGAACCTACCCCCTATTTATTATATAAGGTAAATTTAATGACGCAAATAAAACACATTAAGAATAGGTATTTCAGAATATAATTCTAACTGAATAATATTAAAAAGAAAACCCTCAAAAACCGTGGCGACCCCCCAGAAATCACATCGCGAGGTTGGGAATCACTTCTCTAAACCTTTTTCAAGAAATACTGTAGAAATATTCCCGAAACGAAAATCTACCGTGTGAGGTGCGCTACTAGTCGCCATGCATGTGTTAGATGGGTCAGAATCGAACGAGCAGAGTGTACAGTCAGCTGATTCGATTGTGTCAGCGTGCCTTTTACAGTGGTCCACACCACCCGATTGTCCTTCATCTCGCAAACATTTCTACAGTATTTCTTAAGGAAATATTAGCGCAGCTGAACCGAAACGAGATCACCGAAGCATGAGTGACATACGGTGCTTGCACAGAAATTAAATTAGTGACAAAATCACGATCTTCATCAAGTTCATTGTAATAAAAATTACTCTACATTTACCTACCCTTGGCATTGATTACTCTGCAGCAGCCCAAACGAAGCAGGCCGCAAAAGTTTGTACAATCATGGCAATCACACTACACTGTAAATAACCGGGCTTCAGCCACAGTGATATTTCCTCGCTTTAAAGCAGTGGCGAGCAACCTTTTGGCCGAAGTGGGCCACAAGTAGAGACCTACTACTCTACGCGGGCCGCGATATTAAATACATAAATACAATTAATCCAAGAATTTTAATTTATGCCAATGTTCAGGCCGGCCGCAGGTCAGCGGCTGGCGGGCTAAATGCGGCCCGCGGGTTGCTTATCACTGCTCTAAAGGAGAACCTATGCCGTGGCGATGCCTTAATAACTCTAAACCATGTTCGTGAAAACTCGCAGAAACGTTCCCGAAAATGGCAACTCACGCGACGCGGAGCACACAGAGAAGTGACGCGGGCAGAATCGAAGGAGCCGACTGTGCGTCATCTCTGTGAGCAGATAGCATGGAGCGCGACCGACTTGGAAGCCCGCGAGGCGGCCGACGGCGCGCGTTCACCGCGTAGACGGTCTCTTAATTCTCACGGGTAGAAAGTCGTTCAGCGTGGCGTGCCCAGGGCGCCCCAGTGCTCGGCGGTGGGTCATGCGTAGTGTGGATAGGTGCCCAGATGAGGCGGCACGTGGCCGGAGGCCGTGTGGTGGCCCGCGTACAGGTTCGCGCCCGGGCTGGTGGACCAGTAGCTGGACGCCGATTGGAACAGGCCCCCGGGAACGGAGACCGAGACGGAGGCCGCCGGCGGGGGCATCAGGTTCAGCTTCGCGTGCCCGTACCCCGACATGAACAGCTCGCTCTGGTACTTGTACGCGGCCGGGTCGGCCGCCGCCGGCTGCGTCGCCGCCGCCAAACCCTGGAAGTCGAATTTGTACGCGTACCTCTTCCCGTGCACCTTCGTCATGATGTTCTTGTCGTAGTAGTACCTGCAACCAGAGGAGACCTGCTCGGTGCAGAGGCCCTGCTTGTCCCATTGCCCGCAGCCTCGTGACGTTTCGGGGATAATGCTTTATGCCCCGGCACGAATTCAAGACGGCGGGCTTTCGCGCAGAGAGATTTGAAACCTGTGCGCAGCTTTCGGCGCGTTTTATATATTTGTCGATAGCGTGGGAAGTATTGGCTGGGGATCTCTGAATTTTTCATTTCGGAACAAACCGAGTATCTTCGGCTTCTACGCTTTGTACAGAAGTTTACGGATGGGGACGATGGAGTGGCGGATTTAAGGAAAATGGGCCCGGCTGGCAAACGTAACAGAATTGCAAATAAACAGTGCGCGTGGTAAGAAAATTATAGGAAGCAAAAAAGGATATATTGTTTGGGTAAAATCGTCATTTTTTTGTACGATGGGGCACTGAGGAGTCCTTCTCGGCGGGGGCCCAAAATTCATACAAAATAAATTCAATTTAGGACGTTTAAAGCGTTGCCATAGTGTGAAAAGTGATGTTCATGAGGATGTAAGATAGTAAGTGTGTTGTGAGGTGTGTTTTGTGAAGCTGTATTTATTTGATCACGTTCTTATACACCCTAGGGTTTTAACCCTTCGTTGACACACCTCTCTTTTTAATCAATTTTGACATTCATGGGTGGCTCAAACCCAGAATAATATTTGAACGACTGCCATTCTCATCAAAAGATTCCAATCGTTATGAGAAAAATCATGGGCCAGTTTCAAGGTCTCTAGAATGTATTCTAATAGCTGTTTTCTTAAAAATTTATCACAGTTTTTATAAAAAAAAATTCTAGATTACCATACGTCGAGAAAACAAGAAGAAAATCTTCAAAAAATTGTAACTTTTCAAAATTTCAATATTAGAAGCTAAAAATCTACAGAGGCATTGTTCAGATATAATATTTTGGAGAAAAAATTGCTTGTAAGTCATCTGTGGAAAAAAGGTATTTATTTTGTATATAGAAGGCACAGAGCGTTATAATCAGCTCGTGGGTGGTTCCCACCCAGAGTGTCAACGAAGGGTTAAATTTTAGAAGCAGAGAAGAGTAGAATATGGACGTGTAGATATATGGGTTGTAACGAAATGTTCATCGTAGAATCTGAACCTAAAATAAATTTTTCGTCATATAAATAGCAGAGATGGGCAGAAAATTGTTTGACATAAAAATTTCGTACATAAATTTTTATTTCAAATAATTTTTTGCCCATCTCTGCTAAGTAGTCCCTCGCATCCCTCGCATTTTACAGCGAAAATACCATTAGTACACCCAAGAAAGACTTGATCCAGCAGCTACCCCCAGAACCCCGCAAAATATCCGAAGTTTATAAAGTCCCATCGGAACGAAATCAAGCAACCGCTCTGTCTCAGAGATTCCAGAGATAAACGTACGCTTTTATTCGCGGTCGGTCGAAGTATGCACAACCAACCCCCGTGCGCGGTTCCTTTATTTTTTTCCTTTTCGCGGTTTCGCGCGCGGTGAGATATGATCGAGCCAGACCGCGTTCCGCCATAAACTCGCGATTTACGAAGGCACCGGCGCGAAATGGCGTGCCGGGGGTCTGGTGGGGGGGGGGGGGGGGAGTGGGTAGTAAAAATTCTCGGGGTTGGTTCGCCCGAGTCTTATTTAATAAATTCTATTTGCCGGGGCCGATAACGACGCCGCTTCCGCGGCGACGGAAACGCGGCTTTTCGCCGAGTTACGGCCGTGCGGGCTCGAAACTTTTTCGCGACGGTTGCGGAGGGGAGGGGGTAGTGTAGAGTTGAGTAGAATAAAGTGGAGTCGTGGAGAGTAGAGGAGACGAGAGGAGATTAAATTAAATAAGATTAGATTCGATTAGATTAGAGCAGAGTAGAGTAGAGTAGAGTAGAGTAGAGTAGTGTAGAGTAGAGTAGAGTAGAGTAGAGTAGAGTAGAGTAGAGTAGAGTAGAGTAGAGTAGAGTAGAGGAGACGAGAGGAGATTAAATTAGATTAGAGCAGAGTAGAGTAGAGTAGAGTAGACGAGACGAGACGAGACGAGACGAGACGAGAGGAGATTAAATTAGATTAGATTAAATAAGATTAGATTCGATTAGATTAAATAAGATTAGATTCGATTAGATTAGAGCAGAGTAGAGTAGAGTAGAGTAGAGTAGAGTAGAGTAGAGTAGAGTAGAGTAGAGTAGAGCAGAGCAGACCAGAGCATGTCAGAGCAGAGAAGATAGGAGAGGAGAAGATTGACAGAGAAAAGCAGAGTAGAAGAGCGCAGATTAGAGATGATAGCAGAGTAGAATAGAGCAAAAGAGAGCAGAGGAAAGAAGAGAAGAATACAGCAGAACAGAGCAAAGGAAAGGAGAGTAGAATAGAGCAGAGTAGCTCAGAGGAAAGGAAAGGAGAGTAGAATAGAGCAGAGTAGCTCGGAGGAAAGGAGAGCAGAGCAAAGTTGTGAGGAAAGTGGAGTGAGAAAGGGGGTGGGTGAAGGTGTAGGGGGCGAACGAGCGAGCAGTCGCGTAATATAATCAGTCGATCTGATCGAAAAATAATAGCCGCGTCTGCCGTCGGTCTGACTGTCGGTGATTGAAATTTCTCTCCCCCTGGCCTCCGCCCCCGAACGAATTTACTTTCTCTCTCTCCCTGGATCTTCGACGCGAACGTTTACCCATTAAATGTTGGCGTTTGATGGATTTTTCTCCTTTCCCCCCTTTTTTTTCTCTCTTTCGCTCTGTTTTTGGATGGCTGTTACGCTCGTCCACTCGATTTTCCTCTACACGATAGGGAATGCTAGTACAAACTGGACTGAGCGTGGAAATGGAGTTGGTCTCTACTAGTTTTAGGTAACAGTGTCTGGAATAATTGAGAATAAAGGGAATATTTGTTCACGTTGTCATAATACTGCTATCATTGAATACGTGTTCCAAATTATCCACGAATTATAGTAGCTTCTTCGGAGTCATTAATGCCTCTTATACATTAAACAGAAGATAATGAAAATCACTCCAACATGCGAACTCGGATGGCATACATTTCTTCGTCTTCATATTCGTGTTCAAATACCTACTCGATGAAAGGTTGAAAGTGCACAGAGCATCACTCACCTCAAAGCCCTCGACAATTTGTCATAATTCATGTTGGGCTTGGACTTCCTTTCGCCCCAGCGTCTCGCCACCTCGTCAGGGTCAGTCAACTTGAATTCGCCGTTGGTTCCTTCCCACGTAATGCACGCGGCGTTACTCGAGTCTGACAGTAGCTCCAGCAAGAATTGCCAGAGCTGAATCTGACCGGAACCGGAGCTCGCGAGCCGACTGCTCGTCGCTCCGAACATTTGGTATGGATCTGCAAATCATCGATAAAAAAAGAAACAATGTTGGTTAGTCAGAAACCTACACCAGATCACTTCTATTCAGTTTAACTTAGACGATTTCGATTCGGTTTGGTTCGCGTGGAGATTATGTTCGTCGTGATATATATGCTACTTCGACTAATGTAAGTTTACTTCTCGATTTAACATAATTTAATTCCTTCCAATTCACTATAAAGTTATTCCAAACCTACACCACTATCAAAAAATTCCACTTTAACCACCGTCGAAATCATTCCCCCTCAAATCAATCAAACGTCACGCAGCTCGACACCTCTTCCCTCCTAGTCTCTTCTTAACCATTGGAAAAGGAACGTTTTCTTAACCTACGACTGGGCAATTCAGTTTTAGGGCTCGCTTTAACTACCCCCTAAGATTACTTTCACCTGGAGATTTGGCGATTCCAGGGGCACGGAACTGCTGGAATTAGTTGTTACTTGGCCCTCGCGTGCGACACGAGGCGGAAAACGCGGATATTCCCGTGGACGTGCGGCGTTCTCGAGCGGCTCGCCCGGGAGAGCGGAGCTTGGCGTGAATTTTTATTCCCGCGGAATACTCGAGCCGAGCCGAATGTAATTTTTTTCTTCCTCCGTTCCAGCATTTTTCCCCCTCCTCGAGCCATATATACCTATCCATTACACGGTTGTTTCCCGGTGCTCCCTGTATCGCCCTTTAAAAGCCTTACAATGCGTCATCACCGCGTCGTTCGCTGCCGCTCAGACCTGGAGTGCCCTACAACCCGTACAAAAGGATATAATCGCAACCCTACAATAGAATAGGAGTTCGTTTGGATCATAATAATTTCAATTGAAGGAACGGCGGACCGAGTGGCGCAGAGGGCGTGCGCGAAATGTCTTCTGACGGAGTGGGCAATGCGAAACTGAGCATCACGTTTTCATCCCAGCCGTCAGTTGGCGTTCGACAAAATATGAAAATCGCGGGACGGGCGCAGGGATTTATCAACTTTAAATGCGAATTATTTTTTTCCCATACTAACGTTTCGGTATTTCTTGGTATATTTTTTAAAGAAAATTTTGCAAGTTGAGAGAATCGTTGGGGTAAGCAACGTAAGGTCACTTCAGAGAGATTTATAAATCTTTTATTTCTATATACTCCACTTTATCTCACTTTAACCCTACTCCCTTCGATACGTTTAAAGTTTTTTTGCTCAAAACATCTTTAAACTCCACGGAACTATAAGCTTCTCGACTCCCCAAATAACTACGACCAGCGTGACAAGCACAGGAAGCGGAGGATCGCGGAAATGTGAACCTCGGCTAGGTCAAGACGCCAGCCATAAAAGTACATTTGCTCGATTATGACGGAGGGGGCGGACGCGGGCGATGGGGATGGGCTCCATGAATTGCAACCTCAAAGGTCGTTTCGCCCGATGAATCCCCTGAAATGCGTGGCGGAGTGATCGCCTTTCGATCGAACGGTAATTCACTTACAAGTTAATAATGGCAAGGGGCGCGGTACACCCATTTATCTGTGGGGCGCGGGGGGGTGGCCCGGCGAAGATACTGAACCGTCAGTGTTCCTCGGGTCAGGGGTGATCTTCTCCTGCTGGTCAGCCAAGAAAATGGGAAAGTCCACGTATACCAGTGACCCTGTTCCGACTTTTACGCTCCGCCACTGTTATCTCGCCCCTTTCACCCTAGACCAGCCACACGCCACGTTTATTCTGTCCCAGACGAAAATTTACACTGATTTACATGGGACAGTGGTTTCCGCGAACTTTGTTATTCACCCCTTATTTCATGCAAATCCCAGCTGGCCAGTGGGCGAACTTTCAACCGTGACACGGCGATAATCGTACATATACTGATTCGATGAAATGTAAGAAGGGGCCAGTGATATTCTGATTTTAAAGCGGTTTTGGGGAGGGGGTTATGTGCTCGTGGAAAATAACTAAAAGGAAGGTACCTAGTACTGTGAAACATTCAAATAAGAGAACTGTAGAATATTAGAGACGCGTGCTGTAGCTGGAAAGAGGAAATATAAAAATAGATGTCCACTTCCACTTCCACTTCCACTTCCACTTCCACTTCCACTTCCACTTCCAGTTCCACTTCTATTTCCACTTCCAGTTCCACTTCCACTTCTATTTTCACTTCCAGTTCCACTTCCACTTCCAGTTAAACTTCCACTTCCACTTCCACTTCCACTTCCACTTCCACTTCCACTTCCACTTCCACTTCCACTTCCACTTCCACTTCCACTTCCACTTCCACTTCCACTTCCACTTCCACTTCCACTTCCACTTCCACTTCCACTTCCACTTCCACTTCCACTTCCACTTAGACTTCCACTTCCACTTCCACTTCCACTTCCACTTAGACTTCCACTTCCACTTCCACTTCCACTTCCACTTCCCCTTCCACCTCCACTTCCACCTTGACCACACCCTGTTCGGTAGATAACACAATCAAAACCTAAGGAATCAAGGAATTCGCAGAATTCAGTTCGAAGAAGGTGCATCAGTGCGACCTCGTCGGTCTTGTAAACCCAGCCTAAGTTCCCCCGGCTTGTTCAATAAAACAACAATTATCGAAGTTCACCTGGAAGATTCCAATCTCTTAATCGCTCACGAACTCCACGTGTCTAATTCCACAGCCGACCAGCGAAGCCGCCACGCGGTGCACAACAGTAGCATTATAAGAGATTTTTCTATTTTTTTTGCGATTTCGTGGTGTGTTATTTTAGATGGATTAGATTAATCGCGGGGGCCTCGCGTTCTATTTTATAATGATTTTAATGACGGGGACGGTAGCATGGAGGCCCATTGCCCGAGGCACTTATTTAAAGCTATTGATCAGTCGGAAGGAGTAATTTTTGGGCGTGGCGCTAAAAAGTCGAGGCCAGGAACGAGGGGGGCTCGCGTGATTAGCGGCGAACGTAATAATCGTGAAGGTCATTCCGTGCAATTGCTTTGGCGAAATCATCGTCGATTGGGTCACGCATGACCGCTTACTTCTGTATAGCCCCGTGATCATTCTTCGAGCCTGTATACCCTCGATTATCCTCCTAATAGCGCGATAATCGACGCGCTACCCCGTATACCGAATATTTCATTCCCCTTTTTGCACACCGAGATTTTATTAGTATTATTATCAATCGCCTTTATTACTCTTTTTTTTTTAATATCTAGAGAGCAGAGATCTGAGAAGACTGCGGTGTAACTACAGTTAACAAGCCTAACCATGTGATGTAAAATTTCCTTATTATTAAAAACAATGTCCTACTTAGTTCCTTTTGAAATTTTGGTAGTTCTTTTTCCAAATTGTCATTATATTCGAGTTCGTAATCAAAATTCTGTTTTCAAGAATATTCTAATGGTAGTTCAGGAGTATTTAGGTATTCGTACAGTTCGAATAGAGCTCTCTGTTGATTACACACTGTCGGTAGGTTTAAGGTACCTGTAATGAAGCTTAGCTTGCCCCCGTCGTAGGTTAGAAAAGTGGCGTAGTGCTTTAACTTCTCAAAAATATCTACCTACTACATACCAGGCTGCCTGAGGTGGGTGTGCGTGTCCAGTGCTGACTTGGATAGGCTGCTCCCGTACCCTGGAAAAAGAATAGCCACAAATATATACTTCGCACCTATCCCCCTTACATTTTCATGCAATTGCCGTTTGATACTCTGACGGCCGCTGTCACGTATGCGTAGTTTCACGATTTCGAGCTACTACTCTTCATCAGCTTAATAAATCAATTTCATTTCGAATTTATCACCGTGAAAACTATACCATTCAAATATCTCATTTACAATCTGCTGTCTTTATGCTCTCCAAAAACCAATGCACAGTTTGAACGTTTGAAAAAGATTGACAGTGAGAGTAAGTTTGCTTAAAAAAAAACGGCCGTCAAATGTGAACTTGGTTCAACAATTTATTCCTAACTCACCCCTTCATGAAGTCTCAATTCAGGTTTTATACACTAACGATAAAAAATCCGCGATAATTCACTTAAAATAAAATGTGAAATCTTTGAGCACCTTAAGCCACATCCCCACGTGTGTAACTCAGAGTGCAAAATACAGTTTAACCTTTGGCGGATACTTTTCTGCTCGTCGAAGGCAGGGTCCATGTTGATTCATCATTTTATTCATGCACACCTCAAAGTACTAGATATACTCTAGATTCTGACCTTGTTCTTATCTGAAATTATTACCTTCTTCAGAAAAGAATATTACGTAGTTTGATATTTAGGATGTGTCAAAACTGACTCTGCGCCCGCTACCCAGGGGTCAATTTCTTTCAATGACAACTGAAATTTTCATGACTAATTTCATTTCTAATTTCCACAACTCAAATTTATTTGTAGGTACAAAACGTCCATGAACTATCATCCGACTTGGAAATCCCCACCTCGGACATATCAACCAACTAACTTCGTCCATTTTCTTAATTAAATAATCGCGAGCAAACACATCCACGCGTGCCTTTGATTAAATCAAACACCACGAAGCTCGTATATATCAGAGACGGGCAAAAAATTATTCGAAGTAAAAATTTCGTACACAAACTTTTATTTCAAATAATTGTTTGCCCATCTCTGGTATATACGCATCTTCTTCTTCTATCAAACGCCAAATTTACCCATTCGAGAGATTTCTCTTTGGACAAACGACGGTTCGACTTTCACGGTTTCAAAGATTTCCGTGAACGCCGAAATCGCAGCCAATGGGAGGAGGGCGTGGGTAGTCGGCGAAGTCCGTCGAAGATGAAAAAGTACAAGCTCGGTCGAGCGTTAGAATCCGTTAGAGAGGATTTCCGTGTAGGCAAACACGGGGCTGAGTGCTCCGTATACGTTTCTCCCCGTTCCTCCCGTCCCATCGGCGTTTACGTTGCCTTCCTTCGCCTTATCAGGGCTGCCTCCTCTTCGGGGGCCGACGGGGAACGCTCGGCCCATCGGTCACGTTCGCACGAGTGTGCAATCTGTTTAAGGCACAATGCCCCTTAATTTCGCCTCGTTATACGCTCTCGTTACGGGAAATCCCTTCTGTCGACTGGCGTATCGTGGCTATCGCTTCGATCTCCGTCGCCCAAAGAGGCCGGCCGAATTGTAATCGGTACGAAATAGGACCTGCTTCGGGGGTGGCAAGCTTCTAGAATCGAACACTCGCGATTTTGTGGAAACGTGGAGGAACGAATCGTGTGGCTATCGTCGTTTTGAAGTTGATAAAGGTTTGGAGGCGGTTACTCCTTGAATCCGAAGAATTCAGGATTGGAAGTGGAAGCGTAGGAAGTTTCAGAGGACATCAGCCCCTGAAATCGGAAATTCAAATTTATGTAGAACTTTAGATGAGATCTAGAGTTCACTAGATGAGACACTGGATGCCACTATAATATTTTTCAAGCTGGTCAAATATTGAGTAAGCCTCGAGGAACACATATTTCAGTATAGTCGTACCTTTCTACAGAAATCTACACGATGGATACAATTTCGAGAGAACATAGTCTGCGAAATCTAAGGCTGAGGGCTCACAAGCACAATACCTCTCAGAAAATCCCAAAAATCCCCATTAACAAGATCCACCCGCAACAACACCCATTCCAACACAACTGGGATCAACTCATTCACAAGCGGGAATCCTCAGTAATCGTGTTTTGTTTTTCTTTTCCAGCCATTCCCGACCCTGGTGTCCTGCAGTGTACGGGGGCAGATGCCACCTCTAAATAGCAGTTGGTGTCCGTTGTGTTAAACAATTTGATTTCGTCTCTGATTGGAACGCCTTGGACGAGGGTAGCCGACGCCTCGGGTCCGGGTCGTGGGGTCCTCCGCAATCAGCGTAGCCGCGGGGCCACGTCTCGGCAACCTTTGTCCGCGTCCGAGGGCAAACTCTGCCACCGTGATAACAACGAAGACTGCTGTTCCAGTAGCTGAGCTTCTTGGTAGGCGATACAGTTGATAGCTTAAGAATCTAACACGTGTGATTTAAGCAGCCCCCAGTTTTCTGTGGTTTTACAAAAATGTAGGAAGGTGTACAGCTGAGGAGTTGAAAAGGTAAATCACGTAAGTGCCAGAAGTGATTGTCTTTTCAACCACAGCGACGTTGGTAGTTTTGATCTTCCTATCAGACATAGTTGTTTATGCAGAATATTTCTATCCCTCCATTTACCCTCCACATGTCTATGACTATGGTAGAGGGAGCTTGGTACACCTCTATCACGGTCTACCAGGTTGAAGCCAAGCTCCCACCTGCCTGCTGGAACCTCATTTACATTCTTCTTCCGGTCCTGGTCCCTCTGCATCGACAACCCTTATGCAAAGAACTACCATAGCAGCTATCAAACCCACTGTATCCATACACGTAACTACCCTTCCCCATAGCCTAATTCTCTTTGTTAGATCAGTGGTTATTAACCTTCCCTACACTCCGAAACCCTTTGCCACTTCAATATCCCTATTTCCTGCATTCACAATTGAGGAAAATGCCAAATTTCAATCAGAATGTACTGGAAATAAAGCTGCGCAGATACACCACGCACTAGTGCAACCTACAGAACATCAAAGAAATTAGTAAAACATAAAAGACTACCCACCAAACTCCGAATCCAGCCACCTTCACCCACAAACTTCCTCCTCCAGCTCTGAATTCAGCACCATTATTATCAGCAACATTCAATTCTCCCCCACTATCCCTCACTCCACCTGTAATTCAACAAACCCCCTTACAATCCACCCACTTGTTAGGGGTACGTACCCCCTCCTCCCCCAAAGAACCTCCACCCCCACCTATAAACTTCACACTTCATCTTCAAAAAAATATTCCCTCCTTCGTACCACGTTCGTTACCAACGAAACAAAAAAGACAGTCTCAAACGTTCGTCGAGGGACATTCCACCCCTTTCTCAAGTGGCAAACGTTCGAAGGTCAGTGGCGCAGGAGGCATCGGCGAAGTCGCGTCCCCAGTGGTACACACGCGGACACTGCATACGTCAGACGTCGTCGCATCACCTCGATTCGACGTGCTCCCATTGTCGCGCGTATATCTGCGCATTCACGAGCAATTACCCGGGGCGGGGTAATCCCGTTAGCCAGTCCGTGCAGCTTCCTCGGGGGGAGGATCAAAGGACCCGCTATTCCGAGCTGCTGCACTCTTCGGGCTGTTTCAGCCGCGTTACAATGCTACTCGACGGGGAGCGACGCGTGGGGTGGGTCCCGGCTTGAACCACCCTGTCGTGCGTCGCCTCGCAGAAAACTTTCGGCAACTTCCAGACGCATACCTCCGCGTTTCAGTGTCGCGACTTCGAACAATTATCGTTACTGCCTCGTTTCGAACCCCTGACTTCGTATCGAGCCCTGCGGAGGCATGGCGAATGTCGTGGAAGTAACGGGGGCGAAGTTGGCGGGGCCCTTGAGCGCCTTGGCGATAAGTTGATGACCTTTGGACGTACCGTTTGTGGCCATTGCACTGTTTTTCGCCATGTGCATAATTATCTTAATTTTCAATTGCTCGCAGGTCATTATTATGTGGAGAATTTCACATCATAACTATTTTTGTTTAGTATAGGTACCGCTAGAAATATAAGGTTACATTTACTGCTTAAACGGAAAATATTTTTTTTAAGAAGTGGCCAAAAATGGTACGATACCTTAAAGTGGCCACGAATGGTGCATCCACCCTATTCCGCATAGTTTTTCGAGATCAGTACTGTAGCGATACCTCTGTACTTGCTACGAGAGGGCATTTCAATCGATTCTGCTCTCTCGAAAGTTCTCCTTTATTGACTGATTCTTATATTTCGTCCTGCTTCCTAACATCAGCTACGGAGTTTTCGTAAAGTTTATCTTCCACTTCAAGGATTCAAATAATACTACCTCCTAAGGTAATACTAATAAAACACTAGATTCCTGGTGAGTGCACCCTCGTACCCAGGCACAGGGGAAATAAGAAAATCAAGGAATTTATTAGCAAAATAAATTCTAACATTCCTGTGTCGTTAATGGTGAGTTCACTAACAGGCCCAAGACGAAACGCACACTTCTTCCCTTTTTTTCTTTTCAGTTCTGCCTTTAACTCACACCCCCTATTCTTTGCTTCTCACTGCTTCAGGGTTATGGGATGTGCACTAGTGTGGTTAAAGTTAAATAAGCGCAGCCATTTTAATGGACGATGGAGAACACATTTGGTGGCGTTTACTCTCGGGGATAATCGTTTTACACTCCACTTGAGTAGGTCCCAGATTAGTCAGTACTTTGCAAACTACGTACTATATTGACTCATCATTCCGATATAACGTTCGTCGTGTTGGAATTTCGCCGTATTTTTCATGTGGTCCGCCTTGAAGTTATAATCGTAAAATTGTGGTCATTACACCGCAGTGTTGAATATAGTTTAGTACTAAACACAGTTCCCGCAAAGAAAATTAGTATAACCCGAAGATATTGAAATTTGAATAACGTGGCGCTGAGCAATTGAATTAATGTTGCAAACGAAGGTGGCGCATAGCATTAAAGCACCTTACAGCGGAGTAGAAACTTAAACTAGCGCTTAAAGAGAAATTCGTAAAAGAGAATTGCGTGGTTAGAAAGACGCCGCGAGTACCACCGTCACTTTAATCATACCAATAAAGTTATTTGCGGGAACCCGCCACACTTTTGCCCATTATCGCTGGATCTCCAGCGGGCGATCAAGAAAATCGCTCAGATATCAAAGGCTCTGACTGATAAGGTGCGTGAAAGCACGGGAACGGCCGCTGCACGCAACTAGCTCTTTAAACTCGCGCGACCAAGGAGATCGAGCAATCGCCTTGCACGTTACGTCCCGATCTTTTCCAGGTAAAACCGCAATTAATCATAATTAAACGATCGTACTTTCGTGACGCTCGGTAGAATTTTTTCACTGTTATGCCAAACGTACAGAAGCTTGCGTGTAGCGCGTCAGCCTTTCTGAAAGCAATTAACAATCGACTTCGAAATACGAAATGTGCAAAGACGCCGTCGAACGAGAATCGAAATGAGCTACTGACCACCAACGAACGACACCTGCTACCGCCGGGTCAAGATTGACCCGGCGCCCGTTCGGCAGGGGTTAAAGCCGAGGCAACGGCGTGATTTAATCGAAAGGCCAACAGGAGTCGAAACGATCCGGGCTTAATCGCCCCTGAACGAGGTTAAAACAACGGCACCCGCCACTCTTATTTACGGCACGGCAATAAGTCAATTCATCACTGCTGGGCGATTTGGCCTTAAGTGGTATCACTGACTCATACGCACCGCCGTCTAGACGGCCGAGCCTATTTCGGGCATAAATCACCGTCGTGCGCCGCGACAGCGAGAGCGGAGCGGGCCAGCCAGCGCAGCGCGCAATAACGAGCGGGGCGAGCGTAGCACGCGACCCTTTGAGCTCGAAACGAGTGCCTCCTCGTCAGGTAGCGAGGGATTAGCGTGCTTGCTACGTGTCCCTACTTAATCCTGAAAGTGCTGGCACTCTCGCCGCGACTCTGCGCCCGTATCGAGCCGCGGCGCAAGAACGCGGCTCCACGAGGGCCTAAGAAGCACTGTAAGGGGCGTCGTTGTACTTTCGCGCCGGCAGAGCTTCCTTCGCCTTTCACACCGCGGGAAAGGTGACTCTTAGCGCGGCGCCGCGGGATGAAACGCGATTTCGGGGGGATTCCGCAAGTCGCGGGGATGCTCTGGGGTTGGATAACGCTGTTGTATGGTAATAATTAAAATGGACAAAAATATTGAAGTAATATCGCAGCTTTGAGGAACGACGGTGCGCGTGGTATGTTTGGTTTCTTTTGGCATGATGCTTGGTGTAAGGTAGCGAGAGTTCTTCGAGCATGGAAATCTATTTGTTTCAGGATTGGTAATTTAGGTGATTTTTGAAAGTTAGAGGGTTTGAAGGAAAAACAAGGAATGTCACAAAACAGCTTTATTGAGAAAATCATGTTTTAATACTTTGGTTCGTTAGTAAAGAAATAAGGTTTAATGAACTTAGCTGTATTGTTTATGACATGAACAGTTTGTACTTTAATTGGGCATCAGAAAGGAACTCAGCGAAAAGGTAACTGTTTTACCATTGGTTTAGTATCTTTCGAATGGAACACTGCAGAATAGGTACTGTAAAAACATAAATGTCCACTTCTATTATTATTAAAACAAGGGCTTCTGACGCAGTGCAAATCAGAAATACATAGTGCAAGTAGGAAGATTGGGGACATTCCTTGTTTTGTTCCCGTCGAGGGTGGACATTCCCTGTTTTTAACCTTTAACGTTGTCTTATATGGACATTTCTACTTTATAACCCTTTGTGTTTCGACAGTTCCGTGGCTCACCAACAAAATACCATAAATTGAAAATGGACATTCCCTGCTTTTCCCTTTACGCTCCAATTTGTCCTTGTTAATGGTAGTTTCACGTTTTCCCACACTTCCCTCATCTAGCTTTAAAGAAGTAAAGTACTCCAGCTTCTAGTATTCTAAAAACTCATGTATAATAGAAGTCACAAGACAGTATCGTGTATTCTAAGATAATTGCTGATCAAAAGGATCCCACCAAGGAACTTTCAGTCAAAAATTTCTAATAGAATCCAAGAGCTAATTCTAATATTTTATACACCGTCTACGCGGTCAAATACAAATGGTGGACGAACTTTGGGCCCCTTACCCTATTCCCAAAATAACCACAATGCCACAAATCGCGATATTTTCGCAATAAATCACAAAAATGGAGAGGGGGAGCAGTTCCCATTTTTTTTTTTATGAAATATTAAGTCGAATAAAACTCTTCCTATTTTTATCCTATAATACGAAAATGGTACTCGCAGTGGTATTCGCTCCTACACAGGTTTGCCCAAATATTTCCAATGAAATCTCGAGGAGAAGCGTCTCCACAGCAGCAACAATGCCACGAGTCGCGACATTTTGGCTGGCCATAGCTAGAGGGTAGTTGAATTCGCGGGTGGGGAGGGGACAGGAAGCACGGGAGTACCAACCGGATCTAGCCGAGTTCTGGCACCGGTCTCGCTGGCAGCCTCGTGGCCGACGGCCACGAAAACCCGGGGGACATGGATCCGTGGGCAACAAGTCAGTGGGAAACGGCGCGTGACCGCTGCAGATTTACGGCAATAAAAATAGGGTGCATAGAATGGACGATTCCTCTTTCGGCCAGTAAACAATGCCGCCGATAGAATCATAGCCTCCTTCGATTCCCGACGCAGCGATTTCCTTAAGCAACCCTATTGTCCGCGTTCGGAGGGGATCGATACTCTCCTATACAATTACGAGGATTCATAAAATACCATTTTAGTGCTTGGAGGGCAGTTTCACTAGGAGGGGGTGGCAAATAATTTGGGAAGTAATAATTTCTGTTAAGTCCCTCGAACCCTCTGTCCGTTTCTCTGAACATAAGTTCCCTTCAAATGAATATTACACACTTGCGTTTTACTGTTTCCTTAATTCTGTCTTCTTAGAAATTTTTAGGGGATCATTCACCCCATTCAATCGAACGAAGGTAACTTCCTCTTTTGACATCGCTATTCAGAATACGAGAGAAACCACTACTCCAACTCTCCCACCGCTATTTCACTTCCGACGATCAATTCATCCCCCCAAATATCTTGTAATTATCTTTCGTAATGTGGCATCCACGGGGCAGCGTTGCACGTTTCTGTACGATTCAGCGTTCCTCGAGATGGGTTGGGCCGGAGGGTGAGAGCGTCCCGAATCCCAGTCGTATCTTACCCGCAATATTATTCTTCTGGCGGATACAACGCCGAGGAGAATGGCGGGGCCTTGTGAAAGGAAACGTCCGCGGCATATTGGAGGGGTCGTCGCGGGACGCGTCGAAAGTCGCATGCCGCAGTTCGTATTATGTCTTTTCGGTAGTACATACACTCCTGGCACGTGCCTATGCGTGACACGTTCACGCGTCGCTGCCTGCGTTTCCACCCTCCCGCCGTATCACCCTGTATTCATCTGATTCCTTGTTGGGGTGCGCGCACGGATTGCGTTTCCACTTTAACCGTGCGCCGCTCAACGTCCATCCACGGGGGCACACTGCCTGCGTGCTACTTAAGCCCGCCTGGACCCGATCGGTTTGACAAACTTGTCGCTTGGGATTACCTTTCCTCTTAGGTCCAGATATTAACGTTTCATATTAACGCTAACGTGGATATTAACCCCCAACTACACACTAAGTTTTAGAGAAAGGTTACAAAATTACAAACTTTTTTATGTTTCTATTTTGCTATTTGAATGTTTGTAAGCTGGGACGAAGCACTGTTTTTTGAAAGAAGCGTTTATTTTTTTATTCTATCGGAGGTTTGAGACAGTTTGCAAGAAACGTAATATTACGGGGGTGGGTGTTAAAGCGTTAACGCTTTTCGTTTTGGAGGCACTGGAGGTGGGATTGGAATTTTTTCAGTAGGGGTGGTTGTATAGGATGACTTCGGGGTAAGTGAGTTGGATAAGGTAGAAATTTATTTGGTGTTTTTTATGCTTGCGGGATTTCGAAGGTGTGTACTATATAGTGCGCGGTGTCTTTTACTAAAGTTGGTTAATTAGTGTTTTTGGTCCGTATTTGAGATATGTAGTTGAGTAAAAATTGCAGGAAATGTTTGCAGGGTATGTCAGAGTTGGGCAACGTGTAATCTAATTACAAATTACAGATTACGATTAAAACGTAATTGTGTAATTGATTAAACATTATTTTCGGTAATCTTTAGTTTAGATAGTTGACCACAATTTTGTCAACTACCTAAATTAACGATTACAGAAAATAAGGTGCAATAAATTACACAATTACATTTTAATCGTAATTTGTAATTTGTAATTAGATTACTTTTTGGCCAACTCTGGGTAATGCTAGTATCTAGGACCTAATGCCTAGTATCTAGTTCCTAGTGCCTAGTATCTAGTACCCACTGCCTAGTACCCTATTTCACAATTATTGCTATGCAAATCTCGCAATGCTACGTCTCTCGACTGCAATACCTCAAACAGGTTGCAAAGGACGCCCCCTTTTGGTCGCCATTCAGGGCCCTTGTGATCAAAGTACAAAAATTCCCTGTTCCTTCCTTCTAGCCGATGAAAGGGAGACTCGAACGCAGTAACCACCGATGTTGAGGTAATTTTCCAAAGGGTGGCGTGCGGGGCATGGAATTTTGCGTTCCATTTCTGGCAAGCGATGAAAGGAACAGTTGAAGGTGCTGCAAGGAGGGTTGTTATTTAGAGTAAACTCGCAGTGCCCGCGATCTCGTGTTGGTATTAATTGAACTTCGCTATTATCGACGCCGAGATTTCGTGCAGGAGGAAATCCTCCGAGCGTTAAGATCCTCGAGCGAGACAAGAATCCTTTTTCTCCGCGGGCATATTCGGTGTGTCGCGTTCACGCTATACGATAATTAGGGAACGATTAATTTCCCTTCCCGTAACACGTCGTTACCGACTGGATTTCCAACGGTTTATCTGATGAACATAAACATATTGCCGCGAGCACGAATCGCCGAAGCGTACGAGAGAAGGTAGTTAACAGCCCTTGGAGTGAAATGAAATGATTAACGGGGGTTGTTGGATAAACATAATAATTGAAACGCAGGTCATATTGGGCGTAAGAAAATCGAAGATTGAGATGAAAAGCTCGGTGATGGATAGAAATAAAAATGTAAGTTTCAAATTTGAATTTGAGATATTTCTGAATTGTTTAATGGTTTTTTTTTAAGTCTTCTACATCGCGTGCTTTCAAAAGTTTCCATCTAAATTTGAAAATCTTCAAAGTGGAGAGGAGAGGAAATCTTCAACGAGGTTCTAAGTCTCCCTATTTCCTCTACAGACCAATTCTACATCTATCTATTCTATTATCACTTCTATAATTGCCCCCACATTGTTTCGAGATCCTCATTAAGGGGGTAGTGGACTATTAAATACGTAAAATCGTTCATTTCTTTGACTCTAAATTACTTTGATAGCAAATAATCGTTATACAATCTATTGTAAGCAGATTTGCGAGTAGTTACCAAAAAAATCGTCGGAATATATAAAATTGTCGAAGTTATTAATCGTTGAAGGTAGCCATGTACGGCGCGCCGTTGCAGGCGATGTACATCGATTCAGGTGAGTCAATCATTTGAAAGCAAAATGCTTTGGGGTGAGTACTTTATACACCAAACTCTACAGAGTGGAACTTTGGTAATGAATTTGAACAAAAATGGCGGAAGTTACACGCGACTCAATTTTTCCCCCATATTTTTACGGGAAAAATCGTCTTTAAATAGTTATAAAATGTTTTATAAACATTCAACGTTGATGCAGGAAATCCACTCTGTAGAGGAAGGAATTCTACACGTGCAGTAAAAATTTCAAGCGAAAATATTTATTGGTTCAAGAATTATGATATACACCGTGTCTGAAAGTGGTGTTTCGAGAAAAACGGCTTCAAAGTTACGTCCCCTATGCCAATACCGCTCTGCGAGGCCGTTACTCAACAGTGCACTCAATTACGTTCTCTTCTATAACTTCTACAATTACTGGACTTTCTTCATGAAAATTTGTTTAAAATATTCATAAAGGACAAGACTTTCAGAATCAGCAAAAAATCGATTTTTTGAAGTCCACTACCCCTCAATACTCCTAAAGCCCTTTGGCTAAGACCTGAACAGAAAACCTCCTTAAATCCTGCCTGTTTCCTCCACAACCAAATTTCACATTCCTCTACAGTTTCACACCGCCATATGTTCCCAGAATCCTTCCTCCCACTCCTGAAACCCTGAAGAACCCGCAATCTTCCCACTCCCCTCTGTTTCATCTTTAATTACTCCCACTTGTCTCTACACCCTCAAAGATTCCCAAAAACCACCCTCCCGCTCCTGAAACCCGAAAAAATCTCTCCACCCAACCCACCACGATCCCAAGATCCCAACCAGAACCTAGCCCTCTCTGCTTACACCCCCTCCGCCCACCATTCAACCCCTTAAATCGCGGCTAATTCCCATTCACCGGTGAATCACGGTAACCGGGCATTCGATTGTATTTTTTCAAACGCCCATTACCCTGAATATCCAGCCTGGGGGCAGGGTGGTAAGCGAAGGGTGGCGCGATCGTTGCCCACGGTGTCGAGGTGCACGATAGTCACGGCATACGTGATCAGACGCGTGAGCGAACTGCCAAGGCACGCGCCGTCCCAGAGCACGTAATTATCATAGGGAAGTTAGGGTTGCCCACAGACACAGGCGCGCACACACACGGGGAGGGGGGGTCGAGGGTCGGTCGACTCTCGGGTCAGGAAGTCACGCGAGGTACACTCGCGGGCGGACGTGAAAAGAGGGTGTAGGAGGAGGAGTACTTTTATTGTTCTACCAGTTGTCTTAGAGTCGCTTTTCCTGGCCACTGGGCAGAACCGTTGCGAACGGAGGTCGATATCCCGGCTGGTCGGCTCCCGAGCTTTCATGGACGGAACCACCCCTTGCCGAGAGGGGGATGTTTCTTTCGCGGTAACGACGTTTCGCGTGTTTCGACGATTGGCCTCGGTTTCTCGATGGTTCTTATGGTAACTGGATAGAGAACGAAGCGATCCTCATTCTGTTCGGCGTTCTGGCGGGGGAGCGTCCTTGGTTCGACGAGTTGATTGAGTTTCGGGGAGATTTTTGTGTGCCAGATCTGGGTTGTTGGAACATCCAATAGATACTCGTCGTCCTCGGCTTGCATCGCAAGGTTCAAACTAGCGCGATGCTTGACTTATTTGGTAACTAAGACAGTCATATATCCCACGTCGCGCCAGATCGAATTAAGAGACTATTTACATAATTGCAAGTTATTACTGGTACCGTAATTAATATAGGATAAATCCGGGACGGTTGGTTCATTTAACAGAAAATGGCTATTAGAATTTACACTGATATTATTCATTTGATCCGAATAAACTTGAATTAAAAGGTGGCGAATTTAGAGTCAGAAATATAGGGACTTAGCCGATTCTCCTGCCGCGCCGTCTCGCCCGGATTTACCCTATTTAGTATACAGTACACAAGCTTCATAATCGGACAATATCGACTTCGAAGCTCGTTTCGTCACACATTTCCTACCCTCCCGAAAATACCCCAATTCCCCACTAAACGCTCAATCTTTGCTCCACAGGATCACGTGAACAAACACGCGAAACGACACACAGATGGAGGGCTATACGATCCGTCGAACAAGTATGGCCCAGCGATCACGCGAGCAACGTTTAACGGCGGCGCTCGAATTACCGTCTCGCGGCTATAACTCGAACGCGTTAATTCATGACCGCTCGAACGTCGGTTCGTCACTGTCTTCCCATGGCAGCGGTGCTTGAATTATCGCGACGGCGCCTCGTTAATCCGAGGCGCGAATTCGAGGCGCTGATCGGAAGAAGGCGGCTGGACGTACGAAGATCGTCCGCGAGCCGCGGGATGCCGAAGGTGAGAGATAATTATTCTGTCGCCCCTGGGGCGAGGACAGCTTGTAATTTCAATTTCACGGGGCGGGAGAGCCGCAAAGTGGCCCTCAGGTGCCCCGAGGGGGCGCAACACGCGTCGTCGCGTAATTTCAGCTTTGTGACGGCCACCGGTCCCTTTTCTGCTATCTCGCCAAGTGGGAACGAAGTCGAAAATGGCGCGCGCTGGCCAGGATCACAGGACTTGGGGAATATTATGAGCTTGCACAGATGAAATGGCAGAAAGATGGCCCTCGTCGAGTGCCGTTTCCATTTCAGAAAGTGTTTCAACCATTTGCGCTATGAGTGTTCTTTCGAAGCAAGCATTGAAGATTAAGTTCAAGTTAGATACTCGTTTCATTGAGTTGTGAAAGTGGAAGAATTGACTTTGCATATTTTACTGAATTGTTCTCGGTTTCAATGAATTGTAAGAGTAAGTTGGAGTGTAAAGAGTTAATAGAGTTACAGTTGTTTTTCGGAAGATCTTGTTCAAGCTGTTCTCCGCCAATGAGGGAAGATCTTGAGTAGAGTAATAGGTTTAGTAGATAGTTTTCAGTCACCATTCCACTGTTCGCTGTGTTTCCTTCGTGGCTCTTTCTCTCAGAGATGGGCAAAAAATTATTTGAAAAAAAATTTCGTACAGAAATTTCTGTACGAAATTTTTATTTCAAATAATTTTTTGCCCATCTCTGCTTTCTCTTATAACTGTGATACAATAAGAGAAGATCAATTAACCTTCAAGACCACTGCTACTCAGCTAGGGGGTAGATTCTCAAAATCAGAGGCCTTGCGCAGCTAATGTCAGTTTATTCTGACTATAGTGATTGACAGTTTGCTTTAAACGCTACAAAGCAATATCTACCAATGGAAGGACAAAAAGGAAAGACAGGTGTGCAGTATCATAAGTCAATCGATAACTATTAAATGATTGCATTCACATTCTATTATAAATTGTGATTAAAAAACTCTGATCCTGAAACTTCAGCAATGATTCAAGCTTTTAACTGTTACATTTAATAGAGGGGAGAAACTGTATTATCTTTCGACGAAGTAGAATCTGATGAACACGGTGTACTAAAGAAACTCTTGCTCCCTTCGTTCTCCAATATCATTCCAAAAACACTGGTGCGACAGAGGCGACACGCACGTGCGAACTAAACCATCGATTCCCTCTTTGATAGTTGATCCGTGGCGATTGCAATCTAACGAGGCGTCGAGACCGCAAGCCGTTTACGTCAAACCACCCCCGGGGCAGGTCTCTGATCTCTGCGAAATGATTGTGTCAGGGCGCGTTAACCTTCCTAATGCAAAGTCTCGGAGTAGCACTGACACCGGTGCCACCGATACTCGTTGTCAGTACACGTGAATTATCTGCTCTGCCTTAAACTTCTTCTCCCAAACTGCTTAGATGTCTTCTTCCAACTGCACCCTTAGAGTCTCCTCAACTCCAACAGAATTATTATAACAATATTTTTGAGAAGCATCGTACAGTAGAAATCTGCCCTCCTTAAGTAAAATATCCTATCTAGAATTTTTCTATTTCTCCAGGAATCTTGAAATATTTGAAGTTCCACAGGTGTTTCACATTTTAAGTAAAATTAGAAAACCTTGGGTGCTTCGCAGAGATTTAGAAACAGTCTAATTTACTTATTTTTTTACGTAGATGGCACAAAGAAAATGATAAAACTGCAGTCTTCTAGGATGTTTCGCAATTCTAGATACTTAGGAAATTTTAACTAAGGAGGGCAGAGATGAAAAGAACGTTTCGCCATTAAAAAGAATCATATCCTAAAATTGATATCCTAGTCATAAATAGATTTCCAGAATAGACCGGAGTTACCAATGCAATATTTAAACCCTTGCCCCAAGTTACTTATGCAGACATGCACGAACATAATTCTTAACCCTTTCTGCTCGTGCGATTCTATTCGTAATCATTAATTCGATTAAGAATTATAGCTTAAAGATTCCACACAGCATCGCGTCGCATATTTATTTCCCTTGCCAGACAAACCGAGGAGCAAAAACGGCAAAACTTCCTCCTGACCACTGCCATAGGTCACTGCCAATCCACATCAAGCACGAAACACTTTAAAAAACACCCTTGAAGCCCCCCCCGAATCCTTTCACCATTACAACCCCGGCCTCCCACTTCTGAAGCCTAAAGTACCCAGTAAAACTGCGCTTCTGTTCCACCGAGTCATCGTTCCACCGTAACAAGCAGTTCGCGACTTTGCAAGCCCCGCGGTATATAAACGGTCCAACAGCGTCAAACGACAAATGGTTGGGGGGGGGGGGGGAGGTGGTGGTGTCGCGAGGGGTAGGCGACTGGAGGCGTTAATTCGCTCTTTGCCAGGCGATCCATGGCGGCGCGGCTGCGACCTGGCCAGGCATCGAGGCCAGAAGCCCGTTTATAACAACCTGCCCGCGGGCTGGGCTCTCTGATCTCCGCGAGATGATTGTGCCAGCACCGCTCGACGTCCACAGGGTGGGGCCTGGCCTCTCTTCGGTGTTGCTGTGCGGCCAAGCGTCTCTACACAGCCCCCGGGGGCTTGCTCTCTCTATCCCACCCTCTCCGGCTCTCTTTCTCTCTTTCACGCTCTCTCTCTCTCTCTCTCTCTCTCTCTCTCTCTCTCTCTCGCGACGACAAAGGGGCCGCGGTTCAACGCGCCACAAAGCGCCGGGACGCCCACCCACACCACCCTGCACACACGCTGGAACCTTCGACGACGCGCACACGTACACGCGGACCTTCAGCGACGCGCACGTACACACGCGAGCGTAGGCGCACACAGGGTTGAGTTGGAATGGGAACGAGTCGAGAGTCGCGACGCGTGAACTTGCACCCAACGACGCCTCCGACCACCCCCTTTAGCCCGGGGTGTATGTAGCGAATCGAGACCGAGGAGAAGGAAAATTCAGCGAGCAAGGCGTTCGAGACCCAGCTAGGTGCCCCGATAAGATGGCAACGGGGGGGGATCGATCCGCGTGGGAGGAACACTTTCCGCAGTGTTTTTGTCGGCTTGTTTTGAGGGGTGGTAAGACGCGCTCGCGGGGGTGGCTGGGAGGGGTTTCTTCGGGGTGGTGGAAATGGCGGGCTGGCTTTGGGAGGAAGAGTAGTTATTTAGTTTTGTTGAAGGTATCAGGACTATCGGGGTGGTAGCGCGTAGGTATTCGTGATTTCTTAGGTCCGCGTGGAACTGTTTTAAATATCGAATATGGGGAGTTTGCGGGAAGGAGGAGGAAGCTCCAAGTGAAAACTAATAGAAACAGGGTTAACGAAATATTTTTAGACGTGTGTCCAAAGTATTTTATCTACTTATATTCTTACATATTAATTATTATTAAGCGAAAATATATTTTTCTCGCGGCGGGGTGAATTTTTCAAATTTCGAGCTGCCCCTTTCTGCGCCAAATTGTATAAAAATCAACTTATGATCCAAGTGAAAACTAATAAAAACAGGGTTAACGAAATATTTTTAGACATGTGTTCAAAGTATTTTATCTACTTAAAATCCACATATTAACTATTATTAAGCGAAAATATATTTTCTTCACGGCGGGGTGAATTTCCCAAATTGGGTGCCTTTCTGCACCAAATTGTATAAAACTCAACTTATGTCGGGTGAATAATTACATTAAACACCATTATTATGTTATATAACTATTAGTACATGGAAGAATATGAGAAAACGTCACTCTACAGAGTTTTAGAAAATATATAGTCTAGATAGGGTGCTGGTACCAGCATCACTTATAGCTTTTTTTTATATTCAATGCCAGCTACAACACAGTTCCAGCAAATTATGGAGCTGCCTCCTTTTTGCAGCAAAGTGTTCATATGTTACTTGCTATTACCATTACTTCTTGAAGAAGGTGAGGATTTCGGATCGTAGCATGGTCAGAATCGAATTTACAATCTCATTTTGAAATTAATAATTGTTAAATCTTGCGCCCCAAGTTACACAAAGGGACTGAGTAATCTTCCCAAATTATCGAAATTGAATGAACTTTTCAGTCTTGCCTGGCGGATGCAGGGTCCATTTGGACCCATCCTGATGCTCATTACTCCCGCTTCGTCCAAAAAATAAAATTTCTTTTAAAATTCAAATTTAATGCGAAAGTTTACTCAATGCTGTATATAAATGAAATTATATCCTTGGTCAAAAAGGACCCTGCACCCGCCGTACAGTCAACTAACCAAACATCCTCCATCTAAGGTGGTCTATTAAACAAATAATACACACACAATAAATCTGTGATACCAAATCTACGAAACGTCACGTCGAATACTGACAAATGCATAAAATGGGGAAGAGCTGGGAAACTCACCCTGTCCAGGAGCCGGCGACGTGGCGTGGCTCCAGCCCCCTTTGTACGAGCTGCTGGCATCTGCAAGAAGAACGAAAGAAATCTCTTAAACCCAATCTCCGATTCAATTCACCTCGTAACGTCACAATTTGTCCACAATTTACAACGATCCGATCAGCGGTAGCGCAGTTGTAAGCTGCAAGCCCGCGAGTTTAGTTACGAGTTTCTGTGACGGAGTTGAAGTTTGAGGCCCGGCATTGATCGAGTAGAAGAAAGTAACGGTGGCACGTGTCGCGGGTACTTCGCGATCCCCGGCCAAAGATTGCACTGTTTTTTAGGTCACCGTTATTAGAAGACTTATACCGTCTGCAATTGCAAGTTAATCAGCACTGGGAATCGCGACTGGCCGTAAAGTAATATCTGATCGGCGGCTTCGGAGTAGCCTCGTAAGGGTGCCTCCAAGGGAAACAATCCTCCAGGAAAATCTTTACGACGCCTTAATGACACTGCGTGATGCAGCCTCGAAATACGATTCACTGTAACAGCGGCTTATCCACCGCTCCACGTTCGAGCTTCCTCTTATCCCGCGGAGAAGCGATCTATCCACTCTTCCGTCTGCAATCTCCCTTTCAATTGCAACCTTTGATCACTGGCGCGTTGCAAGTTCGTTTTGGTGGAGAATAGCAATCTTTAAACTTCTGCGTGGAAACTTCAAAGGAATATAAAGATTCTAGTAAAATTGATAGTAACATAGAATAAGTCTGATGGAGACATTCAATGCGAGAGTTTTTGGACACCAAGGCTCGATATCACTTTTTTTTGCTCGCTGTTTGCGCGTAGTTGGCGAAAATATTTATTTGAAAGCTTCATTGGCATAGTGTCGAAGTGCACCGCGCGGTATTGGCTGCGAGGAACACGGTATTCGTGGCGGTTCACCGGATTCCCGTCGCCGTCGGTGTGTTTGCGGACAGATATATTTTCATTCGGCAGTTATTGGCACGAGGGTGGCCCTCGTGTGTACATACGTACAGCGGTACGTCATGCTGCCGACGGAACTCCGTCTTTCTGTGCAAACAACGACTTAGGTGCACGGAAACGAGCCGACCTTTCGTCTTGGCTGCCACCCTTCATTTGATCTAGGGGCCATTAATGGGGCCTCGAATTTCACGTTCTCCCGAAACCGCTCCAGTTTGCTAATATCTCACTCTTGCGCGTGAATTATCCGCTTTTCTGATTCCCTTTGGGGAAAAGGGAAAAGGGAAAAGGGAAAATGGAAAGGGGAAAAGGGAACAGGGAAAAGGGAAAAGGGAAAAGGGAAAAGGGAAAAGGGAAAAGGGAAAAGGGAAAAGGGAAAAGGGAAAAGGGAAAAGGGAAAAGGGAAAAGGGAAAAGGGAGAAGGGAGAAGGGAGAAGGGAGAAGGGAGAAGGGAGAAGGGAGAAGGGAAAAGGGAAAAGGGAAAAGGGAAAAGGGAAAAGGGAAAAGGGAAAAGGGAAAAGGGAAAAGGGAAAAGGGAAAAGGGAAAAGGGAAAAGGGAAAAGGGAAAAGGGAAAAGGGAAAAGAGAAATGGGAAATGGGAAATGGGAAAAGAGAAATGGGAAAAGGGAAAGGGGAAAATGGAAAGAGGAAAAGGAACAGGGAAAAGGAAAAGGGAAAAATGGTAAGAGGAAAAGGGAAAAGGAAAAGGGAAATGGGAAATGGGAAAATGGAAATGGAAAATGAAAAATGGGAACTAGGAACTAGGAACTAGGAACTGGGAAATGTGAAATAGGAAAAGGGAAGATCTTCACAACACGTGGGCAAATCGAGGAGTTTGATTACTGGCAGCCTAAGCAGTATGTATTTAATTTATATCTTTAATGGGGAATAATGCATTTTAAGTAGAAGTCGACGTGTAGAAGAAATTTGGGAAAATGTTTTTAAAGATACGTAGGTGAATGTATTGGGGATTGTAAATCCCTGCAGTCATGTAAATTTGTGTGCAGAGATATTCTTCCGGCAATCTTTCAGAGATCCAGAGCTCCATGTGCTACGATTCACAATTTCAAAGCCTCTACAGTAATCTGAGACTGCTTCAAAGAATTTTATTCGATTCGAAGCTCTGTTGATTCTGTACTTTCTTTTATATCCCCCCTGCGTCAAAGGCGCGAGATTCACACCTCGAATTGACAGTGAAGCTCACTTCTAACCATGAAAGTAAACAATCACGAGTACCCTAATCAAGGAAATACGCCCCTTGTCTCGGAATGGTTCCCAACACGGTGATACAATTGGATACAGTCACAGAAAACACTACAACCCACACCTTGTACTTTAATCGACGCAGTACAACAATTTTTCAAAGCGATTCTTACTCCAAGAAGTAATATTAAAACAGCAGAGGTTCCTAAACCAGGGGGGTGACAAAATAACATGTGCCACATTGTCACATAAGGGATACAAACAAATAAATAATCCCGAGTGTAGCGGATGAAGAAAACGCTAGCCTTGCGGATACCAGTCACCAAATCTGTTTTCCTTCAATGATTTCAAGATGGCGGAGAACAAAAACACCTGCTCACTTGGGGGTATCCAAGCAGTCAATGTGTCTGAATCCAAAAACTATGCAGAATGTGGTTCCTGGTCTCCTGACCCTCGAACACCCTATTGTGCTACCATCTTGGAGCCCTACTGATTTCACGACCTCGCTGGGTCTCTCTCACCTCCTTTATTGCAATCAATCAAACACCCTCATTTCCTAAAACCTGATCGATCCTACACTTCAATTTCTGAAACAGAACACAGCTACATCCCCGACTAACTCAAAATTCCCAAAACAGAACTGACGCCTAATATACCGTCACACGAGGCACAAACGCGAAGCCGGCGGTCCCACTTGCTCGCACTAACGTTCGAAACCGAAAGCACCATTCAACCGTACAACCATCACACAAGCCACAACACCCAGCAACCCCAAGTCACTCAACCATACACCCCCATCGCCCAAAACAAAACGCACTTACGGTAGTAGTGAAAGGAAAGTTTAAACTATGAATTCCGACGAAATGAAAACATCTCCATCAGGAAAAATGATGTAGGTACATCTTAAAACATATAATATATCCCACAGTTTGGGATCTCCCCAGAAGTAACCACTGACACCCACATAAATACCTTCAAAAATACAAACTCTAAACTGTCATTTGCCCATCACAGTATCTCTCAAATCAACCCCAAACCACCGCCTCCTCCAGCCGCACAGAATCCCCAAACTCATCGGAACCGTCCCAAGCGCTCAAACCACCCGTCGTGCAACCACCCCGTCGCCCCTGAATCTGAAATCACACGGCCCACCATCGAAAACGACCACGTGGCGTCACATACCGATCGCGCGGCCCTCGGGGCCAGCTCAGGCCTGGTCACAACTGAATGTCACGGGTCACGTACCGGCGAACAGCATCGATAGGTTGGTGAACGCCGTGGTGCGTGGTAGTTCCGCGGCGGTGGTCCCGCTGCTCTTGAGGTCCAGCATCGCGCGGTGGCCCGTGCGCCAGCGGCCGCTGGATACGGCAGCCAACACGGGATATATCGTCCCCTGGTCTCGCTCGTCACGCCGCTGTCAACGTGCTCGGGGTGGATGGTGGCCGCGTGGACGATGGACGGCTGGTCATATCCTGCACGCTTTAACCGCGTAAGACCGCGAGCGGCGGCACGACGATGACGATCACGACACGCTGGACGATCGCGGCGGTTCCCTCGGCTGTGCGTTGCGTGGTGTGCGCGATAAGGGCGCCGATCATCTTGGCGACCCGCTCTGAGTGACACTGGCGGTCGTGACGGCGCGCCATGGGGGGCAAAAGTCGGGGAAATCTCCCCCCTCCGGCACCCTCGCGACCGCCCTTCCACGCGAGTCCGCGGGACGGTCGACGCTCGGCGTCCGCCGCCGGGGGTTGGTTCGACGGGACCCCGACGTGGGCGGAGCTTCCCAGCGGATTTACACCCCCGCGAGGAACCAGGGCGGACGAACGCCTGCGCCGCATGGAACCGAACAGCCCGCGACGCCGGGGAGGGTGGGAGACGCGGCGGAATCGAGGGGCTGGCAACCACCGCGGAAGGAGGCCTCGAACGGCGCACCGGGGTTGCTAGGTGGCCGGCCACGAACGTACCGGACCTCCTGCACTTACCGACCGGCGTTGTCGACGACGTAGTTTGCCCCGGTAACGACGTGCCACCGGTCCCCTTCCGGAACAAACCCTCTGTGGTAACGGTGCCCCGTTTAGAGAGAATGGTCAGGGAATTTCGGGGCGGTAATGGGCCAAGGTGTTCCCATTATTCCTCTGGCGGCAGGGTTTAAGGTGTTTCTGTCTGTCTTGTTTCTCTTTTGTTTGCTTCGGCTCCGGGGTTTTTCTTCTTGTCGCTTTCGGTCTCCTTGGTTGATAGATCGAGCTGGCCTGGCTTGAGGGAGGTTTGAGAACTCAAGGATTTCAGGACTTCTCGATTGGGTTGATGGTTTTGTGTAGAGATTTTTAGAGTATTTGTTTTCTCTTTGCTTGTTACTCAAGTGGGGTGCTTGTGACTCGCTTCTTAATATTAGGAGGGGTGCTAAATATAAGGGAGGAAAACAGTTTCCATTGCCACGCTTCTTCTACGTAGTCTACCTAAGTTTTCAGTGATACTTGCTAAATACTCTTACAGCTAACGATCCTCCAGTCCAAGAAAAAAGCCAATTCCTACGATATTATTTTTGCAACAGTGCGAACTGTTCTGTATACCAGTCTACCAACCCTCTGTTATACCTTCCAAATTAAAAACCCCAGAAAACTTTCAGTTTCATTCAGCTCCATCCTTCTCAAAAATTTCTACAAAACCGCCACCCACGTCTCCCTACGAAAACACCCCGCACAAGTTTCCAGCAAAATCGAAAACAGAAAGGAACGTTGAAAATTCACGAGGCGATTCGCGGTATTGGAAAGAGGGGTCCGGTGAAATTTAACCGACGTGGAATTACGTTTTAATTTGCCACATTGGTCACCGATCAGCGACTACAGATTCCACCTGTCAATGGGTATCATTTAATGGCGGCCCCCCCCCCACTCCCGGCCCGGGTATTTTCGCCGGGGAAATTATAATAATTACCACGGCTTGTGCAACGACCGCGCCCGGCGTATTTCAGGAGAATTACGCGATGACCTCGTTATTAAACGCGATTTGCATTTCGTTGCAATTACGCCGTTGTCTCTGCGCTCCCCGCGGGGGTGTGTGTACGGGGGGGGGTGGAGGGGGGAAGTAGTTGGCGGCGGAGGAAGGGGCAGGGGGTGGCAGGAGGACGGTTATAACGCTCCGCCCCGTTTATTTCCATAAAATCTGCTTTGTTCCGCGAAAACATGAGGTTGTCTTAATTAATTGATTATTTACCGCGATTATAATCCTGACAAAGAATGTTTACGATAACGCTCGGTAACGCCCAGCGAAACAGGTGTTGCGCCCCCGGTGGTGTTTTACATTCGCGGCGAATGCGTCTTGTTTTGCATTTTCGAACGGGGCAAGCGCGCTGGCTGCCGCTGGCCAGTTCCTTAACGCCCGCGAGCTCGTTTGAGATTCTTTTTTTTTAATGAAAAGTGCTTCGTTTCTTTTTCTATGGAATTACAGACACATGTGTATCTCTTATTTGTGTTTTTACGGAGCAGAGATATGGATTAAGTGGTGAAAGAGATTGTGATTAAATTTGAAGAGATATGGATCACATTTAAATCTCGAAAAAATAGATAAACAAAGCCCACCTCTCAGTACCCAGAGAAATATAATAATACTTATATAGAACAAGTAAATAAACGCTTCTATTAATAAATCACTTTATCCTAATCAGAGGAATGCATAACCCTCAACGTTCTAAGGTACTTACACTATTCAGATTGTTGAGTAATTAAGTCATTCGTAGCTCCGATCTCAATTGTGATATCTGGAATAGATTAAGACATATCTCCTCGAAAGAAAATCGCGATGCTTCCCGATCTCCATTTGGAGGGTGGTGGAGGCAACTCGATTCCTGTGCGCGACTACGATGAGGGACTAGCCGCGATAAAGTTGAAAGTGACCGCGGCCTGTGCTCGCGCGGCTATATCGATAGCTCTCGTTTATGCCCGTGATTCACGCCACCAGGATATCCCGTGCAACCGGAGGCCGGGTAAGAATATCAGTCGCGACCGTGCTTGTTACGTCAATCTAACCGGCTCGATTCGTCGTCGTTCTTGTATAACGTTATCCTCATTCAGCGCGATTCCCCTTCGTGCGGAGCGAACGAAATCGTGGATGAAATCCGAGCACATAATCGACGTTTCCAGCACTTAGTAATTGCTTAGCTTGGTGCTAAAGTTCGTTTGTTAAACCAACGTCTTTGTTAAATTAAATATATATTGCGTGTCTTTTTAATCAAAGAAGTTTTTTTTTAGCTATCTGTGACGTTTTGTCACTGTTCTGGTAAATGTACGAGTAGGGGTGGTAAAAGAAACATCTCCTAATAGTGAATGAACGAGCTATCGCAGTGATATAATATTATGGACCGAGGGGTGGGAGGATTTACGAATGGGAAAAGAAGTACTGTGTCTTAAAACTTTTATTGAAATTGGAGACTTAGGGGTTGAATACCTTTTGTCGTTAGGTGATGCTTGCAAACGATACAGTTTGGGTTTGGCTGCCTTTGGGGTGTAATTGTAATTATGTTGACGAAGACTCGGATACTGTAGTGGAGGAAGATTTGGAGCAAGGAAAGGGGTAATTGCTTTTGGAGGAGGAGCAAGTGGGGTTTGTTTAAGGTTTCATGTCTGTGTTGTTATATGTGATGGGGAAGTGTTTCAAATCAAGGGATGTTTTTCTAAGTAGATACTTTCACTTGAATTATCGTTATACTATTTGCAAGATGTGGTTGAATATGAAGTTTTGGTAGTTTGAAGTAATTTTACAGCCACGTTCCACTTTTTCGATAATTTCGTGAGGGGTGTGTGTATCCCCTAAAGTGATGCGATCGAAGGCTGCAAGTGGCTAGCACACCCGCATCGACAGCTCCCATTAAAGGGTTTATAACCGTGATTCACGCTATCAGGACACCCCTTGGCGGAATCGTGATAAACATTTTGTAGGTGAAGGGTGTGACGCATATTTCTCTGACTGTGTATGTTCTTCGATGCATTAACTATCGAATAACAAATCTGTAGTTCGTGCATAATTTTTCGTTCAGTACAGCCCCAAAGTAAAAAGAAAGCAATGGAAACTATACCAGTGGATATTAACTATCAAATTCTAGAAAATATTAAGCATAGATACTGTATAGACATTAGTGTTATAAAAACTAATTATGTATCTAAGAACGTGACCAAATAATTGCAGCCCCCATAATCAATAACAAAGATGGCATTTTAATAGTGTATACACCCAGGGTTACCATTTTACACCCCAAGTTAACTTTCTGAAGACAGCTGTGCACTCATCTCAACCTAAACAATAAAGTATAAAGGCACTAAGAGAACGCGTCATCTTCATACCATTATTTATATTAATAGCAATACCGTTAAATTAAAAAATTCAACTTTTTCAACAACGGTATAAACAGAACACCTAATCTTTGTATCTTGTATAATTCATTAGCATCTAATAATCTCTACATAATTTTGCATTGTTATACCTACCCCTACTGATAAAGTTTCCTTGTAAGTACAATTATTAAAGAATCTTTGTAGAAAACACTGTAAGCGTCCAGATCAAAAAAGAAAAATTTCATCCAAAAACATTCTACTTGCCAATGGTAATACCATATTATAGAATTTGAATTTTGGCACTTACAGTGTCTTCCACAAGGACTCTTGAATTATCCCAAGTATCCCTACAAAAAATCTCAAAGGGGGTCCAGAAAATAAGTGTCCTTAAAACCGACTTGTATCAAGACCCCCGGCAGCTCAAATTAAACCCCCTGCCAAGGGTTCATCCGGTCAGTATCTCTCAGCGTCCCCACAGGTCCCACCACCCACCTACTCAATCCACTTCAAAAACTCAATCCCCCCACCTTCCACTTCTCCCAAAAGGACCAAGAAAGCTCCACGAACTTAACCCAATTTTCGCCGTCCTATCTCCCGACCCCAGCAAAACCGTCCCATTCACGGACGCGTATCGACATTCGTCGAAGGCTGAAAAGTGGCCAGCGAACCCACACCGCCACGGTGCCCATTAACCGTTTATACCCGTGATTCACGACACGGGGTCACCGTAGACGTGTTTAGGTAAGACGCGCCCGTCTGCCCCGACGGTGACGTTGCCCACGTGCACGCACACGCGCGCAGCCATATTTCGTAGGTCACCACGGGTATCCTTTCCAATAGGAGCCCCCCCCCTCGTACCCCCTTTGTGACGAGGGAGGGGAGGGGGGCACGCGCGCGACACGCGACCGCGTACGCCTGGCGGCGCATTTAACGCGCGATCGCTCTCGAGTGTCCGCCGCGTGTAGGATATAGCAAAGGGGGGGTTAAAGTGCGCCCAGAGGGGGGTGCTACTCTTCGATAGCCACCCCTGCGCCTACGCTACTCTCTCCCCCACCCCCCCTGGATGATTTTCCTTTCGCACACGTCGCGTATACCTTCGTCGCGGTCCACGAAGCGAGACGCCAGGACTTTGGCGAAGCTGGGAGCCGATTTTAGGGCTCGTGGGGTACGGGATTTATTGCGGTGCTTGGGGTGGGGTGTGTGGGGGGAGGGGCTGCGGGGGAGAGATGGACTGGGATCCGAGTGAAGATGTTTTGATTATTGCGTGAGTGAAGTTATTGAATTATTGAATGTGGACGGGTTTCTTGTTTCTGGATTTCGTCGATGGGGATTGTCGGAGGTGGGCGGTGTGTTTGGGGGTGGCTAGTTTAGGGATGGGGTGTGAGGTGGTTGGTTACGAGTCGAAGTCAGGATTTTGAGTTTGAGGAGTGGGGATTGGGGTGGGAAGGTATCTGGAAGAAGCGGGTTTGTTGAATTTGAATTTTTTGGCTAAATGGTTTCGGAATTGAGTTTTTGGAAATCTTTGGAGATTCTTCTTTCAGTTCTTGGGAAAATGGGTGGTGCTAATGCCGGAATTCTCTTCTTTCTTCCTCAGTTATGTAGATCGGTGAGTGACGTCTCTCCAAAGTCTGATTTTTGAAAAGGTTTGCGGTTTATCAATTGCTGATTGTAGAGATTGCTGTCTGTATACCTTTGTTTATGAGATCGTAGCATGAAGAGGCTAGGGCAAGGGAAAAAGAGTAAGTCAGCAAACAATAGCGTGTCTGACCACCCCACGATATGTCGTCAGAGGGAATTTGAATAATGAATATATTAGCACGTTCGGCGTGTCGTGTGATTTTGATACAAATACTTAAGAGGTAGGGTCATGGTAGAAACATAGTGAGTCACTTATGACGAACCAGTCGAGTAGGCTCCACATTTTTTGGAGGGAACATTTGTAGGAAGCATACTTTATATCTTAAACAAATTTAATGCAATTGAATCTTGTGATCCTAAGAGAACTCGAACGTACTCTTTCATTAAAGGATTTGCATCCCAACCCTAAAAGTTACGAAATTTCTATAAGGCATAGCTTTCACAGTTCCTCATACAGGAAGAACATCTTGTATAGTAGCGGCCGAAAAAGTTACCACTTTTTCGAAACACCCTAGTTCTATTACCCTTCAATATCAACTCAAAACTGCAGTATGTGCCTAATATACATATTCTGAAAGAGAATTGAAAGCTGTATAAAACCCAGTTACAGTTGACTTTATTTAACTAGCAAACAAAAACCCTACATAACATTAAACAAGAGGATAACACTTTTAAAGCCAACGAAAAGTTATCACTTTTGAACATTAATAAAAAAATCTAACAGTTTGTGGGGGCACCTTTTACTTTCAGGACAACCTAAAAAGTTACTAAACCTGGTAACTTCTTCGATGGCTCCAAAAATGTGTTACCCCGTTCAATGTCATATAACACTTTTCTTTGTCAGTTAAATAAATTCAACCTTAACTAGGTTTTATACAGCTTTAAATTCTCCATCAGAATATGAATATTAAACATACCACAGTCCTAAATGTATGCTCAAAAATAAAAAGAATAGAAGAAATCGGAAAAGTGATAACTTTTTTGTCCGCTAGTGTATATATGTATCGCGTCGACTTGTCCAAGTTCCAAATCTTAACTTCTTTCTAAATTTTCCTCAACCCCAAAATGTAAAAATTCCGAAATTCGGAATACCATGTCATCAAACCTCGTTACACTCTTGCTCTATTCCAAATCACTAATTACCTTGTTCAGGTTCCTCACCACCTCTTCCATTTACCCCAAGTCACTAATTCCCTCGATCAGACCACCTCTTAAGGGGTCATGGCTAGTTGGCAAGCGTGATTTTCGGGAATTGTTTGTGGAAAATCTAGTGTATATTTTTTACAACTATTCACTTATTTTAAAAGTACATATATTCAGCAACTCTCAGTAATTTTGTTACAGTAAAATATCAAAACATGACCGAATAACAGTCACTTTTCCGGAAGATTTTTTTTTTGCGACGATTTCTCAGAGTCGGATCATCTGAAATCGAAAAGTGAAGAAGATTCTATTAGTGTATGCGTTTATCTAGTTCGTGAACGAAGGATTTTTGTTTTTGATGAAAACTCCATTTTTAATTCACGAAAAACGAACAATTCAGACATAAAAAAATCACGATTTTGCATTAAACGGCCGCCATTTTGTCTGAAATCATTTTTTTTAAAAAATCCTTCGTTCACGAACCAGATAAACTCATATACTAACAGAATCTTCTTCACTTTTCGATTTCAGATGATCCAGCTCTGAGAAATCGTGCTCACTGCAAAAAAAATATTTTCCGGGAGAGCGGCTGTTATTCGTTCATTTCTTAATATTTTACTGTAACAAAATTACTGAGAGTTGCTGAATATATGTACTTTTAAAATAAGCGAATAGTTGTAAAAAACATACATTAGATTTTCCACAAAAAAACTCCCGAATATCACGCCTGCCAACTAGGCATCACCCCTCAACACACACCAACTTATGTCCTCACGAATTTCTCATCATCTCTCCCAGCCATCCTTAAATTTCTAAAATCACCAATTCCCTCGATCAGAAAACCTCAAGAAGTCCCCCAAATGACACCCCCACGAACTCCTCACCATCTCCCCCACATATCCCCAAATCTCTCAAATCACCAATTCCCCCAATCAGAACACCTTCTAGAGCCCCTGAAAGAGTACCTACACGCACTCCTCGCAATCCCTTCCCATTTACCCCGAAACCCCAGAATTCACTATTTAATTCCCCCGAGCAGAAGACCTCCCGACGCGCAGATACCTTCACGTACTCCTCGCCATCGCTCCCATCTCCCCCGACACCCCCGAAATCGCCAATTCCCTCGATCGGAAGACCTCTTAACACACGCCAAGCGATGATACCCCTGCCCTCCTCCGGCACCCATCGCGGACGCAATCGTGAAAACTCCTCGAGGTCACTCCCTGGAAGCGTCGACGAAGCCAAGGGGTGGAGGATGGGACCGCGTGCCTCGCTTCCCCCAACCCACCCCCCCCCCTCCTCCCCGCGTGCATTATCTTGAGATACCGTGGCAGCATTACCGCGGGTACTTCGGCCCGCAGCCGCGATATCGGCCGCTGGGGCGACGAGTATCATTGTGCGCGGCATGAAACATGACAGGCCCTGCTATTGTACGGGGGAGACGCATAGCTACGCGGCAGGGGAACGGAACGGCAAAGAGAGCCAGTTACCCCCGTCGCGCTTCCGCCAGCCTACCGCACAGGGCTCCCTCGCCCTACCCCTGCCGTTCTTCTGGGCCCATAACACGATAAGAAGCGTGTCAGTTCGTTACGTGTCCGCGGTGGGGACCCGCGCTTAAGTGCGCGATGATAGATACATTCGACCCGACCCCTGCCAGATAATTCCTCGCATTCAATTTGTACAATATGCTGAATCCGATGTAGACGATAGCCGGCCGCTCGTCCGACACCCTTCCGAGTAAAACGCGCCCTTGCAAGAGGATTCTTCTCGTTCATAGATAGCAATGTTCTTTGCAAGTTTCGTTTTATTTTTGGGGGGAATTTTTTGGGGGTTTCTGTTACTGGTTCTAGCTGTTCCGTGGAGTGCTTGGTGATTCGGGGATCTGGGGGATGATTGGGAGGGGGTGGATGGGGGTGGAGGTTAATGAGGAGTTTGAGTAATTTTTTTAGGATAGGGGTTGCTTTAATGAACGTTATCGCGTAAGTTTTTGGGTGTTTGTGGTGTTCTGGTACCGTTTTAGATTCTGTCACCGAGGAGGAGGAAGTGCCTATGAATTTCTGTTGGAAGTGTTTTTTTTTGTATTTTTGATGAATTGTATTGTGTGGGTAATTTTATTTGTTAGATTGAAGGGGTTTCTTTTTTTTAAATGTTTTGGGGTCTTCAGAGGTCACTTGGGAATACGAAGTGGGTTGTAATTTTACATCGAATCGTTGGGTGGAGGTCTCGAGGCTCGTGTCAACTTGAAAACGAAATGTCAATGCACCCGTTAGGATATATGAAACCTTTTATCGAGTATCTTTGCATAGCATTTTAAAGTCCGAAGCATCCGCGGGCGCTTTCCTGTGGCATGTTTACTGACCTGCACCCGGCGTTGGCACAAAGCCGAACGTTTACGTTTACAGAAACCCCTGTTTCGATTGAATCCCCCGCAATTCCAACGAGATAATCACGGTTACCAATACAAAGATTCTTATCTTAAACTGTGGCAGTTACGCGCTCGCGTCCCTGTTTCGAAGCACTCCACAATAAATTGTATAATAATTTCTGCGCCGGAATATATATTACTGACAACTTTCCATTAGCACGTAAATTGTGATTTATAAATTAGAAAAATTGGTTCCTTCATTTTTTCAAGTTCTTAGAGTACGAAGCCTCAGAATTTCAAAACCTTCAACCCCGAAAATTCCCAAAGCTAGAAGAATGAACTTCACGCTTTCCCTTATTTCAAATATCAAATTTAAATTTACACTTCCACTCTATATTTCAATCTAAACCGCGGAAAAACCTTTTCCAAATTCTTCAAACTCATCAGCTTCCTTTTACCAAAATCCAAAACATTTAATTACCAATTCCCCATTTCCAACAGTTCAGCAATCCCAACTTATGAACCACTCACTCACAAGGGAGCATCCCGAACCCGAAAATTCAAAAAATTCTGAAACTTTGTGAATATATAGTGAATTTCCTTCTGATTACAATACAATTTTTGTTTGCTGTCCAAATTCACTGGAAGGGGTGAAATTGATCCCTGAAAACCCGGTTATTTTCCGATTTTGTATTATAACTCGTGAACTGTAAAATAATTTTTTTTACCAAATGATAGATCCAATTAAAAGAAGTAACTTTTATCTTGAAACTTTTATTCTATCTCTTACAGTTATAACACAAAATCGGAAAATAGCCGAATTCTCAGGGGTTAGTTTCACCCCCTTCGAGTGAATTTGGGCAGCAAACAAAAACTGCGTTGTAATCAGGAGGAAATTCCCTACATTTTCACAAAGTTTCAGAATTTTTGGAATTTTCGGGTTCGCTATCTTACCTTGTCAGTTCATCACAATAAAGTTCGAAGAATTATTATATGACCCTCCCACTTGCACAGAAAGCTCAGATTCCACTGACCCGTCTACAACACCCCGCCTCTACCGTCGATAACGCCAGAATCACATAAATTCCCCAATGGCCCCGAAAGAAGCGCACGTAATACCTCGAGAAAGGAGAGATCCTCGCGAGTCACGTCCGCCAGGAATCCTCAGGATCCAGCGATCGAAGCGGGCCAGATCGGTGGAGGAGTTCCGTAAGAGCCGGGGCGCGGTTGCAGTACACCAAAGGCCATTAATTACGTCACGGAAGAACGCAGACGTTGGCTCAAACAAAGGGCCTCCGCTTACATCCCCCCCCCCTCCCCACCCCTTCAGAAGTTACCAATGCGAACGGTCGTCGTTCGTGCACGCTTCATATATCCAGCCTAATTACGTCGGATTTGCATATCTCCAGTCGCGCTGGACCGAACAACTTCGAGCTTTTGTTCCTGCCAACAGGACATCCGCTTCCATCCGCCTCGTTGTTGCCCTCGGAAGCGACCGCTAAGAGATTATTCCGATGGCATCGTGCTCGACCGAGGGGCGAACGGGATCGCGGCTTCTCCGCCGCGTGCAAACGACGAAAGAGGATTTTTTACTTTCCTACTTGCTAAATGGGGCGGCCAGAACGCGAAATACCAAGCGGCGTGTCTATACGCGGGAAATTTGGATAAACCGCGGATAAGCGAAGGGTGGGGGTTGTAATGAATCACTGGGGGTGTTTTAATTGTTAAAGGAGAGTGAAGGAATTTGGAAGATTGGAGGTTTCGTGGATGTTTGAGGAAGTGTAACTTTGGAGGTTTTAATATTTCGAGACAGAGTTGGGAATTAACTAAATAAAAGATTATTTATATAAGGGAGGGAATAAAAGTTACTTTAGCCCTTGGTTGTCACACCTACTTTTTCGAACGTCGTTGTCACACTGGGTCAATTTGACCCTGTCAATTTTCCATCAGTTGTTATTTAAAAACTATTTGTTAAATTAAGTCTAAAAAATTCTGAGATAAAGTTTGAACATTGTAGAATATATACCCATCGTTGAAAGTTGACAATTAAAGTGTTATCATGCATAACAAAAATTTGAAGCAATAAGAGTTTCGGCAAAAAGGTTTTTTGCTTAAGAAAACGCAGGGTCAATTTGACCCAGTGTGACAACCGAGGGTTAACTTTATTCGTTATTCGAGGCTCGAATAAAATCCAGGTTTACTTTATTCGATACATGCCGAATTATTTTTCTTTTAAGTTTTAGTCGTTATTGGAATTTTGATTTAAATAAAAATTTTGCCCATCTCTGTTTGGAAATCAATGTGAATGTCGTGTGGGATTTTTGGAAGTTCAGAGCTTGGAGATTTAGGTCACCACTGTGTTCATGTAATACTCGATGTAAGGCACTTCTCTTAGATTTTAGATGTTTGAAGTTTGAAGTGATTCGAGGTGCTGATTTGAGCAATCTCAATCCCCCCAACATCTCAAGCCTTCCCATTCTTATCTCACCGTCACTTCTCAACAATCCAACTTTCTGCCACAAATCTGATACACAGAGTCGCCTCCACGTTATCAGTACAATATAACCCTGTCCTTGATCCAGCTCCACGATATCAACCCTTTGCCCCAGCTATACCTTCGCTGATCTTGCAGAGACAGTTCTCCTAAACACTGTACCTCCCATATACAGGACTTTGGAGTAGAAAACCCACAATTCATCTAATTCTACAAATTTTGGATTTTAGCACTTCCCCAACGTTAAATATCAGTAGGTATATACCATAAGTTCGAGCTTCTTTGCATCTAACAAGGGAAGATGAGATTTGCAGAATAGTGAAAAATATTTGACACGTATTTTTTGTTATCAATTGTCCATGTTGAAGGGGTGAAAACAGCCCCTAAACTTGGGGTTTGCAAACAAATTTTCTGGAATATCTAGAGAACTATTAGGCGTAGCACAATTTTTTTTCTACTGAAATGTGAGTTTTTTAATTAAGACGAATCCAGCCCCAGCTCAGTTTTTCAAAAATTGCAGTAAATATGTTTTCGACCCCCCACTTTAGGGGCTATTTTCACCCCTTCAACACGAACGATTGCCTATAACCAACAATACGTGTCAAATATTTTTCAATATTCCTTAAAATCTGCAGAGTTTGACCAAAATCAGCGTGTAAGGGTTCGATATGTTCCCCTGTAAGAAACGTCGTCAAATTGCAACGAGGCATTCACAATTGCAAACGACTTCCTACCCCGCAATCGCTCGAACGTTAATAAAGATCTTTTAAAAAATCCCACAACGAATCTGCCACGAAGACTAGCGGTGTCCCCGCGTCTGTGCCCGAAACGAGCCAGCAGGACACCGCGGAGGAGGTTTCGCGCACCGACGCGCCTTGTCATCCGCGCCAGAGACCGGAAGCTGGGCGGAGGAGGCGCGGAGGATGCCGTGCAAGACCGAGGGCCGGATAAACGGCGGACGAACTAGGGAAACGACGATAGAAGCCGAGAGAGAGAGAGAGAGAGAGAGAGAGAGAGAGACGTGGGCAGAAAGAGAGAAACGCTACAGAGCGCAGAGAGGGTTGGAGGAGTAGGTAGCGGCGGGAGGGTGGGGGGTGAAAAGACGATAGGAGAGCGGAGAACCGAGAGAGCAGAGGCATCCGCGCGCTCATTTCCGTTTCAGAGCCGTCGAGGGGGACGAAAAGGGGGGCGCTAACTCGCGAGATATTAATTCCGTGTTAGCGCTAGGAGGGTTGCAGGGGCGAAAACTACGTGCCGAGGGGGTGGCCAGCCCTCCAGCGTCTCTCATCCTCCACCGCCACCCTCGCAGTCACCACCATCACCCGACCAACCCCCCCCCCCCTCGGTCTCGCGCATCAGCCTCCACAGGCCTGCCATGCCACCCCTTGCGATTCCAGCGCAAACCCCCCTCCCCCTTCTGCTGCCCCCCAGCCACCCCTCTCCCCCCTGTCCCACCCCGGGTAGAAGAGCCCCAGCTTGGCGGCGGGAGGCGTTACAAATCAGAGATTAGCCATAGTTAACTCGACTTGCGCAGTCAAACAGTTAATCAATAAACGATTATTTACATCGCGCGGCCAACCGTTCCGCCGGCGCGCGCTCCACCGAGCGGATCTTCTTTTCCGCGAGGAACGGCGAACCCGCGGCTGATAACTGCCGCCGCTGATAAACGGGCGGGTGGGGGGGGGGCTCGGGGATCCAGGGATCGATGGGGCGGCTTCGATTGGCGATGTCGGTTGGTAGCTGTGGAAGGATTCGGCCGGCGAGGTTGATAATTTTGGGTCGGCGGTTTGCTGTGCGGGATAATGGGTGGCTTTTAATCGGCACCACTGGCTGTACATGGAAAATGGCAATTACGTGGGATGGGTGTAATTAGTCGGGCGATGGGTCGTGGATTTTTGAGTAGTTGTGATTGTTGGTGTTTGGATTTAGAGAGTTAATGCGACGGCGCGTAATGCTTTCTGGGATATCTGTTCCATTAGCTTTGGCAGAAGGTTCGAACTAGTAGTGGAGGGTTGCAGTGGTCAGACAGAAACCTTTAGGGGATGCCCCACAGACAGAGTTGGGTTAAATGTAATCTAATTACAACTTACAAATTACGATTGAAATGTGATTGTGTAGTTGATTACACATTACTTTCTGTAATCGTTCATTTGGGTAGTTGACGAAACCGAATGGTCAACTACCTATGTAAATTAACGATTACAGAATGTAACGTGTAATCAACTACAAAATTACTTTTTAATCGTAATTTGTAAGTTGTAATTAGATTACATTTGGCCCAACTCTGCCCACAGAGACTAGTTCCTTTGAGGAAATCGTGTGTCTACTAGAAGCACATGTAATTTCTTCAATTTCTAATTAATTGTAACAGGTGGAAAGTTACTAATTATTTATTTTCAGCAGAGGATACTAATCAGTACTGGACTTTTTTTAGCTTTAACCTTACATCTTTAAATATGTTAAATGCAAAGGAAGAGGCAAGTAGAAATAACTTTTTAATACCTAATTTGGGAAGGGTGTTGTGTATTGTGAAGTTGAATCAAGTAATTCGTGTCTAACAATAAGTATTGTTTGATTACGAGGGAAAGTGACAGTGCTAGGTTGAGGCGAAAGAATTCGAGAAACAAGCTATCGTGCTACCAGGAACTAATTTTCTAATAAATCCAGTTTAGCTCCCCTGTTCATTTACGCGTACGACGAAAATAATAGCGTAACCCCCCGCCAGCCGTTGGAGGGGCGCGCGGGGGTGGGTGGCTGTGTAGAAATTACTACCATCGATCCCCGCTATACAGTCGAGCATACGCCGATCAGCGTTTCGTATCTGTTCCATAATCGAAATGACATATTCACAGATTTTACATTCAATCTCCATTTGGAGGTAACTCGTACCCCTGCTCGAATACTCGTTATTTGTGACCCGTGAAATGAGCGACGAGCCGAACTTTGACGAGGAATGCGCATCGATCAGATACATCGGGCCACTTTTCCGACAACTATCGCATTCTGTAGCTCATGTACACTCTGGCTTCTCTAATGCTCTGTTACTTTCTGTTATTTGTGATGTAGCTCGATTGTATTTTAAATGGCGTGCTGAAGTTTTAGCTTAGGAATTCCTGAATAGGAATCACCTGCGTTTCGAAATTCCTGTGTTGGATTTACCTACGTTTAGAAATTTCTATTTTGGGTTCTCCTACGTTTAGGAATTTCTATTTTGGGTTCATCTATGTTTAAAAATTCTTCTGTAGAAATTAGGTTTAGGGATTCCTACTTAAGGGTAGTATATGTTTAGGAGTTCCTATATAGGAATCATCTATGCTTAGGAATTCCAATAATCATCCATGTTTAGAGATCCCTGCTTAAGTTTAGTAAATACATGCTTACGAATTTCTTTGTAGAAATGTCCTATAATTAAGAATTCCCATATAGAAATCATCTATGCTCAGGAAATCCTATGTAACGATTCCTCATGCTTAGAGATTCGCACACAGAAATTATCTAAACTTAGAAATTCCTATGCACGATCAGTACACCTCAAGAATTCCTCCATAAACAGAACCCAGGTTCTAGAATCCCTATATAAGAAACAACGTACGCTCAGCGACCCCTACAGAAAAATACCACATACCTACCCCTAAACTCCAACACAGAAATTTCTCAAAAATTCTAAATTCTCACATCGCGATACATAAGGACCCCTCGAGAACAACTACAGCCAACTAAATACGACCACCAGTTCCACTGGCAATCCCAAACACCTGTCCTCTCAATCCAATACAACTCTCCAAATCAAAAGTAATCCAAGCTCCTTCCCTTCTCCGTTCAAGGATTTTCCCATTCCACCCCCGTGAAAATTCCACAGAGCTAAGAACTCCTCCTCCACCCCTTGCATAGGGGGTGGCCTTGGGCAACGTTGATGCCCCAGGACGATCCCGCGGATATGTTGTCAGCGATCCCGCGGTTCTCGCCGTCGGAGAACCATAGGTGACTACCAGGGGCTACCGGTGATGGTAACAAACGACGATGAGTGGGGCCGCGGCGCAAGGGGGTTGGGGGTGGAGGTAGCTGGATGACTGGCGGCGGAAGCGTCGTCATGGCGACGCATCGATCAGCCACCGCCACGCGAATCGAGTCGAGCCGAGGCCACATCACACATCGCCGCTAGCCGCATCGCGAGCTGGCTGGGCCTGCACGTGTCTGCGTACCACCCACACGCGCGTACGTGCATGCACGTGTGCACACACCGGCCCGGTCACCGACGACACGAACAGCGCATCGCACCGCATTGTGTGCTCGCGCCAGGCCGCCTTAATTCGCGAAATCGGCGTGCTCTGTCATCCACGATCGGCCCCCATCCGGTTGATCGAGCAGAGCGATGGCACTCCAATACACTTTCTCGCGAATCACCCTCCCCCAGTGAATCAAGAATACGGAGTTTCGGGACAGTTCGGCACGGGTTTTAGACCAAAACAACTTCGAATGTCCCAAAAATGGCCAAACGTTCTAAACTCCTTGATCCTGCTTACCATGATCATTTTGATATTGAAGATCTTGCTTCTTTTACTTCGATTCGAAATCATTAAATATTCGAAACCCAGAGATACCGATACTTTTCAAAAATCTGCGAGATTGTACGATGTCAGGGAGCTTTTAAGTTTTAGTTTGTAATTGCCTCGCCTTTCATCACTAATCGAGCCTGCACGTACTCGTGGGGGAGGGGGCTGAAGAAATCTTGTGGCTGGTCGAGGTCAGGGTTCCCTTTCAGAGAACGTTGGTCAATGAGCGCTGCGTGCACCGGGGACGTTCATTTCCTCGCGACATTACACCGTGTCACCGGTAACAGCCGCCGCGATTACTTCCTCGCTTTTCGACTCCCGGAAAACACGGGATCTAGCGACTCGCTGGTCGAAGGAACGAGTGCATTGAATGCGCAGCGGTCGATGCGGGATCTACAGAATGGGGCTGATATTGGGGTGGTTATAGAATTGCCTTTCGATCGCAGGAGGTGTTGGTAATAATTACGGGAACGAGATGTGGAAATCAAGATTGATGGGTTGAAATAGTCGGGCTTCTGGACTTCCATGAGAGATTAGAGGTAGCTGCATATGAATAGAGAGGGTGCCTTGTCGATGGGTTCCAATTACTCTGGAACGATCGGTTGTAAGGAAATCGATACAGTCCGGTCATTTCTATTCTACGAAGGCAAATATTGCAGTGGGTGGAGGGAATGGAGGGAGGTCTGAGAGTAGTGTGCTTGTAGTCAAGAATCTGGGGATTTCTGAGTAGTTTTTGGGCAGTACGTGGGAGCTGTGAAGTTTAAGTTTCTACAATAGACATCGAGGAACATAGTACGAACTGCGTAATAAGTTTTTCTTTTTTTTTTTGTTACTGAGGACCAAAAAGACTCTTGAATATTGTTTTATATGATAATTAACATAGAGTAAAACAACCAGTGAATGACCGAATTGTTGAATTTATGGACCTTTGAGATTAATACTTGAATATATTTATGTATAACAACAAAATAACTGTTGAAATTGTATTTAAATCTATTTTTCTTGAAATTTCTATAAAAATAATTAGTTATTCTTATCGTAGTTTTTAAAAAAACGATTATAAAATACGAAACGTGTAGAAGCTCAGTAAATGACCGCATACTTTTAATAAGAATTGTAGTTATTAATGTTTGCTTAATACGCGTAACTAAAAGTATGGGATATTAAAAGTGCAACTACACTCCATTTATAAACATATAATTGACTTTATAATTGACATTTCTTTGCCTAATGGTCATTCATTGGTATGCGGTCAATTACTGGTTGGTTTACCCCATTCAGGATTTCGACGCTTTAAAATGAACAATCGTCTTGGACCCATTCAGCCCTCTAATGACTGGCGATATATTAATTTACACATTAGTAGAAATATACCCCAACCATAGCTGATGAAATAGTAGTCTCAGATGGTAGTGTGTTTGGTCGCATTCGCCATAACTATTGAAACCAGCGTGCCAAAGTACACCTTCATTTTAGGTTTACTCTCAAGGTTTTAAACCCCCATGTGATGGATAAGAAAAAAACAGCAAATATCACAAAACAGCTTCATTGAGACAAGTAAGTTTTAATAGTTTAGTCCAACCAGTAAAGAAGCAAAGTTCAATGAATTTTAAAATAATTTCTTGTTCTACCTTGACGATAAAAGTTTATGCTTAAGCAAAGAGTGAGGGCATTCCGTATTTTGTTTCAGTCCATTTCCTATTTTTAATCAGTATAACAAATATTTAACGTTATCTTGCGGAGGTATTGAACTTTACAACCCTTTGTGATTCGACAGTTCTGTATTCCCAGTTGCCACCGCCGAAATCTTAATATATAAAGCAAAAAGTGTTTGTGTTTGTCTGTCGCCTAAAGACTTTCGAACGGTAAACTCTGGGGTCACGAAATTTGTCCCAGTTCATTATGCCTAGCTAATCCACACGAATGTAACTATTTTCACAAAAAAATAAATAAACAATTTTTTTTTTATAAAATCAGAATTTAAATTTCGGGCGAAGCCGAGTCATAAACCTAGTAAGGTAAATGTCCCAGTCCTTAAACATGGCCCAATAATTAAAAATTGAGAAGAAATTTTATTAATAATAACAGTTTTACTAATTTGCAACGTTTAAACTGTTCGAAATATAATTGCAATATCTATTAGCTTTATATAGATACAATTATAAGCTTACATAACTGAATTATTATATCATACAAAAATACTATTGTACATTAAAGCTTCAACAGTCTCAATCTGGCGTCTTACCTAATGGGCTCAAGCAAGCGAGAGAATATTTTTGTTAAGGTTGTAATTAATTATTATTTTATAATTTTTGAAATTATACAGTTGTTTTGGATTTATTATACATGAAGAATTGAAAATTAATTGGATCTTTTAATACTTTTTGGTTTTTATTATTGAAATTGTTGCGTTTATCCACTAGTACACGATACCATGACACGGACCAGTTATTAAACGCGTGTTTAATGGTTATGTAAACACTGATACGGACGCCAGTATTCAGTGAAGTTTTAAAATTATTAACATTTATTGTACCAAAGTATTTTTTTGTATCCTATATGTTTACGTTAATAATAACTAAACAAAAATATAATACAGTTTAAGAATTATTAGGATAATTAATCTTAACCTCGTCACAATATTAACATAACCTAAAATTTTATAATATACTTTTAATCATTTTTTCATGCCGAAAATTTAACAACAAATTTATTATAAATAAAATGTTTTTATTACCCCAAAATATTACCATATTGATTTATTTTCATTAACTGATAGAAATAGTTAAATTAAGTACATATTCAATCATTGGGACACTGTTAATTAATGACTGGGACAGGCTATGAATTTCATTTAATTACTGGGCCATATGAACAGTTTCATGTTTTAATTAATTTAAAACTTTTGCTTTAACAAATGTAGATTCTTGTTACGTTATGTGAACGTAGAAATTTTACGCTTTTGAATAATTATATTTAGTTATAATTTTATACTATTTAAATATAAAAGGAATTGCAATCATCTCAACTGCTTCCTTAACTGTTTCGCCATTGGGACATTTACCTTATGCTATAAATCGCAAAATCATGAAAAATTGACCTTTCTCGTTTTCCCCTTTACCCATCATTTATCAACTCTTACACCCAATTAAATATATCTTATTCCAAATCTCACACAATTCCTTATGCCCATTCCAGCGACCCTACCTATAAATTCCATCCACCACAATGTACCATACAAATCCTCTTCCCAATAATAAACCCGCGAGAGCGCAATTCTTGCGAATCCGATCCAGACGCATGACTCCACTCGTCATCGACGTATACCCAGGTGGCGTTTTAGATTTAATCAACTCTCCACAGTTTCGACGATATCTGCTCCTCGACAAAGACAGAGCCAGTGTCGAGCAAGATGGCCGAGTTGCCCGAAAGCGTGCGACCACCGAAAGAGCCGCCTGACTTGGCGGTGAGCGCGATCTGGGTCTCCGAAAGAAGGTGTACCGGGTCCGTTCGACTGCCACAGTTCAGCAGCTTCCGGTGGGCAGCCGTAACGGGTGTTACGTCGAAACGGGTGCCGTTGGCCGATCGATCCTCCCGCCCGGAGGAGCGAGCGTCGCCGTCGTTGCCGTCGTCGTCGACGTCGCTCCAGCCCCGGCGTTCCCTGGCCTTCCAGTTCTCAGCTTGGACTGAATACCGCTGATTGTCCTCCGCTTTCTCGCTCTGTCGCCCTCTTTCCCTGTCCTTCGCGCCGTTCCCCATTCTCCCTCTGTCCCTGTCCCTCCCCACGGTCTCTGGAAAGCCTCGAACCTCGGGGTTCTCTCCACTCGTAACCACCCCTCGTCCTCTCCACGCCACTCCACCCTTCTTCCTCGCCCTCCACCCCCCCCCCCGCCGCCGCCCCACCCCGCGGCACCCTATCCTCCACGGTGCCGTGCTACTCCTACCCACTCCACGATAATGATGGCAATCAGACCCTCAGAAAGGATTTCAGGAAATTCTCTCGCCTTTTTGTCGGCGGCCGGGGCGGAGGCGGACGCCACAAACACCGGTCGCCGTCGTCCTCCGCTCCTGTGCGGTAGTTATAGTCCTCGTTCCGCTTTCCGCGCTCCTTCCTCCGACGCCCGCGATCCTGGCGCATCCTGCTGGATTTTCAATCGCTTTCGACGTCGCCCCGCGACATGGCCGCTCAAAGGTGTAGCCTGGCGTTTCGGGGACAGTCCGGGGCGGCTGATCAGCTTTCATTTGGGAGCTCCTCTCGTCACGGGGTCTCGTCTTGTCAGTTTTACTTGGGAAGCTCTTTCGATGGAGACCGGTTAATTTTCACTTCGGAGTTCGGATGGAATGTTCGATATATTTTTCTGAGGGTTTCTGATCGCTTCGGGTTTGCTATTTCAGGCATCGGGAGCAAAAATGGGATAATTCACGTTTTTTGCGAAATCGAGCTAGTAGCAATAATTTAATTTCAATAGGATGTACTAATCGTATAAAATAGGAAAAATAAAATTCCAATGTGGGTTAGTTTGTTTTTGCTCCGAATGCCTCACTTCTCCTTCCGATGGAGCATTTGATTAGTTTACTTACCCCATTATTTCACAGTACTTCTTTTTCTGTTTCGAAGCTGAGTGTAGTGTATAGTTAAATTTCTAGTATAATGCTCTACGATTATTTCTTGGTTTTCTTTTTAATATTCCCCGCCTTTTCCTTTCTATTACAAGCTTCGTTTCCCTTTAATTACAATATTCTACTGTTGCATTCAGTTTCTGCGGTAGACCTCGTTTAGTTTCCCGTTAAAATCATTGCTCAGGGTTCCCACTCGCCACTCAGCTTTCTATCGCACTCTTTGCTCGATCTTCTGCTGTAACCTATTTCCTGCGCTCATTATAGTCGCCAATTTAGCTTCCATTGTAGTCATCGTTTAACTTTGCACTGAAATTGATCAAGCTCTCTTGAGGTCACTCTCTGTTGCAATATCTTGCGAATCTTTTGCTACACCTTTCAGATTTCGATTGCAGTATGTTCAAATGCTAATATGCTCGCAGTTCTTCGCATATTTAGGTGTACAATTTCACTTGTTTATTAACATTTCCAATGTGTATCGAATAAATGACTCACTATGCACCCGATTGATCCTCATCTTCGAATCATTCATTATCTATGGAAATATACCTTAAGCAAAGCTTCTCTGCCGTTTCTTTGAACGAAATTCGACGGCCCAGCCCTCGTTAATCCGCGGTCGTTTTTAGTAATTGCAGCCGCTTGAATTTTAGCGGGTTGCTTGGAAAGGATTTTAGAAGGGGCGACGGAGTTTCTTTGAACAGACGCATTTTAAGGCGCTGCATTGTGCTCCTCGGTGGAATCGTTCTTTATCACCTAGAGTAGCGCTCCGTTCCTCTCCTCTGAGAAATTTTTAAAATCACCATGGACTTGAAACCCATTTCAGGTGATTTTAAAAAGTTCATTTTCTTTGTTATTGATAGTCTGTTTCAATATCACATTAATTAGACTCCCTAGTAAACAGGTGACTGAACATTCATCAGCTTCTAAGTAAAAAATGGCAGAAAGTGGACATCCAACTCTCAAAATTGCATTCTTTATATATTCTTCACTTTCTCTTAACTGTCGAAACCAAGAAACTAATTTCATTCCACCCTCGGCAGGCAGTAGGTTCAAAGATGGCTGTCCAAGATACTCAACCAAGTTTACGTGATTACCCTAGAAATTTCCTTCCAGTCACATCTGCATTCCTCCAAATTTGTGGGGGCCAACAGAATTCTAAAAATTCATACATAACTAAAGCGCAATTTTTTTTATTTTATTTAAAACAACACCAACACTCGACATATAATAATCAATCAACCGTGTCCATTTTTCCGAATCCGTCAAGTCCACCATAATTTCGCGAGCTTCACCCCCGAGTAATTTCCTTATCGAGCCCCTTATCGAGTGTCCCAGGAAGACTTACTTACCGGGCGATAAAACGTACGATAATTAGTTGCACCCTCGGACAGAAATTAATCACTCGACCGTGGGCAACGACTCCGCGGAGCCGGAGTTCTTCAGCGCAGGGCGTGCAGGGGCTTTCGTAGCTTGTTACACGCTAATTCCGGGGCCATTTTCGCGGGGACTGTGCGAAAACAATGGAACAATGTTCCAGAGGGAACTCTGGCTACTAAGAGAGAAAAGAAACGTTGAAATACATGTACCTATTCTTCCCACTTGCCATTCTCTGTATAACTCCGAGAGGTTATTTATTTTCCTATAGATCGTGGGTCAAGTTATTCCACAATAGCGAATTAATTGCAAGCACTGAAGAAAAATGGTAATTTTACAGGAAAGAATTTAATACAATACTCCAATCGAGAGCTTTAATTTTGGAGAAAATTCGTTTGGAATATTTACCGGGTGCATATGCACTTGCATACTCATGTAAGTACTTAAATACTTAAGTTTTAAAATCTGAAAAGGTACCACCAAGAAAGGAAACTACTTCGCGAATCAGGGCACGAAGCGTAAATGCTCCAATCCTAAAAATTCCAGTATTGCGAAACTCGCTCCCTTGTTTCGCGCCAGGGTGACGTTATCGCCCGTGTTCCATCGAGAAGATGACGGATGGCGATCCAATGGGACGAAAGGTGAGGGTTGAGGACGCACAGTGTGATCTGTTGCTCACGCTGCGCCGCACGCCGACAATATTGACTGGGAGCCAAGAAAAGGCCGAAAAAAGGGGCTGCTGCTCTCCCTTTTCTCGGCGGCCTCACTCCCCCGTCACTCCTTCATTGACGGAACATTAAGCACACACGATAACGCATGATTAACTGGCTAATGACTTTCTCCGTGCCGCTCTCCCGCTGCCTCTACTCGGGGAGGATCGACGGCGCTTGCAGAGTCATCGCCATGGGGGTGGAGCGCACCCCACGTCCCGGAACCTTTTCACCGATAAGTGACGGACGTTTTTCGTCGTTAATCGGCTGAATAATTTGTCGTTGACAAATATTCGCTCGTGTGTCCTTCGACGCTGACTCTGTGTCTGGGCGCATCCTTTCCGAAAGCTTTTCCTTTTTTATTTTTGTGAAAGTCTACCGCGATGAATGAATGCGGCTGTTCAGCGAGGAAATTAATGGAGGGAGAGTTAATTGAAGGTTAAAGAATCTAATTTTGTAAAGAACTTTAAAATGTGAAGAGCTTGGAAAGTTCTCAAATCTACTTTTTTAAACCCTTTGGTGATCGATTTAAGTAATTGAGTCTGTGGTGATTGACGCTTCTAGGGTAAAATGGCTCCTGTACTTGTTACATTTTGCTTTGCCTTGGGCTTGATCCTAATTGTATAATACAATATTTAACAAAAAGCTGTTCACTTCAGAGGAACTCGTGGTGGACTTCAAACACGAAAGTTAATGTTATATAAAAAAATTCTGAAACAATTTAGTAATGAATTGGAGGGTAGTACAAGGTTTAAAATCCTGCAAAAGTTCGAGCAGGTAATATTACTTGAACTGATCAATGTTCTTTCGATAGCGTCCAAAGATTACACAAAAGGGTTATGGGGACGTATAGTTCATCCCCCAGTAATGCAAGGGTGGTTACGAAGGTCGAGACATCTGTCGTGGCTCAGGGTGACTAAAATAAGGGATGATGTCGAAAGACACTGCCATCTATCCGAGGCTTCTATGAATTTAGGGGTAGTTAGCCGCTTGGTCGTCGGTTTTGGTATTGATCTGAACTACTTGCAGGGAAATGTCAGCACATAAAGGACTCCGGTAGCAAGGGGTTGCTTCCCTGTGATCTTCTTAACCGATCATCGTTAACTGCCACCCTTATTACTCTACCAGGATAAAGCTATAAAGTGCCTAGTAACTTCGTGCATGCGTGTCTAATGGTACAGAATTTTGATATTCGACGGAGCCACAAAACTATGTACTCTAGGTAGATACTACTCCTTTGTTATATCTTACACCCCTAATGTATTTTCTTAACTTAACAACCCTACCTATGAAACCTAGATTAGTAAATTTTACTTAACATTTCGACACGTTTTTACAAATTTTTCTGAACTTAAAATTAAGGTACAGTTTAAGTTCGAAGTTCTGAAAGTGGCAAGGAAAAATGAATCTTGCTATAATAACCCCACATTTTATACACGAAGAAATACATTGACCCCTAGAAATTCCACTTGAACAACACAAAATTCTAATGCAGAATATACCCTCTAAAAATCTCCATTAAAAGTCACAAGTGGTACCCAACCCCCAACTCGAGGTGCTACAGTGAATCTCAAATTCCAAAACGACCTCCAACAAATCTCCCAAACCCAAAGTTCACTTTCCACCCCCTTTACTACAAACCTCCTTCAACTTCATACTTCAACTACCTTAAACTACCACCGACGGAGTCCAACGCTTCTCCACCCTCCACTTTCTTCAAACCACCCCAAACGAACCGTTCAAAATTCTACAAAATCTACATTGCGTAGAATCTCCGCCTATCAATATTCATCGCGCAGTGCCCCTTTCACCCGGAACCGTCAGCACAATTTGACCCCCGCGAGGCCCGTGCGCGCGGTCAGTACACGAAAGCAGCTGGAACCTCCCCCCCCGATAAAATACAAGATTTACTGTAATGGCGGGTGGAGGGTACGAGCGTTCTCACTCGAGCTTCCGTCGAGTCACGTGGACTGCCCCGTTCTCCTGTTCCCCGGCCCCTTTTCTTGGCCGTTCTTTCTCGCCACGCTGCTCCCCCACTTTTCGTTGCTCTTTTTTTTCCTTCGGCGGAGCCGCTCGTCCCACCTTCGCAGTCCCGCGCACAGCCGTGGAGCGGCGAGTTAGCGGCTTAACGAGGTTATTTCACGACGTCGGGAGTCGGCTGGGCCATAGGTCGCGCGAGGATGAATAATGATGCGGCCAGGGGGTTGGCTGGCCTGCCTGCGGCACGTACGATCGTTGCATAAGCTGGGAGCTAGCCGTGGACACGTGTAAAACTCGGAACCCCCTTTGGATAACGTACGGAGATAGATGGTCCGAGGAAATTCGTTGGATAGGTAGACGCTTTTGTGGGCTGAAGAGGGGGTGGTCGATGACAACCGGAAGTCATCGTCTGCGACGGCGGTGGGGGAGGTGGGTTTGATTTAAAGACGGGGGAGGAAAAAAGTAATTAGCTCGAGGTGCTATCTGGGGGCTCCTCGAGGGACACTTGTTGTTAATGGGATATGGTGTTTTAAATCGTTGGCTGATTTATGCTGGGTTTTAGTGGTGTTTTGGTTGATTTGTGTGTTGGGAGTTACTGTTATCCACTTGTTTTAGGATTTTTCTAAAGGTTGCTGGTGTTATAGTGAACTTAAATGGAAGAAAGAGATTGGTACAGTATTGTCTTGATTAACCCCTGCCAATTGAATAGAACTATATATTATTACTATACGTCGGCTTTCAGAAAGCTATGCAACTTTTGTAGGGAACATTTCTGTGCAATTTTAAATATAGCAGAAATATTTTAGATGATGAAGTTAAGTAAAACAGCCTGTATAGCTGAAACAAAGAACTCTTCGGAGGCACAGGAGAGAGTAAGGAACAAGAGTAATCAGTGTACATTCTGATGTCCAACGTCACTACATAGCGATTCACCTTCTCCCCATCTAAATTCTTCAAAAGGTACAGGAACAAGCAAGTTGCACTTCGCATCAACCCAGGCCCAGGACCACATTCACGCGAAACACCCAAATCCTCACAGAAGAAGACCAAATCAATCACGGATACGAACTATACAGCGTTTAATAACTCGATGTCCCTTCAGGTCCTCCCGAAGGGAACGCAAAAAGGAACACTGAAGTTCAAAGAACCCCAAAACAGTATCGATAATATTCAGCTCGTACGAGCAACGCGCAGAAACACGTAGCCAGGACGACGAGGGGGCGGGAAAGGCAGGGGGAGGGAACGACTGGCGGAGGAAACAGCCGCGGAAGATAGCGGTAATGGGAGGGTAGTATTGCGCGGTGGCCGGTGACAGGAGAAGAAAGAAACCAGCTATGAGGAACGAGGAAAGCGGAGGAAAGCGGGGGGCGGAGGAAAGTGGGGGAAAGCAGAGTAAAGCTGAGGGAAGCAATGAAAAATAGAGAAAAGCAGAGGAAAGTGGAGGAGAGCAGTGGAAAGCAGTGGAAAATAGAGGAAAACACAGGGGACCAGTGGGAAGCGAGGAAAAGCAGAAGAAAACGGTGAAAAGCGGGGGAAAGCAGACGAAAGCAGTGGAAAATAGAGGAAAACACAGGGGACCAGTGGAAAGCGAGGAAAAGCAGAAGAAAACGGTGAAAAGTGGGGGAAAGCAGAGGAAAGCTATGGAAACCAGGGGAAAGCGGGGGAAAGCAGAGGGAAATGGAGAAAAGCGGGGAAAAGCAGAGTAAAGCTGAGGGAAGCAGTGGAAAATAGAGAAAAGCAGAGGAAAGTGGAGGAGAGCAGTGGAAAGCAGTGGAAAATAGAGGAAAACACAGGGGACCAGTGGAAAGCGAGGAAAAGCAGAAGAAAACGGTGAAAAGCGGGGGAAAGCAGAAGAAAGCTATGGAAAGCGGGGGAAAGCGGGGGAAAGCAGAGGGAAATGGAGGAAAGCGGGGAAAAGCAGAGGAAAGCTATGTAAAGCAGGGGAGAGCGGAGGAAAACGGAGACCAGTCTGGAGGAAGATGTAGCAGGAAGATAAGGCAGCAACGGCACCAGCGACGCGGCCCTTCGATCCCGCGCCACGCTCTTTGTTGCGAAGCGCAATAATTGCGCGGGAGGGTGGCTTGCGAGCCGCAGGGGGCGACGGGGGGTCACGGGGAGCGGCAGCACGCGCCGGAAACGGAACCGAGAGTCGTGTGTCCCCGGCGTTCCCGGGCGGAACTATCATGATTAGTCACGGGGCCTGCAACGAGCCGTAGGAGAACAGAAAGACACAACCACCGCCAACCCCCTTGCCACCCGGAATTCGCTCGAGCGCGATCGACCTGAACGCGCCACGGAGAGAGGCGCAATCGATCATTGCTAGTCGAGGATCGACCGCTGGGATTCTTTTTCCACGGGTATTCTTAATTGCTGGAGTTTGCTGGCGGTTTGGGGTGCGTCGGGGATGCGTTCGATGGGTGGCGGTGGGAATAGTTGTGCATCGTGACGGGGGGTGAGAAAGTGGAGGAAAGTTGCGAGTCATTAGGTTTGTGTTGGGTAGCTTCTCCTTTTTTAGAAATCGGCTGCGCGATAGTGTTTGAGAAAATTCTGTTTTGTCAGGTGTAATCGCGCGTGTGTCGGAGGTAAGCTGGGGGATGGGGGTTGGAAAGTTGACAAGGGGTGGAAGTGTGTACCTTGGTGGTGGCTGAATAATCACATCAATTTCACAGTAGCTTCAAGGGTTTTATTTTATTAATATTCGTAGTGTTTTCCTTGATTGCCTCTCAGAGACAAGATGTAAGTTAAGGGTAGGAACAGACGATGGAGGAAGAAGTACGCAAGCTTTAATAGTAACCGACATTTTTCGTCACTCGTTTAACCCTTCGTAGTCACACCTTCTTATAATCACAAATTGGTCACACGGGGTTCACTGTACCCCAGCGTCTTTTTGTGAGTTACCAGTTTTGGTATTTTTGAATCTTTTAACTTTTCAGTGATAATTGTACACACGTAATACTTATACAGTCAGGGTTTAGTAGCCTTCTTCTAGAAATGTAAAGTTTGATATGATAAATTTTGTAGTTGAAAATGACCGATTTTCCATGATTGTGAGAAAAAATCGATTTTTAAAATTTTTTTATTATTTTTTTGCGATAAATCCCCTTTGGAAGACGTAAAGGTGCGACATTTCAAATCGAAAATTGCTCTTGGGGTGCAATACACCCCGTGTGACCACGAAGGGTTAAATTAAAATTCAGTGTCGTTATCCAAAGCAACTGCCACCACCTGCAGTACCAGATATTTATACTAAAATTTGAGAACCGAGAAGAAATCTCAAAGGGCGCATTCAAATCTCTTGAAATCACCCAACCCTTCTACGAGATTTCAAATCATTTCAAGTGGTTTCAATCGTTACTAGAATTATTCAACTATATCCCAAGAATATATATCCAATCGCTGCAAATATAATTCCACTAACATTTCACCATCGACTCCAGCCACCGAATTCGATAATCCCAAAAAGAATTCGCACTCGAGGTCCCAGGGACATCCCCGCTGTGGGGTCCGCGGACGGATATCCGGGGTCATCCGAGCGGCCTCCCCGAAATTTCTTTAATGTATTCTTTCCATTTTTTAGAGGCAAGACAGTTACGATCCTCTGAACCTTAGTCACCCCTTGAAGCTGGGAACGAGGGGCGAACCAGTCGTAGTTGCTGGTGGCGGAAGCGAAGGGGCGCGCAAAGGTTCCCGGATGAAGGGCAAAAGGGATCACACCGTGGGGGCTGGCTGAGCTCTGGACTGACGAGGGTCTGCTCGAGACCCCATAACCACCCCCTCTACCCCCAGGGTTAACCGATACCGGCAATTATCAACGCGTCTTGGTCACCGTGATCCTCCCTTCTCGAAGAAGAGGCACACACAGGGTGAGCCCTCATCAACGATTAATCGACCAACCCCCGTGACGCTCGCGAGTTCATTCCTCGTGTCAGGAAATATTAATCCTTCATATATCATCTACGTTTCTATGACCCTAGAATATTAAACGTTCCCCAAATTGATTTTAAAAGATATAAAAATTCTAGTGTTATTCCAGAAATTCCCTTCTGCAAATTAAAATCTACTGCACGATTTTTTACAGAATAAATAAACCTACACCTCTGTACTTTAAAAAAAATCTTGAAAATCGGAAAGCAAAGGCTTTCGAGCATTGGAATATTATATTCCCACTATTTCCGAAGAAACGCACTAATGAATTTCCCACTGTTAATAACATTCCATGGAAAACTGTTACACTTTTCGCGGGGGCACAATGGGACGCGCCCGGCATCCTGTCTTTCAGACGCGCTCAGCGCACGTGAAATTGGTGTAGGGGGTGCGAGCTCTTTTATGCCGCGCCGTTTGTCTCGGTAGGTGCCCCATTCCGTGCAATTAGACAGACGAGAGGTAACATTACCCACGGTCGCATAAAGCGTTTCGTTCTCCGTCCGTAGGGCGTTCGCGAAAGTGTCGCAGCCGATACTTCTCTTGCCTTTAATTGCCCTGCTTCGGGATCGCCGGAAGACTTATCTTTGCGATCTCCTCTTGTTCTCGAGTGTCGAGTATCATCCTGGACGCGTACGCGAGGTTAAATGGCCCGTAAGAGGTGGCCGTAATTGTTCCTACAGAAAGCTTTTCAATACTCCGAACAGTTGGAGCTGCTTTTAAATTCAACAAATAGATGGGTGTATTTTGAATAGTTGTATAAAAGAGAGAAAGATTCGTGTGATATATTTTAATTTGAGGTGGTTAGAAATAAAGAGGGTAGAAATGGAAACCTCCGCGTAGAGGGCAGCACTGAGGCTTCAAACGTTGGGTCTCCAATTACTGAGCTTTTATTAACTCTTTTCCTTGTTTGTCGTCTAATTTTTATTGCAGTGTTTCCCCATCTTTTTGAGTCGCATTCTCCTTTTATAATATTCAAATAACCTACGACCCGCTCATATCAGGTAACGTAAATTTAATGAGGTAAAGGAAACACATTAAAAACATGTATTTCAGAATATAATTCTAACTTAATACCTATTATTAAAAATAAAATCCAAAACACCGTGGCGGCCTCCCACAAAACACTTCGCGACCCAATTGGAGGTCCCAACTGGTTACGAATCACTGTTTTAATAGATTAAACTGTGAATAGTACCTATCCACAAGCTAATCTCCACCTAATTCTTACAATTAGTAGTACCTGAAATTGATTTTAGAATCTTTATCTCTAGATTGAAATTGAAAGCTCTACTCCTCGTCCATATAGTACCTGATCCTTTCATTTTGTGCAGTAAGTTCCACATTTCTACGTTCAATTGGATTATTCGACTTAAATAGTTGACTCAGTTCGACTTAGACGTAGTTGATCCCGCGAGAACCGCCCCTTAATTTCGAAATACCCCGTGCTAGCGTCCCGTGGCGCCAGGCCTGGCTCAGCGGAGCGTGCACGATCGAACGCAAGCCCTTGTGAGCCTTAAAAGGGCTAACCAGCGTCGTGAGCCCTGGCAAACAGCACGTTGTCGGCATGCGCGTCACCTCATTTTGTCAAACATCAATTACCAGGGCAAACAAGGCGGGATGGCTCTCTACCGACAAACATTAAATACATGCGCCGCCCTCGTACACGCTGACACAACATCCGACGTGTGATGAACCGATCGAACGCGAGACCACGTTCGTTTAACGATTGGGAGCCCGGCGAAGCGTGACAGAAAACTGACGAGATTAGGAATTATCGAGAAGGTGACAACGGTGTAACGAAACGGAACCGATGAAAATAGAGATAGGTACTAAGTATGGAAACTTGATGGAAAGAGATTGAATTCTACGGGGGAATGAAAGTGAAATTAATTTTTACGCTAAATATTTATAACCTAATGCGAAGGCGTTTGAATCACAGAATTATAAAAATAATAGCGATGGTGGGTTTCACGAAATATCGTTGGATAGCTTTTTCTAATTTCTCAAAAATAAATACCTTCAAATAGAATTTCACCGTGGTCGCAATTTCTTAGAAAATACATTCCTCCTCGATCTTCACTCAGACCCCCGAATCACCCAAATTCTGCATCACCAGGCTCCCCCCTCCCAGTCGAAGCACGGCTTCGTTAGCTCTCCGTTCCCTGGCGCATCCCTCTGAGTCGCAGAAAACGTGGCGAACCATCTCCACCGGCTCCGAGCAGCGATTCCACCAGGATTGGGGGATTTCCCCTTTTGTCAGGGGCTGGAGAAAGTTGGGTAGAATTATAGCCAGGTGCCCCGTGTACGTGTGCGGAGGCCCGACACGGAATGGCCCGACTTAAAATCTAAGTAGCTCGAGCATGATCCCCAGGGCCGCAGATACGGCGGCTAGATAGACTCGACCCTCAAGCCTGTAGCGGAGGGCTCGCGGAGAGGGCGGAAGACCAGAGGGATGCTGGGATACCGAGGGGTGCATCCGGGATCTCGGAGGGTGGCGAATCGTGGGGCGGTCGGTCGTCATGGATACGTTCCCGGCTAACCCCCTAACCGCTCCTCCTCCCTCGTCATCCGCGTTTTCGCGACTACGCCGCCATCATCGACCCACCATCTTGCACGGGGACCCAGACCGCGATCTCTGTCAACATTTTTCGGCCGCGGCACCGTCGCCGAGCGGCCCTCCCGAGTCCGGGATGACGACTCGCGATCGATGGGAATATTCTTCGGAGGGAACGAGAATTGGCAGCTGAGGAGTTTCCATTCCATTTTCTGGGGGTGAAACTTCGATTGGGGTGGCTTCGTGGCTTCGGGTAGACTTTTGATTTTGGTGGATTGAGGTGGATGAGGGAGACGAGTTGGTAGTTTTCATGGTAATGGGTTTGCTTGAAATGGGAGGGTTGTGGAGTTTCTGTTCCATTTTCTGGGATCATTCTTCCATTGAGAGTTTTCGTGGGCATAGGTAGGGTTTTGATTTCGGGAGCTTGAGTTTGGTGGAGGAGTCGAGTTGGTAGTTTTTTCTGATGGGTTTGCTTGAAATGGAAGCCTTGGGGAACATGTATGCCTCGATTATCTTTGGGTATTTCTATAAATTCAGATAGGTACAACAGTGTTTCTAATGGCATGACGTTGATTGCAGGCTCGACTTGAAGGCTCGAGAAAAGTTCAAGGAAATCCATGTACCTAAAGTAAATAGTGTATTATCTGACACACTGATGGCATTGTTGTAAATTATCAGGCATCAGTTAGAAGAATATGGCGTATTGTTTTAAATTTAAGAATCAGCAAACGGGTGACTATTCGAAGCGGTAGAAAAAATTGTGAATATGTAAATTCCGGGTATTCAAATTGTTTTCTCTGTCTTATTTACTTAGGGGAGACCGGGGTAAAGTGAACCTCGGGGTAAAATGAGCTTTCTTAATTTATTCTTTACTAACAGAGTATATTTATAAATTTTGGAGACGTAATAAATGTGTGTAATATCACACTGATAATTAATCACCTTTATTACGTCCCCAAAATTTGTAAATATATTCTATTATTAAAGAATAAATTAAGAAAGCTCATTTCACCCCGAGGTTCACCTTAACCCGGTCTCCCCTACATGATTTTTAAGAATTTTGTATACGCAGTTTCTTGTATATGCCTCGTTTTCCAATTCATGAAGACATAATTATACATTCAGCAAAAAATAGTGTCGAGCAGTATCTATAAATAAAAACTGGTACCCATAAGGAGCAACCTACCCCTTGCTTTCACTTCATTCTGCCCACGTTTCCATTAATCCAACCATTTCCCATTTCCTCATCTCTAAAAATTAACCCACCACGCTACCTCCAAAATCTACCAAACACACCCCTCTGCAATGCCAGACTCCCCACTACTATAAAAAATATTTATACCACCCCGTTGTTGCTTTCCACCGAATCGCCATAAAAATTAGTCGAGCACGACATCCTCTCTCTCTCTCTCTCTCTCTCTCTCTCTCTCTCTCTCTCTCTACCTCTACAAAACTGCGCTTCTGCCCCCTGCACCCTCCCTCCCGAAACAGAGAAGATGGAGAACGTTCGAGCGCGTAAAGTTTTCGCGGAACGAACGACCGATAAATTTCCGAGGAGGCGAGCAGGATATTGGTGTGGCCGTGGAGAGCAGTCGACGACCGTTTTGCTCAGTTGGCAGCGGTGCAACCCTCGTGCAACGCACCCCCGTCGGTGCACCGTGCCTCGACCGCCCTCCCCCTGCCCTCCACCCTCCTCCCCCAACCCGGTTGGCGCGCGGGGGCGTGGGCGGTAGATAACGTGATTTACACTGGCTGGGTAATTAATGTCCCCTGGCGACCGGCGCTTTAAAAAAACAATCGGAAATCGGCGACAACGAAGAGCAACAGTCAGGCTGCCGGTATCGCGGCCGGTGCGGCCTGACAAATTATCGCGCCCGAGATTTTCCTTTATTTTCCCCCCTTTTTCCTCTCCTCTCTATTGGGAGAGCTCGGCGAGGTGCATCTTGGGACTCCAGCCGAATTCAGTGGTCGATTAATGAGGAGGGAATCGTGTTGGAAACCGAGGGCTTCGATCTGCGAATTTTGTTTGCGATGTTGGTTTAGTTGAACGCAGAGTTGGGCGTTAATTAAATAAAACACCATTTAAATAATGGATCGAATAAAAGTTACTTTATCTTTAGATTATTATAGAATTTTTTTATTTGCTTGCAGTCGAAGTTAAAGCTGAAAAGTTTATTCGACGCTGGTGTTGGAGTGCTCGGCGAATAAAAAAAATAACTTTATTCGTCGAGCAATGTTAACACGGTTCAACTTTTTTCGACAATATGGCGAATAATTTTTTTAACTTTTATTCGTTATTCGAAATTTCTGTTTAAATCAAAATTTTGCCCATCTCTAGTTCATGCGCGACTTTTTGCCTTCTTTTTTTTAATAGAAATGATTTTTCGTTTCTGACAGCTGCGGTGGTTCTATGATTAAAATATATATGCTATTTTTTGTATTACTTTGGGCTGTTGAATTCTTCGGAAAGCTTTCGATTTTTGGAGAACAGCGATGAGTAGGTGGAGTTTGAAGATCGTGGATAAATTGATGTGGTATAAGTTGTCTGTAGATCCTGTGGAATAAAATTTAGCTGCTCAGCTGTCTAAACGTACACGCTTGCCTCGATGACTCCCATATTTCTCAGTGCCCGCTCTGCTTGGCGTGACACGGTAAAGCGTACGTTAATCACCCTCGGGGAGCAACGTGAGAAAAGTGCTGAAATTATTCCGTACGCCCACGCGAAGCATGGAGGTCCGAATGCTCGATTAGATCTCCGAACTTGTGAAAGCCGTGAGAGAAGTAGTGGCTCGGTGTAATCGCCCCCAGGACGCGATCGCGTTGACCTTTTTGGACACAGCCGAAGGATTCCAGCGAAGTAATATACGAGTGGCAGAGGTGGGAAGTTGCCGGAGAAAATAGCGAATGAATCAGCGGGGAATTTCCATTTAAATAATCACTGCTACGAAGGTTCATCTCCATAACGACCGCCTCTGCTCTGTACCACTCGCTGCGACACGAGCTTGCGCGTAATCGAGTCGCGTGTGCTTTTCCACGGGTACTTGCGTGACCCGCGATTAACATCTAAAACATCGCTCCGCCGTGTAACTTGTCCGACTTTGATGCGTGCCCAACGCTGGCTTGCCTCGCAGCTGCGACAGGGCAACTTTTCCTTTAACCCCGGAGTAGTTGTGATAGGGGATCACGGGATAAAATAATCGAGTGTAGGTACGTACAGTTACTTAGGGGGTTGTTTATATAAATTACTATTTTGCTTTATTCGTGGTATCTGTCGTGTGGTTTCTGTAACGGTAAGGGTCTTTAAATAGGAGACTCTTCTGCGGATCAGAATTGGCAGCTTGGGTATATTCACTTGGCAGGGGAACGCTGGTGGCTTGAAATTGATAGAGAAAAATTAGGAGGGTGTGAATATAATATAAATACCGATTATGAAATCCACAAGTGTCTCGTGCGAGGACTTTGTTGGTGTTCGGAGGTGTCTCGTCTAAAGGAGAGGTCTACTGATGAAGCTACCCTTGATGAAACTAACTACTATGATGGCGGTATGATAGATTTGTATTCCAAAGGGACATTGCTTATACCTGAAGTCTCAAATATGTACTTAGTTGTGGGAGTATCAAATACCTCATAGGTCACAAACTTTTGGGGCTTCAAATACTTCATAGGACACAAATTTTTGGGGCCGAAAATTCCTCATGGGACACCAATTTCTGAAGCCTCATATTTGAGCCTCAAATACCTCAAAGGACACCAAATTTGGTGGCCTAAAATACTTCGTGTACCTAACATATTTTTGGAGGCCTCGAGTACCCCATAGGACACAAATTCATGTGACGACTAAACCACCTTATACAACACATATTTTGGGGGACTTTAAATACCTCATAGGACTTTCTTTAGACAACCTAAATACTTTATAAGGTATAACTTTTTGGGGACCTCGCATACCTCAGACGACACCTACTCATTAACCACTCAAGTACCATATACATCATATATTATTTTAAGGCTTCAAGCACCTCACGTGACACACACAATCGGAGCCCCCAAAACACTATAAAACACATACTGTTAGTGGACTCACCGGTGATGGATGCGGTGGGCGAAATGGCGGATGGATTGGCACGTGGTGGCGGCGAGAAAGCTCCGGACAAGTATCCGCCGCGGTCGGCGAGCGCCTGCTTCGCCTTGTCGACGCTCTCCTTGAGCCTTTGGAAGGTGCTACCGCAGGTGAGGCCGCGGTACGGCCAGTTCTCCTGCTTGACACCGGCCGCGGTTACACCAGCGGCCGCGGCCGCGGCTCCTGCCCCGGAGGCTCCCTTTAATTCGAGCGCACCTGCGTACGAACAGCTAGCGCTGTCGTACATCACCAAAGAGCCCCTGAAAATCACCACCAGCAAATATACAGAGCAGCCAATCTTCGGGATTCCTCAAGCAATAATGTTAAGTTCCACTGGCTGGAGCAGAATTCGCTGGATTGGGTAAGGGGAAAGTGAGAAAGGGGTTGAAAGGGGCTCGATATTCACCCTGATTCAAATGAATATGAAGTCGATATGACCTGCAGTTAAGAGTGAATGTTTCTTAAGGGGGTATACCCGTTTCAACGCTCGGAAAATCTGTACACTTTGTGGATCTTTTTACAAGTCAACGGCTTGATGAAGATTTCCCGTTTTTTTACTATCTTTACATAGTATTATAAATAACTGAAAAAAAAGTTTCAGTTAAAAAACTGTTGTTTTTCGGAAGTTATGGATACATATTCAAAACTCTCTCGATTTTGGACGGCTATACGGTGGTTCTGAAAAAAGCTGTATGTTGTGTCTGAAATAAAAAAAATAATTTTTCTTATAAAATATGTTAACAGCTATCGATCTGCCGCGCCGATTTTGAAAATTTTGAAAAATAAAGAAATGGTGAGATAAAGTTAGATTTTTCTAAGAGAAAAGTCAACATTTTTTCTTTATAAATAATAAACGGGGAATGAATAAAAAAAAGGTGTCGTAGAGCGATGTGGAATCTTATTACGATTCTGCATACAAAATTGGAAGGGAAGTGGTTGAACTACCGTAATGAAAAATGTAGTTCCGCTGCAATCGGTCGAGCCGCCCCGTTGTACCTGGGTTGTTCCACTCAAATACTTATAACTTCGTCAATCTTCCGAATTTTTACACCTCACATGATTTATAATATTTCTAAAATATCAATCTATGAAAATATATATATAAAAAAAACGAGTTTTGTCACTTTCAAACGGTTATAGGTACCCCCTTAAGGGGAGGTTCTGGTCTAGAGATCATAAAAACAGATAACTTTTAAGAATTAATTTAAGGAAACCAGCACAGATAATTTAATGGGACTTCCAACGCCTTTAAAAAATACAAATTTTCAATTTTTTTAAAATGTTAGAGGTTTCTCCACTGCACAGTATTTTTTCCAAATGAAAAAAAAGTTTCAATCGACTCGGATAATAACTTCTCGAAATATTTGTCCCACCTCTTTGAAGAACACTGTTTCGAGAAAGACGCGATTAAGTGTTTCCATCAATTGGGGAGTCAAATCCACAAATCGTTTTTTTCACAACCCCTTGACTTTCACTCTAGATGCCTGTACTGAGCGACAGTGGATTCTCCAGTGCGCACACGCAAACAGAAACCGATTACTGACGTGCACAGACCGTTTATAGAGTTCACTGCTGCTTGGTATGCTGATTGAACAGTGTTGGATCAGTGAACGTGTCACGATTGCTATGTAAACCGATGGAGAGCTCGTATTAGGCGGAATTGAGTGGTATTATTTTTATCCTGGAAGCCGGGTGCTTGCTGCCAAAGGATACAGTAGCAAACAGCACGAGTAGGAGGTAAATGTAAGCGAAGGAAGAAAGCAAAGGAAAATTGGGTGGGCAAAGGAAATAACAGAAGACCAAAAGTAAGTAAAAAAAGTCCAATTGAATGGGAGATATAAAAATAAGTATTAAGAGAAGGAAGATAGAGACAGAATAAACACGAAGGTAACCAATAGAATCGAGTAAAGAGGACATGATCTGCGAATCAATCCCTGCTAAAGCTATTCAAGCATTAAAGTCTTATCTCGAATTAAATGTAGGTCCACAATGAATAGCCATTCTATCTCGCGTATGGAGAATTTCATTTACATGGTACGTGGACAGGAATATATCGATTCGTTGCTCGAAATTAACAATTGACATTATGGAAACAGTGCTACAACTTCATCGAAGGGATTGTAATATAGAATTACGACAGATATTCAAATATAAAGACTTTGTCGTACAGCTTCTGATTACGCCTGAACCGTGCCAAGCATCGGCAGTTTTCACCAGAGCGGTGGATGACAAAGGGAAGAACGCAATCCGTAGACAATGAACGGCGTTAACAGAGTAAGTGTGAGTTACTTGAAACTCTTGACAGCACTTGCGTACAGTAGGCAGTGTCGTTAAGGATCATTAAAGGACCCTTGAAGCATCCGGTAAAGTCACGATCGAATTAAATCGAATGAGCATGTGCGCAAGAAAGCATCTTGCTTATGAATGCATTACGGTGGGGGAGTTGACGCGTTATGCACAACACGAAACGCGAAAGAAACCACTAACCAATACAAAATCCATCAACCATCACAATTCAAAATCTCTACAATTCTGTATCGAACAAAACCAGTAAGAAACTAAAACTAAGAATATTAAAATTAAACGATAGCAATTCTTCAATTAAAAACTTTAAATCTTCCACGAACCTTCCCCAAACACCGGCGATCTTTTAAAGACCTCGATCCTTCAAGATTATTTATTTCGAAACCACTACAATAATCAAACTCTCAAATATCCCACCAGCGTGTTTAACCGCATCGCCAACTAGGCCCAGCTGCCGCCCAGAAGCCCGCATTCGAGCGGAGGAAGAGCAGCAAGGAGATAGCGCGGAATTAACGAGCAGGAGGCAGATTACGCGCACGTAACAACCAGGAGCGCGTAATCGATCTGTCGTAATTCAGCTGGCCATCTTCCACCGCTGATCTAAATTTCATCGCGCCCGTCCGTCTTGTCCCCCGCCCCTATCGATCACCACGAAAGCGATAGCGCGACGGAATCGACGATATCGGGCGGCGATGCAATTTCTCCAACGACTCCGCACAATCTCTCCGCGTCCCAGCGGCCCCGCTCATCCTACGACGCGCCAAGGCACCGACGAGAATCTCGCGCTTCCTCTCGCGTTACGTAAACGATTTCCCCGTGCCGGAAGCGGACAATGACCAGCCGCGCGCCGCTCTCGGCTTGATTCTTTTTTACCTGCTGCTGTCGCTGCGACGATTTCCACGGTGAGACGCGAGCTGCAGGCCGAACACGCCGATCATCGATCCCCGTTGCTCAGCGCGATCGAAGTATCGCCCCCCCCGAAGTGGCAACCCTCCTCACGCAGCCCCCGCGGCCGGCGTCTCGGCCGCGTTACCCGCTCGGGACGAAGGCGAACGGCGACGAATGCACGCCGGCTGGCAGATACGCGGATGTCCACGGTGTATCGAGGTCAATTTAATCACGTTCACAAAACTGTCACATAATCACGGTGCACCTCCGGCGGCCCGCGAGCGCACGGTTTCCGCGTCCCGTCCACGAGACCCCCCGCGCTAAACGGCCCTCTCGCCGCGGCCGTCGCGATTTCCACAATTGCCTTCTCTATTTAAAAACCACTGCAATTATCCTCCGACCTGCTGAGCAGGATAACGAGCCGGCCCTCGACGGTACCTTGATACCAACACACCGAACGCCAACCGCACCGAGACTCCCTCCCCCGAGATCCCACGGCGCGGCTTTTCAGACGCGCGTTTACCGCGAGCGTGGACTTTCTCGATCGCCTTTTCATGGATCACTCGGTGCTCTCGATCCTCCTCCAAAGCAGGCGTCTCGAATATCTCGACTCTCTGATTTTGTACGTCACCTTCCTTTCACAAGCTACCGATCCGAGCTCGAGTCCTTGCGCACTTCGCGCTCCTGTTCGAAGCTCGCCTCCTCGGGCTCGATCGTTGGAGATGCTCGATGGTTGAGGAGCTCGTATCGTCGATCATTGTTCGCAGCTTTAGCGCGCCGACTGATTGCCGGTGGATTGGTGTCGCGGAGGAGCGGGGCTAGCTGGGATCCGCGAGGGCCCAGCACGAAATCGTACGCGGCGGCCGGGACGGGCGTGGAGCAACGACGCTCGGTTACCCAGAAGAGGCTGGACCCGATATCAAGAAGAAGGTACTACGGGCAGGTTGTCTCGCGCAACTGCGGCCGCCGCGGCCAGCAAATTGCCTGCTTCCGGGCCTCATTACATCACTCTGTTACTCTGTTAACGCTCGCCGGAAACCCCTCTGCCTACCTCGTCTAAACTCTCTCGCATGTACCTACACACACTATTTAAATGCGCTGCCGCGGACGACGTGGCCGAGAGGGGGGAGAGAGCGACTGTCGCGATGGATCTTTTCGTGGTTTTCGGTCGCAGCGACGTGGAATCGCTCGGCGACGCTGCTTCGCAATGGGGTGGGCCTGATTGGGGTTGTTGGATGGGGCTGGGGGAGGTGGCCATTGGTTCCTTTCGAGTGTCGAGCAAGTGGGAGGATTTTTCGGCTCTTTGAGGTGTTTGGGAATGTTTAAAGATTCATTGGGGATGCGGGTGGACTTGCTTGTGGAATGTTGAAGGGAGGGAAGAAATTGTTAGGTGAAGCTTCTTTCGTACGATAATTGGAATAGTAAATTAGTTTTGAGGTTTGTGGAAATTGATGTGGGTTGCGTGGGTTGTTGGTGGAAAAGTTATAACCCTGCTTTAGGAGATTGGATGATTTTTGTAGTTTGTTAGTGGGAAGTGTAATGGAGATATATTTTATTATTGGGAGTAACTAGTTGGTGATTTTTCTTTTTCTTTAAGTAGAACGAGAGAATTAGTAGCTTAGTGCACAAATATTGCATGACGACTTTTAGCGTTTTTGGGAAAAGAGGTTTAAGGGGTCTGTCTACCTTGACGGACGAAAAATGATGCGAACTTTAGGAATTTTTTAAAAGAAAACCATTAAATATATTTACTTCCAGCTTTGTGGCTTCATTTGTCAATCTTTAGAGAATATGGAAAAAAAATTGTATGCAAAAATAGTTGTTATATCCGGAGTTATAGTGCTTCAAATGGAGCGCCTTGCAAAAATCATATGCGCATTGTTAGCATAAAATAAGCCGTTGTAGTTGTCTGAAATAGAAAATTTAAGAATTTGTGTAATCTGTATGAGTGTGGCTATTGCCTGAACTAGATTAAATGAGAAATGCTGGAAATTAAAAAAAAATTGCTGCGTCTAAAACAGACATCGATTTCTGCAAAAAGTTCGTTGGTTTTTTTAAGTCGCAAAAGTCTAATTTTGCAAAAACAGACTTAGTTTTAGTACCAGTGAGAATGGAACATCTACTGAAGATATATGCCAAGTTTAAAGTAAATCCGGTGATTGGTTTTTGAGATATCATGCTAACTAATTCGAAAAACATCGTTTTGAGGAAAACGCGTTTAAAGTTTTAGGTACCGTTTCCTTAATTAATTTTTTTTCAAATGTTGCCTAAATGTGTATAAATATAATCGCAAAGTTTTCAATTAATATAATTTGTGAGTTCTTTTCAGGCCGTCAAAGTAGTGAGACCCCTAAACGTGCAATGATAAATACGTAAGATTCAGGGGCATGCAATAAAGACAAATATTATTTTTCACACACTTATGAAATACATATAAATGTGATTTTTATACAACATAAAGAAACAGTCAATAACTATTTGTTGCATATAACAACTCAAATTTCACAAAAAGTGGACATACAATATTTCTGTACTGAAGCATCGAAAGTATCGATGTAAGTGGAGAGGGAAAGAAATTACCAGACAAATCTTCTTTTGTAATCGTAAATGTGTCTCCTAGTTTACGAAGAACGCTGTGGCCTCCCATGGATTATTAATGGCCCGCGTTTATTGAAATCACAACTCTCTTTTCTAACCGCAATGTAAATCATTTTCTAAGTGTAAGTTATATTATAGATGCATCGGATGATACACGGTTGAAGGCAGACTTTAAGTAGAATGAGACGATTGAGAAATTCCTTCGTGAGTGTATCACCATAAGTAGAAAAGGAAAACTGATGTCAGACGCTGCTCCTCTCCCAACACTGAAAATTTCAGAATACTTCTGAGGCTTCCACAACTCACCCATGACTCGCAATATAAAACAAACAAACCGCTATTCCAGAAGCCGCGTTCCCTTGTATAACACACATGTGAAACGAAGCTAAGACCAAAGCGAAGAAAGAACATCCCCAATAAGATCCCCGCAAATTCAATTTGCCCGGCCAGAAACACGAACCGTCCTAACATTTCATCAGCACCGGCTCGTCGAACCAGCCACAGCGGAAGTGCAAGCGCAGGGGCAAAAGGAAAGACAGCGTATTAATCACCAAACACGATCACGACCCATCCTCCGTGCACGACAGAGCCCATCAAGCACGCAAAGAGGAAAAATACGGCGAAATCGCTGATATTACCTCAACGAGGCGCTCTTCCTCGGAAAACAGGAATATCTTTAGCGAGAAAAATGCTGGTACAAGCCGACGGGAGGATCCCACGGGGAGCAACAAAACGAGGAATATAATAGGATGGATATAAATCTCGGTGCTTCCCATCGAACCGCCTGCACGCTCGGCAAAAACACGGGGACGAGAGTGATCGAGGAGGAGGGAAATGAATTTAAGAAACCGTGATTACGACCGATTACAGCGCCCGATGCGCGGGGGTAGGTGGGAGGGCGCCGGGAGATTTACGAGGCGTTAAAAAAAAAAAAGAACGAATAACGACAATGTAGAGCGCGGCTGCAATAAAAGTGCGGGGCGGAAAAAATTGCCAGCCCGGACGGTAATTTAGCGTTGAGGATACGTCCCGGCGTGGTTAATTCGCGAAACATGCGTGTGGACAGGTGAGAATACTGTGGCCGCCGTGTGCGCCGTAGGTGTGAGTCTGTGAAACGCGTGGCGAGAGAAGGGACAATAATAACAGAGCCTGTTTTTATTCCGCGGTTATTGGAAAGTTGGTCACCGGGTGATAAATGGTTGAGGAGCACTCTAAATCGGTGGAGTTGTTTTTCAGGGATGGTAATGTTGGGCTTGATCGGAGGAGAATGTGGAATTGCGTGGGTATTGGTATTTGAAGGAGATAATAGCCCTCGAGTGGCGGATGCAGGGACCATTTTCACCTATCTTGAATATCGAACTACTTGGCGTTATTCTTTGGCGACGATAAGAATTTTAGATCGAAGCGAGGCCGGTGGATGTTTAGAGTGCACGCTTATTCTGAGGCGTGAATAAAATTATGGAGCAACAGGGATTCTGAGGCAGTGTGTAGTCGCAGATTGGTGTAATGGTATCTATGAAGCAGTAGGTCTTTAGTGGTGATTAAATTATGGATGTGGGGCACGATTCTATTTGTGATAATGGTCCCTTGGTAGTGAGGAAATTGGTGTGATTCCAAGTCGGTGTGTACCTAGCTGGAGATTGGTATGGTGATAGGTGTGGACACTGGATCTTTAGTGGTAATTAAATTGTCGATGGGATGATTGATGCTGGATGGCGATCGTGAGGGTGCTTGTGATAGATCACTGTTTATGGCAGGATTGATTTGGAACCTGTATTTTTGTTCATTAACTGCTGACTAGTTAATATTTCTATGGAGGTGACGTTAAATTTCCTGTTACTGCAACTTCCACTATGGGACATTATTCTGTTATTATCATGCATGGAACAATGAGTGCTTGAAGAGTCTGGGTGCTAATTGGAGCAGGTATAATTTGAGTCGAAAGTGTGGGCCTTGTGTGATAATTAGTAGGAAATTACACTTTTATGTCTCGAAGTATATTTTTGGACTTTTGCTACTGAACATAGGTTTTGATAATTAGTCCAAGTGTCAGGAAGTATAAATTCAGGCAAGGTCAGGAGAATTTGAAGGTTTAAGGGTTTCGAGATTTCACCAAAATTCTGTTTATGGATTTCTTAATAAGATTCCTAATTTACTTCTGTGTATCTTTAACTATCAGTTTTCAAACTCTCATTTATAAATGAAATTTTGACACCTGTTTTTCTATTAGATATTATTACTTTTCTGCAATCAACTTGATCCTCAGTAATTATAAGCAAAATACTAATATCCATTTTGCTACCCTATATAATTCTTCTTCTACAGTCATCTACGCGTTCAAATTCGACGTCGACGCTAAACCTTGCCAAACCAAAACTCTACAAGCTCCCCTATAACAAATCCCAATGAATCCAACAAACAGAACAACCAGCCACGAAATTACAATCTCCGCATTCCATACACCCTCAAAATCACCCCCAATCACCACTCCACAACTCCAAAATCATCCTCCAGGCAATTTTACCCAAAACCCTCTCTACCCTCAATAATCTCATCGACAAATTCTCACCCCAAAATCCCACCCTCAGTTGACAAGCAAAAAGAAAGTATCGAAAAGAAACACCACCCTTCATCACGCACGTGATCCACAACCACTGTCATTTATAGCCCAGCATGCTGTCTCATCTCACCCACACACAAGACCAACAAGCATTTTATTACATACACTACCGGAGGAAAGTTTGGAAGCACATTATAAATTGTGGTAGCCAATGACTCTTATTCTCAAACAAACATAACTAACCTTTCTGCTGCGTAAGATATTAAAATGTATAAAAATCAAAAACACTGCAACCCCCCTAACTTCGAACTAAAAAAAATATCTCTCATACGATCGGTAACTGCTTCCACCTTTCCAGCTTTCTACCTGTCTCCCAACCCCGATAACGCACAATCTCTACCCTCTTCGCTGCACACCTAAAAACAACCTCCCCAAAGAATCGAAACTTACCGTCAATGCGGGGTCCTGCGTGGCGCCTTATCCACCACTGTCAGATCCAGTTCGTCGATCGTGCAGAGACTCCTCAGTCGCGGTTCCACCACCTCCACCCTGTCACTTCGTTCTACCTCTCCGTCGATCCTTTCCGGGTGCCGTCTCCGCGATCGCGGTTGCGTCTTCGCGTAGAGCAGACCGGTCGCAGGGGCACGTAACCAGCAGCCCCCCGTTCGAAAACAAACGTCGCGACCGGTGGTGGTTCTCGTTTGCGCACGGCTATGGAAGAACACGGCGGCACAGTCGGGCGATCGTGGATCGCCGGTTTATCCAGGATTACGGACGGGGGTGTATAACGAGCGTGTCGGCGCGTGGACCACCGTGGCGAACTCGGCCGCGATGCGACGGACGCACATTTGGCAGCGCCGTTATCAGTCGCGGTCCGACGATTGGCTGTGTATCGGAGCCTGCGCCGGGACGCCGCGAGAGAGGGTGGAGATGGCGGCGGCGGAGGAGGTAGCAGGGCTGGTCGCTAACCCCCATCCAGGGGGTTCGTGCTCCGGGACGTAGCGTCTCCTTAGAGGCGGGATCATCCACCAGGGTGGATCTTTCCTCTCTCCCTGCGCTGTCACCCTTACCCCGCCTCCCCCTTCCCCCCATCAGCTATCGGGCCTCTATCTCCCTTTTTCTACCACCGCCTATCCTCCTTTCGTAGCCTACGCTTCCCAACATCCCCGCGTCTCTCTGTCCACGTTTCTCTATGTCCCGTTTTCCACCCTCCGCTTCCCCTGTATCTCGCTCTACCTAAGCGCACAGAGGGTGGTTTGTCTTTCTTTCATTTCTCTGCTTCTGCCTTTTGCCACTATCGTTTCCCACTATCTCTCGCTGTCTTTCTTTTTCCGTATCTGTTTTCCTACGCAGCCCTCTATCTCCCTCCGTTCTCGTCTACCTCCCCTTTTCGTTCCCTCCCTTGCCTGCTATCTCCACTCTTCTGCCTGTCCACCTATTCCCTTTTTCCCTCTTTTTCCGCGTCCTCCTTCGCCGCGTTTCCCTCGCGCGCACCGACGCTCTGTCGGCGCCGACTGGCGATGCCTGTCTCTTCCTGTTGCGTTTACGCCTCGAGTCTTCGGGCATCCTCCCTCTTCGCTTCTTCGCGGCTCGTCCTCTTTTTCTAGCTGGCCCGTGCTCGGTCGGGTCCATCCTCGCTCTTTCACTCGCTTCCAGCTTTCACGGGACGCGCGGAGCTCTCTTTGCCCCGCGACGCGGCAAACGCGGCCTCCCAGCCTGCACGCGGCAACCCTTTGTGCAGGTGGCAGAAAGCCTTCCGTCGGAACGTCACGCGCTGTTTCTTGGTGTTCTTATTTCCAGGGTTATCGGCGACGGGGCTGCAGAAATTACTGTGCAGCTTGAATCCTCCTCGCGTAGGTTGGATCGCGGGAGAAGGGGGCTTCTACGGCGTAGAAGGCTTCTTGCGAGCAACGCGAACCTTGAAATCTGGCGTAGCCTGGAACGCTGGCATCGGTTCAAGATGATGGGGGCGCTTAAGGTTCTGTTTGTAGTTCGGACCCAGAGCATAGACCCCTTCGTTGTGCTTTGCCGAACATATTTCTTTGGTGGGTGGCCAAACGGGTCTTAGGCAGAATTATTAGTTTGCTGGATGACACTTAGAATATTCAAAGTGCAATATTTATTAGTGGAAATATTTTTTAGTGCAATATTTAAAGTGTAATATTTATTAGTGCAATATTTAATCTGCAATATTTATTAATGCAATATTTGAAGTGTAATATCTATTAGCGCAATATATAAAGTGTAATATTTATTAGTGCAATATTTAAAGTGCAATATTTAAAGTGTAATATTTATTAGCGCAATATTTAAAGTGTAATATTTATTAGTGCAATATTTAAAGTGTAATATTTATTAGTGCAATATTTAAAGTGTAATATTTATTAGTGCAATATTTAAAGTGTAATAGTTATTAGTGCAATATTTAAAGTGTAATAGTTATTGGTGCAATATTTGAATTGTAATATTTATTAGTGCAATATTTAAAGTGTAATATTTATTAGTGCAATATTTAAAGTGTAATATTTATTAGTGCAATATTTAAAGTGTAATAGTTATTAGTGCAATATTTAAAGTGTAATAGTTATTGGTACAATATTTGAATTGTAATATTTATTAGTGCAGTATTTGAAGTGTAATATTTATTAGTGCAATATTTTAAAGTGTAATATTCATTAGTACTATATCTAAAGTGACACTTAGAATATTTAAAGTGATATGTAAGACCAGGAGTTTAATTTTAATTAAACTTTAATTTTTAACTGCGATTCATAAAAAGGAGAAAAAACCTGTTTATAAGCTTGAAATAAAATTTCATTTATACTAGTTTGCCCGTTCATCAGAAATGTATCAATCAGTCCTTTGCGTTTAAAGTTCTAGGTAGCCTACCAAGTATGAATTATAGGTTGCCGTACTTAGTTTTTATTTTAATCACTTGCGGGTAACGTAAGATGGGAAAAATAGATTAAGCTAGATGAAATTCAACCCTGACGCGAAGATTGTCATATTTCGATAGTTTTTCCAAAAAATCTTTGCTACGAAATAAGTACCAAGTGCGTAGATCAAAATTTAGGTGTTCTCACTACCTAATATAAATAATTAAACTAAAGTGAGAATCATGATAATCAATCCTGAAGAGTCGAGGTAATTGAAGAACGACTGCGAACAATTGATTAAAGCCATCAAGGATCCAGGGACCATTCGAATAGTTTCCCTTTTTCGGACGACTGCCCCCCCTCGGCCAGTTCGTTTCCGGTGGAAATCATGAGCCATGTCTATCCGTAACTCCTCTCGTTCATGCGTGAAGCTTCCGATCGCGGAGGCAAGGAGCGGTGTCAATCGTGCGAGAAACATCGAAACCTTTTGTATACCAGCAGTGAGTGGATTCTCGTGTCTGACCTCGGTGGACCCGTGCTACTTCCGCTCGCAGCGATCGTGAATCGTTGCAAACGTTCCCAGAGCAAAACCTAAAAACCCTCTCCCCGCGTCCTAATCGCGGCCATATTGGATCGCTAACGACCTGAATACAGTAAAAAATTCATTAAAAACTTCTTCCAACCCTTATAAATCTACAAATCCTCAAGTTAACGTTGCAACATCAACGTCACTAATTCTAAACATCAATTACAACTCATCTAAATATAATAAATAGTAAATAAATAAATAAATAGAATAGTAAAGGAGAAATAAGGAGAACAAAGAGTCAAGTACCCCTTTTAGTCACATTCCCCTCGATTTGAATACCACCCTGTATAGATTAACCGAAATCTCATTCCCAGGGGCACAATTATTCCTCCAAAAATGTCTACCTTTATATTTTCGAGCTTCAATGGGGGAGACAAACGAACCTGGAGGTTCGACTTCGTTTTCTATAAGGGTAACGGGATCTCGATAATGAAAACCACTTTCTCTGGGCGCGGGGTATCGATGACACGCGAATTCCCGTCGATCAGTTCGTTTAACGAATACCACGATCGCGATATATCGTTATCGCGACGGGTATGAATATATACACCGCTGGCCAGCCGCCACCCCTTTGAAAATCGTGCCCCCCTTGGGCCACGTGTCCGACGTGTCGCGCCCCCGTTGTTACCGCACAGCCCCGTGGATCTGATAATTTTCGTAGCAGCGAGATACCCGAGCACACACACGCACCCCGTGACCTTGCATAAAGATCTACCGATAGCATTGATATATTAATCGAATTGTACGAAATGTTCTGGGAGTGTCATTAGTTTGGTTTCGCGAGTCCCGCGAATTTCTACGCGCAGTTCCCTTCCTTTTTGGTTAATTCTAGGCGGGGAAGCTTGTGATTGTAGTTTACGAGTGGAATATCTATGGGGCGATTGCAGAATCTTTTTAGAGGCGGGGGTGACCGTGAAAGGGATGCAGAATTTTCGTGGAAAATTGATAGGGACGTGATCGACAGTCTTAGGGATGTTTAACTGAAGTGTTAAGAGCTAGAGTTATTTGTGGTCAGGGTTCGCCACTTTCAAAGTGTTGAAACCACCGTTCCACAATCCTAAGCCCCTGCACTGGGGACTCAAAAATATAAAGATACACCAGTCACTGTTCTAAAACCTAAGTGCTTCGAATTGACCCATACCTCAGCCACCATTCCACAACCTAGGGCCCTCCACCGCGAGTTCACCTTCATCAACTGAGCCCAACCAACATTCCAAAACCCTAGAGGCCTGCATCGGGGCCCTCCAGCATCGACAAACCCCAATCACCCTTCCAAAACCCCAGCTCACTCCCCCACCAATATAATCAAAAACTACCATTAAATAAACTATAACGATACAAAGCATTTTTCTTGTACAAAAAAAATCATAAAAATTAAAACAATCTTCTAGAATGAGGTGCATCATTTCCTAAAAATTCTTAAGCTCGGTGGTTTGGAAGTTTTCTACAAAATAAGTGTAAATCTAAAATGGAACTATGGCTTGGTAGTTTTTTTCATACGCAATAGATAGAAACAGGCCCCACTCTTCGCTCCCAGAGTCATGCAACCCAAAAGAAATGAATCTCCCTCCCAAACAGAGATTGCAGCGTAACGAGCACGTCAGAAAATACTACGATCTGGACAGAGGCCTTCCGAATCGTTAGCAGTCATCGCGAAGAGGCATCGCGCGCATGTAGCCCCGAAAACGAGTCTATCGGCATTTAGCAGGGTTTCGTGAATGTAAACTAGGCGTTTCCTGCACGCATCGTACAAAGTGCTCGATTCGCTGGTCTTTTTTCACCGACTACCCGGGAGTGCGCGGGGGAGGAGGTACGATCGATAATGCCATTGCGAACACCCTGTATGTGCTCGGTTAATGTTAATGGCAGGGGCTGGCTCGGTTGAACGGGGTGGGCTGCCCCTTTTGCCCGTGAGTTAGAGCTTCCTGAGGCTTTCCTCGCATCCACCGAACCAACCTCACACGGCCTGGGTCCCGTGCTTGGCTAATGGTAAGGCCAGGAAATATCAAAAGTCGTCTCCTCTGCCATACTTTTCAGCTCCTCCCCCTTTCCTACTTTTTTCTCTCGCTTCCGACCCTCTTATTGTTTTTTTTTAAACTTCTTACGCATCTATACACTGCGTTCCTCTCCCGCTTCTCCTTGGAAACAGTGTTCTTATTGAGACACTTCTTGTTGGAGACTATATATGTAGTTAAAAAGTTTTTTTCTAGAGTAGCTGTAAGATTTTTTTGTGGGAAGAGGGATGTTGCCCCCTTTTTGCGAAGAAATGATTGATTTAAGTATGCACTACTTATTGGCAGATTTTTATTATTTTTCAATTCGTTATAAATTTGGAATTTGGGGATTTGAGAAAGTAGCGGAGTGAGAATATTTGATTTTTTTTTAGGGGATGGTGTGCTTCTGATTTATTTTTCTTTGTTTCTTTTTTTAACGGGTAAAATGTATAGTGGGACGTTGGGTGGTTATAATAAATTTCCAGGCTTCCTCTTTTTTGTTATTCCCCCGGGATCGAGTCGCGTCGCGAGGCCAGAAAGCAATATATTAAGGCGACCTTGATCTACAACGATCCCCAGCAGCGGTTTAACGCGGTTATCATCGGTAACGCGATCGCTGGGAATGATAAAAAATGTATCTAACTCCTGGAGAACAAATGTAATCACTGCTTGTCACGAACACACAATGCATTCAACAGGTTAGAGGCTGCATATTAAAAAGAGTTTATTCGCATGCTTATAAATCCGCCGCGACGTCCCGCTGGAATAGTTCACTACGACGCGGGCTGAAAAGCTCTCTGACCTTGTCGATAGCTTCCAAGAGGAAGCTTTCCAACTGATAACGAAATAATTCACAACGAATCGCAAAACACACGGATCGTATTCAACTGCGTATTCGAAGTAATTAATAAAATAAGTCTGATCTCGTAAATGTTTAAGTAGCTACTTCAGAAATAAATTCTAAAAAAAATTGAAAATTTATTTCCAAAATTTCCTTCTTCAAAATTGGTTTTACACGCAAACTAGACGACTTCTGCTAGACAGAACTGGATACTTTCTATATTCCTCCTAATTCTCTTAATTGAAGAACACCATTAACTTTATTAACTGTCTATTGTAAACTAAAGGGTCTTGACCCGTTGAATAAATAACAATAATAATCCCGCTCTGGTGAATATCGATATCTCTGCTTTCTATTTAACACCTACTTTTATTCATGAATTCGAGATTAATGCATTTGAATAGCTCACTTCTGATGTCCATATCTTCGATATTTTTGCGAATTTCGATCCCAAATTTTCAGGAAACATTGATGACATATAAAAAAATAACACCCAATCTTAAAAACCCTTAAAAGAAAATAAATCTGTGCCTTCGCAGATATTAGTGCCACCCCCTTTCCTCCAAAGGATCTGAAGCACCAGGGAAAATATTTGATCAACTCTATATAATTTGAACGTTTACATTAATTTGGGAGGAGCTCTAATCAACCCCCTGTTCCTCCTAACTTCCCTCCCCCTGAACCTCTGCTCTTTAAACATACATCTTCCCGATTTCTATCCCCACTACTCCACTAGTACCCTATCTTCAATCTCACTCACTGCAGCTCCAAACGTACCATTTTTCCTAGAGGACTTAAGTGGACTTAAGCCACTCGTCTCTACGCCACATCCATAGCTACATAAAAACCCTTTTCCAAAGCACTAATTAAGCGGTGAAAGGAACGCAAGGTCGGACCGTAGCGCATCTCCAATTCTACACGGAGATCCCAGTGCGCGACGGTTCCCGTGGCCCTTGATTGGGAACAATGGCCGCTGAAGATAGATTAAAGCGTTGAAAAGGCGTGCACAATCGCGGCACGCTTCTGCCGCGCGTGTAGATTTCACCCGAGGGAATCGTCGATATCGCGTGATTTAATTTGCTACAATTAGGGCAAGGGTCCCTTAGGCGGGACAGGCTGAGAGACAGAGAGAGAGAGAGAGTGAGGGGGGGGGAGGAGAGGGTTGGATCGTGGAAGGGCGGGAAAGAGAGAGGGTAGAGGACGATGGGCAAACGCGAGTTGGAGCGTTTCACCGCGCCCTGCTATTAATATCAGTTAACGACCCGATATGATCGCTTGTCTATAGTCAGACAGGCCACACGACCGGCTGCCAGCAGTGGCCTCGAGTCATGGACTGGGACCATGTGCTCGACCCGTGCCTTCGACCACGATTCACCGACCATCGATCGAATCGCCACTTTGGGGGTGAGTCACTGATTTCAATTTATATACCTTTCTCGGCCCGATTAGTTTCTTCTTTCCTCGCTTTGGTCGAGTGCTTTCGAAGCAAGCTTTTTCGAAACGCTGGTTAGCTCGATGTACAGGCTGGCTGGTTGTTCACTGGACTCCTTAACGCTTTGAGGCCTAATGGTAAGTGTTTGGTAGCAATAATGGCAGTTATATCGCCAGAGGGATACATTCCTCGACGGGAAACAATTTTACAATCATTTTTTTAAAAACGTAATTTAGGCTTTAAAGGGTTAAAGGATTAGGGAGGTAAACTTGATGCTTTTTGCATGAGTTTGAAAATGGTGACGATCTGTGGAATGCAATATTAGCTGCAAGTGAAAATAACATGTAGGTACATTAGGGTGGCTGTTATTTACTCTTAGTAAATTTTTCTTCGGGGCACCCTACAGAATAGTTCCAAATAATAAAGGAAAATCTGTGTAAAGTTTGAGCCCGATCAGATAAGGGAAAAAGGTGCCCCTGGGCCCTTAAACGTTTAAATAATTATTTAACAGCTCGCAAAGTCTATTTTATATAAAATCCTCCAGGTTATTGATTAAATCAAAAACTGTATTAAACAAAAGTTGTAGATCCAGACAAGGAGCATCTTTTATGTTCTACTGCTTTTTCTCGCGCGACAAATGGTTTTCGAAAAAAGTCCAAAAAACTAAAAAAAACTTTTTTCTCAAATTATGAAAGTTTAAATGCTTCTCGAACACTTTTTATTTATAAGGCGAATACAAAAATGGAATTTTCATTTTCGGGGACTATTTTTTAAACATTTAAGAGGGGGGCATATACCAAAATATGCCAAAAGAAAATAAAAAAATTCCATATTTTTAGTGTTTGATACGTCATGAATGTTTCCCGAAAATGGGGGACCAAAGTTCGCAAAAATTTCGAAGATATAGACATCAGAAGTGAGGTATTCAAACACATTATTCTCGAAATGATGATGTCGAAATCCCGAGCCACCCTAACGTACATATGTGATACTGGGTTAGTGAATTACCAGACAACCTGTATAAATTTAGTTTCACTTCGGTACTGTATCTAGTGATCGTTTAATGAAGGTTTACAATCGAAGTGACGTTGATAATGGGCTCTGCATCACGTTGACGTGAGTCTTCTATTCTAGGGAGCCTTGTTCTATTTTACGATGTGGACTATGGGATATTGTTTCTTGTTGGACTACGACACTCTCGCCAGTGTTTATATTTCCCACTTTGGATCGCAAAAGCGAGAGCTCTAATTACGAACGTTCCCAAGCTATTCATAGTCCAAGGACACAGGAACTTCAATTACTACTAATCTCATTAAAAGTGAAGTTACCATTTCCAGGATATTCCCTCCATGTTCGAAATTCACCACAAATCCAAGAACCTCGAACGTCCAAGTTCAGTGAACAATAATAAAACAATGAACTCAGAAATTAGGATCAACTATAACCGGAAGTATCACTCAATCTTCTGGCTCAAAGAACACGGCAACAAAGGCACCTAAGAAACACAGAAGCTACTTACCTTATTCATCCACGTGAAACATTCCCATTCGGAATTAGTCGATTACCGTGACGCGTGTACCGAAAGTGTTCCACGAGACTTAAGACCCCGATCCACGTGTCGCTTAAACCCACCCACAACTCCACCGTGCCTCGACCGTTGCCTTTTTTCGCACATTCCCCAATCCGAATTCCCCCGGGACAGAAAAATTAGGGGCGAGACGGTGATCGTGTGTAGCCCCGTTGGCCGATAGGTAAAGGCGACGTCGGGGCACACGTTAGCGATAACAATAGGCGTGTGGTAGACAGAGGAGGGCCGTGGTCTATCTAGCAGGCATCCGGGCCACCGTCGAAACGAGGCTGCCGCGCGCGCGTATTACCATAAGCATTCATATATGCAGCGGCGCATTATACTTGCATACCCGGCATAAAGGTGGCCGTGTCGTATTAGACAGAGAGGCACGCAGGTATATGTATGGTGGATGGCTGGCTACTTAACTTACGTGTACCAGCCGCCTTCACGAGTCACTGGCACGCGAGCCTGATTGACTTGTAGATGAGGCGACACAGTCGATATACGCCGCGAGCTCTGCAACCCCCCAGTCATGGCTACCAGTTCAATCCTCTACCCCTTTCACCCCGCGCCCTACCTTTTCCCCTGCTAGCCCCCGACGGGCTGATCTCTCGCTTTCTCCTGAGAATTAGCCAGCGGAGGCGTGAAAGGTTAATAATAATGTGGAGCTCGAGTTCGGTTGCTCTAATTGAAATTTTTCAGATTTCAGAGTGTCTTATTAAGGGGGATTCTCGTCTAACAGCCCCAAAAGTAACTGATGTTTAAGAATCTTTTTGGAAAGAACTGTTGGTTATATTGGTTTAAACTCTTTTGGGATTGAAGGAGACATCTTTAAACTTGCAGTAAATATTTTTTTATGTCGATTCTTCTTATTTATTAATTATTGTGGAATCTTCTCCACCTCTTCGACGATGTAACTCCTGTTGGCGGGATGTGTAGCACCTATCAGAGTCACCTGAATGCAAAAAAAATAGAAGTTTCTTAAAGTTAGATAGTTTACGCTGGTATTGGACCACTTTCAAGAATGAAAAATGAAAAATTGAAAGAGTTATAGCGTTTGAGAGAAAAAGTAAGTTTTTACCTTTGACAAACTTTTCGTATTATTCTTTATATCGACGATAAAGTATTATAAATAAAAAGTAATATTAAAATTTTAGGTCCAGTACCAACGTAAATTATTTAACTTTAAGAAAATTTTCTTCTTTTTTCAATCAGACGACTGTGGCAGATGCTACACCTCACGCCAACATCGTCGAAGAGGTTAACACGATTCCACAATAATTAATAAATAATAAAAAGGATCGACATCAAAAGAATTCTACAAGTTTAAAAATACCTCCTTATATCTCAAAAGAGTTTAATGCAATATTAACAATAGTTTTTTCCAAATAAATTCATAAAGTTCGGGGGCTGTTACACGAGAAGCCCCCTTAATGTCTTATTTACCTCTTACATGATTTTTAATAAGATTGCATATGCCTTCTCTTGGACATGCATTTTTAATTAATGTATACATAATCATATATTCGGCGAAATATAGTGTCGAGCAGTTTAGGGTAAATCCGGGAGACGCGGCCGGGCCGGAGAGTTGGTCGAAACAGTTGATTCTTAGAGAATTAATTGTTCTGAACCTTAACACACTTTTACATATACACAGATGTAGAGTCTGTACATAGCCATTCGACCAACTCTCCAGCCCGACTGCGTCTCCCGGATTTACCCTACACCTACAAGTTCTGTTTATTCAACTGTCTATGACCAAACAGAAAAGTTCCCATAGGAAAGAAGCTAGTGATGAATAAATTCGAGGTTTTGCAAGGCATTGCGATCATTGTGGCTGGTAGACAGACACTCCACTCGTCTTGATTCCTCCAGAAAGACATCCCTGCTAGGTTCAGATATACAAGTGTGCCCAACGTCTCCCCCACAGACGTGATATAATCTTAAAACCTGCGCACCCCAAGGTTGCAATCGCATTTGAAACTGGTTCCCAAAAGTTTGATCGCGCGAGGCGTCTTGAGCCCTTCCGTCGCCGGCTATGGGGTTCCACGCGATGGCCGCGCGATTCCACCCCCTTCTCGCCTCTTCCACGGGCCGCTGGCCGCCTCCTCTTTCAACGTTCCCTCGCAGCCACCGACCGTTATCTAGTTAATTAATCTCCGCCGACGGCGGCAGCCGACTAGCAGGGCGGCAAAACTCCCACCGTTTCTGCAGCCGTAACGAGCCACGACAACGAAAGTGTCGACCGCCACCCCCTGCGTTCACCCCGGATTCGCGACTACCGCCCTTTGCCCTCCGCGAGCCCTTTGACTACGAAATATTAATTGTCGTGGAAGAAACGCCGGGGGCGGCAGTTCGTTAGGACGACGATTGAGAAATTGTTTATGGAGAAGGGAGCGGTTGAACATTTTATCGATGATATCGGCGTTAGACTACTGTCAGTTAAGTTAAGATACATATGTAAATTGAGGAACTTGCAGCGAGAGTGGTGCAGCTCCATTTTTGACAATTTTTGAGTTATGAGCAGTGATATATGTAAAAAAATCCTCATCGTTTGATGCTCGTTTGATGCAGATATGATTACAAATGAGCGATTTCTTGTATATAAATAAAATTTGATATATTAATATTTTTCAAATTAGATATATTAATATTAATTTTTTTCAAATTAGAAATATTAATATTAATATTTTTCAAATTAGAAATATTAATATTAATATTTTTCAAGTTAGAAATATTAATATTAATATTTTTCAAATTAGAAATATTAATATTAATATTTTTCAAATTAGAAATATTAATATTAATATTTTTTAAATTAGAAATATTAATATTAATATTTTTCAAATTAGAAATATTAATATTAATATTTTTAAAGTGGGGATATTAATACTAATATTTTTAGAGTGAAAATGATAATTTTAATATTTCTAAAGTGGAAATGTTAATACTAATATTTTTAAAGTGGAAATATTAACCCTTCGTGGTCACACTTCTGCAAAGTTTCGCGGTGCATACACTGGGACAGTTACCGTATGAACTGCATCAGTCCAATTGAGTCCCAAAAATGATAATACACAGTTTGAACATTGTAGAATATGGAATAATCGCGTTTTAATAAGAAATGAAATGACAACATGTATCAAAAAATCGAAAAGAAAAGCCAGGAACTTACCGGTATTAAGCTTCAAAGTTAAAAAAGCGGGTCTATTGGACCTAATGTGACCAAGAACGGTTAATATTAATATTTTTAAAGTGAAAATATTAATATTAATATTAATATTTTTGAAGTGGAGATATTAATATTAATATTAATATTTTTATTATAGAATATTCTTTCGCCAAAAATAGAAGTAAAAACTTATCAACTCAATAACTACTTCTTATTCTCTAAAAATATACATTTTTCAATTAGTGTGCTTTTTTTAATGTCAACTGAATGCAATAATTTTCTATATAAACAGTTTTCTCATTTACGCGAAGTTGGTAAAGTCGGAACTGCTCCCCTCTTGCCGCAAGGTCCTCAATTTGGCTAAAAATAAAATTGTAAGCCACTTTGGTATAGTACTTAAAACGATTCTCTGAGGACCATCGCAAGCTCTACCCAGAGTACTTTCTCAGAATTTTATTAGAGCCGCAATTTATAGACACAAACAACCAAAGTATAATCTACTACAAAACTTCTTAAATTAATTCTCACTCCGCTCTAGAATCATCAAAAAAATCCACGACTAATTCCCAATAGCATCAATCCCAGCCGGACCAATTTCCAAGGTGAAAACCTACCATCCACCAAGCCCTCCCCCGTAGATCCCTGCTCCACACTCTTGCCCCAATGCAACAGACATCAGTGGCGACATCCCAGCCGCTTCGCCTTCACCCGCTACCAAAAATCCACCCCCTGTAGACCATCCTGCTCTAAACAACCCCCGATAACCAACCACCACATACATACCCCTTCTCCGCGTTACCCTCGAGCAAGAATCGATCGATCGGCCCGGCGGAGGGTGGCACAGCCTACCGGCGGAGCGGACAGATGTCCCGGCTCGACGTTGCGACGGTGGACGACGGCGTGGGCCGTGGCAGCGGCGCGGTTGGCGGCGTGGACGGCACGCACGCTGCGCCCCCTGATGCGGGGTGGGCAAGTATTGATTGGGTGGTCGCGTCCCGTGGTTCGGGCGTCGTGGTGGTAGCCGGAGCGCAAGAGGGTGGCGGAATCGGCAGGCGCCATCACGCGGGGCCGCCGCGACTGTCGTCGTCGTCGCCGTCGTGGTCGTGCTCGCCGTCGTCTGAGGGGTCGTCCAGCCAGTGGCCGCGTACTCGACACAGCGAAAAGATGGTCATGATGGCTGGCATGGACGACCACGAGCGAAAAGTCGTCCTCGAGTTCTGCCACCTGCTCGAGAAGAGCAAGCAGCTGTTCAACGGGCTACGGGATCTGCCACAGTACGGGCACAAACAGTGGCAGGGCTACTTCGGGCGCACCTTCGACATCTACACGAAGCTGTGGAAGTTCCAGCAGCAGCACAGGTGAGTGAGTGAGCGTGGCGGTGCGCGAAACCCGAGCCCGCGTGAGTCATCGTCCCGGTCCGCGGCGGTGTGGCTGCGCCCCTAACGCGGCCCGTCGCTACGACGTCCATCGGCCACGAGGTCCTGCCGATCTGGCCCTCGATCCTCCCCGAGGGCAGCGTGTTCTCTACCGTCCGCCGGGGCTGCGCCGACCGACCGGATCCCGCCACCCTTTCGCAACAACGGGAAACGTGCTCCCCTGCCGCGGCGCTCGCCCCCTCGGACGGGGGCCTGTCCGCCGAGAAGACCAGGAAGGATGTTGGTCCTCGCGCCTGGCTACGCGACCATGTGACGAGCGGACGGCGAAGCACTGTGCGCGCGAGTGAACGATGTACGTACATACGTGCGTACGTCTTACCCACGGCTATGCGGGGGCATAGATATTTTTAGTGAATCGCTGCGAGGGCTGCACTTTAACGGTAAAACATTTTTACCCATCGATTCCTCTTTTCACGTCCCGCTCTCGTTTTCATCGCGCCACTCTCGCCCGCTTATCGAAACGGGGTGTCGAACGCGCGCTTCCGAAAGGGGTGCCCGTAGCGATACGCGGAAATCGCGTCCCGCCTCCCGGTCGATCGTCGTTGCATGCTCGCGGGAATTTCTTGCCGATGCGATCCTGGGGCACAGTCGCGTGGCTTGCGAAACTACTTCCCTGGGCTTACGAGCCGCCGAACGTCTGCCTGAAAATTTCACCGCTGCCGCGAACAGCTACGTCGTTTCGGTGTGCCGGGCCCTTTAGGCGGGGTGTCTTTTAAAGCGCGACGCGACTGACGAGCAGCTGATTTGCGCCGGGTAGTTTCTCAGGAAAAGCTTTGGACACGAGGAAATCTCTTATGGGGTGTTTTAGATGTTAGAATTCTTTATTTATTTTAACGCTGATTTAAATAACATTAGCACGCTTCGCAGGGGGGTTCTTATTTACGTTACGAGTCGCGAGATACGTTTTTATTGAAAATTGCTGAAAAATTTCGTCATTTTGACGTCCGAATGCAGAAAGCAATGTCACTGTACTTGAAAAGGAGATTAATAGCAAGGACTCTAAGTGGTAGTGCGATAAGTACACAGTTTCGTGTGAACAAACAGTTATTTTGCTAAGGAAAACCTACAAACAAACATTCGTGTAACATACCTTCCTGAAAAACTGTATTATAGATCGAAAATGATGATACTGCGTTTACCAATACTCGCCAGCTGTCTCGCGTTTTAATTGTCAGCCCCACATTTTCCATTTATTCATTTACTAATTTGCTAAACGAACGAAATATATATTAATGGCTTAGTGCACAAATATTTTAGCGTTTTTGAGAAAAACTGGTTTAACCCAGCAATGATACATGAAATTCAGAAACATGCAACGAACAAAAATATTATTTTTAACAAACAGTCAATAATTGCGATCTTTATACAACATAAACAAACAGTCGAAAACTATTTATTCCCTATAAAAACTCAAGTCTCACAAAAGTGCATTAAGCCACCGATATAGTCCCTTTCGTACACGAAAATATAAAATAGAATACCCTTTTTCCCACAAATGCCACAACTCTGTAAGAATGTACCTCGTATAAGCGTAGAATTTAACGTCCCCTTAAAAGAACCCTGCCACTCGAATCGCGCCACGTATTTTGAGCCACCCTGTACTCCACCCGCGATACACCACCCAACACGTGACCAAGACCTCGTGGTATCGTTGTCGCGGATCCCACGGCTCGATCTCGGTCCTTCCTTCCTGTAATTTCGCGACGAGGCCTCGACCGCGTACAGTTATCGCGTACGCTTAATCGTCGCCCAACCCTCCCCCGATCCCCCTTACGCCCTTTCCTTGGCGTTTACTTTCCCGGCCGCTTCATTGGCCCACTTCCGCCCGCGGACCTTTATTTACCCTTTCGATTCTGTTGCCCGGTAATGCCCCCCCTATCCCTTTCGATCGCGTAAAGTGCCATCGGGGGCCGCGGCGTGACTCGGCAAAGAGTCAATTGTCTATCCAGCTATTCACACGGCACCTGGCCGAACCCGATACACGCGCTCCACGCGATACACTGGCTGACAAGTCTAAATGGCCCGTCGGAAAAATCGCGTCCCGTATGTTCTGTCGGGGCTAGGAAAGGGAGCATGAGTTGCAGTCGATTCGTTCACGAGATAGTCGATTTAAGTCTCGGCACGAATCACGCTGGGCAATTTTTGAGGGGAAGGTGGGGCTGTCTAGAAATATATGGGTAGAGAAATTAGAAATTAGGTGGGAGTGGAAGGTAGTTATATAGTGATGCGATGGACTGATGCGTTTGTGAGTGTCGATGGGGCCATTTTGAGCGTGTGCTATATGGTACCTTAATTAATAACGAGTAGTTGTACATTTTAGATTAAATAGTTTTCGGATCGTTCTTATTCCGAATTTTTTGTTAGTCTTCCTCTTTATTTAGTATAAAAGTTATAACATATTAGGACGCAGAAAAATATAGAAGTTATTAAATAATTACGCTCGTGGCAGGGCATTCGAATGTACCGAGCTTTGACAGGCAGGGTACGCGCATAAACTTCCTGATACGCGTTCAGACTCTCCCCGCAACGTCGCGTGCACGCTGTGGCTGTTAATAAATATCGGGGACGCTCTTTCAGGATCAGTTTCCCGCGTCAAAACAATAGGGAAAGTTTCTCCAGCGCTCGTGCGAATGTGTTTGAAAACTATCACGGCTCCGCGATCTCGGGATTGTTTTTTTTTTCAGCTCGTGCCTTTCTTGCAGAGACACGCAGCAGCTTTGTTCCCCTTCTGCGATTTCTTGCTAACGACAATTCTAACGCGAACGTGCGTCGCGCTGCGTTTTCACGTGACTGAAGAATGGAACGAAACGGAATTAAATTCCCAGCGACAAAGGTTGCACTATTTTTACACCTGACGAAGCGATATCATCAAACCGATTTCTCAGATTCGACTGGCACTATAGACTAGACAAAGATTAACGCTATTGGCTTTCCCTTGCAGCTTGCAAACGTCAATGGATACTGCTTCGTAGGTGATAGTTAAAATGATATTAACGAAGAAGCTAGACACTAAGAAATGTATGTTCTAGCACTAAGTAGAAAGCAGCATTCTCTCATTAAACCCCAAAGACATCACAGAAAAGAAATCCACCTTCGGATCTCCAAATACTATTTAAATATAGCTCACAGTACCAAACCCACCCGCAGGTGCACCAAGCATCAATGGAGTTCCCAAACGCGCATGCCCAACAACCCAAACATTACCTCGCAGCCGAACCTTTCCCATTTCCCAAGCCTCCACTCGGAGATGGGCAAAGATTTAATTGAAATAACAATTTCTAATAACGAATAAAAGTAAACAAAAAACTCATTGTGGAATAAGAAGATTAACTTTATTCGTCGAATAATCTAAAGTTAAAGTAACTTTTCTTTCATCCATTATTTAAACAATGTTTTGTTCAGTTAATGCCCAACTCCGCCTCCCTTTTCAAGCCTCTACTAGCCTCGCCACCGCTTGGTGCACCCACGCCACGCTGTCACTCGCGAAAGCGTGTTCTGAACGAAGCACCCGTACAACCCTCCCTATGCTCCCTGTTTCAGGACGATACTGGACACCAAGTACGGCCTGAAGAGGTGGCAGATCGGCGAGATAGCCAGCAAGATCGGCCAGCTCTACTACCACTACTACCTGCGCACCAGCGAGACCAGCTACCTTCACGAGGCCTACTCGTTCTACGCGGCTATCAGGGGCCGCGCTTATTACAGCCGCGCGGCCAAGGAGGACAGGAGCGACCTGATGGTGAAGAAGCTCAGGTACTACGCCCGCTTCATCGTGGTGTGCCTGCTGCTGAACCGCATGAAGCTCGTGCGCGAGCTGGTGCAGGAGCTGGACGCCCAGATCGCCGATTACACAAGCACCTACGAGCCGGACGATCAGCTGGAGTGGAACCTGGTGCTGGACGAGATCAAGGCGTTCGTGAAGGCCGAGTCGGCGGTCGGGGTGGTGCACTCGGACTCGAATCCCGTGATACTCACCCACAGGCTCGGCCCGCAGACCTCGCCGCCCGTCGAACGTACGCCACCCATGTGCCTATCGCTGCAGGAGATCCTGATAGTCGGCAACTGCGCCGACCAGGTGAAGTTCAGTGAGTTGTCGATGGACATGTTCAGGATGCTGCAGACACTCGAGAGGGAGCCCCGCGACGATCCCAATCACCTGCACGACGCCTCGCCGGCGGGCAGGATGCCGTTCAGGCCGGGCCCTTACCCGGGCGCGGAGAACGGGGCGCCCAGGCGCGACAACCCCCACAAGTATCTGCTGTACAAGCCCACCTACAGCCAGGTGCAGGTGTTCCTCGCCAGCGGCTTCAAGGAGCTGCCGGCGAACGGCGCGCTTCTCCTCTACCTGTCCGCGGACGGATGCTTCTCCACCGTCAAGCACCCGGAAGAAAGTGAGTGTTTACCTTTGGTCGGATACGGACGCTTCGCTAGAGCCTTGGCTGAGCTGTTTGGCTGTGCGCGTCGCTCGTGGAACGGATATAGTGGCGTGAAACTGGTAGCGGGGTGCAAGCGGCGCTAGGGATAAATATAGGGGGTGCGTTTCGTATTTTACAGCGACGGAGGATATTTGTGTCCGAAGGCTTCGCGCCTTTTAAGGATATCGCAAGTACGTATAGGTGTCATATCCGTTCCACTGACTGTACTTGTCCCTCGATGGGAACTGATCTTATCTGCGCGAGCTTTTGTCGCGTCTCTGCTCTTTGCGCTAGCATTTTGCTGTTGAGGGGCGAGGGTGCTTGTTGAAGGAGGCGCTGAACGATTGTATAGCTGCTATATTTAGGGCTCTAAAGGGGAAGCATAGGAGGTAGGAGATGACAGGGAATCTTGATGAGAATTACCATTCCTTGGAGTTTCAGAGGATCTGGATGTTTACAGAGTAGCTAGGTATCTAATTAGGGAGATGATATTTGCGAAATTCTGTTGACTAGTGATTCAACAAAAACAGGTTTCTAATCCCCAGCCCATTTATTTCATTTCCACCCCTTAATTGCTACACAGGGTACTCAATTTGACATCAAACCCCGTTTCTTTATTTTCCTTTCTTTAATTCAGAGGAGATTTCTTTTAACAGAGGATTACTTGCAGAGGACTTATATAATCGTTAATAATTCTTTTCTAGCACCGAACATCACACCCCCCATCACCTTCAAACATTTTTAAAACTGTCCTCTTGAATCTACGCAAAAGTATCCAACTACAAGTAAAACCACTACATCCCCACGGAAAGAGGTAACACACGTACAGATCTCAGCCCAGTTTCGTCACCCACATCCAAAACCCATAAATCGCCGCGTCGAATCGATTTCCACGAACTTCAAAGTGTCGAGCCCTCCGGAGCTCCCGACATCATCGTCAAAGCCTTCGTTTTTGCCGGCGAAAATAATTCGCGAAGCTCCAAAAAAAAAAAAAAGAAAAAATAAAACGCCAATGGCCAGAGTCTGGTGTCTCCGATCGGCCACAAAAATTAGTTATCGCAGCAGTGGCTGGCCCGATGCGCGGTTAAAGCGAATCACCCGCTCGACGGCGCCGAAGACGAACGCGTGTCGGTGTTTTCGGTCAGTTTCCTCGGTCGCTGGTGATCCGTCGCTTTGGCCGTCGATCTGAGGGGGGCGACGAGCTCCCCCCCCCCCCCCTGTATCCCCTGAATCGGAACAGCCCGTCAACGGATAAGCCGCGTCGCGAACATTGTTGTTACGTGTACTCTGTATACAGGGTGTTGCAAAATTGATGATCCAAACTTTTGGTACTACGCGTTCCAGAAGCATAGCGATACTACTTAGTAGACTACTACTACACCTTACAGAGGAATAGTGACGGTAGTATGTACTTATCTTCTCGCTGACAAGTGAAGAGCTCAGGGGCGTGTTTAGCATACTTTTTCGACCTCGGTAGTTTAAAATTCTGGGTTTACCCTGATCCTCATTACCCTAATACTTTTATACGTAGAAAGTCGAGAAGCATTAATATGTAAAGACGTGAGAATCGAAACTAATCAATTCTATAAAATGAAAAGTAGAGAAGATCGTGTGCTCGATTACTAATATTGAGAATTTTGCAAAAAGTGCAACTGATCAGGGATGCAACTGTTTGCTAAGAGAATCGTAAGTATCACAAATAACGAGTATATGGATCCATTTAAAACCAAGGTGCATTTGCATATTGCACATGCATCATTACATTTGGAGATAGCATTCTGTAAAGCATCCGACTTCTTCTTTTCCAACTAGAAACGAGCAAGAAGCATGAGCCCTGCCAGTTGCGCGGGTCTGCACACAGATATCCAAAGTATGGACCATTAATCTTAGCGCACCCTATATACAGTGAGTAAAAAAAGTATTGGCACACTTTTTAAAATCGCATAACTTTTTTAGAATTGGTCCAAACGACATGAGTTTTTTTTAGAAGGTAGAAGGATTACTTTGCTAAGTGATGTGTTTCGTAGTTTTGAAAAAAATGCAATTTGTCGGAATAGCAAAAAACATAGAAAGGGCAGTTTTTCAACTTTTTTTTCTGAGCCTGTAATGAAAATTCAAAAAACCCGTTTGTAAATTTAAGTAAGCTGTATACATGCTGGAAATTTCATCAAAATCAGTTAACGGTGCTCTGAGTTACAAACGTTTAAAGATCGCAGAATAAGGTCGAAAATCGCGAAATTCCCGAAATCAAGCGATTTTCGACCTTATTCTGCGATCTTAAAACGTTTGTAACTCAGAGCACCGTTAACCGATTTTGATGAAATTTTCAGCACGTATACAGCTTACTTAAATTTACAAACGGGTTTTTTGAATTTTCATTACAGGCTCAGAAAAAAAAGTTGAAAAAACTGCCCTTTCTATGTTTTTTGCTATTCCGACAAATTGCATTTTTTTTCAAAACTACGAAACACGTCACTTAGCAAAGTAATCCTTCTACCTTCTAAAAGAAACTCATGTCGTTTGGACCATTTCTAAAAATGTTATGCGATTTTAAAAAGTGTGCCAATACTTTTTTTACTCACTGTATATACACCAGAGCGCGTATCCAGTAAACGCGTGGCCCCAGGATCTCCGGTTAATTAGATCAGGGGAATCGGACTATCGCCTTTCTCGCATTCGACCAAGGGCTTCGTGGACATACCGCGAGCTCGCGTCGTTGATGAGCGACTGAACCGAAGACTTTTCGACACCCCTGACTTCTTGACCCCCGCCCTCTCTGGATATAAGATTACATAAACCCCCGAGAAGACTGGAAAGTGTTTCTCGGTTTGATTGGGCGATGGGATGGGCGAAGGAATGGGCGAAGGACGTGAATTTCGCGATTACACTTGTTTTGTTTTTCTTTAAGCCAACAGGGCGGATATCCGGAAGGGTTGGGAGCTTGAATTTGTTCTCCGCGAAAAGGGTGCGTGGGGAGGATTGAGGTATAAAGATTCTGGGGGATGTTTTAGGGTGCTTCTTCCTTGGGGAGCTTGGGATATGTTTCACTTTAGTCACTCTTTGCTTAGGTTACTCGTTATTTAGACTAGCTTGTGTTAGACGCCAGTACCATAGATCGATAAATAGTAGCTACACGTAGGAAATTCGCTGTGGTATGAGCTTGACGGTTTGACCATAGATCTTGTACATACAATGTATTTTTAGAAAGCTTGGCGCTACTTTTGCTCCTTCCGTAACCAACAAGCTTCAGAGCTTCTGATAAAGAGAAGATCGTTGGAATCGGTAGCTAAGCGATCGCAATTCTGTAGACACTAAGCGGGAAAAAGGTTATTCAACTTTTTGATAGAATAATGACACACGTTTTCTAAAAAAAATTAGCCCCCCAACTAACACTCGAAATGGTACATTTTAACATTTTCATATTGCTTGCCACTTGCCATTGATAACGCCACAACTCCAAAAATTTAAATTTTACAGGAAAAGCAGTTTGAAATTTGCAGTTGACTAATAGTTGGACACTAATCATGTAATTTGGTTAATTTATTATTTGATGCTACTATCAATGCCAAACAACGATGTGAAACGCAAAACTGGGATAATTACACAGTCTCGCGAGTTCGGAAAAAATTTCATTGCAAGGCCGCTGAAGCTGCATACGAGCGTCAGAAACGAATCGTTGGCGAAAGCAACGCCTGCCCTTTAATTGGACCCACGAAAAGATCAGTGGCAGCGCCAGAGGTGTCCGACGCGAAGTGGGAAGAAGGGCGCACGGTTGTATTTCTTTTTCTCTTTTTCGCCTTTAATTAGTGCCCATCCTCGTGAAACTTTCACGCGAATCGAAAGAAGACATCTCGAGGGTCATCTCGCGAGATGCATGCCGGCCGCGACCATGACCCTTATCGCGCTGGCCTCCGAATTAACTAAACAGAAAATCCAGGTCGTTTAGACGGGTTCCCTAATATTCCACGTGCCTCCGCGTCCAACCGCTATCCACCAGCCAATCTCTAATCACTGTCCTCCATTTTACACGTTATACCCCGCTTTCCAATCCACGCTGCTGAATTAATACTGAATCACTCGCCCCGCGACACGTATGAATTATTTAAACGCTTTATACGTTTCGTAATCCCTCTACGCGGTATTCCACTGTTATTCGAGGACCATAATCTTTCATTGATCACTTGGCGGTCAGTATCGATGCTCATTGGCATAAGTGCGCGTGTCTTGTGTTGCTTTAGTTTCTTAATTTAAAATTTTCAAGTTCTCAAATTTTCAAATTTTCAAATTTTCTAATTTCCAAATTCTCAAATATTAAAAATTTCCAAATTCTCAAATTTTCAAATTTTTAAATATTCAAATTTTCAAATTCTCAAATTCTCAAATTCTCAAATTTTTAAATTTTCAAATTTTCAAATATTAAAATTTTCAAATATTCAAATTCTCATTTTTTTAAATTTTCAAATTTTTAATTTGTCAAATTCTCAAATTTTCAAATTCTCAAATTTTCAAATTTTCAAACATTAAAATTTTCAAATTTTCGAATTTTCGAATTTTCAAATTTTCAAATTTTCAAATTTTCAAATTTTTAAATTTTCGAATGTTCAAATTGTCAAATTGTCAAATTTTTAAATCTTAAAATTTTCAAGTCTTGTAATTTTCAAATTTTCAAATTTTCAAATTTTCAAATTTTCAAATTTTCAAATTTTCAAATTTTCAAATTTTCAAATTTTCAAATTTTCAAAATTTCAAATTTTCAAATTTTCAAATTTTCAAAATTTCAAATTTTCAAATTTTCAAATTTTCAAATTTTCAAATTTTCAAATTTTTAAATTTTTAAATTTTCAATTTTTTAAATTTCAAATTTTCATACTTTCAAGTTTCCTCATTTTCAGCCGATTTCCACGTAATTTTCTACTGATTCTGAATTAAGAAACGACTTCTGTACTGTGCTAGGAATAGAGGATAGTTGTACAGTCTGGAATTCCTAAAAAAATTGGGAAGCCACAAAAATTATTACTTTTTTATGCGACTTTAATTTAGTGGTATTCTGTGAAATTTGGATTTTCCTTGGTTTCGATTTTCCGCTTCTTTTTAGCAACAGAACCGATGTTTCGCGGCACACGATTGGCAAACGTCGGGATAAAGGGAAATCTGTTTCAAAAAAAAAAAAAGGAGAGAAGTGGAATTCGCGGAGATTGAAGGCCGAGGGTGATAAAAAATTCACCAGCTGACCACCAAAGGGGACCGCTATTCAGAGCTCTAAGGTTGCAGCCGTGTCGAGAAGGCGAAAACGGTCTTTCAACGAAACTAGAGTAGCGCATCCGTGTCAAGGTCATTCCGCGATAGAGATTCCGACCTGCTGGTGGATTCTAAGTTCGCAATCGATATCGAAACACAAGGCGCGCCGTCGATATCCGTCCGGCCAGGTGGCAGCTTCTTCAATGAACGTTTAGCCTCGTTAACCGCGCGACACAATTCCAAACAGGGACATTAAACATTCCCATTTACAAAAAGAAAGGACACTGAAAGCTCGATAAAACGAAACATTTCTCGTGGTTTAGATACCTCCAACCGCGATGAAAAGTCGGCGGATTCCCTAAAATAACATTCCTAAATTATTCAAATGAGAGACATAGAATTGTAACGCTCTCCTCCATCTAATTAATACTTTTACATTTAGACTATTTTTCCTAAAACACAGCCCATTGGCTAGATATTCCAAGTTTATAAAATTTATGAAGGCAAACCATCCCCTCTATAAAACAAAGACTTTTCAATTTCCATGGGAGCTTCCCCCACCCCCTTTTAAATAACAATAAGCACAAATAAAAATATACGCATCTCTGAAATTTTCTTTTAAAGGGAAATAGACCGACGTGGAACATTAGTGCGATGTTCTTCTTGAGGAATTCAGTGGTTCAGCGATTAAGTGGAATGGGGCAGTAATGGTCAGACAGTAGAATAGAGATTGTATAGCGTGGAAGTGGGTTTTAAAATCGGTGGCTTCTGGCTCCACGGGCTACGATACAAATTACAATGTCGCGGGCGATCTGGTTCGCGCGGAAATAAATCTTCGAAGGATGACGCGGGCGATTTTGGTAGCTCGCCAATTTCGAAGCGGGTAGGCGCCGTCTCCGAAAAACGACACGCTACGCCGGGCTTCTCATTGTTTCGACGAAACGAAGCTCGGTTTTCAGCTCGCCCGAGCGTGAACAGACCGATCGCCACTGTTTATAGGGACGTCGTGTGTTGGAAACAGAGCCATCGAAAGAATATTGACGTTTCACGTCGAAAAACTGTGTTAACTCGTACCCTCGAGAAGCCGTTTTAATTGTAGCCAGATGTTTAATGAGATGAGAAGAATAGAAAATAGGGATATAGTTTCTATTATTATAGTAGAAGAATATGTAATTGGAATGTTGTTTTAGGGACTCTTGACCTCATTGCTCACAAATAGTGAAGTGATATAACAAAGTAATGCAAACGTAAGTCCTTACTTTAGATATAATTCAACCACAATCGAGTCTACACATTCCACCACCCCAAAAGAACCCCATGTAATCCCCTCCCCGCTTTTAAAACTTGCAATCCTCCAAAAAACCTAAAGCAAAGCAGATTTTCAAACTTTCAAAATAGAAATAAAATATAGAACTTCTAATTCTAATCTATCATTATTACTAATATTATTACTAATATTATGCTCTTAACTTTAAGCTACTTAAATTAATAAATAATCATCAACAATAAATATATATAAATATAAATTTTTACAATTGAGATAAAATCGAATCGTTTAAAACCAAAAGAATTAACAAAATACATCATCTTATAAATTCTTAGCCCTCTAAGAGATTCATATCAACCCTTTTCAAATCATCCCTCATAATTATATATTTTCAAAATAAAACTTTTATACGAAAATTTAAAAAGAATATTTAAAAAAATACATAGAAGCAAAGAAACAAATATAACTTAAATAATTTATTATAATATTTAAATAAAATACTCAACCTAAAAACACCCCAAATAAATGCATCTTTAAAATTAAAATTTTATCAACATCTGTGAACATCCCAGATCTAACCCAGATCTCCAAGTCTACACATTCACCCCTCCCCCTAAAGAACCCCATCCAATCCCCTCCCCGCCTCCAAAAATGGCAATCCCCCAAAAATCCTCGAGCAAAACCAATGAAACTCAACGACACCGGCATAGCGCCAAAGAATACAATCCCTAATTACCATCGACCAATTAACCAAAAAGCTCGAGAAGGGAAGTTAAGAAAGCCAACGAAGCCAAGGGGGGGCCGCCGGCCGCGGCAACGAAACCGGAATTGCACGATGTTGATAAACTTGCGGTGTTTCAGTGGGGTACGACCTGGGCGGCGTGTCGACGTGCAGCAAGAGGGACCCGGAGCACGGGAAGAGGCCGACGGGGGGCAAGGAGCCCCACTGCCTCTACCCGGGTGACCTCTACCCGTTCACGAGGAAGCCGCTGTTCGTGGTGGTGGACTCGGACAACAGCTTCGTGTTCCAGCAGATACCGCGCTACTTCGGCCAGCCGTTGATGGTGCTGATGTCGCCGCAGGACACGCCGCCGTCCCTGCGCGACGTCAGACACGGCGGCAGCCTGTTCACCCTGTTCCTCCACGCCCCCCTCGCCGCGTTCTGCCTTATATGCAACATCGGGAGCCTGGCCGTGCACCACTGGGAGCGGTGCCAGCGTTACATCGAGCGGTTCCTCATCGAGGCCTGTCAGCTCGTCATGCACTCCAGATGCGGTAAGGATTCGGGAGCCCTCAGTTTCCTTGCTATTCTTTTCCGTTCCTTTCTTTCTCTTTCTTTTTCTTTGTTCTTTTGTTGTTGTTGGACATCCCCGTAGCTGCGATCTGGGGGGGGGGGGGAGACTCTGTGCTTTCTAATTCGATCAACGCGGGACGCAGGATAGGGGGATAGATCTGTGTCGGTGAAACTTTCTTGGCTCCGACGGCCGCGAAATCAGGGGCTGGCCTCGGCTTTAATCTGGGTCCTGTTTTTCGAACCCAAGAGGGTATTGATTCTGGCGAAATGTCGGGTGACTCGGAGGATGCTGATACCGTGACGCAGCGGGATGATGGATCTTTGGTTTTGGCGGCGGTAGCGTTCGGGGGTTTCTTGGCTTCGATTATCGGGGTTGGGGGTGAGTTTTTTTAGTGGTCTTTGGGTGTTAAATGTAATGGGAGGGTTTTAATTGAGGGGCTACGGTACCTGGTCACCCGACAGCCAAAGTGTATTTGTACGTGACAGTGGGACGCTTCGCAAACGGGAGATTGAACTTCCCTCGGTCGGATTATGGCTTCCGTAGACATTAGATACGTTCCCTTTCAAACGTGGAAAAAAGAGATAAAGATCAATTGAATTACGTAGATTGACCTGATACGATTAAAGTCTTTGACTACATAGTATTACCACGTTTCCTCGTTTAACGATTCTACTCCTTTCCTGCCCTCGGCGTGGGAACACGCCGAGGCACCAGAGCAACCGTGTAGATTTCATTCGGGTCTTCCTTGTGTGACGGCTAAAAGAAACTTAATTTTTCGGGAATTACAAAAAGAAACAAGTATCATTTTGCACATTTGTAACTTTATTCTATCACGTTTTAAGATTGTAAAAAAAATTGTAAGGAGAAGTATCCATTTGTAGCGGAATAGAAGCAGCGTGATTGACCAAAAACTATAAGCCCCCATCCACTTCAAATATATTAAGCATACTCAGTAGATGTTACTTCACCGTACGAACTAGAATTTTGAAAATATTTGCAAAATGGAATTCCTATGGTCAACGAAACCATAACTTTTTGGCTGAAATTGATAAGAAAAATTTAAAACGTTCCCATTTCTTTGTTTCTCAATATTTTTTCATTATGCTGGTTCAGACGATAACCACATGTCTACAGATTACCAATTTTTTCGAATTTTGTATTTGAGATAACTAGAATTGCTAATATCAGGTCCGGCATCCAGAAGGATATTGTTCTCTTCACGATGCTCCTATTCCTCTATAAATGGATACTTTCCCCTACAATTTTTTTTATATTCCCAAAAGGTGATAGAAAAAGGCAACAAACATTTCATTTTTTTCTTCCCCAAAAATTAAGTTCTTTTCAACCGTCACACTAGGAAGACCCCTAATAACTTCCATCCACGGAAGCAAAACAGTCTTACCCACACAAAACATTGCCACATCCACTCTATAACAAATACGTTGCAACAATTTCTCCCATGATACTCAAAAACCGAAGCCTAGGATCTAATTAATAATTAGATTTAATTAATAATTAGATCCTAAATCAGATCTCACGATTGCCTCCCTTCCACAGAAACATTTCCTTCCGCCATCCCCCTCCTCCCCTTCCCCACAGAAATGTATAATCGTCTGTGTCTACTGGCCGATCCTCGACCCCGGAAGGGTGACCGAAAAGATCGGTCCTCGGCGACGAATGGGGATCCCGCGATTGCGTTGCAACGATAAACAGAGCTGGCCTAGATCCAGCCCCGTGTTTATCGCTGAACCGGCAATCTCCGCCTCTCCTAGACGCGTGATCCAGAGTGTCTAGAGCCACAAAGGGCCTTCCCGCTATTGTTCCGCTCCCTCCCGCGACAGCGATATGTCGCGCGAGTTTTCAACGCTACCGAGTGGCTTGCTTTTGTCAGAGGGACCGATAGGCGTGGTAAGCCAAGCGGCGTAAGGTAACGGCTGGCCCCTCTCCCGCGACACGCTTAATTCGCCCCGTCGCGACAGGAAGTTTCACCGAATCGATATATCGAGGGTGGGGAGGGCGGGGTGGGAGGGAGGGGGTGCGACACGATAATACGGCTGGAAAGTTTGAACAACAGGTCTGAGTGTAGACAACAACAACAGCAGCAACAGTAATATGCAAATTTGTCTGCCATGCGTCTGGATTCGGTACGGCGCCCCCGCGCGACGGCAACCGTAGACGTCAGTCCCGAGAATTTCGTCAGCCCTCGGCCTTGCCTTCCTTCCGTTCCGTAAGTTTCGTGCCCGCCAGGGGACTCGCGCCCTTCCAACCGCGTATCTGGAACAAGGGTTATCAACGCTCGCGTAATCTCACGGAGAAGTTTCTTAACCCCCCTTGCGCCGGTGCATCGGGGCCGAGTCGACGGCACGTTTCACCCTCTGCGTTTAAGGGTGCGAGGGTAAATTCGACGCGGTAGATGGAAATTTAGGAATTTCCGCGGGGATGGATAAACCTTGTTTTTTGGGGAATTGCTGGTACGGCGACGTTAACCCTTCGCGGTCACACGGGGTGCATCGCGCGTCAAGTTTTAGAATTTAAATGTCCCGCCTTTAGGACTTCCGAAGGGTATTTATCGCGAAGAAAAACAATCGCTCTTTTTTAATTAGAAATTTCAGCTCAATTTCAAAATTTACATTTCTAGAGAAATACTATTAGAGCAGTACGAATGTACAATTATCACTTGAAAGTTAAAAGATTTAAAAATACGAACATAGTAACTCAAAAATGACGTTGGGGGCGTAGTGAACCCCATGTGACCAATTTGTGATTATAGGTGTGACCGCGGAGGGCCAAGCGTCTTTTGTTTGTGCGTACTTCGAAACGAAGTAATTTGTCGAGCTTTCTGTAAAGTAAACGGGGGGCTTGTTAACCATACAATTAGTGACACAAACGAAATAGCGTAGCTTGAAATAATTAAGGGGATCTATAAATCGCCATACCGCCCAAGTAACCGTGCCCCCTACGGCGAAGCCACCCCCTCTCAAGCAGAGCCGACCGTTCTCGAACTGACGTCCTCGGTTCCGCTCGACCTGGGCCCGCCAGACTGCAAATTGCTCGAACTTGTCAAAATTGCTCAAACTGAAAACCAGAAAGTAAGAACAAAAAAAAAAACAAATACGAAAAGCGAATATCTACCAATAGTATCGAGACCATAATGACAAAAAAAAACGAGAGAGAAAAAAAAAAGAAAAGAAAAGAACGATAAAAAGCGGCGAAAAAGAGGCAACAATAAAAATGCAAATGAGAATCAAAGAGACACCTCGACTGACGAGCGTTTTACGGTCCGCGCAGAGACCAGCGTGTTGCAATTCTTCGGCGACGATTTCCTACGACTGTTGCTGGTGCGCTACGTGTTCTGCGACGTGGTGTTGAATCTGCACCGGTCGTTCAGGGGTCGACAGCAGAGGCCCCGTTGCCATCCACCGCTGCCGGACGTCCTCGAGCATCCCAGCCTCCACAACCTGGTCCTCGACCTGGCCGCCTGCCTCGACTGTCGCGACCACTTCCCGGACAGCAACGAGCTCGCCTGACCCAGGCACCTTCCCTGCCCGGGGTCCGTCGAGTCGGCGTCCCTGCTGCCGCCGTACGCCCACGACTACGACGATTACGATTACTGTAACTACAATTGCAACAATAAAATCGTTACGCTGAGACCTCACTAAGACCGCGTCCTCGGTGAGAAAGGAAAGGGATGTGGACAGAAGGTAAACGGGAGCGTGTATCGCGGGGCGCGGCGCTGTGATCGTCGTCGCCTTCGATCACGAGGATCATCTCGCCATTTGTTTTTCTTATATATATATATGTTATATATATATTCTTTTTTTATTCATCGTTTTCCTTCTCTTCTTTTTGTTTCGAGTGGTGAGCGAACCGACGACGATGCACGGAGAAGGCCCGCCGCGATACGAATAATCGACGCCGTCTCAGGGTAATTAACGCCCCTAGCGTTCAGGGGCGCCCGCGGCCGTCCCCTCCGCGACGCTGGGGGAAGCGCGTCGATACCGCGGGCAGAAAGGAGAACGGACGAGGTGAACGCGGGCAGAGTTCTCTAAAGAAATGAAAACGCAAAAAAAAAATAAATAATAAAACAGTTCTATGTAACCGCGACAGACACACAGACACACATACACACCGCTGCCAGTTTTTTGCTACGGACTAGTAACGAGACACAAAAATAAAAGAAAAGAAATCTATATATATATATATATATATATATATATACATAAAAAATATATATAATATATTCTGTCACCGCGTCGATGGTAATATTATTAACGTATGAAAGAGAGGAGACTATTGTGATGCTGCATGTGGACGATGAGTGATTTGTACGCACTGGTGCTTTGTACGACATTAAGCTTTAGCGTGTCGGTTCGGTTCGGATAACAGGCTAAGTGCACGCTCTCGATCGCTCTCGATCGCCCTCACCCGCACCGCCTTCGAGTTCCGTTTAGGATTACCGCGCGGGGTGCGACGGTTATTTAGATCAGAGCGTTAGAGATTAGAATTAGTCCTCGATTCGGGCATTCTGGGTGTACCGAGCAGTAGGGACATCACCTACGCGCATGCGCGACCGAAGGATGGAAAAGAGAGTGGGTTTATGAGGAATTCTATGAGGATTGCAATCGTTAAGGGGACCCTCTGGTCGAAACTCTCGAGGAATAAGTGATTTTTATCAATTTTTTACAAGAAGAGGTTTTAATATCCTAAAAAATGTTTTTGACTTTTATTAATACACTTGTTAGGGTACAAAGAACAAATTTGGTTTAATTTTTTTGGTCTAGATACATTTTTTAGGTGGCGCTTACAATTAGTGCAGCGATGCCAAAAAGGGGTGGCTAAATGTTAACCGTGAAATTTACTCACAGGACCGTCTGAATTTAAAAATCGGAGAAATTTCTTAAAATTTATATCAATGGCTATAGCATTATCCTCTATCGCCACTGGAAACACGAAAGCTACCATGATTGGTGCACATTTGAGCGAAATAATGCAAACAAGGGGTAGTTTTACGTATAAATTGCAGATTAACAAAGAACTGAATTCCAAAAAATTATGTAAGAGGATAGAGGATAAAGGCGAGTCCAATTGCAAATCAAATATCTCAACTTTTTTTTCAATCGGTTCATTAGATCTTTTGAAATCATAGTTACCGTTGAGGCATCTCCTAATAGCGCCACCTCTAAACTGCATCAACACTGAAACCCTGAATCCAATTTTGTTGTACCCTAAATAAAAGCCAAAAACATATTTCAGGGTACAGTATAACCTCTTCTACTTAAAAAATTCATAAAAATCACTTATTTTTCAATACATTTTGACCGAAGGCTCCCCTTAAATTCCAAATAAATATATTAGGTAACTTTCTCACGTTTCCATCTCCCCTCCGCGCACGCGCACCGAGGGACCTCGCGGCTGCTCGGTGCACCCACACCCCCACTAGCGCCCCCTCGATGCTCAGACAAATACACAAGTATTCGACAGCTCTCGAGACCAAAATTTCCTAAAAAAAAAAAAAGAAAAAAACAAACAATCACTCCATAGCTTCGAAGTACTCTAGCACAATCCCTCGTTCGATTTGAAATTCCCCCGCCGTTACCATCGCACCCTGCGCTTAATCGACCGTCGTAACGAGCATGGAACGCGTCGGGCACAAACGCCCCTCCCCCCGATGACGATGATCCTCCCTTCGCTGCACTTCGTTGTAACGCGTCAGACACGCGTTCGATTCTATTTTCGTTGACGTCGCGAGATTCTCCCGCTCCCTCGCTCCCTTGCTCGTTCCCGCTCGTGACCGGCCAAACGTCACCCACCCACGCGACACCCCACCCCATCGCTCTATTTCCTTCGTGCTCGCCAATTCTCTCTTCGCCCAACGATCACCCGAAACGCACCTGCCCCCCCCTCTCCCGTCGTTTTCTTCGCCCGCGTCTTCTTCCGCCCCTCCCCCCCACCGACTCGCTCTTTCCAACTTCCCCTCGCGCCACCCCCTCCCCCGTTTTTCAGTTAGGTGCTCTCCGAACGGTCAGAGTGGCGGAACCCGAGGCTCGTTTATTTATAAGCAAAATGTAGAGCGCTCGGCGAGCGTGCGCCCCCTTCCCCCCTTTCCCATTGAGTCCGACGGACGATACACGGATGACGATTCGCCGAATTGAACGGAGCTGCTCGCCCCCCCCCCCCCCCTCCCTCTCCCACACCCTGCCACCGCGCGCGCGTAGCGATCTAGCGAGGTGAAAGGCGGCGGACGAGGGAAGAACGAAGAGGAGGTAATCAGAGGATAAGGTGGATGGGAAATAAGAGTTCAACTGTGTTCGTGTGTATATACAATACTTATGTAAAACCTAGCCTTTGTAAGAAAAAAAAAAAGAAGATAAGGACGATGGAAGGGAAGGAGAAGCAAGCGGAGGGCCATGGGGACACAGAGTCGATATAGCGTTATTCTCTCGAGTACTACGAACGTTCCGTCGACGAGCACATTGTCGCGTTTTAAGTAGCGACGATCACTAGCGCGACGGCACAGTGTATTATATGTAACACGCCGGACACCTGTACATTCTCTATGTTTTATAAAAAAAAAAAAGAAAGTCACGACTCCTCGAACGCGATTCAGACGTATGCGTATAATACGCTGTGCGCGATGCTTCAGAGATGATTCTATATTTACTGTTTATAATGTCCAGCGGAATTAAACGAGAAGATACCGATACCGTGTCCTGATATCAGAGCACCCACGCGCGACCGATCGTTTCTCTGTGTGGCTGGTCTCCGAGGTGTACCGGGGTGATCGCGTCGATCGTGTCTTCTACACCGAGTGCGCTCGATTCCTCGGAAGCGGAACGCACTGGTACAGTGCGGCCCGAGATATAGCGAACGCAAGGTCGCAAGAACGCAGCGGGGGGCTCGGGTCCTTGGAAGCAAGAAAGTCATAGGTTTTGTTTAACAATTTTTTTCTTTTAAGTAACAGGCTCGATGGAAAATTTGCTTAATGGCATTTGTTATATATTTGGTATACGTATTATACAGCTTTACGCCGATTGGCGAGTCAATCGTAAAGGACCCACCAGCGCAGCGCCTCCAGCACCAACATTTTCTTGAAAAAAAATGAACCAAAATTGTTTTTTAATCTTCAAGAGAAGTGTAATAAATGCCATTAATCGGATTTTCTATTGAGTTCATTATTTGAAAGAACATAATTGCTAAATAAATTTACTATTTTCATGCGTCCAAGGTGGCACCACTCGGTCGCAAATCGAAGCCCAGGAACGTATTCAAGAAAGCACATTTGCCATTTCAGAGGTGGGAAAAATTTTCATTCAAATAAAAATTTCGGATATCGAATACAAGCTAAAATAAATTAACTTTATTCGACGCATAGCGACTAACTTTTTTAACTTTTATTCGTTATTCGAAATTTTTATTTAAATAAAATTTTTGCCTATCTCTGCCCCAGTGGTATCCATTGCACGCCACTTGAGTGGCTCTCCCCTCAGTCGCTATATCTCAGGGAGGCACTGTACAGTAAAACAACCGTCCCCTCCTAAGCGCCCCCTGTAGAGGGGCCGGCTCTTCCACTGTACGAGCTCGATTGGTCGAGAATCGAAGGCACTCGGTGTACGAGGGGCGATTCCTTGGGAGGTTTGCTAACGTTGTGGCTAGCGGTGCTGGAAGCTTTGAGGATGCACTGTATGCACTTTGTGATACACTGTACCGTAATTGGCTCGCAATACAGTTCTTTCAGAGATTCATTCGTGTGATCATACTGGAGCTGCTACTGTTACTACTGCTACTATAATACTTCGTGATGATTCCAGGGATTACGCCCTTTGTGATACTCCGCCCTCTGATACAGTTCTTTATATGCTGCTGTATCGCATATCACATTGTTATCGTTTCACGATGTTCGGTAGTTGTTCAGTACAGTACTGTACTACTTTGCTAGTGTTGTGCTACAGTTGTTCGCAGCTCTGTTGATTATAGATGCGATCTGCTCAATGGTCTACTACCTCTATAATTAGCTAGATTACACGCACTTCGTACGTAGCTAGTAGTAATACTCGCGATAACGCGCACAGTAGTACCGCGCTGCGTTTCTCATTTTCCTTGGACCGTAGTACCTGCGGTACCACCAGTAAAGCTACTAAAATTTTTAGAAAGAACTATATACAGAGGGTCCCTCAAATTGTAGGACCCCCTCAGAGATGGATTCAGCATTTGTAGATAACGAGAAAGAGTTCACCTCCTTTACGACCTACAGTAACTTCTGGGAAAAATTAAGCTAAATTTCCACCAAATCCTAATGAAACGTAGAATACCCAAAGCACCAATAACAACCTATCGACGTCACAAGTCGAGTCCCAAGATCTCCATTTAACCACCCACTGCAAAGGTAATCAATCACAATTTTGAAGAACACAAAGCTCGCTCTAACTCATAAACAAGATCAAATATGTGGCATCAGAAATTCCTATAAGAGGGAGCTCGGAATAGAAGACTTCGGAGGGTCGACTTTGGCGACATTGGTAAGGCGGCTGACCAGTAGCGCAGGGGACCCGAAGATCGTGGGTTCGAATCCCGGTCGCCCGAAGTCCTTTTTTTCCGGGGCTAGCGAAGATATAGGAATTACGAAATCTATTCCTACGAATAGGACATAGGTCCTGAACTCTTTCTATCACCTTCAAATGCTGACTCCGTACCTAAAGTAAATCTCACACACTACAAGACACCCACCCACCCCTGCGTGCACAAAAACACTATCCCATGAAACAACTCCGCAGAAATAGATAAATGCTATTCGTCATCGTCGTCACCAGTACCGTCGCTCTATTGTCAGCAAACGTGGCCAGCGTGTTCTGAAACTCTCTGAAACTTTACCAAGCCAGCAACGCAACGCTAGCAAAGCCCCTCGAACTGACGCACCGAATGGGCGCGCCGTCCACCAGGGAGCCTGGACGGAAAGACCCACGACCGTGTGTGGCAAGCCTTGAAACCTCCTGCGATCGTTCCCCGCGACTTCTCATTCCGCCCGTCGACGGGAAGACGCGAATCGCTTGGGGAACGGCGCGTTGTCGCGCCCGGCGGCGCGGCGTGCTCATTGCGTGGTCGAGTGCCAAGACGTGACATAATCGACGAATCTGTCACCGCCGTCAGCTGAATTATACACGGTGTTTCATAATACAGGGAACATCAAGCTTTCGGGTGAATTGAGCACGCGAAGGCGACGAGGGAAGTTCGTAGGAATTTACTACATAGGGTAAATGTAGGGTTCCATAGGAACGCCACCCCTAGTGGACTTTGCTCGTGAGCTACAAGTACCCTTGCGCTTCGTGGACAGAGATACTTTAGGATTAATTTAGACCTTCAATAGGAAATTAGATTGTGATGGGCAATAGGGCGGAGCGATACTATATGGGCGAAAATTTAAATTTGAATTTTCAGTTGGCCTGGGTGCGGGATAATTGTATTTTGATTAACCAAACACAACTGTAGAAAGATGTTGGAAAAATATTCACGTCTGCAGGTTCCTTTTTCTCTTAAAAATGTAAAAATTCACGACGTGAATCTTATTTTTTGTAAAAATTCACAATGTGAATCTTATTTTTTACATTTTTAAGAGAAATAGGAACCTGCGGACATGAATATTTTTCCAAATTTTTTTTACAATTGTGTTTGGTTAATCAAAGAACAACTATCCAGCACCCAGGTCAACTGAAAATTCAAATTTAAACTTTTGCCTATATAGTATCGCTCCGCCCTAATGGGCAATCATAGAAAAGTGGCATTATGTTAACCCTTCCGCTGCAATTATAGTCAAACACCGTTAAATTCCCGTTTGCTTGCGGGTTTCGACTTTATTCCACGCAATTAAAAAATGCGAAGAAGTATTCTCTCGCACTGTGACACTCAGCAATATCCTCCGATATATCTAGTCGACTGTTTATTTCTTAGATTCCACTCTTGAGCCCCTCAGAGACGGTAACCATAGATAGCAAATTAAAAATATTTTTTATTCGTCTGAAATTCACAGTATTCAAGAATCATTGGAAAATTTAAATACGCAGCGAAAGGGTTAAACTTCTCGTGACTTTCAAGTAGCGGGTGGAAGTTTCGTTTTTGGGAAATATCTTGGGTCACTGACGACCCACGTGGAACGAGACGTGGTACCTAATATGAAAACTGTTTCAAGTATGATTTTACTATTCACGAATCATGGTATTCTGTGAACATATTGTGGGATATAAAATATATTTAATATAAACAGGAAAGATATATATACAAGATTGAAAGAAACTAAAACTAATACAAGATAACCGACTACAACACAAAACAACTCGACTCAACACAACACAACACAACTCGACTCAACACAACACAACTCGACTCAACACAACGACTCAGTACATCCACACGCTCCGCCGGTTGTTCCAACTCTGCCCTTGTTCCGGAAAGCCCGCCTTTCCGAAAAGGACGCTACACCCCCACCACACACGCTTTCCTAGTCGCCCTCATGCCCAAATATGTACATCGCTTCGCCGCGCGCTTTCTCACCCCGACAAACCCTTGCGCGCGTCGCTGGGCCCGGTGACGCGTTGGGTTTTCCCCAACGGGCCTGTCTCCTCCGCGGTTCTCAACGTCTCCCTGAACTTATTCCGATACTACATTCGGCCATCCTGATATGACATCTGCCCTCAGATGTCCTTGGTTCCACCCTACACCGATTCACTATCCTCGGACAGATCGTCTTCCTCGTCGGTGACCCACGGCTTCATGTGGTCGGCAGCCGTAGACGTCGTCCGCGGACCCTCGTGTTCTCCAACCTTTTCCACCACGTAACGGTTATTCCTCAATACCCTTTTTACGCAGTAAGGCCCAAAATACTTCGCATGGAATTTCAAGCCTGGACCGGCCTGCGTTCTTTTAATTGCTATCAGCTGTCCCTGCCTGTACTCCGTGGCTTCTTTGCGATTCTTGTCAAACGATTTTCTGTTCTGCGCTTGAACCTCCGCGATTTTCCCCTTCGCTTGTAACCGCATCTCGTCACGCTCTTCTTGAAACATAGCGATCCACTCACCCTCTATCAACTTTCTGATCCCAGGATCCTCACGCATTCTTACATGTGTACCAAACAACAAACGAAAAGGCGTTGTGTTGGTACTCCTACTTGGTGTCGCGTTCAGATATTTCTGAGCTGATTCGAGGTATTTGTACCACTCCTCCGGCTTCGGCGCAGCTAATTTAGTCAGCAATGATATGAGCGTCCTATTGACCCTTTCTATCTGCCCGTTCGCTCGCGGCATCCCCGTTGTTATCAACACGTGACAAATCCCTTCCTCTTTACAATAATCCTTAAAGGCGTCAGACGTAAAACTCGAACCGCGATCGGAAATAATTCGGTTGGGATTACCGAATATTACGGACTGCTTCCTTAAACGGTCAATGACTTCAGCAGAACTCGTTGACTTTGTCGGATACAACCAAACGAACTTCGTGAACGCATCAATAACAGCGAAAATATGTCGATAAGACTTCTTTGTAGACTGCAACGGTCCAAGATGGTCAATGTGGTACGTATCAAACGGTACTTCCCCCTTATCAATACTACACAAAAACCCCTCCTGCTTACCATGTTTCCGCTCGGCTAGAATACAATTTATACAATTTCGCACAACTTTTTCTACTTTCTGACGCATTCCCTTAAACCAATAATCTCTCTTTAATAATGCCTCAGTCTTAATCACCCCAAAGTGACCGCGTTCGTGCACCCGGCGGACTACCTGTACCTGCATTGGTTTAGGTACGACCACCAGCGGAGTGTCACTTACCACTCTGTACAACACGTCACGACTTACAACATAGCCATTCTTTCGGTATTGCTCAATGTTGTCACAAATTTTCCGCAATTCATCGTCTCCTCGTTGAGCTTCACGCAACCTGACAATAATTCCGTCGTCATCTTCCTCTACTAGCATAATCGTAGGCAACGGGTTTCTACTCAGGGCGTCGACATGAACCATACTTCTACCCGGCCTATGCTCAATCGTATACTGGAATTCCTGCAGCAGAAGAACCCATCTAGCTACTCGCACGCACAAATCTTTCTTATTCATTGTCAACGTAAACGCCTGACAATCGGTAACAATTTTAAATGAAATTCCTAACAGGTAAACTCGAAACTTTTTCAAGGATTTAATGATCGCTAAGACTTCAAGTTCATAACTCGGGTATTTCTCCTCGGCAGGCGTAGTTTTCCCACTCGCATAATACACGGGATGGAAGGCACCATCCTCGGTATCGCGCTGCAATAAAATTGCTCCATATCCTAAACCAGACGCATCAGTGTGCAACTCTGTCTCGGCGCCCGAACGATATAATTTTAATACCGGTGCACAACTCAACGTTAACTTCAATTTATTAAACGCTTCTAGTTCCAACGCACCAAACCTAAACTTAACATCCTTTCGCAACAAATCCGACATTGGACGCGCTATAACCGAATAACGATGGATAAATTTTCTAAAATATCCTGTTAGGCCTAAAAAACTCTGAACGTCCTTCACACACTGAGGTTTCGGGAATTTAATTACGGCTCTAGTCTTATGTTCTGACGGCTGAATGCAAGCATTTTCGACAATATGCCCTAAGTATTCTACCCTTGTTTGCAAAAGATTACATTTACTCCAATTCACTACTAATCCGTATTGACTCGCTACGCCCAATACAGTTTCAAGGTTTGCAATTGCACTTACAACATCATTAGCTAGAACTATTATATCATCCATGTAGACGCGAACCATACCCGCCGCTATTAATTTTCTAAACACGGCATGTATGAACCTTTGGAAAACGGCTGGCGAATTACAGAGTCCGAAAGGCACTCTCAAAAACTCGTAATGACCGTTGGGTACAACAAAAGCGGTATACTTTTGACTACCTTCTTCAATGGGCACATGAAAAAACCCATTCTTTAAATCAAGTGTGCTAAACACTTTCGCGCCCTGTAGTGAATCTAACTCGTCCTCTATTAACGGCAAAGGGTACCTGTCCTTCACTATTTTCTTATTCAGGTATCTAAAATCAATGCAAATTCTAATTGTACCATCTTTTTTCACGACCAACACTATCGGACTCCCATAATCCGAGTGAGACGGTCGTATAATCCCATTCTCTAACCACGCCTTTATTTGTTCATCGACTATTGCTTTTTCCTTAGGAGACAATCTTCGCGGTCTTTGGTAAACAGGCACATCATCAATAAGAATAATGTTCATCGTAACCCCTACTTCGCATGTTTTAATAGGCTTATAATTTTCGACTAAAACTTCTATTGCCTCTCTATGCTCAGGAACTGTAATATGCGACAGATCTACTCTATTCACTGCAGGTTCAACACTAATGCTATACACTTCTGGCACGTCTAGCTTCCTAATAGAAATTTCTCCCCCTTTCATAACTAGCTCTACTGAGTCTAGAAAGTCTGTACCAATTATTAAACCGTGTGACATCAACACCTCAGGTACAACATGTATGTCTATTGGATACACTACATGATCTATCGTTATGTGTGTTGAAAATACTCCTAACGTATGATGGCTTTCCACCGCAACGCCGCGAAATTGCAAAATCGTATTACTTAGTCTAGGCGCGCCAATTTTTACATAATGATCTGCTCGTATTAAATTCAAATCGCTGCCCGAATCTATTAACGCTACCAACTCACAATTTTCAATCTGTACCTCTTTAAGGCGTTTTTTCCTCGACGCTTCCGATGTACTACTCACATCCTTTACAGGTTTACTCTCACCTTTACATTGAAGCGCAACATGCCCATACCCCTGACATTTGAAACACTTCACGCCTTTACTTTTCGTCGGACAAGTCGCAATTAAATGGTTCTGGTCCCCACATAAGAAACATTTTCGTACACCTCCTTGCATCACAGCTCCAACACCTCCTCGCATCACAGCTCCAACACTTCCTCGGACCGCCTTCTTCGTCTTCTCTTCAGTTCGCCCGCTTTTCACTCTTGCATTCTCCTTCATGACTTCGTAGGACTCGAACTTCTCCTTCAGCTCTCGTACACTTTTGGCTCCATACAATATCATTTTATTGCACTCATCGTCTTGAATCCCTTCAATAATATATTTAATGGTCGCGGTGACTTCCATGTCTGCTTGTTTGGCTATCTCCAGCATCTGGTAGATGTACTCCTGATATGACTCATTTGGTTTCTTGGTTCTACGCGACAATTCTTTATGTATCTTATGCGCGTCTACCACTTGTGCGAACTCGGATCTCAACGCTTGCTTCATCTCAGACCACTTACGACAACATTTCTCATAGTTGACGTACAACTTAGCCGATCCGCGCAACAATCGCTTGGCATATACGACTTTCTGAACATCACTCCATTTGCACAACTTCGCCATATCTTCAAATTCTTCGAGCCAGCAACGGACGGTTACCTTATCATCACCGCTAAACGTACCCATAGACTCCTCAACGTCCTTAAATGTCAGCATTTGCGTTTGCCTTGTGCATTTTTTAACATCAGCTTCGTCTTCGCTTTCGTCAGAATCAACTTCATCTTCATCTTCATCTTCGCCATGCTCGGCTTCCAATGTAAGAGCAGCCCTCAGCCGATCCTGCAGCTCCTTCTTCTTTCCGGATATCTTCAGCTTACGGCTCTGCAACTCCTGTTTCAACTCGGGCAGCTTCATTGCGTCGACTCGTGCCAGCTCAGCATTGCCGCCATCTTTTTCACCAAGATCGACAATAGTGTTATCAGCACTTCCCTCGTCACTCATTGTGAATATCGGTTTATTTCAACTCTTTAGTAACAGTACTTCACCGTCACAGCACAACAACCGTTTCACAGGATACAACTTCACGATTACCGTGTAAATAGCTTTGACAGACAATCCTGTTTTCCTGTGTTTTTTATCCCGGACGAGCCCCCAAAATTGTGGGATATAAAATATATTTAATATAAACAGGAAAGATATATATACAAGATTGAAAGAAACTAAAACTAATACAAGATAACCGACTACAACACAAAACAACTCGACTCAACACAACACAACACAACTCGACTCAACACAACACAACTCGACTCAACACAACGACTCAGTACATCCACACGCTCCGCCGGTTGTTCCAACTCTGCCCTTGTTCCGGAAAGCCCGCCTTTCCGAAAAGGACGCTACACCCCCACCACACACGCTTTCCTAGTCGCCCTCATGCCCAAATATGTACATCGCTTCGCCGCGCGCTTTCTCACCCCGACAAACCCTTGCGCGCGTCGCTGGGCCCGGTGACGCGTTGGGTTTTCCCCAACGGGCCTGTCTCCTCCGCGGTTCTCAACGTCTCCCTGAACTTATTCCGATACTACAATATTCATTTACATTTCCTGATGAGTACAGTGTCAAAAATTTCCTATGACTTTTTAGAAAGATACCTGCGTTCAGAATATGTTCCATCGCCAGGTAATCAAGGATAACTTCCTTCGTCGCTTTTTCTCGCGCGCTGAATTCACCCCCAAAGCTACGTCCGTATGTTATGAAAGATCCTGTATTTTATTCGCCCTACTTGATCCGTCGTGCGACGATAACCGTTTCTTTCCACGGGCGAACGAGACCGTCGACGTCAACCTTGTGCTCCCATCAAGCCATCTTCTTTCAGCTGCACCGGCCGCACCGTCGAGCTCCACGGACCTCTCCACGCCGACACACGACGCTTCGCTTGTACCGTTGCTTTCCCTAGAATAATTTCTAATAATTAACCAGCCGTCGATCAACAATCCCACGGAACCACGACGAGTCTGTACCACCACGAAATGTTAATTTGAATCTCCAATTATATCATTTGATTAACTTATCCCCCGGCATTCTCGGTCTGCAGTTCCACCGACGCAAGCACGAAGACACCTCCAAGGAGACCCTAATGGCGCACACGGGGGTGAAAGCTGGAGGATCTTTCTCGCGCTCCGCTTACTCGTTACGCGCTCACGTTGGCTTACATTGGTTTGTTCCGTTAGGTTCATTGAACGGCACCGTCGAGCTTTCGTGTCCAATACAGTGAGCAAAATATCGTCGGGACACTGTGTCTTCATCGTCGAATCACTAGACGCGATTTGGTAGACTTAGAAATGAGAATCTAGACGTTCGAGTCGTAGCGTAGCGACGTTCGGTATTTTAGTACGGGGAGCTGTTTATCGTGCTGGGATTAAGTGGAAGTTGCGAGGATGGTTAAGAGATCGCGTTTAATCGTTTGGAACGTATCCGCCGTCTTGGATCCGTTGTAGAGTGTACCGGTTGAGTTCTGTGTAAACTGAGCGAGAGGAATTTGATTGGAACAAACCAACAGAATTGAAGACTGAAGAGGTTTTAGGAGACTGTAAGTGACTGGGAGAACATCGAGTGCACGGTTCAAATATAGTAAGAGAAAAGGGTAGAAGACAATTTTAAGTTTTCCTCGAATGGTGAGAATTTTGTACGATCAAGATGCTGTGTTTAGGTATCGACCAATTCGCTGTTAAAACACGGAAAACACGGCTGCGGGCATCAAGTTCAAAGTTACTTCTCAGGAAGGTAGGGAGAAAGTATTAATATTCCATTGCTGATATGTCGAAGCGCTCCATGATGAAGAAATTCGAAGACTCATCAAGACGAATCTACTCTTAAAACACATACACTGACCTGAAATAATAATAATAATAATAATAGTAATATCGTCTTTATTCCAAATCTTTATAAAAAGTACAAACGTGGATCGTACAAATTAAGGAAGTAAGTCTGAAGAAGGGTACAAGTATCTTTCTCCTAAGTTGATGAAACTCTTCTCCTCGATTCACCCTTAAAACTCAGATCACATTTCAAATACCAAATGCACACACAGTGCCCACAATGTAGAACAGCAGATCTAGAAGCAGAGATTAATATCTCATCCCACAGAACTAAGTCCACTGTCGAAGCAGTCACATTATAATTCCAAATACAAAATCTATTCTAAATTGTTCCAAATTTATACAAAGCATAAAAAAAAATAAAACAGAGTAATTAAGAAACAAGAGCACCTCTCATCTCGATCCCCAAGAAATCAAATTCTTCCATCATCAATCATTTCATCCCCCACCACCAAGTCCACTGTTGAAACTCCAGCATTACAATTCCAAATTCGAAATCTATTCTAAATTGTTCCAAATTTATACAAACCATAAAAAAAAATAAAACAGAGTAATTAAGAAACAACAGCACCTCTCATCTCGATCCCCAAGAAATCAAATTCTTCCATCATCAAGCATTTCATCCCCCACCACCAAGTCCACTATTGAAACTCCAGCATTACAATTCCAAATACAAAATCTAGGTATTCCAAACTTTACAAAATTTATACATAGCATAATAAAGAAAAGACTAAGTAACTGATATACAACAGCATCTCTCACCTCGATTCCCAAGAAATTAATTTCGCCCAGCATCAAGCATTTCGTCCCACACCATCAAGTCCACTGTTGAAACTCCAGCATTACAATTCCAAATACAAAATCTAGGTATTCCAAAATTTCCAAAATTTATAAAAAGCATAATAAAGAGAAAGCAGAGTAACTAATATACTGGAGAAATTAAATTCCTCCATTCATCAAGCCATTCACCCCCCCCCCCCCCCCACCCGTTTCACTCCCACATCACAATTCCACCTACGAAATTCATTCTACCAAATCTGTACAACCCATAAAGAGCAAAAATCGGAGTAACTACTGAACAACAGCACCTTTCGCCCCAATCCCCGCGCTTGTACGTCGAAGTAAATCGAATTGCCGCGCCCGCGAGCCGCGTCCCTGCCCAGGTTCGCGGCGCGTCTCGCCAGGTGGTAGGCGAGGTGATTAATCCGCGCGAGGTCGGCCGGCGCTCAGGTGAGACGGGCTTCTGTCCGGCGCGGTCCCGATACTGGCGGGCACGTTAACATTCTATAAATAATCGCATGTGTCCGGTCTGGCTCGGTGTGGTGGACAGGCCAGAGGGTACAGAGTCGCCTAGAAGCCGCTGCAGCGGTCTCCTCTGCCAACCCAACTCTCCTCTCCCTTTCTCTCTCGTTCCCGGAGGTCGCCCCGACCTCACTGCCGCGGCAACAAACAACAACAGAGAACAACAGCAACGCGAGCCATCCGCGAGGGGCAGGCCATCCACCGGCGTTTGCGGGGAGGAAAGGGGCGCGGGACTGGAGGAGGAAAAGGGGCGAGAATCGTGAATAGCCACCGGGTGATCGGCCAGCGTCGCCGTGTCAGGTAGGCAGAGGAAGAGAGTGTAGGCTGGAGGTGGACAAGTGGAATCTAGGGGGGTGGGGATGGAGTCGGAGCAACGAGGACGCGCCTCGCGAGCGTCGTCGACGTCGAGCCTCGGCCGCGAGGTCCGTTGCGGCTGTCAGTACTACCAGAGCGACTCGCTTCTGCCGGAACGACGTGCCCTCCTCGGTAGACCGCCCTCCAGGACGATGCAGCAGCCACCTGCGGTCCGCTGCAGGTCAGTAACAACCACCAAACACCGCCAGCTAACCCCGTCCACCACCCCTCCTCCGGGCTGGTCTCCGGCACCGCCAGCCTCCGACCCATCGACCTACGCCCTTCACCCTAGAACCTACGTGCAGCCTCCCCGCGTCCCGACAATCGACAACGGCATCCGCCCACCCTCGGGGCTCGTATCTAGGCTACTTTCCAGCCGCGCGCCCCCGCCGGCATCCGCGACATCCGCGCCGAGAGCGACGTGTATAGGTTACGCGTCTCGGCTATGCTCGCGAGCGGTCGCAGCTATTTAAGGTTCGCCCGGCTGGCTATAGATAGAAACCTCGGTCAGCTCGCTCGGTTCCGCGTCCAAATCTCCGCGAAACCGTGCCTCTGCTGCGTGTCCACGGTTCTGTGCACGTGTGCGTACGTGTGTCCCTTCGGCGGAGGGAGGGACGAGGCCGAGGTGTGGGTGGGGGTTGGGGGGTTGACGAGCGCGGCGGTCGTTCGCGCCCTGACCCCAAACCTTCCGCCGTGCGACTCGGGGGCGCGAGGGAAGGGGGTGGATAGACGCGACACGATCAAGTGGATATCGGGTTATTGTATCGCGATAATGGGAGCAACGGGTATCGACGATCGAGCCGCGGATGGTCGCGATAACGCTCCGCCAAACCCGGATAACGAAAGGGCGGGGGCTTCGGAGGAGTCTTGAAGAGGGTGGACGCTGATGGGTGTTTCGCTGGCCGGCTGGATGCGCGGGGATTCTCGAGGGGCTCGTTTGACCTGTTAACCGGGGCGAGAGGGACGCGGGGTGGCAACGGAAATGGCGTGGCCCGCGCGCTTTCAAACGCGGGCGTTTGGAAACGGGGGAAACGGGGTTAACTCGGCTTCAGGCGATACTGTTGGTTCTCCTCTTTCTGGGGTGTAGTTATTAAACGTTCGGGGGACGTTCTCTCGTTTTTAGATTCGATGTAGTGGCAGTTGCGAGTGACGGGTCCAATCGTCTTTCGCGGTTGAGGAGTTTACGGTGGAAGAAAGTGTGGATATATTTTAAAGATATACGAAGAGAGATTATAAAATTCGTGGGAATATTTTGGGTTTTCTCGTTTTTGGGATTATCGAATGTTTATGATGTTACACGCGATTCGTTAATTGTTTGCAGTCAGGCCCGGCTCGTGGCTATATGGCAAAATTAGAAACCTGTTTAGAGCGTAAAGTTGACAAGGGACGCGAAATGGTCTTTTCATTGTTGGCATTTTTTAAAATAATGTTTGAAATGTAATACTTCATCGAAAATCGCAAATAAATATAGAGAGGGTGTACCAGTAAATGAACACGTACCAGTGAATGGAATTTTTTTTTATTAAAACGAGTAAAATAAGTTATTAAAATAAGCAAATAATTAATTAGAGACTTCTTGTAATTCCTTGCTTCATATCCAAACAATTTTTGCAGCACGCGGAATCAATCGCGCTGTGAACATAATTTTATAATAGTGTTCATTCCTTACCATTAAGTGTTCATTTATAATAAAGGGCGTAATTTAGCAAGTTCGCCTAGGACGCCAAAAAACTCGAGCCGGGCTTTTCCCCAGTAATTTGAGCACACTGAAGCAAGTGTATCGTAGGAATGGAGGATTGTTTAAAATACGCTAAATAAAATATACCTGTAGATTTTGTGACACCTTCTTAGACCTTCCCCGCAAAGCAACCCTTTCCCGCTGAGTAACAATTCCATCAGATTGCGCTACTAATCAATTTTCACCACTGCGACAGTAACAGCTGCTGGATCGCCGGAAACACGCACCCGAACAATGAAACGGAAGCCAAATAAGCTCGACTCGTGTCGTCCTCAAGCGCCACCCTCCCGTTGAACCTGCGAATTAACCCAAAGCCGCGCAAGACTAACCACAGCCTCTAACCGCCGCAGGAAAGCCGCTGGAATCTCCCGTCCGACCAATGCTCACTTTTTCCACTGAATCGTAGGACTCCAGTGAAACGAGCGGGAACTGACCCGCCTCGTTTCACGGCCGCCAGCGCGGACTACCTCCGAGTATAAGATAAACTTAAACGGCAAGACTGATATCGAAACCAGCAGTATTCTTCTATTGAATCGCTCAAGATTTCTGCGATAAAAGTAGATTTTAACGCGTAAGACGAATGCGGGGATCCTGACTCAAGGGACGCGAGGACGAAACTAAGTAACAAGGTTAATACTGGAAACTAACGGTGCATGAGTGAGTCTCTCGAGATTTTTGCGATAGAAGAGGATTCTAACGCGTAAGATAAAAGCGGAAAATCCTGAAGGGATGAGGAGCTAAGTATAGTAACAAGATTAACACTGAAACTAACAGTATTCAATTGCATCGCTCAAGACTTCTAAGATAGTAGTACATACCTAGATTCTAAAGTATTAAAAAAAATACAGGGAACCCTAATGCAAGGAACACAAGGATAAATCAAAATAACAAGATTAACACTGAAACTAACAGTACTCAATTGAATCGCTCAAGATTTCTAAGATAGAAGTATCTAGATTCTAAAGTATCAAACAAATACAGGGAGCCCAAATGCAAGGAACACAAAGCTAAACCAAAATAACAAGATTAACACTGAAACTAACAATATTCAATTGAATCGCTCAGGATTCCCACGATAGAAGTACCTAGATTCTAAAGTATTAAAAAAAAGTACAGAGAACCCTAATGCAAGGAACACAAGGCTAAGCCTAAATAACAAGCTTAACCCTGAACCCGTCAGTATTCCCAAACCAAATAATCCAAAAGATCTACGTTAAGCATCCGCCCAACTAATCCATAAAAGAAGAGCAGCGAACCCTAAGGCAACCGTCACAGAGGCTTCGTCGTCCCAATACAGTCCAATATTACCAGCAAACAAATTCATTCACCTTGGAGCCAAGAACCGGTAGCAAATCAAAGGCAACTAACCCCGTCCGCCAACCCTAACGCGCGTGTTTCTTTCGCTGGCTAACGAACCCTAGAGGTCGGAGGAGCTTGAAAGATGCCGGTGAGAACGCGAAAGAAAAGGGTGACTTTTCGTAACAGCGAGCACGAGTACGAGCCGATCGGTACGCCGTCGCCGTCGCCGAAGCCGGCGATGGCGCCCGTCGTGCAGATCACCGACACGGACGTGGTGCCCGTCGTGGACAGCGACGACAGCATCGACGACCGGGGACGCCTGCCCCTGGAGCTGACCCGCGCCGGCGACGTCAGGCTGCCGCTGGACGGGAAGATCGAGGACAACGCGATGGAGGGTCGCGAGCTGGGGGAGACCGGTGACACCTCCGAGGAGCAGGAGACGCCGCAGCAGTTCCAGGAGAGGCTGGAGGAGCGCTACCTGAGCGCCGCGACGCCTGGCGCCGAGTCCAGGACCGACGGCGAGGTCAACACTAGTCAGGTGAGGATCTTTCGCTCGATGGACGGGGGGTAGCGATTGGTTGATGGTTTTAATATGTTTAATGAGGCGTAGTATTAGTGTGGTATCTAGTGGAGGCGTGGATAAGATTTTTGGGAAAATAGGACCGTATTCTTAGGGGGTTATGCCTACCCGTGAGGTCTGGAAAAACATGTATATTTGGGAATTTTTTATGGAAAAACTTGAAGGCTTCTGAAATCAAACTTTTATATATTCGGAAGTGTACGTTTTAAACTCCTTGTAGTAATTTTTGCGATGGAAAATATAAATAAACAAATGAAATATCAGCGATCTATCGGCAGCGATTTTGTTTTTCAGTAGTTCGCGGTGACCAATCTGATTTTGACCTGGTTCATCTGAAATGAAAAATTCTTGGGAATTTAATTAGTATATTGGATTATCTAGCCCTTAATCGTTCATTATACCCGGAAATTAATTTTCTATAAAATGGCGGCTCTTCATAGCAAAAGTATCGATTTTCATCACAGAATCTTTCATCATTTCTCATCTGCAAAATAAAAACTACGCAACGGAAATGAAAAACCACGAGTAAGGCCCAGATGATCTAATATACTAACTAAATTTGGTCAAATTTTTTATTTCTGACTAACCAGGCCAAAGCTACATCGCAAAGAGGTAAGGTAAGCACTTTGGTCACCGCAAAGTGTTTAATTTAAAAAACGCTGCCGGGAGATCGTCTATAATTCCATTATTTATTTAGATATCGCATTGCAAAAAAGACTACAGGAACTTTAAAATATATACTTTCGAATATACAACCATTTATTTAAAAAAGGCTTCAAGTTTTTTAAAAAGAATTCCCAAAATACTTGTGTTTTCAGACCTTGACTAGGTTCTATGGGGTATTCAGAATATTTCTTTTCCTTCTGTTTCCTCTTTTCAGTTCGATAGCCATTTTTATACGTTTCACAGAAATATCAGTTATTTGTCAACGTCCATTAGGAAACTGGAAAGGAGCAACGACTTGAGGGTTCAGCTTATTATTAGGTCGGTTAGGTGCATAAGTAACTTCGTTTTCCATCGTTAAGTACCTACGTTTAATAATATTTGAGAACTCAGATGCTTGACATTAATTGAAACGTATAATATATACTATTATAAGGGTTCTCGTCCAATAATGCAGTGGCGGATTTAACGGGCGAACGATGCAGTTGCCGCATAGGCCTCTACAAAGAAGGCCCCCAAGGCCCTATCTTCGAAAAAGAATCCAAATACTATATATTTTTTTCTGTGCTACTACACTTAGCCCGTTTTTAGTAAACTACCTCTTCATCTTTTCGAAAAAATGGGCCCCTCAGACCGTTTGCCATTTCTCGAGGCCGCGCGAAACATTGCTTGTCACTACCGTCAAAACTCTTTGAATCTCTTAAACCAATTTCAATACTCTTCTTAATCTGAAACACCTTGGCCAAAGATCTAACAAATAATGTTAGTGACGCGTGTAGCAGATTCTCCCCGGTGTAATAAGAAAAGAATGCAGGGCCGTGCATGCATTCCGTCGACTTTCATATTCATATCAACCAAATTAAATATTTACCTATTTCTATAATTAAACAGTAGTTCCATTCAGTGGTTCATGTCGCACTTATACACTGCTAACGTGCATTGCCAGCGTAATATATTATAAAATAAAAACTTCCTCTATGCGAACATTTAATGCCTGTGCGCCACAGCCGAAATTATCTACTTGTGCGCCGACCTAATATTAGACGAACTGTCCTACGGTACCTTTTTCAAGGAAGTAGCTAGCCACTCGATAGCAGGCATCGCGCAAAACGACCGCGCAAGAAGGGAGCTCGAGGAATGTCGCGCGGACGCGTTTTCCGTTTGTTGCTCACCGGGGGCACTATATTTAGCGAAACACGCGTATAAAAAGACATTTCGGAGGCAGCGTGTCACTGTCCGAGGCATTGTGCAACCGGCTCGCAACGTTCCAGAAAACCCGCCGGTTTTCCCCGAGCCGGTTGCGCAATCCCCTCCTCGAAAATACCTATAATTGCCCGTCGAAAGAAAAGAGAAATGGGAAGAGACAGGGCAACGGGCCGTCGAGTCGATCGACCGTGGAAATTCATCATCGACGATTCGGTATCGGCCGGTGCGTTGCGTAAGACGCTAAAAGCCCTCTTCTGCCGCGTTCTAACCGCTCGCGGAAAAATAACACTGGCATAATCGATGGATGGCGATTCGTGCCTCCTATTTCTGGCCCGCGACGCTTTCGGCGGGTTCGACGAAGCGCGCGCGTTGTCTGTGGCCCATTAAACTTGCGCCACGCGTCGATGCATCCGGAGAGATTTCTGTGAAATGGATCAGAACCCTCGCCTCCCCAGAATTTCGCCGGCTTTCAGGACTTTGTGGTCTGTCTCATTGGTAGAACTCGATGCTGGAGGGGGGAGGATGTTGCTTTGGAATTCAATGGACTGCTACGGCTTTTTGGGAAAGAGTACTCAACTGCGTTAAGTTTTTGTTCATTTTGAGATATCCTTCTTTAGTTTCTTTCACGTGTAGGGCTGAGATTTTTAAACCCCGAGTAGGCTGAGGCCTAGGGCGACTAATTTCGGGGTGGGAAATTTTGGGCGAAAGAATTTGAGAAAGGTTGAAACACAGGGGCTTGAGACAAGTCTAAATATAATTCACTTTTCTTTCATCTAGAAAATTAGCAATAACTCTTATGTGAATTGTCATATTGAATTAATATTTAGGATGGGTCAAAATGGACCCCGCATCCACCACCCGAAGTTTAAGCTATATATTCTCTTCGGAGGGACCATGATTCCCCTAAAGTGCTTCTTGGAAATTCCACAGACTACACCTTTCGTGGGCAAGACTGTTCTCCAAGCTAGTCAAGTTTTATACTTTTACTTTCTACTTTCACTCATAGGGATGAAATTTTTTAGTTAGACACTCATCTTCCTGATTCCTTGGTTTATTCTTTAAAATGCATCTTCGGAATTCAACAGATTACCATTTCCTTGGCCCAGATCGTTCGTCATCGTGTGTTTGTAGAGTTCTAAATACCCTTCACTCATTTTCATCTCTTTCTCTGTTTCCATACGTAGGAGTACTATTTCCGAAGCAAGGGGCGCGTCACCTAAGTGCCCTTTGTTTCTTCTTTTAAGGCACCTCCGCCGACCGCTCGCGATACCTTTCCCCGGCACCCAGAAAAAGAGAACCGTGCCCTCCGTTCGCGTTCGGATCGTCGTCATTCTGCGTCAGTAATAGCTGATAGTTAACCTTCGTCCCACGAATACTGCGTCCTATGCCGCCGAAGCACTCCGCCGAGCTATAGAGCGCAAGCTCGCGGCAACCATTCTACGGATGCTGTTTAAATTCCTGAGGCAGAGAGATACGTGCGCTCAAATTCGAATGTATGTCGTCGAGTATCGATAATAGCCCGTGGTAACCGCAGCTATCCTACGAGCATAGCGATTCGTCGTGGCTGCGTCAAGATCCGCGGTCTCGCTCGCGAATCTCTTGCGCCAGAAATCACGTTGCTCGTCGTACACAGTGTTAAAAAAGAAATAGTTGCAAAATTTCTCTGGCTTGCGCAGCTCGGTAAATAGAATGAAAAATACGAGCTGCACGATATAACTATCGTTGAAGCTTCTTCCGTCTAAAGCTCGGGTTTCTCTTGCTCTCTTATGTCGAATAAGAAAGTATCGCTACACCCCCGGAAGAATTAATTTTGCGGACCCACACGAGTCTGTCACTGTTTAGCGAGCAGTTTAGCAAACCTGCCATTTTTTAAAGCACCTCTTCTCAGCGCCCTATATGAACAATCACTTATATCGACCAGGGAAGAATGAACGACGCCACTACTTTTATTTCAGGTTGACTCGCTGGCATTGGAGGAGCTGCCTCTGCGCCGCGGTGCACGTGGCCTGCCCCAAAGGCTGAAGACACAGGCTGGGAAGCTTCGTTCCCGTTTAAGAAGCATCCAACGGCCGTCGTTTACATTCACTGACCGACCGAAGCCCGAGAAGACGCGGTCGACGAGCAGCGGCAGGTCAGACAGGTCCCGCAGCGAGAAGAGACCCAGCCGAATGGACAGGATAAGGTCGTCGATCTCCGAGAAATCGAGATTCAGTCTGCCGAATCGCCCGCGTCTCTCCCTGCCAGATCGCTCCAAGTTCCATCTCCCGGAACGACCGAAGTTCCACCTGCCCGAGCGACCAAAGTTCAACCTGAAGAAGCCGAACATACGCCTTCCGAACGCCCTGACGCGCTCGAAGAAGCCGCCAGCTGGCGAGGAACGCTCCACCGGCTCCGCGCGCAGGAACCTCTTCGACTTCTCCACCTACCCCCGCCTGTTCGACAAGAAGTCGAAGGTGCAGGGCGAGTACGCGACCTCGACGCCGAAGGACTCGCGGGCACAGTCCGCGGAGAGCTCGACGTTCCCGAGAGCGCGCAAAGGGTCTGCCGCGGCGGATAGGTGGGCGCAGAGGTTCGACGAGACGGCGTACATAGACGAGGACCGCTCTGACGCGGAGACCGCGGCGGAGAGGGCGCGACCATGGCGACATCCGTCGCTGGAGCAGCCCAGACTGTCCGTGGGGATCGCGGAGCAGGCGCTGGCTGGGATTCCCTGGGAGGAGAGACGGCGACTGGAGCAGTTGCAGTACATGGACTACGAGCAGGAGTCGCCTGAAGTCTCTGACCATCAGCCTCCTCCGAAGTCGGAGGCCGCAAGGGTAGCGAAGGAGGTTTACGAGAGGGAGCAGGCCGAGCTGGACCCTAGACTCTACGATGAGCAGGTGACGAAGGACGAAGAGGAGGCAGAGGAAGGCGAAGAAGAATGGGTGCCAGAGAAGCAAGCGCCCCGGGAGGACTTCAGGCCTGTACAACGATCGCGATCCTTGGAGGAGGTGCTGCGGACGAGGGAGGACAAGCATTACGAGGGGTCGTTCGCGATGGTCGACCCGAGAAGATACGGGGTGCATAAGACGCCGTCCGAGGAGGAGGAGTACGAGGAGGAAATGGAGGAGGAGGAGGAGGAAGAACTGGAGCCTTCGTCTGCTCCGTCTGACAGGGAACAACAGCACTCCAGCGGGAGTTCCTGCGATAGAAGACGCCGCGGGGTTATCGAGGAGATCGATTCGGACGAGTTCTTCCTACGAGAGGGTGGACTTAGCCAGGGCGACATGCACCTGGGCAAGTACCTCACTCACGAGATTAGGGACGCCTTACGAGCAGAGGCCGCCAACGCTCTGGCCGACGACGACATGGTGCCGCTTCCCCCGCAACGCCCCGTGAGGATGAGGACCCTCAGAAAGCAGAAAGAGGGCTCGATCGAATCGTACGACGCGATACCGCCTGTTAGACCGAAGAGGGACCCGAATAGGGCTCGGCGCAGCGAGTCCGCGGACGAGCAGTTCCGCGAGCGAACCAGAAGCGACTCCAGGCACCGCGTGGTGTATCAGACAGAGGGCAATCCTCAGGAGCTGATACAGGAACCGTTGGACGACATCGTCGTGGTGAAGCCCATACGTCGGAAATCGAGGTCCTCTCAGCGCAGCCAGTCTCAGGTGCCACAGGAACCACCGCGTCCGCCGTCGCCCGCCGCGCCTCCGCCCGCCGTTCCCACTCGTCGGAAACGTTTGCGCAAAGAGACGCCCACGGAGCGGCGGAACGGTGATGTGGCGCCTATTTGCAACGGCCACGTCGAGTGGCCTGACTCAGCGCCCGAGAAGCCTCTGCCGTTGCCACCCACGGCTATGGACGGACTGCCAGACGACCAGGAAGCGTACACCGCAGAGGACATCATGGCCGCGAGCGAGGAGAACCTGCAGAAGCGTCTACAGGACGAGGAGTACACGGGGCCTGCGCCCGTGCCGCCGAAACGACGTTCCAGATCGAGGGGGACATCCGTGGCTCAGGACGAGGACAGGACGTCTCACGGCGCTGAGTCGCTGCCGGAAGCTGGCTACGTGGAGGAGGACATTCCTCAGGATGACATGGACTTCGGGCGCGATCTGTCCGGTTACGCCATCATCGACAAACGCGAGAAACCACCCAGGCCGCCTCCGCCGAGGAGGAAAAGGGACAAGTTCGCGACGGCCCCGAGGTCAGTCCCGCCTAAGCGGCCGCAGCGCGGCTACAGCACCCTGGGCCCGGGGAAGAGCAGGGACACCAGCGTGCTGACGGACACCTGCGACGATACACTGGAGCCAGCGGAGTCGACCCCCTACATAGAGATCGATTCCGACGACGGGGAGCACAAGGACCTTCGCAGCAACGAGGTGCTCAGCAAGATGCAGGGACGCCCGCTACCAGCGCCACCTAGGCCGCCCAGAGTTAGGAAGGATAGATCGTTGGACCGTTCCGCTGCGACCGAGCAGGAGATCGCTCAAGAGTTCTCCATGCAGGAGGCCACGACCGCCACGCAAACGGATCCGCTGCCAGACGACATGGTGATCGAGGAGGAAGTGACGCAGGCTAAGCTGGTCGTAACGCCGTCGATGTCCGGCTCGCAGATCACGGTCTCCACGGAGAGGATACCGAGCCCGTTGAGCGCAGCAACGCCGCCGGTTCCTCCTCTGCCGTTGCACCAGCGTCCGAGGATGGAGGAGCAGGCGGGGCGAACGTACGACACTGTCTCGTTGAAATCACCGTCCCCGGATCGCGAGATGGAGGGAATGGAGGACAGGCACCTGTCTGCGCCGCTTTTGCGGGAGACACGAGACGAGGACGCGCGCCTCAGGTCGGTTCGCGCCGCCCTGATGTCCGACGAGCCGGTGCGCATCAGTAACCTGGAGGTGGGCGACCTGAGGGTGGATCGACTGAGCGTGTCGCAGATCGAGGCGGGGAAGATCGTCGCGTCCGAGGTGGACGCGCTGGTCATCACGGCCTCCGAGCTGAAGAACATGAGCGAGATGCTGGAGGAGAGCCTGTCCCCGGCTATCATCAGGGAGCTGGTGGCGATCAGGAGCCACCTGGAGACAGCGGCAGCCGCGCGCGCTCAGGAGAGTCGCTCGGAAGGGAGAAAGGCGATCGAGGCGGAGAGGACAGACATTCCCCTTACTACGGACGCGAAGCCGCGAGAAGAGCGGGCGTCCTCGGTCCCTCGGCGACAGAGCACCGCGGGTGACGAGTGGTCGCCGGTGTCTATGGAGGAGCAGAAAAAGGTTGTTAAAAGAGAACTAACCGAACCGACGGACAGAGAAATACAGACAGGCACACACACACTAACCGTTGCACAAGTAGAGGTCGCGGAGGCGCCGATAACACACATACTCTCCGTCTCCCGAGTAGTAGATCTCAGCGACAGTGATACCCTCACCACACAACATACACCCACGCTCGTTCCACCCACTGAAGATAAGTCGTTACGAATTTTAGATTCAGAAACCCCCCTTTCTTTGAGCCCGGGCACCGCTAAGGAGCCCACGCCGGACGAACCCCTTGCCCAGTCGGTAACGGCGACAGATGGGACCGCCACAGAGCCGAGACTGTCCCCGGAACGCGGGCCGGACGGCGCCGAAGAGCCAGCCGAGCCGACAGATTCGATACCCACCCCCGAGTTCGCGAAACTGGCTGCCGAGCGCAAGGAGCAGGAGGTCTCGCCCGAAGCACCAGAGCAGAAGGTGAAACGGAAGTCGAGGTCCAGGTCGACGTCGCCCATAGACGTCCCCAGGACGAGGCAGACGGCTTCCCCTGTACGCTCGTTGCCGCCCACCATTTCCGTCACTCCCGACACGCCTGATAATTTAAGAGGCCAAATCACAAGCGAGGTACAGCCGCAACGGGCTGTCATCTCCTACTCCACGTACTCGGAGCAGTACGACGGCGAGAGTCAAAGGGAATCGTCCCAGTCGCCCCAGCCCTCGCTCCCCTCGGGCGGCACCCATCTAATCGCGTTCCCAGCCTCGCAGGTCCCGGCTCAGTTTCTCTCGTTGGCCGCGCAGACGAGCCAGCGAGCCGACGACGAGCTCAGCGTAATGGACAGCACCAGGCAGCTGGTCAGAGTTCTAAGGCTGGTAGGTCTGAGGGCTATGAGGTATTTCGTCGGCTACATGTCGTCCATGGTGGGCGGTGAAGACTCCATGGAGAAGATCAGGGAGGTGGAGCTGACGCTGTGCGCCCTGCTGCTTCTCATCGCGGGCCTGCTGATATTCTTCTTCGGCAACCCGCGGACGGTCACTCACCACCATCACTGGGACTATTTTAATCCGCCGAAATAGCCGACAGCTTGAACCGGTCGAAGGAGGCTACCTGTGGATAAGTGTCTACGTGTTCATTGCAAATTTCATCATTCTTGAACGCCGAATTTATACGAGAATCCAACTTACGCGAGGCGACCTGTGGGCGCGAAGTGGCGAAGAGGATGGACCGCACGCCCTACGAACGTGCACGGAGGGCTGCAGGTGTGGAGGTACAGAGGTAACTGGGTAATGGAGTTCTTGAAAGGGAATTGAACAGTGGAGAAGTTAGGCTCGCGAGGTGATTATTCTGGGGATACTTAGCTTCTGCGGCAAGGCAGGGGAAAGGAAAGGCAGAGGGAAGTAAAGTGTGATTGTTTAAGTATCCGAATATTAGTGGAAATTTGAACATTAGTGTATTTGTGACGAGGGCATTCTTTGCTTATTACCTAGAAATCTAAGTATCTCAGAATAGATTACTTCGAAGGACCACGTTCATTTAGAGTGTTTCTTTCGTGAGTTCTATTACGTAGTTACGTTTGTACTTGTAGGTTTGAAACAATATTCTGTATGATGTACAGTTCAGTGACAGAATAAAGGGAAAAGTACAGGAATTGTACAGTTGTTTCGTTGCTCAAACAAAGCTCAACGATCAAATCCATCCAACAGTTAACGAATACAGTCAATTATTATCGAATATCACATTAATTACAGCTGATTAACGACGAACAGGGCAATGACGAATTTCATTGCCTGGAAATTCTTAACAGACAATGAGTGCGAAGGAAACGATAACTGCACGTAATTTGTTACGAGAATACTTGTATACTTAACCTTCCGGCGGGCGCGCTCTTTTTCATAACGGGAGCGGGCGCGTCGTGTACAAAGTACACCGTGAAAGAATAAGACTTATTATTATAAAATAAACATTGTGCGGTGAAAGTTGATGATATTTGAAAGCTTATTAATGATTTATTTGAATAATAATTGTTCCAAAGTATCGTATAAAAATCGAATAATGAAAAGGAAAGTTATTCATCTTTTCAGACTGACGAATTCTCGTGTACTTTGTACACGAACGCGCCCGCCGGAAAGTTAATGACTAAGTGCTGGATATGTATACAAAACAGTACCTCCGTGTTAATTATAAACACCTATTTACCGAACCAAGCGTTACAAGAACCACTTTTTCTTTTTCAATCACAGAACCATCGCAGTGGAACATAAATTTTAAGCGTAATCAAGAGGACAGTGATTGTCAAAGAATACAAGCAAATACGAAATAACGTGCTCTGTATCGTTCCAATGCTTGACCACTCGACTATATAATACCGAAGTGGTATCATAAAAATTAAGAAAGTTATTTTTTGATACCTCGCAAACATTAAACGCTATATACAAGTTTATTTTAAAATACGATTCTCAATATTGTAACTTACATAACAACAACGTACTCTAACAGAAGATAGAAAAATTAAACGACTCTGTATTCATATGAATAGATCTTCGTCGTACACTTTCAGATCCCTCCTATCTTTATGCGCACTTTTCTGGGAATAATTCGCTGCGATCGGCGACCACATTGAGCTAGACGTGACGTCGCTCATAGGTTCTATTATAGGTTGCCTTCGCGCTAGCGATACTTTCAACTGAACCGAAGACACCATGCTACCATCCATTTCGCTTATCGCTCTTTCGGCTGCTTCCGACTTGTCAAATGTCACGAATCCTCGGCTAAAACATACAATCAACGCATCGATATGGTTCTACCTCTAGCAACAAGATACCCGAAACGGATATTTACTTCTTCTCAGCCTCCATCGAGATATTGATAATATTCCCAAAAGTTTGGAAATGCTTCTTCAAGAAATCCTCCGATATTTTGTAGCCGCACACGAATATCGTGTTCCCGGCACGTGGTTTCACTTCTTGTTTCAACGGGGATTGGGCATCGCCGCTGGCGCGTTCCTCCGTGTCCTGTGCGCTTACAAAACTGTCGTACAGATCTTTCACTCTCGGCCGTGCTGTTTCTGTCTCTTCTTCTTCCAACTGTGTGGCTGAGAATGGCTGATAAGAGCTTATGGTCTTTTCTGTGCTATTTAATTTCCTTACTAATCCACGCGGCCTTTTGAACGATTGTTCTGGCCTCTTAGGTGTCTTCGGAGCCGTGATCACTCCAGACTTTATTAACTTCTTAGCGACCTCCCTGGCGTCCCTAGCTTCCGTTGGTCGCTTCGGCGCTTGCGGGACACGCTCGACTTCCTGCTTCGGCGCTTTCAAATCTTGCAACGCCTTTTTCTTCGAGAGGAAATGAGAATCGATTAAAATCCTTAGGGCGACAGTAACAATAATTATTAGATCGTCCTAAAAGTTCTTTCATTTTCTTACTAAACATTAAGGGTGCAAACCTTCATGAACGATACAATTTATTTAAGTATATACTGTTCGACTCTACCACTATTCTCCATTTCTCCGGTAGCCCGTGATGGCATTTTTCCAAAACTCCTTTGAGTTACTAGCAAAATACTGATGGAGGTGTCATTCAAAGAGCCATATTATTTATTACGAAGATAATATTCTAGGCAACGGAACAAGTAATTGGCAGAAAAGGCAAAGTCCGGAGAGTAAGGAGGATGGGGTAGAACGTGCCCCATCGAATACCAACAACTTGTTTCGACCGGCCAAAGGGACATGCCGCAAATGTCTCTTCTGGTTCTCCATCTTTCAGAACGCACAGGAAGAGACTGGGACACTTTGCAAGCGAACAAATGCACCGTTGAAAAGCTAAACGGCGAGCGAATATCAGAATACCAGGAAAAAACCGACCAGGCTGCACATTTGTCTACCGATTACGAAACAAAGCTAAGCATGTAAATTAGGGAAAGAACTTTTGGGGCAACCTAATATAAATAAACCATATAGGACCATCATCCGCGATGTGTTAAAAGGTTTTTATCGAACTACTTTGATACTGTAATAAACTTTTCCGTGATACCATGTGGATAAAAAGCAAACAATCTATTTGTTTCCTCAATCAAACTGGCATCGGACTATCAAAACATAAACATAACCTATCCCGCACCTTTCTTTTAAGCTTGTTATATTTCGCCTGCAGCATCAACTCTTCCTCGGTTAAATTCGACGGGAAATGTAAGTACACCATGTTTTGCATGTAACAAGAGCGAACAGAAATTTCCTCTCTCCTGCGCGAATAATTTATCGAAACATTCGAAACCGGTAATTCCCTCCGAACCTGCGTCAGGCAATCGAAGTATTGGCAAAGGAATCTACTGGAATCTACCACCGCGGGAACGGTGGCGCTAGTGTGACATAACAAACATGGACGACGCAAGTATGCCGTTTACTATGGCCGGTATTCATAGTCGCTACGCTAAGCATTCGGCATCCTCTACTAGCTACTAGGTTAGTAGGGGATGCCGCATGCTTAAGCATTTGCTTAAGAATAAGTAGCGACTATGAATACCGGCCTATATGTTTATATGGATCCAGTAGTATAAAAGTTTCTTTCAAAGTTATTTCTTACAGTAAAAATGTTGACAATACATTTAGACAAAATTTTGGAATATGTACAAGTATGTAATGTGGGTAATTCTAATTACTCCACTTTTTGGCACTTTTACGAAAATTTAAATTGATACAATTGTTCATTGTAGCGTTACAATTTGTTGTGCAACATTTTTTTCTGCATACAATTCGTCGATACTGTGAAAATTGGTAGATCGCAATAAATGGTATACTTGCGTCGGCCATTACTATTAGTTTGCGTACCGACCGCTAGTTTCGCATGCTAATGTTCTACTCCCGATTGCCCCCTAGCAACACCTTTCGCGCGATCTCTACTAGTGGTTAAAAAAAGTATTATAATATCCACATACTTCTTTCTAATCAACTATCGAAAATTTCCAAGTTTCATCGCCGCTCAAATACGATTTCAAAATTTTAAAATATTATTTTAAACATCAAACCGCGGGTTACTTAACTCGCTAACTTATCGACAGGTGACAAAAGATCGCTACGTTCTTACATGACTTTTTTTATAGATGACAGCATGTAAAATTCGAGTGCAATACATTATTGTAAAATGTAATAAAATACAGGCATGACTTTGTACTTTGTTGACGAAGCGTAGTAATTATTGACACGAAGAGAGATGTTTATATTCGATTCACAAGTTTTATTTACAAGCAGTTGGTCTATTGTACAAAATGTAAATTTGATGGGCAGTTTGAGAATTTTTTTTTTATAGATTATATTGATAACTCGATTCGTAGGGAATAACAATAACGCCATGGGCTAGATGTACTTTTTGGTTTTCCACGCGGCACAGATCTCATTGTACCCGTAACACATAATGAGCGACAAACATACATAATTAAATACATTAAAACAGACTGCAAGAATACAGGTCTGGCCAGGATGGATGTTCATAGTGACGGAAGGTATCTCTATCTAATTTGATAGTAGTGGGCGCCAAGTCTGAGCTTAAGCAGCAAGCAGTAATTAAAGAATATTAAACACTTAGAACGATACAATACGGGGCATATATTTGACACAAACACATGGTATCGAAATAAAGATTATAATGAAATTTGTAACAAATCCAAGCACTACTACTGCCAGATCAAATAAACTCAGAGCTTGTGTTCTTATTATGTTTATAAGAATGCAATTTAAACCTATACTGGCATTAAAAAGGGTCGATTATAATTGTGTCAGATAAATGTTCTTCAACAAATAGATTACTCTGTGCTGTTCCTTTTTTTCTTTCTTTCTTTCTTACAAACAAGGAGAAACTGCCTAGAACGCCTTGGTGCGGTTGATGTGTGTCGGATGCCGGGAACTCTTAGGGATTAAGAAAGGTGTGTCGAAGATTTTCGTGAAAATGTAGACACAGGAACTCCCGAACGTATCAATTACATACCACGTGTAAATTATAAGTTCATAGTTTAAATTCGGATTATCACGAAGCAATTCGATCCCCCTCCCCCATACTTTTCTTTTTTTAATCTCAGTCACTTTCACTTACCACTTTCATTATCTTCATCAGTGTTTGTGCTCTTTAATAAGATCTCTATAGTTGAAAAAATAATTGAGTAATCGGTGGGTGATCGGGACCTTCACGATCCTTATGGCTTCGAGAAATTTCACGGTGAAACGCAACAATCGCGGTCCGAAGTCCCGTTGGTAACCCGCTTGTTCCGCAAACCCGGCAGCAAATTTTGCAGACCCGATCGGTTTGGGCAGTCGTGGTGGCTCTAAGGGCACGGAAGCCTTGAAACGTCGAAGAAGACTTACTGAAGCACAGAATACTCGGGTGATCGTTGAATACTCGACTTCAGGAATACTTGACACGAGATGTGATCATTTTGTACGCAACCGTTCCACGTTCCTACATATGCCTATTTAACAGTTGCCTCCTCGGAAGGTTTATGCCCGACGGACGATCACTCGGTGGTCAACTGTATTCTAAGCGCTTTCTCTTTCCGGGTGCGGCGTGGCGTAGAGGGTGGCGACAACACACGAGACAGCTCCTGTACCGCCATTTCGTTGAACTCACACCGGGACAAATGTTTCAACGTTTCCCTCATATCCCTGTTAAACGTGAAATGTTAAAAGTCCATTAATCGTTAGACTTCCCATTCTACCAGTCGATTCAACGATTTAACACACGTACCTATACAAGAACAGAGATCCATCGCTGACAAGATATTCAGTCGTGAGCAAGTTCTTATTCCATCCTTGTTCATTTTGAATTTGTAACGTAGGCAATTCGTATGATAGATCATCTTTCATTCTTGCTATATCTATATATTCCTCGGGGATCTCTGATATCTCCGACAGCTAAAGCAGATGTTTAATAGAATCGCCAGATTGCACGTATCTGTCGCGGGAAATAATGATAAATGCAACAGCGTGATTGGCCCACCTTTTTCCTGATCTCCGTTATCGACTCTCTATCAACGACGATTTCCTGGAACGGTCCAAGTTGTATTTGCGCAGGGTACCATCTCCTGATGAACACCACCACCTGATTGTCGTTAGTGACTGGCTCTTTGTCAGGTAACTCTTGTATAATCATCTCGGTTTGCGAATAATTCGCGTAAACCTCGAACTTTTGATCATCTAAGAATACTTTGCTAGGTATCATCTGACACTTCTCCCTCAATCTACACCTGTCGTACGGTATATCCAAATCGTAGTTCTTCCTGAATTCCGCCAGTATCTCTTTCTTCGTCTCCCCGACAGTCTTGTTTTTCGAAATGAACCAATCGAAGGAATAATAATAAGGCTGTGGAAAGATCGGAGATGAGAATTATTATCGGGGGAACCGGAGACGCCGCGAGAGAACTTATAATTTTACACATGCCTCGTGCGTGCCCATTTGAAACTGATACAATCTTGTCACATATTCGTCGCTGCTTAAAGTACGTCCAAGCCTTATCCGAAAATTCTGAACGTGCATGTGAGACTTGAGCGTACTCGTTAAACAGCTCCACTCCATCGCTAGGTCGTGTTTAAATTTGCGAGGATAAATTTTAAAATACTCCGACGGCACGCCAACGTACGGCTCCAAATTCCTCTTTAACGTAGCCAATTTCATTCTCTGATCTACTTGCACTTGCACACCTGTATTTAAACATAATCACTGTTAAATATATTCAGCGTCTCGAGCGTTTCACGAAACTGAACCGAGATATGTACATATATTAATGACGGGCGTGGCTTTGAAATAGTATTTAGAATCGTCGGTATCGTTGTCCCAGTTCTCGAGCTTAATCTGATCCAGCATGGCGATGGAATGATTGGTCGTACGTAGCAACAGGTACGGTACATCGAACGCACACTCCTTTCGTGTATCGCCGACCAATGTCTTATCACTATCACTAAGGCTGCTGTCCTCGCTGTTACTTTGCTCGGGAGTATTCCATTCCTCCCCTTTGCCCAGCTGCGGGCTCATATTTCTCATAGGCGCGTCCTCGTAGCATTTCCCACTCTTCGGCGCATCATTCGATTTGGCGGCGGTGTCGCACTGCGATTCGTTCGCGCTCGTTATGGATGGACTATTGGCAACATGCTTCTCTTTATCCTTATACTTCTCGTCCAACGACGGGATATTCCTTTGTTCCAAAACTTCTACATATCCCAGCGAAACATACAATCACAACTATCATAATTCTATACAAAACAATGAACGATCCTCGTTAAGAGTGATTAAGAATAAATACGTTAGTATCATCTACCTGGACTCGTGTCAGGCAACTCGAACGTCACCGTTTTAATGTCATCGAAATTCTCTATGATCTCGATAAGCGCCGAATCGAAGAAAGGCTTGCATTCGGTATCGAGCATGGTCGATACGTACACGAAGTCCGAATCGGAGAAGTTGACCTGAAGCAATTGGTTGTCGTCCGCTACAAGTATAGATTCTCTATATTGCTTTCGTAAAACTATCTTCATTTCGTCGGGATCCATGTTAACTATTTTCCCTATTATCTGCTTATATTCTTTCACAGTCTGCGTACATAAAGCTTGCACGTCTATCGGCCTCTCTGTAACCAATCTCCTGGGTACGTCGACAACGTATACTTTCGTTATAATTCCTAGAAGCCAACGGAGTAGATTATTTTACTTATTTCTCACATCTATGTACACAGTGTGCTTGATTTACTTGAGACGGTGGAATATTTCGTAGGCAATCGAAGATATAAAAGAAATCTGCCTGCACTTGCCCTGCTTACGATGTTAATTCTGCTACGGGCTAAATAATTCTAGAAAGCATTCCTCACGGCACATTCTGCCGTTCTCAGATAAATCAGCACACAACTGTATGCACAGCAGGCACTACCTTGTGAACACGATTCGAACTTTTGATTTTTCTCACATATTTGCAACAACAAGCTATTCATATCGTAGTTCCAAATGTATTTGATTGGCTCGTGTTCTCTCCCTTCGTAGCTACGTAGGATCGTATCGGTTTTATGGTCGTAATTAACTAAACGGCACTGATCCAAATCCACTGTCTTGTCCAAACAGAATTTGTCGTAACATTTTTTCGTGGCATCCGCCCAAGTTAAATGACCCATGATGTAAAGTTGAGTCGTCAGCTTTTCCTTCTCCGTAGGGGGTTGACAGAACACCTTTATTTTTAATGTATCAATGTGGTCGTACCTGCCTCGTATCTTGAGGGACGAGCGTCGATGCGACTCCGTACATCGGTATACTTTCCTCCGACCGGCATTATCGTACAATTTTTGCACCCCTCTGTCACTGTCGTCGTTACTTGCCTCGCCATCCCATTCGTTCTCTTTCATCTTCTTCAATAACTCCTGAAATCTCATAGCACAAAAGCTCAGCCAAAAGCCAGATCGTCGTAATAAAATCTTTAAGGGGTAATGCCACTGTAGAGCCCGGAGAAGCAGCCTGATTTTGAGAATTTCTTATGCGAGTATAGTGAATGGAATAGAAAATCTGTTTGAAAGCCATTATTGTACATACCACGAGGTATAATCACAATTTTTTTTAAATTTTTTTAATACAAAATCGCAGCGCCACAGGTCAACAAAAACAGCTTCTTATGAAAAACAGTGTTCCGCGGCCGGAAACATTTCTCCTTCAATTTTTGACCTAGAACAAAAAACCAAAAATTCTTTAGTTCTATATAAGATTATCTTGGGAGGCACACGAGGAAATTATAAAATACTATTTTTTCTAAGAATGGTGCGTGATTGACCAAAAGGTTTCAACAATTTCGAGGTTGCGACAGTTTTGTTTTGTTCCATCACGCGCCATTCTTAAAAAAATCAGTATTTCTGAATTTCCTCGTGTACTTCCCGAGATAATCTTATATAGGACTGAAAATTTTTCGGTTTTATGTTCTCGGTCAAAAATTGAAGGAGAAATCTTTCCGGCGCGGAACACTGTTTTTCAGAAGAAGCTTCTTTTGTCGAGTTGTAGCGCCGGCATTTTGTATTAAAAAAATTTTAAAAAAATTATGATCATACTTCAAGGTATGTACAATAAAGGCCTTCAAACAGATTTTCTATTCCATTCACTATACTCGCATAATAAATTCTAAAAATCAGGCTGCTTCTCCGGGCTCTAGAGTGGCATTACCCCTTAAAAGATCTAATGCATTACCTGTATATGCTTGGGAAAATCCTGTACGTGCATTGGTAAAGCATTACGAGTAGGATCGATTTGTCTGTACATGAGCATATACGCATTAGTGCTGCTATATGCACCGTTGTAATAGAGCCTGGTCGGACCACCGCCATACATTTGTTGAATATCGTCGTGAGTTATCTGAAATCAAAGCCATTTCAATTGTTAGTTTCTACCGCCTCTTAATTCAAAACAGCGTGTGATATGTATTCGATAGCTTTGCGCACCTCGGTTACACTTTGATCGTTAAAACACAGCCATTTCCCTGTCCTGAAATCTTTTATATAAGCATAGTAATGACCACCACTGGCGCTGCCGCTGTGAATCATAATCGAAAACAATTCGTAATTGTAAGGCCCTTTCGCTGAATTGCTACTACGATTCTTCTCGTTCTCATAATTATGCGCTGTACAATTCGATGTTGACGGACCGTTACTGACATCTATGCCTGGAAATTAATCACTCGGCTGGTTATTAATCTTGGGGTGTTGTATATACGTGTCAATGAACCTTCGCTACATCATAATATCAATATACCTTTGTCGTCGTCGTTATCGTCGTCGTGATTTGTTGAATGATTACTATTAGGAAGACTATTTTCGCAGAGTGGATATTCATCGTCTAAAGTGCCGCTATCCGTTGTTGAGCTATCGTCACATTTTACTAAACCGATATCCTCCTCATCGCCGCCCGGAGATTCTTCGTTTGATGTGGATGATATGAAGGTATTTAAATTTAACGTATCCGGGAAAGTAACCCTAAAGGTGCATTATTGAAGTGCGTTACGTGAGTACCATGTTAATTGTCGAATGAATATGTAAATTCATGTAAACTCACTTATCGTTAAGTTTAATTCTGTGGAAAGTTTTAAAATCAAAATCGAATCGTTTAAGATGTAGTGTCAGAAGGTATGGAAACCTTGTGAACTTTAATCCTTTATGCGCATCGCATTTCTTGTTACATTTCTCACACTGATACTGATTATTCCCTTCTAAAGTTTCATATTGAACAAATGCCGTTAAGGCTTCTTCCTATTAAAAGTAATCTTTATATGCATTTCATCCATGTCGTCGTATTCGTTAAAACATATAAAGACTCACCACACTGTTGTACGCTACGTTACTACCGAACGGTCTCACTGGCAATGGGATATCGAGGAAAGTGTCTTCCCTAGATTTCTCGGTACCACATTCAAGGCATTTAACATAATCAGTCATCATTCCTGGCGATATAGAAGTCAAATTACAAACCCTTCTCCGACGAATGCGAATAAGTCAGATTTCATACCTTCGTAAAGTCTATTGATTAAATCGGCTTGCTCTGTTTTCTTAAATTTCTGTTCTAACGCATCGAACATGACTCTGCAAAGTTCTTGGATGTCGTGTTGCTGCCAAGCCTCCGTAGAATCCCAGCCGAAGCTTTTTGTTAACGCTGTAGTCTCCACTGCTGATTCTGTCGATGTCTACAAATATGAGAAACGTGTTTATAAATCTCATTGTCATCCAGTCGAGTCATAGATTACATAAAGAATCCGAATGCGGCTGATACCTGCAAGTTTAAGAACAACTTTTGTAGCTGATACGGAATACTATTAGCTTCATCTTTCTCTGATCCGTTTACGTATTCCCAGTTGTACAATGCATTTCGAAATTCAGGAGTCATGTACAATGCTTGGAGTAAACTATTTAAGTAACATGTCATTGCTTGATTTACCAAGCCAACGTAAGCTTGAAGAATAACATGGAGAAGTTAGAAAAGAACATACATGCCTTGATACAATATATCGAGTTAGTTATTCGCTGTAGATGCTTGATACATACATGTTTCGGGTCTTATTAAACTTTTAAAAACAACATTCTCCTCTCCTGGTACTGACGATTCCTGTGGAGACTCTGGTGCGGGATCGCACACAGACGAATTGCAAACAGACGGACTACACGCAGATGGTTCGCACTCTGCTTCCTCCGACATCAAAGCCTCTAGCCGACTGTTGACTAACAGTTGGCGCTGTTCGAACGAGCTTAGCTCGAAAGAAAAACTGCAGTCAGTCACATCGGACACAGTTGTGTGCTTCATTGCAGACGAATTAATCTGTCAGCAATAAAAATGTTAGTTTATACACCTACGATACGACGAGCGTTCGATAAATAATCGTGTCGTTCGCGAAACAAAATGCAACATAATTACCAAACACTTCTTTTGCTGATAACGATGGTGTCCGCTTGAATTTGATAAAGCTCTTCAATGTAATCATGAAGATCCTTACCGTGGGTTGATTTGGTTGGCAGACATCTATCGGTAGTAAGATTCTTATCGTTAGCTAGGTGAAATAGATCGTATCGAATCGGACATGTTCGATCGTCTCTATAAAACATGGTCCGCGATAAGATATCGAGCGAGATAAAAAAGGGCCGAGCGAATACACAATTTAAAAAAATACTTTTAACAGATTTTTGCAAAGTTACTTAATGTTCATTGCTACATGCAGCATTAACGAACGTATACTTTTCGGAAAGGGAGAGGAGCGATTTATTTTTAGATAATGTAATTCGTAATCGCATGCTGGAGATTTACTACGATCAAATTGAAACGTAATTCAGTTAAGCCTATTTTGCTTAAATGATTCGGTATCGTTTCACAAACTAATTAATGAAACAAATTACTGTACCAATGTCTGTTACCCCTGAATATTATGAAGAAAAATAAAAGGAAAATCACTTTCAATTAGCAAGCTTAATATTGCGAAATAAGTATTACAAACTGTTCTGTAATTTTCGAATAAACAGAATTGGTATCATGCCATACTAAAGGTAGAAAATGAGTGAGATCTACGCAACACAGTAAGATACTACTCCGCACGGTATGACACACTAAGGAAAGCCTATAGAGCCTTCAGTTATATTTAGAATGTCTAAACGAAGACTTGGAAAATGGCTCTCTTCTCCGAGATCAGAATTCTCCCCTCTTTCCCTCTTTTCTCTCTCATTCTATCGCCACTTCCCTATTCTACATTTTTTTGCACACTTGCCAAATAAATGAAAGTGCGAGTTATATTAAGTTCGAAAAACTTGACTAGAACCTATTCTCCGACGGTTACCAGTTAATAATTGGAGATTAAATAAATAAAATCGCAGGACAATAAAATCTATTACAAAACGGAAAATATATAACATTCGTATTTAAATAGTTCCTTCGCAAAAGTTACTATATACTGTTATTTTAAAAAAATTTGAAAATTAAAAAGTAATCCACGTAATCTACGATTACCACAAATTCAACTAAGCAAAATCCATTCAGCTAACCAAAATCTACATTAATACATTCCCACGAAAATGAAAAGCTTATTCTTTCGTTTATTCTTGCAACTTACCTAACAATCTTGTTTTACAAAGAAATATATATGTTCTGCCAATATACACACCACATAATCTGATCCACATTCATTTACCGATTCTTTAACCCTAACCGATTCGAACAACACGAAATTATTGTGGCATATTCACTAAAACAACCTCTCTTACAACACACACCTTAACACTTTCGCCAATAACATTACTCCCTAAAAGATTAAATACGATCAGATCTCACGTTTAGTAGAATAATACTATAAATCACTGAACCTTAACGACAAACATATCGTTGCTCCCCTTACATCTCGTAAAACAGAGAATGTGCGTTTTCTTATTTAAATGGAGAAGACCGCGGAACAATGAGCGGCGAATTTGTTAATGAAACTGTACCCGCTACCTTGCACGAATATAACACGTTAAGAGGCGTTTGTAACGCGCGTTTCAGTTAAAAACAACACACGTACTATAAACAAATCACAAATGGGGGGCCTATGGGACGGGAGCAGCACCAGAATAATATCCACGGGCATCGGCCGGTTGTCGCGGGATGACCGAATACGGGGAGCGTGTGACCCCGCATTTGAAAATGTTTACGCGACGAAGGAGCAATGAGGCTAGAGCGAAAATTGGGCATATAATACTCAGAAGATCGGAATGCGCTCTCGTGCCAGTGGATGCCAGTTAGAGCGATCGCCTTTTGTTACGATGTTAGATCGAGAGGGACGGTCCAGCGGAACGTCTCGAATATCGATGATATTTAGTTGCCTAATGGAAACGGAAACATCGAATTGATGCCGCACTAGTTTGTTAACCCGACACTAACGAGAATAAACGTAACCGAAGGTCTTATAAAATGGCTGGTCGAATATACAAGCCCGTGTCAAGGCTCACGTTTCGAATCATTCGCACCTGAGGACCGTCTGCCCCATGGTACGTTAATCACTTTACGCCTTCGTCGCGTGCGAGCCTAACAAGCATGCCCTTCTGCGCGTTGATGGGGAAAAAAAATTCAGCTTAATATTTGACCTCTTACCGAAATCACTGACACATGTGCGCAACATTCACTTTACGCCATATTTCGTACGGAGTCGTGACGAGCGGTACGGAACGCTGACAATTGCCGTGCCCGATGCTAGAGGGCTACGAGGATTAATGGATTCTCGCTTTACCTTTGACGACGCGCGATTGGCTTTTCGAATATTCCCGCCTCTATTTGCCAACGATTTCAAGTATAAAACAGAGGAATGGTTCTTTTAATTCCATGTAAATTGAAACGCAGTTTCTGATAGTAAATTATAGGGCGAGTAATAAGGCAGTCCACTTAATTCTTTACTGAGACAGAATTGAAGTACCATTAAATTAATAGAATAACTTTTTTTAAATGTCCATAATCTGAGAGATTGTAATTTGCTTTAATTATACGATAATTCCGTCTGTACCGATGTGAATATGTTTGTATGGTGTAAAGATAATGCTATATGTTGCATTTATTCTAAATTAATTATTTATCATCCAAATGCTGTTATTTAATTATTTATTTAGTAATAAAGTACCCGCGCACGAAAGCAAGCTTCGATGCACTATATAATAGTCCTCAATACGAAAATTCTGATTTTAATGCAGACTAATTATTCTCCTTCGGTAATTCACTCTGGAGCGTGAAATCAGCAGTTAAAATTATCGCGTTTTCTCGTTTCTTTTAATATAATTTTGTAACGGTGCGAGGTAGAACAAAACCTTTAAATATAAGAATCGTTCAGTTTTTTATGCTCTATCGCGCTACCGAAAGAAATATAAGATTATATTAAAAAAACGAAAACACGCGATAATTTTAAGGGTTGATTTCACCCCTGCAGAGTGAATTTCTGTCGAAAAAAATTGTTTTCCTCGCGCAGGCTCTAATATGCTTTAAAATTCACTACAACGTTCCATTAAAATCGGGATTTTCGAGTTGGGAACGTTTCCTTGCGGGAATGAAGAATGCCTGTATCGGTTTTAATAGCTTTTGGACCGCGAATAGAATCGTCGCGCGACCGTGGTGCCACCCCTCTTGTAGCGACATCAATGCGCACCAGTCCTACGGTATATCTACAATGGTATACCAGTCGCCATAGAACTCGCAAAAATTGCTCGAAGTACTCGATGAACTTCGGGTAAGTTAATTTGTTAATTCCCATGGATGTATTCATAATCGAGCCCAGTGTTCGATGCTCCATTTAAAATCCGCAGTTGTATTCATCGGAGGTGTTTCGCAGACATCGTACCGAATGACCTTTTCGCGAGTATCACAGAATTGAACCGACAATCTTTACTTCTTTTTTTTTCTCCTTCGTACATTCATAATGAAATATCCACTGACAATTTACGAACAACTTGCACGAAATTCTTGCTCGAATAACCCGGGGATCGTGTCATCGGTCGTTGCTCTCCACACATAATTGTAATACCGCAACCCACGTACCGATCCCACGAAATTGACAATTCGCGATACACGGAGATAAAAAAACTTATTCCGTCTAAATTTAGCGAGTTCCCTTACAGTTTCGTGATTCTCTGTTGCAGGTATCTCAAAATTTCCTTCGCTTCTTATGAAGTCTGTCCCACGTAACAAATGACAGATGGATGAGACAAGGCTCTGCAAATTTGCTTCTACTTCCATCATATGATCGGACAATTAGGATAAGTATCGTTCGCCTCCGCCGAAACACCGATTACGATCAAGATGAGCATCAACTCGATAAGCGTCGCCGATCTCTTTAACCTGTTGGAATCTAACAAGCTCGGCGAGGTAGAAGAAATAAAGAAAGAATTCCACGAGCTTTTCTTATGTAGTGAGTAAAACCACGAGTGCGAACCTCTCCGTCCATCTCTGCTCCGCCGTGACGTCTAACCGAAATTTACAGCGAAAGACAACTGGCTGGTGAACGGTCTCTTCGACTATTACTTGTCCACAAATTCCTTAAGAGCCGTCGAGGTGTTAGCTGGCGTTCGAGATCCGCACGACAAACATCTGTTGGATCGTTTATCAGAAGCTCTTTCCAAACCCGGGAGCAGCAGCCAAAGAATTCAAACCCTTACTTTGCTAGGTCATATCGCCCGTCGTCAACCCACTTGGTTATACAAACTTGCCAGTCATGCTCTGTTTCGGGATTTACTTAAGTTACTTAAGGTAGGGCCGAAGCTTGGCGAGCTAAACGGCCGAGGCTGTTGAATAAACGTAGTCGCTTGAATACGATCTGATTTCAGATGGAAGCCGACACGTTGTCTCTCATGAGCGCGCTTCTCCTCTTAGTAATGCTACTACCGATGCTGCCCGCTGCTTTAGGCCCGTACCTCCCAGAAATATTCGAGGTATTCGGCAGACTGGCTTCTTACTACCATCACCAGTCGTCGTCGTTGTCTTCTTCTCCTATGCATTTCACACCTACGATGGCGGGGACTATCGATAAAAATCATTTGTATTTATTGCATCTCCAAGTGAGTGTTGACGCTTGTTCGAAGGCATAAGGGCATAACTATCTCTGGACTCGTTGCAGGTGGGACTGTACAGTTTGTTCCACAGACTATATGCCATGTATCCGTGCAACTTCATTTCATATTTGAAACAACAATATATTCAGCGAGATCAATTGGCTACTTTTACTCATACGATTAGACCAATGTTGGATTCGGTGCGCATGCATCCGCTACTCGTTACTGCGTCCAAAGATGCGGAGATATCCGCCGCTAGGTATACTTCGCATTAAAACGCGTAATAGCAATTTACGCGGCAGTTACAATTAGAGCTCTTACTTTTGACCCGTCGGGTACCCGGGTAGCCAGAAATTACCCGAAACAACTTCAAGCCATTGAATCTACTATTGTCTGTAGTATAGTCTGATGTTAGCCAAATATGATTGAACAATACCACATTCAATGGCTTGAAGTTGTTTCGGGTAATTTCCGGCTACCCGGGTACCCGACGGGTCAAAAGTAAGAGCTCTGGTTACAATACGGTTAATATTTGTTCCGTTGTATTTCAGGTGGAAAAAGATGGAACACCATGACGTTATGGCAGAATGTGGCCGTTTCACGCTAGACAAATGTCGAGAGGAGGTATTCAATGCTGTGAACGCTACGCCACCTTCAGGTACATTCTTCCCCAAAACAAAAGAAGCTATTCCGGCGCTACAATCATGCTACGAATACAACTTTTCAGACCACTCTTCTATGTGCACTCCGGTAAGTGTTGGTGGCGGAATAGGCCCGTCGCAAATTACCAACGGGGAAGACGATGCTTTTTGGTCACCGAGCATGATGGTGCCACCGCACAGCCCTCCGTTCCCAGCAGCGACTCACGAACAACGATCTGCTCCTTCGACGCCCAATAACAACAGAAGCGGCACTTCTCCGCCGGAGGCTGCGGTCGAAGCGACTCCTGAAACGACTCCTGTTAAGGTACGTTTGCAAAACTATACGAGGGTAATGAAAATTATGTCGCCATATTCCCGTAGGATTTACGAAAATTGTCAACGAGGCAAGTGCCAGTGGGATCCGCCGCAGTTCGTGCTCTTTCCACACTTGGCAATGGTACGGTAGGATCCAGCTCGCGACCGTCCACGCCGATTCCTTTAAATCCACCCGCGGCAGCTGGCTCTATAATCGGAAGCGGTGACGCGAGCAATACCCACGGATTCCTTTCGCACAAGCTAAGTAAAATCATCGCTGACAGACAAGGCATTAGCCAACAGAAGTCGTCCGCCAACGTCGAAGAAGATGGAAGGCTGTCAGAAGTGGAAACGAACCAGAACGGGAAGAACGATTGTTGGCAAGAGGATCAAGAGGTTTTGTATCTCACGTTTCTGTATATAAAGGCAATTGGACGTTAATAGAATAGGTCGAATTTACCTCGCGCGCGGATCTTTTACTGTGCAGATTCTAGAAATCGTGAGCTCCCAAGGCGCCGGGAAATTCGAGTGCTCCAAGCCTGTTGAACGACACCAACAGCATCGCAATGAGAAAATGCAAACTGTCTTAACGGACTGGTCTAAGAAGGTTTATCAGCTTCGCTTGTATTCTCAGTATCAAATTCCAGCGCAACATTCTAGCTCTAGTTTTCTCTGCAAGGTAAAGCAACCTTCGATGTTTACACTTTGGAAAGAGAAACGGAAGAGATTTTACTGGCAGAGGGTAAAGCAACAGTCGTCTCTGCTTCTAGATCCGAAAAAGTAAATCCTGCCCGGACATGGATATCCAGAAACAAGTTGCTAGCGATAAGAAGGATCAGTTGAGAATAATAGGGACAAAGAAGTTGGAAGAGGCAGGCACCCAGACGTTTGACTTGCTCCCGTACGAATATCTGTTTCTGGGGATTTTCGATCAGAAGAATCAAATGAATACGATACAAAAGCGCGCTCGTAAGGATGTGGAGTTTAGGTTGTCGCCAACCGCGATGCTCGACCGATACGTCGAGGCTTGCACGCGTGCCACTAACTTCTCGGGTGACAAGACGAGTTAGTACAGAGTTAAACGTAGACGCGTTACGTTTCGATAAGAATCTTCAAAGAGCGTTTACTTTGCAGGAACTAGCACGGTTAAACAGAAGCACAGGAAAGAAGTCGACGGAGAGGACGAAGCTGGGGAGGAAGACACTTTGGACGCCGAATGCGCGAGTCAGCTGTTACAACTAATGCAAATGCAATTGCAGTTCGAGCGGCAGCGCAGAGAAGTTCACGCTGAACGTAATCGAAGGCTTCTTGGTAAACTTAGGGATTCGCGCGCATTAGAAGAACACAATTACGCGTTGGTCAGTTGGCATTATTTGCTTTTGAATGAAATTTTTATCTGATAATTGTTCTTAAACGCGACGCTCTTGTCACAGACCGATCGATTGAAGATGATGGAGAAAGAGGTGGAAGGCTTGAAGGCTGAATTAGAACGTAACAAGAAAGTGGCTTCGCAAGCTGAGGAGCAATACAAGGAGTCGTTGCTTCACTGGCAAACTAGGGTAACATTGACAAGCATTGTATTACTCCACCCATCGATTATGCTTCGTATAGTAATCTAATTAACGACCTAATTAACAGTGTGTAGAAGAGGAACGGCAGAATCAGACTTCGAAGGAACGCCTTGAATCTGTTGAACTGGAGCTGAAGAACGAGCAGAAGAAAGTAACGGAATGCGAGCAGCGAATTCGTTCCACGGACGCTTCTTTATTCGATGCTGGGCATCGACTGAAAGTAGCCTTGAAAGCTGCGGATCGTAGCAAAGAGCTGGAGCGTACCCTCGATACCGTGCAGAAGAAGTTCCTTCTACTTGGAGAGGTACAACGATCGAATGACGATCTGAAGTTTTATAGTTTTCATTCAACCTTCCACATACGTCTCGCCAATAGATCGGAGTTGAGTGATGGCATATCCTCGCGTGCCCATTAATCTATTGAATTGCGTTTCGTAACACAGGCGCAGGCAAAGCTGCAAGATGGCACAAGCGGGCTTTCGCCGATGACCAAGCAAGAAGCAACGCAAATACAAAGGTCATACGCGGAGGAGTTAACTAGTACGTTTCTACCATTCATTTAGAATATTAACAGGAATCCAGAACCAAGTTGCACCGAGAATAATATGTTATACACTTTCAGACTTACGGCGACAATTGGAGTCGCGAAGTTCTCTCGTGGAAGCGTTGAAAGTGCGCCTGAGCGAGCTAGAGAGTAGAGATGCGCGAAAGGAAGCGCAACTGGTGGACCTGCAACGGCTGTTGCAAGAAACGAAAGATCAGCACGAGTTCGAGCTGGAAGCCGTCGAGTCGAAGTATAAAGCGCAGGCGGAGATCAATCTTCTCCTCGAAAGCCGTATACTAGAGCTCCATGGTACTCTGGAGGCAGCCACTAGCAGTACCACCACCATGAACAATCTAGCTTCTTCGGCGTCGCCTAAAGAAAGATCGCCCCCGCTGTCAGCCAGCTTAGCATCTTCCAGCGAAGGAAGCCTTGCCTTCATCCATTCAGGCACCGGGATAATAATGAACGACTGCTGTGATACCGCAGGCGAGATTCCTAATCTTCAAGCCATCGTCGAGCCTGTCCCGAGCCAGGCCACCTCGCCATCCCGCCAGAATCACCAGAGGCGAAATCCTAAGCAAGACTAACGCTACGCAAAAACGGCCGCCGTGTCTATTCGCATTACAGCTATTCTGTTCTGCACGCAAGCAACTGTTACCCTGTGCCGTGGTATTAAATCGGAGAGAAAGTTATTTGTAGCTTTTTATCGACATATTAATGCGGAGTTCGTAAGAAAAGCTAAAAAAAAAAGGAATATTATTGTCGCGTGATTTCGATGAAATGATTGGAAATACACTGGTAATTAATGGAATTACTGGCATGATATGATTTCACTCTTGAAGAATGAATTCACAATGAATAAATGGTTGAGATATTTTGTGAGCAATTTTATAAGTCTCGACTGGACACGCCCTCGCATTACCTTTTCCTGCAGCGTCTCGTGTTACTTTTGTTTTTTTTTTACGCACTGATTGAAGCGGAAGTAAAAAGGCGATAACGTGATTGTAGAAAAATGTGAATATATTACTAAACATGATGATAAAAGTTACAATTGCTACATAATACTGAATAATCGATAGTTTATTTACGACACGACGTTGATGTAGGACGACAGAGCAAAGACGAATCACGCACGCGTTTAAAATCGAATTAATAATACTCGTACGAAAGGCTACTAAAGGCATTAGTGTTGTCCTATTGAAACGGCCCCATGCCCGTGTAAATAAAGTTGCAAATATATATGAATTTCTAAAAACTGTCGGTATTTGTTAATACGTTTGCAATTCGCGACTCATGGTCATAAGAATTGCGTCGTCTGGATTAGCGTAATTCGCCAAATCTGGAAAAGAACGAATAAAAAGCAATTCCTTTTTTTTTCTCTCTAATCGAATGAAATCATTCCCTTAAGTACCCAACATAAGTAACCGTGCTTAAAATTATTCGTGTATTCCACATAACCGTTACTCACGATTATGACCCAAATGCATTGGCGATGCTTTAAGTCTTCGCAGTAACAGTTGTATCAGCCAAAAGACTGCTAACCACACTAACGCACCGACTGAAAATATTCTAAATGTTGTAACACCACCATGCGTGTCCATTAACCATCCGCATATTAAACTGCCACTGGATACTCCTGAAATTAATTACCAACATTGTACAGGCGGAAACAGAAACTTCGAAGCATTCAAGATATTTCCATTGTTCATCTATCGTTACTAACCGATTCCCTCAAATATAGCACCAATGAATCCTTGTATAGTGGCCTTAGTACCAGGCGGCGTTACCTTATCACCGTACGACACCATAGTAGGCCAACAGAGGCCAAACGACGGTCCATGAAGTACTTCGACGAGTAAAAACCACCATGGGTTCGACACTGTACTATATGCCATAAACCTGTAAAGAACGGTTGTAATTAATATATCGTAGAACAGTTATGCTTTGGAATACACTTGTAATTAATGAAACTTCGCCTACCTAATCGCGTAGACCAGTAGAACCAAGCTCATAACGTTCACATGGCCCAGTTTTCGCAATAAGTTTCCTGAGATAAAATTAAAAGGCAGTTCTCCTAAAAAACACTGTACACCGGTCAAAAGGCCTTGCAGGGTTTTCAGCCACGTTATCTGAGAGCTAGTCGCTAAGTCTTCGGTGTACCAAAACAGGAAATTCCATACCACACCAGTACACATGCCAGCACCTACGCACCACCATCCAAACACCAACACATCGCCATCTTTACAGATGGAGAATAGTTCCCACAATATCGATGGCTCCCCCTCAGAGCTTTCTGGATTTTTCTGTAACGATACTGCTTTCTCCCATTACCTGCCAATTTTTTCATTCTTTCGATGAGGTAGAAGTATCAGACTTCTGTACTATTTAAACTTCTATTCGACTAGAGGAGGGTGTATTTCAGAGAAGGTATACCTGCTTCAAAGTCGCCGACACTATGATATCGAAGATCATAGTGATCAACATAATATAAAATATACAAGTGTAGTCTTTCTGGAGTTGTCCTTCGCTAAAAACGTCTACCAAATATCCTGCGCTTATTCCAAAAATACCGAAACCGACGCTGCCCCACATTTTCTGCTTCCCATACTCTTTCCTTTTTTCATTTCCTGTAATGTATGAAACTATGTACTTTATGCGCACGAAATCTTAATATATGAAGCAGAAAGCTTTATACGTTTTGTGTGTTTGTCTGTCGCCTAAAAACTTTCGAACGATAAACTCTGGGATCACGAAATGTGTCTCAGCTCATTACGCCTGATTAATCCAGATGAATGTAACCATTTTCACAAGAAAACTAAACTTTTTTTTTATAAAATTAGAATTTAAATTTCGGGCGAAGCAGAATAGTAAAGCTAATACAGTATAAAGAACTTTAATAATCAATGTGCTACTAACCAAGCAGATTAAAACATATAGCATCTGCTACGCTAACTACAACCGCCATTCCAATCCAGCTGATTATCGTCGCCCACAGAAACGAATGAAATTGAAACATCGAAGTCTGGGTGGAATTCGTCTTAGAAACTTCAACTTCTTCCAACAGCTGATTAAAGGTTGGATTATTGGGACACGTAGCTTTACACGAAGTCCTTGCGTAGTTTTTACAAGCTGGTTTATGTACGCTGCCGCCTACGAATTTGGTAGCCAGAATATGGATGTATACGCACTTCTTCATCTGTAAAGTAAAACTTTTAGTAATTCTTCCGTCACATCTCGATAAATATAAAAAAATTATGTACAAGATCTTACATAAACGTCGTTAAATATATCGAAGCCTAACGTAAAATTAATTAGATCCGCATCTGTGATCGTTTTGGAGTTCGTTAGATTACAAAACTCAGACGCTCCCCAATGCGAGCACATTTCGGCGTAAAATTCTTGCGTGGCTTTGCACGACACCTATAAAAAGAAGAAGTTACAATACACCAACTGAAAATATAACTCGTTAAATTAAATTAAAATGATAGCCTTACGAACACTTTACGATTTATAAATTTAAATACCTGGCATGATACATTCCTGTGTAAACTATCTGTTATCGCGTTGTGCACAACTTCGTCGGAAAATCCATTCTTCGAACAGATTTCCAAAGTCGCATCGCCGTTACAAGTAAGAGTAACATTCGCACTTTTGTCTACTTCGGGAATAAAGTGTATCGTGAACATAGCTATGGCGACTATTGCTTGAAATATTAAGAACAACGTTTTATGAATTTTAAATTTGTCCGCCAAGCCACCGAACAGAGGTTTCGCCACTAAACCCGAAATTGGTAATATCATATATATCGTGCCTACTAAAAATCCAGAGAAACCTAATTGCTTCGCAATTGTCGGTAGAAAAGGCACAATGGGTCCGGTAGCTGAAAACAGTAATTCACGAATAAGTCCTCGCCGAATAAAATCGCAACATCGTGGCATCCCGAAAGCAACGCAATCCACTTACCAGCATTGAATAAAAAGTAATGCGCTTTTATTGGCAGCAATTCCTTATTTACGTTGTCGAACATCTTGAAAATACGCGTACCACGCAGTAGGTTACTAGCAATAAAGTGTTATCTGCAATCGACACGCATCACTGAGTAACTCCTTTTATCATCGGCTCTCATTTACACATGACACATCTATCGGTATTACAACTAGCTTAGAACAAACAGCAAAATGTGAGTTTTTAAAATGCAAGATCCAGCAGAAGATTCCAGCCGTCACGCGTGTAGAATAAAACAAGTTATTCAAGAGTGATAACATAAATGCTCTTCATACCTGTTTGAACAAAAGCAAAGATTTTAGATCATCTTTCCACGGTTTACCCCTGCGCGTGTACTATGGTTAGAAACACCTTACCGCTATCTTGTTCTATAATTGAAACTTCCAGGTGCTGAATCCACAGTTTTCAACCTCTAAATCACGAAACTTAGATAGCAAAGAGGTGGAATTCGTAGATATCGTGTTCACATTCCACGCGTACCATTGTTTCATTTCCTATCGCGGAGATTAAGTATTCGGTTGCAGCGGTTTCTGCAAATTTCCTATTATCTTGTACCAAACGCATTAACCTTCTCTTCCACCTATATATATATATTCAGCTATGTGGGAATAGAATTTTTTTTATAAATTTCGCTAGCAACGCCCGTCATACTGAACAGTAAAACGATCCGCTTGATAATATTCGTCTGGCAAACAATATTTCCACCATCGCCAGTTCCTATCGAAATCGATACTGCTAATAAAACTGTCAGACAATTCGGCCAGCTTATATTTTATATCTGTTACTACGGCTAGCAACCGAACACGATACGGTGGATAATTATATAAGTATGATCCTTGTTTATCGAATGGAATTACGCGTCGATAGTTTTTGCTTCTAAGGGTGACATTAATTTTTAATGCAAATACGTTATCGAACTAGTGGTATAAGTGAAATCACCGGTAGCACGAACTTCCTATTTACAATTGTTATCATATCCAAATGTACGTTCGACGACTGTAGTTGCGGATAAGAAATATGGCTGTATCAATGAATGTGAATAATTAAAAGCGATTTTGTAACAAACTGTGCTTTAATCTGTCATCGATACATTTACAATATACATTTACAATATATATGTATATATTTATAAGTTTTAATATACCGCTTCCATCCGTTTCTGTTTTTTTTTCTTTTAGCAATAAGGTGGGTTAATGTATGATTGCGGCGTATTACACTTTACTTTTTGCCCTCGTTCGCGAGACGCAGGGCACACGCGCACGATATCACATACACGCATATACACACAATCTCACTCTCGCACTCTCGCCTGCTTCCTCTACGTTCTCCCGTTTCGTAATCTAACCGCGGACGATTCTACAAGGTCTTTGACTTTGCAGATCTTTCTTTACATCGAGCACATCGTCTATGAAGGATATGTATTTTATATACAAAGAAACGAACTCTAAACTTACGGCGCTATCGAATCTATATACTCTACATAAGATACACCAGCAACAGTGCGCTCGAGATATCATACAGAAAATCCTTCGAAACATAGAAATCACGTGTATTACCCCTACGTACTCTCCTCTAACCATTCCTCTCGCACTACGCGCCCGAGCCTAAGCAGGGAAACCGGCGCGCGGCACGTAAGGCTGGAGATTACGAGCACTGTTACGAGCGTGTCGTAATTATATATCTTTCTCTCTCGCTAAAAATAGAAATAAAGAGAAAAAAGAAATGAATATTGCATAATCCGTATCCCGAATGCGTCGAGAATTAGACAGAGAACGCTGTAAGAGCGTGGTAGGACAGAGGAACTTTTGATAGAAGGTTACTTCCGGTTACTAGCGACTGACCTCTCGCGTGTCTAAGCTGTCGACTAGTCATTAGAAAAGACTATCAAAAATTCCTACGCAAAGTAGGCTTACACCCTTTATGTACATATGACTACATAGTAAATTACCGAATAAAAGCTAAACATCTTTCCTTCGTCCGCTTTTCGTCATCTCGTCTCTGATAAATCGTGTAAAAATGTCGAAGATCCTTATCGTCTTGCGTAAAAATGGAAAGAAATGCGAAACAGGGGAAAGACAACTTGGTGGAAAGGTCCGGCACCCTAGCCTGTCAGATACAGAGAGCATTAAAAATCCGTAGTTCGCTAAGTCAATCAGTAAAAAAAAATTAAGAAAAGAGAATAGGAAACGGAAAGAAATAATCGATATACCCCCATTCGCGCTCCTTTTACTGTTTGACGTTTCACGAGTTTACGGTGCCTCTTTCGACGGTCCCGAGGAACGCAGTAATCAGAACTTTGTTCGGTCCTCTCGCTCCAGTACCGCGATTTTTCACCGGGTCGAAGCGATAAAAATCCGTTAATGAAAATAAAATAACAAAACTTAGCTGGGACGCGACGGTGCATCGATTAATGGAAATAAATAAATCGATTACCCGCGGATCTAGATAAATAGTAATGTCGCTAATGCACTACGGAGGTCCCTAGTCAAACAAATGAAACCAGGAAAAACGTCGGTACCGTTCTTCACCGAAGACGAGGAAAGTTCTGATTACAGTTGCGTAGAAGCGATGTTGGAAGAAACAGTACACATTCACGATTGGGAATAGCGAACCTCACCGACATTCGCCAACTATCGTTCGAACGTCAGTAAAGTCCACGTAATTAGATCAATGACAAAAGACGACATCTTTAAAATCGCACATTCCCAATATTGAATCCTTCCGATGAGAAGGTTGGCAACGCTGAGCGTGCGCCGTGCGTAGAGATCGTTGGTCACAGTCTAAGCTACGGGTCACTGAATGCCGGTTGGCGTCCTCCGCGCGCGTTCCACTTACCGGGCGCTTCTAAACGCACCCCGAAGAAGTCAACTACCGTTTCGCCCAACGACTCGTCGATAGGACGGCGCGTCCACCGAAATGTCGTCGTACAAACGTTGGGACGTCCGTTACGAGGATCTTAACGGCTAAAGCCAGGACGGTCGATGATGGTGGGGCGGTGGTTGAAGTGCGTAAAGGGAATGGATGTACTGCTGGTAGGCGGTCGGGTCCACTGTCAGATTCGGCCCGTGCGGCGTCACGTAGGCGGACACGGGTGGCCCGTAGGCGGCCGATCGTTGAGCGGAATGAAGGAAGGGATGAGGTGGATAGTTCCTCGGCGGTTGATTGCTAAGTTTGTTACAGGCTTGCTGCGTGGCGTCAGTTACCGGCGGCACCTGGGGCTGTTGTTGTTGCTGCTGTTGCCTGAGCGCCATGCTGTAGTAACTGTTCGGGTTCCGAAACTCGTCGAGGAACGCGAAGGCCGCCGCGGCGGCGGTGGCGTCCTTGTCGTAGAAAGGCGAGCTGGTGGTGGTGCTAGTGGACGCGGCGAAGTTGAAGGCACTGCCAGCTGGCGGGACCATGGCGGTGTTCTTCAAGCCGATCGAGTCCGCTGGGGTCCCGGCGTACTGAGGGAAGCCTGGAATAGCGGCGGTCGGTTGAGGCTCGCTGCTCACCGCCGACGAAACGTTACCGACGTTCTGTTGCTCCTGCTGCTGTTGCTTGCTCTTCCTGCCCTTCTTCGTCTTCGTAGGCGCGGACGTGGCGCCCGTCGCCGACGTGTCTCCCCCTCTGCGGGACATGGACAGTATTCCCTGGCTGTTCTTCGCAGCGGCCGTCTGCAGGCTCTGAAGAAGATTCAGATCCAGCTCCGCGGCACCCGGGGCTGGGCTACGGGCGTACGTTAAATGTTCCGGCTTGGTAGGCGGCGGCCGCGGGATTGTCAACAACTGCTGCTGCTCCTTGCTGGTGCGGCCCACCAAGCCCAGACCCAGGCGAGCGTACGCCGGGTTTGTAGCCACGGTGTCTGCCAGGTTACCCACGAACGCCGCGTCGAATTGACTAGCTGAGACCCCCTCGGGCTGAGGCAGCGCCATTATCGGGTCGAAGCCGAACTGCTCTTGACCAGCCCTCGCCGAGGTCTCCTGCGACAGGCCGCGAGACGCGTCCGCGGACGATTCATTGTATATCCGTTTTTTCACCGGCGCCAAGTTACTGGCCGAGCTATTTACAGGTGCGCTGCTGGCAGTCTTGGAGCTGGCGTCGAAATAGTGCGGGCTAGGGTACACTGGTCTGGAGTTTGGCATGGTGTACCCGGATGGTTGGAAGCCGCTGGGGTAGAGAGACTCGTGGGCCGACAGATTCTGTTGGAATGCTAAGATCTGCGACTGGTCCTGCGTTGCCGAGCGCTGTTGGGCGTACTTCTGAGCGTTCAGGGACTCGCTGAGATCGGTGAAGCTTGGACGTTCTTGGGCGGACGCCGGTTGTTGCGGTTGCTGAGGTTGCTCCTGGGTGCCGTGCCTGGAAACGGACCTCTGCAAGTCGATGTTAGGATAATTGTTCCCAAAGGTTGGCGGGTATTGATTGGGCGACTGATAGAGCTGGTGATTGGTGTTCAGGTTCAACGAAGCCTCTGTGGGAACGGTGAAGTTCCTCTGTTGCTCCGTGCTCGAGGACTTCTCGCCGGCGCTGCTGGATTTCAGATACTCCGCTGTCCGATGCTCTGCCTCGTTTATCGTTGGCGGCGCTGGTGACTGTATGTACGAATGGTTCTGCTTGAATCCCTGGGAGTAACTCGACGGGGTTGTTGCGCTCTGAGGATACTCCTCCGAGCCCTTGGACGACTGAGGCTGCGGTGTGTAGTTTGTACTCTGCTGGGGGGATGGCTGGGAGTAAGTCGAAGGTTGCTGGGCAGGTTGAGATGTACAGGCGGGTTTCTGCTGCGGCGACGGCTGAGAATAGTTGCGGGACTGCTGGGGAGAGGGTGACGGCTGCGTGTAGTTGCGGGACTGCTGAGGCGACGGCGACGGCTGAAGATAGTTGCGGGACTGCTGGGGCGAGGGCGATGGTTGGGAATAGTTCCGGGACTGCTGAGGCGACGGCGACGGTTGCGAGTAGTTTCGGGACTGCTGAGGCGACGGCGACGGCTGCGAGTAGTTTCGAGACTGCTGAGGAGATGGCGATGGCTGAGAGTAATTACTAGGCGGAGCTTGCTGAGGGGACATTTGCGAGTAGTTTTGTGGCGTCTGAGGCGAGTGTATCGAGTGGGAGTAATTGGCGGCTTGCTGGGGGGAGGGCTGCGAGTACTTGACTGGTTGCTGAGGCGAGGGCTGGGAATAGGAGGCATTCTGAGGAGAGGGCTGAGAGTACGTGGGCGGTGGTTGAGGGGAATGCTGGGGGAAGGTTTGAATCTGTTGCGGCGACGGCTGGGAGTAGTTTCGCGGCTGAGGCGACGGCTGAGAATACCCAGCGAGAGGCTGAGGCGATGGCTGGGAGTAACCAGCGGAACGAGTTTGTGGCGACGGGTGAGAGAAGTTCGAAGGCTGAGATTGCTGTGGGTAAACCGGCGGCGGTTGAGGCGATGGCTGAGAGTAATTTGACGGCGGTTGGGGCGATAATTGAGAGTAACTGGACGATTGCTGAGGAGACTGCGCGTAAGGAGAGGGTTGCTGTTGCGGAGATGGCTGTGAATAGGTTGGCGGAGCCTGAGGGGAGGGCTGAGAGTAGGGAGAGTGCGGCGGTTGTTGTGGCGAGGCTTGAGAGTATGTAGAAGCTTGCGGTGACGGCTGAGAGTAATTGGCAGCGCTCTGTTGCGGAGACAGTTGCGAATATTTGGGCGTGGGCTGTTGCTGAGGAGATGGCTGCGAGTAATTCGCCGGTGGCGGTTGTGGAGATGGCTGGGGAAACACCTGCTGTATCGGCTGAGGAGAGTGCTGGGAATAAACTGGAGACTGATTCTGATTAGTCGCTGGTAACTGTTGATTGTACGGCTCGGTTTGTGTCGTGCTCGGTGGGAAGTTGGCTTGCGGGGAACGCTGTGGGAACGTGGGTGACAGTTGGTGGTAGACCTCGCTAGTACTTTCCTGAGGGGACTTCTGAAATGTCTGGTGGGACTGCTGAGGCGGTATCTGAGAGTAGAGAGGCGCCTGCTCGTAAGAAGACGACGGATAAGCTGGGGACAGTGGGTGGTTCTGTGGCGAAGGTGTCGGTGGCAATTGAGCACTGTATCTCGGGGGCGTAGCGTAATAAGGACTATTGTAAGGACTACTTCCCGTCGACAGAGCGTCCTGGTAAAATCCAGCTCCCCTTATCTGCGGCTCGACTGAAGCAATTATGGGTTGGCCCTGCGGTGATCGACCCGACCGTCCCGGCGGCGATTCTTGAGAGAAACTCGAAACAGATTCACTCACACTACTACCACCGGTACTCATTCTTCTCTGTCTACCACAGAACACTTCCTGCAGCTCCCCGTCTTTCTTCGCCGCGCCGTCCTCCGACTCCTCGTCCTTCTTCTTCGACTTCGGCGCGCCGAACGCCTTGAACCAGGCGCTCAAGTTGGGCGTCGCTGCCTTTGGTTTCTGAGCCTCCTTCGCGCCAGATTGACTGTCTTTAGACTCCTCTGCCACCGTGGCCGTCTGCGTCGTCGTTTTGCCTGACGACAAGTTCTCCTCTTTCAAGCTGGGCGCCGGGACCGCGGGGACAGTGCCGTGGTCCTCTTCCTCGTCGTCGTTCGAGAAATTTGGATTCGGCGACGAAACTAAGCTCTTGCAAATCAGCTGAATGGAATCGACGTTCTTCAAGACGGTGCCCAAGCTGAGCTTTGGCTCCTCCTCAGCGTTCTTATTCGCCTGATCGCCGTCGCTGGCCAACTGAACTGCCGTCTCGTTGGCGTTCGTGCTGGGCAAGTTGAGGGGCTTCTTTAAAAGCAGGTTCCCCTTACTTTTGCCGGGTTGCAGACGGTCTATTGTACGTTGTATCTTTTTTGGTCTACTGGGCCCGTGGGGGCCGAAGATCTTCATGGAGCTCGGTCGTTTTCTCGGCGCTTCTACTTTTGGTCCTGGCCGACCAGATTCGACGGATGAATGAAATATCGGGGAGTCGCTCCCGGATGAAAATTCAGAGAGCCTCGGCGCGTCATCTAGCCATTTGTTGATGTCCTATTCGGAGGCAAAAAAATAAGTACAATGAAATGTGTGTTACTATGTATATACAGTGTTACATACGATTAAAGTAGTATCTAAACGCGAAATAGAAATTATTCTTACATGGAGTGTTTGCTCCGTGGCTTGATTCAACGCTTGTATCGAGCTTTCCTCTTTCCCAAATCCTTTGGTATGCTTGGCTTGAGACACTTTCACCTTTTTCGTCTCGCTCGCGTCTTGGTCTTGGGCTTTAACGGTATCCTCCGTGGTAGGAACTTTGTCTTCTTTTATTCCTTTTTTTAACTTTGGTCGTTTCGCGCCGGCTTTATCGCTGTCGTGAAAGGTACTACCGTTTGAAGGCACTTTTTTTGAATACACATTGTGAAGGTCGCTCTTCGACGTTTTCTTCTGCTTCTCCTTCTCGCTCTTCAGCTTCTCCTCGCGCCGCCTCTCGCTTATCTTATCCTTTAAACCGTCCAACGATTCTATATCTTTATCACCTATAAATGCAGCAATTTTCTTCGACGCGTGCGTCTCCTTCGAATCTAAATCGCTCTCTAGCTCTAAATCTTTGGAATCTATCTCGCTGGACAACTCCCCGTTCTTCAATTCGTCGCCCCTCTGTTTTGATTTCTTCTCTTTGTCCTTGGCCCGGCTCTTCTCCAACTTCTCGTCGGGCTTCGAAGCCTTCGACACTGCCTTCTCTTTCTTCCGGCTCTTCTTCACCTTGATATGCTGAGGCTTATCCTTCTCCTCCGGTGCCGCCTCGTCCTCCCGCGGCTCGATCTTCTTCGCTTTGCTCTTCCTCGCGTTGTCAGCGACGATCTCGGTCTCCTCGAGCTCTTTCTTCTCGATCTTCCTACTTTTACTCTTCGCGATGACTAGGGGCTCGTAATCCTCCTCGAAGTCCTCTTTCCGTTTCTTATTCTCCTTCGACTCCTTCGCCGGCCGCAGGCTCTCCACTTCCTTCTTCTGCTGATGGCGCTCCTTCTTGTTCAGTTTCTTTAGCTCCTCTGATTCTTTGGACGACAGCTTTTTGGTTTTCAACACTAAATTGTTCGCGTCTACGTGCTTCCTTCTCTTCGACGTTATAATGCTCGATTCCGAGATGGCATCCTCGCTCTCCTGCTCCTCCTGCTCCTCCTCGTTCACAGACTCCTCGTCCTTCGCCCTCTTGCTCTTCTTCTTCCCCCGCTTCTTCTTCGGCAGCTTGTAATTCTTCCCCCGTTTCTCCTCCTCGTCGTTCTTGTCGTTCGCCTTGGACTTCCCTTTGCCCTCGGATTTGTACGATTTAGACTTCCTGGTCGACTTCTTCGAGCGTTTGCGATTCTGGTGCGGAGAAGAAACTTGAGAAGGACACGACGGCGACGCGGGCGGCACGGGGACTGATTTCGGTGACGTGGCATCCTCGTCGCTGGACGTCTCTGATTCCAAATAGCGATTCACTGCTTTGTCGAACGCTTCCTTAAGATTGAATGCCATTTCTGTGTACTCTGCGAGAAAATCAAGTAATATTCACGTCAGGGGGCAATGTCGGTATTACGTAATGCTAGATCGCGTTGAATAGAACACACTAACCGTTATCGGAACCATTGTATTGCCTACAATTATCTACTATAAGACGAAAGTCACGTTTAAATTCGTTTATACCCTTGTATAAACCACCGTCAAGTTTCTCCTCCATCGTGCTGAGATCCATGGGTTTCCGTACCACGCTATAATACCTATATCGAAGAATACTCGTGTAAAAAACCTCCGTGTAATAAAGTGAAGCTTTGTATATAATTATAGCATTCTACCTTGGCGCGTATTCCTCATCCACAGGATCGACGAATGGCCAGGCATCCACGTGGTCCTTGAGACTCTCGAGAACTTTATGCATCCCGACGCGACGCTCTTCTTCCTCAATCCCAAATGAATATCCGTATTTAGAGGATACGTAATTCCCATCACTGTTGCTCCCAACGCCTTTCTTCTTCTCGGAGCTCTCCACCTCGTCCGTAGTGTGTATCAGGATCTGACCGACGGCCGAGGCCAGCGAATTGTTCGTTTGGCGTCCTTTCTTCTGTACAGGGGGCGAAGACAAAGGCGGAGGTGTCTCCTCCTTAACGTAAGCATTCTTCGAGTTCTGCGTCCCTTTTTTGCTCCCTTTGTTTGTTTTCGTTTTAATCTTCGATCTAACCATGACTGTTTCCATCTGTGTTGTGGGCTCGTGACTTCGAAGGACTCGCGAGCTGTTACGTTGTAATAGCTTGCGCCTCTGTTGCTTCTCCTTCAAGTCGAACAGCTTCGGAATCTCAGGCATGAAATCCTCGGACAGAGTACGGTAGAGTTTACGTTCGGTATCGTACTCCTGCGTAGAACAACGTCGTTAGAATACGTCTAAACGATAATGTAGATAACGCTGAATGGATGAAACAATTACCGAATCGCGAAATTTCTCAACTAAACGGCTCCAGTCCTGCTGCGTGAAGCAGACCACTTGCCAGACACTTTCTTTCCCCTCCCCGGATATTAAACTGTCTTCCTTCTTCTCCTCCTCTTCCTCTTCCTCCTTCGCCACTCTGTTTCGTCGTCTTTTACGCTTTTTATCCCTCGGTTTACTTTTCGGTTTATGTGAGACGCTGTCTGAAGTATCAATGTAGTCCTCCCTGTATAATCGAGTGCCGTAAAAGTACCAATAGGCAGAATTCTTACGATCATGTCCTAAAGGTTCGACTCGCAGACTGTCCGAGTCCAAATTACTTAATGATTGCTCCTGCAAACACGTATCGGAAATGTAAGAAGATCAGCATAGCTGTAACAAATATTATCGTTTAACTACAGGTGTTTCGGATTTATTTCTAAACACATACCACGTCTTCAGCGTCAAGCCTGAAGTCGCAGAGGGCTCTTAGTATCTCTACTTTCTGGCGAAGAGGTAATAACTCAAAATCTACATCTGTATTGAAAGGATTCTCACGCTTGTATTCCTGTAGACGAAACAGCGTATCGTTTATTTCTAACGGTAACTAAAGAGCACACGTTAAGTATCATAAAATAACAAGACCATTTTACCTGACATTTCTTGCGGAACAGTCTACGAAGAAACATCTGATAGTTAAAGGTAGAGATGTCATTGCGGGTGTCGTTAGGTAAACAACCTTCGAGTAATCTGACTATCAGCTCCTGTACTAAACGTCCCTCGGTTCCGCCGTCCGTTAATAAAGCTTCCTCTAAGTCCTATAATGATACACGATTAATATGTACACACAGTTCGAACAGCGACCAATGCACCAATGAGAAAAAGTAATGCACAAGCTTTTCGTTAACAGTAATAAAGCCGAAGCATGATCTATTTAAACTTCCTTGAAGCTGAAGCGGTACTAACAAGTCTCATAAGCCTGCTTACTCTTACGAGCAAGTGTTTAGGTAAGTACCTCAATATCAAAGTCCAGAAGATTGAAGGCAGCCCTAAATAATGAACAGAAGTGTGCTATACTTGGCACCTCCCACCACGATTGAATGTCTAAAAAAATAAAGGAACAATTGAGAGTTCCTTGATGTTATGTCTCTTTGATCTCTGCAATGTGTCTATTCGACTATGATCAGAACGGCGCGCGAGTAGCATTAACTCAGAAGCGTTATTGTCAGAACTGCGTGTATGACTTTGCGACTGACAGTATGTCCCTATGTAATAACTTTGTAATAACTTAAATAACTTTGATACGAGAAATCAAACTAAAAAGAGCGCAGAGTGTATATCCAAATTAACCCATTCATCCAAAATAACAAACTAGACTCTTAGCGCACGAAGTATGTAAACAAACTGTATATAAATAAATATGGCTCACGCAATTTATCATTCTCAGAGTATGCGAATCTTTCTCGTGAATTATTATATTTCTATTATATAACAAGGATTACTTCCTTTATAAATCATTAATATTCTTTTCGAATACTTCACCGAAGGTTTTGTTACCTACGATCGGTGTAATTCACAGTAACGATAAAGAAACTTACAAATTAATAGGAAGAACAGGTAGCTAGCACCGTCCTCGGATTAATAGATACAACACTGAATTTTAAAATTTAGTTTCCAACGAGGAATGCAAAGAGCGTCGAGATATTCGATAACTCCGGTTGTTCGTCGCAATGGAGTTTAGGAGTGAATTAACTCTGTACTCAACAGCGCTAATTACTGGTTTCTACTTGGCAATAAAAACAACTCTCGATCATTGGCTACCGATTAAGAAGTCTAGCTTCATCGGACAACAAAGCTCCACGGTACATCTACTCTTGAAAGGGAAGAGACATTTTGAGGCTTCCAAAGTAATGAAGTAAAGCAGTCTCCAATAACAATGAATATAGAAATATATAAATACAGTAGGGCCGTGCATCGATGCCCAGCGTAAGAATCGTAACGTAACACGAAAAACAACACAATAGTGGGAAGAGGAGGGGGGGGGAAGAAAAACAATGGAAATAACTCTGTTGCTAAAGTTGGGGTCATTGACAAGGACTCTCGATTGTAGGCATCGATCTTCCCGGACGCGGGTAATCCAGTGCGAAACAATTAACCGAACGAACAATAAAAAGGAGGATGAAAGAAAGGCGAAATAATTCATCGGACGTCGTCGTAGCTCGTCGTCCGACGAGAGGATAAACGCGAGGGCTCACCTAGTATCCCGATGAAAGTGGGAAACATAACCCGTCCTGTGGCGGGCAAACCGGGCGAATCACGTCAGGGCGGATAAAGATCGTCGAAAACACCGTGGAGAATTGGCGTTGCCGCAGGCCCTCCGGTACTCAGGTGTGCGTAATATTCAGGCGGGTCGGGTGGACCGAGATCCGCAGGGGGGGTATACGTGGGTAACGGCGACACGGCCGAGTCGAAAGAAAAACACTTCCGCTCGGCGGGGCCGATCGGTTTTAAAGCACCGGGTTAACGCGCATCAGCGGTCGGCTGTGACACCCGCGGTCCTGGTCGAGACAAAAGAGCGGGGAATCGGGACTCCGCATAGCTCGTCCCCGCCGCTCGCGAACGTATCCGAACGGCGATGATGTGCATTCGGTACCCCAGTGGCAGGCCCACCAGTACGGGGAACACCTTTTAACGAGGATTTATTTTCGCCACAACACACCACTACGGGCTGCCAGCGATGCGCGCGACACTCGCGACCATTCTAATCGGGTAACACGCTCCAGGCTCGGGGCAACCACCAGCAGCCTCGTCACCGATAAACCCGCGCCGTCCACTCGCACGTCGGCCACATCTAACGCGGAGACACCAGAACGCCGCCGACCCGTTCGGCCCGTCGACGACGACGTAACGGCCCGTTCACCAGTCGCGCCAGCCGGGACCCTCTTCTTTCTACGGCCACCCGTTTTGAAATTCGATTTCGCGTACGCGTGTACGTGTGCACGTACGTATACGCGGCCCGTGTTTTTCACTCCTTTTTCCCGTATATAAAGGACAGTTTTCCCGAGACGCACTACGCGACCGTACGGGTGCGGACTGTGCAGCAGCGGACTGCAACTGCGGGCGTACACCCGGGGGCACGCGTTACACAGACCCGAGCCCGACGGTGCGTTTGGCGCGAAACTTCCTTCGATCCTCGCCGCCGCGACGCGTGCGCGTTCGCGGTAGGCAGAGGAAACTTTCTCTAGCGCGCGACCGCGCGGGGATTTGAAATCGCGTAGTTGGGAGCTTCTAAGGGCGAATTCCACTTACGCCCAAATCCCCCGCGCCCACGACCGTAGAATTTTTCCGTTTTTGTAATAAAATGAATATCATAAATTATATCTTCCCGTTTTCCAGTCGTAATTTATAATTAAAAATCTGTATTTTCCGATAATGGCTCTTTCACAGATTTCTCCTCCATATTTCAAGAGATTTTCATAAATTTTGTTATGTTAACCACGGGCGATGTGGGCGATTTGGGCGTAAGTGGAATTCGCCCTTCACTTTTGAATTCAGTTTCCTTTACTTTTGGCTTGATTCGGGACATCGAGTGACGCGTGCAAAATGTAGACCGTGAATTTCTTTAGAATTTTTGGACTTTCATTCATACATCTGTTTTTTATGATAGAATCTTTATATACACACGTTTCGTTACATGTGTGTGCTGTAATGTGTGCGTTGCAGAATTCAAATTTTTCGTTTCAACGGTTGGCACAGGTTTCCCGCGTCCGTTACCGCGTGCGTGACGCGCTAACAACAGTGTAAATGGTGTCGATGGTAACTGTTGCTCGTCGTTAAAAACGTCAGTATTGATAGTACTGATTGCGCGAGGTTGCATGCGGCGGAGTATTGCGAAAGAACTTATCGCTGTGTAGTGTGCTTGAGAAGGAACAAAGCGAAGTATGACTTCCTTTAATTTAAGCGAACTTGGAAGTCAGTTGGAGGATGCTTCGCAGGATCCGACCGGCGTTGGAGTATCTTTCGCGAAGAAGTCGCTCAAGCTCGATTCCGAGGAAGATGGTAAGTTATTTTAATCTGATTTACTTATTATCCGAACTTCTATCGATCGATATTATGCCTCGAAGAATTTTACGTTATTTCTTTGCGAACTCCGAGGTTATGTAAACCAGCCACTAAATTCTGTTTCATTTCTATAGCGCTGGAAGTTGTTAAAGCGATACGAGCATGCACCAATTTGGAGTACTTGGATTTAGAAGGAAACACTTTGGGCCCGCTCGCCGCCAAGGCTGTGGCTGAGGCATTGGAAGAGAATGGTTCCACGCTAAAACGTGCTCTTTGGAAAGACATGTTCACCGGGCGTTTGAAGACAGAAATACCGAAAGCGCTCGAATACCTTGGCACAGCCTTATGCAAAGCTGGCGCTCGCCTTACCGAACTTGATCTAAGCGATAATGCGTTTGGTCCAGTTGGCGTTGAAGGATTAGCTGCGTTCTTGACCTCCAGTTCGTGTTCTACTCTGCTTGTATTGAGATTGAATAACAACGGGTTAGGAATATCAGGAGGCAAGATGCTGGCGAAAGCATTGTTGGATTGTTACGATAATAGCTTGAACGCAGGTGAGACATTTTATCTCATAATTCTGTTAAATTCGTTAAATCGACGAAATCTCTTTCTTCCGCAGGCGCACCTCCGTTAGCGTTGAAAGTATTTGTCGCCGGTAGGAACAGGCTTGAAAACGAGGGTGCTGAAGCATTGGCGTCCGTTTTTCAGAAGCTAACTACTTTAGAGGAAGTTACTATGCCTCAGAACAGCCTATATTTTCAAGGCATAACAGCGCTCGCTAATGGCTTATCCGCTAACCCTGGTTTAAGAATCTTAAACCTTAATGATAATATAATCGGACTTAAAGGCGCTCAAGCTCTTGCCAAAGTATTACCAAATTTCCAAAACTTAGAACAGCTTAATCTCGGAGATTGTCTCCTCAAAACAGAAGGTACTGTAGTTTTGGCGGAAGCGCTAGCAATCAAAGGTAATCATCCTTCGCTCACCGAAGTCAATTTGAGCTACAATGAAATCCGTGCAAGGGGTGTTAAATCCATTGCTCTCGCCATGGCCGACAAAGCGAATTTGATGACTCTACAGTTGGATGGAAACTCCTTCGGGAAAGAAGGTTGTACCTTTTTGCGCGAATCGCTAACAACTTATGGAAGAATTGACTCGTTGAGTACGTTGAGTGACGACGATGGTGAAAATGACAGTGAGGAGAACAATGATAATGAAGAAGAGGAAGAGGAAGATGAGGAGAGTGAAAGTGAAGAGAACGAAGACGACGATGAAGATGCTATTGAAAATGGCAATAAGACGCCGGAATCAAACGTGTCCGTCGCGCAGTTCTTGAAATCACCGATAGGGACCAACTTATTATTACTACAGGGTGATGTCGTACAAAACTTTGTGGACCATGCCAAAGTGAGTAACTACGATACGTTAATTTTCTAATAGTATTTTATGATATATAAAAATCCTTTCGTATTTCAGGATTTATCAAAAAGTGTTGATACATCTCCGGAACTGAAGTTCGTTGAAGAATTCACAAGGATAATCATGAAAGTATCGGCACTATGCTCGAGTGGTTACATCGATGTGAGAATGAAAGCTCTAAGCATTACGGATGCTCTGTACGCAAAGTTATGTTCGTACGCAGTAGAAAATGATCAGATATCGATTTGGAATAATGCCTTGCTAGTCAATTTAGGTTTAATAAAAGTAAATGTCTCCGGTCACTACTACATGCTTCTGTGTGTCTGAAACAGGATATATTAATTTACGATTGTGTTTCAGAGCGAAGATAAACATACTGGTAAAATTGATTGGGACCTAGAAGGTTGTTACAACGCATTGGAGCAAGTCGCTCAGAAGGATTACTTTCTGGTAGAAACGCGAAACACGTTAATGTTGTTCTTAGAGAAACCGGTGAAGAACAACAAAGCGAAAGTTATGGGCTCGTTTCAGGATTCAAAAGATTCTCTTAAAACTGTCTTGAATCGCATACAAACCATGTAATAAATGTTGAAGTATAATGTGTATAATTGGTTTGCAGAACATCGACATAAGATATAGCTATTTATTTTTAAATATTTTGCAAATTGTAAAACATACGTAATTTTATACAAATCTTATAAAGAGTAAGAAGAAATTGTGCTATGCGATGTATACAGGTAATTAATTGTTAAGCGTTCGGTGCGAAATTTTATGTTTCATAAGTTTTGCACGAAATCTTTTAAATGACTGGATTCAAATTAATTACGAACGTTTGAAAAATAAAAATGTTTTATTCATATACTGATGAATACCACGATTTATTGTGTCGAATTCTCTAGAGGCTTTTCTTTTCTTTTTTTTCATACGAACGTACGATTATATTGTAACGTATACTGTAATTCTCTTTTCTTGTTGTCGAAGGCGTGCAATTTCCAGACCATACATACCAAAATCGGACTAGATTCGAGCTTGAATAGTGAATATAAAAAAAACACATAAATTCATCATTTTTATGAATTTGGGATATGGAAAGTAGACTGAAATTGGTATAGGATAAATAACGCTTACTTATAAAAACTTAACATCAAATGCATTGAAAAGTATTATGACTCATAAGTTCCTTCTACTGTGAAAATAAGAACTTCCGATAAACCTCCTATTAATTAGTAAATTATAATATCACGGAATACCCTTCCATTGACTTATGCTATTTTGGACTTTGTAGACATTGGATCCCAACCAGGATGAAATAAATCCACTGCTAACGGCGCACAGTGCGATGATGATTGATCTTTCATATACACGTTTATCTAGAACAATATAAACATATGAATTAGAAAGTAACAATGAAAATTCAATTTCTATCGCATGTACATACCAAGAACAGAATGAGCTGTTGCTTTATTTTAGGATCACAGTCTTGCCCGAGAGTAGAAGGATAACTTATAGTGTTATCGTTCTCCTCTATATTCCTCGCGATTAATTCCGAGCATCGTTTCTCGTCCGGCTTTACTGTTTCGATTATGGATTCTGCAAAGAAGTAAGAACATATCGTTACGCTGTATGTAACATTCAAAGATCAGCTTGAATAGTATGTAATCGTTAGTCTCTTACTTCTAGTAGCAACATCAGCGGCTAAAAATGTTGGTACAAGCGGATCGCACTCCAAACTGTCCGAGAAAAGATGCGGGTAGCGTCTTTTCAAAAGTTTTCGAAGCACCATGTTACCACGATTCCCTGATAAAGTGTTACTCGGTGTACATACAACTTCGTCCTCGGTTCTTCTTATAAGCAATACACTGCCATTATACCTGTAAAATCAAACGACCGATTAAATATATTTTCATACACAAAGCTTCACTGAATTGTTATACTGCACCTATTTAATTGCTCTGCTATGTTCAAATTGAAATAGTCCCTGATGATGTTCCGTACCAAGCCTCCAAACGATGGCATTGTCGTCATAGCCAATGGAAGTATATCGTCGAATGTAGCGTCCAATACCTGAAACATGTATTGGTACGATTTAAAAGCATTTCGCCCTTCCAGTATTTTATGTAACACTGTAGTAAAATCTTACGAGACTCTGAATAGAAGGGTAGTTCATCGCAGCCCACGTGGCGCTGTATCCACCAATACTCCAGCCGTAAAGGATTATTTGCTCTTCGGGAAATCTTAAGTGATCGATCGCAAAGCGCATTACACAGTCGATTGCATACTCTTCTTGGAGAGGGAACGGTGCACCCTTTGCAGTCATTTTTTCATGTCTTACTGTTATCATTTTACGATCGTAGTCTGCCCGAAGGAGAAGTCTTGCCATTACTTCGATTATACTTAACATAGATGCATGATTCATATTAACTGCAACATTGCCAAAATTCCATCTTTGCAATACAGAAGGTGTACGAGTAACAGCAATTCTTCTCATCGGAATGGTACTATAAGTACGTAGCGAATAACTTGGTTGCAAAAGTATTACTTACGGTGCTACTACCGAAGCCAGGATGATTCCATCCGAGAACAGAGTAGCCCTTGTTTAGGGGAGTTGATATAATACCAGATTCATAAAACCCGCAGTTTCCTTCGCATGTGATCACTAATATATTCGCATTTTTTGTTCTGCAGAAGCAAACGCACGATTACATAAACACAATTTGTTACGAGACGATGCTTTGGAAAGGATGTTGCTGGTGTTTAGATTACCTGTTACGTCGGTCAACGAACATAACGTCAATTTCGTTCCAATCCCCAGTTAACAGTTTGTATCTCTCCCCGCCTTGTTTTATTAAATCTGTCCTTCCTTTCAAGAGTGTATCACCTACGGCCACAACATGTTATGTTATAAAGTGATAATACAACGTAATGCGTGCAACGACGAACTATAACACTTACGAAATGCCCAGTTAGTAATCGACGCGCTCCCTGGATATATCATCTTTATAGCGAAAGTGTGAGCTACAATGTACGCTAACAATTTACAAGGCAATGTGAATATAAATTCTTTACCAGTCTGCCTCTTTAGTCGGCCACTGGAAGCGGCAATCTTTTCTAACGTCAATTTCTCTCTAGCACTATCCCTAAAAATGTATATTCAAAGGATGAGCGAATCTTGGGTCGTGGACCAAATTCTAACAACTAAACATTCACTTACAGTGAATGGGGTTTCCCGATTTGGAATATACTTTTTACAAGCTTTTATTTAGCTTCACTTGTCAGTTTTTTCGTTAGTTTGTTAGCTTCACTTGTGAGTTTGTTTGTTAGTTTGTTAGCTTCACTTGTGAGTTTGTTCGTTAGTTTTTGAGGATGAAATCTTGTAAGCTAACTTTGACCCACTTCCACATGTCCGATCGATTTGAAATTTTCCGATGACAATATAATATTTTCATTTCTCTTTCATGTAAAGCTTGTTTATAAAATTTTTTTTATTGGTTTTTGAAAGTACTCATAGTAACTAAGAAATCCTGAAAATTATATCTGCAATGGGCGAATCGACCTATTTTACTCATGTTCCTCTTATTTAAGAATAATTGGTTAAAACCTGGCACCTGTATGTTTTTCGTGGTACTGAATCCGAATATGACGTTATTTTTTGTGTAAAAAAATGTCCTAAGTTAGTTCTCTTAATAAAAAATCGTTTTTTTTTTTAGAAAACTCAAAAAGGGAAGGCCGAAGAATTTTTTAAATATTATTTTCGGATTTCTCGCACCAATTTACTTAAAACTCCATGTAAACCTGCTTTTTAACTCCCAATCCATATCTGGGCCCCTAGGGCAACATACCAATTCAACAATCTTCACATTGACTTCTCTACCCTGTTCGAATAAAATTGTAAATGTTTTTGTCATGTTGCCCCGTGTTAACTTTGAAGTCATTTATTTAAAAAATTCTCCGGGCCTTTCCTTTTTGAGTTATCTCACAAACACCGATTTCTCATTATTCAATTATTCTTAAATAAGAGGATTTTGCTGTTTTTCGTGTACGCCTCAGTAACACGAGTAAAATAGGTCTATTGCAGATATAATTTTCAGGATTCGTTAGTTACTATAAGTACTTTCAAAAAATATATTCCAAATCGGGAAACTCCATTCACTATAACAGAATGTTTACTTGTAAGCAAGATCGTTACTTTACTATGGAGAAATTTACCTCTCCACATCGGTGACTTTAAAATCAACAGGCCATGCCCAAAATTCAAAGTCATAATTGTGAAGTTCTTCCTTCGTCTCTGCGTTATAACGTGCGCTCGCCTCGTTTACCGTCTGTACAAATTTCAAATATACTGGGTTGCTGGCTCTGGAGCAGCTACGTGCAACCAACGATGCGATTAAAATTGCGCCAGCTCCAAACAGCAATTTACTCAACAGATAAACATTATCTGTTAAAGAACTACCGCGCTCGTAGCAAAAAGTAGCGACCAGCGGTATCGTGTACAGGCTGATCGACCACATTGCTGCGAACTAAAAACGCGAGAGTTAGAAATAAATAATGTTCACAGCTGATTACACTGATAATGAAAAATAGTTAACGCTTTTAATTGGTTAGTGACTAAATTAGCCGGTGTAAATATTAAGCATTGTCCGGTGCAGCTAGATTTCTGAATTATTTTCAAGTACTCACGCAAATTACGATATTATCGCCCCATCGTTCTAAGCTCTTCGGCTCGTACGATTTCTGAAACACATAAAAGGAGCCATAACCTAAAATGCACAACTTTCAAACATAACTCGCGTAATTATCCGCAAATACCTCTTCCAAACGGCCGACCAACGTTATCTTGTAAACCTTAAAAAGCCGAGGGCTAAATGTACATTTCCAAAGTGTCCTAATCAAAGACATTTTGCATTTGTTTGAAGTTTTAAACGCTCCAAACAGGTCCGTGGCCCAACTCACCGATGCAAAATCGATACAACAGCGACATTGCATATCATGCACATGACACAAGAAAACAAGCAACTATGATCGGTGATTATAATTCGTTGAATAGGCACGTAGCACGGATTAGAAAGAAAGAACTATGAAATTAGTAATTTATTCCGATTTCTTTCCCCCTTCATAGCAGGTTTATAAAAATTCGTAACAAAGCCTTACGAAAGTTTAAAAGGGAATTCATTAAGAAGAGATCGTTTAAAATCATTTAAAGGCATCTTACTTCCGAATATACATTTACGATCATCTACCAACAGCCTGTCCCAACAGAATCATCGGTTACCTGTTCCTTTAAAGTACGCTTCAAATATTCTGCACAGATTCGGGCGCACTTATATCGTGCACGAGTCGCGCTCATTTCTCTATCAGACAAAACTGAACGTCATCGAGGTAAGAAACATTCAGCGTTCGTTCAATTTCCCATAGAAAATGAAGTTACATACCTATGTTACTCGAGGCGACACGCGTGCGGATTTAAATGTCGCGCGCGTCCGCTTTATGCGCACTTGATAAACACGGGAGCCCGATTGCATACGATACGGTGTTTTACATAGGTGGAAAAAAAAGGGTGTTGCGGAAATTGATATTAAGCGAGGGTCGAAGCAAACATTTACGCGTACGCGAACGTTATCGGGCGGCATATATCGGAGTTACGTATTTGGAGGGGTTCGCGTGAAATTGGACAATTTTGATGCGGGTCGATTCTGGGACCGTACGTTAGATCATGGTTTTTGGAACGTAGAGAAGTTGCTGGAAGATTCGAAGCAAGTAACAGCGCATACAGTAGTTACATATTACGTGTGCGACATCGATAAATACAATATTCATTTGCCGCCGCTACAATTGAACGTTTTTCAGAATGTCAGATTGGGATACCGCTCCTATCACTCTCCGGAAACGTCCGCCGAAGGCCTCCGTACTTAAATCGGAGCAGGTAACTTCAGTCGGCAGATATTCCGACGTATTTCGCCCGACGTGACCCGCGCCACGCACGGTTGTGTAATTGTGTTTATTTACAGGCGGTGAACGCTGCACGCCGTCAAGGTTTCGTGATTGAGACACAGGCAAAATGTGAGTAAGACGTGCTCGTGACAGTCGTTCTTCCTTACAAAACTGGAAGATTTCATTCTACGGGATAACGTCCGTTTCGCAATGGATGTTGTTTTGTGTATAAATTGTTACAGAGATAGCAATGATAGTGCGACGTTGTTATAACGTGATGCAATCCTTAATCTTGTAAACACGACGAACGTTATTGTTCCCCCTTTTTCTTCCTCTCCGAAAGTGTCGCGAAGTTGAGAAAGGTAACAAAGTGTGCCGTGTAAGTATTGTAAGAGTGTATTGTTCTTTGCCAGGGGGTGGCGGAACGAACAGGCAACACGTAACCACAAAGAATACAGCTAAATTGGACAGAGAAACCGAGGAGCTTAAGCACGACAGAATCCCACTCGATCTTGGTAAATTAATTCAGCAAGGACGACAGGGCAAAGGATTGTCGCAGAAAGATCTCGCAACGGTATATTATCGTTCGCCTATGAATACTTACCTCCCCCCCCCCCTCACTTTACTAGCGACTTATCTCCTTCTTCTTCCATCGCGTAGAAAGTAAACGAAAAGGCGCAAGTCATTAACGACTACGAGGCGGGTCGTGGAATTCCTAACCAGATGGTGATCGGCAAGATCGAGCGGGTACTAGGAATAAAGTTACGTGGTAAAGATCGTGGTAAACCTTTAGTGGCCCCTGGGACGAAAAAGTGAATCTCGGGGGAGGAAAAAAAATCTCTACTTTCTACCCTTATACATTGTTCCCTAAACAGAACTGCGAGCAAAATTGTAGGACTGAGAGCAACTGCTACCACTCCCCTTTGCCTTTGGTTACTTTACTACACACTTTTGAGATAAAATATTATTTTATTAAATATATTACTGTGTACTGTAAAATAGATTATTGTAATATGCCTTCGCGTTTAAAATACAAGGAGCACGCTCTTATTTAATTCCGAGAAAGATTATAAACAGACGAAATTAAATTATCTTTATATACCAATTTTGTTACATTTCCAAATACATGTCCATCGACATTCACGAGAGATTTATTTTTCGGACTCTTTAAAACTCAGCGTAGACTAAATGAAATAGTATTAACGCGAATAGAAGTACAGAAATAATCGATGTATGTATATGAATCGCCTTGGTTGATATTAGTACTTTTAATTTCTTCATTGTCGGGAAATAGTATTTATCATACACATGTACACAAATCATAAGCATCACACGTCGAAATATTTGTATAGCGATTAATGTATAATGTAGCAATATTTCAACATACGCCACTTTAGTTGTATATAAAATTAAGAAATTACTAAATAAACATTAATTATATCGTTTAATGTTAATTTTATTCGTACAGAAACCTGGCGGTACATCGTTACCATCACGGCCCATTAATCTTTCCTCAATTCGAAGCTAGAATCCTCTACACCGTCCTTCGTTATAACCTTAATGCTTATAGAATCACCTGTATAAATATCTCTCTCCGCCGCCGAAATGAAAACGTCCTTTATGATCGCTATCGCTCTCTCTTGGGTCAAGGGAGTAGGTTCGACACCTTCCTGATTTTTGAATCCGACCTGGAAGACGCGTATTGAATTAGTAAGTTTCAGCATAATTAAGAGAATACGCTGACCTCGTTTAAAATGTCCTATCTACCATTTCGAAACATTTGAGAAAACTAAAGTTTTACCATTTTCTTTGCGTCATCCTTGTAAAAATATATATAAATCAGACTTTTTCTAGACCTCTACGAAGCTCTTAGGGTTTTGTAACTTTACTTACAAGGTAAAAGATATTTCAACTTCCCTTGAAAAATTGGAAAATGCTAGATAGGACATTTTAATTAAGGAGGGCAGTATACTTTTCCTATACCTGATTGTCGAGGAGAGGCTGCAGAAGTGCCCCGGCAGAGCCCCCTGCTCTGTACGTCGTCACTTCGCAGTGACCGATTGGATCGTAACTGTAGACGCATCCTTTACCGTTGTTGTCTATTCCCCCGAGAATGTTAGAAACGTAATAAGGGAAGAAGCGTTTATAGTACAGCATCGTCGATAACATTTGTGCTATTGCTGGAGTAGACATATCCTTCTGGTGATTATGCTTGTACATCTATCGGTAAAAAGAACAAGCTCAAGAAATAGCTGCGCCTTCGACGAGAAATATAAACGCATTTCAAAGCGAAACATGGTTTAGGAATCTTCACCTGCATTCGAGCGGACAAGAGCCGAGTTAAAGTAAGCGTGTCGCACCAACAGCCAGAGCATCCCAAGATTGTTTTGTCCGATAAGGAGAACAACTTCCGCTGTTCACGCGTGTAAATGGAGAAGCCTGTGCTGAGACGCGTGTCTGCCGCTATTACACAGAAATCATCTCCTGCGAGGGCTATAACGCTCCTATGGTCGCAAATAAGAAATAGATTTATTAAGGTTCCATGGTAATTCTATCAGCAAAATAGCATACAGTAATTTTACAAATAAAGATGGAACGAGCTCGTAATAACGATTGCACGTATATTTTAGACTCGATAGATTATGTTTGTAGGATTTTAGGTTATTCTTAATACTTACCCTCCATTGTCAGCATACGGACTGAAACTCCTCATTTTAGCTGCCTCCGTCTCGTAATCGGGTAAAGATCGCCCAGGATTTTCGCTTAGGAGAGCCATTGTTTCTAAAATTCTTACAGCAAATAACAAATCTCAACTACTCGCCACTGTGAATGACACTACACTTTGCGGCAAAGATGGCAATGCAAAATAATATGAGTTTCGCCGTACACACCATCTACCGCACGTGTGATCGACCAATATCTGTCTGCCTCCATGAGAATGTGACGATGCTAATAGGCTGGATTTTAAATTTTGCGATCGAGTGACAAATCGTGTAGACGATTTAGAAAATCGTCCACCAAGGGCAACTGACAAGGGAAGGTCCCGAACTCGAGAATTAAAAAAATTTTGAAACTTTGTGAATATGGAGGGAATTTCTTCCCGATTACAACGCAATTTTTTGCTTGTTGCCCAGATTCACTCGAAGGGGGTGAAATTAACTCCGGAAAATTCGGATATTTTCCGATTTTGTGGTATAACTCGCGAACTGTAAGAAATAGAAAAAAGTTTTAAGATAAAAGTTACTTCTTTTAATTAGATCTATCATTTGGTAGAAAAATTATTTTACAGTTCACGAGTTATAACACAAAATCGGAAAATAACCGGATTTTCAACGGTCAATTATACCCCTTTAGAGCGAATTTGGGCAGAAAAAAAAAATTACGTTGGGCGAATTCCACTTACGCCAAAATCGCCCGTGATTTTCATTAATCTAGATTTTCTCGTACCCGACTGGACACATTGTCAAGAATTTCAAAGTCGATTTTCTCGAAAATGAAGCGCAATAACAAAAAATTTATTCCTTTTTTCCGACTAATTTACTTGTTATAAATCGAAAAGAAAGAGTAACATTTTTTCATATCGCGCTTCATTTTCGAGAAAATCGACTTTGAAATTCTTGACGCTGCGTTTAGTCGCGTACAGGAAAACCTAGCTTAATGAAAATCACGGGCGATTTGTGCGAAATCAGGAGGAAATTCCCTATATATTCACAAAGTTTCACAATTTCTCGAATTTCCGGGTTCGGGATATTCCCTTGTAATTAAGCACTGAAAAAAGGAGTGCGAATTCCAAATTTACATATTGAAAAAAAGAAGGAAAAGTACTGAGCCCGTGACAGTTTCGTGAAAATATTATTCCTATACCATTTCTTTGATACGAATTAATATTTTAAAACGGGGTATTGGATTTTCTATTGGTTATCGCATTGGAAAGCAGAGAGGTGTGTTTGTTATGTCACACATGTGACGAGCTAACGGCAGCCGAATGCGTCAGGAACGAGCAACCTTGGGAAACCGGTATCTTATCAGCTGTGATAACGCTCAGGCAACTTGGCATTACACGAAACTGTTTGAAAAGTGGACTAAAATCTTTTGACGACTTATTGAGATGGCAGCCGGCGATGGAAGACGAGTTGCACTAATCACGGGTATTACTGGACAAGTAAGGTTGACAATTAGTACTTTATTGTATCCAATTCGCCTTGTAAACTTTTACGTTATTCATTCGCGTAGAATTCTATTACCACATGTTGAGATAATAGAATGACTTTAACAAAAATGAAACTGTTTACTTCGGTAGAATCGGTTTATCGAATGTGGATTGAATCGATGTCGCGTGTTTCTTCTAGGATGGTTCCTATTTAGCAGAATTCTTATTGGAGAAGGGGTACGACGTGCACGGTATAATCAGACGAGCAAGTTCCTTCAATACCGCCCGCATTCAACATCTCTACGCGGACCCGAAATGCCATCGCCAGGGGAAGATGAAGTTGCATTACGGCGATATGACCGATTCCAGTAGTTTAGTTAAAGTAATTAGCTCTGTGCAGCCAACGGAAATCTATAATCTCGCTGCTCAAAGTCATGTGATGGTAAATATCGTTTTGTGGATGTTTAAATCGGCCGCTTGAATGTTTCCTTGTACCGTTACATTACTCCTCTTCTCTAAGGTCAGCTTCGAAGTAAGCGAATACACTGCCGAAGTAGACGCGGTCGGGACAGTTAGATTGTTGGACGCGATACGTACCTGTGGTTTGGAGAAGTCAGTAAGATTTTACCACGCGTCGACGTCTGAACTGTACGGCAGAGTATTAGAAGTGCCTCAGAATGAAAAGACTCCGTTTTATCCTCGTTCTCCATACGGTAACTACTTATTCGGATACTAATTTCCATTTCGACTTTGAATTTGACGTAAATACAAACCGAGGTATTTAAAATTTCAGCGTGCGCGAAACTGTACAGCTTTTGGATTGTGGTGAACTACAGAGAAGCGTACGACATGTTTGCGTGCAATGGTATACTGTTCAATCACGAAAGTCCTCGTAGAGGGGAGAACTTTGTAACTAGAAAGGTGACCAGGTCGATAGCGAAGATACAGTTAGGTTTACAAGATGTTCTCGAGTTAGGAAATTTAGACGCGAAGCGAGATTGGGGACACGCAAAGGACTACGTCGAGGTAAGAAACTTGTATGTGCGTGTAATTACTCATTGGTGTATCAAGGGCTAATAGAATTTATGTTTTATCAGGCAATGTGGCTGATGTTGCAACAACCAACTCCAGACGATTATGTGATAGCGACAGGAGAGGCACACAGTGTTAAGGAATTCGTAGAAGCAGCTTTTCAGTATGTCGGACGCACAATCAAATGGGAAGGCGAGGGCGTGAATGAGAAAGGGCAGGATGCGCAGACGGGACAAGTATTGGTCAAAGTAAATCCTAAATATTTCCGTCCAACTGATGTGGTAAGCAACAGCAACTGTGTTTCGCAACATAAGCAGGGCCAGTCACAGGGGGGTGCAGCGGGTGCAAGACACCCGAGCCTCGGGCATTACAAGGGGCTCCAGAAAAAGAAAACACGAAGAAAAGAGAGAGAACAAAATGAGGACGAAATTTCTTATTTGAATAAAATTAATTTAATTTTATACACCGACTTGAATTTCATGCTCTAAGCACAGAACTGGCAAAAAAGAAATTAGAATATAATTTCTAATAGTAGTAAATAGGTTTATTTTTTGCCTTTCGGTCTCAAAACGGGGTTACATGTGTTATGTGTTTCTGGAACTGTTAATTCAAGATTGTACTTTCGTTTTGACTTCTTCCTTCATCTTGTTCTTCTTTCCTTCTCCTTTTTTCCACAACCATTCGCATCCACTCCACTCCTTCTTCTCCCTTTAGTATCCCTATATAATTTGTAATATAATAATCTAATATTATTAATTATATGGCTATAAAGAAGTCATATATTTAAATATGTTAATATTCATTTGCTTATTTCTTTCATATTCTTTATTATTGCTATTATCATTTTTTCGTGAAAAGACGTCCTGTTCTTTTATCGTTGAGAAATTATTTGGGTCCCCAAAATATTTCTTGCATCCAGGCCCCTTTATAGAGAAGGCTGGCCCTGACCATAAGGTACGATATTTTAAATAATAAACATTTACCTGTTTCACTCGTACAGGACGTACTCCTGGGCGATGCAACTAAAGCGAAGGAGAAAATAGGGTGGAAGCCTACAGTTACGTTTGAGGTACTTATTATTTATTTTACATTATGCATGTATACAATTATCTGTTATCAGCTTTGTATCAAAGTGTATTATTGCAGTGTCTCGTGAAGGACATGATGGATTCCGACTTAGAACTAATGAGGAAGAATCCAAACGCTTAAAGGTATTTCTTATTTATAAAGGAACTCGATGCATTTCTCAAAATACATTCTACGTCTCTATGAGACAACGATATTTAATTGATAGGCATTTATTATATTGAGGCAAGTCTAAATGTTATTTTGTTAAACCTGTGGATAAGTTTTTTAAATAAGAAGTTTCATACTATTAAGGTAGTCGGAGAGAATAGTATCTAACGTATGATCCGAAATATGTATACATATAAAACCGTAGTAAACATTACCACTCTATTACAGACATAGATCTGTATGCATTTCTATATATATTTATATATATACTGTTATATATGAATGTATATATAAACACAACGATTTAGCGTTTCTTATTTTTTACGCAATGATATTAATTGAACGTCCTAGGAAAGCGAAATGCTCAAAATTCACTACTAAGAGTGTGTTTTTAAAAGAAGAAAGAATTTACTAAATTGATCGCGTATGTTTTCATAATCCTGTTAGACATTTCGCTCAAGAGATTAGGCGCTCAGCCTAACGTTCGACGTCTATTAATTTTGTGCGCAAGAGTACGGGAACTAACTTCTCAGATACAAACTGTCTTCCTCAGACGCATCAGTTAATTTATAATTTTTGTACACAATGTATGATATTTTACGGTAATCGTTAAGTAGTGCTTCGACCTTTATACACGGTATCCGATGTGTGAACAAAAAAAACAAGAACATTTTTGTAATAAACGAAGGACAAAGGAAAAAGAAAACATTAATGTTTTTGCAGCCATGTATATCTTAAATTCGACCAGCGATACAAGTAAATTGTGAACTTCCACGGGAAGATCCCGACAAGATTGATCGAACGCAACCAGCTAAATAGCAGATTCACTTGTGGACTTCCGTAGGATATTCTCGATCGTGAACTTCATGGATTTCACACAGTGCCCCCGAGATTCCGTGTACTTCACCCTCGCGGCCTGTGCTTCCACCTCGGCATCTTTCTTCTCGACCACGTCGCATTCTTCGCTCTTTTCCTTTTCCTTCGCCAAGCCAGACAGAAGGTCCGAAGGAACCTAGAATCACGTTTCCTCGTTAACCCATATAAATTATACCACAACTACACTAAAACTTTTGCCAAACTCTTTTGCATTTCTATAAAAAGGAGACCAGTGCAAGGTCTATTATTATGGGGGAGCCCTATTTAGGACGCTAGGAGTAAAGCGATTCTTGGAAATTTTTTTCTAAGAAACTGTTCAGTGGATCTTTTTCAAACTTTCAGGGTATTTTAGTTCACATTCAAACAATGAAAATTAATTTTTATGTTACAAAGTGTTATTATACTAGAAATAATATTATACATGTAATAGTATTATATATGTTACAATGTAATTATACTAGAAATAAGAAAATCCTTGGTTTTTTTATTCCAGGGTAGAAATGATGCCACCATTACAATCTCCAATTTGCAACTCCGGCGCGCGAGTCCTAACAAACGTGTTCATATATCTCCACTTCTACCGAACACTTTGTACCGTAAAAATTATTTTTTATTGTTCGAATGTGAACTAAAATACCCTGAAAGTTTGGAAACGATCCGCTCAACAGTTTCTTAGAAAAAAATTCCCAAGGATCACCTTATTCCTAGCGCCCTAAATAGGCCTCCCCCTTAATCCAACGCCCAACAACCAAGGCTCCGTTCTTCAATTGCAACCAACACTCCCAGCTCCGTAAACGCTTCATTTACAGTTCTCTCACCGAGCCAACCGGGCGTTCCTGGTCCTGTTTCTCTCTCACGAATCCTCTCTGCTTCCTCATTCTCCTTCTCCTGTAATTGCCGTGCTCGAACATCTCGCTGGCAGATGGGTCCAGGGTCCAGTAGCTCCCCTTGCCAGCCTGATCCTCGTCGTTGTCTTCGCCGACCACTTTGTCCCTAGGTATCTTCACGAAGCAGTCGTTCAAGCTCAGATTGTGCCTGATGCTGTTCTGCCAGCCCTGGCGGTTCTCTCTATAATAGGGGAACCTGTCCATGATGAACCTGTAGATGCCCGAGAGGGTGAGCCTCTGTTTAGGCGAGGAGTTGATCGCCATCGCTATCAGGGCGATGTAGGAGTAAGGCGGCTTCTCGTAGCGGGGCTGCGGTTTGTATCTCATCAGAGGTGCGCCCCACGAGAACTGCATGCCCCTGGAGGCCAGCACGTCGGGCACCAGGCTGTAGTAGCGCGGCAGAGGGCACATCGTTGGAAACATCTCATCCTGGCTCCATGCGTCGTAACTTCGTCGGAGATCGCAGCCGTAGACCTTTGAAACGCTACAGGGGTGGTCCTGGTAGCTACTGGTGGGCTCCATCGATGGATGGTCAAATCATCTGGTGCTGTTTTACCGTTTCCTTGATCTATCGCGCTCTGGCGTTTCTGGATTGAACTTAATCTCTGATGACTGTTTGTTGTTCCAGGTAGCTTAAGCGTTGAGAGGTACTTGGCGATACCTTCTGACCAGTTTCAACACGGGGACACTCGATTTCCACTTTATCTCACTCGATACCCATCGCAGTGCAGAGCATCGCAAGCCTGATTCTACGTTGATCTTCTTCCAAATCGAATTAAGGCTCTTGGAGACCCACACTGAACTTGAAGTTGGATTCTTCTGCTACGTTTACTCGCGTCTATTAACAACAGCGTTGGTCCGTTTCCTTCTCGCCTTTCAAGGACCTCCACGATACTCCTCAGGCTCTACTAAGAACCTTCGTCAACATGTATTCTAACATTTCAATCTATTCTACAACTGCCATGCTGTATACCGTGTAACTATCAGAACACTTCACATTGCGCATTATAATTCGTATTTTAGCGTTGCGAGCCGAGTCCAAGCGCGACCAAGCTCCCTCGAAGCAGCCCGAGTCCCGTTGCCTTGGATGACTGACTGTTGGGTGCGATTCGCGGCTCCGCCCGGGCCAATTCCCTAACGAAGGGTGTTTAATTTGACACGCGGGATCCAGGGGACGGTCCGCGGCTCCGCCCATCGCCGCTTCGCCAGAGAACTCCCTGCCAGCGAGGGAGGCGTCCGCCTATCCCCCAATGCGGTGGCCCGTGTTTTATTGCTGTTTACACATATGCTGTCCCAACACCCACGCCGGCCAGTAAACGAGCCGATACGTAAACAAAGCCGCGGTAATTATACCGAAACGGTGGCCGCTTCTCGGAACCGCTCTCTTCGTGTCCCTTCCTCTCTTTGGGCGGGCACGACTTCGGAGGAATATCTAGCCGACCTTGCGCCTTCGCGCGATTCGATCTCGCTGGATCGACATTCGAGAGCCACGGGACACTGTAAAGGGGTTCTCTTAAAGCTGGAAATAATTGGGCGGTCTTGTTTCTGTGACACTTGGTGCCGAGGATCAAGTATCGGGGGGTGAAAGTGTGTTTACGAATGAGTAGATTGGAACGCTAAGATGGAATCTTTCGATCTTCTTTGGAATAGTTTCTTTGGTCATTGACGAAGTTGCTGAATACAGTTTTTAATTGATGTAGACGAGATACCAAGGATTCCAATTTCTTCTGTGTCTTCAAATCTCCTCCCTTTTGAGCTTGGATTTGGTTTGCGAGGTGAGAGGAATATTCTGGTGAGGGTAAAGTGGGAGGAGTGACGATTGGAGCCTGGAATCTCTCGTCGACTCCTCCTACAAAGCTTCACTATTGCTTGGTACACCTGTACCGATTACAATGCAGCCTCGAATTTAATTAGAATTAAACAGTGTAAGGTCCTTGTTAAGTTGACGTTTTACGGTTTCAGCTGACGCCCCGCTGTTGTCAGCCGTTCCCTGCCTGGAATCTGTTTTCGAAAGGCGCGAGGTGTCGGAGCTTTTGAAGACGCGGGACCGCGGCGACGGGGAGAGGCGAGGAGATCGGTGGAAGGGACGTCGGTTATTTGTTTGGGCACCGTTTCTGGTGCAGTCCTTCGAGCTCGCTTTCATCCTGAAATATTGGGAAACAAATCACCGCGGATCTGACGGGCGGAAGGAACCGACGGATTAGCCTTCGCCGTCCGCGTATTTTGCCGGGAGTGGTTTTTGTGGACGGTACGTCCTCGGAATGCTCGTCGGAAAACAGCCAGAAATTGTCTTCGAGGCTTTAATCCTGCTGCCTCCTGTTTCGCGTTCCCTAAATCAGCCGGGAGTAGGGTATAACTAAGAAAAACATTGACAGAAGGCCGAGCAGATGGTAAAAATAATTTTCCTCGGGAAGAAAGTTGCTCGTACTTGAACGATTCCGATCTTCTGTTGATCTTTCCACGAAACACGTGTCTTTAACGCGCCACCCCTTGATCGACTGCGCGCGATTGTTTTTCCTACACGACGGCAAACAAGAGGAAACACTAATTACCTTCGTCGAACCTTTTGAAGTAAAGAATCCATAATTACAGATCACCATTAACTGAATTATTAATTTTGAAGTTACTCTACGATTTTATACCAAATTCTAAAATCTTCTACTTAATCCTCAGAAATAGGACTTTTATATGGCCACGCAGAAGTCGGTGTCTGGGTCTTTTTTGACCCACAGCAACTATCTTCCACGAATTTACCTCTTCGAGCTCTGAAGTTTTCTTCATTATTATTTACTATCGCGCTCAGCAGCGTTCCTCTTGGGTCAAAAGAGACACCGCCTCCACTCGTTCGATGAGAAGAAGAAACGGGGCCACTGAGCTTGCGTCGCCCCAGCGCAAAGCGAGGCTTTCTCGGTGTTTCATTTACGAGGCCAGGAAACCGCAGAAGCCTCTTCTTCCCTCTTCATCTCCCTGGCGAAACGCCTCGCGAGCGCAGGCGGTCCTGTTTGCGGATCGTTTCGTTTTAACTGCCCCGTATCCGCCCGAATCCAAACAATCGCTCCTTATTGACAAAATCGGCGGGCGTCTGCTTGAGAAACCGGCCGCCGGCCGGCTTCTGCGACGGGCTTTACGAGTGTGGGAAAGTTCGGGCCGCAAGCCTCGGGTAAACCGAGGGAACGGCGCGACTAGATCGCGAAAAACAAACGGACCGGCCTCGTAAAATCGAATTTTCTCGGAACTAACGCGGAGTACGCGACCGGCTGAACGTAATCGACCCGTTTGGCCCGAGTCTCGGCACTCGCGCGTCCGCGGTGGCTCCCGACCTTGGTGGAACCCTGCGAGTAAATAATATCGCATACTTTCGACAGCGGTCACCTTGAGTTTCAGAGAATAATGTTTAATACAAGCGCGACTTGAGCTGTCTTCGACTAGCCGGCGGGAGAGTAATTGCAAACAATCGAAACGACCGGTGAAACATCGAGAAATCAAGAGAAAGTCGCGATAGAATCGACGGATTAGAAAATCCTCTTCGTGGCGCCCTTGTTTACCTTTCGGGCATACGGGGATTCAAGAAAGAACACGGTGAAAATGCTGTTTATTCGATTCCAAAGCGCGTTGCCGCGGCGATGTTAAAAGAGCCGAATGTTTGTGAACTTTTTTTGACAAAGCGGAAGCTTGTATTTGTACAGAACTTTTTGCACTTAAAAGAGAAACATTTAAAGAACCATTCGTAATTTTTTCGTAGAAAGATTTCGTAGAAGAAGTCCTGATTTTTCTCGCGTGATTTTTGCATGGAAAAATCAGGATTTCAACTTCAAATAGCCTCCGTAGTGTCTTAAATCAATATTTTGGAAATTCCCTCCGTTAATCAGAGGATACATTAATATACCAACGAAATCTTTTTTTGTTTTTTAATTTTAGTATAATCTCATTCCGAATGGCAGTGCTCACTGCAAAAGGAAATTTTTAAAAAGGCTTCTTGTAAATATTTTTCTACGAAAAAATTACCAAATGTTCTTTAAATGTTGCTCTTTTAAGAGCAAAAAGTTCTGCAAAAAGATATAGTTCCGCTTTCTCAAAAAAAATTCACAAACATTCGCCTTTTTTTGGCCATCTTAACCCGATGTGACCATTTTTTTCTTGGAGTTTCCGGGGACAAATTTTTCTTTTAGGGACCACCTCTATTCCTCGTAGACTCGGTTACACTGTTGCCAAATTAGTAGACTTTTTAATAGCAAACTCGTGGCTTTCACATTGATTATTTTGTAACATGAAAGAAGAAATACAGAATCGGGAACTATTACCAGAAATCGGGGACGAATGGTCACCCTACGTTAAAACTGTTCGCGAATATACAATTTGGTGTAGAGCCTTGGTAAAGGGTTTTAATTTGGCTGTTAGGCAGTCAGTTTCTTCAGTATCTCCGCCATTGCTGCAGGATTGTCCTTTGGTACCTGTACAAGAAATAGAATTCTGGTTTGAAAAATCAGCAACTTTTAGGCACACAAATTCTACGAATTTGTTACACAGGGGTTGAAGTGGTTACTGGTGGTCTTCAGTGTCTGTTTTCTTAAGGGATCGATCTGGACGATTTAGTTCTGACCATGGAAACATCGAATAAACGCCAATTCCTCACCATGTGTCCAGCCCTGTTGACCCAGTACATGGAGAAGTTGCCATAGGACTTCACGTAGCCCTCGATGATGCCATTGGAGGTCAACGAAAGTCTGCTGGAGTTTAGCCAGGTAGCAGCGTTCTTCCACTTCATCTTCTCGACCCATTGGAGGGTACCTAATGCGTCGTACGAACGAAAAACAATAATTAATAAGAAATAGTAGCTGCGCAATTTCAACGGACATTGCGAAATGCAGCGGCTGAACCTCGGCAGGTCCTCCGCTTTTTGTTACATCATGAATCAACTCGGTTTGCATTGCAAAGACGCAGAAAGAATGCACTTAGAGTTGGACAGGCTGGAGGAATCGATGGAGCAGCAAGTGTCTTCTTAATGATGACATTTACTGGCAGCGAAGACCGAAGAAGAGCAAAACAAATAGATGCAAAGCAAAGGGGGTGCAATGATTGAAAGTTCACAGGTGTATTCTGCTACTCGGAATTAAAGAATGAAATGTTTATGAATCCAAGTTTACTGTGATTTCTTTGATTTACTTGCGAGGATGTATTTTTTCTAATTTTTGTACGCTACTGGTAAAATTGTAGGTAGAAAACTGGAGGGTAGGGTTTATACAAAATTCGACTTTGGAAAAAACCGGTTTTCGAATTCCACTATGCCCCAAAAACCGGTTAAACCTGTTTTCGAATTCCACTATTCCCCAAAAACCGGTTGGACCGGTTTTCGAATTCGACTATTTCCAAAAAAACCGGTTACACCGGTTTTCGAATTCCACTATTCCCAAAAACCCGGTTTTCGCATTGTCGCAAAAAAATATAATTAAAATAGTGAATAAATATTTGTACTTATTTTAAAAAATTTCAGTTTCCTTAATATTATGGAATTACAGAAATACAACAAAATAAAATGTACTCTATCTACACAAAACTAAATAAATAAAAAAAAATAAAATAACTAAAATCCGTACAAATACTTACAATTTTTTAGTTCATTTAACATTTATGGATTTGCAATAATATAACACAATAAAATAGACTGCATATAAAACCAAATGAAAAAAAACTAAAATAACTAAAATCCGCACAAAATATAAATCTTTTAAAAAATGGTACCAAAGTATAAATATTTATTCCATTTAGTATTTTTTTCTCAAACTATGAACTCTTGAATATTTGTTTTACAGTAAACTGTTACCCACTACAATATTCTTGTGTCCGAACCGATTTCAAGTCAAAATCTTAACGTTTTTAATTAAATAATTATTTCATTTCTGCATATTAATTCTAGTACCTACATAAAAACGAGTTTTTAAATTTAAAAACCGGTTTTCGAATTTTACAAATTAATAAATAAAAAACCGGTTTTTAAAAACCGACAAACCCTACTGGAGGGGCTCAGTGGGAAACAGGCACATGCCATATATGCATAAATTTTCGTTTCATTGCGCAATTAATTCGTTCCTGCAATGCAATGTAATATTAAATTTTTCTTCACGCTGAGAAAAAACAAATACGTAGTGGAGAAGGCTCCTTAGGGACAAGTGAGCTAATAAAATTAATTTTTCAACTAAAAGACAATGTAATTGTCATTTACCCTCTAATTCAAGTACCGTTTAAAATAATTACAGTTTCATGCCACATTTGCTATGAAAACAATGTTTCCTTCAAGTTTCTGCCCTCTAAAATCATAAAACGGTGGGCGCGTGTCTGTTGTCCATTGGACCCCTCAACTTTAAAAGCGAACAACACAATGCCAGAGCAAACATTTTAATCACGTCACACAAACCTGGAGTGTCCACGATCAGATCCAATTGGCCAGTGAGCACCACCACTTTCAGATCAGTTTGGTTCAGCAGAAGCTCCACTGAAAAACGACGTACGAAATTGATCGACGAGATTTCTAGTTAATTCCCTTTGTTTTCCAACGAATTGTTCAGATGCGATACCTTTATCGATAGCAGGTTTCATGAAATCCACCCACAACATGTTGAAGACGTTATCGGCCTGTTCGTTATGGTTCACCGACAACCCCAGCGCTTTTTTCACAGGACCGTTCATCAAATAATTCAGGTCTTCGTCTTCGCCCTGGGTGCCAACTGATTTTTCTGCAATTACAAAACCTGTGTTACAAACAGAAGAGAAAAGGGACCATTTCCATTTTTTTTTTAAACTATCCAAGTTTACAGAGGACCTCGATAAAAGTACCAGGCAATTTTTTCGTTTGTGCTCATTTTCGGTTTTCCGGGGTGAAAACACCCCTTAAAAGTTAATGTGTGATTTCCTATTTTCTTGTATCTGTATCTTGAAAACTATAGCAGGTATAAAAAAAATTATTACAATGAAAATCTAATGTTTTTTATACTCTATACAGCTATGCCATCGAATTCTTTAAAATTTGAATTGGGGACCGCCTTTTTGTTTAAACTACAAATTTTGAACAATTTGATTGCACAGTTTTATAGAGCATCAAAAGCCCTCGAATTTTCATTTCAATAATTTTTTCTACCTACTATAGTTTTCAATATATAGATGCAGGAATGTAGGAAATCACACATTAACATTTAAGGGGTGTTCTCACCCCAAAGAACCGAAAGTTGGCGCAAACGAAAAATTGCCTGATACTTCTGTCGAGGCCTCCTACAAACCTGCGCAGTTTAAAAAAAAGTCAGAATGTTTTTAAAGATGAAAAGGTACCGTTATCAAACGAGGGTTTCGCGACAATTCTGCTAGAAAGAGAATAGGACATGTATCTGCTGCTAATTTTCGTCAAAATGTTATAGAAGTCGACGTTCTTGGTGACCTCTGCGATGACCCTTTCGGTGTAACTCCACATAGAGGTGGCGGTCTGCCAATTTCCAGCTTCGACAGCCTTCTGCGTCATCTGCGCAGCATGCTGGATTTTATTGCGACCAGCAGTGTCGACCATCCCCTAAAAAGAGATCTCCTCTGTATGTATCAACGTTCTGCGGTATAAAAATAAGAAATAAATGTGGTCCAGCTGTAAATCTCACCGTGGCCAGTAGGAATGGGGCCCAAGTCATCACGGAGTCGATGGGAGAGATCCAAGCGTCACCCAGAGCGACGCCTCTCAGGTTGCTCTTGATGGTGCCTGCCTTCTGCGCCTGATTTTCATCATTTAAATATTTGAATCGATAATTTCAGTGGATGAAACGGAGTGCAGTGAAATGCGAAGAGTTTCACCTTGTGCCAAACGAGAGCGAACTCTGCGCCCATTTTCCCTCCGTAAGATTCGGTTGTGATGTATATGGGGACGTTAGCGAATTTCGGCAATTCCTTCAGGAAGCCTCTCATGCATTCCACGAGATCGCTAGCGATCTGAGCGTTGGTGGTCGTGTATCCTGACAATGACGTGGTGTAGCTGAAGCCTGTGCCGACTGGGTTGTCGATGAAGAGGACATTGTAATCCTTCACCTATGGAGGAACCATCTAAACTTCAACATCAACCTTGAACAAATGCTTGAAGGGGAGAGGAGCCTATAAATCGACAGAACCGGCAGACAGCAACAATTGAAAGAGAATATATATAATTTGAGGAAGCAGAAGGTCCACTGTGTGGTCCAGGAAAAGCAGATTAGCCGGGGGCAGCTGTAAGTTAAAATGAAGTAGGGTGGATGTGCCAGTAAATGAACACGTACCAGAGAATGGACATTTTTTATTAAAATGGGTAAAATAAGCAACTAATTAATTAGAGACTTCTTTTAATTTCTTGGTCCACATCGAAACAATTTTTGCGGCACGTGGAATCAATCGCGCTGCAAACATAATTTTATAATAGTGTTCATTTATTAGCCTTAAGTGTTCGTTCATTGGTGCGTTTACCCTACAATTTTTCTTGACTTTAAACCCGTTTTTCTTGAAATCACGTTTTCAAAATGGGCACCAGGGGTGACTAAAAAATTATTTGACCTACCAGCTTCAAATTTTTCACAGTTTTAGTTTATAATATTCCACAGAACGTGAACCTAAAGGTTTAAGCAAATTATTAATTTTAACCACTTTCCTTAAACAAACAAAGCGCAATTTTTTAGCGAAAAACAGACTTTATTGTTTGAAGTGCCACCATTTTTAAAATATGCTATTTTTTACACCGTTTAAGGTTCATTTTCTCACGATTGTCAAATAAATTGAAAAAAATTTTATTGGTTTGTTTCAGATAACTATCAGAGACGCGACACCCCGTTTTGCACCTCGAAGAAATCCTATTTAAGACACTGCACTGTTTCTTTTGTATTTATCATAATTTTACTGTGATAAATTTTTTTTCTCGTGTTATAATGTTAAATAAAGTCCCCCTAAAGTTCTGGAAGAACTATCGCATCGGTATCTTGACAAAAACTTCCTAAAAATTGATAAAAGAATGAGCGGTTTGTAGGGACTTCTCCCCTTAATAAGAAAACACTCGAAGGCAGACAAATATCTATTCAAAATAAAGAAACCAAGCCACTTTGATCTCAACCTCCTCTGCCAACCACTGTGCCCATTACAAATCAAGATTGAATAAAAATAGAATAGATAAATCCGATTAGGCTGCAAAAAGCACCAAATGTAATTTCAGATCTGGATTCTTGAGTCGAGTTTGTCAACAACGATATCGAGATTCGTGTCAGTAAGATAAATGAGGCCTAATCAAGAATCAATGAGATAGAGAGGAGCAGATAGAGAAATGGGAAAGATCGAGCATTTTATCGATTCGTGTAATGATTGGATCTGGATCTTCCTACCCAAGAGTAATTCCTTGGTGTCAAGTTGATGTTCAGGGGACCAAGTTCCGCGAAGTTCCCGTACGAGGTGGAGGACGCGCCCGGCCCGCCTTGCAGCCAGATGATCAGCGGCTTTTCGTAGTACGAGGAAACGTCCGCGGTGGTGTAGTAAAGCCACCAGAACATGCTCGCGTTCGGACGTACGTTCACGTGCCCCCATTCTTGTTCACCTGGACCAAACCCTTTCCTGGCTGTTGGATAAAAGCGTACTCGATTCATCTAGCACTTCTAGCAGCGCTGTATTGGTTGAAGTTCATAGCTTTGTGGTTTCACTTATTCGAGGACTTCTTGTTCTTTAAATCTATTACTATTTCTATAATATAATTATTTTTATTCCCGGAATTTATTTACTTATTCTTATTCCTTCGTATAATATACTAGCTTTACTACTCGGCTTCGCCCGAAATTTAGATTCTGATTTTATAAAAAAATATTCAGCTTGTTTTTGTGAAAATAGTTACATTCATCTGGATTAGCTAAGATGGTTATTTCTTTATTTTGTTTATGTGGGGTTCCATTTTTATCTGGCTTTTATTCTAAGGATTTAATTTTTGAGTATTTTTTGGCATAATGAGCTGGGAGATACTTCGTGAACCCAGAGTTTACCGTTCGAAAGTTTTTGGGCGACAAACACTTTCTGCTTTATATATTAAGATTTAATTATTCTTATTCCTTCTTATAATATATTTAATTATTCTTATTCTTATAATATATTTAATTATTCTTATTCCGTCCTATAATATATTTAATTATTCTTATTTCTTCTTATAATATATTTAATTATTCTTATTCCTATAATATAATATTCCTCAAAGAAATTCAATCGGTGTCATTTAGAAATTACCGTTAACTGGTGAAATTTATATTTTCTCTGGGTTATCTTCCCGAGCTTCTCAAAGAAATTAATAAAGTCTTCTGTAGAATATCGAAAGATATAGATTAAGCTGATGGTAGATTATTGATTAGGTTTCATTCCGTATTTTAGTTAATTAGAGATTAAGATGACTCGAACGATGCGCGGAGTTTCACTCGTGAGTGTCTTCGTCGATAATGATACTATCCAGATTGACGGTGGATTGAATATTAGCACTGCGAACACGGGTAGCTCGAACGATTTTCGTTCAACTCGGACGCCTATGTATATTTGCGAAGTTTTAAGACAAGGTAAACGAGAGTCGAGGAATAAGAAATTATTCCGTTAGCATCACCGTTAAGCTACTCTACCGTTCTTCAGCTGCCAAATTTCTACAAAAACGACTAGCAACAGAAGACTTCATCATTAACATAAAACACAGTAAATGCCTATATTCCTCAATCTTAAACTAACAAGGAAAGATCCTCAACCCGGAAATTCAAAAATTCACGAAACATTGGTGATATGTAGAGGATATGTAGCGGGATTTTTACGCAATTTTTTTTCTGCTCAGAATCACTCTAAGGGGGTGAAATTGACCCCCGAAAAATCCAGCTATTTACCGATCTTATAACTCGCGAACTGTAAGAGATAGAAAAAAAGTTTTCAGACAAAAGTCACTTCTTTTAATCAGAGCTATCACTCGGCAACTTCCAGTTCTTCAGTTATAACACAAAATCGGAAAATTGCTGGATTTTCAGAGGTCAAATTCGCCACCTCGGAGTGAATTTGGGCAGCAAAAAAGTTGCCAACTAAATATCTATATATCCTTCTCATATTCCCAAAGTTTCATCAATTTTTGAATTTCAGGGTTGAGGATCATTCCTTCCAAGCGTTCTCAAATTAAGAATAAATAAGCAAAGCAGCACAGGTGTTGTCCAGAAATTTCAGTCGCAAGTTTCGCATTCGTTTCAAATTTCCATTCTTATTACCCACTGAGTAAAATTCGCGATAATCATTCTTCGATCTATCTCAGTCCCCGGCCTTTAGAGTCGAAAGTCGACGAGTCGAGGCATTATTTAGCCAGCGAATTTATGCTCACCTAGTGTCCCCGACGCGAGGCAAAGCGCCGCTAGCAAAAGCACAGGCAAACCTGCCATTGTCAACCGTATAACAGCTAGTCGAAGACTAAACAACCGGAACGCTATTCCGACCAAGGTGTTATAAACCATTAGCGACCTACCGATTAGATATACAATCGGCTCGATCCACCTCGCGAAGATTTCTCAATTTTTGGGTGTCCCAATCAGTTGCCGCAATCGGTAGACACTGGCGAGTATGATTGCCTCTTATTAATTCCCTTTCCACTCGAGGGACTTTAGAAAACAATTAACCGCGACAGACCGTTATCTTCGATAGGACCGATCCCTCCTCTTCCCCGCCGAGATAACTCGTATCTTTTGGCCGCTTTTCTTTCCTCCCTGGTACGCTCGAAGCTCGCTTTCGAAAATACCTAGGCGGGTGAAAAAAAATGTCACTTTCTCGGGCGAGAAGCAGCGGAGAGTATTCTTCATCGGCGAATTAATCAGCACGATGCTCCTCGATGCTTTGGGCCGCGAGCGATAAATAATTCACTCCCCCCACCCCCCCCCCCCCCCGAGGGGCCAATGAAATTGACAAATCGGTGCCGCTGCAATTTACATGGACCGACACCTTCGCGGGGCGATGATCGATCGTGACGAGCAGCAGATCGGCCATGCGTGTCCAGTCGAAATTGTGAAATCGTGTCACGGACAGGTCAAGTTTGAGGAGAGCAGCTCCAAGGCGAGGGAGCGGGTCGCCATCTCGGTGCCGTTTATGTAATCGCCTGATTTTTGGTTTTTTTTTTCTTTTTTTGGCTATAAAATGTATGGAAGCAGGAACTCCGTTTCTGTGCCACGGTTCTGGAATGTAGATGGACGCGGAATCTTCCGAGATGGACAGATATCGGCACCGTGCCCGTGAAATCCGAGTGCCATAATCGGTGATTCACTGGCTGTAGAGAAGCTCTCGTCGGCGGGATCTCCTTTCTCTGAGAGGTCCTTGGATGAAAGTGGCTGAATTCTTTCCAATGCAATTTCGATGGAATTCTTGCGGAATTTTTATGGACTCGTGAAATTGAAATTTCTTTACATCCGCGTATTTATTAGTACGTTTATGGACACACAGGCGGTGGTCGTTTATTAGGTATCAGTTGGATTGTTTTAATTAACCGATAACGATCTTATAGTGTTCGGTGTTTCACTAGAAATTAATTATCGAGCGTGTGATCGCGGGCATTCTCTATCTTAAGAAATTCAGGCAGGGAGCATCGATCAAGTACGACTTCTTAATCAGTCTCTCACTTCTTTGCTGCACGAGTTTCTTGGGTACCGTGAGTAACAACTTTAACTTCCTCGTGTTGTAGTTTTCCAAGAAGTCATGATAAATAATCGGTGCACTTATTCACGCCTCATTTTTCCCCAGATAGTAGGTGATTACAAAGGTTGTTAACCGCCAGAGTTGAGCATTTTTTTAATAAATTTTTCTTCGAAGCGAATATAAAAACCGAATGATCTTCAATTCGAGAATATTTTTAATAAATCTTTCTTCGAAGAGAATATAAACACCGAATGATCTTCAATTCGAGAATAAAGAATAAATTTTTTATTCGAATGATCTCGAATAAGAATTGCGAGTGAAATAAAGTTATACCTGAATAAAGAATAATTTTTTATTCGAATAATGTCCAATTCTGTTAACCGCATTTCTTACAAAAGTAATCATAATTATTACTTCACCAGGAACACAACTTTTCTTTGCCTTTCAACTCGTCCCTTATCTTTCCTTTCTTCTCCTAAAAAAAAAAAACGGGAGGAATAACGAGGCCAGATGGGTCCAGGCGTTCGATAGGAATTAGTTATCAGACAGGCTGTCGTTTCTGAGGGGCCTGCCGAATTCTTTCACGCATCCGCGTAAATCAATCTTACTGTCATTTTCTTCGTCATTTACATACTCGCGACAGCTGGCCCCTTCCGACCGATGACCGACTTACAGCCGAATTGTAGACGTAAAAGGGGAAACGTATTTGGGAATAATTGCGAAAGGTGCGTTTTCACTTTATCATTATCTCCCGGCAATCTTCCTCTGGCCCATCCAAGCGTCTCAGCCGCCACTAAGGGGCAACGGCGACTGCGAAAGTGGACGGGACAAACGCACCAATTAACACCTTCGTCCAGGCGTTGGTGAAATTTCGTTTCCTTTTTCCTGTCCGAACAAACCGGGCGCAATTTTTCCCAAGCAGGCCAGCCCAACGCTGAGTGCTTTAATCCTTCGTTGACACTCTGGGCGTGAGCCACGCATAAGCTGATTTTGACGCTCTGTAGGTTTTCCAATACGTAGAGTATTTTGAATATTCGTGGAATATCTTTGATTTTTCAATTACAGAAATAGCCTACCTTGTGCACGCAAAATAAATACATTTTTCCAAAGCGGACTTACAAACTAGTTTTATTCCGAAAATATTATATCTGAACAGCAACTCTGTAGATTTTTAGCTTCTAATATTGAAGTTTGTAAAAGTTACAATTTTTTCAAGATTTTTTCCTTTTTTCTCTACATATTTCTCTAGAATCTTTTTACAAAAACTGTGGCAAAATTTCAATAAAAAAACTATTGGAATACATTCGAGAGACTTTGAAATTGACTCATGATTTTATTCATAACGATTGCATTCTTTAGATGAGATTGGCAGTCGTTCAAAAATTCCTGTGGGGGCGAGCCACTTAATATATCAAAGTTGATCGAAGAAAGAGATGCGTCAGCGAAGAGTTAAGTTATATAGTGACGAAAGGAGGCCGGAAATACGGTGCATCCACCAATAATTTAATCAGAGCCCGATCTAGAGGGGAGTAAGAAGGGCCACTGCCCAGAATGGCTAATTTAGGGGCGGCAAAATTGGTTAATTGGTAAAATATGAATATTAAATTTGTTATGAAACAGAGGGCTTTCGTTATTCAACAGATGGCTACAATAAATTTCACTCAGTGTCAAAAATTATATTTTAAAATAATTATTTATAATTAAATATGGGCGGCAAAATTCATGTTCGCCTAGAGTGGTGGAATACTAGATCGAGCCCGGATTATAATTACTTATTCTATTTTCTTTTTATCGAATCAAGTATTTTACGAAATTTTCTGCACAGTTTCGTGCCGTTTTAACTTTCGAAGCTGCGGATCGCATGTTTTAAAATATCTCTTCAACGTTTCTTGTATGATAATTTTGCAAAGAAAGTTTATGAAGCTATTGAGCAATTGGGGCGACTGGATCTACAACGATATTGAAAAAAAAATACTATAAGTTTTAAAGTCTTTCCACTGCAACGCCCTAGGGAATTGCCGTTCTTTGGAACTGTTTCCTGTCACAAAAAGAACGGCTTTGCTGGGTTGAGTTTTTTTCTACTTGTTAATACGTGTTTTGGGAATGCAAAAGGATTTATTTCATATTTTTTTAATGCTTGCTTTCGCCAAAATACGTGGGTGTAATATGCGCTGTAAAAAAGTCACTTCGATTGCGCGCTCGGTTTTGGCGAAAGCAAGCATTAAAAAAGTTTGAAATTTTTTTTTTGTATTCTCAAAACACGTATTAATAAATAGAAAAAAAAACAATTTAGTAAACGCACTTTCTTTGTGACTAAAAAAAGGTTCTTTTTACTTTTTTAGGGCGTTACAGTGGAAAGGCTCTTTAAGTGATACCCTCCTTAACCGAACCCCGTTTCTTATTATCCTTGAACCCCTTTAAAAGAGAAATCGCCGGCGCAGGATACCGCCGAAATTGCATGGTATTCGCGAAATTTCGTAAAAATTCCCAAGAACCCACCCCCGTGTCCTCGACGACCACCAGAGAGGAAAATCGCAATCAGAAGTATTGCGAATGCTCTCCAACGTTCGACGACCTTCCATCCGCTGCAATTCCAGAGTTTTAATGTCCACTCGGCTGTCCAAAGTCTCCGCTGGATTACCGGGATTCGAGTACTCGTCCTTAAAGCACGGTGTCCATTTTTCGCAGCACGCATGGCCGGTGTAACAGATTGCGCAATTGTTCCGTTACGAAGCCGATGAAGCGAGGCACAGCTGTTAAAGGAAAACATTCTTCGTCGCAGCATCTTGGAACGCAATCTTCCTTCCTATTTCGCGCGAGGTAATTAGTTCGCCGCTTCGCCCGACAATCGGGAGATGCCTCGAGGCTTCACCTTCCTTTCATTTCGTTTTAGGCTTTTCGTGCGACTTGGCATTTGTCTCGGATTGTCCTTCAATTTCTACGCCATTAAAGAAAAGTGAAAGCGAGGAATTCAATGCACGATCCCTGAGACTCGGGATCCGGTAAAATAAAATTCGAAAGAGGGATTACGACATCTTTAGGCGGTGCCTGGTGCCAGGTCTGGGTTGGGTGGCAGAGGGTTGATGACTTGACAGGAATATCGAAGATCATTAGTGAGACTATAATTAGAGTTTCGATTAGTGTTTGTCTGTCGACTTATAAACAGGGCTGGGGAAAATTTGAAGTAGCGTAAGGCAAAATACTAAAAACTGAAATATTTATATAAACAAATACTGTTTGAAAATACTATTTCATTTAATAAGTTATAAATTTTATTTCGACCGTAATAATTAATATAAGTGATTTCGGCGCACTGGTTCGGTCAATTAACAAATAATAATTAATAATAATTAACATTTGTTAATTGACCGAACCAGTGCGCCGAAATCACTTATATTATTTCATTTAATGCTTAAATAAAGTACTATTTCATTCAATGCTTAAATAAAATACTGTTTCATTTAATGCTTAAATAAAGTACTATTTCATTTAATGCTTAAATAAAATACTATTTCATTTAATGCATAAATAAAATAATATTTCATTTAATGCTTAAATAAAATACTATTTCATTCAATGCTTAAATAAAATACTGTTTCATTTAATGCTTAAATAAAATACTATTTCATTCAATGCTTAAATAAAATACTATTTCATTCAATGCTTAAATAAAATACTGTTTCATTCAATGCTTAAATAAAGTACTATTTCATTCAATGCTTAAATAAAATACTGTTTCATTTAATGCTTAAATAAAATACTATTTCATTCAATGCTTAAATAAAATACTATTTCATTCAATGCTCAAATAAAATACTATTTCATTTAATGCTTAAATAAAGTACTATTTCATTCAATGCTTAAATAAAATACTGTTTCATTTAATGCTTAAATAAAATACTATTTCATTCAATGCTTAAATAAAATACTATTTCATTCAATGCTTAAATAAAATACTATTTCATTCAATGCTTAAATAAAATACTATTTTATTCAATGCTTAAATAAAATACTATTTCATTCAATGCTTAAATAAAATACTGTTTCATTCAATGCTTAAATAAAATACTGTTTCATTTAATGCTTAAATAAAATACTATTTCATTCAATGCTTAAATAAAATACTATTTCATTCAATGCTCAAATAAAATACTATTTCATTTAATGCTTAAATAAAGTACTATTTCATTCAATGCTCAAATAAAATACTATTTTATTTAATGCTTAAATAAAATACTGTTTCATTCAATGCTTAAATAAAATACTATTTCATTCAATGCTTAAATAAAATACCATTTCCTTAGATGTTTATATCCAATATTATTTGAAAATACTACTTCTTTCAATGCTTAAATCAACTACTATTTCAAAATACTATTTCATTAAATGCTTAAATCACGAGCAAATAATATTTACTATTTGCACTCGAACTGGAATATAGGAAATAGAGGATCGAAAATAGGAGATACAAATTTCAAAACCAAACAGATCTCCCCAACGTCGCTCGTTCCCTTCATAAGATTACATATATTCGGGTAAATACTTCTTGCAAGTATTTCTGAACGTAGGTATGCATGTTTGCACACATTTTTGTGTTGTCAGTCTGTCAGTGATTATTTAAAATACTAGGTTTTGTTTGAAATATTATTTGAAATACTAATTCCTTATATTTCAATGAAATACTCATTTCACAATATAGTAGTATTTTTATGAGTTAATATTGAAATATATATTTGAAATACTATTTCCTTACGTAACTACCATTTCAAAGAAAACTTTATTTGCCAAATCCTGCATCACTCGAAGAAGTAAAAATTCTTATTTCTATTTATCTATTTCAAAAATCTATTTTAAAAGTAGACACGGGAATCTTTTCCATAGCTGATGAAAATGATGTTTTAGTTAATCCTAGACTTTCCAATTACAGAAATTTAAAATTGCAACAACCTGCTTACTTTATTTGTATGATTATAATTTCTTTCGTCGCAATGGGATCCTTGCCACTCGTTGAAATCACCACCATTCAATCTTTTAGTCTATGCATTCTATTTATGAATTCTTTCATCACACAGTTTAGCTGAGTTATAAAAAGGGAATCTCATTAACGTGACTGTGCTTATTTACTTAATTACATACAGACTGGACTTCAAACGACTGAAAGGTACAAGTCCAGAGAACGCACGTGAACAAACTTGTCTCGTTCCCGCAGGCTGATTATCTCGACGATAATTAATAAGGTATCAGGAGTTCAAGCGTCCGGTTAATCTTCCTTGTTAGATAAAAGCCGCGTGCAGTAATTTTCTCCCCGAGCCGAGCCACCGTAACGATCCAGATTAACGATAATCTGTATCGCGATTAGATCGAATGGATTCGTATAAATTGATACTTAGCTGTGGAGAAATGCTCTCTATCGCGCGTGCAAATGCGTACGTACGTTGAAAGCGAAGAATAGTTACGAAGGAGAAAGTGACAGCGTCATCGGTTGAGCATTCGCCGATGGGGCGCGATTGAAAACTCTGTTTCTCAATGTGTCGCCGCATAGGGAGAGAAATGGTGGTAATAAAACACTGAACGAAGGTGTCGTTTCAATCCCTCCTTATCCACATCTCCTTCATTAAAATCGTAATGAATTCTTAATCAACATATACCCTTAGCAAGTTGGGCCCAACAACCCTGATGCTTCTAATTCTAATCCACAAAACTACAATACTCATATTTCAAAAAATTGTGTTCTAGTGTTAAATAAATGAAACGTAAGAGGACAGGAAATTTTAATGTATCATTTTTTAAAAAATAGTGGAGGGTAAATTTGGATCATCGAACGTCTTACTGAAAAGCCAAGAGCTTAGGGGTGTAGTCAGCATACTTTTTGCATATTAATTAGGTCAGTGCAAAAGTCTCTTCGCTTTATTGAGCCAAAATATTGATTAAAAGTAAAAATATATTACACGTTTTCTTAATCGAAGCCACTCAATCTGTTGACACATTTCTGATAACAATACAAATAAGTATACTTAGTAAAAAACGAAATTTCCTCGCACCTAATATCACTTAAAAATGCGCAGACAAACTTTGGCACCCAGCTAATAATACTTCAAGCTTTAGAGTGTGTAGGAATTAGGAATAGTGTCTCACTCAGGATTTAATCTTGGGGGAGCCGAGTTAAAGGGATAAAAATACTTTTAATGCGCATTAAATCAAATTCAGTAAGTGATTATAAAAGTGTAGTCGCCATTAACCAGTCAACCGGTTGCATTAATCTCCTTTGTCCTTTTTCTTTGGGCGGGTGCCAGGACCCCTTGCCCCACCCTCTCACCCTCAGGGTGCGCCACTAATTAGGCTTTGGCCAAATAAGTGCCACCTTGTATTAAATAATAAATAAGGAACAGATCTGGTGCTTTATACTCTCGCGGACATCGCTTTGCATTCCACTTTTTCAGTTCCAAATTGGTTACCGTCTCTGGAAAGCGCAGTAGAATAATCCTCAAAGGACAGACACCTAGAAATGCATAAGCACAAAGCGGCTGTCTACAATTCTATGCAGTTCAATCGACTATCGCTCATCCGAATTAATCAATCAATGCCTCGTTCGCGCGTTTCATCACGTTTCGCCGTTGATATTTGCAAGATGATATAGATCGATCGTCCAGGCCGCGCTTTCACGCGCTAGCAACGGTAGATTACGTGATTTCTGTAATTGGTATTCACGGTTAGCGATGCTTCGACGGTTCGTCACGTACTCGTTACGGGGTTTTCTTGCCAACGGTGCCATTAAACGTAATCGATGGGACGAGGGAAGAGTCGGTTGATCGTAATTGAGCGCGCGAATCGTTAAAGGCGCATAAAACGTGGAAAGTCGGGCATTCCTCGCGAACTATCCCGAGCTCACGAATTCTGCTCGATGTAAACTATTCGGTGTAATCTGATCGGCGATACACCTCTGCCCGACTACGTTTACTCTCCTCCAATTGTACTCGCTTCTTTACTCAATGTCCATTTGTCACCTCCGTACTAGTGTAGGGATGCCGATCTTTCCCATAGAATCGATTTTTCGATTCAATTCAGATCGTTGTGCAAAGAATCGATTCGTAAAAAAATCGGAACCTAAAAAATCGATCCCATCGAGATCGATTCATTATAATAAAAAAAAAATAAAGGGTAGTTTTGAACACCCTACATTGCAAAATGAATGCAGTCAAAGGTTTTTCATGGCCGGTATTCATCGATTTCTTACTTATCAAGCGTTTAACACCTTCGCGCTGGCTTTACACATTTAGGAGAAGGGATAAAAGTGTAGGTCAAATGTTCAAATATCTGCTTCCAAGGAAGTAGTGCTTAATTTATAATCTTGAAGTATATTTATTAAAAGAATCTCTAACTGTTTTCAAACTCCTTGGACTTGTGCTAACATCACTTTTGCTTCCCTTTCCTATTACATTTGTGCGGTCTGATTCAAATTTCGCACTTCTAGAGTTTACGCTACACGCCGCTAGGGATTCACGATCTCTTTGGTTGCGATACGATCTTCGAATCGATCCCTGTCTTGAGAATCGATTTAAAAAATCGAAAATCGTGACAAAAAAAATCGTGAGGGTTGCCTCAGATCGGCAACCCTGTACTAGTGTATTTTCCTTCGCTGCCACGGAATTTCAATACCCTTCCCATTCGTCCACGCGCGTCTATTGTGCTCGACTCTCGTTCATTCCCCACCGCCAGCAACAGCCTTCTACGCTCGAAACGCGAGTCCATTCGAAGTAGTACAATCGATCTCTAATCTCCCATCTTGCGCGAACGATCTCTCTACGAAAAGCTACCTCGATCCTCCAAGAGCCACTCGATCATCCATAGCCCACAGCGATTAATTTCACCGAACCCATAAGACACAGCCGTGGGACAACTCTCCCGGAATAATACCTCTAATAAAGTTTCACAACCCGGCCACCGCGGCTACCCTTCCAAATGCAAAGCGACTGCCATTGCGTAACTCCCTACGTGTAATCTCTTCAGCAAGGAGCAAACAATTTCGTCCGTAGCTTTATGTCACCGCTGGACAAAGAATCGTGGCATTGCGCAACCCGTCGCTTGGCTGTGCCGTGAAAGTTCTATCGACGGCGTAAATATATAATTCCGGGGGGTAACAGATCCGCGGCTAATCCGTCGGCGCTTCAAAGGATACCGAGGCGAGAGAGAGGGGGGTGGGGGGGGCTAGGAAAGCGTCGGAGGGGGGCCACGTAACGCGGGACCATTGGCAATGGTAATTAGGTATCGGCGACGGTGGCGAGGGGCAATTAGAAAGATCGATCGGCGTTCCGTTCGGACGAGTTCGAGTAACGAAGATGATGGGAATAATAGCCGGCAGGATGCGACGATCGAGGATAACGAGGGGACGGGCGATAATGAGACGCGAGCGATCGAGGATCGCCGGGGATCCCCGGCGGTCTTCCGCGGCCGTCGAGCGTAAGCGTCGATCCTTTCAGAATCGAATTAAGGGTGAGAGCAAGGGCGGGGCGCGATATTGTATGTATATTACAGAGGGAGATTAACTGCGGTCGCACGGTGCGCAGTGAATTGAAATTACGGAAAGGCTCGCGGCTGCAGCGAGGATCGCGATGGATCTATCGTCGTCGATGTACAATTGAATTGCCTCGAGATATTTTATAAAATATTCTGGCTTCTGTTTGTTCCCACGGCGGGATGAAATGCCTGGAGTTGGGCTTTTAAAATTCTCCCCTCGTTGAACTCGAGATTCGGGGAGGCCCCGTTGACGAGAGTAAAAGGAAACTCGACGTCACGTGCCGATTGTTGCACGCACTTGAACTTTAGTATCTCCCGCACGCTTTCGAAATGCAGCTGGACAAGGATTCCTCGTTACGCGCTTTCCAAAACTATTCCACTCGCGTGCTTTACGTAACCCGCGCAAGATCTTCTTACTTTGTTCCGCGCAGCTATACCGCAGCCGAACTCGTCTCTCGTTCCTGTAATAACCCGAAGTGTGCCGGTACTTTGACGATTTCTTTCATATTTAAATGTTGACGTTCGTTCTAAACTCGTCCCCCCCCCCCACACACATTCTTATTTCTACATACATAAATGTGGAAATGCCCGCTCCGTTATAAAAGTTCTAGTCGTAGTCTTCTTTTGTAAATATTCCGAATGAAAGTTCAAGGATTGGATAATTTACGATGCTTCGCCGGTCATTTTCGTATACATATGTCTATATGTGCGTCGAAGTGTCAATTCGATAGTTTAAGGAGTCTAAATGAAAAATATCAGAAATTGAATTGAACTCTGATTTTGAAATATCAGTGATAGCTGAAATTCGCATTGTCAGTTGCTTGAAAATTCAAAATGCACCGTGGTATGCTTTCTCGAGATTTAGAGTATCGAGTCGAATCCTTGAGGAAGGACGAAGAGAGAATGTGGCAACTTCAGTTCGATCGTCTTTCAGCTCACGCTGCCGCAACGGTGTCCGAACAAATCTAAAATCACGGAACGCGCTGCGCGAGCCTCGCTGCCGTATCCTTGTTGCGTGCAAAGCAGCGCCGACAAGTTTCTAATACGTTTTCGCGCGCTGGACTGCTAAAGATTCGTAACAATTACGCAACACTGTAAAAACACGTGACGCTGATTCTGCGCGATTCGTGAATACCTAGTCCGTGAACATCCGATCGCATCGATTTCCGGTGGACTCGCGAGACGGATATTTCGACGGTTGGACTTAATACTGGAAACTACGAACAGCATCGGTCATGTATTTTTGGCGGATTTTAATGACCCGTCGGTTTATTCCCGCAGACGAATAGCATGGAACAGATCGCGATCGTATATCTCCGCAGACACGCCTCCAAAGAAACAAAAGCTTCGGTTATACAGTTTACAGTTTGTACTGTAAGAATTATTGTTCTAACCACATCGCTTCGTGCACGATAAACGGGGATAGAAATATTTAGACGGGCGATATTCCTTAGACAGTAATTACGATACGCGGCGGCGATTGGGTCGTTTGTGTTTACTCTTGCAACGCGAGATAAGGGAAGAATAGTCGATGTCAGGCATTCAATTATTTTAACGCACTTCGAAGCACCTCCGCGGAGTAATTACGTTGCTAGTTGCGAAGGTATTTTATCGTTTCCACGATAGATCGTCGAAAAGGCGTAATATTCCGCCTCGGAAACGGTAAACCGGAAGAGGTGTCGCCGTGAATATTTCTCTACTAACGACCACTTAAGGTTCCAGTTAGAATTACCAGCTTGACCACCATAGTTCGCTTTATCGCCGTTGGAATCGCGAAACAAAGCTCGCCGTGCCGGAAGACAATTAGATTCTCAAGTAAATGCGTCTCATTAATTGCACGTAGAAACGTCTGTCCGCGCGAGGTTTGATATCGTTCTGGATGTTAATCCGAAATTGTCGTGGAATTCTTTTCTACTTTATTCATTTTGCTTTGCTGTCGAGCTTCGTCTTCCCGGCTGATCAAAATTAACCCTACTTTTCTTGGTACGTACCTCCGAATCGGAACACATTATTTAGTGCAGAAATAAACCGACTGTTAGGCAAAGCTTTGTTAAGAAATTAGTGGAAATGTGATATTACGAACGGAACAGTAACATGTGAGTGAACACCCATAATTCTCCTGGAGAATTTCGACAGTGAATATAAATGTTAGCTGAGAGAATAGGATATCGAACACGATGTATGCTGATTGCTTGAACCTCGCAGCAATGGAGGGATTCATCAACGCGGAACGTGAGTCCTTTATTAAATTTCCCTTTCATTTTCCTACATTTCTTAAAGATTCTAAAGAGAAGTGGAAAGAAATATTCAGGATTACATTAGGAAAACAAAATAGCCAAAGGTTTTTTATCTTTATTTATTTTAATTTGCGCCTGATGTTTATTGAAACAATGAACAAATATGTGTAATAGTAGAGCGTGTGAGAGGGTAGCTCTTATTTATACTGCGCTTCTGAAGAAGCACTGTTCTATAGATACAACAGGTTTTGAATAATTATTTGCTATGCCTATTGGCTGCAACCAGAAATGGGCAAAAAACTATTTGGAATCAATATTTCGAACACAAATTTTTATTTCAAATATTTTTTTGCTCATCTCTGGCTGCAACGATGGATAATGCTGTAAGATTGCAGCTCGATTCATAAGTCCACTGTATATCTTCAAAACACCGAGCTGAAGTTCGCGAGGAACTTCGTAATAATAATAATGCGTATAGATCTGAAGGTTTCGTCTTTATAGTCGAGGGGTGGAGACAGAAAGCGTGTCAGAAGTCGTGCAATCGGTAATTCCCGTACGAGTGCTCGCACATACACGGTGTTACAAATGCTAGGGACTTGGGCATGCGTGTACGCAACTAGCAGGCCGATAGGTTGCGCAACATGCCAGCAGAGTCGCCCGCAGAAACTGCTAATGCATAGAAAATCGAAACCCAGCAATCGTTTTAATCCCCTTGTTCCGACTTCCCGGTTAGATTAGCTACTTCATTGTCCACCGTTCTTAGCCGAGGAGACAAAGTTTGTCATTCTAACCTGATTCACAACTATCTGCAAAAAGCGCGCGTGCATGTTCCTGCCAAATTAACCTCGCTTGTTTCTCATCGTGCGAATCACACGACTTGATTATTGCTACACGAACGCGGAAGGAAAGTGAGCATCCTGTGGTGGCCACCGTTCTGCTGATCTTCTTCATTCGCAGCACTAAATGCTTCTATTACGGCTGCCACTGTAATTGCTTATATACTATGTGCAATAAATAATCTCGCACGGTTATAAATATGCCGGAACTTAACCTTCCAATGACATTTCCTTTTGAAAGGAAAACTTCCTTGCGTAAAAATTGCTGCAATTTAGGGGGAAAGAAGGGGGAATTAAGAAGTACATATTTGGAGGTTATTAGTCATAAACGATATATTACATTTGATTTTTTGTTAATTAGGGCAAATGCAATGAATATTCTAGAGTTTTTATTTTCATGCTTGACCGGTAAAGGATTAAGTACCCATTTTCCCAGTTTAATTTCTTTAATTTCTGTCAGAGAAGGAGTTTCAGATAAGCTTCGTGATTGAGTCATTTCGATTGCAAAGCAAAATGGTTTTTGCAAAGTCTATAAATAGAAAGTATGTAATTCCTTTCCAATAGAGTTGAGATGAAAATGGATATTCGAAAGAAAGATCTCTCAGATGCTCCATGTAAAACATTTTTTTTCGTGGAGTGACGTTAGGTGGTCATTAAAAACAGGATTAGTTAAAAGTCACTTTCTCCGGGCTGTTCGGTCCGCGGCGTTTGACGGCGATTGGAGGCCTCCTTGTCGATCATAAGCGACATTATGCGTTCGTAATACGTTCACGCGTCTAGCATAGGGAAAATATATCGTTCTCTCTTTATATAAACAGTCTGCGTCGGTTTATTAGAAATTCAGAAATGGAGATCACGATCTCGTTGTTATTCTACTTCTACTGTGCGTGCCATTTTAGACGTTTCATATGTATAAATATAATAGTAACACTCGATATTTAGTTTTAACCGTTTATGTTAAATAAATAAATAAATAAATATTTTACGATGCGAGGTAAACGTATAATCATAAAAATTGCATTCTGCTACATTTTAAATTTAATTTTTTTTTTTATCCTAGTTTCTACTATAGAATCAACTACTTAATGGCAATTCCGGGAACTGTAGTTCCCGATGGTAAATTTCGAATTTTGGCAGTAAATATTCTTCGACAATTTATAAAAAGGATAATTTATTGGTGTAACATCGATCTTCTGGGGAAGAAATTTCGCGAAATGTGCATAAACGCTTTTCTGACAATTGTGAAATGTAAGTGGGACGTGGAAAGCAGTGACTCAACGTACGTAATACTGGCAAACGCAGTTTGAATCTTTATAGAATGCAGATTACCCTGGGGCAATTTTGAAGGCGTGATTTATCGGTGCACTAATTATTCTTGAACGACTACGCGCATTCCAATGCGACGTGGAGATTCTTGCCTCATTTGCCACCAATGGCAAATAAATATTTGAACTTCGCTTTTTTAGACTGTATAAGAAAAAGCGCGGGAAAACGTCGAATTCAAAACGTTGCAATTTATGTGACACAAAATAAAAACTACAGGAAACGAAACCTTCTCAAGCTCCTAAAAAAGGATCGATGCTTAACTTTAACATTATTCTTTAACAAGTAGCAATAAAAAATTGAAATCAATTCGGTAATATTCTGTAGACACTTAAATCCTAGAACCTTTGATACTTACACCGTTCGAAAGTAGAAATTACAACCGACTCCTCTGCATTTATTGGTTATTACGAGTTGCATAATCATTATGTCAATTTTGAGCGAGCAAGTTATAAAACCAAATCAACGATGGCGGTTACGTTCAATCATCTGTTTCGAAATGACGGTGAACTCACCGAGCGATATCTTTTTACTTGTTTCACATAATGATCCCAAATACCACTGTCAATCGTACTATACCCTGCAGGCACAGTGAAAGTAACCAGCACCGTTGTCCTTTAGTTACTCCCTAAATCGAAAGAAAGTCAAAGTGATCCTTCAAAGTTTTTATTTTAATAAGTATATGTGTGTCAATCTATTTAATACAAATTAATTAGTCATAGAAGAAGATCATTATACAATTCACACAATGATTTTGTTACTACATTCGGGAACTATAAACATTGGTATAATTAACGTTGAGGATTTTCATAAATATACACCTACATAGAATTCGCTTGTAACAATTACGATAAAATTCTATGGAGTGCTTCTAATATTAGGGTAACTAATCTAGAGACGTGTAATTAAAATAGTGTTGATAATAACGCTCCCAGAACAGATGAGAATTTTCATAACATAGAGTTCACTTGGACTTTCACTGAAAATGCGAAGTGCAAGCGAGTATCCCACGGTGTTTCTTCTCGCCACGAAGACGATCGCAGGGTCAATGGTACTCTTATTGGAAGCGAGAAACTCGCGTGATTATTCCGCGCTGTTTTCTCTGCTGAGACGCTGAGATGTATGCGACCAGCAGGTAAATAGTAGGTAGATACACCTACGATCGTGTTCTATCAAAACACCAGTCGCTGAACATTAGAAAACATTTAGTTACCTTAGCAATGAACTTTCCTCTCATTGAGGCCGAGGAATCAGTCTTCCACTCGTGACTAGCACAATCTCTGAAACTTAATTTCCGGCGATCGACTCTTTGAAGCTACTTGTCGACTTGAATTAATAAAATTGAAAAAACTAACTGCGTTCTCACGTTACAGAACGTTTGATATTCCTTCGGTGATGCTTTTGTCTCTTCGAGAAGGTCAGAAGTGTTTACTTTTGTGTTGCTTCTGTTAAAAACATCGCATCCGAGCTTAAATCTTTGTTTACAGTGGAAAAATAGCTCGAGAAATGTTTAGGTGGCGTGTTTAGAATCAGAGGACGCGGTCAAAGTGGGACAACATTGAAACGCCTACCAGCTATCGATCAATTTCGTGGAATGCAGTTCACTTGACTTGACGGAACTCGTATACTTGAACCTTTCTTTGTGAAACGAAGAATCTCGTAGCAAACTTTCGTAACCGACTCGACACGTGCATGCAGCTTTCTGCAAATATTCCATTAGAATGATATTTTTCGCGTGATATACAGGGTGTTCATAGAATCATGCAAGTTGACTTCAATGCAGATATGAAATTAATAGCTCTGCTTTGATTCTATAGTTTGAGATCCTTTTTTTAGATTTTGCTATCTGACTTTTACCATAAAAATAGCACCGTCAGACTTTTCTTAATGGTACGTTTCTGAAGCAGTCTTTCTTTTCTAGTATCTACTCATCGAAGTGCACGAGCGACTATTAACCAACGTAACCAAAACCTAATAATTTCCGAGTTGCAGTATTTTTTTTATTTGTTCTCTATTAACCATCACTGATTCTTATCCCTTGATCCCCTCGACTTGTTAAAATCCTGATTAGATAGGTGTACCAAGCAGTAGTGAGGTCCGATTGCAAATTTTTTATACACTCCATGGAAACTACACACCTTTCTCTCGAGCCGCGATTATTAAATCTCAGAACGGCTTTATTCTACGAACAAGAAGCCACTCTATGTCGACGCTATAATCCTTACTCGATCTAGAGGTCGACGATGGCACCGTGTCGCTTCCGGTGCCATTCTAACACCGTCGCGGAAGCGAAAGATGGTACGGTGAAAGGTATCAAATCGATGTCTGGCGAAGGGATCCACGACAGGCATCCATCGAAAGTCAAAGTGACTGTGGGTGTCGGTTTCTAGAGTCGATGTATACTTGATTAGAATTAAATCAAAATCGTAAATTTTAATTGGAGGTTGCAAATTTAATTTACATTGATGTAGGAAACTAAATAATTAGTATAGATTAAATTGAATAAAATTTTAATTGGTGGTTGAAACTCAGTGATTTATTTGACAATTAAATAATTATAGACTAAATTGAATAAAATTTTATTTGGAGGTTAAAACTCATTGACTTACTTTTAAATTACATAATTTTAGATTAAATTGAATAAAATTGGAGGTAGAAATTTATTGATTTATTTTACAATTAAATAATTATAGATGAAATTGAATGAAATTTTATTTGGAGGTTGAAACTTATTGATTTATTTTACAATTAAATAATTTTAGATTAAATTGAATAAAATTGGCGATAATTGATTTACTTCAAAATTAAATACCTAATTTTAGTGGACTCAAACTGGATACCAGTTTTGGGTTCTATGCACCCTATATTAACTCGCGGACGGTTTGACTGATCACAACGGAAGTCGGAGCCTGGGTCACTTTGGATCCGTATGAACTATCCTACTATACGCATTTTACTCAACGCTCTTTTTATTATAACAATAAAAAAGTAATGTTTCGAGTTCCGAAGTTCTCCCTATTATTTTATTTCAGTTCGTAACGTTACGCTTGGGTCCAAAAAGACCCAGCACCACTGGCTAAGGGTTGAGATTCCCTACAAACCTGCAAAGTTGAAAAAAATCGAAATTTTCTGGTTACTAAAATTCCCTCGACTCCAGACACTCATATTTATAGCACGAGTTCTTATCACCTTACATTCCTCCCTAACGACTTGTCCTGGTGCTCGCAATATGTTCACTTCGACGCCTGGCTGATTTTACGAGCTCATTATACTCTACCACCATGTGTATAACTATGAAACTGATAAAACTGATCTCTGCGCGTGTGCACGCGTGCATTTCACCGTCTCGATGTGCTAGGACACATCTCCACGGCTTTTACCCACATTCTAAGCCAGCTAGACGCGCTTCCAGGTTGCAGGTTCCAGCACACTTCCCGCTGGCCGAGCGTAATAGCTTCTTCCTCGTCTCTTTGGCAACGTAACGCGTCGATGCTCCCTGGTCTAGGAGGAAATTTAGTAGGGTGTGTGCAACAGAGCTTACAGCGTCTCTTACGGCACAGTGGACGTTTTGGCTAGTGTTCTTTTAAAAAGATATTGGTAAACATTAAAATATTTAAGTGCATATGGGCACTTCAATAATAAAATGAGATAGGGAAATAGTGGTAGTAAATAGAAAGGTGCGCTATAGAGTGAATCTGTGGAGACAGTGATGACTAAATTAGATTCGACACAGAATACTTTCCATTATTTATTTTTTTACCATTGAAAATTATTCAAAGTCGACATTTGGCAATGTAAGTGGTGCTAAATACCTAGGATCTAATATTAATAGGGTAGATGTCCCAATTACTGCCACTTTATTTATTTTAAAAACGTGGAGTACGGATAACTGTCATATGTCAAAGTTCCAATTCCTAACCGCGAAATCACGTGTAGCGTGTGATGCTGTGATATTAAATTATAAATATATATTACATGTGCATATATATTAAATTATAATAAGATATAAGACATAAATCGTACCGACTCTAATCGGGTCTCATTGTCAATAATAGAGACCGTCAGTTATTAATAAACTCTTCATATTTAATTAATAAAACTATTTTTTGTTAATGAAAGAGATGTTAGATAATATTATGTTTCAAACTGAGACGATTTTTAGGTTAAACAACACGTGAAATGATTAAATGAAGTTCAGTTATAATCTTAAGGTGGCAGTAATTGGGCCATCTACCCTAGCGGATGTTTTGAGAGAAGTTCCCCTATCTGAGGAATATATTGAAGTCGAGATTTAGGGTCTCAAGGCAATTATTGCTGTAATATTAAAAGGGACAACTTTGACCGTGAAAAGAGAATGTTCATGGTCCCCAGTATTTTCTAATTCCCAAGAAGGAATGGCTGACTGCTATAGGTAGAGCAACCGTCCAAGAAGAAAGATCCAATAGTTCATAGATCAATTCAGCAGATCGCCCCACAAATTTCGGCACACGTTCGTAAATCGCCTAATTGCTTTGATCAAGTCAAAGCAAACGTCCTCCGCTAATTCGCGGGCGTGGATTCGCGCATCAATCTTAACCGGCGAGGTCCATCGATTCCGCTACAAACAGTTATCGCGCAATTTCCATTCGTTTTGCATAAATTCTGAATAATCAAGTGCCGATTAAATCGGCAGTTAGAAATTTAAGAATCTATCTAACCGTAGAACGGTTCCCCAACTCCACTCCGCCATCTCGCAGACCCCACGGAGCAGCCGGGCGGTTTATAAATCAGATTCCATTGAAACGTGACACGGATTCCGCGTTCGTCGATTAGGTACAATTTCTCCGTCTGGCGAGCTTCGGAATTTCTCTTTCTTCCTCTCTTTCCCCTATCTTGTCCTCGGCTAGGGATCCTCGCCTTCCAACGCTCGGCGCCCCAATCGTCGGTTTCACCTCGGAACGACCACTTCCGTGGCGTGCAAGCGAATTTCGCGAGTTGCCAGGGCTCGCTGATTTTTTATACGGATCACGAGCGAATAGCTTCGTTCGCATTCCTCGTTCGCGGCGACTCTCGCGTTGCATCTAATCCCCCGGGGCTTTTCGACGGTTTGGTAACCCGCTTGGGTCCCTGCTCCGGTCTGTCCAGTTGGGCAACGCACGAAACCCTGTCCAGGCTACGTGGACCTGCTCACGAATCTTTATTTCGAGGTCTGTCTTAGAGGAAGGCTCGGGGGGACAAGACGTACGGAACACGTGTCCGATGGAATTCCGGCGGCTACCTGACCGTAGACACAGACGTCGAAGCCGAATCTAATTAGCGGAGATAAAATACCATGTACCACTCTTCGACATGGTATTTTAATTAAAATGGCTGGACGTCGCTTAAAAGCTTGTTAGACTAGATATCGATTGTCAGTGGCAAGAGGTTAACAGGGATTTCCGAGGATTTATGTAGCTTTGAGATTGGGGTGTCTCGCGGTAAGGCGCAGGTTGAAGTTAAGGTGTTGACTTTGGATTAGTTAATTATGTGGCAGTGCGCTTGCAGAGTTTGAGTTGCATGCTCGTGATAGGAATGAGTGAGAGAAATATGTAAATTTTGGATTATCTAGCTTTGTGCCGCCTTAAGATTATTTAGGAGTTTGTTAATTTCTTGTGTGTAAGCACAAGGTGTTAGGCTATGGGCTTCTTTATTTTTGGGGGATTTTTATTTGTAAAATTTACAGAGGGGTGAGTAGGAAAAGAAATGTGCAGTGCAATTGTTTTGTAACGTCGTATCCTTTCAACGCTTTCCCAGGATTACATGCAAATTGAAGATCCAGTGGGTAGCGGCGATTGCATAAAATGCTTTAACTGTACTAGCAGTGAAAGCAAACAACTGCACTCTGCTACGACGCGTCTGTTTACAATAGAATGTACCAGCATTTATGGCAAAGCAGTGGAGACATTCCGTCGATTAAACAGCGAGACGTTAATTTCGTTGGTGGGCACTCACTTTTTAACGCTTTCTTTTCGTTCTGTTTACTCATTTTTGCGCAATGCAAAGTTAAGAATTGCCGAGTGCGGTTTCTTGATTTTGGAGAACAGAACGGTGATTGTCTCGGTTTTGACACCTCAAAAGTGGTGAAATCCGTAGTTTTGGATGGCATTTATATTGCCGTATTATTAATAATATTGCAGGATGCGTAATTCGTGTTTATTATACTCGGGAATAAGTCGGGAGTAAGATTTGGTGTTTAATAATATTACAATATCATCGATACTATTGGTAGTAGGTACATAATATAGTGTGATGGTGCAATAATATAAGCATTGATGGTGTTGGAGAGATTCAAGCAGCACAGTAGCATTACCATTATCTTGAAAGTGTTAACACCTTCAATTAACAAGCACATTAGCAAATCTTGCAACTGCTGCTTCTTGCTCCTTTCAGAATCTTCACTTCTAAACCGACTTCTTCAACTTAGCCTCGCCCTATTCACCAAGAAAACATCATCCGTGAAACATTGAAATACACAATCATTCTACTAACTTTTGTCTGTCTTATGACCAAATATAAAATACCGCATCACCATTCGAAATTGAAAACATTAGCATTAAAGCGTTGCGCATTAAAAAGTACTGAAAAGTTGAGAAATTTGAAAAAGATCGACAGTGACCATAAGATGGCTCTAAAAAGTGTGGCCATCAAATTTCCAGAAAATCTAAAAATCCAAAGATTCCAAAATTCATAGATTAATAAATGTAAATATTCAAAGATACAAAAATTAAAAAAATCAATGATCTGAAACTCTAAAAATTAAAAAATTACATAGAAGGTTCAAAGATAAAAAAAATAAAAATCTAATGATTCAAGATTCCAAGACTTAAAAAACCCAAAGATTCAGAACTCTCAAAATTAAAAAATCCAAAGATTTGAATGCCAAAAATTAAAAAATTCAAAGATTTAGAAATCGAAAAATCACGTAGAAGGTTCAAAGATAAAAAAAATAAAAATCTAATGATTCAAGAATCTAAGACTTAAAAACCCAAAGATTCAGAACTCTCAAAATTAAAAAATCCAACGATTCGAATGCCAAAAATTAAAAAATTCAAAGATTTAGAAATTGAAAAATCACGTAGAAGGTTCAAAGATAAAAAAGAATAAAAATCTAATGATTCAAGAATCCAAGACTTTAAAAACCCAAAGATTCAGAATTCTCAAGATTAAAAAATCCAACGATTCGAATGCCAAAAATTAAAAAATTCAAAGATTTAGAAATCAAAAAATTAAAAGCCCAAAGATTTAAAATTGCAAAACTTAAAAAAATCCAAAGATTCAAAAATCCCAAAATTAGAAAACCCAAAGATACAAAAATCCAAAACTTAAAAACCCGAAGATTCTAAACCGCAAAAATAGAAAAATCCGCAGATTCAAAACTCCAAAAATTTAAAAGCCCAAAGATTCAAAACTTCCAAATTAAAAAAAAAACCTACAGAAATAAAATCATCGTTAGAATGGCATTAGACGGATGGAACCGGAGGGAAAGGATGCGCGTCTCTCCGTTGGATGGTGGCGGCTAAATGCCCCTTTTACCTTCGTCGAGCGACGGACGCGGTGTAAAGACTGGCGAGCCCCCTCCAGAGGTGTGCGGAAGATGTGCCCGACGCTGTTCGCCCGGACCCCCATATAGCAGACGCGGAGGCGCTCATGGTACCCCTACTCGGTATGTCTCTATGCTTAGGGCTAGCTAGCCGCTTAGGCGGAGGAAGGATTCGCTATAAAAGGCACCGGAGCTACCAGAAATTCGTCAGAGAAGTGACGAACCGTAAAAAAAAAGGCGACGGCGGCCTTTGCCGTTATCTCAGCCCTCGTCAATCCTGGTGTACGACACCCCCAACACAGAAGATGCGGTCCAGCCTGGTCAGTGTACAAGTTTCTCGCCACCTTCGCCTGTCGTTGCTGTTGCTAGCTCGAAAAACCGATTTATCGTGACAACGCGTGTCGTACAGTGCACCTGTGAATTTGTGTGGAGATCTGCCGTTGATACGCGGAGCAGTGACCAGACCTGCGCCCAGTGGTGAACTGACTTCGATGGATTTTGCTGCTTCACGCGCACTCTGTCGATCTCACTATCGATAGTAAAGCGATACACTGCCGTTCATAAATATTAGGACACCAACTCTGTGCGGAATAATTGTGGAAAACAAATTTATCGAACGACTCCAAGAAATTCTACTTTATTTGGTACTTCGAGTTAAAAGCAGTGAAAACTATTCAATCCTTACCAAGTATCGCATTTTCTGCAAATCCAGCGGGTTGTCCTAATATTATACTTAACAGCAGCAGTGTACGTTGAGAGTTTAGATGTTTCTTCTCATACGATTCGTGTTTCTGGATGTTGTAAGTAGTTTGGTAGGTACTGAACTTAGGGCTGGTTATAAATAAATTCGGCGTGTTGTAGAGTTGAACCATCCTGGTACCGTTCCTTGGGTTTTATTTTGGAGGGACAGTGTAACTTTAATTTGGTAGTTAATTTTTGTTTGTCCCTTTATAAGAATCGGGAATTTTTATTCAGGTAGATTGTCTTTTTTATTTGGGGGATGGGGCATGATTTAAAAGCTGGAGATTAATTATACAGACACACAGGGTGGAATAAGAGTTTATTTGTTAGAGACTGAGTTATGAGAAATTCGTCGATCGATCGTTTTCTGCCGAGACTGTTGAGGCACACCACTGGGGCAGAAGTTCTCTCGAGATCCCTTAAATGAATTGGTACCTAGGCACTTCGAAGAGTGCTCAGTGCATAGGTTAAATAGTGGTTGGAAAACTCTGTTTTTAGACCACGGGAGACGTTCTCATTTTGCACTGCAGCGCATATTTGCTAGGTGCTATCCTAAGTAGGTATTCTCGTCACTTCCCAGCGCGTAGGATTGGAAAGTCGAGCAACGTGCTCGTGCCTCGAATGATCATCTCTCGTGAAACTGTACCAAAGATATTTCAAACTCACCGGGCTTCCTCGCCCGACACAATTATCAAACCTGCATAAAACAAAGCATCGCCGCTGACCCTGGTGCTCCAAAGAATTCTCAAAGAAACAATACACAGTAACTCAATGTATAATTCCGCGCAACAGATCTCTGCCAATTTGAAAATTATTCCACGGGAATAGATTCTGAAATGCCACCAAACTAAATCCTCGAATCTACTTCAAAGCATCCCGCAGCGATCACCAAAGTACATACCGTCTCTTAAAACTTCGACAGACTTCTATAGCCACCTCCATCGCGGTCAAAGCATCGAAGACATCGAGAGTCCCGTCGCGTCACACTTTTCCTTTTCCATCGTCAAATTAATGTCCACCAGGGCCGCTTTCTATGGATCTTGCGGACTTTCGTCGATCCCCCGAAGCGGCCAACAGCCTTCCACGCGTACAGCCGATGAACGTGAGATCGTCAAGGCTGATAGATCGTAACGAGAGTGCAACGCGGATCAGATAATCCCCGCGTTATTGCGCCACCTGTCGACTTTCGGTCCTTGATCTTGACGCCTGAGCCGTGACTGGTTGCAATCGACAGGCGCGGAGGACGCGGAAGCCGAGCCATCGAGAATGGCCCAAGTGCACGGACGAGAGATAAAAATAATGAAAATATAAGAAAGGAAATTTAGAGGCGCGGTCGAGGAATATAATAAAAGCCTCGAGTTTCATGGCCATCGGGTGGCCTCTGCTCCGGGGTCTGGCCGGAGAAAAAAAAAGGGGCCTCTCGACCCAATTCACGGACTTGTTTACGCCCGTTCGTTAGTTCGCACGCGGGACACTTTCATTTTTGAGAGGGACGCTCGTAACACCGTCGTAAAACCGCGGGACACGTGATTCTTTAGTTTTGTTTTAAAAGACACCGCTGGGAAAAGTAGCCGTCTGCCTGTGGCAGGGCTTATCGCGAGCTGTCCTCTCTGTCTCTCGGGCCCCACCCCTTTGCTTCCGTGTTCGGCCTCGATGGAATTCGTCTTCGGTGGATTTCAATCTCCATAAATTGAAAGTTGTGGATTCTGTGCGCGATGATCGAAGGTAGCAAGAATGAGAATGCTGCGCGGAGGTCGAATAAATTATAGATCGCAATCGGAGTTTAATTATTATCGCAACGGTGTGGAGAGAAAAAAATGGCCCCCTTGCCGTTTCACTTCGTCGACTTGTATATTCAACAACGATCAAATATTTTGATTGGTCCTCTCGCGCGAAAAGCTTTCATCGAGCGTTGATTTCAAGCAAATGGAAAATTGAATATTCCACGCGCAGGTTTGAAGTCAGTGGGGGGAGAGATAACACGCGAAGGTCGAGATGATCGCGATCAGACTGCAATTATTACAATAATGCTTGTGTACGAGGCGCCGTTTCAGTTAGAATAGAGGAGATTGTATCGGTGTTGAATTTCCAGCGAGTGGTACCGTGTTACTAGGTAATTACAGAGCTCGCCGCCGTCACCTACATGACTAACGCGCCACGAGTGCCTCATTTGCATTTCTGGCTGGGTGATCAGCACTCTCCGCCTTTCTTCCGGCAGCTATCGTCGGATTAATACTGCTTCCCGTTTCCGTAAACGGGACAGATTTCGACACCACAATTTCTATTTATAGAACTGTAATTAATAGTGATGCATAATAATCGGGATTCTCTTTCCAGCTGCTATTGAGCTGCCTGTTTCTGGTCTCCGTTCTCGGGGAGCCAATAAGGACGAAGAAAGAGTAAGTGTATAAACTCCAAAAATTGATATCACTAACACTTAATCAGTTGTTGTTTTTAACCCTTAACTAGTGTCCTAGGGTCAGGCATGAAGCACGGAATGTTCGCTGCAAAACTTTTGGTTGCCTAAGTTTGTAAACTGAATTTCTAATTGAATTTATAATAATAGTTTAACTTTCTACGTTTCTATTATTTTATAGATTACCTAAGAACAAAATATTCATAGAGGTTGATCTAGTGTCTACTTTACAAACTTCTGTGTTCTTTTTTATTTGGGGTCTGCCACGACCCCAAGATACCAGTTGCGTTTGAAAAAAAAAACAGAATAACAGTTAAGGGTTAATTCAGATAATTATCTATAACTCGCAAATTATTTTATGCATCGATTTCTAATAGTTTCACTGAATACACTAATAAGTGACATAGATGTGGGTTAATCGATAGTTAAAAAAGACACTATTATAAATTATAGAGCTCCATTGAGCCCACCCCCGAGCCAGTATGGTCCACCATCGACCTCCTATGGGGTTCCCGACGTAGGGAACTCTTACAGTGGACCCTCCGATTCGTACGGTGCTCCACCGGTACCATCTTCGTCTTATGGTGCACCATCTGGGGGTTCCTCCCACCATGACGCGCCATCCTCTTCCTACGGAGCTCCCTCAGCTCCTTCCTCTTCCTACGGAGCACCCTCAGCTCCTTCCTCTTCCTACGGAGCACCCTCAGCTCCTTCCTCATCCTACGGAGCTCCCTCGTCCTCCTACGGTGCACCGTCGGACCACGGTTCCTTCGGTGGCGATCAAGGATACAGCAGTGGAGGATCGTTCGGCGGTGATCACAGCGGACACGGCGGACAGGGCGGTGGAGGATCCTTCGGCGGTGATCACGGCGGACACGGCGGTGGAGGATCCTTCGGCGGTGATCACGGCGGACACGGCGGTGGAGGATCCTTCGGCGGTGATCACGGCGGACACGGCGGTGGAGGATCCTTCGGCGGTGATCACGGCGGTGGAGGTGGCCATGGATCCTTTGGTGGCGATCAAGGATCCTTTGGAGGAGGCAATTTCGGCGGAGGAGGCGTGTCGAGCTCCTACGGACCCCCGGCTCAATCCTACGGACCCCCGGCTCAGTCGTACGGACCCCCAGCTCAGCCCCAAGGGAGGTACGAGAAGAAGCTAACGTGGAAGCCGGAGTGGAAGCAAGTGTGGAAGACGGAGCAGAAGCTGACCTGGAAGCAGGAATGGAAGAAGATTCAGGTACCGGTGTGGAAGGAGGTCCAGGTGCCAGCGTGGAAGGAGATCAAGGTGCCGGTCTGGAAGAAGGTACAGAAGCCAATTTGGAAGGAGATTCAGGTACCAGTGTGGAAGGAGGTGCAGGTGCCTGCGTGGAAGAAGGTCTGGAAGCCAGTGTGGAAGGAGATCCAGGTGCCAACTTGGAAGGAGGTTCAGGTACCGGACTGGAAGAAGGTGTGGGTACCAGAATGGGTGAAGATCGGTATTCCCGGTGAACAGTACGTCGGCAAGGATCACAATGGCTGGCAGTACACCAGCCACGATCTGTGGAAGAAGAAGCTTATATGGAAGCCTGTGTGGAAGAAGATCTGGAAGACGGAGAAGAAGCAGGTCTGGGTGCCTGACAAGAAGCTGGAATGGAAGGCTGAGTGGAAGCAGATCTGGAAGACGGACAAGAAGCAGGTCTGGGTGCCTGACAAGAAGCTAGTCTGGAAGGAGGAGTCCGTGCAGGTCTGGGTGCCGGAGAAGAAGCAGATCTGGGTGACCCAGAAGAAGCAGGTGTGGAAAGACGAATGGAAGAGCAAATGGGTGCCGGTGTGGAAGGACGTGCAGGTACCAGCGTGGAAGAAGATCTGGAAGCCCGTCTGGGAGAAAGTCTGGGTGCAAGCGGAGCCCCACCACGACGAGCATCACGGTTACCCGTAAATTCCTGTCGCCTGATCGTCCTCCGAGATAATCCTCGTCTCGACGACAGACGCCTCATCGTTGTTAAGTTTTCTGCTAGCCTAGCTGTACCGGGCGATCAAAGGTCGAAAGTCGACTTCGAATTCGCGGTGCGCCCTCGGGTGGTCGTGAACCGAGGACCCAGTGGAATCCGAAAGTTCACGAAGCCGCGGGAAGAGTTAGCGAACAATGTCGGTGTGGACGAATGTACCATGGAGGCGGGAAGCCTCGAGCAAAAGCTGAAAATTCTGTATGTAGTGTGTCGAAATGCGATCGAGGGAATAAAAATTCGAGAAATGGAATTTTGGAATTTGAAAATTTGGAAAATTGAATTTTGGGTTTTGAAAATGTGGAAAATTGAATTTTGGAATTTGAAAAGTTGGAAAATTTGAGGAAAGAGTTGCTGGGATTGGGAATAATTAAAATTATAATTTTGAAGTTTCGAGGTTTTGAAGTTTTGAAGTTCTAAAATTTTGTGGATTTGAGAACTTGAATACTGAATGATGTGGAAGTTTAAACTTCAGATCAATTTTTGGCAAAAGTATATTTTACAAGCTTCAGCAATTGCATAATCGACGTCTTCTCCAGGAAGATTCAATCAAGATACTACGTCTCAATGTTCCAGCGCTACTTCACGATATGTACATCGACTGTGTTGCTTGTCCACGTCGTGGGCTCTCCGTCCATGCTGCATTGAATGTAATTAGTTTTCACTTGTAAATAACAGTAGTTTACAAAGTTGTATACATATCGATATTTTTGTACAATGTTTACGTATGTTACCATAATAAAATACATTTTTATTATTCATGCGTATAAACTTCTCCAATACTGAAAGCATATACATATGCCTAATTTCTAACTTAAAAAACATTGAATTCATCCGAATTCAAGGAACGATAAACCTCATTCACCTAATAAAATAAAATTCTCCTCATAAAATACTAAAAACCGCGTACTGTGCACTAAATCCCTTATCTAATAAGTGTTCAACTCCACAAAGGCCACAAAAAAGTTTCCATAAAATGAAAACGACTAAAGCCCATCAATTTCAATCATCATCACCTAAATCATTAAACTTTAAGCTAATCACTTCGTACATACGCAATTTCATCTCCAATAAATATATTAAATCGACCCAAATCAATCATACAACCACATTACAGTTCCATTTCAACTAATCTCTGCCACCTAACACAAACAAAAGCGCGAAAACAATTCTCCCATTTCCCACGAGCACACCACGCGTTCTAACACGAAGAACCGTGTCGCCCTTCTTACCCATTAATTCCCGCTAGCATGAAAGCGCGTTGGGAGGGCGAGGGGGAGGGGGCAGGAAGATGCTTTCTAGGGATAAGATGAGATTCAAGGGAAAGATCGTGTCCCAGGGTCTCCAGGGTCGCGATTCACGCTCACGACCTTTACTTTCTCCGTTCTCGTGCACAGCAAACTGTGGGACGACACGTCCGTACGCCAAGAAGAAGCTGAAGAGCCACCGGAAGTCGCGTACAGCTGGCGGATCGCATTGAGTTCGAACAAGGCGCGTGTAAGTAGCAAAAAATAACGAGGAAGCGACTTTCGCGAGGAGCTAAAAGCGCGGCTGATTAATCGATCCCGTTTTCAGAGTTCCGTCCTCTCGGAGCTGCACGTGCTGCGAGGAAGAAGATTGATCGTAGAATCGTTCGAACATTAAGTAAATATTTTGTTTGATAATATATACATGTGTACGATTTCGCTACAATCGTCAGATGCGTAAGCGTTCTTTCTGTGGTTCCTAATTGTGAAAAAACCGAGGTTCGGATCGACTTGAAATTCTCACAGCATCCTCAAAATATACTCCTTTCTGGAGTGAACCTCGACATCAAAGTCCAAAAGCTCTGTTTTCTCAGATAAAAAAATGATCAGCCAACTGTGCACCCCGAAAATCGATAATTATCGTACAAATCGACTTCCCCTAGTCGCCATTTTAATAATTTTAGTTCAATTCTTTCTTCAGAGGTCCACTCCGAAATTACAGACTCTAGGAGAAACATATTCCAAGGAACCCGCTGTATCTTTATTTTTAAGCTCAATATCAGGGCAGAACCAAAGACACTTTTTTTAAACCACTGTATAATCAACCTCGCGTGTTGTCATTTGTAAACCAGGTACGTACGCAAACAAAATATTTGTTTACTTTACGCGATAGTAATAAACATTATGTAAAAGGAGAAGTCTGTACTCGCTTTCATCTCCCTGTAATTAATTCGCGAAGGAATACTCGATTTTCGAGCAATTTGATTGCCTTAGTCCCCTTAAACGGTTTAAACGGTCTCCTCGAAGGAGGAGCGCGTAACGAGAAGAAAGTTTCGAGAAGAGAGGAGATTAACTTTAAGCGCGGCTTATTATTGGGACGTTTGTCTTCGATCGACGGATTAATTCGATCCTTTGACGTCGAGGGCAGCGGGGATTTCTCTTACGGCGTCGATGAAGAGGACAAAAGCCAATTTATGGCGGATTGAAGGGAACGTGAGAGGCGTTGTGGGAAACGCTGTCGAAGTATCGATGCGTTTCTTGTAGCAGCCAGAGGAAGTCGGTCACGAAGACGGGTGCAGTTCTCTGCCTTCCTCATTACCTCGACCTTAATAACGAACGCCGCCCTCCCCTCTGCTTTCTTCGCCGCGGTCTCACGGTTGCTTTAATTCCGGATGCCCGCGCGCGAGATAAGAGAGGTAGCTTTCGAGCGTTTCCACCTACAAGTGGAGGCAGCTCCTCGAGCACATCGCAGTTATCTTACCGGGGTGAATGCCATTAGCATGTAATGACGCGGAAAAGCTCCGATTAACGCGGCGGAGGCTTCCCCGGACAGTGAAAGTTCTGCAAACTGAGGAACATCGGTATATAGCCTGCGTGCGCGCGGCTGCCAGCGCCAGAACGCGCGCGATTTTAGTGCATTCTGGTTCGAGGAGGGTTGAATGAAATTCTGGGAAAATTTAATTTTAGATCTGTCTTTAAGTTTCTTCCTAGCGGTTTTATTTCTTCGGGGGCTTTGAGAATTAGGAAGTCAATTTTGGAGGAAAATTTTTACTTGTTTCGAAGAATGAAGGATATGAAATTCTTTCTCTTATTGTATTTACTATGTGATCTTTTAATAATAGGCGTTATAGCAATTATGAGAACCTTCCTGGAAAATTAATCTACGTGTTCCATAGGAAATTAATGAGCCAACAGAAACGACGGTCTTGCAATAAATTATAAGCCCATGTAGTATTCATCATTTGGACAATTCAGTGATTGAATATTTAAAAATAGAAAATAAGTGAGCTCCATTCTGTTTACCATTTTCTTCACAAACGTCGCCAAAACTTTTCAACCCCAAATAAGTTTTCAAAGTATGGAATCTGAGACAGTTAATTCTGAGAATATTGTTATGGGACCCCGTTGAGTTCTCAGCAGCTCTCATGGAGAAGTGACACTGGCAGGATGCGCACACGGGTTTAAAGGAGCCCCCCCTCTTTTGTGATGCGCCTTATTGGTGCAATTGTTGGTTCCACCGCGAGCAGAGCCTTTCCCTCCACTCGACTTTCTACGCGTGCAATGCAAACACGTAGCCCGTCCGAAGACTCTAAAGTCGAAGCAAATCCTCGTACGAACAGTGTAATGCACCTCGAGCTGCTCTATTTATTTTTTCGTCCACTGGAACCGAAGGTGATGCTTCACAGTTCCATTCTTACCACTGAAGCCTGCCATGCGTTTCTAGAATCCACCGTTGCAGAAATAGAAATTTCTGTTTCCGCAAAAATATTTGCGCAAAGATGGAATTATAGATTCTGTATGGCAGCGTATAGCAAGTGTTCTGCGATAGCATGGGTTTGTTTTTTTTTTTTTTTAAGGCATCCATTGAATGGTGGAAGAATTTGTGAATTAAATGGAGGTTCTTTTGAAACTTAGAGTTTTATCGATAGACCATTTTCGAGTGCTGGTAAATGGACTATTTTAATAGTAGACTGTGTACGGTAACTAGAGTGTCCTTGCACTCTCGGTCTATTTGTAGTGGATCGAAGCATCGAAAGTTGTTCATGCTTTATGTATGGCGCGACGCTTGGGGACATACACGATCACATGTATTACCCAATAGAAAGTGAACCGTTCATATGGTGGATTTGTAGCAATTTGCAACCCAACGACATCCTTATTAACTGAATCACGACCGACGGACAGGTTGCCTGCGACGCTGCGAGCAGTTTCAAGAGTTCAGTATCGCAATGTCAATCTTGCGCGTTTACTTTTTCTGTTGCTGTTCAAAGAAAGTCAAACGTCCGCGCGGTCAAGTGAACCTTGTATTTCCAAATACAGAGCAACAGATATATTATAAATATATTTGTTTCTTGACGAATATATTTGTTATATGAAATTTGTTTCTAAATTCTAGTCTTGGTACTTCGCTTTTCTATAACGTCTTCTGTGAAAATGAATGATGTAATTGCTTCGACCTGGTTGAACCACAGAATAACAATTAATTAGCTACAGCTTCTGTTCCTTTTTTGATTGGTCAGACACTTTTTTTTATATCGCCGCAAGGTGTGACTAGAAATTACTTGAATGCTTCTTTCGAAAGTCGTGTATCGCGTTTTTTTTTTTATATCATTGGTCAATTTTCGTGGGCTATGCAGAATGCGAAGAGGCAAAAGGCACTGCGTCATGATCTGCGTTAACTCGGCAAGGCCACTTTCACATGACTTGCCGCGATGAAGACGAGCACGTGCACACACTCTTCCTCTGTCAGTCCGCTTTTTATCCTGTCGTGGATTTCTCATACGTTTTGAGGCTTTATTAGCTTTTTATGTGTTTACTGCTGTTAATCTAGGTCCTAGGAGATATGTTCATGGAGTACAATACTGACCAAATCTGTGTTTTCGGAGTTCTGATGTCGTTAAATTCTAGAGTTTCAGCTTTCTAAAGATCTGGGGTTCGAGAGTTCTAGGATCACTGAATTCCAAGTTCTTGAGTTGTAGATAACATTATTTTTATAATTTCCAACTTATCGAGTTCCTGAATTAAAGAATTCCCGACTTCTCGTGTTCCAAAATTCCCATGTTTCCGAGTTACAGAGCTCCGAAGCTCCTGAGCTTTCGAGTTTCAGCATTCTCAAGGTTCCAAGTTTCAGAATTTTCAAGTTCTCGAGATCTCAAGATCCAAAATTTCTAAGGTCTCGATTTCTGATGATTCAGAACTCTCAAGCTCCCAAGTTCTCAAGTTTCAAAACTCCCACGTTCCCGAGATTTCGAGATCTAGAACTCCCAAGTTCCCGAATTCACGAGTTCCAGAACTCCCAAGTTATCGAGTATTAAATTTCTCAGATTCTAGAATTTTATATATCTAGAGTTATCAAGCTCCCAAGTTCTTAAATTTCGAAATTCCCAAGTTCCCGAGATTTCAAGAACCAGAACTCCCAAGTTCCCGAATTCACGAGTTCCAGAACTCCCAAGTTATGGAGTATTAAATTTCTCAGATTCTAGAATTTTATATTTCTAGAGTTATCAAGCTCCCAAGTTCTCAAATTTCAAAACTCCCAAGTTCCGAAGAGTTCAAAACCCAGAACTCCCAAGCTCCCGAATTCAAGAGTTCCAGAACTCCCAAGTTATCGAGTATTAAATTTCTCAGATTCTAGAATTATATATTTCTAGAGTTATCAAGCTCCCAAGTTCTCAAATTTCAAAACTCCCAAGTTCCAAAGATTTCAATAACCAGAACTCCCAAGTTCCCGAATTCACGAGTTCCAGAACTCCCAAGTTATCGAGTATTAAATTTCTCAGATTCTAGAATTTTATATATCTAGAGTTATCAAGCTCCCAAGTTCTCAAATTTCGAAATTCCCAAGTTCCCGAGATTTCAAGAACCAGAACTCCCAAGTTCCCGAATTCACGAGTTCCAGAACTCCCAAGTTATGGAGTATTAAATTTCTCAGATTCTAGAATTTTATATTTCTAGAGTTATCAAGCTCCCAAGTTCTCAAATTTCAAAACTCCCAAGTTCCGAAGAGTTCAAAACCCAGAACTCCCAAGCTCCCGAATTCAAGAGTTCCAGAACTCCCAAGTTATCGAGTATTAAATTTCTCAGATTCTAGAATTATATATTTCTAGAGTTATCAAGCTCCCAAGTTCTCAAATTTCAAAACTCCCAAGTTCCAAAGATTTCAATAACCAGAACTCCCAAGTTCCCGAATTCACGAGTTCCAGAACTCCCAAGTTATCGAGTATTAAATTTCTCAGATTCTAGAATTTTATATTTCTAGAGTTATCAAGCTCCCAAGTTCTCAAATTTCAAAACTCCCAAGTTCCCGAGATTTCAATAACCAGAACTCCCAAGTTCCCGAATTCACGAGTTCCAGAACTCCCAAGTTATGGAGTATTAAATTTCTCAGATTCCAGAATTTTATATTTCTAGAGTTATCAAGTTCCCGAGTTCTAGATTTCCCAAATTTAAGATCTTCCTGATTTCCAACTTCTAAACTTCTAACACTCTATAGTTCTACAGTTCCACAATCCCACAGCTCTGAAGTTCCCAACTGTCCCCGAATTCCAAAATTCCACAACCGCTATCCAACATTCCTCAGCAAACCAAGTGGAATATTCAGCGCTTTAGGAAAGCGGAATAATAAACAAGCGTCGTAATTTTCTAGAAAATAGTATACTAACACCAAAATTCTTTCTTCGAGAATAAATAAACACAGTCGTTAAAGTTTCTCCTATCCTTTCTCAGAGATTTCGTCGTGAATATTTTATACAAAATACTTCTCCTTGCTAATAATGTTACCCGTTGTTTACCAGGCATACCTCTCCATAATAAATGATCAAAATAAATTCACATCACCGTAAACACGCCGATCGAGGAATATCGATGGGCAAGTTACGTGAGCCACGCAGCGAATAACAGTTGATTTGCTTCTGCATCGTACGTAACATGGAATCATCTGTAACGCGAATGAAACGTTGCAGGTCAGTGTGTCGGATAATGATGGGTTATGGCACCGCCTATTAGAAACGTAATTTCACCTAGATAACGCGCGTCGCTGGCTGTGAATCGAAAGAAATTTCACTTTCGAATCGGGATCAAACGCATCTTGCCCAGCTAGTCGTGCGTTACAACTGTCCGTGGCATTCGTGTTTCGCGGACGCCACGCGGTATTTGCTTTTTCCCTCGATCTTTGCGCGCTGAGAAATACTAACCAGTCGATAATATATTGCATCAACAAACGAGGCATTGAACTTTTCTTAGACACTGCAAACTTCCAATCAACAACAATCCACAAAAGTGACACGGAATCCTTTATCATCACTCCTTCTTTGCTTAACTCACGTATGGTACGATAATCATACTTCTAAAGATCAATCACGATTAACGCTTCTATAAAATAATTCTGACTGCTTCTAATAAAAACTTTCATTAGACAAAATAAAAAAATCACATTTTTTTTCATTTAAGTCAAGTATCCCTTAATTTGTATTCCTGTTCAAACTATCCGTCTTTAATCGGTAAATGGTTCGTGAAAGATCGTTCATGTAAGGTACTTTACCGTGTGACCCAATTCTACTCTCCACTCGGTGCTTGAAGATTAGAACGATTAATCGACAAACGTCCCGTGACATCCAAACGAACAGTCGACTCACCATCCAGATTTCACCCGGATAGGGCGCATCATTGATTACGGAGCCGAGTTTCACTTTCGAATTAGGATCGCCTCGAGTGCATCGAGTCTGCGAACGATGCGGCTCTCTATATATCTATTTGCGAACATCCCGGAAGTTCGCGGCCCTCTTGCTGATATCTCGAAAATTGGCCGTCGAGGGGGCCGTAAAAAGATCGCGGGAAACTTCGCAGAAACTGCGGAAGAGTTCCGTATCGCGTGCACGACAAAATTATACGCGGTTATATAAGTAATCCGCGGATTTATAATCCATGCAAACATGGGAAAAAGCCCGCGCCCGCTTACATACAAATAACGAGCGCGGTTATGCATTATTAATGACTTTCTTTCAGGGAAAGTCATCTTTTGTCTTTTTCGTGAGCATTCTTTTCTAAACAAATCAGGGTTCATTGCTCGAGCGAATCGTACTTATTTAGCATTCAAGTGGATGATGATTTATGAGCAGCTTTTTGTGCAAACATGTTGTATATCTTCTTATAAACATTTAAGCTACTTTCAACTTGACGTCTATGAATATTAAATTTAATTTTCATTCTATAGGCGATAGAGTTGCTTACAGTATAGGGTCTATGAAGACAAAAACTTGTCGTTGGTCGAAATAGCTCAGGCAGCTAAGTACTTGCCTAGTAATCTGCTGAACCCGAGTTCAAATCCCGGTCCCAAAAAAAAAAAATCTTCACTGCGGTTTTTCTTGTCAGGAAAATTATCATGCTTCCTGAAAGTGTCATAAATCTGTCATAGAGCCTAGTAGTATTTGCTGCTGCGTCGTTTCACTTGGTTTGAACGTCGTCTCCACGTCGCTAAATAAAAGGTGTGCGGCTTCTCCTTCTTAATTGGCTCGATCGCCGTTGAGGTGCATCGAAAAGCAGTTTTCACTATCGACCCGAAAGGTTTCTCTCCTCTCCTCCTCGTGCTTGCTCGTTTCCTCCTGCATCTTCTATCCAAGCTCTCTCGGCTCCATTCATTATAGCGGAAGCGTTTGTAGTGTGTATGCCTCTCGCTTGCTTGCGAGTCGAAAACCCAAAGGCTCTATGCGCATCAGTAGTCGTCCTCTCCTCTTCTTCCTTCCTCCTTTAGTGATGTTACTTTGCCGCCCGCGATGGTGAAGAAGACACACGTTTCACGACCGTGACTTTCCCGTCGTGTGGCAGTCGCCTGCACGACACACACGTCCAAGAACCAAGAGAGAAGAAGGAGGATGACTCGACGAGTAATTCACATGGGAAAAGAGTACTCGGATGAACTTGATGACCTCGAGGATATATTCTCATGGCAGAAGTTTCCTCTCGATATGGCTATCATCCCTCCATATACATTGGTGCCGTAACTTGGAAGGCAGTATCAGGATTTATAACATTGAGCCCCAGGGCCGTTCCTGGGGTTTGACCGCCCAGGTGCAAAAACAATATTGCCGCCCTTATTAATTTAATATTCTTTGATTAAGAATTTGATAAGCAGTGTTTACTTTTATATCTATATACACATCATTTTGAACAGTTATCATGCAAGAGAGTTTCAATTATTATTCTTATTAGTTAAAAATTTATATATAATAAATGGCCCGCGGCCGCCCCTAGGTTTGTTTGTCCAGGTGCGGGGGCACCTTCTACGCCCTCGTCAGGAACGGCCCTGATTGAAACAAAAGTCTTCAACTCGCGGGTGTCAAGTAGGGCTGGGACTATTCGAATAATTTAATATTCGAATATTTTACAAGTATTCGAATGCTACGAATAAACTTCGAATATTTGAGTATTCGAATGTTATTATTCGAATACTATTCGAATAGCTGAGTATTCGAATACTATTCGAATAGCTGAGTATTCGAATGTTATTATTCGAATACTATTCGAATACATCAGTATCCCACTTCATACCATACTATTCGAATAGCTGAGTATTCGAATGTTATTATTCGAACACTATTCGAATACATCAGTATCCCACTTCATACCATACTATTCGAATAGCTGAGTATTCGAATGTTATTATTCGAATACTATTCGAATACATCAGTATCCCACTTCATACCATACTATTCGAATAGCTGAGTATTCGAATGTTATTATTCGAATACTATTCGAATACATCAGTATTCGAATAGTATTCGAATAGTGGTATGAAGTAGTATTCGAATCAGTATTCGAATACATCAGTATTCGAATAGTGGTATGAAGTAGGTCAAAATTAGCTAACAAGATTTCACCCTGACAAATGAACCTAAAGAACTTGATTCATAATTCACACCATACTATTCGAATACAGCAGTATTCGAATACTTAAATATTCGAATAGAATTCGAATACTTAAATATTCGAATAGAATTCGAATACTTGGATATTCGAATTATATTCGCCAAATAATTGAGCAACTGAAGTATTCGAATATTCGAATACCGAAAAATTCGACGAATAGTCCCAGCCCTAGTGTCAAGATCTTGACTATGAAAAGAAATGATTCAAGTAAAGAAGTTTGCAGGGATACGAATTTTTCTGAGCAATCAAGTTGTAAACATGTCATTCGAAAATGCGATGAGAACTTACACCGTGGGAGGAAGACTGCATCAGTGATTATTATTTTCCCATCCTCCTTCACCGATGCCATATCAAATGTCAGGGGGCAGCGTAGAAATTCGCCGATCGAGAGCTAGGAAATTTATGCCCGTTGCTGATTTACGTTCCCTTGTGAGAGATTCTTCGGTCCAATAAATCTGGCTTCGGCTTCTTTCTAACGAGCGACATTAATGCGGATTCTCTGTAACAGAAGTGACGTTAACAAACATTTCCAACGAATAATGAATGCATTTGGCAACTCAGCCAACTTTGTATTTACTCCAAAGTTCAGGAACAGACAGAGTGCCCGTGACGTCAGAAGTGTTCGTAACGTAGATTACTCTAATTACATTACATTTCCCCCAAAAAAAAGATTTAACGGGTTACAATTTTTTCAGGCACACATCTTACCTCGATTTAAATAACACTTCCTGTACGCTGAGAACATTCCAGCGCTCATAAAGTCGTTACAATGTGTGAAAGTTAATGGCGACCAGCGATTAGCGCATTCTTACGCTCTTATGTGCGAACCTTGACAATTACATTTCACGCCGAACAAGACGCGTTCTTTTGTTCACTCTAGTTTCGATGTCATTCCAGATCTCACGTCGAAAATAACGTCAGCTCTCTGTGGATTTCCTAATCGGTTGCAGGGATTGAAACATCCGGTTTTCACACACAATCTTTGGGGATTAACTTATCTATAAAATCTACGCAACTGTGCGTAGAGAAGTTGAAGGAAACTTGTATGAAATCTGAAGTGGCGATGCCGAAGAAAATCTATGCAATTCACTTTCTACCGAAGATATGTCGATACTTGCCACTTTCTAGGGAATCGGATAGTGTTTGGAATGGATTCCATGTGGAAAATGTGGTGTCTCACAAGGGAACACCGCGAACCCGGACTCACCGATTGGAACGCAACTTTGTGGGTTCATAGAGTGATTCTAGACAAGAACAATGGTGTGTTTCATTTCGGCCCTACCGTCTTTTAAGGGGGTGAAAAGTAACCTCAAATTGAAATAGGCGCTTCCACTTTTTCGTGTATAACTTCCAAACTACAACAGACAGAAAAAAATGTGTCAAACAAAAGTTTAATAGTGAAATGAGCACTGTAAACTTGAGTTAACAAAATTTTGAAAAAACTTGGAAAATGTTTACGTTCACACCTGACTGGGCTAATCGACTTCGCTATTTCGCTTCTATTGACTACAACCTTCGCGGTTATCGGTTTACACTCTGAACAAGAAGCTTGAGAAAAAACGCGTAGAGTGTGTGTGTTGGGTTTTTTAACTCACACAGTTTTCTAATTCACACATTTAATGAGAATTCCAAAAGTATACATAAGGTATTAAGGGCGTAGTATAAAAATAATTTTAGATCTTGGGATGTGACATTTTCTAGGCATTTTTCTCGGTCGCACACCGAAGTTAGTGTTGCAGACAAAAGACGCTCGGCAGCGTGGAGGACGTCGGGAACCGCGCGACTCAAAAGTCTACGACTCCACAGTGTGGAATAAGATACCAATAAACAATTTTCAATTTTCCTGTTCCAATCAGCACCGCCTTTTAACTGTCGATTTTAGAATTTCACTATGTCTATACTCATCTAGCAATGCAATCCTCATTAATTACCAATCGACTCAGTTGCTTCTTACTAGCTTTGTAATCAGATCAAACAACTTGCCCGCCATCTCTGAACTGATTAGTAAATATGACTCTGTTATTTCCAAACAGTTGTATTATTCGTAATTCATTAACTGCCCACGTTTCTACTCGTACATTCGGTTTGCTGCAAAGTCACATTCCCCGAATACTAAGGGCACGGAGGAGAAATAACAGAATACCTTTCACCGAATCACCTACTTATTTATAGCAAGCCAATCCATCCCCGTTTCAGGAGGCGTAGCGATCCATAACGGAATGACGAGGCAGGCCGAAGTCCAGCGGTGAGGCTGTTACATCAATTGCCCGCTGGTAGACTTGTGTTACTTTCACTGAACTTCCGCGAGACAGCCGGATGTTCCCAGTACCAGAACGTAGTTAGGAAGCCCACCACTGGCAGTGATCCTCACTTGCGTCAACAACGATGCGTTGCCTTCACTGGCGTTACTCGAGAGAGGGTTGAAAACCCCAAACTATTTTCTTCTCGACTAACAAGGGAACATTGCCAACCCTAAAATTTTCATTTCAATGAAACTTCGTGTGAGTGTAGAGCACATCGGAGTATCTATACAAGGAGAAACCTTTTCAGTAGATATTCACTCTGAAGGGGTGAGATAAATCCATAAAGTTAATTTTAGTATTACTATGCTTATTTTTCATATAACTGTACTTTTCTTTTGGTAGGATGATAGAGCATAAACAGCCGAACAATTATCATATTTAAAATTCTGATCTATCTCTCACCGTTAGAAAGTTATATTAAAAAAAAAAATAGAAACAAAAGGAAGCGAGAACTTCAAGGGCTGATTTCACCCTTAAAGCATTCTAAGATTTCACTCCTAGAAAATTCCCCCGAAAAAAACTCGCGTACTACTTAGGAATTCTGCGTTCACGCGAAGCCTCGTTAAAATCAGAATTGTCGGATTTGGAATTATTCCCTTGTTACTTAAAACACTCGTGTTTCCCCGCATCGTAACAACGCACTCACGCGCGTTCACCGACGCAGCGAAGCCGCATACCGAAACCTGGTCTCGGTATAATCAACGAAAACGCAGCCGGCACGCTAATCGGACGCTAAACAGCTCTCCTCTTGCGCAATACACTTTGAACGTTCGATCGAGGGACGTCGCCGTGCCCCGATAATTGCGCAGGAAACGATCTGAGCGACAAGCTGTGTTTACAAATCGGGCACCAAGAAAATTTCGCGAAAGTGAAGCGGTTCTGACGAAGTATTTGAAGAAAATCGTCCTCTGCAACTGTTTCCTTGGAAACTTCATCCCTTTTATCTATTTTAGATATAATATTTCTAACGATAACGACAATAATAATAATAATACTTCCCTTTATACGTAATCTTACACTTAACAATATCATCACTTGATAGTATATTGGTACGGATCAGTGAAACAGTTTCGGAACTAGTTTAACGGGCGAAAAGCACGGCACGAGCGCGAAGGTGTTAATCGACAATGGATGGCGAGTAGTAACGATTAGGTAACGCGATAACGTTTGTTTATATGGGGATACGAACGTGCGCGGACGCACGTAAGTACCAACGTCTGTTCGACATCGGGGAAATCACTTCGGCGCCTTTCACTGCCGCGAAATTCCGCCCACAAAAAATTGACGACAAACGGAAGGTTCCGGATGGAGAAGCGTGTAATTATACTCGAGATTGATATGTGTACCGCCGTGCGAGACGTCAAGCCCTACTGCTGAACGTTTAGCCACGCGCGCAGAAGGCTGGAATTTTAGGAGAAATTTCCGTCTAATTGAACATTCATCTTGTCGAATTAAGTGCCTTTGGCGGAGCAGGATTTATACTGGGGGCACTGGATTACTCGCCTGGCGATTTCAAGTACTTGAACACAGAATTTATCAGCAGTCGCAAGGAATTGAATAAATGCCCTTTTTACGGTAGAAAGCAGAATGCCAGTTTCCGTTCGGGGAACAAGAGAAGATCGTAGGGAGATGCGTATCGCGTGTAGGATAGAAAAGATAAAACTTTCTTCTCTACACCCGCTGCCTCGTTCCCTCGACAGATTATTGCCGGTTGGTCGAGATAGCAGCACGGGGAACAGAAATCAGCGAGGAGAAATTCATATAAAGACCTAAACCAATTGCCTGCGTCTCCGCTGAATTCCGTGGAAACACGGTAGGCACTGTTAAGAAAATAGAGCAGTAAAACAACTCCAAACATTAAGGAGTAAGGCCTAAGGTTAAATGAATTTCTTCCATGCAAGAGTTTCCTCTGTAATTGTGCATAAAAAATTAAATAAACAAAGTATTAAAAAAAATGCCTCGTCCGCCCATAATGGCAACATCATTTTACAAGAATATCATTTTACTTTTCAGATCCGTCCATATTTAAAGGAGATATAATGCTGACCATTCTTTTTGGTCTCAAGAACCTCCAAAACCATAAATAATTTAATAAAAAAATGGACTAATAAATCTTTTTGATATTTAAACATACATACAATATTTATTCTAGGTTAAAAAGCAAATATATTTTCCAAATATGCTGGAAATATTCATATTATATTATGAAAAAATATTCTTTTTTCAAATGTAAAGTAAATATTTATTTACTGTTTGAAACAAAACATTTCTTCCGAATGTTCGGGAAATATTCATCTTATATTATGAAAAAAACATTCTTTTTCAAATATAAAGTAAATATTTACTGAATGGTAGAAAGAAAACATTTTTTTCCGAATGTTTCATATTTTCTAAACCTTTATTTCACATTTTCAGTATGTGTATATAATATTTGGAATCAACATTGTTTTTCATATTAAAAAGTGTGGCTAAAAAAATATTTCTTTAATATTTGGAAAAAATATTTAACCAATATTTTGTGCTACTAGGGAAGTATTTTGTTTTCTTTCTTTTAATCAAACCCCTAAAAAAATTCCTAAATTCACTCATTTTCGGAGCGGCTAAATGTGTGTAACAAGAGATCTGCATCCAACAGTCGTAAAGTTGCTTTTGGAGGAAACGAAGTTTCGTAAATATCCTCCGTCATCTAGCAGACTCCAGAAAGCGGAAGGAAAAATGGAAGATCCTATTTGATCTCTGGTTCTAACGAATGTGAAGCAACATTTCCAAGAACCATGTTGCAATCGCCTACCTTCAGGGACAAAGTATTTAGAAAGCGAAGCACCAGGTACACCGCGACCCACGGATCGAATATCTAGACTGCAAATACGAATTTCTAAAATACTTGGTTCTTTATTTGCCGTCGCGCCTTTGGAATGTTTCAAACGATACTCTTTCAGTTCGGCCCACGCGCTGAACAAACGGCGCGTGTCACACATTTAACAGTATTATTTCCTTCGTTTTCGAATCGCTCTAACGACGCCGAGGAATGGAAACAGTCGACTTCCCTCGGATATTTCAACAGCTTGGAGAGCATCGAAGTCTCTGTTCCACGAGCAAACGATTAATCTGCGGGAAGATTAATTATTGAAATTCTTTGAAGCACTCTCTAGGAAGTTAAAATACAGTGGTGCATGATTCTTCGCTGTCACGATGGTAAATAAGTATTACTTTCAAGGCAATTTTTCATTTATGGTGTGCAATTATGAAACTATGAAGAACAAGGAGTTCCAGGAGTCGTAACTGTCAGGTTCAGAAGCCTTCGGTGGTCTTCTTATTAGACAAGAAACCCAAAGAAAATGGTTACGTCAAGCGGGAATATCCAGGATACAGCAGGAGACGGTGAAACGTCGACGGCCGCGGACGACGTGGACCGGTAGCAGGGATTCGAGAATCTAGAGCAGTTGAATGATTTGCTAACCGGAACGACCGGAACTCGGTGGTTTTCGTGCGCTCAGAGGCGACTGGCTAGCTAGAGCGAAGCAAAGAATTCACTTTCATCGGCAAACGCGCGGGTGTCGCGAAATTTTAGCTGGTTATCGCTTCTGCTCCGGTCGAGTAAGCGACCGCGAGGTGTACGGATCGATCCCTCCGAGGCACTCTGATCGTTATGTACCCCTGCTTCGTTTATATTACCCTTTTTATTGAATACCAACTGACCTGTTACCCGGTTTCACCCGGGAATTATTTATGTTTCCAAAATAAAAAGCTTGAAAGGAAATAAATAGCCTATAATCTAATTTAGAGCGTATGTAATGTATATTCAAAATTTCATTGAAAACCGTTCAGCCGTTTGGGCGTGAAAGAAGGACAAACAAATAGACAACGTTTCACTTTTATACATAAGTAGGGATTAAATTTGTCTCTGGATAAATCTCTGGTTATAATAATGCGCTGGTGATGAGTTAATCTTAATGGAGATATGAATATTTTTAGTCTACCTATGTATTTCTGTGAATGATAATAAATGCATCTGAACCCTTGGACCGTATAATAAGTTTCTGTTCGTCTGATGCAGGGGCCATTTTACTCCATAATTTCATTGGTGCACCCCTCAGAATAAACTTGTGCTGATTTAAAATTCTTATCTTCAAGAAATAATTACTAATAATAAGTGCATCTAGCGTTCCTTCCTGAAAATTCTTTCTCGAGAATTTCTCGAGAAATTTTATAATTTCTTATTTCTCATCTCTCGATAAATCGGAGTCTTTCTAGAGAAACTTAAGTGTATGAAAATTATTATAAATCCCATCTGTTTTCAGAATTGAATTTGCAGTTAGTTCAAATTGTGTGTTACTAGTTAATCGTGAACATATAAACACATCTACAATCTGTAATAAATGTTAGCAATACGTACGAAGAATTGCGAGATTTTTTTATACACTTTTCTCTTCGTATCGCCGATGCTCTATATACAATTAAACCAACATCCACTCAAAATGAAAGAAATGCTTCTACAGCCACAGATTTTGTAACAAAAAAAGAAGTAGATTGACTAACGCGACAGTAGATGCATTGTGCTTTTTAAAGAACTATTTTAAAACAAAAAAGTAACGTATCACCTTGCTCACATTTGTATTAAATAAATAAATTTATCAATTATATTTAATATCTGTTTTATTTTCTTCATTTAGACAAGTTTTGTCTAAGTTAGACACGAATAAAAATTTAGATAAATATACCAAACATTATCATCCAAAAATATAAATTTTGCAATATTTTTTAATTTCTCAAGAATTCTCGAGAATTCTTGAGAAATATAATCTGATGCGAAAAATATCGAGAAATCAGGAACACTACCTCCATCCGTCACGCGAGGGTTGGTCCCTCGACCTCTTCTTTAGACAGCTTCGTACATACCTATATCTAAATGTGCGCGATTAGTTTTAAGAGGGAAAACTGCGTGGAGGTTATTGTCGAGTTGTTATAAACGTCCCTGCAAGTTGCCGCGGACTTTCACTCCAGCAGATGTCGGCGATTACGAGTTTTTCGAATAAAATTCAATTCCGCTGTTCCGTTTGCGATGATCGACTCTGGCGAACGATTCGAAATCGCGCGTAAACTCTCGAAAATGTACGAGAGCCGTCATTAAGATTTTTCTTGCTTCTGGTACCATGGTGACCTTCGATGACTTTGGGACGAATATTTCGTTGCGCAAGCGATTACGCGGCGCCATTTTTCTCGCTTAAAATCGCGCCCCGAAGAATCGAACTGGGGAATTTTCTTCGGAAGTGATTTTGTACCGCGTGGTCGATGGAATGCTTAATTAACGAAAGAGGGGGGCGTTAGAAATCACGTGAATAGAGGAAGCTTATTTCTATTCGTTAGAGGCGAAACTCTGACAATGAGTGATTGTTGTGCTCCGCAGCGACAATTAGTTCCGTGATTTTCTAGGGAGCATCCACGTCGAGGCGTATAAATAACTCTGGTAGCGGTGAAATTTAACTTTTGGAAATGGTATTATCGCGGGAGGGAGAAATGAAACGGAGGAATCTAGTGCCATTTCGATCTAACCCTGACAAATCAAATTTCAAAAATAATTTAAAGTCAGAGAAGTATTTCTGCCTTCAGAAAATTTTGATTCTTGTCGCTTACAGGACTTTTCAATCACGTTTCCTGTTTTCAACAGAACCGCAAGGTTTCTATTACGCTTATTCTATAGCAGCTATAGATACTTCGATATAAATTCAACGAGCTAAATTATGTGCCGTTTAGATTGTCAAATGTCAACAAGCTCCTTCCTCATTTCCATAACTACTTGTAATTCTTAATTTATTATCAACACTACACGAATACGACTACGCGAGGCTTACTACTTCCCGCTTTCATAACGCCCTGCCTTTTTCGAAAGAACAGAATCTTACCACAAGCCTTTCCACGTTTCCCGAGCGAAGAAACAACGACTCCCTCGGTGAGTCGATTTATTTACGAGCTCGGGGAGGCTTCATTGTGCCACGTTCGTGACGGGGGACAGAATGCGTGAAAGGAAAAGCGGCGATGGTCCAGGCCCCGGGGCCTTGCGGAAGAGAAACCGCCGCAGCCGGGCCCCGGCGCCAGGCCGAAATCGATCGAACCGTCCGGCGGTAGTAAAAATTCGCCGACCACCGCGCTAGATTTCTTTCCACCGGCCGTGGTCTAGCGATCTGGAGCACCGCGCTCAACCTTGGTGCATAACCTTGCGTTCCCGGTGAACTTCGCCTTCGCTAGAGGCCCGTAAATACAACGGCGAAGGAAACCGCTCGGTCTCGCTCGACCGGATCGTGTTCTCGATCACTTTCTCCGGGACGATGGGCCACCGTGGGGCACGAAGAAAGATCGCCCCGGGTACGTAGGAGGTGGACACTGGGCAAGGAGGAAGGAGAACGGGCCGTGTAGCGATGGGTCCAATTCACTCGTGATCTGGAACTGGCACGTGCAACGTAACGGACCATTGCAGGTTACCGTGGCTGCTATCAAATTAAATTGATGCGGGTTGACGCAGATTTGAAAGGAGGATTTGAGAATGGAGCAGGTGGATCGTGTAATTCTTGAGGGAGTAGTTAGATTGATTTAAATTGGGGGAGGATTAGAGAGGGTGAGCTTAGAAGGGAGCAAATCGAAGTAAGAATTTGATAGGACTCTGGTAGAAAGTAGTTCTTACAAATATATTCGACAGGTATTTCTTCTTATCGGCTGACAATTATGTCGAAAACTGTACTCAAAGTTGAGCTATCGGAGATATATTTGCTTGAATATCTTGGAAGCTACTAAAGCTAGGAGAACGGTGTAAATGGCACAATTGTGTATTTTCTAATAAGGTATGCATCTGTGTAAACAGTTTCCTAAAAATCCGTTTCCTTTCAAGGTAGTATTTAAACAAACAGAATTTTTTCGAACCTGTTTGCACAGGGCCCTGTAACGATGGAGCTTGAATTAGGTATTGTGAAAGGTGACGGTGAAAGGTTTCGGGGACATTCTTCAGGAATGTTTCCACGTGATTAAAATGGTAATATCGGTACCTTACAGAACGTCCCCTTGTAGTTAGTTAATAGAGATATGTCGGGTAACGTCGAGCAGCCTGCATGTTTTAAGCAGTGTAATGACGAGCGCTAAGTCTTGTTTACATAAATTCGGCTCCAACGTACGCGGCACGTTTCACTTCGCGTCTAACGCAAATCAGCCGTTTCGAGTGCCTGTGACATCATTCATTTGCATAGAGCATTAGGCACAACTCTTACCTAACGAGTAGATATCGAATACTAATTCGCAGCGGGCTTCAAAACAAAGCTGATCAACTAGATTCCCAGAGACATTTCCGAACATCTTCCCTCGTGAACTCTAATTAATTTAATTCTTAAAAAAAAACGAAAAACAGAGTCACTCTTCCTATATTTCCCCTACCCTCGATACCCACCACTCTAAATCTTCCCCCTCACCCAACCGCGTAAAATTTCTTGCAAGGGACCCTAACACCTTTCCACGGAACCTCGACACATAAAAAAGAAAAATGACACAAACGTATTTCACTCTCCATTTCTTAAAAAAAACACACCCCTTCCTCGAAACTTCCACTTTCACCGAACCGCGGACCACGATTAACCCACCGTGTACGACTAAAGAAACCCTCCTCATCGAACCCAACGATTCTCCAGCATCTCGTTTGCCGAAGCGAAACAAACGCAGCGGCGTAAAACAAGCGGAGGGTCGGTCCCATCGCTGCGAAACCGATCTTCCCGTAGCGCGCACGTCCGTAGGAAACCCACCACCATCGCCGAGCCCCGTTTCCTCCGGTTGTACGTGGAACTTGCCTCCTCCACCTGGACGACTTTTACCACCACCTTCGCCACCTGGTCGGCGTGCAAGCACGGGGGCCACCATCGGCGATAGCGCGCCGGGGGAGAATACGCGCCTATATAACTACGGCGTTCCGCTGATTGGACGAAGTAACTTACGTTTTCCTGCACTTAGGGAGCAAGAGTACGCGGCCCGAGCCCAACGGGCGGCATTTGCGAGGAATATGAGGATTCGCCCGGGATGCGCGGTCAGTTTGCATACCCGAGCGGGCCCGGCGCGGCTACTGCGCGATCTAACTCCGTCCGGGACCTAACGCGGTGGTCGAAAGGAAGTTTGAACTGTGACCGGTAACGAGAAGCGAGCGACGGCTCCGTTAGAAAGAGTTATATCTGAAAATTTCATCGAATGAAACAGTGATGCTGTATAAACACAGAGCGTAAAAATGTGTTTCACGCGAACTTTCTTTCGACCATCGCTGAAGGTCGGAGCTCTTGTTGTCTGGGACCGTGGTCGTTTTCGAAGAACCCGATTCTTCGTCGGTGTAGATCGGTTTGGGAATGATCGAGGCGGCCGAAGGTTTGAAGCGCTGTTATTCGGAGGAAGTTGTGAGTGTCGCGATCGACGGACGGTGGCTAATGGTTTGCCTTGGAACTGGTAACGAAGGCATATTTTAATTAATGTCGAGGCACTCTCTGGGGAAAAGGAATTTCTTGGTATTATTATTTTGGGGAGTGTACGCTTGTTTCTTTGATATGGAATTTCTTATAATTTTTTTCAATCAGAATCTCGCGTCGGTGATCGCGAAGGAAGTATGTTAATATGTGGACGTCGAGCTATCGTACGTATTTCGTTCACGAATGGCCGCGAAAGAGTCCGCGTGAATATTCATATTCAGTCGCACTTTTCCCTGGAAACGATTCCTTCGGGAAGAACGCCGCCGCGCGGTGTTTCCACGTTCTTCGCTCAAACGCGACGAGTCTGGATTTTATCCACCAGTTTGCTCACTAGGCATTGCGTCAGCCAAGGCGGGAAGTGCAAAGCGATTCAGTCCCGGTTGTTCTTTCTCGACGAACGTGTTACTTAATTATCGAACAGCGGCGAGTTTCGAAAGCGACGTTCCATAAACGGGTAGCTGTTAAAACTCCCGTACTCTGCGCTTCCTTAAAATAAGGGACGTTTCTCCGAGCCACTAATAAACATTTACAGCCTCCTCTTGGATCGACGTGATACGCCATAGATTTGCAAATAGCTTGACGAGCACTGGCTGTCGGATCGTTGAACGTGGCGCGCTACACCTGCTTATTACCAATGTGACTGCCGGTGAAATTATATAGTACTCGTGTAATTACGTTGTTTACAGGCTGCGCTAGCAGTGCTACTGCAGGCCGCTTTTGTGGCGAGCAAGGCGTTGGATCAGAATCAGCTGCAGCAGCAGCAGTCTCAGCAGCAAACTCCGTACGTGTGCCTTGAAACTCACCCTCGCTAACGAACGCAAGCAGAATCAGTAACTCATTACTCACTTCCATCCAGCTGAATTCGAATTTCTTTAACAGAAGCTCAAGAGAGAAACGCCCAAACATCAATACCCATATTATTTTTGTCACCAGCTATGGGACATTATTTTTAATTTAGTTAAGGGTTTGAACTTTCTTTTAACCACTACTAAACGTATTTGAACTATATCAATTTCTTTGTTAGAAAATCGCTCCTTATCAACACCCAGAGAAACTTGCACTTCGATTACCCAACGACTTTATTACTCCATACAGTAAGTGACGAAATAATTTCATACAGATATGGTACAGCGGCACAGAAGAGATGGGGTGGTGACTTAGGAGGCGGCCATGGCGGCGATTTGGGTGGAGGACTCGGTGGTGACTTAGGTGGCCACGGCGGTGGATTCGGTGGCGATTTAGGTGGCCACGGCGGTGGATTCGGTGGCGACTTAGGTGGCCACGGCGGTGACTTAAGCGGCCACGGCGGTGACTTAAGCGGCCACGGTGGTGATTTAGGGGGCGACATTGGCGGTGGTTTCGGCCACTCCGGTGGTGGCGACGTTGGCGGCAGTTTCGGCCATTCCTCTGGCGCCGACCTCGGCGGAGGTTTCGGCCACTCTGGGGGAGGTGACGCCGGTAATTTCGGTCATTCCGGCGGCGGTGACATCGGCGGTGGCTTCGGCCACTCTGGCGGCGGCGGCGGTGCGATCGAGGAACACCACGGCGACCATCACGACCACCACGACAAGGGCTACTGGAAGAAGAAGCTGATCTGGAAGCCAGGCTGGAAGAAGATCTGGAAGCCGGCGAAGAAGCAGATCTGGAAGCCCGCGTGGAAGAAGATCTGGAAGCCCATCTGGGTGCCGACGCAGAAGGCGGTGTGGAAGGAGATCCAAGTGCCTGTTTGGAAGAAGATCTGGAAGCCGGTGTGGAAGGAGATCCAGGTACCAGCGTGGAAGGAGATCCAGGTGCCGGCTTGGAAGAAGGTCTGGAAACCGGTCTGGAAGCCTATCAAGGTCCCAGCTTGGAAGGACATACAGGTACCCGCGTGGAAGCAGATCTGGAAGCCGGTCTGGAAGGAGATACAGGTACCAGCGTGGAAGGAGATCCAGGTGCCGGCCTGGAAGAAGCTCTGGATCCCTGAATGGGTGAAGGTCGGCATACCGGGCGAGCATTTCCACGGCACCGATCACCACGGCTGGCAGTACACCAGCCACGATCTGTGGAAGAAGAAGCTGATCTGGAAGCCGCTGTGGAAGAAGTACTGGAAGCCGGCGAAGAAGCAGATCTGGGTGCCTGACAAGAAGCTGGAGTGGGTCTCGGCGTGGAAGCAGATCTGGAAGCCCTCGAAGAAGCAGATCTGGGTGGACGACAAGAAGCTGGTCTGGAAGGAGGAGTGGAAGCAGATCTGGAAGCCTGGCAAGAAGCAGGTCTGGGTGCCTGACAAGAAGCTGGAGTGGAAGGAGGCTTGGAAGCAGATCTGGAAGGCCGACAAGAAGCTCGAGTGGATACCAGACAAGAAGCTAGCTTGGAAGGAGGCTTGGAAGCAGATCTGGGTGCCAGCCTGGAAGGAGATCTGGGTGCCAGGGTGGAAGAAGATCTGGAAGCCTGTTTGGATATCGGAGTGGTTCCCCTCGGAGGATCACCACCACCATCACGGCTGGGAGGACCGAAAGGACGCTCAGGTTCAGGCATCCCAGGTGGTTCCTTACAGCCCAGACGCAGCTTCGAAGCAAACCCCTCAAGGCAAGCAGCAGCTTCAGGTAGACGAAAACAAGGTCAGGTGGGACAGATCGTCCCAGGCGGAGGCTCCAGCGATCAGCCAGGACCTGGTACCGCCGCCGGCGTCCAAGAACGAAAACGACCCCACGGGCAACTTCGCGTTCCCCAACCAATGACCGAGGGACATTGTCACGAGATAATTGTACAAAAGCCCTTCCCAGAGAGTATTGTAACATAAGCCGTTGTATATATTACCCTTAGGTGTACGTTAAGCTGTAGTTAAGTTTTCTCGAAGGATTAATCGACTGACACGGTACCCCCTTTTCTCCAATTCTCCCTTCATCCCCTCATATTTCCTTTTTATACGATGTTGTTGTTACCTTTCTTTGTTAACCGATGCCGTTACGAATAAAGTTGATTAATATTTTGTTAAACCAACGTACTATTTACTCGATCTTCCTTCCTGATCTGTGATCCCAAAGGAAAGGAAGGTTACTGTGGCCACGAGCTTCTATTTTAAAGTATAATGCGACCATAGATCGTGGGACATTCTTAGGCCATTTGCTTCGTGAATTATCGACCAGGAGATGTCACGCTTCTTCCGACGCTTTCCTTTCTCCAGCGTCCTCCGCGGTATAGACAGTGCTCGCTTACGCGCATTAGCATCGCCGCCACGTTAAACTACGCTATTACGAGCGGCCTTTCGTTAATATTTCGTTGACACGTTCGCATTATCATTTCGCCCCGTCATCGCGGTGCCCGCGCTCGACATGACGCAACGCGCCTCCTCGAGGCTGCCGCTGCGAAATCGGAGAAAGTCGGATCTGTTATGGAAGGAAGCCGGGTTGTATATGGGGGACCTCGGCCCTGGAGAAAGTGTCCGTGCACCCACACGCGCGCGGCAACGGCAGCATAAATTAATCCCTGCCGGTACTCTCGATGCTAGCTGGCCGTGTCCTGCGTGCATCACGCGGCGATCGGCTTCAAAGCGCGACCGAGAGAAACTCTGCCCGATCCGGGCTCGGCGCGGGTCAGACTTTTCATCGCGCGTGTCGCGAGGCAGAGGAGGAAAAAAAAACCCGGAGAAATGTCGCGTACGCGTATTTTCTTAATCGACCCTGACGCGCGCGGTTTTCACTTTCCGTCGCCGTGGTCTTTCTCCTCGCCGCGTTTCGTCACGCTTTGCGTCAGCGCCCGCCTCGCCAGCGATCGCAGGAAAATTTTCTGATTTTTAGGTATCCCAGATACCTACTCGCTCCTGGCGACTGGCATCCGGTACGGAGTTTTTGGAAATTTTATCTCCGGGCGCGTGGAACATTGCCTCCTAAAGTAACCCTAATAAAACACACAGATTCCTGATGAGTGCAGCTTTGTGCGCGGGTACAGGAGGGAAGACAAATTAAGGAATTTATAAGATAAATAAAAAATTGGGTTTATACAAAAACCGAGTTTTGTAAAAAAAAACGGTTTTCGAATTTCACTATTCCCCAAAAACCGGTTTTCGAATTTTCACAAAAAATATGATTCAAATAAAAAATAAATATCCGTACTTATTTTAAAAATTTTCCGTTTTTTTTTTTTTAATATGTATGGAATTACAAAAATATAAGATAATAAAATATACTCTACTTATACAGACCCAAATAAATAAAAAAATTAAAATAATTAAAATCTGTACAATTTTTGAGTTCATTTAATATTTATGGATCTACAAAAATATAACACAATAAAATACACTGCATGCAAAACCAAATGAAAAAACTAAAATAACTAAAATCCGTACAAAATATGAATAATTATAAATCTTTATTTCATTTAATATTTTTCTTCTGGAAATATGAAGTTTACAGTAAACTGTTACCGACTAAAATATGCTTGTGTCCGAGGCAATTTCAAGTCAAAATGTTAGCGCTTTTAATTAAATAATTAATTCATTTTTACATATTAATTCTAGTATATGAAATCGATTTTTCGCAATTTAAAAACCGGTTTTCGAATTTTACAAGTTTATACAAAAGCGGTTTTTAAAAACTGATAAACCCTAATAAAAAAAAACTATTCGTTTCGTTGGAAATTTGGGAAAATTTTTCTGAGATGGTGGAGTTTGAGACGGCAATAATTTGCTAAGCTTTTGTTTCGTTAAAAGTTGATTCAAGGAGAAAAATTGGTAACGAGAATTTTGGTGATTTGGGTACCTATAGAGTTCTACTAGAAATTTGGAAGATTTGAGTACCGAACTTTTGCTTTTAATCAGTGTCAGAGATTTGGAAAATAGTACGTAAGTATTCTTTATCGGAAATTCTTTTCGTTTAATATTATTGCACTGTTCTCTTTTCTTCGAGTATTTTCTCAAAGAGCATGTGCTCGCTGAAGGTCGTTTCCCTCAGAAAAACCCATTCGTACGCGGAGGTATACATAAATGGAAATCTCGGTGCATTGAATGGCAGCCGATTACCACGATAACGATCAATTTTACACTTTAATAGCCAGTTCCGACGAGCGTTAGAAGAATTTCGCATGCGAAGAAACAATGCCCAATTAGCTTCGCCTTGGAATAGTTTCTACCTTGAATTGCGACCAGGACCAACTTACCCTGGAATTCGATATCCTCCAAAATCGATCGTAACCAAATTCTAAGCAATATTTAAGGAGTCCTTCTAAAAAACACTGTCAGTGCCAAAAATCAAATTTTCTTGGCGAGAGAAGAAACTTCCCTGACTTTAAATTATTTACGAAATTTGATTTGTTTTTATTGCTAAATATGCTTAAGTATACCCACAGTAACCCAAATGCATCACAAAAATTTCGATATTTTGCATTAATATAGTCCAAACTCATGAAAAAAAGAAATATATTTATAGAAAACCCTGTCTGTGCCAAATCTTAATTGTAAAGAAAATTGAATGTTCCATTGATTTAAATTTGCCAGTGCCACCAATCGCTTAATTGGCTCTCGCATTGTTTTCTGCAAAAGTGGCATTGGAAGTACCACCGTTTAGCATTATTAGTAACTTCTCCGCGAAGGGAAATTGCATTCAAATTCTATACTATAATAGTATCACCATTAACACGTAGAATATTTCCCGATAAAATTTTTTTTAATCTCTACACTTACACTGTTTCCTACAAGGACTCTTCAATTGTTTTCCACTTCTTCGCGCAAAGTTATATCCGCAAGCAGGCGCGCGTGCAGCCAGCACGCGACACCGTGGGTGTTTGTTTTACCAAGCCTGTATGCATGAATATTAATACATAAATGGTTATTCATCGAGCCCCAAAGGTGAATGAAATACTACAACCTCGAGTGCGAATAAATCATCTCTGCCACGCAATACGTAATCTGTCTCCTATCAGGATCTACAGTACTGAAAATATTTATTGCCTCGCACGAAAAAACACGTTATCACATTATACCTCTCTTATTATTAGTACCAGAAAGCTGTTACCGCAGAATTTATTAATTGCAAAAATCCGTAGCTCACTATCCTGGCCAAAATCAGTCGGGTACAAATCATTTTATCAATCACGTACTATGTAAATTTCATAGCGATGCGATAAATATTTCCACTGCTGTATACCCATCAATAAATTAACGATCTTGCGAAGAATATTAGCATTCCCGTAGTACACCGTCGGTAATAATGTTTAGCAATTCAGTGATCGGTAGCACACTTTTTGAAAAAGTAAGAAGCCGAAGTTCAAAGTCACTTTCCATTACTTTCCAAAACGTAGGCGTATCGAAAGTTACTCGTCCCTGTTCGCCGACATTACGGAAGGTCATTCACAATCGCGCGAATAAATCGCGAGGAATCCAGGAGACGCCTATCGGATGCAATAATTAACGGGCCTACGCCTGAAGCTTGCAGAGGCCGAGTCGGATTTTCCTTTTAGTTCCTTGAAAAGCAGAACCAGTCCCGTCCGGCTCCACTCGAATTGGCTTGTCCAACCAGGAAATAATCTAATAACTGCTTGGAAAGTAACCGTTCTTATCGTACATTTCTCTTCAGCCGCACTTTTTCCCACGTTTTCTAAAGATAAAGGAGAATTTTTGCAACAAACGGGCGGTGATCCGCTAGGATACAGGAAGTGACTTAAACGGAAGTGACTTAAACGGAAGTGACTCGGGCGGAAGTGCTTGATCAAGCTGATAGAACTTATTTAAACTTTGAATGAATAAAGAAATATATTGATTGCTAATTAAGGACGCAAAGATCTTGAACGTTGATCTGGATATTTGATTCGAAGAGTAGGGAAGCGATTGTTTTTCTAATATCGTCCTTCGGAAATTTAGAAAAATAACTTTTATCAGACTTTCGTTAGTTTGCTTAGTATTTCCATTTATAACCCACATTGCACTTTCTGCAAAATTGTTTCGGAGTAAATATTTCCCATACAAGTTCTTACAAACTTCTAATCTTAAAAATGAGGATTTCATTAACCCTTCAGCGCCGTTGAAGTAAAAATATTCCGTTTTTTTATCGTTAAAAATGGTCTTAATTTTTATATAATTTTCTTCTTTTTCATTCGGATGTTAAATTACATCAACCAAATGAATGCAGGGTTCATATAATTAAACACTACGATTTCCATTAAATTTTTTAAAACTTCCATATATTACTCAAAAAAATTCTCATCGAACGCGTTATCGCCTAGAGAAGAATTATATTATTCTACGCCGTCTCCGGAGAATATCGATGACTTTCAACTTTGTCCACGGCTTATCCCTCGATATCTGCTCTATCGTAGTGTCGAGAAAGACGGATGCGTTCTATAACGGGGCGCCGAGCAGAGTGTACCATGAAAAGGATGCCTCGGACAAAAAGATATTTTTGTCGGAGGCCATGGGTGTCACGCCGATAATATCGCCGGGGTGGCACCAGAATCGTTTTTGTTACCGTACGTATATATGCCTGGTATTACTAACCACGAAGTGACGAAGCGAAGTAACAGTGCATCCGAACATGCTGTGCGCGGCAATCGCACTTCTTTCCGCTCTCCTTTGCATCCTCTGCGTCTACGATTCCGTAAAGCCGCAGAATTTCCCGCCTGGTGGGTTACCAAAAATAAAATATCCAATAAAGAGTAGTAATCATAAATTACCATTCTACTCAGTGTAACAACCAACAACAAAAGTCTTCGTTAAATACTCCCGCATTGCACGACATCAGTCTAGTAGCCATCCAGAAGTCATTTGACGAAGAAGTCAACGCAGTTGTTTTAAAATTCACTATAATTACTCCCAGCTTTCGTGACTTTTAATTGGAACATCTGGCGGTGGTTCTTCGCACAGTTAATTTTCTTCGTACGTGTTTCGGGTAGGTCCGCAATGGCTGCCGCTCGTCGGCTGCTTCCTCACGTTCCGACGGCTGAAAGCGAAGCACGGGTTCGCTTACCTTTCTTTCCAAGAGCTGATGAAAGCTTACGGCCCGATTTTGGGCTTGAAGCTGGGAAGCCAGAAGGTGGTGGTGATTTCGACCCACGATTTGGTGAAGAAGGTTCTTCTTCGGGACGAGTTCAACGGCAGGCCTGACGGCTTCTTCTTCAGGGTACGCTCCTTGGGGGAGAGAAGAGGTGTGTTACTGTGTGCTGGATATTTTCTCGTTACCCAGAACTCAAAGAGCTAAGTGATTAGTAATTCAGAATCGGTCGCAGCGAAAAGTAGTAAAGAATTTTGATGCACGCATTCCGGCAGGCATTCTGTTCACCGAAGGCACGGCGTGGTCTCAGTGTCGACGTTTTACCATGCGTCATCTCAGATCCTTCGGGCTGGGACAGTCAAGCATGGAGAAACAACTGACCGTCGAAGCGCAGGGCCTTGTCGATCATCTTCGACGTGCCAGCGCGAAAGGTCCAGTGCTCATGCACACCGCCTTCGACATCGCTGTCCTCAACTCCCTTTGGTCCATGTTCGCCGGCCACAGGTTCGATTATGGGAACGAGAAGCTTGGGGAGATACTGGATACTGTTCACGATGCCTTCAGGTAAGTTAGAAACCAGAGAAATCTGTATTCGACCCGCAGGCTCGGAGGAAAGTGGAAAGAAACTGATGTGACTTCATGGTAATCTAAAAAAAATCATAGTAGGTAATTGAAAGAAATTCATGATAATTTAGAAAAAATTCATAGTATGAAATTTAAAAAAATTCGTAGAAGTTTAAAAAAATCCTGATGTTCGAAAAATAATCATAGTAATCTGAGAAATTCATAGCTGGTAATTTAAAGAAATTCAAGATAGTCTAGAGAAAATTTAATGTAATTTATAAAAATTCGTAGAAATTTAAAAACAAATCATGATGTTCTAAAAATATCATAGGAATTTAAAAAAATTCTTAGGAATTTCAAGAAATTCGTGGTGATCCCAGAAAACTAGTAATTTAAAAAAAATTCATAGAAACTTAAAAAAATCTTGATAATCTAAAATAACTTCTTCATAGTATTAAAAATTCATAATAATTTTAAAAAATCATGGTAATCTAAAAAAATTCATAGTAATGTAACAAAAATCTTAGTAAGCTAACTAGTTCAGAGTAATTTGAAAAAAACATCATATTAATTTCAAAATATTAATGATGATCTAAACAAAAATCATAATAATTAAAAGAAAATCATGTTACTCTTATTCTACAGAGTTATATATACTTTGAATCCTATAATTTCTGTTTCCAAACATCCAAAAATAATTCTACTTTATTTTCTGTACCAATTATACCCATTTTCCGCCGACAGAGGCAAGTGAAGTCCCCTATTCTTCAATCCTCTTATTTCCTTTATCTCCCAAAGATTAATGGACACCATGGGCGGCATAGTCTCCCAAATGCCCTTTCTGCGCTTCGTGATACCAGAATTGTCCGGTTACAACGATTTAATGCGGATTCTCCAGAAGCTCTGGAGCTTCCTGGACGACGAGATCAGCATCCACGAGAAACGATTATCCGGAAGTCAGCCGGAGGATCTGATCGACGCGTTCCTCCTAGAAATCTCGACTAACAATGGGGAACGCAATGCCACGATCTTCGATCGTTAGTAGCTCTTCGACCATTGAAAAACAGAAGGGATAATGCGAGTTTCTATTAAAAAATAATTCGACGTTCTTTTCAGGAGAGGCGTTGCTCGTCCTCTGCCTGGATCTCTTCTTAGCTGGCTCGAAAACCACCACCGACACTTTGGCCAGCACGTTGCTATTCCTATCGTTGCACCCGGAGTGGACGAAAGTCCTCCAGGAGGAATTGGACAATGTAGTGGGCAGATCTCGAGCCCCCGTTTTGGATGATTATTCATCCTTACCGATGATGGAAGCGTTCCTCGCGGAGGTAACAACCTGACGCCCCTATGATAACGACTGGGGCTGCTCGTTACGCAGATTACTGATTACCGTAGTTGCCAATTACAGTAACTACGAGTTATCGCGACTGTTCTTTACGATTACTAATCGTTTCTGCTTCGTGCAATTGTTAAGAATTGTATTTTCAGAAGCTTCGCAGTTGATAATTATCGGGCACACTGTTGTGAATGGTAATTCCTGAAATTGGCGATTCCTGTGGCTCTTAAGGGGTTAGGCAGAGATGGGCAAAGCTTTTATTTAAATAAAATTTCGAAAAACGAATAAAAGTTAAAAACATTATTTGTCATTCGTTCGTTAACCCGAGTTAACTTTATTCGACACATGACGAATAATTTTTGTTAACTTTTATTCGTTATTCGAAATTTTATTTAAATAAAAATTTTGCCCATCCCCGGGGGTAGGTTACTCTCGATAGCCCTAAAACAGGCCTTTTTTCAAACGCAAATTGTAAAGTAATAAATAACAGTGGAGAGAACGTTTTTCTTTTTAGTTTTAGTCGTTATTCTACCAGCTTCAACACAAAAAAGAAAGGTCTAACTATCTCTATGTACATGAAAGTTGCGAGTGAACACAAAATCTCGAAAACCGCTCCAACGATTTGGATGAAAATTAATGAAAGATGCAGAAAACCATTCCCTACGATATGTCGGGATCAGATTTTCGAGATAAATTCTTAAAAAAAAAAGATGAAAAATATTTTTCATACAAGAAATCGATAAAATAGTATTTTTCAATATAAAAATTGTATTATTTTTTTTCTTCAAAATCTCCCCAACACATCGTAGGGAATAGTTTTCTGCGCCTCTCATTAAGTCTTCATCGAAATCGTTGGAGCAGTTTTCGAAGTTTAATATTCCCCATGAAACGTTTTTACTCGCAACTTTTACGTACGTAGAGATATTTAGACTTTCCTTCTTTTATGTTAAAGCTCGTAGAATAACGATTAAAACTAAAGAAAAAGCGTTCTCTCCACTGTTATTTATCACTTTACAATTTGCGTTTGAAAAAAGAGCTGTTACCTGCCCCCTTAATTGTTCCCATTAAGATTTTCTACACAGAGGATGTTAAAAGACAGTTATAACGTCAACTAAAAGCGAAGTAATCTACTAATTCTTGAGCAGATACAGAGATTCCTGATCCTGGCGCCGCTTGGACTGCCCCACAAGGCCATGAGGGACATCACTCTCAGCGGGTATCGCATACCAAAGGTAAACACCATGAATGACTCCTGCAAATATTATCCTCGGTGCTGGTCCAAGTGCTGGTAAACACGCTCCCGTTATTTTAGGACACAATCGTGCTCCTGGATTTTCACAGTGTCCACAACGACCGGGCGTACTGGGACCATCCTGAACAATTCCGACCGCAACGGTTCCTGGACGAGAGTGGCCGGTTCCGTCCAAACAACGCGAGCATACCTTTCGGTCTAGGCAAGTTAAAGAATTCGTGCCACTTATTTCGCAAGATTCTACTCCCGATTCCAAGTCATCGAGTTTCTCTTTTATACAATACTGCCGCAAAGCACAGCTTGAAGTGGAACTCGAGTTCTCACGAAGCGTTAAGGGGCTGAAATCGGCGGGTGTCTACAGAGCAACTGCGCAAAATTTTATCCATATCGATCAAAGGGTTTAGGAGTTAATAAGGACCATAAAGCTGTTCTATTTTATATTTAATATATTAATCTTCGATCTGACGATGGAATGGCCATTTCATTGGTTCCTACCGCGCAGTTTCCGAGATAAGATCGAAATCTTCTGATCTGGACACGCGCGCGTTATTGTTAGAGGGGCGCTATTTAAATAGAAATTCGATGGAAAGCGGTAAAGACTGAAAATCCCCGCATATGCCGACGCGAAATGTTTAAACCATGACGGCCATTACGCGTGTTCAGGCAAGAGACGTTGCCCAGGAGAAATGCTGGCCCGGTCTTCCTTATTCTTATTCTTCGCCTACGTTATCCATTACTTCGACGTCCAAGTTTCACCTGACCATGGGAAACCAGACCCAAGCGGCCACGACGGTTTCACTATCTCGCCCAAACCGTACTATCTGAAGCTCACCGCGAGACCTGCCGCTCAAAACTCTGGCGCGACGTAAAGGGGAACGATTTAAGAATAAGTGAGTACATTTGCGATTCTACGACTATCAAGTTTAGAAAATATGTTTATTAAACTAATCAACGTGAAGCGGTCGCTGCACCTTGACGTCTAAATTTTGCAATTAAAATATGCAATTGTTAAGCTATTATGCTTCCCCGTTTATTAACTGGAATTACCGTACTTTCAAAAATCTGAATTTCACGATCTTTTATTGGATCGTTTTGTAATTGGAATTTAAGTGATATTGAATTTTTGTTAGCAACCCGGAGGGAGAGACGACGACGTTAACTGGCATCTCCGTCGCCCCCGTCTATTTTCCAGTGATAGGATAATATTTGGCTGCAGCACGGTCGGACTCAATATAAAGGACTGAATCGCCACGTGGCGGCACCGGCGAAGGTACATTTGGACTTCCGCGAAACGCGGTGATTTCGTCGAACGCGTAAAACGATGGGTTAAAGCGACTTTCACGCGGCAGGAATAATAAACAATATTTGAGAGAAAAATTTGTTTAAGTCAAACAAACCCCGCCGTCTATCCGCGGGTCGAGCTACTTCGAAACCGCAGAACCTCCGTCTTCTGTGCCGAAGACACACCGCTGTTATCAAACATCAGGTCTAATCAAGTAAAAGCCAAATCGCACGCTACAGACGGTTGTACAATGGCGAGAAAAGAAGGGAAGAGTAGTTCGCATAAACTTTATTGCTCACTCGCCCGCGTCTTCGTCGTTTTTAATTTAATTTTTAGAGAACTAATTCCGCTCGCTGCCGCGGGCATTACTAGAGCCGGGAATCCACCGGGAAGCTAAGCTATGCTATGCTATGCTATGCTATGCTATGCTATGCTATGCTATGCTATGTTATGCTACGCTTTAGCTTAGGTTTTGGTGGAAACGTTTCCATAAGAATGTATCGAAGCTAATTTTTTTAAAACGTAGCATAGCTTTGCTTCTCGGTGGATCCCCGGCTTAACGAGCTATTTTCAAAGGGCGCTCGTGCGGCCGCTCGTTAGCCGCGCGAGTAAGGTATACGAGATAAGTGTAAAGGCAAACCGGCAGAATCTTGTAAGAAGATTATCGTGGCACGGCTAATACCTCGTAAGCCTTCGGCGAGAACGCCAGGCCGGGATTCATTTCTACGGACGTGGGCTCCTTGCCTTGGACCGGAAGTAGGGAGTACTTTTGCATCACGCCGACGAATAAGAGGAACATCGCGGCCCTTGCAAGTGCGTCCCCTGGACATCGTCTTCTTCCTGCACGAACACATGGAGATAATTGAAATTGGGAATGAAATTCGCGATGGAATAAAAATAATTCTTTATACTATGGTGTTTGCGTTATAAATTGAATCTCAGCATGAATGTAGCATTTAATTTTGTTTAAAAATAAGCTTTTATTAAAATGTACTAAACAGGAGAAAAGTTACTTTGATACCGGCCTGAATGCCTGCTTTCGAAGAATTCCCTCGTATGACTAAAAATAAAAGCGTCGGGCGTAAATAATTTCTATGGCTATTATAATAGTCTTAATCGACTTCTAATAACTTCGAATCGTTATTGTAACGCTGTTGACTTCTTCAATAATTCCTTTAATCATTCTGCTCTGATCGCTGTTCGTAATTCCCATTCCCCTTAACTTTTACTATTATGCTTGCTGCTGTTATTTTATATCTAATTTGTTACTATCATTAATTGTTCTTTTGCGCTTGCTTCTCTGCTTTTGTTTCTTTTAACTATTTTCCTTTCGTACTTCCTAATTATTTGTTCTATGTTTGTGTGACTGCTATTTGCACTTTTTATAACTCGTTGATATATTTAAATAAATAAATAAAATAGAATAAATATTGAAATGTGCTTTTTATACAAATATTTATAATGCTCTACGTATTTTGATGCATTAGTTTTCGCATTCTGCTAGAACGTCCTTGTTGCACGAGTTTTTTAAGGAGGAGTCTAGTTCTTCGATTCAAAGTCTGCTCTGACAAGGGAAGATCCCGAACCCGGAAATTCAAAAAATTCTGAAACTTTGTAAATACGTAGGGGATTAACTCCTGGATTACAAGGCAATTTTTGTTTGCTGCCCAAATTCACTCGAAGGGGGTGAAATTAATCCCTGAAAATTCGGCTATTTTTCGATTTTGTAACTATAAAAAATAGAGAAAAGTTTCAAGAGAAAAGCTACTTCTTTTAATTAAACCTACTATTTGGAAAAAAAAATTACTTTACAGTTCACGAGTTATAACACAAAATCGGAAAATAACCGGATTTTCAGGGGACCAGCAAAGAAAAATTTCATTATAATCAGGAGAAAATTCCCTACATATTCACAAAGTTTCAGAATTTTTGGAATTTCCGGGTTCGAATATGTTCCCTTATGAAATCTAACCAGATTAAAAGTCAAGACAAACTGCCGTTCAGCAGTTAATTTTCGCATAACTTTTAATATTCAATATTTACGCCCCACTAAAATAATTTCTCCCCTGTTTAGTGCATTTTAATAAAAGCTTGCTTCGAAAAAAAATTAGACTATAAATTATTTTACGCTTTCTGGTGAAAATATTATATTGTCATCGGAACCGTGCGCAAATATGTGCGAAGTTTCAAGTCGATCAGATGTGTAGAACTGGGTCAAAATTATCTCACAAGATTCACCCTAAGAAACCAAAAAACTTCCAAGTAAAGCTAAACGAAAGCTTGCAAAAAATTAACTATTTAAAGATCGTATTTCCGTTGAGCAGACGCGCAGTGACTCCTGTGCTAATAATTAAACACGCGTGGCACTCGCGGTGACTGTGCCAATTAGCGGGAGACAAGTTTACGTTCGTTTTTCTTTCGCGCCGTGTGGCATTTCCGGCTTTCTTAGAGACATCCGGAAACGGAGGGAAGATGCGTTTTAATAGAGACATTCGCGCGAGTTAATCACCCGAGATTTCTATTTATACCTTCCACGATAGAAACCTTCGCTACAGAGCGCTTCCTTAAGAAACAATGGAGGCATTTAATCGCGCAGGATGTTACAGAATTGAATGGGGAGGCTTTTACGGGAAGTTATCGAGTTCTCCTTCCCGAAGTTTTCGACAGCGTTCCACGCGATTCCTTACCTCTTCCAAAGATCAAGGAACTGCCGGGTGGGTCGTAGACGCCATCCTTGAGGAACCTTTCCGGGTTGTACGTCTGCGGATCAGGATAAACGTTGGGATCCATGTTGACGGAGTACACGTTCAGTACGACAGTGGATTCCTTTGGTAGCCTGTAATCCTCGAGGATAGTGTCGCGAAGAACACGCCGCGGCCCGATCACGGGGAGCACAGGCCATATGCGTTGAGTCTCGGCCATTACAGCCTCCGTATAAGGAAGCCTGTAGCAATAAAGAATTTCGGCTTTCCCGTCGTTGCCTGCATTTCTCTAATCCCCCGTCGCCTCTAAATCCCGCTTTTACTCTCCCACGCGCGAACTCTAAAGGTAGGCTTTCCTACACGCGAGTGGGCGCAACACCAAAAACTTCGAGGTCGATTTTCTCGAAAATGAAGCGGGATGTCAAAAAAGGTTACTCTTTCTTTTCGACTTATAGCGAGTAAATAAGTCGAGGAAAAGGAATAAAATTTTTTCATATCGCGCTTCGTTTTCGAGATAACCGACGTGGAAGTTCTTGACGTTGCGTCCAGTAGCTTATCGGAAAACCTGCTTTAACGTGGAATAGAGTGTTGACGGTAGTACTCAGCGTAGAAAGATGCGATTTTATACTTCGATCTGTCGTCCAAGTCTGGGAGCCTGTCGGACGGGATCACCGAGTCGATCTCCTTCTGCAGCTTGCGTTGCACGTCTTGGTGGACCACCATGCTCAAGAAAAGGAAGTCCAGGGTGGTTCCCGTGGTGGTGCAGCCGGCGAGGAAGAGATCGACCAGTATCATCACTAACTGCTCCTCTGGAAATCATTCGTGAGACCAAAGGGTAGAAATTTGTATAAATCCCCAGGGTTGCAGAGGGGAACGTGAAAACTATATTCAGTGGCACAGCCAGAGGCGGAACCAACGTGCCCTGACACCCTCCAAAGAAAAAGGAAAAACTAGATTAACATATCCAGAACTACAGCAATTCAAGAACTTTGTAAAAGGAAAAGTAAACTGAATTTTATTCCCTAAATAAATTGTTAAAATCGCTTAATGAATTTTATTGAATTTGCATTAGGAATATTTGTATCCCTTCAACTCGGCTCCCTCCAAGATTAAATCCTGAGTACGCCACTGCTTCTATTAGCATACCGATTTCGTTGGAGGAGGCATTGCTACTGTCAGAATGGAAAGGAAACTCAGTTTCGCAGGCCTTTGTGAAGAGTCGAATCTGATAATGGATTACAGAAGAAACTGGAGAAGCGCCCAACGATACAACGTAGATAAAGTACTTGAGAAGCAACTGTACCAGTGAAAACGGAACTGGATTCTTTGTTAACGGCCATCTCGCGCAGGAACATGTCTATCAAGTCCGCCTCGCTGCCTAAGACGTACTTCTCTCTGTGCTCGGTGATAGTCTCCTGTGAGAATGGAAAAGTGATCGTGACTGGCTGCGATTATCAGGCAACGAGTGGATATTCATAAACGCGGAATCGCGATTGATTTACATAACGGGCGAACCATTAAGAAGTCCTTGAGCTCGTTGTTCAGCGTGATGAGAAGGTTGTAGCCGGAGACCTCAGGTGCAATGTAACGGACCCAGGGGAAAGTGGAGAGAATCCCGCCGATCATGTCGAACGCTCGCGCGCGACGTTCCATCAAGTCCGTAAAATACTGTAAACTACGGGTGGAAAGACAGAAGGAGAGACGTTAGAAGAGACAATAAACGATCGAGACCCGATGCGCCTGAAATGCGTGACCCACTTAAGCCTCGCTCCTGAACTCTCGCTATGGCTCGTTACCATCAATTTCAGATCTGCCCCCGCGACTCTTCGCGAACTATCCAGTGGCCCCCTTTCTTCCTCCAGCAATGAGAATAGATGACTGGTGAACAGCTGATTCCAATTAATTCTACAAGACTCGAGTGCGAGTAAAGAAATGTGATTTAGAAATTGTTTTTCTTTCTTTCTACTTTGCCATGTTCGATTTACTAGTATCGCCCTCAGTTGGGGGATGATTCCCGCGCTGTTAATTTTAGCGTAGTTAAAATCTTGTCGAGTTCAGGATAATTAAGCCTAGTCATTTAGAAAGCTACCAACATTCAATCATCTGAAACTGAGTGAGTTTAGTTTGAAGATTTTAATTGTTAAGGAAAAGTAACTTTATTTCTTGCAATTGTTGTATAAAGTGTTAAATTTTCTGTAGCTTTTATTTTTTAAGCCTGAAATGGAACTATGGCATTGGTAGTTTTAATAATCGTATAACGCGAGAGTTGTTCTAAGGGTTGGTCATATTTTCCGAAATAAAGATCACAAAATTATGGGATCGTTGAGTTTAACTAATTTTTGTCATTTCGAGGGTTGGTAGCGTTCTGCGTAACAAGGCTCGGTTGATTCCTCATACCCGCGATACTTTCCTTTCAGTGTCACTTCAACGAAAGAGAAATATCGTACATACAAACGATCGCGAGTTTGGTCAGCGGTTTTACACGCGCCGAGGACCGAATACGTGGAAAACGGTAGTCATCGAGGCAGAGAAATCGGTTTGTGCATGTACCTCGTGGTCTCGCAGAATCGCTTTCCCGTCGTCAGCGTCCACAGGACGTTTATCACCGCGGGAGCGATCACTGGCTTCAATCGCCGCGGACCCCCCTTCTTCAGCTTCTCCAGGACTACCACCAACTCGTCCTTGATCATCTCCGACATCTTACGTTTCCCGAAGCCGAACTCCCTCAGGGTCTGCACCATCCAGGTGCGTAGCTCTTTCCATTCCTCCCCATCGTTCATCGTAATCCCTAATGTCGACAATAAGATTGCAACGTGAACTTACAACTTTATTAACGGTTTCGGCCACCTTGGACGGAGCAAAATTGCAGTCATTTTCGGCATTTTTTTTGAGGAAGATAATGAATTAAACAGAAAGTTCAATACGAAGCCTGTTATTGTACAACTCCCGCCGGAAATAATACGTTTTTTTTCCTAGCAAATGGTGAAAATCTTAACAGTGTAAAAATTTATTGGACTGTCGGAATTTTACGTCACATTCGGGGAAGGTAAGTCTAATAATTCCGTGAATGCAAGAATATCTACTAGAAATACCTAATTATCGATGTACTTAAGGAATGAAATTGATTCGAATTTTCTCTGTAATGAAAATAATGTTTTTCTTTTAGCAGTATGGGTGTTTTCAATACCGCCTACCGGAGAACAATGGTTTCGATGTAATGCTTGTTACAGGTAGGGTTACGAAATGTGCCGAACAACCGAAATAAATTTTATTCGTCCAATATGTACATCGGAACGTAAAGAATAAAATATTTTAGAAATCTATATTTTTCTAATAAGAATAAAATCAAAGACGGATAAAAATACATTTATATAGCAATAAATAATAAAACCACATGTGAAAATGACTTTAAAAACTCATATATACACGAATTAATTAATATTCCTTGAGTTGGCGATATTTGGTACACTTTTTTCAGCACCCGATTTTTGCATGCCTTACGTCTTTTGAGTCCCGATTAAAGATTTGTAGGTTTCAACGATTCTAACTTATGCTACATGAAAGATGAATTATTCCCCTTTACTTTGAAACGAACTGCATGCAAAAATAACAATTATTGTTCAATTGGCAGCGATTTAACTTTTGCCCGGCGATATTAGGTGCAGTCACCCTATTGCTTATTACAAACCCCTTCAATTGTTAATTTAAGGAGAACAAGATACTTGATCATAGTCTCGGTGTGGTTTTAGGAGAGAAAGATTGTAAAGGTGGACACGTGCCGTCTGATCGGTCATGGATCGTCGAGTCGTACTCGCCAAACCGATTTGCACAGCACCCCTTTTTATTAAAAGATAGAATTAAAAGATGAAATGATTAATAATGAGACTGGTAGCGATACGAGATACCACACGCCCACCAAAGCAGCAGAATCTACCAAAGCGATTTAACAAAATTTGCTGCCATCAAAATCGAAAGAAAAGTACGAGACGAAATACAAAAAAAAATTATGGAGTGGCGAGATACCCACAAACCAGAATCATTCTCGGAAGCAGATTTCTTAGCTTATTTCAACGAAAAAAAGAAAGATTTTAAGCAACCAAAACTTTGGGCACAGTATTCCTTATTTTTTTGCGAATCGCTCAGCAGGCTTTCGAAAACACACCTTTCATGCAGGCGTTGAAAAAAATACAGCGCGTGACAAGGGAGAGACGCGATTTTGCCTCGCGCGAATTGCTGCCCGGGCGCAGCATTTTTTGCACGTTCGTCGAAATCGCTTACTTCTCTCCTTTGTCACGCAATGTATTATTCTGCTGATTAGATATGTGCAAAGAAAATTGCACAGTCGTAACAGGGTACGGTGAATGCCGTAGATAACACATACAAGCGATAATTGTTTTCCCGCTGGCTAAATATACCAAGGAGATTCAGCAGTCGTAATGGGGTGTGTAATGGATGTAGTAGCTAAAAAAAGAAGAAACGTTAATTACACTGTTGCGTGCAAGGACAGTCCCGGGACAATCAGGTGCTTTCTGCATGAAACGCATAATTAGGTTCCTCGGTATTTTCTACGTATGCCCTCTAAATTTCATTGCCGCATCTTTAAAACTGACAGAGCTGTGGTAAATTTTGCGAATCGATGTTGAACAACTGGGGACCCTGACTCGTATGTAACAAGAACAGATCTCCAACCCCAAAATTTAAAAAATTATTTTTTTGCTCTACAAAATAACTCTAAAGACTGCTTCAGGACACGTCCAGTAATTTAGTTGAGTAGCGAGTAATGCAGTAATTTACCGTGTATGAGCACCAAAAATTAGTCGAGTGATTTAGTAGAGCAATGGTAAATTACTAAACTCCTACTCAACTGAATTACTGGACATGTCTGTTCCAGTTTTAAGGGGATGAAATTGACCCCTGAAAATCCTGATATTTTCCGGTTTTATGTTATAACTCGCGGATTGTAAGCGATAGAAAAAAAGCTTTCAGAGAAAAGTTGCTTGTTTTAATTAGGACTATCATTTGAAAAAAGTGATACGCGAGTTGTAACACAATATCGGAGCATAGCCGGATTTTCAAGGGTCAATTTCACCCCCTTAGAGTAAATTCAATCAACAAAAAAAGAATTACGTAATGCATACAAAGTTTCATAATTTTTGGAATTTAAGGGTTGAGGATCTCCCCTTGCAAGCCAAACGTAGGGTGAATTAACCAGTGAATGAACAGCTAAGCGTTTTTCAGTTTCAAATAACGATAATAATTAAATAATGTCCTAATTTATTAATGAAATAAGAATTTGTAACAGAATAGGCTTTAAAAATGTCTAAAAAAATTGTTTGTGATTTTTTACTTGACCGGCGTCTGAAATAAATCATAATAATGTAATCGATGCCCAATATACTAGTGAATGAACAAAATGCCCAATAAATGAATACCTTGTACCCAGTGAATGAACACAAAGAATAATACTTCATTTTCCGACCAGAAAACGCTACAAAAGAGGAAAGGAAGTTTAGGTGAGGGACCTAACATAAGAATATAAAAATATAATCTATATATTATAATAATAGGAACCTGACAAATTTATTTATGTCAGAACACAATTTACACGATATAATGGTTAACTGTCATCGTACGTGTTTTGTTACTAGGTTTCTTGCCGTGAATGCCAGCGCCCGAAACCACAAAACAAAAAAAATTAATAAGCGACCGAGACGTTCATAGATTCAAAAAATATTAGTATCGCCGTTATCTCAATAAATTTTTCTTCATTCTAAATATAAGATCATTGTTTTCAATGAAATAGTATTCTTGTTATACACGAAAAAAGTCAATTTGTTCATTCACTGGTCGATTCACCCTATATCAACCTGAACATGGCACGATCTATGAATATTTCTATGACATTTTTTTCAATATTCTATATTTTTTCAAAGATTATGCAAATATTAAATAAGTAATAAAAAATAATGGTAAAACACACATTTTTCTATATTTTCCCATTTTATGTAAGAAGGGCCCGAGAGGGCTATAATTAAAATTAATTTCACTGATTAATTCATTACATTATTTCGATTGTAGGTAATAATGAAAGTGCAAAGGAGATATATGCAATTTTGAAGTATTATAAACTAGAATATCTAACTTCGTAATGTTTGGATGGCGTTTTTCATCAGAGATACCAATACCTGTCTTCTTTCCCAAATTTCGAATATTGATAAATTCGTTCCAAGGGCGTCCATCGTACTCGTCGTTCTTCAGCACCGTATTGACGGGCTTGGTTCCGGAAACGATCACCACCTTGCTGTTACCAAGCCTCAAGGTTATCAAGTCGCTACCGTATCGCTTGGAGAGCTCGAGGAACGCCAAATGCTGCGCCCCGAGTTTACGGGTTAAACGGTTTAATAAATAATGGTTGCCGATAAACGGCCAGGCGAATGGTCCTGAAAGATAACGGCGGCTTTAGGCAAGGGAAGGAGGCGCGAAACATTGTGTTTAGGGAATTCAATCCCGGGATACGGGATCCCGGCTGTTTTTTGGATTCCAGAAATCCCGGGATTCGATATAACTAATCCCGAGAATTTCGGTTTTTTTTTTTTAAAAATGTGAATTACTTTATAAACACCTAAAGAATATAAAAATAAACATAGGCATTTCATAATAATAAGGACAATAATAATATTGATTTATTTAAATAATAATATTAAGTCACGCGTAACTAACTAAACTATATTAATTTTATCAATGATATTCTCACTTCCCGTTATTTCGAAATCGCGCGAATTGCAAATCGAAATTTGTCTGATCACGTAAAGTCGAAACATTGTAGATATGTAGTTTAGGTGCTTTGCCCTTTCTTCGTTCGCATTTTCAAACATCTTCATAATGGTTTACTGATATTATTATCCACTTATTGAGACTTATTATTCATTGTTCTACTGTTTTTATTGTTAAAAATGATTTTAGCTCATGTTTCAGACTAACGATAGAAAGTTAGTTGGTTTACTTTAACTAAAGATTTAGAATTTTAGCACATAATAAATCATTTTAATTACTGAAATTTTCTATTACCCAATCCCGAGATTAGTCCCGGAATCCCGGGATAGACTTTAAAAAATTCCGCAATCCGGGGATAGTAAATAATGACCGGGATTGAATTCCCTAATTGCGTTGCACCAAGTAAATGGAAAAAGAGAAGATTTCAAAAATTTTGGAATAACTTTTTTATCCCATCTCTTCGCAATTTACAAAAACTGCAACAGACCGCCGGTTTTTATAGGATTTTATAGAATGGAGATCGATCGGAACGTGCATGAAAATTCGTTTCGCCTTTCAAAGATTTTAATTGGAGATGGGTTTCTCTAAACATCGAAACTTGGAATTTTTGTCGTAATTCAAAGCTCTCGAAAAGCAGATAAGAAAAAATATAAAAGCTGCCTCGAGTGCCTCGAGAATTTATATATTGTTATATTTTGGTTTGTATTTTCTTTGATTATATGCTCAATAGAGATTTGTAGAAAAATGTCGCTCATTTCAGTTTTCAGAGAAAGATCGAGCAATTCAAGTTTCGAAAATATCCAAAGCTTCGAAGCCTTACAAAGTTACGGATTCGAGTTCCGAGAATTTAAAAATTATCTTCGAACCCACCCCCCAGGCCCGGATTAAGATTTTTGGGGCCCGGGGCTATCAAAACTTCGAGGCCCCCCCTGGTTAATTTTTATGGCCCAGGGCTATCAAACCTTCGAGGCCCCCCGTGGTTGAACAGCGGGGGGTAGTGAACTAATCGCTTAGAACGGGCCCCTCCCCCGAAGGTGGGGCCCGGGGCTACAGCCCCCCTTTAATCCGGGCCTGCCACCCCCCGATTTTAGTACTTTGTATAGTTACCGTATATACTGTCTATCACTTTGATGACGAAGAAATTTGTTACTTTGCAAAATAGCGAAAAGCATCGAAATATGCAAGATCGAGAACTGCTCGCATTCGTATTTGTTGTCGTTGCTAGAAATCTTCCTCTGGAAAGAAATGAGTTTCAAGATGAATTCCATTCGCGGTACGTGGGACAGGCGCCAGTTTAAACCGGTCAACTGGTCTAATCAAACTGATCCCTATACCCTTTATGAGAACTTATTCACACCATTAATCAATCAATTCATCGAGACACATTTTATTACACGCATTATCCAGCTTACTAATATAATTCATAGCTGCCAAGAACAAAGAAGAACAGAATACGGAAACGAATCCGAACACGTTTTTATTCAAGGTTAGTAATAAATTCCATCCACGTACCCAAGTTCCATGTTTTTATTCAAGCTCCGCGTCAAATACTCAAATCTCCACTCTACCCTGATTCTTAAAGAAAAACTAAAAAAACAGCACGCATCAGTTTCGAGTGAGCCGATAACGCTCGACTGACCTCTTACGGCACTAATCAATCACCTCGATTGTATCTCACGCATTATTTAAGTAACACCCGTTACCTGGCGGAGACTTGTTCGCTTTGCTTCCGGTCACCAGGGAGATCAGTAGCAGTATCACGATCACTAACGTGATGGTGGTGAGCATCATTAAACGTTCCTTCCTTTCCGGTTTCCTGCGATTAACGGGCGAGGATAAAGAATTAACGGAGCGGGGCTGGTTACGTGAAAGAGCGGACGGTAAATCGGGCAACGGCGGAATTCGTCGTTTACGACTAACGTGTGAAACGTGAAACCCCTCGGTTTTATCGATTCACCGTGCTTTAACCACCGCTGATAACGTGGCTGCACCGATAAGCAGCAACACACACTTTAAACTGATGCTCCCCGATCGTAGGCTTGGGAGTCAAAGTCAAAGGAACAAAAGAGACGCGAGTTCCCGATGTCTCGATGAGATATAGTTAGACCGGGTTTCCTACCACTAAGTAGTATTTAGTGACGAGTAATGTTGCGTACGATTGTGTTAGCTCTGTTACAGTCCAATTTCAGCTCGAAGTGCTGTTAACAGAATACTCGGAAACACTAATCCCCGATTTAATAGGTTTTCGAAAAACTCGGGCGGCGTAGTTTGTTCATTCTGAATAATTTCAAGGCAATAACTTCGATTTTAATCTCTTCTGTGTGAATGGCAGCTTAATAATGTCACAGGGAAGCAGTGATGGGTAAATCACTAGAAAGCAACATAATTTACGTTACGTGACATACGTGTATAAAACGTCCAGTGGACCTGCCCCAGCAATATAAGAGCTCAATAAAGCTTGAAAAAGATGTGGGAACTTCCCTACTACGCTCTATATTGCCGGGACAGGTCCACTGGACATTTTATACAGGATATTTTAGTATTATACACGTATGTCACGTAACGTAAATTACGGTAAATTACCGTAAATTACGTTGCTTTCTAGTGATTTCATCACTGCGGGGAAGTGTTGAAATTCGGAGAATCTACTGATACATATTTTTGTATATATTAAAATAAATAGAAGCGCATAGTGTATTTATGTGATAATGGCTTTCCTATTGTTTCAAAATGTGTAAAGTGTATTCTTACGTAATGCGCGAATAATCGTTAAGGGGATAGAAAAAATCCTTAGGTCGAGTTCTTTGCTAGGGAATCGAGAGTTCTTTAATACTACCGACCGTTTTGGTCTGTAATATTATTACACTTGAATAATTCTAAGTCGCTCCGTTATCAGTTGAGGGCTACCGATTGCATTACTTCTCTTATTCGTTGATAGGTGACACGATAATGCTGCTTTGGCAGTGGCATAAATTAAAAGATCTCGATTTAAAGTAATGAATATTGTTGCTCGAAATGGTTACGAAAAGGGTTGAACGGGCTCTACGAGAATTACAAGGGAAAACCGCGAACCCGCGCTCATCGATTGGAACGCAACTTTGTGGGTTTATAGAGTGACTCAAGACAAAACCAACGGTGTTTCATTCGGGCCCTATCGCTCTTTGAGGGGATGAAAACTAACCTCAAAGTCAAATAGGCACTTCCACTTTTCCGCGAATAACTCCTAAAGTACAAGAGACAGAAAAAAATATTTCAAACAGAAGTTTAATCGTACAATAAACGCTGCAAACTTGCGTTGACAAAATTTTGCAAAAAGTTTTTTTTCATTAAAGGTATTTTTTTTTAAATTCTTTTCAAAATTTTGTTAATGCAAGTTTGCAGTGCTCAATGCACCATTAAACTTTTGTTTGAAATATTTTTTTCTGTCTATTGTAGTTTGGGAGTTATACGCGAAAAAGTGGAAGTGCCTATTCGACTTTGAGGTTAGTTTTCATCCCCTTAAAGCGCAATAGGGCCCGAATGAAACTGTTATTCTTGTCTTGAGTCACTCTATAAACCCACAAAATTACGTTCCAATCGACGAGTCCGGGTTCGCGGTGTTCGCTTGTTAGAATCTCGAAATGCGAATTAGAAAATAAATAAAGACACTTCTACATCTGTATAAATTGAAATTTTACTTTAGTATACAGACGTCATATACAAAATTTACATACAATCTTTTAGCATTAAAATATCATACACCCGTCTCAAAAAATTCATATGTACATCAGAAATTTCTTTCGAATAAAACATTCATATACCATCCAAATCGACTTCCTTCTTAGGCCGTTTCTTCATTACTTTCTTCCCTTTCATGGTATTCATCTTCCTCTTCTTAGCTTCTTTTTTCTTCTGTTGCCTCGCGATCTTCCGTTTGGCAGCCAACTCCGGGTCAGTTACAAACTGCGATAAAAAGAAAATATGCCCGAAACGTTTATAATCATTCTTAACTTTCCACCTCGCGAAAATTACGTCTATATAAAAAAAAAAACTACCTGTTGTGTGCGCATTTTTCTTCTCTCTGCTTTCTTAATATCCAATTTCTGTTGTATTCTGCTCAATAACCTAGCGTACTCTTCGCTCTCTAAGCGCTTCTTGATCATCACGGCTGCCTCTTTTGCCAATCGCCTTAAAGCTGTATTATTTTCTCCCATATTCGACATCTCGCGCACTATGGGTGACATAATATTGAAAAGTAGCGGGCTCAAATATTCCATGGGTATGGTGGCCACTGTGCCAGCGACCCATTTGAAGAATGCAGTCCTCTGCGAGAGAAGATATCACTTTAAAGTAACGACAAACGAGGTGCGAAGATTACAGCAAATACGCACCACTGTTCCCGATTTCGGGGCCTGAGTTATTTCTACGTTCACAGCCTTTCTCAGTCTTCTAACGAGCCAAGCAAGTGACAAGTGGCTTCTGTCTCTCGTCTGGTCGTCTTGGTCCACAGCGGCGGAACTAGGTCCTTTAATAGACTTCAAAATTCTAGCGATGAAAATTAAGTTTTTAATAGTTTGATCGGCCAACTGCTCAAACGTCACGTCAGGCTGCAATTGTGCGATTAAATCCAAGGTCAGGCTTCTTATGACTGCAGCAGGGTCGGAGTACATGTAACCGATTTCCATTTCGTTCTTCTCTGGATTTTCTAAAAGCTCGATGATCTTCTCTACGTCAAGGGCGGCTAAGATGAAACCAATCATCTGAGACGCTGCCAGACGAACCCATATGTGTGGATGTGCCAGTAAAGATTGACAGTGTTCTGAAAGTATACGGAACTGTTACATATCATACATTTTTCCGGGATGGTTTTTGCTTTAGAAGTGTCTAAAGTTTTCGTAAAAATGCAAAAATATTTCGTTGAAACCATACGCATCGGCAGTTTTTTTAAACTTTGGTGGCCATTTACAACTATTCAGAACCCTCAAATTTAATATCTGTTTGCACTGACATATTCTCCTCTATCGTTTAAGACTACATGGGACTTTCTAGCGTTCTTAGTTTTCACGTAATACCTCATTCTTGCCCGACATCGTGTGTTTTTACAGAAACTCATGTTTTTCAAAAACTGAGGGTGATAGAGCAATTCTGCTCGCGGATTCGTGTTTGGAGTGAGAAACTCTACGATCGCCCAGTGGATATTGCCGATCAAAGGTCGTGTTGGAAAGTATGTTTCTTCCTGAACTCGCGTGTTGGTCTCACAGACCGGCGAATACAAAAATCGCTCATTTTTCAGAAATCATTAATAGCCTCAGTTCCCCGCGCCTTGACCTTCCTAAATGGTTCTTAGGATGGAACGGTAGCTTTCCGCACACTTTTGTACGTTACACCCTTTTGATATGCTATGGCATAGAATATCAATATGATATATGATAGAGTATGATATTTGTAATATCATACCTATATTGTAGTTTTTGTTAACATTTTTTTAGCTTCTGAAGGGAAAGTTGATTTTTTATAATACACCCGCGGAATGTAGTTTTAAGTTCAAATTATTGAATACCATTTCGAGAGACTACTAAAGCAAGAAATATATGTTTTCCAAATTAGATTGTGCGTTTTTTTTACTATATTTTAACCCTGAATAAATATTAAAAATTAATTTTATGGAACTATACAGAATAAATATCATATCTTCAACGCGGAAAACGCGGTCTCACAGACCGACGCGAGTCATTATGCAATGAAAAATCGTGCGATGTCAGGAAAGTTAACTTTTGTCGCAAAACTTCTTAATTTTAGTCTTTAGGCAAGCATATTCGAAAAAAAAGCAAGTAATTTTAGTTGTAATCTATGTACCTCGGAAGATACAGAATATCCACTGTAATTACCAAAGGAATATTTTATTCCTTAACTTTTGTTAGAAAGTACAAGTACATAAAAGACCATGTATATACGGACATAATACTTGCTATTGAACCTAAGCTTATGCCTCATGACGCATCAGTGTTAAACGTACCAGCAAATGAACGTATAGATTCCTTATACTCTTCGCTCCTGAAGAACGTTGTGCAGTTCGCAGATATTTTTAATAACAGCTGTAGTACTTGGAATATGTGATGATCTTTCATTCTCTCTGGGTCCTTGATGTTTGCTTGCATTTCTAGTTTAGCTATCTCCTGAGGTGTGCGTAGCCTTACGAAACGACCAGGCACATCTTTATCGCAAAAGTTTGCATGGAACTGTTTCAGCAGAAGAGGCAGTATTTCTTTCAGACGAGATTCAAAGGTCTCCTTCTCCACAGTCACGAATATGCCGCACAACTGAGCGGCCAATGTACGATGCATTATCTACGAATTATTGCTCCCATTAATTTATTATACACGGCACGTATTAAGGCTCCCCCAAACCGAGGCTAATATTCGCGGCAGATCAGACGGAGCTTGTTGGATCCGCTACCGCCGCGAATATTCACGTTGGTCTGTGAGAGCCTTTATCATTAACATAAATTACCGATAATCACCTTAGTATCTTTCAACCATTCCACGACTATTGCAAAGAGTTTGGTCCTTTTATTATGCGGTATGCGTGTGATCATCTCTTTAATACATTTAGCGCAGAGTTTGCGACAGGTTGGATCCTCATCGTTTACTAATCTTGCCCCCGCCATTACGAATATGAGCCCCGACTTCAACATCAGAGCTTTCTAAAATCGCAATTGTTAAATCAGCCCGTTGTTTTCTACCTTAACGTACGGGAAAAAAAGAGGCAATTATACTTGCCAACGGGAATCCCGTAACAATACTGTGAAGCATCTCTAACGCGCTGAGTCGACCAGGTTGCATTTCGTAAGCCAATTGCGTTAAATAAAACATTATGTGCTTGTTCAAATGTTTGCCAAGGGGGTACTGCATCAAGTAAGAATAGAAGAGAGAGCGAGACTGCAGCCTGACATGTTCCAATTCCGACGTAATACTCAACGCAGCCACTTTCTCCATAACAAGATACATTTCCGTGAACACCATCTTCCTGGAGATTATTGCTTTGAGCAAACCGAACGCCGTCGCCTGTTTGTCACTGTCGTGTATGTCCTGCTCGGCGTACATCATTAGAACTTTCAATTGCTCTATGGTGATCGTATAGTGCTTCACGTCACGAACGATCACGGACATGCTCTTAAAGCCAGCCATGACCAGATCAAAGTTGTCGCCTTTGCTCAAGCCCGCAGCAGCGTACTTGTGCAATATACTGAATATGGACGCGCAGATGTCAGAGATTGTGTCTTTCACCGAAGACAAGTCAAGCTTCAGCAGCCAGTTTAGGCACTGCAGAGCCAGAGCGCTTAGCTGAAACAAAGAGTCGAAGAGTCAATTATTGCAATCTACATTCGCAGTTACGATAAAGCGGTCTTACCTTGACATGTTGAGATTTTAGACAATCGCTTATAAGCGGCACAAATGGATCTATGAAGGGTTTGAACTGTGCGCCAGATACTTTATCTCTTTTTAGCAAGATGTGGAAGAGTTTCAAACCGAACTCCATAATGACATGGGCGTTGGTGTTTTTGGATGTTCTCGACGCAGTCTTTATCCCCATTCTATTCTTCGGTTCAGGTGGTATGATGAAGCTATCTGGCTTCTGTCGAGCCAGTGCCTCCACCTCTTTCTCCGTAAGCTGTTTATCCTTCTTGTCTGGTAATAGGTCAGGAATGCCTTCGGAAACTATACCGTAAAGGAACATCAACATTTGTTCCAACGGTATAAAGGTGTTATCTGCCAAACCCAACACTACGTTCCTGAAGCATTCCGCTACTTTGTACACAGTTTTATGAGAGTGCGTTCTCATAAGCACTTCCTTCAGTGGCAGAATTAAATCCACTAGACACGACTCTGTGATGTATTGTGCTAATATGTGAAACGTGTCGAAGCTTTTTGTGGATTTCGCCTCCGATACATTCTTCACAATTCCTATTACTTCTTTCTCTTCTGCGCTTAGCCCGAATAAATCTACTTTACACACCTGTTTGCGTTAAAATATATTGTTTATTGACGAAGGGAGGTTGAAAGAATTATGTCAAGATGCACGCGTAATGCTACTTACGGATAAAATACTCTGGAGATTTTCATTGATATCAAACTTCTGGAAATATGGTTTCAAAGCAACCAGCACTGATTGCACGGTGTATGCTAGCACGTGGACTTGAAAACCTTTGGTCAATAAGGTGTTCATTTCCCTTAGAAGGTGATGAAGATACTTCGGGCCCAGAGTTATCATAATCTTTTGTAATACTTCTCGAGTAACACGTCGCACTGACTCCAAACGTGACTTCAAGAATGTGCATAATTTCATAAAGATTCTACAAGAATTTAGTAGAACGTTTTAGAAACTAATATTCCCTCGTTACGCTTGAGAATTCATATGAAGATATATATCGACAAACTCACCCTCGTAAATTGCTGTCCAGAACACGTTCAGGTAATTTCTGCAATAACTTCACGAACGCAAGTGCAATAGGAACTCGCATCAATTCTTCTTCTTCGTTATCCGCTGCAACCTTTTTCTTATTAACTTTGTGACTACTTTCGCGACTGGTCCTTGCTATAATGGAACGATGAAGTTGAGGCAATAATTCCTTGGATATGCTAAAGACAACCTTTCTCGCTCCGTACTGAGAAAGTACTGTTTGCTGTTCCATTATAAGCACAGCTTCCTGCGCTTCCTTCTTCTCCACAATTTCTTCAATGTTTTCTATTTGTTCAGAATTTAAAGCTTCGTCTAATTTTTCTTCCACCTCTTGGCCAACATTTTCTTCGTTATCTTTGTCCGTAACATTCTCATCCTTCTCTTCTTTCTCATTGCTAACTACTTTATTTTTTCTAACTTCCGCAGTACTTCCCGATTCCAAAGATTCGTCCACGGGTTTGTATTTTGAAAGATTAAAGTGGAAAGAATCCAAGATAATGACGATTATCCTCACCAGTTGCTTCTGAAACTGGGCAGAGCCTCTCAATTTTCCCAAATAATGCTTCAAAATGATCTCGTACTGGTGCCAAGGTAAAAGTCTGCAGACAGTTCCGACTGTTTCTATCGCAGCATCTATGATACTGTTTTTATGCACAAAGCTTTCGTTGCACAAGTAGGAGGAAGCGAGGGGAAGAATAAATTGTGTTAACGTCCTTGGGTTCGGTGCCTTTTCCAATGTCTTCGCCAAGGTACAGAATTTCAACAACGCGCGAGCTCTTCTGTGCATTTGCAGATGTTGCATGTTCTCGAAGAAATCCACTTCGGGGTCTATTTTGTTAGTTAGCAGTGATAAATCACGCAAGACAGGATGCACCTCCGGACACTCCATGGCCAAGTGTCCCAGGAACCCAATCGACTGAAGTCGCACAGCTTCGTTTCTACTAACTATCCCTTTTCTTATAAGCCCTAAGATCGTATTATCCATCAGGTAATGTCTGTCTAATACATTTTCTCTGTGCTTCTTCGCCAACTTGGAACCGATAAGTTTCAGACTCTGGCCAGCGTAATCTCTCATCGCTAAATCATTTTCATTTTTCAGGAAGTAATAACAATTGTAAATAACAGCGACGCCAAACTCCAATGTAATTTCATCTTTCTCGACAGCATTCTTAATTTCAGTGAACGCATCCAGTCTCTTTTGAAAATCTGGTTGATCGATCCATCTACGATCCCACGCGTTCAATGAATTTATTATATTGTAATTTTGCATCAATGTCTCTCGACACTCCGCTGTAGATTTCTCAGCGATAGTTTCGTACAGCTTCAGTAAGAGCTTACGAGCTGGAATGGTTGATATTATGCCCAGCAAAGGTAGAATTGCGCGTACGTGAATTTCTGGCTTCCTAATATGCTGTATGAGATTTATAATAGTTGTAATCAATTCAATAATCGTTTCCTCTCCTTCTCCAGCAGCAACCCGCTTAACTAGTATCGGAACAATTAGAGCAAGCAATGTATCGCACGCATCTGCATCTTTCACAAATTCAGAGACGCGCGATAAGATCACCAACTCTGTCTTGTTCACTCCTCTCGTAGACTTCTCAAGCTTACGCTTGATATAATCTAAGATACTGAACACGTGAGGGAGAAGTATGGTGGATCCATAATTAACACCGGTAGACAAAGCTCCTTCGTCTATTTCCAGTAAATTAGTGAGTACAGGCGTCAAAGGAACAAAAGCTGTATCAACATCCATATCGTTCTCATTTGTCTTCCCATAATCTTGTAACGTTACCATTTTCTCAATCATTTCAACTATAGCGTTAACTACAGACGCATGAGTCTTTCGACCCAAAAGGAGCTGCATTACGTATGGCAGAGGACTGACAGATTTGTCATCGTCGCGATATTTTATAAACAATGGATAATAGCGAGAATTTTGGCTCCACGTGATAAACAATTTTAATAGAGGAGTAGGGCTGTGAATACCCTCCATGGGCAGCTTTACCAGCCATGGAAACACAGCTACATTGAACAGAGCATCTATTTCATGCTCGCTCCACTCGTACTCTTGAAAGTGACCAAAGAATCTCGCTAATATCGAGATACTACTTGATCGTACATTTCTGATGGATTGTAAGTATCCAACGTGAACTTCGCCTGACCTTTGCAAGATCCCAGTAACTTCCGCTAAAATGCATATTACCAATCCAAGTAAATAAGGCAACAATTTTGTAGCCATTTTACTACCGAATTGTTCTATTAAAATTGCGAGTAAATTAATAGCGCTTTGTAAACGTTTAGGCGGAATAACATTATTCAAATCCACCGAACTCATAATATCACACGTCAGTTGTTTTAGATTGACCTTTTCATCTATTCGCAGCGGCATAAACCTCTGGAAAGGTTTGAAGGCCATTTTTGTGAATACGATCATTTCATTCTCTTGAGTTCCAGCTAAGAAGCGCAGTATCATTTTTCGTTTCATAAGTCCTCCGCCTTTGCCACCAGTCCTCATCCCTGTCTTCGAGACCATCTTTGCGTAAATCACTCTCATTAGTATAGGTATAAATTCATCGCGGTGTTCGGTCTGTATCATACTGCTCTCCTCGTCAATCTTAAAACGCGTCAATTCATTCTTCAAATTTTTCTCGTTGATTATGTTGAGTAGATTATCTTTGTACGGTAACAGGTACTTGTACTTATAAGTGAGAAGGCAATTTAAGGCAGCTCGTTGAATCTCATAATTCTTCGACGCTAATAAGTCTAAGTAAATTTTCTTTATCTCCGATTCTCTGTACAATGTTTTGGGATTCGTTACCTTTTCGAATATCTCTAGCTGGGCAAGTAAAAGCTTCACTTTGTAAATCTTGTTAGCCATAAATATTTGTTTGGATTCTTTCTTTAGCTGCTCAAATTCCACGCTTTTAGAAACTGTAGCTTCTTTTTTTGCCTCCTCTTCTTCTTCGTTATCTTTGTCGTTCTCTTCGGGTTCGCTATCATCATTATTTTCTGCGTCAACTTCCATATTATTATCAGGCACCGTTAATTTCTGTGTCTTCAAAATAGTACAGCACTTGGCATCTTCAGAATTCGACTTGAAAAAGTTATCGTTTACATAGTCGATGAACAATCCAGTTATGTCCCTGTTTCTCATTTCGCAGAATTGCGAGAAATGTGTCATGCACTTCCACAAAAGTATTTTATGGTTCTTGTAATCAGGTTTGTCGTTGCTTTTTTGTAACGCCAATTCTATTTCAGAAATAACATTACACTCAAATATCGGCGTATAATCCATACTTGCTTTGTCATCGTTCTGTAATTCAGCCAAGAATATTGGCCAGAACTGTTCACATTCTTTGGTAGCGTAAGTAGCTATAATTTTACTTAACGGGTCCCATAGTATAGTAAAGTTTATGTACAAAGCCCCTAATAAATATCGTAGCGGGAACTCATAGTATTTAGGATCTAGGCTTGACACTGTGGTATTTTCAAACGACAAGCTTTGCAAGTACAGCAATTTGTTCCGATAGCTTTGTACCGATATAGGTTCGCATTCTGCCAAATACATAAGCTCCGCAGCACTTTTCTCAGTGCCTGCGACAGACAGCGTTAATTCTTTAACATTGGAAAACAACGAATACAGGTGAGTTGTAAGCAAGCGTACTTCGCTGGAAGGCGAGCTCAATTTGTGCACGATACTGTTATTTAAGCTGTCGAAGGTGCTTCGATTCACATATGCCTCCTGGTATTCTGATGTACCAAAATAAGTTATAAATAAATCCACTGCGTTCAAAATTAATATATTGTCGGGGTGTTTGTTAACGAGGTCCACTACTTTTATTCCATTTGTCTCTATGAACGTATGCAGGGCTTCTGGTTCTAAAGCGTGAATCGCTGACTCCAAAGCTAATAAGAATGTAAAAGACAATTTGGTCAGATCGCTCTCAGTATTAGTGGAATTCAATATCTGTTTGTACAGAGATAGTATTCCCTCTTGTAAAATGCTCCTGAATTCTTCTGGCAAAGGTTTCAAGTGTGGTAAAATAATTAGCAGCTTCATAGTATTAGCCGATACATTGTTATCCAATAAAGCTTTCAATTCTTTCAGAAGATAATCGATACTATCAGATTTGATACACCGAATATCCAAAATGAACTTCTTCCATTTGTCTAAGTTGATACCGTTAAGACACAGCGGGGCTTTTGTTTGAACTATTTTGGTAAACAAGTGTAAAGTATCATCGTTGAAGCCAATAGCTATGCTATGTCGTAATATCTGTGGTAATACCAAAGTTTCAAACAACGAATGGTGTATCAGACTTTCGACAGCGGCGTACAATAACTTCGCATCCTTCACAGTCATAACTTTAAGCAATAACTGGCTCGATGTCTCCTGCATTAATTTAACATTGGCTGCTAGAAGAATAGCAACCGCTATATTTATAATCTCTTGTAACACATCGTTATCGTCCTCAAAGATGTCCAGTGTTTGTACCAACTTCTTAATCAAAGGTACAGGATCTATAACGAACCTTCCATTTTTGTAATTAATAACTGTATGCAACAATCGTGTTATGAGGTTCAAGCCTTTTACTCTCCCAACTCTCGGTTCGAAGTGTTTCGCTTTTTCAATAGACGTATCCATAACATTTAAAAGCACGGACCAAAATGTATTACATTTCTGTGGATGTATATTTTGCAAGAAGCAGTTAACGATTTCATTCAATACTTTATACGTTAGACCTTGATTAACAGATTCGTCATTCAATATATTGAAGTATAACAAGAGCATTTGCTCTGCGCACGAATGAAACTGTCCCGGTGTACCAGATACGACTTCGAATAATAATTTGCCACAGCCTCGTACTCCGTTGGGATTTTCCTCCAAAATGTGCAGTACTACTTTCAAGAAAGACTCTTTGTCTTTGATTTTACGCACTACGAACGCAAAACTTTCAGCTGCGAAACTGTTTATGTAAGCTGGCTGTGTATTCGCCAACAATGGTAGCAGCAGATCGAATATAGTTTTAACATTTTTAACCAGATATCTCCATAGAAACTTGAATAAATAAGCCAGGGACGTGAACGTGTACTCTATTTGCTCTGTATCTTTCGTCCGTAATAAGTCAATGATAACGTTCAGAAATCGAGGGAAATATTGGTAAAAATCCTTCTGCAGATCTTTCGATACAGCTACCACTAATCTATAATAAATAAATTCATATAACAATGTTGAAAAGAGTCCTCGAAATAGATTTATAGTTTTATCATCTTGAAAAATTTCAATTCTGAAAATCTACATAGACCAGGGATCGAAAGAGTTCTCGAACGCTCGTTTTTAAAAAAATTCTATTAGAACTTATGTGTTTCGTTTAAGAAAATATCTGTTCCTGTGGAATTTTTATTGAGAAAAATGTTACTTTTAGGAACTTCTTTGAAAAGTGTTCTCATGGAAAAGATATTTTAGAAGCTATGTAATAAAAGTTCCATGGAAACAAGTTACATTAGAACATTTATTAAAAATGTTTTCATAAGATAAAGAAAAGTACTAAACTATTAGGTACTAATTTTATTTAATAATATAATATCATATTCTTCATATGTTTATTTAATAAAGGGTATGAAAATCATAACATAAGTAACAAATGGTTTCGTAAGAAGTATTGAACAGAAAAGAGAACTTGTCAAGAATAATACCTAAATAACATCTTTTTATAACTTACATGAACCGAAGTATATAGAAATTCTATAATTCTAAAATATCTACGTAGGTACAGTCGCATCGGAAAATAAGTTGACAGTCTTTAAAATCGCATAACTGTTTTAAAATTGGTCCAAACAACTTGCTTTTTTTTTTAGAAGCTAACAGAATTAGTTTTTTAGGTCACGTGTTTCGTCGTTTTGAAAAAATGCACTTAGTCTGAATAGCAAGAAAAAATAGTAAAGGTCGGTTGTTTAAACATTTTTTTGTGAGCCTGTAATGAAAATTCAAAAAACCCGTTTGTAGATTGAAGTACTGATTTCGGGAATTTCGCGATTTTCGACCTTATTATGAAATCTTTAAGCGTTTACAGCTCAGAGCAACGTTAACCGATTTACATGAAATTTTCAGCATGTATACAACTTACTTCAATCTACAAACAGGTTTTTAATTTTCATTACAGGCTCACAAAAAAATGTTTAAACAACCGACCTTTACTATTTTCTTTTTGGCTATTCAGACCAAGTGTATTTTTTTCAAAACGACAAAACATGTCACCTAGAAAACTAATTCCTCTACCTTCTAAAAAAAAACTCAAGTTGTTTGGACCAATTTTAAAAAAGTTATGAGATTCTAAAGAGTGTCAACTTATTTTCCGATGCGACTGTAAGTATTACAAATAAATAACACATTCAGAATATCAATTTAACTGTAAGAATTATTTAACATTGTTGTAATACTATCCATTGAATAGTTTCAGATTTGTTACAACGATTAAGAACTTTTTTAATATTGGCGAAGAAAATATCTGTTCCTGTTATACAAAATTTTTTTTTTATATTTTAAAAATTCCACTCCAAGTAGAACTTATATTTTCAAGAACTTTTATTTCATCGGTTCCCTGGGAACTTATAACGTGAGAACATTCTTAAAAAAGTTCCGCGGTCCATGTTTTAAATGGAATCTATTGAAAAGATCCAGAACTTTTTCGATCACTGACATAGACTCGCGACTGTGTACTTACTCCAAGATAGGTTGTAGAAACAGTACATCCTTCTCCGCCAGATACTCTATTAGCGTGTCGATCACAAACTGCTGTTGATTAATCAACTGCGGAAGCGTGATGATATCACGCACTTTCCTTTTGAAGGCACAGTAGCCCTCCGTAAGATTCAGTAGATTCCATTTCTCAAGAGTTTTGTGGAAGTACGTTTCAACCTCCTCGTCATCCTCCTCGTTTCGATGGGAAACACGGTGGAATACATCGACGTCGATCTCACTGACTCTCTCAGAGAATGTCTTAAACTGCGAAAGGAAAAAAATTTTTAAAAACCACCCCACGGTTAGATCATTGTTTACAGACATCTCATACCTGAAAAGTATTTGTCTCTTTATGGCGAGTAGGTTTGTTCTTCATGTTGGCGGAACGCAGAAAACTTCTATCACGTTCATTCAATTCGGTCTGTCATGTGTTGAACTTCTGGAAAACAATTCGATTGACGTCGACTAGCATACACGTGCATTTCTCACGTGCTGCGCGATCAAAGAAAGAATGGATTCTAGATGCGAAACATCCTTACAACTTTTTGAAAGTTGGATTACTTGTCACTGACACCCGTCTGCAATAAATTTCTAGTTCATAGAATACCATATAAATCCACTTACCTCCAAATAGCCCGCAACGCCCGTGGTTCTCGTTTCAAAATTTATGAAAACCTCCTAAAATTTTGTAAGAAAATGTAAACTAAGAAAAAATAAAAACCTAACCTAACCTCCTAAAATATAGAAGAGAAATCTGTAAAAAGGCATTATCTGAAAATATAATTTTTTTAAATATAAATTACGACTCGAAAACAGGAACCTATAATTTATGATAGTCGCTTTATTACAGAAACGAAAAATTCCTGCGGTCGTGGGCGATTTAGGCGTAATTGAAATTCACCCATAGATACATGAGAATGAGGCCTGTATTGACTATTGTAAATTGCCTTAAAATAGCTGACGTTAACCTACAATCATAATAACTTTTGTCATTCGTGGGCACTGTTTATTATTTGCTGTTTATTCTTAAAGGTGCATCGCGTCTCTGCCCTTAATACGTTTAACTGTGAGAACCCAATGTAAGATACGAATTTTTAATATCTACTGATATTTACAGTGAGTGATTACGAATTGATTAATGAAATTTGTTGTACACTTCACACAGATGAGTACCGCAGAAGAAGGTACGATCAAAATACAATTTAAGAGGAAGTCACGAAAGCCACTGAGAAAGCGACAAGTTTCGTCGGATGAAGATGAGAACGAGGAAGAAGAGGCGTCTGTCAGGTAAATAGCAGATATAATTAGGTGTATCTAGCTATGTGACAAGCGAATGTTGAAGCCTTGATTTATGAAGGAATATTAATTATTAAAGTAGTACTTGATTACGATGTTTATTTAGAGAAAAAGTGGAGGAGATGAAAATTATACAGAAGCTTCGAGAGCGTCCAAAAGGTGTGAACATCGTTGAATTAGCTCTTGGAGAAAATGCAACACCTGATGCAACAACGGTGAGACACTCGATGTAATTTATAGGTAGAACACTTTTGAACCTGGATTGCTAAAAGAGATTCCTTCTTTAGTCAGATCCTTTTAACGTAAAAGCTGGGGGAATGGTAAATATGGCTGCGTTGAAGAACACAAAATTAAAGCAGAACGATGCGTACGAAACTGGAATTGGCACTCAGTTCAACGCGGAAACTAACAAACGGGACGAAGACGAGGAAATGTATGCACAAAAGTGTTTCATAATTTTTATGAAGTCAGCTGAAGCGTATTAATCTTCTCTAAACTTTCAAATTGTTTAGGGTGAAGTATATCGAAGAGGAATTGTCAAAGAGGAAGAGCAAAACCGATGGCAAAGCAGAGAATGGGTTAAATAGCGAAAAGGGGGCCTATTGTTCCCCAGAGGAAGCAGCATTGCAAGCAGTGCCTGAACATTTAAGGCAAAGCTCTGCGCACCGGAGCGAAGAGATGCTTTCGAATCAAATGTTGTCTGGTATTCCAGAAGTAGATCTTGGGATAGAGTATGTTTCTCTACATACTTCATTCTTTTGTAAACTGTAGATAAGATTCATCTGATTGCAAACTCATATCTATGTTTCAGAGCGAAAATTCGTAATATCGAAGCCACGGAGGAAGCCAAGTTAAAATTACTTTGGGAGAGGCACAGGAAGAAGGATGGTCCTTCGCAGTTTGTTCCAACAAACATGGCTGTGAATTTTGTCCAACATAATAGATGTACGTTATTTAAGTTCCCTCTTACCAATTTTTTTCATGGATTAATTTCAAAGCAACATAATTGCTTACTGTACTTCATTCTATAGTTAATATAGAAGACACGGATTTCCAAAAGTCGAGACAAGAAACCGATGACACAAAGAAGGTAACAGCACCCAAGGACGATTTTAAAGGAAAACGGAAAGACAATGGAGAGAAAGCAACTGACGACTATCACTATGAAAGGTTCAAAAAACAGTTTAGAAGATTCTGAACTCGTTTGTATAATATCAATAATAATCTCTCACGATGTGTACATATATATATATGTTTACATAAAGTATTAAATGAATATCAGTCTATCGTCACTAACATAAACAAACAAAACTTTTTCGCATAAATACTCATAAAAATAGTCTGGTAATACCTTAAGTATAGCAAAATTAAAGTTAAACTTTCAGAGTTATTAATTTCCAGTATTCTTATCCGCAAAATTTTTATCAATAGCATTAGAAGAACCATTTATGAAACAAAAAATTTCAGTTATTCTGTTGTTGAAATTATATATCATTTAAGGAAATGTAGCTTCCTAACTTCTTTGTATAATATATCACATATTTTACTCTGATCATTTTCGATAAGTTTGTTTATATATTCTGTTTTGTTTCCTGCCTTATCGAAGCAAAGATCGTGCAATTTTTCAAAAGTAACACAAGTATTAATTCCTACTCCACGTACTATATTACCTAAGTCACTCGGCGTAAGAAGTTTCAACTCGGCTAAGAAGTGATTTAAGTAATTTCTTTTATCAAAACAAGATTTATGGAAATTTCTCAAAATAAAAGCGGCATTATTTCCTGTCATAGATAATATACGGGATAAATTATTAGGGGTAAATCCTGCCTTATAGAAATCATCTAAAAGCTGTGTTTTGTTCCCTGTCTCATCGAAACAAACGCTAGAAAAATCTCTGAAAGCGGAACAAACATTAGCTCTTGCTCTATGCAGTATACTACATAAATGACTGGGGGTGAAACCTTTTTTCTCATGTAAGAAATGATTTAAATACTTCTTTGTTTCTCCCACGAAACAAAAATCGTGAAACATTTCTAAATTATCTGCTGCTCCGCTCAATATATGGCATAGATTACCAGACGTAAAACCTACCTCATAGAAATCATCTACAAGTTTTGTTCTTTTCCCTTTGTTATTAAGCCAAACACTATGCAATCGTTTTAAGGCATAAGCAGCATGAACTCCTGAGCCCCATAATATGGAGGATAAGTGACTAGCCTTGAGATCTGCCTTATAAAAATCATCTAACAGCTTTGTTATTTTCCCGTCGTCATTAAAACAAACGCTATGTAATTCTTTAAAAGCATCTTGGGGATTACCTCCTGCACCATATAATATACTGGACAAGTTATGCAGCGTGAAACTATTTCCCTCTTTTTTCTCAATAAAGTGCTTTAAATGCTGTTTTATATTCCCTTTCTCATCGAAGAAAGTATTATATAATCCTTTAAAAGCTTTTACAGCATTATTTCCTGCTCCATTCAAAATACCAGATATAATAGCTAGATTTATTCCTTTTTTCTCTAAAATTTTTAGATATCGCGTTTTATTTCCTTTTTCATCAAACCAAAGGTCATATAATCCTTTAAAAGCTGTTACAGCATTATTCCCTGCATTATATAAAATACTGGACACATTAGCTAGATTTATTCCTTCCTTCTCTAAAGTTTTTAGATATTGCGTTTTATTTCCATTTTCGTCAAACCAAAGGTCATATAATCCTTTAAAAGCATTTACAGCATTATTTTCTGCTCCATTCAAAATATTGGACATATTAGCTAGATTTATTTCTTCTTTCTCTAAAGTTTTTAGATACTGAGTTTTATTTCCTTTTTCGTCAAACCATAGGTCAAATAATCCTTTAAAACCTTCAACAGCATTATTTCCTGCTCCATCCAAAATACGACACATACTAGTCAGATTAATTTCTTCTTTTTCTAGAGTTTTTAAATATTCTGTTTTATTTCCTTTTTCGTCAAACCAAAGATCGTATAATGCTTTAAAAGCTTTTACGGCATCATTATCTGCTCTATATAAAATACTAGTCATATTAATTAGATGGATTCTTTGGCTTTTCAGAACTCCTAGATATCTTTTTCCTTCGTCTTTAATTAAAAAATCTAAGAACTGATAAAATGTAGGTGTCCTGTGTCTACCAACCACGCTTTTAGCAAATTTCAATTCTTCATTAATGTCTCCACCCTGAATCTTCTGATAACTAGACCTATTATTTTTTATATCCTCCAAAAGCTTCTCCATTATTCCCTTTGTAATGTGACCAAATTCATGAGACTCTAACCAACGTAACGATATCTCGCGTAACTCTTCATGATTATATGGAACATCAGCTTTATGGATCTCATTTCTAATAACACTATTCAATTCTTCCTTATCATACTGCTTAACCGCAAATATTAGGCTACCTAAAAATTTCACTTCTATTTCTTTCGCATTCCCGTCGGAATGTCTTCCTCCTTCTTTCTCTTTTCGCAGAAAAGGTGGAAGTTTTAATAGACCTAAAACTTTCTCTCCTGTCGCCTCTTCTTTTGCAAATCGATAGAGACCTTTCTCGTTTATACATGAACAATTTCTTAAAACCTTATATCTTTTCTTTTGAATATCTAAACTATCAAATTTTAAAGGATAGAAATCTCTAGACTTCCCTTTCTTCTTAAACCTCTTTTCTTCCGTAAGATTTAGATCTGCATTAGTATAGATAATAAAGTGTTTTGTGTCATGTTCTGACCCTTCGACGAAAAGAGCAAAATGTTTATTAATAGAAAACGTATCCTTTTCTCTCTGGTGCCCGGAGGGAAATAACTCGCTGTAACCAATATCACTGTCTGCATTGTGAGCCTTCACGTAAGTAATTCTATCTCTATAATTGATAGTAATGTTATTAGACATGTCACGGCTTTTTTCTTCAAAATTAATCGAGAACATATTTTTATCCAAAAACATGTCGTGCAAGAAGAACATTAATAAATTGAATTCATATGTAATTCTAGATACGTAACTCCCATGTTTTTTATGCTTCCCTGGTGCTGCCAAATTACTTAATATTCTTTCTCGCAATGTTATATAATTGTCTCGAACTCCACTATTTTCTTTCATTTCATTTCTAATAATGCTGTTCAGTTCTTCTCTATTAGGCTGATTAACTGCGAATACTAATTTATTTAAAAATTCTCGTTTTATTTGTTTTTGAAATCCCTCAGAATTGTTTCTTTTTTTTATTGCTTTCCACATAGCAGGCGTAAATCCTAATCGTGTTAAAAGTTCTCTTCTTATTGTCTTATCTCGCGAAAACTGATAAAAACCATGTCCTTGCCCATTATTGTTCGTAAAAAGAAAGTCTCTCAGAATTTCACATTCTTCCATATTCACGCTATCAAATTTGAAAGGATAAAAATTTCTGGATCTATCATCTTTTAATTTCTTTTCTTGTGTAAGATCCAAGCCTGAATTAGTATAGATAATAAGATACTCTATATCACTCGATGAACTATCATCTAACTTAGAGATTAGAGATTTAACAAAGCCATCAAAGTAATTATTAATAAAGAAACTTTCCTTTTCATTTTCTTTGGTAAACAATTCACCATAACTAATATCATTATTTGTATAATACTTGTCTACAGTTTCAATTCGTACATGAATGGACTTCACTTTATGGCGAAGGACGATATCATTAAATGTATCAATTTCAGAATCTTCGAATGCTAATGATAACGAAGGATATTTATGTTTGTATCGCATCTTTCTAAGCGAACAAAGCACCGACAAGTCTAATTGATACATAAGCCTAATCAAAGTATAAGGAAGATTACTCCTGTATCGATTGGTTTGGCAAGAATTAAGCAACTCGTCCTGCCTAGATTCTTGTAAACCATTAGGCACTTTTGAATCTTTGCTCACCCTGTTTGATACCACATTGTCTGTGTCCACAACAGAACGTCTCCATTTGTTAGAGCTAGGATCAGGTTCATAATTATCTTTAGGTGAACTACTCGAATGACTGCTTCGTTTGGATGAGGTGATTGTAGCATCTTGTAATGACTGCGAAGGCTCTTTGCCTAACATAAAAATACCTGTTCATTTCATTATCACTGCTTTGATTTATAACATGGTAATACAAAGAAAGCAAATTATTTGTGACGACTCCATTCATAAGTTCAGAGATGTTTTACCTTCAGCATAACCCTCCTTTGTCATTTTACATTCGTACGTAAAAACTCAATTATACTCCGAATTACTGCCCTCTCCTATATCAAATCCAGTGGAGAAACTCCGGCAGCGTAAATAGCTTGTTTACTTTGAATACTTCCAAGATAAATAACTTCAATCTAATAACATCGTTGCGAATTGTATTTAAATTCTAAATATTCTCACGCGGAATTGCGCGCCGCATGGAAGTGTTCAAATTCGAAGAATCGACCAATCGTCTCGCTCTGTTGCTACGACCTGTTACTTCAGCGAGGTGCGTTTACAAATGTGGACCCAGCTTAATACTGTGGAACACCGACACATGAGAATGACACACTTATTGACTATTGTAAATTGCCTTAAAAAAGTTGACGTTAACCTGTTATTACTGCAATTGTTTGCTGTCATTCTTGGGTACTGTTTGTTGTTTATTCTTAAAGGTGTATTGCGTCTTCGCCCTAAATACGTTTAACTGTGAGAACCTAATGTAAGATGTGAATTGTTAAAATCTACTGATATTTACAATGAGTGATTACGAATTGGTGAATGAAATTTGTTATTATACACTTCAACGCAGATGAGTAACGCAGGGGAAGATACGACCAAAATACAATTCAAGAGGAAGCCACTGAGAAAGCGACAAGTTTCATTGGATGAAGATGGGAAAAGCAAATGTTGTAGCCTTGTTTTATGAAGGAATATTAATCGCAAAAGTAGTACCCGATTACAACGAACATAATATTTATTTAGAGAAAAAGTGGAGGATATGAAAATTATATAGAAGCTTCAAGGGCGCCCAAAAGGTGTGAACATCGTTGGATTAGCTGTTGGAGAAAATGTAACACCTGATGCAACAATGGTAAGATGCTCGATGTAATTTATAGGTAGAACACTTTTGAACCTGTTTTGCTAAAAGAGATTCCTTCTTTAGTCAGATCCTTTTAATGTAAAAGCTGGGGGTATGGTAAATATGGCTGCGTTGAAAAACATAAAATTGAAACAGAACAACGCGTACGAAACTGGAATTAGCACGCAATTCTATGCGGAAACTAATAGATGGGACGAAGTCGGGGAAATGTATGCGCAGGAGTCTTTCATAATTTTTAAAAAGTCAGCTGAAACACATTAACGTCCTCTTTTTCAAATTGTGTATGGTGAAGTATATTGGACAAGAATTGTCAAAGCGGAAGAACATAACCGATGGCAAAGTAGAGAGCAGGTCAAATAGCGAAAAGGAAGCCTATTGTTCGCCAGAAGAAGCGGTATTGCAAACAGTACTTGAACTTTGAAGGCAAAGCTCTACGCATCAGCAAAATGTTGTCTGATATTTCAAAAGTAGATCTTGGGATAATGTATGTTTCTCTACATGCTCCATTCTGTTTGTCAACTGCAGATAAAATACATCTAATTTCAAAATCATTTGTATGTTTCAGTGTGAAAATTTTTAATATCGCAGCCATGTTAAAATTATTTTGGGACAGGCACAGGAAGTAGGACGGCCCTTCGCAGTTTGTTCCAACAAACATGGTTGTGAATTTTGTGCAACATAATAGATGTACGTTATTTAAGTTCCCTCTTACCAATTTTTTTCATGGATTAATTTCAAAGCAACATAATTGTTTACTGTACTTCATTCCATAGTTAATATAGAAGACACGGATTTCCAAAAGTCGAGACAAGAAACCGATGACACAAAGAAGGTAACAGCACCCAAGGACGATTTTAAAGGAAAATGGAAAAACAATGGAGAGAAAGCAACTGACGACTATCACTATGAAAGGTTCAAAAAACAGTTTAGAAGATTCTGAACTCGTTTGTATAATATCAATAATAATCTCTTACGATGTGTACATATATGTATGTTTCCATAAAGTATTAAATAAATATCAATCTATCGTCACTGACACAAGCAAACAAAACTTTTTCGCATAAATACTCATAAAAACAGTCTGGTAATACCTTAAGTATAGCAAAATTAAAGTTAAACTTTCAGAGTTATTAATTTCCAGTATTCTTATCCGCAAAATTTTTATCAATAGCATTAGAAGAACCATTTATGAAACAAAAAATTTCAGTTATTCTGTTGTTCAAATTATATATCATCTAAGGAAGTGTAGCTTTCTAACTTCTTTGTATAATATATCACATATTTTACTCTGATCATTTTCGATAAGTTTCTTTAAATATTCTGTTTTGTTTCCTGCCTTATCGAAGCAAAGATCGTGCAATTTTTCAAAAGTAGCACAAGTATTAATTCCTACTCCATGTAATATACTACCTAAATCACTCGGCGTAAGAAGTTTCAACTCGGCTAAGAAGTGATTTAAGTAATTTCTTTTATCAAAACAAGATTTATGGAAATTTCTAAAAATAAAAGCGGCATTATTTCCTGTCATAGATAATATACGGGATAAATTATTAGGGGTAAAACCTGCCTTATAGAAATCATCTAAAAGCTGTGTTTTGTTCCCTGTCTCATCGAAACAAACGCTAGAAAAATCGCTGAAAGCGGAACAAACATTAGCTCTTGCTCCATGCAGTATATTACATAAATGACACGGCGTGAAACCTTCTTTCTCATTTAAGAAATGATTTAAATACTTCTTTGTTTCTCCTACGAAACAAAAATCGTGAAACTTTCCTAAATTACCTACTGCTCCGCTCAATATATTGCACAGATAACCAGGCGGAAAACCTATCTTATAGAAATCATCTAAAAGTTTTGTTTTTTTCCCTTCGTTATTAAGCCAAACACTATGCAATCGTTTTAAGGCATCAGCAGCATGAACTCCAGTGCCACATAACATGGAGGATAAGTGACTTGCCTTGAAACCTGCCTTATAAAAATCATCTAACAGCTTTGTTCTTTTCCCATCGTCATTAAAACAAACAGTATGTAAATGTTCAAAAGCATCTTGGGAATTACGTCCTGCACTACTTAATATACTGGACAAATTATGCAGCATAAAACTATTTCTCTCTTTTTCCTCAATAAAGTGCATTAAATGCTGTTTTTTATTTCCTTGCTCATCGAAGAAAGTGTTATATAATTCTTCAAAAGCTTTTGCAGCATTAGTTCCTGCTCCATGCAAAATACTAGACATATTAGTTACACTTATTCCTTCTTTTTCTAGAGTATTTAGATATTGTGTTTTGTTTCCTTCAACATCAAACCACAGATCATATAATCCTTTAAAAGCTTTTGCAGCAGCACTCCCTGTTTTACTTAAAATACTAGACATATTAGCTAGATTCATTCCTTCTTTTTCTGGAATTTTTAAATACTGCGTTTTATTTCCTGTTTCATCGAACCAAAGATTATATAATCCTTTAAAAGCTTCAACAGCATTATTTCCTGCTCCATTCAAAATACCAGACATACTAGCCAGATTCAATCCTTCTTTTTTTAGAGTTTTTAAATATTCAGTTTTATTTCCGTTTTCGTCAAACCAAAGGTCATATAATCCTCTAAAAGCATTTGCAGCATTATTCCCTGCTTTATTTAAAATACCGGACATATTACCTACATTTATTCCTTCTTTCTCTAATGTTTTTAGATATTGCGTTTTAGTTCCTTTTTCGTCAAACCAAAGATCATATAATCCTTTAAAAGCATTTACAGCATTACTTCCTGCTCCATTCAAAATACTGGACATATTAGCTAGCTTTATTCCTGCTTTCTCTAAAGTTTCTAGATATTGCGTTTTATTTCCTTTTTCGTCAAACCATAGGTCAAATAATCCTTTAAAAGCTTCTACCGCATTATTTCCTGATCCATTCAAAATACCGGACATACTAGCCAGTTTCATTCCTTCTTTTTCTAGAATACTTAAATATTTTGTTTTATTTCCTTTTTCGTCAAACCAAAGATCATATAATCCTTTAAAAGCTTTTACCGGATTATTCCCTACATTACATAAAATACTGGACATATTAGTTAAAGATATTCTTTCCCTTTTCAGAACTTCCAGATATCTTTTTCCATCTCCTTTAATTAAAAAACCTAAGAACTGATAAACTGTAGGTGTCCCTTGTCTACCGACCACGCTTTTAGCAAATTTCATTTCTTCATTAATGTCTCCATCCTGAATCTTCTGATAACTAGACCTATTATTTTTAATATCCTCCAAAAGCTTCTCCATTATTCCCTTTGTAATGTGACCAAATTCATGAGACTCTAACCATCGTAACGCTATCTCGCGTAACTCTTCGTGATTATACGGAACATCAGCCTTACCCACCTCATTTTTAATAGCACTATTCAATTCTTCATTATCATGCTGCTTAACCGCGAATATAAGTCTACCTAAATATTTCTCTTTTATTTCTTTGTCATTCCCATCGGAACGTCTTCCTTTTGCCTCCTCTTTTTGCATGAAAGACGGAAGCTGTAATAGACCTAAAACTTTTTCTCTCGTCGCTTCATCTTGTGCAAATCGATAGAGACCATTCTCATTTATACACGAGCAATTTCTTAAAAGCTTATATCTTTTCTTTTGAATATCTACACTATCAAATTTTAAAGGATAGAAATCTCTAGACTTCCCTTTCTTCTTAAACCTCTTTTCTTCCGTAAGATTTAGATCTGCATTAGTATAGATAATAAAATATCTCGTATCACTTTCTGACCCTTCGACGAAAAGAGCAAAATGTTTATTAATAGAAAACGTATCCTTTTCTCTCTGCTGCCCGTAGGGAAATAACTCGCTGTAACCAATATCGCTATCTGCATTGTGAGCCTTTACATAAGTAATTCTATCTCTATAATTGATAGTAATGTTATTAGATATGTCATGCCTTTTTCCTTCAAAATTAATGGAGAACATATTTTTATCCAGGAACATGTCGTGCAAGAAGAGCATTAATAAATTGAATTCATATGTAATTCTAGATACGTAGCTCGCAAGTTTTTTATGCTTCCCTGGTGTTGCCAAATTACTTAATATTCTTTCTCGCAATGTTATATAATTGTCTCGACCTCCACTATTTTCTTTAATTTCGTTTCTAATGTAGCTGTTCAGTTCTTCTCTACTAGGCTGATTAACTGCGAACACTAATTTCTTTAAAAATGCTCGTTTTATTCGTTTTTCAAATCTCGGAGAAAGGTTTCTGTTTTTTATTGTTTTCTGCATAGCAGGTGAAAATTCTAATCGCTTTAAAAGTTCTCTTCTTATTGTCTTATCTCGCGAAAATTGGTAAAAACCATGCCCTTGCGCGTTATAGTTCATAAAAAGAAAGTCTTTCAGAATTTCACATTCTTCCATATTCATGCTATCAAATTTGAAAGGGTAAAAATTTCTAGATTGTCCTTGTTTGAACTTCTTTTCTTGTGTAAGATCCAAGCCTGAATTAGTATAGATAATAAGATACTCTATATTACTCGATGAACTATCATCTAACTTAGAGATTAGAGATTTAACAAAGCCATCAAAGTAATTATTAATAAAGGAACTTTGTTTCTCTTTTACTTTGGTAAACAATCCAGCATATCTAATATCATTATTTGTATAATAATGATCTACAGTTTCAATTCGTACATGAATGGACTTCCCTTCATGACGAAGGACGATATCATTAAATGTATCAATTTCAGAATCTTCGAATGCTAATGATAACGAAAGATATTTATGTTTGTATCGCATCTTTCTAAGCGAACAAAGCACCGACAAGTCCAATTGATACATAAGCCTAATCAAAGTATGAGGAAGATAATTCCTATATCGATTGGTTTGGCAAGAATTAAACAACTTGTTGTGCCTAGATTCTTGTAAACCGTTAGGCACATCTGAATGTTTGCGCAGCCTCTTTGATACCACATCGTCTGTGCGCGCAACAGAATGTCTTCGTTTGTTAGAGCGAGGACCAGCTTCATGATTTTCTTTAGCTGAACTACTCGAATGACTACTTTGTTTTGATGAGGCGATTTTGGCATCTCGTAAAGACTCCGAAGGCTCCTTGCCTAACATAAAAATTACCTGTTCATTTCATTATCACCGTCATGGTTTATAACACGATAGGATAAACGAAGCAATTTATTTGTGACGAACTCAATTTATATGTTCAGAGATGTTCTACCTTCAGCATAACCCTCCTCCATTTTCCATACGTACGTAAAAACTCAACTAATTATACTCCGAAACACTGGCCCCAGATTTAAAATCTATTGAATACACTCTGGCAGCGCAAATAGTTTGTTTACTTTGAATAATATCAAGATAAATAACTTCAATAACGTCGCTGCGAATTGTATTTAAATTCTAAACTATCTCACGCGGAAACGCGGAAATTCGAAGAATCGACCAATCGTCTGATACACATGACACACGTATCCGTCGCTCCCATTGTGAACACGGCGTAAGCTTCGATACGATCGCAGAGAATGACATCATAGCGACGTCAATTGACTGTAGAGGGATTACGCTGAAATTCGATCCCTTTAAACTTGCTGCAACTATTGTTTTCCTTTACACTAGCGTGGCCATGAGTTGTGGATTCGTTACATGCGGCCCTAACGAGGCCCTTGTAGTTTCAGGTAATTACGCGGATAGCGACCCATCCTGAGATCTCTTCATTCGCTCTTTGCATGCTTCGGAGAAGCCGACATGGGAGGAGCACAGTGTCAATTAATTCATTCGTAACAGTTTAATCCGCCAAAATATCAAGCATATGTCATGTCATTAATTACACTCACTGGGTTCCGCATTATTGCCGCGGGATCGTATTGTCCCACTTCTCTGTCATCCGTTCCTCAGTTTCCCATTTTAATCTACATTTAAAATATTGACACAAGGTCGTACCCTCAATGATCCGGTTTTCCTCGTCAATTTACGACTTACTTTCGTTCGTCTCTTTAAGGATGCTGCTACAGCAAACCACTCTTGGTGCCTGGTGGCCGGGTATTTGTGTGGCCGATTGTCCAGCAAGTGCAAAAGTAAGTGTATTCGACAGTATTTCAAATTTTACTACAGCGAATTTTGGGAAATATAAATTCCTGTTATCAAACACGAAGAGTATCGAGTATCGTAATTGTGGCTTACCTCTTTCAAAGAAGCTTTGTCGTTTCTCTTTTAGAATTTCATTGAACACTATGACTTTACAAGTCGAAAGTCCGACTGTGTATACTTGTCAAGGAGTGCCGATATCTGTGACGGGAATTGCCCAGGTAACAAATATCGACTCGTTGACATTCAAAGCAACCGCTAGAAAAAGAATTAGCAACCGTATGCCTAAAAAACGTGTGTGTCTATGCGTTCAAAGGTGAAGATACAAGGGCAAAACGAGGAAATGCTTTCCACAGCGTGTGAGCAATTTCTTGGAAAATCTGAGGATGAAATTCACAATATCGCGCTTGTTACGTTGGAAGGACATCAACGAGCAATAATGGGAAGCATGACTGTCGAGGTACATTGAATATAACGTTGTTTCGTTGTAATCGAACCGCTGCGTAAAGACAGCCGCTGATGTTATTTTATCATTCTTGCCCTCTGCGTAATAGGAGATATACAAGGATCGTAAAAAGTTCAGCAAGGAAGTGTTCGAAGTAGCGAGCAGTGATCTAGTCAACATGGGCATTACCGTTGTGTCCTATACGTTGAAAGATATCCGAGACGAGGAAGTAAGTTCACCCTTTTACCATTAAAGAATATTTACTTTACATTGGACTATGGAGGAAGGATTGCAGAATGATATAAAATATTCGAATACTAAAGCGTTAACGTGTGTTCGTGAGAACTCATTTTCAATGTCGATGTGCCGATAGTCTATTCGCCACTGTAAAAGTCCCCCTTTAACTGGTTTTATAATATCTATAAGTAATCTTTATTAATGCGAGTTAATGTAGTTGGATCCAGTACGTTGTAAATATTGAATACAATTTTTGTTTTGCTACTTGCAGGGGGCAAAGGTACGTTCAAATTTTGTTTTATCACTACATATAATGCCAATGCACTGCTATAACAGAGAATGTTAGCAAGAATTTGTTAACGTACAATTAACGAGGGACTAACAGCATATTTCAAGTGCTTGCTTTAACGGTAGCACAAAATCTCTGTATACATTCCGCAAACACATCTGTCGTTCTAAACACGTGTGGTATTCTTGTATCCCGCCTTTGTGTAATTCAGGCTGAATTGAAATCAAATGCTGAGATCGATGTTATCGTTCGGTGGTAAACTAGCATTAACTCTCAGGCATCGGAGTGTGTTAAATGCTTGTCAATTATTTGTAGGGATATCTGAAAGCCCTTGGAATGGCGCGAACTGCTGAGGTGAAACGTGACGCGAGAATCGGTGAGGCGGAAGCTCGCAGAGACGCTCAGATCCGCGAGGCTATGGCCGAAGAGCAAAGAATGGCCGCGCGTTTCCTTAACGACACCGAGATTGCCAAAGCGCAGCGAGACTTTGAATTGAAAAAAGCCGCCTACGATGTCGAAGTGCAGACGAAAGTTAGTTTCCCAATTCCTGATACCGTCGGTTAAACGAGCGGCTCGTTATCGATCTTTACCGTACAATATTATTCGTAGAAAGCAGAGGCAGAAATGGCGTTCGAGTTGCAAGCCGCGAAAACCAAGCAAAGAATTATGGAGGAACAGATGCAAGTTAAGGTGGTGGAACGTGGGCAAGAGATCGCCGTGCAGGAACAAGAAATGATGAGACGCGAGAAGGAATTGGACGCGACTGTGCGACGTCCAGCTGATGCGGAGAAGTACAGGTAAGTTACACGAGTTTTATAATAGCTACAACCACTGATTAATCATTGTATTACGATTGTAGGCTGGAAAAGATGGCAGAAGCTAATAAAATACGTCAAGTAATGGAGGCTGAGGCTGAGGCAGAAGCCATAAAAATTCGTGGCGAAGCAGAAGCTTTCGCCATCGAAGCGAAGGCCAAGGCAGAGGCAGAGCAGATGGCGAAGAAGGCTGCTGCATGGAACGAGTACAAGAGTGCTGCTATGATAGATATGATGCTCGATACTCTTCCAAAGGTAACCACTTCCCTGGAGCTTCGGTTTCTCTTTCATCGCATAAGCACCATTTACGAATTATATTCCACAGGTCGCAGCTGAAGTCGCGGCGCCTTTGTCGCAAGCGAAGAAGATAACAATGGTGTCTAGCGGAACTGGAACCATTGGAGCAGAGAAGCTCACCGAGGAAGTTCTCAGTATTGTAACGCGTGTACCAGAGTTGGTTAAGAATTTAACAGGCGTGGATATTGCAAAGGTACGTTCGCCTATTAATATTCCAAGCAGATGAGCACAAGTAGGATCTAATTATAAATTCTTTTCAGTCGGTTCACGCTGCTTAAGCACGGAGTACAAGAATTTCAAATACTTCCTGACCACACCCGTACTGCTACGATCTATTTAACGAGTCTTTGATATATATACATTTATTTTGAATATGCTGTTGCATATTAGAGTCAATTTATAAGTTCCAACGTAATAGCCATTTTCGTTGAATGAAAGATTCGGTATCTTCACTGCCAGTTACTTAAAGATACAACGCAAACGAGGTTCGATTACAGCCAATTTTGAATGAATATTCCAAAGACAAGTGAATCCAAATTCGTATCCACTCTCGAAAATAGATTCGTAAATTGTGTATACACTCGCACAATGTTCATGTTCTATCATTCCGACGTAATAGACGCAACAGTTAGCTACAAGCGCCTGAGTTACAGAGGCAGTGAACGTGTATTTTATTTCACCGAAACTTGCGTAGTGCTCGCAGCAAGATATCTTTCGTTTATTATCTTAGAACGCGATCGTTTTTATGCCATAACGTAAGTTTAAAACATGAAATTTTATTTTTTATTATTATTTTTTAATCGATCTTTTATGCACTTAGAAGTGAAGAGAAGGGGGAGAGAAGAAAATACGGAAATATACTTTTTGAATCTCGTATTGGCCAAAGATGGTCCAGTTTTGTCCATGCATATATATATATGTGTGGAGGGTACAGAAGCCAATCAGTGTAAGTGCAACTCTCCCTGAAAATCAGTTGCGTACCTCGAAAACCTATTTATTCTTAAAACTTTCAATTGATAAATCGATTGAGTCCCTACTTTTGTATTTGAGTAATAAATGGCGGTACTTATTCTTATATCGACCACGGAATTACTAGGCAAAAAATTATTCAAAGGACAAACGGCGCGGATATCTCGGTTTCGATGCTAATCGAATTATATCAATTGGCTTCTGAACCATCCATGTAAAACTTTGCCACTATGTGCCGAAACATTCCTCCAGATATATGCTATACGTACCTTCCAGTTACATTGATCTATTTAACGGGTATGAACATTTTAGAAATGAAAGTGCTACTGTCTAACACTCGTTCTATGTGGTTTCATGTTGAGTACGTATTTAAGTCTAGTCCCCTAAAAGTCTAACGATCTTTACCTAAACGTTTAGTTGTACTTCCTGCGTTTAAAGATGCATCGATATATTTTGCGTCTATTTTAGCTAGAATTCACTGTGATCTAACTCTTTCTACGACGAAACAAAAAAAAAAAATGAAAGGAAAACGTAGTCACAGTTCTGGCGGCACGCTCGGGAGCTCTGACGAACAAATTTGTATGACCAATTTAACGCCTTAAATTGACGAACAAAAAAGAAGAAGAAAAGATTCGATTTTGTGTAAAGCGATTAAACGTTAAAAGCAAATGTCGCCTACTAAATAATTCGCCCACCCTGTCGCCGTAAGTCGAGAAACAAAAACGGGAAACAATAGAATCGTTGCTAAACTGTAACGTCGTAAAGAGGAGGTTGATGTCAGTCGTAGATTACTATTCATTTACACAAATTTTCTTTATACGCCCAATGTGCTGGAAACACACTGTCTGCGAACACAGCGATTTATTTATCAAATTTACATTAACATTATGGTGTTCAATTGGAAGCGTCATCTTTATATAATACAGCTCGTCGCTGAAAGTGCACACGTGCTTTGAGAAAATTGTAACATGGATACGTATAAATCGTTTTTAGTTGATTTTTTAGCTGGCGGGATATCCGCGGCCGCTTCGAAAACTGCTGTCGCGCCTTTAGAAAGGGTGAAGCTATTGCTTCAGGTACAGAGCACTTCGAAACAAATAACACCGGAACAACGGTACAAGGGTACGTGACGATGTAGACGTAACGCTCTGATGATTTGTAAAAATTGAAATTTCATCAGGTATGATGGATGCGTTTATACGTATACCCAGAGAAACCGGCTTCCTCAGTTTCTGGAGAGGCAATCTGGCCAATGTAATTCGGTATTTCCCGACTCAAGCGTTGAACTTTGCGTTCAGAGACAAATTCAAAGCTATGTTCTTGGACGGTGTGCCCACAGACGCATTTTGGAGACGGTTCGGGGGAAATTTGGCGTCCGGCGGTGCTGCTGGAGCGTCATCTCTTTTATTCGTTTATCCTCTTGACTTTGCTCGTACAAGGTATCACGCAGAGCTTGTTTTGCTTAGACAATGTAGTGGTAAATTTACTAATTACCTTTACAGATTAGCCGCGGATATTGGGAAGGCAGATCAAAGACAGTTCAAAGGTTTGGGCGATTGTTTATTGAAAGTATACAAGGCTGATGGTTTCTTTGGCTTGTACCGTGGTTTCAGCGTGAGCGTTCAAGGGATCATTATTTATAGAGCAGCATATTTCGGTCTTTATGACACCACAAAAAGCATGCTCCCCGATCCGAAGAACACTCCGATCTTATGTACCTTTCTCATCGCACAGGTAAGTTATACAGTCTTCCCCGGATTATTGAAATGCTTTTTTCCCAGGATCATCGGGAAAGACCTGTCCACCCCACAGTTTTGTTAGGCCAGGTAAAATACCCAGTGGAGAAAAATAAAATGTTCATGTTTTTGATAAATGTTCATGAAAGTGTTACCAATGGATTTTTTAGGATGTCCCAATGAAAATGAGCTCAAACACGGAGAAATTCGGTCCATCTTTAGTGAACGTCGCTGTGTTCACTAAATGTTGTAGTGCACACACTGAAAAGTGACTCCTTTCCGTTACACACTATGTAACAATGCAGAAGAGAATTTAAATGGAGAATATCAACGACTTCACCAAATTGTAAAGTGTCTGCTGAAGATTGCTTAAATGCAGCCTTCAGGAGAAATTGCCTGAATGTTTAGTTCCTATTTGATTTGGCAGTAACCAGTTCCTTTGAGTTGAAATTGTTTTGTTTTTTATTGTAATAGTATCGTTAATCACCAGAGGCGTAATTGCGTTTTCATAATAAAAGATAGACCGAATTGCTTCGTGTTTGGACTCATTTTCGTCGACATAAACTCACCAATCCATCGGTAATACTCTCTCTCTCGTCCAGATGTAATCAGTGATAAGATAATTTTCATATTCAATACTGAATCTCAATTCACCGTCGACCGAAGGTTTTCCGCTGGTGCGTTATTTCACTCGCTCTCGGTTTACGTCGTTCAATCTCCTTCTCAGACGGTTCGGGCGAGGGTCAGTTTATTAGGTGCTAACTACTTCCCCTGCCCCGGTTTACGGGGAATTCCCCGGTCTCGAATCTTCCTCGATAATCCGGCGAAGACTGTATTGTCTACCGTCAGTCTGAAGCGAGCTGTACACTTTCGTACATCGTTCACAGGCGGTAACTACACTGGCTGGGGTCGTGTCGTATCCTTTCGATACAGTTAGAAGACGCATGATGATGCAATCGGGACTTAGTAAAAAGGATGTAATGTATAAAAACACGTTGGATTGTTGGATAAAAACAGCCAAACTAGAAGGCGTTGGAGCTTTTTTTAAAGGATCACTGTCGAATATGCTTAGAGGTACTGGCGGAGCATTAGTTTTAACGTTATACGATAGAGTTAGGGACGCGATTGGCGATGCACTAGAAGACAGTAATTGATCTCAAACTAGCCTTCTCCCAAATAACTCTTCACCTTCATCGTGCTGCGATATTAAAGTGTTTTACACAATCAACGTAAATTTAAATAAATATCAGTTTTTCTATGAATCCAGAGTATTTTTTGAATGTTAAACAAGTATTCGTGGCGCCGCAACAATCCACGAACAACTCCCGTAGGATCCTCGGATTTATTCTTAAGCAGATACTTCTTAAAAAATATATGTACACTTAGCAATAAAAATAACACATTTTTAATACTTTATTGTTTCATACACTAGATTCGATAAATCTCAAAAGTATTAGATGCATGTTTATATATGTGTTCGGTGCAACGTTAACTATTAACTGTGATCTAATTTGCTGGCATTTACAAAATGATTCATCCCTGTTTATCTGTTACATGACTCGTAACTAAAGGTGCGACGACGTTAAGAAACAAATTATATACAAAACTGTAAATGCCCTCAAATTTCACAGCCTTTGCATTTATTATTCATCGTACTTAATCCTTTCGAGATATAGAGCTGTACAGTTTAATTAAGCATGGTATGTCGGTCATAAATAATACGTCGTTGTTCACGAACCTGACGTTTCCATTTATCTTGCTGGTGGCCAACACGATTCAAAACATTACCTCTTTCGCCCATGGGATGCGATGTACCAGGGGCTATCGACGAGTCGTCCTACCAAGATTAAAAACAGTTTACATCGTCGCTCGATAAATATTAAACCCATTTTCGCAAATAATACATATAACAAACTATGCCAGTTTACCTCTTCGTTATTGTGCTCGTGATAGCCAATATTTGTGGAAGCCTTGTGGATCCTTTTGTTTAGTAACGGATCCAAGCAAATTAAGAACAACATATAGATCACTAAGAGGGATATAACCCAAATAACAAGTATCACCACTATCTGCAAAAACGAAGCAGCTATATATACCACAATCTTCGGATATACTACAGCATGACCCAACCATCGTAATGAACTGAAATTTTGAGGAGTTGGGAAGAAAGGGAAGACGACCCCTAGTATAAAATTTTAGCTCCGGGTACTTGTAAGTTTCCGAGACATTAATAAAACACTTTCGGCATAATACATTGAATTTTGCCTATACAAGCAAAGGCCTCAACAACAATCGCACTTGGCGTGGTGAAGACTGTTCGTGTCCAGTTTTTGTCGAGGTAGATATTGTACATTGTATCGTTGACTGTTTCACAGTCGATGGTGACGAGAAGATAGTTGTGTTAGTAACATCTGTATAGGTAGATTTCAATGTATGCCGAAAGTTTTTTATTAATATCTCAGAAACTAACAAATATCCGCAGCTAAAATTTTATATCAGAGGTTCTCTCCCCCTCCCGCCTAACTCCTCAAAATTTTGATTCATTCCGGTGGTTGGGTCATACCGTAGTACAACCCAATCTTCTTCCAACAGAATTAACCGGACACTTACTTTGATAATAGTGGTATTCCTATTTTCATATTTGCAAAAGCATCGCGAGCAGTAAACTTCCTCCTTGCCTTTCAGCTGATCCCCTACTTTTAATAATACCACGTCCTCGCATTTACTGCGGATTAAAATACAGACGAAGTTAGACGGTATTGAATTCATCCCGCATATGTCGCACATGTGTGATTAAATCCCTTAATGGAACAGTAGGAATATTAATTACCATTGAGAAGGTGGAACGTTTATGACGTACGTTTGTCGCTCCAACAACGACTGGGTTGTGTTTATCACGGTGTGAAGCTTGGGACAGATGCATATGCATCGTTTGTCGTCGTATTGCGCCTGAAAGCATTCGTGCAGATTACAAATCAGAGAAATTAGCCGTCCATTCATAAACTCGCATTCTAACCTCGGATTGTGACAAACATATCAATATGATTGTTGTGACGAGGGAAACGTAATTCAACATTATATTGTTAAACGGCTCATCCAGTACGTGTCTGGCGTTTTTATTTCGATGTATTTAATTGGCTGGCACGGGCGTATTTGCGGGCCAAACAATCAATGCAATTCCATTTCTTTCGAGCACGGTCGCGAACCTCCCAACTGTCAAACGGCACAAAAGTACACTTAAGCCACTTACGCTACCTATATCTGGCACAGGTGGCACGTCCCGCAGCGGTCGCCATTTAATCGATCGATCGCAACACGTTTCGATACGATACGATATGGGCGCGAATTTTTATTTGAACTTATTCAGGTGCCGTTACTCAGGAATAACTGTATACTTAAACGTGTATGGATTCGGGCTGGGAATAATTTAATATTCGAGGAATATTTGAGTATTGGACTACTACTCGAATATTTCAGTATTCGAATACTACTCGAATATTTCAGTATTCGAATACTACTCGAATATTTCAGTATTCGAATACTACTCGAATATTTCAGTATTCGAATACTACTCGAATATTTCAGTATTCGAATACTACTCGAATATTTCAGTATTCGAATACTACTCGAATATTTCAGTATCCGAATAATATTCGAATACGGATCCAATACGGATGTATTCGAATAGTATGGTGTGAATTATAAATCAAGTTATTAGCTTACAAGATTTCACCCTGACAAACTAACGAACGCACAACTGAAACTAAATAAAAGCTTGTAAAAAAATGAACCTAAAGAACTTGATTTATAATTCACACTATACTATTCGAATAGTATTTGAATACTTGGATATTCGAATTATATTCGCCAAAGAATCGAGCACCTGAAGTATTCGAATACCGGAAAATTCGACAAATAGTCCCAGCCCTTGTACGGACTTGGTACAGTAATTTTTAATAGAAGAAATAAGGAACTTGTAGGCAAATCCTTGAATGTAAGAAACGACTTAATCTGGAAATGCTTGAACATGTATTTAATAACAAATATTAATCGAACATACAATAAGAAATCAGGATCAATTTCTTTAATTACAGCGTAATAAAATTCTTGATTGAATATTAACCGTACAATAGTCACTCTGTTCAAATTTGGTACAATGTATTTTATATTATATATAGTTTATTACATTTCGTTTAAAATAAATCAACATTCTTAAATATGATACATTAACTTACATCGATCTTCCATTTGTATTTTCTGTTGCCGCGCGTACCTCGTTAACTGCTCGTCTCGGTATTATCAATAAGACTTTGTGGGACGTTCGAAACACGCTTACGCATTATACAATGATTATACCAACGCATCCACTCGGCACTGACTCGCACGATTCACACAAGACTCGCGTTTTAAACTGCTCTCTGGCATTAATTAATTTCCATACTTTCCGAGTATACTTCGATAAAATCATGCGGAATATTAGTAATCATGACTACACCATCGACATACCTATACGTGTGTGTATAATTTTATGTGTGTATTTACGCGCTAGTAATATGCAATGAGTAATGAAACGTACAAATGGACTGGGGCAGTCTTAGACTTGCCATTGTACACCTTGCTCGCAAAATAGCTCTTGCACCATTTATTATCACAATTATAAGTGTGTTGTTATCTGTTAAGATACAGAACAATGCAAGTTTCTTTGCGTTCATTCCCCTTGATAGTACTATGCTTTCCAGATACTCGTGTAAAGCGATTGCAATTAAGTCAGCAGCTTTCCCAAAAGTACACCAATGTACGGTACCCCTCGCAATGAAGATGCAGCTACGCCTTTTAACATCATACTACTCGGCACGACAGTATCGTTCGTAATATTAACGGATTTAAGAGCTCTGCCAAACTATGATCCCGATCAATATAGACAGCACCACCACGCCAATGACAACCAGTATACATTTCTTCTTGCGCAGTTTATTCTGATAGATGCTTGCTTGCCTCACGTGCGACGTAGCTTCGTTCACAGACACCTCTGTCCTTTCGACAGAAGCTTCTATGGAATCAATGACTTCCCCTTGATCGTACACTAGAGCACCGAGATCTTTGAAGATCTGATTAATGTCGCTGATGTTACTCTGCAAAGACAAATTATCGAATAACGCGCGCATAAATAAATAAAGAGTTCTCTGAAACAGACTTACCTCCAACTGTCTTATACTCGCTTCCTGTTCTTCCAGCATTCGCAAGTTCTGTTCGTCTTTCATCTGCTGTTGCTGTATCTGTTTCTGACTTCTACTATCCTGCAGTTCTATCAGCGTCTCCTGTTTCTTGTCCCCGAACGGCGCGATCCCTGCGCTCGCCTTGGCTTTCCTAACCATTTCCTTCTCTTTGGAAGCCGCGAGCTTTTGTACCGCCTACAACGTAAAAGTGAATTTATCGAACAAGTTTCGCATTATCGGAGAAGCTAGACGAGCGCGATACTTACCTGGAAATAATTCAGCGCACTGGTAAATTCATCTTGAAGGCGCTCCCTCTGCATTTTACGTTGCCTTTGCTCCCCGGGACTGGTCGCCCCTGAATTGTTAGCCAGAATAGCCAAGTCGCGAAGATGCACGCTGGTGTCTTTAGCCAGCTGCTGCGTGTAATGTTGTATTTGATGCCTGCGAATATTTTTACTGTAAAGCAACTGTACCACGCGAATGTTTGTAACTTTAAACTCACAGCTGATTTCGAAGTTCCTGGGAGTCCGTAGAACTTCCCAGCTGATTGACCATCTTTTGCATGGAAGATACTGTAAAATAGAAGAAAAAAGTCAGTACTAGATCCTGCAAATACGAGCAGTCCTTCCGTACTCACCATTTTGAGATATCTTCAAGATCGACGTGCCAATCGTTTGGGAGAGCCTGCCGAAGTCTTGCTCCCTGGCTGGACCACCATTGTGGTACGATGAGAAGCCAATATCCATATTGACTTGCTTTCTGTTTAAACTGGGTTGCGACTACCGAAATACTGGTTGTATGCAAAAGACAGTAACCCCTTCGTAGAGGTTATTCGTTCTCTGAGCAGCACATCGAAGTGACCACTCGCGATAGGAATCTCGAAGCTCGGAGGTGTAACACTTTACTAACTCGAAATTGGAATGTACCGTTTCTCGTGCACGCTGTCGACACGCGAATACCCGGGCCTGGTACGCGCCGCGATATGTCAGAGAAACGGAGTGGCCGATGACAATTGGAACGTCAAAGATGGCAATGGGAATAGAGTAAGTGATCTGGTGCTATCCCACCGCTGTCAACAAAATGACCAGCGGGACAATCGGCGCGCGGGATGAGTCATACGATTACCGTGCGAGACAGAAGTGATCGCTCCTGTAAAAGCCTGCGTGCATCGATCGTTTCGGGCGAGCCGCGATACGAAAGCAAGTTCAACTACGCGAAGCCTCTGAAAGCTCGCCGTGAATCGATAGAGCCTGAGGGACAGGTCTTTGAATGAATATAGCCGTCACCGTAGTCCGTACGTCACCGCCTTAACACGTAATTCTACGCGGGCGGCCGCATCGGGGGTAAATTAACGCCGCTTTCGAGGTGAAAACGGGGCCACCACGCATGTGAAACCGTCCTCGCTGCCATTTGCCGAGAACCCGGGAGATAATCCCAATTCGACGTAGAGAGCGGCTGATCTTGTTCACGCATGCACGCGATTATTGAATGGCCACGTAACAGTGGGAAAAAGTTTCCCTCTGCCATGCTTCTCGAGCTACTTTCCGTTTCGCTAAAAATATCTCTAATTATACTCGCGTTGCTACGTAGAGGCATCGCTCTATCCCGGGATCCGGCTCCATCTGATCGCGCAGAACTTTCCAAGTACAATTAAATTCTTATCGCGATCTTATCTTCCCGGCTGCGTCGAATGGTTTCTTCTTAGAAAATCGGGCACACCTAAGGGGAATCCGATGGGTGTAGAAAAGCTCGTGTCGTAAGGTTTCCTTTCCTCTTTTATTCGACTGTATAAACACTTCGTCGAACAATGTGTTAGACAACGCTCTCCCATGCTCGTTCATTTACAAATTATATTTGTACCTCGTGCGCAGTAATAAATACTTTATTCGAATCGTCGAATAATCACATTGGTCGTTACTTCTAATGTTTAAAAAATATATACAAAAGTATTTACACAGAAATGAAGGAGCGCTGGTCACGCCAATGATATACTCGATAGAAAAATAAACTCGTGGCTGTCTAGTTACCGTCAGGGCGGGGGCGTTTGCTTTTCGAAACCTGCGATTTATAAATTAGGAAATTCGAAGTAAGAAGACAGAGTTTGGAAGGAATCGTCGTAACGTAAAGTGGGCGCACGTGTATAACGACTATGGGACGTGGATTGTATATTATTGGAAAGCGCATTCATATCACACAGGAATCGTTTCTAACTTATTAGCTACGAATCGTTTGAAATTCGCGGGCAGGGGCGGATTTACGCGCGCCTTCCCGTTACCTGTATACAAAATTTAAAAACGTAATGGGTACTTGAATTTTAGAAGAAATCCTTGCACCACCAAAATACGGAATTACGCTAAGAAATTTCACCCCATTCTTGTTTAACTTAGGCGCAGGATACTGTACAACGTATTGTTTCAACGCGATAAAATAGAAACTGTCCGTGGTAAATGATATCATGAACGAGTTCGAAAGAAAACTTTGCTCCGACATGAAAGAAGGGAAGCTTAAAGTCGTCCAGGTGTTCGAAGGCCGAGTTCTGAAATTTACGAGCACCTTTGGCCACACAGCGTTTTGTCGGCTTTGTCACAGACACCGCAGAAATGTCCGAGTGTATGGATGGATTTTCAAAACATTCGCCTTTCGCCACGACCCCTGGAAGAGCCTACGTCAATAAATATGTCGAACTAGCTACTTGTTTGTTTACCGGACACGTACATTTAACATACACTTGAAAAATGTCGTTATCATTCGCATGCATCGATATAAATAAAGTATTATATCTGTTTTGATTATCTCTCGAATCATTAAGTAGCGAATTGTCGTCTGCTGAAGATTACCTTCGCAAGCGTAGGGAGAAGAAGAATCGGCCGATGCCATTGCTGGGCCAAAGCTCGAAATTAGCCGTTTCTCTCGTCAATTAAGTAGAATTCGAATCGTCCAAGTAATCGAGTGTCTGAATACCAAAAAATATTCAAGTACACAAGCCCGTCTATTATCCAGAACATTGCCAAATTCCTTCTCCCTAAGACTCGTGCCCGAAACGGCTCCCGCCAACGGGAATCTCCTCGTTTATTACGTCGTACTTTCAACTCGATTGTGCATTGTTTAGGACAGCGCTTTCCAAGTGTCGCCATTCAGAAGCTTGTCCGCTTATTTACAAATATAAACGTTTTAAATACTTAAACGAAACGATACGCTGCATCGGTGATATCGAACTTTTACGCGGAGACACCACTTTCCCCTGACTTGTTTTTTTACAAATTGGAAAACGCTGGTACGGGATATCTTGCACGCGCAGCGTTAACCGCAAAGCTGCTCTTACATGTGTACTGGTCATATAAAATCACTCGCAGTTTCCCCGTAAAAAGACGCTACTAAAATCCCTTTCTCCAATTTACAAGAGCGGCGCGCGTCACTGCGGCCGACGATTGAGTTCACGGATATGCGATTGCAAACTCGATTTCTACTCGAATAAGTTGAGGTATTCCACACAGAATTACAGTCGACAACTGCATCCCCTGTCAGTTCTTTGGTCTGTCGAGTTTTCTTTGGTTTTCCCTTCCGTCCCCTCTGCAATTTACCTATTATAGACACCTAATATCTCACTTCTCACACGATCCTTCTGTCAGCACGATTGCCGCGACCGAGGTGGTTGATTCGTTAAAAAAAAAAAACAGTTTAGGATTTCAATCACAGACTGGTCTCCTCGACGGAATCCGCCCTCTGGAGCTGCCGTTTCTCGTCGATGCCCACGAAGTACGTGGTCACGTATCCCTTGGGTTTCACGTAGGTGTCTCCTCGAAGGTGGCACTGGACGCCTTGTTGTTCGAGGACTGTTGCGGTTTCTGCTGTAACCTGCGTGAACAATGTTTATACGTGGATTAGAAGGATAGGAAGACAGTAGGATGTTACTAACAAGGGAAGATCCCGAACCTGGAAGTTGAAAAAAATCCGAAACTTTGTGAATTTGGAGGGAATTTCCTCCTGATTACAACTCAATTTTTGTTTGCTGCCCAAATTCACTCTAAGGGGATGAAATTAAACCCTGAAAATTCGGCTATTTTCCGATTTTATTTTGTAACTCGCAAACCGTAAGAGATAGAAAAAAAGTTTTAAGGCAAAAGTTACTTCTTTTAATGAGGGTTATCATTTGGTAACTTACAGTTCGGGAGTTATAACACAAAATCGAAAAATACCCAGAAATTAAAGGGTCAATTTCACCCCCTGAGAGTAGATTTGGGCAGCAACCAAAAATCGTGTTGTAATCAGGAGGAAATCCCCTAAATATTCACAAGGTTTCATAATTTATGGAATTCCCGGCTTCAGGATCTTTCCTTCTAAAGCAAAGTTGCTTCATGCCCGTCGAACCTGTATCTTTCCTGGAACACCCGTTGTGTCCATTCTCGATGCCATGTTCACAGGATCCCCCCAAATATCGTACAGAGGCTTCTGAGCACCCACCACACCTGCCGTTACCTCCCCATGCGATATTCCAATCCTCAACCTAAGATGTTTGTCTTACGTTCATAAACACTCGACGATATTAAAGATAATTTAGAGATTCTTAGCATACACTAGAACGTATACCTATGTGGTTTCGATGTGCAGAAATATCTTGTGTTTAACTTATCGAGGACCGCCATCATTTCCGCGGCAAATTGGGCCATCACTCTGACCACGTTGTCACTGAAATTCTCTTCGCTCTCAGTGTTACTGCGCATCGAATCACGCCGACTGGCTTCCAATCCGCAAGCTGCCATATACGTGGTGCCTGAAATGGTATTTCGATCCATGGAGAATACGTGACGAGGAAGCTTCTTGTATTAATTATCTCGATCTATCTATTTACCGGCGATCTTGATCTTCTCGATTCGACAAACAAACTGCGGCTCGAACAGCAACTTGTCGAATTCACAAATGATCTCGTTCAGGTCCACCAGAATGTTGCTCTCGTCGATAGACACGTCCGTTAACGAAGCAAACATAACAGCCACGTTGTTGTGAGCTTCGTGATAGGGCTCGTTTTCCTCGGTTCTGTTCATATTTAAGTAGAACTCCGCTGCGGAAAGAAGTTGCGTGAAATATAATTGCACAGACGGCTGCGATGCTTCCGCGTCGTTTTAGAATTTCACCTACCAACGTGTTCCGGCAAGATATTGCGAAGGAGAAGTTTGTTGGCATTTCTGGTGTGGAACGCCTCGTCCTGCTCCTTCGTTAACTGGCGCTTCCACAGGTAATCTAATCTGCTCAAGTACTCCGCCTGAATAAGTACCAGTGAAAGTTAGCGTACGGGCACGTCGGCGTTATCGAGAGCGTTAACGTATCCGCTAATTCAAGGAAGCTCACCTGACGATCAATGAGGTGCAAAGAAAACGTAAGGAAAACTACGCTTAAAATGTGCGCCAGTTTTGGTTCTAAGTGTGGATTCCACCTTTCACCTGACTGTGAAAGAAACAGGTAGCAAATAAAGAAAGGGGGTAACGGCTAATACTAATTCAGAGTCGAGAAATCAAAAGCGCTACCGGGTGACGGGAAGTTACCTGAAACAAATTCGAACGGTGTATCCCAACATTCCACGAATAAAACGCCACTACCGCGATGCCTATTACTAGCTTTAGGATGTAATGGACTCTCAGAAACAAAAAACTCGTTAGGATCGCCAGGGAACAAGTTTGCGTCATTTGCTAAAAACAATCAATGGAACGGTATTAAAGACGTAGTTCTATGATATTTGCGAGATCGAACTGAAGGAAAATCTACAGCGCACACGACTACCTACTAAACGACCTTACCCAGGGCGTAGCGATGCAGTCGAGCTTCGAGGCGCCGGGCTCCGATATGCTGGACGTTATATTATTCCGTGCGAGCTCATCCACGTTTTTACACTCGAACTGAAACGGCAAAGTACTTTAATATCTCCTACTATTCTCCGGGATACACTAAACGTCGCGCCGTTGACTTACAATCATGTCAAACATGGCACAAGCCGCCAACATTATCGTTATCACCAAGTATAGAACGGTTCTGAGACACGCGCTCCAAACGACCTAGAATGTGACAGAAAAATCATCAGACGCGAAGCAGTAGAAGTGTAACGGTCGAAAGCTGGCTCCATGGAGGGTATAACGATATTGACCTTCACGCTTGTCTGATATAGAAAGCACAGCAATTTGTTACGAGGATGCGGAACGTGGCCTTCGTGTTCGTCGTGCGGGTCCTTGTATCGGTTCCACGCGAAATGCATCCAGGCTATCGGCATCAATGCGATTAAAAATAGCAACGCCGCGGAGTAACTGACCGTCGTGCTCAGGTGCCACCTGGAAGTTAATTAATCACAGCTTCTGTGCCCCTTGTAATCCCGATTAAACCACTACAGTCGGAGCAGAATGAAGAGGCTGCCACGCGGGACAGCGTAATCCCACTCGATCCTGCTCCGAGCGTAACCGTACACTCGTACGAAGGAAACGTACTCGGAAAGAGAAAGCGTAGGTACCAAGTAAATAAGTCCCATAAAGATCAGAACGAAAACAGCGGAGCTTATGTAAAACTTGAAGAGCGGATCGGGTTCCTTCAAGAACGGTATCTCCCAGCTCCACTGTTGGAACGTTAAGAACAAAGGATTTATGTGTTCCCATCTGCACCATTGCCTGAAACACCAATACGTACCATCAACCAACGAAACATATAGCGATCTACAGTGTCTGTCAACCCGTTAAAGTTAGCCGAACGTGAGCGTCTCGCGCGAAAGCATCCAACGATTATCAGGCTAATCGAAGACACCACTTACTCCCACTTGGTGAGAGGCATCTGTTTAATAGCATTCTCCATCTCGGCGTCAGCCGCTTTCAGCATCAGATGATAATCCCTCAGGCAGGAGTCCATGAAGTGCGTGCGCCTTCTATAGGTGCTGGCCAGCACGTCAACGTGATTATTTATAGTAGCGGTCAATCGTCTGCTGTTCCGCGAGCCGGAGTTCACGCTGGGGGACCTGACGTTGTAGAATCTCACGTAGTGTTTGTTAGCCACCGGAGGGGAGTCCGGAGCCATGACCGTCAAGGTGTTCTCGCTGTTCTGCAACAAGGTACGCCTGTCAACGATGCGAAACACTCAACGGATAGTTCGCTGGATGGTTAAAGGATTACATGTCAGTGGCGTAGGAATTGCCCCGGCGAGCTTTCAACGCCGCGACCCCCTCCCCGTTCACATACTCATTGCCCGTTCCTACGCCACTGGGAAATACGCACCTGCGAAGTCGGCTCGTCGTCGGGGATCGTCGGCGTGATCAGGTAGCTACGGATCCCGTATTTCCTCAGGATCTCGTCGTTCAAGGACTCGACGGGGACGCAGTCGTACTCCGTGGCGTCCACCAGGTCCAGCGTCTGCTGCGTCACGTGCACCTTACCGGGCTTTCCAGTCTGCTCCATCTTGTTGGCTATAACTACGTCGCGTGACCAAACGTCGTACTGCCACTTGTTGGCGCCGAGGATCCCTGATATTATGTTCCCCGAGTGGACACCTATTCTCATGTTCACCTCCACCCCGCTCTCGCGGCGCACCCTCGCTCTCACCTCTTTGATGATCCTTATCATGTCGAGGCCTGCAAAGCGCATAACACCAGCTCCATCATTCACTGTGCCCCTTCTATTTAAAGATCTCGGGAACGGCTAGACCGACGAGGCGTACGTACCAAGATCCACGCAGTTTTTCGCGTGCTGGGAATTCGGCGTCGGTACTCCACTCACGCAATAGTAGCAGTCGCCCAGGAATTTGATCCGCAGGACGTTGTGCCTCTCCGAAGCCTCGTCGAAGCTGCCGAACAGATCGTTCAGAGTCTCCACTAGCTTCCGTACCGGCAGTGTCACGGTCAAGCCAGAGAAATTCACCACGTCGGCGTACAGAATGCTCACGTTGTCGTGAGTCTCGACGCACAGGTCACTGGAAACGGCGAGGCGTTAGGCTATCGCGTTCTCGTAATCGGAGGGAAATAGAGAAAGGGAGACACACTTATGAGGTCGCCCTTTGGGTGGCGGTTTCTTGTGCTCCTCGATGAATTTAAAGATATCCCGGAAGTCTTTCTTAATCTTCGCAGCTATGTGTTGCGGCAGTATACTCCGCGTGAGTTGCTCCTAAAAACGACCATAATTCATGCGCCAGTAGTATTTAACGTTATAGAAACTTTATCGGTGAAACCTACTTCCTGATCCTTCTCGTAATTCAACCGCAGCGTCGACTCAAGGCACTTCCGGCGATCGAGGAAGGACCGTCTGATAACGACTTCATTCATGAACCGAAAGTACAATCCTAGGCCGTTCACGCAAACGAAATATATCGTGTCCGTGATGATCTGTAAAGTCACAGGATTAAAAGGCTTCGTTCGCCTGAATTAAATTAAGGTACTCGGGACAATTGGGCGATCACATCTCCAAGCAAGTGGAAGCAATAATTAGCTCCTCTTCATCTTTTTTACAAGTACGTAAATTTAGGGGAGGTTCCGGTCTCAAAATCGATTCTTTTATTTCATTTATCGAACGCTCAACCTTTTAGGAGTAAGCGTTTAAAAGGATTCCTTGAAATTCGTAAAATTCTCGAAGTTATAGAAATTTATAAAACTTTAAACGCGTTTTTCTCGAAACAGTGTTCTCAAAATCGGTGGAACCTGTATCTTCAAAAGTTATTATCCGATTCGACTGAAACTTTTTTTATTTTGAAGAATATACTTCTGGCTCGTGGAGAGACCAGTAAAATTGACAAAAAATTGAAAATTGTAATTATTAAAGGCGTTGAAAGGACGAGAAATATAGGGAAAAAGTGATTTCGAACTTCAAGCGTCGTTATTTTCTCAAAAAATTTCATTTTTTGTATCTTTTCTGGTCACTCCACGAGTGAGTTTCACGCCCTTCCATAATCTGGCATTGTTTTTTACTTCAGACCAATCTTTTAGGTACTACAGGTTTCACCGATTTGGATGAATTTCTTGACGCCTCGACTTTAACGACTCCCCAGTGCCGTCTGCAACGATTAATTACAAAACCAAAAAATTATTTCTACAGTTTAAGACATCCTTAATTCAATGCAAAAAGTCTCATTAAAATACATCTAGTAGTTTTCCTTTAATTAATTCCTAAAAATCACCTACTTAGTGGGCTCTAGACGGGAACAGCCCCTTAAGCCGGGAATCCACCTGAAAGCTAATCAAAACTATGCTAAGTTTAAGAAAAAATTGTAGCCTCGATACATCCAACATAGCATAGCTTATCTTCCAGGTGGATCCCTCGCTCTACTAACCATTTCCACTAAAGAAATAAATCCCCAGCTTTAATCGCCCACAGACAACGTTTACCTAAACTCACTGCAAGCATATACATCAAGCAGTCCCAGTCACGTTGGCTCTACAGTCGCTAAATATGTACTCACATAACTCAACGACAAATTTATTCGAGCAGGTGATCCCCTAATTATCCTAAGTAGCCTATTATCGTTCGCGGTGTATATTTATCCGTTGGACCCTCGCGTCGGTGCCGCGTGAGCGGGTAGCGCAGGAGCCTCTGTTTACCTTGCTAGCGTAATCGAAGGTGTTTCTGTAAGTGATTAACGAGAGCGTGGCCAGGTAGCAGACGGTAGCGGTGATCCCGAGTATGAAAGCGTGCAGATTCTCCGTGAGAGGCAGGAACACGTAACAGGCCAGTAGCGCGTGCGTAGCGTACGCCGGTCTATAAAAGAATCGCAATTAACGCGTACTTAGCGTGGCAAGTTCACGGCCGCGTGTTCGTTATCAGAGAGAAGAAAGAAAAAAGAGAGAGAGAGAAGGAGGATGACAGCGAAGCGAGCGGGGCAATTGCCGCACCCAATAAAAAGAAAGAAAAAAAAAAAAATAGCACGGCCGAACAATCCCACGCAAAGTGGCGTTTTCCCGGTAAGAATTAAAATAAGGAGAAAAGAGACGCTATCAAGATCGTGCGGGTGAATTAATTCATCTCCCATTGGAATAACGAAGCCTTAACGATGCCCGAGCCCACCTCCCTCTCAATGGAACAGAGATCGCGTAAGGGGAAGACGGGAAAGCCTCCGTCGCAGAATCCTCGTTGCGGGAGGATCGATGTCGTTAAGCGGCTCGCCGATCTTTCGTAACCGTGCGGTCTGGTCGAGGGTAACCGGACGCCGGCCCGGAGCAGGGAAAACCGATCGAGGCCGGCGATGGTAAATCGGCGCACGCTGCCGGCCTTGCGCCGTCGCGGTATGGGCTTCGCCGCGCTTGACAGCGGTACCTTATCGGCGTTATGTCCTCGGAGAGGGTGTAGTACAACGGGACGGCCAGGTCGCCGATCACCAGCAGCACCACGATCAGGCAGGACAGCATCACCGCCAGGTAGCTGTTCCTCGCGATGATCTTCGAGCGGAAGGAGAAGGCGATCACGGGGCAGAGCAGCGCGCTCACCACGCTCAGAACCACCACGTCCGGCAGGCAATTCTTGATGTTCACCTGTGAGACAGAGAACCGTTGGTGGCGGAGACGGTCTTTCGGATTCTACTTCAGGGCGGGCATTAAGCGGGCAGGTGCCCCGCGTTGCACCGCGTGTGCCTGTCTACCGGCGAAAACGATCGGCACACCCTGCCAATAAGGGATTATCGATTCGAGGAGAACTGGACCGGCGAGGCGAGCATTGCGAAAACAACGTGACGATTGGTGGCTGCGCAATGTCTGGACGGTGTATTGTGCGTAACGAAGGCGCTGCAAGAATTGTGACGCGATCGCCTGGAAATGGGTGTTCTAATTCAGACGACAGTGTTATGTTGATTTATGGAAATGGAGTGGAATTGGATATTCGGATCGTTCGCTGGGTAATAAGGGGCAATTAAGGGGTATTGGCGGGGTTGGGGGTGCCTCTGCGGTGGTAATAATTTCAGGGAATGATAATTACGAGCGTGGATTATTTATTGCTGGGCAGACTCGTTATTCGTAATTGTAATGGAGGAGCTATGAGACCGGAAGAGTAAACGTTGCGTGATAGAAAGTCGACACGTTCAAGTGTAAATATTGTAAGAACGAAGTGGAAATGGAATAGTACACTTATTTAGGTGAATAAGTGTGTATATTTTTCGCGGGGACACCTCATCGCAGTGGGAGCTCTGACAGCTCAGTTTCCACACTGCGAGTAATACCTACGTTTATCCGTTTAATAATCGTAACAACGTTTCCTTTCGTTCTTAAAAATCTACAAGGGGTCGAAGGGGTGTTTCAATTTCAAATTCTCCAATTTCGTTTATGTGCATGTATGCGTGCGTGCGCTTTTTAATTTAGGTATCATACTAGTGGTACAACGTTCGCGACATACTGAAGCAATTTTAAACGTTTTTATTCAGCTTCGATCCTCTGTATGTTTCGTTTGTATGGTTCAAATCTGGCAAGTCAAATTTAACCCATTTCCAACTATCCAATTGTCTTGAAACTTTGCAGGTGTGCGTAGTATATCACCATTGAAATTGTAGTACAAGAAAAGAATGATTTTTTAGTGATTTCAGCAATGTAGAGTTTAATCAAAATGTTAAACTCTATACAGCAATAAAAGATATTTGTAAAGAAGTCTGAGCTGGGAAATGTGAATCCACAAACACTCAAACCTGGAAAATAAAAATATATAAAAAAAAATTTATGTTAAACGATTTTATTAAAAATGCACTAAAAACTACAGAATAATTCTTTTCTTGTACTACAATTTCGATGGTGCTTTTTCACTTTCAATAAAATCGTGGAGCAGGGTATGTCATAATAGGATATGAATCAATTTAATACAGAATCAAGCATGGAAATGAATTTGTTGTTAGAAAGTTTTCGTTCGCATTAATGAATCAAACAAAATATTTTAATTGCGGGATACAGATTGTAATGTGACTGAATGTGAATCAATTTAATACAGCATCAAGCGTCGAAATGAATTTGTTATGGCATAGCCTGCTCCACGATTTTATTTAAAGTGAAAAAGCACCATCGAAATTGTACTAGAAGAAAAGAATTATTTTGTAGTTTTTAGCCATTTTTAATTTAACATAAAAATTCTCTTTATATATTTTTTATTTCGTAGCCACTGGACAATGAATATCGCTACAAGACACTCCTCTAGAAATTACACACTTGTTCCTATCGCCCATTCAAATATTCAATCTTCCGATTATATAAATTATATTCAGCAATGTACTCTACTATTAATATATATCTCTCATTAACGAATTACTATTTCCATTCTTATCATTATCAGTTGGAGACTCCGAAATCCTATTTCTAGAACACGTTTCCTCAAGTTGCGCCGTTATCGTGAATCGCTTGGCGGAGCGATGCTTTTGAAAAATACGTAAGCCTCGACAAATTCAATCACGTGTTAAGTGGACATTCTACTCTCTCGGCCGAAAAATCGGCCACTTTTCGGTAATGGTTTTTATAATGAAATAAACACTCAACGTTTTCGAATTTCTGGGGGTATATTCTACCACTCTTGAAATACAAGAAAAATCTTTGTTGTTTGTTTATTTCTATTTCTGTACATAAATATTTCGCAGTGAAGTTGACGGTTTCGGAATTTGACCCCCTGCTGGCGGTTGAAATTTCAGACGAATGGATCGTCGGAAATAAAAAAACCAAACATATTTCTAATTCGCAGGAGTACGGTTATCTCGCTTTCCACGAAATAACAATTTTGAACCAAAATTATTAAAATGCCGGTCGATGAAACTCGAAACTACCGAAAGTGGCACTTCTTTTCTACATTTAATTGCTATAAAATGCGGGAAAATATTAAAAATCTTAAGATATTCGTGGTTAGCGAGATAGCCATACTCCTGCAAATTGAAAATATGTTTGTTTTTATTACTTCCGATGATCCAGTCGTCCAAAATTTCAACCGCCAGCAAGGGGCGAAATTCTGAAAACGCCAACTTCACTGCGAAGTATTTAAGTAAACAAGTAAAATAAACAAACAACAAAGCTTTTTTCTTCTATTTCAAGAGTGGTACAATATACTCCCAGAAATTCGAAAACGTTAAGCGCGTATTTCATTATAAAAACCATCACCGAAAAGTGGCGAATTTTTCGACCGAGAGAGTAGAATGTCCCTTTAATGAATTACCATTATTTCGTCCGAACTATCAAATCTGGGGACCATTAAAGCAGCGAGCAAATTTTTAACCAACGTCACACCAGAGATGGGCACAATTTTTATTTAAATACAATTTCGAATAACGAATAAAAGCTAAAAAAAAAAATGATTCACCTCTCTTTCCTTAACCCGAGTTAACATTATTCGACACTCGACGAATAATTTTTTAAACATTCATTCGTCATTCGAAATTTAAATACAAAGTTTTACCCATTTCGGCGACTCACGCCGCGTGGAAAACGCGTGCTCGATGTAAACGCGCTCGCAGGCTCGCCCCGCCGCCCGGTTTCCCTTACCATTGTGACCAGGATCAGACAATAGATGGTACCGAGCGCCAATTGCAGGAGAACGAAGAGCGACAGGTAACCATACTGGAGCCTCCTCTGGTAGGCCGTGAACAGCTTCTCCAGGCCCTTGTATTTGAACTGTTTCTGAAAGTGAAAGCTCGCGTGAGATCCACATTATGTATTCGGCGTGCGCGACCGCCTTGTTTGAACTTTCTAGCCGAAGTTAACGGTTCCGCGGTAACGCAGCCGATGTCCATATTTCGCCAATTAATGCCACGGCCCCCGGAGTGGCGTTCTTCGTTGAGGAAGCCCGCGGCGTTATCAGAATTCGAGAGGAAGAAAAAGTAGGGGAAATAAAACGAGGGAACCGTGGCTCGGGACGAAAATAAATTCGCGAACGCGGTGGCATCGTTCCGCCGATTACCGTCGCGGATGCTCGCCCATAGAATCACCGCGTTGCGAATATTCTGCAGCGAGGTCCTTTCGCCACTCGCCACCCTCGCGGGGCCATCGGAACGCGACGTGCCACACCGCCACAGGTGTGCCCGCTTCGTTAGCCGCGAGACCGAAATCAAAGCTGGCCAAGGGGGCTAATAATAAACGTTCGTTAAAACTACCCTCCGCGGAGGACAGAATCGAGTTCGGCAAAGGACGACGGTGCTGAACGGTCGCGCGAAAATAGCCGTCTAACTTGAAAACCGAATCGCCGAGCGAGCCTGGCCCGTCATTGTCGATCGCTCGACTGAAATAAAACCCGCCGGCGTGCACTTACGATCGAGATACGAGCGGGGAAAGCGCTGTACACTGTTTTGAAATAGAGAGAGAGGGGGGTGATTATTGATTTAGGGAAACCGCTCGTGTCTGAATCGGGCGGATTCGTGAATGGGACTCGCGAATGTGGATCGCGGGCTTGTTTTCCACTGGCGATCGGCGATCGATCGGCGACGCAGCTTCGGTAATTGGCTGGCTTCGGTCGCGCGTGCTCGTTCCGGTGGATCGTGCGCTTAGGTGCGTCGATCGAAGGAAACCAGAGCGCCGAATTATCGTCTCCTCGGCGGTAACAGCGCGTGGCGGTGATAATGGGGGCTTCGACGAGCGTAGGACTCTAGGTGCGCGCAGCGTTGCGACGAGGCTCGTTAGCGATACCAAACCTCGGCGAGAACATCCCTCGGCGTGTCCTGCGCGACGCTCGGTGTGGATTCATACGCGATTCGACGATAGGAAATCACGGGAGCGTCTCTTTAAACGTGTGCCTTGAACGTCGGGTCGAAGGACGTTGATGGTTTCGCCGCTGGGAGAGGAGGATCGAAAGAAGTGGGGGAAGATCGTTGTGGAAGCAACGGAATTATATCTCGCAGAGTTCTAATGAGTGGGACAATGAAAAGCTTCGGAGATTCGTAGATAGGAATCTCTACTGTTGTCGGTGGATGGTTAACTGAAAAGGATAATGGTGGAAAGCACTGTCTCATCGACAGTGTCAGAAGAAGTTGATACAGTGTGAAAGGGAGCGCTCCCCATTTCCCTAAGTAGATCTCCACTGAATTAGAGCTAGGGCGTAATTAATGCGGAATAATTGGCTAAGGGTAGAAGACACTATTTCATTGAGAGCTCCAGAGGAGAAGCTCGAGTTCCCGAAGTCCTACCCGCGAGGCGTACGAGGCTACCGAAGCACAGTCAGTTTACGCGCTACTTCACTACGAACTTGAGAAGACGTTGAATGGATCTATTACCTCCTAAATCCACGCTTCCATCGAGCACCATATCCCCAGAAAGCAATCGAGAACCATTCTTCCCTCGGGCTGTACGACGCTCCCAGCTCGACCCACGCTCCTGCACAGTTATCAACACCAAGAGTAACAATAGAACTCACTCGCAACGCCGACGGCCACTTGAGTCCCCTACATCCACGCTTGAATCGAACGCGGTAGGATTGGAGAAACCACTGGGACAACTGCCCTGCTACGGTCGCTGGGAACGAACGGAATTCCAGCCGGGCACGGGCCGCCGTTCCCGTTGAGAACGCGCGCGATTCTCGCGATGCGTGTGTCACTACGGCGGTCGCCGGCGGTCTGGCGGAAAATCGGCGTGTGTAGCGACGGTTAGCGTGAATTATGCAGCTGGCGAAGCAGCGATAAAAACCGCAGGGAGGAGTGTCGCGGGGCGCAGACGCGCGCCTCCGCCCCGGCGCCGTCGTCGCTCTCTTTCCACGGTTTCCGCGGACGGGCAGGAAAGCGACCCGGTGCCAGGCCGCCGGAGCCACGAAACTTTCGACGCGGGGCACAACAGTTCGGGAACGACGCGAGGGCTACCAGCCTTCCTCCTCCCGGCACCGCGGTGCGTTTCGCGCGTGCGTTTTCGTGCCACCGGCCGCAGCTCGCGGCGAACCTTTCGGTCCGGCGAATATTGATCTTCAATCTCGAACGCGGGTCCGACCGACCGTCTCTCCCCGCTCTCCCCCACTCCTTCCACCGACTGCTGCCGCGTAATTAACATAAGCGAATTACGCGATGTTGGCCGTCATTCAGCACGCCGCGACGCAACAGAGACCCTCGCCCTAGTCAGGCCCGTTCCGCTTGGCCCCTGCGGACGGTTTCTTTGAATTCTGAACGCAACTCTCGAGAGATTCCTCGGGGACGAGCGCCAGGGGTGTTGTAACGCAAGGAGGTATCCGTGGTCCGATTTGGGGGACATGGTTCTCTGAGCCGGTGTGCGAGTCATGGCCGTTCTGGGAGTTTTATCAGCGCGACGAGGGATGCCATGATAATCAGACGATTCGTGTCTACGGGTCGTCTGGATGAAGTCGCGATAGCTTTCTACGTTTCGATCTATTTAGTCCTGTATGCAAGCTTGCGAAAGTGGATGGCACTTGCTTCTGCAAAATTGTACAATTGGATGATTCTAAAAGGGCACTTTTGGGGGCCGTTCTTAAATTACGTAAGGGTAATTTTCGCGAATTCGTACACCCTCCTTACTCCAGTATAAGAATTCGTAGGATTTGATATTCCAACCCCCTCCTTATGTAATATTTTTTACATATAATTCGTTCAGTTGTTAAAATTGTTTTAAAGGTTTATATAATTCATTTAACTCGGACTCGGGAAATTTAAATTAAGCCTACTTTTACCGAATATTAATGATAGAATTTGTATTTATTGAGAAGTAGGTTAAAAAATATTACGTAGGATTAGGGTTGCCACCCGTACTTTAAAATAAAGTATCTTACGTTATTATAGGTAAATGTACTCTATACTTTTGAATAACAATAAAGTACGCGAAAATACTTTATTTCACAATTAATGATATTACGGGGAAACGTAACGCAATATTATTATATTCTATCTGTTCCTGCCACTTCAGCATTTACTGAGAGAGTTTTCTCTGTCATAAATGTGAAGTGGCGCTATGAAAGAAACAAGGCCTCTCTCAATCTAATAAAAAAACGAATTATTTATATATTTAAATATGAGTATTGAGTGCAATGATGCCATTGAGACATTTCAAAATAATAAAAATTTACTTTGTAATGCTGAAAGCAATAGAAAATATGTTTGGAAGAAATAAAAACTAATAAGATTAAAATGTACTTTTAATTTGTTGAGCGTACTTTTTTGTATACGTCACGAAAGCAAATGTACGTTATTTTTCTGTAAAAAAGGTGGCAACCCTACGTAGGATGCCTTCTGACTTCCCCCCTTTCCACCTTGTAAGAAAAAGTAAGAAATTCACGACACCCCTGCCAAAAAAAAGCCTCGCGTAATTTAAGGACGACCCCTTGGCGTAATAAACGGACAGCGGTTTAATGTCTGTAATGCCTTCGGTTGCATTCTCATCGCTTGGATTTCGGTTCAAAATTGGTGCCGGACGTGACTGCTTAACTGTGCAACCAAGTTGTAACATACGAAACGTTCCGACTGCAAATAGATCCATTATATTCGCACGCGTCAATGGAGGAACTATTTCCCGACAATGTTTCCGTTTACATTGGGGCGGAGATTAGCTCGTCGATGCAGGAATAACTGGTCGAGAGGAAGACAGTGCTCGATCACGCGTCACGATCGAGATCGCAGAAACAGAACACGTCCTCCAATTAGAATTTCTGTAATAAGACTGATTCATTCGCGACCTCTTTTCCTGGGAATTAATCGGGCTCTTAAAGGGAAGCGCCCAATCGTTAAACAACCCAGTATATATTTATTACGTCACTAAAGAGTTTGCTTTCTATTCGGGTTACAGTTGGTTTTGTCGAAAATGAAGCATATCTTTCCCAATTAATTACAGAGAAATAAATTGAGGCTGGGACTTGTTCTTTGACACAATGTTTATTAACGGTATAAGCTTTCAAGAAGGGGCTTTTTAAAAAAGTCTCTTTTGTTTTGAAACGATAACTTAAAAATGGAGGCTCCAACAGAGATGGGCAAAAAATTAATTAAAATAAAAATTTCGTACACAAACTTTTATTTCAAATCATTTTTTGCCCACCTCGGGGCTCCAATCGATTCAAATAAAATTCGAGCATGTTTGCAAAATGTGTAGATTCGGCCTGAACCTAAATTGAAATTGATAAGAACTCTTATTCTGTATGAAAAGAAACTAAAACCTCGACTAACGAAGAGCGCACTTTTTGAAAAATCGCCTCTTCGTAGCTGTCATTTTCATAATTTTGTTTCGTTTATAGGTTCCGTGCAGAACCAGAGGTATTCTGAAGTAGAATTTACCAGCAAGTCGCTGAATTTCGTTTCGTCTCGTCAAAATCGTTGCAAAACAAAAGTTACATTTTTAAAAAGTCTCTTTAACGATCCATTTTTAAAAAGCCTCTTTAACGAAACAAAGGTGTTTTTCTCAAGCGTATGATGTTACTAATGACAAAGAACAAGTCTCAGCTTCGATTAACTTCGTCGCAATTAATTGAAAAAATAAATAAAAAGATGCTTCATTTTCGACAAAAACGACCGGCTATTTACTCCTCAAATTTAATTCTCCAACGCGACACAATCAGCCAATCGCAAACCGAATTGAAACGACGACGGTTTCCAGCGAAATCGATATTATTGTATAACCTAAGGGCCGACGTTTGAAAATATTTAACATTCCTGTGCAGCGAGATTAGAACATTCGATAAAGCGCACCGCCGATAACGGCGATCTGCAAAATGTTTTCCAGCCTGCGAAAGATAACATTGTTTAGAAAAAAAAAACTCCATCCGCTTTTCAAAGTTAACTATCAATCACTATATATATTGCTCGTTACGAAACGAATTCCACAGCGCGTAATTTAGGGGAATTACCGAAGCGAAGTAGAATGCGTCACAAAAAACAATGACGTGCAAATCCACGACGATAGAAAAATAATCGTGTCTCACACGAGACTCAAATCCGACGAAAGAATTACTCTATTATTTCTTAATTATACTGTCAGTAGTTTTATGAAATTCGACTCTCGCGAGGCCAGTTCCCATTATTTCCAAGGTGCCGTTTTCCGGTGGATGCATTTTTTCGAATATTTTTTAAAGAGAAGTGTCCTTGGAGCAGTTATTTATGAGAAAATCGGTAAGGGAGTTTAAACAGAAATGTCTCGTCGTGGATTCGCACCTTTGGCGCCCGTTTCAAGATTCCTGTTGACTCGCTATCGGCCGCTTCCACAGTGGATTACAGCGAAGGACGTCGATCGAGATTGAATGAGTTTTTCTGCGGCAGTATCGTGCGTTCTATTGATAAAAGCTTGGAAGTTAGAACAAACAGCCTGTCCACGCGATCGCGCCCCCGTAAAAGTCTCACTTTTCCGTGTACTTCCAATCGCGGAGAGAAAAAGTGCGATATAACGTTCTGCTACTCCTGGAACCTGCCCGGTGCGAGGCTCAGCGCCAGCGATCGAAAATCACCTAGATACCGGCAATTAATTACAGTTCCACGGAAATCTTCTTCGATGCCTCGAGATAAGTGGCCTCCTCGCGCTTCACCGACGCCCCCGACGTAGCCTCGCCCTCTCTTTCTAACGTTCTCCTTATAATTTCATTATCGTCCGCGCCCAAGCGTTTTCCTCCGCCCGTGCGAAACGGGACGAGGTGTTTGCCCATGATCGGAATGAACACGGAAGCAGGGGGAATAAATCGCCGCGGACGAAACGGCGAAACGAAGAATGTGGCGCGAGGACGTCGCACAGTGGGGCAAAGTGACGACGTTTGTTTCGAAATCAAAGAACTTTCGATGGAAATGAGATAGAGCGATGATTTTTTTTTTAAATTAAAGCTGAACGATTGCAGAATAAGGGAAAATTAGAGAGATTGCGGTAGGAACGTTTCTTAACTTTGAAAATCTGTGTTAAACTTGAAATATTACAAGAAAATTGTGATTTATCCAATACCATGTACGGTTAGATTTTTTTCTTGACTTGTTGTACATCGTTTCCTATAGATTTTGTCACGCTGATTTCAAATCCGTTCGCAAAATTTGTCTACTGCCTCAGGATTTTGGAAAAAATCCATTTCAAGTTTAACACAGATTTTCAAAGTTAGAAGACGTTCGTACCGTAATCTCTCAAATTTTCCCGTATTTTGCAATCTTTCAGCTTTAATTTAAAAAAAAATATCATCGCTCTGTCTCATTTCTATCGAAAGTTCTTTGATTTTTAAACAAACTTCGTCACTTTGCCCCACTGTGCGACCGAGCGAGGCTGCTCGATATCTTTCCTTCCTAAATTGGCACGCTAGATTGTGCAGTGAAATTCGAAGATTCGTCTGCTCGATGGAGCGAGGTTTTTTTGAAAAAATGTCCTATTGCATTTCTAAGTAGTCACGGTTTTTCTTAGCGAATGAGGGCGAAGAGAATTTATAAAAAGATTCCTGCATGGCTCTACTCAGTGGCGGATTTAAGTGGACTAGTAGTCGTTTTCCGTGAAAGAAACACTTCCATTTTAATGAATTTGTAAAGAAAATGGACGCAAATTCAGATGTATCCTTTTACTCGAATGTTTATTATTATCATCGAGATTAAAAAGAAGTTGGTATGAAATATGCATGTGCTTTAAAAATTGCGGTGCTGACTGTTAAACATTTTAACGTTTTTCTATGGTTTTGCTGTAGTATTGGTCTTGAAAAGTGACGTAATCCAATTGCAAGGTGTGATTCTTGTTTGTTACGTCCGTAGTTTCTCGCGCAACCAATAAAAACTAAAATTAAAACAGAGTTGCTAAATTGGTGGCCGGACAACGGCGATTATTTCAAGAAGAATTCGATCGTGAGTTACTAAAACTCCGCGACTTTGAATTTTTTTTTATGAAAATCTCGAATTTTTACGGACCATATAACAGGTTCCGCGGAAAATGGCACACGTTTCATACATCCCGCAATTTTCTCAAGTCGATCTGATCCTCCGTTCATTCGCAAACACCGCAAAACCAAGAGAAAAAAAAAGATTGGAGAAAAACGCGTTTGAAATTCCTGGGCAAAGGCGACGCAATAAGTTACCGCTCGACCCTTTCAGCTGCCGAATCAACAATTCTGCGAATTTTAATATAAACCAAACAGCATTTGATTCAGAAAAGATAGTACTTTCAGAAAATACCACAAAAAATCGATGTCTCGACTGCTTAGCCCCCTTATGGGGCAGTCGATGAGCAGTTGCCGCCAGGCCCCCGACTAGGAAACCCTCAGAGGCCCATCTTTAAATAAAGAAAATTATGATTTTACCCAAACACTATACCTTTTCTCCTACACTTAGCCCATTTTTAATAAACTACCTCTTCATTATCCCCCAAAATGTGCCCCTCAGAACGCTCGCCACCTGGGCCTTTTCCCTTAAACCCGCCACTGGTTCTACATAATCCCAACAACAGCAAACTTACAACAGCTACCCCTCCTTTTCGACCTCTCCAATTATTCGCCGCTTCTTTCACCGATAACTAATACCCTTCCCTAAACCACCCCCATTACAAGCTCTCCACTCCTCGATCGCAATGTCTCCCCGTTTCCTGGCTTGCGCCTAATTCTCCTTGACACCACTCTATCGCAAAGAAGCGCTATCATCGGCAGTCGATAAAGCGCGGGGCACGCAGCCGTTAACTCCGAGGTTAAAAGGATCCGCGGCGAAGGCAGATGCGAGTGGAGCCCGCGAAGGTGGTCCCACTCACCCTCAAGCTGGTCCAGGTCCACTCGTCGAGGCTGTTCGGCGAGACGATCCTTCCGTCGTCCGCCATCTGCAGCGAGTTCAAGGACGCTCGGGTGACCAGTTCCACGTCCATGTTCATCGGGCCGGCGTCTGTAGGTATCAGAGGCACTGGGTCCACGACGGCGACGGCGACGACCCCGCGGCTCTTCGATCCATCGCGGCTACGATCCAGAACCAGACTGATCGTTACGTGGACAGTGACTCACCCTGGTGCGGCGTGCCCGTCGACGGCCGCGGCTCGCGTTGTGTCGTGCCGTCTCTCAATCACCTACCGTTAGACCGTCGCTTTATCGTGATAAGGGAAATGGGCCACTCTAGACGCTCCCCCCCCCCTTCCCCCCCTCGCCACCCCTACTACCGGGCCGATGTCCCTGTTCGATGGACAGCCGACCACCGGCGAAAACGCACGTTCACGCTTTTCCGAGCTCGCGGGTAGACACCTGCTCCTCCGCCGCGATTTCGTGCCGGCGATTTCACCTTTCTAAGTGCCGACGGGGTCCATTGTTCCCGGCTACCTTTCCTCGAGTCCCAGGCCAGCTACGCGGCTCCCGGCTGGCTGACGCGGCTTTGTCCAAGGCTCGTTCGCCACTGAAAACAGAATTCGGGACGGCATGAGTTTTATGCGGTCACGCGAGGATCGGGCGTAATTGCGCGAGAAGCTTCGGCTCGATTGGGAGATAGTGCGCTGCCAGGCGGTTTTGCGGAGAGGTAGGACTGGGCGAGGTTAATTGGCCGGGCTCCTCGGGTTTCCAGGGCGGAGGAAGTGGATTGGTTCGAGGATTTCAATGATGGATCGAGTGTAGTTTTATTGGGAGATTTGGCATTTTAGCGGCGGGGACCAGTTGGGCCTTTAAGGGGATATTCTAGTTTGATCGGTCGGAAAATTAAGCTATTTGTAGAGATTTTTTTCTCGGTGAATACAAGATATAATGATATGAAGCTTTTTGGTATTTATTTAGATGAGTATCTCTTATATTATAGAAAAATAATTAAGAAGAATTTTTGCAATTTGTTTTAATTGTTTTTTTATAATGTCGATATGGCACCTAAAAGGAAGGGGTATGTTTTAGGTGTAGGTGATTTCTCGGCTCAGGCTTATCCGAAACAAAAAATTCCGGAAGATTCTTAATCTGTGTGAGTGTCCCTATAGCCCTCAGCTCAATTAACAATTTTTGTCGAGAAATAACCGAGGTTTTTCTCATGGAACACCCGGGAATACAGCATTTTCGGTGTTTTGTGACACTGCTTTTTCAAACCGACACCATTTTGTTACTTTTCAACTTTATTTAACAAATTTCTGGAAAAAGTCATTAAATAAAAATGGATTTTTATTTAAATGGAAGCTAGTAATTAGTAAATTTCATAGAAAGTTCTCAGAAAATGAAATGCTTAGAAAATATTAATTTTTAATTGTCCTGATTATAACCATTATGAATGATTAAAGAAAATTGCCTACCAGTAACCATTATCGATGACGGAAATTTAATTTTGGTTCCAGTAAACAATACAAATGACTGTAATTTTGTTGGTTACCGATAACCAGTATCGACGGAAAATTTGTTCTCTGATTACACTAAACTATTGGCAATTATTGTTATTAAGATTACAGATAATTAGTATTCACTGACAACGTGAAAAAAAATTAATTATAAAACTTATATATTTTATTAAGCAAAATAACGGTAAATTGTACTAGAATTAAAACACTTGTTTCATATATTTTCCTACCGTTTTTTTTTACATAATAAAATGTATAAGTTTTATAATTAATTTTTTTTCATGTTGTCAGTGAATACTAATTATTAGTAATTGTCAATCACCGAATGTAACTAGAAAAAATTTTTGCCATGGATATTCGTTATCGGTAACCAAACAAAATGCCGGTCATTCAATGAATCCAATGGATCATTGGATCCAAAATTAAATTTCCGCCATTGATAATGATTACCGGTAATAAATTTTTTTTCAATCGTTTATAATTGTTAGGCGTAACTAAAATCATTTAATTAAAGATATTAACTCTTGTACCATAACTTTTAAAATTTGTCTTATAACAGTTATGTATCGTTTAAGTTTAGTTAGTTAGCTTAGTTATCTAACTATTATTGGCTAATTTATTTATAGTTCCGACTCTGTAATTTGCATCTGTCTTATTTTTGTAAACCATGGGGATTCCCCATAAATTATTATTATTAATAATAATATTATTAATAATAATATTATTAATAATAATAATAATAATAATAATAATGATGTCTGATTTCTAGTATAGCTGTAATTATTCGAATACTTTCTTCGAAAATTCGAATACTTTCTTCGAATATTCGAATACTTTCTTCGAATATTCGAATACTTTCTTCGAATATTCGAATACTTTCTTCTAATATTCGAATACTTTCTTCGAATATTCGAATACTTTCTTCGAATATTCGAATACTTTCTTCGAATATTCGAATACTTTCTTCGAATATTCGAATACTTTCTTTGCATATTCGAATACTCTTGGTTATTCGAATCTCAAATTCGAATACTCTTGGTTATTCGAATCTCAAATTCGAATATTCTTGGTTATTCGAATCTCAAATTCGAATACTCTTGGTTATTCGAATATACGTATCCCAAATTCGAATACTCTTGTTTATTCGAATATTCGAATCTCAAATTCGCATTCTCTGGTATTCAAATACTTAGATTATTCGATTAATCGTTACAGCCCTAACTTCCAGTCATATTTCTACCTACAGTACCGGAAACATTTATCGCGTCCTCTCGATTATACCCCTCTTATTATTATCCCGAGGAAAAGATTACCGTAAAATATTTATTGTGAAAATGCACGGCTCATATTGTTATTTCAAGGAGCTTATGAAATACCAAAGTTGGCGCCTCGCGATGCATCGAGTTTAAATCTGGAGTTCGGTTTCCCTTTTCGTGAACTCAATCTGAAATTGAAGCTTGGTAGTTAAATTCGTGGTACTGCGAAGTAAGCAGCCGTGAGTTCGCGTGAAATGGATCCACGAACGGTGCACGTGAGTTATTCGAGGAAACGCGCGCCAGAGAATGGAGCGTGGGCTGCTTTAACGGTATTCATTATGATAGATGACTTTCGCCGTCGAATTCACGCTCGATGGATCTTCGCTAAAAACCTGCTCACGGTCTAGAACGATGTTTCGTTTTTCTCCTGTTCCTCTCCACGGAACACCGACGACCCGAGGATGCCCGTCCGCAGCCGTGATTCATCCTCGATCTTGATCCGCGACTCCGTTCCCTTGTTAATTCCTCGGCATTGAGATCTCGATCGCTTGACCGTGACTCAAGTTTCGTACAGAGGCACGCAGCTGATATGAATCTTAACGCACGCATTCCTCGCGGGGGACGCGATTATTTTCGTGACGTTGCTCAATTCTAAACACACACGCAACGGCCCCACAAATTCTTCTTTTTTTTATATTTATCCTTTTTAATATATTCGAGTAATTAAGAGAGAAAAGTGGAATTGTAATGTGAATTTGTATGAAGCTTTCAATTTTAATTTAATTTAATTTAATTTAATTTAATTTAATTTAATTTAATTTCATTTCATTTTATTTAAGTATCTAAGGTTGTGATGAATAAATTATTCGCGTGCACACAGATCTTAACTTGCAAATTGAGGAGAAGTGAATTGTAATAAATAATAAAGATGTAGATTGATAGGAATGATTTGAAAGATTGTAGCGGGTTTGAAATAATATCTACTGTCGTTTATGATTTTTAACATGGAACGCAAAAAGAAGCAAAGAATTTTGAAAAAGTTCTGTATCAGGTTCCCCGCTCTTGTCAATGAGTGTGAAAGTGACATTTCGCGGGTAACGGCTCGAGCATTGTGTCCAGCTTGTCACGGTCGAGTACTCCTCGCTACCGGAAATAATGTGTGCATTCATGAATTAAACCCTTGTCAATAAGCGTGAACGTGGCTTTATCTGCTCCGAGTTAGTTACCCCGTAAACACTACTGTCTTGTACGTACACACGCAAGCGCTTTTTGTACGTATCACATGGCTTCGAGGCTGACTGAGCAGATTTGTCATCTTTCAGAAGTTAACGATCCAGATACGTGCAGCTAATATCGTTCCAGGTTTCCTCGACTGCGTTGTGCTCTTTAGAGCCAGGGATTCCGAAATTTCTAGGGCCTAAAGATGCTTTGGGTCTTGGAATTTTTAGGTATCAAATTCTTTAAATTTCGGAGTCTGTAGATGTAACGATCTTTAGACCTGAGGATCCTTAAGTCTCAAAATTTTTAAGTCTTAGAGTGCTTAGAACTCCAAGTAGGTATTTAAATTTGAGAATTCTTAGGTCTCAGAATTCGTAGGTCTCAAAGTTCTTAGGTCTTAGGATCCTTAGACCTCCAAATTCTGGGGTTTGAGAATTCTTCAGGCTTCCTAATTTGTAGGTCTCAGGATCCTCAGACCTCCAAGTTCTTAGATCTAAGAATCTTTAAACCTCCAAGTTCTTAGGTCTCAGAATCCTCACACTTCCAACTTATTAAGTTCGAGATTCCTTGGATAGCCATATTCTTAGGTCTCAGAATCCTTCGACCTCAAAATTCTCAAGTCCCTGTTTCCATATATCCCAGAATCTATAAACCCACAAATCTTCGCATCTGAGTAACCTTGAACCTCAAAATTCTCATACTTCCAAATTTTCAGTCCCCAGAATCTTCAAATCTCAAATTCCTTATACCCCAAAACCTTCAGCCTCCAAAATCCTCAACTTCTAAACAGTCAACTACCCTGAAACTATACTTCTGTTTCACCATTACCCCATAACTTTATCACTGACTTAAGCACCTCTGCATACCCAAAGCTACCAAACAATAATAATCCCTGCATCCCGAAACTGGCCACGAAGAGATCACAAATCATATACCAAAAGAACTCGAGTGCAATATTAATTGCGAAGAGTGTTTCGAGAAAAAGAATAGCAGCGGCAGAAAAATAAACTAGCTTGAATAAACGATGAACGTTTCGATTAGAATAAATGTCACCGCGGAGTTATAGTCGATTTATCCGCATACGCGAAAAGAATCATGAATCATGCACGGCGATTTAAAAGCACGACGGCCTCCCACCGCGCCTTCGTCACCAGCAGACGTCTCTTAATCGCCGATTCTTAATTACATCCTGCCCTTGCTCTTTCGTATGCGAGCTACGGAGCGGGCGCTCGTAACACCGACCCTTTCCGATCATTCCACCGACCGAAACCGATCGATTCATCGTGCAAACGGCTCCTGAAAAAAAAGGACACGAGCCGCTTGTTTGTCTTGGGATGTTTTGGCGTTGGCAGATAGAACGCACCAAGAACGAATCGATAACTGAGCTCGAAATAATTAGAGGCTCACCGGTCCGGAGTGACGTCACCGGTCAACAAGGGCCCGAAAGTTGTAGGAAATTTTAGTTGCATACGATAAGATCAGTAACATTCTGTTGGAGTTTCTATTATCAGAGTTATCAAATACTCGGCTAATTTGCATGATTTATGCACCCACGTTTTAACACACGTTCATTCATCTGAAATTAATGAAACCGTAGCCCGACCTTTGGAAATGAGCAATTAATGCAAATTTGCGGAGTCTGTTCCCTGGAAATTAATTAATCGCATTACGCCTGGTTCACGTGTAACTGCAAGGTCGGCTGAGCTTGCGTTAAATGTTGGATATTCGCGATTAAAGTCAAGGGCGCGAGATCGATTTTTCGTTAATGAAACGTTTACAGATGTGTAGTTCTTGTTACAGCTTGATATTAGCCGTGGTATTGCGGCTCCTTAATTAATTGAATCGTTAGTGCCAGTCCATTGGTTAGCACTGCGGAATGAATTTCAGGGATTACCTGTTACGTAACACATCCGAATGGAATTATACACTTCCATTTACCATTCTTCTACGAAATAAAAGAATTCCCAAGAAATAAGTTTACTTAAACAAAACTACTTAAGCCTCGTGTGTATTAAAGTCTGATGGAAATAACACCAAGCCCATTGCCACGTGTAGAATGTACAACGCAGATTAAACGACCACTTTTCAACGAGCATTAAATATTTTAGTCCAAAATTCACGCATATGTAAGCCAGAACACCTTATAAACACTCCAGGTGCATTAAACCCTGCCACTTAATTCCTTCTCCAAAACTGACTACAAGTATCGCCCCCTAATTATCGTCTATGTAATCGTTTCACGAACACGGTCGAATCGCCATCTATCATCTATCCATCAAGCTTTTGACAGAACCGTCGATGACAGAACCGATAATCGTGTCGTTAGATTAAACCGCCGAATAATCGGGCTGAATCACGCGATCGGCCAGCTGCCACGAGTAATTTCCGTGCAACGAGAAAAAGAGGAACGGGTGTCGCTGCCATTGTAATTTTACAAGGGTGAAAAAAACTGTTACGACACCGATCCGCCGGTTTCATCATTGGCCGAAGACCAGATCGTTAATCACATAGCAAAAGAACGATGGTCGCATAGCAGACGAATGCTTTAACCTCGCTTATCAGTCCCTCTCGAATGTCATTTATTTGTGTACGAAATCGGCTGATAAATCGCTAGCAGCACACAACAATGCAAAACCCGCAAGCAACATTTGCTTCCCGAATAATATAACCTCTCCTCCCGACTTGCACGAAATAGTCCTACATTAATTAACATATCCACCTGGCATAAACGATTCCCACGCAAAACTACCGCAAACAAAGGAACAACTCTGCCCAAAAGCTAAGCTCTTTCATATCTACTGTATACTACCAATCGACAAATTCAGCCGCCGTTACGTTTCACACCACTCTACACTCGAATCTCGTAAGTTCAATCGCGTTAGTCTAATGCAGTATGGTGATACAAGTGCCATAAGAGGTTCAGTTTCATAAGACAGCTACCCCCCTAACGAAATCGAGATATATAAGTGTCTGATACGGCCCCGAGAATAATTACCCGCGCCCGATATACTTTTTTGACGCGTCTGATTGTTATTATACATCGAGGATCCACTCACCGAAATCAAAGCAGCGTGGTCCTACGCCGCGATTCGTAATTTCCGCCCAACTATCCGCTATAGCACGCACGGCGCACGGTTGCCACTATGCAGGCACGTTGCTCGGACAATTGGCCGTTTGGATCGGTAGGATTTAGCCGCGGCGAGCGGTCGCGCGCGCAGTAAGCCACTTTCGTCTGACGAAACTTTCCACTAGCGCGATATCTCCGTGAAGCATGGTAAGCTCGGCAGGTATATACGCCACGATCAGAGCCACGGGCATGGGTCGTACACCTACGACTCCTTTTCGATTCGAGTCATGGTGGAGACCCCAAGGACACGCGCCACCATCATCCGCGCGGTGTTCGCGCACGTACGGGGTGTTCGAAAAATCGAGGTCCGCCTCTGCGAGCTCCCGAAGCCAGTTAATCGTCCCGGCACGTACCCCGTTGTTCACGCTACCTCGGTATATCGGCGGAAGATTGGGAAATCCTCGCTGGTATCGCTGGAATTGGAAAGTTCGAAGTTGCGGCGATTACATTTTGCTGGAGGTAGATGAATGGTGTAGTGTAGATGGATGTACAGGTGCATTTTGCGATCGATGGATCGATATCAGAGGATGTACAATGCATCGGGCATAAACAGAGAGTGACACGATTATGTGAGCCTCGTAGAAGCCGGACTGGTTAACTCTTTAAAATAGAAAGTGGAGAAAATTCGTAGGTTAATCGCTCGTTTGTTAGTGCGTGCTTAACTACGAAGTTGGGAAATTTACAGAGCGGAGTTGATCAGTTCGACTACTAATGAAACTGTACTTATGCAATCGATAAAGCAGATATTCTCGTAACTTCCAAGTACCAGAGGAATGAAGAAAAGCATTGTGGTAAATATCTATATGCTGATCGGAGAAGTGTTCGCCAGAGTTTAGATACACCGTATGCGTGGGCGCGTGTATTTACCTGTGGGTATATCGCACGTTCGATCGCCGATGACTAACTCGCCCGGCTCAATGGCACGGAAAGAACCTCGAGAACGCTTTATGACTTCCGTCGTCTCGCTGCCGGAAGGTCGTCGATCGACAGGTTCAGGCCTAAAGACGATTCGCGAGAACGGATCGCATCATCTGGTCGCGGAACCAGTTCTGACGCGTGCACAGAATACTTTCTCCAAATGTGCTGCGGCGCTTCCTGGGAAGTGCACTTCATATTTGGATCTTGACGTGGATGAACGTACGTTCTCTTACTTCGCGAATCTATCGTTTCGATCGGTAACGACGAGCCCCTTTTTCCTTCAAGAGCACTCGACCGGATTCGCAAGCCCGCGCTTTTTACGTATGTAATGTCCACGTAAGGCACGTAGTGGCGCCATTCCTGTAATATCTGTCCACGTGATTGCACTCATATTATTCAGCGTCGATATTACTGTGGCACTATTTTTCGCAACAGTGGGTGCGCGCCGTAGTTTTCTCAGCACGTCGGGTCTAATGTGGATTGATGTCATGCTTAAATACTTCGTCTGGAGCACATGTGCACACCTGTTCGTCGATCAATTTCGTGAGCCTCCGATAGCCTTCAATCTTGCTATCCGGTGACTTGACTTCGTCGGTAACGAGGAGCTCTACTAAGCCCTTAGAAATCTCAAGTACAGCCCTAACGTTTATATCAACACTACTATGTACTTCATTATTTCAGGCTTCGTGATTTCCTCACGATTTCTTCGCCAATCACTCTGTTGCTTCGATGTCGGTTCGCTTTAAAATTTGCGTATCTTGCAAAATGAAATACCTACTCGAAAACTTCCCCTCAAGTAACACTGTAACGTCGACGAAAATGCGCGAATTGAACGACCTGTTGTTAACTGTTGCACGGATGTAGAATTGAATCTCATATTGCTCGAGAGCCGAGATCGAACACGTTTGGTGAAACAGTACGTTCTAGGGTTTTGTAGAAACACAATGGCTCGATTAGTTATCTCCAATTCCCAGATAAAGTATCGATAGCATCGCACGGCGCTCGATATCTAAGCCTGCGGAAATCCTGACATTTTGTTTCCAACGCCACGATTCAAACTGCGAGATTATCGCTCGTCGCGCTACTGTAACGATACAAATTCTTTTAATTATCGTTACATTTCGTCTGTTTAAATATGATACACATTACTTGGAGTGCCTGGCTAATAGTTACTCAGCATAAAGTTACATGGGCGTCCGGGGGGGGGGGGGGGGGTGCAAAAGGTCGCTTATTTTTAAAAACTGATCTTTATCAAGTTTATACTAAAAAAGTGAATATTTCTAAATTTCGGATTTAAATTTTTAATTATTTTGGCACTACAAAATGAGTTCAAAAGAGGAAGTGGGCTACTCGTTTTTTCATTCCTATATTTTTCTTCGCCGTCACCTCAAAGTTGCCCCCTCCTGGAAAAAAGTCTACGGACGCCCTTGTAAAGTTATACTACGCAGTTCAATATACGATCTATTTAATCGGAGATTCTCATTTGCTGCGAGATATATTAACGTGATTTTTCCACGGGAAATAAACGAATTTCCTGTACCACGTGATTTATTCGCAGACTTAATAAACAAGCCAAAAATTCATTTAAAACAGTCTCCGCTTTCCGTCGATGATTCAGAACAATAATATTGGCTTATTTAATAATCCTTGAATCAGCACGAAACTTTGATAAAGTTGCGTGCTAATTTATGCCGCCGCAGATATTTTTATCAATGTATCGTAGAGATAAGAAAACGCCTCGAGTGTTATTTATAAAAAGGATACAGTGCAACAATTTTATTCTGTTTTTGTTTTTCAAATAATACATTTATATTCAATGTGTACATGCAACGCGCCGAGCATTCTTGGTTACAGACAAACACGAGACGTGACGTCCGAAGGCGCCAGCTCTTTAATAACAACGTTTCTGGATGCTTGCGCTTTTATGGAGGAGCGCGAATCCATCAGAATTTGAAATCACCGGTCTCCGTGACTCACTGGCAATAAATTAATACGATCAACATTGCTGGTCGAAATCTCTCAATTTTAAATCCTATTACTTTAAACAATTCAACATTATACAAAGAATATCCATGCATCTTTCCCAAGATTCAAACGAAAAGGAAGAAAAATGACAGACTAGTATTTAACAGATTGTCCAATCGATATATATGTATGTATATCTCCATATAAAATGTACATATCCCCTGTAAAATTCTTACGTTATTATGTTACTGTTACGAGCTAAAAGGCGGAAACAAACTATTACATCACTTATCTGTCCGACAATGTACTTTCATGAGTATGAAGTGATAAAACATTTACGTAATCGTGGAAAGTAATATAAAAGATCTTTAACTATCGTAACGGACACTGGGAATCTCAGTGTGTTACGCGTGAATAAAAAGAACCAAAAAAAAAGAGAGAAATACATCTTAAATATCACTTCGTTCGCGATGGAAATATCTTCAGAAATCAGTCTGCATGTTCTGCCCGATGTGGGACAATTAAATATCGTTGTTCTCGATTTCACGTCGAAATTTAAGAAAATATACGTTGAACATTCGTCGCAACATCTACTGGGAGTTCAGTGTACATGGAGCTCCATTCGTTTGGAAAGTCTCGCTGCGCGGACTTGATGAATTCCATAACGAAGCCCTTTGCCTCTGTAAAACCGAAAGGTGAATGCAAGTTCCAGTATATCAGCTGCGATCATTTTAATACGATAGAATACGTACCATCGTCGATAGCTCTCTCCTCGTGCAACACGCTGACTGCTACTTTAAGCAACAATTGCATATGGGGTTGTAAAATGGAATGGCCAGCCTGGTATAACGTTAGTATACTCTTAAACACCGTCTTATTCTCTTCGAAGTCTTCCTTCAATGGCAACTGATTAACAAAAACTGGGAATATTTGGTCGAGAGGCAGGCCGGAGTAATTCGCGATGATAAGTCTGGCAATTGCGCCGACGACGTTGTCGCGAGCCCCTGCGTGAGATTCTTTGGCGATCGCGTTCGACAAAACTTGTAAAATGTCGGGGTAATGTCTACGAGATTATCGCTCAGGAACTTTTCAGTGTCTGATTTCTTAAACATATAGCTACGCGATGTGTTGCGAACGTATCAGGTCAAAAGGATACGAATAGACTGCGTCTTTGCCATGCAGCGCGAGCTCGCCAATCCCATAAATTACATTATTGCGAACTTCGGCACTCTGGTCGTTCGTGAGCCTTAAAAATGTGGGGAGAAGTTGAGGTATGAAGGCAGCCACCGTGTGCTTAAGCCCTGCGAAACATTCTGAGATTGTGCCAACTGCGAATGATCTCTGCGCTTCGGATTTGTTCGGTTTCTGGAAAATATTGCTTAGTTATTGAACGCGTCAGTGTAATAAGTACCAGCTGAAGCAGAATATAAATAGAATCGTACCAATCTGTCTAAGAGCATTGGTAACACAGCTTGGAAATAAAGCGCAAAGTCTTCTGGAGGGATTACTTTGCCGAAATTAGACAATACATCGCCGGCACACTCGACCAGTAGTTCATCTTGCTCGGCTTCGGTCTCTACGTCTTCTGCTTCTTCCTGATCCTGGCATTCCGTTTTACCTAATGGTTTTCGACATATATGTAATGACTGCTCAAATAGTAGAAGTCTAATAACTTTAATACCCACTCGACATAACGTCTGTGACACAATTCATTATAGCTTCTTTGTGGCCCTCTCCAATCAGAATATCAGACTTTATTTCTTTTATAAGCTCCGAATAAGCATCCAAACCACTGATTACCACCGTTGGTTCGTTGTCCAGTCTTATCAATTCTGATAGTTTTGGTATGAATACGGCGAGAGCTTTCAGTAAGGCTTCCTTTCCTTCGTTAGTACGAATCTTTGAGAAACTAATACAGAATTGTAGAAGAGCGTCAATAGTGGCTTTACGAATATCTTCTTGCGGGTAATTAGTCAATTTGAAGATTTCCTTGAAAGAGTTCTCGAGGTATGGCAGGAATGCTTCTCTGCAAATAATATTGTACAAGTAGAAACCAATGTGTATAAAATGGATAAATGTATATATATAATAGAGGAATATTTTACTCTGTGTGCTCTGCAATTTCTTTCAAAGCCAAAATTGCTTCCTCCTTCTCTTCGATGTACGCATTCTCGACACTATAGCCTGCTACATCATCGTCATCCTCGTCTTCTTCGTTGTCCGTATTCTCGATATCTTCTTCTCCATTCTCGCTCTCATTATCGCTGAGATCTTCGTAAATCGGAAAAGCAGAAGTCTCGTCTTCTTTAAAGTGAGGCTATTAAAAATCGAAACAGTATCGTAAATTATTATTCGACAATTTACACGCCACCCTTTCTATACTTCACATACCACTATGCCTTCCGAGCTTTGTATACTCGTTATCATGTACTCGACAATTTGCGGCAAAGCAGTCGCCATTTCCTTCTTCATTATCGTGCTAATGGAAGCCAACAGTCCGTAAACAGATTTCCTTAAATCCGGATCTTCTGTTTGCTTTAGTAATTTCATTCCAAAGTTAAGAGATCTGTCGGCCAGAGGTGCGAAATTCTTATCGCCTATTGTTCTCGCAATCACTCCGAGGGTATCTGTAATATCAGCCATTCGTTAACGAAACTATTAAACTCTATACAAAGTTTCAAGCACCGCGATACGAACCAACTGCCTGTACTTGAAGACACATAGTTTCGTCTGTCTGCTTCTCCATGAGATAACCATTAAGAATGGAGATGATCCTTTCGAAGTATGGCAACATGTGCTCCTTGCTTGCCAGTGCAGCCGAGCCTATAGCGCTCAGTGACAATTCTCTAACGTGAACAGGAGTGTCGGCATTAAAAATCTCGAAAAGCCTCTCCATCAACGTTGGCAAGTAAGGTAAAAGACTTTCGTTCAAATTTTCGCAGAACATTTCAAGTGCATAGAACATACGATCGACCGACGGTGGTTCTTTCTTCTCTTGCTTAATGTGCGCGCATATTTGACCGAGATACTCGAACAGTACAGGTAACAATTCAGAAGAGTATTGCGAAATGTCTGGTTGTAAATGCTCGGAGAATTGTCCGAGGGCGAAAAGGGCAGCATTGCGCACCACAGGGATAGAATCCGTGATTCCTTGGCAAGTACATTGCAAGAAAGATTCCAGATATTTAGTGCGGATGTACTCGGAACAGCCCTCTGCTAGCACTGCCATTGCTAAATACGATGCCTTCTTTGCGTATACATCTGTCCCTTGCAGGCTAGGTTCTATATATTGCAACTGTAAACACATACATTAAGTTTCTATTTAACAGAGGATTTTTGCACGTACGTAGAGATCTTACCAACTGGGGAATTAATTTCTCCGGGGGTAAATGAAGCGCGAGCAAATCTAAAGTCTGAGTAGCACAAGTTACAGGTGTATTGTCTTCGTTATCACCGCTGAAGTAAACTTCATCGTTGTCATCATCGAGGCGTGTGGACATAAGAGCGAACAGCAATTCTGAGGAATCATAGTAGGAGATTAAGCTTTTATACAAGCACCAGACACTTCACGATGCTGACATCACTTACCTACGATAGGTTCGACAAGCTTATGCTTTATTATGGCTTTCTTCTTGGTCCTAGCCAACCAGCCGATGAAACCAACCGCTTTAACTCTAAGAGCATCATCTAATGACTTATTACCAGCAATAGCGAGGGCCATACTGACGAGCGGTTTGACATGAGGAGCTATCACAGCGATTGCATTCTCACATAGTTCGTCCAACAGTTCGAAGCATTCGATGGCTTTGTCTTCGTCAGTAACAGTGAGAGCTTGAATCGTGGCCATTACTTGGGGCATCATTTGATGATAAGCATTTACCATCTGCGACGATAACTTATCGTTAAACACGTTGAATAGTATGCTTCGTTAACTTTATACATTTCATACAATTTACCATCTGATCCCCTTCGACTAAGAGAACAAGGTTCTGCATTATTTTCAGAACATAATATGCTACGGGGTGTCCTAAATCTTGTATACTGTTCAACGTTTGACCCAGAAGCAGTACTAGCGACCCAGCGTGCGTCAGGTACGCTTCGGGTGCAACTTCCGTCATAACTGACAAAGTATACGTTCCCAACTATAACGAAATTCTACATTATAACGACCATCGAGACTTTACGAGTTTCGCTCCATATTCTTCCTACCTCTTTATCGTTCAAGTTTTCGCTAGTAACTAACTGCTGCACAAACTGCAAAACCTCTGGCCACCCGTTATTTGGTAATTCGTGTTTCACGATCACACCGATCAACTGTGCGATCGCGTTCTTCACCATTTTCTCTGGCTCGTTAACCAGCGCCTAAGGAATCATAAAGGTTATTTACATTCTTCGCTACACGTGTCCCTTAACCAAAAGGGGTTAACCTTAACTTCTGCGTTACCTGCAAAATCAGCGCCTTGAATTCAGTACGTATCTGTAGCGGCAACTTTAACCAATGGCTCCCTTTGCCGTAACGCTTCCTAAGTAACACGGCTCCATATTGCCGTATCTAAACACACACATTTCCTTCGCTAGGAGAAATTGATATTGCGAACGAGCGATTTATAAAATTAAAGCACGAACCTGAGCTGTTGATGACGATACAATGAGTTGGCATAACGCCGCTGTACTTTCTGGTTTCTTAAAAGCCTCCCTAAGTTCCGCCGTCCCCTGGAATTATCGCATCGCTATGTTAAGTTATGCGAAATACACAAATTTCCGTACCAAAATTCTCCGAAACTGCTCGTCGATAAACGAAGCAGAGTTGCATACTCATTTAACAGAGAACCTTAAGACGTACATGACGTGCATATTAAAACACCGAAGAACAACTGCGGGGGAACAATTACAGAGTGTAACGTGTTTCGTTTACCGTACCGATGTAATGTTCGGGGAACGGAAACCGGTATGTGGTGAAGCGTACGATGAAGATTTAGCACGAGAATCTCGGGGGTATTTAAAATGATTATCAATCCGGGCGAACACGTGTTTTGAACATGGCAAAATTGCTTCCTATTATTAACTGTCAGTTCTTTAAACGTACCTGCTTTATAGACGCGTTGTCGGCCACAAGTAACTTCAACAGTATCTGCTCCATTATTGGCTTAATATTAATAATAAAATATGTATTTGGCAGTACTTCCGAATAAAGCTGCCGGTTGTCCACTACCGCTGTTCTGACCTGTTGGTGACGTCTGTACGACACCTAGGTGCGCAGGCGCCGCTGCCGCCATAAGATCGCTATATAAAATCATCCAGTGCTACGCACATTCCTGCACTGGGCGAATTCCACTTACGCCCAAATCGCCTGTACATGACCGGACGCAACATCAAGAATTTCAAAGCCGATTTTCTTGAAAATGAAGCGCAATATCAAAAAATTTTATTTCTTTTTGTCGACTTATTCACTTGTTATAAGTCGATAAGAAAGAGCAAATTTTTGTGATATCGCGCTTCATTTTCGAGAAAATCGACTTTGAAGTTTTTGATGTTGCGTGCAGTCGCGCGTAGACAAGCTTAATGAAAATTATGGGCGATTTCGGCGTAAGTGGAATTCGCCCACTATTGTCCGTCGCCATGCACATGAACGCTGTGGATGGTCAGTGTGCACGTTCTTTCTGTACAATAAAATACCGTGTATAGGTGTAGAAGAAATTCTTACTAACGTAAAATTTATTGTATTCGTCGAGACAACAGGTTTATATAAACAAAGTGGCCTCGATTCTATAAAATATGCTTCTCACTGTAGTTTACATATTTTAATTTTTCAAATCCATGTATCATTGCCGCCAAAAGGAAAGTTTTTAGTAGCCAACAGATTCGTGTTATGTAGATGGCGCTTGAAGCGGTAGTTCTGGATGAACGGGTAGGAGTCTTTTAAAAAAATTGAAATTACCGTGTATTGTTTTTAGAAGACGTTCATTTGGAATGTGTGTGTGTGTGTGTGTGCAACGGAGTCATTGGATAATCGAAGGTTTCTGTTAAATTCGTGAATCTTCGCCACCCGAGTGTAATCTGTAGGAAAACCGAAGTTTCCCGCCGCATGCAACGAACAGGTAGGACTTTATTTACATTGTGAACAAGTGTTATGTAGTTTATTAAAATATTCTCGTCGCATATACATGTAGTTATGAGAGGAAAATCGTTATTTCCTGTTCCTTGATATCTACGGATACACGTGCTCACTCATTGGACCGTCCTTTGGTGTAAACGATCGTTTCCTTTTTGATATCGATAATTTAAGACCAGACTTTTTATTCCCATGCCTGCGCAGTGTAAGTCACGCGAACCGTTTGTTCCGACTTCGTCTAGCCTCGCAACGCGTCGAGCAGTTTATTATTTTAGAGCGAATCCCTCCCACCCGTTTCCCTCCCTCTTCCCTCTGTATTCCATCTTCACCCTTCCCTCGGCCCGTGCCCTCTCTGTCGCTTCCTCTCTCTTTCCGTGAACGCTTCGATACCGAGGCGCCTTGAGATAATGCAGTCTTCCAAATTCTTTGGATCGCCGTTTTAAAAAATCCACGCAAGCGTCGATTCGTGGAACACTTCCAGCCACCGTTGTTTTTCGATTCGTCGACCGAGACATTCCTCCCTGTCGTTTTCGTCTACTCGCTCCCACTTTCAGATTGAATTACTCGATTGATGCATATGAAATTACCGATCGCGGATATCGTGAAAGTTCCTTTGTTTATGGCGGGGATAAATAACAATGGCTGACGCTGGTTTACGACGTGAGAAATGTCACAGAAACTCAAAAAAATAAAGCGAATGAAATATTTAAAAAGTATAAAATATTATAGGGCAATTTCATGTGGTCCAACCTAATACATCGTTAAAGTATCGCAAGTGGCGACAAAATTCACCCTCCTTCGCGCCAGCTCTGAAAACTGGCATAATTCTCCGTTGGCTTATCTGTTAGGTTAAATGTATCTTGAGTTACGCCTCTTACGACTCAAGAACCGACACTTGTCTCGGAATTACGTACAGTGGATCCTCGGATTCGCCACAAGTGGATAGTCACTGATGCGAGTGTAGGTTAAAAGAATCTCCATTTACAGAGATGTCGCAAGTGGCGTACCATAAACCCGTGGAAAGTAGGAATGATCGCTAGGAGTGCTTAAGTTTGCCACGAGTGGGCGATCTTACTAGAGCAAGTACATTTTTAGGTTAAAGAATTTTTGTTGGGATGAATGTCGAGGCTAATGAACGTCGATTCATGAAAATAGAGATTTATTTTATTAAATGGGTGCCAAAGTGCGTTCACTCAGTGTCAGGTGTTGTTAAGTGTACGGAAATGTCTTTTTCACTACGCCTTCTCGTACTTTTATCAGAAATTTGGCAACAGTGAAAAACACTTTAGTTAATCAAACTGGTTACCTATTTTTACTTTCAATAAAGATTTTGCTTCAATAAAGCGAGCAATCTTTCGCAAAGATCCAACAGAATAATGCCCAAATTCTCTTTTAAGTAATCATTATAAGATAGAACAGACAATTTTCTTGAATCCAGCAAAATAGTCAGGCTGGCAGGTTACCTCGCCGGGGAAAAATATCGCAGAAACACGAAGTAGAAAAAAAAGCACGGCCAGAAGACGGCGGGTAGCCTGTCAGCGACGTCATTGAGTGACTCCTCTTGCACCTCGTGCATATTCGTCGTCTGGTTTACGTGCATTCCAGACGACGAGCGCAAGAAGTGGCTCTTTTCGTACCAACTTAGTATCTGCATCAAGTGCTCTCGATGAAAATCGGCCAAGAACATTTGGACACTTATTTTACAGGAAACTTTGATAAAACGCCAGAGATATCTGGTCGAGGAGCGATATTCTGACTGTAAAAAAACCGCAGGAAAATCACTCAATGCTTTTGTTTTCAATTTCGAAGTATTTCACGATCCATTACGACCATTGCGTTACACTTTATGTTCCACTGTAAAATAGAAGTTTGTGCTCTCTCTCTTATCAGTTCAATACCTAGAGATGCAAATGCTATACCGAATGCCACACAATTTTGGGACACCCTGTACGCTCGTTCCAAACTCAATTTTATACTAGAAACATTGGAACAGTACTTGAGAGATTCTTTTAAAATATTGAAAGAAAGCAAAGCAGAGCTTGATAATGTTGATATTCCATTCGGAATAATTGATAGGTAGATGCGTGGTAAGGAGAAGCCAGCGATGCCTATGTGAATGATGAACAGAGACGTGATGCCTCAAGGCGGTGGAGAAAAGTCTTAATGCGAAATTAATGTCGGTGATGAATCTGTTTCGTGTAAGCCGACGCCACATGCGATCCGCCATCTCGCATAGCGTCCTCTAATTTATTACATAAGCAATAGCGCCTCTTGATATTCTCTAAACCGATTCAAGGGAGTCATGTACAGGGTGCTCAGAAATTCGTGGCACAAACTACACAGGCATATAGTCCTCATTGAAATACACAAAAAAAAAATATTTGCAAACACAGATCCAGGGGCCAACTGTTTCCAAGTCCTAACAAGTCTTCTCTATTGTCTTCTCTATTAATAATATTCTCATCCCTCGATTCTGTCTACTTCTAAGTTTGAAGAAACATAGTGTTCCAAAGTTTTAACAAACATACCTACAAGTTGTCGCATAATCAACGTTCCCAAAGGCGAAACAAAGAAACGTGATGGCAATGAAAGTATCCAAGCAGAGTTTCGAAAGGGTGATCGCGCGGTGTGCCTAAATTCTTCAGCCGCGAATTTCCCATCGGCGCTCCCCGTTCCTCTTCCTTGACCGCGATAACGAGGATCTGGATCGAGTGTCGCGACACTATTTCGAGAGGTGACAGGATCGATTATCGCCATGGCAGAGTAACATTCCCCCGAAGCGGCGCGCACGTGATTTAATAGCGACGTCCTCGTCAAAGAGCGCCGGCATTATTTGAACACGTGAGACCGGGGCAACTCCATATTACTCAAATAAAAGGATCCTCGCGGGCCCGAAAGGAAGCGTCCGAGGCTTGTTCCTGATTTTTATGGCAGGGGCAGGCAACAAGCTGTTCCAATAGAAATCTGTCGCACACTGGTGGCTCGGTAGCATTCTTCCAGCGTTCTCGACCGTGTTATCTCCTTTATAACCTCCTGTGGAGGATCTAGGGCTCCCGCCTTCCTCGAAACAGCTACTAGGACTTCAGACTCTTCTTACATCCTTTTTCCCCCAAAAGGAGAAACAGATTAAAAGCTCCGAGGGCCACAAGTGCCACTTTCATTCTTCTTTTAAAATTATCAAGTTTAGTGAAATTTTATGGAAAGTATTAGGAAGGGTGTAAAGCTAATGGTTCCTCCCGAGTCAAGAAACTACGTAAATCTTTGAATTCAGCGTTCATGTACTTTATTTTCTTCAGTTGAAAAAGGAAAACAATTTTTAAGTCTGTACACTTCCGAGGTCGTGGGACCTTCGTGCTCTTCTAAAAACAATGGTCGAAGATAGTGAAGTTTCTGTTTGGGAAGAAGAGGGGTATCGGCGAACAGTTTCTCATACGATCTAGCAGGGAGCACGATCTCGGTACGCAAGATGTTGCCAAGCACCGAGCTGCCTGACGATCAAGAAGAGTTCCCGGAACTTCTTGGATGAGAAGCAGCGACTAGGAGAAGAACTCGTGTTGTCAACAAATCCCTTATCGTGACCGCAGAGCCGTCGTGACGTTATCAATATTGTTCTCTATCAAGTCACTCGGTCCGGTACATCATCGTCAATTATACACCGACTCGATACACCGTTATCACTCTACATTGCTCTCTCCATACAGGATTACCGATCTCGAATAGTTCATCATCAGAGCCGTTCGAGCAGAGTTGCGCGAAATTTGTATTTAAATAAAATTTCGATTAACGAGTAACGGTTAAAATAAATATTCCCCAGTGGTTAACCCGAGTTAACTTTATTCGGCAAATGACAAATATTTTTTTTTAACTTTTACTCGTCATTCAAAATTTGATCTAAATAGAAACTTGGCCCACCATCGCATTCGAGCGACAGGAAAACCATCTTTCACTCCTTCTCACAAAAAACCGTTTATAATATTCTACAAAGTTGGTTCGCGACGGGGTCCTTAACTTAACATTCATCGATGGCTATAAATATAAATAATAGGAGGTCGACGTGCACAGTTATAGAAGCGACGGTCCACGAAGAGATTCGCGCGTCCCGCAACTTTTTATCGATTCTTGAGCACACGATATGGTTTCTTTCTTTTTTTTTTTATACAACTTATACCTAATATCCACACTGGCTCTCTCGCAGCGGAGATTCCTTTGGCGGCAGAGTTTCAAGATCCCGAGCCGGGTGTCTCGTTCCGCGCACCGTTTCGTAGTTCGAACGACACTAGGGGTTTACAGTAGTACGCTGTTCTTTCGGATCGCTGGATAGGCGGGGTTCACATGCTGTACTTGATCTGATCGTAATACATCGACGTCGGCGGCGTCGTCGCTGTGTGGTGGATGTTGGAGGAGACCGTGCCAGGTATGTTGGATATGCTGAGGCCGCCGATGTTGCTCAAGTTCAGGGATCCCAGGGAGCCTAGCGAGCCCAAGGTCACGGAACCGCCAGGGTGACCGAAGTAGGAAGGCTTTCGGTCGACCAGGCCGCCGCCGGAACTGTTCGCGCTCGAATTTGAACATTGCATCTTTATCCCTGAAACGAGAAACAGAAAGGGGGCTATTGGCGTGGATGTTGGTTACGAAATAACTAAGTAGCGTTGCTTACTTGCGCAGAGTTTAGGTTTCAATGTACGCGATTGGTTATTAGATCGTTGAATAGCTAAAGAATCTTCTTGGGCCGAGAGTTAGGAGGGACAGAGCGTTGGGCGATTAAATTTTTCAGAGATTGCACTTCGGGACCACACATAACGCAACCAGGGGGGAAGGAGGGAAAATGAAGAGACCTCGCGAGACCAAATCAGTCCTTGTATAGGTACGATAAATCAGAAGCTACGGCAGCCCTCGAGTTCTGCCTCGAGTGCGCACTTCACTCGTGCCTCGGCTCTGTCTTTGTCTCGTCTTTCCCGTCTCTTTTCGGCCGCTCTGCTCTTTCCAGAGTATCTTTCCTGATGTCTACAGAGTCGAATTTGCAACGTTATAAAAAAAAAGAACCGTAGCGTCTATGGTAGTAATATTCTCCTACGAGCCTTCTCAAGTTAGCCAAGTCCCAAACTGTTTCAAAGTGAAATAAAAATTGCTACGTTTCAAAGCGGAGCACAATCTTCTTATAGGTACCCATTATCAATCGATGAGCAATTGCTGCCTGGGTCCCTGCTTAGAAGGCCCATCCAGGGCCCCATTTTCAAAAACAAAATGATTTTATCAGAACACAATATTTCTTTCTGTATTACTACATTTTGCCCGCTGTTAGTAAAATGCATCTTCATTTTCCTGAAAAAATGGCGCCGCGGCACGTTTGCCAACGGGGTGTTTTTTCTTTAGGAGGAACACCACTGTGATGCCGGAAAAGTAAGCCATTTTTAAGAATATTTTTCGGGAATAATTTACAGTTTTCATAGAAAATTTGTATTACCTTCCTTTAGTACAATGTCTTAAGAGATTATAAAAAAATAAATGAATAGAAAAACATGCATAAATTTTAATATATCAATAATTAATATAATAATTAATACATTAAAATTTATGCATGTTTTTCTATTCATTTATTTTTTTTTATAATTAATATATTAAAATTTATGCATGATTTTTTATTTATTTATTTTTAATAATTAATGTATTCAAATTTATGCATGTTTTTCTATTCTAATAATCTCTTAAGACATTGTACTAAAGGTAGGTAATAAAAATTTTATATGAAAACTGTAAATTATTCCTGAACAAAATTCTTAAATCCGCCAATTATACAGGTTGCTATAGAAGTTCTGTTTTTCGTTTACATTATGAGACACTTAATCCAAATACAACTATCGATGCTAATTTATATTGTCAGCATTTTGAAAGAGTGGAGCAGCAACTCCAAATTAAAGGACCATCCCTTGTGCACCGAAAGGGTCTCTTGTATCTCCACAATAATGCGAGTCCACGCGTGGCGATAGGAAGTGCAAAAAAGAAGAAGAAATATCATAACTGCAATGGGAACTTATTCCTCATTCATCGTATTCCTTAGATCTGACACGAACAGATTTTCACCGTTTTGATCGCTAGAAAACAATTTAGACGAGAAAAACTTAGATAATTTCAAGACCGCCGAAAGTGCAATAAATTCTTTCTTTAACAATAAATCCCAAGATTTTTACCTAACACAAGTTCCATATAACTAGGAAACTGTCATCTTAACACACAAAGCAGAAAGTTTATATGTATGTATGTGTGATTGCCCGTCGCCTAAAAACTTTCAAACGGTAAACTCTTGGATCACGAAACATGCCTCAGCTCATTATGCCCGGCTAATCCAAATGCGTGTGACTATTTCCACAAAAAAAGAACACAATTTTTTTATAAAATCAGAATCTAAATTCCGGAAAAAGTGGAGTAGCGAAACTAGCAAATAATAATAAAAAAAAAAAACGCATAGTTTGAAGTAAGTACTCGCTGTTTTCAAAAATCGAATTTCCGGGAGACATGCTCTAGCGGACCGAACTTATGCCGCAGCAACCTAACAAATAATGTAGCGTCGATTAAAACCGACCCATCTTGCTGCGGCGATCGAAATTCTGTTTAATTCCTGGTGAAAGGGAAGTGTAACGAGTGCCTTAAAACAGCGTCGTGTGTGGTCTGGGTGGCAGTGCTGTCAGTCAAAACCTCCCCCTCTCGGGCTTCTCCGCCACCCCCTTGGACAGTGCACGAGGATTTCCTGGCCAGTTCAACGGTCCCCCCTCCCCCTCCCCCCCCCGCGAATTTCTTTTTCTTATTTTAACGAGTACACGTTGCTCGAGGCGTGGTACCGTCGACAACCACGGCAGTAAAAGAGCACAGAAGCGAATATATCGTATCCCAACAACGATGCCCATAGTCGCGGAGTAGAGATCGCGCGCGTCGCGCTCCAGAAATACATCCGGAGACTGGTGTAGAAAAAGAGAAAGAGGAAAACTGGGGCCTACCCGAGGCGCGTCTGCAGATTGATCTCGTTTACACTTTACTGACTGAACGAGAGAAGAAGAGGCGAGGAGGGTTGAGGAATCGGGGGGGAAAGGGGGCGGAAGGGTGCGTGGGTGGCGCGTTTATACCCCTGTCGATTTCATGGTGTATCGAGGTGGAGAAGGAATAGATTGTGTGTACTTATAAGCGGGAGTGTGCGTGAATGGGAACGATCTGTTGATCGGTGTAATGGATCGTCGACTTTTCCAACGGTGTCCCGACGTGCGGCGTGGAATCGGAGGGGCCGTGCACGAATTCGCTTTTGAAACGGGGGTGGGCAGCGGCGGATTTAAGGGAGAAGGCCCGGGTGATAAACGTTAGAATTGAAACGTTGTAATAGAATTATTACAAGCTAATTTACGCGCTTGTGGTATGAAAATTGTGGGAAATAGAAAATATAGTGTTGGGATAAAAGCATAATTTATTTTCGAGGATGGGGACCTAGGCGGCAAGGATGTACCTTTAAAATGCTACCAAGTTGATGAAAGTTTGTGAGATTGTTCGTTTTAATCTTGCTGTTGTGCTCCCAAAATTTTAAACGAATTCACTAAACGATCGCTGAGTTATAACGATTTTAATTTTCACTGATTTTACACGTACTCTTGTGGAAAGAGACGATCTCAACAGCTGCAAAAATGTTGAAGAAATGGTACCAATGTTTTCAATTTTTTTGTGCTTGTAGTATACGGATAGATGAAAATGTCTGCCGAGTTTCAATTGTTTTCACTACACCGTTTTAAAGAAATAATTTATAACTTGAGAGAATCGTGAATTCAGGGCATTCTCACTGCCAAAAGTTTAGCAAAAGCTTGTAAAAGCATTTTTAAGGTGAAACTTACCTTTCTAGGCGTAAAAAATACGGCTCCAAATATCGTTCGAGTTCCTTACATTTAGATTTACTTATTGAACCCTGATTAATGAGGGGGTTCAGAGGAAATGAGTGTGAAATTGAAGAATTTTAAAGAAATCAGCATAACTGTAGCGTGGGTGATTCGAAGATGCAAACTTGAATAGAAAATAATTGCATTCACATAGGTAACATAGTAAAATATCAGTCCATTCAACATTAAACGAATGAATTCAATGTAAAGATGCTACAAATTTAAGAGTCATTTAGAGGAAGATCGATCAGCACTAGTTTGTATACACCTTTAGCTCGGTAATTGTAAAGTAGATCAATCCGCAGTGCGTATAAGTAGCGAAGCCAATAATCTCCTACGCTCTACGCCTACACGATTGAAGGAAAATATGTTTACAAACCTACACGAAAAAGAGCCATGAAAGTGCGAAGGCCAGGCGTTTAGCAAATTACTAGTTGATAATCGCGGAAGCAATCCTCGCCGCCATAAAATTGGCCGGGATCGCGGGTCCGAGGGGCGCGACCGATTCCGCGGAGAGGTTTAATAAACGAACCGGGCCAGTGTTTGAGATGGCACGGTCGATGTACTTACGATTAAAGAACATGTTGTTTACCCCACTTGTAAATGTTTACGCGATAAGCGATCCGAGACCTCGCTGCTAGCACGCGACCACCGCCAACCGATACAAAAAAAAAAAGAAAAAACGTGTATTTTCGTTCGCCCCCGGACCATTTGTTTATCACGCGATCGCGCGTAATACGTTGTTACATTCACGGAATCGGTTCATCCGTGAATGAACTGCTCGCCATAAAAATCATTTACTCCCAAATACTACACATTCCACCTCTCATTATCTTGTCTCCTGCTTCTGAATTTCGCACAATTGCACAGCAATACTTGGCTTATCTGATACATGGAATAGCAGGGAGGAAGATTTTACAAAGTCACTGTAGCCCCGCAGCACCATCATCCCTCTAGAATCATAATTATTACCGACTCTTTGGGAACTGTGAGTAAAACACTCTGAAGCATAATATCACGTGCGGAAATCTTCTCTTCCTATTTGTTAACCATACGCACGAACGCCTATGGGCGTTCAACGCACAGTCGACAGCAGCCCAAAGGGAATTAAATTCTTGCGATCCTTTTTTCGGTACCAATATCAAATCTTCTTTAATTGAGTGGGTACTTTGGTGTGTGTAAATTATGTAACTCTCTCGTTCTCGTCGAAGTCCGTTGCCACCACGGGAAAGGAGACATTTAAAGGCTGGTTAATTGCTGCAGGCCCTGCTGACCGTGGGTGTTCACGCTAAATTAATCTGACGGGGAGCGCGTCGGGATTTCGTGTCGCGCCGTGTTACACGTGTTCAGTTACGAGTTACGAATTACGACTTTCTCGCATGGGGCGTGACAGGAATGTCACCCCGACTAATAGGTCCTGTCAGCTCCAACAATCTCGTGTCTGTCGGCTCCGCGAAGAGTACTTCCGACGGTACTACCGAGCGGAAGTTAAATTTTAAATCTGCTTGCCTGGAATGGTGTCACTCTATACGCTTTTCCCTCCCCCTAGCGTGAAATAATACAACGTAGCCTCGACAGATGCAATTTAGCTTATTGTTAACTTTCAATATCTGCGAATTTTGATTTATCACAGAATTCTGTTAAATAATGCGCAGCAGGGACGGCGTGCAATTTTGCGGGGCCAAAGATGAAGCATTTATTTATACATAGGTATGTAGATACCTCTAAATTTTATACATAATAAATATTCAAGCGTAGGGCCCCGCAAAATTTACGACGAGCTTCTCGTGAACCGTGGGTCCTGTTAAACAAACTTTATAATAATAAATATCATTGCATAGGGGTCAGAAAAAATTTACGATGAGCTTTTCGTGGACCGCGGGGTTCCGGGGAACCCGCCGAACCCGCTTCGCGCCGGTGCTGATTCCGAGAAAAAGTTGTTGTAGCAAATTTGGAATTTTTTATCGCGTAGAATCTTTTTTACAGTACTTTTCTTAAAGTAGAAGGGTTAACAAGTGACGAGTAACGCGAGTGGTGACACTGGTGACGAATGGGTCAAAACAGACCCTGCATCTGAGGGGCAGGGGTTAAGCAAAAGTTGTATTCTGATGAAGATAGCGTTTAGCCGGGAATCCACCGAGAAACTAACCTATGCGATGCTATGCTATGCTACGTTTTAAAAAAATTAGCTTCAATACATTCTTATGGGACCGTTTCCACCAAAAGCTACGTTAAAACATAGCAACGGTGCTTTTCGTAGATTTCTATTTTGAAGTGTTCTCTTTTGCATCGAGTTACTCTGAAGTGAATCAGCGAAGTAGATGCGCAGGAGTATAAACGAGTTGTACCATTGTACCAAGCTATTCATGCTGTATTGACGTGGATACGAAGATGGAAGCAAATTATAATACACAGGGAATCGAAGTGAAAGTGAAGCTAGAGTTTAAATCCAGCTTTCCCGAATTCCCCCCCCCCCCCGCTCGACAATCGCGTGAATGTTCGAAACGTGCCCGGACACTCTGTGAACGAGTATTCGACAGCTCCGTTTTACGGTGGTCGGCGCCTCCGCGGTCGTAAACTGTCTCTGATTCTCCAGATGGCCCCCGAGGACTGTCATGAATTGTCATTGTTGTCCTCGGCACCAGGATCTCCTGGCAGTCTCGTGAATTGCCACTAGAGATCAATGGCTGCGTGCAAAGACTGACAAAGTGGAGTCTGGCTCCGGCTCACCAAGCGTCTAACTTTATCTCAATCTTAAGACGAGCGAAATATATGAAAACGAAAATCGATCTCTAGTGGCGATTCAGAGCTAATGGTCCATTCGTCCCTTTTTATATCTACATAAGTAATTTTTACATGTATTTACCTTAAACTGGGAGAAGCCCTTGAGCATAATTGAATAGCGGCGGAAGATACTGGCGAAAGTCCGGGGCGGCAATTCGCGAGGGCGCCGCAATAAAAAAATCTGTTCTTTATTTCGGTTTCTTTTAAATTTCTGTTATTATTTAAATAAAAATCGACGAATTACCTAGGCATATAAAGTAAAACTGATTGTTTTTTTATTAAAAAGATTAGGAAGGGTGCTACAAAAAATGATTTCGCCCCGTATGATATGAAGGGTAAGGGGGAAAACAGGGAACGTCACAAAACAGGTTTATCGAGAAAATTAAGTCTTAACACTTTAGTCTATCAGTAAAGAAAGAACGTTCATTGAATTTAATTTTCTTATATAATTGACTTCTTAAATAATTTGTTCTTTTACTTTGACTGACAGAAGTTTGTGCCTTAACAAATAGGACATTCCACATTTCGTTCCAGAGTAGAGTGGACACTTCCTGTTTTTAACTACATAAGTAGTATACCAAATATTTATCGTTATCTTAAGGGGGTAGTTGAACTTTATAACCCTTTGCGATTCGTCAATTCTGTAGTCTCAGTTGCCACCAACAAAATCCTACTACTTAGTCCTACTAATATAATAAATGCGAGAGTGTGTTTGGATGTTTGTTACTCAATCACGTCGCAACTAGGGTAGATTTGTGGCCACTTTAAGGTATTGTACCAGTTTGGCCACTTCTTAAAAAATATAATATTTTCCGCGTACGCAATAAATGTAACCTTATATTTCTAGCGGTATACTAAACAAAACATTTATGATGTGAAATTCTCCACGTAATAATAATCTGTAAGCAATTTAAAATGAAGATAACTATGCACATGGCCAAAAACAGTGCAATGGCCACAAACGGTACATCTACCCTACGCAACGAATCATTCTGAAATTTTGTATACTTATACGTAGTCTACGACCAGGAATAACATAGTATAGGGTACTTTTTATCCCGATTTTTTTTACACAATCTGGACTCTAGAATCCTGCAGAAAATATAGGCTACCAAGAAATCTGGACATCCCACCCCTTCCCCCTAATTTCACCCTCTTGTCACTCCGTGATAATCGAAGTTTTACCCGGGCAACGCCGGGTACCTTAAACTAGTATGCTATAAGTCGCAAAATCACGAAAAGTGGACATTCTCAATTTTCCCCCTTACCCTTCACACGTAAATAGGTACTATCACGTCGACCCCGTCGTTGAATCTCATTGTTCGCAGCAGACACGTGTTCAAACACCCCATACCCTCCACTCTCTTACACAGAACATACTTTTCCAGCGGAATCTACCAATGAGACTACTTAGAAATCTGCACGATGCACTCACCATTATCAGCTACAGGTGTCTGGCAGCCGCTGTGCGGCGAGCTGACGTTGCCCACGGGGCTGCTGTTGCCAGCCTGCTCCGGTATCCCTTGCATAGGAACGTTGACGTTGCTAGCCGCGTTGTTGACCCCTGGTAGCCCATAGTAATACTCCTGGCCGGGTGTCTGAGCGGTGGCCGCAGGATTAGACGGGCACTTGTAGCTCATCATAGTATCGTTCTCCTTGTAAACCGAGTCTGGGTGGTGCTGCTGATGCTCCTTAACAGAGAACCCATCGGTAGCCCTAAATCCCAGCTGATCCTGGCTCCTAGCGTACCCAGGCTCGCTCTTAAACGCCACGATCTCCCCATTTCGATATACAGACTGTTCCCCGGTCTTGTAAGTCACCTCTGTCGTCTTGTAGGTGACCTCGGCGATAGGCGGCGTCTTGTACGAGGCCTCCGGGTAGGCCCAGTCCGCGGATACACCAGCCCCGGGCGCGTACATCGCGTACTCCTGGTAATTCTGGTACTGATTCTGGTAGCCATTGGCGTAGTCCATGGCCCCGGGCGCCAGATTCTCGTACCCCGCCGCCTGAACGCCCACCGGGCCGCTGCCGGAGAAGTACTGCGGGTACTGAGGCTTCAGGGCCTGGCACTTGCGACGGAAGCCACGCGGCCGCCGTCGGAAGCTCCCTTCCTCGAACATGTACTCCGTCGAGGGGTCGATCGTCCAGTAGTGACCCTTGCCAGGTCTGCCCAGCCCCTTGGGGAGCTTGATGAAGCACTCGTTCAGGCTGAGGTTGTGTCGCACGGAGTTCTTCCAGCCCTGGTAGGTCCCCCTGAAGAACGGGAAGCGTTGCTGGAGGAACGTGTATATCTCCGAGAGGGTGGACCTCTTCGCGGGGCTCGACTGGATCGCCATCACGATCAGCGCTATGTAGGAGTAGGGCGGCTTCTCCTGGCGACGGGCGCCGGGCTTCCTCGGCAGCTCCGCGCTGGTCGGGCTGATCATCAGGGTGTCTAGAGCCTGGTCCTGGCTCAGGCTGCTCATGGACAGGCTTGTCCGCGGTACCACGGAGGTGGAGTTGGCGTGGGCGACGGCGGACTGCTCCTGGAGGTGCAGGCTGGCCTCTGTCTCGTTCTTCATCGCGATCCTCGCGTTCTCCGCGGCGCCTCCGCGATGCGTCGACGGGACGATCACCGAGTGGTCCATGGAGTCCTGACGGTCACGCGGCGGCGGGCATTCTTAGGTCCTCGGAGCTCACGCGGCCACTTCACAGACGTCTACTGATACCCCGGGCTCCCACAAGATCGTAGTAAACAAACTCCGCTGACCCCGAAGCTTCGCGGGCACACCTCTGTCACCCGGTCGACCCGCCGCCAGTTCCCGGAACTCAGATTTGATTTGAAAAAAAAAGAAAAAAAGAAAAACGCGCGATGTTTGGACACTTGGATCCACCGGGATCTAATCGCTGGACCTCGCTCCCGACGGAGAAGCCGGTTGTTTATAATGTCTGCCCTGGCCAGCGAGGATGACGGCGACGATGGACTCGCGTGGCGGCCACGCGGTTCACCCGCGGTGATCACAATACGGGGTGGATGAGGCGGCTCGTTATTTACGTTGCGCCCGACGTAACTTGTTTGCACGGAGCCGGCACGGTGGGGTCAATTATTTAGACTCCGCCACTTCGCTGGGTAGTTCGCGCTGATGCGCGGCTAAGTGTTTTCGGTTGACTGGAGCTCGGGATGAGCCGCGGGCCCGGTGGAAGCTTTTGCCGCGTCCCGATGACGCGGGCCACGCCGTCGCGACACGGCGTCGCGTAGCGCTGCGTGGGCGGCCTGAAGGCGGGGGTGGGGCGCGTTTCTAGATCCCTGATTAGTCGACGGCGGGTGGACGGCGCCAATGCTCGCGCTTTTGGCCAATGGGAGGCGAGATTGACGCGGGGGTGGCACGCCCATCGACGCTGAGGCACGGGCGCCGCGAGGGTGGCTGATGATCGCTCGACGGGGGACGGGTGTAATGGAAAGGTTGCATAACTTTTGAGGTTTTCGTTGTTTCGAGGAGGAATCGGGGTGATGATGCTTATTGGATTGTTGGAAGTGATGGAGACCTGGGTGTGGAGGGGTTTTCAGTGGCAGTTGTGTCCTTGGGGAGAGTTATTGTGGTTTGTTTGGGTCGACGATGGTGTTGTCTTGTTATGTTGGGGAAAAGTAATGGTCTTGGATGAGGGTCGGGGATTGTACTTGGAGCAGGGAAGGTTTGAGAAAATTAGAATGTAATTGTAGAGAATTGATAGCGATACTGGAGGGCGATAACTGTAGGGAATCAGTGGTAGGATTCCGCTGGGGCAGAGATTTACTTGTTGCTGGAGTTTAGATCCTGGGAATGTCACATCATCTACAAATTGAGTCGGGGCCGCATTTACCACGAGGCAGACTACTTAGGTGCAAGCTGGGCGCACATTTTAAACTTATTCCTCGCAAAAACAAAATTCTTATTCGTTTATTTCTTTAATACCTACATATTAATTAGCTGCTAATGCCACCCTGTCACCATGGTAAAATTGGCATCTCATATAAATAGTACTCTTTACATATACTATAACAGGTACAGTTTTACCTACCTGAACTTATACATTGGCACTTGAATTTGATTCTTTTTATGTTCAACTAGCTTTACTACTTTGGCTTTGCTCGAAATTTAGATTCCGATTTTATAAAAAAATTTTATTTATTTTTTGTGAAAATAGTCACATTTATCTGGATTATCTAGACACAATGAGCTGGGATACATTTCGTAAGCCCAGAGTTTACCGTTCGCAAGTTTTTAAGCGATAGACAAACACACTACAACTTTCTGCTTTATATATTAAGATGCACTCTCTTTTTTTATTTTTTATTCGATTTTTCTTTTAATTAACGTTTTTAAATTTGTTTTATGTTTCTTATTATAACATCATTTGTGATTGTAAATACTACACGTGTGAAAATGCATAAAATTTATATCGTTTTCGTTGTTTAATACATGTTGAGTAACTGCCAATGTTCCCCCGGTTTATGGTACATCGCTCTTTCCTTAGAATATAAAACTAACAGGAACTGCTGTATTGTATAAAATTCATGTGCCACCAATGAGGCAAAAAATTATTGGGGTAATAGCTATTTTGTTCCCTATAGGTATTTACTTCTAGATATTTCACAAAACCTTAGAAATAAACTTGTTCTTTTGAGGCCTCGTAATAATGCTGCGCCTGGAGCTTCTAAAAGCATAAACGCGGACCCTGAATCGAGTGATTTTATATTTAGTACAAGTAAGGATCAACATTAGTCATCAATTCAAAACCGGCAGTACCTATTCGATGACTTTTAGAAACGAAGGGTTTTTATATTTTAAGTACTGAAGTCACAAGTCTTCGAGTTTAAATTATTCTTCATATAAAAATTAGAAATATTTTCACTAACTTTTATTATTTTCAAATCCGATTCTAAGTGCCCATCTCGCCCCTAATCTTCTTAAGTATACTACTTATATTGAAAAGCTTCAGTCAACCTATCCAAGACACTGCACCTAATTTCCCATCGAAACTCCTATTCAGAAAAGCCCCCAAACATCAGAAATATCATCTCCCCTCTACTTCCACGTTCAGAAATTCTGCATTGATACCTGTACAGTAGCACTTGCACCGAATAAGACGGATAGGTACTGTCGACGATGTTTTTAGAGCTGACTACTTACGAACAATGTTGCCAGGAATTTTACAATAATTCAAGTATACGTGCTAGCAGCCAAGTATGAAAAAGCCAGCAAGGAACGATTGGTCCACCTGTTGGCCAACCGGACGTTAGATCCACGCTCCGCCCGAGCATGGAACCGCCCTCCATCCTCTGTTTTGTTTTGGGTCTCCTTCCCCTCGATGCTTCTGCATCATCGATTATCCCGAAATTCGTGGCGATTTTCTGGAAATTTTGTTCGATGATATCAGCCTCCGCAGAACCGGGACGTCATCGGTGATCTCTTTCTTATGCATGGGAATACAGGACGTCGTATTTCCGGCATTTCGCTTAATCAGACCGCTCAATTGAGAGAAGCAGGATCTTACTACGTCGTGTAATGTTATTGATAATGAGTTGCAAAGTTGCTATGTTGCAAATAAATATTGTACTCATTAGTTTGTGAGTAGAATATTTTATACTTAGTAGCTTCTGATGATACAGTCAGCACCTCCATAGAATTATATATGTGGCACGGAATTTTAGGGGTTGTGCGTAGGGAAAAAGAAAGAGAGAGGCAGAGAGGGTGAGAAAGAGTGTATGAAGGAGAGAGAGAATTAATATTACTACATAGCAAAATACCCCCGTGTTTTCCATCGGGCCCAAGAGATATTAAGGAATCCGTGAAACCACATTTTACCCCGTTTCACCCCTGTAGGGGTTGATTAGGGCAAAATGCTGAGTCTGGTTTTTAGGCATTTGTGTGGGTAGCCTTTGTAAATAAAACCTAAATTGATATACTTATAAAACAAGGAAATATATTTCACCCCTTTTCCCTGCTTCGGGTTGGAATTTCAAAGAACCCCTTCTTATCGAGCATCTACGTCGCAAAAGGAATATCTATACTCTCCAAATTTCATATTTCCAGGATCAGCTCTATAAGTATAGATGATAAGTACCTATACCCTTTAATGAAGAAATATCTCCGAAACACATTTCACCCCATTTTTTACAACTATTTAGGTACCCACTGATCAACTACCAACTTCCAATAAAAAATGGATAGGTAGTTATATTTTTGGAACCACACTTTGTCAGCTAAGTAGGTAGAATACGCTGTACTCCGATTGGAGAGATCGACACGTTAAAGGGTTGATTCATAAAGTATGACGTTATTTCTTCCCAGCACGGAGCTTCCAAGACCTCTTACCGCTAGGGTCGCTTATCTCCACCGTGGCTAGGTCGTAACGAGCCGTTTGTCAATTGATACGTCAATCGCAATCGATCGAGGCAAAAATGTTTATTCCTCGGAACACGTGGCTGGGTATCGAATAACCAAGCCTGGACTAATGAAGGAGACCGGAACTTATCACGAGTTTCAACGCTGCGTGATCGACTTGGCTGTGGTCCTCGACAGACTCCATCTACGCTACGAATTTCGCTTCGAAGCTCTCTTCGAAAATTCTTAGAAAATTGAAGTCTCCTTTGTTCACTTTCATTTCTCCTTCTAGGTAACTACTTCTTCCCTAGTAGCTCAAAATATTGAATACACATATATACGATATTAAAAAGGAGATTCAATCTCTTTTTATATTTAAATGTACGTACAATATTTATTGTAGATTAAGAAGCAAATATTTTTTCCAAATATACAGGAAATATTTATTTTGTATTAGGAAAATAATACTTTTGTCCAGATATAAAATAAAGGTTTATTTAATTCTGAATATTTATTTCACATTTCCTGAATATTTAGGTACTTAGATACTTTACATTTTCTAAATATTTCCTTTATATTCCATGAATATTTAGTTCATATTTTTTAAACATTTCTTTCACATTATGCCTATAATATTTGGAATAAAATTTTTTTTATACTAAACAGTGTGACTAAAGAAATATTTCCATAGTATTTGAAAAAATATTTAACCAATATTTTGTGCCTCTATGGCTGCTACTTTCTACTTATCTATTCTAATTAGCGATGGTGTTCCTGGGAATTCTCTTACAGACTTTCTTGAAAGCCGAAGGAGACTGATGCAAAGTCAAACTGATTTGAGTATTATTTTTGGTGTCATGTCACTTTGATATCGATGACTGCAAATGACGATAACCCAGGTTTTAAAAATTCTTCCTGCTTGAAACGAATTCAGATGAATCTGAATTTTTGTTTTAAGGTTGAAAAATTCGAAATTCAGGACTCAAGGCGACGAATCACCACCGTTTTTTTTTGTACGATTGTAGATTTCTAACAGGGTAGGTTTTGCGAAACTGTGTAAGAATGGAGTGCCTATCGCGGGGAGCAATTATTTAATGTCATCCGACGTCTGTCCAGTGATATCGTGGGCTGTGTGCTCTCTAGACCACGAATTCTCAAGGAGTTTGTTTGCGTTACAGCGAACGATCCGACGAAAGAGATGCGTCACGGCCATCTTGTCTTTGCCTTCGAGCCGGATCCCTGCAACCAGGGCTCGTATCTCCGTTCACTTTCAAACTCTTACTCCAATCCTTTCTACTCGTTTTTCCTCTTCAAATTCTACATTCAAAAAATTCATACTTGCTCTCAAGAAAAAAAAAATTTTGTTCCTCTTAACCCCATCCAAAAAAAGTCTAGGTATGTTTCGATAAAATTTCATTCCCAGTTCGAGAAACGGGTCCTTAATTCTAAAAGGCCCTGGCACTTTAGAGAAATCAGAAATTGGTGACTTACGAGGAAAGGTCCCGAACCCGGAAATTCAAAAAATTCTGAGACTTCGTGAATATGTAAGGCATTTCCTCCTGATTACAACGCAATTTTTTTGAATTTACCCCTTAAATTACAGCTATTTTCCGATTTTGTGTTATAACTAGCGAACTATAAGAACTGTAAGTTACCAAAAGATAGTCCTAATTAAAAGAAACAACTTCTGTCTTGAAACTTTTTTTCTATCTCTTACAGACTGCGAGGTACAAAACAAAATCGGAACATAGCCGAATTTTCAGGGGTTAATTTCACCCGCTTAGAATGAATTTGGGCAGCAAACAAAAATTGCGTTGTAATCAGGAGGAATTCCCCTACATATTCGCAAAGTTTCAGTGATTTTTTAATCTCCGGGTTCGAGATCTTCCCTTGATAGAACTTGAAACATCGATCGTTGAAAATTTTCGAGACCCAGAGACAGTTTTTCTGCAGACACCCAGGACACTTGGCATAGGACCTCTTGCCTTAAGTATATGTATGTATATGAGTCCAGACTATGTACCTGGAGCCGAATTCTACTTCAGACCCCATAACGAAGCCAGTTCTAACGCAACGAGGCGTACCATTTTTACCGATTTTCGCCAGTTTAGACAGAGTCCCGTGCCGTGGAAAAGAGGCATTAGTTGTGCTCGCCGGGGTACGAGGGTCTTAAGGGGTTGAAACTGAAGAGCTGCTCGTCCTTTCTCCCTAGGCCCCCCGAAGATAGTGGCGCTTGGTCGTGTTTAGCATTTTATTGCTTCCAAGTTTACCCGCGACGTATTCTGCGACAGCTCCAAGTGGCTCTTGGAAAAAACTAATCGGGTCCTCGAGGTCCACGAAGGAGGAGAAAGTAGGTACGTACGCTGGGAGGAGAGGCTTCGACACGAACGTTCGTCCGTTATTGAGTCCTTCGGTGTCTCGTATTTCTCGCAAAAAGGAAACAATCGTCTACTTAGGAGTTGCATTATCGTCTCTTTTCGAAAGAAAATAATCGCTGCGGGTGTGGCTAGCGGCCTCGAAAGGCTCCGCGCGACCCCGTTGTTCCTTTTTCCAATAAACAACGCGACCCACGCCCGAATCGCGACAGTTCCGGATGGTTTTTTTTTAAGATAAAACGCGGCACCGGGGATTCGAGACCACCCGAAGAAAACCCGTTTCGGTCGCACGTGTTCCCGTAGGAAAACCGCAGACCGGAACCAGACATTGCGGCTGGCTGTCTCACGTGCGCCCTGCGAGCCTTCCTCTCTGTTTACATCCGGCGGGGTGGCCATTTTAATCCCGATTCGCCGCTACGGAGCGGCCAGCTACCTATTCGAACTTTGAGGCTCGCGCGATTTCGTGGACTGTCGCGTGGACTCGGGGGCTAGGTAGTTCCTATAATGAGAAAGGAAAGGGAAAATAGGAAAAATAGAAAAGGAAAAGAGAAGGCGGAAAATGGAAAAAGAAAAATGAAAAAGGGGAAGAAGGAACTGGGGAAAGGAAAAAGGAAAAAGGAAAAATGGAAAAGGAAAAAGGAAGAAGGAAAGGGGATAAAGGAAAAAGGAAGAAGGAAAGGGGATAAAGGAAACGATGGAAAAGAAGAGAGATAAATGAAAAATGAAAAAGGAAAAAGGAAAAAGGAAAAGGGAAAAAGGAAAAAGGAAAAGGGGAAAGGGATAGAGGAAACGATGGAAAAGAAGAGAGATAAAGGAAAAATGAAGAGGAAAAAGGAAAAAGGGGAAAGGGGTAAACGAAACGATGGAAAAGAAGAGAGATAAAGGAAAAATGAAAAAGGGGAAAGGGATCAAGGAAACGATGGAAAAAAAGAGAGATGAAGGAATAATGAAACTTGGAAAAGAGGAAAGAGGAGAAAGGAAAAAGGAAAAAGGAAAAAGGAAAAGGGGAAAGGGATAAACGAAACGATGGAAAAGAAGAGAGATAAAGGAAAAATGAAAAAGAAAAAAGGGAAAAGGAAAAGGGGAAAGGGAAACGATGGAAATGAAGAGAGATGAAGGAAAAATAAAAAAGGAAAAAGGAAAATTGAACCTACAGCTCGTGGGTCTCTTCATTCTGTAGAACTTTTATTTAAGATTTAGCTTGAGTACTTACACTGTGAAGTACCTACTATAATCCCGATGATTCGAGGGTTGCTCAAAAAGATTACATTTTAAATAGATATTATACAGAATATTTCTTCTCTAACTCACCAATCTCCCAGACCCTGGTCCCTTTCCTTCTCTCCTCGAAATCCATCGATACCTCGGACTAGGAAGATCTCCAATCTTATCCCTCCGAGCAGAACACCGCCCCGAAGTTTGCTAACTTATTTCAACTATTTCAAGGATGGAGCATTGAACGTTCCGCACGATAGGTTTCCACGTTTAGATTCGCAAACGGGGGAAGTGACTCCGAAGCGTTTTTCCTTCGTTCAGAAGTTGGGAAGTTCCAGGCAGGAGTGTGTTTACGGTCTCTAATTACAGTGACGTTGGTCGATTCACCCGCGAATATCCGTTCTGTCGATTCCACGGCGATTCACGCGATCCGGCTGCACGCCGAGGCCGAAGTTAGAGTCTCACTGCTTGTGGAGAACACGTGAGGCCCTGACGGCCACCCAAGCGGCCATCAGACGCGCCGACGATATTCTCTGTTTACACGATACCGTAATTTTATACCGCGGATCCTGGGTGCACGTCACGAACCCTACGTTCCTGTCGCATCCCCAGCCCTAAGCTCGACAGCTAGCTTTTCCCCATCTTGCCCTACCTGTGCAATAGTGAAACGTGAAACGGCCCCTTTCATCAGGCATAGACTAATCTAAATGAACTTTATGTGGGTCCACTTGAACTGGCTTGTTTTGGAATTGCTGAGTGGAGTAGAGATAGTGGAGGATTCTTCTTTTTGAATTTCAAGCTACATATGTTACCTCTTGCAACTGTGAGCAATTTTTTATACTCACATCTGACAAGGAAATTTTCCCAATTCGAAAATCCCGATTTTAATGATACTTCGTGGGAATGTAGAGCATTTTGGAGTATCTATACAAGGAACAATTTTTTTTCACTGGAAATTTACTTTGAACATAAGAAATCAGCTAGGAAAGTTATCGCGTGTTCTCGTTTTTTAATATGACATTATTTCTATTTTCGGAGTGTGATAGAGTATAAAAAACTAAACAATTTTTATATTTAAAGTTTTATTCTATCTCGCACCGTTACAAAGTTGTATCACTTTAATTGGTTAATTGGTGCGAAAATACAGTTTATTAAAATTTTGGTTTGTACCTTCGGAGTGTTGGAGGGTTGTTTTTCTAAAGTTTTACGTTTGGAGCCTGATTCCCAGAGGAGCTATCGAGGTGGAAAAGTTCGGTTTCCTTTAAGGAAACGGATATCTTTTCTCTGGCAACGGGTCCTTGTTTTGATTGGGTCTTAAACTGTATTCAAGACAAACAATTTTGTTTCTCCTCCCCTTTGTTGTCCGTCCGTCCCGCGGGCGAGAACGTGACGACCGTTTCTAATGGAAGGGGTAAAATGGAGCAGCACGTGGTCGCCATACCGCCTTACGTCTGTGACTCTCCAAATTCCCAAATTCATTTAAAACGTACCACACTTGGACGGGTAAGGGGAAAAACAGGGAATGTTTTTTAGGTCCATTTTTAGTGATTCTGCGATGTAAACGTATTTTGTTGGTATCCTTGTTTCGAGAATAATAGAAGTGGACATTTATTTTGTTACAGTATTCTGCAGTGTTCCACTTGAAACATATTAACTCTTAACTGTTAAACTTTTTTTTTCAAACGTAACTTGTATACTGGGGTCGTGGCAAACTCCAAATGAAAAAGGACACAGAAATTTGTAAAGTCGACACTTCTTAGATCAACCTCTGTGAATATTTTGTTCTTAGGTAATGTATAAAATAATAGAAACGTAGAAAGTTAAACTACTATTATAAAATTAATTAGAAACTCAGTTTACAAGCTTAAACAAACAAAAATTTTGCAGCGAACTTTTGCGTGCTTGGGATCATGAAAGGAGCTTTTTTCAACAAATATACATCATATCGAATACGTGGTATAACTCTACGAATTCAGATAATAAAGAGAATAGAACCATACAGCCGAAAATTTAACTCTAGCTAAATAAAAAATTGTAAACATCAATGAAATTAAAAATCATATAAGAATAATGTACTTAAATACTCAGCTATAAAAATGATTGCAAATCTACCACTAAAATACTCAGTATTAAATCCAGACACCAATTCTGACTCCCCCTCCACTAAATCAATTATCTTTTTGCTCAGTTATTTTCTGATGCCTAAATAAATTCATTGAACCTTGTTTCTTTACTGATGGACTACAGTATTAAAACTTGAATTTCTCAATGAAGCTATTCTGTGACATTCCTTGTCTCTTCCCCTCTCCTTTCACTTCACTACAATATTCCAATCTGCAATCTCATTTCTCCAGAACATAAAATCTCTGCAAACATGAAAACTTCAACTTCCCCTGAAATTCAAAAATTCTTACCAAAACTGTTGCTTCTTACTTACCCCGTCATTTAATCTCAATTCCCCCAGGAATCTCCACTACACTCTTTTCAATTTCCTACACCTCATCCATTGTCCCCACGTTCAATAATTAAAACAGCCCCAGGAACATATCATTCCTGCGCGTCTCCGTGCTCTCCAGAGACACAAGTATCACCACCCATGTCGTTTCCCCGCGACGACACGCTTTCTCACGGGGCGATCCTTGAGACGGTCGTAGACAGTGGGTGGACTGTTTTCACCACTTCAGGGACAGTCGGGATCGCCCCTCTAGCGTGGTGCGGATGAAGAGCGGGGGGAGGGGAAGGGTAGAGTCGCCTGCGTCGCGACGAGGAGGATCGTCCTTCGATCGATCCATCCAGAAGCTCGTAAATTTCCGGTGGCCACGGGCTGGTCCTGGTTTCCCCGAGCGCGGCGATTCCTACCCCCCGGGTTTCTGCGGTCCATCCTTGGCGTACGGTGTCTGGATAGTGTTTCTTTTGCGTAAGATCAGGCTCGGCCGGTGGAGCAGGCGGTAGAGGAAGGGAGAGAGGCGACTGGCTCTCAAAATAAGACATGTTTATCCGCCGATGCTGCTATTTTGGAAAGAGCGCAAGTCCCTCTCCTGTACGCAAGTCACTATCGGGGGCTACCCTTGATTCCTTCCTCCGATACTCCACGAAATCTTCAATCTCGCTGTATTCTTATATTGCTTTGTGCTAGGCGTTGATAATTATAGGTAGGTATGTATAAATTTATTGAATTCTCAGAAGACTTTAAGATTACATTTTAATTTGGGTGTTACACATAAATCGCTCGATTGACTTACGACCTTCTTGTACCTGTTCATACGATCTTTGGGCGACGTAGATCGACTATTGATACAAAAATGGACTAATCTATATTTTTTGCGAAATTGAGTTAGTAGCAATAATCTATTCCAATAGGCTGTATTAATCATATCAAATAGGAAAAATTATTTCTTTGTGTATGTGGGTTAGTTTGTTTTTGCTCTTAATGCCATAACTAATCCCACTTCTGATTTAAAGTCGTGCGAAAATTCAGTAAAATTATATATATCATTAAAAAGACACCACATTTGTTATAATAGGAAAAACTAATTTTTTTTCAATGTGGGTTAGTTCGTTTTTGCTCTTACTGCCATAACTATTCCCACTTCTGATTTAAAGTCGTTCGAAAATTCAGTAAAATTATATATATCATTAAAAAGACACCACATTTGTTACAATATGAAAAACTAATTTTTTTTTCAATGTGGGTTAGTCCATTTTTGCTCTCAATGCCATAACTAATCCCACTTCTGATTTAAAGTCGTGCAAAAATTCAGTTAAAATTATATATATTAATAAAAAGCCACCACATTTTTTATATAGGTATCTAATTTCCTAAAACTTCAACCATTTATTTCTTCTTTTAATTAGCTCGAAAGTATTAACAATTACCTACGTAAAGATATCTTGAGAACCGGTAAACTTTGGTCTCTTAAAATGATAATTAATTCAATTCGGTTATTTGGGTCCCTCTCAGGTGGTTATCGAAACTTTCTTGCATCTCCAAGCTATAATATCTTCTGCGCGGTTATCAGAGGTTGTTAGAGACGTCTTCCTACCGCGTAGAAATTTTTCACTAGCCGCGGCGCACCCCCGTGGTGCCCGGTTGTTTACGCAACGTGTGTACCCCACTTAATCCAGTGTTTTAGTGTTTAGATCTCGACTACCGTAGGGGGTTGTTCTGACAAGACCTCTCCGAGATTCCGTCCTGGGTCTTTGGACCCTTTTTTTCCTCGCTCACTTGTCTCTTCTTTCGTCGTAGAAAAAAAAAACGACGAACACGAAACGGATACTCGGTATACTTACTCAGGTTCATTCCATTAGCATCCCTATTTGCGTAATTTGCAATTCGAACGAGCATAAAAAATCGAGGGACTTAAAACCGTCATAATAAACATATCAATATAAACCATACATTTTTATTCCATTTTTATTCCATTTTTATTCCATTTTTATTCCATTTTTATTCCATTTGTATTCCATTTTTATTCCATTTTTATTCCATTTTTATTCCATTTTTATTCCATTTTTATTCCATTTTTATTCCATTTTTATTCCATTTTTATTCCATTTTTATTCCATTTTTATTCCATTTTTATTCCATTTTTATTCCATTTTTATTCCATTTTTATTCACTTTTCTATCAACTAAAATCTTCAAATCAAAATATGACACCTTCTTTTACTATAATTATTTTATTCATATAATCACACTATTTATTTGTACGCATAACAGCTTCCGAAGAATCTTGAAAGCTTCCCGAGGTAATTGGGCGCGCAATGGGAATTGAAACGATTTATTGTTCGCGCCGCCGCAATGTTTAGGCGATTACAATCGCCTCTGGCGCACTTTATTTCGCGCCGTTAGGGAGCCCGTGAATTAATATTCTCTCATAACGCAGTAACAGCTTGCCTGTTGAGGGAGCACGGTTTCGCAGGCAGTTAGATATCGCGGAATCCGCGGGTATAAATCGCGCGCGGGGCATGATACGCCCTCGTGGATCGAGCGGTCGTTGGAGCTGGAACGAAGAGCGTTACAGCTGCAGCCATCTTGCCGGGACGGCGTTTAACGGCGTCGTTAAAAATTAACGACCGTTTGTTAAAAGACTCGGCCTACCGGAATAGAAACCGGGCACCGTGAACATACTGCGTTACGAGTCCACGGTAACTGCGCGCGATTCCCCGACCACCGAATTCTTCGACACCTGAATCAGGGAGCTGGGTAATCTCTTACTCGTGCCGATCCTCGGGTCGAGAAGTCTGGGTCCTTTTAGACCCCTCCGCGACGGAGTAGCGAAGTGAATAGTGATTGAGAAGATAAAGTGATCTGAGAGAAATTACGTTATCTAAATGTCACGTTTACGGTGGAACAGTTATTATGGGTCAAAATGGCCCATACACTGCCTCCTCTGTGGTTACTGGCACCTCCTGAGTCCGAGGGTTAACCTATAACCTATTTGATGATTTAAGAATATTCATAATATGTAAGATACTTATTGTATGATGCAAAGTGTCGATTTGTGATGAGTGAGTAACTCGTTCGATGTAACAGGCGTGGTTATAATTATTGCAATACTTATTTTGCTCAGACTGTGTTAATTATTGAAGAAAGCAGCTTTGTTAAGGTTAATGAGTTTCGAGAGGATCACGTGGTACGATAGTTTTGCGAACACTTGGTCGTTATACAGCGGTTGATTCTAACCTGATTTTATTCGTCCTGAGGATTAGGTGTATGGATAGTTAAGTAAACTGAGTGCTGTTAGACAATGGCACGAATTTATTCGTCCGTACTTGCCCCTCTGCATCGTAATTGATCGATTACAAGTTGGGGTTTTTTTATCAACCACGATGCTAGCGAAGCGAACGCCATCTTCTAAGAATTTTCTTCAACGAACCGGAAGTTGTAAATCTTAACTCTTTCTTCCACCTCCCCGTCACTCCGCCGATGGAAATGTTTGAGACGGTACTCTGCTAGCACGCTAGCTACGGTAAAACGCGAGGAGCGGCAATACTTTTGCCGGCCGCGCTATGTTTACAAGACAGAGTATCGTTACGAGCTTTCGGACGTGAACCATCTGTTCGGACCGTCCAGCGGGAAGACGATACCAAAAAAAGTATCTTTCTTTTCTGCACCACTCTTTCGTCACCCCTCTAGCAACCCTTAGAAAAGTTTACTAAAATTCTAGGTGGTATAGTTAATATCATCAACACGATCGTGCGTATTTGTGGCTTCAAATTAGTTGTGACGCAATTAGAATGACAAAGTTTACGAGGATTGAAAGTTGCATTATGATTTAGATTGTTCTTTTCGTATTAACGATACATTTGTTGTTCAATAAGTGTATTCAGAGTGCATGTCAGCGAATATTTAACAGGATTATAGAATAGTATCTTTCTGTTATGCAGATCACCATGGAATGGTTTTAATTCTATATCATCGTCGACCGGTATTACCGACGTTTCCTAAATTTCATGAAGCACAACAGTCGGTACAGTAGAGAACTGATATAAATGCGATGATAATTGACGTCGGTAAAGTCACTCGTCATTCCATCTTCACCTTTTTATCCTTAGAGTTCAACTTTACCGACAGGTTACACCGTTGGAGACTAAAACCTGCCTCCACAGATGTCACTATCTACACTGACAAAGGAAGCCTATCTAATCAATAACGACATAATACTACAATCAATTTAATCCACCTAAAGACTCACTAACACCACAACAATTATTATCAACCACCAACGCGTAAACTTCACCTCACTTAAAGGATGATTCTAGAAATCTGCAAATTCACAAGCCCACTGGAAATCTCCTTAAAAGATCATAATCCCGGAAGAACTTACCTTCATTCTTACGTGGGCATGAAAATTCCCCCAAAACGTTGATGCAATTGCACGATGTTCCGCGTAATACACGAAGCTGGATCCTTAAATACTTTATCCCAGACTAAATAAAAACATCGCTGGAACCCCCCTGTCCCAACCTGTTCACCGACCGATTTCGTATATTTTCTGAATCAATATTGAATCTTCCCCGTGACCTTGGCACAACAGGTAGGTTAGTTAGATCGGAGCAGGTCTTACTGTCGTCATTTTTCTCCTCGAACCACGGGCCGGCCGGTTGAAGTTTCTGGTCATTTGTTGCCGATACCAAATTCATGTCCGTCGAAAGCGATGATCGATGGGCCAGCTCTCAATACCCCCGGCGACTCTAATGCCGCGATGCAAATTTGCATATCAATAGAGACACAGTGATTCAGCGGGAATATTTTTCCCGGTTGCCGGGTTGCGAGTTCGCTCGCTAAAATAACTCTTCGCGCCGGCTCCTCTCGCCTCCCTTTTTCTTTTAATTCGAACGTCGTCGGCTGGATTAAGGCCTTTTTTATGTTACCCACAGTGGCGAAAATGGCGTTACATATCATCGAAAATGCTCGCCCCCTTCTGCCAATATTATCTTAATATTGTTCTCCTCCGGCTCTGGCATCGCGAGTTTCCGTTACCCACTTTCGCCAGCGAACACGTCCCAGGCCTCGGCACCCCGTTCCGGGATCCTTTCGACGCGATCGTTATTGGTATCTCGCGGGGACCCGGGGAAAGTCGTAAAACCGTGAAAAGCCCTGACAACGGGGCGCGAGGCCGCTCGTTTCACGCCTTAAGGGCAAGCCCGTCGGTGGAGTCTCAAGAGCCTCGGCACGGCGGGTAAGGTGATTCCGTAGGTAAGGTTGCCAAGAAGGTCGTTGTGAAAAAATAATCGAGACGTCTGCGGGCCTCGTCGCAATTAACGCGGCCGGCAATAAAATGGGAAACGTACGAGTACACACGTCACGGCGCGTCTAAATATGCGATTTCGGCCGTGCCCACTTAGGAGTCCTTCGAGTGTTCTCGCACTCGAGCCGAACGAGTCGAGCGTCGCACACTCGAAGGAAGGCTTGCGCCACGTTCGCCCGAAGACGGCAGGGGTCCTATTTCGTCCAACGCCATTCCCTATTGTCGGGAAAAAATACAACGCCGTTCCCTCGCGGATACCTTGCCCCCAGAACACAACTTGAAATTAACTTCGTCACGCTGAACCGCACTGGTGCCTAATATGGCTTCGAAACGTAAGGATGCCCCGTCACATTTCTTACAATAAAAGTCGAGGCAACGCGGGCAGTGGAAAGTTGGGCAAAGCTCGCCGCGGAGAACATTTGTTTCGGCTTAGAAGGGGGTCCATCCCGTAGGTGGTTGCCACGAGAGAGGGCCCGAGGCCCCCGGCCATCTGGAACGACTTAAAACACCGAGACTGGGGGAGACAAGGATGACCGTTCGCGGTCCTTCGCGTTGACGGATCCAGCATGGTCCTTCCCTTTCGGCACCGTGCCCCTTTCTGGCCACCGCCGCTCGGACCTACGTGCGCGGAAGGGGGTCCGTCGGATCCCAGCGGACGGCGAAGACAATCGCGTGCCCCCTATTCACCGCGCGGCTATTTGGACGAGCTTTCGTAAATGGGTGTAGATTAACCTGCGGATTATCGACTCTGCGCGTCAAACAACGACACCAGTCGCCCATCGGCAGAAACAGGACCCGGGACGACTTCGAAAATCGCCGTTTACCGTGGCCGAGCGTCATTATATGATTATACCGGCTTAAGGTGAATAACGCCACCAGTCGATCCGACGGATAATCGACCTCATTGAGGAATCCCATATCTGATCTGGAAACTCCGAATCTTCACTTTCCACGACCTTGGACCGACGGCGCGGAATTTCCGGCATAATGAAGAGCAGGGAGGGGCGGTTGACTGTGAAAGTCGATTATCGGCAGTCGTGCGAGGGGGCAAAGCGGAAAGCGTGGAAAACAAAACATTGGACAAAATGGGGTTTGAAGCTAGCGGATCGAAATTTTTAATAAGGTTACACCCCTTTAACAGGTTTTATGTCACCCTGGAAATTCAGATTTGTTGGTGGAGCTATAACAAGTACCTAGATTACGATACCCAGCCACATGCGTCCACAAGAAAATCCCAAAATTGATTTTCTTGACAGCTGAGCCTGGGAAGGAATAATTTTATACCACACTTTTAATTTATTTTTGCACGGTGGATCACCCCCTTTGCATTGTAACTGTCTTCATTGCCTTTGAGTTGCAGAGGGCGCCCGTCAGAGATGGGCAAAGATTTATTTTGAACAAAAATCTGAATTTCTTCGACGGGAGTTCATTCGACGTCCACAGATACTTTCTTTATTCATCTTTATTTGTGACTTCGGCGGGAGCCTTTATTGAAGTGGGGTGCCACGTGTCGGTGGACACCCCGTATAGAGATGCGTGTGGAGGAAGAGGAAGAATCGGAGGAAATCCGTAAGATCCGCGAAGAAGACGGAAGGAGAGAGAGAGGCCGGGAGGGAGAGGGCTGGATGGCGAACAACATCAAAGGGAAGCGACAACGGATACGCGTAAACCACGGGAGCCGCGAATGCCGAAAAACCGACAGAGGTTCGAGGTAACCGAGCCGTTCTCGGGAAAACTCATCAAAGAGCCGTGGACGGATAAATGTAACCGGGCCGTTTAGCGCGAACCACTCGCTAATTTTAATTGCCGCCTGATTTACGTCTCGATACGTTTCCATCGCGAGCCTCTGCTTTTTCCTTCCTTTCTGCCTCCTCGATCTGCTGCGAACACCATCCCCCCCCCCCAGCGAGTCCTCGCCGCCCGCATATGGTTGAAAGAATTCGCGGCCGAAGAGGGACTGGGGAAAATGATAAATGCCCCGAAGACAAGCGGATACGGATTACCGTGATTTGTCGGTGATAGGGGGCGACGATTTGTCAGGAAATTTAATCGCAGATTCCGCGGGCAGAGCTCTTGCCGCGTGTTTGGCTGATGTAGGAGTTTAGAGGTTTGCAGCTCGTTTGGGAGGATACTTGTGTAAGTAAGTCAGCGTGGAGATATTGGAAGAAGTGAGATTTAAGTGAATTTAACGAGTGGTGGTGATGAATAATTGCGCGTGTGTGAATAATTGGGAGATACCTAAATTCGTGTGGAGTGTTTGGGTCAAATTTAACCCACATTCCTTTGACGCAGATAAGTATATTTTATTAATTCAAACGAAAATGACAAAAATTGAAAACTGATAAACGTATCAACTTGCCCCGGCCTCCCCTATTAATCCTCATTTTACTAATGAAAATTGAAGGCAAGCGGAGTTACCTTGCTAATTTTCAATAAAAATCATTTTCTTCTTCACTATCCAAGTCACTTAGACTACCATTTGAATCCCAATAATTTAAAAAGATCCAAGTGTTTTGTTTCTCACTGAAATTTTAATCGAAACCTCACGTTTCTACAGATACTGTTAACTTTTCTACCGCTACCTTCTGCAATTATCTTTAAGAAGGCCAAGAAGGACTTCCAAGACTATGTTATTCAAACTAAACCTCGAATTCTTCTTCCTACGATTCCTACGTTCCGTCTACCAGAGATGGGCAAATAATTATTTGAAATTAAAATTTCGTACGCAAGTTTTTATTTCAAATCATTTTTTGCCCCTCTCTGCCATCTACACACATTTCGAAGCACCCGCCGCAGCCAAACAATAATTCAGCAGTAACCTAGCCGTTGTAAATAAAGAATCATCGAAAAGACAATCGACAAATTGACGTCGGACACCTCTCCGAGGGTGATTCTCGGCGAATCAATACCCACGCTCCATCGTGTTCAGCTGTTTCTCGAACTAGTCCCGTTTCCCTGTCCGCAGTAGGCTGTCCCACCTCCTCACGTATTCAGGGGGGCGCGGAAGCGACGACGTAAGAGCGCGTACGCAATATTCAGTTTGGTTTGGTGCCACAGTCCGTCACCCCTGCGGCTGTTTTCATAGAAAACAAAGAAACCCATCCCTCTCCCCGTGCTGGCCCCTCGGCGATATTTCCTCGCTCCTGTCGGCGTCTTCCCCGCTGGAAGGACGTCACTACACCACACCCCACGAGACCACCCCTTTTCTTCGCCGACCTGCGCCTTTCTTCGATCGCGGCTCGAACGTACGCGGAAGTTTTGGGGCCGCTGGATACAGGCGTAGGGGCGACGAGCGCGTCGTCACCATTGGTCGAGCGTTCAATTACGGTGATAGTGGGAGTTCGGAGGGCTGATGAAGAGGAAATGTGTCACTCGTTAGCGGGGCAACGAATGGGGGGGTCTACGTTGGTGTTGGGGTGCGCGCGAGCTTCGCACGATCCAATTGGGGCATGATTTTTATAGAGCGGCGGTGAGGGAAAACCTTTTCTTGCCATTGATGGCTTGAAAGGGGGTGAAAGGAGTCAGGGTAGTTTCTATGAAAGCAAGGAGATCTTTAACCCATTAACAGCTGTTGTTGCGTAGACGGGACATTGAATTTTAATTTTTTTTCAATTGGGGAAAATGGAAGGGAAAAATGTAATGCAAATTCTGGAGTTTTTATTTTAATGCTTGGCTGTTGGGTTAAGGGGGCCCTACGGTTAAAATTTTTCAGGAAATCGTTTTTATATATATATTTCTAGTATAACATCCAGAGAATATCCTGTGAAAATTTCATACTGAAATTCGTAACGATATAGATTCCACAGTCACATAACTAATTCAAACTCCGAACGCAGGTATGAGCCGAGAACACTTTGAACAGGTTTTGCTGGAATCACGATATTTCGAAACGGTAATCACGATTTCAGAAAAACTAATGAACCGATTCAAAAAAACCTTGAGGCATTTGAGATTCATAATTGAACTCGCTATCGCAGCACCGTATAACATAATTTTTTTAAACACGGGTTCTCTTTATCTGCATATTTGTGCGGAAAATTACCCGCCTTTTGCACTACTTCGTTCAAATGTGCACCAACGTCGTAGTTTTGGTCATTTTTGCCCCAACAAGAGGTGCTGCGATAGCCATTGAAATAAGTTTTAAGAAATTATTTAAATTTTTTATTTTGGACGATCCTGTAAGTAAATTTAGTGGTCAACATTTTGGCATCGCCTACACTAAGCGCCATCTAGAAAATGCATCAAGACCGAAAACACGAAAGAAAAAAAAATTTGCACCCTAATCAGTGTATCAATAAATGCCAAAAATATTTTTTAAGATATGTTATAACCTCTTCTTGTAAAAAATTCATAAAGATTACCTATTATTTAAGGGAATTGACCGGAGGGTCCCCTTAAAGCTAGCGGTGCTGTAAGATATTTCGTAAATTTTTCACCTATATCAGTAGATAGGGAATTTTGCGAATGTCAAGGGAGCTGAGTGAGTTACAGATTTAGCTGCATTGTCCGCGTTCTCATTGCCTTGTTTCCCCATATAGGTATGGAGTGGTATTCAAAACAGTTTCTTAATGAAACTATTACGTTTATTTTTGGCGAATTCATTGTATTTCCTTGTAATTCCAAGAGAAAGTTAAGTGCCTTGCCACTAACGTCCATTTCCATTTTCCATTGTCTTCGTATATAAGTCCACAGAACCTCTTTTTCTGATACATCCTGTATATTCACAACTGTCAAAATGTACCATTTAGGGCTGTAATGAATATTCGAATAACCTAAGTATTCGAATATTCGAATATTCGTTACCAACAACCCTAGATGGTACATTCTGAAAATTGTGAATATACAGGATGCATGAAATCAAAAGGTCAAAATTATTAAAAAAGTCCAATTATTCAAATTACTCGAATAGTCGAATAATTGTAGCTCTACTATCATCAAATAGGTACTCATCGCGTTCGAATATTATATTTGAACGTACAAGTGAATTAGAAAAGTGCAAAGTGCTGTTAATACATGGGCCCGTGAGATTGCAGGCTCAAGGGACAGATCTCCGTTGATACGAGCCGATGCTTGCTCGACCTGACCGAGTTACAAGTTCGCAGGAATCCACTTCCGTCTGAGGAAAGAGAGGACTGCGCTGGCCACCGTGGCCGGAGAATGCCGTCTTTGGCAGACAGCGTGGCACCGATGGTCCTCTCTGTCCTCTTTTTTTCCTCGGGCGTGGCAATAAGGAAGTGGGCCCGCTGCTTAAGAAAACAGAGAGCCGCCAATATCGGGCAGGCCCTGCCGACTGCCTGAGAAAACAGAGGGCCGTTTTCGGAATCCTGTCGAGGATGCACGGGGCGGGCTTGGCTTTCCTTCATGAATGAAAACGTGGATAACTCGCGACCATTCGCCGTCGAGGCCACGTCAAGCGACGGATGCGAGCAGGAATATCTCGAGTCACGGCTTTCCTCCGCCGATATAAGTCCCAAACCGAACATTCCAAACGCACCACCCCGTAACTCTTTCACAGCCTCGAAGATACACACCGTTCCACTAATTTTCATTTAAATTTCAAAAACTTGAAATAGGTATGAATTAGGTACTTCGTTATTGGTGCCTATAATCTGCAATTTTATTCCAAAGGCGATTAAAGTTTACGACTCAAAAAAGAAGAACGTATCATTGTATTACATCTCAAAGTCTTTATTCTCAAAGGGTGTAGATTAATAAGCTTCTGAATTCGGGCCGTTTGTTTCTAAGACACTCTGTATTAAAATAACGTGGATGTGGAGAATGCAGAAAATTCGAGCGGCAGTGTTGACGCACGCCTTTTCGAACTCGAAAGAAACGAACAGACGATCGTCTTTCCGGGGTGTCTGCCGCAAGACAGCGTGGCACCAGCGACCAGAAAACCCCTGCCGACGTCCAGGGTAGGCGGTGACCGCTTAATTAACGGCCTGACGAAAGGCACCGACAATTAACACGATACCAGCTTCCTCCCGGGCTCCTGTGTCTCCACGGTCCAGCTTGCACGTGTGAAATGTCAGGCGGGGATATTTGTCACGCTTTTGTCACGCGATAGTTCCCGTGATCTTCGTGGCCGGGCCGTTTTGTACGCAAAACAATGCGGTGATTATGTAAACAAACAGCGGCAGGTAGCAAACGAAGCGTTATTCACTGAACAAAGTAGGTGTGTACCTACCGTCGTTAGGTTTCATCCGTCTCAAAACAGAATGTTCCCGCTTCTATGGGGAATTGGATTAAGCCCGAAGAATATTAGAAACTTATTAAGAAGGAGATCGCAATTTAGATAATTATCCTTCAGTTAAGCTAAAAAGAATTGTTAGAATTTAAATAAATTCTAGAATATTAATAGCTGATGTCTCAAGAATGATACTAACGATTTCCCATGACTGGACTCGCAATATAGTGTTAATTGGTATATTGGACCAAACTTGAAGAATATTAGAAATACATCACCTTATCAAAGAAGACTAAAATTTAGGTACCTAATTATTTTTCGCATGAGATTTTTCCTAAAATATGGAACCCGGTGAATATAAATAAATTCTAAATAGAGATGTGCCGGAACCCGAAATTACGAGGCTCGATTTGCGATTCGGGAGCCGATTTCCTTGCTTAAAAATTCTTACATCTGATCACACTGAAAAATCACAACTTAAGAGTTATCGGATATCCGACACCCCTAATTCTAGAATATTAATATCGCGGATACAATACCCACTAATGAATCGCCACTATTGGAATACACAATATAGTGCAATTATTCTTTTGGGAAAAAAGTAAAAGAGAAAACAGGAAAAAGTTTTACCCTTCCCCTCTTCTTTACCCAATCTCCAGCTAAGTAATACTTATATAGGTACCTTCTTTTCGTTCCGAGACACCAGCTAAACTTCTCCGCTACTTCTTTCACTATTCCTCGATCCCGAGTTCCCTCGCAATTATACAGAGTCGTACCTATTCTTGCACTGGTTGGTTAGCGTCCGATCGATCCTCCGCCGCGAAGCGGAACTCGTTATCGCCCCCCCGAGCGATGCCAATCTGCCTCTCGGCCTAACGAGCCGCCGTGAACGACAGAAAGTTCGGCCCCGCGAAGCCGCAGCGCGGATATTGTGTATCTTTCGCGACGAGCCCATAATGGGGCTTAATGGAGCTGGCTGTCAGCGAGGAGTTTCTCCTTGTCTCTCGGTAGCAGCCTGCCAGCGGACAATACGCGCTCGGTAGCCATGCTGTCGTTTGAGAGGACGTGTCCGCGCACACGTCGACACACGTACAGGGCATTATTGCGCGTCCTGCCGGCGGCGTGGTGATCGAAGACGAGCAACGTCACGAAATAGGTTTTGAAATCGAGGTATTGTGGTCGGTGGAGCATTTGGGGCAACTTCGAAGCGTTCGCGAAGGGGCAAGTCCTAGAAATCAGATGGAGTCGCAAGATAGAAGTGGTTTTCAGATTAATAGGTACCGTGAACTGGGGGGACATTGACAGTGGGGGCAACATTAGCCGTTAATTATCAAAGTGAAGTATTAAAGAAGGAAGAGGACAAAAATTTTATGCATTTTCATAGTTATAGTAATACAGTGACGAAAGATGCAATGTTATAATAGTAGAGGAAGTGCAGTATATTTTGAATACCAGTTTGTTTAAGAGGAATAAAAAATTACGGCAGGTGATGGGGACAAATCAAACTGTATAATATCATAGGGAAACTATTAAGAATAAACTTTCATATTTCAAACTTTCAGTAGTAATAGTAGAAAAGAAAAAGTAGTTGAAATGTTGGGCTAAATGAAAAATGACAGGGAGTATCGATTTCGTTAAGGTGCAAGCAATTTGGAATTCTGGTATTTTAATGTACCTTTACTTTATAAACTTAAAAAAAACATGTAGATAATAAGCTTATTTTCTTTTATGATCTAATCAGTCTCAAAAATCACAATATAGGAATAATTTTAGGTAATATAAATGGATAGCGCTGGTCCAAACCGACGCGGCGGTTCATCCACAAATGTCATTAGTTAACAGGTCATTAGCCCCAATTATCTGCGGTGTTACAAATTAAATAACGTTAGTAGTTTATTAGATACCTACTTTGGTAATCCGAATTAACAACAGTATTCTAAATATGCTACACTTCCTCTATATTTAAAGTAACTGTAAAAATGGTAATTTTTATATTGTATAACAAAATGTCCCCCTGTTTACGATAGTAGTACTAATCCAATTAGGAAATTTCAATTTATTCCAAGAGCTATTTAGAATCCAAGTTTTATATTGTTTAATTCTTCCCGTAAAAATCACCTCCTCAACTTCTCCGAGTTACCCCTCCATCCTCCACCGCTTACCATGGACAATTAAGGCAAGCGTCCAGTGTTTATTGCAACAGCCTGATTATCGCCCATCATCGATACCTTTCACCGCGCCTGGAGGCGTTTGGGAGCTGAAATGGCCCCCCGTTCCGCTCCGAAGGCACCCTTTTGTGCGGCCTTCTTTGCGACGGGCCCAGCGATCGGCGATCCTCCCTCTGCCAGTCGTATCACGATCGTTCTGCGGCGACCAGCCTCGAAGTCAAACCCATTGACCGCGGGGCCGGTGTTTTGACACGATGGCACCTCCGGGGATAATCCTTTAAACGGGCGCGACGGGTGGTCCATCGCGAGTCACCTTGCTCGCAGGACCTGCCTCGTCGCCTCTGCCTTTAATCCCGTCGGCCAATCCGGCGCACGAGCACTTCCTGGCGTCCTCGAGGCCACGGAAAGTCTTGCGGTTAATCCCGCAAAAGTCTGAGTGCCCCACGCTGGGCCCAGCTTCTGTGTACTTTCGTCGAATTAGCGCGACCGTGGACAGGGCAGTCGATTAACTGGGGAAAACTCGAGGCACGCGTGAAAAACCTGTTGACTTCCCTGCACGATTCAGGTTCAGCTCGATAATGGAGATATTAAGAAGAAATTGACAGATGATACTCAGCCGTGGGAGGCATTAATCCTATTTAGGCTGACGGTGTGGGGTCTTTTTGGACCCAAGCGTAACGTTACCGAGTGTAATAGTAGCGGGGAAGACTTCAGAAATTGAAAGAGTTACTTCTTTACTGCTATAAGTAGATTACGAATGTTTACGCAAGTATTCGTTTTTATAGAAAAGGACTAAACAAGTGAAACTTTGATAGAAATATGTTGCGTCGTTAGGGGTTTCTCAAAATATATTTTTTATTTTAAAAAATGTTATGTTTATTTATTTTTAGCATATACAGAACTTACTTAGCTCGAGTATAGTAGCGGTCATGATAGAGTGTATTCGATTTTCTAACAATAGGGAGGTCGTAATTATAGTAATAAATATCATAGGTAATTTCCGCAGTCTAGTTATAAAATTCAAACGCCGTTCGAAATGATAGTAATTCTTCGTGGTCACAAGGGGTGTATCCCACCCCAGGCAATTTTCTAGTTCAATAATCCCGCCTTCACGAATTCAAAATGTATTTAGACCTTGATATTAGAATTTAAAAATTTGATGAATTTTAACAAAAATGATCGACTCTTTCCACAACTATTTTTCAATTACAAATTTCATCACATCTACCAAAATTTACATCTCTACAAAAAGACTCAACACAGTTACCTATCACTGTAAAGATAAAAGAATCAAAATACGAAAAATGTCGCTGGGATGCAGTGAACCCTGCGTGATCAATTTGTGATTATAAGAAAGTGTGACCACGGACCTTAACCCTCCGTGGTCACACTTTCTTATAATCACAAGTTGGTTACACGGGGTTCACTGTACCCCGGCGCCATTTCTTAAGTTACCATTTTCCTATTTTTGAATCTATCAACTTTTCAGTGATAATTGTACATTCGTAATAGTTATACAATCACGGTCTAATACTCTTTTTCTAGAAATGTAAATTTTGATATGATAAAATTTGTAGTTGAAAATGACCGGTTTTCCATGTTTGTGGGAAAAAAGCGATTTTTTAATTTTTTTTAAATTTTTGTTACGATAAATCCCCTTTGGAAGTCGTAAAAGGGCGACATTTTAACTCGTAAATTGTTTTTGGGGTGGGATACACCCCGTGTGACCACGAAGGGTTAAGTAGGTATGTCGTAACATTTGATTCACGCTGTAATACAGCGTCACGGCAGCGAAAGTTTTACTCTGACGTCAAAACACAGCTTTAATACGGGTCCAAAGTGACCCAGGCGCCGATTTATGCGCGGCCACTCGAACCGTCCGTCGTCCGCCGTCCGCGGGTTAAGTGTGTCGAAAGTTAGTGTAGCCTCATTAGTACATACTCTCGTCAGATTCCAGCACGTGTCTCCCACTGATCATTTTTCTATATATTGGAACACAATGCGGCCATTGTCCCAGAGCACACGAATACCGTTACAGGATTCGACCGTGGCTCGTATAACCCGATATTCGAACAGAGATCTGACTGTCGGATGGAGAATCGTAGAAACGCGTGAAGCCCTGAATGGAGTCATCGGGTCTGGGTTGGCTTCGATCTGAAGAGTAAAATCTGAGCTATGAAGCCCGTCTCTTTGACTCATTCTGTTTTCCAGATAGTTTTCTGATAACATTTGTCACTTGACTCATCAAACCCTTCATCCTTAGTTAATAACTTAAACCGTAACGTAAGCTGTGTACCTACTTATAAATTAGAGAGTACCGTTTTTCAGTAAATTATATTAAATATCATTTGTTATTACAAGCTTTTATTTAGCTTCACTTGTGAGTTTGTTCGTTAGTCAGTTTGTGAGGATGAAATTTTGTAAGCTAATTTTGACCCGCTTCCACATGTCCGATCGACTTGAAATTTTGCACACATACAGTTCCGACTAATTTTTTTTAGTTTGGTTTATTTTAAACATGTATCTGCGTGACGATATTAAAATTCTGAATTATGAAGCTCGAGTGGCTGATCTGCGGATTGCAACTCTTCTGAGTCCTCAAGTCTACTTACAAGATAGTCAAAATTTCGTTACAAATTACAGACAAATGGGGCCCACTCACAACTATAAGAATATCCTTTAATTTTTATAAGAAATAAATAAAATTTTCAAAAAATACATAAGTGACAAAGAAGTAGAATTAAAATTTTTGCAAAATAGATGAATATTTTTTTAGTAATATTCAGTAATATTGTCTAATATTTAGGGGAGTCCACTTGCCATCAGACAAGTTCACACAAAATACCCCTCTGAATACAGAGGACCCTAAAAGCCTAAACGGTGCTTGGAGCTTCTACGAAACCTTGAAACATTAAATTAAAAAAGAAAGACGTATCCTAATTCACAAGTTCATTAGTGAGATATTGTCCCATTTCTCCTACTGTATAATTTTTAATTTTTAACGTTTAATTTTTAATGGAAAGCCAGCAGAAGATCGGTGTAGACTACCGTAGCCAGTAGAACGAAAAGCTGCGATTTATTGGTCACTCGGCCTTTCCAAGGCTCACGGGCTCCCCCGATGGAAGCTTTGTCCTCGATTCCTGGCATCCGGTTCCGGTTCTTATCTTATGTTACACATGTAACCTTCCGCGCTATTTGGCCCATTGTTGGCCACATGTGCCTCGTCTCAAGAGGTTTGCTTATGTTGGCCCACCTAACATAGCAAAGCTATGGCCCGGCCACGAGTGTAAACTCCGCCGACAGGCCGATCCGGGAATTCGATCGCGTCTAATCGTTTTCTGCCAATTATATGGCTCTATTTATGGCTCTATTAAGCACCTTCGATAGAGCAAGAATATTGATTCTCAGTGAAAAAGCGAAGGAGCCAGCTTTCTGGAGACCATAGAAACATTCCATACTTTTGTTTTTAAAATTTTTTGCCTTCTGTCTGGTTATGATTAGAAGATCATTCCCTTTTATTCGTTTTAATTTGAATTTGTAAGAGCATTCGCGTGGTTGACGAGTAAACAACGCTAGGATTCAAGGTGTGCCTATTCCTGTTCTAGAATAAGGCTGTCTTAGGTGCACGCGCGTGTATACGACATGTCATCACAGAAAACAGGATCCCCGCGAGATTCGTGGTCCCGTGGTTTTCGGTTCGGCAGAGCGGACGGTGTTCATCCTCGCGTGAGTTTCAAACTCCTCGAATCTCGTATAAATTTTCTACTACCGCTGGGTTACCTTGGTACAAACCTACCACAAGATGGGGATGAAATTAATTCCTGCGTAATCCCTGCGGGATTTTTATAGAAACCCTTCGTGAACCCTTAAACATCAAACCGGGATTTCATGTCTAAAAATCCTATCCTTCGATAAAAAGTAAGAACGCAATTAGGCCGATTCCACCCCAATTATTTACAAAATCAGGGATGACTTTGGAGATCTGACGCACCTAGGCTAACAAGCTTCCACCACTCTTTTCGTGAAATATCATCAAATATTTTAATTTAAAAGAGTTAAGGCAATTTTAAAATTAATTCAGTCTGACAACTCACACTTGAGCTATTTGCTAGCAGTAATTTGCTGCACGCAAAGAAGGGAATTATTTTTCAAATTGCCTCAAGTCTCTGTGTTCAAAGATCACCCGGTGAAATGTTGCTACCATTTCCAATTTCCTTCTCTCAAAATTTGCCCATACCTATACAAATCCGCCTCTGTATAAAATATTTCTATTTTTAACCCAAACTACTACAGTCTACATTCTCAAATTTCCCCAACCAAAGATCACTACTATTCCCCCTCCATTCCTAAAATAATTACACAACCTCCGCACCCCCTTGTCTCCAAAAATGCCCCCCGCTTCGTAAAATGGAGAGAAATAAAATTTAATTTCACTCTTCCATCGAGAAGAGAACTTAAAGCTTAAAGAGTGCAATTCTGGGGAATAACTTTCTTCCCGCCAATCGGTGGTCTCTCGAGCGACAATAGCGGCGCACAATAGGCCAGGCCGCGGGGGCCTAACGTCAGTATCCGCGCAGGGTCCGCCGATCGGTCAGCGACATCTAATAAACGAGTAAATAATTTCGGTCACGTAGCCGTGGCCGGGCGCGGCCACAATGGCAGCCCCTTAAATAGGATTATATTAAGCTGTTTCACCGGCGGTGAATGGCGAGTCAAATGGAGGATCGTCGAGGATGTTTTGGTAGGCGCGACTACGTGAGCAGTAGACGCTGTGCCACCGCGTCGCGGCGCGCCGAGCGCACGGAGTGGAACACCAAGAAGAGACGAGGAGGAATAAGGTAGTTGACAGGTGAATGGTCATGGGCATCCGAGCTCTTCCCTTGTCCGCGAGCTTTCCCACGTCCTCGGGCACACTTACAATCGATTTCTTTTCGCTCGCCTTTTCTTCTCGCTTTTCACGCCTCCGCCCCCCCTATTTCCTAACCTCAAAACTTTGCGCAAGCATGGAAGAGATTATCGAGTACTGAACAAGAGTAGATGCAGCCAGATAGAAGAATTTGGTCATCGTTCCTTTTTGTGTGTCTGCTATTCTTCAAATTTTATCCTTTTTGTGTGCTCTATTTATTCGACGTAATTATTTGAGTGGGAGGTGTATTGTTATTGTTATGGGCATGGCCGTCCGCAGAGGGGGGCGAAAGGGGCAGTTGCCCCCCTGGCTTTTGAGAAGAAATCGCTTATTTTTCAAAACTGATCTTTATTAAGTTTATGCTAAAGAAGGGAATATTTTTAAAATTTTAATTAAATTGGCACTATAAAATGGGCTAAAAAAGCAAGAGGGGTATATTTTTCTTTACCATCATCCCAAAGTTGACCCCTCACCTGGAAAAAAGTCTCCGCACGCCCCTGGTTATGGGAGGAGTAGGGAACACAGTAAAATATACTACTATTATTTGTGGCTCTGTTATTATATAATTGAGAATATTGTAAAATGGTAAAAGACACGTAAAATCGATTTCAACGTGATTACCAAGCCACCCTGTATAAGTGGCATTCTCGAGGAGTGTTATATATCGAATTTCGTTTAGCTCGAACGTGTCGCGACAGATTCTCGGATACCATAACCTCAAATTCGCGGCCGGTGACGTTTCAAAGAAGCGTTGGCGAGTTGTCGCGTTAAACTTTCATGCGGCGTGCTCTGTTACTCGCGCGCACGGAGCACGTGCATTCCGATTGAACGGCGGCTCATAAAATAGTAGCCTTTCATCGGGTACAACGCAGCGGGCACCGGTCCGAAAAATCCCGACGGACTATTTCGGAGGCCGCGGACAGTTTAAAAAGCCCGCCAATCGGGCGATACTCGCCGGCCGTCCCCGTCGTTGGGATCGCCCCGGCTCTTTGTCGTCGAATTATTTTAGCGGCCGATATTTCCATCCGTACTGCCACCTAAGCGAGGCCTCCGGCCAAAGTCAACAACAGAGAACGAGCGCCCTCCTTCTCGCTTCCTTTCAGCCCCCTGCCCTTTTCTCTCTGTCGCGCTTTGCCCGTCTCCGAACTTTTACTTCCAGAGCCGAGCCAGAAGCCGTGGATCGCGGCTCGGGTCTCGCCTGCGAACTAATTAGCGGGGAAATGTCATTACGCTTTCCAACGTCTTTGGAATTTTAATTAACGAACATCCCAGTCAATGAGTAGGTAAATATTGAATAGCTTTGTGATGTAAGTGGTAGGTGTGATGGATATGGAAATTTGACAGAAAACTGTCAGTGGGTGACCTCCGCAGCTAGTTTCAAAGATCTAGAATCTAGATTAATTGATTCACCATCTCCTCCGATTCCTCAATATTCTGAATGACTTATATTGACTTATTATGGCCAGTGCTTTATATTTTGGGGCACCCTGTATAATCTTCATTCTCAAAATTAACCCCTGAGGGGGGAAGGGTTCGAGCGATTACACTAGAGTTGGGTCAATTTAGACCCACAGTAACTAAGCTTGTTCTTTTCTTAAGCAATTCATATTATCGATAACTGAAGCTTTCGTTATTACCTACTATTCAGTATTGCATGCAAGGACCTCACGCTTGGGTCAAAATGGACCCAGCCACCGCTGTTCCAGGGTTAAAGGATGAAAATACTTTTAATGCAAGTTCAATGGGAGATTATAAAAAATTATTCAAAGAATAAAATGCAGGCTTTTTTCCAAAGCTCTTGAATTACTTCAGTCGTGGTTAGGTGCATTTTATTTTTCCCTTTTTCTTTGAGGGGTGCCAGGGCCTCTTAGCTCCCTTCCTCTCATTCTCTGGCTGCGCCACTGAGTAGAGGCCAATCTGAGAAAATATCGCTAATGATATCAGGCACCTCGTGTCGATTAATAATCGTCGGAAATAGGATTGCATCTTGTCGTCGGTAGATCGACAGGAATGTCTGAGAATAGAGCGATCTTCGGGCGCGCGTGACGCAACGCAACGCAGCGCAGCCGCGCGCCCTACCTCATCGCCGCGCTGAAATCGTCGTCGCGACGGCTGGCCACCGCCGAATTCGTCGTCCCGTCGTATCGGCGTTCATAAATCGGTCGTTTGCCGTGTTTCCGCGCGGGAACAGAGAAAGCAAACAAGAGATAAATCAGCGATAAAACGTTGCCCGGTGATCAACGAATCGACCGGAAGAATAATAGTTCGGCCAGGCGGCTCGACGATGATGGCACCGCGCTAGGTGCCAAGCCGTCTAGTTATGCCACTGGAGCCTGGGAAATAAAAATAATGACCGTTCTGGCGCGTGCATCCGACTTAACTATCGTCAAATCGTTTTATAGCCGCCGCGTTTCACATTTCTTCTCTGCTCTTTCCGACGTTGGAGCGACTTGTTAACGAGGAAGAATGAATTAACTCGATATTCAACACTTTACTAATGGAGGCTGGCAAATAACTGATATTTTTGTGAAACGTGTGAAAATGTCTACCGAATTCAACGGAGGAACAAAGAATAGAATTTCGTAGAGAAGTACTCGATACGACTTTAATAAAAAGGCTGCTTCCACCATGGCCACTCGAAGGTCAGAAATGGTAATGATAATGCGTCTTCTAACTTAATTCTTAAACTTCCCCTGTGCAAACAAAGAAACTAATAAGTCAGGTATTTGGTATTCCGCGCGACACTTAACTTGGAAATGCCAGGTGGCGTCAAATATATCGCTTTCTTGGTCAACAAGCAGGACCAACGCGATGACCCTGTATTCTTAACGCCGAATCGTGAGTCGAAGGCGACTCAAAGTGATTCAAGTGGCCCGCGAGAAAGGCAAATATTTGACGAGGAAAGATGAATTCCAATGGAATTCCACGTCACCGCAGACGTCGCGGCACCGTGTCGCATCGATAGCGTCGAGGCGACGGGACAATTGCCAAGTGTCGTGCACCAGTCAATGGCATATTATTCTCGGAAAAATTGACCACAAGAAAGACACAAAAAAAAGCTCCTTCGATCTAAATTTTCTGTGTCACCCTAAATGCCTAAACGCAACGAATCCTACAAGAGCGACACTACACTAACCACACACATTGCGCTGTCACCAACCCATCCTCCACTCGCGCCTGCGCAGTAGAGACCTCAGCATTGCTCGAAAGTGTGGACAGAAAGTCGCGGCTGCTCCCCAGTTACCGAAAACACGAGCCGCAGCCCGGTCTGTCGAATCTCGAATCAGCGTGGATTATTTATACAATAAGCAAAATGCCCGTTGGCTCCCGGGCACTCGGTCGCGGCGGAATCATCGGCACTCGTAATTCGAACGAGGATCAGCCGGTGGTGGCTGTCAAAAAAGGAAATACCATCCGGGCCCGCTCCTCGAGCCCGGCGTCCACTCGAGGCTGGTATTATGAATGAACAGGGACGTGGAAGGAACGGGTGCCGGGGGCGAACGGGAGCGAAGGAGAGGTAGAAGGAGTGACTCGAGTCTCTCGAGGCTCTCCAGGGCTGAATGGGACCCAAGTGAAAAATCCGTGTGGTCATTTCTCGATCGAGCACAATAAAGCTGACTGCTACGCGGGTTCCTCCCGCCTTCGTAGCTACCTTCGGTGCCTCGCTGATCGCGCCTCCGTGTTGCTGCGTCACAACAGTGACACACACTCGCGCGCGCATTGTGCGTCGGGATTCCAGGCTGCGCGAGCAGCTCGACGGGCTGGGAGGGGTGGAGAGAGAAAGAAACCCGACGCGGCTGACAATGAACGCCTCGCTGGATGACTAGCGGTCGAGGAAGGGCCCAGGTTCGAGCTATTTATGCGATCTCATTCCCGGACGAGGTGACACGGCCACGTCCCGTAAACAATGCTATCTTACGAGGGAAGAATGTCGACTTGATTCGATTAACGGCGATGATTGGTTGTATCTGCCGTGGCTGCTCCTCGGGATTCCTCGCCCCTCCTATTTTCTCTTTTTCAAACTCGAGGGAACGGGTCTTCCGAGAACCATACGCCATGGAGGAATGTCGCCGGTGGACGGAGGATTAATCTTTCTGCCGCGAACGTCGCTGCGCTTCCGGTCGTCGCCTTTTAAATCGGGCGATCGCTCGTGGTGGCGGTGACAATGTGGGGTGCGGAGTATGTAGATTTAGGGAATTGTATCGAGCCGTTCAACGGGAGAGCGTAATCGTAAATTTGTGGGAATGGTGGCGAGGCACGTAGAAGACACTCGATACCCCTTGCCCCGATCACGGAGAGTCTCGATCGATCACGCGGCTCTATGCGAAAGCGTGATCCAGACGGCGTTTCGGGCGTCGCTCGTCGATCCATCGGTCAAGTCGCTGACGTCTTGACGAGGCGCAAGGAACGTCTGGCGTCACGTAAAAAAGCCGTTCGTCTTCGGGAACCCACCCACCCACCGTCGACAGGTCTGACGCGTTCCGAGGGCCTGATGTGGGGTCCCGAGGGCACGGGCTATACATATACCCGGGGCCTGTGGTTGTGTAAGCCGTTGCAGCCTTCCAAATTTAACGGATGTTAATTACGACGGGCCTCGGTTAATCTCTTTGATTGGGCTTGCTCAGTGGCTGCGCTTTCAGGTGCTCCACGCTGCGGGATGCTGGGTAATGTGTGGAGTAATGGTATCCTCTCGATGTCAGGGTGGGTTTCAGTGGAATTTTAATGTGCATAGGTGGACTGTTTCACGCCTGTTTATTATTTCTTCATGAGTTGACCCAATTTATAAGAATATTGAAAGTTCAAATAAAAATTGTGAAGAAACCCTCTCACTGATTTTGGTGATGCAGTCGTGATTAGAGGCTCTATTTGAACAGTGCGCGATGGAAGAGTACGATGTGGGTTAAGGTCCTAATCCTTATTTTCCCCAGGTCATGCCAGTTTCACTCGAGTTTCAATGCTGATGGGTAGTTTCTTTAAACTGGTGGATCACCGTGTAATTAACATTTTCACAGTCTGCTCTAGTAGTTAGGGGAGAATTGTTAGGTGTTAACGAGCACCGGAAGCGATTCATGGCCACGATCCGCCCACCGATTTTGGCGGAACAGGAAAGTGTCGTCGGTTAGGTGACACTGGGGGTCGAGAAGCAAATGATCGAGAAACCGTGCTCCATTTTTTACAAACACCGTAATAACTGGATCGCCAAAGAATTTGGGGATCGTTTGAAAGCGGATACGATAAATGTGTGAACTTCGAATTTGTGATTCTATCTAAGTATGTAACAGAGATATTAATCCAGGCGACACAAAATTCTGAAGCACTTGAAGTTGTTTTTAAATAAACATATAACTAAGTAGAGCTTTTTGAGTATTGTCAAATTCATTTTATAAACAGAATATAAAGTTATATGTAATAAAATACTCCAGTAATGTATCCTGCTACCAATTATCAATATCAACAATGCATATTCTCTTTTTAACGGGGTATGCCTATTAGTCGGCTGGCAAAAAAGAACGCGATATTTGGGTTTTTTGTGGAATACCTACTGTATATTTTTTACAGCTATTCGCTTATTTTAAAAGTACATATATGCAGCAACTTTCAGTAATTTTGTTATAAAAAAACATTAAAAAATGAACGAATAACAGCTATTCTCGCGGAAGCTGCTTTGATAAAGGCACTTGATGCTGTTAATATATAGTTGAATTAAGTAGATGAACAATGGGTTTTTCAAAAAGTTAATTTTTGACAAAATGGCGGTCGTTTAATGCAAAACCACGGTTTTTCGATGTCTGAATTCGTTTGTCGTTAATTAAAAATAGTGCTTTTGTTAAAATGAAAAATAATTTTTTCATCTACTAAGTACCTAGTCTTTAGTGTATAAAAGAAGTCTGCAAAAGGTTATGCCAATCGATACAGCGGTTTCCGAAATATCTTGCTCACCGACATCCAAACAGCTTCCCCGAGAATGGTTGTTAGGAACTCGTTTACTTTTTAATGTTTTTCTATAACAAAATTACTGAGAGTTGCTGTATATATGTACTTTTAGAATAAGCGAATAGTTGTAAAAAATATACAGTAGATATTCCACAAAAAAATCCAGAAAATCGCGTTCTTTTTCGCCAGTTGACTACTTAAGCATAACCGCTTCAAGTGAATTTGACAATACTGAAAAAGGCGGATACTCAATACCTACTCTTCTCTCTCCAAAGGACCAAATATAGCAGATGCGCATACCCGCCTCTTTAGTGCTCTAATAAAACTGCTTACGTTCCACTGTCGTCAGCTGACATACATAGGTATTTCAGACGAACTTCAATAGCAGCCCGTAACTGCGCAAGTGGGAAAGTATCTACTCGCAATTGCGTGCCCCTAAAAAATACATCTCATTCGACACACCTTTCAACGCGCCCGTCTATTTGCCGCAACTCCGCCACGTGGATATCCAAGCTCGTATATACGGTTGTCACTTTGTGAACGCTTCCGACGGTTGCAGCCGATTTCCTCCTCTGAAAGCGAAGTAAGCAGTGCCAACGCTGGGTGGTTCCGCTATCAAACGGTTGAACGCCTCCGAGGACGAATGTCTCTCGTCTCCACCCCCGACTTTTTCCCTCGCTCCGTCACCTCTTCCTCCCCTTCCGCCGCTTCCTCCTCTTTCTACTTCCTTTTCCTAGCCCCGTGGAGCTTTCAAGCCCCATTACCGCCGCTTTGAAACACGCCACGCCGTCCCAATGCGCTTTTTTATTGCTCTATTATTGGCCACGGTCGCGGGGGCCACGCGGAGGATTTAGCAAAAACCCGTCTCGACCTCTCCCCTCGCATTCTAGCTCCACCTTCGACGTCGCTATCTCAATTCCACTGTTCGCGAGCACTTCCCGTTCCGGCGACCACCAATTTCCAACTCGCTATCTCGTGGCGCGCGCCACGCGCGTCTCAAGGGGAATCCTATTTTATGGGCTAAAAACAAAGCAACATTTGGGACTTTTTCTTTTGAGAAACTGGCGATTCGATTCATCTGAAATTTATAACACGCTTTTAAGCATCTTTGAAGAAGTTGCAGTGTTTATTTTATTAATTTCTAATAATAAATATAAAAGTTATGCAAGATCCAATTAGGCTATGTTTTTAGCCTATTTTATGGGCTAAAAACAAAGCAAAATTTGGGACTTTTCTTTTAAGAAACTGGCGATTCGATTCATCTGAAATTTGTAACACGCTTTTAAGCATCTTTGAAGAAGTTGCAGTGTTTATTTTATTAATTTCTAATAATAAATATAAAAGTTATGCAAGATCCAATTAGGCTATGTTTTTAGCCTATTTTATGGGCTAAAAACAAAGCAACATTTGGGACTTTTTTTTAAGAAACTGGCGATTCGATTCATCTGAAATTTGTAACACGCTTTTAAGCATCTTTGAAGAAGTTGCAGTGTTTATTTGATTAATTTCTAATAATAAATATAAAAGTTATGCAAGATCCAATTAGGCTATGTTTTTGCCCGAAAAATGGGATTCCCCTTTAAGGAGTTCCCTTAACACCGACTCGTCGCCCGCGTTTCTGTAGTTCAAGCAAGGCCCAACCAGGGCTAGGATTGACGGCTCGTTTGTTGACGCATCGACATTTCCCAAGGGAGATCTTTGATTCGGATAGACGCCGCGATTCGCCGGATCCGTGTTATTAGCCGAGTCTCTCGATCCGGCGAGTGTAGGGGGTGTTGGAATCGATGGATTTCAAACAAGCATGGAGTCAAGGCGGAGTGGAAGCTGATGGTGGATAACGTTGAAGATTCCCTCCTGGTAGTTTAGAGTGAATTGATCTTTTTATAATTGCCTGTCGCGCGCCTCGTGATCCCGTCCGGGCGATTATCATTGCCAGACGGCGCGCTATCTAATTTTCCGAATCCCCGCCCCGGCGTATCTGTCACAATATGTTCTTAATACTCAACGGCGGCCGCGACAAGTTGTGTTGCGTCAACAGAGCTCATTGCCAGCATCAACAAGAAGCGGTTACAGCCTAGGTGCTCGCTCAAGATGAACAGGGTCGTGCACCCGCGTGCTTTTGTCGCGAAAGTATGTGCCACTCTTTGGCTTCCACTGTTATGACAGAAGAAAGATCGAATCTGCTCTAAGATCCTCCGTTTAATCTCGTTCCGCTGGATACATCATTCTCGTCCATTAATCACGGTTCATATTCTTCTTCCACCGCTGTCTTGGAAGTAGGGATAGGTGTTTGTGGAGGATTTCACACGCGGATTGTTGGTCGAACAAATGGGGCTTAGGTAGGTACAGTGCAGAGGTCTGTGAGTGGACGAATGTTTGCACTAGCTACTGTATTGTTCTTTGGAATATTTTTTCAATTTGTGGGTATAGCTTCGGAGCTTCGAGGCTCTTCTATAGTATGTATGGTTTAGGCGTCTTTGCGGAAGATAGTGGAGACTATTTAGGGCTGACTTATGTTAGCGATTAATCAGTAGAAATTATTCTATTTTCTTAATTTTAATTTACTTACAATAGACGGGTTAGACCCTCTGATACAACTCGTTAGAAATGAGGTAGAAAAACGGACCCACATTAACACTAGATTTACGGACATTTCCTATATATCTAGTAAAGAATTAAGAAATCGTCTAAATAAATTGCTAATAAGTAAAAAGTCTTTCTCCAGAACTTATCCCAGAAGTATTAACAAGTAATTTACAAATTTATTATAATTACCGCGATGGTTTCTTCTTCTTCGCTATTATTTTTCGAACCTTGAAATCCGTCAAATTGACGGGTGCCGTAAACCTAGTGTTAAGAAAAAAAGGCAGAGAGGAAAAGAAATGAAAAAGAAAAAGAAAATGCATTCCATACAATGTGAATCATTCAGCGCAACGTAAACGTTTTGTGCGGATCTTATCTATCACCAAAGAATCATAGAAAAAGTTAAGTTGGTCGTGACAAGAATTAGCAACGATACATATGCGATCAATGCAATTATGTTTGCCGTAGAGGGTTCGTTGAATTGTTACATTAAAAATAATTTTAAGATGAAATTTAATCTTTCTAGTATGACTTACAATTTATTCTACTATTCATGACTCTGAGTAAAAGGGTCAGGCCCGATACACAACATTATTGCAACAATATACACTGCTATAACATATGAAACAAAGATGACGAGAGAAGAATGATTGAAAAATATTACGTCCACCCCTGCAAGGAACAAAGGTTCTCATTTCTCCTTCACGCGTCCTACGTTCGATCTTCAAAGTGCACTCGTCAGAGAAGAGGAAGTGCTTTTTGTCCTGCCTGCGCGTCCTACGCGTATATTTAACTTGGCATACCTACTTCAACACCTTCCGCGCGCAAGGAGCGCTCGGTTCTTTGCCTTCTTCTATTGCCCACTTCTTAGAGTCCTACGCTTCGGATGGAAAAGTAAAGGGGAGGAAATATGCGTGACCTTGAAGTGTGAACGATAACACCGAAGAGTAATTCTTTTTTCGGCTCCAGTCGCTTGACCGAGCCCCGACGACCGTTTCACTTTCTCGCCAATTAACATGGAGGTAAATGATCGTGGATGTGATATCGCCTGGCTCCGTTGTTCATACATATACAGAACAGAGGGCCAGGCGTGGTTACATTCGGTCACGCACTGAGAATATTTTGTCAATCGTCGGTGGTGCTCGTTAGCGGCATCCGTCAGAGACGCGGACGCGTCTCGGCGCCTTGACTTCTCGAAATAATCACGTAGCACGCCTAGGACTGGCTTTTTCTTATTCTTCCTCCGCGCTCTTGTTCCCGGGCCGCTTGCATAGGTCCGTCATGCTGGTTGGGCTGGATGTAAATGCGCCATGCCTGGAATTCGTACGGTCGAATCGTCGTTGCTGTCATAGTTAGATCGCGAACTTTCAGTTTTATTTGCAATTAAATATTTGTCTATGTATGTGAAATGGGAAGTTTAAGGGGGATCCTATTTTTGGGCTAAGAAATTTGGGAAATTTCTTTAAGAAAATTCTTCAAAGATGCATAAACACGTGGTCTAAATTTCAGATGAATCAAATCGCTAAGTAGTTTTTTAAAAAATTCTCACATTTTTCTATATTTTTAGTCCCAGAAATAGGATTCCTGCCTCAACCATTTCGCTGCGTATTTAATTTTTCGGACGATTCTTGAAAAGTGTCAATTTACCATCAATAAAAAAAGTTTAATTTTAAATTTTGTTTGCATTTTATATCTTGTATCGCAGTACACGAGAATACATTTTTTTAATGCGCGGACTGTAGTTGGAAAACGTAGCGAAGGGGTTAATATAGAAATTCAGGAAGAGTGACTTCCCAGCGTAGGTGATATGATTCCTCTGATGATTGCTTGTGAAACCAATTACTTACGTACCTCTAAGGGGAATTCAGGTGTAACGATAGAAGTGGACGATCTTTTCTCCAATATAAATTAACTACGTCATGAATACTATCACGTTAATGCAATAGGGTAAATCCGGGAGACGCGGTCGGGCTGGAGAGTTGGCCGAGTCGCTATATTCAGACTCTACATCTGTGTATACGTAAAAGTGTGTTAAGGTTCAGAACAATTAATTCTCTAGGAATCAACTGTTTCGACCAACTGTCCAGCTCTGGCCGTGTCTCCCGGATTTACCCAATGTATATAGGTAGGTATTACGTTGAACTTAACACAAAGCTATCACCACTTGAATTAAAGTCTAGGGATTCAGCTTGAACTAAGATGATCCCATTATGATAAAGTCGTCACCACGCTCAATACCATGTTAATACAGTATCGTGTTGAACCTAACCGAATTTGAATTCAGGTTCAGTGGTCTAATTACACGATTCTTCGTTAAAGACGTTACCAAAAGCACTATCTTTAATTCAGTATCGTGTTGAACCTCGCCTCGTGTCTACCTGGACAATTCTTCCACCAAATGTAGTTAGATACCGTAAACTGGGGGAACATTGGCAGTACGGGGTACCATTGGCATCTACTTAACATCTATTAAAAAGAGAAAGGAAAGAAAATTATGCATTTTTACACATGTAGTACAATCACAAACGATGCAATGTTATAATAGGATACCTAAACCAAATTTTAAAATGTTAATTAAAAAAATAAAAAAATATAAAATAGAAAGCAAGGACTTTCCAAGAGCACTGTCACGTTAATCCCTGATCGCGTTGCACGTAACGCAGACCTAATTAGTTAAACTTGAATTCAGTCCCAGTGGTCCCCCGAATATAAATCGATCGTTAACCCACAATCCAGAAGACGTCGCGACCAGCATTATCCCGTTAATCTTTGACGGGCAGAGCAACGAGTAGGTATCAATCGTCTGCGCGGAAGCGGCGGGGAATAACAGGGAAGCTGGGAAAGTGAACGGGTATCAATGGTTTGCGTGGAAACGACGGGGAATAACAGGAAAGCCCGGAAAGTCAACCGGGTAAATATGTGGGTAAATAAGTAAAGATCCAGAACGTGGCTGCGACGATACCGCGACGGTTGTTCGTGGTTCGCGCAGGTGGTTTTGCACGAGGAGACACGAGGCGGTGCTTGGGCCGGTGTTTTCAGAATAAACTGGCGAGCTTATACTCATAACAAGAAAAATATTAAATCACCGTCATCGGCCTGTACCACCCCTACACAGGGGCCCTTATCTGTGTGCGCGCCGCTTTCGATAAGAACCGTTGCCGAGTTGAGAAGCTTATTTCAGCAAACCTCGTTTCCGATTATCTTTATTTTCACTTAAAACATTAATACGTAATCGTTTACACCGCTCGGGATTACATTGCCGACGCGCGAACCGGTTCTCCCCCGTTCCTCGAAAAAGAAGGGGGAAAGAACGGCCGCGGAATAATTCGTGGCCGGCGAACCGTTCTACGAGACATCGTAACGCGCGCGATGAAAAGAAACTTGCGCGAGGGTATAACGAGGTATGCAGTATCCACGTTTAGAATATTTTATGTTTCAATATGTTACTGGGATAACGACTGCGGGGTGGCTTTGCTTTTGCACCCTACTCGCTATTCAGCGATATCAAAAAATTGCAACAGTGTTCATCGAGTGTGAAGTTATTCAACTCTCTACTGTCAATTAAACCATAAGGGACCGTCCTTAAGTTACGTAAGGGTAATTTTAGCGATTTCTTATCCCCCCCCCCCCCCCAGTATAAGAATTCGTAAGATTTGATATTTCAAACCTCTCCACAAGTAATATTTTTTACATTGAATTTTTTCAGTTATTAAAATTCTTCAAAACGTAAGAAATCCGCGACCCTCTCCCTTCCAAAAAAAGCGTTACGTAATTTAAGGTCGGCCCCTAAGTCCTACTCATAAGTATCAGGCAGAGGTGGGCAAAATTTTTATTTAAATAAAATTTCGAAAGATAAAAGTTAATGTGTCGAATAAAATTAACTTTTTTAACTTTTGCTCGTTATTCGAAATTTTACGTAAATAAAATTTTTCCCCGTCTATGGTATTAAGACAGCTGCTGTATTTGCAGAAAATGTGATACTTATTTGGTACAGATTGAATACTTTTCGTGGTTTTAATCTAAAACACGTAGGTACCTACTAAACAAAATAAAATTTGTTTTTACAGTTGTTCAATTTTGCAGTGTTTCTCACAATAATTCCACACAAAGTAGGTCTCCTATTACCCACTTACATGCGGCAGTGGAAGAAGGATACATAGTTGCGCGTATATCTAATCTTCTTTGTCGCGTATCGCCTTATAATGGATATACCCGTTTGCTAGTTTTATTTCGCTTCTCTTTCTTCTCTTGTAGCCTGGCGAGGCACGAATTCCGCGTACCGATTCCCTTCGCAGTTTAAGCCGCATCAACGACGCACCGATTGAGCCATTATGGCCGCTGGCTAATGCTATTTCGAAGATAGAGCGACCTGCAGGCTAAATTCGCGTTTGCGCCCCTCGTTCTACCGTCACACCGCAGGAAGCACTCGTGTACAATGGGCTTGCGTCAGGGCGCACCATACCCGTGGCTAAGGAACGTTCGATTTACCGTGAAATCGGTGAATGCACGGGGCCGTGTGTACGCTCCCCTCTGCCGGGGCGATGATCTTTTTCAGGGGATCACAGGTCGAGCGGCAAGGAAACCTATCCGCCGTGATCCATTTCCAGCTAATTGTTACTTGGTGAGCTTTTCATGGAAACAGCTCGATCGTTAATATAATAAACCGTCAGTTCTACGCGTGCTTAAGCAGTTTTTTCATAGTCGAATATAAAATATAGCGATTTCTTTATATTAAGTAACTTCAGTGCTCTGTTAACGATCCTCGAAGCTTCTTCAGAAGGATTTGCGTTCATTTACTATCCGATAAATACTAAATACAAAATAAGCAAATCCCCAACAGACTTAATCCATCATCCACCAACAGAGATGGGCAGAAATGTTATTTAAATAAAACGAGTAACGAATATAAGAGTTAAAAAAATTATTCCCGAATTGAAAAGTTAACTTCATTCGTGAAATGATCTATTATTATTTAAATAATTTCCTATTTAGTTAATGCCCAACTCTGCCCACGAAGCATTTGAGATTTCACTCGAGTGACTCACAAATGTGTCACGTGGATGTGAAAATGTAGAAGCTTAAGGTAATTGCAATAAAATCATACGTAGCACTTTTCACAGTTAACTATTCTTTCGTATTTACATCTCTGACTGTATCAACGATTCATAGACATCCCACTCTTCAGAGCTCCCAGAAGCAGCGCTCACAATTTTTCGCGTGGTCCACCTCGGTACGCTGGAACACAATAATTCAGGCGGACACGAAGGGTACAAGTCGATCGAGCCGGCCGCCTTCTCACGGCAGCAAATGCGCCGTAACTCGAATTCGAAACAACGGCCTCGTTGTCCTGTTTCCCATTGTGTACCTTTCTGGCCAGCGGAGAGGATCCACGGGGCCCGACGGTGGGTCGCGCGCACGCATTGTGCGCGCGTTGCCCGCGCAACAATACGATCGGTAGGCGACAGGAGGATATCACGCGCACGGCTGGCCACTGGCAATGACTTAATGCTATTTGGAGCCCACGGCCTCCTCTTGCACGCCATTATGCACGCGTGGCGGGTGCGCTCGCTCGTGGATGCCGTAACACGAGGCCCAAAGAGGCACGCCGACGCGAACGGAAACGTGTATACACTGCTCTGTAGGCCGCATGCCGCATTTCGAGGCGAACCTTCGCCGCCGGATCGAATGGATTTCCTTGGCAGAAAGTGGAAGACACGAACACGCAGGATTCTTCGCTCAATATTTATTTAGAGCTGGTGCTTCATCAGCTTTTAATTTATAACTGGTAGGGTTTTATTATTTATTAATTAGTGATCATTCCAGCAAGCATTGATGAGTTGTGGCCTGGGTTTACTTCAGGTCGTAGCAACTATCCTCGTCCTTCTTTGAAAATAATTGGTTCCTTTTTCGAGTTCTGAAGCTTTTTCTATTAGGTGCTGTTTACTATTACTCTCGATGGTATTACACTTGGGGTCATAAAGTCCATCGAGAAGTCAAAGAGCCAGGGAAGATCGTCCATCATTGGCCATTGTGACCGTTTCATCCAAAACACAAGCATATCCTTTGCAACAAACTTCTCCCACGAACAGTGGCTCGTGACGAAGTCGCACCACAAAAGCGAGCATCGCGGAGCGTGTAACTCATAGCTTGGACCAGTTAAAGAGGAAGTAGCCTGGAAGGTCCCCGGGTCGTAGGATCCACCGTCGCGACGTTCCGGTAACGATGCAATTCCGAGAAGAGTTGCTCGTTCGACGGTTTAATGGCATTCGGTGTCAGAATTTCGTGGGACGTACGTGCGTGTAAACAGGCGCGGGTGTCGGGCAACATACCGTACGGGGGTTGAACACCCTAAAATTAGCCCCGGGGGAGCGGGGAACAGCGGAGCGTGCACCGCGATCGTGCGTGGACCCACACGCGTGGAGAGCGTGAAAAAATGCTTACATTATCATCCGTAATTTCGTAAACAGACCGCGGGTAGTACGGGGGCTGGACTATGGGCCGCTGGTGCACTCGTTGCGGGTGGCCCCGAGGAGCGACGCGCCTTCCGTGGTGGATTTTTTACTCCGGCAAGTGGCTACCCTGCCTTCGAAGCAATTTAAAAGCAGCCTCGCTTTGTGACCTAGAAAGCTACGTAGGTACATCTAGTATCCCCGAAATTATAAAGTACAAAATGCGGAGGTACCGTAAAGTGGGGGAACATTGGCAGTACGGGGTAACATTGGCATCTGCTTAACATCTATTAAAAAGGAAAAAAATTTTATGCATTTTCACACTTTTAGTACAATCACGAACGATGCAATGTTATAATAGGATACCTAAACCAAATTTAAAAATGTTAATTAAGAAAATAAAAAAATAAAAACATTATAGAAATATAAAGTAGAGTGCTTTGAACATAAAAAGAAACTAATTTAAGTGTCAATGTAAGTTCAGATGCGGTAAAACTATAACTTTTTAGCGCTTCTTATATATGACGTGCCAATGTTACCCAGCTACGGGGTAATTCTATTAAAAAAATATTTTTGACTAATACTTTTTTCAAACAGCGTGTTAGTCACAAACATTTCTTTAATAGAAAACTTATTATTCGTGACTGAAAATAAAAGTGTCAACTATTGGTACACTGTCAACTACGAGTACAGTTACCCTAAAGAAGGTTAGAGACAAAAATTTTATGCATTTTGACACTTGTAGTGCATTCACAAAAGATGCAATGTTACGATAGGATACTTAAAGCAAATGTAAAAATGTCAATTTTTATATTACATAGCAAAATGTTCCAAAAACATGCCAATGTTCCCACAGTTCACGGTAGGTGTCTGCCATGGTCTTTGAACCTTAAAGACACGGAGCTTTGAAATATTCCAGTCCCCTTAATCGTCTCTACATGAATAACGAAATAATTCAGCAAAAACGTAAACAGACGGCAGGTTGAAAATTTATCGCGATAAATTCTTCCACGGTCCAGTTAACCCTTTTCGCGCGAGAGCTGCGCACAGTTCGCGGAACGAATGTATATAAATATAAAGTATCCACGTGCGCGGCGTAATTCGGAGGAAGATCGGTTGGAGGGCCCGGTTAATTAATTGCCCATTTTAAATTCGAATTACCATGTCATAATAGCGTGTCGCGTGTCAGGGTGGCTCGGGGCGACAACGTATGTAGCTAGCGCGCTACGGGTGAAGGAGACACACGGAGGATAGTGCGATGGGGTAGAACGGAAGGGCGAGGAGACATCGATATCGACCTTCCTTCGTGTGTACGTTGGTAGGTGTGCCAATTAAATTCGAAATTACCGGGGGGAAAGCGAGGAAATTGTTACCGTTCCGCGCACCGTTAACGTGGCCGCGGCCGTGCTACGTTGCGTAACGTTCATCGCAACCGATTTAGCATTTAACGTCATAATGACGTTTGCATTTTCGACTGTGACCGCGCTGTTTACTTTATTTCGAATTAAACCGCGATTAACCGCGTTCCCGCGCAAGCGAATATCCGCGCGACGATTATTGCGCTTCGCGAGAGATTTAAAAATCTATTAACGTTATTGGTCGCTGCTTGAGAATCTAGGAGACACTGGATACTGTTTACGCACCAGCAATACCTACGGATTTGTTTGGAAAGAAGGTAGCTATTCGGGACCAAACGTCACCCTCTTTCGATATACATTATATTTCTTTTCGGGTTGCCTTTAATACCTTATAAATTAGAACGAGATAGACTGAGTGCCCCTTTCGTTAGACTGGAGGTTAACAGTTAAACAGAATATTAATATTTTTTTATATGTCTTGCCACACTGATTTGTTCCTTTAGATATGCAAACACTGTATGAGAAAAAATTCGGACAATACATTCTTATGTTTAGGGGTAGCTTATTAAGTGAGTCAGAGATTATAGAAATTATGAAAATTCAACGTATAATGGCCATATTTCAATTTATACGTTTACATTTATATTTGATAATTTGTTAAATTTATTGTTCACAGAGGCTCAGGCATGAGACAGTGTCTGTTTCCTGCTGTCAGGGTACATTTTACTAATTTTTTTACTTAATTATACGTCAGATAGGGCACAATGATACCTTATCTCAGTTTCTATTTTTCTTAACGAACAAACGAATGGATTTGAAAAAATTTCTAGTGTCCCATACCCTTACATATTATCTTCACATTATTAAAATGTCCGTAATTATTACAAAGCACCTTTATGTACTTGCAGCTCATTTTGATTTCGCATCTCTTTTTATATTGTAATTATTATTATCTTCTATTTCTTTGTGATTTATTTTATAATACTCTTTTTTCGTCCTCGTCTATTTCATGTACTTGACGTAATTTTTTTACATTTTTGAAGCTTTTTATGGGGTATAATTATCACGTCCATTGGAAATTTCCTCATCATTAAACTACCCCTAAATATAGCTCAATAATTGTGCTCATATTCTGCACGCCATTATTCTTTTATAAAAAGGAACAAATTCAGATAATAAGACGATCATATTTTCATAGTTGAAAACTAAGCTCCACCCTCTCATTCGCCCCTGAACAAGAGAAGAGTTAGAAGGGATAGCGCTCACCTTATTCCGAGTCAATACTGTCCTACCAATTCCGCTGTCACCCTTACAACCGATCGGTTAGAAAATATCAAAGCCCAGTTTGCTGTCCGATAATATCCATACCACGTGATTAAAAGTTGATCAGTCTATTCAGCAAACAGCAGATACGAATTGAAACGCCTATAGGTATCTAGCAGTCCAAACAGTGCATTCTGTATTTCTTCCAAAAATTTATATCGAGAGGGGGTTGGCGACACGGCAGCGCCAAAGAGGCGAAACGAAAATACCCACCTACCGATCGCCCTGTTGGCTTTACTTATCGCGCGAGCATAGTGAAATTGCCCCCCTCCCCTCCTCCCTCCGTTTAGTAATAACCGGCCGAAATTCCGAATCGACCTCCTCGGGTTCGACAAATATTTTTCTCGCCAGAGATACGCATAACGAGCCCGGGGAAGGCTCGCGCGCGGCTAAACCGCTTTTCGAGCGATCTCCGCGATGGTGGCCGCGGCGGGGCGATGCTCCACATCCGTCGACTATCGATCTGTACCTGCGGACACCGACGGACCTTCAACACCGAGACCGTCCAATTTCCATCGGGGCCCGTGCACCGTGCTTCGCTTCTCTTTCTGTTTCCCTTTCTCCTTTTTATGCCCCAGTCGTCGCGTTTTCTTTGTCCCCTCTGTCCCCACCTCCGATCTCAGAGGCGCAACCGAACGCGCAACGGGGGTTGGCTGAAGAGCGGCGGGGAGCGAGCGGGAACGTAGGTATAGCTGGGTCCAGAATATTGTAACTTCGTTGCGCCCTCTTGTAATTGCCAATTTTAATTGGCCCCGTTCGAGCTCCGTTTTTCAAACCATCCCCCGTTCTTTTCCCCCAGGGTCTGTCTATCTTCCGTCACCCCCACACCCATTTTTCTCTCTCTCTCTCTCTCTCTCTCTCTCTCTCTCTCTCTCTCTCTCTCTCTTCTTTTAGTCGAGGAGCATGACCGTGCCGGGGATGTAAATTAAATTCTATTTATCCACCAGCGCCGGCAGTGTCTCTTCCATTTGGCCCTTTTTACGTCGCCGCGCGCTCTTTTCGGTGCCCGTCCATTTACCCTTTCGTACCTACGCTAGGGAATGTTGAATTTCGCCCGATTCCACCGCGGCCGTTTGTTTTAACGGACCAGGTGGCGAGCGCGTTTCCACCGCGCTATCGTTCTTCTTGCTATTGCCTACTTATTCGATCATCTCCGCGAGGAAAAATACTTGGAGTGGGGAGCTCTCTTCGCAACTTCTCTCTACGTGATCCTCTTATTACTTATAGCTACGTCGTTTGCTCTACTGAATTGTCCCTGTGGAATAAGATCGTGCGATTACCTATACCTGTGTCAAAATCTAGGCAACAGCTTACAATTATTTTCCATATTTTCAGTATTCCCAATTTACTTTACACTACTTACAAGGGAAGATCCCGAACCCGAGAATTCCAAAAAATCTGAAACATTGTGAATATGTAAGAAAGTTCCTCCTGATTAAAACGCAATTTTTGTTTGCTGCCTAAATTCACTCTAAGGGGGTGAAATTAACCTCTGGAAATTCAGCCATTTTCGGATTTTATTTCGTAACTCGCAATCTGTAAGAGACAGGAAAAAAGTTTCAAGGCAAAAGTTACTTCTTTTAATTAGGACTATCATTTAGGAGCTTGCAGTTTCTACAGTTCGCGAGTTATAACGCAAAATCGGGAAATAGCCGGAATTTAAGGGGTCCATTTCACCCCTTAGAGTGAATTTGGGCAGCAAACAAAAATAGCGTTGTAATCAGGAGGAAATCCCCTACGTATTCACAAAGTCTAAGAATTTTTTGAATTTCCGGATTCGGGATCTTTCCTTGTTAGGTACCTACTTACAGTAGAGCGTCGATTATTCGAATCATCGCTACCCCCGCCACTTTTTGGAAGTATATGATAACTATGCACGTACATTTCATTTAGGTATAATTCCTATAGTTATAAATTGGGTAAATACGTGCATGCTTCATTCTCCGAACAATTCGACTTTCTGAACAACCTCGATCCCAAGTGGTTCGGATAATCGACGCTCTACTGTATTTAGTTACTCCTGCAAATGTCAGAGTTCCTCCACATCTGTAGATCAAAACACAACCCTAAATCTCTCTCGAATCTAAAATTAAAAAATAGCTGCTGCCTACACATAAGCACCTATTCCCAATTTATTCTTATTATTATTATTCGTCTTTATTACTAGGTAAATATACAAAGAACAGTAGTAGGTACATAGAGCATAGCGAAGTAAAAGGCGAGGCTGCTAGAAGCGTAACCGTAACTAAATAATTAAAACTAAAACTAAAACTAGGAAAGAAAAGAGAAAAAAATAGAAAAATTTACTTTACCTACATCCACCTGTAAATATCAAATTTCTCCACATATCTGGATGAAAATCCAAACCCGAATTTGCCTCAAACCTGAAATTAAATAGTATCTGCGCCCTAAGCATACATCTCTTCGTCACTTACAAGGAGAGTATTTTAGGTGTCCGCCTCCGATCATTTTGATTTTTGGATATGTTATAGAGGACCGAAAAATAAGAAATACGTGTTTTTTTATTTTTCCCCGTTTTCATATTTGGAGGGTGAAAACTGCGTTCAAAGTTAGGGTTGAAAAATCATTTTTGTGGAATATCTCGAGAACTATTAGAGATAGGGGAATAGTGTCAATGGACGAATTGTTTGAATTGTTCGTCCATTGACACTATTCCCCTATCTCTAATAGTTCTCGAGATATTCCACAAAAATGATTTTTCAACCCTAACTTTGAACGCAGTTTTCACCCCCCAAATATGAAAACGGGGAAAAATAAAAAAACACGTATTTCTTATTTTTCAGTCCTCTATAACATATCCAAAAATCAAAATGATCGGAGGCGGACACCTAAAATACTCTCCTTGTTAGAGATTACAATTCATGATTTTCCCTCAAAATTCCCCCCTCCCCTCGACTTCTCCCGCGTTTCTCCTCTCATCGTTCCTCCTACAGGGCTACCGCGGTTATTTTCTATGAAAAGCAAGGCGAAACAGATTCCGGGGGCCGGGGCTAGAGAGAAGGAGAGGCGAGAGCGAGGGCGTAGAGGACAAGCAGCAAGAGCGAACTATGGAAGCTGGGCTACGTGTATCGAGGTTAGGTCACGGCACTCCGGCAGCGATTCCAGTTTCGCGTTTTGCCGCGGGTCTCTGGGAAACGCGCACCTGTCGTCTTTCCCCTGGACGAGCAGACGATGGTGAAGCCCCCTTACTCTCCAGCTCGTTCCCTATTCACGCTACGTTGTTCGTTCTTCTCTTTTCACCCTCCTTCGCCGCGCTCGCCCGCGCCGCGCTTCCTCTGCCTCGATTTTTAACCGTTGAAAATATTCGTTGAAATTCACCGGCGACCATTAAGCGCGAAACTCTCCTTTTATTGCTCGGACGTTGATTTTTAACGCGGAGTATTTGACATTAGGTGGACGTTACCGTGTTGCAAGCTCGTTAATATGGAGGAGAGGGTAATAATTTACAGTGCCGAGGCAAAAACTTTTAACACAGAAGAATTCTTTTAAAATTCGTCCAAACGGCTTCTCAAAAAAAACTCCCGTCATCTGGATCAATTTTAGAAAAGTTATTTTATTTATTTATTTTTTCTTATTCTTCGTCTTTATTTCGCCATAATTTGAACACAGAATGGTGAAAAGGCGAGGCTCAGCTAAAGCTGTTATTAGGCCTAACCTCGTAAAAGCGTTACAGACCAAGCGCATAATTGAATAAACTAAAACTAAGACTGGAGACAAAACAAAACTAAACTAAACCTAAATCTAAGAACTAGACTAAGAATAAAGTAGAAGTAAAGTAAAGGAGGGTTATTCTGTTTTAAAGGGTGTCACGATACTTTTAAATTACAGTACTGCCAGTGAAGAAGATAAGGATTCTTAGAAAGAATAATTTTTAGTTCATAAACGATTGTTGTGGAATCATTTCGGAGATGCAATGTCACTGGTATAATAATAGTATCAGTAGCAGCGAAAGAGGTGTTCCTTAAAATCGCAGAATCTTTTACTTATTCCCTGCTACATTTGTGCGTGAAATTAATTTCATAATAGTAGCTTCACACCACTGTTTATTATTCCAGGAGCAAGCCTCCTTAATTCCCAAGTTTTTACAATGACCCGGCGATGCCCTTCAGCGAGAATCAATCGCCCCCCAACCCCAATCCATTACGGTTTATAGCCTTTTAAGGATGAAACGGCTTGTAAGTAAACTCATAAAAAAAAAGGAGACACAGCCGAGGTCCTCCTTCCCCCGAAACGCGACACCAGCGATTCCATCTAAATCGAAGCTCATCGACAGAACGAAAACAATTCGTGGTTAAAAAAAGTCGGTTAAAAACTTGAAAAACAGTCGCTATTTCTATTTCAACGCCGGATCCTGCTTGTTACCGTTTTCCCTCGAGGATCCGAGAGCGATTTCGTTCCTTTCCTCGTTGCTCGGCTTGGAAAAGATGGAGAAGGCAGGAAAAAAGAGTTTACGCGGGCGAGACGGAGAGGAATGTCAATCCTCCCTCTCTCTCTCTCTCTCTCTCTCTCTCTCTCTCTCTCTCTCTCTCTCTCTCTCCCCGTCCATTTCGTAGAGGGAACTGTTTGTTTAACTAACCCGGTGGCCAAACGTTTTTTTCTCTCTCTTTCGTGCTCCTGTTTGAAATTGATGATTGCGCGAACCGCTAATACGGCCGCAGCGGTTACGCGCGGGGGTTCGAAGCCCGGGGAGAAAGGGCGAGGCGCGGGGAGAGAGCGCGAAAGAGAGGAGAAAGCGGTCGTTCGCTTTGCAGCAGCTCCTCCCGTTCGAATGATCGTCATTTAGCCGTGGTTTTTCCGCCCGCGATGTTTATGCCACACGTGGGAACCTCGCCGCGACGCCGTCAAACTCTCCGACGGTTTTTACACCGAGGATTCTTCTTTGGAAACGACAAGTCGTCCTTTTTTTTTCATATCCCCGCCAGCTGCAACCTCTGACTTGATAAGCTGACGAATAGCGTCCACTTTTTACCGGTGGTCTCCTGTCATATTTGTTTATTGGGATTACGCAACACTTGTGCAATTAGGGGTAAGTTATACACTCGTGTTCAGAAGTCGCCGGGCACTTGTCGAGGATCAACTGGTGAAATTCTAATCAATCTTTAGGAGAAGTAAGTAAATGTTTTTTTAATGAAGAGGGTGCTGTAAAAGGGGCAATTTTATTTAGAGCACATTTTTGATAATATTCTGATAGGTGTTTAAAAGAATAGGAAGACTGTTTATTGGCCTTCAGTAAAAATATATAGCAAACTGTTTAATAGTAACAGAAAATAATAAAATCTTAGATTTTTAAATAACTCGAAAATGTCCTTTTCACGACTACTTAGGCACTGTTGCCTTAAACAGAAAAATAACTTTTAGGCAGAGTTGGGCATTAACTCTTGGAGACACATGATTTCGAAGAAAATAAAAACCCTAGTTGCACAGAATTTTTTTTATTATAAAAAAATGGGAAAAAACATTCATTTCGATTATTTAACATAAAACATTACTCAAAATAAGAAAAAAAAATAACATTTCAATAAGTACTTTTTTACGGGTGGGACATATAATCACACCATGCAAATAATGTTTTTAATGATATTCATTGAAACACTACATTTTACTAAAACCAAGTGGAACTTTGCAGACGGTACAGCACCAGGAAGTATGACTATGAGTAACTTCAACTATTCGAGGTGGGTTAAAATATATCCCGCCATGCATAAAAAGCTGAGCAAAAAGTGGGACAATTTTTAACTCACCTAGCACCAAAGAGTTAACTAAGTAAATAAAAAATTATTTAAATAACGGATCAAATAAAAGTTACTTTAACTTTAGAGTATTTGACGAAAAAGTTAATTTTCTCATTCGACAATAATTTTTCTAACTTTTATTTGTTTCTCGAAATTTTTATAAATAAAATTTGTACACATCTGTGCTTGTAGGATTCCCAACCCTGTGCGTCGCGAAGTGTTTTTCGGGAGATCGCCATTTTTTTTTTAATATTATTAAGTTAGAATTATATTCTAAAATACGTAACTACTTTTAATGTTTTCTTTACCTTATTAAATTTACCTTACCTTCTATGAAGTGTCGCAGGTTATTTGAAAATTATAAAAGGGAATCGCGACTCGAGAAAGGTTGGAAGAAACACTGGTCTAATGCGTTTAGAATTTTGGAAATATGTCCCCTTTATAGCACCTCTGCCCTACCTACATTACAACAGAAATATTATCATAGCTACCCAGATCTCGCAACTTAAATTCCGCACTCATTTCACAATCCGTTGCCAAGCGAAAGCAAGAAACCTCTAGCGCAGCGTCGAGGAATCCAGTTTCACGGGAAGCGTGGGTTTTTCCGGTAGATCCGGGACGCTAGGTCCGCCGGTGCGCGGCACGGTGGCCATTCGGGGTTTAAGTTTCGTGTATGGGGGCAACGGGGATGCTTCGTATTTGCGCGCCGCCAGGGCGGATAATTCCGAGTGTTTGCCGTGGAGATACAGAACTCGAGGGCCCGGTGACTTTTCCACCCCTCGATGTTCCGCTCTAAAATTGCCCCGCTGCCTATACGCGCTGCGTGCCGCGTGTGTTTGCACGGTTTAGAGGCTAATGCCGCGGCACCGTGCCGAGAGTTTACATCCCGCGCAAATACCACTTCTCGCGCCCGTCACTTTCGCCCGTCGATCGCTAATTTAATCCCGCCTTCCACGGAGTGCCTGCCACGAGCAATTAATAAACTCCGCGGCAATTCCTCCCCTAATTCCACCAGGCCGCCATTGAGCGTCAACCTTCGCAATCTCCATTAACAATATAATCTTCGATCGAAAAGCAAAACTCGCGTCTCGTCAGTTCGACACCCATTTTCACCGCGGTAGATCAACGTAAGAAACTACTTAGAAACTTGCGTGAGTATATCTCACAGGTGGAAGGTCAAAAGTGTTATATACACTCACTTTTTAATAAATTATTTACATGAATAATTTACGGAATATTATTCCCTGCGTTGATGTCGAAACGCGTAGAACGTTGAGTGGGTTGGACGTTAGGGAAAATTGTAGGAAATTTATGCATATAATCGGTTGATTACGATTCCCAAGCGTAGAAGCACCACCGTGAGTTCTGGAACAGGGCACACGCTTACCTTCCGAGATCCTCGACCCCGGGGCTTTCCATAAACTGGAGGCCCTAGGGCAGCAGGAACGGAATAGACTGACGCGTGCTAGAAGGGATTCTGCTAACTGGCCGATAGGTATATACCTACTCTATCTTTCGGCGAACTAACGGATTGGCGGCGGCACGGAACGCTCCAAAGCCCCGGCTTTATCCGGAGCACGTGTTTCGGCAGATGCAGTTAAATCCCGCCTCGAGCGAAAACCACCGACGGCCCAACCGGAAACTTTCCTGGCTACTGTACCACGGGCCCTATAGTGGTTGCTAATCTTCACTCGACAATGAGAAGAGATCTCTTCCTCCTCGGGGAAACAAGTAAATGTGGGATTAATCGATGCTAGATACTCTGAGGTGCAAGGTTTAATAATTAAATATAGGTAATTTAATTAGTAATGAATTTAGAACACCTCGTGAAATTGAAAATTAACCCTTCGAGGTGTAATTTATTCGCTGGTCAATCAAGCAGAAATCTTATGTCTAATTGAACACAAGTAGTTCAATTAATTCTTCGACTTTAACACTAGGTTTACGGACATCTCCTATATACCTAGTAAAGAATTAAGAAATCGTCTAAATAAATTGCTAATAAGTAAAAAGTCTTTCCCCAGAAATTATCTCAGAAGTGTTAACAAGTGATTTACAAATTTGTTATAATTACCGCGATGGTTTTATCTTCTTCGCTATTATTTTTCGAACTTTGAAATCCGTCAAATTGACGAGTGCCGCAAACCTAGTGTTAACAAGACTCTATCCCACAAATGCATACCTAACTTTTATTTAAAATTCAAGCTTCAGTGTGTCCGACGTTATAATTAAATTGCAACGGGCCAAGAAACGTGCCACGACCTTTCACTTTCTAAACCCAAACCCCATCTGTCATCAGGATCACGAAACAAAAAAATCGCGTACAATTTAGCGAGATAGTACTGGGCGTTCTGCAGCGCTCGAGATTCCTCGGCTGTTACGCGCCGCTCGATGTCGTTCGATCGCGCGGCCTCCCGATGAAGCAGACGGGATATTCTTACCTTTCCATTACCGCCCACGCCCGACGAGGGGGGAAATAATGTTTCGCAGATTCGCGACTAGAAATAATCAGGATCGATCTGTTCGGGAGAAGCAGCGAAGTGGTCCCGGAATGCGCGCGCAAAGTCTGAAGATTTCGCGAGGCTTTAAACAAGCTCGCCTCCCGGTGGCGTTAAACATTCACATCCTGCGTGTTTTCCGCACTGAAATCGTTATCGGAGCTCGAGACCGCGCCCGTTTGTCGCCCGCCTCCGTTAACAGCGAAAAACAATTTTTCACCCGGCGACACTCGACGACGGGGGAATTAATTCGATCGAGCCCCGCGAGAAAATTAAAAAATCGTATTATTCCGCCAGCTGCGGCAGCCCTGTTGTCGTGCGTATTTTTGCAAACAGCCGAGAGAGCCGTTAAAACCGCCGGAGTGTAACGAAATATTATTTCCCCAAGCGCTACCGATTCTCCCGGAAACACCAATAAACAATCGATAACTCTTATAACGGGCAATACGTATTAGGTACTTGATACTTCTGCTGGAATAATGCTGAAAAGATTTCGGGCCGAGGTTGGAAGATCGAGGATTTTGGTAACGATAGTAGGTATCGAGAAAGAACAACACACTGGGGCCATTTCGTTTGTGATTCGTTACGTTTATTTCGTAAGGTTTCGGTATTCGCACGACTCCTACGTTAATAGTTTTGCAGTGATAGTATTAATATTTTAATCGTAATACCAATACGCTTTTGTATTCATATATATATATATATGTATATATATATCTGTGTCTATTTATACATATATAGCTTCGTCTACCTATACAACTATACCTATCTATTTATATATCTATATATATCTATACTTTTTGCAATAATATACACGCAGAGATCTATCTACGATATACGGCTCCGTGTTTCCTTCTCCTTTACTACTATTATTCACATGATCTGTTATCAATAAATATATACTATATTATCTCAGCTCTCATCGAACGTCCGAATCTCGCGCAACGTGTAATCGGTTGCAGCGAACGACGTTACGAAGTAAATGCACATAAACGAGACACGCAACCTCGAAACGATCTTTCTCCTTTCACTTTCGCGATGGATCGCGATCAATCACACGTCCCCATTTTGCTCTCCCTAAATTATCTACGAGGATACTTTTAACATTTCGAGCGAAGCCGCTTCCGTCGCAAGAACGTTCGATGCGATTCCCGCTGGATATTCGATCGCGTGGGTAAATTGCAGTTGTCGAACTTGGGGCCGCCCTTGCGACGAAGGTTTCAGTGGATCAGATTATACGTCGGTTAACTCTACCGAGAAACTTCCGCTGGGATCACTAGAGCGCACGAAGTATGACAATATAAAATTTAATCGGAACGGTCGCGTCCACTCGTTCGCCGCTGTCTTTATTTCTGGAGATTAGAGAATGCGTCAGTGAACGCACTTTAATTCGATTTAATATTATACTTCCGGTGTATAATCTATTTCCGTTGTAAAAAGTCAGGGAGACAAGAGATCTGAAATAATAAAAACGGCGGCGAACGTGACAAGAATCGTTGCAGCGGTGAGTTAAAAAAAATCTGAGGGAATTCGAGTAGATTTGACGAATTGCAAGGGAAAGCAATCTAACCGCGTCGCCGCGTAATTAAAACTACTACTGTAAAGATCGTATAAAAACAGAACATGATCGAGAGGTGTGTCCTTGGTCGTTCCAAGGATTCGTTTAAAAATCAAATCGCCGATTGCAGTGCCACCGCGTCGAGTCTCGCGACGGACGCGTTGTAAATCCCGCTACTACGTTCCGTTTTCATTTATTCCCCGCGGTGTAATTAAATTCGTTACGCGCCTACGTGCCGGAAGTAGACGCTGGCCGCAAGGACGCGTCGGTAATTTTCTATTCGACTAATTCGCACGGCAGTATGCAGAGTTGCGCGCGTCGTGTCGCGCGCGAAAAAAAAGACGGAATTTCGAATCGAGCGATCTGTCGTAGGTCAGGAGAGGACCTCCATCTTTTGTTTGCTCAGGTGACTACGCTCGTCACTGACCTTCGCGGCTGTTTTCTCGGCTCAACTCGCCTTCGATTCGTTAGTGGAACTACGGCCGAGATAACAGCAATCAGACGCTTCATACGTTTAAAACTCGCGAGGAACAGTGACGTCGAAATTCCGATCTAAAGTTCCGCTGGTGAGTCTTGCGGGCTCTGTGGCGAGCCTTAAAAAGAGTAACGAAAATGTTAAGATACTATTTAAGGATCAAGTGCAGTGGAAAAAGTAATTTGGCAGAATACGGTTTGTCGAGACGTTCAATTAACGGGGCTCGAGTTGCTCCGCGACACCGAAAGGAGAGATTGTATTACAGAAATTCTCTCGCTCGAGACGACGGCCAGTTTGAGGTTGTTTGTCAATCCACGGGTATCTCGACCGCGCACAGATATACACGTGTATATGCCGAGCTTTTTTACACGTAAACGAAGGGGGACACGTGTTCGCTGAACGCGATAACGATCTACGAAATGCCAAGCGTATTCGGTGGAGCTCGTGCCGCGGTTCAAGAGGCATCGTTTTTTCTAACCGTCCCGTATTCGCTACATCGACGACTCCTTCCCTCTCCCGAGCCGCCTATCCGAGCTCGTCTCGCTCGGTCGACGCAGATAATCGAGATCGAAATCAGCTAAGTCAGTTGGGTCGAGTTACTCTGGATACTTTACGGTAAACATACCCCCCGACGGAATCGCTAATGACTTTTTCTATTCGTTAACACCGATCGCAGCGCCTACGACGGTTCTAAATACATATCCACGGCTCTCGGTTACGTGAACGACTATCTACGGTTTATTCGATCGCGTAGATGGAACAGCTTCTGCGGGAGTTGGCGGACCCATCAGTTTTAATCGCGCCCGATAGTTCGCATCAGGAGGTTTCTGTGACTTATCTAGTTCCACTCTTTGGCCAGCTCCTCCGTGGAGGGTATCCATTCTTGCTTCACGTAAACCAAGTTCGGATCGTAGTGATCAGCGTGGTGGTCTTCAAGACCTCGGTGATGAGGCCTTGAATTCCGGTACTCTCAGTATTTGTGCAGCGTGATCGGTAGGTTTCCGCTGGTGTTGACGGTGTTGCAGTCTTGGTAGTATCTATGGTACAGGGGCGGGGACGGTGCCGCGCTCGTCGACAGCGGTGTGGGGGGGCTGGATCTGGAAAATCAAGGAAAATTTCGTTTTAATCACCTGCGCGTATATACCTAAGTAGATTATTATTGTAAAATATGTACGTCAGTGGGAGCAGAATCTATTCCCTTTTTAGGATGGCCGATTGAATGGATCTACAGGATTCAAAGGGTTAAGGTTATATGAAGCTGGCAAGTTGATGCACGTCTTAAAAGTCACTAGAGTAAATCCGGGAGACGCGGTCGGGTTGGAGAGTTGATCGAGTCGCTGTATTCAGACTCTAGATCTGTGTATATGTAAAAGTGTGTTAAGGTTCAGAACTATTAATTCTCTAAGAATCAACTATTTCGACCAACTCTCCGGCCCGGCCGCGTCTCCCGGATTTACCCTATAGCGATTATAGTCGGTAGAAATCGTGTGGAAAGCAACTTCCCTCCGCCAAGCTACGAATACGAAATGCTTCAACTTGCATATAACGAGCTAACTTAGTTATTCCTATACCACATAAGAATCTTGGGCCTTTTATGAGCAAATATTTTCAAATTTACCAGACCTTTAACAGACGCAAAAAAATACCAGTCGCAACCAACAACAGTATTTCACCCGAATAGATCCTTAACCCTCGATCTTCGGTGATTGGGTCTTTTCAGACCCAATACTAAACAGTACCCAATAGATAAAACCTGAGCAATGGAACAAAAGAATATTCCCAACAAACTGAACATCATCTAAACTCAACACTTATAGCAAGATAGTTCCTACGGGTCCACCGTACGATATCGGTTCAACCGTGCGCCGTTGAAGGGTGAAAGCGGATGTGGGCAAGTACTTATCGACTACCAGGATCAGTTAACTCGACCGATTCTAGCTCCTCACCTATAAAGCTGGCAGCTGGGCGATTGCGTGTCCTGGTAAATGGCGGCGGTGTCGGGGCTGGCCGCCTCCTGGTACCACTGCGAGTGTCCGGCGGTGTTGTTGTGATTTCTCGAGTTGTATTCCGCGTGATCCATTATGTAACCGGCGGTGGGGGTGCAGTAGGGCGCGTACATGGTCTCGGGCGGCGAGCCGTTGCTCCTGGAGACTGTGCTACCGTGGCCGTACCCGGTGGTGGCCATCATCGCCGCGACGGCGGCGGTCGTCGTGGTCGTGGTCGCGCAGACGGAGGACAAATGGTCCCTGGATACCACCCCGGCACCCATCGGCTCCCTGCTCGCCATGATCGAGTGCGAGTGAGGGTGAGGGTGAGGATGCTGAAGAGCGTGTGGGTGGTGATGCTGGTTCTCCCTGGTCATCAGGGCGGCGCTATTCTCTCGCGTGGTCATCAGAGCGTCGACGCTGAAGCTGGTGGGATCCAGGCCCATCGAGACGTCCCGGATAGCTTCCTGATGTACCTGGTGAGCAGTCTGGTGGACCTGATGGCCCAGGGCTGTCTGTATCACGCTCTGGCCGGGCACCCCCGCTCCCGTCGCCGCCGCCGTGCTCTTCGAGTCCTGAATCGGGCTGTGAAGCCCGTACTTGGCCTGCACCGCCATGCAGTGGCTCCCGGCGTCGTTCACCGGCTCCCTCTTCGGCTTGCACAGCGTAGTCTCCAGCGACGCAAGCTTCTTCGCCGCGGCGTCCGACGGCGGCGGTATCGCGATGCCGCCAGGCTTCGTCTCGTCCTGATTGCGCTTCTCGGGCACCAGGCCCTGCCTCTTCATCGCCTCCTCTTTCTCCTTCAGCGCGTCCTTCTTCTTGAAGCGCCTGCGACGCCTCAGGTACGAGCCGTTGTCGAACATGTTGTAGCTGTCCGGGTCCAGCGACCAGTAGCTCCCCTTCCCCGGCTTCTTGTCGTCCCTGGGCACCTTGACGAAACACTCGTTCAGGCTGAGGTTGTGCCTGATGGAATTCTGCCAGCCCTGCTTGTTCTCGCGGTAGTAGGGGAACCGCTCCATGATGAACTGGTAGATGCCGTTCAGGGTGATCTTCTTGTCGGGCGCGTGCTGTATCGCCATCGCGATCAGGGCTATGTACGAGTACGGCGGCTTCACCATGTCCTTGCCGGGGTGATGGATGTGCTGCTGAGTTATACCCGAGACGGGATAGCCAGCGGCCGTCGCGTAGCCGCCGTACCGGTACTGCTCGTAGTACCCCGGCGTGGCGCCCACACCGGGATACGACGGGGTCCCCATTCCCACTGGGACCGCCGTGGCGTGCCGATAATACGCATTCTGCTCGCTGAACAGCGTGTGCATGTTTGCGAACGCTGCGAGCTTACGCCTTACGGTAGGAAGATATGCCTTCGACGATCACTCAACGGCACCTGCCGCGAATCCTTTACTACACCCTTCGAATCACTATTAAGCTACCGAGGGGTTCGATATTACCTCGACATGTCCCAATTATATTCCCTATCGAACCTCCGTCAATATTAATCCCGCAACTTTCACTCACTGACCTCGATCAGTCACTCTCCGCGGGTCACACTTCCTCACAGCCCCCGTGTCACCCAGCCGAGACTACAGAGAATTTTCACTAAAGCGATCCCGCAGAATGGTTTCACGATTCCGAGCCTCGGAATACCTCCGTCGCGCACTGAAACCCTCAAACGTCACCGGGCAGCATCGCCCGTTCACGGTGGATCCCCGACGGGCGCAGGGAGATCGTCGGACTCGGTGGCTCGATACGGTGTTTTGTTGACGCTTCGGTGTGTCCGCGGGTCCGCTCCGCGGCGAGGAGAACTAGCCGGCGTGGAAAAGACAAGCGGCGTGGCGCGCGAGGAGACGAGGGCGCGATCCAGTGGTCGATGCCTGGCTAACCCGTAAAAGCCGCGTGCACGCGTATTATGATACACAACAGGCCGGAGTTTACTCAACCCCGAGTAAAAACACACTGGGGCCTCGTCCTCGCGAGCGAGCGGAGTGCACGGAGTCGGGCGAGCACGGCTGCGCGAGGCCCCGCTCGGCGTGGCGCCTCTCTTCGAAAAATCGGCCGGAGGAGCGCGCCGAGCGGGCTGCCGCCTATCCGGCGGCGTGGCCAATGGGGAACGGCGCACGGCGATCATGTGACTCCACCTACGGGCCTCGACGAATCAGTCTGCGGACAGTGGCGACGGAGCGTGGACGCCTCTGACGCCCGCGTTGCCAACGATCGCGCCACGGTCCTAACCTAGTCACGCCCTCGCGGACCGCGCAGGGCCGACGCAACGGAAACGACGACGACGGAGCGCGTCGCCCCGAGCGTGCCACGAGAGTCCGCGAAATTTTTCCGCGCAACGGCCGTCGGATACTTTTCCCCGGCCACCGGCCATCGAATCCACGAGATCGACGAAATCGAGCCTCGCCGGGGAACGTCTTGGACCTGGCCGATCGACGAGTTCGCGTGGTTCTTTCGGCTAGATGGGCCCCTGGATGCATAGTAACTCGACGAGTGACCGCTTGACGACCACGTGGTGTTCCGATCGAGTCGATTCACGTACGAATCCTGAGTGGTTCGCGACTTTGGCAACGCAGTGAGAGGTTAGACGACCCGGATTTTCGAGGTGATTTTGCTGGCTGCCGGTAACGATCTTTTGTTCTTATATCGTGCGAGCGTTGTCGCGGGATGGTTTCTTTGTGAGATTTGTTCCGTGGTATGCAATCGTGATGGATGGCTACTGTTTCTAAGAGTTTCTATTTCAAATTACCATGAGTGTCATGGTTTTGAATTGCTATTTTTCTTTTGATGAATTTTAATTCTTTATTCGGGTACTGAGCTGAGTAACATTTCTTTATTTTACTTGATAACTAAAAGGAGATACTGTTTGTAAGGTCCCAGGTTTATACTCGTTGACAGTTTCCGAATGACAAAGATACGTGCTATTGAATTACGAGAAACTAGAGCCTTTTCATCGATACTCGGCCCAGGATGTTTCTAAAAGGGACGGGGCGACATATATCGGCCAAGAAATACAGATAGGTGTAATCCGTGGGCGAAGAAACTGGAGAAAGCCCGACGGGGAGAGGCTCGAGTGGCAGAGTTATATAGATAAGGGAGAGACATCACGTTCTTATAGACGAGGGATTCAATTTGGCGTCTGTTTTTCCAAGGGTTCGACTCCAGCGTTGCGAAAACACTCGAGAGGACACCTCGGCTTCCATCTTGCCGTCTCTCTGCATCACCCCGAAACTTCTCTATCCAGGTTCTCAAAATATCTTCGATCGCCAGGCTGTTCCACTTTTTCCTCGCCGATTCCGCGAAACGTCACCGTGCCATCGGCCACAAATTTTCTATGTATCCAGTTCGACGAACGATAGTCGACGGATCTTCATAATCGGTTCGCCATCTTCTTTCCGCAGAACTCTAATTCTGTTATATTTCTGATTAACCGTGAAGCTTTCCTTCTCATTCGTGAAACTTTACAATTTCATACTTAATAGATATCTACTCATCTTTTTAACTTACATGAAAGTTAACAAATGAACTATAGCCTGTTTTATTTAATTGCTACTTTTCGACTCGATAGATTAGAATATTCTCTCCGTTTTCTTTTCCTTTTAGTGGGATAAAAGATAAACTTATACACTTAAATCAAAAAAATTATTAAATTTGAAGCTCCCAAGTGGAATCGTAATTTACCTGTTTTCATTAACCTTCGCAAAGTCTCTCGGAACCAATTCTCCTGCGCACCCAAAGTAAAAGGTCCCTGAAGAAGTCACTAAACGAGGATCCACTTGCTGTGATCGAAGTTAGACGGGGGCCACTTCTCGCCAGCGTGTATTTAGTAATTCCCACTCGCGCGAGTTTCACAAAGGGCGAAGGGAAGGAAAGATCGATGACACAGACCGCGGTGGTGTCTAATTTTCATTTAAATGAAACGACGTTGCTGTAGGTGTTTCGATTCCGAACCCATCCCTCTCCACCCCTGGCGGTGCCTGCCCCGGGGCGGTACGCGAAACGCTTTCGAACTTTCGGCCAAAGTTTAATTGTCTTTTGCTTGCGTTCTATCTAAATTCGTCGCTCCCTGGGACCACCGGCGTTTCTCTAGTGGCTAATCCATTTGATAAGATCGCCGCCCCTCTGGCGCAGTTTTTTCTCCGCTCCCTTCAAGGGGGGATGATTTTTCATCTATGTAAATGGCGTATCTACTTTGTACAAGCTGCGACTTTTTAATCGATCCAAATAAATAGTAGGCGTTATCGTTAATAGATATTATATGGGTAGATATCCTTTGGTACCTAACAAAATGTAGCATAGGTATTCGTATCGAAGTAATAATAATATTAATAATAATTCTTTATTGGGCCAGTAGCCTTATTGGCTATACGAATAATAACAAGAAAATTGAGGGAAAAAATTGAAAATAGGTACATAGGTATAATAAAACAAGGAAGAGAAAATATTAGAAATAAAAATGATAAAATTGACATAGGTATAGTAAAAGTAGAGATCTTAATATATACCTAAAGCAGAAAGTGTTTGTGTGTTTGTGGGCTCACGAAATGTGTCCCAGCTCATTATGCCTACTTAGCTAATCCAGATGAATATGACTATTTTCACAAAATAAATAAATAAATAAATAAATTTATTTTTATAAAATTAGAATCTAAATTTCGAGCGAAGCCGAGTAGTAAAGTTAAGTAGTTACAGATAATAATGAGGTTTCCAATGCGCATGCTCAAAGGGGAGATGGAAAAGTGGGTGGAATTATTGAGTCCCCGCTATACAGCACAAACTAAATTCAACTTAAATTTTTGCAGAAAGTATTCGAAAATACTTAAGTAGATAATCTCATTGCCGTAATGCTGTTTCTATTTTTGTGGCATAGGCACCTCCTTCATATGTATAGGAACCTATTCCTATCTGGCGTTAACTTTAATTTCAAAGTCATTTCGATTCCCTCTGCATTGCCAACGCAATTTTATTGTTAAATAACCAACAGGAACGTGTCCTTACATAACGTTCTCCCCATTTTCTCGTTTAATTGCCCCGACCTGCTCGTCGACCTTGCCAGGCGAAATTCCAGCCACTTGCGAGTTGACTCACAACCGCAGCGCATTGTTCGGTAAAATCTGACAAGTCCTCGCATATCCACCACGTTTCCACGGAATCTCAAACCCACATTCTCTTCGGTCAACGTTATCGTCGATTCCAAATCTTTATCCACGTAAAAGTCATCTGCATATTTATCCACCTGGCTCTCTACGTCCTGCCGCGTCTACGTATTATCTACGCGAAGCTTAATTTCTTAATTAATTCCCGACAAACAGGAATCAGACTAAGTAAGTTCGAACGGCGCGATTAAACCCATAGGAGAATGGACCGATAAACGTCCCCTTTAACCCAGCTTTCGCGTTGACTCGCCGACGAGCACCTTTCGCGAGGTGTTTAAGAAATTTCGTGGCCTTTCCAAATAAACCACCGACTTGACCTATCCCATGCCGGAGCGACGGGAACGCTCCTTTTTGCCCGGCGGCAGAAACAATAAACGGGGCGTTTCGGGGCGGGCAGCGTTGCGTCAACGGCCCGTATTAAAAAAGAAAGCGGATTTTCTTCGGGCGACGCGCGGTGTTCGCGAATCGCCGGGGAAAAAAATTGTTACGTCGCTGCTCGCCTTCTGCAAACAATCGTTGCGTTCGAGTGGGCCGAAGGCTGCGGTCCCAAGGCCAGCGATTCAAATCACCGGCCGAACGAACGCGGATGGCCGCCTTGCGCGGCCGCGGCTTTATAATCACTACTTACAATTAGGCGTTAGGTATATTTCGTGGCGACCGGTTGACGATTATTGAGGACCTTGCAATGAGAGGGGCACAACTCCATTTTTTACAGTTTTTGAGCTATGGCGTGTAATGTACCTACGTAAAAAAGATATTCTACCTCTTTTGGTGCACGTTTCATGGAAATCCGATGACAGATGAGAGATTTATTGCAAATAAATAAAGATAGAAGTATTAATATTAATATTAGAGTTAATATTAATAATAGAAATATTAATATTTGAAGTAATATTAATAATAGAATTAATAATATTAGAATTGAAAATAGAAATATCAATAGTAATATTTTTATTATAGAAAGTAGAATATTTTTTTGCTAAAACTAGAAATAAAAACTTATTAATTCAATAACTACTACTCGTTCGCTGTGAAAATATATTTTTTAATTAGTGTTCTCTTTTAACGTTAAGTCAAAGTAATAATTTTACGCCCAGTTTTTTTTTCTAATTTTCTAATTAATGCGTATTTCGTGGCAACAGGCCGATAATCGCGGGTGTTGGTTACATTTCACGTTGATCGTTGGCTCCGTTCTATGCCAGCAGCGATAATGGATATTGGCATGCATTATGTAGTAACAAGTTGATAACGGTTAACCGTGACTTCTAACAGATCGACGATGATGGACGATCGATCGGCAGTGCAGCCGAGTTCGATTGTTTGGTCGTATAATTCATCGGGTCTGGAAATCGATGACGCTGTAGGTCGCGGCAAATGTCGGGAAGGGTATGAATTGCGTTACCATAAGATAACATCGGTAGGAATTGAAGCATCGATGACATTCTGCGGGGGATTTCGAAAAGCATGTATTTTTCGATAACTACCTTGGGACTTCCGCGTTTCACGAGGAAATACTATCGACTGTCTATTAAACTTCACTGTCGGCACCTACTTACCGATACAGAAGAAGACTTCATTCGAACGTGGTCTCGAATTTCCTTCCACAAGAAAAGTAATTGTATAAAAATCGACGGAATATATCAATTTTCAAGCAGAATGAATACAGGGTGGGCGAGTGAAAAGTTGTTTGGTACGAAAAGGGCCATCGTATGGCCATAACGATTTTTTACAGACAGAGTTGCTTAACCATTTTTCTCTTTCTTCCATGATTTCGGAGATATTGAAGGTGGTAGGTAATTCTTATTGGCCCACCCTGTCAGGGGCGGATTTGTGTGTAGCAGTGATTTTCAGCTGGTGGGTCGCGAAGTGTTTTCTGTTTTTTTTTTTTATATTATTAAGTTAGAATTATATTTTGAAATATCTATTCTTTACCTTATTAAATTTACCTTACCCCATATTGGGGGTCGTAGGTTATTTGAATACTATAAAAGGGGATCGCGATTCAAAAAAGGTTGGGAGACACTGGTATATAGGCTAAGTAGACTGCAGCCCAGGGCGGCAAATTCGAGGTCCTGCAAATTTTGGGGAGCGACAAATTTTGAGCGAAAGAAATTGCAGAGGTTTAAACACAGAGGCTTGAGGCAACTTTAGAAACAATTCACTTCTTTCTCATGTAGCGAATTAGCAATAACTAATATATGAGTTCCTATATTAGATTAATTTTAAAATTACCTCAACTCCTTTAAATTAAAATACTTGATATCTCACGGAGAGGTTGGGAAACGCATGTTATTTACCCTAGGGGTGCCAAACCTTCGAATCCTCCCCTACACCCCGTAGATACATATTACTACCTTCTACAATTACTACCAAATAACAACAAATTCGCAACAACTGCTACAATACTTCCCGTAGACCAAGTCTCTCCGCCACAAAAACTAAGTAAGTTCGAATTTTAGTAAATGGCAAACATAGAAACCATTTCCCGCGAAATCGTAGGTTGATCGGAGGTGGGGGGAAAGGTAGAGGGGGGATGATCGGGAACGTGCAAGATATTTTTACCGTGCGAAGAAGCACGGATGGAAGAAACGAGTCCACGTCGAGGGCCACGGTATCATCCGATCGGATTAACCCGGTGGAAGTCTCTTCGAATTCCGTATGCTTCTCGTCTGGCGTCCCGATGTTTACATAACGATGAAATTTAATTCCCGGGACCGTCGAACTCGTGTAAACCAATCCGCGGGGCGAGCAGCTCGACAGTCGGAGCGACGGTTCCGCCGCAAAAAACCTCCGGGAGAAAAACCCGGTGGAAAAGTCTTTCGACGTTCCGTCCTGCTGGCTCGGACCTCCATCTTCGTGGACGACCTCGACGCGTGTCTAATTCCCTCGACACTTTGACTGACGGAACGAACCACCGACTAATCGAGCCTTAATTGAGTTAATCGTAGGCATAATTGATCGCCTGCTTGTTTCCTTCGCCAGGCAACTGCCACTCGATCCTTTACCTGTTATTCGTGTTCTATAGGTGTCACTAATTGGAGAGTATTTCTTGAAAATGTAGTGTCTTTTATACGAAGGGGAAGGAGAAGCAACGGGGAATGTCCATTTTTCGTGATTCTGCGATTTAATAGAATATTTTGTTGGTGGCAAGTGGGACTACAGATCTGTCGAATCAGAATTTTAATAAAATGAGTGGCTTTCCTTGTTTCGATAATAATAGAAGTGGATATTAAAATAATGTAAAACAATTGTTATTTTATCGCTTATTTTTTTCTGATGCCTGATTACTTAGGCCGGTATTCATAGTCGCTACTTATTCTTAAGCAAATGCTTAAGCATTCGGCATCTTTTACTAGCTACTAAGTTAGTAGAGGATGCCGCATGCTTAAGCATTTACTTAAGAATAAGTAGCGACTATGAATACCGGCCCTAGGGTGTAAGCTTCGTGTTATGAAGAATCCAGATAAATTCATTAAACCCTGTTTCTTTAATGGTGGACTAAAGTACCTATTCAAAGCTGTTTTCTGGCATCCCCTGTTTTTTCCCTTACCCTTCACACATATCGTATATTTAAAATTACAACGTTGAAGGCATTTGTCTAGTGAATATAAGTAGATATATTTCTAAGTAGCTGCAATGCTGATTTTTTCACGAGGTTTTGCTTAGAAATAGAACCTGGAATACTGAAGCTTATAATTTTTTTTGGGGGCCAGAGGGTTGCTTTACAAAATATTCGATACTCATTCAACTTCTATCTTTTATCTCTGAAAGTGCTAAAGCTACACTGCTTGGCAACTTGCAATTAGACTGCATTGTTAGATACTGCATCATTGCAATACCTATGGCAGCTCCCGAGTGAAGTAGCATCTTCGTTCTAGTCCCTCAGTTGCTTTAATGGCCGAAGTTTGATTGAAGTTGCACTGCTCCTGCTCCCATCCTCCATCATCGGCGCAGAAGAACGAGGCCTCGGTCCTCGAAGTTCTCTCAAGGCTCCTGCAGCACCCCGTGCAGTTCAGCGGAGCGCTCCGCGTGTTCCTCGTGTTTGTCTTTACAGCATCCAGTAATTCTGCATCGTATCTCCCACGAGCCTGTAATTCGTCCGGGTTTACGTTGCGCCGTTTCCACCGCGTTTTCATGCAAGAATATGACGTGCGCGGGGGCCGATGCGATCGCGCATAAAGATAACAAACACGTCGATACAGCCGTCTGCTGTTTCTCAAATCCTCCGAGAGAAAAAGCTAATCTGGTTAGCATTACCACTTTCCGCGGGATGCGAGGCCCGATTTTTTTTTTTAACAAGGCCCGAAGAACGGGGTTGCCAAATAAACCTGGCTGCCTTTTAGTTGCAACGAAAATCTCCTCCGTGGACTGGATTCCTCGCTCGATCAACGATCTTAGATCGCTTATATTTAAGGTACGTCGATTTAATCGTGGTAAATAATTTTGCGGCCATCAAAAGTGGCGTTAAGATTTTTTTTTAGATATTTACAATAAGGTAGTAGAAGAAATCCCATGGATAACTGAATTCCGGTTACAGTTTTACGAAACCTCTGCGCATTTCCATAAATCAGAAAATTGTATTCAAAAACTTTAAAATTTTATTAAATATGGTAATTCGCGGGGGAGTGGCCATAGTTTCGTCGAGAGTCTCCTGCAACCAACCTAGGTATTTAAAATAAAGCAACAAGCATGACAGAGCAAAACTTTAATCTGTTGTCTACATATCCCAAAAATTGGGATAGGTAAAATATTGAAGAAGAAATCTTCCCAGCCGCGGAACACTGTTTTTCAGAAAAAAGCTTCTCTGGTTGAGCTGTGGCGTCGTTATTTTGTATTAAAAAAATTCTGGTCATACTTCAAGATACGTAGAATAAAGACCTGCAAACAAATTTTGTATTCCATTCACTATGCTCGCATAAAAAATCTGAAACTCATGCTGCCTCTCCGGGCTCTACAGTGGCATTACTCCTTAATACCAGTAAATTATTATTTAACAGACAAATTAAGCCATCTCTCCCGGAACTACCCTAGCAGAATTTAGAATAACATCAATCTTGAACTTTCCAATCAGCGCAGAATTCTCAACTATACCTACTATATCTTCCTACTTCTTCAAATGAACCTTCAACCCCGTTATCCTCCCAGCGAGTTCACTAGTGGCCATATTTTCAAGCTCCGCGCTGGCTTCCACCGTTCCATCCATCGACCGCAACCAACGGCGCCGGAATCGACGTTTCCGCCGCTAAAACGCGAAACCTGCCTCGCGACGATAGGATTGAGTCCCGCCTGGTTACGAGGGTGCGAAGTTGAAAAGGGCCCCAGCCGGAATCCAAGCCGAACAATGCGTACCAGGGTGGCAATTTCACGCGACACGTCTCACCATCAGCATATCAATAGGCCAGCGGGATTATCTGGATGCGCAGTGATATTCCGCGGTTGGCTCCGGCAGATAGGGTTGCGCCAGGCCTACACCTATACACCCCTTTCAACCCCGCCGTGTATTGGCTTCCCCGGCGCGATCCAACTCTCCACTGTGCGCCGCCGGAGATTTAGTCGGCCGCATTATGGAGCGGTTTATGCGGAACGAGGAGGAGTACGGTTCATTATTTCCTCGTTACCACGTGGAAGGGTGAATCGATGTCTTCCTGCTGCGGCTACTCCCTGGTTTGTTTTTTAGATCCGAGAGCTAGGTACAGATAACGGCGCTAACAGTGACAAGTTATTTTAGGTGGGGTTGTTAATTGGCGCGTGTTTGGGAAGGGGGAAGGAAGGTATCGTAGAAATATATACAATCTGGAAATGACTGATGAATTTTAATTGTGAGTGATATTCAGATTGACATTAGGTAAGTGGTATTAACAGTAGCGGATTTAAGGAGAAAGGCCCAGGTGGCAAACGTTGCGAGGAGCCTAATTTTCGGTAATATGAGGGGGTAGTTTACTAAAGACGGGCTAAATGTAGTGACGCAGAAAATAAAAATAAAGTGTTTGGATAAAATCATAATTTTAGGTCGGTGCAAAAATTTAGGTGTGCGGAAATGTCCTTTATCCGGTAGGTACTGCACCTACTTGTACTTTTATCAGAAAACTGGCAAAAGGTCACAGATAGCAAAGGAAAATACTTTGACTAACAGAAGCATGTACCTAATAGATATATGTTTACTTTTAATTAGAGCTTCTGTTCAAGAAAACAAACTTTTGCACTGATGAAAGAAGTTACTGCAACTCGGAGGATCTTCCATGCGTCCTAACTATTCGTTGGCATTGATTCTTATAATTAGTGTACACCCAATTTCGTATATTTTAGGCAGCTTTTTTCTTAGATTTAAATATTCAGTCTGACGAACAGATTTGTGGTTCGGAGTGCAGCGAGTCGCTGCGCTGTGTTGGATGGTGTTTTTGCAGGAATGAGGTAGCAGGATTGGGTCGAACGTCCCATTTCGTTCATCCAGGGATTCGCGCCGGGGATCGTTTTATTTTGATTGGGGTTTAGTAAGATTATAATGCGACCGATTCACAAAACAAACGGCCGCGAAGTCCAAGTTTGTCCCTCGCCGTGCAACCCTCCGCCAACCCTGCTGCAGGAGACGTTTATTTTTCTTGAAAACGTATCGGCCGCATTTCCTTCCTCATTGTCTGCCTTAAGGAAATAAATCTACTGCCAGACTGTCCCGGCCCGGCTCGTTTCCTCTCGCTGTCATCTGACGTTTCTATCTTTCATTTCATCGCCGAGCCGAGCTAGGGGTACATAAATAATTTACCGGTGATGTGCGACCACATATTCTTATCTTCTAACATTAGTGGTGTTACCAAAAACCTTTCGCCAAATGCAGAAAAATATTCTACTAGAAATTTCTTTTATAAATCATCGTCAAGTGCCTCTGTGAGTTGGGACCCAAAGGTAATACGAGGCATTCGGGGCAACAACGGACCAATCCACATTAAAAAATTGGTTTTTCCTATTTTATATGGTTAGTAGAACCCAATGGAATACGTTATTGCTACTAATTCAATTTATAAAAAAATGCGGGTTAGTCCGTTGTTGATTTGATTGCCTCATTTGTGTCATTCGGAGCAACAACGGACTAACCCAGATTGAAAAAAAATTAATTCTTCCTTTTTTATACGAGGAGTAGTGCCTCTTGCAACACATTATTGGTACTAACTCAATTTCGCAAAAAATATGGGTTCCTCCGTTTTCGTTCTCAATGCCTCATATCTAAGGCAAACTACTTGCTTAAACTGTTTACGAGCGAAAGGATTGGAAGCTTAGAAATTACCATTTCCACTAACAATAAGAATACTTTTGAGCAGTAGCTAATCCAAGAGTAGTTGCACTCAGAATATTCTTAAAAATCGTCAAATTAACAATGCAGTAGTATTCCTGAAATATGGTAATTAAACGAAAGTGTACTACCAAGCAATAATGAGAATGTAGAAGTCAATATTAAAAAATCTCTGATTGCCAGCCACTCAACAGTTGCACCTCTGTACTAGCTCACCTTCCAAACCTCGATCCTAAGTACTTATCCCCAAAGAATTCATGCTCCACCTTTTCCACACTTTCTCTTTACAAATGCGCCCTGGAGGTTCCACCATTCCACAGTACACTTCACAAACACCTCACGAGTAACAGCTCCTCGCATTATCTCCACAAAAAGTGCCCTAAGTACCAGTTCCATCTCCTCCAATCACCACAAAAACGAGCATAACCGCAGCCTAACACCCATTCAACCTCACAGAGTGCCAAAGGATCGACTTCCAGCTCAGCGGAAGCTCCAGCCGGGTCAGAGGGTACCAAGGAGAAGCTGCGTAGCTAAAATTCGATGGAGGATCCAATGTGGAAGCACCGAAAATTCTACGCGACCCAGAGGAGTAGCCGGTGGATGTGGGGCCGTGGCTGGAAACCGTGGACGCTTGCTCCCCCTGGCTGGCGTTCCAGAAAAGTAGACGCCGTCGGGCACGAATAACCAACGTTCACGCAGCGGAGAAGATAATAGCCATAGAGAGGAGTAAACGGCGAAAGCACCGGTTTCCTCGGTGGGCGGGTAACGCGGCTAATTCCGACTGTTTGGTTAGCAAGCATTTAAGGTTTGTCTTGGCTGTTGCTTCGTGTCTTTTAGACAGCCGATCTGTGTTCCGACCAAACGAAACGGAAGCTAAACGCTCCTGACGAGGTGACGAGCCGACGACTTCGTCGTTCGACGGTTCCGGTCCTCCCGACGGACGTGTCTGATTAACTCGATGGACTCGCCCGTTGATCCGCCAGCTCTGCGGTTAAGTCGACATCGAATCGTTCGTTTGGCAGTGAGCTACTTGGGCCCAACTTTTTCAGAGACTGCCGCGATTGGCACTGGAACAGGGTGAACGGAAGTGGCGGGGTCTACGGAATCCGATATGGGTAATTACTCATTGTAATTGAACTGTTTGGCGTGCCTCGGAGATCAGCTACAAAGTGGCTGGACATTAACTGTGATTTACAGGAGGATGGTGTTTGGAAGGTACTTACGCGCGTGTACCTACCTGCATTTGGTACCCAACTGCGGTAAAGGTGATAAGGGTGCGTAATTTAATGGTTATTTGCTTGTTATGAAGCCTTGAATAGTAGAGTAGGAATACTGGAATCGATATGGTTTTTTGATATTCAAGAAGCAAGATGTTGCGTTCCACTAATTGAGGCAGTCAGAGCAACAACGGACTAACCCACATTTTTTTTCGAAAATGAATTAGTAGGAATAACGTATTCCAATAGGCCCTACTAACCATATAAAATAGGAAAAAAAAATTTTTTTAACGTGGGTTGGTCCGTTGCTGCTTTAACTGCCTCAATTGAAAGCAGTAGTCAGTAGGTACTAAAACAAGGGGAATAAACAAGAGACTTTAAAATACCAGAAACTTAAGCAGGTTCCTAAGTAAGTACTACGACTTCTAGACACCTATATCATATTTTCATTAAAGAATACACAGAATTAAAGAGTCCTTGTGGAAAATACAGGAAGTGCGAAGATTGAAAACAATTTATTTTGTCGGAATGTTCTACGTGCCACTGGTAATACCTATACTATTAATTACAGTATAGAATTTGATTTTTGGCATTTACTGTGTTTTCTACAAGTACTCTTCAATTTCTAAAATTCTCCAGCATTCTCTCACGTAACCAGTAATTCCTCTACCCCCTATCTCTAAAAAAGACGATTAATTTATTTATAGGAAGGCGCTCTATTCACGCCCATCGATTTCGAAATCCCCTTATTTTCATACCTCCCTACCAAAAAATCGCCTATTTAAATACTCGAATTTCTAGACACCTATTTCCCAATTCCATTTGAGAACAAAAAGGCTTTCCAAAATTCTCCACCATTCTCTCACGTGGCAGCTCCTCTCCCCCTACTATCTTCGTCTCTAAAGAACCCGATTAATTTATTTATAGCCCAGCTCTATTCGAAATTCCCTTATTTTAGAAGCTTCTGGTTTTTCGAGCCTCCCCCTCCCACGCTTCCAAGAAGGCGCGTGGGTACCTGAGCGCTAAGTAGGCACATAGGTACCCGGACACATATGTAACCGCGCCGTACACGAGACAACCGCAACCCTCCGCGCGCTGCACAAAAGATTTAGAGAAGTTGCGGCTGAACAAACACCGCCGGCAGAAGCGCGCACGTTCCTCCCTTCGGCTTTTCCTGGCTGCTCTCGTACGAGCACCAGTAAATGCCTGCCGGTTCTGTGTGCGTACAGTTCTCTGATAAGGCTTTTCTTAACAGCGCGCAACCCTTGTGTACATTACTCCATCCACCCTGCGATTATTTCTGGAACGAGGGATTCTTGGATGGCTCCTGGAGCAGTTAAATCATCGAGAATCCTCGGTTAGTTGCTTAGGGTATCATTGTTCCCTGCGTATGGAGCGGCGAGTGCCGGAAATGCTTGATAATAAGTAACGACTATTTTCGGGAAAGTTGTTGGGAATGGATGAACGAGTGCAACCATCTGCAATGCGATTATTCCTAGAGAAGCGAAGCTCCTTGTGTTCCTTTCAGTCCGCAACAGTTGTACTGCAGATTAATTTTCTAGGGTGCATCGTGAAATAAATCTGAAGGTGACTCACTTGGTCTTTCCTAATTCCCTGCAGATTTTAAATACTGTACTCTCCTGTCATTGCAGAGTAATTTTACTCGTGGAATCTCATAACGAGTAACAGAAAATACCTACTTAGATCTGAGAATTATTGAAGTGATAGTGAATTATTTCTCCAATTTGCAATCTACGCCACATGTAGGGTAAATCTGGGAGACGCGGTCGGGCTGGAGAGTTGGTCGAGTCGCTATATTTCAGATTCCCTACATAAAAATGCGTTAAATTGCAGACACATTACTTCTCTAGAAGCCAAACAGTTGAATGAATAGGTATTTTATATTAGGTCGACCGCGTCTCCCGGATTTACCCTACACCTTAGAATTAACATTTTCTAAATTCCTAGACACTTATTTCACTCCTCATTCCTCAAACTCCCAAGGAGTCCTTGCACAAAGCTCACAGTACCTGCCTTTCATAATTGAATTTGCCGAGCAGTGGACTCCATCTGCCCAAAAATAATTGCCCAATGCTCTTATTAGAGCGGACGACCCCATGGAAGGAATTTTTGCGTGACGTATGAAAGGATCGTCGGAACGTATGTTGGAATAATCGAGCAGCCAGAGAAGCTGCGGCTCCAGGGCGACAGCAGGCAGAGATAATGGCGTCGAGCTGAAAATGCGACGCATGGAAACGATGCCTGTTGTTATTTTATGGGGGCGGAACACGGTGCCGGCGGGGGGACCTCTCGTTAAACCGATTTGCACATCGGATGCACTCTCGATTCCTCCAACAGCGGACAATTTCACATGGCTCTATTTACGCTGCTGCTGCTGCCTCCGCCATCCTACCCCACTCGTTTACGTATTTTCCTCTTTCCCTGGCGAATATATTGCGCTCATCCGCTCTCTGCTTTTTTTCGGCAGCCGAGTCTAGCTTCCCTACTTCCTTAAAAATTAAAAGAAAATTAGGTAGGTACGAGATTTATGTATTTTTCTTATCATTCATGTATCATTCAATCTTTTTTTTGTAACAATTGGAGTTTCTCTCCAGTCCAATAAATAAATAAATATCGTGCGAAATTGGATTATTTATCAATTTTGTTATATTACCTCCTACTATCGTGAGAAGCGAAAAGGTTCCTCTTTAACGTTGCCGTCCCGAATAGTTTTGGAGCAGAAGAGATAGTTCGAGGCGGCAGCGATCCACGTTCGCGCGGAGCACCAGGTATTTTTGAATTCTCGACTTGCCCGGCGTTCCCCGCGAGGATCCATCAAGCCCTAGCGAAATAACGAGACGTATTTCATACACGAAACGTCGAAACCCAAGGGACGCGTGTGCGTTGTATCGCGAGGAAGAGGAGCGGTTCATTTGCTCGACTAGCTGAGTGCTCGACGAGGCTTCCCTTTTGCACTGACACGATGCAGCTTGCACTCGGACGTCACGTCACCGTCCGAACACCAGTCGCCGACCATTAGAGCGTTTTCTTCGTCCCTCGACTGTCATAGCCGCGCATAGCTGCCGGTTCCGAGACACCTCCAAGACCTCCAACATGTTACTATCACGTTCTCGAGCCCCTGTGTATTAGTTCCAAGTACTTTCTCCAAAATCTCAATTGTCCTGCGACAGAAAATTTATTTACAGTAGAAAATGCGTGCTTCTTTAATCGGGAATCGAAGAATTTCAGGTTGGGGAATTTGGGAAACCAAGGGGTGCGAGTTCATTAAGGGAGACGTGGAATTAGGGACTCGAAACTGATTTTTTGAAAAACCCGAGGTCTCTCGTGCAAAAGTAGGGATGCTAACGAGGATTGAATAAGGTAAGGGGGGAAAGTAGGGAATGTCACAAAACAGCTTTGTCCTGAAAATTAAGTGTTCTCTTCCAGTGCAGAGTGGACATTACCGGTTTTTAATCCATTCCTATACCAAAACTTTAATGTTATCTTATGGTGGCATTTGAACTTTATCACCCTTTGTGATTCCACAGTTCTGTAGTCCAGTTTCCACCAAGAAAGTATTCTATAAATGGCAAAATCACGAAAAGGGACATTCCTCGTTTCTCCCCTTATCCTTTAAATACATTCTACGCCTTGAAATTGAATTCAAGTGGACTTACAAGCTTCCACGTCTCTCCTCGTTTAGCGCCCTCTTGGAACCTGAAACTACTTTCACTTTTTATCGTACCTACCCGCAATCGATCCAGATACAAATTCCCCGATTATTCCACAGCCTAAACCAGAATCATCGAGGATCCCAGAAATCCCCCAGAATCCTTCTACAAGAAGCCGAAATGAATCATCCAATTAACCGCAGAGAAGAGTCCCCCTTCTTTCAATCTCACATCTTGACGAAAGTATGGCTGCTTCTGGAGCTTTCTTCGATTCCACTCTATGCGAGCCTGAAGTCCAAAGAAGATGCACTCGTCCTATTTCCCTCCGCCACCCCCACGCGAGTTAGGGGCGATTTTAATAAATTTGGCGCTGGCTAAGCTGCAACAACAGCGCGTATGAATTAAGAGGGCCGAAACACCGCTTGGATAAACATCTCGAATTAGGCGCACGAATTCTTTTCCGTCCATCCGCGTGCACGGGAGCTTTACGACTTCGGTATGCTTCGGCTGACGTGGTTGGTTCGGTTGATATGTATATGAGGCGGTTAGCGCCGGCCGCAAAGTTGCGGTAATGGACGGGATATTTTACAGCACAGGGATTCCCGCTCGATGTTCTGGGGGATTAGGCTCATCCTCAGCCTCGCCGCCTAATCCATGAAACGTGTTGCTTGATTAATTGTATCGAGAGGGATTCCTTGCATCTTCTTTACATTTCGTGTGAAAGCTATTCGTTGGATACTCCGATCATGAGCTGCACTTTCGTTGCGAAGAGTAAATCAGTTCGATTAAATAGAATTAGCTTTCTTTTGCTCGAGGGAACGGAAGAAATTTTGAAAGCACTGCATACTAATAGGTATTAAAATATTCGTCGACTACACTATTCAGTCTCATTTGTCGAATCTAGAAATCTTGAATGAACGCGACTTTGTGGGTTTGTACAGTGACTCGAGAGAAGAGCAACGATATGTTTCATTCGTGTCCAATCGCATTTTAGGTCTGTGAAAACTAACCTCAAAGTCAAATAGGCACTCCACTTTTTCGGGTATAACTCCCAAAGTACAAGAGGCAGAAGAAAATGTTTCAAACAAAAGTTTAATGACGCGGTAAGCACTGCAAACTTGCGTTAACAAAATTTTGAAAAAAGTTGTTTTTCGCCGGGTATATATTTTTTTTAACTCTTTTCAAAATTTCGTTGACGCGAGTTTGCAGCGCTTACTGTACCATTAAACATTGGTTTAACAATATTTTTTCTGTCTCTTGTACTTTGGGAGTTATATACGAAAAAGTGGGAGTGCCTGTTTGACTTTGAGGTTAGTTTTCACATTTTTGCAGGGCGGTTGGTCATGAATGAAACATACCGTTGTTCTTGTATTGAGTCACTCTATAAACCTATAAAGTTGCGTTCCAATCGGTGAGTAAGAGCTCGCGGTGTTCCCTTGTAAGCCAGCGGTGAGTCTTGAGAAGTATTTTTATGAAACACTGTTGCAACTCAGGAAGGAACTGTTTCTAGGCAAAACTTAACTCAAAGAAGCTTTTTTGTTTTTGAGCTCTCAAAGTTTAGTCCCTACTTTTAGCAGTGCAATCTTATTTTCACGCAGCTTTGTAACATACTGCAAGACACGAGCGTATCTCCTTCCACAATCTTGTTACTCTTCCTAAATTCATTGTACAGCTTCCTTAAGCCTCTGCGAAATCGTAGGCGATCAGGGAGGAAAGAAGAATCGCGAAACGGGAAGGCGAGGGACCACCGTGGTGGAGATTCAATTGAACAAGCCGTATCCCTTTAGGACCGTGACAATGCGTGGAAAATGCTGGATGGTTTCGAATCCTCGAATCGCCGAGTATCGACCACCGTGGTCGAAATCTTGGCGTGGAATGCTCGCGATCTTATTCCACTGAAAAGGATCGAAATCCCTCGGTGGATCACCGGCCCATTATGGTCGAATTCGACGCGACGAGACGTCAGTACACGATTTCTCGGTCATTCCATCGTCCCTTTGCGAACTATATCTCTGTTCGCTCTAATATCCAGACACCTGTGCCTAAAAATTCTCTCTGTTGCCAGTCTTCCATCGCATTGCGGATCACTCGATCGATGGGATTAGGAAATATTTGGGGGTCTTCAGGAAACGGACCATCTTTTATCTGTCTGGAAGTCCTTTAAGTTGTGAGATTCATTAATTAGAGGTAGAGCTTGAAGATTGCTTTGGGATTCGGTAAAAGGTTTTATAAGTTTGAATAGTTTTTAGGTTTAGGCTTTAATAAGTTTCATGAGTTCAGACTTCTGCTTTTATTGTGCCATTTTAAGGTGTACTCGAAGTGATTCAAAGCGTTTATAGACCATGTGGGTTTTCTTATAAGACACATTTCGACGTGTGAGAAAATGGTTTTTCATGGGTATTGATGTAAACCTAGCACTTGTCGACTGAGCCGTGGTGGGGGAAGAAATTCCTCTGCGGGATTTGTTGGATTCGATGCGGTGAACGTGACACGAGTTTGATTTCTTTTGTGATTTGACCTGGCCCACTGGCGGTGTTGTGCAAACAGGTCATTGGATTACGGGGATGATGGATCGGCGAGGATAGTTCCTGTGATTGTGCGAAGGCGTTTCTGCACCAGTTGCTTAATGTTCTTTTCTTTTGTCACAGATAGGCATGGAGCTCACATTTTCGTCGCAATTGTGTTCTATAATTTATATGAATGTAGTAATTTTATTGTTGTGTTGCGTTACAAATACGGCAGGAAGAAGTTGAAGTTGAAATTGAAGTAGGACTTAGATTTAAAATTGAAATTGACATTGAAAGTGGTCCAAGTTGAAGTGGAAGTCGAAGCCTAAGTAGAATATGCAGTTGAAGTTGGACATAGAATTGAAATTGAAAGTGAAATTGCAAACGTTAAAAGTTAAAGTAAAAGTCCAGATCGAATTCTAAGTAGAATGTGCAGTTGAAGTTGGAGTTGAAATTACTGCTAGAATATACTGTTGAAGTTGAAACTGAAATAAGAACCGAAATTTAAAATGAAATTGAAAATGGTCGAAATGAAAGTGGAAGTCGAGGTCCTCGGTATACTGTACAGTTGAAGTTGAAGGTGGAGTCGAAGAGAAAGTGAAAGCCAAGGTCTGAGAAGAATCTGAAGCTGAAATTGACACGAAGCTCAAGAGCTGAAGTGGGTATCAAAGTACCTACTACAAATCCTTCGGTAGAACTTCTAAGGACTCCATATCCATAAACCCAAATCAAGCACCAACTGTACCACAGTCCAGCCCTGCAGACCATATCAGACTAATTCCAATCGATCATAATAACCCACCCCCTCCATCTAAGCTCTAGACTACACCCCAATCTGCTGCATCAAGTTGCGCCGGAGCAATCGAAGCCAGCCAATTGTCCCCGCTGACAAATCAGAAAATTCCATTCGTATCCACGCCGACAGGTGCGATCGCCTTCACCTGCGGATATTATTTCTGTCAACCTTTCCCGTGTTTATCCGCATACATATTTGACGAACTCCTCTCGCGCAGGTCCAACGTCTAGCTCGACGGCGGGAGCGTGTTACCTGAGGAAGCAATCTCTGTCGCATGAAATAACATTTAGGCTGGACTGTCTGGCCCACTGCAGCCCATTTGTCCGCCGTGTGTGCCTGCGTACCCGCGTCACCCATTCACGGTGGCCTCGGAACTGGCCCTAAGTCAAGGGCAGCCGGTCGCCTGATTTTTCACAGTTCAACAGATATCAATGAAAACAGGCAAACAGGCACTTTTCCCCTCGTTAGACGTTTCCCTTTATGCCACTCCACGCAACTCCGCCACTTTTCTGTAACGCTGTACGTACTTACGCGTGTTAGCTACAAGAATACCCTCGCCTGTATCCACAGTTTACAAGAGCAGGGTAATAAATAGGGCGAACTTTTCGAGAATCGCAGGCTATGCATTACCTAGCGAACTATTAGAGGCTCATCAGCCTAGATCGGTAGAACCATGTGGCTAACATCCACAGCTCCCCAGATACCTGCTTTGGGCTGGACATCATCCTGCGAGCCCTGTTTGTTGTGGTAGAGTTTGCTAAGCGATTCTACCTACGCCAACATCGTAAAATATTGTTGGAACATTTAGGACGTGTATCTGGTAGGTACGCGTAGAACTTAATATGTCGAGTTTAGCAAACGTCTACCTGTGCCTGTGAAATCCTCCAGATGAGAGTGCATCAAGATCTAACTAGGACATCAAGAATATTCTTCAGGGCATTGGCGGAGTGGTCAGGGTCTCAGCTTGCCCGATGGCAAATGGGCCCTATGCCGCCCTCCCCTCCTCTCGATGAGTTGGGCTCCCTTAAACATCAGACAATACGTTAAAAATGTTAACGACGTTTAGCTTGAAAATATAATAGAATTAAATAGAAGTTTGAATGTTATTACTGTATGCAAATCAAATTAACGTTATACTACTATAGTAAAATATATTTAAAATATATATTATTATATTATTTTAAATATGTTTTAAATGATAGCCTTACAGTCGTGGCTGGGCTCCTTTTGTCTCCCAGCAACCAATATTTGTAGACCCAGTCCGCCGCTGCTTCTGGGGATACAAAAGAGCTCTAAAACTTAGTAAGAACTCCTTACACATCTACACCAAGGTATTAACTAAGTAATTACTAAGCTAGAGCATACACAAAGATGTTACTTCCTACCTGATTAATTTTAATTTCTGGGGGCCACGACCTGATAACCAGATCATTGCCCCAACTGTTTAGTTACTTTCCACTCTTGCTGGTTCTTGATATCTGCCCACGCAATTACTCTCACAGTTCCAACATCCAAGCGATTAGCCTATTCGTTGATGCAGCATATCGAGCTTAGCAGTGTCGTTCAACGAATCCCTATTTACGGCGGGGGCGAGCCAGGGTTTCTTTCCCTCCGTTCGCGAAGAACAACACCACGGTTCCACGGCGCAGAGGGGGGAGGTCGAAGGATACGGGAGTGTGAAAAATAATTTCCTGCCGCTGATATGTGGTGGATCGGACGAGGAGAAAAGTCCTGGCCCGCAGGGGGATATCAAAATATTATTCGAGGGTTGCCTAGGGTAGCTCCGCATTTCTCGTGGCATATAGAAGCCATGCCGAAGCTAAAGTGGATGGTTATTGCCCTCAACCTGACCGCAGGACCCGGCGCAGTCATATACCTCTTGGCGGTACACGAATTTCGTATTTACCGCTGGCTAATCCAACAACCGAGCCAGAAACAGTGAGCCAGTTGCAGTGAATTTTATCGAAGCCGTGGGAGTGGCGTGCAATTAATTCAAATTTTTGTCAGCTTCTTAGGAGGGAAGGTTGTCTCGGAGGTGAGGATGGTCTCATTGTATTTCTTTTGGAATATTATTCTTAGGCCAAGGTATCATAATGTTCTGCGATTGTTATTTTAATTGGGAGATATACTTGGGTGGTATATATATATATCAACTTAAAATAGCATTAGTGGTATTATGAATATATTTTGCTTTCAACTTTGTTACACAATTGTATTCTGTTTGCAGTGTAACAAAGTTAATATTGATAAATATTACTTATTGCCAGGGGCGACTTTGAATATAGGCTGAGTAGGCTGCAAATTTTGGGCGAAAGAAATTGAAAAATGTTGCAAAACAGAGGCTTCAGATAACTTTAAAAACACCTCCCTTTTTTCATTATAGAGCAAATTAGCAATAACGTAGAAGTGAGCTGTTATATTGAGTTAATTTTAAAATTGCCTCAACTCCTTTAAATTAAAATATTTGATGACATTTCACGGAGAAGGTGGCAGTCACATGTTAGCCTAGGGGCGCCAAATCTCCAAATCCACCGCTGCTTATTGAAAATGAGAGGATAGAAGGTTGCTACGTAGTAGTAGTGTGCCAGCCAAGTTGTCTGTCTAGCGAACCTATTCTACTTCCTCAAACAAATTGGTATGCAACGTCTCTCGCGGATCTGCAACATTATTCCTCTCCAATTTTACCAAGTATTTGCAAACTACGAGTTTTAAACTTTAAAAGAATTATCCAACAATCTTCTTATCGACCATAAAAGGATCAGTCCCAAGAAGAAAACCTCCAAAGTTCATATCGATACTTTTATCACTTGGAAAGTATCATCCGCAACGGTTTAAATCAAGCAACTATATCAAGCGTGACCGGTCCCATTCGATTGTGTGTAGAAGAGCCCGCGCGCGCGTCAAGCTACAGGGAGCACTCACACATGCGCGCCGCACAAGTACCCGGCAAGTACTTACAATTAGTAACAGGGAACGCGGCCCCTAGCCGTGAGAAAGAGAGAGAGGCACGGTCGATATGTGGTCACAATGAAGGGTGTGGCATTCGAGAGGACCAAAAGCTCTCTCCTGTCTGCTTTATCCTACCATTGGCTGTTGCCAGGTGTCGAGAATGGCGGACCTTTCTCTCGGCGTCGGCCCTCCTATGCTTTTAACAGCACTTCAGCGGAGCTCCTTGCGAGCCCCGCGAAAGATTTTCCGTTAATTGCGGTCGGGGAGAGGGATGAATGGCCGCTTTCTGATTTCACCGTCCACCACGCGAGAGCTACGGATCGGCAGGCTCCTTTCGCGATCGTAACGCGTCACGTGGTTATGGTTAAATAGGTTTAAACAGAGGATCTAATTAAATAGTAATTATATCGCGCTAATTACGCTTACGTGAAAGCTAGACTTCGTGAATTTTGTTCATTGGATCTGAGTTGACGTTAGATCCGTGTCCACAAATTTATTTTCTCTTACACCCTTCAATATTTATCCGAGCTGTTAATAAGGAATTTTAGCGATGGAGATTACTCCTTTTTATCACTTATTGTTATTCGATATCTTCTACCTTTTTTTAATAATACCACAGCATATTCTACTCCGTATAATAATTAATCCTAAAATCGATAAATAAAATTCCAAGCCCAGTTTTTGGGGAGATTTCCACTGTGGAATCAGACGGAAGAGTGACACACTTGTTGACGAAGGCACACGGAAATCCGGTCGTATAATACAGCCACGTAAATCTGTCCCGAAAAAAGAATGTCTCGCGTGAAAATGATCGAGGTTCCCGGTAGGCGAGCGATTCACCCTGAAAATGACGTATCCCTGGTTCCCGGCAAGCACCACTTTAATGGAGACACGTGTCGCGGGTATTTTAGATCGTCGGGTATACACCGTGGCCGCGATGATGAACAGAACGACGACGTTCGAGGAAGATTGATGAGGTGTGTTTACCGCTAACTAATTCCCGTCTGCCGCTGGCTCACGTCTAGCTAACTAACTTTTGCCAGCGGCGGAACGAGGCCCCACGGGAACTTCCCCAAAGTTCCGTCGACAAATTGCTTGAATTCCGCGACGGTGGAGCTCGGTGATTAGGGATGGGATCGAAAACATCGCGAGTGGAATATCAGTTTGTATCTCGTGCGACGTGGTCGAATCTTTTGTTAGTATTTCGGCATGTTGGCAATGAGAGATCGAAGAAATTGAATAATCTAAAACTAACAATTTGGATACTAATTTCGCTACGTTCCGGATGAAACCGCCGTTATTCTTCTGCAAGTTTCTTGATCTTCCACTTACCTAAGTAGGTATATACATATCTACGTACCTATAACCAATTTGGGTGACATAATATTGGGAATAAAACTACCGCTTCAAAGTATACATATATAAACACTTCACTTGAGATAACCGTTGAGAAAAGTACAAGGAAAAGGACGAAAGAATAACTGAATTGAGGTTATTATGTAAATTGTAAATTGCACGTGGCGAACACGACTTCGCACGCAATATCGCTCGTAACTCACAACGCGAAGTATTCTTACAAAGGTGAAGTGAAGTCAGGCACAGGGCCGATGAACATAGGAACAAACAGAAAAATAGTAACAGCGCCACGCGAAGAATCGTCAACTAAAATACAAGAGCGCGAGAAACAAACAACTAGAAAAAACACACCACGTTTTTCTAAAATTCAGTGAGAAGTTAAGGGATTAACACACTTATTATTAAATGTGTACCCCTTTACAAAGAACAGATTACAAAACACAGATTTTAACGAGCCTTATACCTCTCAGATCCAAGTACTTCAGCCTTTCTCATATTACCTACCTATTTAAAGGCTTACCGTGTGAAGTCTTAGAATCTTTTCGAATCGAACTTCCCCCTCCCATTTCTTCTATTACCTACAACGCAGCAACCTATCACGTTGCACTTCGGTTCTCCCATCTCGTGAGTCTTTGCCAGCGGCGTTTCGCCTCGCTCGCGCCTCCATCGAACGTTGTCGGAATTGCTCCGCGGCGGATTTCGCGACACGAGGCGAGAGCCTAGCCGGCCGGCCGAAGGAAAAACCGACGGCAGGCGTTTTGTCGGAGGTGGTTAACGAAGCATCACCCTGGATTAGGCTTGCGTCAAGCCACAAAACCAGCCTCTTCTCGGGGTTCGGCGTACGATGAAGAAACGGAGGTTATTCCTGGTTGAACAAACACTGGAATGGGTCGCGTGCGCCTCCCACATATTTATAGATTTTATCTCTCTTTGACTTCGCCGAGGCGAGTAGGCGAGTTCGTGTACTCGCGTGCACCCGCGAAAGGGGGAACGCCGGCGGAGGAGGAATTCTCAGGGACGGCGGGGAGGGGAGGGGGACGTGGATGCCGCGAAAAGCGAGAGGAAATTTTAGGAATGTCGCTGGAAAGAGGGAAAACATCGGGGAGGACGATAGAGGGGTAGAAACGGAGAAATTGTGAGAGCTCGATAAATAAGAATCGCGGAGGGAACACCATTCACTTGGACTACTCGAGAATTCAACGAAAGCTTCCAGAACTCGAGAATCGGTCGTAAATTTTAGTAGCTACTATCTTCGCGCTTCGATGGCAAGGAGGGGGAAAAAATCACCCTCCAAAGAATCACGGCTCGTCCGAGCCTCCGAGAACCTCCACGCACCCCTCATTATTTATTCAACGCTCCTTCCCGTAATTTTCGCCCGTCCGTGGACAATAAAATGGCAAACAGTGGTGGGGGAGGGGGGCGGTGACAAGTTGTCACCGGTGTTGGACGAGGAGGAGAGGGCAGAGGTTTTCACGAGGCGCAGAAACGGGCACGGCCGGCCGAATCAGCCAATTGTTCGATCGTTTCGCACTGTTATTTTTATAATTCACCGTATCCTCGATCTTTCCTGCCGTGGCTCTTTCTCGTGGCAGCCGCGGTGTTGTTTTTATTGGCCGCATTTAGGGAACGGATCAGGAGACAGCGGGCGAAAGGGACCCGGGCTGGGGAGAGGCGACTGTAGCGAGCAGCCAGAGCCGCGCGGAGAGGGAGGGAGACGGACGCATCGGTGGGAACGGGGTGTTGTTTCATCCCTCCTGGCAGTTCCGTCTATTCTGTCCGGGAGCACCTACATTCTAGTGCCTAAACTAAGCCAGAGCTAGGATAGGTCGGTCTAGGGGAAGAAAGACACGATTTCGATGGCTGCAGGGGAAGGGAAGGGAGAAGAGGGGGAGGGGAGGGTGGGATGTAAAGGAGAAGGGGAGAAACGTGGAGACGCGCGAGTACGGGGGTTGACAATACCACAGTCATCCAATGTTATTTCAGCACGAATTCCCTCCCCCCTTCTTATCGCCCTCCTTTACTCGTGCCCTCTCTCCACCTCTCTTTCTTTCTTTCTCTCTCACTTTTTCCCTCCGCTTCTCTCTTCCCCTGCCACCGCTCTTCCCCCTTCGTCTTTTCCCGCCTTCTACCTTTCCTATCCCAGCCCCTCCGCTGTCCCCGTTTCATCGACCACCCCGTCTCTCTTCCCATGTAGAAGCTCCAGCAGCTCCAACAGCTCCGTCCATTTCGCTCGCCGCGAAAGAAAACATCTCCGGCCCCTTCCGCTGGCAATTATTACTTTCGCGGATTTCCCGTGGCGAGCGTGAAAGGGGAGGATTGTTATCGTTGGTGGTGGCGACACTGCGCTGTCTATGGTGTCACGGATTCGATGATTGAATGACGTGGGTCCGCGGCAGGCGACGGGATAAGTGACAGCTGCGTGTCACGTTAAGCGACCTTGTGCCCGGGCGTAGAAGAATCCCGTACTTCGAAAAGGATTGCTTCTTACCGACGGTAACGGGAGAAATTCACAGGTAACTGTTTTATTGACGAGGAGTGCCTGCGTGTCAATCGTCAGCGTGGTCGATCGCACAATCGTTGCGGCATCGGTAATGCAGATATCCCGGGCGGTTTTTCAGAAAACGATGAATGCGCGATCCCGAAAATTAGGCGTCACTCTTCCGGATTGGAAGGAGGCTTCTTTGTGCCTGAAATATACCCAGGGATCCCGAACGAGTGGCATCTGTAATAACAACGCTCGTTCTTGCGGCTCTCCCTCTACGTACGCCGCTACGTATGATGGGCTTCCGAGAGTTCGATCAGCTGGGAGGGCCGACCGAATCGGCATCGTTATCGGCAATAATCTGAGACAGGGTACATCGAACTTTCCTCGAGCCTTACGGAAATAGAAACACTGGAAATAATAATAGTCGCTCTGAATCTGCAATTAACGTAAACATCCATCGACTTTTGTACCTTTCGATTCTATATTTAGAATAAAATTACAAACTTCTATAACTTGTAACACTTCTCTTCTATTTTTATACATGGGAATTCTAACCTCACTGACATCTTCTACAATCTATATTATTATACAGTAAATTTTAGACCACACGGTTTGAACGGTCAATTTATGTGACTTGTAAATCACCAAGTTCCACATTCACCCCTTGTTCCCGAGTTTAATGGCCGTCGATGATTCTCACGGTCCATGGGCCGAGTGACTGAATGGAAATGGCGCGGATGAACTGAATGAACCGGCGCGTACGCCTCGCTACGAGCCGCTGTATTGTTTTGGTTATTTTGGCAAACCTAACATAACACGGCTTGTTGTTTAACAAAATAATTGATTTTGTCGCCTCGTCTTTGAACTATGCCACGCGGCCCTCTCCTTCTCCCCCCTTTCTTTTCCCTCTCCCTCGTGTCTCTTTCACTCGCTGTCTTTCGACTCCTCTATGCGAGGCTCCGCGAGCCTCGCGTGCCAGATAGTTGACTACTTAGGCGGCGTACGAAAACAAATTGCTCGATTCAGTTTGTTTATCCCCGGATGGTAATCTCGAGCGGATCAACCGAGCGAATCTTATTGTCATTGGTCACGCGTCATCGACGAGTGGAAATGTTGCAATCGATGACTGATACAGGAACACGGAATGATGGTAAATCCTGTCGACGTAGTGTTTCCATGGAATATATAAATTTTTCACGATGTTTATAACGACATTTCGATTACCGAATAATTTTGCGAAGTAAAATTAACTCGAGCTAATTTTCGATTGTTTCTTTTTCTTTTTTGATTTATGACGGAATTTAGAGTTGCAGTATTAGTCAATACTAATTCGAGAATTATAGCGGTGGTAGAGCGTTGAAGACACGCCGAGGAATTCGACGAGTGACAGTGTCCTCGCGTATCTTCTTCGTGCACCGTAGGTAGTGGCACACGGGAAGAGGAAGAGAGAGAGAGAGAGAGAGAGAGGAGTCCTCTGTCGCCGGCTTTTTAAAGCCAACAAAAATATTGTTTCACGTAAATAAGCGTCCGCGACGAACCACTTTTATCCTCTCCTTTTCACACCTTTTAAGCAGTTCGGCTGTAATTGTCATCGGTCTGTCTTCGAGCGCTTCTTTAAGACGTCCTACTAACATCAAAGTGAACCGTAACGTTTGGGCGTGCATCGATTTCATGTATTGATTGAAGTTTCATTTTGACAAAGTAGAAATTATTTTTGAAGGTGCATAATTGTTCGATAAAATTGGAAGGAGAAAAATCGAAATAGGTAAGTCTTGGATTATTGTCTGTTTCTATTTGAGATTTATAGGTTATTACAGTGTAACGGAAATTATTGGCCGGGAGGGGGGGGGGCTGGTATTGAAGGAACTCGGGGTATCACGGGGTCATACACTTCAAAAAGTATGAACGAATAAACGAAGAAGTGATCCATTAGGTAGGAAGCCCCGGCTGACACACCCTGACGCTATCAAAACACGCCTTAAAACTTATATTCCTGCGTAACGGCGCGGTGGTGGTGGAAAAACTGTGTACGTGAGATAAAATAACAGAGTGTAGTTAACAGGCTTGGGTAAAAATATTCACGCTAGTTTCCATCTCCTTTCCCTCTCCTTCTTTTTCATTACCCTTTTATTTTCCTCTCGTTACTTCTCTGTTCTTCTACATATCTTTTTACTGCGATGAATGTTTGTATACCATCCACATTTTTACGCGGTTATAACATTTCGTGATTGATTTTACGATATCTATCTTCCAAAATACTATAATTTGTAAATGAACGAGGGATGAATGTTCTTCTGAATGTGAGTACGTAGTAATCGTGTTCAAATATACGAATTAATTATTTATAACTCGTCACACTCGAAATGGGATTCACTTAATAATATAAGAGTAAGTATTTAAATCTTTATTTAGAATCGTTCTTTTGGGCAGTTCTGCGATGAATTGATTGCGAGCACAACCTAACGAGATTTCTGTGAAACTATTCACGCGTGTAAACGAACTCCAGTTACATATCGCTGATATATTAGGTGTAGCGATCTACTCGGTCGATATATTCTGGTTTGATAATTCTGATTTGTTTAATTAATAACTATAATTAATCTAAACACAACACTCACACACAGAAAACCTTATTTTAATTGATAACGAAAGTATGAATCACGTAATTAAAGCGAACTCTGTCGGTTAGCAGGCAACCAAACTTAACGATCGATGGTTTCGATTGCGACTATCTTTAATTAATCTGATTTATTAATATCACAATCAAAGTACAGCCTAAACTTAGGAAAACTTCTCTCCGGAAAGTCCTCCTCACAAATTAAAGTATAAACATTGCAGAACCGCTTACCGACCGTCGGTACTAGCGTTGTTATTTCATTGCTTTTCAATCGATAAAATCGCTTGTGACACGAAAGAGGTAGAGAGGTTAGTCATCCCAGGATTGCATGACTAAAATTTGCATTAGATCACATTGGATGTTGATCTTTGGATCGCTCGCCTGTACTGATAATAATCACAACATCGGTCGACAAATCCTTCGAAGGATAAAAATAACTTGCGATTGGTAATCGTGAGCTACAGCAAAAGCGTGGACCTTCGCCAATAAATGAATATGCTTAGCGTTTAAATCATTTGACACAACGAGGAAGATTCTTCGAAGTGAAGTGACTTCGTTGGTATCGAATGATGCGAGCACACATCTCCAGTTCACATGATTAAGGCATGCAAAGTTTAATAAAATATCCAAAGCGACAGTATGTCGTCTCACAGAGGCTCGTCGGTTCTTTCCTCAACTATAATTTACAGAGGCATGGAATTATCACCGCCGCGTCTACGAGGAGGGATTTTAATAATAAGATAAATAGGTTATGTTTCCCGGTATCATGTAGGGTAAGCATTTACATCAGCGCTTCAGATCCTTATTACAAACTTTTATTTAACTTCACTTGTTAGTTTGTTCGTTAGTTTGTAAGGATTAAATCTTGTAAGCTAATTTTGACCCACTACCACATGTCCGATCGACTTGAAATTTTGCACACATACGTAGCTTCGATGATAATACGAAACCTTGTTTTTAAATTTTTTTTATTTATTTTATGCATAACCACGAGAAATTGTTCGTTTCAGCTCTACGACCACGTACATAAAGAATTGAACGCAATACGATCGTTACTATTGAAAAATGCCTCTCATAGAATCTACTGTTCCCCAAGATTGTGCAATACAAGGTACTTCAGCACAACACCCCGTTTGCCAAATAAAAATGAAAACGAAGGACCCAGCAGAGGACCTTCCAAAGGTCCGCAAAAAGATCCCAAAAGACCTAGCGAACTGCAAGTGATGCTCGCGAAAATGCTGCTCATCGTGTTCTGTCTACTGTTCACTTACATACTATCGAAGAGAGTAGCGCTCGCGGGTCCTTGGGAGGTTAGTCTTTACAGAGGCCTAGCCACTTTATTATTCAGTATTATTTATTATTTACACAAGCCTCATTAAAGTATATCAGCCAAACAGATTTATGTGGGATGATTTCGTAAAAGAGATGCTTATGAAAGGTGAAGTCGAGCAAATTACAATTTACGGCTCGACTATAACTGTATACCTGAATGACGGTGCTGTTTATAAAGGAAACAGGTTTATCAGACGGTCCTTCAGCGTCTACGATCCTACGTATGCCAAAATCCTCGAGGACAAAATTAGGGATCTGGAGAGGAGCATTGGTATCAAAGCAGGTATGGAAAATGTACGGTATTAAATAGCTAGAGTATTCAGTATCGAATAAAAATAATATTCACGAAATACTCTTCTCTAGAGGATGGAGTTGTGATTAAATACGTTCACGGGGATAACGACGCCTCCCTTCTATCACTGGCGTTCGTTGCTTTATGTATATACGCGATCGTGAAGTTGGTCCCTCGTATGCAGAACCTCCCAAATCCGATGAGCTTCATTACCCAGAAGACAAAAGCGAAATATACTTTGGTCGAGCCGTTCTCTGGTAAAGGTGTGCGTTTCGATGACGTGGCTGGTTTAAAGGAAGCTAAAATCGAAGTAATGGAGTTCGTTGACTATCTGAAGCAGCCTGAACGATACAAGAAACTCGGTGCTAAGGTACCCAAAGGTACATCAAGTGTGATTGTTTGAAAAGATTGGATCTGCGTACGCTCTTACAATCTTAGCTACTACCGACTCATTGTACTTCCAGGGGCGTTGCTCTTGGGGCCACCGGGATGTGGCAAAACCCTTTTAGCTAAGGCCGTCGCGACCGAGTCGAACGTTCCATTCTTGTCCATGAATGGATCTGAATTTATCGAGATGCTGGGTGGATTGGGCGCTGCTCGTGTAAGGGATCTGTTCGCAGAGGCCAGAAAGAGGTTTGACTTTCTCTTTCCTTTACGAACTTCTACGAGAGACACTTTTCATTCGCCTACGTTTGCAGAGCACCCAGCATTATATACATAGACGAGATCGACGCAGTGGGCAAGAAACGATCGGACCAGGGCGTTGAGTTCGGCAACAATGAATCCGAACGAACATTGAATCAACTTTTAGTGGAAATGGATGGAATGACGACTTCGGAGGATGTAATCATCTTAGCCTCTACGAACCGGGCGGAAGTTTTGGACACAGCTCTACTTAGACCTGGTAGATTCGACAGGCACATCTTGATCGATCTTCCAACGTTGGACGAGCGGAAACAGATCTTTGAGTATCATCTAAAATGTCTGTCCCTGGAAGGCAAACCTTCGCAGTATTCTGGATATTTAGCTTCTCTTACTCCTGGTTTTAGTGGTACTGTATGGTTATACGTATTGGATTCTTAAGGGGGAACACCACTGGAAGAGTAAGCCATTTTTAAGAATTTTTTTTAGGAATGATTACAGTTTTCATGGAAAATTTTTATTACCCATCTTTAGTATGCTGTCTTAAGAGACTATACAAAAAAAATAAATAGAAAAACATCCATAAATTTTAATATATTAATTAATCTTCTAGACCTCCACACGCGAGCTGGTCGAATGTCTAACTATGGAACAGCAAGTCCGAAATCACTTTCATTTTTTTTGTATAAAATATATGAGTGTAGCTTCCATTGTACGTACGGATTCTTTGATTGAAAACAAATTTTTTTAAATACGCTCGAAAAACTCTCCATCTAATTCGCGGATTTTCGAAACTTTTCTTCTAAAGCGCACCATTTTTACAAAAATAATTTGTTTAAGAAATCGGTTCGCACAACGGAAACTACACTCATATAGATTATATAAAAAAAAATGAAATTTGATTTCGGACTTGCTGTTCCATATTTAAAGGTTCGACCAGCTCGCGTGGGGGATCTAGAAGATTAATTAATATATTAAAATTTATGGATGTTTTCTATTTATTTTTGTGTATAGACTCTTAAGACAGCGTGCTAAAGGTATGTAATCAAATTTTTCTATGAAAAGTGTCAATTATACCTGAAAAAAAATTCTTAAAAATGGCTTGCTTTACCAGCCGTGGCAGTGGTGTTCCCCATAAGCCACCCCTTTTCAAAATGATTCTAAATGTGTAATCTTCGCAGGCGCGGACATAGCGAACGTCTGCAACGAAGCTGCGTTACACGCGGCAAGAGATAAAAATACTACAGTCGCTGGCGCCGATCTTATGTACGCGATCGATAGAACGATAGGTGGCATAACGAAGAAGACCAATACGTTGACGCCTTCTACGAAAAAGGTTGTCGCTTATCACGAGGCTGGCCACGCCTTAGTCGGATGGTTATTGGAACATACCAGCGCTCTGCTTAAAGTAACGATAATACCGAGGACTAATATGAGCTTGGGTTTCGCTCAATATTCCCAGAAAGATCAGAAGCTCCATTCCACGGAAGAACTGTTCCAAATGATATGCATGATGTTAGGTGGTCGAGTCGCGGAGAGCCTGACGTTCAATAAAATCTCGACCGGGGCGGAGAACGATTTAAAGAAAGTGACGAAGATAGCGTACAATCAGGTCCAACAGTTCGGAATGAGTCCCACTGTAGGCTTGATTTCATTCGACGAAGAAGTGACGAGCACGGTGAGATATACATGTACACGGTCATAAATAATATCCTGTTAATCGTGATATCTACCGTCGATTAACCTTGTCTCGTTCATTCAGAGGAACAAAAAACCGTACAGTAAAAAAATGGCTAATCTTATGGATGCTGAAGTACGAAAAATAATTACGAGCGCGTATAAAGCAACGGAGAAGTTACTAACGGATAACGCGGATAAGCTGGCTTTGGTATGATGACCATATACGTGTCCGAACGTACAGTCGCGTCGGAAATTAAATTGACATTCTTTAAAATCGCATAACTTTTTTAAAATTGATCCAAACGACTTGAGTTTTTTTTAGAAGCTAGCGGAATTAGTTTTCTAGGTAACGTGTTTCGTCGTTTTGAAACAAATGGACTTGGTCTGAATAGCAAAAAAAAAATATAGTAAACGTCGTTTTTTAAACTTTTTTTGTGAGCCTGTAATGAAAATTCAAAAGACCAGTTTGTGCATTTTTTTCAAAACGACGAAACACGTCACCTAGAAAACTAATTCCGCTAGCTTCTAAAAAAACTCAAGTCGTTTGGACCAATTTTAAAAAGTCATGGGATTTTAAAGAGCGTCAACTTATTTTCCGACGCGACTGTATCTCTATCTTTTTATGTACGCATTCTGTTCGTAAAATGTTTATAATATACTTGCAGCTTGCTGAAGCGCTTCTACAGAAGGAGACATTGACGTACGACGATGTAGAGAAATTACTTGGGCCTCCACCGTTCGGAAAGAAACGCCTTATCGAGCCAGCTGAGTTTATTGCGGATGTAGAACCACCGCTGCCGGAGCCAACACCACAATAGCATGTGTCCGATAGATATTTATATCGCGCGAACTAATAATAGGAAAAATGATTTAAACATATGATTTATTACACCATATTTTGTAATACAATAATTTCTCAAGAGGTACGCAGTGCCCGGTATCGTTCTTTTTAGAACAAAACAGAATGAAAGATTCATTTCGTTTCTTTAGACACGAATAAAACTTTTGCAGAATATGGAAAGTGAAAAATCGAAGGATAAACTTAGAAAAATTAGTAAAGCATTTTGATTTTACGCATGAAAATATCGTGTGTTTCGTTCGTACGGATAGCCGAGCATTTTTATACTCGGATGAGCTCGTTTATGCTAGGCAAGGCGTAAGTAGAATCTGTTTTATGTAAAATAAGAGTAGAATTATATCATTTAAGAGATATCTTATTTGCGAGTGCAAAATTACAAAAAAAGAATAAAACGTAAATAGATCGTGAAAGAAATTAAATGAAATGATTATATCTTCGTTATAGCTCTCCTCCTTTAACTAATGAAAATATGTAGCGAGGGTACTTTTGTGCGGGGTGAAACGGACGGTTACCGTTCTAAGGAAATCTGCAGCAGATTCACTTTAATAGTAAACCTTTAACTTACGTAAGAATAACGGAAGAATGATAGGCACAAAAGAGAAATTTGAATGTTTAACTCTTCGTGTTTAAGCAAGTCGTCAAAGATATTGCAAGGTTCTTAAAACGTAAGCCGCGGTTGGAAAAAGGGAGAAACGCAACGATACGTTCGCCAATAACATCGTATATTATAGGAACGGTTATCACTCACTTAAATCAACGAAGGACAGTTTTGATTTGTGCATTCTTAGTCCATTGAATACAGCTTCAGCGCTTTATCACATTTAGAGTAATAACGAAAGGCTCACGCGCGAACAACAAGATCCTTCAGGACACCGCTGAACGTACGTTCTAAGCGGGAACCATCCCAATAAATCTTCCCGCATCGCTCGCAGATATAAAAAATTTGTACATGCGTCATTGATTTGATCGGCACTTTGTCGATCTGAATCCTCGTTTGGTATTTGGTCGCACACGTTTCAACGATCACGGAATTCGTGCTCAATATCCATGTACGGTCTTCGTTCGGCGCGTAATCGTTCGCGTGATTATCGTGCGCCGAGTCGTTGTTAATCGAATTCGTCGGCGAGAATTTGGAATAATCCATGTCCCGTGTCGTTTTAGCAAAACTGAATTTTTAGACAATTTTTCATTAGCATGGTGGTCGTGCTTAAAGCGATCTTAAGAACTGTAAATGTGATACCGAACCTCTCAACAAGATCGTCCATCAGTTTCTTCGTCACTTTGGCGAATTCGTCGCCATTACATGCTTGGCACCGACTAAAGATATCTCTTTGCGTGACTAGTATTCCAAAGTGATTCAAAACTTCTTTTAACTGTTCGTCTGGGTTCTCGGATGATACCAAGTAACTGTTCCCAGGGGGTAAGCATTGCGACATCTGTGCAACCTAGTGCAAACGTTTAGTTATAATAAGTCATACGCATTAATCGCTTAATTAAGGACATAAAAATGGGCCTCACTTTCAAATATTCCTTATTACCAGTCAGAAGTATTCTGTTTTCCTGGATAGCCAGTTTAACGCACCTACTTCCGCCCTGGTCAAACACGGTATGAACGCAATCGCATCCGCACATTCTTAATTTATTTACCAATGCACCTAACATCGAGTCGCACACAACGCGCCATTTGTGGGCTGGTATCTTTTTTCCATCAAGCATCTGTGGCTGGCGCATTTGCATTCTACTCTCATGGTTTTGCATATTCGGGTGTTGCATATTTGAGTGTTGCATATTCCGATGTTGCATATTCGGGTGTTGCATATTCGGGTGTTGCATATTCGGGTGTTGCATGTTCGGGTGTTGCATGTTCGGGTGTTGCATGTTCGGGTGTTGCATGTTCGGGTGTTGCATGTTCGGGTGTGGCATGTTCGGGTGTGGCATGTTCGGGTGTTTCATCCGTGGATTATGCGGATTAATGAATCTGCTCGGATTGTTCCCATTGTACGGATGCATTGGTCTCGGTCCAAACTCTTGTCTCCTCGGATGCCTTGGAGGCTGAACACCTCTAAAATTCAGGGGTGGTCGATTCCAGTGGACATTTTGTGGCCTGTCGAAATTCGATGGACCATTTCCGAACGTCTGTGGCTGCAATGGAATGTATAGAAACATCTGTGAGTGTTACTAAACGCTTTACTCGTTTATGATAGTAACGCTTGCCTTGTTCTGATTTCTGGTATTTTTTTTCGGCAATTTTTGCGGAATGTGCTGTATTTCCGCGCAAATATCATAGAACGGTATGCTCAAGTGATGGCATTGTTTCTCTAATACGTTATAAACTTCCAACAAGCAATATGCGTCCAAAGCTGTAATACAGTAACTACGTTATTATTACGCTTGCTTTCGACGCGAGATATTTCGTTAGATATTAAACAGAAATTACTAACCGGCGTATATTATCTGGCTCTCTCGGAGCGGTCTTTGCTTCCAATTGGAAAACTGGTCCGACTTATCTAGCTTGTGGCCAAGGCACAGCTCTACTAGTTGGCTTAGGCTCTGCTTCGTCAAAACATGGTGATCGGAATGTGGAAATGTGAATTTATAATCGTCCACTAATTTTCTCCACAAGTGTACGATGTCTAAATATCCTTGCCCGTATGTTTTTACTTTCGACAAAGCTTGCAAGCTATCCCGTATGAGTGTCATATCGTAAGATATTCCAAATCCTGCATCACGTAATTATATTGGGGTATGTGCGAGGTGTAATTTCGCTTAAGGGGACATTCTACTCTCTCGGTCGAACAATTCGCCACTTTTCGGCGATGTTTTTTATAATGAAATACACACTTAACGTTTTCGAATTTCGGGGGGTATATTCTACCACTCTTGAAATACGAGAAAAAATCTTTGTTGTTTGTTTATTTTACTTAAATATTTCGCAGTGAATTAGGCGTTTTCAGAATTTCGAACGAAAAAACTAAAAAATTCAGGAATTTTGGACGAAAAAACAAACATGTTTTTAATTTGCAGTAGTATGGTTATCTTGCTGACCGCAAATATCTTAAGATTTTTAATATTTTCCCACATTTTATAGCAATTAAATATAGAAAAGAAGTGCCACTTTCGGTACTTTCAACTTCGGTCGACCGGCATTTTAATAATTTTGGTCCGAAATTCTTCTTTCGTGGAAAGCGAGATAACCATACTCCTGCGCATTAGAAATATGTTTGTTCTTATTTCCGACGACCCAGTCGTCCGAAATTTCAGCCGCCAACAAGGGGTCCAATTCTGAAGCCGCCAACTTCACTGCGAAATATTTATGTAAACAAATGAAATAAACAAACAACAAAGATTTTTCATTATAAAAACCATCACCGGAAAGTAGCCGATTTTTCAGCCGGGATAGTAGAATGTCCCCTTAATCTACTAAACTTTCGTGGGACTTAATTCGCAATGGTATTATGGTGGAAGTTTTTTAATGAAACGATATTTACCGAGCTTTAAGATATCCTTGTTTTCGAATAGCGTTAACGCCAACTCTGCCCACAGTTCCTCTGACTCTTTCCCCATAGTAGTTACATCTAAGATGTATACGTTAGTTTCAGTAGCTATCTGTATTAGAGCTAATTCAGTCTGTTTTGTACCTACGAATTAACAAGAATTTCACGATATTTCATTACGAACCCCTCTATTTAATAACAATTAATCAATTGAGAATTACCAAAGGTGGGTTTCCATTCCGAATCGATACCAACGATGTGGACATCTTTCAATCCATTGTCAAGAAACGTTGAAAAGCTATGCGCATCATTTACGACTTTAATAGAATCTTTTGATAACTTTAATTCATGATAATTCACAGAATTCTCAGCATCTTCCCAATCGTTCATCTCTCCTCTGCTCGTAGATGCTCCGTCATTTATTTCTGCAAGATCAAACTCCATGAAAAACAATCGAACAGAAAATACATCGCCGAAATACGAGAGATAATTACTGTTCGCTTCCTCGTTCTCAAATTCATACGAAATCGCCCACGGCCACTGTTCTTTGGGTATATCAAACTCTTTAACCCAGTATAAACCTTCCTTCGCATCCCTCGCATTAATTAACATCCTTATCATTTCGAGCTGGAGCTTTCTGTCGTCTCCGACTGCCTCTTGTATCATCTCTCGCCAATTTACAGTATCTAGATTTTAAAATGATTAATATTTTATTTACAACGTTCAAGAAGTGTATCATTGTTTAAGAGGCATACGTACTTAAGCTTCCATCCACGTAACGTTTGTGTATAAGAAATTGTAAAGCACCTTCGCTTCGTTTTTTATTTACATTTGGGCAAACTTCCGCCGGGAAATTGTACAACTTGACGAAGCGAGCGATCAGCTTAATCATCGGCCTGGTTTGTACAGTCGACATCTTTGTGTCCGGTATGTTATGTTTCCTGCAACGAGTTCAAAATATTATTGCACTTAATACCTAGTTCTACTAAATTATCCAAACTTACTTAATAACTCTATCCAATGCCGTTTGCATATTATTATCAGGAGCAATCAAATTATCTAAGTATTTGACTAAAGCCTCCTGCATTTCTGGACAATTGGCTAAAAATTCATCCACAATTGTCAGCTTATTCTGCAAAATAAGTGGTAACAGCAACGACTCCACCTCCGGAAAGTAAGTTTGTAATTGCAACATCGCCGCATATTGCGCCGCCTCTTTGTACTTCTTTTCGCGAAGTAATTGCTATAAAGGCACGAATGTTGTCACGTAAGCAGTACCCGAATAAGGCGTATTACATAGTTTCGTCGTATAACAGTACCTGTATTATATCAACAAACTCTTCTTTGTGTTCCGTAAACTCATATGTAACTGCAACCAGCTTAATAAATTGAATATTATTCTGCGTGATAATTAATCGAAATGCAGCTAGTTTTAAATCTACAGCTAGAAAATGCCTGTACGTATCTCTCCGCGTTTCTAACCACTTCGCGTATTCTTCGATAACTGTAATACAGAAAAGTGTGTTACACCGGTTATCGCAGTATTCGTGATTATTGTTTTAAGATGCCCGTTGCGTTCGAAAGAAGGTATCGACAACTCTCGTACTGAATGAAAATTATCCAGGGAACATAAATACACATAGCCATAAGCGTAACTTCTCTGCGTTATTTTACTTGTACCGTATAAACGTTTGTTATAAAAAGTAAACCTGTAAGAGCTAAAGATGAGGTCACTTTAACGTGTTTAAAATCTGATGTATTCACGAGTATCCGTAACGTGCTCAAGTATGGATTGGGCGCGCTTTCAAAATAATCTCTTAAAGTTTGGCTGACGCCGTCACATCGTTTCCCTGCAACGAATACGGGATACATAACGCATTGCGAGCAACTGGAACATAATTACGATTTTAATATCTTTATAATTACTTACATAATTGCCATATGTGGTCGAGAGACTTGAGCCATTCTTTCGTAGCCTCGTCTATAGACGAGAAGAATAGTAGCTCGTCGTCATCGGTGGAAAAGCCTGAGTTGAGGAAAGCCGGCTGTTCGGTTTCATCACTGTTTGCCATCGTTTACGTGGTGTTGAATCAACACTACTTCAGCTACGCTCGTGATAATACACGGTAAAGACGAAATATTTCACGGTTTTTTTTACGGATTGTTACGCTTGGGAAACAGTTGAATCGGCTGAGCGTAAGAATCCTTTGCACAAACATCGACTTATCTATTGCAATCTTTTGTTGCCACGGCCACTTTACATGACGGCTCGAGAAGGAATTGCGATCCCTCCCAGTTGCTTCCAGTGGAGCGACTCACGCGAAGGGGAAAGACTGGGAAAGACGTATCACTCAGCGTTCTCGATAGTTAAATTAATATTAGGGAAAACAGTCGCGCCAAAATTCCCTAGCAATTTGAATTCTAACTTTCAACAACAAGGGCGCGGCAGTTAAATTCGACGCTTTGGTTTTGTCATTAAGGAATTGAACTATTGTCCACTGTTTTTCGCTTTTGAAGCGTGGGATTGTTTTCCGCGAAACGTCGTAGGAAAACTGAAGGGAACAGAAGCGAGGAAATACTATAAAAAGACATATTGACATTTGTGTATTTGAATGTGTGGCGAAATTGTTACGGCGATATCCATGTCAGACTATGAAGGGCGAATTCCACTTACGCCCAAATTGACCGCGCGCTCGCGATATGTAATGAAAATCACGGGCGTTGCGAGCGATTGGGGCGTACGTGAAACGCACCTGAAATGTTTACCATGTTTACGTGGATACGAAGAACTGTATGCTAAAAGAAAATAAAACCCTTAACCTTAAATGTTTACGTTTCGGAGCGCACGAATCATCAAATCTTTTGTTTATGGATAAGCGAGGCGAATTCCATTTACGCCCAAATCTGCCGCGCCCACGACCGTAGGAATTTTCCGTTTTAATAATAAAATGAATATCATAAATTATATGTCCATGTACCTATTCGAGTCGTAATTTATATCTAAAAATCTGCATTTCCCGATAATGGCCCTTTCACAGATCTCTCTTCTATACTTCAGGAGATTTCCATAAATTTTAAAACGAATACCACGGGCGATTTGGGCGTAGGTAAGTGGAATTTGCCGGATGTTGTTTCGCGAAACATCGTTGCATATTTGCAAGTCTCTGCGCGACTGCGCGGCAGAGAAGATGGCGCTTGGAAGCGATCGTATTAAGTGGTTCTTATTGGCCGACGTGGTAATAAGTATCGACGAATCGGATCACGCAACACTGTGTGACGAATTACCCTCCTTGCCCCTCTGCCGTCGCATAGGCAAACATGTCAGCCGCGCACAGTAGATAGCGATGACGCGCAGCGAGAGTTCTGTGTTTACTGAAATTGAAACAGCTTTCCACGAGAATTGAATCTTTTCTTAATTGATGAGAACGCGTGCAACATTTCTCGCTCATTGTCCCTGACCGCGCGAAGAAAATGATGAAACAAACGTTACCGCAGAATTGGATTGTCCTAAATTCAAAGACGCACCCGGACAGAGTGTATTATTTTAATGTAAAGACGAACCAGTCTTCCTGGGAAGAGCCGACAGCAGATCAGCCCGAACAAGTACTTTAAAATTTTCTGTTTATTGATATTCGTAATAGTAGGCGATTAATGGTATCTCGTTGATTCGCGCCCTCAAATCGTGTGCGCACTCTAACCAACGTAGAATTCTCATTTCGCTGCCTTTATGACTTGGCCTGATTCTACAGATTGTATATATAGTTGTCGTGATATAACATCAATGCGATCTTGTTATTCAGAGCGCAAAGAAATCGGCAGGAAAGAAACGTAAGAAATCTTCCAACGAGCATAATGTCGCTTCAGTTGAACCTACCACACCTGAACAAGATGCACCCAAGAGGCAAATTATCGAACGAAAGAAACTCGTCGCGAAGCGGATGTTACCGCAAGTACAGCAGAAGGTCGTCGAAGAGAAAGAGACGCCGCAGATGAGCGCAATTCGTGAAACTATGAAGAAAAGAAAACAGAGGCATAAGCTTGCTAAGCCACGAACTCCTAAGCACGCTAAGAACATTGTCAACTCGCCGTCCTCGGAGGCTAGCAAAAGCTCTTCGGTGACATCTAAGTCCGAGAGCGACACGAGTCCGAAGATGAGTTGCACGCCACAGATGAAAGCGATTATGCAGAGAATGCAGGACAAAGCCGCAAAGAATACTCCTAAAGCGAAGAAAGTAGAGACAAGCGGGGAGCAGAGTGTTAACGTTAAGCAGGAAACTAAACTGCGAAGGCTGAGGAGCCAAATTACACCTACAGAGACAGAGGATAGTCGAAAAGTTGGTTAGTATGCGAAGAATTTATTATTTCTACTATACCCTGTACTATTTTATATCGAAGGGAATGAATTGTAATACAGATTATATCAAATTACAGAGAAGAGTGCGGCGACGGAAGAGATTACAGTGATAGAAACGAGTACGCCTACAGAAAAGAGTACAGCGACAGAAAAGATTACGACGACGGGAAAGAAGAAACAAAATCGTAAGGCGAGAATGAAGAATTTGGGAAAGGAGCGTATGGAAAAATTAAGGAAAAGCCTTACCTTAGAAATTAGTAATAACGATAGTCCTAATACTAGCTCCACATCACAGAGTGCATCGGCATCGATTAAACGGGGTAAACGTCGTAGTACTTATTACAAGATTTTTCTGTATCGAGTTAAAATTAATCGATATAATTATCATTATAGTAGGAAAGCTGCCAAGCATCTATAAACACGCAGAAGTTAGATTGGTACGTCTGAAAGACAGATTCTCGAAGAGTAGTAGTTTCACGAAGAAAAGTTCATCCACTGAAATAGAGAAGAAACCGGAGAAATCACCTGAAGTACCTGTACCAACAGTGATTGACTTAGTGAATCGATCCTGTAACGATTCCTTCTATGAAGAAATGGATTGGGAGCCGATGGAAGACGAAAAGATTACTTTTGAAGTAATAACGAATACATTAATATTAATAGTTACGAGAAAGTTGACATCGAGGCGTTGAAATATAAAGGCATGAATTTTCTTCGCCTTACTTAGGTCCAGGCTGTTCGAACACAACTTTGCGCAGAAACTGATAAGGATGTGTCGTGTTCCGTTACTGGTAATGTTTTAAGTTCTCCACCATTACCGGAGCAGCAAGAAAAAAGGCAACTATACATTGTCGTTGACACAAATGTGTTTTTATCAAACATCGAGGCTGTTGAATTGGCAAAAGACAGTACCTTCAAAACCTACGATCGACCTTTAATCGTAATACCGTGGACAGTTATACGCGTAGGTGTCTTATTTATAACAGATAACGCATGCCCTATAAAAGAAAGAACTCTGTACATAACTGTTTCATTGCAGGAGCTCGATTACATCAAAGACGACAATGGGAAAACAAAACCAGCGTCGTTGTGTGCGAAAGCAAGGCGAGCTATAAGTTACATTAACAAACAGTTCTCTTCTAAACATCCGCGCATAATCGGTCAAACGCGAAAAGATGTTCTAAAGAATAGAGAGAAATTTTCTATCGACTGTCCGGACGACGAGATTCTACAGACTTGTTTACAAATTCAGGAGTTAGAGAAGTCTGTGGTGAGTTATTGATCAAGTGACCTGCTTCTATCAACAGATTCAGTTTTACATTTCAATGTTTCGTTTTTGAGACAGGTCTTATTATCGTACGACATAAATCTTTGTAATAAAGCAATGATTCACGATATTGTGACACTCGGAAGGAACGATCCTCTTGAGAAAGTTGACTACCTGAATGTGACTACTTCTACAGATGCGTTATCCCGCAGTCTCCATGAAAAAGACAGAGCGAACTTGAGCCTGGATTCTGTATCGGGCCCAAGCCAAGAGCAGCGTATATCGGACGCTATATATGAGGAGGCAAGATGTGTTATAAGAGACTTTCTGACAATGGCAAGTATAGATAACATGTTACACGCTATGTTTTATACCTGTGTATAAAGAACAAATACCTTTGCAGATTGTTAGCAAAGAGATGCATTCGTTATATGGAGAATCTTGGGAGAAACGTGTGATTATAAGACCGCCTTGGACGGTGATAACTGTTCTGCAGTGTGCTATAAAACATTGGATAGCTGCTATAAGCGAGTCATTTATGCGAAAAGCAGAAACTATTCTGAAGGAGTTGCTGCATATATTTAAAAATGTTCCCGGTAATTTAGCCAACGTTATTTTAAAAATGGTATCAGCATGCACCACTTAGAGAATCTCCACTGAATTAAGAAAGCATTGTTTACAGGCGAAAGGACGTTAAAAGAAGTTGGCCACATACTGAACAAATGCTGCGATTTGATTCAGATGGTTAACGTGGACAAGCATCCCGACTTGATGCTACAAGCCTCCCATAAAATGGATGTAATTAATTTCGAGTTCTCTCTAACGACGTTGCAAGAAGCCTGTTCGAGGCGATTCGTATTCATAATATTCCGTTGCTTTTCGCAGGAGTTGAGGAAGAAATGCCACGACTTTGAGTGCCAGATAAGCGAGCAGAAATTGTGCAACGCTATTGGAGTTGAAAACGACGTTCAAGCACGAGAACGCAGAGCGCAGAAAGCTTTTCAGTTCTTCGAAGCGGCATACACTTTTGCTCGAGACATGTGGTAAGTTTTGAAGCTAAATTATACATTACCTCGCGGTGAAAGGACTTCCCGCGATGATGCCATACGCGTGACTTCATACGCACATGTCTTCCTTTATGTTCTACAGCGGATTGGCGGCTGAAGCAGCAGGAATGCCGTGTAGTTTTCATTACAGCATTCCGAATCCGCTCCCGACGCCGGATTACGTAAAGCAAATACAGCCAGAGCTCGCGGCGAATGTAAATAGATTGTTGCACACTTTGAGCGCGTGAGTAGAAAATCCTGAAATGGTTGGTGGCGAAGTTGCTTGAACAAGTCAGGCAAATATGCGCTTCCGTTGTTTCAGCGGGATAGAGCAAGTGAAGGACTCTTGCGTCGACTACCGAACGTTAATTAATCTGTATCAAACTTTGGTAACGTTTCTCCCGGACAAAGCGACTAACGACCTGGCGCCTCTGGACGTCTATTGTTGCGTGAAACAGAAGGAGGAAGTGCTGAAGACAGGTTTGCGTCAGCTGCAAGAACTCAGTACACATTTCTGCAGGCTAGCCAGCTATAGGTGTACATAGGCCGTATATGTATAAATTAACCGATTGGATTTTTCTAAAGGTGTATCTATACGCGTTTCGCTGAATAACACCGTCACGAGTGTACAGTATAACTTAACAACTGTGATATTGCTTGAACGATTAATCGTACGGCTGTAAAAAAGAGAGCATCATAATTATTTAACAACTTTTTATTAACAGTTATATATATATATAATACAGGAAGTAACTTTTGTACAACGTGAAAAATAAAAATATGCACAGCCAGAATTACAGAATTGGTGCTGTACCGTGAGCCCCGGCGATGTTTGAAAAAAGAAACGCGAACGCATGAAGATGCATCCGGCGCCGAGAGCGAGTCTAATTCCTATACAGTTTCGGGAATCCTGCCGTGGGTTGTTGCAGCCAGTTCTCCTTCGAGTAGCTCACGTGCTGCGTTTCAATCGCGTGGAATGTGTACGCGTGCCTCGACTTGTCGCCTCTGTTCGGATGGGAGAAATGCACCACCTCGCCGTGGAGGAGGACGCAGGTCCCTTTGCTAACCGGCACCGGCCTGAAATTACTCAGCTGGTAACAGGGCGCTGGTTTGTCGTAAATTAACAGCTCCTTGGAATCTGGTTCCTTGTTCCTCATGTAACGTCGGTGCACACCGCTTTTGTGCGAGCCTGGAGCGATCCACAGGCAACCGTTCTCCTGCGTAGCATCTTCCAGAGCCACCCAGAAAGTAACTAGCTTCGATGGCTCGGTGTGGAGGTACGTCGCGTCTTGGTGCATGATTACTGAGGGAGGGAAAAGGGAAATAGCTTATATCGTCCTCTTGTGTATTAAGTTAATGTAACTAAGACGAGATTGAGGGAACTAATAAAGCATCTAATACGTTTGATTATTTAATCTAGTCATTCGTATTTCGGCCTACCTTCCGATCCAATGCCTGGATTTTTATAAATGTACATGGACCCGCATATAGCTGGCTCTTGGTAATCCAGCTGGTAAGCTGTCTCCTTCACCCTTTCGTCAAAGGTGTACTTTTTAAACGTTGGGTGCAACCAGTGAAGCGCGTGGCCTACCTACGAGTTTGTTCAATGAAACGGCTGGCATTCATTTCTCTGAATCGTAAGTACACTTTTGTGAATTTCATTAATACCTTGTTTAAGGATACTCGAGGATGCACTTTCAACTTCCCATCGCTGTCTAGAGCCTCGGATTCGAAGAACACGCTAATTTTGTTGCCACTGTCTAAGAAATACTTGTCTTTATCCTGAAAAAAATTTCGAAATTTAAACACTATATATATTCTATGTTTTTAAATTACGTAATGATAATTTTAACGATTTCTTACCCCCTCCCTCCCCCAGTTAAGAATTCGTAAGATTTTATATTGCAACCCCCTCCTTACGTAATATTTTTTACAAATGAATATAATTCATTTAAAATAAACTAAAACTACTTTTCTGAAACATTAATATAAAATTAGGTTAAAAAATATTATGTTAGACGTTACCTTACTTCGTCTCTCTTCCCGGTAAGGAAACGTAAGAAATCCACGACCCCCTCCCCCCCCCCCCCCCAAAAAAGCCTTACATAATTTAAGGACGACCCCTTATTGAAATATTCCGTCGTAATCTATCTTTACCTGCTGCATTTCCATTGTGCTGAAAATACTTCGCTCGTTTTCCGGAGGCAAATTTTTCGTGAACTCTTCGCCGCAGAATTTGAGTTCCTCGACCTCTTCCGGTTGAAAGAAGCCCTCGAGGACGACGAAGCCATTTTTCTGAAACTTTTGGAAACACAGAAGTTCATTTCACCGTCGGGATTAAGGTAAATTATTGATATATTTATTATAGATTTATCCGGGATTTTAATAAATACAATTTTCTGAACGATATATTTGTTACTATTTAAACCGCGATCATCGAAATTCCTCGAGTATTTAAATCGCAAGATGCATGCGCGCGCATCGGTGTGCAGGGACGTCCGTAGACTTTTTTCTACGAGGGGCAACTTTGAGATGATGGTAAAGAAAAATATACCTCGCTTTTTTAATCCATCTAATAGTGCCAATTTAATTAAAAATTTAAAACTGAAATTTAAAAATATTCGCTTTTTAGTACAAACTTAATAAAGATCAGTTTTGAAAAATAAGCGATTTTTTCTTAAAAGTCAGGTGGGGGGGCAACTGCCATTTTTGAGCCTCCCCCTGCGGACGCTTATGTCCGTGTGCACATAAAATAACGCGTTCAAATTAAATTGTAACGCTTCCTACTCGGATATCAGGGTCAACTTGCAGTTAAGAAAAACAACAACGTCGCGGCATCGATTCGTCGCATACAGAAATCTCAGCCTCGTCTGGAAGATTCGCAAATCGTTAGCAGTTCGAACTGCAACACTCGGCGATTTCATCGTCGATACAACGCACTGTAATAAATCGATTCCGATAATAAAGTTTCAAAGCAACGTCGTTCCGCTCGCTTCGAGAATAAACGAGATCCTCGGAGTTCCTCTTTTGTCTTCCGTTTATGTACATACTCAGGGAAGTGTTTACCTCGAGATCGTAATATATAAAATTTCCCAGGAGATCAATAACTCCTCTTTACTCTTTCTCCCTGTAATACCCCCCGTTGCCAGCGTCTCTCTAAATCGTTTATAATTAAAACATCCCTTCGAAAATGAAACTCCGCGGTTTAGCATTTTATTCATATGCTATCGCATTGAAACCCAGATAGCACACCTCGTCTTAGAGACGTCTAATTTATGTCTATTTTAGGTCTGAACGTCTTGATTTGTAACAAGACGTCTTTACGACGTCTTTAAGCCGCCTTTTCGACGTCTTTAAGACTTTACCAGACGTTGTGCTATCTGGGAAGCTCTGGAGCCCTGAGCTTTCGACTCGAGAGCACGGCGCAATGCTGATCCTCGTTCATTGTCATACACGAGTTTCCCTGGAGCAGGAACGAGGTGACAAGAAATTCCCTAGGCGGGCGCACAGAATTCGCGTACACGTGCGTGTCCTCGATCGCATTTTTCCAGCTAGGTATTCGATACATCATCTCGATTACCGCCGGTGGCTGGGTCACGGTGCCTCGTTGTGACCCCGCTTGTCCTCGTAAAAGTGCGCGACAAAAGAGGTTTCGTTTCTATGAGTTCGGAAAGACGTGCCGAGCACGTGGTATTTTTAGCGCCGCGGTGCGCGAACATGTTGCGGCCGGTAAGCCGTAAACAGACGGAAAGGTTATGTTCCATTGTGATGGAGACAGGGCCGGGTTGTCATCGCCAGTCCGAGATACGGATTTTCTCTTTCTGTCGAACGACGAACAGCACTTTGTCTCGGCGTCGTAAAAATACCACGTGAGGGGGCTGACAATCGCGCGATTGCCGCGCTTAATATTTTCCCATCGGTGCCCACGAAGTTACGGACGCTTTTATCATTCGTATTTACCGCGCATAGTAGTAGGAGATACAATTCTTTATTGCGCTGTTTCTCGGCGATCGTTAAACGCGGATAGATAAGCTGACCTATATAGGGAAATTACGGTCGCTAGTAAATTTCCTTCCCTCAGTCTCGCTTTATTTTATCGATTGGTAGCGTTCATTTTCTTCGCGATCCTTGATGCGATGCGTTTGACGTTAAACGCGGTCCACTTAATTTACACAGCTATAAATGTTCGGGATAAATTAAGTTTCCCTACACAATCAACCTCGACTTGGCTCCGATTCTCGCGTCGCTGTGAGCTAGAGGAACGTGTTCCCAAAGTGTTTACCGTTTCAATTATTCATTTCGATTTCCGCATGTCAGTCGTTAATCGTGTTTCACTTTTCGAGTCCTTTGATCATCCTAACCTCATTCGTGGTATCTTTTAGGGGAATTCGGTGGGCTTGAGTGGGGAAATATGAAGCTTCTTCAGTTCCTTCTCTTTTGCATTGGTTTCTTCTTATCTGTCTCTAGCTATTACTCGCTAATTTTCAGATAAACAGAATGAAATAGGTAACACAGGAGGTTAGGATATTTCTTATTCGTCCGATATCCATATATCGTGGTGAAATTGTGCTCTGGTTAAGTTTATCCACGAAAATAGGCGCGTAATCACTCGACAGGTGGGTGGAGCGCATATATGCACGTCGTTCTGCGTACCGAAGTCACAAGTCCCGAAATAGACGAAAATGTAAATACGTTTGTACGAAAACGTTTCGTCCGTTACGTTTATAAAACTGTCGAGGTGGATCTCAACATATGTATATTCAATAAATACTTATCCCTCATCCTTGGCACACCGAACATTTGAATTTCACAAATAAAAAGCTTTTCAAATATCAGAGTGAAAGAAGTCCCCGGAGTAAAGCGTAATTAATCACCTTTCTCCGACCAGACACTCCTCATTTTCTCTCTGTGAGAAAATCAACCGCAACCTTCGATCCTCCACTTCCACACATTCAAAATTAACAAATCGAACGATTTTCAAATATAAAGTCCAGAAATTCGACGAATTGCCATTGTAGGAGCAAACGTTCGCCCAAAATCGGGCTTGCAGATCCAATGATTCGGGGAAGCGTGTATCTGGCGGAGTCGTTTAAAAAATTTCCCCGATATTCGCGGATGAGTCAGGTGAGCGGGCGTGAATCGCCTGCACGAGAATAGAAAGGCGCGCGTGGGCGTTCATTCTTCTTCGTGAATGGACACGGTGCAGTCTTTCGCGTTTCACGGGTCCGCGAGCCCGGATTTCACGCGGTCGTTAGACGAAAGTAACGACCAGACCCTGAGATCCGATTGTTCTTCCGCGAGGGACCGTAGCCGAGCGTTCCTTCGGACGATAATGAAACTTTTAATTGACGCGTTGGATACTATCAGCCGCCTTAAATGGTATCTTCGTTACCCATTTTTGATCCGTAAAGACCCTAGAAAATTCCTCAAATGGCTGTCGAGAGATACAAAGCGCAAAGACGACTGAAATGTCGAATATGAACAGAGTTTAAGGGTCGTCCTTAAATTACGTAAGACCTTTTGGGAGGGGAGGGGCTCGCAAATTTCTTACGTTCTCTTACAAGGGGGGGGAGGGGGGGGGGAGCCAGGTAGCGTCTTGCGTAAAATTTTTTAATGTTCCAGAAAAGTAGTTTTAGTTTAAATTTCCCGAAACCGATATAAACCTTTAAAAGAATTTTAATAACTGAAAAATTAAATGTAAAAATATTACGTATGGAGGGGGTTCGAATATCGAACCTTATGAATTCTTACACTGGGGAAGGGAGGAGGAAATAATTCACCAAAATTACCCTTACGTAATTTAAGGACGGCCCCTCAGCTCATGAAAGAAATATGAAGAATTCAAGTCGGGGAGGCGTGTAGTAATTTGTAAGGTGTCGAGTGCCTCTATGAGCATCTAGAAACACTAATGCCTCTAAAACATTCTTCACCCCGAGTGGTAATAATTCCAAGCCCACTACTATTTGTTGATAAACCCCACATTGTGCACAGCAGGTGGATAAAAGTGGGATTAAAAAGAGATGAAAGTGAAGGTGCAGCGTATGAATTTTTCACTCGAAGATTATCGATCTTGGTCAACAGAACCTTTCGACCCACGGATCACGAATTTGTTGCATAAATGATTTCTGCAGAAATTGATCTTACAATTTGAATGTTGACGAAGCCTCGACTACCGCCGCGAAGTCAGATCTAATTCGCTGATCTCGTTGAAACGGACCTACTACCGTATCGTTTACTCATTGGCCAAGCGTCTGCCGAAGGAGACAAAGAGACCATAGATTATACCGAGGCCATAGATCAACGCGCGGAGCGTTCCGCGGTGATAAATTATCAACGGGAACCGATCTCGGCTCTGAGTAAACATTGTTTGCCCTAAAAATATAACGCGTCCTAGTCTCGCCCGCCCGGCACTTTTACCCGCTGTCCCCTGGGGTATCTGTTCGGGAGTTTCTTTAGACTGGAATTTATGGGAAGCCTCAGCTTTCTGGGTTACTCGGGCAAAGTACCTCTGACATTGAGTGGAGATAATTCAGGGCGAGTTACAAAATTAGAAAACCGAGATCAGCGACATGGACGAGAACGAGTTACGCGGGGACATAAAGGAAGTCTCTGCTTCAAATATTGCTGTGCTTAATCGAAGACAGTCAACGGCGAAAGCCTCCATTTAGATAAACAGCCGATTTATTATTTTTACTTTGAGTGGATTTTTGTATGGACCAGCTTGGAAACGAACGATCAAAGTTTGGGAGCTCATTACCCTAAATAACTTTAGCACTTTAGTCCTTGAGAAAAAATTTCTCTTTAATCTGGCGCTTCTGATAGCTGAGGATGACTTTTTAAATCCTATAATTCAGAGAATCTACGATCACCTTGCGAGCTATAAAAATCACCATCTCCATAAAAAGCTACTCTCGTTTAGTGAATATCCCACGTGCCCTTACTTTTATCATTAGCTTTCGATTGCAATAAGTTCGAAAACAAATTTCTGTAGCTATTCCTCGTGGCTATTAGAATCCCAAGGTAGCGGTCGTTGGCGGTTTAAACGGAACACTCGCCTCGACATCTGTTTCGAAATATCATAGATGAAAAAGTTGCTGGAGGCGCCGAGGCATGGCGAGCCACCCCGTACGCTCACGTTGGTCCGCTGTGCGAGGAGGAAAAAGGGCCGGGGACCCAAGTGTTTGAGCGCAAGCAACAACGAGGGTAGAGAAGTTTTAATGAAGAGACGTGTGTAGAGCAGAGAACGCGCGCATTAAATCTTTTCCCGCCGCTCGCTGGAAAGTGCGCGTCATTTTAATTGATCCTCGGTGCTGGATCGTAATTACGAATGTACCAAGGGGAGGGAGAATAATTTTTCCCACCCCCGAATTTTCGCGCAATAAGGGTCGAAGCGATCGGCGCGTTTCGCGTGGCCTCGCTGCGACGAATCCATCGCTCGGAAATTAATATCGGCGACGATTCTGCCATTTAATCGAATGAAATTTCCAATTATTGCGCGAACAACGTTGCAGGAAAACGCACGGCAACGAAGAACGCCCGCCAGTGATCGATAGCCCCGTTCTCTTTCACCTAGGTACAGAAGTTTCGACTAACATCGACCACCCCCCCCCCTACTTCGGCTTCATTAAAAATTACTTTCCATCTGTCTTGTCGGACAAATTGCTTACTTATCCGTGGAAAAGCTCGCCCCTCTTCCGCGAAGTCTACGCTTAATTCAAAGAAGTGTTCCGTTTCACTTTGTCGAAATAATAATTGCGCGACTACGTTGCTCCCGGGAAACTTCTCTTCCGTTGCCGATAAGTACTAATTGCGATAACGGGCACTCGCGAAAGAAACAAATACTAGCTGCGCGTAATCAGGCAAACTATTTTCCTTTATTTCGTTCAAGCGATCCCTTATTTACCTACTTCGTTTTAATTTATTATAACTGCGTTACGCTTTTAAACAGCCCAACAGGGGGAGCTAGATATTCGGGGATGAAGTAAGAACAGCGCATCGGGCGTAGTAAAATTTTCAAGGAACGTCCAATTTGCATTGGACCTCTTACTTTTAGAGGTAAAGTAAGTCGACTAGGTGGTCACCTAATTATACACCAAGCGTCCCATCGAGAGTAAGCTTCTTCGGAGATTCTTAAGAGATTCTCGTCTTCCTACGCTATCAGAGGAACGGCCCCCCTGCGCTTCGTTAAAGAAATCAGCTCGATTCGTCGGATGCGTCGAGGCATTTCCTTTTTTCAGATCGCGTGGGAGGGTCGCAAGCGACTTTCTGTCGCCCAAGTACACGGGGGGGATAATGTGCGTTGGCCTCCCTTGGCCGTCTAATCGTCACCTTAACCGGAATCTAAAAATGGATCCTCGGGAGCCGCGGCAGGGTCGAAAGATGGCCGTGGGACGACCACGTGCACCGATTGCTTACGAACTTCTCGATGAATAATCATGAGAACCCGAGTCTTGTTTCGATCATACCTTTTTGCCACTTCCTTACTGTTCCACAGTTTCGCATTGCTTAAATGCAAGGGAACTTGATCGCTGATTCATGGGCGTCCGGGGGTGCAAAAAGGGGCAGTTGCCTCCCCTGGCTTTTGAGAAAAATTGCGTATGTTTCAAAACTGATCTTTATTAAGTTTATATTAAAACAGGGAATATTTTTAAATTTCGATTTTAAATTTTTAATTAAATTGGCACTGTAAAATGGGTTTAAATAGCAAGGGGGGTTTTGGGAAACCAAGAATTTCGACGCGCCAACTAGTGACAGAAAATTAAACTACTGTGAGTAGGCCGAAATCCGTCGAAGTCCATACAATTATCAGTGTTTATATGGACGTGTTGTGAAAAACGAGTGTTTTTAAATTTTTTTCAACACTAAATTTTACTCCTTCGATTAATAAATACTTATTCGCAATGTTTGGCGTGATTCGGGCCTACTTGCAATAGTTTACCAACTTACCACCACAGCGCTGAAATCTAAGCCACGCCTCCACTTGGTTTCCCAATATTTGGTAAATAAAGACGAATTATTATTATTATTATTTTTCTTTACCATCATCCCAAAGTTCCACCCCCCACCCGTTTCTGGAAAAAAGTCTCCGGACGCGCTTGCGCTGATTTGAATCCAGCAGGGAACGTCGAAAATTGGAGAGACTTGTGACTTTTCTGTTTAATTACAATCGCGTGGACCTTTTTAACCCTTTAGCGCCCGCACCTAGATCCCGGTGAAGGAAAAATATCCCGTTTTGTTTCTATCGTTAAAAATGGTCTGAATTTATATATTCTTATTAAATTTTTTTTTCATTTTTTTTTTCAAAAGTCAAAATGCATAAATCCAAAGAATACAGGGTTCGGATAGGTCCAACCTTCTTCAGTTAATAAAACCACGCTAAACATGTATTATTTAAACTGTCGCAAACAGGGAAATGCGAATGCAAAAGGCGAAACGGCGAAAAAAAAAGAATGTATCATTTATAATACGTTTGGCACTAAAGGGTTAATCGCATTTTTTAGGCGGATATAGCAAAAATTCGAAGTCCAGCGAGGAGTCCACGTTGAAGTGTGAAATCGACGGGGCATGTCGAAACGCGATTGAAAATAGCAGTGCAATTAACGAGGTATTAATCAAGTGGGCGGTCATTAACGAAATGATAAATAACACGACAGTGATTCGAAACATTGCAAATATTGAAGATACCGTGTTATAGTATTGACGAGAATAATGAGCGAATTATATAGTAGCGTTTTGCTTAATCGAGTAAATAAAATCGAGATAACGTCATCGGTAGAATGTTGCATAAAATGACGGGAGGCACCGTTGCTGGGATGGTCGAGAAGTTAATGGACAACACTCTCAAAATATTATATCATAATAATAAACACATGAAAATATACCGTTAAAACTATCAATTTCCACCAGATAACGTAATCTAATTTACCTACTTCGAGTATCGAAACAAGATGAAAGGCTTCTCCAAAATCTCGCCGAAGAATGTACAAACAGCCAACCAATCGCCTGATAAATTCCACAAAGCGAAAAGCTGCATTATTGCGTGAAAATAAAATTGAATAAAGTGATTCGTCCGAGGGAACTCGAAAGGAATTAACACCGTGCCGGTTCCTCTCGTATATCGACTCAATCGCGGCGTGGGCCATAGCAGAGGATGCTGACCTCTCCGAAGCGGAGATTATGTCAGTCTTCTTCGATGACGACACTAGCTTGGTTCGGGCATCGAACGGTGAACCAAGTCCATCTGTCTCTCTCTCTCTCTCTCTCTCTCTCTCTGCTGCCTCTGATTTCGTCGCCGCGTCGACAGAGACACGCGTATCCGTTGCTCGCGATTCGTTTTTAGCGAGACCGTATTTAGCGCCCGCGATCGGTCATCGGATCGTTTAATCGGCAAACGTGCCGTTTCGCGAGTTCCGTTCGCGCGATTAAGCCTCGCCTAAACGAGATAACTTCTTCTGCTCGTCTCCTTTTTGTATAGTTTGCCTGCGGTAGTCTTGGAGAGGTTTGTGGTAGCTTGAATTGGGCCTAGTGAACTGATCGTTGGTTGGTTGCTTTCTGCACAATTAGGCTCGATCGAAGGTTTTGGGAAGTGGAAGTTTTGGTGAGGAATGCCAGAGAGAGATAAACGTTTAAAAAAATCAACTGAAATACCGCTCACAGTCACGAACTGAATCTGAACGGATAATGCACGTGTTGTATCATTATACGTGAAGTTCGGAGTTAAAATGATTGCGAGAATTGCGAATTGAACGCTGCATCGTTGAGGTGCCAATTATTTCATTGGTTTATTATTTTTTTTTAATTATTTTGTCATTTGTTTCATGAAATTAGACTCTGATGAGAGAAGTTTCATGAAATTAGACTCTGATGAGACAAGTTTCATGAAATTAGACTCTGATGAGACAAGTTTCATGAAATTGGACTCTGATGAGACAAGTTTCATGAAATTAGACTCTGATGAGACAAGTTTCATGAAATTAGACTCTGATGAGACACGTTTCATGATATATTTTCGAACATCTCATCTCTCGCGACTATTTCCATTATTTACATTTAGTTACTACTGAGGCTTTTGTCTCATAATAGAAAAGTCTCGTGTAAAATCTCATCGTGGATTCGCAACTTTACTCACGCGTCTAAGGAAACAAAAGAAGCAACTGGGAAAAGATCAATGAAGGGAAGGAACAACTCATCTTAACCCACAAATCATTCTTACCGCCAAACATTAATGCCGCCATTACTTTCTTTGGGATTCTCACTCCAATTGCTTTCCCGTCTTCAAGGTAATTAGACTATGAATCCACGCTCCGCTACCATAAATACAACTCGCAAGGATAGAGCAACTCAAAATACAATTTGAATTCTTCTAAAAAATCTAAACCTCTACCAAACACGCCCAGAAATTCCTCAAAATAAGGTACAAGCTACAAGTACCTATAATTCAAATTGCACATAAAAGCCACACCTAATCTGACATCCTTCGTATCAAATAAATTCCGTTAACCAATTCAAGTTTCTTCATATAATACAGTAGAACGATTATTTTATATACCTAGACCACCCAAAACTATCTACATTACTGCAAACTTTGGACAAGTCCCAAAATCACGCCCACAACTAATTACTTAAAATGTCCCCAAAAGACAGAGAACGGTAGGAACTGTTGGTGAAATCAAGTTACAAACGACTGTCAGCTACAGAATTGCGACGACCCTGCTGTTTCAGCATCGTGTTGCACGTGGTCGCGAGCGTGCCGCGAACAAGTTCGCGGGCCTTGACTTTTGCTCGAGATAACGTAACGGGGTCGTTTGAACGCGGCTTGTGTGGGTAGGTAGCTCACCTGCGACCGGATGTCCTTCATCCTATTACGTCGGTCACAGCCGGTCTCGGACTGGTCGCTTGTTGGATCTTGGTTGCTGCACACTCGCCCGCTCGGTCGAAACGCGTCCGCGACTGAGTGCTCCTACGAAATGACTAGGTGAGGCAGCGGCTCGCGTGCCAGCCCTGATATTCGGGTCGCGTCGAGTTGAGTCGGGCTGCGTCGAGCGGCGTCCAGTCAATTTGACTGGCGTCGCGTCGGGTCGAGTCGCATTGAGTCGAATTGAGTCGAGTCGGGTCGGACCGTGCGCGCAGTCGCGAACATCATTCCCCGAATGCCACGTGACTGTGAGGGTTGACGAGTTGGAGATAACTGGTTTGAGCAATCGTGAGTCACTTGGTCGAAAGTGGACGGGAGGAGTATGCAAAAAGGGGAAAGATTGCGAGGTAGAGAATAATGTAGATGCAACTGGGGAACGATGAGTTTTCTTCTTCAGAAGAGGTGGGATTGGTTGTTGAATCTCAAATTTCACTTTCTTTAGTATAAAAGCAGGGGCTTTTAGATTTTAATCGAGGGGAGTTGTATTTGATTGTTAGAATAGTTAAGGGGTGATCCAGCTCTGAAGCCCCTAACAAAAGATAATGTTAGGGATTTTTTTTGTTCGTGTAAATAAAAATATAGGGCTTGGATTTTTATTCAGTTTTAAAGTATAAATCTTTCTTCTGCTAGGAAATTTTTTTTATGAAAAATTGTACAAAATGGCGGCGAATAAAGCGGCTTCCCGGAGCACTGCGAAAAAATGGACCACGCTCCCGGGAATTACTGGATCACTTGTGAAGGAAATACAAAAAATATATATATAAACAGGAATAATAATAATAATAATATATTATTTATTTATTTAATTAATTATTTATTTATTTATTTTCATATTTCACGGGATAATCCCATTAAGTACAAAAATTACAAAACTTAATTAGAGTCTGACCCATTTACAACCAACGCTAAATATTTCGTAATCGACAGCGCATTCGTTCGCCGAAAACGTTGCGGAAATCACAAACAGATCCATATCACCGAATTGTTCGTTGAAGTGACACATAGCCCGATTTGTAGGGTCTGCCGTATTAATTATCTTTGACCTAGCGCAGGATTTCCTCAAAATTCGAATTATTTTGAAAATTATAGCAGTTTCAACCACTGACTTCAATTTTTTACATAAAAATTTGCACTCAAATGCTTGTAAAAAATCGAATAATTAAAATAATAATCAAAAAATTCTAGCAGTCCTCCAGGAAACCATTTTGTTCGCCGCCATTTTCTACAATTTTTCATAATAAAAATTTTTTTTTTCTACCAAAATAAAGATTGCTTTAAAACTACATAAAAAATCCAAGGCCTATATTTTTATTTACACGAACAAAAAAAATCCCAAACTCTGTCTGTTGTTGGTGGCATAAGGGTGGGTTCCCTCCTTAATGCAGTCCAACCGGCCACCCAAGGCTGGATGGGTTTTAGAAAGTCGACGGGGAATTTCCTCGAGATCGGTTAGAGAAGACGTCTCTTTCGGCGCGTGATTCATGGTACCTAATTAATCGTGAACGCAACGCCACGACTGCGAGAATAGTCGTGGATGTCGGAAGAACGCGGGAAATGATATAAGGGACGCAGTGACGCGTCACCTGTACTGATATACTACACGCTGGCGATATAGTAATACCGCGATAAGCGACGTAATATTTTTCCACCGAGGAAGGCACCCCGTCTCCGGCCGGATAAATCGCCCTTCTGCGCGATTTGACTCGGATAAATTATTTCTTTCGGGAAAATCACCGCTGCCTGGCATCAGTATGCTATAATACACCGCGCGGAAAGAATTGCGGATTCCTGAGCGATCTCGCGAAATTAATCAAACGAGACGTACCAAGGAAACTTAATCATTAAGCGGAACGCTCGCCCGAAGATTGGAAACACGCGCGACTCACGGGCAAACTCGTTGCAGAGAGAGAGAGAGAGATCTTTTAACAGAGATCAGCCTAGTTTCTCTCTTTTATTCTTACGCGTAAATGAAAAGGCTGCGACGGGAGTCCTTCGACTTTTGTTACTCCCGGGACCGTCACCCAAGGGGGCAGAGGCAGATAAACTCGAGGAAAGCGAGCTGGAAAAGTTCGTTCGCGCGGCTCGTTAATATGTTAATCTTACGAGCAAAAATCTTATTTTATTGAGGAACTCGAGGGGGGACGTTTTGTCGCTGAGAAATGTAAACGATTATTGCGAGGAGATAAAAACAACGGACGGGGGCTGATGGTTTTCCAACCCTCGGGTCGGGCTCCGTCTTTTTCCGTTTGCGTCCAGGAAACTTGGAGAAATGATCGTCTGTTTCTTAAAATCCAGAAAACAATATGAATATTTTCATGGCGCGCAATCGGTTTACAGAAAATTCTACTTTCTCGTCAACATCGACGGGAAGTGAATACAGTCGAAGGAAAATCAATCTTTTAAATTTCGAAGCGTTTTTTTTTTTGGGAACATATTGTTGGTTTTGTTTAACTAATGAAAGTTTATTTACACAAAAATTATCTTTCTTATTACTGCTCTGGAATGCATGAGAGGACAGGGCTGTAATGTTTATATCAGGATGTTTATAGTGATAGCATGACCAACCGATAGAGTCCGTGTGCTTGACGGATCTCTCTTTGAGAATTCATTCTGCCGAATCGTTTCGTTCTATAAAGACGGTCCTTCCAAGTGTCCTGAATAAAAATCAAGAGTCAAATCGTATAAATGTGTATTGAGTTTTCATAGCCTAATTCCCAATACATATATTATGAACGAACCTGTATTTTTTAACAACGATGGAAGAAAGAATCATTCCACGACGCTCTCTCGCGTGGGCTTGTCGTCGTCATCGGTTCGCAATTCGGTCGGCGTCTTTATCAACATCGAGTTCGCTTGAATCTCAAAGGAGAGCCTCAATCATTGGAAGAGCATCCTCGAATATTTGCTTCCAGTGATCCGTGCCGAAAATACCTCGAACTCGTGTCGAATTGTTGAAGCGTCTGTGGGACCGCTGTATTGCATAATATCTCGCAGATATTACAAACTATCCACCATCATTTCTACTTCAAATGTACAATCTTCTTTGAACACACTATATCTCAATCTTCTTACCCCAAAAATTCCAATAATCCCAATATCATTACTTCAATAGGTCAAGAATCGCATTTATTATTCAAACAAATCTTTTCTAGCATTTACCTATAACGCATTTCTAGCATTCCCTTATTATAATTCCCTTCCTACTTCTATCCGACAGCTAGACACTTATCAATCCCTCAAAAATGCAGTGCAGCAGTAGGTATATTCTCCAACACTTTTAATTTCCTTACTTTTCTTTATTCTTTATGTTATTCTCATGTTTCAGCTTTAAGTTTTAAGCTAATTCTTAGTTTAGTGTATTCTTAACGTTTGTTATGTTTGTTGTGGTTTTAATTTCAGTTTAGTTTATAGTACGCGGTTAGGCTTCATAACAGTGTCACCACTGCAGCCTCGCCTTTACTCTTATCGTCTTTACTCTTGTTGTAAATATTCAAGTATCTTCTGTTTCTTTGAGCAATAAAGACGTTTAATAATACTGCCCTCCTTAGTTAAACTGTCCTATCTAGCATTTTTTCATTATTCGAGGTATGTTGAAATATTTGAAGTTCCACGCGTCTTTTAACTTTTAAGTAAAGTTAGAAAACTCTACGTAGTTCGTAAAGATTTATAAACAGTTTAATGTATTTAACCTAACTTTTTTTTAAAATTGTTAAAATATCTTATCTAAAACAATTAATTAATTGGCTCGTTAATAAAACATTCCCTACCGGTACACCTATTACAAAAAGTATATTAGGCTATTACAAAATAATGACAACATGTTTTAATTTGAACGAAGGAAAATAAGTATGGTACAAAGTAAATGATAAAACCCCAGTTTTCTCGGTTGTTTCAAAATGCTAGATAGGACGTTTCAACTAAAGAGGGCAGAATAATAATAATAAAAATATAACCCTTAACTCTTATCTTCCTCCCATGCTTCACCCTTTACCAGCAATTCCTCGCCACGATTGTCTCCACCCACCCCCGCACGAATAAATAGAAAAGGGAAGAAGTTTCGCCAAGACGGGGCTCGGTGGATTTTTAACCGCGGCCTGAAGCGTGGCCCGCCCCTCGTTCGTTGCGACACGGAGAGGAAGGCCGCTTAGAAGACGCTTGAAACGCGCGCGCGCACAGAATCGACGGGAATAAAGTCCGCGGTGGATAGAGGCGCGGGTGCCATTTGACTGCTGGCCAAGCTAGACGTCGACTTAGTTTCTTTTTAGACAGTAAGGCTTAGCCGTAGCGGTATTATTGCGCTATTAATGCCGGGCGTAGGTGGTCGTGGCGCGAAGCGAATCCGCAACCCCTCCGTGTTGTTTGTCAGGGGGTGGTTGCGCGCGGTTTCCTGCGAATCTGGATGAACCGACGCGCACGCGTCGCCGGAGCAACTTCCTTGGTGGGCTGCCAGTTGTGTGTTCGTCGAGATGGGGGGAGACTCGAATTCACTGCGTATGTAGAAACAATCCTGAACGGTCAGGTTGGTTGGTGGGTCTTGATAAGCTTCGGCGTTCCTTGTTGCGTTTTGAATTTTTTGATTTCGCCCCTTTTTGCGGGTCGAGTGATTGGTGGATTTTGAGGAGGGGGGTGATGGGTTTAGGGGAGAATTATGGTTGATGGAAAGGGATATGGTGGTGGAAAAAGAGGAATAAAAGATGGAAGGGGTTTCCTAGTTGAGACTGCTGGGTAATAGGGGTAGCATAATTCTGAAATGGAAGCTAGGAGGTGTTGGAGATACCTTGAATTTGTGGGGGGGAAGCTTTGGAGAGGGGTTATGAATTTATGATCCTGAGAGGTGTTGGGAATATATTAAATCGAGAAAGAAGATAGTATTTTTTACCATCTCTGGATTAGGGTTTTGAGATTAGAAGAATGCAGTAGGAGAGTATTCGTGTTCAAGGGTGGTGTTAGGAGGGTGGTATCGAAGGCATTACATGTTAAAAAAGAAGACAGTATTTTTACTGATTTTTTTATACATACCGTAAAGTGGGGTGAATTTGCCCGTCCGGGGTGACATTGCCCACTTTTCGGAAAGACTTTATTTTATTTTATTGTAAAGTAATTAGAACATATCGTGTTTTGTAATCGATAGCAATAATTTCTCCAAGGTCTAACGAAAAAAAAATTAGCGAATTCAATCATATGGTAATTTTTCAGTCAGAGTAAAAAAGTGGGCAATGTTACCCTGGCGGGTAAAGTCACCCCAGTTTATGGTATTTCTAAACATAAACTACAAGTCCAATATAAACCAAATTATATTGTGGATCAAGGTGGACCACGTCCACCAGGTGGTCTATTCAAGCGACACATTTGTAACAAATGAAATATTGTTTACAACAGTTTCACACGCGATGGTATTTAATTAAAATCCCGATTTTTGGCGACTCATTTCGCCATCGAAGCTGTGGGCGACACATTTGCAGCAAATGAAATATCGTTTACGACAGTTTCATACGCGATGGTATTTAATTAAAATTCCGATTTTTGGCGACTCATTTTGCCATCGAAGCTGCGGAGAGGCGACGGAGAGGGGCGAGAGCTACCCCATTTAACGCGCGGCAACCGGAAGCGATCCTTGTTTGTACGGCGAGCCGAATTGGCTAACGACGTGAGTTCGAGGGGCAATAAAACGGACATCGAGCCCATCATGGTCCAAAAATTCGTGACGCCGCTAAAAATACCCCTGCACAGAGGCCACCGTGCCGCAAATCTGTTAGGAGATACGCGGGTCGTCGTGCTGTAGGCGTCGAAGGAAGTCGTTGCAATCTTCCTCGACGATTTCCCAATACCCGCGATTAAAAATAGATCAGAAGCATAATGGAATTACCACCGTTCATAGAAAGTGCAGGCAAACACAAATCGTTCAACGAACGCCAGTCCCATGGAAAATTGACGGGACCTATTAGACAGGGAACTGGCGAAAGGAATAATTTACAAGCGCAATGATTTATAAAGAGCATCGCGCGGGAGGGGAGAATAGGAATTTAACCGCAGAAATTACCGAAATCTCGTAGAATCGTTGCCAACGAAGTTAAAATTCATAGGCGATGCCAATGAAAACTTTTTGCGTTTGCCAAAAAGATCATTCTGCTCGAGGGATATTTTGCTACTAGTCCTTAAAGACTTTTCCGCGATGGAACTTTCCTCTTTATACCGCGAAAGATTTTCCCACTTTTATATCTTCTGTAATAAGTAACTATTTCCTGGACGATCTGTTCCTTCCAATGGATTATAAGCTACAAACAGTGGAAGAGCGCGTAATCCAGTTCTATCAGGATTCCGCGAGCGATTATTTACCTTGCCCACGACAAAAGAAACAGCCGACAGTTGGCAACGTGAGTTGACGAGCGGCCGCGGGCAACAAACGAGGCTCGTAACAATATCTACATCTGCTATCTTTGCCGCGTTAGAACGTCAGTTTTAAAGAGGCCGTCCAAGAAATCACCCTCTTCTGCCAGGTAAAACCCGACCTCTCGTATCTTCTTCAAACAATCGACTGGGCCGGAACAAACCGGGGGGGCTCTTTACCTCCGAAATAGGTCGTTGCCATTATTTCCATGCAAACAAAAGCAGCGGGATCTAACAATAAGACGGAAACAACCGAGAGCACTTTAGAGAAATCTCGCAGTACCGGGCGAATCCAATCGCGGAGACAGTTTTCTCGAAACGGTCCGCACAATTATGGCGTTCTCGTAGTTGTTAATAAAATATATTCCACGGAAACAGCGTGGCCCGTATTTTCCGTAACGAGAGGAAAAGAACGTAATGGAATACAGCGCTGGGAAAGGGAATAAGTAAACAAGTAGAAGGAGATCTCTGGCATTTGTCGCGCGAGGCGTTCCCTCGAGTATTGTACTTTAGATCGCGGAGGAATAATTTTATAGGAAGACGCTTCTGACGCCTTACGTCTCAATCGAGTGTTACACAGAGGAAGTAGCGGGACAATGGAAACACTTCAGCGGATTTAATAAACTGTAATAAGAAGTACAAGTACAATAAATGGAGGATAAGTGGTTTATTGCTCCCCCTTGGGCCACAAGGACTTACAGTTTATATTCCTTTACCCAATACCCCCGTCCGCCGATTGTCATTGCCTTGCAACAATCATATTTCCCGTTTCTCGCCCTCTCTTCCCTTACCTTCCTCAATCTTCCTCCTTTTACTCCCCCTTTGAATAACAACCGTGAATTTTAAAGTGGACGGTAAAACGGGGATATTCGTTCTTCATCCCCAACTTACCCCTTTCGCTCCCCCACATTTCTTCCGCCTTTATCGTTGTTTTCCCTCGAATTGAAACCGCACACCTTCCAACACGCTCCTCGCCACGGGACTATAAAAAAGTAGGACTATAAAAAACGATGCGAGTAGTAAATTGGAATATTCAATACTAAAAGTAACAGTATTCCTTTCTTATATTCCTCTCAACTTCGGTGTTTCCGGGTTTTATTTTGATATCGACGCTGAATTCAGAAATACCTGTCGGGGGTTAATAATCACCTCTGTTAAGATGCAAAGCGGAACAGGAAAACCGTCTGTTCCACGCTGTAAGTCGATGGATCCGCAGACGTCCCGACTGTCCCGGGTACCGTTTGTAACCGGAAATCGGCGCGTTCCCGGTAACGCAATTGCCATTTCGCGCGGATTAACGGGGTTAATGAGCCGACCGATAATCCCCGATCCCGATGGGCGATGATTAATCACGATTACAAGGTAATTTCCAGCGTTGCAACCCGATTCCAGCCTTTTCTCGGATCGCGTGCGTGCCCGGCGCACGTGAGCCCAGGCTTTTGCATTCGTGACCACGTGCTGGCTGCACGTGCGCCCGCCGCTGATCACGTGCGATCCAGCAGAATCGTTAGTTGCCCCATTAAACCCGATAATCCCCGGGAACGCGATACACGCTACGCCGATCACTTTTCCAAATTCATGCACGCTGCTAATGGAAATTAGTCCACTTCGGCCTTGGGGCCGACCTTCGGCCACTCCCTTCGTGTTCTCCCAGGCTGTATAAGTTTAACGTAATGTATAAAGAACAGTGAATGATTTGAAGTGGCACTTCGAAGCTTGTAAATTTTTTAATAGAGCGTTGACGATGAAAACGGGGGTCGAGTTGTGGTTTAGTTTGAATTGAATTTGATCTATTGCCATTTTTAATTCTTGTGGTTTGAGAGTGCTTAATGTTTCCTCGAGGGTTTTGCTAAGTTTTTAGTAGAATTCTATTAGACATGGGAGGATAAATAGTCCGGAGAGGGGCGGAAAAGGGGCAGCTGCCACCTCTCGCTTTTGAGAGAAAATCGTTTATTTTTAAAAAGTGATCTTTATTAATTTTATACTAAAAAAGTGAATATTTCTTAATTTAGAATTTTAGATTTTAATTAAATTGGCATAACTACTATATTTTTATTCACCGTCGTCTCAAAGTTGTCTCCTTCTGGAGAGAAGTCTACGGACGCCCTTGATTGGCCGCGAGGCTCGTATCGAAAAACGGCAATGTTCGATCAAGAGTATGTATAGCACGAGGTGTCCCTTGACCTCAGATTAAATCAACAGTAGCCGGCCGACCTGACCCCCGGGTCACATGTACGATAGGAGGCAACACGTGTAACGAATTTTTCTGCTTCTATTTCTCTTCCTCTTCTTTCGTTTCGTTATCATTTGGCAGAGTATCGCTGGGGATCGTTGTAACGTAGCGTGCTATCATAAAAGCGCCACTTTGCGTCGCTCTGTCACTCGAACATACCGTTTTAAACTGCAATCCTCTGAACTGCACTTACGTACACTCGCGTGCAATGAATTGTCGAATTACGAAAATTCTACGGTGTATGTCTTGAATGAAAATTACTTTTAAGAATATCGTTTAGAATACCGTTAAGAGATGCCTTTGTTAAACAGCTCGAAGATAACGCTAGCTTGCAGCGAGTTCCTAGAGATCTAATATAAGAAATGACATACATAATTCCACTTATGCCGCGTTATTGACATCTCACTTCAATCACTATTCGCTATCGATGCGTGCATCCAGCGTGTCCTACTACCTTCAATAATTCACGTCTGAATAATTTCCAATTAAATAATAACCCATTCCCCTTCTTTTTTCAATATATTCAACAGTAATTGGAGAGCCGAGATTCATAGTGGCGTAAGTCACTCGCAGGGTGTTTTTCGTAAAATAATATTCTGCGTTTACTGTTATAAAAAACTCTACGTATATATTAAAGGTTCGAAACACTACCATAATATCGATACTTAAAATTTTAAAAAAATTTCATTTCTAATTTTATTTTTATTGTTCACTTGTCAGCATGACGTTATATTAATTTAAACTGTTCGTGCGTTGTGCTGATAAGAGCGACGACACTTGCAGTTAGTCGTTCTTACACCATGATGTTTCGAAACGCTCTTGTTAGTTAAGTGTGTTACGAGCCAAGGCTGAGGGCATTAAGATTGGCGGCTGCGAAGCCGAGGAATTGAGTTTGTTTGTTGGAGTTTGTTAGTAACGGACGAACCGGTGGCTGGGTAACACTGGGAGCCGTTATAAGGAAGTTGGTTTTCGTGGACGAACCGGGGACTGGTATCCCCGGGAGCCGCTAGGAGGTTGGTTGTTGTCGACGAACCGGGGTCTGGTATCCCCGGGAGCCACTAGGAATGTTAGTTTAGCCTTTATAATGCGAAACACCTTGAGCAGTAAAGATGTATGTATGTGGGTTTATCTCGAAGAGGAAATTCAGATGATGATTAGATTTAAATAAAAGAACTCTGAGTAAGAAATAACTAATTATCTTAATATATAAAGCAGAAAAAGCTTCCATATGTTTGTGTGTTTGTCTGTCGCCTAAAAGCTTTCGAGTGATAAAGCTTAGCTCATTATGCCTGACTAATCCAGATGAATGTGAACATTTTAACAAAAAAAAAGTTACAAAATCAGAATCTAAATTTCGTGCGAAGCCGAGTAGTGAAGCTAGTATTTTATAAGCTCGGTCTTTATAATTGTTTAAATCACATAAATTATTGCCTGCTCGAGGAAAACACTTTCGAGAACAAGCTGTGAAAACTTTTCTTTACAATCTGCCCCGGTCTCCCCTTCTATGAAATTCAGCTAGAAAGTAGTTGGGACATGAATGCCTTCAATTAAATATTAGATTTTCGTGGAAAATCCGGTTGCACCATACCACTGCAGGAAACGGTGACCCCGCCGGGTCACGGGCATTCCGGATACCCGAAAGGGTTAAAAGTCACAGATAGGTGTGCATACGTAACAAGTGCTAAAGAGAAATGCTCTTATTTCTCAGCCAAGAATGTATCTTCAGCTATAACTTAATTCACTACAAAATTAAACAGATGGAGCCTTCAACAGTTCAAAACTGTTGTTGCCTCAAATGATCAAAACTTAGATTTACGCTACTAAGATTCTCAGCCCTTCGATTACATCCGTCATATTTTAAAACGCAAGGGAAATTCTTGCACTGCACCGTTGAAAGCAAAGCAAGCTTATATAACACCGTACCAAACATGTAATCGAAAAATTTGCATGCGAAGCAGGAAAAATATTTTCTTCCAGTAGAGAAATTGTTGCAAGGCAGTTCATCGAGCAGAATAGCACAGGAGCGATGGAAAAGAGAGAAAAAAAAAACATGTTTACCGTTACCAAATCCACATATTTGCCACCAGAAAAAAGAAGCACAATCGATGGCCACCTAACGTCAACGACACGCGTGTCACTACTATTTTCGATGGCTTCGGAGCGACGCGGTGCCAGCTAGATGCAGAATCTCTGCACCAGGAGAAGAATCTCGTGGTAGGGACCTGGAACCACTTGTTCTAATCTCTTTCGACCGGGATATCGCGAGTTCAACCGCGGTAGTAGTACGCTCGATGTCAGCGTGGACGTTGAACGTTTCCTCTCCTGTCTCCTCTTCTCTCCGTCTTCCTCCCTGCCCGTCGCGCGTCCCTGCTCAAAGGGCCACCCTCGCCCTTCAATTCCGCACTTCGATCTACCGCTGAATGCCTCGAACTTCGCGCGCCACTGTAGAACGATTATCCGACAGTAAGTTCTTATTATCAGCGCGAGACGACCCAGCACCGAGAGTCCGCGAAGAAATATTTCCTGGCCGCAGGTGATCGACATATTTCGCGCTGTGAGTATGGACATCGGTAGTTTCGACAACTCCAAAGGGCAACTGTGTACAGTGAATTAACTATCGTCGGGCGAGCGCCGAGGGAAGATTGGATCTCGAAGGTTCCCCAAGTGTCATTAAGGTAAGAAGCTTTAGAGCCGTTAATTACAGGGGGTCGATGGTTGATCCACGCTCGGTCGGGTCGGCGGCAAACTTCCGTCCACGTCCACCGAGAACCCCCTCGCTGCTTCGGCCTGTTTTTCCGCTCCCGCGTGCACTCCGATCCACCATTAGAAGCGCGAAAGCTGCCGCGGCGCTGCTTTCTCGATTAATCGTGCACGGAACGCTCTCCGTCCTCGTCGCCCTAGAATTTCCGACGGGCCGCCGAAGATCGCCTACGAAATCCTCGGTCGCTCGCCGAATCAGCCTCGAAACGGGCCCGCGGGACATACGAGCTCGCTCGGCGCAATCGACGAGCGGTTGCTTCCGAGCGCGAAGCCGCGGAGAAAGTCGCGTCGGGACGGCTCGCGGTGTTGGTAACCTTTCCGCGCTGGTGGGACATTTTTTCTGACCCCAACGTGACAAGCTCCGCGCAGAGCGCCCGCACACCAGCGACCGATTAAGAAAAACATAGCTGCCCGATAAGGCTCGTGGAAAAGTTCATGTTCCTTAACCTCCTCTCGCGCATTTCTATTAAGCCGTCCCGCTCCACCGTCCTCGCTTTCCATCGAGCAGGCCAGTCGTGCCGCTGATCCAATTTAGTTTTCATTCAACGTGAAACCAAGAGCAATTTGAACATTCTTTTTCAACGCCGTCCGCTTTCGCGTTCAATCAAACCGCAATTTATTCCGTTTCGCCCTGACGTCGGGTCCCTTTAGTCGTTGCACGCCCCAGTCACGATACGCGTTCCCGGAAAAAGAGAGGGAGGTAGGGGGGGGGGGGATTAAATTTATATAAAGTAATTTCCAGCGTCACAGAAGCTTCTTTAAGGAAGTAGACACTTTGCGCAGAGCATTGCTGTGGGTATTGGTGTTCAATTAGGAATTCGATATTGGAAAATCGCAGCAAGTCTCCTGATTATTGGGGAGTAAAGTAGGGGTGGGTACTGTGCAAGGGTTTCTCAGTTAATACTTTTACTATTCATATTCAGACAATTTTCTAGGCTGAATGCTAATTATTCGAATATTAGTGACCCCCCCCGTGCGGAGAACGCCAATGGGCGTTTAGTCACCGCAGCTGGTAGATGCGTTTAGGAGCGCTCCGCACGTGGCGCGCGAGTTTTTTCGGTTATCGTTTCTTTGCGTATTTTGGTGATCGAGGATGGGGGCACAAGCCTGTTTTGTTAGACGCTCCGTGCTTCCTGGTCGGTATGCACGCTCCTCGAGCGCCGATTGTTTACACTCGGTATAAAGCCTCGATACAATTGCATCGCGACGCGACGTATTTTTAATGGCCCGTGGGCATGCTTATAAATAGTAAGTCGTGCCGATAACCCGTCCTCTCTTTCGCTTTCCTCGGGCTGCCGCCTAGTCCGCGCTCCGATCGCACTCCCGTCACCCTTCTGTACTACTGGGGATCGTTATTGTTACTACTGATCTCGTTGCAATTACTACAGAGCCACTTAACGACCACGCTCTGATGGCCTTCTGGTTACCATTGATGTCCGTTTCTTCCATTCCTTCGCGTTTGCGTGCTGCTCCTGCGATCGCGGAGGCATCGGGTTGCCCCAATTTTAATATTCTGTTAAACGTCCGTGCAGGCTTTCTTCGCGATCTGCCGGGTGTTTTAATCAATAACGAGTCTTTCGATGGCGATGACTAGTCTTCTAATAAGGAGGACGAAGCTTCGTGGATATAGCTGGAAAAATGAACACGTCGAAATTGGAATCTGTGTGGGATAAGTCAAAATAGACTCGATGCTTTATAACTGTGCAGGGAAAGACGAGAATCGATATTCCTGAGGGTACGAACTATCAGCTTCATTTACGATTATCCAAAAACCATATCAATCCTATCCCCGGAGCCTTGAATCGTTGACGATACCCTTAGGGGCCTCACTTTACCCCTGCTGCTTTTACAACACCACTATACCTCTCCAACTCATTACACCGCAACCAACTTGCTATACCTCGAAGCAGAAGAAGCCTCATCTCTGCTTCGAACACCCATCGAGACTTCGAAAATTTTCAAGCTCAGGTGTATGCTATATAATGTATATAAACATCTTTATTGTTTCATAGGGGTTACAATCTTCGTTCCCCCCTGTAATAGGTATTCGTATACCTATGTACATAGATGCTAATGCTATCCTTACTTCGACTCTACGCTATACAGTAATTCCCCGTTATGAGTCCGACGAGCGGGGCTGGCGGCGGACTTATAGTGGGTTGTGGACATGATTCTCTTTTACGTACCCGACAGCAACTTTGTGTCTGACTCTTTCGTTTCCTCTCGCTCGTTGTCCGGTTCTCTCACTCTCGTCCGTAGGCTTTCAAGAAATGGTGGGGATAGTCGCCGGACTGTCAACGGGGGAAAGAAACGGACTCATAACGGGGAATTACTGTACTTCTTATATTCTATACTTTTGACCTCTTATTTCCTATTACCTTCTTTCTGTTTACTAACCTACCTTATACACGTCGAACACGTTAGTTGTTATAAGCCCGACGAACGCGGCTGGCGGCGAGCTTACAGCGTGTAGTGGACACTATACCGCGCGGCCAAAGGCGGTAGTGAGAGAACCCGAGAACGAGCGAGAGGCTCTTCCGTTACCTCTCACTCGCTCTTGAGTTTTCTCACACCCACCTATGGCCGCGCGGTATAGTCTCCACAACGCGCTGTAAGTCCGCCGTAATCCCAGGGAGTGAGAAAACTGAAGAGCGAGCGAGAGGAAACGCAAGAGCCTCCCGCTCGTTCTCGGGTTCTCTCATTCTCGTCCGAAGGATTCCAAGAAATGGTGGGTATAGTCGCCGGGCGTACAACGGATAGTAGAAACGGGCTTATAACGAACGCTCACTGTACCTAAATCTTTCTATCCTCTTATTCCTATTTTAATCCACCTGTTACCCCCACTCTTCCCTCCTCTCTTCTCCTTCCCAGCTCTTCCCACTTTCCCCCGCTCCCCCGTCGCCAAAATTCTCCCTCCTTCTCTCCCCCATTGCTCTTCCGTCCCCCGCAACTCCTCCCGGGTGTACTAGGTATTCCCCCTCGGAAACGAAGCGTCGATCCCGTGGAAAGTTCGCAAGAGCACGGATCCTCCGGGAAGATAAGGGCGACGACAACTATCGAGCGATCCATCAAAGCGCGTCAACACAGTCGTTCACCTCAGCGTGCCTCTCGCCCGAGAAACCGCGTCCGGGACGATATTACGGCATTGAATGTCTTTAGGAGGCAGTATTCTCTCGTGAAGCCGAGCTGGCTGGAATTCCGTCGGGCGCAGGCCGTGCTGCAGAGAGGCCAGGGCGTTCGCGTGGAATCGTCGCCGTTTAATCGTCCCAAGGTTCTGTCGTCGGTATGTCAAGCCGTTGCGCCGCGACGGGGCACGGCGCACGCGAGCAGATTTCACGCCGTGGGGAGCACGTCTAGCCAGGCCCCTGACAGATTGCTCCACGTCACCTTACATCATTGCCACCGTGTTACCGTAATAATGGCATTATTAACGACGACTATATATCGGCTACGCTGGGCCCTGCCCTCCAGGAGCCGGCTAGGACGATCGATTATCGTAATTACGTTAATAACACGGCCGCCGCCTTATTGGCAGCGGCGACGACAGTGGCCTGGTGACACGCGCACGTGACCGAACGCACACGCGTCCAATCCCCCACGATTCCGATTGCAATGCTGTGGAGGACTCTGCGCGCCGTTCAACTTTCTGCAGTCTTGTTGGCTGCCGAGGGGGAGATAGAAGAGGTCTCTCTCTCGAGAGAGTCGTCGGCGTCGATGCTTACAGGATTCATTACAATTATCAGGTCGATCCAGCCTCCAATTCTATTCCCAGCGATTTCAACTCCTTGCCGGACGTTCCGACGGGATTTTAAAGGGTTCGAGGTGCTCCATTGTTGCTCTTGGTAGATTCGCTTGCTGGATTTCGCGGTATCAGAGTGGCGAGAGAGTTGATTGAGAGGAATTGAGAGCGGAGAGAGAAGCTGACGGTAGATCCGAGCGCGGTAGGACAGTTGACCGAGTAATTTGGGCATTTATAGTGTTGCCATGCGTGGTATGGACGGATTCGCAGGAATCATCGGCGATTGTCCCTCGTGCAATGGAAATCAGTTCGGACACTTTTGCAATTGGCCGTACCTCGCAGAAGAGTAGCACGTGATTGCAACGGAAACGTAGAATCCTCGCTAATGGATCGTAATCGAATGTAGATTGTACCATTTGCCACGGGGCTACGGTTTTATGGCTGACTATACTGTCAATGCTAATTACAGATAGCTCCACTGCGCCCCATAATTATGCTAAACGCGGGTGATTAACGTGGCAATCAAGAAAGATGGCTGATCGAATTTTTGTTTGAGGCATCGTTGGAATTCTTTTTTCTTCGTCGAAATTCAATTGAATATTAGATTACCACGGTGGTATTCCTTTAGTAGGCGACGAGCACCTTTCTGCCAATCTTCGCTCTCCAGTGAAAGGAAATCTACATCTCAATAATTGACCCGAAGGAAACGAGGCTCGGGGATCTTGGTACCTGACACATTCTAAAGCCACACCTTTTCATCCCTTCCGAAGGTCAGCATACCCCAAAAAATTACTTTTCCAAGCTCCTCATTTATTGTGCCAACTACACAATCGAAACGTCATCCTCTCCCTGTGGCTCATAAGCAAAAATTCTGAAAATTTTAACACCCTTGATTCAAATCGCACATAAAAAATTCAAGCGATTTTTTTTTTGAAGTCCATCCTGTTCGCGCGAATACTTTAGCTAGTCAACCAGGGGTTAACGGAGCTGTCAATAAGTTTCTTATTTAAAATTTCGATTCACTTTAACGCAAAAAGTAGGGGAAATTGAAATGAATGCATTAAGATTTATTTTAGCTACTTAGCATGCATATAAATCACTAAATCGACCAAGATCGATTTTGGTATCGAGCACGTGAAAATTTATTCCGCTATTTACACCATACAGCATTGATTTTTCTAATTAAATGGAAGACCATTGGATTTATCTTGTTTAATGTTTCAAGGCTGCCAACATCACTTGCTGGTGTCGATCGAGCGGTTTGTTTTCCACCCATTTCCCTACGATCTATCTGTACTGTACCACTTTGGCCGCGATAACGGGCGAATTATCATTGTTAACCCGCTATTAGCGGTGTCGTTGCATTAGCGTATCGTCTAGCCTGCGTTTATTTGAACACTGCCGTCGGCTCTCTGTTTAATTGCCGGAATTAATTAACCGCAACGACCATCGCCCACCTTCGCGGTTACATAATAAATAATTAATGCCCCCCCCGAATACGTATATTCGACAGAATATCGTTTAAAAAACGCCCAATAATCCTCAGCAATCTTTAGTAATTCCCGATTTCAAAAAAAGAAAGAAACTCCCGCAATTAGCGATTTTACGAAAATCCTTTCTCTCCTTGAATCTCTTTTTCTAATTGGAAAAGTGGCTCAGGAAGTGGTGCATAGTTTAATAGAAGAAGGGAGACGTTTCGAACGTTAAGGGATGTATTTGTGCCATTTGCGGTAGCAGCCCCGCGAAACACGGGAATTTCCAGGGATTTGTTGCTCCGCATTTGACCCCTGCCTCGTATATTCGTCACTCACGCCCCTGCGACACCTCACAGCCAGGAGTTATAAGAGAATTTTCACAGGCTCGCCATTTCCCCGTAACGAGGTCCTTTCGAATCTTCGAGTTTCTTTGATGTCGAAAAGATTGGCCGTCTCGGCTGTCATTTTGCCCGGAGAAGATCCCACGCGTCTTTTAATTTCCAAGCGAAATTAAAATCAACCGTGGCTGTGGCGCTGTTTCTTTTAGGCGTTCTTCGCGCGTTCCCGCGTCTCGCAGAAACGTCACGTATCTGTGAAAGGCTACAAGAACCTGTGAATTAGATTCTGAAAAGGGAATTGCGCGAGATGCCAAGGTCCCTAGAATTTTTATGAATTACAAGCTCTCGTGTCTTTCGCTGTGCTTTAAATTTTGCCATTTTAAGTTCGACGCGTTTTTTGCGAGCGTGCTTCATTATTTTCGTTGTTATTGGAAGGCGCACTCGAAGCTGCTAAACCTGACGTCGTTATTGGCGAAATATACTGTACCTTGAGAGGCTAAAGCAGAAAGATAAGGAAATCCCTTGAAAGAACTGCTCCTGAAACTTTAATTTGTATTTATTGCCCCGGAGCTCCGCGGAACTTTCAAGAATTTAAATTTACTCGTCTAGTAACAACGGAATCTGTTCGGAAATTGAATTACTGCTCGAGGAAACACCGCTCGAAACGCTCTCAATGCTGTCCTCATTATTAAAGTGCATTGCCCCTCCACTGCAATTAAGAAGTCGCGTAATTAAGTAATGGTGCGGGGAAGCTCGTCGAAAGAATTGATCTCGAACTCGCGACCGGAATCGACTACTTTCACTTCCCGGAATTTTTATGCAAATATTTCTATTTTACATTTCTGTATTCAAAACAACAAGCTTTACAAAATTTTCCAGTTTTAACGTTCCAAAACCTCAGAGTTCAACGTAAATAATTATTCGCACGGATTTCTTTTTGGAACACAAGTTAGATTACAAAATGCCCAATCTTCACAGAATTATATCTACAGCGTTATCTGTTCGAGGTCGTTTTAATGTTTCCGAATAATGTAAATTTGGATTTTAGGAGAACAGACGCTTTCAGTGCATCACCGCCATTATTTCAAAGTCTCGGAAGAAGGAGTTTTCCGCACAGGCTTTCCCGCACACTTTTCCGCGGAAAGCTCGAATTCCTCTTCGTCTGGTCTTTGATAAACCGCGGAAGTAAATATTGGAGGAACGGAGAGGGGGGCTTGAATGTTCCGTGCTTTTTAAGGGCTACTTTAGCAGCCACGAAGTGGCCACCCGCGAGAAAGCTTCGTTCCGCGGGGAACCTCTCTTCTGACCTAATATTCATGGAGTGCACTCATAATTCTGTCAATTTCTTTTCCCTCGCAACTAACGCCTTCTTATCCTCGTCATCGTGTTACGGAAGAAACCATCGAAAGATCCTTTCACGTCCCTCCCTTACCACGCGGGAACAGTGTTTTTTTACGTTTGTATGTTAATTGGCTTTGTTAATCGCTATCAAAGGACAACGAGTCTCTTGACCATCGCGGAAGTTTCTTGCGGGAGTAGAGGGAAAGAGCGTATTACGAAAGGGAACGAGAGCTGTGTAATTCTAAATTGAAAAATTAATTATTCTAGAGGAAGAGTCGCGAATTTTTATTTTTAATAGAATATTTCATTTTCACAGAAATTGGATATTGAGTAGTTAAGACTGGGCGATGGTTTATCAGAGCCTAGAGAAATTGAGAAAAAATTGCTCGCAGCTGTCGAGGATTAGGTTGAAAGCTTTCCCTCTGTTTCTGCATACTAAACTCCGCGATTCCTCAAGGAAATTGCTGTAGAGGCAGAGGCGGATTTCAAAAGAAAAAGGCCCAGGTGGCAAACGTTCTGAGGGGCCCATTTTTGGGGAAGATGAAAAGGTAGTTTACTAAAAACGGGCTAAGAAAAGCACAGAAAAGAATATAGTATTTTCATTATTTTCATTCTTTCCATTCTTTTCATTATTTTCATTATTTTCATTATTTTCATTATTTTCATTATTTTCATTATTTTCATTATTTTCATTATTTTCATTATTTTCATTATTTTCATTATTTTCATTATTTTCATTATTTTCATTATTTTCATTATTTTCATTATTTTCATTATTTTCATTATTTTCATTATTTTCATTATTTTCATTTTTTTCATTATTTTCATTATTTTCATTATTTTCATTATTTTCATTATTTTCATTATTTTATCATTATTTTATCATTATTTTATCATTATTTTATCATTATTTTATCATTATTTTATCATTATTTTATCATTATTCATTATCATTATTTTCTTATTGATGATAAAGTCTAGGGATCATTCTGGATCAGGGGTCCAGGCGGCAACTGCTCATCGGCCGCCCGTTAAATTCGCCACTGTGTATAGGGTGTCCAATTTGGCAGAATAATCGCGGACGCCACCGAAACTGGAACGTTTCTTTAATCTTGTATTAGAGATGTCGTTAATTAACCTCAACCACGTCATACTCCACGTCATATCGATTGATAAAAATGACGTTAATTAATACAGATCGTTGCTTTCAACTTTTCTTTAGTTACACTGCTACATAAAGCACAATTGATTTAGTTACAGAAAAAATTGCAGCGATTTTCTAACGTTTTTAAGCATCTCCAAGTTATTCCATTATCGACACTGTTCATCTTTGATCAAAAAATTTCTTGGCACCGCGTATAACTTCAAGAACAGTCGTGTGGAACGATTACAATCGTACACCCCATAGAACCACCCTCATAATAGGACTGTCAAGGGCGTAATCCAAAGGGGATTTGTAAGAGGGATCCTCGTGGTCAGTAGGATCGCGTAATCAGACCCTAAAAAGTCCTAACGAACTCTACCCCTTCCCCATCGAAAATCGCGTCGAGGTTGGGACTTTTTCTTCACCAATGGACCCAAAATTGTCACACGAAAGCTTCACCCTCGCCGTGTTTCTCCGTAAAAAAGCGAGTATAGCAGGGCACAGTGCGGATTTACTGATCTCAGTGGATTCAGAATTCAGTAGCCTGTGACCTTATTCGGGCAGGTCTGCGTATGTATATCGTAGCTTCAAATATCTTTGGAGTACTTATTTTGGAGTAGTACAGTGTTCCTCGGATTTTTGAAAAGACTCTGGACTCGGATCGTCGGGACAGACCGACCCAACTTACAGTTTTACTTGCGAGCGAGAATCTTCGGTGCCGGGATAACTCGAGTTATATTATATTTTCTAAAGGGTTCCCCCGTTGACACAATAATAATAATAATAATAATAATAATAATATTTTATTTGAAATCGAAATTCCAAATACTCCAAATTTTTATTCAAATAAAATTTTGCCCGTCTCTGAAGCCATCACCTTCCAGTCCAGATTCTTTTCTCCGTAATCCGAGTACACTGTATGTAGTTCCAAGTGACATTTTATTTACGAATTGTACTATCGTTGTAAATCATTACGGTGCAAGGATACCTTGAAATTTCTGGTGCACCTTTTCTGGCAAACGCATCGGGGAGTTAACAAGAGCATCGCGAGTTGCGCGATCAAATTCCTCACAATATCGTAACGTTATTAAGAACGATCAACGACGTTGCAGAACTTTCCGCAGACGCAAGGCAACCGTCCTGTGGACAATGGGAACAATGAGGGACAATTTTACGGCGGCCTTTGTGCTCCTCGCTGTAATGCTGTCGACGAGTCAATCTCTCCTACATGGCGAAGAAAATGCTTCGGGGAGAAACAGTTTAACCCCCACGACCAGCCACGCCACCACCTATAACTGCCTCTTCGTGGACGAGAATATGCCGATTTGTGATCCGAAACGGTGAGTTCTTTAACTTTCTTGTTCTCCTTGTATATTGTTCTCTCGGCGTTTGGAATTCTATCAAATTCTAGGAGTTTCTTCACCTCCGTGAAGGATGTTATATATTAAAGTCGGATTTCCATAACTTTTGAGATACCTACTCTCCAACTTTTCAGATTCCTACAACTTTCGAGGTTCTTTCAGCATTTGAAATGCCCCAATTTTTCAGATCCCCCAGCTTTAGAGATTTCCCCACTTTTTGAGATTCTCTCAGCTTTTCGGTTTTCCCCAAACTTTGAGATCCCCTCTGCTTTTGAGATTTCTCCAATTTTTTAAATTTCCTCTGCTTTTGAAATTTCGCCATTTTTTTAGATTTCCTCTGCTTTTGAGATTTCCCCAATTTCTGAGATCCCCTCTGCTTTTGAGATTTCCCCAATTTTTGAGATGCTCTACTTTTCAGATGCCTCAGCTTTTCGGATTTCCCCAAATTTTGAGATCCCCTCTGCTTTTGAGATTTCCTCAATTTTTTAGATTCCCTCTGCTTTGCAGATTTTCCCAATTTTTTAAATTTCCTCTGCTTTTGAAATTTCCCCAATTTTTGAGATTCCCTCTGCTTTTGAGATTTCCTCAATTTTTTAGATTTCCTCTGCTTATGAAATTTCCCCATTTTTTTAGATTCCCTCTGCTTTTTAGATTTCCCCAATTTCGGAGATCCCCTCTGCTTTTGAGATTTCCCCAATTTTTGAGATTCCCTCTGCTTTTGAGATTTCCTTAATTTTTTAGATTTCCTCTGCTTATGAAATTTCCCCAATTTTTGAGATTCCCTCTGCTTTTGAGATTCTCCCTTTTTTTAAGATTCTCTCTGTTTTTGAAATTCTCCCTGTTTTTGAGATTCTCTCTGTTCTTGAAATTTCCACTGCATTTGAGATTCCCTCAGCTTCCGAGATTCCCCGAGCTTCTTTAACAACTCGTTTCGTCACATTCAATCACGAACCCTTGCAGGATGCTGGATTCAAACGAGGATAGTTGGAGTTCGACATCGGCCTCTGATGAAACGGCGGGTTTAAACAAAAATCTCGACAAAGACGGTGTAATATCCTTGGAGAACCCAGTCTTCACAACGATCAAACGTATCACAGTTTACACGTTCGCGGGTTGCGTCCCTCCAATACCACGCGAGGGGTGAGATCTCATTCATCTTAAACCGTTTCATATCATGCAAAAACGTTCGACTGTGAATTTCAGAATGACATTCCTGGAAAAGCGTTCCTTCCTACTTAGACGAGTCCCCACTCATTTCTTTCCTCTATAATTCTGCCAGCTAGAGCAATAGTAACAATAATAATCTATTCGATTAATAGGTTGCGTTCCTTGATGCCATTCTGCGAGGGAATTCCTCTCAACAAAATCGTCAGCGTACAAAGATTCCGCTCGTTCGCGGTAAAGGGTGTGAAGGAGCCACCACTGGAGTTCCCCAAAGTGAACCATAGCCAATGGCGGACGATGATGATGCGACTTCGAAACCACCCCGTAAGTATCCAATCTTACCAACAACAGAATCCCACTTCCACTGCCACAGGCTTCCCTTCACTCTCCCTTCACTTTCAACCAATTTCTCATTTCTTCTTAACAAAATCAACAAATCTGTTCCCCATATCACTAGGGTTGCCATACGTCCCGTATTTCACTATTCCCGTGAAATATTTTACAGAGTAAAATAAACCATTACCTACCCACTTTTTTCACGTTTTAATTATTTAGCACTTAAACGTCCCGTATCAATGCTCGGCAATTATGGCAACCCTAAAAATAAACCATTACCTACCCACTGTTTTCATGTTTTATTTATTTAGCACTTAAACGTCCCGTATCAATGCTTGGCAATTATGGCAACCCTACCTATCACCATACAACTTTCTCCACCATTCCCCACACAATCCTCCACCTCCCACTATCAACAAACCTCCTTCATTCCTCCTCGATACTTCCAACTTCTGATTCCCTCAACTTCGTCCCCTAAATACACCCCCCACACAAAGGTCACGATTCACCTTGAATTTTATAACTAAGCTCGTATCTCCTCTCTAGAGAAAGAATCCCACCATCGTTCCCAACGAATCGTCTCAGCCTCCTCAGGTTCCTCCGAAGAAAACAATGCCCACCGCAGCGGCCGCTGACGCGAGCACCTCGATCGTTTCTCCGCCAAGCAGCATCCTCCTCCTCGACTCTATGAAACCCATGGAACCGACGAACACGGGCCAAATTCTGGACGCAGCTGCACCAGCCACCCCCGCGCTGGGCAAAGCGCCGAGGACATCCATCGCGAAGGATCGACGGTTCTACAAGAAGTCGATGGTGCCCTTCAACGATCTTACGAACGATGGCGATTCCAGTGGTCCGTGCATTCGAGCCGAGTCGATCCTGTCATCGTCGGACGCGATCACGAGACGGCTGAGGAGGAAGAGGGACTTGATCTATTGATTTTAATTGTACGGGTGTCAACTTAATGGATCATTGACCCAGATGAGGGACCGAGGGTGAACGGAAGGCGAAGGGACGTGGCGAGGTAGCGCTGGATACGAACGACTAACTCAACGAGCAACTGGTTGACTCGGCAAGCTGTCCAACTTGTCGACTAGGAAATAAATAAACGAGTTAATTTTCTTTTTTAAGTAACGTGTTACTTTATTTCCTCGTTGCAAGGCTTGCGCTGGCTTTTGGGTGGTGATTGATATGTACTTCAGAAAATTCTCGAGTATTATTGTTTTATTAATTTTGAAGGAGTTGATTTTTAGATCTTCTATTTGCTTCATTGAATTACACTAGTTTACAAAATCCAAGAAATTATTTGTGACCGAGACTCCACTATGAAATTCTTATATAAGGTGGTCCCCTGAACTCAAAAATCGAAATGAGACGAAATTTTATAGATACGATGAATATTGATGAATATTCACGCGATGAATATTCTAATAATTTTTTAGGAAGACGACCCGACGTTTTTGGCCATATCTCGCGGTAGAGTTGACCGATTTGATCGCGACGACTTTTAAATTAAAGGTAATTGAATTACATACAGTTCTTGCCTACAGTGTTTTCCAATCGGACCAATAGTTTAGGCAGAATCGAGCGAAACTTAAGAAAAATGTATTCTTTTGAGGCCGAAATTGAAATGGAAAATTCACTACACAGCCTGGAAGACATAGCAATTATGATGTACCGTCCAGTTTCTTTTTTTTTACGTACAGTGCGCACCTTTACAAAGGAAACAAGCCCAACCTGAGCAAAATCCATGCACAAATAAGGAAGTTATGGGCGATAGAGTGGGAGTGCATAAGTCTTACACAAGAATTTCATAGTGGAGTCTCGATCACCAAATGACTGTAAACTAGTGATATTAGTTGCCTATGGGAGTTTGACAGAGTGTAGAGACGATGCTTATCCTATGAAGTACCTTCTCGAGTGAATCTAAGGCTACCAATCACATATTACACTTGCGAGAAGTCTTTTGATAATACTCAAAACGCTAAGCGTACACCGTGTGCGGAAATCCTTCGCTCGTATTCGGTAAGCATACTCGTCGAACGCCTATGGGCGTTCAACGCACGGGCTGCATTGATCAACCGCAGACATACACAGCCCCCAAAGGGTTAAAAATCGGGGAACAGACAGGGTATTAACTCTCTTTACTGAACCTGGAAAATGTTTCGCGGTCCTCATAGGAATTTACGTGCATATGGCGACGGAACTAATATAACTTTTAAATTGCTTGCTGGCTCCGCGCACCTCGGATTTCGAAAATGTAATTTTCGTTTCTGTACAAAATACACGGTTCTAACGCGGCTGTAAAACCCCTTAATTGTACAGCCGCAGTGTCACACGAGGCAGCTATACAGAAATCCACCCCCAGGTCACTTATAATTTGAATATCATTAATTTTCTCCCGTTCCCCACAGATTTTTAACTTCTTCACCTTTCATCTCAAACGCCTGCTGATTAAACACCATTCGCTTGATTAAGAAATCCATTAGTTACTTCACACGACCACTGCAAAGCTGTTGTCACACGTTCACCTTTCACAGACTGGTAAAATATGTTTAGAAAAGTCTGTGTTACTTTTTCGAAGGAGGGTGGCGCACGATGAACAGAGTCGAAGAGTTCGCATCGTATTCGATCCCGTTTGAAATTCCGAGCGGAATTTGTCAACGGAGACAAGCTGACAGATTGAAAAGTAGTAGGTTAAAGCCGATCGTGGTGCTGATGCTTGAGGCAGTCGACGCTCGTTTCTTTTTTCTTCCTGTTCCTCGTTTTTCCATCCGTTTTCCTTTCCCCGCTCTCCAAGCGCACAGAAACAAGAAAAAAAGCCCAACGCGGTTTTCTACTTCGCGATATAAGGATATTTTAGGGGTAGGAGGTACGAGAGTGTGGATTTTCGGGGTGGTAATTCATACTGATATAAATTTATGTGGATACCTAAGATGCTAAATTATTCTATGTGTCGGTGATTTGGATTAGCTGCTGACGTCAAGGGGACACTCTTTTAGTGTAACTGACAGTTTTTCAACGCCATCTTCGGGAATTTATTTAACAAAAACTATATGTTTATGATAGCTGGGCGTTTTGCCTGCATATTAAAGTATGTTTAAAGTAATACTCAGATTTTTTTCAGCTCATTTATTGCTTATATGTGTGTACAAATATAGTCGGTGGCAGAAGCTTCTTTAAAAAAATCTTTTTCGTTGAACGATAGTGTGGGGACTGTCATAGTCATAAAAAATGGCAAAACAAAGGTTTATTTTCTTTATTATGGGTGTCGCTACGGTTGGAATCACGGACGAGTTTCTATTTTGTGAAGAATTGATTTTACAGAACGAAGACAGCTAAATTTTTAATAAAAATGTAACAATCTTTTCAAAATGTTGTCATTCTGCAAATTTTTTGTAGGGGTCCTCCGTGTTAGCCTTCTGTCATTTATTTATTCAAACCTTACATTCAGTTCAATTAGATTACTAAAGGAGCTTTGAAAATTCGTTCACCCAAAGAAAATCTTTAGGAAAGCATTAAAAGTACGTTTATCCCCTCCAAAACTAGAAGCATACATATATCCGACTTCAAAATGGAATTATTCAATATTCAAATTTTAATTAGTATATTAAAAAACAAGGAAAACGCTAGAATTGTAGGTATATGTTACTTTCACACTCTCGTTTCCATATTCTTTAAGCTATTCCAAAGCAAACTTTCCCCTCTTCAAGAAATACACTCAATCACGATTATTTTTCAAATTTTCAAATTCCATCGGCCTCGCACTTTGGTCGATTAAAACCCCACGACTCGAAGTGTCTTCAACCGCCACCCCTGAAACTCCCGGATTCAACGTTGTAGTCTTGTCTTTCTTATGATGGAACACACTTCCCGGCCCGGAAAGGCTGCCGAAGATACCCGAACTGTTGGTAGTTGGCCCGGAATCCTGAACCTCGTATCCTGTCCTGTGCAAGTAGTGCTGAAGAGTCTGCACCATTGGTGACTTCTTCGTCTTGTTCACCAGGTCGTGAATCGCTTGAACAATAGGGTGCTTGTTCCAGAGAACTTGGGACGAGCTATTCCGCTTTGGCGGCTCTGAAGACTCGCTCACTTCCGAAGCTTCAGTCACCACGTCCCCAGTATCCAACTCTATCGCGACTTCGGTCTTGATAGATTGACCGGGGGCCATTTCCCGCGTCGGTTTCTCAAGGAAATTGAACTTGGACGTTGAGAAGCTGCTTACGTAACCAGGTTCGTGATCCACATCCGTGACGATGTGGCTGGTGCCCCACGACGTCACAATGTGTTGGAACTTCGGGGGTTCCGTGGAACCTCCATAGATGACGCTTGCGATTGGGCCATGGAAGCTGGGTTTGCTGATTATTACCTCTGGTCTTGGTTCCAAGAGAGGTGGTGCAGCAGTCTCGACGAGGGGTTTGTTAAGTCCACCACAGAGAGATTGCTGCGAGTTACTGGGGAAGAGTGTCTCCCAAAGGCACCCTAGACTACCTTGTTCCGTTACTGGCTTCTCCGCGGAGATGCTCAAGGAGGGTTTGGAATGGGAAACAGGTTTCGAGGGCTGGACATTAGCTTGGTAGTCGCACAATGGCACGCCGATGTCTGGCAAGCAATTGTGAGCGACCAGAGTGGCGGTCACTGGCGTGTCCAGGACCTTGGTGACGTAAATCTGCTGCGGTTTGGCCACGTCCTTTGCAGCCAAGTGTTTACCCCCTCTGACGTTCTTCTCCTGCTCCTCGGTGAATTCCGGGGTCTTCACGTGCGCATCCAAGGATTCCTGTACATTGAACTCTGACGTGGCCCCTGGAGAAGCTTCTGACGGCTGGAGGTTAACCAGAGGAACAGAAGCAACGATTTCTGGAGACACCAGTTTACTATAGAAGTCTTCTTTATCCCCACTTAACTTCAATTTAGTCAACCTCCTTTGCTCCCCATTTTCTACATCCAGCCCCTTATTGCTCAACTCCTCGTACTCACTCTGAAACTTCCCCAGACCCTGAACACAGGGCGACACTCCTTCAGCAGGTAGCACACAGACAGGCTGACGCCACCTGACGACCTCCACAACCTGTGCCTCTTCCGCCACCGCGGATGAATGATTTCTGTTCCAGAGAAATCGGTTCAGGTCCAACGTGAACGCGCCAGAAATCGTCATCAACATCATCGTGGCCCCTACTACGTGCTTCATGATTGGAAATCGATTTTCCAACGACTCGAATCCTCCTCCGCTCGAACAATCCACTTCAACACTGTTGGGGGAATTTTCTCGCGGGGCATCGGCGACTCTAACTGAGTTTAAACGCAGCAGGTTATCCTCGAGGCGTTTGCTGGCGGACTAAGGCGTTCAGAACAGGCTCGGTGGCATTTATAGACGGAAAACTACCACCGTTGAGTGGAAAGGAAAATATCCCCTGAAACGGGGGGAGGGGCATTCCGTGGCGGCACAATTGGAAGGCCCTTTTGGGTACGTGGACCATCCGTCGGCCGATTAGGCGGTCCGATGAACATACCTCAGCCGAAACCGATTTCGGTGCACTTACCACCGGCCACTAACGTCGCGTTAATTACCCTTCGGGGACGGGGCCGTTTGTGCGACGGACGTTTCTGGCCTGGGCGAGCTAATTGCTGGGCTAAAGAGCGTTGCTCCGCTTTTGTTCTCGAATATCCGATTTTCACCGGCGTTTTTGTATTTACTACCTACTGTCCCGCTATAAACGAGATTGCAGCGTTAGATTTCGTGTTGGCAGCTTCAGCGATGTGTCATTTGTGTGTAACTTTTTATGCTGAACACGCTCTTGTCTGCTACTTGCATACCTAGGTCTGGGTTACATCTACTTTTGGTTCTATTTGTTAATCAACCTGGCAGAGTTCAACTGTTCACAAGGGAGTGAGGTTTGTTTAAATTAATTTTTTCTAATTAGCACGACTCCTTTGACTGGGTCACGGGCTTGGTTCGAGGTAGGTATGATTGTTGTGCGACGCAACTTAATTTTCTCGACTCGCTTGGCGTCTCGAGCCAACCCGCAGACACGCAACTCCGTGGGGAGCCGTGTTTCCGCGTTGCATACGCCCCGGGGTGATGGAGATCGGAGGTTTGAAACGAGGTCACTTTGTATCTTCGGTGTGTCATGATTCCAATATTCTGCCAAATGTACCAGGTCAGTGCAAAAGTTCGCATTATCGAATTCTTTATTGAAAATAAAAATATATTACAAGTGATTTTAAGGGATTATTCCTGTAATCTTGCCGCAAAAGTCGGCAACATTCAGGTTTTTTTCTGAGTAAAAACAATAAATAACAATGTCAAACTTTTTCTCGTTTATTAAGCTACTTAAAATGTACACGGAACAATTTTTTAAATGCACTTTTAATTATGTTTTTTCAATGTTATGTGGAGGTAAAAATTGCGATTTTGAAAAGACGGCCGGAGTCATTTCAACTCAGAGACTCATCTGAAACGAAAAAACGAAATCGATTCTTAGTCATTATGAGTACCGCTATCGCAGGTGCCAGAATTAGCCACGTAAGTCAAAATTTAACAAAATTGCGGGCACTCAAACTTCAAGTAATAATGGAAAATTTCGAGAATTGAAGTCTGAATGCGCGCAATTTTGTTAAATTTTGACTTACGCGGCTAATTCTGGCACCTGCGATAGCGGTACTCATATAAATTAAGAATCAGTTTGGATTTTTTGTTTCAGATGAGTCTGTGAACAGAAATCACTCCCGCCAGGGAGGTGTTTCTTTTAAAAGGCGCGATTTTGAACTCCAGATAACATTGGAAAAACACAATTAAAAGTGTATTTAAAAAATTGTTCCTTAAATATTATAAGTAGATTAATAAATGGAAAAAAAAGTTTGACATTGTTATTCATTCTATTCACTGAGAAAAAAACCTAGGTGAATGGCCCCTTAATCAAAGTATTTTCCTTGACCATCTATGACCTTTTGACAATAAGAAAGTCACTTTCCTGATAAAAGTACAAGTAGGTGTAGTAAAATCAGGCATTTCCGTGCACCTAGCATCACCTAACAGCGAGCGAGCGAACTTTCCCGCCGACCTAATGTTTTCTAAACGACATGCCCGTGGTTCACGACTTCCCAATAAAGAATCCAGCCGAACCGAAATGCGCCCGCTTCCACAAAAAGTCCTCGACGACCCAACGGGTCCATTTAAATTCCATCTAATCCTCATCCCACCCAAAACGCCCACCATTGTGGCGGACGATAAACCGGCCGAAACACGCTTCGAACAGAAACGTCGTCGAGGTCGAGTCACCGAAAATCCCGCTCGAAAACGGCCACAACGATGGGGGGAACAACAACGGTAGGGGGGGACGCGTCTCTGCAGACGCGCAGGAACTCGGGCACACCCGAGGGGGGCCATTTGGAGAGGAAGAGCCGCGAGAGAGGCCAGATTCCAGCTAGGCATTAACTGTGCGTGTCCAGAAGAAAGGGTGGTGGGGGAGGCCGAAGAAGGAGGCCAGGACGACCAGGAGGGCGAAGGAAGAACACAGCTGGGAGGGGAGGACGAAGGCAGCTGAAGAAGGTAGAGGTGGAGCAGCGATTTCTTCCACGACGCCTGGACGTCGCCGGTATCGCGCGGAGGCTGTGGTAGAAAGCCTTAAGCCTGGTCCACAGTGCCGCTGAGCACCACTGGGCAGTCTACACTGGTGGTGTCCTCAGGTGGGGTCCCTTAGTAGCTTTATTCCCTTCTACGTATCGCGTTTTGTTTATATATGAACTCGCAACTATATCTAGCAAGAGTGAGGTCCCCAATGCGCATGCTCACAGGAGAAACTACAGAAGTGGGCGGAGTTAGCGGGAATTCTATGGGGGAAGGGGTGACTAGATTCGGGGTATGCTGAGCGAACGAATATGGGGGCATTAGTAGTTATCCACAACTCTTTCCCTTTTTCTAATTCCTCCAAAGCTAGCTACTCTCTGATACACCTGTACGGGAGTATGCCGGCGTCGACTAACCTTCGCCGTGCACGATAAACAAGGCGGAGCGATGGAATCTTCCTCGGCCACGTCGCGCGGACCTACACTGTCCCACAGGTGGGGCCCCTCGCGCGGCTTCGCTCCCCTCCGCGCGGCGCGGCTAGCCTGTTGCGGGGACATACACGTGTAACGCGACGTCAACCAGCCTTCACCTGCACGGCTACGAAGGCGGAGTGGAGGAATGTCCCTAAGCCGCGGAGCTTAGGCTGGACAGCACCGGTCTGACACGCTGCCACGCACAACCTGTGTGTCCAGCATGCACGGTGTCCGCGTGCTAACAGTGCCGTACGCCTGACCGACTGGTACCAGTACGGTACCAGTTGCCCTGCAGCCTGGCAGCTGCGCGAGCCGCGTGTGTCCGCTCCGAGACGTGCCGTGTCCGCCTGGCCCCGCGCTGCTACCGACGTAGCCTCTCCGCTTGGATTTTGATGAATGGTCCTGCCGCCGGAAGACGGGTGCCGCCGTTTCCTGGGATTTCGAGGACTCGCCGCGGGTGCTTAGAGGACGGGTGCTCAGCAGAGGGGACAGAGAGGTACGTGGCAGCGACGCCCAGGAGATATCGTTGCGCACGGTCACATTCGTCCGGCTGTCTGTCCGCGGCTGTAATTACTTGGCCCGTCGAATTCCGTCGAGGACGAGTGGTTCCTGGTGTCTCGACTCGCGACGGTGAACTTCAGTCCACGTTGAAAGCTTTCCATGATCCTTTGGTGACTCCTGTGGGTGCGCGGTGGATGGCCTCGGTTGGCGCGAAGGAGCGTGGTGTTAAGTTTGCCTTTCTGTAGGCCTGTGGTGTTTGATGACTCTGTGGGTGGAATGACGTATGTATAAGCTTCGATGCTCCTGTTGGAGGGCGGCTGGACGATATGGCTAAACGGATGTGTCGGGGTATTCACTTTGGTAGTGATGGACTTAGCTTTTATGAACGCAGTGTGTCCTACGTTTTTGATAGACCTGGGGCGGGCTTGGTTACTCTGAATTCTTCGATGTGGGTCACTTTAATGACACCGAGCACACAGTGCAAACCTGTTGGTGCTGTTTGTGTACTTGCCGCGTGTCATTGACTCTGAGGAATATACGTCCAAGCGTAGGAACTTGAATTCTTCTTATAAAACAGTTTTTATGAATGCTGTATTCCTCGCAAAATGTGCTCGTTACGAGGCAGATTAGTTATCGAGCTCGATTATGTTAATCGCCTGGGCGTGTCAAGGTGCAAGTACTTGCGTTCTTATTATGTAAACGACTCTTTGTATCTTGAAAGCCGATCTCTCCCTCATTGTACTAAAAATGTATAGTTAGATTCCTTTAATCTTCCAATCCAATAAATTCAACGTGCTCCAGAATTCAAATACACCTGTCATTATTAGACACGTTAATTACTTCAAACTAGAATTCTACGCATTCGAACTAAACACCTCAGAGATTTCATAAAATCTTTAAACGAAACTTCTTCGACAATTTCTCCTCTGTCATTCAATTTTAATCATTAAAACCACCCTCAGAAATTACTGAAAGGCTAAGCAAAACCAATTCGTGTCATCTACTTCTTGTTTCTCTTACTAAAACAAATCGCAATTAACTTAGACCCTAAAACCTTATCTACACCATCAATAATTACCCCACGAATCTATTAGAATCCTCCCCTCTTTTTTCCACTCGTTCCATTAACAAGCCAATTTCTGTAACCGCTTGTACAAGCCGTCGTTGTTCCTTCCTCGGCTCTAAACATCCTCATTCTAGACGCATCCGCGAGCCACGCAGCCTTTAGCGATCGCATTCAAAGACGTCAAGCGTCTTCAGTGGCCATCACGGCGCCCGTACAGCCCCCATAAAAGATTTACGATTTTCTCGCAGATGTTGGGACCGATTGAGCCACGGTTGAACGCCTCCCAAGCGAGCCATCCTTGCGCAAGCCAGTCATTGTTGTGTGCCAAAAATCCTGATGCTGGAGCGCGGCTCGATCGATCTCCGGCGTCCGGGTTGCGGCTCCGCAGGTGCAACTTTCGATGCACGATTTAGAGGAGTTAGAAAGTGCGACGGAGCCCGTTGTTTCGACGTTCCTTTCCTTCTTTCCCTCGGCCGTGGCTTACCATTGCGATTGCCTGCGCGCCCACGCGTGGCCAGAATGCTGGACTGTTTTTCTTATCGTTCGCGTGCGGTTAATTCGTGTTTGTTTTGCGCATAGCAAAAAGGGGGGGGGGGGCGGGCGGGTGTAGATTCTGGAGCAGAAAGTGCAACTAAGGTTCCCATTTGAAATCGGGCGGTCCGGGCTCGTTAATTTCGCGCTGAACAATGAGATCAGCGAGTGGGAAACAGCAATTCTTGTAAATTACTAATATTCTTTCTTCGAAGTAATTGGACTGAGAAATTCACGCTTTGTTACCTTAAATGTAATTGTAAATAATGGAGAAGCAAGATGCAAAATCGTGAAAAATTCTTCTTCTGTGTCTTTGAAAATGTGGATTGCAAATACGGCTTAAGGTATATGCTGAGCTCATACATTTAACCCTAATCAGCTCGTTCCAGGCGAATGATTTTCTAATCTGGCACATCTTTTGTGGTGAATTAATTCTGCTAGTAATTAAATTTCGCTGAAATATACTAGAATCAAATAGAGGACTGTGCATCCCTTATTTTAACGTGTTTTCATGAAAGAAGCAAGGATCGAGTCCCCAAATGTTTACTTTGAATGCGAACGAAATGTTTCTAAATTAGAGATACAATATTATCTTCCATGTTTCCTCAACAAAAAGCGACCCATCTCTCCAGAGCATTTCGATGAGATACCTGCGCATTTGGAGAAGCGTCCCAAGAATTCCAAAACCCCCATCGATATTAAACAACACACCTCTAATAATACACTGATCGTGTGTACAAGTGACGAGGCGGCGAGAGTGATACGTTAAATCGTTTCTCAGTATCAAAAACGACAGATAGCAGATGCAGATAAGATAGTTGGCAGCGATTTGCATGGTCGTTGGTCGGCTCCGCTAAACCGTGTTTGCGCAACCGCGAGCTCTCTATTTGCAGGCGAGGAACGTTGCCGCGCGCGGTCCCGACAATAAACCCGTCTTGGAAAAACTGGAACAAGAAAAGTTACGTAAACCGGCGCGAAACGCTCGTCGTTCGACGGGGAGTCATCGATAAAGGCGGATTCACGCGTATCGGATCCGTGACGGTGCAGTGTCGGTGGTAAAAACCACCGTTCCTCTGTTTTGGAATAGAGCAGTTCGAAGTTGCCTGAAATCAACCACTGGCACCGTCGTGGAACTGATATGTGTGAATCTGCCTTAAGGAGAATCCTATTTTTTGGGTTAAAAACATAGTAAAATTTGGAATTTTTTTTTAAGAGAGTAGCGATACGATTCATCTGAAATTTGGCCCATGTTTTTATGCATCTTTGGAGAAGTTGCAGTTTTTTTTTTTATTAATTTTTAATAATAAATATAGGAGTTACGCAAGATCCATTATATTTATTATTAAAACTTAATAAAAAAACTGCAAATTCTTCAATTATACATAAAAAATAGTATGCATAAGCACTAGTCTTTTAAAAGAATTCTCAAATTTTGTTACGATTTTAGCTCCAAAAATAGGATTCTCCTCTTTTAAGGAGTTGTTCCTAGTCAGGAGACCGAAAAGAGGCGAACGTTTGTGATTTTTTTTTAAAAAACGGAAGCATATATTTTTACAGAACTTTTTGCGCTTAAAAGAGCAACATTTAAAGAACATTTGGTAATTTTTTGTAGAAAAATATTGACGTCAATAATAAAAATACAACGACATCCAAGAAGCCTTTTTAAAAACGGTAAGCAAAATATCTCAAAAACTATTACACCAATCTTTCTAAAATTTTGTAGGCTTGTTTTTTTTTATATAAAAATTTACTAAATGACGGAAGGATTTTTTCAATGTATAGTTTCGATGTATCAACGACTTCGGCTTCACGGTTATCACTAATGGTCGTTTTTCGTTGATAAAATCGAAACTATACAATATAAAAAAATCTCTCCGTCATTCAGCAGATTTTTATATAAAAAATAATCCCACAAAATTTCAGAAAGATTGGCGCGGTAGTTTTAAATATCTTCCTCACCGTTTTTAAAAAGGTTTCGCGGATGTCGTTGTAGTTTTATTACAAACGTAAATATTTTTCCACTAAAAAATTACCAAATGTTCTCTTAAGGGGGGAGCCCTATTTAGGACGGCTAGGAACGGGGTAATTCTTGGGAATTTTTTTCTAACAAACTGTTAAGCGGATCTTTTCCAAACTTTCAGGGTATTTTAGTTCACATCCAAGCGATACAAATTAATTTTCACGGTACAAAATGTTCGGTAGAAATGAAGATGTATGAACACGTTCGTTAGAACTCGCGCGCCGGAATAGCAAATTGGCGGGTGTAATGGTGGCCCCGTTTCTTCCCTGAAATAGAAAACCGAAGGATTTTCTTATTTCTAGTATAATTACATTGTCGATGAACCTGAAAAACGAAAAAAAAGTTCGAAGTTGGCAAACTGGTGGAAGTTCAAAGAAAAAGTTACCATTTTGCCCCAAGATATATCATAGTATTTATGGAAAAAGAGTTGCTCAATTCAATTTATTTATCAATGTCTTAGGTTCGTCGACAATGTAATTATACTAGTAATAAGATAATCCTTGGGCTTTTTATTTCAAGGAAGAAACGGGGCCACCATTACACCCGCCAATTTGCAATCCCGGCGCGCGAGTCCTAACGAACGTGTTCATATATCTTCATTTCTACCGAACATTTTGTAACGTCAAAATTAATTTGTATCGCTTGGATGTGAACTAAAATACCCTGAAAGTTTGGAAAAGATCCGCTCAACAGTTTCTTAGAAAAAAAATTCCCAAGAATTACCTCGTTCCTAGCCGTCCTGAATAGGGCTCCCCCCTTAAATGTTGCTCATTTAAGTGCAACAGGTTCTGTAAAAATATATGCTCCCGCGTTTTAAAAAGAAATTCACAAACATTCGCCTCTTTTCAGCCTCCCGACTAAGGTATAAACCCCTTAAGCCAGCGTGTTCATAAAAAGGAAAAGAGAGCTGGGTGTAATTAACAGCGTGTCGACAGCGATTTCGATGTCAAACGTCTGGCGATCCGTCGGTACGGTGTTAACTGCGTGTCGAGCTTCGACTGATTAACCGTGGAGATCCAGTGGCACCGATAAACACCGGACTAGGAAGACGGGACGCGACGAGCGGCGAGGCGAGGGGCGTGCACGCGCTGGCGAGCAACAGCCGCGTATGATAACGTGATTATGCGTTGCACAGAATCGCGTGTGCTCGCCAATTGCCGCTAGCACGGTGACGCGACGCGGCCACGCGATTGTCGTGGGTGCTGTTAGCACGCGTGTGCGTTCTCGTTACGAGGCATGGCGCTCGGGGCCCACTTGCCTGTCCATTCATGGCGAGGATCTGTGACGCGGACGGCCGCGACCGTACGTTTCGGAATTCGCGGCGAGCCGGTTAGTTCGCCTGGAAAGGAAAGGCTGTCCTTTAAATTTTCAGGGGGCTGCTGGTTCACCGGGCTTGGAGGGGAGGCGAGGAATCGTGGTTAGGTCGGGGTTCTGCTGGTTTCGTTTAGGGTTACTACATGGTAGGTATTCAAAAATGGGACGTGTCCTCCTTTTTAGACTGAAACGTAGTGTCCTCCTATCACCTAAAAATGTCCTTTTTTGTTTATCCACAAATCAAGCGATCTATTCGCCTTGGCTCTACCCGGTAAAATTCCATCGGTATTTTCTAGATCCAAGGATGGAAAAGTAGGACGATCGCTTAGTCTGAAATCGTTTTAAAAGGAAGACGTAAAATAGAAATGAATTTTGGATATCAACTTTTATTATGTTAGATAACATTAATGTTTAAAGTAGAATAATCTTGTAGCTACTATATATTCAGATTCTAAATAGGTCTGCGTTAGGTATTAAATACTAAGTCAATATAATTTCAAATATATGACTTGTATTGATTTTTATAATTATATCTTAAGAACTGAAGAACTTTTTTCAAAAAGAAGCAGCTCTGAAAAGTATGCCTAAGTAAGCATACTTTATAACTACTACTTATTTAGGGCCTGAATATGTATACCTAGTAGTTACAACATTATTCTAATGTAAACATTAACGTTTTCTTACATAATAAAAGTTGGTATCTAAAATTTGGTTCTATTTTACCACGTCCTCCTTTTCAAACGATTTCAAACTAGATTGTCCTCCTTTCTCATTTTTGGATCTGGGTAACCCTAGTTACGTTAGATATTTTAAACTCTGGATTACGAAGAAGTATTGTAATCTCTGAAACTTCTGCTGTGTATATTAGCTTTGCTTCTGTTCTGATGTTGCGTGGAAGAAAGTATATGGTACTTAGATCGAGGTGTAGTTTGATATCGATGGACAGTAAAATTCGTCGCCATTCAGAAGCAGCAGAAGATGTCTGAATTTTCACACCAGCGTTGAAAAGGGAAATCCTATTCTTTCTAAATAGTAAAAAATATCGTTTCTCTATTTCGGAACGGAGCCCTTGCTCCGTCACACTTATCCCTATCAGTTACTGCCACCGAATCGTCCCAAAACTGACATGTGTACGTGGATATTTAATACCCGCAAGCTCTCCCCGACGGTGTTGAAAGTGGAAAATCGCTTTCCCCTGAAATCCAAGAGAAATCCGGCACCTTGCATCCACATGAATCAACTCCGATTCATTCCTCGTGTCTCACTAGAAATTAATGATAATTTATTTGACGAAGTAGTCTAACACTCCTCCAAACGTTTGCCACAAGGAAAATCTTGCGATTTCCATCGCGCGGCGTTTCTTAAAGCGACGCGGCGCAGGTTCGACGATTTTTCATTGTTAAGCGAAGAGGAACCGGCTCGGCGCGCGTGTATCGCGAATTTACGCGTTCCGAGCCGCGGGCCGCGATAAAATACGACTCGCGGAGCGTTTATGGTAACGAGTGTACGACTTTCAAACACGCCGCCGATGATTTGCAGCGCTCGATCGGCAAAGCATCCGCCAGCGGCCATTCCGCGCCATTGTTTCCCTCTTCCCGATCCTGGCCCACGGTTTTCCCCAGGAATTTTACGAGCTCCTGCTCGTCGGTGCTCCTGCAGCAACGTTGAGCCTAGTTTAGCGGTTTTAATTAAGCCGAGAGAGTCTGAACAGCGCGTGGCCGTGGATGGCAGACGGTGGCGTTACGCGTTCTAATGCACCGTTAAAGGGTGTGTTCCCGCATTCTTCGGACGATCGGTGGATGGAAGGTCACTTGCATGGGGAATAGATTTAATGCGCGCGTCACTCGAGCAACTGGGAGTGCTGCTGGTGTATCACTCGCTTATCGGTATCGGTATGCCGTTTCTTTGAATGCGGGAGCGCGAGGTGAAGACTGGGGCCGAGGAATCAGTTGCAGTAGGTTATCGAGTAAGTTATGGAGTAGATTCTCTAGTATATGAGAATATGAGATGCAGAGCTTCGTGGTCTTCAAGCTTTTCTGATCTCCACGTGTTCGGGAAGAGGATGCGAGCTTTGCACCTCGACCGCGTCGAGGTCTGAAGTGTAGAATGAGAATAGGGTAAATCCGGGAGACGCGGTCAGGTTGGACAGTTGGTCGAGTCGATATATTTCAGACTCTGTACGTAAAAATGCGTTAAAGTGCAGAGCTGTTTCTTCTCTAGAAGTCAAACAGTTGAATGAACAGCGTCGTTTCGCTTCCTTCTGTGTTTTTCTGGATTTATAGGCTTTAAAATGTACATTGTGGTTACATTTAACCTCTTCTGTCAAACAGCGGTTGTACAGAATTGTATTTAAAATATACGATATTTTGGATAATAAGATAGTAGAGACATTTAGGGACAATGCAGTTAAAGTATTTGGCCATATTAACTCTTCCTCTCAAAGGTAACGAGAAGACCATCTCTCGCTGCAGAAAGGAGAGATGGTCGAGTTACTATTTTTTATTTTTTATTATTATTGTTTATTATTTTCGTTTATTTAGTTTATTTATTAATTTTTGTATTCATTTGCCTTGTCAATCGCCAGTAGGTAGTTCACTTTTTGTTTGACGTGTCCTTTACTTGATTAGCGTAAACAAATTAAATATCAATGAATCTGTACTTGCATTGACTCACAAATAATTTTGCTTTATCCTTTGTCAATTTTCCATGGATAATTATGTGAGTGGTCTCCGCCAACGACGAAAACCGTTTCTCCCGGCACCTCGGGAGAGGTGGACAGATGTCATGACTTCAGTTTTCAACCCGATTTACAGTAAATATTGTCTTAAAGCAAATATCGACCAGTTTTCCTGAATCAGCATGAAATTCTGAACATATATGTTTGTTCTGATAAAATAACCGCGTCACCCGGGTTTACCCTACGAGATACGGTACTTTGTGCTCTTCACAAAAGTGCTGGCCACTTAGGAGAAGCAACTCTACGTTACACCACAAATATTCCAGTCCTCTTTTGCTCGCGATCAGTGCTCTCGCGATTATTCAAATTAAAATTCAAGCCAACCATCCATCTCGTTCGCGAAAAAGACTGCCAGTCGTCTGTAGCCAGTGGACCACTTCCGCCCCAGCCGATAAACAAGCCAGCTGTCACCGATTTCTCCGATTTTTTCAGGCGCCCATTCGAAAAGGTCACCGAACGTGGAACGCCTGGTGCTCTCGGCCGGGCCGATCTCTCGCGTGCTCGAAAAGAGGCGAGAGAGGCGCACCGGTTGCGGCAGGTCACGAGGAACGGGTCTTAAGATGGCCTACATTATCCAGCGTTATCGGTGAGGGAAGAGGCCTGCGGATCGAAGAACAGGCACAGAGAGGTGGGCCGGCCACGTGGCCGTAGCAACGGTCCAGATAATAGCCGGACAGGAAGAAAAATGGGACAAGCGTGGTGCAAGGAGAGGACCACGAAGGCGCAGGACTCCAAGTCCCCTTTGGACCGAGTGTTCGTGCGCTGCGCGCATCGGGTACGTCTGTTAAACTTTCTTCTATCGTATTTACGTCCAACCTTCTTAATTAATCGATGTTAATCTAGATGGGCATTATTGTTCGATATTTTATTTATTTTCCTTTTTTATCTTTGCAAGTTGTATTTACCTTATTTATTCATTTATATTAATTTACGACTGAGCTTTAATCGGCCCCAGCTTAATTAGCCTGTGTGATTTGTGATAGTGGGGCATGTGAGAAGATAATCCCTTCTCACTTTATAATTCTTATAACTGACACGATTTGTTATAGGCATCAGTTTTGTAAATTTGGGGTGCTGATTAATTATTGCGTGTGTCCTTTTGATTTATCGTACGCAAGAGTTTAATAATGTAAAGTGGCTCGAGTCTCAAAGTCACGCGGGAGAAAGAGTGATAAACATAGTGGGAGTATTGCGTAGTACAACTGTGCTACGTAGTATTTTTTTATGAAAAGTACTGGCGGTTCATGCTGAAGTAGATGAAGCTCGATGATTGCAAGTAAATCACTAGCTTCAACGAGCCTGTCGTTTGCCAATCGGCGGGCGTATCGAAAACCAGAAGGTTTCCACTATTTTTCTTCGCGCTGGCGTGCATGCACGCGCGGATTCATCGTGGCGCATCGGCCACGGACACTCTAATTTCGAATCCCAGACACGCAGATACGCGTGTAATTGCTAATTAACCGAGGGACGGTACCCTTCCCGTTCGCATGACACACACGAACTCGGACCGGCCGCAAAAAGTCGTGGAAGTTGTGAAAACACACGCCGTCGGTTCGTTTCGAACGTACTCCGATGTTTGACCGCGATAATCGGGCCGTTTATTTTCGAGGGGGGCCGTTTCCCGATGAAAAAATTCAGCCTGCCTGCTGAAGTTTATTGGATCACTACCTACGACTAATTAACATTGAATCACTTATCCGGGAAACCCTAAAATCTTGCAACTTGCTATGCGAAAAGGGAAAGGAAGTTCAAAGTTCCTGAGCCTGAAGATTCTTGCAACACCATCTTCATGGATTCTTTATATTAAATTACATAGATGGCGAAGAAGTGAAAGCAGAGGTGACTTTGAGTACGTGACAAAATTGTATCTAGCTCTAACTCACTGGAAGTTTTATTTTTCTCGAGTAGCTTTCCTATTCCCTAATCGTTAATTCTGTATTCATTTAGTATTACATTTATATTTCACAAGGCTGAATTTTTTTCAGAAATAGTTAAAACCCTTCTGATCACACGGGGTGTATCGCACCCCAGGATATGACTTTGCCAATATTTCTGTAAATTTTCAGACCTTAATAATAAAATTGATAAATTTGGTGAATTTCAACAAAAAAGTCGCTTTTATCCACAACTATTTTTTCAAGTACACGATATATATCAAAATTTACATTTCTAGAGAAATACTATTAGAGCATTACGATTGTACAATTATCACTGAAAAGTTAAAAGATTCAAAAATACGATAATAGAAATTCAAAAATGACTCTGGGGTGCAGCGAATCCCATGTGAGCAATTTCTGATTATAAGAACGTGGGTACCACAAAGAGTTAAATTATTCTGAACCTTGGGTTTGCAGGATAATTAAGAGGACTACCTACGTAGGCAGTAAAGGGTTCGCTGAATTTTAATCTTTAAAAATACAGCTACATTTCAATGCAATATCACTACCCCTCGCTCCCGTTTCTATATAAAAATTTCATTGACTCTATATCCGTCTAGCGACAAGGTTTAATAACGCTTGAAACTTCAATGCAACAGTAACGAGCACGCTAATGAACCAACACACGTAACGATCCCCATTGCGTAACCTACGCGCCGAGTACAGGGAGGAATAATAGGGCCGTTGCAAATGAAAAGTAATTAATTATCGCATCGATTAGCGGCTCTAAGGAGGCAGGGATCGATTTTGCGCTGGATGCATCCACCCCTCGGTTGCCCGATAGCATTCGTTATTCCCCCGATTTTCTCGTCGAAGCGCGACTGTTTTTTGCCCGATCACGATGAAATACAATTCGCGGAGATTTTTACACAGCCCGTTGGCTGTTTACGCGCGACTCGTTCCACTGAATCCGATGGCAATCCCCTTCGCGGTTTACTTTTTGCGTTATGTACATATGTACGTGCGTGTGCAGAAACGTGGGAACAATAATGGCGAGTCGTTTTATCCCATCGTTCGTTTTGATTCAGTATATATTCCGTTTCGTCAGATGTTTCACTGACGATCAGAAAATTTGCGTAGAAATTTTTGAGGACTGGTTTCACTTTTATTTATTGTATGAGTATCTTTATTGTTGCTTACGGATTACAATCTTCTCTCTCTCTCTCTCTCTCTCTCTCGCTCCCTCTCTCTCTCTCTCTCTCTCTCTCTCTCTCTCTCTCTCTCTCTCTCTCTCTCTCTCTCTCTCTCTCTCTCTCTCTCTCTCTCTCTCTACCATGTACAATAGATTCCTTATTGCTATACTTACTTTTAATCCATCTTATTTGCTATCTCCTACTCACGATCAGTGTTCCTTCTTTCTGTTTACTACCCTATCTTTTATCTAAATCTCTCTACCTTCCTCCAATTCCCTCTTCCTGTTCTTACGTGGATAGGTTTGATTATGAATCGAAGTTTCACTGGGTCTTGGTTCAAAGGGAAGTTTCCTTTATTTTGCACTCCAAAGGGGAACCGGAGTTCTCGTGACAGAGACTTGTGATTTTGAGAAAGATGCGAGAATTCAGTGTTACGTACCTTTTTTAAATTAGAAACGGGGTTTAATTAGGGTCAGAGAGTTTGTTTCTTTGTACACTGCGAAATTTAAAGCTGCTACCATAATTACATCTAAAGTCTCAAGTTCCAATAGCGAATACGAAAGCGAGCCTTTGTGCAACAGAACAATGGTTAACACTTGAACATTCACGTGCCGATTTGTCGAACTCGAGTCAATCAGCAATAAAGCAGAGGTTGACTGATTCCTACAGATTTCATTCTTGTGTAAACTTGATAGCTGAATAGAAAGTGGCTTTTCCAAGCACTTTGCTCGAAGAACGAAGATCACCGCACCCCAAACGAACACCACAATAAATCAAACGCTAGAAACCTCCGAGGCCATAAATCCCCCAAAACTGAAGCCTTCCTCATCCCCCAGGTCCATAAACCCAGGTAGCCACTTATCTTGACGAATGAGGTAGCATCGCCAAGGAGAAAGTATCACACTAAACAGTCCTCCACACAGAAACTCTGACCGTTGTGAATTATACCATCGAAGAAAAAAACGTATTCACCAAACCGCCGAAAGAAACAACCCTTAAAGCCAAGAGAAGTACTTCCTTTAGGGGGTTGAAAAAACACAAGTGACCATTCTGCACCTTAACTTTCCCGCTTTCGAGCGCGTCGCCGACCGAAAACATTTACACAACTGTAGCTGGATCGATGGGGAGGACAATCGAATGTTTCTTTAACGCCAGTACCAGCGTCGAGTCGTAAGTCCATCGACGCTGTTACGATTCGGAGGAAGGAAAGGTGTATAACTCCAGGGATCCCCAATGCACAGACTCTAGACGATAAATTTTTATTCGAATAATCTTCGAGGAAAAGTTTCGAATAAAATGAAGTCATTCGAGAATCAGTGTTACTCGAAATTATTCGAATAAAAATTGATTCGAGGTCATTCGAATTCTATTAAGAATGAAAATTCATTCGTTAATTTCGAGTAACTTCGTTTTATTCGCAATTCTTATTCGAAATTATTGGAATAGAAATTTATTCTAGTAAAAATTGATTCGAATAAAAATGGATTCGAGGTCATTCGAATTCTATAAAGAATAAAAATTCATTCGTTACTTTCGAGTAACTTCATTTTATTCGCAATTCTTATTCGAAATTATTGGAATAGAAATTTATTCTAGTAAAAATTGATTCGAATAAAAATTGATTCGAGGTCATTCGAATTTTATTAAGAATAAAAATTCATTCGTTACTTTCGAGTAACTTCATTTTATTCGCAATTCTTATTCGAAGGTATTCGAATAAAAATTTATTCGAAATTATTCGAATAAAAATGTATTCGAAATTATTCGAATAAAAATTTATTCGAAATTATTCGAATAAAAATTTATTTTAGTAAAAATTTATTCGAAATTATTCGAATAAAAATTTATTTTAGTAAAAATTTATTCGAAATTATTCGAATAAAAATTTATTTTAGTAAAAATTTATTCGAAATTATTCGAATAAAAATTTATTTTAGTAAAAATATATTCGAAATTATTCGAATAAAAATTTATTTTAGTAAAAATTAATTCGAATAAATATAGATTCGAATAAAAAATTATTGGAATACAAATTTATGCGGCTAATGCCCAACTCTGCGTGGGATTACGTAGAGATTTTACCGACTTTCTTGGGGTCGGCTGCAAGGTTTTTTATACTAAATAAAGCTAATGGTGATCTATCGGTGAGGGGCGACCGAAGTGAGTCACGTAGGCCTCGAAGCTTTGGAATTTACGGTCCTCTTAGGCAATAAGGTATCGTCGGATATCACCGGAGGTCCTGTAGGCCACCGAGTCCTTTCGGCTGCATCGGTGATAAGATATGCAGTTATTCCGGGACGCTCCTAACAACGTAGGGTGTTGGAGAGCAAGCGGAGTGGTCCCTCGCGCGAAAACAGGCGTCGGGGAACAGGTGGTGATCGATAGATCGCGGGTCCGAAGGGGGGAGAGGGTCGTGTTTCACGGGCTGTGCAGGATCAATTAGACGCGGCGCGATAAGTTCGCTGCTAAATGAGAAAACGCGGCGCCGTCAAGGATTTACGGTTGTGCAAGAGCCGGCGAAGGAGGAAAAATCGAGCTCGAGGCCGGCACATGTTTATTAGCTGTGCTGCAGTCCTCCCTTTTCCCTCGCCCCTCCGCCCGTCTGGTTTTTATCTCTTTTCAAGCTGGAAAACGAGGAACGACCGCCCTCCCGTGATTTTCCCTCGCGACGATACGCTTGTTTATGCTCGCCCGCACCTGCTGGCTGATTCGGCGAGGTTCGCGACCTCCTGTCGCGCTAAGTGCTTAAAAATTAGATGTTCACGAGTGCTCGGCTGTAGTCGAGTGTATCTTCAAACGTTCTGCGATGTTGACACCCGTTGTATTTTTATTAATCAGACAGGCGAGGAAGAGCTGACTGGTTTTGTGGGGGTGTTAATTCGTTGCGATTGTTCGATAATTGCACGGGTACCAAACTAGTAAATATGTGTATCATCGTTTTACGATTATTGCTGGTTGACATCCACGGGCGTAATTATCTTCTTCTATCTTCATACCTCTACGTCAATTTACTTTTTACAATTACACTTTTTACAATTATATCGCGCGTAGCTTTTGCTGTGGACAAAACTACTTCATGGTCAACCGATTTCAAATACGTAGCTACAGTGGGGGACAAAAGTATTCGGACACCCTTTAAAACAGAATAACTTGTTCAAAATTGGTCCAAACGACTTGAGTTTTTCCGAGAAGATAGAGGAATTAGTTTGCTAGGTGAAGTGTTTCGTCGTTTTGAAAAAAATTGCATTTAGTCGGAATAGGGAATAAAATAGAGAAAATAGTTCAACTCTTTTATCCGAGCCACTAATGAAAATTTAAAAATCCCGTTTGTAGATGTAAGTAAGCTGTATACATGCTGAAAATTTCATCGAAATCAAAGTTGAAAGTGGTGGAAATCACAGTTTTCGGCCTATAACTGTAATAAACCTAAAGATTCTTAATTTCTTACACATTTCGAAGCCTGTCGCTCGTTTCTGCATCCACCGATTCCGATGAAATCTACAAACGGGATTTTTAAATTACCATCAGAGGCTCAGATAAAAATGTCGAAAAAACTACCTCCACTATTTTCTCCGCTCTTCCGACCAGTCGAAATTTTTTTTCAAAACGACGAAACAGGTCACCTAAATAGCAAACAAATCCTTCGAGCTTCTAAAAAAAAAACCCAAGTCGTTTCGACCAATTTAAAACAAGTAATTCTGTCCCAATACTTTTGGCGCCCACTGTATTATAGCTATTTTATTCGTTGCCAAATTTCGTTCACTTTATTAAAACGAAGTCTCCATTAAAAGTATAAAAATATTACATCTTTTTTCATTCAAACTACGTTCCATGGCTATCCATGACCTTTTACCTTTTTCCTAGTAAACGCACAAGTAGCCGTAGTAAGAAGAGCGATTTCCGTGTAACTCGGATCACGTAACAGTGAGCGAGCGAAACTTTTGCAGCGGCCTAATCTCAATGTAGGCCACTTCGAGCGCTCGTTATGGAGTACCTGACGGTTCGAGTTAAAAATGGCTATTGCTAAAAGATGATTGTATTTTTTTTTATCGGTTATGAATTGTAAAATACGTTCCCGAATGTTGTAACAAGACTTCCAACTGGTTCTGTATACACAATGCATATGTAATTCCAGTGACTGTCGCAGATGCCTCCGCGAGAGCGCCGTAGGCTGTCGCGCTGCCATTACTCACTCTTATATAATTCGCACTTAACGCTGCTCGCAGATGTTACCCCCCTCCCCCCACCCCACCCCCCCGCGGAGAAAAAGTGCCCCCTTCCCCCCGCGTTTAAAGGTTAATTACGCGTTCGTGCACGCTCCGCGGAGCAAACTTTAATGTTTCGCAGTTTTTAATCGGATTGCGCGACGCTGCTGCCGGCCAGAACTGGAATTTCTTCGCGCCGCGGAAGGGCCCGAGGTTTCTTCCGCGATTTATGAGTTCGTTAACGGAATTCGTTCGGTCGGAAAAAAAGTGCCGTGCAAACTTGGAGCGCATTGACGCTTTCCCTTCGTTTTAGAAGACCTACGGAGTACAACGCGGGGCTCGAACTAATTTCTTTCCCGCGATCTATGCTTAATGAATTCCCCCGGCCAAGTTTTCTTTTGTAAAGGGATGATGAGAAGCGGAGGAACGCCGGTAATGTGATTCTCATACCTCGCGCCCTTTAATTCTACGAGTTTCTCCATTTATGACGATACTTGGCCCAGCGAAGGAAAGTAGAATACCAGTCTCTGTGAATTTTTCATCTCGAATCGTTTACGTTTAATGTAGGAACAGTGTTATTTAATAATCGAAGGGAACTATGCTTCGTCTGGTCAGAATGTGTTTTTGTGGATTGCACGCTTTCGTTCAAAGGCCACGTTTTCCTTCTCGTCGGTAAAATTGACGCGCACTCGCTGTTTCTTCCTTGAAAGATTAGCAGTTGACGGAATGACAACGTTTGACCCAGAATTCCAGCATTGATAAGGCAAAGAAAAATCGTCAGCCGATCAAACACACCTCGGCAGTTCTGCGAAGATAATTGTTATCTGGGACTATTGTCTCAGTCGCGTTTAATTCGCCGCTATCTCCGCCGAGGACGAGTTTCGACTGCTTGAAATCTACAACCGCCGATCGATGCAGGGTGCGGCCATTTCCGGTCTTCGCCGACCAGCTTATCGCGCCCGACATTCGCGCTTTACACAGCTTCAAACGCGAGATACATTGTGCGCTTCGCAACGCGCTGATTCACGCCTCTGCCACCTTCGCGACGATTAAAGCGGGCGCGAGCGAGAAACGAGAAGTCGAGCTTGGGGATTCTGGTCGATCGAGCCCTCTCGTGCTCCAGTTTTCCAACTTTGCATCCCCGAGCGCCGAGATTCCATGGATCTTTATTGAAACAACTCAAACATTTGCCATCGACTGCTTTCTTTGCTCTATCAGGACCAATGGAACTCGTTCTTCTTCGTTTCTCAACTTTTTTCAGTGGGGTATGAATTGGGGGTTGTGGGAAATTTCTTTGGAAAGTCACGCGGAGTTTGGCCGCAGAAATTTAATTTTGAGTAATAATTTAGTTGGTTCTTCGGGTTCAACTCGAAGACTTAAAGAGGGAAAACACTGTGACAGTCTGAAGAGTAAGGGAATTTTTGGATTTTTTTCAACCAAACAACGCAAGTAAATCAATGTAAGCGAGAGTGGGGTAAATACTAACGCGGGGTAATCGCGGATGCGATGTTATGGCGTTTTAATAAATAAAAACGATGCTCCCTTTCCATTTGCTAATAGTTTAGGTCGGATCCAACGACAGGCAGAAAGTAATAAATACAGAACGCTCGTGCTATTCGAGATAAACACGAGGTATTATTTTCATCATGTTTCAAGTAATATTTTGTCCATTTTCAATTGCATGTAATTACTGTTGAATTAATGATGCAATTGTTTTTCTTTTATGTTGAAATAAAGCACTTTTTTACCAACTGTATGTGACCAAGGCGTTGCTTGAATCATGATTCTAATCTCTGAAATAAATTCTTTTTTATTTTTTGATGTCTCGAACCTTTGACATTAGCAACGTTAACCGATTTTGATGAAATTTTCAGCATGTGTAAAATTTACTTAAATCTACAAAAGGGATTTTTGAATTTTCATTACAGGCTCGGACAAAAAAGGTTTAAAAACCGACCTTTACTATTTTTTTTATCGATATTTCGACCACTTGCGATTTTTTTCTAACGCACAAGAAGTGAAATTTGAAAAATACATTAGGTATAGGCTGTAGCAACATTTGTTATGGGTTGACCATTGAAGTCGCGCTTTCCGCGCGACTTCTGCGATATTTGGTACTCTGTTCATGATTACCCCACGACAGTTGAGTAATCACGAACACCAAGGACTTTGCTTTTTCACTATAAAGTTGATTTTTATTATAATTTTTCAAAAATTCGTTACATTACTTTATAGATGAATAGTTTAAGTACGTTTGTAAATAATAAACAAATTCATTTCTCATATAGTTTCCATTTTGTTTGCTTTTGTGCGTAGGTCTTCGCAATTACCCCACTCTCCCTTATTGTTTATTATAGTTAATATGTAGGTACATATTAAAAGGGTAAACAAATTCTCTAACTAGTTTTCTGTGCCCGCTACCCAGGGTTTTGTAAAAATGAGGGAAAAGCACTGTACGATCCGAGTGAATCATGGACTGGAACAGTTCACTGACGTCATCGTTCCTATCACCTTGAAGCTCAGCACTCACGTCGAACATGATCGAGTCCTCTCGTCGTCGACGGAGGATCTATCGAGATCTGACCTCGTTCGAATCATTAGCGGAACACCGTTAACACTGTTCGTCTAACGTAAATGCAAATATTATTATTTAGTGTCCAAGATCCCAGTGACATTTCTCACACTTCAACGATCGCGACATATAGCGCGAGCAAAGTGTACCTATTTCGTTTTCAATCCTGTTTATCAGAGTTCGAAGAATGCTGTCACATTGGAGAATTTCCGAATGCGTTTCGTTGAAGTTACCACCAGCATAACCGAGGCAATTTTCGCCTGCTAATGTGCCTGAATGGTGGCGGAACAACGTTTAATTTATTTGCTTAAACTCATTGCAGGGCACAACAAGTTTGCAAACACGATACAGGCGAATTGCTATTAACGAGGTTTGCTGGCTGACGTTACGCGTGTTTATGTTTGAATGCATGAAATTGATTATTTGAAGGCTATAGAGCGGAAATGTGATATGTATGGACTAACAGAACCGTTGGGAGCTTTATGGGGGGCAAAGAATAATCGTTAAACGAAGCTGGCACCTAGTTCGGCATTCGTACTGTTTTAATAATTGAATGCAGTCTCCTTGACTCTAAATGTGCAAAAATTGTATTTGTTCTTATGCTGCAACGTGTGGGGCAGAAGAAACGCAGTGAAAATGTGACGAAGATGTTTAACGCCACACGTTGCGCAAGCGCGACTTAAGGGGTAGGTTACCCTCGACAGCCCAAAATCAGGCCGTTCTTCAAACGCGTATTCTAAAGTAATAGAGATAATTTTCGTTTTAATTTTTAAGCGCCATTTCGTTGACTTTAATGCGCAAGAAGAAAATTTTAAATATATTTATAGGAAAAAAGTTATAAATATAAATGTAAGAGCGTGTACGCGATGCAGTGAATGATAAATGAACACGATTTCGGACAGGTGAATTACCTAAAACACAAAGTAATACAATTAATACAATTTTTATGTTGATGTTTCTGATTTTATTCTTCTTTTGTAGGAAAAGTATTTATCTTCTTTTTTTAAGAATTTATATTGAAAATTTACTCCCAATACATGGAGGGGAATAGTTTCCTGCAGCTCCCTGTAAATTTTCCTTCAAATCGTCGAAGCGGTTTTCGAGACTTTATGTTCACCTTTTGGAAAACGTAGTTTCTGGAAAACCGCATTTAAAGTTGGACATAGTTATACGATCTCTCGTACAGGCTCCTACATTTTTTACTGTAATTCCTTGAATTTTTTGAATTTTGGGTTCCGGTTGCGCTTAAAATACGTGGAAAAGGTAGCTAGCGGAATATACAAACATCCTAAAAAATAATTTTCGAAAATTTTTAGGGTAACCTACCCCATTAAGGGGTTATACCTAGTCAGGCGGCCGAAAAGAGGCGAATATTTGTGAATTTTTTTTGAAGAAGCGGAAGCGTATATTTTTACAAAACTTTCTGTGCTTAAAAGAGCAACATTTAAAGAACATTTGGTAATTTTTTCGTAGAAAAATATTTACGTTTATGATAAAAATACCAGCGACATCCAAAAAGCTTTTTTAAAAATTTGGTTTTGCGGTGAGCACTGCCATTCGGAATCAGATTATCTAAAATAAAAAAACAAGAATGATTTCGTTAGTATATTAATGTATCCTCAGGTTGACGGAGGGAATTATCCAAAATATTAATTTAAAACAAAATGGCGGCTATTTAAAGTTGAATTCCTGATCTTTTCGTGCAAGAATCACGCGAAGAAAATCAGGATTTCCACTTTAAATAGCGGCCATTTTGTTTTAAATTAATATTTCGGAAAATTCTCTCCGTCAACCTAAGAATACATTAATATACTAACGAAATCTTTTTTGTTTTTTGATTTTAGATAATCTGGTTCCGAATGGCACTGCTCACCACAAAACCAAATTTTTAAAAAAGCTGTTTGGATGTCGCTGGTATTTTTATTATAAACGTAAATATTTTCCTACGAAAAAATTCCCAAATGTTCTTTAAATGTTGCTTTTTTAAGCACAGAAAGTTTTGTAAAAATATACGCTTCCGCTTCTTCAAAAAAAATTCACAAATATTCGCCTCTTTTCGGCCGCCTGACTAGGTATAACCCCTTAAGTCCTAGTAGGCCAAGAGTACGAGATTCCTTGCGGAAAAATACCTAAAATGTCGAACTCCTAATTTCCTCGTTTAATACCGCGTTTGCATCGATGTGCCAACACCTCTGTTTCGAAGAAAGTGAGCTGCGGTAACTGTGAGAAACAATACTGATATGGACATAGGCCTCGAGCACAAGCTCCACGTTGCACAAAACTGTGCCTTGAACGACGGCCTGACCCAAGCCTGACCCCAGAACCCACCATATACCATATATGCAAGTCTTTTAAGATTCCAAATCACGAACATACTTGAGGATTTAAGTTAACACGCTCCTTCTGAAGAACCTAGAGAATAATTCACAGGTCACTCTTTATTAGAATCTTTGCAAACCTAATTAGTAATTCCACTACGACCCTTTTACCTCAAACTATCGAAGTTCTCCTCAATAAATTTTTTCTAATTTTCATAAAAGTATAAGGAAGCTACTAATATTGTAAGTCCGGGAGAGTTCGACCACTTTTTTGAAAAGAAATCGTAGCATCGTTGTTTTTCACATTTCTGTCGTTTTATGCACATTAAAGCAAAGCCCAAGCAATTTAGAGTATATATAAATTATAGTATGCTATAATCTCAAATATTTATTTTCATTTTCAACGAAAAACATTGGCACTGCAACTGGTCGGGGTTAGACGGTCCAGCCACTACGGGTAATCAAGGGAGCGATCGAGCACCTTATCAAAAACAAAATATAAAAACGAATACATACGTATTGTTGGTGTTACACTGTAGTTATATGCATAATACATCCCCAATATCGAAAGAGTGTAAATAAACTTACCTGTTTTTCAAATATCACCATCACTGTAACTAGGTCTAAAAACTTTCAGCCTCGCATAAAGTTCTTAACCGTATCTTAAAAATCAAATATGGATTTGTGACGATGGTCAATGTGAGATAAACAACAAACACCTATATTCCGTTTATGTCAATGACACACAGTGCTCTATCTTGCTCTAACACTGGTCGGACTCTCCCGGACTTACCCTATATGTATTCCTCGCCACTTAACACTACGTTGAATGCACAATTGAAACGAAGGGCATAACTCAGATCTACCATCACATGCCCCCGATCTTTTTCGACCCAGTCACGTTCCCATATCCTCGACCTTACTCATCCCTCAGGTCCTTTCTGACCCAGCGATATTCCCATATCCTTACTCCCGCCTCATCCCTCGGATCTTCGTCCACTCGTCCATATTTCTTCAAGGACCCATCCGACTCTCGCAAGAATATAATATAAGGAAGTTGCCATTACGTTAAATATACCTGGGACTAGAGGTGGAAAATTATCGATAGTGTTGACTATCGATATTATCGAATGTGATGAAAATTTAATAAAATATATATGCTTTAAAATATTATATTTGATTTTTGTATTTCATTTTATTTTATGTATATTTCATATATATTTTATTAAATTTTCATCACATTTGATGATATCGATAGTCAACACTATCGATAGTTCTCCACCTCTACCTGGGACTGAACTATGACCGTGGCAGGCCGAAGAACGTGGACTCTATCGAACAAGACCAGTGAAGATATAGGGTGGTCTGTGGCAGACGGTTATCCAAATGCACGCTGCCGGCGTTAATATCCCTAGGCGTGCTCGTGGCGAAACATGGGGCGAAGAAGAGGAAGGCTTTCGCACGCGTGCTACTGACGTGGTACACCTCGCGCTTATTACAGAGGCTCGGTAACACGGGGATTGCGTAAACACGTACGCCGGGTATTTCTGGAGAGGTGAGCAACGCTCTTTTTACGCCAGAAGGACACGACCGTGCCGCGTCTTTTACGCAGGCAGCCGCTGACGACAGTCTGTTTGTGCTGGAACGTACTGGAGAACACCGACGACGCCTCGAAATTTTCCTCTGTCCGCGTGCAGATATCGAGCATGAGAGATATATCAAGGACTTCCGGCTATTAAGGGTATCCGTGGCAAACAGGAAACAGCCGGAGAGCATTGTTGGGGTGGGGGGTGGAGTACAAGGGTTGAAGGAAATCGGGAACAGTAAGAAATTGCAAGGTGGAGGGGTGTTAAAAGAAAGGGTGAAACGAAACGTAGAATATTCTGTATGGAAATTGCGGGATACTGGAGACGTTTGAATTTCATGGCGGCGTGCTTCGTAGAAGTCTGGGAATTGTACTACGGGGTGGAAACGTTCTGCGGTGTGACGCTGTTTTATTTGATAGTACCGAGTGTTATGTCTGCTTGTATTGATAACTGGAATCTTATCAAATATTTAAAGAAGCCTAGACACAAGCCAAGATCACAAATGTTTTGTCTCGCAATTAGCTAATGCTAGGGGATGAAACTCTCCCTTAAGGGGGTCGTCTTATGTGACGGCCGGTTTTCCTTTCGCTTTTTGGGGAATGCTTTTTTGACGAACCATGAAAACAGAATATCTTGGAATTTGTACTACATATTTAATAACATTTGAAGAGTTATTCAGAATGTTTTGAAGTTAAAATACGGAGTGGAATTGACTTTACAGCTCTCGAAAGAGACGTGGCGCGGAAAAAATGTTGGTCGACGGCTGACATGATTCCGGCTGTCCTGCTAATCTGAAATCAAAAAGTCAAACGGCACATTAATTTGTAGACTTGTGGCTATAGCCGGTACCAGAATGAAGTCAAAATATTGGAAATTTAATGTTTTGCACAGTTTTGAACGAAAATTGTCATTGACGAAAATCGTAGCTTTATTTTCAAAACTGTGCCAAACATTAAATTTCCAATATTTTGACTTCATTCTGGTACCGGCTGTAGCCACAAGCCTACAAATTAATGTGCCGTTTGACTTTTTGATTTCAGATTAGCAGGACAGCCGGAATCATGTCAGTCGTCGACCAACATTTTTTCCGCGCCACGTCTCTTTCGAGAGCTGTAAAGTCAATTCCACTCCGTATTTTAACTTCAAAACCTTCTGAATAACTCTTCAAATGTTAATAAATATGTAGTGCAAATTCCAAGATATTGTATTTTCATGATTCGCCGAAAAAAGTTCCCCAAAAAGCGAAAGAAAAGCCAGCCGTCACATAAGACGACCCCCTTAAGGTGTAAATCCACGATGAGATAAAAGTATTGTGTCTCACGTGAGACTTCTCACGAGACAATCATTTCATTAATTAATTATTTTTCAATTATTTAGTCATTAGACTCTCACGAGATAAGTTTCATGACATATTTTCAAAAAACCTCACCTCTCGCGACTATTTCCATTATTTCCATTATTTATTTGCTGACATTTTTGTCTCGCGATAGAAAAGTCTCGTGTAAAATCTCATCGTAAAACCCAAGGCTTTACATATTGCGATCGTCAGTTCTCAGTCATTTTTATTTAAAGCAGATACAGCTTCAGTAGAAATCTTTGCCTTCGCCGCTCACTGATCCTCGACATTTCCATTCGAATGCTAAACATCTGGATCTTGCATATCCCGCGTACCTCTTTGTATTTCAATTTCATCGGCCATTAACTGACAAACGTCCGTGACCACCTCGTGGTGCTCGTTCTCCAGGCGGCCAGCAACTTTGTGCCGCTTCCGTTAAGCAGCGATTACGTAAAGCAAGGTTTACTATCTCGTTCGCGGAGAGGTCGGCAATATTCTTCGCGCTGGCTTAATAATAAAATTGCTTCTCAACGAACAGCCACGCTGTATCTTCGTCTCACGTTCTCCGACGGAGGAAACCTGCTACATAACAACTGACGGAAACCTGCGAAGTCTCTATTCACCTTGATCCTCAACGCGACATCTAAATGCAAAGTATTCCATGTCTCCTCACCTCTAGAAGTCTGCACCGCTTAAATAATTAGCGGATCTTATTTCTGGACGATTCTAGAGAATGTAAACACTTTTTTACCGACTACCTTGCATCGTCCACCGTTCTGGGTTTCTTATTAACACTTTGGCTGACATCGGCGCGTTTTCACGTCTACCTATATTTTTGGGGTAATTATTTACAAAAGGGTACTCCTCGCCGATTTCGATTTCCTAAATAATTACCATTTTTCGGAAAGCGTTGAAGGTATTTACTTCGAAACCAAACGAAGCTCGGAGTTGGAGCTCCACGCTTTGTCAAAAATTTTCCCGCCAGAAGCGATCGTTTAGAGATGCTTAGCAAGATTCGAGCAGCCAGTTTTCTAGCAACAAAGCTATTCCAGTAGGCTGTTCGCTAATTGTTTGGAGCAGTGTGTTTAGGTGGCGAGAGGCACGCAGCCTGTTTCGCTTGGGCGAAACGGTCCTGCACGCGTTTCAGAAGCGATAAATCAGTCCCTATTTGTCCCGGCGATAATTGAATCGTTATTGAAAGGCGTGAAACGGGAGGGGGATGCCGATGCACGAAGCTCGATCAACCCACGTCGTTGTATTATTAATAGGCGGTGAAAGTTTCATCGTGCCTTTTGCGTGGAAAGCCTAAGGGAATGGCTCGCCCAACGCGGAAGAACGTAAAGAATTAATGATTATTGGCTGCCTCGTAACCGGCCGGCTTCGTTCTAGCACCTTCGCGCTTTTAGTGCCGCTAAATAGAAGCCTCCGACATGTTATATAAATATATTCCCGCGATGAAGTAATCCCTACTTCGGTCGGATTCGTTAACCGTTCCAACGAACGTTCGTCACATCGTGCATCGGTATCCGCGCAACGGACTCGCGATTCGTCATTCACTCTAATAGCATTATTTTCTCAGCTCTGATACATCGTCGATCTTTAATGCTTTTATTAGAGCAAAAATACCCTGCAACTCGTTGATTCCTCATAACTGAGATTGGCGAACTGTTCAAATAAAAAATCCATATTTTCCAAGTTACCCCCACCACCAATCCTTAATTCGATAATTACTTTCACGCAGTTTCGTAGATATAAAAAAGACGCAACATTTGCTTAAACTTCTTTCTAATATCTCTCACCGTTCTCGAGATATTCCACGAAAAAATAAATTCCGCATTTTTCGAAGGGGTGATTTCACCCCCTAAAATCGTACTATGGCACCTACAAAAAATAGGTTTGTCCTCCGCATGAACTATCCTGCTTGCACACAAAGTTGCATAATTTTCTGAAATTCCGGGTCGCCTAACTTCCCTTGTTAATTTCGTTCCCATTCAAACTCAACCCCGAAAGCTGGCAATGTTCTGGAATTGCTCGAATTCGAGGCAGAACTCACTGAATATATTAGTGGCTCGATTTAAATGTCGGTTCTCTTTTTTAAGGTCTTTGTTCGGCAGAAGGTGGATATACAAGATAGAAATAAAAGGAAAATAGCGCAAAGACGAGGCCAGTCGTAGGGCTGTTTTGTAACCTAACCACGAAATTTCTTTCCTCCTAGAATTTGCCGAAAGTAGGTATATTCGATGACAAAGGATGTTCAGGTGTTATGGTATCGCTGTGGCGGAGGGAGAGTTTCGCTAGCTTCGAATGGTGAGTCCTTTATGAAAATTCTCGCCAGTGTTGGTATTTCCAAGTCCTTTGAAATTTCTTCACGCTGCCAGGTAAATAATAAAGTTTTATGGCTGAGGGACTTATCGCTTTCGAGCATTCTGTCGTGTAAGTGCTTTCTCACGGGCGCGCTGCAACTTGAATTGGTTGGCACGCTGCGCGGCGAGGAAGTACTGACAGTATTCTTGAAAATGTGTGGCGCAGCACTAAGCGAAACGTGGAATACCGTTCCTTGGCGGAATTCAGCTTCCGCGAGGCGCTCGGGATCAAGTGTCTGCACAATGCCACGCCTGGAAGAAATAACTCCCTTCTTGGATCATCGAACATAAACGTCCCACGCTAATCCCACGAAAATTCCTCTCGATTCCATCGTTCCTCTCGCCCATCCGCGGTACCTTCCCGTCGTTCCTGATCATTTCACCTTTCCTACGTTCCTGCCTTCGAATAATTCCGTTCAACATTCTGCGTTCGCGCGGGCAACGACCGTTCGATCGTAAGTCTATCAAATTTGGTGGTTTATTGGTTTATTATTAATAAATATTATAATTACGGATCTAGCAGAAGAACTCGGGTTTAGTTCACACTTAAATAATTATCAATTACCAAGTGTCTTCTAATTATAAATAATAAGGTCCAAATATTCCCCAATTTCTGATTGTAAACTACACTCTTTCATCTTAAACTCGTCCCACCTTAAAATCCAAATTCTCCTCCATTTTTTTGAGCCCCAAAATCCTCCTGCAATCGCAGATGCTGCAATATCTTTGCAACTAAATTTCGCAGTAGGTATCTATCTGGGATTTCAATCTCCACCGGAGTCACACGTTTAAATGATTCAATCCAACCCATCTACACACGGTTTTCAAACACTTCGTCTTCACCTGGCCAGCTTCAACGATTCGTATTAATCGTCGTGATCCGATTTTCATTCCGTTCCATTGGATCACGATGACGTCGGAGCAAACGAGTCGCAGCAATTTCCCAGCAACGTATCAAAACAATGTCTCTAATCCTGGAGCAGCGACAACTGGCACGGTAATTTAATCGGCGAAGCAACTTTTGCCACGAACAGGGTGCAACCTGTCGGCCACGGCAACTTCCCCGACGAATTTGCAATGTAAACCGATGGTAGTTGGACCGACACGTGTATGGCTTCTAAAGGGAGGGAGGGTGGGGGGGTTGGTTCGTACGTGCGTCGCGATTATGTGTGCGCGAGGGTGTCGATAAAAATTCTTGCGCCCCTAGGACTCCTGTAGCCCCTTCGCCGACACGCTGCATTTCACGGGCAAATTTGCATTCCCCGCTGACTATTCATCTGGGTGTATCTTTGCGCGGATCGTGCGCCGAACTGGCGTGCAGAATTGTCTTGTTATCGCGGCATCAATTTTCGCGAGACGGAGGTGCCTAATTGCGCCGTATCTCGCATCGGGACGGTTGGCTAAGAATCTGTGCGATTCTAAGCGACCTTGATTCGTGAAACAAGAGAGTGTGGATTAAGTCTGTGATACTCGGAGAATTATTGTGTTTTAAGGTTTTCTCCAAAATAAATACTTTTGTCAAATATGTAGATACTTTTCTCAAATAGATACTTTTCTCTAATAGATACTATTCTCAAATAGATACTTTTCTCTAATAGATATTATTCTCTAATAGATATTATTCTCAAATAGATATTTTTCTCAAATAGATACTTCTCTCAAATAGATACATTTCTCAAATAAATATTTTTCTTAAATAGATACTTTTTTTAAAGAAATACTATTCTGAAATAGATATATTTCTTAAACAGATACTTCTCTGAAACAAATACATTTCTCAAATAAATACTTTCCTCAAATAAATACTTCTCCCAAATAGATATTTTTCTGAAATAGATACTTGTCTCAAATAGATACTTTTCTGAAATAGATACTTGTCTCAAATAGATATATTTCTCAAATAAATATTTTTCTTAAACAAATACTATTCTGAAATAGATATATTTCTTAAACAAATACTATTCTGAAATAGATATATTTCTTAAACAGATACTTTTTTGGAACAAACACTTTTCTGAAATAAATACTTTCCTCAAATTAATAGGTACTTTACTCACATAAATACTTTTCTCAAGTAGATACTTTTCCCAAATAGATTCTTTTGTCAAATAGATACTTTTCTCAAATAGATTTTTTTCTTAAACAAATACATTTCCGAAATGATTTTCTCAAAAAAAAACTTTTGTCAAATAAATACTTATCCTAAATAAATACTTTCCCCAAATAAATATTTTTCTGAAATATCACACGGTATTCTTTCAATAATTCAAATATATTTGATTAAAATTCTATTAGTAATAGTATTTATCACAGAAGCTGTGTCAGATTATGTACAGTCCTAAATAGCGTTGAACTTAAATTTATTCTGGTGTAAATCTAGCTTGGATTAGATGATCTGCCTGGACTAGTTTAGAGATAAGAGTACTTAATACAACTTACACCACATTTGTCGTCTACATATATGTCAGGAGATAGTCTTTAGGGGATGCGGGTCTATTTGAGTAACTACTTGCATTTTGTTCTACAGCCACGTGATTGCAGGTTGAAAATGGCTTAAAGGTCGATGGCGACGGACGACAGAGTCCTGTTAAGATCGACGGGGGCACGGTGCACCTGTTCGCGTGTAATCGTGTTTCCGTGCTCGCGACGATACAAAAGGGAATTATGCAACTTGCACAGGATGGCTACGTGTGCCACGGTGATTGCGCAATCCTTCGACAAGAGCGCCGGGGATCAAACGCAACAACCGTTCTGCTTCCTGTGCACGCGGTCTCGCTGTGCAAACTTCGCAAAGACAACACTTCCGTTTCGAAACGTCCAGAAAGTAACTGAATTGCAATACTCCACTATTCTAACGCAAATGCATACGCGAATCCGTGAGAACACTTTGAGAATAGAGCGCGCCTTTAGAGTAACTGAAAATAATGATGAAATGACAGGAGTCGAAAGAATTGAAGAAATTAAATAAAGGTGTCGAAAGAATTGAAGAAACCAAATAAAGGCGTCGAAAGAATCGAAGAAACTAAATAAAGGTGTCGAAAGAATTGAAGAAACTAAATAAAGGTGTCGAAAGAATTGAAGAAACTAAATAAATGTGTCGAAAGAATTGAAGAAACCAAATAAAGGCGTCGAAAGAATCGAAGAAACTAAATACAGGTGTCGAAAGAATTGAAGAAACTAAATAAAGGTGTAGAAAGAATTGAAGAAACTAAATAAAGGTGTCGAAAGAATGGAAGAAACTAAATAAAGGTGTCGAAAGAATTGAAGAAACTAAATAAAGGTGTCGAAAGAATTGAAGAAACTAAATAAATGTGTCGAAAGAATTGAAGAAACCAAATAAAGGCGTCGAAAGAATCGAAGAAACTAAATACAGGTGTCGAAAGAATTGAAGAAACTAAATAAAGGTGTAGAAAGAATTGAAGAAACTAAATAAAGGTGTCGAAAGAATGGAAGAAACTAAATAAAGGTGTAGAAAGAATTGAAGAAACTAAATAAAGGTGTCGAAAGAATTGAAGAAACTAAATAAAGGTGTCGAAAGAATTGAAGAAACCAAATAAAGGCGTCGAAAGAATCGAAGAAACTAAATACAGGTGTCGAAAGAATTGAAGAAACTAAATAAAGGTGTAGAAAGAATTGAAGAAACTAAATAAAGGTGTCGAAAGAATGGAAGAAACTAAATAAAGGTGTAGAAAGAATTGAAGAAACTAAATAAAGGTGTCGAAAGAATTGAAGAAACTAAATAAAGGTGTCGAAAGAATTGAAGAAACTAAATAAAGTTGTCGAAAGAATCGAAGAAACTAAATAAAGGTGTCGAAAGAATTAAAGAAACTAAATAAATGCACGAAATTCAAATAATTGAACAAATATACTAGAATTTACACGCTCTAAACTCTTATAATCCACACAAACCTTGTTCTGTACAAGAAAAAATTCTAACAAAACTTATCCCTCCAACTACAGTGACCCACGTACCTTGACATTTACAATTTATCTCGAGTCCAAAATATCAATTTTATAACAAAAGAACCACGTATCTAACAATAACTGGTGAAAAAAGAAAGGTGCCTTCGGGTCTAAACTGACCCAGTGTCTCTTTCCCGAGGGTAAATAATTTCCCCAATAAAAAGTCCACTTTCGAGACAATATCCAATAAAAAAACTCATCAATGAACAGTGTACCAGCAGAGAATTCCCCAAAGCGAGGTCTTCCAACGGGAATCGATAGAGTTTTCAGCACACCATGACGAACGACGATCCCTACTGAAACAGTCGGCGTTGAAACGAGGAGTAAAGGCGCGGCGGACTGAGGATCACTGAAACGATCCTCGACGTGCCTGAATTTCGCGACAGCCACGCGGGACTGCTTTAAAATTCAAATTAACCGTGTTCGTCCGTCAATGCCACCTGTAAGTCCAATTTCATTTCGCCTCCGCGCGACGGGAGGGGGTAAGAGCGAGGGGTGGGGGTTCGGTGGAGCGGCGAAGCTCTGAATTTAATTTTTCATGTTTGTTAGGGGAGAGAGTCCCGCCGCGCGCGAAGGAATCAATTTTTGCGGGACAATACTTGGAATTATATTCATACCAGCCGCGCGACCAATCCTGCCCGCTGGATATTCCAAAGTCCCGTGCCGGGAGCAATAACCGTATCTTTTACGCAACGTCCACGGTGAACTATCGAACTGCTTTTTGTCTTTATGGCGGTCGATCAACTTTACGATCGGCTTCGGATCCCGGCAATCGAACGTCCCTTCATAAAGCAGCTGGCCTCTCCGCGTTAATAAACATTACGTTCGATACGTAGATCGGTAAATTACACGTTCGTTAGATCGCGCTCGGGGAGCTCACTTCTCGGGCCAAACAGCAATTTAATCCTCGGGGACAGTTGGACCTCAGCTCTCAAGATTCACACTGATTTCATATTAAACAGATACGCGTAGCAGATCTGAAATCGGTATTTGAAATACAGAATCCACACGGGGCTGGCATCTGTTTCGCATAAAACTCGCGTCTGCGATATCGCGCGGGCGCGCGGAGGCACGCGCCCGTGTAAAGCGCAGGAAGCTGCGCGACGTGTAATCGCCATTTTTCAAAAAACAACCGCCCGAGACCTCCGGAAAACTGGCTGTGCCGTCCCTTTTCAGCCGGCTCCCGTTGCTGGTTTAAATCTCCTGGTTCGACGTTCGCCGCTCAAAAGCACGGCGAGCCGGGCGTAATTTTCTTCCGTGTCGTTGCGCTTGAAATATACCCTCGCTGGCCTCAGCTTCTTCAGCGTTTTCCCATTTACCCGCCGCGAGATTACACGGGCATCGGTTGCGACCGATCTCGGGGAGGGCCTTCGCGCGCGCGCGCGACTCGATCGGTGGCGTGCCTTAAAGGCGGCGGGGCCGAGAGACCGCACGTAGACAAGTCATTAACAACACGGATAGCGGGGCGTGCTCTCGGCTCACGGGGATCCGGGGCCAATTTCCTGCGGAGATACCACGGGCAAGGTGGATCGAGCGATCCATCGTGGCGAGTCGATTAAGCTAATTCGGCCACTCCGCTCATGAACACCGTTCGAGAGGGAACTATAGTCGGGACGGAGTCAATTGGCTACTCGAGGCCACCGTGCGGCTATCCCCTCCTAATCTAGGTAGGACCTGCATATACCCCCACCAAACCTACGCCGAACTCAGATACACCCCCACCGCGGCGCAGGGGCGTCAGGGGACTTTTTTCCAGGGGTGGGAGGCGACTTTGGGATGATGGTAAAGAAAAATATACCCCTCTTGCTTTTTTAAACCCATTTTATAGTGCCAATTTAATTAAAAATTTAAAACCGAAATTTAAAAATATTCCCCTTTTTTAGTATAAACTTAATAAAGATCAGTTTTGAAAAGTGAGCGATTTTTTCTCAAAAGCCAGGGGGCAACTGCCCCTTTTCCACCCCCCCTGAGAGGGGGGGGGGGGGGGGAAGCCGCAGCGTCCAGTTAGGTAGCTTGGATGTTATTCGGAGTTTTTCATCGTTAATGATTCGTGCTTCGATTTTTGAGAGCAATAGGAGTGAAGGATACTTTCTGTGGGTATTTTTGATAAACGTGGATGATGAACTTTTGATCACTGAGGTGCGGTTGGAGAATAATCGCCTGGGGCCGAGTGTTTGGCGCAGGCGCTGGTTGCACCTGTGTTTTTATTCCATTACTGTTTTACTGGTATATCGTACATGGTTGTTCCTGTTTGGGTTTTATATCTATTTTGATTCCTTTCTGTCTCCCCCGATCGAAAGTACATTTCATTCGTGAAAACGTCGCGCATTTAAATCCACCAGTCGAACGGCACCGCGTAAATTTTCCAGCGCCAATTACGTTAATTTGCGGACATGGAATTCGATGAAACGCGCCGCGGGATCTACGAGGATGTTTGTTTCCCCTCCATCGATCCTTTTTTTATTTTTCGCCAATTAAACGTGCGTTTTGTATATAAAACGTTTGTGGATTACGGAAATATTATCGCGCGTTCGAATTTAGCCGTCTGAAATCACGTGTCAATTTGTAAACCTTGCCTCGCAAACACCAATTTGTCGACGTTCCGTGGAAATGCTCGATGATATTCGGTCATTTGATTAAAATATTGTCGATTAATTCGACGCCGATGATTCCTCTTCATCAGTGATATCGCGAACAAAAACGATTTTAATACAAAAAGCTATATAACTGTATATTTGCTTGCCAAGCTTTAGGAGTTGAACAATTCAATGACCTCAAGCTTTCTGACACGAATGGTTCCTCTGTTTCAGATCTACCCTGGCTTGAAGGAAGAGGGGTCGGTGCTTGGGGGTGCCACGCAGAGGGTAACAAGGTATCTACATTTTTCACATTTTTAAACCTTCGCAGCCTATGTTCTTAAGCAATATTAAATAGCTGACATTATTCGATGCTTCCGAGTGTAAAACTATGCCTTTTTGGAAGTATCTTCCAACATTTCCTCGGTAGGTACGCGCGAAGTGTGTAGACCTCTTTATATTCAAAGGCTATTATCCAAAAAATGGTTGAAAGCACGAAAAAATTATATACACAGTAATTATACAAAATTGAATGCTCTTTTAATATTATTTAAACAAGATTTCGATAGGGCTTACCAATTTTAAGAAATTCTACAAATTCAAACCATAGATGAATTCTAAAAATTGAGGCCTGGTTGACACCCTTTCCTGTTTGCCCGATTGCAATAATCTTTTTCAGACACTATTTTTTTATGAAATGGAACCATATTAGGGGGCGAGAGCAAAAGGAATCGCAGGTTGAAAATAAGGGCCACCCTAGTGTCCCTCGTGCATTTAATTTATTTATGGCCTCTAGAGCCTCAAACCTATTACTTCAGGTATATCCATAATTATCCAATAATTACACTTCAACCCTTCGCCTAATCCTTGCCACTGCATCTTTAAACCCCTGACGAAGCGAAAAGGTCCGCGAAAATGTTTCTTTAAATATATTCGAATTCACACTGGAATGCTACGAATAGTATCGCCTGAATATTCGTTTAAAGTATCGTGGAGGTGTGTGCAATTAAGTAGATAGGTGGCTTGTTCGGGAGCTTTATCGGTGGCATGTAACAGGGTTTAAAAGTGTCGTTTTTAAGAGGCACGCCGTTGGAAAGTTGCCCGCGCCGCGAACTGGAATTGCGCTGCTGTTAATAACGTCCAGGACGAGCACGACCCGAGATAATAAGAATAGCGAATAGCTTGGCCCGCTATCCATTAATTGCACACTCTTATTTTCGCTTCGACTATCCTTTACGAGCCTCGGGAAGATCGTTTCGTGGCCGACGATCCACGATCCTTTGCTACTGCGACACAAAGAAGTCTCTCTATTCTGGTTACCGGATTCTTTACCACCGAGAATAGAATTCTACGTTTCAGAATGACGAATATACATGAAATCACGATCGTATAGTTCAATGAATATTGAAGTATTATATTTTATTCTAATATCGGTATGTCCTTTCCCTTATCTCACTAAGCACTCTGTTCTTTTACCGTATAATATTTCTCTGTTCCACCAGAATTTCTTTTATTCGTTAATAAATAAATTAAACGCACTATAGAACGTTTGGGAATCATTGAGAATTGCATCTTTCATACTCCCGACTTCAATTCAGGAGATTTCGATCGAGGAGCCAGTTTCGAATGCCTGCTAGCAAGCTACTTTGATGTCCTCGGCCCCAGAACGTCCATGTCGACGCGATTCTCTTTCTTCCGCAACTTTCGTTCCGACGATATCCCGGAGTCCGTGACGAGCTCCTTAAAGGAGAATCTTCCAGCGTCCATGTGGTGCTCGAACGTGGATCCAATCTAAACAATGACTCCGGCTTGGTGAACGTCGGTCAGCCGCGAAGTCGACCTTAAATGGTCACATTCTCGAGGTGCGACGTGCCTCGCTCGAACCACGTAATTTCTGCCGCGTTTCGGTCACTCGTGCCCTCGTAGCCGCGAATTGGATCACCGTCGGACTAATTACGTTCCGTGGCGAGTTCATAAAGACGTCCCTCCGTCATAAAAATTTCGGGCTTTCGAGCCTTCTAAAAAGAAGATCTCCAAGTTCTATAAGGAAGACTCTAAACTCTACTTTTTTATCTACATACGACTCCCGCAGTAGAAAATAATTCCCAATAATTATTTACCGATTATCACTAAATAAATAGAAGTGCACTTCAGACTGGAGATCGGTAGAAGTGGCCCATAACGAAAGGAGCTCGCCCGGCCGACTGTCCTTTAATAAACACAGAGACGAACAAAATAATTGCTCGCGGAGGAGCCAGAATTTCGTCGTTTAATAATACCTAGCACGTCGCTTAGCACTTCATTCGAATTACCCGCTGCTATTCCAGTTTCCCGGGGAAACATCAAATATTGACCAATTAGCCGTACTCCCCGTTACATCTTAAATTACCTTCCGAGCCGGTGCAACACGGAGAAATTACATACTCGCGGGGAACACGCGTTTCGAGTAATTAGGAGCGGTGGCGGTCTTATCGATCGGCCAAGGGGAATAATAATTCGCCCGCGGAACGGGAAATCTGTGTCCCTCCGCGAGGAGGCCGGCTGGCGTTGTTTCTTCGTTAGGCCTGGAGTGTCCTCCTCGCCACGGGAAAGAACGCGAATCGGCTCGTTAACGTTTCCAGCGAATCGCAAATGAGGCTAATAGACAGCGAGCTTACGCGAGTTCTAGGCCCCTCGACCGTCCACGGACACATTTTCCACGCGCGGGGCCCCTCGAGATTCCATTTCCGTACTACGAAAACGTTTCATCACAACGATTGAGGAACGTGGAGGCTCGTCGATGTCTACAGCTCGTATTGTTTCTCGATTTGCAATTGAATGAATGAAGTAGCGAAGTCCTTGGGGAATGTTGAGACCATTGATCACTGTTTATTTATTTATGTAGGGTAGAGGTGGTATAAAAAGGGGTGTATTGATTTTTTTCTTCTATGTGCCATTAATGATATGTTAACAATTGATCTTAGTTTGTTCTCATTTGGTTTATTTACATTAACGTGCCCCTTGCGTGACGTCTAATTTCCCATTTAAGACTATCTAGTTGTGAAAGGGACATTTTCGACTTATTTGAAAATCGAAGGTTTTGTTATTTTCTGTTATTATTAATGAGTTTGCAATATATATTTTTATGGAAGGCCAATATACATACTTCCTATTAATTGTTATTATTATTATTAAACGTCTTTATTGCAAAAGCAAAGGCGAAGTTCAGTCAGGGATTGTTTCTCAATTTAACCTTAATGGACTTGTGTTTTAAATTCATATCATGATATTATCAAAATTGGACGTTAAATAAAATTTTCCCTTTTGCTACCACCTCTCCCCTATTTACTTGATAAACTGGATATGGTCCATCGATACCACTGTAGCATGCACTATTTACCGTTCAAAGTTTGGGTGTACCCTTTATTGAAAAAATATTCTTGAACTCTGTACTCAAGGTATAACATTGACACCTTCATGTTAGACACAATTTTAGCAGGGAATAAGAAATGCAATACTGTTAAAAGGTATAACTACTTCGCTCAACATCTTTTCCTCTTTTCATTCCCACTTTACACAGCTTCGACGGCTAGAGGCAAATTAGCTGCGCTTTATCCACGAAAAAAAAAAGGTAAAACTACCGCGAGATATTAGATTCTACATTTAGCGTTGGAATGCAGAAAGGAAACGCGTCAAGTGTGCTGGTACTTTTGGTCCGATAGTGTCATTAGTCTTTCGAAACGGTGGCCGCCGATGGAGAAAATTGGATTCCGAGCGAGGTCGCGGCCAAGCAAGGCGAGAAAAATCAGTAAGGACTAATCAGCGGCGATACTCGATGAAAGCATTCGTTCCTTCGCGGAAATCGGTTTCCATTGGCGTTTAACGGGCCAGGCCTCGCCCAGCCGCCATAATTTCCGCGAATATTTCCGCGCGCGTAATCAGAGCGTCGCTGGCGGCTCGATTCGTTCCGCTTTAAAAAGAATCGCGAAGGAAAAGCTGCGGAGGGGGAGATAAAAGCAGGAACGTGCCCCTCGGCGTGACTTTCGCGAAACGACGCAACCAACGACGAAACCTGCCACCTCAAATCCCGCGAGCGATTCGCGGAATCTGACCCGATTATGCACGATTCCCTTCGCCTAAAATCCGTTCATTCTGAATTCTTTAAGCTCGCGAATTATGTTTCAAGATATCTTCCCTTTAGAGTAATGTGTCATTAGTGATTTTAAACGTGTATTTTCTTTCTCCCAAGGGCAACTATTTTATTTCTCAAATTAAACGAATTAACAATGAATAGACGAACTTAAAAATTAGATGATTACTGAATCTTTAATATTATTACTATTATTATTATTATTATTATTATTATTATTATTAATCCTCATTATTACTCAAAGAAAAAGAAGAAACCTGAATATTTACAGATAGCATAGACAATAAGAGTAAAGGCGAGGCTGCAGTTGAGAAGCCTAACCGCGTAATATAAACTAAACTAAAGTAGAGACCACAAGAAACATAACAAACGTTAAGAATAAACTAATCTAAAAATTAGCTTAAGACTTGAAGCTAAACATGAGAATAACACAAAGAATAAAGTAATGTAAGAAAATTAAAAGTGTTGGAGAATATGCTGCCGCACTGCACGTTATCTCCTGTGACATTTATTCCCACCAAAAGAAGTAGCATTCGATGGCACATAAACGCCCATGCCTATCATTAACTGTATTTCCCGAGATATTCATTTCAATCAGATTTCTAAACCAGCATCACAGTGCCCGCGAGTACCTACGTATCATTCTAATAATACCACAGACTTTCTCCTATCAGCGTGTAATCGTTAAAAATGGCGTTTACCAGTGTCGCCGGCTCAAAGGATAAGGCACCCAAAGACGGCCAGAAGCCGGGCCGGGTCGACGTTTATCGCGAGACGATATCTCGATAGCGTGACAATTTTTGTTCCCATGTAGAGGCAAGTTTTAGGCCTCGTTACAGCGAATCCACGCGAAAACGAAGCGTGGGCAGTGTTTAGGCTGCTTTTCCGCCCACGGCGCGTTCCAACGTGATTCCTTTTTAAGGTCAGTGGAACGGGCACCGTGCTCCAAGGTGTCCAAAAATAAGACGACCGCCGGAACGATCGGACCTCTCCGTTTTCGGCGCGCTCCGAAATTGCATAGATTAAATCAGATGGCCGTTGGCTTTAATCGTGGTATTCCTTATTCAGGAGCTGATGTATGTAAAAGAGGACAGTGGATGATGTAAGTTTCCATAATTCGATCTCTGCTTGAATCGATGTATCTTCACTCCCTTGGGCATTGACAATTCGAAGGCTAAGAGTAGGCTGCGTGCGGGATTCCTCTGGTCGTATCTCTTAAGCACAGTATCTGAACGCCTATGAGCGTTAGCCGCACACACTGCATGAATCTACGGATATATGGGCTCATTAGCTTTCAAGGGGTTAATTCTAGATCGTACTCAGGAATAAAAAAAGTTTACGTTAAACGATTTTATTAAAAGTGCACTAAAAACTAAAAAATAATTCTTTTCTTGTACTGCAATTTCGATGGTGTTTTTTCATTTTAAATAAAATCGTGGAGCAGGGCATCTCACAACAAATTCATTTCGACGCTTGATTCTGTATTGAATTGATTCATATTCTGTTATGAAAAATCCTGCTCGACGATTTTATTTAAAGTGAAGAAACACCATCGAAATTGTAGTACAAGAAAATAATTATTTTTTAGTTTTTAGTGTATTTTTAATAAAATTGTTTAACATAAATTTGTTTTCATATATTTTATATATTTTCTAGCTCTTAGTGTTTATGGATTTACATTTCACAGCTCAGACTTCTTTAGAAATATCTTTTATTTAATTTTAAATCGCGATGCAAATAGCGACCCGAACGCAGCGGTTTTCTGTCGTTTTCGAAAAAAACGCGAGTGGCTGATTTCAAGTCGTTTGGATTTGTGGTTATAGGTTATATTTATTGATGACTGGATAATTTTTTCATCCGCTTGGGGTTAATTTTTTTAAAAAAATATTGTGCTGTCATCCAAACTACGCATCCCTGTAAAGTTTCAAGACAATTGAAGACAAACCATACAAATAAACAGAGGATCAATTAAAATTAAAAAAATAGGGTTGTCGTTGTTCTTCTGTATAGCTTCTCTCATTTTTGGGGGGCACCCCGATAATTAGCACCGAATTTGGCTCCTCTTATCTCAAATCATCGAAAATCCACTCTATTAATTTCGAGCAGTCAAGATTCTATTTTTCCACAATTTGGCTTGGAAGAAGCTATTCTTCCCAATTATACGGCTCGCGGGGATTCTCGCCATATTTTAACGAATTAGATCGCCGATAAAACCAGCTCACAAATAAAAATCCCCCTCGATCCTCGGCATTCGTCGATTCCTCGTAATTCCATTTCGAAATTCGCGCATTATAAATGGCCCGACTTTCGAATTCAAAGCGGACCCGACTGCTTAGTAATCCACCGCGTCCCCGCGTATATGTGCATTTACGATGCACTTGTTTTATATTCCGAACGCGAATCTCATCTCGTGTAAGCACAGGTGTACGGTAACATGTTTATACGCGGACGTTACGACCATCGGGCTATTTTCGGTGAACTTTCCACCTTTCTCGTTTTCGTCGACCTTTACCAAACGTCATCCTCTTACACCGCAGGTATCTTTCTCTTTCTTCTCCTCCAGTGTTCGCTAGGACAAAAGCGATTCTCAAAGTGTTGGGCAATTCCTTTTCGCGTGGAATAAAAAAACCCCTCGCGATTGCTTTCAACTCTTATTTTATTTATTGTAGCAAACAAATGAATTATTTGATAGATCGATTAGGAACCGAATAGAAACGGAGAGGATCGTTCGCAGCAGTTTCGCTCGCACCTCGCGGAAACTGACGCCGGGGAAGTTAATTTATAAACAGTTCTCCACTTTTATTTCAGTCGACTCGTATGTATAATAAGTTCGTCGCAAAATAGCGCAGCGCGCACAGAAAGTTGAGGGGCACTGTTACAGCGGACGTGACTTACACGGACCTCTAATTGCGTAATTATTTTTAACGTTTCCATTGGACGTTCCGGGTTAATTGCAGTTCTAAAAACGTCTTTAAAAATTATAATTAAATTCAGGGCGGTACGTGACGTTCTTTAAGTCAGGCGAAATACTTCTGCGACACTTTTAAGCCCTTTATTCCGTTAATCTAGTGAAATTTAACGTTCGTTAGTAGGAACAGTGTGATCGAAGAATGAAGAGGAATGAGAATCTTTGAATTCGGGAATTTCAAGCCATATCACAGCCAAGAGCTGACACCGTGTCTCCAATGAACAGGACATTTTCCTTTTCTACCAAAAAACGATGACTCAAACGTACTCCCTTCGTAAATCCCGACGCGACCATCATCGCGTCAGACCAGAAGTAAAATTCAATCTCGTCGACGGCTGCTTTTAGAAATTCACCTCCGCCGCGTCGAGTTCTCGACGTTCGGTGTGCACGCGTTTCCAAACCGGGCCAACTGTCTCTCCCTCGCGCGCCTTTCAATTCTCCCAGCCTCGAGTTTTTCTAATTTCGTCTCGCAGTAAACGCAGCTCGCCTCGTTTCCCAACGTGCCTCCGTCGCACTTTCTCCTCGCTCACGTTTCCCTATTTTTACGTCCTTTTGTTCCTTTCTTCCAGCTCGGCTCGTTTTACTCGATCGACCCCCAACGCGATCCACGTGCCTCCTCCCGCGAGAGGGAAAGGGTTCTCGTATCCGTGATTTTTTCGAGCGGACGACCCCAACGACAAACGTATCAATTGCTCCTCACACTTTTCTGATTACTTCGCGGTGTATCGCTGGAGCGTATCGAGGTCTAGGTGTGCCTTGGGGCAGTGTCGATCGTCAGATCGTTTACCTGAAAACCGTCGATTAACGGGGTGCCGCGGAGAAGAAAGAAACGGGAGCCAGGGGAGGGGTGAAATACGAGAGGGCGAAGGAAGATGGAAGCTTTTAGGCACGCGGATTTCCTGGGGACGATTTGCTGGTCGCATCGTAATTTCCCGTTTGTCTCTCGCAACCGAAGATTGCGTTTAATTGCGCGGAAACGGACCCCTCGAAGGGTGGATGGTTAATGATAAATTGATGATCGAACGTGTAAACCACGGGACAGCTTCTTAGACTTCGAGCTCGGAATTCGGCGGGATGGGATTCCAGGAATTCACACTTTTATAGTGGCCTAGGGTCGAAGGACCCGGTTACTGTCATCTTAAAAATTGGCTCTTATATTATTGCATAGATTTTGTATTTATTGGCCAGAAATATAAGTTTTTCTATTTATCTAGTATTATTTAATATGCTTAGTTGAAGAAAAAAGGTTTGTGACTCTCTCAAACCCTATATTTTTATTTAAAAATTCATTGATTTAAAAAAAAATGTCAGGGGCTACTATGTGTGATATATGAATTTTCGAAGGGGTGCTTTAAAAATTGAAAGGGCTTCGCATCGAGCGCTGAGCCACTTGCCAAGGCCTCCATCTTTGATACATACATTTTATAAATAGTTGTTTCCGAAGTGATATTAAATAGGAAACGTTCTTAAATAGGTTCAGATAGCTTCGTTTTAGTAAATCTATTCAAAACTTTGTGTCTTCTGCTTTTGGTACGTCCTATATCTTTGTATCTCACATCTGAATTATTATTGGTTGACTTTGCTTCCCACCCACTCCCCTTAACTCCGCCCACAAAGCTCACTATTCATTGGCACTCCTGTACAATTTAAATAAATATGTTTTATTCAGCCTCCCAGCCAAGAATTGGGTTTGCTTTACATAAACCTATACATATTTACAAAGCTATTTTACTCACGCATTCGATTCAATCACTCTCTCTCTCTCTCTCTCTCTCTCTCTCTCTCTCTCTCTCTCTCTCTCTCCCAATCACATTCCATCTCTACCTTAAAACTCCCATTGGCCTTTTTATCCCCACTGTTTTTATTTTTTCCTTTCTCTTCGTTTGCAGCTTCTCGAGCCAATCAATAATCTTGTTATCCTATCTCCCTACAATTTAAATACATTTACTCCGCTATCATTAAACATTGAATTCTCCGGTACGAACCTAATACGAACGTTTGAAAAGCATCCCGAATTTTATTAAACTTTTATAAATGAACGATTTATAATTTCCCGGTGGAATACCACGAAGAATGAAGGCTCCTTAAATTCCTCGTTGAAAGGAAACAATGCGAGGGGTCAGTTCTCTAAATCCTCGGTATGACACACTTCCCTCAATAATTCAGGCTTCTCAATTATTATGCTACTCGACATGCATAAAGGATCTCCGTTTCATGCATTAACGTGTAGCGAGCCGCGATTGGTGGACCTACGTGTACGAGAGCACGCACCCGACCACTGACAACGTACACTTTATTTATGCACCCCGTTAAGTCAGCCTCGTACGATCAGCCGCGACTTAATTTATGCGCAGGCGTGCACGGATAAGCAATGCATCATTCGCATTGTCCGCGGCGAATTAAGCGAATCTGAACCCTGAACTGTCAAAATATTTCGCCGTCGCGACAGCGGAGGCTCGCATTATCGCGCGTAACACAGATGCGCGGCGCCGCGTTTCATCGAACGTCCGATCGAGACGAAAGTTGTTCGCGAGATTGGAATTTTCTGGGGCCGAGAAAACATGAAAATTTTATTCACAACTTTCCGGGGAGGAGCAGGAATTATTTTTCGACGAACCTATTCAGCCGATAAGGAAGAGGCTACATAGAAATAAAAAATATACGACATTTTGGCCACGGATTATAATTATTAAAGATTATCCAAGTTTTCCCCAGAAAAGTTAGGTACCTTTTTCCAAGGTAAATTGTATTACTACGTCCACAATCTCTGCGTTGCGCATTCGTTGCTGTGACAGTTTCTGTTCCTTCCGCGAAATATTAAACGTACCATCGAACAACAAAGAAAACGAGACGCCTGAAATGTCAACGGCAAAAGGAACACGAAAATTTCAAGGGGAAGGAGAAATCGACAGGAACGAGGGATTTTAAAGTATAGAACAGTAACGAGCCATTTCCATGAAAGCGACGTAAAACGATGGCTGGAAGGAGGAGTCGTAAAATATAAAAGACTCGAGGGAGAAGAGGGAAGAAAAAAGAAGCAGCGAAAGGTGAGAGGTGAAAGGTGCAAAGGGCCAAGGAATCTGACGACGTTTTTATTTTGATCGTGCTTTTCGGTAGCGGACTATCCAGTCGCACTGCAAGGAGGGAGGGAGGAGAGTGGGGGTAAAGAATTCCACGGGTGTACAGAGTGGAGGGGATGGCAAAAACGTTAATCGATGGGATTCCACGATTTTCGTCGATATTCTCGAATGGTTCGCGTGCGTCGGACCGTTCTGCAAGAAGTTAAAGGGAACTTTCGTATAAAAGGAAGAGGACCGCGGGGAGGGAGGGCGAAATTCCAGTAACGTTTCCCGTCCCCAGAAGAGTTATGGCTCGGGGGACACGAAGAAACACGGCATGCATTTGCGAGTAACCCGTATAATAGAGCTGCATTGTAGCGATGCCAAATAATTTCGGCGGGCGAAGCTGAAATTTTCGAAATACAGAAATTGCGCAGCTGAATCAAGTTGGAAGTGTCGGGCGGGCGTAAATGGAGAGGCGATTCTGAGGGGGGGGGGGGGAGGCATATTTAATGGCACGCGCAAGAAAATTGCTCCCCTGTTTGCGTTTAGCAGAATTCACGTGGAAACGAAAATTGTGAGCCTTTTTCATCACGCGCTGGTTTCATCGAGTGACCTCGTTCCGCGCGTTGAAACGCTTCTATAATCGGCGCGGAATATTATATTATAATGATTGTTGCTTTTTGTATCGGCTGCTTTTGTCGTCTAATTGTCCCCGCTACTCGGTTATCTTTAATGACTGTAACCTCGACAATGTCAGCAGTGGAATATGGTGTGTCGAAAGTTTTAAAGTATTACCTTTAAAGCGAGTCTTGCGCGAATTGTCTCGAAAAATGGGCGATTAATAGTGCGAGGGGGTTGATGTTACCAAATTTATTTATGATTTCCGTCGCTTTCATCCTTCTTGAATTTAAATGTATTTTTGGATTTGAATTCGCAGCTCCGAGATAGGGTACGCTGGTTCGCCGCCAAGGGAGGTGCTCACCAGGGGCAGGAGCATAGATTCCGTGGACAGGCCTTTTCATCCGAGCGACTGGGTGGACGTGAACCTCGAAGTACCCAGCACACCGAGGCCAAGCTCGGTGCTCACGAATTTAACCGTCGACACGAGCCTCTATCCCGCCACCACACCGACGTCCAGCTGTAAGCTCGCAATTTATCGTTAGCTCGTATTGCAAGCTGTATCCTTAACGAGAACACGCTCGTACCGACATGTCGGCTGATAAGGACACTACCAGCGTGCATCGTGCCCCGGGAGACGCTCGGGTATTTGTCCCGGTTTTGTAAATAACAACCGTCCCTCCACCCTTCCCGCCGAGGAAAACGGGGGTTGAAATTACGCGTTTCGCTGGAAAGTTTCGACCGGTGCTTTCGGAATATCTTTGGTAGCTATAATATAGTCCCATGCGGAACGTGTTTCGGTAGATATCGCAGTGAATCGAGTGCAACCGCCGAGAAAGTTCAGTAGCGCCTTCATGAGAAAAGAAACTAACAATAAGTGATTAGTTTGCGAGACTGGAATTCGAATCTCCAACTACCCTGATAAATGGACCTATGTGGGACGTTGATAGGTTCCCTTTTCCTTGAGTTGGGTAATAGTAATCGAGCAATCCTTTTCACGGTGTAGTGCACAGTGATACGTTTAGGGCTGTCACTCGCCCATCCACCATGGTGTACTCGAAGTAATGGTGGTCCTAAAGTAACCCGTCATTTATTAATCCACTTTAATAATTTGGCACTGTTTCTTATATCAGACCAGTAGTTTACTCTACTTCAACTAAACCCACTGCCATTTGCAATGATTAATTACAGATACAAAAATATATTTCTATAGTGTAAGAAGTTCTTAACACAATGCAAAAAGTCCCATTAAATCATCTGTGGTAGTTTTCCTTTAATTAATTTCTGAAGATTAGCTGTTTTTATGGCCTCTATACCGGAACCTTCCCTTGACATTCAAGATCACTATTTGAAACCCTACTATCTTTTACCAACTCACAAATATTCTCGCTCTGGTGATCAGGTTCCAACCTGAAGGATACCACGCCGGTCCCTCCGCCTCGGCGGAGGAAAAGGAACAAGGGCAGGCCCTTGCCGCCGAAGCCGGACGAGACCGCTGAGAACTCGCCGAGCAATTTGAAGGCTACCGAATCGAACGATGAACCGTTGTACTCGTCGGTGAGATCGCCGAAAAGCAGCGGTGACGAGCAGGATGCGGAGGAGGACAAACAGTGTTCGCGCGAGGAGGCGAGGCGCGATGGGAGGAGGACGAAGGAGATTTACGAGCACAAGGTGAGCACGGAGGCTAGGGATTTCCAATGTAGATTCGAATTCGATATTCGCGGGGGTAGGTGTGTTTGCACTGCCGTGTAAAAGGCGCGATGATTGGGCGAGAGTGGCGGGAACAGGGAATCTGTGAAACAAATATCAGAGACACTTTAAAAAGTATTTACCAGTCGAATCGTCTTGATTGAAATTTCGCTTGGGACCATTCGAGGGGGGAAGTTATTCTGTTTTCATCAAAGAGAAATAGAAGGAGGAGGTATTGTTTTCTCAGAAGACTTTTCAAAGAATCGTGATGATAGTAATTGGTAGAAGCCTTTATATTTCCTCCTGGTTGAACTAAAGAGAAAACCGTGGGGAATTGCAAAGTTCCGCGTTTTGGAATAAACAACAGCGGTTTGCTTTATTAACTTCCACGAAAGCTAGAATTTAAACCGCCCTTCCAGTTATTATTAAAACCAGAAAGTGCTTCAACATATCTAAAAGCATCAAGCAGACCTAACAATCTCGAACAGTCTAAGCATAAAAAAAAACCTAGTAAAAGCTTCCCTTTTCGAACTCAAAGAACAATTACATACAAATCCAAGCAAAATACTAGGCCGGTGCAAAGGTTCATTCGCTTTATTCACCTAAAGTCTATTAAAAGTAAAAATATATTACACGTTCTATTGATTACAGTAGTTTCTTTGGGTATTTTGACGTTTTGCCCACATTCCGGTGAAACTACAAGTGCGTTTAGTGCAAAAGACATTACGGTACACTTAATATCACCCAGAAGTGAGCGAAGGAACATTTGCAGCCAACTTTTTAAAAACGTCACAATTCCCCTGCATTTCAACCAGCCTAACCTTCGCACAGGTTAATGGAACCGGAAGGATAATATCGAGCGACATGGTCTCCGGCAAGAGGGCGTCCCACTTGGAGGACAGGAAGTCCTGCACGAGCTCCGGGGCCAGCCAGCATGAACGCAAGGCAGAGGAGGGCGAGGAGTACGACAGATTCGCGAGGAGCCGGAGCAGCAAGGACTCGTCGACTCCTAATCGCGAGGACAAAAGGGGGCCGAGGGATCCTGAGGAGCAGATGAACGGCACCTCGAGGGACACGGAGAAATCGGCTGGCAAGGCGAGGACCAAGAACTACAGCACCGTCAGTCTGCCGAATTACGACGAATTGGACGTGGCCAGGCACCAGGCGAAAGGGACGGAGGGCCACGAGGGCGGGGGAGACAGGGCCAAGTCCAGGAGACCCGTCAGGAGCAGCACGGGATCGCTTCCGGCTGAATCCTTCCTCTCGCCCTTTTCCGAGGTACACGACTCCTCTATACAGAGAGCTGGTATTGTTGCTTACACGGGGTTTGCCATGTAAGAGACAAGTTTATGGGAAAAGTGAAAGGGGGGGAGCTTTACTATTTTTTCCTGGTAACAGGGTGGCTTCTCCCCTTGGGGGATGGTCTTTATCCGTGGCACAGATTTTCCCTTTCCTCTGTAGATAATTAAGGGTAGGTATAGATAACTGCTTTGGTAGTGTGTTTATCTATGGAGAAAGTATAGAAAGAATAGGACGCTAGGAATAAGGTGATTCTTGGGAATTTTTTTCTAAGGAACTGTCGAGCGGATTTTTTCCAAACTTTCAGGGTATTTTAGTTCACATTCAAACAATGAAAATTAATTTTTATGTTACAAAGTGTTCGGTAGAACTGAAGATATATGAACACGTTTGTTAGGACTCGCGCGTCGGAGTTGCCAATTGGCGATTGTCATGGTGGCCCCATTTCTTCCCAGAAATAAAAAAACCAAGGATTTTCTTATTTCTGGGAAAATTACATTGCCGACGAATCTAACAAACGAAAAGAAAGTTGAAAGTTGGCAAATTAGTGGGACTTGAAAGAAAAAAGTTACGATTCTGCACCAAGATATTTCGTACTATTTATGGAAAAAGAGTTGTTCGATTCAATTTATTTATTTATCAATGTCTTAGGTTCATCGGCAATGTAGTTATACTAGAAATAAGAAAATCTTTGGTTTTTTATTTCAGTCGCGCCAGTCAACGAACGTGTTCATATATTTATCTTCATTTCTACCGAACACTTTGTAATGTAATAATTAATTTACATTGATTGAATGTGAAATAAAATATCCCGAAAGTTGGGAAAAGTTCCGCTCATCAGTTTCTTAGAAAAAAATTCCCAAGAATCACCTTGTTCCTAGCGTCCTAAATAGGCCTCCACCTGAAGGAAGGGTGTGGGAAGGAAAGATCCTTGCGTACAAACTTCCAATAGCAGTGCTTCGATACTAGCTCACCATCCACCCTCGAATCTACTCAGTCTAATCTTTGATATACCATTATTGCTCAGTACACCCAAATGGCACTCAGACCATCTCCAACGACCAATCGATTCTGTTCCAACTACAGCCCCGCCACCACGCGCCCCTCTAAGAATGCTAAACGCTCCAAGATCCCAGGGCCAAAGGGTTGAAACTCTCCGCAAGAAACACGGCCGGGGTTGGATAAAGCGCGAATTTATTGTAATCCCCAGAAAACGAGCGTGCGACTGGAGGACTACATACCGAGGCGGGGCAGCCCCGATAACCTATCTCCGTATCAGGTCCTGGAGAAGCTGGACTGCCGAGGGAACAGCGTGGTCGCCGCTCCTTTCGTGAAGTACGACCCGAGTAAATCGGAGGACTGGGAGCTCAGCGGTATCGGTAATTGCGAATTGAATCACCAGCCGCCGTTCTCTTTGGAGGTGAGCCCACGACCCACCTTTCTATCCTGTTTACGTGCTCCCTGGTCGGTACAGACGATTCTTGCTTTCTGCGAAGGACACTTCGAGGACCAACCAGGAGGGAAGTCCCCGCGAGGACGCGGACGTCGTCGATTTCTCGGATCGAGGTGGCAAAGGATCCGTGGACGATCGTGGCACAGCTGGGTCTCCAATACTGTTGCAGAAGCCTGAGATGTTCGGAAAAACAACGTCCCCTGTGCTAGGGGAAGCTGAATATTCCGAAGTGCTTCCAAATAGGTCGGTAGAGATTATCCATGCTCGGTGTACGGGCGATTAAGTGGACTTAATAGGGGAGTCCTGATGCCAAGTGGTGTAAGTCCATATTCTGGGGTTTAGGGACGTCTGGCGTGGTCTTTCTACTACCACTTGCGATAGGAAAATAGAGTTTTCGGTTTTGTAGTTACCATTGGACTTACATTTCTTGACATCCAGTTTTGCGATTTGGAATTTGTATTACTATAGTAAGCAAGTTAAGTTGTTAGGATGTATTGGATCTATTTTTAAAATGGTACCAATTTGATGAAAATTTGTGAGATTGTTCTTCCTAATCTTCATGATGTGCTCGAAAATTTTTAAACGAATTCACTAAACGGTTACTGTGTTATAACTATTTTAATTTTCACTGATTTTACACGTACTCTTATGGAAAGAGACGATCTTGACAGATAAAACAGCTGAAAAAATGTTGAAGAAATGGTACCAATGTTTTCAATTGTTTTTTACATGTAGTATATGGATAGATGAAAATAACTGCCGAGTTTTAATTGTTTTCACTACACCGTTTTAAAGAAATAAATTATAACTTGAGAAAATTGTGAATTCAGGGCACTTTCACTGGCAAAAGTTTAGCAAATGATGCTTGAGAAAGCATTTGTAAAGTGGAACATACCTTCCTAAGAGTAAAAATAAGGCTCCAACTGTCGTACGAGTTCACATCGTTCTTTACATATAGATTTACTATGCGAAAGACGTATGATATTCAAGTATTTCAAATTTCATATACTTTTGTTTAATATTGTACGTCCGATACATCCTTAAAACTGATGTGGTAAGCCGCACGTTTTCTTCTTCAACGTCTTACTTATACGTAGATCGCATTTGAGGTACTTCGACCCACCCACGCTGGCGGACAGTTGCAGAATTTCGGCCGCCTGCGACTCCCCCGGTTCCAAAGAACCGTTTTTCCTGGACGAGGCGAAACATCGTTCAGCTTTAGGTAAATAGACGCCAAATGCTAGAGGGTGTTGGTCCTTGATCCGTTCTGGCTTGGAAAAATACTGTTGCAATAACAAGGCACTGGGGCTTGCTTCCGTGTACCTACAGAGTGAATCTAAATGGCTGTCACGAAATTTCTGTGTTATTTTCTAAGTAACACACTGAAAATATGAGAAAGACACTGATAAATGTAGATCCACTCCTATTTGCATTCCAGACACAATCATTTGCAGTAGCAATACGGGTTACCGTAAACTGGGAGAACATTTTTGTCCAATTTTTGTAACATTTAGTTATATAATACTAGCTTTACTATTCGGCTTCGTCGGAAATTTAGATTATGATTTTATAAAAAGAAAGTTTTATTTTTTTGGGTGAAAATAGTCACATTTATCTGGATTAGCTAGGCATAAATGAACTGGAAAGTTTTTAGGCGACAGACAAACACACAAATACTTTCTGCTTTATATATTAAGACAAAAGTTACCATTTTTATCAATATGTTTGCACTTATCCTTCTTTAATACATGTTAATTAACTTCCAACGTTACTCCGTACTGCTAATGTCCCCCAGTTTACGGTACTTCCCACTTTTCCCCTAAAACATGCACGTCAACACCATTGCTTGGCACAAGTTAGCTATTAAATACAATATTCGCAGCACCTAGTCCCAAAATACACCTGCAAGCTCTATTCCCCTCATTTGATCTTCACCTATCCACTAAACTACCACTAACACCCCCGAAATGCGCCTCTAATCCCAAGCTTCTCTAATTCGTACCACGGAATAAGTCCCTGGACCAGTGCGACGAGTGAAATTATCCGGTGGAATTGGAATAATATCGCTGCTTTAAAGCGCACACGCGGATGTTAGCATACGTCCCGGGCTTACGTAGACACCCACCCGCGTATCGGGTTCGCCAGCGAGTCCTCCAGGTAATGCTGTCCCCGCGACAGAGAGGAGCCACCTATCCGTGTACGTGACTAGTTAAACCACGAGCGTTTCATTTGCCAGATACGATCGGCGAGAAGAGCGTCGGGCTGGATCGATCCAGCGAATCGAGGATGATCCTCGGCCTGTCGAACGAGAGCGAGCCGGACGAGGACACCTACGAGGCGAAGGAGCTGACTGGCCACGCGGTCGGCCTGGTCAGGACGATATCCGAGGAGTCGCTACCACGCGAGATGCTCGAGGTGCAGAGGATGGACGAGTTCTTCGACGAGAAGTTCGCCAAGGACGCGCACAACCAGCTGAAGAAGAGCCTGGACGAACGAAACACGAAGACACCGCCGCCAAGCCCCGAGCTGAGGATCAAGCCTGAGGTGCTGGACCCCGACCACTCGAGCCTGCTCAAGGTCCTCAAGGAGGAAGCTGCGGAGGAAAGCAACCTGAGCTCCATGACGCCCAGCTTGACCGAGCTGGAGGCGGCTTTGTCGGACATGCTGGAGAAGGAGGAGCCGCAGGATGGCGCTAAGGGCGAAGTTAAGATGAATGGCAGCAAGGAAGGAGCGCTGGAGAAGCTGACAGAGCCGGAGATCGTTCCCGTGGAGCTCGGCGATTTTAAGGGCGACGATTTCGAGGGGGGCCCGAGGATCGAGGCTGCGGAGAGAGCGGGTGATCTAGTGGGCCAGGAAACCAAGCGGAAGAACGAGGCTCCCGTGTCTCTGGGCCAGATCCTGGAGGACAGGAAGCCGATTACCGGAAGGAAGGTCTCGTTCTGCGCCTGGGAGGAGTCGGTGCAGGAGACCGAGGCCGGGGACGATCGGGAATTCACTGAACGTCCTAAGGATTTAGATAAGAACACCGTTTCTCATCCGTACGAGGGCTGGGGGAGGGTGTCGCCGGGCGTGGGGCCGAGGAACGCCGCGGATCTTCCGCCCGAGAAGCCCAGCAGGCTGAACAGGGGTCTGGACGATTTGCTGGAGGTACCCGAGGTCGTCCCCACACCGCCGCGCAGGAGGAGCAAGATCCTCGGCGTCGCGAAGAGGGACATCGGGGGCAACCAAAATGGCGCAGCCATCACTGACGTTTATTCCAACGACAGGCTCATCTGATCGACCCTGGGGCCATTCTTTCAGGGACACTTCAGTGAGAAATTGGTCCCTCTCCTTGGGAACGGCACTCCGAAGCGGGTACAGAGGAACAAGGTGCCTTCGAGGTGACATCGGTGACGGACTCTTGTGTTCCTTGGACTCGGCGTGAAGCTTGATTTCACCGGAGAGGAACTTTAGAGGTGATGCTTCCTGGAGAGTAATAGAAAACAGACGACTCGATTAGCGTGAGGTAGAGTTGTCCGATAAGGATTACGAATCTGCAAACTTAGGGAGGAACTGCAAATTGAACAGTCGAAATGTTGACAGTTGGGGGACGTTCGCGGGTACCTTCCAACGGGGGTAATGTCGCGTAGAGGTCAGGCTACTCGTTCGATCATTTTGGGTGGGTAGTGGCCTGGTAAGTTCGTTCCGTAGTACTGGGAAGTGCATCGAAGTGGTCGCGGAAATTTCTTCGTCTCGGCCGAGGCTTTCTTCCGCGGGAAACTTCCTAACGAACTTGCTGCCGCCGAAGAACGGACGCGCATCGGCTCCTTCGAAAATCGCGAAACTTTGTTGGTGAAGTTTGCCATCGATCGCGGACGGTCGCGCAACACTGCCGTTCGGTTGCGATGTTTAGTTTCGACCAACAATACAGAGTGTCGCGTCGAATCATTAAAGTGACGTGCCACGTTGCTGAATGAGAAACAGCCGCCAAGTGCTCGCTCGCGGGAGGAACTTTGAAACGTGGCACCCAAGTACCTAATTTGAATTTTGGAGAATAGCAACAGGTATTGGGAAATAAAAATGGTAAACTATCAGGGGAGCGTCTTGTGCACTAATTGGTGGATGAAAATTTATTGACGCACACTGGTTTAGCTTCGTATCGAATATTAGTTGATTACGGCCTTTGACGATCCCCTTTAATGCTTCTAATGAACTTTGAGTTACCTTGGAAGATTATTTTAAATGACCTCGAATAATGGTAAATGTGAATAATTCTATCACCCCTTGTGCCTCGAGAAATATGAAAGCTCCACGAATTATCTGTCCTCAACGTCTCACCCTGCTGATATGTCAGAAAATAATTTAAACCCTGGAAGCCTTTGGTCTCCTAGAGGGCACACTCGCAGCAGTCGAATATCTGATCCCCTCAATTAATGACACAAATATATCCCCGACGATCGATAAATGATCGCCATCACGGGCGAACAGCTAGCTATTCGAGTAATTTGCAAGTTGGGCCGTTCGTCGATCGCTTTTCGCGTGCACGAGCCATCGATATCCGGCGACTTCGTTAGCCGAATATATTCGGTGTCCCACTTGCGACCAACTATTCCGCCGCGTGATGAGATCTGTTCAGAGATGCTGCGATAAATCGCGATACTATTTCAATGATGCTTTGATGGACGCCTGCGCGTGGCATCAAAATGGCCCCCGTAATCGGATGTACGTTCACGGGGGAACGCTGGCAAACTCGCTCCTACAAGCCAACCTAATTAATATTCAAAAGAGGCAACCAAGTATCCACTGAAACATACCCAGAACAATTTGCAACCAAAATTCCACTTCTCCCATTAAAAATCTATGAATTCACCAAAAGTTCCATTAGAAGATAGAGAAAAGGTGGCGTCTAGCACTCCTCGAAGTATCACCAGCCATTTTATCCGAGACCAGCAGCTCCACCAAGATGTTCACAAAGTAACGCAAGTTCGGAATGGGTTTCCACTGAAAACGATTTCATTTCCGTGTAAATTCTTCTCGAGCGACCCTCGAGTCGAACACCAGTAGTTTCCTAATCCCCGTGTTGGAAGTTTGATTTAACATCGTCTCGGTGGTAGCGTCTGAAAATAATTTCGTCGTTGGGGAACAAGTTTCCCCCGTGGACGGGGAACGATAGTAGGGCCGTTTCGCAGCGTTATCGCGATCGGATACTCGATGGGAATATATACGAGCCACGAAGGACGAGCCGACGTCGTCGATTCTTCGGAGGGGGGGGGGGGGTCAGTCTTTGGCATTCAGGAAGCAGCTTGTCCGAAGAAAAAGCGGAACGTGATTGGACGTGCGAGAAAGACGAAGTTTCTCGCCACCGTGGGGTAGCGAAAGGGGTCGGAAAGGTGTGGGGGGGGGGGGGTCTCGCTTTGGTCGCACCCTCGAGCGAGATTAATCTCGTTGTCGCTGGAGGAAGCTAAGTGCTCGTGACACCGACAGCGTGCAAGCTTCCTTCGGCGTGGCCATCGCGGGAAAAAGGCAACCGTGGTAATTATTCGATGTCCAATCAGATGGGGGATGGAATTCGTGCGTGAACTTAGACACTTAAGGCGGATTCAATAAAGAATGTTTCGTTGTACTGCTTCCTTGTTTTTAAATTAAAACAACCTTGGTTTATTGCGATCGAAAGTGATTCCATTGTTTGCAGGTACATTCTGACTACTTGGTAGTGGAAGTTCCTTTGTGGGGATCTCTGACTCTGGAGTTTAGATTTGACGATTACAGAGACCTTAAGGGATTACATACACCTAGAATCGGGAAGAAAGGGGGCTTTTTATGAATTTTCTTTACCTAGAGTGAACGTATCTAATAGCGCCCATGTTCCTAATATCGCCACTCGCTATATCTCGCTAAGTAAGCTATCAAATTTATCGGTTATGCGCCGAATTAGTAGCTAAACATATGTAGGAAGGCATACTGTAATTGCAGCGTCATGTGGTCAACAATTACAGAAAGAGTATTTTAGAGAATCTTAATAGTGTAAAAATCTGTTGGACTGCCACAATTTTACGTCACATTCGGAGAAGGTAAGTTTAATAATTCTGTGAATGCAAGAATATCTACTAGAAATACCTAATTAATGATGTAGTGTACCGTAAACTGGGGGAACATTGGTAGTACGGGGTAACATTGGCATCTACTTAACATCTATTAAAAAGGGAAAGGAAAAAAAATTTATGCATTTTTACACATGTAGTACAATCACAAACGATGCAATGTTATAATAGGATACCTAAACCAAATTTTAAAATGTTAATTTTTATATTATATAGCAAAATGTTCAAAAAAACATGCCAATGTTCCCCCAGTTTACGGTACTTAAGGAATGAAATCGATTCAAAGATTTTTCGTAATGAAAATAGCGTTTATCTTTTAGCAGTATGCGCGTTCTCAATACCGCCTACCGAAGAACAATCGTTTCGATGTAATGTTTGTTACAGACGGGGTTACGAAATTTGCGGAGCAACCGAAATAAACTTTATTTGTGCAATATGTACGTACATCCGAACGTAAAAAACAAAATATTTTAAAAATCCTATTTCTATATTTTTGTAATAAAAATAAAATCAAAAATTGATAAAAAAAAAACATTTAAAGACCAAGAAATAATAAAAGCACATGTGAAAATGACTATAAAAATTCATATACCTGTACATGAATTAATTAATATTTCTTGAGTAAGCGATATTAGGAATCTCCACATTTTTTAGGACCCGATTTTTGCATGTCTTACGTGATTCGTCCCAAATTAAAATTTTGTAGGTTTCAGGAAAGATGAATAATTTCTCTTTACTTTGAAAAAAAATGCATGCAAGAATATCAATTATTATTCAATTGAAAGCGATTTAAATTTTGCTAGATGATATTAGCTACGGTCACCCTATAAGTAAGGTGCAGGTTAAACTGAGATAATTTTTTTGGTTGAATGTATTACGTAAAATCGTCAATTCCGGGGCCATAGAATTGCCCTCCCTTCGGTGTTGTAGCTTCTGCGACTTATTTATTAGAAAAATCGATTGTTTTGGCCATTCTAAGTGCATCTAACCATTTAAGTAAAGCTGAAATCAAATTGAAAATTAAAAACGAGTGAAAAAAATCAAAACTAAACTCCCCTACTGTACGTCTGCCATATGCTCGATGCTAATCCCTTACTTGCCACCCGTTCCCCTTCAATAAACACAGCCATCATACGAAACGTACGATGAGTTGTACGATCGCGGGACCCGTCTGAAACTTTTACATCCCCATTATCCTACCTCCTGCTCCCCGCGGCTTGCCGAATTATCCACGAGCCATCACTCCCACGGGACTATCTTGAAGCCCCGCAGGAGCCACCCCCGTCCCGGAATCTGCGGCAGACAAACGCGTAACCAAATACCCGCGCTTCCGTCTGTCCACTAACCGTCGATAACTGTCGTTATTTCCGGTCACGCGGGCCCGTCGTCCAAGACAGGTTTCGGCTTACCCATTACTTTTTTAATTATCCCTCTCTCTCCCCCCCCCCCCCGCTTCTACCGTTACGCGCTCAACCGGCCGATCTTAATAGCTTTAAGGGCTGCCGAGCGACCGAGGGAAAGCTATCTGGGCCGGGCGTGTAGATGGAGACGCAGCCATCATCGATGGGCAACGACGGAAGTTGCTCGGTCTAATTATTTCGTGTTTCATTAAGCAGACCCACCCCCACCGCTCTCGGCCGATCGAGCGCGGAAAACTTTCGAGATTACAAGCGGGGGATGGGCGGACCTTCGTCGGCGAGATGACTTGCAGGACTTCTGGTGACTCCAGGACGTTGGCCCACTTTCGAAATAGACGGGCACCCACCAAGTCGTCGGGGATTTATGTAGGTGAATTACGAAATGAGATACGTGCGTTCCGGCAGAGTATCGGGGATGAAGCTACTGGCCACGGCTTCTTGGATACTCCTTCGCGAGGGAATCTTTATTCCTTTGGTCTAGTAAGAATTTAGATTCTAGATACCGGCGTTCAATGTTTGTAATAAATGTACTTTGGACGTAGTTGTGGTTAGAATTCTAGAGCGTTACTTAAAGCTTCGTTTGAAGTTTCGTTTCTTATAACTTTTGTCCCGTGAAAGTTATTTGAACGCGGCTTCAATGCAGATTACAGCCGCTTAATTACTACAATTAAAATCGTTATTTGAACAGGACTGCGTCAAGGGGCACGCTCATTTAAAAAGTATTCGAAGTGAAATGTCTCGGAACGAAAGGTAAACCTGAAGTTGTTTATTTCGTTGCGTGCCTCCCGCAAACTGTACCAGTTCCATCTCTAACAATTCTCGATAAAGTCAATATTTATGGAATTACGCTGGGTAAATTCAGTTACACGGGCGATCCTGTATGAATAAAATAAAAGGCCGGGGAACCGAGCGCGCTTGATTAAACGGTTCCCCGTTTGAAGCGGTCGCAGATATAAAAAATGCATGGTGTAACTATTCTTTTTTTTTTTTATGTAAAAAGAGAGAAGAGCGAAGTCTACCGCTGGGAATGTTGGAAAAAAATCTTGGCCAACGATCGCTGGGAGGGCTAATTTAAAATTCGCTTTTTTAAATATCGCTCGCAGGATACGCGGAGGCAGGGACTCTTGCTTCGTCCAAGGGGATTTCGAGATTTTTTTTTTATTGGAATTCCGCTTTTTATAGCACGGTCGTTGGGAAGGGAGACTGGGAAATTTCGAGGGGAAAGTGTCGACTGGCCGAGGACCTATAAACCTGTACATAAAATCTGACGTTCTGGGTATTCTGTGAAATTAGCGCGAACGGATTATAGGTTCGGTCTGCTCGTGACACTCCTATTAGTATCGTGGAAGGGAGGGGCGACGGGGAAAATCGCCTGTCCCTTTCTTCTCGTACCTTTTCCACCGTTCTCTAGGGTCGAGTATAAAGTTGAATCGGAACGTGTGGTCGGTCCGATCGGGCCAGAACTTCTCCCCTGCTTCCCTAAATCTTATTATCACCGGCTCGACAAATTTCTGAAGCGTTAAAGCTTGCCAGAATAAGTAGATAAATCGATTTTTCTTTTCGCTTGGAGATATTTGAAAATATTGCAATAGGAACAGAAAGGATATTGAAAAATACAGATATGAAGGGAAATGAAGTCCTTCGTTCTTACAAATATTATAAAAAAATTTTGAAACGTTGGTTAAGGATTACAAACGAGTTGAGCGTTGCTGAAGAATTTTAAATAAAAAGATTGATGCTTTACAGTTGGGTTTTTGATAGTTTGTGTCCTCGCAGAAATAGATGGATTATCTCTTGTGGGGTGGCTCGAGAGATTCGCAAACAACGTGGAAGGGTTTGAGGAAATACAACAGAATTTGCTCCTAAGAGAAGGCGTAGAACTTGAGGAGAGTAATTTAAGCAGCTAATGGCACGTTCGCACCTTTCCACGGGCAAAGGGTTGTAGTTTGCAACGTCGCGGTATAATTAGAGACGCACCCCTAAAAAGATTCCAGTTGGAATTGGGACAAAATTACCGTAAACGTTCTTATGAGGCTTAGGGTTCGTGCACAAGGAAGTCAATTGCCACGATAAGAGCGAGACAATGAGCCACTTTGTCCACGGGACTTAGCTTAATCTTCGACGAAGCGGGGCTGTCTTCAAGTTCGCGCCTCGATGCAGAGGAAAACCTAATCGTCCTCCTTCCATTTAGGCGACACGAGGCGATACGAGGAGATTAACTGGCGAAATTGCCGCGAATTTTAATGAAAATGTTCTACGTACCATTACCCCAATTTGCCTGGATATGTTGAATTTCGAAATCAACCCTCTCAGCTACATTCTAACCATGGATGACGTTGTAAGCATAGAGTTAAATGCAGAGTGTACCTCTAATAAACGATGAACACTAAGTAATACCAAAATTCCCAAAGACACCATCTGCCCAGTGATAACAATAATAATAATAATATCGGTTATATGACATCGCAAAATACAAAAGTAATTAGTTTATGAAACCTCGCTTTATAGACAAAACAAGCGACTTAAACCTAGAGGATACACAAAAGAATTTACGACTGACAAGGGAAAGACCAGAACTGTCCCACGCCGATATCAATTAAATGAGAGGGTGGTAAATCTTTACCAATGAAAACTTTCGGCGTTTATTTCAGTCGCAGATGGCCACTCGTTTTCGCAAAAATGAAGATTAAACTCGCTTTCCGCTGCGCCACAACCATTCTGGTTAATGGGTCGTGATACCCAAAAATTTCTTAACATTAACCTTCGTTTTTGTGAAAACCAGTGGCCACCTATCATCCCCCAAGAGTTGAAATCGTCCTCCCCCTGCAAGACTAAGAGTCAGAAAAATTTAAGAGAAGTGAGCCAGAATAAAGGCGCGGACATAATCCGCCTGCACACTCTCGCTAACCAAAAATCGCTAATCCCTTAACAACTCCTGCTAAGTAACCAACCACCCCTCCCTCGGCAGCGAGGAGTAGCTCGCAGGGTCGCGATGGAATCGTTTTAAAAGTGTGCTTAACAATAGCTGCGCAAAACCATCCGGACCGAAGCGCAATAGAAACCACTCCAGAAGGTGACTTAGGGGTCTAACAATAAAGCCGAGATTAAGGGCGTTAAGCCAGCGGAGGAAGAAGTCGCCGGCCGCAGAGGGTGGCGGTAGGCGACCACCCCCTCAGCCAATGTCCTTTGCATTTCATTCCCGGTCGCTACCTGTCCCCGGCTACCAGGTCTGATACCCCGAATCCCACCGCAGCCCACCCCTTTCACCCCGCCCGCCCCTTCCCGAGGAACAAAGGGGGCGGGAGAGCGAGAGAGCGAGAGCAGCGCGAGTCGGCGTTAAGCGGGCAGATTTATGGACTCGGCCAACTATTTAGATAGGCGGATAGGAGCCGAGCGATTTCGCTTTTTGCCAAGTCGCGCGGCTGCCTCAACTCCTCCCTCTCTATCCCTCTCTCTCTCTCTCTCTCTCTCCCTGTGATCGCATACTCGAGGAGGCAGCCACCCCCGGCGCGCCCCCGTGTACAGACGCCGAGGCTCCCCGGCCGCGAGCGCAGAAAGTAGCGCGCCTACGTCCGCCGCGAATATTTCCACGAACCGTCGTCCCGGCCGTCGGTATTCCGGGCTTAATTAGTTTTTCGTCGACGGGTAATCCGGCGGCGGGCGATTTGTCAGCAGGGCTGCACAAGTTCTACGCGGCTGGAATTAAGGCGAGGCCCGTCTCCGCTACGCAGGCGGGAGGGTGGCGGTTTTAGGGGCAGCCTAGATTAAGACGATACTTCGAAGGTAGGCGCGATCCCGTTGTTTCCGGCCCCCCCCCCCCCGCGGAACCCCCATCGTGGATTTGTTTTATCGGCGCGAATTCGGCCAAGAAACTGGCATCGGGGCACGGCTTACCCGGCCTCCGCGCTAAATGCTGCCAGAAGTTTCCGCAGACCCCGTGGAGCACCCGTATCGGGCGTTTCGGGGGTGAGTCGGGGCGGGGGGAGGGATACGCTTGCTGCGGATCGAACCAGCAACTTCTGAAATGTTTTGTAATTGTATGCGGTCGTGCCCTGGCCGTTCAAAGCCGGGGATCGAGGGATCCTTGCCTCTCGGTGATTAATAAGGAATTAGGGACGCTACGCGGTGGCGGCGACGCGAACTCGAGAGTCCGTAATGAAGTTTCTTGGGTGCGGAAGCTTCCGGCGGGGCTTTGCAGAGCTGGGACAGTGTCTTTGGGAAGTCGAATCTTGCTATTTTTTCCGGGGGAAGATTTGTGGTGCTCGCTGGTATTGGTTTTCGAGGGATTTGCTGGCATTTTTTTTTGCTACCGAAAATGGGGTGGGATTTTAGACTTTGGGATTTGTTTACACTTTTATTAAGCCTCGGTTGCCACACTGGGTAGAATGGCCCACAATTTGACTGTGAGGCAAAATATCTTTGAGCCACCATTGAAACTGGTATCTACTACTGTTTAAACATGATGATACTTTAAATGTTAATTTTCGACGATGAACATTTCTCAGAATTTTTGCGACTTTTTATCAGGTAGCTTTTAAACAGCAGTTGATTGAAAATTGGCTTGCCTCGAATCGACCCAGTGTGACAACCACGTTCGAAAAAATACTGTGACAACCGAGGGTTAAAAGAACATATTGAGAATTCATTGGCGTTTAAGGGGTTATACCCAGTCACGCTTAAGTGACTTAACCTTTAAAGAACATTTGGTAATTTTTTTGTGCAAAAATATTTACGTTTATAATGAAGTTACAACGGACATCCAAGAAGCTTTTTTTAAAAATTGTTTTTGCGGTGAACGCGGCCTTTCGCAACCAGATTATTTAAAATCGAAAAACAAAAAAGATTTCGTTAGTATATTAATGTATATCCCCTGATGCACGGAGGGATTTTCTAAAATATTAATTTAAAACTAAATGGCGGCTATTTAAAGTTAAAGTCCTGATATTTTCGTTTGATTTTTGCAAAAATTATATAGTCGCCATTTTGTTTTAAATTAATATTTCGGAAATTCCCTCCGCGAAACAGAGGATACATTAATATACAAACGAAATCTTTTTGTTTTTATTTTACACAATTTGGTTCCAAAAGACAGTGCTCGCCGCAAAAACAACTTTTTAAAAAGGCTTCTCGGATGTCTCTTGTAACTTTATTCTAAACGTAAATATTTTTCAACCAAAAAATTACCAAACGTTCTTTAAATGTTGCTCTTTTAAGTGCAACAAGTTCTGGAAAAATATATGCTTCCGCTCTTCCACAAAAAATTCACGAACATTCGCCTTTTTCGGCCGCCTGACTACGTATAACCCCTTAAAATAGAATCTCCAAAACATTACAATTCCTTTTCACACCCCCCTCGAGCTTCAAATTACAAAGAACCGGCCGCGGATCGGTACCAGCCAGCGTTGCAGCGCGTTAAAACGTTGTACCTCGTTATAAGCTATCTGCGAGTTAAACTGCAAGTAAACTTCTCGCGCACAATTAAACCCGCGGGCGGAAACGTAAATCTGCGCCCACGTACTCGGACAGTTCGCCATATTTATGCGCTTCATTTCTCGCGATTCCCATTACACCGGCGCAGCGAGAACGAAAAAAGATAAAGGGTTGCTTATAGAGGGGAAATGAAATTTAGCGACACAGCTGCGTGGCCGATTCGTTCGCATTAAGTTGCAGCGGAGGGGAGACATCGGGGCCCGTTTCAAATCTCGTCGCGCTGCAGGAGATATACGGGGCCTCGCGCGGACCGTAAAAGTGTAATTCAACTTCGGCGATCGTGTACGAAGAGAGAGGAGCCCCTGGCCGCGGAGGAAAGAAGCTTCGGCAGGTTCCAAGTATTAAGCTGCTCGTAAAAGAGCTTTTACGCGATCAGACTTTCCCAATGAAAGTTCGCCCCCGCCGGAATCGATCGACTTCGACTCATTCGCGACCGCTGTTACAGGCTCTTCGCGAATCATTCGCCGCCCTCGTAAAGGCGGTTTCGAAATAAATTAACACGCGCCCGGGACTCGTTACGGGGGGACCTCGAGCTTCCCATCGAGTCCCTTCAACTCGCATTATTCTTTCCTCCACGATCCACCGGAGTGGAGCACGTCCACCAAACTGTCTTCTCACCTTTTCACTATGCTTAGGCTCGCAACTGTTACGACTTGAATCGATTATATTATTATTATTATTATTTCATAAACGGGTTAGAAATCATTATATAGCAAGGATACATAACATTTAGCGTGTACATAGGTTGAATAAAAATTAATATACATATATGCATAATATATCAAATTATACTTAACTAACTTAACTATGGAGAAGAAAAAAGAAAGAAAAAATGGAAAAATAGAAGTGAAGCTTGAGTAATGAGAAATGAAAACAAAAAGAAATGCACAATGAAAATGGAATTGAAGATAAAAATGAAAATGAGGAATGAATATGAGCATGAAAATACGAATAAAAATGAGAATGAAAATAAAAATGAAAATGGGAACGAAAATGAAATAGACGCATAGAAAATAGAATAAAAATGAAAAATGAGGGGTGGAAGTAAATTATACACTGTACTATTTAGTTTAGTTTTGTCGCGTTAACGGATTACCAGCTATTTCGATCGTTCGCTCCTAGCATTATATATAATTTCCTCTTTAATACGTCAACAGATTCATGAAAAAAATCAACTGCACCAGCATACAAGTTTGCTTGTTGCAGTGGCCGGTTAATCGGATCAGAAGATTCATATTTCGTTTTGTACATAATACGATAGAATAAGGGGTTTTCCCTGAGCGATCTGGGTGGAGCATACAGGTTTATGAGTTCCAGCTATCTTTAGTATTCGAGATAGAAAAGACAGGCCTGCGACCAGTCCGCGTGTAGGGTGACTGTACCTAATATCGCCAGGCAAAAGTTAAATGCTGTCAATTGAATAATAATTGATATTTTTGCATGCAGTTTGTTTCAAAGTAAAGAGAAATTATTCATCTTTCATGTAGTATAAGTTAGAATCGTTGAAACCTACAATTTTTTAATTAGGACTCAAAAAACGTGAGACATGCAAAAATCGGGTCTTGAAAAAAGTGTACCTAATATCGCCACCTCAAGAAATATTCATTAATTCATGTATATATGAGTTTTTTAAGTCATTTTCACACGTGCTTTTATTATTTCTTGCACTACAAATGTATTTTTATCCATCTTTGATTTTATTTTTATAAGAAAAATATAGAATTTAAAAATATAGATGTTTAAAGTATTTTATTTTTTACGTTCCGATGTACATATTCGACAAATAGAGTCATTTTCACATGGGCTTTTATTATTTTTGCTGTATAAATGTTTCTAACGGTAGGCGGTATTGGGAACACACATACTGCTACAAGAAATACGTTACTTTCATTATAAAAACTATTTGAATCGATTACAGTCCTTAACTACATCATTAATTAGGTTTTTCTAGTAGATATTCTTGCATTTACGGAATTATTAGACTTACCTTCTCCGAATGGGATGTAAAATTGTGACAGTCCAATAAATTTGTACACTATTAAGATTCAGTAAAATACTTCTCTTTCTGTAATTGTTGATCACATGACGCTGCAATTACAGTATGTCTTCCTGCATATGGTTAGGTTCTAATTGAGTGCATAACCGATAAATTTTAGTGCTTACTTTGCGAGATATAGGGGGTGGCGATATTAGGAACACTGGCGATATTAGGTACAGTCACCCTACGTAGCGGTGTTACACTAATCTTATCCATAATGAGGGTGTAATCATGATCTACAAAAGACATCGGTTGGCTCAACTTGTACGCTGCTAATCTCAAAAATCTGTATTATATCTTGATTATATCGATTGTAGCTTGATAATATCCGTGCGCTGGTGGAGAATTTTCGTAGAGCTACGTAGGGCTAGGTGACAAGGTCTCTCGAGACAGAGGAACGTTGAAGGCGCGTCGTTATCGACAACGCTGTACCTTTCCGTCGCGATAAATAGTGAAAATTGCAGTCCGGGAGGGTTTGGAAAAATCTCGAGGAGCTTGGCGCGGTAGAGGGAGTCGCAGAAGAAGACAGAGGAGCCGGTGGAACGCGGAAGAAGCAGCGTCACAGCGGAACGAACTGCCGCGAACCAAAGCAGTTACGACTTTCCTCTCGAGCCATCCCTCGCCTCCCCGTTCCCCGCTTCCTCTTCCTTCGTGAGACTCGACTCGACTCGACGCAACAACCACCCCAAGGGGCTTCCTCCTATGCGAATACCGCATTAAGGAACGCACTCAAACTTTTATGGCGGCTCATGGTGACTGACTTCCCAATGTATACGCCCTCGGTGCGCCTCCCCGGCGTTCAGAGCCCCGTTTCCTGGAGGCATCTTTAATTGGCAATCGCGACTCCGAGCGTGGAAGCCCTGTCCGCGTAACGAGGGCCAGCGAGATCTCTGGCGGATATTAAATACGCCCGCTTATTAAACTGTATTCACTGTGGCCTTTTGACGAGCCACTTAGTTACCAGTGCTCAGCCAGAAAATTCATTCCCTCCCGCGGAACTCCCCGGAAGTTCGGCTAAAAATCGCCAGAAACAGTTTCACCTCTAATTATCAAGCTGGAAATCCGCAATCCACCGCAAGAACTCCCTTTGATCAGCCATTTGCACAGAAATTCATATTTCTGTCTCATCTCCCGCGAACTGACCACAGAGCTAACTCCTCCGAAGTTCCACCAAAAATCAGTAGAAACAGTCAACATTGAATTCCCAAGCACGAGACGCGCAGAATTCCATCAGAAGAATTCTCACATCCCTAATTGTCTCCCCTCGTAAACGCTCGTCGGCTAGCGCTTCCTTATAATGCAACCTTCCCTCGATTACACCCCCTCCGCCCTGCAGGCTCCCCTCCGCAGCTTTTCCAATCTAATATCGCCGGCGAAACGAACTGTTTTTACGTCCTTTAATTCCCCTACATGGCCGCTGGTAAATTCGACTCGAATGAAATATCCGTTCGCGTTCCGCGTCTCCGCGCAGCTTCCCCCCGACCGCTATCGTTAATTATCGCTCCCCGCGACGGAAGTTTCGATATCTGCTCGCTTTGAAGGGAGAGGGGTGGAGGGGGGGGGGGGGGCGGGCGACCGGTTGCTCAATCAGGAGTTCCAGCTTTTTGCGGGGTCCGGCGTCGGCGCGAATTCATAAACGGGCGCGGGTACGCGGACAAAATTCGGCGGCAGACGAATTCGACGGGCAAATTGCGGGGACGTGTCGGGCATTTCGAGGGGCGCTTTCGTTCGCGTGATAATTGAAATTGTCGGACATAATTAGCCGAGAAACAGTGCCCGCGTGTCTTTCAGCGGCGCGAATTGTTTAAATTGCCGCGGTAATTATTTTAATTCGCGTGCCGCGTATCAGGTTATCGCCGCTCGCCGTGGCACGTTTCGAGACAGATTATTTCGTTGTTTCGAGAGGAATATTGAACCCGCTGGAAATGCACGAGCGTTGATGGAAAAAAGTAGACCGTTGCACGTTTTAGGTATAACTGTTTTCTTTTTATATTTCTGTTTATTTACAATCTGCCTATCGGCATTAAGTAATTCTTCTAGCTGGCATAAAAGATATCGCGTAGGTGTTAATCCAATAACTCAGAGCAGTTCGAAATTTACATAATGTTTGACAGTTATGAGGTTATTTAAATCTATTGAAATCCAGAGGCTTGTTGCGTTTTAATCTTCAAGTGTCTTCTCTTTCGTCCAGCAGATTTACTTCTTGCTGATTAGGGCGATTATTATTAAGTCTCTTCATGTATTTTTCTCAAAAGTTACCTGTTTCTGTTTTTACTGTTATTATTTACAAATCTTTCCTTATTATTTCGTTTCTAACATTCTAATCATGGGGCGTTTACTATTGTTCGAAACACTTTTTATTAAAACCTTTCTAATATTTCTAGATTAGAAATTGTAGTAGTACAAAAAGATATAAACAATTTCAAGTAAAACGAGCAGCAGATTCTTGCACGCCGACGGTATTCGTCGTAAAGATAACTAAAGCTTCGGAATTTACATATCGAAATCCAAGTGAAAAGCAATTAACCTCGCCAGACAAGTTAATTAAACAGTAATATGTTGAAAAACTGGGGTTAGATACAGATCTTGCTAAGTAAAATGAGCGCCGCAGCCGCCAGGCAATACAGTAAGTAGTACGAGCCTACTTTTGCCAGACTTTACGCTACGTAGAATGCATCCTTCCAAGCAGGACGTCCCTGGTCATTGTGCAGACATCTCCGGCAGTGAAATAGGTGCTCCAGTGATTAGGCGTCCTCCTAAGCGGAACGTATCCCTCGCTGGTCAGTCATTGTTCTCGGTAAGTGGTATAGTTCCGTTATCGATCAGCCGAATCGCCTATCCGTCTACGTTCCCCAAAGAAACCGACCACGGGACATTACCCAAGTGTCTCTAATCGATTTCACTCTACTTCAAACATATTCTCGAGCACTGCAATCCAACAGATTTTTCGAGGAAAGCCTTTCAGAGATTAAAATTCCTGCACACTGAATAAAACCACTCACAAGGGAACACCGCGAACCCGGACTCACGGATTGGAATGCAACTTTGTGGGTTTTTAGAGTGACACAAAACAAGAACAACGGTGTGTTTCATTCGTGCCCTATCGCCCTTTAAGGGGATGAAAACTAACCTCAAAATCAAATTGGCATTTCCACTTTTTCGCGTATAACTCTCAAAGTACAACGGACAGAAAAGAATGTTTCAAACAAAAGTTTCATGGTGCAATAAGCACTGCAAACTTGCGTTAACAAAATTTTGGAAAAAGTTTTTTTTCGTTCAGGTATTTGTTTTAACTCTTTTCAAAATTTTGTTAACGCAACATTGCAGTGCTCATTTCAACATTAAACTATTGTTTAAAACCTTTTTCTTTTGTCTGTTGTAGTTTGGGTGTTATACGCAAAAAAGTGGAAGGGCCAATTTGACCTTGAGGTTAGTTTTCACTCCCTTGAAGGGCGATAGGGCACAAATGAAACGCATCGTTGTTCTTGTTTTGAGTCACTCTAAAAACCCACAAAGTTGCATTCCAATCGGTGAGTCCGGGTTCGCAGTGTTCCCTTGTCAGAATATAGTGCAATCCATAGCAACCATCGTTCGAACTGTTAAGGAGAGAAAGTTTCCTCGCAGATCTCAAGGACCCGTCAGGGTTTCCGATGAATTGTACTTCGTGCTCCCGATCTGGTAGTCTGTCACCATCGGGAAAACGTAAATTAAATAACGACGCTTCAAAAGATCTCGTCCAGAACATTTCCGAGATTTGGAAGGTTCCCTCTCTTACGCCTCACAACCATCCTCGACAATGACACGCCTCCACGAATAGTTTGAGTTCATTTATCCCTGTACCCTTAAGACTCCAGCCTTGAAAGAATTCTAGAGTCATCGGTCGCGAACGAATGTACCGTCGAGGAAGAAGGAGTTGAGATCGAAACGAGCGCTCAACTGATTCGGTTCGTCAGTTCATCCATACTTACTTTTAAACACAGTCCACTCCTTTTTGTTAATGTTACATAAGTGTAATTTCTTTACCATCTATCCACGTTACTATACGGCATCCGAGAATCGATTACGGCTCGGCAATTACGCACGAGCATATTCGTACTCAACACCACGGTAATTCCATAGGCACCTCTCAATATTTAAATCCACTGAACACTTTTGATGGTGAAACACTGCAAGAGGAATAGTATCGTGTCGCGAAACTTAACCTCCCGTACGCTCTGCCGCAACAGAAATCACGCGACACAAGCAACCTAGGAAACACTGATCACCGTCCTAATTTCTCGAGATTCCAGTATCGTTAAAAATTCAGGTCAAAGCGACCCACGAATCGGAGAAACTAGGAAACACTGCGAGGGACATGAAAGACGAAAGAAGGAAGATGGGCAGACCGTGGTATCGATTTAAATGCGAGAGAGAGAGAGAGAGAGAGAGAGAGAGAGAGAGAGAGAGAGAGAGAGAGAGTGTGTGCAGAGAGGCTGACAGAGCAGGGAACAGAGGGGAGGGCCCCGGAACGCGAACGGGGTTACTGTGTGCAGAGACGACAGGGGTTGGGGGGCGTGCACGGCGGGCGGACAGAGGAGGCGTAAAATTAATCACCCCGTAATACGCACTTAGCGCCGACACGATCGATCGTGACGAATGAAAAGTGGGACAGGAACCCATTTCCTGTCGGCGTAAGCCTCTGTCACTCGGCAAACAGCGGGGATAAAGCGGCCCGTCGATTGACGCTGGCCCCTGCTTGTAAATAATGTCGTACGATATTAGTTTGCGATGGCGCAACCCCGAAATCAACGAGCCCGCGCAACGTTCCGTTCATTTATCGTTGTACCTACAGCGCTGATTTCGCATTAACCCCCGCGACGGTGCCAGGGGCGGGGGGTTAATACGGAAAAACAGGGGGCGTCGGGACTCGTCCGTTGCCCATCGATGGAATGCCAACGGTAATACAGTTTATACATGCCGTTTAACGAGATACAGGAAATCGGTTGTCGCAGTTGTTGCGCGTTAATGAAAGTTTGAGTTAATACCGACGCGAACACGCATCTCCCCCCCTCCCTCGGAGGTGGTGATTAATTGATACTACTTTGAGGGTCAGAGCTTTGGTGCTCTTTCTGAATGGAATTTGATAGGTTTTGATAGTGGTTGTGATGGGATTTGTTCGAGATGATTTGAAGGGGATATCGTAGACGTAGTAAATAGTAATACCTCTATAGTCTATTGTAATACCTCCGTGCTGGCCACAAGAGGGCATTTCAATTGATAATATGTAGTACTGGAAATATTGATTGCATCAATCTGAAATTTACGTGGTAGAATTCTTCATAACAATTACTAATATGATTGATAAAATCATTCGTATCTAAGAAGTAAACATTCACTTATACTACTTATAGTGAATGGAGTTTCCCGATTTGGAATATATTTTTGTAAAGTATTCATAGTTACTAAGAAATCCTGAAAATTATATCTGCAATGGACCTATTTTACTCATTTTATTGAGGCGCGCGCGAAAAACGGCAAAATCCTCTTATTTAAAAATAATTGGCTAAAACCTGACATCTGCATGTTGTTCGAGGTGTTGAATTCGAATATGATGTTGAACTTTATGAAAAAAATTTCCTAAAATAGTTCTCTTAAGGGGTTGGCTACCGTCAGGAGGTAGAAAAAGAATCGATCCTTTGGGAATTTATTTCAGAAAGTACATGCATATTTTTATGCAGTGCTTTCTGTATTCAGACGAAGGACACTTTAACACGTTATTATATTACGTTTTGGTATAAAAATATTTATTTATTGCACAATTACAACTGATTTCCCGGAAGCTGTTTTTAGAAACACGTTCTGCGGTGACCAACATTATTCGGAACTGGGCTACGTGAAATAAAAAAACGAAGAAGATTTAGTTAGTACAATAGTTTATCTAGTCTTTAATCGATCCGTTTTACAAAATATTAATCCGGGACAAAATGGCAGATGTTTTAAGTGAAATGATCGATTTTCGTAGAAAAAAAACACTCATTTTTCATCCATAAAATAAAAACTATGCATTGGAAAAACAAACACTTCGATTAAAGACTAGATTTGAATGTCTAGAAGAAACCTACAAAGTCTCAGAAAGATTGCTGAAGCGGTTTTGGAGAAATAGTGGTCACCGCAATCGAAAATCCCGTTTCGAGAAAAACGCGTTTAAAGTTTCAAGCGGTCGGCGGTGCGCTTCGCGGCGCGTGCACTCTAAGTCGTATATCTGCCACAATTTTAATCGGATCAACTTGAAACTTACAGAAAACATTTTCAGGATGATATACTTTGAGAAAATGATGAAATGTAAAAATCGATTTTTCTGACCTTGCTGACGGTAGCTAACCCCTTAATAAAAAATCGGTTTTTGGGGATAACTCGAAAAGGAAAGGCCGGGGAATGTTTTAAACTATAAGTGAATGTTTACTTGTAAGTTGGTTTGGCCAAAATAGCGAGGTACACGTGAGGCCGCTACCAGACCCAGGACGAAACGCACACTTCTTTCCTTTACTTATTTTCAATCCCACCTTGGGTTTCCCAGCCAATCGGTTAGTGGGACGAGTTCTGCTGTACGGCGATTCTAATTTCGCGTTTAAATGGATTGACATTTAGCGGAGTGCGATAAATTGGATATTCGAGATGTGATCGTGGGAGAATTTTTATTCATGGAGGACTGCCTCGTGTTTCGTATCACATCATATTTTACCACGAAGTGCGCCCTTTGTCCCATCTGTAGGTATTATCCCGTCGTTCCAGGATACCCTGTACACATACAGTGTGCATACACATAAGTACAAGCTTGCTTGTCGCGGTCGTAAAATAAACTCGATAAATATGTCGATAAATTTCGACCCCGTGTGTATTTTTCTTCGCCGCCCCGTAAATTTTATTTGCCAGAGCGGTGACCAATCGGAATGCCGTTTAGCCATGTTTTATGAAAGCAACGATTAAAGCTTACTCTCTGACTATCTCCTCGGCGATTTCGATCGTTCCTCAATATCCACTTCGCAAGTAACGTGCGAATCAAAATCCACGAAACTATTTGGATTAATGACCACGATGCGCGAATAGCATCGCTGAATGGAAGCATATTCACTGCATTGAACATTAATGGGTTCTCTGACGCGCACGTCCAGAGAGGAGGGAGCTCCCCAAAAGAAAACTGAATTCCGGGAGAACCGGAAGATGATTTATTATCGATGCATTACTATCAGTTAGCTGGCAATCAACCACCTCCCACAAATTTCTCCCTTTCCAAATTTATACGTATAGAAACTTTCTACTTCGTCCTGCAACGGTATAGATTTATAGAATATAGAATCGAGGACCTCCATTTTTCACAGTTTTTGAGTTATGACCCGTAATATACGTAAAAAAAATCTATTATAGTATAATATAATATTAATATTAAAATTTCTATTCTTGGTAGATTAATATTATAGTATAATATAACACTAATATTATAATATAATTGTATTATAATTATACAATTCTTAATACAATATTAATATAATATTATTATTTTTATTATAGAATATTTTTCGCTAGAAATAGAAATAAAAACGTATCAACTCAACAACTACTACTCACTCTGTGAAAATATATATTTTCTCAATTAAATAGTATTCTCTCTTTAATGTCAAGTTAAAACAATAATTTTATAAACACTTTTTCCTAATCTACTCGAAGTTGATAAAAACGTAACTGCACCCCTCTTGCTACAAGGTCCTCAATTACTATATCTGTGTCGCGTCTGTAGTGGTCTGGAACGATGCAAAGAAAGTGCAGAGAATTACCAGCTCTGGATTACATCCAAAACTGTCCGAAACGGTGCAGAAAACGTGAAGAGGATTGCTACGTCTGGGATAGGTCTGAGCGGTCTGAAACGCTGCAGCGAACGCGGAGGGAATTGCTACGACTGACCATCGCTTCCTTTTCAACCGCTTACTAGTATCGCCGGAGTTTTCTAAACGCCCGCCTAGGGACGCTCAGGACCGCTCGGAAACGCTCAGGAGTGCTCGGGGACGTTCGGACAGGCTTAGAAACGCTCAGAAACTCTCGGACGAATCGCTCTCTACGGGGACGGAACGTTAATAAACGTACAATGCGATGCGTTTCCACGTTAACCCGACCGCTGTCGCGGAAAGTAAACCTTGCTCGCGCGTCTGCCAGTGACACGTTATTATCGGGCACGTTCGCCCGCGTAAACGGAGGATTGCGCGCGATTAATTCTTTCGTCCTAAGCGCCACGCGAAATACGCCCGGCGTTGTTACGACGGCGAAATGGGGGGGAAAAAAAGCGGAGTTCCGCGCTGCGTGCCCGCCGAAACGGGATCGGCGGCGGGTGGGAGCGGGCTCGTTTACCGAATCGACAGGGGATCCCGGCTCGAATTATCGTTCTGTAACGAGTCGTCAGAATTACAATCAATTGCTCGCCCATTGTCGACTGTTAATGCGGCGAATCAGTTCGAATTACTTCGGACCGGATCGATTCGACACACAGCGATTTCGTAAGCAAAGGGAAAATTTTCTGCCCTGCGTTTTCTCATCCATGGCGAGTCTAGCTCCGGCGATTTCGATATACGTTAAATTCCGAATTTCTGGGATGGGTGTATCGAGGCTAGAGAGATTTGAGACCATTTCGAAATGCTTTCGGAATCAAATAAGTTGGAACCGGGGAGATTATTGTAAAATTGAAATAAATCAAATGGGGTAAACCAACCAGTAATTGATCGACGCACCAGTGAATGGCCATTAGGCAAAGAAATGTCAATTATAAATTTAAAAATAGGTGTTTATAAGTGGAGTGTAGTTGCACTTTTAATATCCTATATTTTGAGTTACTCGTATTAAGAAAACACTGATAAGTACAATTGTTATTAAAAGTGTGCGGTTATTTACTGGGCTTCTACACGTTTTGCATTTTATAATCGTTTTTTTTTTTAAAATTATGGAATAAGTAATTATTTTTATAGAAATTTCAAGAAAAATACATTTAAATGCAATTTCAACAGTTGTTTTGTTGTTATACATAAATATAATCAATTATTAATCTGAAAGGTCCATAAATTTATCAATTCTGTGATTCACTGGTTGGTTTACCCTACGTAAAGTTGAAAAATTTGCAGGATTATTGAACCAGACGTCTTGAATCCTCTCGAGTCGAAACGCTGCGTATCAGCACTGTTCACCGAGTTAATTTTTATGAAGCGAATTAAGTGAGAAATAGCATCGTTGGAGTGGAACGTTAAAGACTTAATAAGCTTCATCGCCCTTTTTACAGGAGGACTCGGTGAATTCCACTTATTTCTCCCCTCTTCCTTCATCCCCAATCTCCTCCATTACGTCTTCCACTATGCATTATTCAGTCTCCGGTATTTATTACTCGCGGTTCCCGTAATTACGCGACGAATCACTGCACTTGCTTCTTAATCGAAAGATAAGAACTTTGATGCTTTGCACTGCCATCCTATTTGTCACACAATCTGCTCTTTTTGTCTGTCTATAATTGATCGTTCTACTGAAATTTCGAGCACTCCTTCCACCTCTAAAAAACCCAACTCAACAGGCTTCAGAAATCTTCGAACCCTCTACCCAACTATTTCACTTTAATATCACTGACATTTTAAAGAATTTCGAGCCCCTTGAATACAATGCTGACACGACGAAAGGACGACGCGTGGTGCGAGAAGAAAAGGAGAGGAAAGAAGAAACAAGGTGGGTGGAACAGCAGCGGGAGCATCCCCCGCGGGATGTGCCGGCAGTTATCTGGCAGAAGTGCATTAGCTTTTGTTTGTCGCTGAGGGAGGAAAGGCCAGAGCTGGATCTCGTGTGCCGTGAATGGGGTTATTCTTATTCCCTTTCGTCCAGCCGCCACTTTTACACCTGCCGCGCAGTCTGTCGGCCTCCGAGCCCCGAGGTGTATCTAGATAGCTCAGGATTGGCTTTACCCGAGCTCGCCCCGCGGCCGCCATTCCTCCACCTGGTAATGCCGCGGTGGTAGAAGAGATTAACAAACTACATGTCCAGTGTTGTTTTAACGAACGAGCGGGGACGCTTTCCAGAATCGGCTTCGTGCACGTGAGAAGAATTTTGAGGAAGTTTACATCCTCTTTGCAATCTCACCCCTTCGAACTCGACTCTGAAGAAAAGTCATTAGCGAACTTATTCTAAAATCTAAGGAATTTATTATCAAGCCACTTGTTAATCGCATTAACCTTGATTAAAATCCAGCCAACCCCGTGACTGGATACAAACGATTCTACTACCCCGGGATTCGGGGGATCTTCGAGGGTTTAAGGAGTCACGGAGATCCTGAAGCTTTCGGGACGTCTGGGGATCCTGCAGATCTGGAGTAGCGGTCCCGAGGGTCTCGCAAGTATATTAGGGATCCTCATGTATGCGTTAGTACTTGGTAGTTACTTGGAGTTATTCCTAGAACAACCCTACAACAACGTTTGCTACAATTCTACACCATCACAGTTCACATCGCCCCTTCCAACGAAAACCTTTACCCAAAAAGAATCCACCCTGTATCACCACTCTATTTCCAAGCATCCGTCGGCTGTTTACCTTCGCGCCGCACACGTGGCACGCACTGTAGCCCGCGCGCACCGCGGGGCTGCGTTAGTTAAGGGCAAAAACGTGGCCTTAGGTGCCGTTTCGCCAGGCGTGAAAGGGACGGCCGAAACGAGCCAGAGAAGGAAGACAGTGGACGTTCGGAATTCCAGGAGTTTCGTCGCATACTTGCCGGTAAGTTATGCTCTCATAAACTTACGGGGGACAGAGGTTACGTGCCCTACGCGACTGTGTCTGCTCCCTAGCCGTAGGAGCCTAGCAAAGGAACACGTTACGCGGGAGCCAGGAGAAGGGTGGGCCTACATCAGTTGCGCCTACCCTCTCGCAGACAGGCTCGAAACAGGTATAGGGAATTAGTAGGCGAGCGGAAATGGCGGGCGGAAAGTATGGCCGTGGAAGTATTATGCTAGAGCAGGTTGAATTAGCATACTGACGTCTCGCGAAAACCATTCGTATCAGTTAGCGTACAGCTCTGGAGGGACTAGCGTGGCCAAACGAGTTTATGCTGGCTCTGCTCTTCCACGGTATGCTTAAAATTAACATATAACATCGCCTTCCGTTGATACTTATGGCGGCGGGTATTTAAAGGAGAATTAGTTTCTTCCTGCGCGCCCCTCGCACGCGGACGGTCCTCCGGCGTGTTCGTTGCTGCTCAGTTGCTTTGTTACTGCTCTATCGGCGGCTCAAGTGTGAAGCCTCCTCCGGGATTAAAATTTTTACTGCGATCTACGTTTTTTTTTATGTGTTTCAATAACACTGTAGGTTTATTTCTAAGATAAGCTATGCTGTGCTCCGATATTTATTTTGCGTCTTCTGACGAGGGCTTCAGAAGTGTATTCCCTTGGATGGATGCGCCCCAGACAGCCCCTAAGTCATGCAACCCGATACCGCGTTGGGGATACGGCGTGATGAACGTGAAAATTGCGGGGTCTCTCGTCCAATCCGCAAGAAACACTTTGCTAGCCGAGCCACGTCAGTGAGTTCGTTTAATGCGCGCACAGAGGGACAGAAAATTTGTGAAAAGCTGAAACCCCGGTTTCGCGTGGATCCTTGCCGAGGGTGCACGCGGGAACTAGTTACACTTGCAAAACGCTCGTTTGCCCGGCCGGGCTCAGCGGACGATGAAAACGCGATGGATTCAATCTGTAAAACGTTCTGGGCGGATGTGCCGTTTAGTATTTCCTTCTTCGTTAAATTATAGTCTGTACATATTGAGGAAAGTGGAATATACGATCATGGTGGAGACAGGGAGTTCTGCCGAAACATAAAGTAACGGTATTATACCTATCGGGGGTTTCGGTTGTATCTTCGTAACCCTTATAGAAACCAAAATACGAAAATATTGGCACGAGATCATACAGTTATATAAAAACGCCGGTATATTTACCAGTAATTTTTTCAGTTTTCCTATTTTATTACAATTCTTTCAAGATATTTTTAAGCAGATATTTAAAATCGATATTATTTTGTTATGGGTATTATGTTACCAAAGTTATATCGAAACCAAAATAATACCAAAACCAAAGAAATTACGTGACAATTACAAGTATCATAAAAATATCTTAAAAATATCGCATTAAAAATATCTTAAAATAATTAAGAATATCTTAAAATAATTAAGAATATCGTAAAAATATTGTATTAAAAATATCGTAAAAATATTGTACTAAAAATATCGTAAAAATATTGTATTAAAAATATCGTAAAAATATAATTAGAAATATCTTCAAAGTTAGAAATAATGGAATACGAACCCGAAAAAATTATCCGCAAATGTATACTAATATGCCAGTATTTTTATATAAGTATATAACTTTATATAATAGTTCCAATTGTATAAGCGTTACGAAGTTATGATCGGAAAATCTTAATCTAAGTAGGTACCACGTCACTAATAAAAAAACCCCAAAATACCGGTATTTATTTCGGTTCTCAGTAATATATCAATTTCGCTACGATATCGGTTAGAACATTTATCTGTTTCTGTACAATTCAGTATAGCTTTGTTGGCGTAGTACCGGTATCAGAGTCATATCGGTTTTAAATCCCTGGATGAAGATGACATTCGCGTCAACTTCGGATCACCAAAATACAACTTCGCCAAAATTACTTGGAACGCCACTAGTTACCTGATCACTGCTCTCTATAAAACGAGTTGTACTCCCGAAGTCACAGCTTTTCTATTTTCCCGAGCCTCGAAGCTGCATTCCTCGCGATCCAGCACGCTCCATCGAGCGGGCCAATCGCGACGTGGCGAGTATATTGTTCCGTGTCGCCAGAAGCGCGGAGTACACCGAAGGTGTACGCGAAGTCACTGGTCCGGGATGGTAGGAAATTATTGGCACGGTCTGGAGTTGACTGGATGTTAATTACTCTATCACTTCGCCCCGCCTCGCGCCTCTCCCCCTGTACTCAGCCGCCCCCCGTTTTCTGGGGGCTCTCTCGCCCCCGCCCCCGTAATTATGACAGCCCTGCCTCATAATAAGGTAATTTAAACGCATGACTTAGGAGGCACAGCGCGGATATTGGTCTGGCCTGTTCCAGTAGGCAGTTTCGTCTGTTCCTTGCCAGGCTTACGCGAGAGTTCGCACTCTTTACGAGCTATAATCGTTACGATACCGCGTCCGACCTTAACTTGCCCGTTCCTGAAGGAATTTCTGCACGGCGCGATGCCACTCTGTTCAAGGGGCGCTGGGAATTCTTCTTCTGCTTCCCATCCCCTTTGCTTCGCCGACCAGGGCGTTAAGGACTGTGGATCTCAAGGCTAGCGGTGTCGAATATTATAAGGGAAGATTGATGCAATTCATAGCGAAGAGAGTGTACCTTCAAGGTAGCTCCTGAAAAATCTACCGAATTCAAGAATTCTTTGAAATTTCGTTAAAAACTAATTTGGAATACGAGGAACCCTTGTACAAAGTTTAAAATCGATTTACCGCGTAGCTATCGAGAAATTGTTAATTAAAGTCGATGCATTTTAACACGGTGGCATATGGCAGTGGCGAGAAAAGAGGCTTATTGTTTCAGTTTTTCTTCTGAAACAGGAAAACTATATTCAAGAAGTGTACCAAAATTGGCACAAAAATACATCGAAGTGTCAGGAACTGAATTTTATTAATTTCTGCAAAACTGATTGTTTCTTCCTAAATGCCCATAAAAAATAGCTTCACGAGCAAATTTTTTACTTCTCGAGACACAACACTATTACAGATTTGATTTGAATAACTCTACATTAGTTCTACTATTTTCTTTTTTTAATGTTTGTTTTATTTCTACTGGCCTTCTTTTCCTACATACTGCCTTTGTGAACTTTATTAATTGTGTACAGTAAACTAGAAGGTATTTATCCGTGGAATAACTAATAATAATAATAAAACATCCAATTTTTAAATCTCAATACTCACAAGGAAACATATCGAACCCGAAAATTCTGATTTTAATGAAGCTCCGTACGATTGTAGAGCATGTCGGAGTATGTAAGAAACGATTTTTCTTTTCTGCGGAAAAACACTCTGAGGGGGTGAAATCAGCCCCCAAATTTTCAGTGATTTTTCGTTTTTCTAGTATAACTTTGTAACGGTGCGAGGTAGAAGAAAACCGTAAATGGACAAAATGTTCAGTGTTTGATGCCGTATAACGCGCTGCAAAAGAAATGTTTGTACGTCCAACGATTTAAAAAGAAATTAAAATTTTCGTTATTTTACAAACATTTCTTTTGCAGCGCGTTATACTCCATCAAACACTGAACATTTTGTCCATTTACGGTTTTCTTCTACCTCGCACCGTTACAAAGTTATACTCGAAAAACGAAAAATCGCTGAAAATTTGGGGGCTGATTTCGCCCCCTCAGAGTGTTTTTCCGCAGAAAAAAAAATCGTATCTTACATACTCCGACGTGCTCTACAATCGTACGGAGTTTCATTAAAGTCAGAATTTTCGGGTTCGATATGTTTCCTTGTCAGTAACTTAATTCTTCCACCTCCACCAATTTCCTTATCACCTTTCTCTTAACAATTCTACTGGCTTCGGCATGAAAACACGCCGAGGGATCTCCACCGGCCACACGGTTTCGGGGTGTTTACATATTTTCCGGGAAGCATCGGAATTATTACCCAAGTGTTCCCGAATGCTTGCTCGGCGTATCCTCCATATCGCCTTGCGAGTTCGCCGGCTTCTTTGCCACCGCTTATAACACGGCGGTACCAGGCGAATGATTAACGCTGGCTGGTCCTCGAGGAAGCGGGACGCGCAACAATGGGCAGCAGGCATCGAACCGTCCCGGACGCGTCGCGGTTTGCCGACTTTAAAGGAGCTCGATTCCCCGTTGATTGCATTATATACGTTGTTACGGTATATAGATCGAAATTACGTTCGAACGGAAGAGCACAAACGGCCGCTCCTCTCGCCTCCTCGCGCTCGCGTTTCCACGGGATTGGTTCTTTTCACGATCGATCAACGGCCGCCTCGCCTGCCCCACGCTTAGGCTGTATCTACGGCGCCGCGTTCCTGCCAGAGGACGCAAGAATGCCTGCCCCCGGTTAATGACCACGCTCGTTTGCCTCCCAGAAATCACCTCCGAATAAATTTCATCGATCGGCTGACTTAATTATCGTGCAAACCTGGCACGCACTGCCCCATCGAATGGTACGCTCTCCTCCGGTGGCATCGAGTAGTCGACTCGTCCGCGTTCAACTTTGATTTCTTACCTTTTGGAAAGCCCCAAATCGCCGGTGTTTACTGTCTTGATTTTAATTTTGGAACGACGAGGTGAAAATGTCGTAGAGGCCTTGGATCGTTATTCCGTGGCTGGAAGGGTTATGAGGATATATTAAAAGCGAAATTCTTCTTTTAAGTGCAGTAGGTATTATTTCTGATCAGTCACTTGCAGGGCTACTTTAACAGTTTCTCTGTATCTACATTTGCAAACTCCTGCCATAAGATATATTTCTCTAAACTCAATCTTTCATAGATTATCAAGCTTAATTGAGGCATTGAGAGCGAGAAGGGGTTATTCTATATTGAAGAATTAATTTTTCCCGTTTTATATGATTAGTACAGCCTATTCGATTACATATACTATAGCCCATGTTGTGCCGTTCCTGCGTATCCATCTATTGTTCTTTGGGGTCTAACTCTTCTTTCAAATTTAATTATTATTTAGTTTTAAGTATGTTTAGTATTAGTGTACGTAGTATTAAGTAATATTTAGTTTATATTATGGTTAGGCTTAGTAACAGTTTATACTGCGGCCTCGTCTTTACTCGCCTTTACTCTAATTATGTACCACATCATTTTTTTCTGCACGTTTAAAGGGTAATAAAGTTGAAATAATAATAATTATTGCTTCTAACTCAATTTCGCAAACAATGTGGGTGAGTCCGCTTTTGTTCTCAATGCCTCAATTCTCAGACATAATGTCACGAAAACGTCACTCTATTTTCTTCTTCTCTCCCGTTTCCATCCACCTAAGAAGCCACCCCCTCTTTTCCCTCCGCCGTCTGATACTCGTGGGTATACCCTTTACGAGGCGACGTGTGCGCGATGAGGAAAGTGGCCCAGCGATCGTAGATCAGAGGAGGTCCCGCAGATCGGTTATCGGCAGGAAATATTGCGGGTCGACGAGTTCCTTCGCGGGCCGAGTCGACGTTCTCGATAGAACTCGAACCGAGGAGTAATCAGCTGCTCCCTTATCCCGCGAACGCCTCGCGACACAGTAATTTTCGCGAGATTCCGTCGTCGACCATCGGCGTCCAGGCGGTTGAAACGTGGAGACGACTAGTTCGTCGACAGGTGTTGCGCGAGAGCGGAAAATGGATATCAAAGGGAGTTGGAGGTGTCTGTTGCCTCCATTTCACCACTTTTGACTTAATTTGAATCATCCACTTTTGACAAAATTAATTGGTTCTCGGGGGCGCAAATGACACCCCTTTTATGCTCTTCCTAGGGTTTTTTTTTAGAAGTGTGTGTTACTGTGGAGCAATCAGGGTTTGGTATACTAATAATAGATACTTTTTTTATTTTATTTTTATTTAAGCTTACTCGCACCTCCAAGGAGTTTACAAAGTTTTACATCATTTGCACACTTGTTACATATGTACGTTCACTTGGTCTGAACAGTACCTGCCGCACCCTTTTATGGGTCTGTTCTAATTTATATCTAAATGTTAGATTCGCATTTTTGGAAAAAGGCGCATTTTATTTGTAGCGCCTGAATTTGTAGCGCATTAATTTTTTTTCTCTGTATTATTTATAACTAGGTTAAGTTACCGCCTTAGGTTAAGTTGAAAAACAGTCTTTGACTGAACTTCGCCTGTTGCTTGTGTCTTGTTTACCTTCTTTCGTTGTTATCTTCTGTGTTTGCAATAAAGACGCTTAATAATAATAATAATAATGTACAGAGTAGCGAGAAATATTTTAATATCAAACGGTGGGTAGTGTTTACAATTCAATAATAGATACTATTGGGGCCTTTTTATAGGATGGGTACGTCGGGCATATTCGTGTTTCTATGTCCTTTTGTTTATGTCAACAAAGGCTAAAAGTACGTCTACACGACGACACTTTTGTGTCTACATCAAGTGTATAAGTACATCAAGACACTTGTGTCTAGCTGTGGCTATACCGTCCACGCGTATCGCAATTTTTGAGACTAGAGCAGTGTCCTGCACTCGCATCGAGAACGAATGGCAACAAGAAGTGTCGCGAGTGTCCACTAGAGCTGTTCGAGTACTGGAAAAAAGCGAGCCGAGCCTGACTCGGCTCGAAGAACCGGGTACTCGTCAAAACCGAGCGACTTCAAAAAAACGAGTACTCGAATTTTTTCCAGCGGCTCAAAGACAACCGACTAGTCAAGTTTTCTTTTTTTTTTCTCTCTTCGAGTACTCGGCTCGGCTCGGACACCGAGTCTCGGCTCGGCCCGAATTTCAAGCTACTGGAATATTCGAGGCTCTAGTGTCCACACGTCTCTAGATTCAAGCTTTAGCTAAACTGGGAGTCCACTCGGTCCGTTTGTGCGAATCAAGTGCGGGATTTCGTGCGAGTGTTGCATGAGTGCGCATGTGCGAATGGTTTCGCCGAAATCTGTTTCAAGGAATGAATGTATAAACTGAGACTTTTATTCCATATATTTTTGTATAAATAAGAAACTTTTATTTACTCGAAAGAGGAAATATGTTCTAGTTAAAGAAGAACATTTATTCTGCTCTGAAAAAGCAGTACCTTAATAAATCTGATTGTGAGATACAGAAGTATTATATTTCCTGTGGGGAGGCTTCCTGCCTTTTTCTTCCGCCGGTATGGAAACTTTCTCAATCTTTCCTCGCAGATGTTCGCCTGTTTTATTTCTCAATTACGTGTTTTGCCTCCGAAACAAGTAATTGGATGTAGCGAGTACGCATGGACCGCGGAAGGAAGAGACAAGATGTAGAGTGGCCTAGTTATGGCGGGGAGTACTCCTCAATCGCCCTGAGCGGCCAATTAATTTTGCGCCGGATGCAATAATGTACTAAACGCGTAGGGCACTCTGCAAATTTCCTGAGAAAGCTCAGCTGAAAATTTATATTCTCTGTACACTGTATAGAAATCGATATGAAACATCAAAACCAAAACGCGTAACGGAACAACCCTCTTAAAGGGGAACACCACTGTGACGGCCAAAAGTAAGCCATTTTTAATAATTTTTTTCAGGAATAATTTACAGTATTAGTATAAAATTTTTATCTACCTTTAGTACAGTGTCTTAAGAAACTATACAAAAAATGAATAGAACAACATACATAAATTTTAATATATTCATTTTGAATGTGTAACTATGGAACAGCAGCCCCGAAATCAAATTTCAATTTTTTTTTTATAAACTATACGAATGTAGTTTCCGTTGCACGAACGGATTCTTTGATCGAAAACAAATTTCTTGAAGATACGCTCGAAAAACTGTCCATCTTATTCGTGGATTTTCGAAACATTTCTTCTAAAGCGCACCATTTTTATAAAAATAATTCGTTTAAGAAATCACTACTTCATCAATCCTAAATCGCACACTGGAAAACAGTTTCCTAAAACTGTCCCCATTCCACCACCTTCATTCGAATAACCCTCAGCAGATTTCTATCCCAATTCACACTAATTCGAATTAAAACATTCTCTTTTAAATTCCTTTAATCCTGACTATAAATAGTGGGAAACACTTCACCCCTCGGAACTCCTAATTTACTCTTTTAAGTTCTCGAATCGCGCCGGCAAGACAAGGAACGCCGCCTCTTTTCGAGCGATTCCCATCGCGGTTACCTTTCCCCTGGTCCCTCGTTAACGAGCTTTCCACGCTCGTCCCTCTTTCGTCGCTCGCCTCCAGAGGCCTCGAGCGCGAAACTTTGAGAGCGGCTGCGCACAGGGCCGCGCGTAATTTACACAGCCAAAGCGACGCGCGAATTATCATAGGCGGGATGAAAATCGGGCCAGGAATAATCGTGCCGCGGCGGCTAATTGCCGTTACACACCAATTAACTCATCGACTTCCATTAGTGGCGGCTTGTTGCCTCGCGGCCCTCGGCGTTCAACGAAAACTCGTCGACGCAAGTTATCGACGCTGCGAACGGGTCCACGGTATAATGTCATCGAGCTGCTGGGGACGAAAATGCTCCTCGCTTATGCGTTAGTGCTGCACCGGAATGCCGAACGGAATTTTTCACCTGAGAAATTGACTGGATGGGACTATTCTGGATTGTGTCAGTCGTTTTAGCGATTAAGCGTCTTACGTCGTGTGCTCTACTTAGTTACATTTTCAATTACGTGGAGGTAGTTGAAACGGGTGCACGGTGCAATTCCGTGTTTGTTATTTTATATATTGTAAGTCAGGGAGAGTTCGACCACTTTTTGGAAAAGAAATCGTAGAAAAAGCATCGTTGTTTTTCAAATTTTTGTCGTTCTATGCACATTAAGGGGGTCGTCTTATGTGACGGCTGGCTTTTCTTTCGCTTTTCGGGGAACTTTTTTTGACGAATCATGAAAACACAATATCTTGGAATTTGTGCTACATATTTATTAACATTTGAAGAGTTATTCAGAATGTTTTGAAGTTAAAATACGCAGTGGAATTGACTTTACAGCTCTCGAAAGAGACATGGTGCGGAAAAAATGTTGGTCGACGGCTGACATGATTCCGGCTGTCCTGCTAATCTGAAATCAAAAAGTCTAACGGCACATTAATTTGTAGACTTGTGGCTACAGCCGGTACCAGAATCAAGTCAAAATATTGGAAATTTAATGTTTGGCACAGTTTTGAAAATAAAGCTACGATTTTCGTCAATGACAATTTTCGTTCAAAACTGTGCCAAACATTAAATTTCCAATATTTTTACTTGATTCTGGTACCGGCTATAGCCACAAGTCTACAAATTAATGTGCCGTTTGACTTTTTGATTTCAGATTAGCAGGACAGCCGGAATCATGTCAGCCGTCGACCAACATTTTTTCCGCACCATGTCTCTTTCGAGAGCTGTAAAGTCAATTTCACTCCATATTTTAACTTCAAAACATTCTGAATAACTGTTCAAATGTTAATAAATATGTAGTAAAAATGGCAAGATATTCTGTTTTCATGGTTCGTCAAAAAAGCATTCCCCAAAAAGCGAAAGAAAAACCGACCGTCACATAAGACGACCCCCTTAAAGCAAAGCCCAAGCAATTTAGAGTACCGTAAACTGGGGTAACTTTACCCGCCGGGGTGACATTGCCCACTTTTTTACTCTGACTGATAAATTACCATATGATTGAATTCGCTATTTTTTTTTCGTTTGACCTTGGAGAAATTATTGCTATCGATTACAAAGCACCATATGTTCTAATTACTTCACAATAAAATAAAATAAAGTCTTTCCGAAAAGTGGGCAATGTCACCCCGGGCGGGCAAACTCACCCCGGTTGACGGTATATATAAATTATAGTGTGCGATAATTTCAAATATTTATTTTCATTTTCAACGAAAAACATTGGCACTGCAATTGTCCACCTTATCAAAAAAAAATTAAAAATGAATACATACGTATTGTTGATCTTAGACTGTAGTTATATGCATATTATATCCCCAATATCGGGGGAGTGTAAATAAACTTACCTGTTTTTCAAATATCACCACCACTGTAACTTGGTCTAAAAGCTTTCAGCCTCGCATAAAGTCTTAACTGTATCTTATAATTCAAATATGGATTTGTGACAATGGCAACGTGAGATAAACAACAAGCGCCTTCATTTCTTTTGTGTGAATGACACACAGTGCCCTATCTTGCGTCAGTCTTAAAATATCAACACGGGCCGGACTTTCGCGGTGGTCGAACTCTCCCGGTTTTACCCCACCAAAGAACTATGTCTTGCGACTTGGGATTTAATTTGGGATGGTAGCTGTTATTTTTAATGGAGTACTAGTTAGATTAGATAGTTCCTCAATTGCTTCCTAGTCTCTTCAAAATTCAAGTTCAAAATAGCATTTTCTAATTTCTATAAACAGTAAAAAATAGAAATATTTTAAAAATTCCCAAATCCCTGAATATCCTTGATGCTTCCAACAACACAGAGCCCTCAACAAGGGCCAAGTTGCATTCCCCCGTTCCTCAGACTCACACCTTCAAACTGTCAAGGTCACCCGAGTGCAGAGCCGTCTAGAAGTTACGGCGACCATCGTTGGAAGTAATAGAAGACAGCTTATCGTCCCTTTTCGTCGGTTTGCCAGCGAGCAGGAGTCGTCGGTTCTTCCTCTCTCGACAAGGAAAGGGACCGTAAGGGTGAAAAGGTACGCGCCCCCGCGGGAAGGGGGTTAGGGCCGGGGCACACGAGCGGAATACTTATAACCGCGTTTACGCGAGCTGGCCGCGCGAATGGTAAGTCATAAATATCGGGAGGCGGCTGAAAAGTCTTTCGGGCATATCTCGTTCGGCGTAAGGCCCTTTAATCATGCAACAGCCCGCGGGGGATGAACTTTCTAGGGGGCTGCGCGTCAGAGGGTTGATACGACTCGTCGCATCTCGATAAAGGCTCCTCGATATTTCTCCTTCGCGGTGTTTCGAAATTTCTTTGATACCAACGCGCCAGACGCCCGGCGAGCCCTTTTCCACTCATTGAAACGTCTTTCCGGAGACGCGATTGTTTTGGCTGGTGCGAGGAAAATATACTATCCTGTTTGTGAGATATACAATTATTTATTCTTCGAAAACACCATTGGGCTTTGTAATCTTTCTTACCATGGGCCTGATTCTCTTTCTACTCGACAGCAAAGTCTCCTTTCCATACCGGCACACTCGACATCTAAATTTCAATCGTCCTTTGCCTATATTTCGGCTCGTTATTATAATTCCCTTCCACCTGATAGTCGAGGGCTAAATTCGTTTCCTGATTTTAAATGTAAAGCTCGGCGATATATATTGTTACATTATGCGTCAGAATAATGTTCTAGATTCTCTTTCTTAATTTTTTTCCCCCCTAATTTTCTGTTTCTGCGTTTCTTCTCTAGTTTTAGTTTTAGTTTAATGTTAGTTACTTAGTTACGGTTAGGCTTTTAACAGTATTGTACTGCAGCCTCGCCATTTACTTCGCTTGTCTTTATGTATTATTTTTCTCTTTATGTGTCAAGTAATAAAGACGAACAATAATAATAATAATTTGCCAATTGTTTGAGATGACACTCGTTTCGAAATATATACCCTGTGTACTTAATAGCATGCACTAACGGAGCATAAATGTGATAAGTTATGCGAAAAGTATTCGATGCATTTATGCTTCTCTTGTAGCACAAGTTGGAGAAATTAATTAAAACACCTGACCAGTACTTTTCTGCATCCTAAATTTCCTTATTCCCGGCTTCGCTCCGTTCTCGGTCTAGTTGTCTTAATGAGAAGCAGCAGAGCGAGGTGCACGGTTTATTTAATTAGAATTGCAAACCTATCGTTCACCAGGCGATGTAAGTTTGCGTGAAAAGTGGTGAAAGAAGAAAATAAATGTAATTAATGATCATATAGTTAAGTACACCTAATTATTACGATAGAATAGTTAAGGCATTTTTGAGTTACCATTTTCGTATTTTTGAATCTTTTAACTTACCTAATAGTCCTTTTCTAGAAATATAAATTCTGACACAATGAAATTTGTAGCTGAAAAAATAGTTAACGAAAAAAGCGATTTTATTTGCTAAAATCTACCAAAATTTTCAATTTTAATATTAAGGTCAAAAAACTTACAGAAAAATTGGCAAAGAAGAAAAGAATTGCCTGCGGTGCAAATAGGAGAAAAATGTTACAGCGATGTAAAAAATTCTTTCACTTTTACAAGTTCCTAAATTTCCACTAGCATCTGTATGCAACTCTAATTCAAACTTTGGTGTGCCTGAGAGGCGTACTTGTGAGCGCAAATAGATAGCATCCCGCGTTTATCGTGTGCCCAAAAATATCTCTGATAAACAGGGAGGGGGGGGGGGGGGGAATGATCCACGGCAATGAAGTTTAAAGGTGGCAGAAAAAGCGGGGCGATTAGGGGTTCAGAGAGCATTATGGAGGCGTGGTATCAGATAACACGCACTGTATAAACCACAGAATGATTCTCGAAAATATAAAAGTGTCGCGCGGGACAGGGCGCGGTTTCGCGTATAAAAGAGGGCCGTGCATCCTCGTTATCGGGCCGCGATTGTCGTTATTTATGCTGCCGGTGGTAATTAACTTATCTAAGTGTCCACCCGTGAATGTGCCGCCTGAATTATGGTCGAACGCATCCAGGAAGCTTTTTCTGTCCATAAAATCCTCGATTCCGCGGTTATTCGCAGCCCGTGAATCTAACGGCGCTTCCCCTCTCGCCGTTTAAACGTCCCTTCCCGTTTACGCGCCGCCGTTTCGCCGCGAGAACGCCCCGCGCGGAAACGACGCGCCGTTCGCTAGAAGCGTGAGATACTTACCCACCATTCGCCGCAAGTGGCAAACAGACGAAGATAACCGCGGAGAAGTTGTAATAATTACGCGAGGCAAATTGCTCGACATCGCCGTCCGTGGAACTTGGATCAGCGCGGGCTGCTAACGAAGATGAGTTAGGTATTCAAAAGTTGGGGGCCATTTTGGTACCACCCTGTTGCTAAGAGAAAACACGAGATGGTGAGCCCAAGTCTCACCCACCTCTTTAAGAATCTGAGAATTTTATTTCAATATTAAATCATCCACGTTTCCGACATGCAACCAATAAACGCTCCCACTTTCAATCCTCCACTTCGCTAACTATTCTTTTCTATTTTCATTGAGCGTGATCGCCGAAGTTCTCTGTAATTCGAGATCTTCGCCGAGAAGAGCCATCGACAGGCGCGAAGCGGGGGGTTACGCGTTACCGCCCCTAAATTTCGATCGCGGTAGGAAAAGTGTTGGCGCGAATATCCGTGGTCGTTACGGCTGACGCGGAGCTTAACGCCCGGGCATAACTTAGCGGGCTTTAACAACAGCCGGCGGACGGACAGCGCAGTCGGATCTAATAAAAGTTGGTCAGCGTGAAACCGCGGCTTTAACGAGAGGCCAGGGATCCTCTGGTACAGGCGGCGGCAGAAGGCGGCCCGGTTCCAGCTTATTAAAAGTGAAACGGCCTTAATAAACAAGCTTGCAAAAGGTCTGTCCGCCGTCGACGTACAGGGAGGGCCGAGAGAGAGGGCTTTGAAATCCAACCCACCCTACGGGACGAGCGGCAACGAAACGAGCGTGAAAAGCACTCGATACTAGCGACGATTACACTCTGCCCTCGTCCTCTGACGCGGCCAGGACCTTTTTCGGTGCTCTCCAACGGGATGGAGGGCCGAATAAACGACAACGATCATTTTCCCCGCCGCCTTTATGACGCTCTACGATTTGTTTATCCCCGCGCGCCTTCTCGCTGGCCGATTTAACGGGTGTCCCGCGATTACGCAACGATTTAATTGCGTTCAGACCCTGTTTCCACTTTGCCCGAACGGGCGCCAGAGTATTTGCACTGTTTCCAGCGGGCTTGGAGGAGTTACGAGGAACTACTGAGATCCTGGGGATGGCGTTCGCGTTAGGGGTCGTGGGACAGACGGTGTACAACTGTTTTCAAGTTGATCGAAGTTTGGGGTTGGTTTCGCGATGACAGAGGGAAATTAGCAGGAGTCGAATGAAACTGTTAGAATTTTCAATTAATTACGAAGTATCTGTAATTCTATGACTATTATCTTTTCTGTTCGGAGAAAGCTGCTGTAAAAGGCAGTGTGTTAACTGAAACTTTTATTCCTCGCATTTTTGTGTAAATAAGTAAGAAACTTTTATTTTCTTGAAAGTAGGAAAAGGTCTAGTTAAACAGAAGCATTTATTCTCAATTAATTATGAAATTTATTCTCAATTATTGGAGGGTAGGGGTAAAAACAGGGGAGGGCAGGAACGGGGGGAAATAGACAAGGAGCGGAAAGGCGGTGGCGGAGGGGATATTGCGATCTCTCTCTCTCTCTCTCTCTCTCTCTTATGTAATTAGGTAGACATGTAAATATTGTAAATAGCGAGTAGATTTAAGAGTAGAGATAAGAAATAGGATAAGGCTATAGTGTAAGATAGAATATAAGGCTAGAATTAATCGGAGAAGGATAGTTAGGATAAGGGACTTTTGTACGAAATATTGTAACCCCGAGGGGGACAATAAACTATACATACATATTCTCAATTATTATTTTCAATTAATTATGAAATATCTGTAATTCTATGACTATTATCTTTTCTGTTCGGAGAAAGCTGCTGTAAAAGGCAGTGTGTTAACTGAAACTTTTATTCCTCGCATTTTTGTGTAAATAAGTAAGAAACTTTTATTTTCTTGAAAGTAGGAAATGGTCTAGTTAAACAGAAGCATTTATTCTGCTCTGGAAAATTGAAACTTGTGACAAGCAGATTTCCTGGAAATCTTGTGGGGTAAATAGGTCTGAAGTTGAAAGCTTAAAGCGTTCGGTGAAAATAATTATATAAAAATCACAATGTGCTTGCTCTTCTATATTTATCCTGCTTCCAATCACTTAAATAATATTAATTAAAAAAATATTCCTGACTTTTATATTTTACCCTTAAGTATCTGTTGGAGTAGTCATGAATTTGTTTTCTCGTTCCTTCATCACTTTGTGTGCAAGCAGGGGACGTGACTAATTTATTCGATCAGGGACAAGTTAAATAGTACCATCTAGTGATTAATTACTATTTTAGTTTCGCAAATTTGAAGAGCACCATGTTGCTATTTCGTCACGCTACTTCCAATATAAAAATCGCCTGAAACCTTGAAACTGGTAGTTGCTTCTACTTGCCTGTTCTACAACCATGAATCTCCTTCGATTTTCAGTAACATTCGTTGGTATTCAACTCGCATCGGACGGCATTAGCGAAGCTGGCAAAGCTCGTCTGTCCGCGTGCTGGTCAGATATTATTTTTTTGCCGGAGGCAAGGCGAGATAATGGTGGGCAGCGAAGCGAACGAAAGCATAACTCTGCCCGATAAAAAGCTTTTATTACCGGCAATTAGGATAAGCTTGCCATCCTCCTACCCTTGCAACACTTTCCTGTTTGTTCGTTCACTTTTTTCGACAGCCGACAATGGGGATGGGTCCGCGGCGGGGATAGTCTGCCGCGGTGGTTTGGACAGCCACTGGACTATGCCCTGACTATAATCGTCTTCACAGGATCAACTATCGCAACCCACATTCCCTCTGAAGGACCAATATCTACTCACAGATACGCTACAACAGGGTAAACCCGGGTGACGCGGTCGACCTAATATAAAATGGCTATTAAAACTAATATAGACATTACTTATTTTATCAGAACAAACCTATATGTTCAGAATTTTATGCTGATTCAGAAAAACTGGTCGATATTTGCTTCAAGACAATATTTACTGTAAATCGGGTTGAAAACTGAAGTCACGACATCTGACCACCTCTCCCGAGGTGCCGGGAGAAACGGTTTTCGTCGCTGGCAGAGACCACTCACATAATTATCCATGGAAAATTGACAAAGGATAAAGCAAAATTATTTATGATTGAATAGAAATACAGATTCATTGATATTTAATTTGTTTACGCTAAACAAGTAAAGAACACATCAAACAAAAAGCGAACTACCTACTGGCGATTAACAAGGCAAATGAATACAAAAATGAATAAATAAACTAAATAAACGAAAATAATAATAAAAAATAAACAAAAATAATAAAAACATCATAACTCGACCATCTCTCCTTTCTACAGCGAGAGATGGTCTTCTCGTCAGCTTTGAGAGGAAGAATTAATATGGCCGAATACTTTGGCTGCATTGTCCCTCGATGTCTCTACTATCTTATTATCCCAAATATTAAACGAAAATAAACATAGAAGTCTATTTTAAATACGATTACTGTACAACCGTTGTTTGACAAAAGAGGTTAAATGTAAGCCCAATTTACATTTTAAAGCCTATAAATCCAGAAAAACACAGAAGGAAGCGAAACGACGCTGTTCATTCAACTGTTTGACTTCTAGAGAAGAAATTTGTCTGCAGTTTAACGCATTTTTACGTACAGAGTCTGAAATATAGCGACGCCACGAACTCTCCGACCCGACCGCGTCTCCCGGATTTACCCTACCCGCGGAAGCCTGAAAGATCTAATCACCGCTATCTCCACACAATTCCCACTACAAACTCAACTACCCCTCCACCCACATTTCCTCCCCCGCGCACTCCTATCGAAGATCTGCCTATTACTCGCAGACTACAATCAAACTTCGAACTTCTCATAACGAAGCTGGCCGAAGAAGAGGCAGCGTTCGCGTGATTCGTCCTGCCAAAAAGAACTCCCCTTAGTTCCCCCGGAATCGAGCCTCATTTCCGTTCACCCAGCAACCCCTTCCTTCCACGGAGAGGGCGCACGGGCTCGTTCGGAGGGCTCGCTAATCCGCGAAGTGCAGTTATAATAATCGCCCCGTGAAATTGCGCTGGCGTGCGGCCTCGGCCGAGGAAGCGGCCAGAACGGTGTTGGAGAAACGAGGGAAGGAGGCGAGAGGAGGGGGTGGCGTGTTCCGTGGACTCGTCTCGCGAGGGTGCGCGGCCCCGCGTTACGAGGCGTCGTTCTGGAGCGGATACGCCGTTCCACAATAATATTTTTGGCCCCGTTCCCGCGGAGGATGCCCAGCCTACGGTGCTGCTAGGGACCACGTGCGCGAATCGGCCTCCAAACGATCGCGGTCCAAACGACGGCGGTTTCCATAGAAGTGGTAACACGAGGGTGGGAGGAAGTTCGCCCGTGTCTCCGTTAAGTAGGCCTTACGAGGCCCATTACGCCCCGGGTTACGTGTAATGGGCCGACGTTACGTTACGTCCAAGCCTCGGAGCGTTAATAAGCTTGCCAGGGCATGCTGCTACCGTCGGGGGTGGATGGGTATGCTTCCTGGGTGGGCTGGGATGCCGTGTACGGTGGAGATTGATTTGGTGGAGAGAAGGGTCTTGTATTTTTAGAGGGCTTGGACCGTTTAATGGGACCAGCGTTCTAAAATCCTTAAGGATTAATCGAAGCAATTACTAAAAATCCATATGGGTGAAGGACTTATATGCTTCGCTGTAGCTTTCAATTATTACCTGATTCGTTGTAACAGATTGAACTTATTTGCATTTACCGAGAATTAAGAAACAGGGTAGATGTCCCTATTACTGCCGCTTCATTTATTTTGCTTAATAAATATGGAACGTATAAAGAATAGTGTACAACGATAATATTAATAATTATAAGAACAGTGCCAATTTAATAATAATATTTTTGTTGTAGGGGAAGTAGGGGCAAAACCTGGACGTTAAGGATAAAAGCTCATAACTTTGACATTATTAATGTAAAAAGAGAAATTGAAATTAGGATTCATTAGAATAAACTCTTTATTAAATAACACTATGTATCAATTTGTTTGAATACAATAACAAATACTAAAACATTACGATTTGAAATATGGTTCGTTTTTACGGTTTTACCCCATGGCCTGGGTAAAACCGGGTGCCATGTTAAAAACTGGCCATAGCACCTATAACAACGGAATTCGTCTAATTCTTCAGTCCTCCAATCAGTGCAGCCTTCGTGAGCCCACTTACAACATTGCACCCAACCTTCATTCAATTTGGATGAACAACAGGATTCTTGGACATAAATGCAAATGTCTTCACCGGCTTCATCGCCACTGTTATCATTATCCTTCAGTATTTTGTTTAACTCTGTTGTTTTCTTTCTCTTTAGTTGTAGTCCTTTATTAAGATTCAGTTTAATGTTGATAACTCCCATTATTTCGTTTCTTTGTTATATACATTTTATCCAAACATTTTATTCACATTATTTTGTACACCTGTATTCTTCGGAAGTAAAGGCCACGTAAACAGAATCGTTTCATAATTCCTCTCACCGTAACTACTCATAACATCCTTTTCGAATTTTTGCGGAAAGCTGAGTTGCTTTCGGAAAGTAACGATCGCTGTGATAAATAGAATAAATTAAATTTCGACCGTATATTTAATAAGATATGGTATCGGCGCACTGGTTCGGTCACTTAACAATTATTTTTTTAAAATTAAATCAAAGCTATTTTGCAGATATAAATGTTAATATCGATTTCCAACGTTTCGGTCATTAATTTCGACCATTATCAGGGAAAGTTTTGATACAGCGAAAAATACTGCGTATGCTATTTGAAAATAGTCGCAACCGTTTGAACTAGTCAACAGCTAACCGACTCGCGTGTCGCACGTTCCGTTCAAACGGTTGCGACTATTTTCAAATGGCATACGCGGAATTTTTCGCTGTATCAAAACTTTCCTTGAAATCGATATTAACATTTATATCTGCAAAATAGCTTTGATTTAATTTTAAAAAAATAATTGTTAAGTGACCGAACCAGTGCGCCGATACCAGATCGCTGTGATAGTCCCGAAATCGCAAGGGTGCTAATATTACAATACCTCATAAAATATAATCTTGAATAAATATTTCACCGTTTCTTACAACAGTAACGATTACTAATTTTCACCCCACCACATTTCTCCACAACACCTCGCCACTAACCCAGACTCTTATAGCGCAGTAATCGAGTACATCCCAGGTTGCCGTCCCGCGGATAGATCTACGTTCGCAGAGCGGAATCCTCGCGTCTGCGCTGCCATTCGTGTCCGTTTCTCGGCGATTAATCAGCCGCGTCGGCGTGTCCGTGTCCGTCGCAGTTTCTCAAGCAGCTATCGGTGTCCGGTTCCGATTTCTGCCTGACCCGGTGTTTCTGTTCCTGCTGTTCGGCTGTTTAACCCCGACGGGAATATATCTTTCGCGTGCACCGCCATCCCCCCCTCCCTGCCGTTCTGGCAGCGGTGCCGGTTTTTAGATCGTGGCCAGTGGGTCACGAAAGCGCCCGTTCCGGGCTGGTGGCGGGCTCATAAAGCAAACAGATAGAGCGATCCCCTTTTTCGGAATTCGGCCGCGTCATCGTTCATCGCCACTCTGTCGCGCGAACGCTAGCTGGCTATTTTCGAGCTCGCGATTGCTCGTCCCCTCGAACGTTCTACGATTCGATTCGACGTGTCGCGCGACGACAGAGGGACGAGGAAATGGCAGGATTGCGGTGGTCAGGCTGGGATGAGGGATGCATTGTTTCCCGGAGTCTTTGTCATTTTTTATGAGTGGCTGAGGTTGCTTATTAGATCGATGATTTGAGGGAAAGTGGGAGGGTAGTTAAGGAGTGTCTTTATGGCAGTAGATGTATACAGTTAGTAATAAAAGTATTTGTACACTTTTTAAAATCGCATAACTTTCGTAGAATTGGTCCAAACGACGTGATTTTTTTTTTGAGAAGCTAGAGGGATTAGTTTGCTAAATGATGTGATTCGTCGTTTTCAAAAAATGTTCTTGGTCGGAATAGCAAAAAAAAAATAGTAAAGGTCGTTTTTTAAACCTTTTTTTTGTGAGCCTGTAATGAAAATTAAAAAAAAAACCGTTTGTAGATTTAAGTAAGTTATATACAGTTAGTAAAAAAAGTATTTGTACACTTTTTAAAATCGCATAACTTTCGTAGAATTGGTCCAAACGACGTGATTTTTTTTTGAGAAGCTAGAGGGATTAGTTTGCTAAATGATGTGATTCGTCGTTTTGAAAAAATGTACTTGGTCGGAATAGCAAAAAAAAAACAATAGTAAAGGTCGTTTTTTAAACTTTTTTTTGTGAGCCTGTAATGAAAATTCAAAAAACCTGTTTGTAGATTTAAGTAAGTTATATACGTGCCTGAATTTCATCAAAATCGGTTAACGTTGCTCTGAGCTTTGAACGCTTAAAGATCGCAGAATAAGGTCGAGAATCGCGGAAATTCCCGGAATCAGCGATTTTCGACCTTATTCTGCGATCTTCAAACGTTTATAGCTCATAGCAACGTTAACCGATTTTGATGAAATTTTCAGCACGTATACAACTTACTTCAATCTACGAACGGGTTAATTGAATTTTCATTACAGACTCACAAAAAAAAGTTTTAAAAACTATGGGGTAAAATACCTTTACTATTTTTTTCGCTATTCCGACCAATTGCATTTTTTTTTCAAAACGACGAAACACGTCAGGTGGCAAACTAATCCTTCTAGCTTTTAAAAAAAACTCGAGTCGTTTGGACCAATTCTAAAAAAGTTATGCGATTTTAAAGAGTGTACGATTATGGTTGCGAGTCACTGCAGTTTTTGCGCAAACCTATAAAAACAAACATTAAATCAAAAGTATGCGATTGGTGGCTTCTTGTTTGTGCGCTACCAAAATCCGGTGACTTCGTAATTATTTTATGAAAATCTCGAATTTTTACGGACCATATCAGAGGTTTGCGGTGAAATGGCATATGTTTTACAGATCCAGTAATTTTTTCCAACTCGATCTGAACCCCCATTCTTTTGCAATCAGAAAAAAACGAAGGAAAAACAATATTCGAGAAAAACGCGTTTAAAGTTTCTGGGCAAAGTCGACGCTATATGTTGCCGCTTCACGTTTTCAGCTGTCAAATCTACAATTTTGCGAATTTTACTATAAACCAAACGGCATTTTATTCAGAAAAGATAGTACTTTCAGAAAATACAATAAAAATCGATTTTTCGGCTGCCTAGTCCCCTTAATAATACTTAGATGGCAGAGGATTCAGCGTTGGTGGATGAATACTCGAGCACTCACTTCATATTAGGAGTGAACCAGTTATCCGAAAACTAGCGACTCATAATCTCCAGATATATAATACCTGAAGCTTCCGATTCCCCGATTCCCCACCCCTTTACCACCCTCTGCCCCATCTCGCACACCTCAGCAAAACACCATCTCACCAAAACTCCCAACCCAGCTCGCTATCTCGAATCATTGACACGCATTTCATTGCCACGCGGGTCGCACAATCATCCGTCTTCCTCCGCAGAGCATGCACCCCCTGTCGCGCGCACACCCCTCCCCGATTTCTCGGACAACCCACGAACCAGCCGTATCTCTGCTTCCCCTGTCAATCTATCCGTCGCTACCTCCCGAAAAACCCCATCTTCGTCTCCGTCTATTTAGCTCCGTCCGTCTCTCTTCAACAACCTACCCTAAAAACTCTTTCCCCTTCTCTCTAGCCCGTCGAATAAACCCCCCCTCTCCACTCCACCTTGCGGCACCTTCCTCGCGAGCGCTCGAGCCGCGCGCGATCCCCCGACGGGGGTGGTTCCTGGGGGGTGGAAGGCGGCGGTGTAACAGTTATCGTTTGGCAGAGGTGCCAACCGCACCGTGCGCCACTTTGACGCGATGGCTAGAGGTACAAGCCTAATGGTGCACGCTGCTGCGACCCGGGCCGGAGATAGGGTTGCTCGCTCGCGGAAGCAGCGACGGGAGGGTGGGCGCGGAGGAATCTGCATATCGCCCGTGTCGAGTCTTGCAGTTCGCCGGTGTTTTGGAAAACGTGAGAATAATCCTCGCTGGTCCTTTGCATATCGCGACAACCGACCACCGTCTGGGGGGTGGCTTGTAATGTATACACGGGGAAAATGTGCGAGCCGCCCTTGTAAACTGCCAGTCGCGTGGCTGTTAGGCGGCCCTAATAGCGTGGAAAATTGCCCCACCCGGTTGCCCGCGAGGATTTCCAGCTTTTTAATACCGCCCCCTCCTCGGTCCCTCCTAGGGGGGCCGTGTGTGAAACTTTCCGGGGCAACGGGGGTGTTATTCAGACGGCGCGAGACGCTTTCTTGCGCGTCACTGTAACGTATCTCGTTAACCTGGTGCTCGGAGAGGGCTACGCGTTCCCCGAAATTTAGAGGGGCCGAGGGGAAACGGGGCTGTTGTTTTGCTTGGCAGAAGGGGGGGTTAATTGCGCGGAGTAGTTTTGGTGACGTCGGGGGTGGCAGAGTTGGTGCTTCGACGATTGGCTGGGGGCAATGCGCGATTTGGTAGACGAGATCTTCGATGATCTCTGAGTAGGGTACACGGTGTCTACTGTTTTTTGGATTCCAAAAATCATGGGATTTGATGGAACTAATCCTGAGAATTGAGGGATTTTTTAGAAATGTGAATTACTCTATGAACTCCTGAGAAATATCAAAATAAACCGAATAAATAAACATGGTTATTTCATAATAATAATGATTTATTTAAATAATAATATTAACTCTCTTGTAACTATGTAAACTACTTTTATTTTTACAATGATATTCTCACCTTCCGCTATTTCGAAAGAAAGTCGAAACATTGTAGACATGTACTTTAGGTGCTTTGCTGTTTCTTCGTTCGCATTTCCAAAAATCTTTATAATGCTTTACTGATATTATCTACTTATTGAGATTTTATTATTCTTCATTGTTCTACTGCTTTTCTTGTTAAAAATGATTTCTACTTATGTTTCAGACTAATGATAGAAAGTAAGTTTTTTTGCTTTAAATAAAGATTTACAACTTTAACACATAATAAATCATTTTAATTAATGAAATTGTCTACTTATTACCCAATCCAGGGATCATTCATGGAATCCCGAGATAGACTTTAAAAAAATCCTGCAATCCCGGCATAGTAAATAATGACCGGGGTTGTATTCCCTATCTCTGAGTGAATAGCCTGGGATCCACACGATGGAACAGTAGGGTGGATTGAACAGGAAGCATATTGTCACGCATGACGTACAAATAATAGCGGTTGGTACACCAAGTGTGTTATCTAAACGCTGTACTCTGTTGGTGACTATTGATTTTCAATAATTCCTTATTAGTCTATGCAATAAAGCCTTATCCAGTCCTAATTGTTCTTAAGGGAGGAGCCCTATATAGGACGCTAGGAATAAGGTGATTCTTGGGAATTTTTTTCTAACAAACTGTTAAGCGGATCTTTTCCAAACTATCAGGGTATTTTAATTCACATTCAAACAATAAAAATTAATTTTTACGTTAGGTAGTGTTCGGTAGAAATGGAGATATATGAATATGTTCGTTAAGACTCCCGCCCTGGAGTTGCAAATTGGCGATTGAATTGGCTTCCCTGAAATAAGAAAAAAGGATTTTCTTATTTCTAGTATAATTACATTGTCTATGAACCTAACAAACGGAAAAAAGTTAAAAGTTGGAAAATTAGTGGGACTTGAAAGAAAAAATTACGATTCTGCCCCAAGATATTTCGTACTATTTATGGAAAAAGAGTTGTTCAATTCAATTTATTTATCAATGCCTTAGGTTCATCGACAATGTAGGGGAGAGCGGGGACAAACGTAACACTTTTTACATTTGGCCTAGCTACAAATTACTTCTTATCGATATAAAAACGAAAATTATGCCTTAAGATAGTGGGTTCCTTGGTCTATCATTTGACCACAAATTCAGCCTTCCATGATAAGTAGTCAAAGAGTTATGGCAATTTTCCGCAGTGACCGTCATTGTTAATTTTGTCCTGCAGGGGTAGGACGAAAGTAACATACCATGGGGACGAAAGTAATACTAATTATTTTGTGGAGAATTAAGTAAAAACACTTCTTCCAAAGCAAAATAGGATTTTTTATTATCAGAAACGATAGAAACAAACATTTAAATAAACATATTTTAAGTAGCTAACGATAAAAAGGTATAACCAGCTTCAAACATTTCTTTGATACTGTGTATTTGATTTAATATGAAATCTAGTGTCACGGTCCCAAAAGTAACTAATATTTATGATTTTTTTTTAAAAACTATGGTTAATATTGGATTCAACTACTCCCCGTAGTGACGTGTTACTTTTGTCTCCAGCTATGTTTTTCATCATAGAATGATTACAACGTACAAACTATACAAAACTTATTAAAATCAAATACAGGAACTTATGAAGACATTATTTAAGAACGCTCTAACAAATAATTAGATGAATGTTTATAGTTTAATTATGAATATTAACAAAAAAAAACAACAGAGGAGGCGCTCACCTGCGGAAAGAAACAATTAAGGAGCGGAGTCCCCGCTCTCCCCTAATTATACTAGAAAGAAGAAAATCCTTGGTTTTTTTTTTATTTCAGGGAAGAAATGGGGCCACCAATACAATCGCCAATTTGCAACTCCGGCGCGCGAGTGCTCACAACCGATTTCATATATCTCCATTCCTACCGAACACTTTATAACGTAAAAATTAATTTTTACTGTTTAAATGTGAACCAAAACACCCGGCAAGTTTGGAAAAGATCCGCTTAACAGTTTCTTAGAAAAAAATTCCCAAGAATCACCTTATCCCTAGCGTCCTAAATAGAGCTGCCCCCTTAAAACTCTTCCATCTACCCACAATAAGAATTCTTAATATCCAAGTGCCTATTTACCTATCCCACAATCGCCGTTTCCTCCCGCACGCATTATCGGATGCCTTTCCCTCAAAATTCTTCCCCCACCCCTTCTTTCCCACCCACCGATCCGCGGAGGAACGCGAGCGCGGAGCCCCACCGACCCCCGAAATTCTCCGAAGGGGTTACCGTTCCCGGCGCTTTGCATCAGCAGATCGTTACGCCGTTACGTAACGACGGCGGCGCGTAATATCGATAAACTATCGGCGTGTACGCGAATGACCTTGCCCGGCCCTCCCGAGGGTGCTGCCTAAGATACGCGAACACGTCCCGCTATCAGGTCTCGCTTGTTACGGCGGGGGGGGGGGGGCCCTCGCGGTATTAGCAGCAAATGAAGTTACGAGACAGCGGTTTACCAGCGGCCCCAACCCCCCCACCCGCACCCTTCCTGTTACACCACCCTAACGACGAATACCTTCGCGTCGCTCGCCATTAGGGCCTCCGCCGAACGCGACAAGAGAACGGCTCTTAACTGGAGGAAGCGAATCTGGCTGCTGCCGAGGATAATTCGCCGACTCGCCGAGGCGCGGGCTTTCGAACGATCTGTCGGGGCTAAGTGTTCCGCGCCTGTTAGGTGTATCGGGATCAGAATCCCGCGGCAGCGGGGAAGTAACGGTCGATGCCAATTATGCCGGAGCGATCGGAAAGGAGGAGCGCACTGTGAGGAAGCCAGATGCGTCGTGGCTGAAGCCTGCGATTTTTAGAGAGGCGTTCTACTCAGAGACGTCGCAGTTTCTGGTTCGGGCACCCGACCTCGAAAGTGAGCGATGCGTGCTGGACGCTCTATAGTCATTGTGCGATTATTACCGGTTTCGAATTGTCGCGAGAAAGTTGAGGGTACATCACGGCGATGATAATGGAGGATTTCGACAATGAGCGCATGTAGGACGAATTGCCCACCCCGTTTTGAAACGTAAGCCACTCTGAGATGAAAACTGCGCTTGGCAATAGAGTATTTTTATTCGAAATGCGCTGTTCATTTTGTTTATGAACACCCGCGATTGTACTCTGTTTGAATAAGTGTTACGTTGCTGGTATAATGAGCGAAGGGTTCCTGTATTAATTCTGTCGAAGGTAGATACGACCATATTACCCCGCTAATCTCTCAAACAGGCTGGTTAAACATGTCCCAAAAATGGATCCTTCATCTCTGCTGCCTAATATACAAACTCCTTTCCACACAAACACCTCGTTACCTTTGTGACCTAATCCCCTACAACGCTGACTTCCACTCCTCTAACTCCTGCCAGACGAGAAGACAATTCAGTCTTTCCACTCCTACTTCTCACTCCGCAAAATTCTCCGGCTCTTTTTCCTTTACTGCATCTCATTTTTATAATCTTCTTCCCGATGCTATCCGATCACTCCACACTCTTTACGCTTTCAAAAATGCTACCAAAGCTTTCCTCCTTAATCATCCACTTATGGCATAGCCCTGACCGGGATGATATGATCTACCGCTGATTCGTTCATTTAATTGTTTTATTTTGATACTCCGCCCCCCTCTTATTCTTGTTCTCTCTTCTTTTCCGATTCTATTTTGGGTTAGGCATAATAACAGCTGCGCTGAGCCTCGCCCATTCTGGACTTTGCGTTTCTAATTCAACTGCGTTGTAACTTATATTTAAAAAGAATAAAGACGACTTATTATTATTATTATTATTATACTCTGTTCTGGAGCAATCGAGTCTTCTTTGCCCCGTTGCAACCTCGCGACGACAACGTATCGATCCCCGTCAACCGGGGTCCGATTCCACTTGGAGTAGATTAACGATAGAAGGCTAACGAGTATGTTCCCGAGATGCGTGCGGGCAAGATTAACAAGATCGTGGATCGAGACGTGGAACGGCCTCCCCGGAAGGGGCGAACGAGGGAGAGTGGTTCGAAATGAAAACAGGAAGACGTACTTGGCGATACCGGACCGCGGATCGACCTCCTGTTCTCTTTATTATTTACCGTTCGTCCAACGTATTATCATTGATCGATGGGAAAGCCAGCCTGAGCAGTCGCGTAAAAATAAAAGAAATCCCTCGAACGTTCTATCTCTGATTCGAACCATTTCGAGTTTAAAAGCACAAGGGGCACGCGAAGAACGCAATGGCACAAAGTACCAGAATCGTCAAACTCGAGGATTAATTAAACAAGCGTTACATCGAAGCTCCCCTGCGTTAACCCTGTCAGAACCTGGGAATATTTCCATTGTGCCCGGTTTTTTTTCAGGAATCGTCACGTTCACGTGCGCGGCGGCGGGGCTTTTATTCGGACGCCGGTAGCCTCGAATTTCCCTGCGTTTACTGTGAAATCGTACGATAAAAAAGACGAGAGCGAGGTCCGGCAGGGCCGTAGTTTCGCGTGCTCGCTGGGTGAAAAAAGGGAAATGAGGGCGGGGAAGGGATCGTGCTGGAACGCGTACATAAAATTAAACGTAGTGTCCCAGAAGGGCGAACCGCTGCATAGGACGATTCCGTGCGCAACGAGATTCCGGGGTCGATTGAATCCGGCGCAGAATAGAAGGGACGGGGAAGTGAAATGGACAACGGGCGCGGGCGGGCAGCTGGGCCAGATAACGGAAGCCTAAGGATACTCTCGAGGATTCGCGCAGTCACGGCACCGTGGACGGTATTCCAGGCCACCCTCCACCCTACCCTGCCAACCACCCCTCCTCCCCCGCCCTACGCTCTGTTCGTCGTTTTTATGCCAGAATTCTGGCACGAGACTTTTCTAATCCTCGATGGACGAAACGATCGCAGAGAGGGAAAAAGGGAGCAGCGCTGGCTGCGATATAGAACGATCGTCGGAGGACGTGATCGCGGGAGGGAAGTTCGTAGTCGACAGTGATAGCTGCGAAAGGAAGCTCGGGGGAAAAATCTCTTGCTCTCCCTGGGCATGCTTAATCTCGAGATTCCTCGAGACGTTTTGGATTAACGATAGACCTAATGGATGGAGAACGCGGAGTAAATGGAGGGGGTACTTGCAGAATTCGGCGAGGGCGCTGGGCAGCGTTCACGTTGCTGGAGCACTTCTGCGGAAAGATAGAGAAAAGTGTTAGGTAGAATTGGCGGAGATGAGATATGTGTTTCGGTCTGGGTGATTAGAAAATTTTTATGAGTTTTATGTAGCTTTGGGAGCTTTGGGTTTAATACTATATTTTGTGTTTGGTTTTATGTCGGTGTGTAAGAATGGGTGGAATTGCAATGCGTTGATTTGGTCACAACGCTGGTGGAATAGATAGGAGTTGGAATATTTTTGTGTTATTAGAATAATCACTAATACTATATTAGATTGCGGATAAATTGTTTATTCATTCTGATGCAGGAATCAGTATTATTTAGAGTGCGTAGAAATACGTTAAAATCTAGACTCTGAAATTGTGCGCGAAATTGCTCAGAGGTTGATTCATCTTGAATATGGTTTCTCAGTCAATGCAGAGAAATTGTTTGAAAGTAACTTGTTTAGTATTACGCGAGATGACAGGTGAATACGATGCTTATTCGCCTAGAGAATTGTCTATTTCTTAGAGGTAAAAGTTTGATCTAGTCAGTCAAATGTTACAGGAAATGATTGCTGTAATGCTTGGAGGGTCTCATAAAAGGTAAATAATCATTCGAACGCTTGTCGATCTGTATTCTGCCTGATAATTGTGAAAATTAATATTATACTCGAGTAAAATAAAACAGCATAAACTTTATAACAAACCATTTAAATATTCTAATAAAAGATGAATAATTATTTGAATGATTTTCGATTCCTATTTGATTCGACAATTGTTTCACAAAAACCGCTGAGAAATATTGAAAATCAAGCTCTTCGAGTCTAAGAAAGTTACTAGGAGATCGTCTAAACAATCAAATAAAAGAATAATAATTTCTCGACTCTTATACACACCATGAACCTTCTCTATTAAAAAGAGGAATAAGTGATAATTGGATGCATCGTTGTCTGCAGAAAACAAATTATTCCTCTAATGATTTCCACAAATATTTCTATAAGTATTCTTATACACGAACTCTAATAAAGAAATATTTAAGAAATATTAAATATTTAAATATTATTTATAATTAATACAATACAATACCTATAAGCATAAACAATTATGAATTAATACTGAATGTTTAAACACTGAGGTTAGAATAAAATAAATTTAGATTGCAATGTGATTCCAACGTTGGAGCACTGCAAATTGCATTATATCTCGGTTCCTATTGAAAAATATTAGTAAACATTTGCACTGATTAAAACGAGATGCAGTCCTCAGTTCGCAGCGGGCCTCTGGCCCGCGAGGAGCTTCGGGCACTCTGGTCTCTCTGGTCTAAGTGGTCCGCCTGGACTATCGAAGAAAGACATATAAAGACGAGTTCCAAAGGAGACATTGAAAGAAGAGATCCAAAGAAGACATTCAAAGAAGACATCCACAGAAGACATTGAAAGAGGATTTAAAGAAGACATTAGAAGAAGATTCAAAGTGTAGTTGTACGAAAAAAAATTAAAACCGACTTCAAAAAAATAAAAATGCACTATAAAGTAAAAAATAATTGAATCCCTTATTTAATCTACGACTCTCATATTTTTTAAGTCAGCGCCAGATTTACACAGTGCAAATGACGAGGCGCCGACTTAAAAATATGGAACTCTTAGATTAAATAAGGGATTAAATTATGTTTTACGTTTTAGGGTATTTTTATTTTTCTGAAGTGGGTTTTAATTTATTTTTTAAATTACTTTATTTTATTGTCTTTATAGTTTTATATATATTGACACAACATGCTTCGGAGATATGCGTCTCCGTACATAAAATAATAATAATTAGGTGTCAACAGTCTTTATTATTAACCAGAACTGGCAAAGTATTGGGCCAATATTGATGCAGTGTAGAATGGGACTACCGGGTCATCTCCCTCTTTCGAATAAAAATAAACATCAAAATCTGTCCAAATGCTGTGGAGTTATTTGGGGACAAACCTAAGAAAAAAAACATACGGATCGAATCTATAAGCTCCTCCTTTTTGAAGTCGGTTAAAAATATATGAAACTGCCAACTAATCACTGAATTTTCGCTTTCTTTGCTCGGTCTTAGTTCCTCATCTCTGATGAGGTCATTTCTGTTTCTATTCTAGAAACAAGCGACGGACCGTTAAATCGGGTACCGACGGGTCAGCTCCGTTCTCGGGTTACTGGTTCAAGGAGAAAAGTTTCGGACGCAGGGGGTGTACGGAAAGGTGCACCACCTGCGAAACCCACCTGGGCCGATTACCGAATCTCCACTTTAGCCGACCTGAGTCAGGTTACATCTAGTGTGCTCCTGACGAAGTTGCTCGGAGCAACAGGAATCGCTTTGGGGGCGCCGAAAGCTCTTCTTCTTCGACTGGGACACCTGGGCGGTAGGAGTTGCACCATAGACTACCGATTTCACGGTGCGCCCGTGTTCGCTTCTTGCCGAATCTGGCGTAATAAAGTAAAAGGTTGGCAGTTCCTTAGTTTAAACCGAAGAGATCGATGGAAATTTAATTCCATCTATCTCTCTACGAGTCTTCACTCGCAGCAACCTCCTCGTGGTGAGACCTGGAAATCGGTGATAATCGAAAGCAATTGCTGCGAAATTTGTTCAATTTTCGTAGAATATAAGAATAATTACAACTTAGAATATTTCTGTAAGATATAAGAATTTGTGCATGTAACCTTGAACTGTTTCAATAAATTCATTGCAAGTAATAGGACTTTTTACTTTCCTTCTGTGTGAAATAAAAACATGTTGGAAGAGTTGTTCAATCTTCCTTACCCTCCAATATAACGTTTAGATAGAAGGATAAGCGGAAGTTGGAATATTTCAGTAAGGTGTTGGAACAGATGGGACTTTGAAGAATTTTCGAAGACTTCTCTGCTTCAATATTCTACTAAAATATTCAATGTTCAATTTCCTTGGAGAGGTATTCCAAGTTCTATCTGGCCTTACTATAAAGTATTAATATTAGTGGGATTTTGAAAATTGCTGCTCGAATGTAAGACCAGATAGAACTTGGAATATTTCAGCGAGCTGTTGGAACAGATAGGACTTTGCAATTTTTCTGAATTCTATTTGTTCCACTATCATATTGAAATATCCTAAGTCCCATCTGGTCTTCTATCTGAACGAAATATTCTATTTTCCACTTCTTCTATTTTAACCTATCCTTTACTGATGCGCTATTAAAAAATCTTGATGAAAGAATACTAAATGTTCAGAAGCGCAACTGTTTTTCTAGTAACAATAAGAATTCATTAAAACTTCGTTAAAATAAAAGGAGATCGATGGAACTTTATTTCGATCTATTTCTTCACGAGTATCCCATCGTAACAACCACCACGTAATAAGACCTTGTAACGAATAATAACCAACTTAATACTCTGCCATCATTTAAAATTTACCGTGGAAGTTTGACAATCTTTGCATTACACAAGAAAACAGAACTCAGAATATTTAAACATGATATAAAAGTAAATGCAACCTAAAAGATTTCAATAAATATTCAATCCTTCAATTCCTTTCGTTTTTAACAGGTAGTATTAAGATAAATGAATAAATTAAATTTACAATTAGTGAAATGCTTATTGAAGCACTGAATGCGGTTAGATAATTGCAAATTTATTTTAAATCGCATCTCTACCACTTTCGAATCCCACATAAAATGAGTCATAAACCTATTCATGGCAGAATCAAATATTCATTCTAAATTGCCGTCAGTATTATTTATGATACAACGCATGCGGTAAGAGATCGACCAACATTTTTGAGGTTTTAACTAAGATACGCAGGGATTCTGTGTATTGGTTCGATATATTTGAAACGTCGAGCGTATTTCCTCTCGAGTCCCACTCCCAAAGGCTAGAAGCTGACCATCGTTTCAAATCTTCCTTTAGAAAGAAGACGCGCAAACGGAGGGATATCGCCGGATAGATCTACCGCAATTGATATATATCTCCTGCAAAGTCGCTTGCAGCGTCCCTGCAGGATAGTTCGCTTCCTGTTTTCAGAGAGTATTCAGCTACAGGGAAGAGTTCCCTTACCTTGAAGGACGCATCTCGATCGGCCATCTTCAAAAGGAAGGACAGAATTTTGTGTCGTTCGAATAGCTTCTACTAAAAGTTTCAAATGACAGTGTACAGAATAACTTATAAAGACCAATGCGAAAGATGAAATAAAGAAATCAATTAATTAAACGCGTTGCGCTTAAAAATCATTCACCATTCTTGATAATATAATATTCCTCATGGGACCCTTCTTGGAAGCTAACCTACTCTTAATGGGACTAGGCAGTCAGATCGCTCGAAAATCAAGTATTTTTTGCGAATTAATTACAAGGAGATGAACACAAATTGTGATTAGTACTTTTGGGTAATGTGTACTAATACTGTAAACAGTAAAAAAAATTATTTGAATATTATATATATATGTATGACAGCGCTACAGTCGTCTGATATTTTAGCTGTAATTTTGCAGTGATTCTGGCCGTAAGAAATTGAATTGTAAAATATCCTCTGAAATTTATACTTTGCCCTGGTCCCCATTCTGCCCTGAACCTATTGGAAAAGAAGAAAAATCAAAATTATAAAAATGGTGGCTGCAAAACGACAAAATTTTAAAGAAACGTCATTTTTCGACAGAGAAAAAAGCCATGCTATTTTTTGTTTGTGTCAAAACAGGAGTTTTCACAGACTTACGCGTAGGTTCAGGTCGTAACTAGACATGTTTGATATATGCTGAATTTTTTTTCAAATCGATATATAGGTAGCTCTGTTTTTTCGCAATCACTGCAAAACGAAGAAGAAATACGATTCCGAGAAAAACGCGTTTAAAGTTTGGAAACAGGGATCTAGTCTACCTGCGTGCGCGTAGAAACGGTTTATGGCGCGCTCGACCTTTTCGGCTGTAAAATCCTTAATTTTGCGAATTTCTACACGAACCAAGCATCATTTTACTCGGGAAGGGTGGTACTTTCGAAAAAAGCAACAAAAAAATCGAGTTTCTGATTGCCTAGTCCCCTTAACTCTTTACTATTCAAATTTAGAAATTTACATAAAGTGGAGTAAATCAGTGGCTTCTGTTAGGCTTACATATCAATATAAAGTGCTATATTAAATCTTCACACATCCAATAAGACGAACTGTCTTCCCGAATTTTCAAACCACCAAGAATTCTCCACCACCGCTCAATTCTCCATCCAGCGATCGCACATCCCAAGGTTCTCCATCCCTCATCATATTCGAACGTCCCTGGATCGTTACGACGTTACAGAACACCGATGTAAGCCACTCGGACGCGATCAAAGGGCTTATCGTTAGCAGACCTTGTTATCAGCGTCTTTAATCCACTTGGAAGCTACCGTTATCCAAAACAGAAGCCGTGGAAACGTCAGAGGAAGCATTAAACAGAATACAGGCAACACGATCTCCGGGGCTAGTGGCCCCTCGATCGAGCTGTTTGCAAAATGGCGAGCCACCATCCCGCCAAGTTAAAGTACACTTGCCGCGTTTCAGGGGAATTTATACGCAAACTTGGCCGCGCTTCCGCGTTCCTCTCGGACCCGGCCAACGCTCGTTCCGAGCTCCGTGGATGGCACGTTAAATCCATCGCGGAGTCCCACGGTGTCCACGGTCGAGGATCGTTCGATAGTTTTTCAATGCTCGCTAAACGCGACTCCTGGCCGCCTTCTTCCTTTTATTTCTCCTCTGGCCAGGGATTCGCGCGTATTTGCTCGCTCGGCGGACCAAGCCCAGACGCAGCCCGTATTTTTCCGAGTTACTTGTTGCACCAGGCCGATCCTTCGACGCTTTCAACCGTGACTGTTTGCTCCGTCACGTCAGTCGCGAGTTTGGTACTTGTTCCCTGGTGTTTCGACGGGAAATTGCGATCCCAACTGCTGCGTGGGCGTTTGACTCGTCTGATGCCAGAGTCCGAAGTTTCTCCGCTGGGCTTGAGGATGTGAGAGAATATGTGTGTAGGAAGATCGTAGTGAAAGATAGAATAGAGAGATGTATGGTTTAATGGTCTTTAAATCATTTCTTCAGAAGTTATTTCTGTAGAATCGTGTTGTCATTTCATACACAGATACAATGTACGTCAATGTTTCCCAACCTGTGGGTCGCGAAGTGTTTTCTGCATGGTCGCCACAGATTTTTTTTAATATTATTAAGGTAGAATTATATTCTGAAATACCTATTTTTACTGAATTTTCTTTAGCGTATTCAATTTACCTTATCTTATACGGGGGTGGAGGGTCGTAGGTTATTTGAATATTATAAAGGAGGGTCGCGATTCAAAATGAGTTGGGAAACACTGATGTAGGTGCTTATCTTGCTCTGCAAAGAATTCAAGACACACGAATGTAGTATAAAAAAATGTTAAAGTCTGCGGTTCGAATTGGTACTCTTTGATCTCCACACACTTTTGTAACCAAACCCTTAAGAAACCTTCCCCAGGCAAAGTCAGGTAATAAAAAGTCAAATTACACTGCTGAAGGGTGACTGCGTCCCAAAGAGCCAATTACAGAGCATTCGCAGGAAGAATCAATATCTAAGATGGCAAGTAGACTCGAAGCGTTTAACGCGGTAAGTAGAACAGGAGCGCGCATAGTCAGCCGCGTAGCGTGGCCAGACAAGTGGAATAAACCCGCTCTTACTAGGCGAGTAGAATAGAGCTATTCCAGACAGACGACGAGAAAATGCCTTAACCTTGCCACTGCCTTTAGTTCACCTACACATCTAACGCCAGACACTGAGAAATACACGTGGGGTAAACCCGGGTGTCGCGGTCGACCTAATATAAAATGGCTATTAAAACTAATATAGACATTACTTATTTTATCAGAACAAACCTATATGTTCAGAATTTTATGCTGATTCAGAAAAACTGGCCGATATTTGCTTCAAGACAATATTTACTGTAAATCGGGTTGAAAACAGAAGCCATGACATCTGTCCACCTCTCCCGAGGTGCCGGGAGAAACGGTTTTCGTCGTTGGCAGAGACCACTCACATAATTATCCATGGAAAATTGACAAAGGATAAAGCAAAATTATTTATGAGTCAATACAACTACGGATTCATTGATATTTAATTTGTTTACGCTAAACAAGTAAAGGACACGTCAAACAAAAAGTGAACTACCTACTGGCGATTAACAAGGCAAATGAATACAAAAATGAATAAATAAACTAAATAAACGAAAATAATAATAAAAAATAAACAAAAATAATACAAAAATCATAACTCGACCATCTCTCCTTTCTGCAGCGAGAGATGGTTTTCTCGTTAGCTTTGAGAGGAAGAGTTAATATGGCCAAATACTTTGGCTGCATTGTCCCTCGATGTCTCTACTATCTTATTATCCCAAATATTAAACGAAAATAAACTTAGAAGTATATTTTAAATACGATTCTGTACAATCGTTATTTGACAAAAGTGGTTAAATGTAACCCCAATGTACATTTTAAGGCTATAAATCCAGAAAAACACAGAAGGAAGCGAAATTACGCTATTCATTCAACCGTTTGGCTTCTAGAGAAGAAATTGGTCTACACTTTAACGCAATTTTTACGTACAGAGTCAGAAATATAGCGACTCGACCAACTCTCCGACCCGACCGTGTCTCCCGGATTTACCCTATGTATGTATTAGCAAAAACCTCCTTACATTTTCCTCGAAATTGAAAGAGCCCCTAACGAAATGAAAAACGAATGGGTGAAAGAAGACTCAAGGGACATTCTGGGGTTAAAGGAACGAGCAGTTGGGTCAAAAATGACTCAGGGGACTCATGTAATAGGGTGAAAACGATTAGCAGAATAAGACAGCTTTTACCAGACGGAAGAACACATAAAGCACTGCTCGACTGGACGAGATGGTACTGGAAATTGCTTTGATTAATTAGTAGAATAGGATCGCCCGTACACAGGCTAGAGAACAATGGAACTATTCTAGCGCGGGCTACAAGAAGCGAGTCGCTCTCATTGGGGGCAGAAGAATAGGTCTACTTGCCTGGGCGGAACACAACAATTTCCAATCAGATGCATAGAATGGGATTTATTGGTCAAACAAGTGAACAGAACCGTCTCAGATCGCACGGGTAAATAGGAACGCCTTGCTCAGCCGAGGAGAATAGACTCGTGTTTGGTCGGGCGAACGGAATAGATCGCGCGCCGCTACGCATCGATAAATTTTGAAGAACCAGAGAATTCTGGCTTTATTCAATTATTTTCATTACCCTCGACTTCCGACAGGCAATACTCGTGGGTCCATAAAATAGTCGATCATAAGTCTCGCGAATGATGCCATTACATCCACGCCATGAATCTCTAATACGTTGAAACCGTGTCTCGATACAGTGTCGTTCGTAACTCACTCGTGGTAATTACTGGCGTAGATTATAACGACGATAATAACGGTCCGTTTTAATCGAAGAACGGGAGGACTAAGCCGCAGCGATACGCGTCCAGTGGATCCCGAGAAGATCCCTCGTCTCGCCGTCCCTATTCAATCGGCTATTCCTCGCGGAACAATTCTGCAATCTCCTCGCAACGAGACCGCGGCCGGCCAGCCGATCCGGTCACGTTTGCCAGGCGCGTGATACGTGCGCGCTAGAACCGAGTCCGCATATTTATCGGCGGATTAAATAACCGAAGAGTAGAATCTCCGCCATTGTTGGCCGGGGGCTGGCCGGGCGGCGCGTTACAATTAGCTGCATTTTAATTAACGCGCGACGAGACAATAGCGGCCCGGTATTTATTACGGCCACGCCGGTGAATAGCTCGATCGAGTATAATTCACCGTTAACCGGCACGGGATTTGCATGGACGCGGCAGGTGTGAAACGATAACGAGAATATCCGACGACAAAGCGGGAAAACCTGTCGGGGGGTAGGGCTGGGCTCTTCTTCGTTCGACTTGGAGGACGGATGTCGACGGTGGTCGCGAGAGGATATTCGATAATGTGGACGAATGCTCGATAGTAGGGCAGGGGTTGTAAAAGAGAACAGTTTACTCGATAAAGCTAATGGTTTAGTAAAGGTTACGTAATAGTAAGTTCTAAGCCAACGTTCGAAGATAGTAGATTCTGCTCTGATCTGCTTCCGCTTTAGATTGTAAAGTTTGTTGATACTCTCTAAAGATTGACTACTCCGAGATCCACCACCCAAATTTCCGTTTCCCAATCAAGCGCTACTGTTTAGAGCCTCGCAAGCGTATCAGCTTGAATTCAAACTCTCCACGTGCATTTGAAGAATCCCTCTTCTCTCGCGATCGATACTCAAACCTAAATATGCTCTCGACCTCTTCGATGCCGTGTCAAACACTCGTCATAGACGCGAAATGGCCCCATCCAACTGTGCAATCGCGATAAACGAAACAAGCTTTCACCAACAACAGCCGCCAACTCATAAAGGGTGTTGAGAGAAATATGAATTTTTTTTTTATTGCACCTTACTTCTCGTTTGTACTCAATTCTCATTGCTATATTCGTTATTCTAAAGTAAGGACTAATGCATACTTGTTTAATAAAAATAGTACGAAGTACTATTAATAATAATAATAATATTTAATGATAATACTACTAATAATAATAGACAATGATAACACTACCACCGTTACTAATAATGATAAATTGATTTCCAAACGCTTCAGCGTAAAACCACCGAAAACTGTCCACGTTCTCGTCGCAAATAAAGGAACCCGAGAATTTAAAGCCACGATAACCGCGAAGGAGGTGGCGAACACGGAAACCACTTCGATTTCGAATGTCCACTCGACCGACAGAGGCATAATTCATTCGATGCCAGTGTGTTCTTGCGCTTTGGGCGGATTTATCGCCGCCGTGTCCTTGCTCCTCGGCCCGTGAAAACGCTCGACCATCGCAACGACGCGGGCCAATGAGCCCTTAGCCTTCAATTAATTACCACCGAATCGAAAATGCAGAAAGTCGTAGCGTGGTCGGCTGCCTCATTCGTCAAGCGTGCCCGAAAGTTTCGCTATCGGAACGTCGGTTAATGCAGTTCAGATCCCCGCGCCGCGCAGATCCACCCCTAAAACTTTCACCATCGCGGTAACTATTACACCGGCTCGAAACGAGAACCCGTCGAGACGGTGGAAGGCAGCTCGTTTTATTTGGGGCAAAGGCTTTTAATACTCACCTGTGACATCTCCATTCGACTCCAATTATATTGTTAGATACAATAATAGTGGAAACGGTAATACACGCTGTGGCAGAAATAAAATAGAGTTCTCTGGATATTTCTTTAAACATCATCTGAATTTTAATAATTTTGGAAATCTTGATAGGCCTCAGTTTTTGCTAGAAGAAATATATCTACCCTTACCTAGGTTTTTAAAATTCTTCAGATGGAAATACTTTTAGCAGTGGTGGCTGACATCGCATAATCCAAGTGCTTCGATGCGTTTGAAATCCATCAATACCAGCAGTATACTACATATGTATACGTGTGCACACGAGTTTAGAAGAAACCTGACTGAAGAACCTTGCAAATACTGATTCGAGAGTTGAATTTGACACCTGTCACCAGCAAGATCTGTTAGAATTGTCTACTATCATAATTTGCAAGACTAACAATTAGCTATAGATAGTAATAATATATTTAACGCTGTGCTAAACTAGAAGAATCCATTTCATTCTCTGCTGTCCTCGTGAAAATCCTTAAAGATACCTTCTATGATTTTCATTTAATTTTAGAACAAAAAGAGAGCAAGTTCGCAGTCCTCGATTTGGCTAAAGTTGAAAGCGAATCGCGAAGAAGAGAGCTTAACTCAAGCTTTCCAAATTTGCCAATGCCTCTTTCAACCCCCACCTTGAAAACCGTATTATATTTCTCGATCCTAGCACGAAACGTTTGCAGAGCGTGAGTTTCGTATTACCGTTCCACCCGAAAATCGCCAGGATCGATCTCTTTTCCTGCTCGCCACGGCAATTTTATCGGCTCGCGGGCAACGTCGAGGGCGCCTTGTTAAAGTGAAGATTACTTCCGGTTCAAGACTGACGGTCGATCGCGGAGTCTGTTGTTACCCGCGGGATAATAATATTCGTGCTAGCCGCCCGCCTCGAATCAATATCGGATTACCACGCGAATGTTATGTAACGCGGTACACGTCGGCCAAATTGTTTCTCCAGTCGGATCGATTTGGTACACTTACCCATCCGGGTAATCGATATATCGCGTATAAGAAGCAGCCTAACCACGCTCATAGTAACTTCGGACAGGTTCCTTTGCGAGGGGCAAACACAGCGGGACAAATTGCGCTGCGTGAATTTTTTGGAATTCTTAGTTTGGATAAAGGAAGGTAATTAGTGACGAGACTAGATACAAGCCGATGAAAGAAGGATGCTTATTTTATGTTAAATTCTACTGTAATTAATTTAAGGGGTCTTTGCACTGTAACGACCTAAAAAATTACTGTGCTTTGGAACTGTTTTTACAGCGCATATTTTGGGGAAAGCGACCATTATAAAAATATGAAAATAAAATTGTTGTATTCTCAGAACACGTATTAATAAATAAAAAAAGCTTCAATTTAGTAGACACGTTCTTTACGTGTCAAAAAAAATTCAAACAAGGGTCATATTCTAGGGCGTTACAGTGCAAAGACCACTTAAGCTACATAATACATAATACAGAACTGTATCTGATTTAATGTCTGTTTCTAAGATTTTAAATAATGATATCGACTGTTCTCCGATTCTAGAATTATTTAAACTTAATGCTCCACCTAGGGACCTCAGGAGATTTCCGCCTTTTCATTTGTCACGCCACAACTCCGTTTTCAATGAGAACAGCTCCATTGACCGCCTGTTTAACTTAGCCAATAAGTTCTGTCACGCTTGTTTTAAGAACAAAATCATAACGTTAATGAGCAGCAACTCTGTCTAATTAATCTTGTAATCGCGTACTTATACTACATCTTGTCACTTGTACATATCTCAGTCTTCTGCTCATGTTTATTTTATCTTTTACCAAAGGGTGCCCACCCGTATATAATAAATCAATAAATAAATGAATAAATAATGTGTTTAGAAAGATGTTGAAGTTTCACAGCGATTTCTAGAGACCTCTCAGAGTTATTCGACTCATATTCAACATCTAGAAATCTAAATCAACCCTGCTCCACTTTTGAAAGAGCAGGCACCTTTTCTAAAATCCACATGGACACTGACGTTTAAACAGACGTTTTAAATACAATACCCTTTCTTAACAATAATTTTCTGCTTCCGCGGAGTCTCACGCGTCTGCAAAATTTGCGCTAGAAATTTGCGACCACCCTCCATCCCCGTCTGTGTTCCTCCAGAATACCCAGAATTTTCTTTCGTCTATTCGAAAATTCACCCCCGTGGTCGCGCTGCGCGCGAACGATGCCAGTCACCGCGAGAGAAATCAATCAAATGATCCTCGTGCGACTTCGCCCCCGCCACCGTCGAATTGTTTTCTCATCAGTCTCCCGGAGCCGCGTCGACGAAACGGTTACACGCGTCGATTGATCGGAGCCGTTTTTGTCACGGAACAACGAACAGCGAGCACCGTTGAATTTTCTATCAGCGATACCGAGCCGTTTTTACGACAGCCTGCGCGGGGCCGTTTCCCCTTCACATCCATGTACCTTTAAAAAAAGAACGCAACCGGCGAGAAGCGACCGAAACAGCGGCGATCACGATCGCTGTTTGCGCGCGAGGCGCGTTAACAGAGGCGCGGAAAGGTAACGAACGGAGGCCGGATGATTGGCGTTGCGGCGGTGTCTGTCAGCGACAGATTGCGATGATAAATCATTCCACGGGCAGGCCAAGTGCCGACAAAACGCCAAGGTCGTGGTTGCATAATGCAGCGTTACGAGTTCGAGCTACGAACTAACTGGCTGCTAAAGTGTTCCGAATATTCCTCACAGGATTGCGCTCAGTCTTCCGCGGGAGCTCCTCAACATTTAGCAAGGATGCCTTTGAGGGAGGATGTAAAACATATACCGAAGTACTTGGAGTTATAACTTACAGAGCATGGGGGGGGGGGGTCAGAGACCCCGAGTCTTCAAACCCCGAGTGTCACTCAACAGTACTCGACTCTTCCCTGCCTCCGCGGAGAAACAAGCTGCAACCCGCCACTCTGTCTACGCTCCCCCCATGTATCGTCATCCCGGTCGAAAATTCACGTATCTGCCAGCTTGCCCTACAGAACGCCGCAGACCTCAGCCCCTAGGGCACTCGGAGACCTATAAAGTCAAATTCCTCCGTCCGTCCAGCAGGAAGAGCGAGAGGGCGATGAAGGGGTCGGGGACGAAAAGCGAAAAAGGAAGAAAATCAGCGGGTCCGAACTGCCTGGGCAGAGAGACACGGGATGAAACGCGCACACCCCGCGCAGCGATGCAACCCGTCACCCGAGCCACGTACACGGTCAGACAGTGTTTTCGCTGGTGTACGTACGTCGGAGAGGGTGCAGGGGCGCAGCTACACTGGCGCTCGCACCCCCATAAGCCAGCAGGGCCGAGGGATATAGGCGGGAGGGGGCGCGGGCACGAGGGCAGGGGAGAGCTAGCGAGCGCGCGCGCGCACACACACGCGAGGCGAACGGTGACCATCCCCGAGATGCGGCGAGGGTGGATTGTCGGGGGGCATGCGCGGTCGCCGCGCGACACAGAGCCTGTCGGCGGCTGGAAATCGCGGAGGTTCGAGGCTACGACCGACACCCTGCAGTCTATCGCGGGACTTCGACCCCCGCGCTACGACGGGGGGTGGAGTGATCAGTGGCTCCGGCCGCGGAGTCCAGTCGCGGACGCGCCACCACCGCACGCGGTGCGCTTCGTGCTCCGTTCGCTCGACGCACGATCCCCGACGTCCTTGAGCCTCGAGCGGGTGAACCGCGGAGGACACCCGGCTGGAACAGTGTGGCTCCCCCCGCGAGGGATCTCGAAATTCGGCTACCCGCCGCTCGCGTTCGAAAAGAGGACATATCGTTCGAATCGAAACTACCCCCCCGAGGCGTTCAAGTTTCGGAGCCGTCGAATTCTCGAATTCGGCGAGGAAGAATTTTTCGCAATCCCAGAGAAGGTTGAATCGAGCTCTCGAGTAACCTTCGCTCGCTGCTCGGCTCCCTCGTTACCGCGCCGCCCCGCACGGCGCGGCGGGATGTAGATTAAACAGGACTTCCGCGCGCCGCGAGGGTGCCTCCGTCGCGGAGGGTGCATGGGGAGCAACGGAGGGGGGGAAGGGCGAGGGGAGCAGGGTGAAAACCGTCTCGAAAAAAAAGAAGAAAAATGGCCTGCCGCGCGGCCAGTTCGCGAGTGTGTCTACGACGAGGAAAGAGGAAAACAGGGAGCGACGCCGAGGGAATATAGCGCGGCCAGGGGAGAGTCTGCAGCCACGGTAAGTCGATTACTTCGTGGTCGATGATCAAACGTTGCTTTCATTACCGTCGGCCTCGGTCACTGGCACGCTCGTCGGCGTTCACGGCACTCGCCTCTCCGGGATCCTGGAATCAAAGATTCTTTAAAACCGCCACCGGACGCGGCTGACTTTCCACGCTTGTCGCGTCGCCGCCTTCTACACGCTCCAAGTACTCTGAGCCTGTACTTTAACTTCTTTGTAGGAAACAGGGGATGGGGGTACTGAAACTCCCTTTCTCTCGATTTTAGCGGCTCGATCGGTTATTGAAGAACAGCTAAGTGGAAGTATGAAGTGGATGATCGAAGTAGAATCGCTGGGTTTAGGGGAGAAGGCAGAAGGGTAAGGAAAAGAATGGATATTCTTGTTTTGCGGTGGTACAAGGATTTAGAATCTCTTAGTTTCTAATATTCTGGGCTGTTAGGTAAGTTTGTAAATTCGAAAAGATTTATAAAAGAATGCCCCAAATTCAGAAGTAGTCCGTATAACGCTTTAAGTTCGTGGCAGTGAATATCTATCCAGATATCCCAAATCTTTTAAAATTCTAAAGAAGCCATTCCCGGTTACAAGAGCCTCTCAAATGTTCCCCATTGGGGAAAAAAAGAAGAAGGGGAATGGAAAGAGGCGTTTGTTCGCAAGCTTCCTCAACTTCTTACCTTCCGATCTCAGACAGGGAAACAAGGAAAAGGAGCAAAGCCGCTCCCTTTTATAGCGACAAATGTATTTAGACAAGTTTTTCATTTCGCCCGGCAGTTCCTACCGTTCGATCCTCCTTCGGGAGGGCTTAAAAAGACTCTTCCCTGCGAATAGATTTAAGAGGGTCGCATTGGAGCCTCGTTTCCCGGCGACGGCGCAAGAACCCAGTGTAATATCGGATTCGAAAAACTCGGGGAAAATCGTCCGCCCTGGAAACTTACACCGAAATTTAATATCAATCCACTACCCCCTCGAGTCGAAACGCAAAATCAATTTTCCCTTCACCTAACACCGATATACCCGAAAAACTACCCCTCAAGAATTTCCTCACTTCGATTCACCGCAAAAATAATATCGCACACTTTGAACTCCCTCGCACTTTCACATTCTTACTATCCAGAGAACTCCACGCGCCTTTAAATTCTCGCTACCGAAGGAAGCAAACTTTCAAGATTTTAAGCTCGCCGTGGCCGTCGAGACGCCCCGAATCGACCTTCCCTTGTCGAGGAACAAGCAACCCTCGGCTCCTCCACATTTTCAGCCCCATTCGCCGCTTCCTTCGTCACCCGAAATTTCTTTAAAGGCCAGAATCTTGTCGCTGCTCGCAGGCTCTTAATTCCCTGTCGGGTAATGGCGTCCCAGAAACGCTGCCGCCGAAGCGAAACAGTAAAAGGTAAACGAGGCAATTGGACGCCTCGTTCCCAGCTGTCGACGAATTCGAATTCCACTCGAAATACGGAGCTCTATTTTTTTCGCTGAACCGGCGCGCCCCGCTCGTTGATAAAATGGGGCTGCTTTTTGATCGCCGTTCTATCGGCCGCTTGTATTTTGTTGCTCCGACGTTTTGTCTCGAACAGCGGTTTTATTCCGGTCAAATGCGTGTGCCGCCGGCTCTCGCTCGTGAATGCGCGGCGGGTCAGCTTTCGATTGACCCATCTCCCTACTTTTTTTCTTCGGTCGCGCGAATTGTATCGCGTAAGTGATATTTAGGGGAGAAAAGTTTTCGGTTCGAGGAATATCGCGGCAGATGGGCTTCGATGGGCTTTGCGCGCTGGAATCCTCTCTTATCGAGTTTTGGGCTTTTTTGGTTGTTCGTGTTCGAGAGAAAATGGGTGTAACTTTTTTTTATTTCAACCGAAATGATCCCTTTTGGGTGAATTTAAAGGGGATGTGCGGGGAACGAATGGGGTTGGAGATTCGATGCTTCGTGGGGAGATAGAAATCGTATATTCCAAGCTTCATGTTTGCAAAATTTAAAAAAGAAAAGGGGGCAAAGAGAATATGCGGAAGGATGAATCGTTGGAATTAAGTTTGATGTTTATGAACATTTACGATCACCTTCGAGAGTTCTTGCGTTGCACGTAAAAGGTGAAGTTCAACTGACGAATACTTTCCCAATATTGCGACTGAAGTCCAATAAAACTTCCATGAAGTCTTGACACAATAAACTCGGGGACCCATTGACTGGGATGCCAGAAACTTCTCCGACAATTAGACCTCTTTGAAGATTAAAGGGACTTCTGTTTCACAAGATTTCCAACTTTCCTTCGGGACCTCTCGAAACATCTTTCTCGCCACCATCTATTTGCAACACATTATAATTACTAAATATTTTCTAACAGGCTACGGTGGACTTGTTACAAATATTCTGGAATTTTTATTTCAAAACCTCGTTATTCTATCTTATTGCACAATACTGTATAGAATTTTTTCTGAATTTTCAGAATGTTTTTATGAGAATATTATCAAGATTATCAGAGCACTGAGAAGATGATTACAGAGTAAAATATTTTTTCTAATCTTTTTAGGTGGCGGATAATATTTTTGTTTCACAACCAAAAGCAATTTCTCCATTAATAAGTTTAAAGAGAAAATACAGATCCATGTTCGGTTAGAGCTGCCAAATTCAGTGCTAACAATACAGTAATCATAGTCGAGAAATGTTAAGAAATTGTGTTGAACCCTTTCCAAAATAATTTCCTATTTTCTTCGCGCGCTGCTCTTTGTATCCACAGTCATCTGATCATTAACCACCTCACAATTCGACCGTTCACCAACAAAGAATCTCCATTAGCCCGATGATCGTGGAACAACGGTGGCGCCCCCGTAGGCACGGCTCAATTGTGTACCCGCGGGTGTCACGAAGTTGGCGGATTCGATAACGGGCGCAGCCTTATTGTACGCAGCCTTATTTCGTCTGCGAAGGGACCGCGTCTTGTACATAACACTTCGATCCGACGACAAAGGCTCGTGTTTATTGAGCGAAGTAGCTCGGGCGCAGGAACCGCGTCCCATCGAACTTCCTTCAAAGGGCTGAACTTCGCCGCGTAATTTTGCCCCCACGGAGGCGCCGTGCCCCGCGTCTTACCCTCTAACGATTCTCTCCTTGCTAATTTCGCGTGTCCTTCAGCGCCGAAATTACCCTCGCGTCTCTCGGACGTAATGAGACTGGGAATCCCGCGATCTCAATCGTCTGGGTCCCCAGAATGACAAGAATCGGATTCCTATCAGGATTGCAGGGATCAATGAAGGTAGCACGACGCGCTACCAATCCACCGTACAAAGGGCCTAGCAGAGTAGGCATAGAGAAACAGCCCCTTCACCAATTTTATCGTTTATGCTTGTTAAAATAATGCTGTTTGGATGAAAAACTACTATGAGTAATTTCAAATCTGCAACCCCTCCCGTAAGGGTGATATAGGGTTAACAACCCTAAACTTTATGATTTTTTTCTCTCGAAAACACTTAAGATATTTGAACGCGACAAGTTGCAAATATTAGGTACTTACTAACTCTACTAGATTTATTTTTTTCCAAATTTTGGAGTGATAATTAAGGGTAGAAATAAAGGAATCAATTGTTTGAGGGTAGTTTTTGTAAACAACCCCTTGACTGACATCAACGAAAAAAATATGGATAATAGCTAAGTAGTGAGGCGTTACTCATGATTTTTTTCGTTGGTGTCACTCGAGGGGTTGTTTACAAAAACTACCCTCAAATAATTGATTCCTTTATTTCTACCCTTAATTATCATTCCAAAATTTGGAAAAAAATAGATTTAGTAGAGCTAGTAAGTACCTAATATTTGCAACTTGTCGCGTTCAAATATCTTAAGTAGTTTACGAGAAAAAAAATCATAAAGTTTGAGGTTGTTGTCCCGACAGGTCTGAAATTACTCACAGTAGATTTCCATGCAAAGAGCATTACTTTAACAAGCATAAATGATAAAATTGGTGCTGGGGCCGTTTCTCTATGCTTATTCTGCTAGGCCCTTTCGCATCGTGCCTGCGCGAAAAGCTTTAGTTACGCGCACCCTCTGCCTCCATTTCATTCCCCTCTATTAGGAATTTAGTGGATTTGGGACAGAAAAACCGTATCTACATTAGCGTACATCCCATTCGACCTCGTTCGTTGCACGTCGCACGAACCTCCGTTCCGTGCTGAAATTTTTACCGGGGCTTCCACGTTCCCAGCGCAATAAACGTTTAACGATATGCGCCCGATGCTCAGCGAAACCCATTTGTTCGTAAACGAGGGGCCCAATTACCCTTGTTAAGGGGATGCTTCTTAACCACCATCGGCAGTTTCAGGGCTTTCTTTTATCCGACTATTAAACCTACGGGAAACAATGTCCACGCGCGATTAACAATGAGTTGAAGGAGGAATGTCGCCTAATCGGCGACGAGGATCTCCCCATCGGCGCAGGGGATGCTTCCTCGAGCTGGAACAGTCGCGTATGTAAATTAATACGAGCGCCAAGAAAATGCTGGAGGCGTTCGACGGCGCGCCAGCGGGCCGCAAACTTTCAGCATTCCCCTAACTTTCGCTTGACACGCGCGCGACCAACGCACGTGTTCGAGGTGTCGCGGAAGCTGGTTAAGTACTCGCGCGGGACTTACCATCGGCGCGTACTTACCGCGATTAAAGAATGAGAAGGGAGATTAACGAGGTTGTAACGAAAGCTGGGAATAAAAGCGTGCATTTATTATTATTATTATTTTTATTATTATTATATAAACGGGAAAACCCTTTAGTACAAAGAAGACAATTATGCTACGGAACGATGAAGATCGATTTTCCGCTGCCCTGATAAGTAGGATTTCGAAAGCACTTATTCTTCGTCAACGTTCTCCGTTCCATTTCCTCGGCTAATTAAAATTCATTATCCGAATTTTTCCTGCAAACCAGGCGCCCCAGTTTCGCGACTTTCAAATAAATTCAGCGCGGTGATTAATTATGGTCATTATTACTCCCCCGACGATTTATTTTATCGAGTGCTTATTATTCGCCGAAAGTTTGTAACGAAAAGACGAACGCGTCGTCGTTAACACCCTCCCCCTGGCGAGGGGGTAGCGTCCACTTGCTCGAGACGCCCCCTTCTTCCACTCGGAGCGGCGCGCAACTTCCGCTCGCAAGTTCGCCGCGCAAGTTAACGAGGCGTGCGTTAATACACGTTACTTAATGACTTCCGGCACGGCTTAACGGAGTGTTAACGTAGAAACTTGCCGTGGCCCTGACCGAAACAGGCTTCTGGCCACTTCGGCCACGGCGATCGTGCCGCTGCAGCGGAAGCGTGGCTTTAAAACGTCCAACAGCTGTTTCCATGAACTCGGATCTCCTTCGACGCTGAAGATGATCGTTGGAAATTATTAATCCGCTGTTTCCTTTCTTCTTTTCCCACCATCGACTCTGATTCCGCGATGCAGTCCGTAGAGCGGGCCGACTAGGTGATGGTTACCGTTTCAACGCGATGGACGAGTTAAATCAATGCCCTGCGGACATTGATTTATTTTTAGCCTCCGTTGCTTCGTTTAGAGCTCAACTGCTTAGGAGTCTGCCACCTCCTTAATTGTACGCACCAATGGTTCTTTGTTATCGATGTTTGCAAGACTGTTATGTTTTTTTGTTATTGTTATGTTCTTTTTACTTTTCGTTACGTTACGTTAGTTTTTTTATATTTATATTTACTGTATATTTTTGTACAAATCCGTTTATAATTTCTTGTAATCTAAAGGGTTCTCCCGTTGATTAATAATAATAAAATAACATGTCTCGCTTGATGGACACCAAGTGCTCGCGCGACACTGTGCGAAGGCTATAGTCGGCTGCAAGCAATTCGCACTTCGTGGTGTTAAATATTTCATTATTCGTGACGGGAAGGAATACATACAGTGAGTTTTGAAAATACTCGGGCACTTTTTAAAATCGCATAACTTTTTTAAAATTAATCCAAACGACTTGAGTTTTTTTGAGAAGCTAGAAGGATTAGTTTGCTAAGCGACAGGTGTCGTCGTTTTGGAAAAAATTGCAATCGATCGGGGTAGCGAAGAAAATAGCGAAGGTCGTTTTTTAAACTCTTTTTTGTGATCCTGCAATGAAAATCCAGAAACCCAGTTTGTAGATTTAGGTAAGTTGTATACATGCTGAAAATTTCATCAAAATCGGGTAACGCTGCTCTGAGCTACAAACGTTTAGAGATCGCAGCTTTAAACTCATCGCAAGATCACAAAAAAGAGTTTAAAAAACGACCTTCGCTATTTTCTTCGCTATTCCGATCAATTGCAATTTTTTCTAATACGACGAAACCTTTAGCTTAGCAAACAAACCCTTCTAGCTTCTCAAAAAAACTCAAGTCGTTTGGATTAATTTTGAAACAGTTATGCTATTTGAAAAAGTGTCCGAATATTTTCAAGAGTCACTGTAGGTGCGTTATTTCGAGATACGAGTTGTATAATCGCCACTTCCAATGAAATTCATATATCTTACGTGCAAAGATAGCCCAGATCAGTAATTCTCTTCCTTCGGAAATTCGTTCTCTGTCCTCAATCTCCGCTTTTAAATGTGCTGCCCGTTCCTTTATTCTTGTCCACTATCCTTAACTCCACTTGTCTTGTGGTCCTCTCTCTCGCTCTTCTATTATTTCGCTAGCTTTATTTCTGAGGTTGCAAAACAGCAGGTAAGCTGAACCTCGCCCATTTATCACAGAATTTTTGTAATTTGTGGCGAATAAAGTCGAATTATTATTATTAATTAATTAGAATCGACCAGTTGCATTTCTCTTTTTGTTTAACGGAGAGGAGATGGGAAGCGGTACACTCTGATGGTCTGAGAAACTGCGACTACAGATCGCCTCTTTTTGTCGCGACTGTGGTAGAAAAGTTTCGAAGGGATGCCTCGAAGGGCTGGTTCCTCGAAGCGGAAACGTAGCTTCCTCAAAGCAGCTATTCCAAAGGGGGGGATTAAATCGAGCATTGTCGCGATCGCGAATTACGCAAAGATTCTACCGGCCGCGACTGTAGAGATCCGTGAACACTCGCTACCCTTTCAGGGCAAAGTTCTTTCCAGATTATGACGCCCGAAAGATGATAGCGTTTCCGTGATTCCCGATTACGCGCAATTCGCCTCCTTTCACGACTATCTGAACGGTTTCTGTGAAACTTTTTGCCTCCCCCCAGCACGCACACAGGCGTGTATACTTCGCCGACGAGCGTCGCAACTGCGAGGAATCCTTTTTATTGTATCGCACGGGCGGCTGCTTTGCAAAAGGGCCTCGTGTCTGTCTATTTGCAGTTCCTTCGAGGGAGCTCTCCTTTTCAGACCAGGATCCTCGCGATTCACAGCGATGGCCGACCGATAGGCAATAAAAGTTGCTGGAAAAACGTGAACGGCGGAGGCCGAAGTGGCGCACCCGCTTCCAGTGTCACTTGCGATCGCGGCGATACTCGCGAGGCAGGGGGACGCCGGGTTGAGTTTAAGAACTGTGGGAGGCAGGGGTGGGAAGTCGGGGTTTCTTGGAGGGTAGGTCCTGGAGAATCGAGACTGCATTTGAAACTTGAGAATTTCTGCGTTCAGGTGGCCGAAGGATTCTGATCTAGGAAGACACTAATCTCTGCTGGGAAGAGAGAAGTTAAGGTGTGATTAAAGCAAGGCTGAATTGAGGAGCTTGCAGCGAGGGGGGTGCAGCTCCATTTGTAATATACGTAAAGAAATATTCTACATCGTTTCGTGCGCGTTTGATGCAAATCCGATAATAAATTAGTGATTTATTGCGAGTAAATAAAAGTATTAATACTTTTATTATAGAATATTCTCTCAGAAAAGTAGAAATAAAAGCTTATCAACTCAATACCTACTGCTTATTGCGTGAAAAAAAAATATATTCTTCAATTACCGTTCTCTTTTTAATGTTAAGTCGAAGCAACAATTTAATTAACAGATTTTTCTAATTTACTGGAAGTTGGTAAGGATGGACCTCCACCCCTCTTGCCTCAAGGTCCCCAAATTGTAAAGCGGAACACTCGGACACAGTTCAGAATTTCAGTGATGAAACTGTCAATTGAAGCCTGTTACAAGAAATCCCCACTCGGGTTCAGAATTTTAATTCCCGCGTATGAAGTAATCCACCATCCAATCGAAGTTCAAATTCTCATTAAAAAAAACAAAGGAACCAGTGACACAGTTTCTACTCAAGCTCGATTCAATTTAACAAGCCCAGTGGCCAATTCCCTAGTTCTAAGAAGAAAGGGAAAATCCACTAATTGCCAGCGAACGAAGGCGAGAATCGTTTACAATCCAGCGGTAACAACTTGCCGCGGTGCTTGATTATTTCTAGGCGGTATAATTCCTACGGGCGAGAGGCAGACTATCGCCCCCGCCGGGGAGAACAAAACCGTTCCAAGGGAGATACTTGCAAGTATGTAAACGACGAGCACGTGAATTACCGCGGCACAGCCAGGGGAAAGTGCAAACTGTGCAGCGGAGAGGATAAATTCAACCGTGCCGCGTTTCTCTACGCAAACGTCGCGGCCGCTTTGGCCTTTGTTGAGTTAGCTCGAGAGGTTAAATTCAACGTTTTCGCGCGTAGCGGGCGTAACAAACCTTTCGTCAGCGACGTGGCTTTCGGGGGGGGGGGGGGGGGGGGGTTCCCTTGACGGATACCGTGGCGCGCGAATTTTCCGCGCGGCGGCGAAATCCGGCGAAACTATTCGCGGAAGGAACGCCGGCAAATTCGAGTGAATTGATACTAATAACATTAATTGTTGGGAAATTACGCGAAATTCCGGAGCACCTGTTTTAATTACACCGTTAGGTAAACGGCGAGCCTCTGTTTGCTCGGCGAAAAGTTCCTCGCGCCCCTCTTTATCGGGACGGGGAATTCTGTGGCTTGGATTCTTGTTATCGTTGCGAGAGTGTTCTGAGGAACCAAGAATTCACTCTGCAGGTTTATTTGGATTTACGAAATAGCTTGGCTGGTAATACTATGACTTGCAATTATAGGGTTGATTACCGATAAGGGGAGTGAAAGAGGCTTGGGTCACTGATTTTCCTAAAATTTTGCAAACAGATTGTCTTCACCATGCGTGGTAACGCAGTAAACGCATTATGTGAAATAGTTGGAATTTTGTGGGAATATCAAATTCAAAGAATCTAACAAGGGAAGATCCCGAACCCGAAAATTCAAACAGTTCTGAAACTTTGTTAATATGTAGGGGATCTCCTCCTGATTACAACGCAATTTTTTTTGTTTGCTCCCCAAATTCACTCGAGAGGGGTGAAATTAACCCTTGAAAATTCGGCTATTTTCTGATTCTGTGTTATAACTTACGGACTGTAAGAAATAGAAAAAAAGTTTCAAGACAAAAGTTACTTCTTTTAATTAGATCTATCATTTGGTAAAAAAAATTATTTTACAGTTCACGAGTTATAACACAAATTGGGGAAATAATCAGATTTTCAAGGTCCAATTACACCTCCTTAGAGTGAATTTGGGCAGCAAACAAAAATTGCATTATAATCAGGACGAAATTCCCTACATATTTACAAAGTTCCAGAACATTTTCAACTTCCGCGTTCCGGATATTCCCTTGTAAGTAACATCGTACAAATAATTGAAGTAAGACGAAGAACAGGCATTCAGGACTCAAGCTTAATTACAGTTACGTGCGTAAAAGTAAAACCTTCGGTTCGATTTTCTCTAAAACTGTTGAACAGCATACGCGGTGTGTTTAATAAATTATTACACCTGATGCGCTCTAACTGTAAAGAAAATTGAAACACAATTCGTTTCCTGAAACAGGAAGGGAAACAGAGAAGGGGCCATGGAAAAATGTATTTGTGTTCTACGAGTGATTAATAGACGATTCGCAAAGAAAGATCTCCGCGTTATATTGCTGGCGATTTTAATTCGAGCCTGTCACCAGCTCCGCCAGCGGCGCGACCTTAAATCACGTCCACTCAATAAACTGCGCCCCGAAACATTGATTTACTATGATTGTCTCCGGCAGCGAGATTTTTAATTTACGGCCAGTCGAGACCAACCCCCTAGAACAATTCCAACTTACAACGAAGCCTCGGAACGAGTCCATTTACGGGGCCGAAAACGACCTCGCCGATTAGAGGAAATCGTCCACTGGTCGAGTACCGTTCTCGAGTCTAACGACGCGTCGTTCGACCACTTTTCACGCCCGAGAACACGTAGGATTCCCTCTAACGAACAACCATTACAGCGTTCGACGAGCCCCCGCGCGTTACAGAGCCGCAACCGCCGTGGAAGACGAATCGCTGGAAGCCTTCGATAAGCTGATCGCATTTAATTGTGGAGAAGGAGCCACCCCCGTTGCATCGATTTCAAAGTTCCCCATAGGAGGGGGGTGGCAATAAGGCCGGGCCTCGTGCTGGAAACTTCTTTCGTCGGCTCTACGAAACGAGACGGGGCGCAAAGAATCCAGCTACGGTCTAACGTAATTTCGAGAAATCGAGTATCGTTCCTCCCCCTTCCTTCTCTCTCCTTCGCCCTCCTCGATGCTGTGTGTTTACCCCTCCCGCGGCCAATTTGTTTCTTCTCCGTTGGAGGAACGCCGGAACCACTGCGCCCGCCGGCCATTCTTCCGCGCGGAATTGCAAAACGCGAAACGAAGGGCTTAGATGCGCGGCGCAGCTGGTCCAGTAATTTCGGATGCTTTGATCCGAGGATTCGCGGAGCCCCGACTTCGATTGTTTTAGTGGACGGCTCAGAGCCTTTCGGTTCTATATACTCGGATAGCGCAAGCTTGAATTTTGTAGTTGAATAGAATCTGTGATAATTAATTAGGACGATACCCTCTTGTGAATTTTCTCGGATGCCCCTCGTTGCACAATCTCCTCTGCGATAAATGCAAAGCACTTGCACTCCTCGCATCAAAGCTCAGGGAGCCTCGCGCATTGGATAAGTGGGTTAGGAAAATCTATACGGCGAGCGTTGGAGGTCTTGGAGCAGCCACTGAGGCTGTACTATTAATGAAAATGTTAAATAACAGGATCGATGCGAATGACAGTTATCCCTTGGATAAAAGGGTGCTCATCCCTAGCTTGTCAGTTACACGTAAGCCTCGCGTGTTCCGCCAGGAGCGTGCGACGTGGGTAGCAGATCCGCGGAGAGTGTATGACAAAGCCTTGCCCCAACCATTAATTTCTCAGGGCCAATTGCGCACAATGTGTGTACAGAAATGAAGCAAAGCATATACGCATAAATTACGTAACCCGGCTGGGAGACTCGTTTGCCTGGCAATTAGGGGTGGTTACCACCCCGTGGCGGAGAAAGTCTGGGAAGATTCAAACGCAAATATTATTATTATTATTAAGCGTCTTTATTGCAAACACAGAAGATAACAACGAAAGAAGGTAAACAAGACACAAGCAACAGGCGAAGTTCAGTCAAAGACTGTTTTTCAACTTAACCTAAGGCGGTAACTTAACCTAGTTATAAATAATACAGAAAAAAGGAAGAAAAAAATTAATGTAAGAAAAGAAGACAGGACATACTAACCTAGGCTTAATATAAAATAAAATAAAATAATAACATCACTACGGCTTAGAAGAAATCAAGACGAAGAGTTAAGGAAGGGAACACAGAAAACGGAACAAACTAATATCTCTAAATATCTCTTCGAACGTTCCGTATTCCACCCTCGAAAAGTTTCTCCCGCCTCCCCGCGCTGGCTTAGCCCAGCGGGATGAAAAATCCAACGCGGGGCATCGTCGACGGCAACTTCGATCCGCGAAGAATTGATTTAGCGAAGTCCGTAATGAGCCGATTGCACAGGATTCTCTACGCTCTAACTTTCGAGCGACGCTCCCTTAAATTGCATTCGTTACGCCGGCGACCCGCAGAATTTGATTCTCGAAATATCACCAACCCCCACCCCCTCCTTGCCCCGCTACAGCCGGCTTCGGTGGTCGAAGATCTGCCGCCGCGAAGCCGGGAGATTCGATTTTCGACATCTGTGTACAGGCCGGCCGTGGGCAAGGGAAATTCGGCCAGCACGTGGACGGGAGTTTCCAACGAACGGCGGATATTTTCCTCGTTCCGGTCAAATAAAATTTCCCCGTGCCGGCGTAGGGGTCTTTCCGACCGGTCGTTAAACGAGTGGAAAATTCGGGGAGCTCGATCGAAAGTGGAGGATCGTTGAGCGGCGATCTGGAATGATGTTCGAAACGAGCGTGCTCGATGTGCAATCGAGGGTGCTTCGCGGTACGGAGTTTCGTCCTGGTGCGTGTATTTAATTTGGGTACGAGAGGAGATACAGAAGAAGTAACGCGGGGGAATTTGTTTAATTAACTGGGGACAAAGTGGTGGAGGTGGAGATGCGTTCGGAGGGTATCGATAGAAATTGGGAATATTGCGAAAAGTGATCCACGCGTGTGGGAATAACGAGGCACGTTTCTAGTAAATCCTACATAAAGAGAAGCAGTAGTGGAGAGAAGTGTAGAGAAGTCTAGTTGATACAGGCGAATTATCTCGACACTGTATTTATGTAGCTCCTTGTGCGCGAGATATGCGAAGCTTGTTGATCAATTCTTTACTACGATCTAGCGTACGTCTGTGTACCTTGACTTTAGCAATCTATTTTTAACTGTTTTCGTTTCTATAGAGAAAAAGTAAATAGTTGTGTTAACTTTCAAATCCGTCTTGAGACGGGATAGAGAATTTTATCAGTGAAATCAATTGGGCATCGCATTGAGTCCTTTGAAGGTAAGGTAAGGTAAATGTCCCCATTACTGACCGCGTCCCCATTAGTGACCAATTATTCAGTTATATTGTTTATTGCAACATAGAAAGCAAAATATCAACCAGAAAGTTCAGAAATTATTATTAAAGGCATTTCGTTTATAGTTGCATACGTTATTTATGTAGCCGTACATTCATTTTTAAGTAAATTCACATGTAAATTTTACAGACTCTAATAACGCGAGGTTATACTACAGATATCATTAAACTGGCAAATTTTACAGTAAAAAATACATGGATCCATGCAGTAAGTTACTCAAATTAACTGGAAATATATACAGAATTATAAAATAATGAGAGAATATTAATTTTCTTTCATTATTGTAGCAGAGAATCGATAAATTGTAAGTTGGTCAATAAAGGGGACAGCAGGTCCAATGTAACTTTCACCATAATTATTGTATAAATAGTCAAATATCACTCTAAAATCAATTTGATTAAGAAACTAGAGACTTCAAAAAATATAATGATCCATACTTTATTCAAACATTGTCCTATATTATTAAAAAAATTACTATTTCGACCCAGTCGCACTCTTAAACGGTCGCTAATGGGGACATTTACCTTAATTACGTTTTGTTATTTTGTTTATATGCTATACATTTTTTTATGCAGATGTTTATACGTAATGACTTCCTGTGGGGTAAGTCGATACGTTTTCTCTGGGGCATGTTGATAATCGTGGGGAGTGTATCAATTTTTCCCGACTACTTTTAATTGGATTTTTCCTTTTATTTCTAGGAAAATGGTAGGAAATTATGTCAGAAAAACGAATCGCGGCAAAATACCGCGAAATATTTTTCAAAAAGCGTGTGTCGGTGTAGAAAAGGAGTGAATGTCGTTAAGTCGAAGCGAGACAATATATACGGAATAGATAAAATGGCTTTATTAAGATACATTAATAAAAAGAAGCAAGCACCTCGCGTTAAAGTGCGATATTCCAGACATCCATCCCTTACTTATTAAACGGATATTTTACAGATATATCAACATGCCCCAGAGCAGTATCAACTTGCCCCGCAGAGGGGTGAGTTGGTACACTTTACCTTCGTCCAAATAACATTTTCTCATTCATTTTGTATGTATTTTCTCAGCTTTTCATTTACAATATATTAAAGAGGAAGGACCGAAGTATATTTCAGCATATTTGTCATTAAGTAACTACTTCAAACAAAAATGAAAGAAGATGAAAACTGAAAAACCTATCAACTTGCCCCGGTCTCCCCTACACAATGCTTATCTTTCCAAGCCACAGGAACCATCCCTAATCTATCCCTTTCAAACGTCCCTTCCAACAACCCCGCGATTACAAACAATGTACCTGCTTCTTGGAAAAATGTTAAAAGTTCCCCTCTCCGGGAAACAAGAATACCACTTTGTCGCTCGTACCGCCCGGCTAGCCAGCCGAGGCGCGCGCGTAGATTTCGCGCTGGTTTCCCAGCTGCACACCGCCGCGGAGAGCAACGATATCCGTACTCGTCGGATGCGAGCGTAAACGCTCGCATAGCAAACAGGGGGGCCGTACGCAGAGCATATTAATTGCGCGCGGATCGACCGCACAATTCTGATCCCGCAATTACGCGCGTTCAGCTAGTCTCGCGGAGCCGCGGCGGCCCTTGGGAATCGTTAACCATCTCGAAACTTCGCCCATTCGCGAAACTGCCGCGAGCCCCGCGCCCGACATCCGGCCACTTCTCGGATGCGCGCTCGATTTTCTTTTCATTTTCCTGGGGAAACCTCGCGGTCCCGACGCTCGACGACGCTCCACGGCCTCGTGAAAAAACATCGCGCTCGCCCGATTACACGGCGGAACACACTGACAACACGCCCCGATCTCGGCTTCGCGGCGCAGCGTTGGACGGAGTTTCGTGGAGAAACATGGTTATGCTTAAAAAATAGATTCGCGAGTAGACATACTTTAAACTGGCGTTTAGTAGATAAACTTCGCGGTTGAATCTAGCATTGGAAATTCGGAATATATTTTCCGATGCCTGATGGAGACGATAACTGAAATAAATGTATCCAAGTGATTCAATTTCTTCTATTTACACCCACGATTTCTGAAGCGCGCGGGGTTATTCATTTATTATTATTATTATCGTTAAACGTCTTTATTACTGGAGTAAAAGGCGAGGCGTAAGGTAAATGTCCCCATTAGCGACCGTTTAAGAGTGTTATTGGTTCGAAATAGTAATTTTTTCACTAATATACGACAATGTTTGAGTAAAGTATGGATCGTTGTATTTTTTTAAGTCTCTAGTTTCTTAATCGAATTAGTTTTATAGTGATATTTGACTATTTACACAAAAATTATGGTGAAAATTATATTGGACCAACTTGTACCATCTATCGCTTCTCTGCTACAATAATCAAAGAAAATGAATATTTTCTTTTTATTTTACAATTCTGTATATATTTCTAGTTAATTCGAGTAAGTTGCTGCATGGATCCATGTACTTTTATTGTAAAATTTGCGAGTTTAAGGATATCTGTAGTATAACCTCGCGTTATTAGAATATGTCAACTTTCATGTCAATGACCAAGTCCTAATTTACATGTGAATTTACTTAAAGATGAATGTACGGCTACATAAATAACGTATGAAACTATAAATGAAACACCCCTAAATATAATTACTGAGCTTTCTGGTTCATATTTTCTTTCTGTGTTGCAATAAACAATATAAATGAATAATTTGGTCACTAATGGGGACGCGGTCCGTAATGGGGACATCTACCTTAGCTAGTAAGCTGTTACTATGCCTGACTTTACTTAAAAACAACAAAGAAATACAGCAACATATACACAAACACAAACAAAACGAAATAATAAAAGTTACGAAATTTATCAGATTCTAGAGGAGATCGTTCCACCCGCATTAAGCAAACTTGCTTTCAGAAATTCCCTATCGCACACAGACATCGTTCCATTTCTCATATAACTATACCCGCAAAGTTTCTCTTCCATAAACCACAAACGAAATCTAAAACTCAAAGATCAAGCGATCCAAACCGCCTCGATTTCGCCCTCCACCTCTCTTCTTCCTAATGCCACAGAAAAATACACCCGGAATCGCCTGGCCGTGTAGAAATATCAGCCTCGGAATAAAAATAGCCTCCCGAAAGCTGGAAATAATCTTCCAGGCGAAAAGGCCGCACGTACCTGCCGTACATACACGCTGGCAGCAGCGTGCAGTGATACCAGCCGCGCGAGCTCGCGCCGCGTGATGGTCGAGCGCGCCGGCACGGATATCTACGGCGGCAAACAGGATTATTGGAACGGAGAGGAGAGGAGCGCCGGCTCGATTGGGTAAATGCTTTCGCGGGCCACAATCGGCATATTTGCTTTTTATTTACGCCACGCCGGCGTAATTGGCCGAGCGCGATTCGCCCCCGAGCCACGTCCGCGCACCCCGCGTTTCCGCTCGCGAGAAATGAAAATGATAATCGAGCCCCGCCGCCGAGTATCGCCGTTGATATTTGATTCTTATCTGAACGCCCGCCCTCTTTCCCCCCTCGGGGCTCCGCGCTGCCTCCCCGGCGGAAAGGATTTTTCGAATTCCCGAGATGCGGCCGAGATCTGGAAACGCTCGGAACTCGCCTGGGTAGATTAGAAAGGGGCGAGGTGTACGGTGCCGTACGGGGGGTTAGTTCGGAGTGCATCGCTGCGATTGGCTGCTCTGTAGCTTCAACGAGTGACGTGATTTCGGGGGCTCTCGAGGGGGCTTGGGGAATGGAGATCGACGCCGGGCAACTGAAGGCTGGATGTTTAAGTAATTGTATACTTTGAGACAGCTGGACCGGCGAGGTTTAAACCTCTACGGGGTACGGTGTCCATTTCACTCATTTTATATTATTGTTTTATGTGAAACTAAGTTAGTAGGGGAGACCGGGGCAGATTGTAATGAAAAAGTTTTCAGAGTTTTTTTTCTCGAAAGTATTTTCCTCCATCAGGAAATAATTTGCGTGATTTATTACTTACATATGTGGTGAACGCATTGAGTGCAAGTACCGTAAACTGGGGTGACTTTACCCGCCGGGGTGGCATTGCCCACTTTTTTACTCTGACTGAAAAATTACCATATGATTGAATTCGCTATTTTATTTTCGTTCGACCTTGGAGAAATTATTGCTATCGATTACAAAGAGCCATATGTTCTAATTACTTCACAATAAAATAAAATAAAGTCTTTCCGAAAAGTGGGCAATGTCACCCCGGGCGGGCAAAGTCACCCCAGTTTACGGTACGTGAGAAAATCTTGGACGCTTGGACGTCTAGCTTCAACTTAAACAATTCTGAACCTTTGTTACGATTTGCCCCAGCCCGGGGTAAATTGTAACACATCTGCTTTATTTATTTAAATACAAATATGGACACAAATAAACATTTATAAAAAAATATAAATGAAAACACAGATGATTATTAAATATTTGATATACATGAGTTAAGCAATCATTGCTTATTCATCTGATTCTAGCAAAATCGTCTTCTTCGCTTTCTTTACTTCTTCCTTTATACTTTGTTCTGCTTTTTGGATTCTTGATTGTTCGTTTGTTCGTCAGAGCATCTTTTACCGGTGTGTCGGCAAAGAGCTTGCTTTATCACCATTTGGAGCGGAGTAAGTACAGTAACATGTTACAATTTACCCCGAGGTCGAATTTTTGTGTTTTATCTCAGCAAACGAGAAAATAAACATCAAATCACTAAAATGCGTACACATTATAATAAACCAATGTGTACTGATTCGTTTGCGACAAAGAAATAAACATTCAAACGGTTTCTAATGACGGTTAATTGAAATAAAAGTGCTAAGACAACATTTACTTACGTGCTCTAAATACTAAAATTCTGGGCTATAACCACAGAATGAATACATATTGTGTCACTAAAACCGACGGTGCTAATATCGCGAAGCAGCTCTCGCATGCTGTGAGTTACCAGATTTGTCGTTCAAAACATTTTACTTATGTTACAATTTACCCCGTCTTACAACCTGCCCCGGTCTCCCCTATCACTTACCGAAAATGATGAGGGTTTTAAATAGTATGAAGAACCCTTAACCATTAATTAGTCGCACCTTTTTGTGCTACATAATTATTACGAAGAGTACCGTAAACTGGGGGAACATTGGCATGTTTTTGGAACATTTTGCTATATAATATAAAAATTAACATTTTTACATTTGCTTTAAGTAGCCTATCGTAACATTGCATCTTTTGTGAATGCACTACAAGTGTCAAAATGCATAAAATTTTTGTCCTTAACCTTTTTTATTACATGCTAAATATGTGCCAATGATACCCCGTAACCGGGTAACATTGGCAAATCATATACAAATAGCACTAAAAAGTTAAAGTTTTACCACATCTGAACTTACATTAACACTTAAATTTGTTTCTTTTTATGTTCAATGCATTCTATTTTATATTTTTTTATTTTTTTAATTAACATTTTAAAATTTGGTTTAGCTATCCTATTATAACATTGCATCGTTTGTGATTGTACTACATGTGTAAAAATGCATAAATTTTTTTTCCTTCCCCTTTTTAATAGATGTTAAGTAGATGCCAATGTTACCCCGTACTGCCAATGTTCCCCCAGTTTACGGTAGCACGTTTCATTTTTTTCTTACGGACAACTACATCTAGAAAAAATGAAACGTGCTACTTTTCGTAATACACGTCAATTACCATAGGGTCTATCTGATGCCAAATTTAAACTTATGATATTTCTTTAACTTCTCATTATTTCTCATGGAATATTTTAATTTGATTATAAGTTGCATTACGGCGAGTAAAATGAAATAAACAAATCATTAATGTTCCTTTATTATTATATCAATCATTAGCATTTATTATCATTTTCTTTCAATATGGATCCTCCGTCAAACCCGAGGCAAACACGTCCATCATTAAAGGGTTAAATACAAAATCGCTTAACCTTGGGGTCGTTGATTAACGAAGAACACGATCATCTATAGTCGCTTCAGAATTAAACAGATTCCCCCGGATCGATCTCCAAAATCCCAGAGGCTTAGAATTCGCCATCCCCTTTATTCCGCCATACATTTCAATCCACCCTATACGGCAACGGCAGAGTATAAGGGGTTGAAGCGCCCGCGCACACCATCGCACCGTGTTCCACGGAGTTCGTGCACCGCTCTCCCCCAGTCCCATCGGCAACTGCATTGAACGCTGGCCCCGGGCAAGGGCAACCCGTCCAGTGCTCGCGGACGAGGCGATCGCGCGGAGTTTTAGCGAAACAGCTAGACAGAACTGTGCCGGAGCGCGGTAACAATATAAAGTTGTTAAGCCAGAGTCGAGGGTCCCCTTGGTCGGCCGCGTCTCGTTCATTGGACACCGGTGTCAATCGATTGCTCGCTCGTCGGGGCGACGTCTTCACACGCACGCGGCCCCGGCACACGCGTGTGCAAGCACGCCTCCTCCAGGTTTTTGTAACAGGGCTGACGAGAGCAAGAAGCGGGTTCGGGAAACTGGCGCAGTCTCGAGCAATCGATCACGACGCCGCCAGCCAACCCCACCCTCCCCCATCGCGTTCCCCAACCCCCCCCTTGCTCTCTTTCCTGGCTCTTTCGAGAATTAAATTCCGCCAGGCCGGCTGCATATACGGGAACGTAACCGGCCGTGAAACTTTTCGGTTCCGTTCACGGCCGTCGCTTGACGAACGATCGAAATTAGTCGAGGTATCAGGGGGAATTATTGCGCCGAATAACTGGCGCCGTTGGCACCGTTTCCGGCCGGACAGCCTTCCTCCACCCTCGACTGGTAAATTGCGCCGCTGCAACGTGCTTCTAGCTGGTCCCTTGGCATCTTTTCTCTCCATTCGCTTCGCTTCTGCCCGCTCGGCCGTGTTTCGTGGCGTCGAGGAACTATTTGGCGAACGTTATTTTTGGCGGCTCGATTTAAATCGCCGGGCTGAGGGCGCGGATGGGGCTTAGGATTCTGGGGTTCAGATTGGTGCACAGCATCGACTCTCGGTGGAGTAAACTGCTTAGTCGCGTCGAGTGCAACGCAGGATTTAGAATTCTGTCGTTTTGGGGAATCGACGAGGCATGGGCGAATATAGATACACGGTATATTTCAGCCCTGCAAGCTGTAGATTGATGGAAAGAAGGTAGTAGGTGCTAGTATTTTACCTTCGGCTCGTTAACCACGTGCGGTCTGTGCGGGCAACGCCTATCGGCGTTCATTGGGCGTTATGGAGAGACAGGGATGGAGGATTTCCGCACACGGTGTATGTTCGGTTTATCAACCTCGGTATTCGAAGGGTTAAGGGAGAGTGAATGGCGATGGGAGATTTCAGGCAGAATATTTGGCTAGTAATTCGAGCCCTTCGCTGTATGCGTCGTTGAGTATCGAGCATCTAGTTTTATTTCATTCGCCGGGGACTTCGAGAGTGTTCCGGACTCCAGCTCAAGAATTGACGAACTTAATTCGTGGGCAGAGGCTCGTTCTAAATTCGCGAAGGGAAGTACTTTCGTCGATAGTTCAGGTTCCAGAGTGCAGACCGCGGCTGTCTGGAAAGTAGGTTCATTGGTGTTTCGAGGACTCTGGAGTTTGGAATTTTACGACGTGCTTGCAGGAGGACAGGAAGCAAGTAGTATAAATTAAAGCATCCTTAGTTCTCGAAGCTTTTTGTGTTCTGGAGTGGAAATATTAATTACATGATACCTCGTTTTCAACTCGTAGCAGAGTATTCTCAGTGTCTGAAATATAAGGAACTCACGTTCACACAGCTTTTCTTTTTGCGCAAGTAAACCATTACGAACACGAAGAAGATTTTAATTTACCCGCAAAATTATATGCGTCATTCCCGCGATACGTATTGAATATCACATTTCCAGTTATAATTTAAAACACCGCTGTAGCATCATATTAAGTTAAACAGAAGCTTCCGACACTCAAACACACCTCGAAGCATTCAGCCCCAATTAATTCACCGCTAAAGAGGAAAACACCCACTGGAAGCTCCAGAGCAGAGCCAACATTACACCGTAATCAAATTACATCAGGCAAAAGATGCACCAAGCTGCCAGCAAATGGAAAGATCAACACGATAAACGAACTCGGAGGAACGCCGTACCACGTGCCTCGACGATTTCACTCGCAGGGCTAAATGGAAACATAATCAAGATTATTAAATCAGAATACTATAACCCCCTCCCCGAAAATGAGGGTTGCTTTACTGTGCCCGTCCCGAGGGAAAGCCGGCCTTTATCGTCGTTATAAAATTCTTCGAAACGCCTAGGCGCACAATTCTGCCATAGCAATTCCGTTTTACAACACTTTAACTTGCGACGTCGCGTCTTCGCGTCGAGGTGTTTCTACTTGCTATAAGTTTCTGGCGCGTTCGGTCGTTCGTATCTTCGGAGAAGCGTCGAAGTATTATTCAAACGTCTCCGAACGCTGGCGCGGAGGAAGGTGGGCAAAACTTGACCGACTTAAAGTCGCGTTTTTCGAAACCTCGCGCCACTCAAAGCCTTAATGCGAGCTACGGACGCGATAGTATTTGAAATAGCAGAGGAAATTAAGAGCGGTTTCGAGCGCCGGGAAGCGCGACGAACGAAGCGGCGAGGTCTTCAGCCGCGATGACGGGCGTTGAATTTTTCGCAGCGTTAGCGGCAACGTATGCAAAGTCACGAGTGGCAATTCTTGCGCGCGAGCGCAACGAGATCACCCTCTCTGACGGCGGGGGGTTGGCGAGGGGAAGGGACGAAAGGAAGAGCCCTCGAGAGCAGTTGCGCGAGACACAGCACGAAATCCAGTTTGAAACTGGCACGAAACCCGCCCCGCCAAGAGGGAAACGCTTCTTTTTCCCTCCCTGTGTGATTCATGCATTGGAAAGTGGATTCCGCGCGGCGAACCTTAAATTCACGTTGCCTGACGCAAATTAAGTTCTTTGTCAGTGGTTACAGCAGCGGCATAGGGAGGAAAACAGTTTCTAGGGAAGGGGAATCAGGGATCTTGTTATCGCCGACGTTATCGTTGAGTTGTTTCCCTTGAACCTGGCTTGGATGCTCCTCCACCCCGACGAGACTTTGTTACGTGTTTCCTTTGTCAACAAGCTTGAAATTGGGAACCCTAAAACTGTTTTCGAAGGTGTTACCTTACGATTTTTGGGATAACCAACGGTTCAACTGGAGTTCTCGATATTTCTTCCAAAATCATTGTACGGACTCCACGTTCCAAGCCTTTTCACATTTCCCAGACTTATACAAGAATGGAACAGAATTCTTACACACAAAGCTTTACTTTGAAACAGTCTACACTCAAAAATCACGAGCTTCCAAAGTCCCCATTGCACCCTTCTTGACGAAACGTCAACAAACTCGTCCCTAAATACTCAAAGTGTATATCCACATTAAAGTAGAAACAACAGCACGCGTTAAAGTGCAGGAAAAATTCTACAATTTCCCAGTCTGACCGAGCACTGGCCTTTACGAGTCCACTGCTGAGTCGCCCTCGAATTTACATCGCCGAGCGTCGTCGAGGGCTGAGGGGGCGAAGAGGGTGGTAACGCGAGTGGGCAAGGGACGGGCAGTTGTAAATATCGTCGCGGTGGGGGCAGTTTTTTTTTCTCTGCTCGCTCCTTCGCGGCACGGCGACGAGAGGTTGTGTTTCATCGCGCGGCAGGACGCACGAAAAGAAAAAGGGCGCAAAAAAGCTCGCGGGCGGACCTTTATCCCCGGCAATTATGACGCCCTTTGAGGGAATCCCGACCGCGGAGCGTCTGCTACTCGGGGCGCGGTTTATAGAAACTGGTTTTTAACACCTCTGGCCGCGGAGATGGCGCGAGACGACGAGTGGGTAATAAGTGCGTCAAGATTCCTGTCGGCTTTCATCCCGCCGCGGGAGGGGTTGGAGGGCGGCGCGTTTCTCGCGCTGCGCCGTTCGACGGGGCGAGGGTTCGGCTCTTCGAGCCGAGACTTTTCATCCACGATGACGTTCGAGCACTTTAAGTTCCGTTCCGCCGAGGATTATTGAGAGGAATGCCGCCGACTGGTTTATTGCTGGCTTTCAGCCGCATCTCCAGATCACTGTGATTACGGTTATGAGTGTCTTTTTTGGTGCAACGTGGCGGTGCAGGGTGGGGGGATTTTGGAGAGTCGATGAAGCGTCTGTAGTGGAACGGAGGTTTTGATTTCGAATAGTTTTAGTAGCACATCGTGGAAATTAGAATGGGAGGCAGTTATCTAGAGAAAATTCGAGATTATTATTTCCCATGTTTCTTTTGCGATTTAATTCCTCTTGTCGGGAGTTATTTAGTGCTCGAGTTTAAAAGGGGATATTGTAACAGGCGAAGCAACCATTTACCACCTAAATTTACAGAATTTCAACTCCCCGTACTAAGTATATTAGCAAACTAATTCTCCCGGTGGAAACTCTGGTGGAAAACACAGTTTGCTACCCAGTTCCGTCCATCATCGTGAACCAAGCAGCCTAATACCTCCGGACAAGCAGGTGTTTAAGTGGTGGATCACTTCCTATTCAGGCTAACCGATCAAACTGTAGCAGTCAATGCGCAGTCAGTGGTTAATCAACTTGCAAAGCCATCGGAGATCGATTAGCAAGCGATCGAGTTCCGACTGTAAAACGTCCACTAACTCGATGCAACGGTTTAGTTGTAGCAATTAACATTCCTCCGCTACAGACGCCCCACGCGAACACAGTCAAAAATTCCCCCTGCTATACAATCTCCGTTTAGTTGCACTCGTGGAAAAGCTACAATGCCGCGATATCTAACATTCCTCCGCTTCAGAGGCCCGCAGAAATTCCTCCACTGCAATTTCTAAACCAAAACACGCCCCGACACGGGTGCCGAACGAAACCCTTGTAACACTCGAATCGTAACCGTAACCTTCGAGCATTAGAATGATTCTTCCACGATTTCAAACAAGCCCTTCCCTCCAATATCCCGTCGTAGAGGTAATAACCCCGACTTTCGAAACGCGGCCCGCGGAAAGTCGACTTGGATCGCGATATAATAATCACGGCTAACGCGAGGGGCACCGGCTCGTTCCGCGGGAACGGGATAATTCCACGGCGATCTTCGCGCGAGCGCGTACACGTGTACCGCGGCAAACGAGCCCGTTAGCGTCCGCACGACCCGCTCGTTTCGATTCCCCTCGGTTCTTACGCGCTCCTCCGCGCGACCGCCCCGTTCCCGTCGCGGGATTGCTGCCCTTTACGATATCAGCCGGATTACGGATTGTCGATTATTGTTATTGCTATCGCAGCGGCGGCCCGCGATCCTTGCCGCGGATATTCGCGCCGCGCCCGCGAGCACGATCGCACTCGAAACCGTGGGGCACCGGCTCGTTTCAGCCATTCCCATCTCGCGCTTTTATGATATCGCGAGCTTTCCGTTTGCGTTGCAAAATGCTTTGCGAGTTTCCGAAGATTTGGAAAATCTTGGAGGTGGGAGGAGCCTTGGAAACCTGGGCCATAAAGGACAGCTTGGAAAGGACTAGGACGTTTAATGTAGAAGTCTCGACGGTCTCGAAATATTTGAATTTTGAATAGCAAGCGATTGTTCAGTCTAAAATAGCAGAGACCAACCATAACTGTTATAACCTACATTTTAAAAGTTATGGCATAAGAATTAATATCTTTCTTTAATGGGTGATGCATAGCTGGCAGGCGTGATTTTCGGGAATTTTTTGTGGAAAATCTAATGTATACTTTTTACAACTATTTGCTTATTTTAAAAGTACATATATGCAGCAACTCTCGGTAATTTTGTTATATAAAAATATTGAAAAATGAACGAATTACAGCGACTCTCGCGGAAGCTACACTTTTTGTGGCGAGCACAATTTCTCAGAGACGGGTTATCTGAAATTGTAAAGTGAAGAAGATTCTGTTAGTGTACGAGTTTATCTAGTCCGTGAACGAAGGATTTTTGGTTTTGATGAAAACTCTATTTTTAATTCACAAAAACGAACAATTCAGACATCGAAAAATCATGATTTTGCGTTAAACGGCCGCCATTTCGTCTGAAATCAGTTTTTTGAAAAATCCTTCGTTCAAGAACTAGATAAACTCATATACTACCAGAATCTACTTCACTATTCGATTTCAGATGCCCGGCTCCGAGAAATCGTGCCAACCGCAAAAAAAATAGCTTCCAGGAGAGTAGCTGTTATTCGTTCATTTTTTAATATTTTCCTATAACAAAATTACTGAGAGTTGCTGAATATATATATACTTTTAAAATAAGCAAATAGTTGTGAAAAATCTGCATTAGATATTCCACAAAAAATTCCCAAAAATCACGCCAGCCAACTAGGCATGACCCTTTAAATGATTTTGGTTATGAATAACCATTATTGTAGACGGAAATGTTTTTTGGTCACTAATAACCATTATTGTAGACGGAAATGTTTTTTGGCCACTAATAACTGTTATTGAAGACGGAAATTGTTTTCGGTCACTAATAAGTCTTATTCACGACGGAAATTGTTTTCGGTTAGGAATAGCCATTATCGATGACCAGAATTTTTTTTCTGTTACGATTAATCATTATCGATGACCAGAATTTTGTTTTGAGTACGGTATAACCAATATCTATTTCGGGACTTTTTTCTTGTTACGGTATAACCAATATTCGTTCTCTGTCCTCTATTCCCGCTTTTAAGTGTGCTGTCCGATCTTTTATTCTCGTTCACTATCCGTAACACCCCTTGTCTTGTGGCTCTCTCTCTTTCTCTTCTGTTGTTTAGCTAGCTTTATTACTGATTTATAATGTTTTGGGGTTAGGTGGCAAAACAGCAGCCATGCTGAACCTCGCCCATTTATCACATAATTTATGTAATTTTGTGGTGAATAAAGTCGAATTATTATTATTATTATTATTATATCTGGCGGGAATTTTGTTTCGTCACGGTATAACGAATATATCTTGCGGGAACTTTTTTTCGGTTACAGGTATAACCAATCTGAATTACGGGAATTTTGTTCGGTTACGATTTACATATGAATTTGCTTTCGAAGAAATTTAAAAGATAACAGTTATTTCTGATCTCTGTAAAATAGAGGACGGTTAAGATTCTAAAGTACGAATACTCATGTAGGACTTTTGAATCCGTTTCAATCTAAAAGCATCCCGCAGCCCCGTGCCCCCGATTTCTCGGGAACATTCGCGAGGCAGCTCGAGGTCCCGCCAGCATCTGCATCCGCGTCGGGATGATTAAAACGGGACACCTTGTAGACGCGCGTCTCGAGGGAAGCACGGGAACAGAGAGGGGATGGCACGAAGGTGGCTGGCGGATGTACACCGACACGTGTATCGTAAATGTAATTACAGCTTAAAGGGTAGCCAGGTTCTAAGCGAGCCCCCGCGGTCCAAGTGGGTCCCGCATTAATTAAAACCCAACTTAATTAATACGCGTTTGTGCTCGAGGACGCGAGCTACCGTTGCCTCTGTGCCGCGTTTCTTTCGCCACCTTTTGAAACCAATACCGTAGGAGCCTCTGCGATCTGATCGGCTGCCCCTTTGAAACCGTCTACTTCCCTCGCCTCGCCCCATTACGAGGAACAAACGTCGCTCCCCGAGCCCTCCGAAACGAGCTGGGCCCTCTCTATCTCTCCCTCCCCCGCAGCATTGAAACTAGCTATTCCTCCAACGATCCAATCGCTGAACACCGCTCGTCCAACTTCTTTCCCTGCTCGATGCTTTCTCGTAAACGGCTAACTCTCTACCTGCAATTTGGTTAATCGCTGCCAGCTCCTTCCAGTTGTATCGAACCGGGGAGCTCCTTTCCTCGTTTCGATATATTCTTCCGTTATTTCTTTCGCATTCCATTCAACATTGTATATTTTCTATCTCTTCGCATAAGATATCGCATAATAGATATTTCAGAATTGGAATACAGAATTACGAAATTCAAAGGGAACTCAAGAAAAAGTTGTGAAAATTTAAAGTCCGGCGATTCCCAGAACCCAGTGGTAGATTCCAATATACTCACCGCTACAGGTTGGCGAAAGTTCAAAATATCCCACAAACTAACCCCTGTTTGGCAAAAAGCTTGAAGCTGAAATATTTTATAAGATACTTCGGACTTTCACAGCGGCACCACGCAAATGCTAGGATTCACCGGTAAATTCCGAGAATCACCTGTAGATTCCAATACTCACCGATAAATTCCAATATTCACCGATAAATTCCAAGATCGATCGATAAATTCCAAGATTTACCGGTAAATTCCTAGATTCGCCGGTGTTCGAACTGTTACGGTAACGGCTGTACGAATGAGGCAGATATAAATTAGCAAGAGGCGCCGATACAACTCTCCATTAGCGTCTCGAGTTTCCTTTCGTCCATCGAAACGTAATTGCCGAGCGAACGCTAAGCATCCGCGACGAGAGGCGTCGATTTACGAAGCCAGCGGTAGGATTACGATCCACCGCCGGAGCGGGGTGTCGTAAATTTTTTAACGGACAGAACTATGCCCATAAATACACGGAGCCAGTTGAAGCAGCGCAAGGTGGTTTGTCCCGCAATGGGCTACAACTTCCTAGCAGGAAAGCCGTCGAATCTAAATCCATTTTCCCAGGGCACGGTCGACAAATTTCCGGCGATCGGGCGCCATTAATTGCTGGAATATATCACCGGGGGGGGGGGGGGGGTGGAGAACGCCAGCTCGCTACCAGAGAGACATAATTTACGGAAATAACGCGGCCTTCTCTACGAGCATCGTCTCCAGCCGCTGTTCTTTCGGATCGCGGAATAATGCCTGGCTGATCGTTCGATTTATACGAGCTGACCAGCGAATCGATTTGCAAGCAGACCTGGGGGCGGTTTCCCGAAAGGGATGAACTCCTTTTTCGGTGCTTGCGTAGAGATCAGCTGCGTCAGATTTCACGTTAATATTTGTTATGGAGTAGGTACATGGAGAACTCGTCAAGTTTCTTTAAAAGAAAAGGGTTTAAAACTCCCTTGAATGAGTTAATAATTCTTATAAAATAACCTCTATAAAGACGTGGGCGCAGAAGACTATAAACGAACCCTTGCAGCGAGTATTACATCCCAAGTTTTACCACTCGATACTCGAGCACACGATCGCGCCAAAGAAGGAAGGAAGAGGGTAACTGGAATCTTTGAAAAACGTGTGAAACTTGCGGAAACTTCGTCGTTCGATCCCCGAGGATCGATCATATCGAGGAACCTGAATCTTTCGGAAGCCTGCGAAAGTTTTCGGGAAGTTTCAGCTTAGCTGCGAGCATTCAGGAATATATATATACATTTCTGCACGGTGTTTGCGAGCCACGCGAAAATGGAACAAGACGAACGAGCGTGACATTTCCCGCGGAGCGACTTAACGCAGGGAAAGGCTCGGCTATTTCTCCCTCTTCCTTCCACTTTCTCGTTATACGAGGAGTAACGCGGAATTTAAAGCGGGCGAGGGTGGGCGAGGGACGGGGGCGGTGGTCGTTTGCGCGATTAAAATTATAATTTAATCCAATGGAATCGTATGCACGACCTATTTATAACCGGCCCACCCCTTGCGGCGGCTATGATGAGACCGTGGCCATAAAATTCTGACCACGCCGCTGCTTCCGTACAATCCAACGTCTCCCGCTCACTTTCCGTATAAATAATTCATGGTCCCCTGTCCCGGGCATAATATTTTCCCAGTTTTCCGCGGGCCACGGGTTGCAGCTTCGCCGGCTGGGGGAGAAAGATTTGTCGAGGCGGTTTCGAAATAAACATACCCATTGTCGAACCCGGTGCATTCACTCTCGCGAAAAATAGGCGAGGGCTGTTCCAGTATTTTCTAGACGCGAGTGGTGGAAAGAAGAAAGTGTTACGGCGTAGAGGGATTTTGAAAAGATTTGTGATAGTATTGAGTTATGGATCGATCTAGATGAATTCTGCTTAACATTCATCTCATTCCGAACTCCAGAAAATTTACCCAGCACCACCTCTTTTCACAACAAACGCTCAAATACCTAGTAAATTTCCCTCGTATTTACAAACCCTGATTCACTGAATATTCATATCCTTGAATGGCCCCCGAGTGCTGTTACACCATATCAAATAACGTGCCCCCCAAATAAACCCTAGAACCACCCCCGTAGCAATGAAAAAGCATCCCTCGATTCATCGTGTGCCTCTCAAACCAAAATCCATCAAACTCGTAGCCCACCCACCACCGGCTTCCAAACAAAGCCCCAAAACCTACGAAAGCAAACGAACAACCCCGTCAACGAGCTTCATTGACAACCATACGACATCCTCAACCCCTTTTCACCAAATTCATCATCTGACCTCGGCAATGCGCGCGCTCGCGCGCTCCAAGCCTCCGCCAGATGCGGACTAATGGGGAAACCAGCGTCGCGCGACTTTTTGCCGGTGGATTAAAATATGCAAATAAGCAGGCCGCCGCGGCTAAGCTCGTAACCCAGACCGCCACCCCTTTCGCGCCCGTCGACCTCTGCAAACCGCCCACGAGCCCGCAGAACCCCTCGAGACCCTGCCCCTCCCCCTTGGTCGCCAAGTTGGGAACCCTCTCGCGCCCCCTTCGCGCCGCGGAACACCCACCGACCCCCGTCGGTGATGTACGTATTCGCTGGCGCGACACTCGGGGAGATTACGGGAGGGGGTGGCTGCGCGGAATTACATTTTAATTTCATCGGTGGCGCGCGCGCGCCTGCTCCTCGAAATACTCGGGCGTATCGCGACGTCGATCTCGGTGAACCGCATTCCGGAGCAAAGGCACAATGAATTCGGCTTGCTGGTTCGTCTGCTCGCGCGGAAACACCATATTTTCAGGATATTTTCTCGAGGGGTTGGCCGTGCTTATAACACTCTGCTTCGCGAATTGGGTGCCACTTTTTCGGCGCAATTTGTTGCGCGCAAGCTACGACTTTAGCGCCACGTCCTTCCACTTCTTTCCGCCTCCGCTATGTTTCCTAGCTTTTATTTTTCTACATTTTCTCGCCCTTACGATTTCCTGTCTATTTATTACTTGGGCTTGGTAACTATCAAGCATAGATAGCGGAGACCGGGGCAAGTGCCCCGCAGTGGGGTGAGTTGGTACATTTTACCTTCGTGCAAATAACATTTTCTCATTCATTTTGTATGTATTTTATCAACGTTTCATTTACTATATATTAAAGGGGAAGGGCCGAAGTATGTTTTAACATATTTGTTATTAAGTAATTAATTCAAAGAAGAATGACAAAAATTGAAAACTGTAAAACCTATCAACTTGCCCCGGTCTCCCCTACTTCTTCTTTAACTTTCTTTTCTACGTTTTCTCCTGATGTGCTTCTATGTCTTTCATTCTCTTCTTGCAAACCTGATGGAGGGTGCAAGCTTCAAGAAACGGGCAGCTCTGTACTCGACACTCACTCAGCCAAACACCCGCGAGACAATATCATGGCTGTTTATTGCCCCAGTTTTGTATCGCTTTTAATAAATTGAATAAGGTAAATTTCGTATTTTTCTTATTATTATTAGTGTTACGTTTGTACTATAGTTGCAACAAAATAATTCTAATTTATTTTTACATTTACGCGCGTTTCGCACGAGGTTGGGGCTAAACAAGTACAGCCTAAGCAACGAAAAACCTTTAAAACGAGAGACTCACGATGGTTCGATCGCATTCTAGCTGGTTGTGCTAAGGAACAGCGTCACTATTGGTATTCGATAATTGGGCGGAAAATAGTTTTTGCAGTAAAAGTTCTTATTTCATAACAAAAACAGATATTGTATTGTGCTCGGGATTTCGATTTTTTTAATATTCTTAATTTTTTTAAGTAGAAAATATGTGAGTAGGTTTAGGGTCAAGTGAATCACCGTCATGTCCGCATTTATACTCACCACACTTATAGTAACACAACCTCACAATTCAATGTATGCTGTAACCCTTATTTCTATTCGAAGGCACTTTATTTTTTGTTTATCATTATTTTATTCATTACCGCTGTATTATAAAACCTCTCCATAAAAGGTGTAACTCATTTTAACGTGAAGAGGCAACATATTATGTGAGCAGAAATTGGTACAAATGGTGAGTAGAAATACGTACATCGCTTTTTTTCGTGAGCAGAAATATGGACATTTAGAGCATTGTATTTAATTACAAATTACTAATAGTTAAACATCTTGAAATATCTTTCATACATAACTTTTGAATTGTTTGATTTATAATTAAAGAATTAATCGATTACTCTGCAAATTTTGATCACAAACAAATTTTGTACACCTTCTTTATGATTTGTAACCTCTTAAATGAGCAGAAATTGGGACATTCACCTTATTCTGTTAAACGAAGTCTATCGTTCGTCGCCCCACGCATACCTCAGTTGCTTCCAGTTGATTCGTCGAGTAGAATCGAAGCTGACATTTTTCTATCACATTCTGAACGTTACTGAGAATAAGAAACAGAGCCACAGCAGATTTACCTTTCCTGTTTCATATCACTACAAAAAAAAAAGAAAGACTCCTCTGGAGAAAGAGAGCCCAGCCGTAAAAAGCAATTGAATTCCAGAATTTCGGTTTATTCCCTGGCAATGAGTTGCGAATCCTCCGGATTATGGCCGGTATTCGGAGCAGCCCTTACATCGTCAGACGATTCTTTCGTTAGACGGTCGTAATTCCAGGATTCCAGTTCGAGCTCCGCCATGCGCAACGTGCACTGTAAATTTTTTACAGCTCGCACTTAGTCACAGAAAAGTTCCCGTGGACTGCACTTGGCCGGGACGCCGGCGGCGAAAAATTTTTATTGGACCCAGAAGTTCCCTAATTCGCTTAACCGGTGACGCTACCGCTGTAAGGGTGGTAGGAAAAAAAAAATAAAACTTTCCAACCGCTCGAGCCAGAGACCGACCATTATCTCGGGAATTCTTCTTCGCTGGGGCTCGTTTATCGTACGGTTTTGAAATTTATTTCAATTCCCGCGTCTAAACAGACCAGCGAACGCTCGCGTGTTTAACTCGAATCTACGCGGATATCATTCTGGAGAAGATAGGACGGTTGATAGGGCGGTGATCCCCTTTCCCCGTTTTTACGATCCCCGGAGATTTATGCAGGATTGCATCGGCGGATGTAAATGGCGGATAATTGAATGTATTTACACGGAGAGGAGGCATGCATATTTACCGTTTACCTAAAATCGTAAATTCCCGAACGCGGTCCCATTTTTCACCAGACAGATCTCCTCGGTGAACGTTCGACCCCTGAAATATCACGTATCGACATTCGCCTCGAGTACACCCTCTAACCAACGAGGGGACGGAATTCCAACGAATTTACCGTTCCCTTTCAACGGGCCGTCGAGCTATTCGCTCCACGATCCGCGATATTTATCGAGGTAAATCGAATAACTTTTGTGTCTCCCATTGTCCTTGGTTCCTACGACTTCCCTCCCCCCTGTAACGTTTCAATCCACCACCTCTTCCACCCTCTTCTTACCCTCTGGCTGTATCCGTTCGAAGTTTAATCGAGTTCATCTGGAATTCCTTCGAAACAGTCCCACCTAACAGCCTTCCTCTGGATACAAACCCTTCTTTCGCGGGGGTAAGTCAGCCCTCCGCGCGTGGCTGGCTTAATTGTCGCGCGTCCACGGGAAAATAAGTCTCCGCGGTTGCACGATGGTTTCGACGGCATTGGGTGTGGATGAAATGCAGCGAAATGCCCAGCACGCATTTAACTGGTGTAAATTCGTGTTCCCGAGGGTAGAAGTCGCTAAATGTGCCTTTCCCCAGTCGATACAAGTCTACAAGGGCTGAGAACACCAGCACACCTTATATTATCTTCGCGTTCTTAAGTAAGGGTGTTTTCGGGAATTTATTTCAACCAAAGAACGCAAGTAAATCAATGTATTGCTTAGTATAGTTAATAATGTATATATCGAAGGGTAAGAAAATTTTTTTTCAATCAAATTCATAAATCCGTTTTCTGTATACTCTTTGTTAAAATGTGCGCTGCGGCAAAATCGTGCTTGTCGCGTTGACAGTGCCCAGGCTAGATGGTTAATCCGAATTCAAAAAGACAAAAATATTTAGAAACCAGATGCCTGCCTCTAGTACATGACGACCAAAAAAAGTAAAAATCGCAAAAAATTACAAAATGGTGGACCACTGAAAAAAATCATGTTTTCGGGGTACAAAATTGGGGATATGTTGATGAAAAAAATAGAAGCAGGTCGTTAATTGAAAAAAAAAAACTGATCGTCATGTAATAGCGACGGGTTTTTCGTATAATAAATGCCCCTGCTTATGTCAATTGGATGTATAGTTTTCTCTGTAGATTGTCAATGTGGTTGAAAAATGTCATTCCGAGGAAAACGCGTTCAAAGTTCCGCTCGACTCAGTCGCGCGCTTGACACCGCTTCACGGAAAATACTATACCTCCGTGAATTTTGCGAATTTCTACATAAAATTTGGAGAGAGAATTCTTGAAACGTACGTCTTTCAGAAAATATGAAAAAGAAACAATCGATTTTTCCGATTTTTACAGTGGTCTGCCTCCTTAATGCACTAAGACGAGTGCGCAAAATTTTAAGCATTTCGAAGGCCAAATTTCCCTCCAGAACTTTCTAGCTACCCCAGGTCATCTTCTCTCAGTCTCCAGCCTTCCCTATAGAAGCCTACAGAAGACAGAAGAAGGGAAAGTCTAGTCTTCCTTTGCGTCGGTTTGTAGATTCAAAGGCACCATCACGCGTCGTCAATATTATACAGAATGCATCCCTGGACTCCTCACCTCTGGCAGTCAAGTTCGCCACTATCTTCAGCCCCTGCCGTTCTCGCGATCTCGCTATATTCTCTTCCACTCAGAGCACAAAATTCGAATCTCGCAATTCACCGGCTCGCGAGGCCTCGCTTGGCCGTGTTTCCTGTCGTTCTGTCCCTCCGCCGTTGTCTCCGCACCCCCGTTCACCCTCGTTTCCCGGTTGGCTGCTACAGTCGGGTTTCCAGCCCTTCGCTCGTTAAATCATTTGTTCTCCAGCGGCAGCGCGGCCGCCGCTTTCGCCACAGCAGGCCAGACGAGCCAGATATTCCGGCCTCGATGCCTGGCAATCGATTTCGTCACCCTTTTCCGGGGCCCTCGATTCGCAGAGGAGTCGATTGCGGCCCGGCGGACGTTGCTGCGCGAATTAAGCGCCCCGGCATCGATGAGTTGTCTCGTCCGGTGATTTATGGTACAGATTCAGGAAAAAGGAGATTGGCCACTCGCGTCGTAAGAATACAGTAGGAGTGTGGAGTAATCCCGTGAACTGGCATGTGGAGTCCACTTTCGAAATTAATGTAAACTATGTTACGGCGAGACTAGGGTGGGTTATAAACTCTTGCCAAGTTCACAGCATCCTATTTTGCTTTTCTCGGTATTACAGTCCAAGGAGTGGCGCCGTGCGTGGAAACACGCAATTAAGAGAAGCATCGTAGTTTTTATTTCAGAGAATGGGATCTATCGTATACAGCACTGGAAATATTTATCGCAGAATCCCCCAAAGAAACCATTTGAAATAATCTTCGTAACTCGATAATTGATAATGTAGTTGGTGTTTAATTTATTTTAACTAAGATATCTATGCCTGATAGTTAACAATCGCGCGAAAATACTTTCCGAATGTTAATAATAAACGCGCTGGAAGCGAACACACCTTAAATATTCGAGTGGCGCAATATATATTCCCAGTACTGTAAGAATGATATTACAGAAAAATTAAACTTGGCGAATGCGTTTGAACAGCGAAGGAACTTTATTTTCCTGTACGAAACTTCGTCAGAACTTGTGAAAAATTATGAACGCGCTAGAAAAGCAAGTAAAGTGCCGCAAAATCCCCAAGAGAAGTGTTACATTCGTTCCAAGCGTCAACTTCGCTGAAGTTTTGAAAAGCTGCGGCTGACGACAGCCGCAGGTGCGAGACCCTTCGTGACAGACCGTCCAGACGAGAACGATAAAACCACTCCGCCACAGAAGTATCATTTGAAACAGAAACATACATTCGGAATGGCCACTTTCCGTGCGCTTTTCAAAAAATGAGAACAACTTCGAGCCAGAAAGTTTCACGGAACGTCCTCCCGCGTATCCTCTCCCATTTTTCCGCCACAATTCCAACATTTACCCCGCCCTCGTTCCCGACAAAAATCCGAGGGATGAAAGGAGCGCGGCGTGGCGGGGGAGGCGGTTCGTCAACGGTCGCAAAAAGTGGGTCGTTAATTCGGGATCGTGGTTTGCAGGTGCGCGGCATCGCGTAAATTCTTTCTTTCTTTTTTTTTTTTTTATCATATGTCATCGCGGATCCACCACTCTCCTCCCCCCTCCGCCCGGTTCCAACGGCGACGAAGCCACGAGGCTGCGTACAAGCTCGATCGGCAATGCTCGTCCGTTCGCTCGGATTATGATGACCCATCTACCACGGTCAGCTCGTTCAGTTTCGATTTATGGATAACCGATAACCGGATTCGTTCATCCCCCTTGGGCTACCCTCGAATCGCTTCTCCTCCGCGTCGGCGAGCGCGTGCTTTTTACGAGGATACCTGGAGGATAACCATCGCGAAGCCAGGTCGCGAGCGGAATTTTTCTTTCGTGTCGTTTCGCCCCCGAACCACCCACGCACACCCCCCGCCCAGCGATCCCTTTGACCCCCGTGAAGCCAGCTCGGGGCTACGATCGGTTTCTCCGACGGTCGCGGCGCCCCGGAGCATTTCTCAGACGGAAGTCGCAAACGACTCTCGGCTCTCGTCCCGAGGCAACGCAGAGTTACCCCCGACGAGCTTCAACCCCCAAGGGAGCAACCACACCCGTGCCGTGATCTTTTGTCGCGAACGGACAGCGTGGAGACGAGTAAACACGTCGCTGACTGGAAACAATTTCGGGGGCGAAGTTGTAAATTCTAAGGGACTCTTTCCGTGGCTTGTGATGGAGGGGTGGGAGAGGGGATTCTATGCGTTGAGGGCTTTTGTACCGCGGTTGTGGTCGCTGGTAATAGGATGGCTAGGAATTGGAAATTGTAAATGGTACTGGTTATGATGATATAATTTGATGATGGATTCTAAGTGGAGCCAGGGTTGTAATGGGGAGTTATTCGATTGAGGTGAAGAGAGCGTGAGTGGTTGCAGTACGTGGGCCAAGTAGGTATCATGTGGAATGAATAGGTTCCTTAGGTTCTGGGTTAAAATTAGGGTAAGTGAATTAGGACGCCTTGACGCCTACCCAAGTTAGAATAAAACCCCCACGCGTATTTTTCAACCCTCACAAGTGGACGTTAGCTTGAAATACCTATCCACCATGGTACAGAAGTTAGAATTTAAAGTAGCAAAGGCAAAAGGTTTCGCAGGCAAAGGGTTAAATCTGAAAAGTAAATGTCAAGTCAATTAACCCCGCAGCCGGGGTTTGTTGACATATTCATCTCACTACTCTAAATAGCAGTAATTTTTTAATAGACATCGGTTAATGAATTTATTTTTGATTATATTAATTATAATAAGAAGAGTTGATGAAACAATTATAATTAATAAAATTTTTTGGAGTTGTATGATTTTGATATAATTAGTGTTCTAACGAATGATCTGGTTGCGATTTCTAAGGTTATTCACAGAAATATTTTATCCTACAATAAAAACTACAACCTAGACTCAATTAAAGCGATATCCAAAATTAAGCCTGTATGCCTAATAAAATTTGTAACCTTTTTTTAAATATACAGCAAGTCAACAAAATACCAATGGTCTACTTATAAAAATTAGAATTGTTAGAAATTAGTCAACTATCCCCCCCATACTGTTACCTGAAACCTCAACAGGACCCTCAAAGTCACTGTCAATCGTCGCACATCAAACCAATAACATTTCACAAACAGTTGCCGCACCCTTCAATATCGTCAGGAAGCAAACGAAAGCTACTCCGGCACTTTCCACTCGTCAAACGTTCAAGTTCCCAACACAACGATCAACGACATCATCCTCACTGCCACGCTTCGATCTTTATTCCGTGGGAACGGGGTGGAAAGGGAGCCGCGTCGAAACGCCAGCCAGCGAACACGGGACGAGCATCGAAATGCTCGCGGACCAAAGGGGGATGGCAGTATCCGCGCTATTGCTCAAACGCTTTAAACCTCGGATTATCCTGCTGGTTTAAAATCCCCCCGCCCCCCCCCCCCCTCAGACCCGTGCTCCCCTGTCGACGACACCCCGCGACCACCGTCACCGCCATTGCCAGAGAGGATCCTGTCCCTCCGCGGTCGCCACGAAGATTTAGCCCCCTTTTTGCGGAAACGCCGGACGAACGGGCGAGATTAAAGCGTACAACAGACGGCATCCGGGCCTGGTAATGTTATTAAAAAGGGAGGCTACCGCTGATAGGATCGTGGCCGTGTATGAATTCGCGTAACCATGGAACGAGACGCTCATTGTTCGCCGGTTTTCGGCCTGTTTAGCAATATCGCCGAGCTTCCGCCACACTCGGGCTTGGTTATTAAATTTCGACGGAGTTATTAGGACTGATGTAGGATCCGTCGGGCTTGGGGGATGTCTCAAAGAGTCGGGGACTTGACGAACAAGGCACGTTCGACGTTCGGTGCGTTAGGTCCGAGTTGTTGGCAGTGTTCTTACAAGGGACACTATCGAGACGCCCGGCGCCGATTTCTTCTTTCCTTGAAATATTTTGTTGGGCACAAATGTGCAGGAGACACGTGTGGTTTTATTCTTGCCCGATCTCAATTTTAAGGGGCGAAATAAGCTCCGAATGTTCGAAAATCGGTATTTCTCGAATTAAGCGGTGTGCTAATATAAACGCCAAATATCCAATAAATTATTAAACGTATATTTTTAGAAGAAATACATATTGATAGTAATCTATGTGTTATGCAATCGCAAAGAATGGCAATCGGAAGAGTGGGGGACTAGATAAACCTGGAAGCTATCATTCCTCGAAGGTATATCATCTAAAAGGCGACACTGAAAATTCAATTTCTTTACTTTCCATCTTCTCCACCGTTTTCCCTCCGAACGGTGACTATAATCTTGGCTGTCCTGCAGCGCGATGGGCGACGCAGTGAACGAGATTAATGCTATCAATTTTATCAAACAGATAGCCACGGTTTATTCGAAATGTCAGCCTCGGCCGACAGCTGTAACGAAAAAGGTTAAACTCGGACGGGATCCGATATTTATGTCCAAATAACGGGAAATATCGATGCCACGATTAAACGGTATTACACGTATTTACAATATATTTGCCATTTTTAATAATTCCCTGCAAGAAGCTTAGCCGCCTCGTATAAATCAAAAGCCGCCGTTCGAACCGAAGCCGCCGTTTAATCCGACGCTTTCGAACTCGCCGACGCGATTCAATAAAATCGAGCAACTCTCGCGAGCTTTCGAATTGATTCCCGCGTTGTGCGGTTTAATGCGCCTAAGTGAAAGGGCCCGTTGCTGGACGCGTTGGGGCTCGATTGCTTGAGTAAACACGCAGGTATTATTTACTAGTACAGAGAAACGTGCATCGGAATTTGAGGATCAAGAAAACACCCCAACGTAATCAACATAAAACAGATCCCACAAAATAAACAAACAGGATACGTTACCCCCAATCTCCGCACCCTCACATTTCACTCCGTTCCACTCACTTACGCGCCACATCCAGCAGAAAAGTAAGAGCGGTTGATCGATAAAGGGGGCAAGGTCGCCGGCAGGGACACTCACCTTACGCCCAAATAAAAATGGCGCCTGCCACGATGTAGCGACTCACCAGCATCCCCCCGTTACGCGGGTGGTAAGCGAGAATCCTCGGGAAAAAAAAAATCCCCCCCGTGGGACGCGCGGCTCCCCCTCGGAAAATGGGAAAAGAAAAGGCGAAAAAGTGCCTGTCTGCCCGCGGCCGTATCGATCGACTTTCGGGGGGGGGGGGGGGGGGGCGATAGCGCGACGAAGCACGTGCCAAACGATTTAGCTTCCCTCCCCGCGGGCCTACGTCCTCGGCCTGGTTGAAGGTTTTTTAATCAACGTGGACCAATGGTCATTATAACGCTCGTTTAAAGCTCCATAACACGGAGGACACAGGCACGGAGAGTGTAAAAAACGGGCGGACGGGCGGCCGACGCCGGGATATCGGCCCCGAAAGAGCCTCCCTTCGTTATGGACGACCGTATTTCACGGCGTTAACGAGCGCCACCGCTACCCGCCGCCGCGTTTCGTCGGCGATAAACTCGCGACAGCCGTGACAGATACGAGGACGAATGCCCCGGCACCGTCCGATTGACGAGGAAACGTCCAAGCATCGTCCCACCGATTACCATATTTCGATCCGCGGCTCGCGTCCAACTTGGGCCGACCGATCGCGGCGCTCCGAGAACAGCCTGGCTGACGTGCCCCGTTCGGGGGCTGATAAGGTGTCTCGGGAATTTTACAACGGCGATAATATTTTCAAGCTTCTGTTGCTTTCGTTAGGAATGCTCGTGGAGGAATACGTGCAGGGAGTTTGAGGACCTACGTACTTAAGGTCGGTATTAGATACATCGCCGGTGAGTTCGTTTTCGCGAGCAATGATCGAGGAGAAATCAGCCACCGGCATCTGAGGATCATGGATTTGCCAGTTGGAATCGCGTGGTCCTCGCAGGGTACGGCGGGGTAACGGGAACGGAGCTCGGCTCGGTCTGAACGTAGCTGTGTGGCAGCTATTTATTCTTAGCGTAACAGTTGTGTGCGTTAAGAAGCTATGCGTTAGAGCTGTTCGAGTAGTCGAAAAAAGCGAGCCGAGCCCGACTCGGCTGGAAGAACCGAGTACTCGTAGAAACCGAGCGGCTCCGAACAATCGAGTACTCGAATTTTTTCGACCGGCCGAATGGAACCGACTAGTCGATTTTTCTTTTTTTCTCTCTTCGAGTACTCGGCTCGGATCGGTCCGAATTTCAAGCTACTCAAATATTCGAGCACTCGAACAGCCCTGCTATGCGTAGACCAATACGAAATGAAGCAATCGAGAAGGAATCAATGTTCCGACCAATAAAGCTCCAGAATTTTTTCGGAGCTAACGCACACCTATTCCGATGCGTGTATTTCTACGCTGAGAGCTCGGTTTGGCCTACACGCCAAAAGCTTGCCACCATCCCCACCACTTCTGGCTCACTCTCGTTCTGCGAAGGCGAGAGCGGAATGGAACGAGAGCGAGTCAGAAAACGTTGAGGAAAGGAGCACACCGGCCAATATATATGATACCTTAGTGATCGTGGATTGGGTTTATTCTAGCGAAAGTGCTCGGTGGAAATACTTTTGTCGGGCGCCTCGGGAATAATTGACTAATATTCCCGAGGTTTCGCTTGGAAACTGGTGGTTTATTACGAAGTTTGTAGTGAAACAGTGAAATTCAGTATGGTATGCGGTGGGCGGAGGTAGCGTGCGGTGATTATGAAAACTAAATGGGAAATCGATTGCTAATAAACTTGTTCCTATCCTCTTTCGTAATCGTAGTAGGAAATTGAGCATTCATTCGACGACTCCTATTTACCTGTACGCCGATACATCATTCCTCCATTACACCTCGATTTCATCGATTTATTCCTGCGCTGAAAGAAAGCTTGCACCTCGGACGGCGGAGTGGTTCGTAAATTAATACACTCTCGTTACCGTTCGGCTCAATTCCCTGCCACGAGTTCAACGTCTGAGACGAGAACGCCTCTATTACTTCCACGCTCTCCAATAGACAAACACTCGACTCGATCGCCTCCGAAAGTAATCGCGTTAGCTGTATGAAAGAAGAAACCGACGAAGGAGGTCCCGCCGGTTGGCTGAGATAACGACGCCAATTCGCTTGCCGGCAGCGTCGTGGCCTTAAAAGCACCGAGGGAGCACGGATACTTCCGAGAATATTATAATATAATGAACACCGGGGGACTCGTGGCCCGACCGCGTCGATATTGACTTTTCTAATTAGACCTGGCCAGAGCACTGGAACAAACTGCCCCGGATCCTTAACCTCCGCCCGTTCCCATCGCTAAGTAGCAAGCCTTGAACGTGTCCCGCGAGCGTCCCCTCGGGAACGCTTCCCTCCGGCCCTGGAGACTACGTTCTACGTGTAGAATTCGCTAGCTGGCGTGAATTTCGATGTTCGGATTACGGGGAAAGCGAGCTTCCTGATTTCAAAGCTGCCCGAATGCCGGGAAATTGGCAGGAAAAATGAAATACGAAGTATGCGATTCGGCGGAACCAATGCGGGAGATATTTCACTTCCGGTTTCACACCTTTGCTTCGTTTAAAATAATAGATTTGTAGTAATTCAAGGGAATCTTAATTAAAGAAGACAGAGCAAAGATGCATACTCCTCGCAGAAGGACCTTTCAAACAATTCCACTCCCTCAACTTCTCACTCGACTAACGAACCCTAGAAATCCCTTATTCGTCCTATTTTACTTACTTTGTTTTTTCTTTTAGTAGCATGATAGAGCCGGAAAACTAAGTAACTCTTTTATTTAAAGTGTTCTGCTATCTCGCACCGTTACTTTAGGGGCTGCCTTCACCCCTTTCAGAGTGAATATCCTCAGTAAAGAAAACTTACTCCTTGCACACTCCGAGACAAAACGGCCTCCGTAATTATCCCTTCTTCCTACCTCCCACCCACTTACAAACCTCAAACCCCCAGCACCTCGAACAAGAATAAATTACACACACTCGAGTACCGAAAGCGAAAATTGATCCTTCGGAAACTCCCACCTGAAGGGAGCCTCGTAATACGTAAGACGCTCCGTCGAACCCCCGAAACTTTGGTCGTCCTTTAAAATTCTTCCTCGCGAACGTCTTAAACCGTATCGCTATTATAACGAACGAATCCAGGTTTTACGCGAGGGAAAGGCGATACTTCAGACGGGATTCCGGTTCGATAGGGCTGATCCAAGGATTATCCTGCGGACGGCTCGGTTACCAAGAGGAGGCTCGGAGACGTTGCTGCATTAACTCGTCTCTAGGCTGGCGCAAACCATTCCGGCTGGTCGTTAGGGTTCGTTACTACTTGGATGCTTGAGGAGAGCGACCCTCGCACACTGTTGTTAGTCTCGAGCCGTTCCAGCCGACTATCCATGAGATAGTTTAATTAAAAACCATGGAATTCGCCGTATCCTCGCCTAAATTACCTGGCCCCCTATCCACCCCCCAACGCGAGGAAATATTGAAAACGGTTTTAATAAAGCTGCTGGAATTATCTTCGCGGCGTCCCGACAACCGCGTGCGCTCCTTGCTAATTACCGTGGCCACGTTGCTTCGAAAAACAGGCTGATTACCCTGGCAGGAAATGAATTTTGTAGCCCGCGATGTATTAGGTAAGGGGACCTCGAGAGAGTTCAACATTTAACCACCTTGTTCCTTTGGACGCAAGCAAATCTGTATATAATCTGTTAGTACCTATCTATCAAATTTGTATTTTATTTATTCTAATAGAAGAAAACAGAATATCTTCAAAAGGCATAGTGGTGACATTGTTGGCAAGCCTAACCGCGAACTATAAACTAAACTAAAATAGGGACAACAAAACAAACGTAACGAAAAGTAAGAATAAAGAAGTAAAGTTATTTTAACATAACTTAAAGTAATATTAGCAATATTAGCTTCAGACTTTAAGCTGCAAAATGAGAAAACACGAAAGTAAAGTGAAGTAGAAGTAAATAAAGAAAATGTAATTCACAAATAGGATTGAGGACTTTTAGTTAAAATTGTCGGGTTTGTAATTTCGACAGAAACATGCCCCGAATTTGAGGCAATGCTATTTAATATTCTATATTAGTATGAAGGAATGAAATATTCATTGCTCCTGTCAGGAATGGGAAGGAATCTTCGATATGAAAGATTAATTACAGTGTTGGGGAGTGACATTTTAGGTAGGTACACCTGTTGGCGAGAGAATTAAGGCTAGTTACGTCCCTTGTTGAAGATTCTGACGCCTGAATTTCCAAAGGAGAGCGCCGCTAGTGCCAGATGCTCGCCTTGGCCTCCAGTGGCTTGTGACCAGAAATCCTCACCTCAGGCCACGAGTATTTACGTAATACCCCCGGGATTCGATCGCAAACATGTTGCATAAGCTTTACGGGGGCTTAGGTCCCGGTTAAATGGAACGTTTAATACGTCAAGAGCGTAATGGCGTGTGTCGTAATAGGAGGAACGGATTTGGCCGCGGCCACTGGTGATACATACGCGCGTTCATTTCACTGACCGAGCTTAGGCAGATCCTCCTTGAAACGCGTTCAAGACCGCGCGAGAAATCGATCACTCGAGATCTCCTACGATACGTGTGATCATAATTGTATAATACTTTCGGAGGAAATTGCGAACTAATCATCGCTGACGAAAATTAGCAACTGGTGCTAATACAGGGACGCAAGAACGCGTGTGCTTTTATTGTTGCAAGGCTGTTTGGTAGCGAGGTGCAAGATGCACGTGTTTGTAATATTCTAGAGGTAGAAACGATACTAATACTCAAAAACAAAAAAGTTGCAACCCTAAAAATGGAGACAGTATTCTACCCAAGCAAGGTTAATAAAGAATTTTAAATCTAATAGATGTAGAACGCAGGAAAAAGCGGTAAAGCAATTATAAATGGGGAATAATGTATTAATAATAATAAAATAAAATTATTTAATATATAGTATTGTTAAATAATAATAATAAAAGAAGACATTCATTAATATAAAATAAGGAAACGTGTCAGAGCTCCTATTAAATAGCTCCTACACGAATTACTTATATTAAGTAAATAAAAATAAAAAGTCAGATTTTTTAAATGATCAATAAAGCTCCGTGTCGGGACAACTCATTAAACAAACTTTTCACTTCTGAAATTCATCGAGCCACCCTCCGGAACACGCGTGCATATTCTATTACCAAAAAAAAAAAAAGAAAAACGAAATATGGTGGAGGCTAACTCAGAGGTGCACTGTTAGCGAAAAATACGATGCGAATAGTTTGCCTGGGAACCGAAAGCTCGCGGCCCCGTGTGTGGAACAACGCGTTTTTCGAAGGACGTCGGCCGCGTATAAAGCGGCTTTGATTAAGCGTTTTAATTACCGACACAGCCGCTCGGTTTTATAAGTCGTAATAGCGTGCCGCGCAGTTTACACGCGTGCACTTCATTAACGCGACGGGGGGGAAGTTTTGGGCTTTATTGCCGGTTAACTGGCCGAAAGCGACGACCGGTCGTTACTACAGCGTTGGAAATTTATCAATTTCGTTGAGCGGGAGAACGAGCCCCCCTCCCCCTTGAATACGCCAGAGGTAAAGTATTAATGTAAGCAATCCACTAAAACCTTCATTAACGTTGGGGGCAGAAGCGCTGGTGGTGCTAGAAATCTCAATTAATCGAATTGGATCGATCTGTGCAGTGAATTCAATTACACTCCCAACTGTATTCATTTCTTCCTCGGTATTAAGTGGGTCTCGTGAAGAAGCACTGAATTATGTTTACCCGAGTTCTACGAGGGACTGTAATTTACCTTTGCTTCGCGTTTTCATTAAAATCTCCATAATTTGTAGAATATTTATTTATTTATTCACTTTCACAGGTAGGACACATTGCTTGCAATATAAAAAAAATGATAAAATACATTACGGCACACGAGATTATTTACCACCTATAACTAAGAACTCTAAGCAGTTCAGGTGTGAACACATTAATGTCCCGTGCAAAAATATCTAATCTGTCGTTATAATTATTCGCCAAAGTACAAATTCTGCTAATTGGATCCGCGACGTTGAAACGCGATGCGAAAAACGATGGTCTGAAGAGTTCGGAGGCTAATTTTCTTCAGAATAAGAAGAATTCTACCGAAATGGCATATAACTGATTGTGAGGTGTGCAAGAAATCGTGAAAGAAAAATTTGAAATACACAAAAGAAGCTCTCTCCACCACAAACTGTGTTTTATTAACTTCTTCTTGAAGAGGGTCCTCGCCAAGCCTTCGAAACTCCACGCTAATCGATCCATAAAGAGCGATGGTATCAACGGCCCCGAATACTGACCATCCAGCGGAGGATCCTCAGGTCCAAAAATGCAGAGTATTTGAAAACGAGGCGCCCTAAATACTGCGATATCACCTTCCAAGGCCTTCGTTCCCGAAAACCCGAGCGACACCCACGGGAGTACGTATGGGGCATGATATAACGCGCGAAGATGCCGAAAATACCAATGGCCCGAGGAATCCAGGGGGGCAGATGTCCCCGACAGGATGAGAAGCAGCCGAAGAAAGGAGGGAAACGCAATTCCCGACCGAATTAATCGGATTGGCGCGGAGTGACCTCCACTTCTTTCGATCCTTACTCACATTGTCCGGATCCTGTAAGGATTATCCGACTAAGGTTCTTTCGAGCCGTAGATTTCGTGGAGCTCTGAAACAGAGGGGGGGCGTGTGGCCAGCGAAGAAGAGAACGGAAAGCTGGAAAGCCCGGTGGAAAACGGTGAAACGGGAACCGGAAGCCCCTGCTCGGAAGACAGAGGCGGGAGGACAAGGAAGAACGGAGGGAAGGGAAACAAATAAAGGAGAGTGGCAACGGGGACCGTGGAAAAGACGTTTAGTAATGTAAAAGCGAGACGTTGCCGGGCATTAGGGAAATTGAAACGGTTTTCTTTATCTGCAGGGATAGTCTGAGATAAGAGGGCCCCGAGATGGAGGTTCGAGCATACGTCTTCTTTTTCCGATGGCCGAGGTCTCGCTGCTCCTCGAAACGCTTTCGATTCCTCGTCGATACCGGGCCGAAGAAATCCCCCAGCCCCTTCGCGAAATACGTCTCGGCTGATCTTTGAGTCGAGGGCTGATGAAAATCTGGACCTGCTCGGTGACTCGGGCGGAAGAGATTCTGTTGAGGAACTCGAGGATGTTGGGAGTTATCTTTCGCGGGGGAGGAACGATGTGACTCAGCTTTGTAATAAAGCAGTCGTTTATTCGTGAGATTACTTGCACTTCTTCGCGGAGTTCTTAACTGCTTCGAGATTGCATTGTTGAATACAGAGCGCGAGGTAATTCGGGTAATAATTCTGGTTGGAGATAAGCAGCGCTAGGGGCATCGCATGGCTCTGCGAGATGCAGTTGCCGCTCCCTTTTAGATGCAGTTGCGCAGATTTAGGAGCTTCGAAGATGGGCTCGTAATTTTAATTATCCGCTGTACTAAAGCGTGCTAAAGCAAGATTATCGAAAGCGTGTCCTGCACGTTGGGACGGAGATCTGTTTGAATGCAGCTAGTCTGTGGCTTTGAAATCATCCAGCCTGTATCTTCTTTGGAAACTCAAGAAGTTTGAGGTAGCGAATACTTTCTTTGAAATCTTCCGAGACTCGTGATGTGAGCTGTATTTTAAGGGATGTGCATTGGTGGACTGATACTCCTAGCGTTTCTCAAAGAACAAGCAAACCACCATTCAGTCCACCTACTTAACGATCGAACTCACCCGAAAGAATCACCCAAATATTCTACACACTCAGAATCTCGCTAGCAACTCGTTCGAGCAACACTTTCCCCTCCACCACTCAACTCCATACTCCAACCCCCGCGAAGTGCAACTACCCCGCTCAAGAATCGCCTGTTCCATTCCCGAAACCGTGCCCACTCAACCTGATTAGCGATTCACTCGGACAACACTCTCCTCCAATCGTTCCCCACTTCATCCCCCTCGCCGCGAAACCGTCAGCCACTTAAACACCAGCAGCTTCGGCCAACAGCAGCCACGAGCCGCTGCAAATCCCCCAGCAGAAATCCCAGGCCTGCTCCATCTTGGATCACGTTCACCATTTTCCAGAGGAAGGGCCGTCGAAAGTCCAGAAACGACCACAAACGTTACCAGCACGCATATCAAATCCGTGACGTTTCAGAGCCGTCAGTGTCGGCGATAAAAAGTATCCGAGACAGAGAAACCATTGACACTAAACCGTCACAGAAGTGATACCTGTGCGTGGACCTTGATCCTCGCTAGGAAAGCGCAGAAAGGATCGACCAGGTGGATCTCCGCGTGGTCCAGCAGCCTCCTTGGCCGAGTGGTCCGTGTTCCTCTGGCCGGAATTCGGTATGAGAGCACGTTGGGCCCTGCAGGGCAACGGAGCCGGGGAAATCCAGCTCGCCCCCCCGTCTACGTGCTCCCATCTACGCGATACGCGGCGTCCGTGTACACGGGAATGTATTTACGATAACGGTAGAGCACGCACGTGCGTATGATGTACGAGCGCTCTGTAAATCTCGCAACGGGCTGAGCAGCAACCGCCGCGCCGCGTCCCCAGCCACGAAACGGAGGGGGGCGGACAGCCCCGATCCGCGCTTTTGGTATTCATGCTGACAGGCAGCCTTTATTGACTGTGGATAAACCGCGGCGGTTGCGTGTCCCTCGGCACGCGTGTGCGTGGGCCTCGTTGGGCTGCACGCGTGTGCTGGGCCGTGGATCGAAGGAGACGGGCGGTTACATTCGTATGCTGGCGGCGCGCTTCGCAAATACGCGAAGGGCTTTGCTCCTCTGCCGCCCCGGGAATCAAACCGTTCCGTGTACATATCTCGTGGCCGCTGGACGCTCGGGTCCCCCTCTTTCCGTCTATTCCGTCTCTATTTCTTTCTTCTTTGCGCGTAGTTTTCGGGTTCGGGATGAGGGAGGATGGAGATGGAGGGATGAGTTGCGGGGAGGGGTGTTTTGACAGATCTGGAAAGTGTTTTTTGGGGGATGTTGAGTAGGTTGAATAGGGGAAGGAGGGAGGAGTTGGGTAGGCACTATTTGTGTGGGGTAGGTAGGACGTTTAGAATATTGTTACAAACAGAGATGAGCGAAAAGTTATTTTAAATAAAAATTTGTATACGAAATTTTTATTTAAAATCATTTTTTGCCCATCTCTGGTTACAAATCAGTCAGAGCTCACTCTTCTCGTAATGGTTTGGAAAAGAAGATCGTCTATTACCGACCGGGGTAGATATAAATTAAATAAAAATGCACAAAACAGTAAATTAAAATGCAGTAGAAACTAAAAAATAATTATTTTCTTTTACTACAATTTCGATGGTGTTTTTTCACTTTAAATAATTCACTTTAAATAAAATTCTGGGGCATCATGCGCAACCAGAAGTTGATGTATCGATTGCCAAGTGGAACATCATCAACTACAGTTTATCAATTGTATGTCAAATTACAATCTGCATCCTGTAATTAAAACATTTTGTTTCATTAATGCGAATGAAAACTTTCTCGCAACAAATTCATTTCGACGTTTGCTTCTGTATTGAAGTGCTTTATATCCTGTTATGAAATATCATGCCCCACGATTTTATTTAAAGTGAATTATTTAAAGTGAAAAAACACCACTGAAATTGTAGTACAAGAAAATAATTAGTTTTTAGTTTTTAGTGCATTTAAATTTAGCTTTTTATGCATTTTTAATAAAATCATTTAACATAATCTTTTCGATATACATTTTTTTATTTTCTAGTTTTTCGTGTTTGTGGATTTACATTTCACAGCTCAGACTTCTTTACAAATATCTTTTATCGCTGTATACAGTTTAACAGTTTGCTTAAACACTGTAGTGTTGCTGTCGCTAAAAAATAATGCACTGCGCCAGAACAAAAGAAGGATTTGCGCTTCGCAGAATCTACTCTGCCCCCTTTAGTTAAAATGTCCTATCTAGCATTTTGAAACAACCGAGAAAACTGATGTTTTATCATTTACTTTGTACCATACTTATTATCTTTCATTCAAATTAAAACATGTTGTCATTATTTCGTAATAGCCTAATATAATTTTTTATAATAGGTGTACCGGTAGGGAATGTTTTATTAACGTGCCAAATAATTAATTGTTTTAGATAAGATATTTTAACCATTTTAAAAGAAGTTAGGTTAAATAGATTAAACTGTTTATAAATCTTTACGAAGCACGTAGAGTTTTCTAACTTCACTTAAAAGGTAAAAGACGCGTGGAACTTCAAATATTTCAACATATCTAAAAAAATGATAAAATGCTAGATAGGACAGTTTAACTAAGGAGGGCAGTACTAGTTGGCTTCCTCTGGGTTTCGTAAAAGTTTCCTGCCTGTGCGGATCGAAGAATCCCGTAAAATGTACAAGAGTCGCTATACATTCTCCGAGTAGTTACATCGTCGCTTGCCCCGACAACCAATTCGGTCCACGTCAAAGAAGATTCCCCGGCAGCGCGAATTCCGCCGCTATCGCGCTCCCCGAATCAACATCAAGCGGTTCGTCACCTCGGCCAACGGAGAGGAAGAATGAAAAGCGAGATGGCGGAAGGTGGTTTACATCTTCGTTACGGCAGGCCCCCCGAAGGATACGTTCTACCTCGAAGCGTTTCGGATGAAACACGGTTTTTCTTGCACCTTCGAGATAGACGCCCCGAAGAAACGGTCGACAAGAAGGAAAACCCATTTCCCTCGTTCACTCGAATTGCCTCTGTTTCCACCTCTCTTTCCCTCTCTTTTCTCTGCTGACACAGGCTCTCTCCCTTCTCTTTTTTCCAAAGAGAGAAAGAGAGAGAGAGAGAGAGAGAGAGAGAGAGAGAGAGAGAGAGAGAGAGAAAACGAACTGCAGGTGGAAGTTTCTCGTTGCTATTCAGCACGGTCTGAAACAGGAACGGCGGTTTCTCTCGTTTCCTTCCTGTTATATTGGTTTCGCTGGAAAGAGGACACCTTTTGGCTGCAACCTCGTTCCAGGTGGCTCGAACGAGTCGCTATAGAGACACCTGACGTGTGTGTCTGTGTGCGGTCGGTTTGATACCTCGCGTCGAGGAGCCATCTCTTTTCCCCTCTCTTTCCTTCCCTTTTGCTTGGCAGAACTCGCTTCTCTTTGCGCCGGTAGCCACTGCATCACCGCACACCAGGCCACGCTCGTACTTTGGTCCTATCTGCGGACCCCAAATCACCGTGCCAGAGAATTTTGGCTGGGGGAGCCGCGTGTGGCCTGTCTTAATCAGACATCCAGTATCAGGGTGCTTCGATGCTTTTTCGTCGACCGCGTCTGGTTAACAGCGAGAGCCTTGAACCCTTCCATTACCAATCGCGGTTTAAGTTGAGATAAAGAATCGCAGATTTATCGTAGACTGGCTGATCGAACATTTAAATAGAACAACACCAGGCAAAAACTACGAGCAACGAGGGGAAATTCTTTCGGTTGAAACTAATATTCTATAAATAGGAATTGCTTCTAACTTTACAATAGAAAGAAATTATATCGTAGCATTGCAAACCGCAAGGATTTCCGTACAGAGATAAATTCAGTGATCGGGGTAAACGAAGTGGTAAACCCACGTTTGCAGTTTCAAAGGAAAAACGCGCGATTGATGAACAGAACTGAACCCGGGGTCCGCATTAACAAGCCAGCAAGCTCGCACGCACCACCGACAGCATCGCAATGGTTATAAATCCCCCGAAAAATTCGGTCACCATTTTCCCCTCCCCCCGAGTGGGGTTTATTCCATCCACGCAGCGGGTGCTCTCGCGAGGAGAGATTGAACGGCCACAGAATCCCGCGCAATTCCATTTTCACGGGGGGATACAGCCGTATGCTAGAGAACGGTGGCGAGATTAAAGACAATCGCCGAAACTGCCCGGCTTTTTCATCAACGACGCGCCATAACTGCGAGCGTAATTCTCATCGAGAATTCGCGCTCGCGGCTGGATACGCGGCTCAGAGCGCTCGTAACTATTGGGAGCCCAAGCTTTTAAAAAAATCCAGGATATCGAGTTTTGAGACTGAAATGGACGTGAAATTTTTTAAGGTATTTCAAATTAACAGGAAACTAATTTTATCAGATTTTCAATATAGCAGAATTAATTCAGCTTAAAGTCAGATAAAACACCCTGCACAGTTTGAAGCTGTGTATATTCCCCTTAATCTCGCGCCATTCAAAGTGTTAATATCGATACAGCACTGACTGTGAAGTGCAATGAAAGCAAAAGTAAAGCATCAAAGATTCAAAATTTCAAGATTTCAAGACTGCCAAAGCTTTTTAAATTCTTCAGCACCTCCGAGGCTTCGTTCAATTTCCGAAACTGCCCAAGACTCCCAACTACAAAGCTCCTGCGAACCGTTTTACGATCCGTAGACTTTCGGGCTATGAGCTAAAACATTTCGAGTCGCGTTCAATCCCATCGCTACCCGAACGGCCCCCGTCGCTCCAGCGTCGTTCGCTGAAACGAGTGCGCGGCTTCGAGATTAACGAGAGGCGCGAAAGAACGGCCGGCAGTCGGTTTTTACCTTTCTTTATCAGTATTATAGCGCGGTCGTTAGGCAGAAACATTATACGAGGCTATCGCGTCGTCGGCGGGAGAGTTACGGCCGCGAGCTGGCCGAACGATCGATGGTGAAGATCGAGCGGCACGCTCGATCGGCCCCCTCTGGTAATTGATTCGCTGCCGACACCGCCGCGATAAACCGAGAAACGTCTTCGTAATTTACGCGAGGGCGTTTTCCTCCTCCGTGGCTCGCGGGAAGTGCAGCTTTTACGTTTATGACTCGGTGGGCGATTGCCCCCGGGGATGGAAAACGTGACGAATCGTATCGTGGGTGATTAAACGTACGATCTTAGGGAGATAAAACTTGAGGCTTAAAATTCTGCGTCACATTTTGCAGTAAAAGTAGTCGACAGGCACTGAAAGATTCAAAGCTCCGTGACACGAGCCGCCCCCCTTTCCCGGGCAGATTCAGCGCCCTTCACTCGAGCACGGTACAAATTTAATAGAGCAATAATTGTTGGGAACCGTCCCTGTTTCCCCAGCCGGTCCCAGCACGCGTGTCACGCAGCCAATTCGAGGGAAGGAAACGGCGGCAGTTGCGTTAAGTGGCCGCGATGAAATGTAAAATATGCTTGTTAACGCGATAGCTCTGGGGCTTCGTGTCCGCGGGGCGGGGGAGAAACAGGCGAGGTGAAATGGGTGAAAGGGGATGAGGGAGGTGTAGTTTGCAGCCTCTGTGGTGGAAAGTGTCGGTGGGAGAAACGGGGGAACGGGGTGGAAGGTACGTGGAAAGACTCGTCTGCTACTTTTATTAGGAGTCCCTCGTACTTCCTCCCCCTTTCGAACGGGCCGCCGTTGTACCTGGGCGCGCAGCTTTGTACGCAACTGCACGCTCCTCCATTTCGAAATGGCTGTAAGCTCTCGTTCCTGCGAGCTCGAGACTTTGAAACGGGCAGGTCGTCGATGATTTATTTTTGAAATTTTGTGCAGGGTAAGTTTTGCGATTTTAAAATGTGTCGGAATTTTTTCAAAAGTCACTGTACATATAAATCTGGCACGTTTGGTCCAGTGGTGAGCGTTGTTGCTTGATAAAAATACGAGGAAGAGTATTTGAGATAAGAAGTTAGTCACTGATATATGGTAATTCCGGGAGAGTTCGACCACCGGGAGACTCTGGCCAGTGTTGATATTTTAAGACTGACGCAAGATAGGGCACTGTTTGTCATTCACAGAAAAGAAGTGATAAAGAAATGAAAAGAAATGACGTATTTGAATTATAAGATTGGGAAACCAAGAGTTTCGATACGCCAACTAGTGACAGAAAATTAAACTGCCGCGAGTAGGCCAAAATCCGTCGAAGTCCATACTATCATCTGTGTTTATATAGACATGTTGTGAAAAACGAGTGTTTTTAAATTTTTACTTCTTCGATTAATAAATACTTATTCGGAATGTTTGGTGGGATCCGAGCCTACTTTCAATAGTTTGCCAACTTACCACTACAGCGCTGAAATCTAAGCCACGCCTCCACTTGATTTCCCAATACAATTAAGACTCTATGCGAGGCTGAAAGTTTTTAGACCAAGGTTGTGATATTTGTAAAACAGGTAAGTTTATTTACACTCATCCAATATTGGGGATATAATATGCATATAACTACAGTGTAACACCAACAGTATTCGTTTTTAATTTTTTTTGATAAGGTGGACGGTCTAACCCCGACATGCGGGTGAGACCGACCAGTTGCGGTGCCAATGTTTTTCGTTGAAAATGAAAATAAATATTTGAAATTATCGCACACTATAATTTATATATATACTCTAAATTGCTTGGGCTTTACTTTAATGTGCATAAAACGACAAAAATGTGAAAAACAACGATGCTACGATTTCTTTTCCAAAAACTGGACGAACTGGAGACGTAGCGTGAAGTACAAATGATAGGTGAGGGTAGAAGCGAACAAAAGTTGAAAATAAAATGACTGATGAAAGGACGCGTTAATTCGTCAACGTCTTCGTGATGAACTGTATCTATCAATCCAGAATAAACGTTTTCTACTTTACACGTTTGCACAGGCGAAGCGTAATGTACGATCACAGAGAGTAGTTGCAGAGGAAATTTATTGTAAGACACAGAATTAATTTCGTTCCTGTAAAATTTTGTAGCATTTTGTACGTGTAGCGTGAAATTTCGCCACTTTATTCCGTCACCTGCATGGATCAATAATTACTATCGCTGTTCCCCGAAATTTATTTCCGTCAAATGAATTTTCCCTTCGCCGTCCGCTCCCCTTTGTCGAACATTCATTCCCCAAACAGGAATTTTTCATTATAAGAATATTCGCCTGGAAATTTATAAACTAAGCTGCCCTAAGCATTTTTATGCAGAGGACATTCTTCACCATTCTTCCATGCAATTTCGAAAGGACCCTGGGAAATTTATATATTTGGAACGAAGCAGCGGGCATTTTCGACGTGAAATATCTTTGTAGCTACAAAATCTCGGTACACGCGTCTAGACCTTTTCATAATTAATTAAACGCGCGAGCGATCTGCACTGATCGACAGAAAGTTAATCGCCGCAGAGCTGGTCGAACGCGAAACAACGAATGGGCGAATAATTTTCATTCCAGCTGCCCGACACGCGACTACGATTTGTATCGAAGCGTAATTTCCCCTGTAAAGGGGAAGTCGTCACGTCCGTCGACGACGCGAAGCTTCTCCCTCTGCTGGCACGAGTTACGAGTCGCGAAATGAAAGTCCCAGGGAAATCCGATTCCAACGTACTGGCCACGCGTCGCCCTGCGTCCCTTTCTCCGTTCCTTTCTTCGTCACCATCAGCCCCCGCCGTTGCCAATACCCTCCGTCTTCGTCGCCATCTTTCCTCATTCGAGCACGAACGTAATTCGCAACTGCGGAAACGTATCGCACGGTGTGCATCCAATTCTTCCCTAATTGGCATAAAACGTAGGGGTAGCTGTCGCTAGAAGGCTCGCGACGAATCGCTCCCTGGATCGACTACAATCCCCGATCCCTTTAAAACATTTCAGGGCAAATTGAAACCGGAGAACATTTCTACGCCCCCTTCTCCTTGGACTAGAGAATCACAGATATCTCTTAACAGTTCAGTGGAACATTCAGCCAATTTAATCACTCAACGCATAGTTAAGAGACTATCCGCAACGCTGCCAAAGCAGCTATACTTTCCAATTCCCCACAATGCATCCCACTCCGGAGCAAAGGAAACTTTCAAGTACACCAATAGGAACAACAAACATCCCGATCCTCTTACGCGAATTTGTTCAGCAATAAACAGCGACGGCAGCGAGAAGCTCGCTGGAAGCTCTTTCTCATCGATCCTCGAAGCGTTCCCTAGCCCCTGGAGAGCCAGGATGTCCAGCAAAGAAATAGACGAGGCAAAGTTGAAGCGTCCGGCGAGAACACCGTTGAACCGACCGATTGTTTACGCGACCGTTTCCAAAGGGGGTCTTGCCGCGACTTCCGCGAAGGTTTATCCTCGAACGAGTTGCACGGACAAGTTTGCGTAAGAGAACCCCTGGGAGCAAGGGTGGTGGGGGGAACGGTGGCGCGAGTCTAGCGGGGTCAGAGGGCGAGAAGCTTCCTGCAAAGAATATAAACAATGCGTTTTAATTAGAGCCCCTTGGCCCGATGAATGCACAATTGTTGCCCTCCGGGGCATCCCTGCCCCTCCTCCCCCCACCGGGCCGCCCCTAGCCCAGGCTCTCCACGAGTTCCACCGCCCCGTTTCCAGTTGGTTAAAGCTGCGTGCGCTGTATATCAGATGCCCTTTGCCCTCGTAGATAAAACTAATTTTTCTAACTGCTCGCGACGGGATGGTTTATTTTCTTGGCTTACTAATCGCTAGCCCCCCCCCCCCCGCTGCCTGGCATACGAAATGGGGAACGGGCTCGTGTTTCATCCCTTGACCGGGCATCGCGTTACACCTTACTCGGGGATAGAGGGGAGGTTCATGGAGGAATTCAAGGTAGCGTGTTGTATCTACTGGTTTCGATAGTTTGCATTCGAGTTGGATTTTTGAGGCACCGTAAACTGGGGTGACTTTACCCGCCGGGGTGGCATTGCCCACTTTTTCACTCTGACTGAAAAATTACCATACGATTGAATTCGCTAATTTTTTTTTCGTTAGACCTTGGAGAAATTATTGCTATCGATTACAAAGCGCCATATGTTCTAATTACTTCACAATAAAATAAAATAAAGTCTTTCCGAAAAGTGGGCAATGTCACCCCGGGCGGGCAAAGTCACCCCAGTTTACGGTTGTGGATTGAGGGAGTGCAGTTGTTTCGGGGGATAGGTGTGTTAGTACACGTTAGGAACTGTTAGTGTGACGGAGATACTTTCCGAATAGTAATATTAATATAATATTAATAGTATTATAATAATAATAACAGTAGGTATTACTATTCGGAATAATATTACTGTTCGCGAATACGCGTTAATATTCGAGCGATGCAATAAATATTCCCAGTAGCGTACCGTTTCAAGTCGGCCGTGTCCCGAATGAACATTCGGCAACCCTCGGGCGATACTTTCGATGCTTTCTAGAAAATATGAACGTGGAAACTCGCCGTTGCCAGTCGGTGTGCTGCAGCGAGGCAAGTGGGATGCAATCACTGGAGTGTCAAGACGAGCTCTCGTTCGAGCATTTATCATTTTCCTCGATATTGAATGCGAATGGGTTGTAGGCGCTGGCTGGCTAGTACGCATCCACGTTCTGCTCAAACAGATGCTTTCAAAGGAAATATAATTGCATGATCGATTCCTGATATTACGGTTTATAAATGAAATAATAGCTCTTTCAGCCGCGGTCGTTTTTATCGACAACGCGTACCCGCGCCGAAGGCAAACGCCATTTAAATAAACAAATACACGGCGGGGGTAACGTGTGCTGGCGCAATCTCGGTTGAATCGCTCGATTCGCCCCAGGGACAGAATACTAACCGTCACTGACCAACAATCGAACGGAAACATTCATTGTTGCCTCGGAGGTAGAGCTAGAAACAGAACCGTTTAACGAGCGAGCAAACTCCCTGACTGAGCTGCTCTCTAAAACAGAGATCATTCTGCCTCTACCCCTGAATTCGCCATTTTTTAAACCCCCCCGGATATTAGCCAGGATTGAGAATTGTAGTTCTTTAAAATATTCTAGAAAAATTATTACAGGACAGAGGAAAGGGTAATTTTATTGGCTTTGTAATATCGATGTGTTTGGCACATCGAAGGTAGGAACGCCTTGGGAGATAAACTACCAAGAACAACAGTGTATAAATTATTTAGAAAGGAGTTGATACTTGTGTGCTTTGAAATTGACATGGAAGCAGCTGTTAGTGCTTAAGTTTGTACGCGTGCAGGTTTAAGTTCTTAAAGGTGGTCAATTCATTACGAAAGTATGTGCTTTGGACAGTGTTTAGGGGTTTCAAAGAGTAGAGACAGTCGCCAGGGAATTGCACAAGTTTCGAGAGTTTACAGATAGTTGAGTATCTACGATACGGTTTCAGAAAGAATTTCGAGAGAGTTCTAAAAGCCATGGAGAGCATTAGAAAGCATCTAGCTAGTGAATTTGCCACACATTTCATTATAATCTAGGAACACTTCCACTATCTATCTCCATCTCTCTTAAAACTCTAAACAGATCTATGTGAATAGTAATTTTTCACCGGATAGTAAAAGCAGCACAGAAGTAAACAAAGTAACTTTGCTCCAAATGATCAATTCCTCAGCTCACAAGAAATAACCATTATATCCTTTGAAGCATTTAGAGCAAAAGCGGACAAACCCACATTGAAAAAAAAATAATTTGTCTTACCTAGTTTATATGATTGGTACACCCTATGGAATATATTATTGCTACTAACTCAATTTCACAAAAAAATGTGGCTTGGTCCGTTTTTACTCTCAGTGCCTCAATTATACCCTACATCTGAACCTCTCAGGATCCAAATTGACTAACTTTATAAAACAAGTGTACTAAACTCAATGTACTAATAGTACCCTAGGTATTAAACCTAGGCGGCAACCTAGGTATTAAAAAAATCGCGGAAATTGGAACTGATAAGTTTCTCATTTAAACCTACAAGACCAGTCTAAGTAGAACCACCCAACCACCGCCTACGAAAACGCGAAACTGAGTTCCACGGCTCATTCCCCGACAAAGGCCAAGATTCCAGTATTCGAGCAGGAGGTCCTTGAAGGGCCTTCGTCGGATTCCTGCCCCCCTGATGGCCGGAGGGGTGGGGGAGGGCAAGTATGCGTTACGCCATGACGAAAGTCCCCGGCAACAATCGGTTGAGGGCGTCGGGGAGCGTGCACCTCACCTGAACACGTGACCATAATTCTATCGGTGGTGGGTGGAGGATCGAGGGTGCAGGGCACATGTACACGTGCGTGAGCGGAAGGGTCCAAAGGCAGGAGGGGGTGGGTGGTGCGCGACAAAGCAGAACACGTGACCGGCTTACGTAACGTACCGCCTATTGTAATGCGCAATGACAACGCCATATATTAGCCCGGGTTTGGTGGAGACGGTGTTGCTATGCCGTTGCCAGGTACCGTGTGCCGGCATCCCCCTGGCCCGGGGGGGGTGGGCTGTGTGTCGGCTAAAAGATTCCACGTCTTGCAACAGAATCGTCGACGCGGCTAAATTGCGTTCCGCGCGAGCTGCTGAAAATATCGCGGGGGTATATACGTGGCTTCCTGGGTGGCGGGGTACTTTCAACGTCCTCCTCGGAACCGAACAACCGGCCATATATTATAATCGCACCGGCACCGGCAAATTTCGCGCTAGGTGGCGTAGAACGCGGGCCCGGGTGCTGGAAACCCGCCGCTGCTGTTAAACTCCGCCATTCCACGAATGGAGGAATTGATGTTGATGCAACATCTTTGTTGCGCGGAGAATGTGTCTGGGTATAATACGTATATTCGAAAGTCTCTAGCAAAATATAGTTCCCCTAATGAAAAATGAGTAGCTATGACATTGAGAGACAAGTAACTAGCAATCTCAAGACAAATATCTTTCCCGTATCACCCAGGATGCAAGACACAATAAGTCTCACACAGTGAAAGTAGACTATCGTTAAGGAACTATAATTCTTGATCAAGCACTATTTTTTGTCAGTTCCGGAAATAAATCGTTCTTTCAAGTTTATGTCAACGAAAATTACTTCCTCACCTGATTAAAAATCAGTTTGCATATGTATTTTAGACGATCAAAAACGAGTTCCCAGTCACCTTATCATTCCACAGCTTATAAATAATTAAATTCTACTTACTTTCAACTTTTTCTAATTTTCTCTTAAAGTTGAACCATACATTTATCTTTTAGTATCAAAAAGTCTATTATTCAGGGTTTTATTGCGTTAAGAATTAATATTAAATGTCTCTAAACTGATCAGAAACTAGTTCCTTAACCTATACACTATAAACAGTCCAGCGTGGAAACACAACTCTACTTTTCCACCACTCGTTCCACCGTTCGGGAAGTTCAGTTTTGCCCAGCTTGCCCGTGGAAACTCGGCGACATTGGCAAACGCCCGAGAGCGACGATTCCTACCCCCGCTAGAAATAAACGTAAATTCGTTGTCGCAGGGAGGTATATCTCGCAGCGCAGGCCGTCCCCGTTCGGAGGCGAAATTCTCTTTCTACTTGGGGAGCACCGTAGCCGAAACAGCAGGCGTATGCTCGACACCGCGGAACACGTTCGTGCCGTTATCGTTATCGTTGCCGGGAGAGGCGACGCGGCGCTCGCGTGTTACGGAATCCGATGCCAAAACGGAAGCTCGTTGTCGGTGTTGTCGAACACGGTTCGGCATTTGGCATACTTCGGAGGCTTTGCGTCGCGAGTCGAGCTTCCCCGAGCGGGGGAAACGCATTCTTCGGTACGTCGCGATACACGCGGTAACAGTGCGCGTTCCATGCGCTCGACTTTATCTTTGGGAGGACCTCTGGGGGTGGGGCGGCTCGATAAACCCTGTGCATTTCTATAGTTAGAATATGGTTCGCTTCTTTTAACGACACAGGGACTGCGACGAGAAAGCCTCCTTCAATATTTCAGTTATTTTTAACCGCAATAAAAGTTTCATTTTTCACTAGTAATTTCATTCATTCGCATATTACAATATAAAAACGTCGAAGCAAGTTGGGGGAAAAGAGAGGGAATGTCAATGCAGGTACTTGGTTGGAAAGGTAAAGTTATTTTAGAGAAATTCATTTAGTTATATTACCCGGAGATTATCTTGACTCATTGATACTCATTTAGGATTGCTAATTGGAGTCCACGAAGATGGTAAACGTGAATTATACCTAGATTGATTTGGACAAAATTTAAGCACATGGGAGCTATTAAATCTTAATATACCTACGTATAAAGCAGAAAGTGTTTGTGCGTTTATCTGTCGCCTAAAACCTTTCGAACGGTAAACTCTGGGGTCGCGACATGTGTCCCAGCTCGCTATGCCTAGTTAATCCAGATGAACGTGACTATTTTCATTCAAAACAAAATAAATAAATAGAATTTTGTTTATAAAATCAGAATGTAAATTTCGGGCGAAGCCGAGTACTAAAGCTAGTAATTCTATAAGTTCCTTCGGGCTTTCACAACACCGGGATCTAAATATTTACAGCACATCTGCGAATCTATATAAATAATCCCACTGCACTAGAACGCAGAACAAGAATCCTCCCCTTTGCGTTCTTGGATAACCGTCTCGCGCCACATTATCGCGTGGGCTGTTCCCCACGCGGCTAATAATCTATTTGTAGCTAACTACGTCGGAACCTCACTACGCCTCGACCGATAATTGCCAGTGGACAAGCCAGTATTTGCTTGTACCTCGCGAGTGGTAGGTATCGATTAATTACCAAGCAACCATCCCCCAAGAAGCCTCCGCCATTAAGCCGAAGATTTCACGAAGCCACCCCCTGCTCTAATTTCACGGAAAATATGACGCGCTGGAGAACACCCACGGGACTTTTACGTTTGTCCTTCGATAAAGAACCACGCCTTACCTACGAGGTCGCAGAAACATCTTCCTGGAACGTCGTTCGATTTAATCGAACTATCCCCGACAGTGGAGCGCGATTTCATCGAATTAAGGGACGAGCTTGTAACATTCGAAACACGATGGTTCACTGCAGAGGAATCCACGGATGGGGCGGTGTGGTGGTTGAAGGAAGGATTGATATAGGGAAACAGAGTGAGTGAGTGAGAGAGAGAGAGAGAGAGAGAGAGAGAGAGAGAGGCGAGGTGGGAGGAGGAGGAGGAGCGGGCGTCGTCGACGTCGGTTATTCTCGCGACGGCTGCAGAAATTAATATAAATCTCATTTCCTCGGCTCGGATACACTAGCATTGTCTTACTCGACTCTCTCCTGTTTCCAACCCCCGCCCCCAAGCTGTCGCCGCGACCCCATGTAACGCGAGCATCCGGCAAACACGTGCGCCCAACTCCGGCCGGAAAAAAAGAATGGGGACGAGGGATAGAGGAAGATGGGGGCGAGAGATCTAATAAATCGGGATCTAATAAACACGAAACTTCTATTGTACGATACGGGGGGTGTTGGCTCGGCCAGCGCGCGTCAGAGAAATTGGGGCACCGCGGTGAAAGAATAACGTAGACAGCAGCATGCTCGCATTTAGTCCACGCGTGGAAATGTCGATGTTATTGCAATAGGAATATGAAGGAGCTTCCAGGGGCGCATAGTGGATGTGTTTTTCAATGATTTCTGTTACTCTTCGGTGGGATCTTGTATTTTTCTAATACCGAAAGGGTAGTCTCAATAAATATAACTACTCTCGTAGAAGAGATCTTTCGAGGATATTTTTGTAAATTAATTCTTACAGCCAAAAGTCGATAGTGAAACGTCCACATTGCATACTACACTCTTCGCGAATACAGTATTAGTAGGGAAACACAACTGAATGTTTATCGAATGTAATCTGTCCACTTCCACACGCTTACCAATTTTAAAATACACACCTTCGTCGAACCAGACATTGATTATAATACCCCAGCCCCTGTCTCGATAAAATCGTCCTTACGTACCGGTTCGATTCGAATTCGTAAGTGGCCACTAAACTCGATCCCCCCAGCCCGTGCAATATTAGATGAACGAGATACGCGCAAGGGTGGCTTGACGTCGCGCGATTAATTAGCCCCCGTCGAGCGGATTCTAGCTGACGCTGCGGCAAATCCGCGGCCACGCGCATATAATAATTGAGAATCGATGCTTTCACGGCGCTCGTGGCTCGCGGATAATTGATACACCGTCAAGTTTCCGTTCGCCGATGTACCGTGCCCCTGCCTACGTGAAAGACGGCCGCGAAACCCTATTGTCGCTGGTACTTAATTATACAGCTATTGACTGCTCCCAGAATTTATCGAATATCGCTTCTGCCGTCAGACTACACGATTTCGCGACTTAATCTGGCGAAGATGACTTACGTGGCACCTCGATGCGCAACGGTAAAAACTGCTACTAGGATCAATTTGAACAATTTACAGTGCTTTCATACTGATATTACAATCTTTTCATCAGCGTGTTACGATTACTTTCTAATCGGAATGAAGGAAACAATATCCTTGCCACCGTGATTCAGATTGTTCCCTTTCGCAGAAGCTTTTGTGTACTTTGGCGAGGAGCGAGGTATGGAGGAGTGATTAAAAAATTGAGGTTCATCATCAAGCAAAGGCGAGAGTCTTTTGACACATTTCGCCGCTCCGGTTGCACGGAAACGTGACTGAGAATTTCCATGTTATTCCTCTGTGAAGCTTCGCTCGGGCAAAGGGACTGGACCAGTGTAAGTTTACACAGCGAATGTACAGGGAAGCCGGCTACGTAGCTACCTTTAAGCTCAAAGGGCTGCCGTGATAATAGAAGAAACAATGGTTACTCTTCGATTTACCTTTGTACCTGGGGAATCAAATTTAACACATAAGGTAACCGAGACGCCTCTATCGAACGTGGACGATGCACACATTGCAAGCACAGGAGTCTTTGGGGTAGGTAGAAACGTTTCATGGTTGAACGAAGATGGGAAAGCAGGGAATGGTGATAGTGACGCGAGTAATAAAAGGGCACAATACTATTGGCAGTACATTCTGTAAGGAGACGGCGAATGTCGCGCGGAATAAGTGGTGATAAAATACTTCAGGAGATCGGGCTTCTGTTCGGGGAAGCTTTTTGAAAAGAAACGTCGGAATGGTAAAGGTGAAACGAAGATTGAAAATGTTTTTACCACATCGAGAGAGACTTTGCTCAGAAAATTGAAAAAGGAAACGTCTGTATTGTAGTAAAATGCGTTTTCGAAAGGTGACGGATGTGAACACCGAGGGAATTAAAAAACAAATGGACAACTACAGTAGTTCTTCTGTTCCTCTCTCACTCGTTCCACGCGATAAGGCAATAAAGGCAAGTTGAAAAGATTATCTGCCCCAAATCTGTATATCTCCAAAATCCTACGACCAATGACACTTCATCCTACCCCAGATTTACCAATCTTGCTCCAACAGACACCAACTCCCCAATCACACAGTCACTAAGAAAGCGAGAGAAAGAAGCGAATCACCCGTCAGTGCGGCCATTAAGAGCATCCCCAGGATCGGGGGGGAGTATAAACGAGAGAGGGTAGCGTCGCCAGGCAAAATAGCATCGCGTGTAAGCGCACAGTGTCGCCACCATGGGTCCACGGCGCGAGGATGGGGTTCCCCGCAAACCCCCAGGTGCATCGAGGCTTCTGCGGCGAGGTGGCCTGGCAGCAGATGAGGCGGGGGATGCCGGGGGTAATATAACGCGAGGAATAGAACTCGGTAGACTCGGTTAATTAACGGAACCCACATGGGACGGGTCCGCGTTCTGTCCAGGCGGCCGCGTCTCCTCTTTCTAACCCTTCCGCCCAGCCACCCCGTGGCCCTCTCCAGGCCCCCGCGGCCCGCTTTCACCCTGTCGCGTTTCCATGCCGCAAATACAGCTACGAGGGGGCGTACGTAAATAACTTCCATGTCCCTTATTCGGCTTTGGCCGTGCCGAACTCGTGGGAGGGGTGGCGAGTGGGAGACGGAGCTGGATGACGACAGAGGGTGGTAGATAAAGTCTGTCTGGCGGAGAGCGGAAGAACCTGGACGCTCAAGGGGCTGGGAGGCGGTCCGTCAGGTCGCTTAATTAAAGAAATCCTTGTTTACCGCTGGACGCTGCAACCTTCTTCCCTCGGTCCCGTTACGTAACAGGTGTCGTGAATAAGTAATCCAAGTGGCAACTACTGGGAGGAGATCCTCGAGAATTCTGTTCAGCGATTATTGACATCCCGGATCGAGGATGGCGGGGAATTTTCGCGAGCATCAAGACTCGGAATTGTATGATTTGCATGGAGTTTTTGCTGACAATCCTGATGCAATGAGGTGTTCATGGAAATGGGTACGATGGACCTAGACTTTGCGGGACTTATCGCCTAAGACACTGAACTTGGAAAATTCGACACTGAAGTTAGTAAACTTGTCGAAAGCCGCGCTGAAGTTAGCGAACTTGTCAGGATCTATACCGAAGACGAGGCTCGTGGGACTGGACGGGAACCTCCATCAAATCCTACAGATCCAGTGGCACCTATATCCTGGCCTACAAACCTCCGCGTTCCTCCAGCCACTATCCCAGGTCCCAAAGTTTCCCTATCACATCCCGAACGCATCTCTCATACCTCGAATCTCATGTATCGAGTCTGGACGACCCAAGATCACCCGTGTCATACCCCCTAACCTGGGTAGACCCGTCTACCAATCCCGCGGCCTCCGTAACGAATCCAATTATTCCAAGATCGTTCGTATCCGATTCAGAGCGATCCCCGCCGCGCCCCGTCCAGCAGGCACCCGCCCAACCTGAACCATCTCTCCGCGTCGATCCCCCTCCGTTCTCCTGGCTAAAAGAGACTCGCTTAATTCCTCCGGGCAGTGCAATTAAACCAGTGACGTCCTACGGAATCGAGGATCGAGTCGTTCGCCGATGCCACGCGAGAATAAACAACGGGACGTTTGGCAGTAGCGAGGCGAACGGAACACCGCTGACCGTGTCGCCGGGCGTCGGACACGCCGCTAGTTTCGCCGCTGTCTGGAAGATGAACGTCGTTCAATTACACCGGCCGTATATATACGGGCGGTAGCCCACTTCCGGCGGCTGCAGTCGGCCCTCGTACCGCAAATAAAGCCCGTAATGCCACTATATTCGTCGTCCCGGGTCGTCCCGGCCCCCCCACTCCATTCAGCCTCGTCGCCCCGCTGCCGGGCTGACACGGCCGTCTCGTTCCGCGGGACAAAGATCCGCAGCGGAAAAGGGGAACGCAGGCAAAGACCCCCTCCGCTGCAAGAACGAAACCGGCGCGAACACCGGCCCGCTACAATGTAAACCCTTTCACGGGGATTTCGCTGAGCGACGCTTTTTGCGTGAAAAATTAAGCCTCCGAGACTGTCGCGCGACGTCCGCCCTCCGACGTCCCTCGGCTGCCTTGCTTTGATCATCCGCGCTGCAGTTACTGTATTTGCGAGACGGGGCTTCGCTTCCGCCACGAGGTCGTGAAAAAGTGGAACGGCGAGGGGGGCGCGAGTGGACGTATGCTGATTCGGGGTTTTAGCGAGGGAAATCTGTGTGCCGGGATTGCCGCGGCTTGATTCGTTTCTGTTCGCGGAAGTGGCATTATGTACCCGGGCCGGCGAACTGGAGGGGAGGTAAACGCTTGGGAAAATGTTAAGGGGACAGCTCGCGCTGCATAAATTTGCATGGAATTCCTTGGAAGCTGTGGACAGAGCTGTTTAATGCGTTTGAATATCAATATTCAAGAGAGCCGCTTGTAGATTGTTGAGAACTTTTGGCGTTTGACTTCTGTGGGCTGTTTTAATGGGAAATTGAACGATGCTCGATGCTCCGGTAAGGGGTTTCGGGGAACCAGATGATGTTTGCTCCGCGAGTTTGCTCGGATTTTAGCATTCAAGTTTTCTGCGGATAACCGAAGGCCGAGGGCAGATTATTCTCTGTAATTCAAGAATCTCTTTCGGGGTCCCGAACTTGAATTTCTGAGGACTCCTTTGATGCCGTCCCACGTGGGTTATTACTTCGACAATTAATCTTCAGAATGGTAAAGCCCTCGCGTCTACATCCTAAATCCAAGCCTCGGTTCTTGATCTCCTTGTGGAAGCACCTGCCGCCAACAAGGGATTTTCCACACGGTATTCATGTTTCCTACACTTTTTGCGATAACCACTAAGTCTCTTAAATGCCACGTCACTCCCAAAGCGTTCCCAAAGAACAGGCATACTACCAATCACCTGAACTCACCTTCGCTACATCTGCAATGCACGATCTATTTCGGTGAGGCGAATCCAAAGAACATCTTTAAGGGGTTATGCCTGCCTGCTAAATTCGGAGAAATGGATTTTGGAGGTTTAACATTTTCTTACAATTGTATTGCGTGAAAGTTTCAATTTGATCCCATAAAAATTGGCGGAGCTGTGCTAGTTTTAGTATAGGTATGTCCTGAAGGATGTAAACCTAACTTAAAACTTCAAACGTGTGTTTCTGGAAACTACATTTTCGGGATCGGTGACCAAAATATCTCGAGAACCGCTGTATCGAATGAATTCAGCTTTTGTAGGCTTATTCCACATACAAAAATCTGGTAGTAAATCGTGGCTTTTTCATTTCCGTTGCGTCGTTTCTATTTTGCAGATGAGAAATGAGCGATTTTCGTGGCGAAAATCGATATTTTAATTCGAACTGCCGCCATTTTGTAGCAAGTTAATATTTCGAGATAATGAACGATTAAGGACAAGATAATTTAATATACTAACTAAATTCCTTCGAATTTATCATTTCGGATAAATCAAATCAAAATTAAAGTGATCACCGAAAACTACTAAAAAAAAATCGCTGCCAGGAGATCACTGATATTTCTTTTATTTATTTATATCTTCGCTTGGAATAATTACTACAAGTAGCATAAGATGTACACTTTCGAATACATAAAGATTTGTTTAAAAAAGTCTTCAAGTTTTTCCCCAAAGAATCCCGAAAATACTTGCGTTTTCAGAGCTTGCAGGTAGGCATAACCCCTTAGAGGAGCAAATTATGTCCACCATCCTCGTGCTTTGAAACCCCGCCAACTCTGTTCCATGGACACTTCTGCATCCACGAACTCAGCAGAAATGTGTAGGTGTTCTCCAGGTCCTTTGCTCGTAATACGCTTCTTATACACCCTCCATGGCGCATAATGGCCAAGCGGTCGCGGTCTGACAGAACATCATGCCAAATACGGCAATTGCAACCTCGCGAACGGCCGCGAGGCCAGGCCAAGCTTGTTACATCGAAATTCTTGACCTCTGTTTGCGTCGCGACCGACCCGGCAACTCATCAAAATTCTTGCCCAGGGCCTCTCGACTGCGAGATCCTCGTCGATGCATCGCGGCCAAGCGCACCCCCCCCCCATCGCCATCCCCCCCGGCGTTATTTCGCTCGAGGAAAGTGGCCCTCGCGAAAGAATGTCGCAATTTCGATCGCGTCAGGAAAAGGGAGGAACACAAGCGGGGAGAAGAAGCTCCGTTCGTTACCTTGATTACGCCCTTTCGAGCAAACCCTCATTTGCATCCGCGAGACGGCCCGCTCCCCTTTATTTAAATCTGGCCGAGCCGCGCGGACCACCTCCAGCCGATTCGTAAAGATAACGAACACCTTTTTTTTTGTTCCGACTCGCAGCTACTCTACTAAATTAATCGTACGGATTTCTGTCGAGCAGTTGGCCAGCTTCTTCTGTGTCTTCGAGGGGTTCCGGGATTTAGTAGAGTGCACTCGGCAGTTCTGACGATTGTGGCTGATGTACTTGCAATTTTTAACAGCATTTTTGCTATCACTAGCTCCAAGGAACTTGGGCTTTAGCGTTTCAAATACCGTAAACTGGGGCGACTTTGCCCACCCGGGGTGACATTGCCCACTTTTCGGAAAGGCTTTATTTTACTTTATTATGAAGTAATCAGAACATTTAGTGTTTTGTAATTGATAGCAATAATTTCTCCAAGGTCAAACGAAAAAAAAATTAGCGAGTTCAATAATATGGTAATTTTTCAGTCAGAGTAAAAAAGTGGGCAATGTCACCCCGGCGGGCAAAGTCACCCCAGTTTACGGTACTATAAGTGTCCACGTTCTTTATTTCACGATTTCCAATTAGTCTCGCACAGCAAAACTCCCACGGTTCAAATTTCAACCACTCACAAATTCACAGAAATCTAGATGAACAGCAGCAGACTCGTTACACGTCGTCAAAGGCTCGCCCTTCTTGTTTCCCCCGCGCCCCGTCCCTCGACGAATCGAGGAAATGCAATAAGGGGCACAGGAGTCGAAGAACAATAGGGGAGGACAGGGGCGAGGAAACGAAGAAATAGAAGCCCTCTTCCAGGCACGTATTACCCCTTCAGTTTGCGGTGGCAGATATACGTCGACCTCTTAAAAGCACCGCCCAGCCCCGCCGAATTCCCTCGGAGGGATGAACGACCGTGGGGCGCCTCACTTCGGAGTGCTTAAACCGAAAACATAATCAAATCTCGCTGAGAGCTGCTGCGGTGCAAAGTTACTAATTGCTTAATTTCCCTCGACTTGCTCCCTTTCCACCCCCTCGCGCCCACCCATTCGTTCCATCGCCCTCCATCCCTCTGTTCGAACCCTCCCGCCGCCGATCTCGCTGTTCCTCTCACTGCTTACCACCACCACCCCCTGTTTTCCTCTTTATTTATACCTACCCTCCCCCATCTTGTCTTGTCTCGCCCCTACCGTCCGAGGGGATTCCTTTGCCTCCCCTCCCCCCCCCCGGGCCATCGTTGATTCCATCCCTTGCTTCCTTATCCCGTGTCTACACCATTCATTCCCTCCCTTTATTATCCTCGCTCATCCTTTACGGTTTTTACCTCGCCAGTTTACCTGCTCCACTTCAACCCTCCCACTGAAGCGCGCTTCCGCCACTCGCAGCGTTTTATTCGTTCGCCAGTTCGTTTGGCCTTGTAATTTTCTGCAGGAGTGTGATCTGAATTCTTAAAAGGATTAGCGCGGGAGAACAGTTTTTCGTGGGTGTCTCGGGTTTAGGAAAATTTGATTAATAGGCAGGACTATTGATTAAGATAGGGGTTCAGTGGGGAGGTCATGTATTCTGCTGAGTATTTGACGGGATTTGCATGAAGTTGTAGGGTAAAGAGTACAATTGTTGGCCACTTATGTAAGAGTGGCACATAAATAATGAATTATAAATGTGAATTTAGTAAATTTGAAATGGAAATGAATATAAATAAGTACGAAAACCCCTAATAATCTAAATATAAATAGAGTTTATTAAAAAAAAACATTAAGAATGTATAAAAATATACAAAAATTATGTTTCCTACGAAGAAATATAGTTATTGGCATGGTCAACACAGTAATTGTCCAATCGGTTCGACAGTGATTGGCCGCTATTTGATACATAATATAAGCTAAAAGAAAATGTTACCTGATTTGGTGATAGAAATAAGATTAAAATTATTCAATAAAAATGGATATATTTTATTTAGTATGTTTTTGTCGTGTTTGTTTCTGTTTTTACCAGGGGAGGTAATTACTGTTTCGCCATTAACATGGTTAAAAAACAGTCACTGGCCGTCCGGCCAATTACTATCATTCAACATTATTCATACGACAGTTGTTGGCCCCCTGTATTTTTCATAATACATGTATAATTTTAACAAATAAATAATTCTTTTATAAAGTTTCAACTTTTATTTATCGATACATACCGAATATCAGATATATACATATCATAAATACAGTAAACTATTCGCAAACTTTCAACTGTACTCTTATGGTTTTTGAATTAAATGGCTGTAATTTCCAAGCTTCAAAGCCGAGTCATCCTATTTGCTTTTATACATAATCATAGTATATAATGAGTGGAGAAATATTGATTACATCCGAAGCAAGAAAGTACAAGGAACATGAATATGTTCATTAAAAAAGGGCATAACATTGGTATTTCTTTATATTCATTTATTTCTCAAAATAAGGCCAATCACTGTCAGGTGGCCAACCACTGTACTCTTTACCCTATAATTTCAACACCCGAAACCTAAGATCCGTTTGAGTGATGGGTAGTGCAGTCTGCTGCGAGCGTGAACACTTCAGTCAGCGTACAATCTCTCCTCGACTCCCTTATGTCCTCTCGAGCCTTCCTCTTCCTTTCCGCCGTCAAAAGGCGCTTCGCTGATCTTCGGTAACCTCTTTCAAACTTATTTTCCTCGCCTCGGGTCGCGTCCTCCCGGAACAGAGTGGATTTTCGAGTAAAATTGAACGCGATACCTGCGACTTCTCAATCCTCTTTCGTAAACATGTACTACGTGACTTCCTAACCACTCGTATATTAAGACGGTGAAAAGATGCAGCGCGGCGGAAACTTCGGTATAAGACAGAGAAATGGGGCTCGAGGAAGGTATCGTAAAATCGTCGTAAAGAAGCAGTATTCTTGGAACTGTATACCCCGAGCAATATCACGGAAAGCCAGAATATAACGCGCAACTTGCGAAATACCAAAGCACCATCTGGGAGACACGGGAGCCCTTCAGCGTTCCCACGATTCCATGCATAAGGCGACTAACGAAATCCAGGGCAACTGCGTAACAATTAAAAGAAGCTAAAATGGGCAAAGAAAATTATTGCACAGTTGTAAAGCGGGAGAAAAAAAAATGAGCGGAGGCGGGCGAGAGACCAGGAGCCGTTGCGAAGTGCCTACGAAATGAAAACAAAATACGTACAATTATGTCGCAACTGTAACGCTAATTAACGCCCCCGCGCAATTATAAAGCTTCTTCTGCCCTCGCCGTTATCGTCCATCTTCCCCTCCTCGGTCGATGTTTCGCTTTATCGCGAGTGGCTCCGTATAAACGCAGCTTTCAGGGGCCAGGTATCCCGAAGATCGATCGAGAATGTGGTAGCGCGCGGAACGATCCACGGACACGGGAGGAGAGCCGCGTCAAAATTCTGATCAGACGTCTCACTCTCGATTTATAATGACAGACGGGGCTGTACACATCGATTCCCGTGGCAATGAATCGTGCGAGCGCGAAACGAGATCGGGGACCATCTGTCACTTCTCACCGGGGAATACACCCGACTTCCTCGCAGCCCCGAGACACGAAATTTTTAATCGACTTCTCGCAACACCCTGCCTGACGATATTCGAGAACGTTCGATATCGCCCCGCTGGCGACCACTGCTGCTTGCTCCAATTTCGCGGAGGTCTCGGTGGGGATTTCTCTGTGCAGCGTCATAAATTATATCCCAGAGCCGCTCGTCGCGTCGCGGAGCAGTTTTAAGAAAGGGGGATTCAATTTAAGGGAGCACGTGACGGGAGTTTTCGATTATCCATAACAGCTTCGCCGCCAAATTGCCAGTAATTTGTACCGAAGTTAATATTGGAATACTGTAGCATAATATCGGCGACTCTCCCTTAATTAATTTCAGAGTAAAAAGAACTTTAACCACTGGTATTAGAACCACCCCTTTCCTCCACTCCAGTCGAACTATTTAATTTCACAATTTTGCAGAAACTCGCAGCAGCTAATTTTCCACGAAAATGCTTCGAATTATTCTAGCAAAGGAGAGAGCCACCTTTCCAAACAACCACCTCCTTCGCCTCTCCTGTATACACGAACGATATAAAACGTTCGCAAAGAAACAAACCGCAATGCTGGACGTTCTGGAGCGAAACGGACGAGATCTGCCCTCCATTCCCAGACCCGAGCCCAAACCATCCCCCGCTCCGAGACGTTCTTTTTCCCATCGCAGGGAACTGGAACGTGAATTGGCTAGGTTGGAGAAGGCTCGCCCTCGGCACGAGGAACGGGAGTAATCGATCTGTCGAAGGATACCGGTGCCAATGAATCGGCTGAACGCGATTCCACGCGAGACGAGAGACCACCTATCGCATCTGGACACGATCGGCCAGCCCCGGCTCGGACCATCCCCCGTCAAGGATACCTCCCCGCTCGATCGCGATAAAGCGATCTTTTTTTCTGCCTTTTGGGCGATTTAACAAATCGCCCCCGAACAGGGACGAGGACCCTCGGGCTGGGTATCCACGCTCGTTTTCGCCCGTGGAACCACGCTCGAGAGCTCTGGAATTTTACAACGATCCGCTGGAACGATCTCCTGGTAACGTGACTAAGCACGTCAGACCTTCCTCCCTTCCTCGCCCGACCCTCCCCCCCTCCGAAACGTATCTGCCGCCGACGGGGAGAATTCTGCGGACTCACTGGGCTATCGATCCGTCCCCACGTTTTGTCAAATTGAGGAATTGAGTGTTTGCTAGGTAATTTCGAGTGTACGTTGAGGAATAGCTTTCTTCGCGAGGGGATGTTACTGGGAACGATGTTGCTGGGGACGTTTCCTAGACTAGGGTACAGGTTGGGGTGTACTGGACAGTGGATGAGGTAAAGGTGAATGGGGAATCGAATTGACGGGTTGCGAGGGTGCCGGTTTGTTCGAGTTTGTTTGTTCCTGTGTTCGTTTGGGAGAGACGCGTGCGAGTGGTGAAAAACAAGGGGTGTAGTGTGCAGCGTCTACTATGGCGCCATCTTGTCGACGCGAAGAAGTTTGAACAAGGTTACTCGAATCTAGGAGGGAAAAAGGAGGACGTTGGGTCTCGAATGTGTATTCTTCGGCGCGAAAAGGGAGCAAACTCTTGAAAGACAAATTCTTTTCTGCTCGAAGGAGTTCGGGCTGGCGTCGTTCGAGAAACAGAAGCGGAAGAACGATGCACAGTTCGAGGAGGCGTCCACGAATGTATATAGTTCTATGTTCTTGGTTCTTGTGAAGTCACGGTGTAACAGGTGAGCCGTCAGCATTCCAACAGACATTACTTCGCGCTCTGTACAGTTATGCCTCTCACGATCTCGGCATTTGAAGAAACAAAATGGCAGGTCTCGCGCGGGGGCATAGTTCGCGAGATGGTCGTCAATAAAAATATCTGTCAGCGGTGCCGGCGCACCTCGTTCTCGGGTTCGGAGCATTCTTCGCGAAAGAAATGGTTCAGGTGTCGCGAAGTCGAGAGGAAGTTTTCCGAAGCGCTTTTTAGCGTAGCGTGCTGTAGAAAGGGGAGATAGGTGGGGGAGGTATAAGGGACGTTTGAGGACACAGAGTTTAAGATTACAGAGTTCGGGATCGTAGGCATCGGGGTTCCAGAGCTTAAGATACCATGTTTCTAACTACCAACCTTTGAGGGTCTACAGCTGGAGAACCTAAAGCTTCAAATCTCAAAGTTCGGAGTCCCAGCGGTGAACATCTTAAAGTTTGAAATGTTAAAGAACGAGACCCCAGCGTTTCAAATCCTAGCGTTCGAAATCACAAAGTTTGAATTCTCAAAGTTCGAAATTCCAACGTTTAAGGTTTCAGCGCTGGAAATCCCAAAGTTTGAGATCTCAAATGTTTCAGCTCCAGCGTTTATAGGCTTAGCGCTCGAAATATCAAAATTTTAGATCTCAATTCTTGAGGTCCCAGCTCTGGAAATCCCAAAGTTTGAAAAGTCAAATTTGGAGATTTCAGCACTGGAAATCCCAAAGTTTGAGATCTCAAATTTTTAAGCTCCAGCGTTTATAGGCTTAGCGCTCGAAATCCCAAAATTTTAGATCTCCATTCTTGAGGTCCCAGCTCTGGAAATCCCAAAGTTTGAAAACTCAAATTTGGAGGTTTCAGCGCTGGAAATCCCAAAGTTTGAGATCTCAAATTTTTAAGCTCCGGCGTTTATAGGCTTAGCGTTCGAAATCCCAAAATTTTAGATCTCAATTCTTGAGGTCCCAGCTCTGGAAATCCCAAAGTTTGAAAACTCAAATTTGGAGATTTCAGCGCTGGAAATCCCAAAGTTTGAGATCTCAAATTTTTAAGCTCCAGCGTTTATAGGCTTAGCGCTCGAAATCCCAAAATTTTAGATCTCAATTCTTGAGGTCCCAGCTCTGGAAATCCCAAAGTTTGAAAACTCAAATTTGGAGGTTTCAGCGCTGGAAATCCCAAAGTTTGAGATCTCAAATTTTTAAACTCCGGCGTTTATAGGCTTAGCGCTCGAAATCCCAAAATTTTAGATCTCAATTCTTAAGGTTCCAGCTCTGGAAATCCCAAAATTGGAAATCGCAAATTTCGAGGTCCCAACTCTGGAAATCCCAAAGTTCGCAATGTCATATTTCGAGGTCCCAGCGCTAGAAGTCCCAAAGTTTGTGATCTCAAATATTGAGGTTCCACAGTTTATAGTCTCAGCACTCGAAATCCCCAAATTTCAGATCTGAAATTTCTCAGTCCCAGCGCTCAAAACCCACAAGCTTGCGGTCTCAAACTTCGATGTTGCAGAGTTCAATTTCCCATAGTTCCTACTCCCACAATCGTGGCTCCAAATATCGAAATCTCAAAGTTCTGGACCTCTGCGTTCGAAGCTCTACGAGTCCAATTCCCAAAGCTTAAGATCCCAGATTTCGACATGCCAGAGCCAAACGTTGCAAGTTTCTATCCTCTCGAAGCTTTAACTCTAAAAGTTCAATACGCCTACAAGTCGCAGGTACAAATCACTCCACAAATATCCGAGAAGCTGGCACGCAAGTTCTTCAACGAGCTTCCAACAACGCCATTCACCACAATATCATCGTCAACGGTATCGAGTATTCCGCGGGATTCAGACTTTTCATCATCCACCCCAGAAACTCCGACGGGGTTAGGGGACCCCCGATGCAAAGCAACCTCGAAATACACGCTCGTATATTCTCCGGGAAAGACGGGCGCTGCTTTTTTCAAGACCGGTCTCCAGGGCGGAGAGCTTTCCTTTCATCCCCCGCGGAAAACGAATTCGAGCGGCGGGGCGAGGGGAAGTACCGGAGGAGAAGAAAGGCCACCGCGGGGCGACGGTAGAAAGGGAATACCGTCGCGGCAAAGGCGATTTCCTCCAGTTTCGTTTGTTTCTCCCGCAACGAAACGACAGGCGAATTCGCCGAGTCTCCCGGCGATCCTTTTTAGAACCGAGCGCATCGCGGAGAAAGGCAACGCGCAGGGGAGTAGGTGCGACAAAAGGAGGAACAAGCGGGAACGACAGAGAACGAGGGGTGGGGGGGGAGGGAGGAACAGCCGAGGCTCTAGGAACGAAGGAAAGAAGCGAGAGATAAGAACACGGTCCCTTAGTACGCAGATTAGGGAGAACGAGATGTACCTTAGGCGGCTACTTTTGTCGTGGCCCACGAACAATGGCGGCCACCCCCTCGCCGACGTGGCTCCCCCATAACGAGATATAAATCGGCGACCTCAATGGACGATTACCTCGAATGGCTAAATACGAAGTGCGCGTCCAACGTGCCTCGCATAATCAACGATTTTCATACCTTAATCTTCCTCCCTGCGCCGTTACGAGGCGCCTTCGAGGGCCCACGTAGCGCTATAGTCGCCGAGGGAGCTGCAGATAAGTCGCTCCGTAATTGGAGGCGTTGAAGAAAATTTGTATCGCGCTCTTTCGCGTCTCTTGAAACACCCGTTCGCGTATAATACAATACTAAGACCATAGTCATCCGGGCATGTCTTACACCAAAGAACGTCCCTTAGCGCACCCCTGAGCGTCTCCGATTCCTGGGCGTCTACCATTGTTCCCGAGAAACGAATATTGCCCTCAAATCGAGCATCACTGGCAGTGAATGTATTATACAAAGAAGCTTACCATCGCAGGGTGGAGGGGGAGAGTGTCGTTTGCGCGGTCGCCATTGGGATCGTGTCCTATTCCACAATTTATTTCCATCCCTGCCCCATGGGGGTGTCTGTCGACCCCTGGTTGCTCGTCCTTGCCGAAATCCTCGCGATCTTACCGTAATACATATTACATTTTCGGGACGGGATGGACGTCGTTGCGCGACGGCGACTAAGGCGTAGGAAGGGAGGGGAGGGATGCTGTTTATGCGATTGGCGAGCTACGAACATCCCCGACGAGTACTAGCTATTCCCCTCGGTCCCCCGTTTGACCGTTGAGCTCGCTTGTACGTACCCACCGACCACTTCCGGCCGAGCGACTTTCTGCAAACGAGTTTTCGAGTCCCCTGCCCGTGGGGGCGAAAGGGATCGCGGAATTCCACAGGTTGCCCCTGTTACACGGGGCGGGCAACCCCTCCACCATTTTTCCCCTTTTTGTTTTCTCCGCTCTCCTCCACTCTTCCCAGCTTACTCCTTTTTCTGATTTTGTCGGAGGTACGAGGGACGCCGGGAGAACCGCTGCGACGAATAGCTCATTCGGCATTTCATTATTGATCTCTTCTCGGGGGTGGCTACGCGGAACTAGCTTGTTTACCGAGTGGAGCGTATCGAAATAAGGGGACTTAGCTCGCGTATACGTTTGATAGAGATATTATCGATACTGGTGGGATTCATATTATTATTAAGCGTCTTTATTGCAAACACAGAAGATAACAACGAAAGAAGGTAAACAAGACACGAGCAACAGGCGAAGTTCAGTCAAAGACTGTTTTTCAACTTGACCTAAGACGGTAACTTAACCTAGTTATAAATAATACAGAAAAAATTAATGTAAGAAAGGAAGACAGAACATACTAACCTAGGCTTAATCTAAAATAAAATAAAATAATAACGTCACTACGGCTTAGAAGAAATCAGGACGATGAGTTAAAGAAGAGAACACAGAAAACAGAACAAACTAACCAAATCGCAGCGTGGGCTATGCGACATTATAACGGGATATTCTGGGAGCTAAGGTGTGGAAGATAGGGGCAGTTTTAAGTCCTCCGGAATTCTGTCTGTCCGAATAAAGTAATTCCGAATTCTTCTTCTCCCTATCTTTCTTATTCCATTAATTTCAATACCTCAACGTGTCATTTCTAAACTCCCCCTGTCTCCCGATTAATGAAACATAATACCTACCAGTCCAGCGGCGAAATCGTCCAACGCTCGACGCCCCCCATCCGCTCGAAAAGTACGCGAGGCGCCAGCAAATCACGGCGCGCTCGAACCGTAGACAAGCAGACTTCCTGGAATCCATAATGACTAGGAAGCAAACTGACGAGGGCTGCCAAATACCCGGCAAGAATCGTGCAAATTCGTCCCCGTTAGGAGGCGGGGGAGTTCCGGATATAGTACACGCGTTTCAGAAGCACGTTAAGTGCACCTAAGCAAATGCCTCCGCTTTCTCGAAAACGTCGCGGGGTTTACGTTTCGGCTCGTCCGTTTGCATTCCGTTTCGCCGTTGAATATTCGCCGAAAGAACCCATCCCGCGCTTCTTTCGCCCCTGCCCCGCGGACCCACCTAAACCGACCCTCCCCCCTCCATCCCAACGTGAAACCGCCGACGGGAGGCGGAAAGAGCATCGCGCGGACGAGGAGAGGGCGGTGGAGCACCTTCAGAGACGTTTGAAGAGGCGGCGTGCATAATTCAGTGGTAATGCCGTGGGTATGCGCAGACGAGGGGCACCGTCTACACTCCGCTGAATTCCATCAAGTCGAAAGTTCCCAGTGTTATTACTATTTACCCAATTCACGGAGCAGTTGTTTGCGGTGTCCCCGCGCCGGGGCGTGTTGTCCCGAGGAAGCGACGGGACAATTTACGCGGAGCGCAAAAATTACCTCATCTTGTGGACCGACGCGCGGGCCGCGTTTGTCTTCCGTATTGAAGGGGCGCTGGCGTCTGTTGATTGTTTCCTGGTGCGATGGGGCTTTGGATTGTAATCATGCTGCGTCACTGGTGACAGTGGTCGTCGGGGGATGTTACGGAAGATATTTTATTTTATTTTACTTCCCTTATTCGAGAGGTGAAAAATAGCACCCCCAAGGTAGACTTGTGAAGTCAAGGAGCATCGATCTAAGAATTTAGGGGCAATAGTTCAAATATTTTCGAAGGTCCTGCTATGGTTTTGCTAATAAATAAATATCAGGAGTATGTAGCGACTCGGTGAAAGGGAAGTTAGGGTAATTCTTCGGTAATAGAAAATTTTCCTAAAACCGCTTGTGTAGTGTCCCGTAACTTTCCACGAACGTCGACGATTGAACCACCCAAAATCGGAGCACTGACTCGGCCGTTCGCGTCGAATGCTTAACGCGGGATGATAGCTAAATCGTCGGGTCAAAGCGATCGAAACGAATCGGCCAGCTGGGAAATGAGCATTCGTATGCAGAGAACCCGGTCGCCTGTATAATTCAGCTGTAAAGGTTAGTCGCGGCCAGGCAGTAGAGTTGCCGCGTGTATGGTCAGCCGCGCTGAATCTACCGAGACTTTCGGCTATTATCACTATTTGCCCGGCTGCTACACTGTACCAACAATAACTTTCCCGTTACTCCGCAGCTGCTCGTGACGATGCAACGACTGTTTCTGCTTCCTAAAGGATCGCCGCGCTCCCAGGGCCACTCTCCTTTAATTACTTCTTCTAACTATGCCAACCTACTCCCAGAAACCGTTGACGACGAAAAAGGACGATTATTTTCACTGCAGGCACTTTACCGTAATGCTGACTGTCTCAACAACTACACACACGGAATACCTATGCTTGCGCCATTAAAATTACAAAAATGTGTTTTCACTTTTTTTATTTAAAAAAGTACAGTGAAGGCATAAATTGGCTTTTTACGACTTCTCCAGTGGCGAGTGTTTTTGGTAAATAGAATCTAGGGGGAAATGAGCGGAAATTTCACGGAAAATTGCACGAAGAAGAACGATAAAGGTGTTTCGCTAAAAGTGAAATAGAGAGTGTTAATTGAGTTTAATATTTAGAATCAGAGTTCGCTGTTTAAATCTACTGTGAGCAGTGTAATTTCGAAAAGTCGCCTTCTCCTTGCACTATGACAAAACTAGCTGCACCACCAAACACGGTGACTACAATCGTAACTCGCAAACTTTGATGTCTTTGAAGAACATCCGCGTTTCCCTGTGACCAGCCGATGCGAGAACTAGCAAGACGTCTGTTAACCGAACCGAACTTGAAAAGCGGGAACGTAACCCGTGGGGCATTCAGACGTGTCCGATGTAAATCGTTAATTTAAGAGAGGGGAGTAGCAGTTTGACTTAAATATTGACGCGGCTGAGTTAACGCGAGTGCCTGCCTCCCGGCAGTAGTAACGTCGCGTGTGTATTCAGCCCTGCTTGGGCGAAACTGGCTGCGCAAAGAGGAGCCTGCAAGTACCGAAGAACGAACGACGGACAGAGACAGGTATGAAGAGAGAAGATTATACGGGGTGTCTCATTTTAACCTTTCAATGGGATATCCTATCGTTAAGGAGTTATGGCTTCCTGTAAGACCTGAAAACACAAGTATTTTCGGGATTTTTTTCTTTTAAAACTTGAAGATTTTTTTAACAAAGCGTTGTATGTTCGAAAGTATATATTTTAAAATTCTTGTAGTTCGCTTTGTAACGCGATGTCTAAATAAATAATGGAATTATAGGCGATCTCCCGGCAGCGTTTTTTTATTTAAGCACTTTACGGTGACCACTGTAGCATTGAGTATGTTGTCTGGTTCATCAGAAATAAAAAATTTGTCCAAATTTAGTTGGAATATTAAATTATCTAGTCCTTAATCGTGGGTTTTTCATTTCCATTGCGTAATTTTTATTTTACAGATGAAACATGATGAAAAACGAGAGCGATTCCGTGACGAAAATCGATACTTTTGCTATGAGAGACCGTCATTTTGTAGAAAATTAATTTTTCCAGATACTGAACGATTAAGAACGAGATAATTGAATATAGTAACTAAATTCCCGCGCATTTATTATTTCAAATGAAATAGGTAAAAATTAGAGTGGTCCCCGTAAACTGCTAAAAAAATGAATGGCTGCGGGGAGATCGCTGATATTTCGTTTATTTACTTATATTTCCCATCGCAAAAATTACAAGTTGCTTAACATATACACTTTCGAACACGTAAAGGTTTGATTAAAAAAAGCCTCCAAGTTTTCCCCAAAAATTCCCAAACATACACGTTTTCTCAGACTTCACAGGTAGGCATAACCCGTTAAGAGCGCGCGTCTTATAAAAAATCTAGCAAGTAATTTGGCCATTTCATAATATTAAAAATTGAATGACTTTAGATCACTGAACTCTCATTTCTGTAAACTATATACATCTATGTAAACGTACCCACGATAAATTATCCGACCCCCTCGGTACAGATCAACTTCCCTCTAAAATATTTTCTCCAATACCTTCGCTTCACAAATGCCCGCGTGTAAATGTTAAAATAGCCACCCAGTGTATACGCAAAGGTGCCCAGTCGCCCGCGCGCGGCGTGCAAGCGCGAGTGAAAGGAGCAACAGAAGCGGCCAGTAGAAAAGCCCGGGCCGTAGTCGGCCCAGCCGACTTCGCGGCAAACATACCTACCCCGGAGTTAAAGGGAGCAGGCGGTTTTGACCTCGGTATTGTTGTTACTACTTAACCGCCGGTTGTTCCTACTACTTACGCCGCGTTACGTTTGTTGGTTCAGGCCGAAGCTTTGTTTCTGCAATTAGTAGACGCGACAGAGACGACGAGTGCCAGGGAGCCTGTGGCGTTAATTCGCCCGGAACGATTCGTTTCCGCCTGTCAGATGGCTTCCATCCACGGGACGCGGGCCCCTGGCGTCCCTAACGCGAGATTAATGAACGCTGCCTTTGAATATTCCCCCGGAATTGTTTCTTCGCGGCAGCTTCAGCCCGCCGCGAAATTCTGTTCCTCGAGTCGCCTCGAGTTTCCCGTAATTCTTCGTGCACAGCGGCGGGCGTCGTTACGTTGGCCCGTTCCCCTGGCGGAACGTTCCACTTCGCGCGGAATTGCGGCGAGAACGAGCCCGGACGAGCGGCGACACGGCGAGCGGCTCCGGCGCTGGGATAAACTTGCCAGCGAGGAGTGTTTTTAACAAGCCGGGAATTTCCGAAGGCGCCCCCCTAATCGGCCCAATGGCACGGAGGGCCCCCGCTGGGAAACTTCCTCTGCGGCCTCGGAACAGCCGAACTTCCGCGAAACTTGCCGCAATTCGACGCCTACGCTTCGCGATTGTTTCCCGTTTTCAAGCACGCTCCCCAGGCGACGCGCGCCCACACGCCCCCGCCTGCCCCTGAATCACTTACACCGCCCGTGTCTGTAAAACCGCACTCGAAACTCGCGGAAACCCACGCGCCGAGGAACCAGCTCCACTCGGATCTCATTCAACGCCTGATAATTTATTTCCAAGTAATTGGGAAACAGCTATGGAACAATACTCGGGGCGAACTTGGGGAGAGTGTGTTTCTTACTTCAAAGCGAAAGGGACTTGGTCGATTTTCGAACTGGATCTACTCGAAAAACTGAAAACAGTTGTTCTATAACTTCTTATAGTTTTGAAAATAGCTTAGGTATGTTTTACTTCGTAGCTATGTATTTTCTATTATTATTTATGAAAGCTTCACGTCTGCTTCGAAGCTGTGAAATGCCTCTTTTATACAAATCTTCGGATTGATAATTAAAAAAAAGAGTTTATTGCGCTTTCGGTGGCCTCGAAATTATTTAAGTTTTTCCACCTCAACTCTTTTGCAGTGATCGAAAAAGGGGGAAATCTATTAGTGTTGGATGCAGGGAATATGATGGATGAGGAATAAGTCCAATATCTTTTTTTTTACATTTGTTATCGCCACATGTGGTCCCCCTTTCGATTCGCAAAGGATGCTCTTTTAATTTCCACTACCAGCTGCACTTTTTCAAGTTATTGACAATATGCAGCACAGGTTTCTTAGACTGGCATCATATCTTACGGAATCACCTATGTCTTTATTTTGCCATAACTATGACTTTATACTGTCGCGCCTTGGATTAACGAGCCTTGGTCAACGCCGTGCCGTTGCCGACCTCTTATTTGTATATAAACTCATCAACCATTGTATCTCGTGTCCTTAAATCCTTGAGAAACTTACTTTTTATGCACCGCCGCGTTGCCTTAGAAAACATACTCTTTTTCTTGCTGAGTCACATCGAACACTCTATGGCTATTATAATAGTCTTAATCGACTTCTAATAATTTCCAATCGTTATTGCAACTCTGTTGACTTCTTCAATAATTCCTTTAATTCCTTCAATCACTCTGCTCTGATCACTGTTCCTAGTTCCCATTCTTCTTAACTTTTACTGTGATGTCTGCTGCTGTTATTATTACTGTGATTCTTTTATGTCTTTTTTATCACTGTCATTAATGTTTCTTTTGCGCTTACTTCTCTGCTATTGTTTCTTTTAATTATTTTTTCTTTTGTACTTCCCAATTATTTGTTCTATGCTTGTGTGACTGCGATTTGTACTTTTTATAACAAAGCGTTTATCCCGTTGAGATGCTTAAATAAGATCATTATCATTAATGTTTCTTTTGCGCTTACTTCTCTGCTATTGTTTCTTTTAATTATTTTTCTTTTGTACTTCCCAATTATTTGTTCTATGCTTGTGTGACTGCGATTTGTACTTTTTATAACAAAGCGTTTATCCCGTTGAGATACTTAAATAAGATAAGTAAAATAAATATAAATCGGCACTGGTAGTTGTATTCAGATCGACTACTAACTCATAATACAAGCCTTACCATTCACTTATTTACAGCAACGTTACAATTATTAACGCTGCAAACAGCAGTTTTACCGCTCAGAGCCTGAAAGCTCTGCATAACCTATCGAAACCCTTCGCAAACCTTAACTCCTTTTCACCCACCTCGCGTTCTAGCCGTTTGCTTGAGCGAAGAAGCGGGTAATGGAGTTCGAGTACAATCGCAGCCAGAAGGGGCGAGCAGATTTGTGGAGCGCAATAACGCGGCGGGCGGCCGCTCTGCGGCTGTAGCTTATTCTAATCATCGCGACCGCCTGAAATTAAAGTCGGGCTTATAATTAACGCGTCGCGGAAGCCGCAGCCACCGGAATACGCGGATAATCGCCGTGAAATTACGGGAAGCGGGGAACGCGGTGCATCGGCCGCGGGGAGTGGAGAAAACGCAATGGAGAAACGGTCGTTTCGCTGGCCAGCGGCTGGCAGAACCGTAGAAACTAACCAGATTTAATAAGTCGTAACGCCGAATCTCGTCCTTACAAGCATACTTATCAGTTCGCAAGCTTCTGCGCCGATTAACGTTTTTAACGATTTCACAACGCCACTGCAAAGTTTCGCGCGACCACCTCGCGTTCGAACTGGTTCCACGGGTGCCTTGTTAGAAAGCAAATTGATTCCTCGAATAACTGCGGACTCGGAATCTTCGGTGTAGAACGTTGGCAAGGGGAAAAGAATGTCTACCCACCTTGAGCGATATCGAGTTTCCTGGGTGTCGAATTCTGTGTTCTACGAGGGGTTGGCTTTAAGGTACGGGTAGACGTAATTGAGTTTCAATACTGAAGCTTGTGGTGACAGAAGGATGTCGAGTAGGAAATAAGATAGTATTTTAGCGCGAGAAATGGCTACTTCTAAACACCCGTTTCATTTCCAAGTCCTTTGCAATTATTTTCCAGGCTGCCTTTCGAGCATATTAAATTCCCCTCCCCTTTAACGAAGATAATAAATTCTTCTAGCCATTTTTACTCGCTACGCAAATGTCCCTTCAGCAGTACCATCCCCGCTAGTGTTACAATCGAATCTGCATCGACAACATTTACCTACCCCTCCGAATTTAAACGCGCCGCGCATCGACAGCCGTGTTTTTCGCCGGGGTCGCGAATTTTCCTCGATTTTCCACCGTACGCGGCGCGGATAAGCGCAAATCAGTCCAGAACCACTGAGAAGAATCGATACGCGTGAGTCACTGGAATGGAAAGTGCAGATAAAGCGGGTGAAACAAATAAACAACAGAAAGACGATAGAGTTCGTTGCTGCGATATGCATAAATAAATTCTGTGCCGAGAAAAAAAATTTTAATCAAGCCTCGAGTGAGAAAATTTCACTTGCTTTTCCATAAGGAATCGTCTCCTGATTGATCGCGTCAGCCCTTCGGCGGCGCCCTGTTATTTCGCGTCGGCTGTCGGCTACGTCCGTAGTTTCGCGCGGCCGGTGCCGTTTTCACGGGAAATTCATAGCAATTATCATTCTGACCGGCGCCAACGTGATCGCTCGTCGCCCACGGAACATCGGACGACCCAATTTCGTCGGGCATTAACCGCGATCCATCAAACGCTTCGACTCCCCGGCCGTCCGTGATGGAACATCAAGCTCTGTCGTGGCCGCGGAGGGTGAAATTACAGCCGAGTCACAGTTTTACGATATTAAAGATTCAATGACGCTTTCAGGGATCTCCTAAAGCGCCCCTGATGGCCGGATATAAATAGCCGTCTCGATAGAAGCCGTCCGAGCCGTTCTCGTACCGACATCACCTACAGTCAATCAAGGCTCGCCTAATGTAACAGCATCGCGTAGCGTTCTTTAGGGTAAATCCGGGAGACGCGGTCGACCTGATCTAAAATGGCTATTAAAACTAATGCAGATATTACTTATTTTGTCAGAACAAGACTATTATGTTCAGAATTTTATGCTGATTCAGAAAAACTGGTCGATATTTGCTTTAAGAGAATATTTACTGTAAATCGGATTGAAAACTGAAGTCATGACATCTGACCACCTCTCCCGAGCTCCCGGGCGAAATGGTTTTCGTCGTTGGCAGATCTCACTCACATAATTATTCATGGAAAAATAACAAAAAAGAAAGGAAAATTATTTATGAGTGAATGTAACTACAGATTCATTGATATTTAATTTGTTTACGTTAAACAAGTAAAGAACGCGTCAAAGAAAAAGTGAACTACCTACTGGTGATTAGCGAGGCAAATGAATACAAACGTGAATAAGAAAACTAAATAAACAATAATAAGAAAATAATGATAAAAAATAAAAATGTAAAGAAAAATAATTAAAGAATCATAACTCGACCATCTCTCCTTTCTGCAGCGAGAGATGGTCTTTTCGTTAGTTTTGAGAGGAAGAGGTAATATGGCCAAATACTTTGGCTGCATTGTCCCTCAATATCCCTGCTATCTTATTATCCCAAATATTAAAGGAAAATAAACTTAGAAGTGTATTTTAAATACGATTCTGTACACCGTTGTTTGACAAAAAAGGTTAAATGTAACCTCAATTTACCTTTGTAAGAAATGATGGTGATGGGAGGGTTTCCATGCAGCGACGTGGCAACACGGCCAGCCGTACGCTGCGTCGTACAAACGGCGAAGTAAACAACTGACTGAGACGCCGAGAGTCAGTTGTGGTCGAGCCGCTTTCGTTGACACTAGCAAACCTTTTATGTTTTATAAATACTTATTCCTCGTTACACCAGTGTAATTTATTTTAGTAAAACCCTTACACCTTTTATAGCCTATAAATCTAGAAAAACACAGAAGGAAGGGAAGTGACGCTATTCATTCAACTGTTTGGCTTCTAGAGAAGTAATTGCTCTGCACTTTAACGCGTTTTCACGTATAGAGTCTGAAATATAGCGACTCGACCAACTCTCCGGCCCGATCGCGTCTCCCGGATTTCCCCTACATAAAAAGACACAAATTCTCGTAAATACACCAATGATAATCCTGTGGTTTGTATAACTTAGGAGGTAAAAGAGGCTGAAACTGAGGTGATCCTAAACCGATTTTGGTCTTGACGCGGGATACGCATCCCGCCATGGACGCGAAATGGAAACAACGCTCGCGATAACCGATGAACACAGAGCGGGGCGGGGGAGGGTTGTTTCGACGCGTGCACCCCGGTTGTCTCTGGAAAGCGATTAAAAACTACAAATGCCCCAGCGCCGTGACGAGATACATATATCCCGCTGATCATAAATCTATCACGGATGAGCGGAGGTAATTCGACTCGGTGGAAAAAATTCAGATTTTACCGTGTCGAACCGTGCCTCCATCCAGATATTTTATTTAAACACCGCGGCTGGATTATACCACCGACGCGTTTCAACGCCCACGACAAGATTGGCCAGATTGCGCGCGCGGCCAGGCTGCGAAAATGGCGAGCTCGCTGCGCCCTTTAAAAAACAGTTTGAAAACATTTTCGATATTCCTTTCACCGTGAAAGGGTTGAAATAGAGATCGACACTATTGCTTCTATATTTCTGTAACGATATCGCAGTCTGCGACTCTAATCGTAATGAAATATAGGCTTTCCAAATACGTAACATCCACCTATTCGTGTCTCTAAACATCCCTCTCGTACATTTATCCTCGTCGAAACTAATTGAGGAGTTGAAACGGTAAATAAACGACGCACAGTGGAGCAAAGTGACGAAGATTGTGTCAAAATCAAAGAACTTTTGATAGAAATGAGATAGAGCGCTGTTTTTTTTTAAATTAAAGCTGAAAGATTGCAGAATAAGTAAAAATTAAAGAAATTATGGTACGAACGTTTTTTAACTTTGAAAATCTGTGTTAAATTTGAAATCGATTTTCTCTAAAATCCTGAGGTAGTAGCCGAATTTTGCAAAAGGATTTGCAATCAGCGTGACGAAATCTACAGGAAATGATGTACAACATGTCAAGAAAAAAATCTAACCGTACATGGTATTGGATAAATCACAATTTTGTTGTAATATTTCAAATTTCTCACAGATTTTCAAAGTTAAAAGACCATAATTTCTTTAATTTTCCCTTATTCTGCAATCTTTCAGCTTTAATTTAAAAAAAAAAAAAAAAATCATCGCTCTATCTCATTTCTATCAAAAGTTCTTTGATTTTGACACAAACTTCGTCACTTTGCCCCACTGTGCGACGTAGGTGCGAGAAGTGAAAATTTTCAGTCTGTACTTTCTTTTCCACTTAAGCTCTATCTTGCGACAGCCCTAGAAACTGAAATAAATTATTCCAGCACTTATAGCGTTCGCCATCGTATTCAGCACAGAATTTACACGCTTTTCTACTAAAAAAATAATTCTTGATTTCTTTGCCACTTTCTCAAAACCTCAATTATCTCCCGACTATCCCCACACCAACGACCCTCCCATTCTTCGAAGCATGCCTAGACCACAGTCAACCATTTCCGCACTCGACATCTCTCCAACGAATCCTTCGAACGCGGAACGAATTCGGAGCGGAGAGTTTCCAACCGTGCCGCGTGGCTTCTTTAAAATGCCCGACCACGCGAGGCAAGGGTGCGTGAATTTTAGTGTCAGCGGCGTTATATTACCAGCAACAAAGCCAGCCCGGCCAGAGACGTTTGTATATCATGACCACAGTAGCGTGCAGCTCTTTACCGTCCCTTTACATCGTGGTTTCCCGGCGCCTCGCGCCGCGCCCTTCGCGTACACCGCCCTCTTTTTCCTGCTCGCCCTTCTGCTCGCTCCGTGCAGCCGCGGTTTAGCATAACAATGCTTGGGAGGGATCGGGATCGGGTTTGACTGCGAGCTACAACCGGCGACGAGGTGAACCTTCGCTGCCTCGAAACTTATTGCCCTTGCGATAACACCGCCGCGCATTTATACGGGGCGCCTCTGACTCGCGGGCAGAAACTTCGCAGAGGAGCGAGTATTTGGAATGCAATTCGCGCGAACGTAAGAATCTCGCTCGCTGCGCCGAGAGAGGAAAACAGACGTATTATTATTATTATTATTACTTATTGTAACTTGGGTCATTCGTGGAAATGATTGAAGATTGGAGTAAGTTTTTAAGAGACAGACATCTGTTTGGTGCGTGGAAATGCTACTCCAAGTTTAATTTATACTGTTTTTACATATCTTTTTAATGTCACGTAATTTTGGCTTTTTAACACCCACTATTGTTTATAAAATTTACCACATAAACAAGAATGTTAGTTGTTATGGCAGTACTGTTCTGAGTTTGGGGCTTATATATTTCGTAATTTCTAACGGTCTGTTCGGGCCGCATTTCTGTTCACCTTCTGGATGCTCTTGTTTTATCTGCTGTTTACCTCAGTCATCAGCTAACCGACTCGCGTGTCGCACGTTGCGTTCAAACGGTTGCGACTATTTTCAAACAGCATACGCGGTATTTCTCGCTTTATCAAAACTTTCCTTGATAATGGTCACAATTAATGACCGAAACGTTGGAAATTGATATCAACATTTATACTTGCAAAATAGCTTTGATTTATTTTGAAAAAAAAATAATTGTCAAGTGACCGAACCAGTGCGCCGATACCATATCTTATTACAATTTATATACAAGTACAAGATGATGGTAATAGCAATTTCTATCCGCGATAGAATTGAATAAAGCGCGATGTAACGGGACAAAAAATTGCGATGCCTGAGATACCGCCGAAGGAATTCGTTATGCAACAACCACCCTGGAAACACAAACACGCCTGCAGCTCCCCTGAAAAATCCATCAGAGTAAGAAGATCTCGTGGTCCCATTCAACGGATTATGAATTCCAATTTATGGATAGCTAATCGATTCGATCGACATCCATCCCTGATCCCCAAACCGGAATAAGAAGAGCGCGCAGATGCAATTAATACGCCGAAGGAACATTCGACCCCCGAGGCGAACAAGCAGCCCCGCCCAATTTTCGCGTCGCCGCCAATAATATCGCAGGGGAGTCCGTCGTCTCTCGTCAAAAGCACGAGAGAGCATCCGGTGCACCGTGAAACACCGTTAAGCAATAACCAATAGGCCGTGTGCGCATCGAGAGCGCGTCAAATGTCAACCCCGTGCGCGAGCCGCCTCAACCTACCCCCGGCCACCCCTCTCGGCCAGAGTTGCTCCCGACGGCCAGGAGGACCGGCGACGCGCGATTCGCCCGCGAATTATGCTAAAAATTCGTCGACCTCGGTGTTCACGATTGACCGGGCAACGCGGTTTCCAATCACAGCCGCGTCCGCGACACTGACGCGACGCATAATCGGCTCGACGCCGCGCCGCGCAATCATCTTCCCTAACGACCCACCCTTCTTTGCGCGCCACGCGGAGGCTCGCTTTCGAACGGGGAAATGAGCATTCCCGCCGCGGGCAAGCGAATCTTCTGCCGCTGAATCTGTTTGTTATGAAAAAAAGGAAGATCGTAATTTAAAGATTTACGTCGGAATCACGTGTTAGGCTCGTGTCGAACTGAATGCATACTTATTTGTTACAAACGCGTGAATTCGTTCGAATTATCGACGTACACTGATAAGTATGATGGCGTATAATTATGAAAAATAAATTGATTGAAGAGTTTTACTTCGTTGGATATTTCAAATTAAAGTCAGGAAATAAAGGCAGTGAAAAGTATTTGACGAATTGCAGCATGTGTGGCCCCAAAAGGATATTAAATAATTACGCTTTATTGGCCCGTCTTGCGACCAGCGTTGCTGGTCTATCGCTATTCCCTGTAACGAGGCGATCCGGCCCGCCGTGGCGTGAAACAGCGTTAAGCAATAACCAATCGGCCGTGCAATGGCATCGTGTGTACGTCAAATGTCAGCCCCAACCCCCGTAGGAATGCCATTCTGGCGCCACGCATTACCCCCGCCGAACGAGCCAGCAACCGCTTGAAATTACGCGAAAAATTCGCTCCGCTATTGGCGACCGCGAGCGATCAATTTCCCCTCGAAAAGATTCTTCCCCGTGGTTTTTTCTCGATCCACTTTTCGCGTGATAAGTTTGATCGAACGATTCTCAAAGTGTCTCTACCCCAGATAGCGTGGTATTAACGCTAAAACGATGGATAGGGTAATAATATGTATTCTAGTTTGAAAAAGTAAAGGGTTAAAAGTAGAAGTGGAGCTTCCACGAGTCTAGCTTTAACAGAGTTTACGCAGCTTCGAGTCTCCTGCGATGTAAAGTTGGATTACGATCTTCTTTGAGGATGAAGGGCTTAAATGCTTCCGAGCCAGAATTCGTCCATAACTCTAGGATGCTCGTAAGCATAATAACTCGAGAAGGTTTCATCAGTCAGCTGTCCCTACCTTGGAGAAGCCCACCACCTTCGACGTTTGCGCCCTTTTAGCCATCCTCCCGTCAACTACGCGGCCATCCTTCAATCTTGAACCTTAACGCTAGAAGGTAGCCCGGAGTTGCTTACCTGAAACAGAAGAATTTCGAATTATTAATTCTCAAAGTGTACGGAACGAAGTTAAATTGCAATTACTGCCTTCTACGTTCCTCCGGAGAATAGTGTTTCCTGGATAATAGAAGCTGCCTGATGGAGAAGCAGCCTCCCTTCTGCAACGCAACTTTTGCTATAGCGCGGAGTCTGCTAGGCAGACGTATCGATGGGGGCGGCCATTGTCTAAGAGATAAGGTAAAAATCGAAAAGAAGAATTTCTTGACAAAGCCAGGGCGGCCAACAAAGGGACGGGTTGCATCGGTAAACGGGAGAGTCGAGGGTGGCGGGTAGGGGGAGTCCGATAGCGACAGAAGGACGGGGGTAAGGAAGACAAGTTTCGGGTTAAAAGTAATCAGGATAAGCTATTGCCTCCATTACGCGCGCCGTCTGGCCCGAGGTTTTGCTCCTCTTTTCCGCGTTACTCTCGCCGCCGGAACAACGTTTTCGTTTGTCTTCCGTTCTACCCGACCGAAGATCAATCACGGGGATTCTTTGATTAAACTTTTCAACGGTGCACGTCTGTAAGCAGAGGGTCGTATTGCCATCGGGGAAAGGGCGACTTGTTTAGCAATAAGGTAAATCAAGTCAAGACTGTACCTTCCTTAAGGGGTTAGGAGACAGTAACGGGCCAAGAAAGCTGTCGATTTTTAGACGACGATAATAAGAAAAATAAACAATCGATTAATATAGGGTGACTGTACCTAATATCGCCAGGCAAAAGTTAAATCGCTGTCAATTGAATAAATAATTGATATTTTTGCATGCAGTTTCTTTCAAAGTAAAGAGAAATTATTCATCTTTCATGTGGTATAAGTTAGAATCGTTGAAACCTAGAAATTTTTAATTAGGACACAAAAAACGTGAGACATGCAAAAATCGGGTCCTGAAAAAAGTGTACCTAATATCGCCACCTCAAGAAATATTGATTAATTTATGTATATATAAGTTTTTTAAGTCATTTTCACGCGTGCTTTTATTATTTCTTGCACTACAAATGTATTTTTATCCATCTTTGATTTTATTTTTATAAGAAAAATATAGAATTTAAAAATATAGATGTTTAAAGTATTTTTTTTTACGTTCCGATGTACATATTCGACCAATAAGGTCATTTTCACATGGGCTTTTATTATTTTTGCTGTATAAATGTTTCTAACGGTAGGCGGTATTGGGAACACACATACTGCTACAAGAAAAACGTTATTTTCATTATAAAAACTATTTGAATCGATTACAGTCCTTAACTACATCATTAATTAGGTTTTTCTAGTAGATATTCTTGCATTTACGGAATTATTAGACTTACCTTCTCCGAATGGGATGTAAAATTGTGACAGTCCAATAAATTTTTACACTATTAAGATTCACTAAAATACTTCTCTTTCTGTAATTGTTGATCACATGACGCTGCAATTACAGTATGTCTTCCTGCATGTGATTAGGTTCTAATTGAGTGCATAACCGATAAATTTTAGTGCTTACTTTGCGAGATATAGGGGGTGGCGATATTAGGAACACTGGCGATATTAGGTACAGTCACCCTAAGGTTTTGTGTTTTTCTTCACTATATTATGAAATAGAAGAAAAGCGTATAATAGTTACAAAATAGCATTTGTACGCCGTGCAATGTCTCCATTTAAAATGTCCCTTTTTTCTGGATGGCCAACTGGTGGGCTGGATTCCGGGAAATCGGATGAGTTGTATCAAAAACCCCAAAAATGTCATAAACTATATTATATTTCCTAGGCATTAGCGATCCAACATTTTAAATTTTTTAATTATTGTACAAAATACAAACAGAAAGATCAGACACTTCTGTCGAAAGTTGATCATTATTTTTCAAACATCGGTCATTTTGTCAATTTTCGCAAAAATTGAAATGTTGGGTCGTCGATGCCTAGGAAATATATTATAGTTTATGACACTTTTGGGGTTTTTGTTATAGTTCATCCGATTTCCCGGAATCCGGCCCACAAGTTGGCCATCCGGGGAAAAAAGGATATTTTAAATGGAGACATTGCACGGCGTACAAATGCTATTTTGTAAATATTGCAAGCTTTTCTTATAGTTCATAATATAGTGAACTAAAACGCAAAACCTTATATTATTCGATTGTTTACTTTTCTTTTTATCGTCGTCTAAAAATCGTCTGCTTTCTTGGCCCGTCACTGTGTCCTAACCCCTTAACTCTGAGTAAAGCGAATATAAAATGTTATTTTGAAAAACATTTTGCATTGAAACAGAAAATTAATTCGTCATACAAAATTTATCGCATATCATCCTGTGCAGATTTCATATGCTATCAAAAGCCGCGCAGAGAATTCTCGTTTGCAGCGCAGTCGTCGAATACGAAATAACAAATCCGGACGTTGACGAAACGAGTTGTTTTTTTTTTCCGAAAAATGTTTGCGACGTCGAACGCTTGTAACCAGGAACAAGCGTGCAGTGACATGGCTCGATGTTGGGAGAGCCGAACAATGCCACTTACTTCGCGGGCCGAGCTCGTAACCGCTTTCGTTACAAACTCGCAACCCGTTTATATACAGTCAACCGTTCAATTTCCGTAGTTCGTTCGAGTATTACGCCAACATTGGAGAATTTAACGCTCAGTCCGAATAGACTCGGATACACGAAAAATATTTGCGAGCCTCTCCCAATGCTCCTGCTACCCCTACGCCATCAACCGCCCCTTCTATTTCTATTCCTGTGCCTCCAACCCCTCAACTTTCCTAATTCTTCGACTCCAACTTTTCCTTTTTCTACCCTTGCGCCTATATGTTCTCCTTTTCTTGGTTTCCCTGCGCCACCACCTCCTCAAGCCTTCTATGCTTCTATTCCTTGTCTTGATCCTCCTAAGCCTTCATTTTCTTCTTCTTTAGGTCTCCGTGCTCCTCTACTTCATTAACTCTTTCACTTCTATACATCCATCTTCTCTTTGTTTTGATCTCCCTCTGCATCTATTTTGCCTTTCCCTCCAACTCCTTCTTCGTTAGGCTCCCGGACAACTTCACTTCCTTTCTTCCTAGTTCCTCTAAGGTCGAAGCCAGATATATTGGCCGGTGAGTTTCTTTAGGGGTATTCTCCCACCACACAGTTCGCCTGCCTCGGTGCTCATTTTCTCAACGTTATCTGACTCGCTCTCGTTCCATCTCGCTCTCGCTTTCGCAGAACAAGAGTGAGCCAGAAATGGTGGGGATGGTTCCAAGCTTCTGGCGTGTAGGCGAAACTGAGCTGTCAGCGTAGAAGTGCACACATCGGAATAGGTGTGCGATAGCTTCGAAAAAATCAGGAGTTTTATTGGTCAGCAGATTGATTCTTTCTCGATAGCTTCATCTCGTATTGGTCTACTCATAGCTTCGTAACGCACACAACTATTACGCTAAGAATAAATAACAGCCATACGGCTACGTTCAGGCGGAGCCGAGCAGCATTCCCGTTACTCCACCATACCCTTCGGGGACCAAGCAAATTCCAATGAGGAAGATGACTGCAACTTTTTTCCACCCGTGACGCCACTAGCACATATTCACATTTATACATTCAACAAATCAAAAATTCGCGCGCAAGTAATTCACAGATACGCAATCAGGCAGATCCACAGTACATGCGCTAGTGGCGCCATCTGCGCCGAGCTTTGCGTCATCGTCCCCATTGACAAATCCACGATCGTCAGATGGTGGTGGCTAATTTCTCCTCGATCGCTGCTCGCGGAAACGAATTCACCGGCCAATATACTTGGCTTCGACCTTAGTACTCCACATCCTCCTTTTTTAGAACACCCTGACTGTCAGTTCCTTCTTTTCTAGATTCCCCTACACCTCCGCACCCTCTCAATCGATGTCCCCTACGCATTCACCTTCTCAACTTTTCTACCTCCATGCCCCCACCTCCTTTTCTTCCCACCCCTATGACTCCACCTCCTCCCCTCCAACCCCGTCCCCCGTCCACCTCCTCCTCTACCCTCCAACGCCCCGAAACTTTTAAACGAGAGCGAATTTTAGGCACCCACCGCTCGACGCTGGCCAGCCGCTGTTTTCGGAATGGGACAAAGAGACCGGGTGAATGTTTAACGTGACAAACGATTCGTTTTACTCGCACAGCACGGTGCTTAAAGCCTCGCCTCCGCCGAATATGCCGCTCTGCCCCGCGTCGAAAATGGCCGGCGAGATCGTGTGCGCTCGCGTGAACTCGACCGCAGCCGCAATCCACGGGGGACAGAGACTGGTAGCGGCGTTTCGCCTATCTTTTTATTTTTTAATTCGCGGCCTGCAACGGCCACCGCCGGCGCGCCCCTCTCCTCTTTTCATTTCATTTCGCGATTTATGGTCCCGCTCGCGAAGAGAACATCGGACGGTGGCCATCGGTGATTTACAGGGGGAATCATAATCGAAGGGGAATCCGCGCGATTCATTGGGAAACAACGACACGGGAATATGGTTCTGGGCTGGCCTCCCTTAACGTAAAGTACCTTACCGTGAAATTTCGGAAAAAAACAAGTTTACTTGGGTTCGTGTGTGTTTTGAATACCTACGCAAGGGTGTGAGAACTCTAAAGAGAAATTTTGGCTTGTTGGGTGCTATTACGAGAAGCGTTCGCAGAGTTCACAGAGTTTTGAGGAAGTAGAGAATTGTATTCATTTCGCGCTGCTCTAATACTGCCACAGTGTAATAATTTCAAGTTAAATCTTCTTATTCCGCAACAAGCCTAAGTACAGTTTGCCAAGGATAATCGTCCCAGAGTAGTTGTCCCGATCACCCCTCGGTATTCTTACGTTCCTCAGGTTTCCTTCGTTTGTACCTCTGTACGCCCAGCGCCTAGAGCGTTTATTTCGTCGTAGACCTCAGCTTGTAAGTCGGTGATTAGGGCGACGTAGTGTCACCGATTCACATTCAACGGGGCTTCCCAGCTTAGGGTGGTAAATCTCGTTGCTGGGGTCCGTGCTACGCATCACGTCGTCGATAGCTTATGACGCGGTTTCGTAAATATTGTGAAATTATTAACCACATTAGCTTCTCGCTAATATTTACCCTACAAAACCCTGTTTCCCTGGATCACCCATTACCTAACGTAATTAATAATTCACGATCCCCTGTAAAACTTCAAAAGTAGACATCCTAACCAACAGCGCCCATCCTCGCAGCTCCTCAGAATTTCAACGGAGGGTCAACATCCGAAATGCATAGACCGAACGTTGGCCAAAAGTTGCGACGCGTTATCGCTGACGGACTCTGCATCCATAATAATCACGGCGCGGCACTCGAGCAACTATCCCAGCCTCTCCCCCGGTCGCTTCCGTTTCCACTGCGTCGGATTAAGTTCGCAGCCAACAATCACCAACTGGGAGAATCGCGAGCAAACGTATAGAATGCATCCGCCGCGTAAGTTGGCGAGCATTAAGGTGCGCGAAGCCCCGCGCCATTTACAACACTTAATCCATCACCGTTATACTAAGCTTGTTCGCGAACACTGTTAAGGTAGTTAACTCCGTCGAGGAGTTTACAGCGTTTTGTTGCGCGACTTTGAGGTAACGAATCAACACGCTGCAGACGCGAGATCAACGTAGCACAGCTAGCATCCCCGATCTCTCGGTGGAATCAGAATCGCGACAGCCTAGCGTAAACTCCGGCACTTGCGCGGCTTCCCTCGAATATCTGGCGCTACGACAGAGAATCCTGTGGCGCGAGTAGCTGGCCAGCGCCATTTGTTTCCGACGAGAAAGTCGCGCCGGTGGAGAAGTCGGCCGTAGTTTCGTTTTCGCGCGGCAAAATTGCCAATTGTAACCATCTGCGTGACACTCGATTCTGGGGGTTGGCGCAGAGTGAAGCGTAGAATTCCATTTATGCGGGAAAAATTAGTACCCCCGCTGCTCCGGCCTACACCTGCCAGCCACCCAGCCAACCTCTCCCGTACCACGTCCCCCGGAAGTTATCGAGCTTCCGCGTTTAACGAAATTCCGATAAACTGTAGCGAGCGCGACGAGGCGCGCCGCGTGAAAAAGAGCGACGCCGGTGTCGAACAGCCGTTGAATATTGGAGGCTACAATTTTTCGTCGACGTTTCCATTAATAAACCTCCCGGGCCTGGGGAATTATTTCTGGGAGCGCGGCCTTCCTTCGGGTCGAAGCTCGACGGTGCTGCCAAATTGCGCGCGCCGTGTTGTTCCCTCTTGCTCGTTTGGGGCGGGTGATGGGAATATTCGAATAAGCGACCGATCGATTACGAATTCCCCCTTCTCCGGCGATTCTTAAAAATAGAACTTCGGATCCTCTTTAATTGCAACACAGTACAATATAGTAAACTACTGCAATTAAGTTGTTGCGTAACACAGCAAATCTGAAGCGTAGGGGGGAAAAACAGGAAATGTCCAGTTTTAGAGATTCCGCGATGTACCTATAACGTATTTTGTATTTGAACGATTCAGCCTCAAGCAGTAAAGAAAATATACCATCTTGTACCTCCGTCTAAATAAAGAGGATTCTTACCGCCCAGCATTTCCCTCTTCACAGCCAGCATCCCAGTTGATTAATCAAAAAAACAAGACCCCCGTTGCTTCGTTAATATTTCACTGATTGGCGCTTCGATCGTTGGCGCAAATGGCTCGACCCATTGAATTCCTAATGTTCGGCTCTTGAACCGCGATACTCGCCCGGCCGACCTGGCCTCGTGCAATTTGAATAAGCGGTCTCCCACCCTGTCCCTCTTCCCCCGTTCAACTATCGTCGGCCGTTTCTCGCAACTTTTCCGTCGTTTTGCAGCGGGGAAACGCGACGCGCCCAGGACCGCTCGCTTCTCCCGCGCCCGGCCACGGCGCGTTACCTCGGAGCGTTAACGGAAGTCGATTCGAGGCTAACGAGCAGACGATCCAATTACAGAATTTTCATTCGGGCACATTCGCCGAAAGCCACTGTTCGCTTTTGTACGGTTAAAGCGAGCCGCTCCGAGGCGAGCGCGCATTAACGCGGGCTTGGATTCAGCCGGTCGATTTCCACCGACGGGGCGAAGTGTCGCGCCAAAAATTACAGCTCAACAATTATCGCGGCACTGGGGGGATTACCGCTTCCGCCGCGGAGCAAGGAAATCGTTCGCGGGCGTGATTTAATTCTACCTTCCTCCTGCGAGCTTTCGTTCATTCGTAGATGTTGATAGACGACCCCGCGACTCGTTTATTTCTCTCGTTTTTAGGATTCTTTCTCTGTGCTTGGTGAGAAATTGGGTGGAGCGGAGGATTTGGGAAAGTTGGGACACTTGGGAACGATGCATGGGAAATTTCGAACGTTGTCTGAATATCCTAGATATTAAGCTGTACGAGGTGTTTTAAATAACCTTATCACTTGAAATATCTCTGCTATATTTAAAATTTCATAAATACGTTACACAGGACGAGATGCAACTTTGTTTTTTTTTTTAAAGTTATTAGACTGAATGAAATATAGCATTCCATTTAAAAAAAGAAATTAACTTCGTATCTTCGTAGTTTTCATTGCAAGATCTGAAGCTACTGTAAACTTAATTTTAAATCGTGTGTGCGACTTGGAATCGAACCATCTACCACCCGAGAATTAAACAAAGCTCCCGTGACCAATAAAGTGCAAGTTAAACTATATGTAATAAACACCTCTTTTTATAATTCCTGTTCGACGATACAGAGTACAGCATCGACACTTCTGAAAGAAGCTTCGGGCCCACTTTCATCCCCCTCATGAATTACAGAAACCGTGGTCTGTAACCAATGGCTATATATCTATATGGGAAAAACACGCTAGCCAGGGAGAATGGAGAACGAAGGAGCCAGAATGATAGTATCTCAGGTTATAACTCGATGCAAACTAGTGTCACCTGATCAACATGCACATCCAGCAGCTCGTCGGGAACGTGACCAGTCTGCGCCGCGAAACAGCCGCGCAACGTGACTCCGTCTAATCTAAAGGATATTTTCCGGGGCGCGAAACTTTCGCGGCGGACAGCTCGCGGGATCAAGCAGACCCCCGACCATATTCAATTTGCATTTAAATATCCAGCGCGGCTCAGATCCGCGAACGCGGCGGCGGCTGGCACGCCTTCGCCTGTACGTCGAACAGAAACGTGATAATAACACGCGAGCCTCCGCACAGCCACGAATATCGAGGTAATCTCGACGAGCGCAAAAATCCAGATCGCTGGCGACTCGACACCGCTGAAATCAAAGCTGGCCGGCTAATTCGGCGGGGTAAAAGAAACTTGCCAACGAAATGGGAACGCGGCAGCGATGCGTCCAATCCGAAATCTGGCGTCGAGAGAGCAACGGAATTGGAATCGATCTCGAGGGGGAGGTTTTAATGGGGGTTAAGCTCGATTTTGGGAACGCAGGTATTCCGGAAATGCATTAGGAAGTTCGTTTTGATGCACGTGGCGGTTAATTCTTTGAGGGTTGGGTTTGTCGGCGGGAGGAAGATAGAAAGGAAAATGAAAAAGTTGTTGATAGGTAATCATCAAGCTTGTGGGGATGAATGTGCCTGACTATTATACAATTTGATGGAGTTTTAAAGGGGGAGCCCTATTTAGGACGGCTAGGAATGAGGTGATTCTTGGGAATTATTTTTCTAAGAAACTGTCGAGCGGATCTGTGCCAAATTTTCAGGGTATTTTAGGTCAGATTCAAACAATAAAAATTAATTTTTACGTTACAAAGTGTTCGGTAGAAATGAAGATATGTGAACACGTTCGTTAGGACGAATGGTGGTCCCATTTCTTCTCCGAAATAAAAAAAAAAACTAGAAAACTATAAACTATAATTACATTGTCGTTGAACCTAAGACATTGAGAAATAAATTGAATTGAACAACTCTTTTTCCATAAATTGTACGAAATATCTTGAGGCAGGATCGTAACGTTTTCTTTGAAGTCCCACCAATTTGCCAAATTCTAACTTCTTTTTCGTTTGTTAGCTTCATCGACAATGTAACTATACTAGAAATAAGAAAATCCTTGTTTTTTTTATTTCGGGGAAGAAATTGAGTCCTCCAATATAATCGCAAATTTGAAACTCCGGTGCGTGAGTTTCTACGAACGTGCTCATATATCTCCATTTCTACCAAACACTTTGTAACGTAAAAATGAATTTTTATTGTTTGAATGTGAACTAAAATATCCTGAAATTTTGGAAAAGATCCGCTCAACAGTTTCTTAGAAAAAAATTCCCAAGGATCACCTCATTCTTAGTCGTCCTAAATAGGGCTCCCCCCTTAAGAATTGTGTATGGTTTAGAAGTAATATTGAAAATTTGGTAGCTTTCGAACTGGTTCGTTTGAGTTTTAGTATCATACATATAGTATTCGAGAATTTTGGAAGATGCGAAGACTGATTTTTGGTTGTAATTCGCATGACCACGTGACTTCGTTGCTCGTTTCCCTGGTAATTTGAATTTCGGCCAATTTATCTTGCCACGGAATGAAGCGCGACACGTCTGACAAATAATTCACGATCCACCCGCGTGATTGCCTTTCCCGTAATCTCGGTGCCGTTTAAATATCGATTCCATTTTTATAGATTATCGCGTTCGCCAGCATTTTATCTCGGATTATGCGGCGCCCTCAATTTATGCCGACGGGCCCAGAAGTAATACAAATTGGGAAGGCTTAATCGTGAATGTTAATCTCTCGGCCGAATGATGGGTATCCACGATAAAACGAATTCGTGACAATGAGTGGGTGAAACAGAGGCGCCACTATAAAAAAAACAACGCACCAGTTTACATACACTACTGTAGATTTTCGTGATAAATGTTGATCACTGTTCCACTGATACAATCTCAGATAAGACAAAATAATTTTACACGAGCTTGACTAACTGTGGTTCACTCGAAACATATTTTAAGCGAATGCCTGTCACAGCAAAATCCTCTCTGAGTCCTAAAACTTCGACTTCACCGCTTCTTTCACCGAACAACTACCATCTTTACCACCCCTAAGAATCAGAGCTCCGTATCACGGCCCCCGATTCTTCCCCAAACGTATAAATCAATCCCAAAGTATAAATTACTTTAAATCCTCAAACCAAAGTCGTTCCCATAATCATCCACCTCTTCAACCATCGTCAATTTCTCTATCGTGGCCACAGCCCCCATCCATCATTATAAAGCACGTTAGTTTGCCAATATTCCGCGAATCGGTTGAAACGGCACGCCCCGTGGACCTGGAATAATTAACCTATCATAGCTGGTTAGAGTAAAAAGTACGGTGCAACGAGCGTCACGGCGTCGGGGGTACGGGTATCATGACTGATCACTGTAATCGTTCCACCATGGGGGTGAAACCATGGTCAGGGGTGGTCGCCTAGGGGGGTGGGAAGGAGCCAGGGAGCAGCGACAGGGGGTTGCAGGTCCAGAGGATAATTTCACGGTCCAGCGCGCGAGCGACTAACCGGCTGACCGCTCGACACACGCTCGCAACAGTCGTCCGTGTACGACCGAATCTCCCCCGTGTGGTTATGTCCCGTTGTAGTTCCGCAGGTGCGCCCAGGCCGCGTATATCGACCACCAGGTCGTAGGTCGATGGGTGGCCACGAGTCGAGAGTAATATCGACGGCTGCGATCGAAGATGGCTTGTGATTTGCTTTTAAATTTCATTTGAAATTGGAAGCATAAAATTAAACATAGAATTGTCCATCTCGTCTCGTCACACCGCCAAATTTCAAGCCTCTTTCTCATACACTTCTCATTTTATAACTCTCTTCCTGCTGATGTTCGTTCTATTCCATCTGTTTCCTCCTTTAAACGCGTTGCCACAAGTTTCATTCTAAATCAGTAGTCTTAGCTTTAGTTTCAGTCTGTTCTCTAAATAGTCTCATATTAATTATTATTATTAAGCATCTTTATTGCAAACACAGAAGATAACAACGAAAGAAGGTAAACAAGACACAAGCAACAGGCGAAGTTCAGTGAAAGACTGTTTTTCAACTTAACCTAAGACGGTAACTTAACCTAGTTATAAATAATACAGAAAAAATTAATGTAAGAAAGGAAGACAGAACATACTAACCTAGGCTTAATATAAAATAAAATAAAATAATAACGTCACTACGGCTTAGAAGAAATCAGGACGATGAGTTAAAGAAGAGAACACAGAAAACAGAACAAACTAACGGTTAATGGTTAGGTATACATCTGCTTGTAAATATAGGCTATATGTGTGTACATATGTAGACGCAATAAAGACGTAATAATTCCAAAAGGAAAATAGAATTACGTCTCTTACTGCGTTTCGGTCAATGGTAAAGTCTAAAGGCGGATTCACAGGTATTAATTCCGCGACGGTTGAGTGCGATCAGTGTGAGTGACTGACACGGACAAGTGTGAAATGCTCCATTCCGAAACAGAGAAACGATATTTTTTACCATTCACACTGACGCCACTGAACCGTCGCGGAACTGACATGTGTAAATCCGCCTTAACCCCCATAGAAACCCCTTGAAAGTCAACTAAAGCCTCCAAGAATAACTAAAAGGCACACTCGCCCCGCAAACTCTCAATCACCTCGCCAACCATTCCGCCTCACAAAATCATAGAGCTGCGGAAGGTGGTCGAATGTGAAACAGCAAGAACCTCGAGCAGGATCCAATCAATCCTTCAGGGAGCAAACATAAAACCAACGAACTGCCGAAAGGGGGGAACAAATTGGCCAACAGAGATAGCTCGCCTAGCTAGCTACGTCTGCTCCCCGTTAGACGGACTTTCCTGTCCAGGTCACAAAGCCATTCGGAGGCATCCGTTGTTCGCCCTGAATGGCGGTCGATCGTGCACGGCGATGCAGAAACGCTTCGTAGCCGTGGCAGCGTCCGCGTGGCGTGTTTATCCGCGGCCCGCAGCCGCGTACACAAAACCGTGAAGTCGTAAAGCTCGTCCAAATGCGGGCCTTCCCTCGCCGGCGGCCTTCGCAGGGCGAGCGAGCCAGGCTCGGCTTCCATAAAATTAAGGCGTATATTCCGCGACGATAGCGCTCCGCCTGTTCCACGGGCCGGCCGCCATTCTTTGTTTCGTAATAAACCAGAGAGGGTAAATTGGAGCGGCGACTCAATTAGCTGAGCACGAAAATTAATTCGCACAGCGTCAGCTTCGCCTCCTCCTCCTCCTTAAACGAGAGGAGACTCGGCCGCTTCCCGGGCTCCGCTTCACGGGGGATCTCTTTTTATTTTAAACGTCTATGAAGCACCGTGACGTTAAATGGACGAGAATGCGAAATCTCGGGCGGTTCTAGGATTTCCAGGGATGCTAGGTGAGCTCTGCTTTCCTGTTTCAGGTGGCCCAGGTGATACGCCGGAGAGACTGCCGCTATAAAGACTTGGTGACTCGATGAGAGACTAGGCGGAGGAAGTGGAATCAGCGTGGGACGAAAGACAGGTGAATATGATTTTTAATTAAATTACGTCATGGAATCGTACTAGGCTGGAATTATCGATACAGTAATTTCCCGTTATGAGTCCGACGAACGGGGCTGGCGGCGGACTCATAGTGGGTTGCGGACATGATTCTCTCTTTCGTACCCGACGGTAACTTCGTGTCTGACTCTTTCGTTTCCTCTCGCTCTTTGTCCGGTTCTCTCACTCTCGTCCGTAGGCTTCCAAGAAATGGTGGGGATAGTCGCCGGACTGTCAACGGGGGAAGAAAACGGACTCTTAACGAGGAATTACTGTACTTAGGTACTACTTGTCACGCGATATTAGCCTGTTAACTGGAAATTCTGGGAAGGACGAGGTAACTCGCGTTTCGAAAATTTCTACGCGTTTAATAAGATGAGCTGATTCGTTACGGAAATTTCAAAACATTTACGTTTACTGAACATGCAAGTTTAATACACTGGGGACGCTTTTGATCAAATTCCAGTTAACAGGTTAAGCTACCACACTAGAGCAGCTTACAGGAGGCTCATTTAGAATGCACACCTACCTGAAATCAAAGAAGCGAGTAATTTTCTATTCAAAACTCCCGCCACAAAACTATTATTCGCCACATCGGAGTGCAAAATAAAAATGGTGCCCCTTTCATACCACCAAGATCATCAGCGGCAAGAGCGCCGAGGAGCCCAGCGTGTTGCTTCTTCCGCAAACACGGCCCATTGAATTTGGAAGGCAGAGAGGAGCGTGTACTTTCCGTTGGAGCCTCCGGCGCGTAATTACACCTCGATCCCGTCGCTAATCCGCGTTATTAATTCAAACGCGGAACGTCGAATATCGTGGGGCGCGTATGCATACGCGATAGAACGGACGATAAGCAGCGATCGCGAAAGGGGAAGGCAGCGAAACGCGTCGCGATACAGCCAATTGGATCGGGGATCCGGGTAATGGGCCAATTGGAGCCACGATCCACCGGCCTGGGTGAATGATGTTTCGAAACCTGATTATAAAGCTCGGCCCGCACGGTACCTTCCCTACCATCCATCATCGGCTGCGAAACGAGATTCGTCGCGATACCATCGCGACTGGGAGCCGGCCAGAAAGAGGGAAAGGGGTGAAGCGCGACGAGGAACGAGGAAAGAACGACGCTCGGGCTTGCAAAGGGTTTGTGAGAGTGGTTATACAGGGATGAGTAAGAATACAGAGTTGGGAGAAATGCGAGTGTGAAACGAAGAGTGTTGGAGACTGAGCTGCGGCTCGCGGAGGGGGAGGATGTTCAATTCTTAGGAGGAGATAATGAACGAAATTATAGTAAGGGTGAACACATTGAACAGGTGTAAGTCGCTGTAACAAAATCTGAAGAGTATTCCTATATGTAACAGTTCCTTTTTTTACACAATGTTCGAACTATTTATTTTGTAATGACACTATATTTTTAATATTAGAATAGTCTACTTAATGGAGGAGTATGTTTATAGAATTGTTTGATGGGAGATGGTGAACGCGTGCAGTGGGTGAAGTGCATATCGAGCTGCGTCTGACTACATATATGGCATTTCTACTTAGCAGTGTTACTGCGCATGAAAACGGTTCGCCAAGAATTCGTTTAAAAATTTTGGAACGCATCAGGAAGATTAAAAAGAAAAATCTCACAAATTTTCATCAGCCTGGCATCATTTCGAAGATAGGTCCGATACATCCTTAACTTGGGCCAAGAGCATCGAAAGAGACACGTTAAGGATGCATCGGACCTATCTTCAAAGCGATACCAAGCTGATGAAAATTTGCGAGATTGTTCTTTTTAATCTTCCAGATGTGCACCAAAAATTTTAAACGAATTCACTAAACGGTTGCTGAGTTATAAGCGTTTTAATTTTTCCTGATTTTACGCGCACTCTTATGGACAGGGAGGATCTTAACAGATAAAACAGCTGAACAAATGTTGAAGAAACGGTACCAACGTTTTCAATCTTTTTGTATATATAACATACTGATAGATGAAAATATCTGTCGAGTTTCAATTTTTTCCACTGTACCGTTTTAAAGAAATCAATTATTAACTTGAGAAAATTCCGAATTCAGAGCATTTTCCCTGCCAAAATTGTAGCAAATAATGCTTAAAAAAGCATTTGCGAAATCAAAAAATACCTTTCTGGGAGTAAAACTGAGACACCAAGCATCGTTCGAATTCCTTACATCTACATTTACTATGCACAAAACGTAGATATTCAAATATTTCAAAGGGTATATCCGGATAAGATGGTCAAATGTGCCCGTGAACCGAATTCAAATCACGATGGGTCATTCGAAAGCTTATAAAAAAAGAATGATTTCTGTCAAGTTTCAACTTTGTATCTCGACCCGGGGGGTAGTAAAGGGTAAAAATAGAAAATCAGGTTTTTGCCGAATTTCTCCTATACCAGCGGATGAAAAATTTTTAAAAAAATTCAGAGGCATGTCTGTTATCGGTGCACATATTAGGGAATCGTGTCAGATTTTTAAATTGAAAAACCAAGCTGTGAAAAATAAAAAACGCCAAAAAATGCTGAAAAATGCCGGTTTTGTATCGAACCAGTCTTGATACTATAATTATATTTTTACTGTAAGTCCGCATCATTGTTACTATTGCCTTGAATTTTTTTCAGATTTTTCAATTTGGTGCGCCGCAGTAAAAAAATTAAAAACCGATTTTTTCGCCGTTTTTTCCGTATCAGGGTAACTTATACGTCGAACTGCTTCATGAAATAAATGTTTTATGTGATCTTCAATATTGTACGTACGATTCATCCTTAAGCAATATCAATTAATTGAGCAGAACACAGCAAAGCGGAATACCACCTGAACATCCTTAAAACGCCATTAACTAGAAACAAATACCGGCCGAGATCTGCCCAAAGTCCAAGCATTACCCTGAATTTACGATAATCGCAGGTAATCGCTGGCCGAGAAAGGAGCAAGCTCCAACATTTACCGATCCCAATTACCATTCGAACTTTTCCACCGAACTAGAACATCCAAAAGATTCTCGATCTCTGAAATGTACGAAAGTCACGCGTCCATCAGAATCTCTGGCCGTGTCACTGTCCTCGACAAACTACACCAGCAAAAAAAAAGGGGGGGGGGGGTTGAAACGGACCAGTCGAAGGGAGGCGCAGAAAGGGGAGAAAAAGAGTGGACGGTGAATCGAGCTCCGCTTCACTATCGCGCTACATAGCGCTCGGAGGATACGAGGCTTTATACGAGAGTGAATGGCGCGCGTGTGCGGCGCGGAATAGCTGTACGTGCACGCGTCGACGACGGGGATAATTGCGCCGGTACGCGCGTGTGTACACGCGGCCCCGTCCATTAATCTGTGAACAGTTCATTGGAAAATGATCGCGCCGCCGGTTTATACGGCGCCGTCGTATTACGCTGCGCTCGAATTAATCGCGGCTGGCCGCTCCCGACGGGGGCGAAATATCGTAAGAGCGTGACCTTTGCTAAAGTTGCCATAAAATTGCCCGCTGCGCCGCTAAACCGATCGGCCCTTATCGATGCAAAACGGCGAAATGATGAATCGGCCGGCTGTAATTCATAATTTCCCCTCCCTCGGGCCGCTGCCGCATTTTTCATCCACTCCGCGTCCCCGTTTCCGTTAAACGCGTTACCGAGACTCAGCGGCCTGTGCGGCAACCAGTCTCGAGCTTTTAGCGGACTGCGAATACCGAAGTAAATAAGTAGAATGCTCCCTTTATAAATATACTTTGGAGAAGAACGCTTTCGTGCAAGCATCGATTCGAAAGCTGAGGCTGTATTATTTGCGAGAGGATAGGTTTCCGCTTCCTATACCCATCTCTCTTCTTCCTCGAGTAATTCTCCCACGTGATCGTGCTTGGAAATAGAAGATTCTTTCGAAGACCCTTGAACGAATCTGCACGTTGCCCGGTTTAAAATAGAAACGCGCCGCCTCGATGAAATTCAGATATGTACCTGGTAAAATGAGAATTTCCGGTGCTCTTTGCGAGCGCGCGTTAATGAAAGCTTGCATGGCGGAGCAACGTCGCAGTTAGAGGTGAGTCTGCCAGGGGAGGGTGGGGGGGGGGGGGGGGCGCGTTGATCAACTACGCTAATTATATGTGAGCCACTTCGACAAGCGTCCAGTTATAGTTGTATCGGCGGGCTATTGTTTAACGCGCAATTTCAGCCCCGGTTTCACACCGTGATTTATCACGCGGCGAATAAATTACTAGCCGCCAAAGGCCTCGATTCGGGTTGGGAGGGGGAGAGACCGTGACGCGCGCGGCTCGCTCCGTTTTGTTCGACGCGCGCCCCAGCAAATATCGAGCCGACCACTCCCGACTTGCTTTATCGTCCATGGCCACCTGTCGATGGAAAATCGATTTCCAGTGAATAATTTCATAACCTTTTCACGCCTCCGCGCGTTATAATGCCCGAAATAACATATTACGATACGCGGGCACAGCGCTCGTCGGAGCGCTGTCCCAGCGACAGCCGGGGGCGACACCTCTGTCCCCGTGTCCGCGGCGCAAAATTTCGCGAATCATCAACCGGGGAGTTGGTGACGGCCACCTCGTAACGGCAAAAATGTAGATTGCTCGATTTTCCAACGATTTTATGATTTCCACGGCAAGTGATTTCCACGGAATACCTATTTGTACCTGGGGAACTAAAAATTTTATCAAAATTCCCTTCGTTTCCTCTACCTTTTAGCATATCTACTGTCCTCTTTATGAATTCGGTAACGACGACGCTCAGTCTTCCTTCTCGGCGATCAGGACAGAAAATCCTGCCAAGCTTCCGAAATGACGAGAACAAGAAAAGCGGACGAGGGGGGCAAGATGGCGGGTCAGAGAGGATAGGCGAGCTCGTTTTCGTTTCCGTGGGAGGAGCGAAAGCCTTAGGTTGGCGTAAAAGCAAACGAAGCGGGAAAGCGGGTCGGGTCGTTTCACGGGTAACGAAGCCACGGAATTGTGAAATGTTTCCACGGTGTTTCCGTGGCGTAAAATCGCGCAGGAGATCGGGCGCGCGAGACCGACGTCGGAAGGTGAAAGCACGCGCGTGTGTGCTCACTTGCCTCGATAAGGGGCGAGACGTGGATGACGGGGTGTCCTCCCTTTACGGCCGAGCATTCGGAAACGGTCGGAAGCACCGCGGACGTTTCCCGGGGCAGGACGCCGAAGGGGATGAGAGCTCGAGGAGTCATCGACCGTTTCGACGCTGCTCCTCGGCCATCAATCTGGTCGCTTTATAAAGCTTGCCACCGCAGAGGGGAGCGGGGAAAGACCGTCGACACGACGCTCTGTATTCCGGGCGAATGGAGGAGGTGGAAATTGTTCGCGCGAGTGGGGCGCCCGACCCCGAAATGGTCGCGTTGAATCATGATGCTATTAAGTGATAGGTGATACGATCGGCCGGAATGCACGAACTGTGCTTCTTGGCCTGAATATCAACGCGGAGGGAATTTATACAGCGGTGGCGCGCTGAACGTGCGGCGTAAATTACTCGAACTGCGAGTTCTTCTGTTCTTGCAGCGATCTTGCGCAATAGCAGGGTAAGTCAGGGTGAGACGGTCATGCGGAGTAGATGGGAAGTGACAATATTTTTTAGAAGGAAACGCCTGATTGCGCTGCCTCGACGTGGGTACAAAGTGTCGTAGAAAAGTAACATTCTTAGTTCGAAGTGTTGGAACAGAACGTTTTTAAAGGTTTGTAAATCCACTGTGAAATTTAAGCTGGTGCTTCAAAATGTTTGATCGATATTTTGGTCATCTTGCTTGTGTTATTTACGCTGAATATTTTTCATTCTCAAGATGTATTTTCGATAGTGCATCGTTTACAGTGTTTTTAACCTTAAAGTATTCGGGGTTGCGTTTGTTAGTCTAAGCGAAAGGGGAATGGCTATCTTACCAGGGCTTTAAGGGAAAGATGGTCAATTGTTGTCCAGGAGAGCTGGCCATAGCTGTATTCGATGTAATTTCAGATATTTTGCTGAAATTCGGAGAAAATTATTTCGAAACCAAAAGAAAACAAGATTGGCTAAGATGTAAGTCGTGTGGTTATTGGGCCCATGAAAATTGCACAGAGTTTGACACTGCGTGTCATACATGAGGATTAGAAGACTCACAGCAAGAGCCCAAAGAAGTTTTGAGCGGGCAAAAACGAAAACTAGAAAGAATCTGAGATAACCAGTTAAGGACCACAACTTGTTAGCCTGAAAGGTACATATGACCATCTTTCCCGGACACTAAGGGAGATATGGTCAATGACACTTTTTTTCACTTCTAAAATTTGTATATTAAATAATAATTTTTCGTTTATTCATATTAACGGAAATCTAGACAAACGATTGAAGCTTTGTTCTACACCATTTTCGTTGCTTTATTTCAAACAGGTTGGCTGGAGCAGACTCTAAACGAAACTATGACCATCTCACCCGGACTTACCCTACTTTAGAATGGGAACTAATTTTCGGCAGTAATTGCCGATGAGTTGTAACGTCATTTAGAATTCTACACTTTAGTATTATATGAAGCAAGAACGATAGAACACCCTTCCGTTACCTTCCAGTGTAATCTACTTTAATCCAATCCCCTGCAAGCTTCCTAACTCATATCTCCACCCAAAGAATGACGAGGTTCTCTTTAAGACCCCCTAAAAGCCAGGTGTACACAGAACTGCGAAGGATCGTAACGTTTCCACGGACTCGACTGCGCCGCGATACGCTAATGGAAAGAAATAAATTCAGGGGTGTAAACAGAGACGAGCAGACGGGAAGGTAAACGCCATTTGAAATGCAAGGCATCGTCGCGAACGGCCGCAAAGGGTTTCCACGGGACTGTTACCGTAAAGACGGCAACTAAACGTCCCCCTCTGTTCGCGGAATAATCGAATGATATTTTCGCGCGCCGGCACGTTCCCGGGCGGTTGTTGAATGGTGGGTGAGACGGGACGACGTTCTTTATAATAATATCGCGGTGCAGCCCCCTCGATCGTACCTTTCCTGAGCGCCGAGCCGTTCGCCTTCAACCGACTACTACGGACGATCCACAAAGTGACAAGAGCGTCGCCATTGTCGTCTGCTATATCGCCCCTTATCACGGCCGAGCGAGGGTGGAAGGGCGAGGAACTATCGTGGAAGACCGTTTCCTCCTTTCGATCGATCGATCCGACCTACCGCGGCGCCGGTGGCCACGAGGAAACGAGAAATGTCGCGGACCGCTGCGCAGAAAGAGGAGACACAACGTGGCAGATAAGATCCCACGCGGAGACCAGCGACGTTTCCCCGACGCGCGACACAAAAATGTCCTAATGAAAGACGCGGTCGGAACGAATCGATTGGGAGATCCGCGGAAGAAATACACGATTGAAACGTTCCTGTCGCCGATTCGGGCCGAGGAGGGGGTGCCTCCTTCGCAGGAGGCTCTCGTGACGGTGTATATCGTCGCGTGGCTCATAAAACTGACCTACCCGAGGGTGGCGTGACTCGCGATGAAAACGCTGGTTCGCAATGCAACGGAAATCGCGGCTGAGTCACCCCGACGTTTGCCTCACCGGCCCCCTTTATCGGTGCCGTGATTTTCGTTCAACGAGTCGACGCCGAGATAACGCCAGCGTCGACAAGTAGAGAGCTTTTTCAAGTTTCAAACGGCCTCTGATAGAAGCGAGTGTAGTCAACCGAAAGGAACGCTGTTTTTACACCAGCTCGAGGTGTAGGGTGACGGTACCTAATAACGTTAGTAAAAGTTAAATCGTTGTCAATTGAATGATAATTGATATTTTTGCATTGAATTTGTATCAAAGTGAAGAGAAATTATTCATCTGTCGCGTAGAATAAGTTAGAATCGTTGAAAGCTACAAAATTTTAAGTAGGAATTAAAGAACGTAAGACATGCAAAAATTGGGTACCGAAAAAAGTGTAATTAATATCGCCTACTCGAGAAATATTGATTAATTCATTTATATATGAGTTTTTAAAGTCATTTTCACATGCGCTTTTATTATTTCTTGCTCTATAAATGTTTTCTTTTATCAATCTTTAATTGTACTTTTATTACAAATATACAGAAATAGGATCTTTTATTTTTTACGTTCTGATGATGCACATAATGGACAAATATAGTTTATTTCGATTGCTCCGCAAATATCGTGACCCCACCTGTAACAAACATTACATCGAAACCATTGGTCTCGGTAGGCGGTATTGAGAACACGCATAAAACTATTTTCATTACGAAGAATATTTGAATCGATTTCATTCCTTAAGTATATCATTAATTAGATATTTCTAGTAGATATTCTTGCACTCACAGAATTATTAGACTTACCTTCTACGAATGTGATGTAAAATTGTGGCAGCCCAACAAATTTTTACACTATTAGGTAAGATTCACTAAAATACTTCTCTTTCTGTAATTGTTAATCAGGCGACGCTGCAATTACAGTATGTCTTCCTACATATGCTTAGGTACTAATTCAGTACATAACCGATGAATTTTAGTGCTTACTTTGCGAGATATAGCGATATTAGGCACATGAGCGATAGTAGGTACTGTCACCCTATATATTGAACTTTGTAAAATATTAGTACCTGAATGAAGCGTACGCATTTGGCGTTTGGTAACGGCATATAGTGCGATTATTATAACTATGCGTCAGATAAGTGACGCCACCGTAAACTGGGGGAACATTGGCAGTACGGGGTAACATTGGCATCTACTTAACATCTATTAAAAAGGGAAAGGAAAAACAAAATTTATGCATTTTTACACATGTAATATAATCACAAACGATGCAATGTTATAATAGGATACCTAAACCAAATTTTAAAATGGTAATTAAAAAAATAAAAAAATTAAAAAGATATAAAATAGAATGCATTGAACATAAAAAGAAACAAATTTAAGTGTTAATGTAAGTTCAGATGTGGTAAAACTTTAACTTTTTAGTGCTATTTATATATGATTTGCCAATGTTACCCGGTTCCGGGGTATCATTGGCACATATTTAACATGTAATAAAAAAGCTTAAGGACAAAAATTTTATGCACTTTGACGCTTGTAGTGCATTCACAAAAGGTGCAATGTTAAGATAGGCTACTTAAAGCAAATGTAAAAATGTTAATTTTTACATCATTAAAAACATGCCAATGTTCCCCCAGTTTACGGTACGTTACTTTAGATATATACAGAATTCGTGAAAGAGTAACCTAGGGAAGTCAGCGTTGGCGGAGTTGGTAAGGCAGCTTGGCCAGTAGCGCAACAAATCCCAGGATCGCGGGTTCAAGTCCCACCAGCCGAGGCTGCCTTTTCCCGTCCCTTACAATAGGAAAATCCACCTTATCACAAGAATAAAGTAACTACTTAGATCGCCATCAGGATGCCGACGACCGTTTCTAGCTATCTTGCCAGGACTGTTCCCGAAATCAGACGCGAGAATCTAATTCTAAAGTCAGAGAGGAACGGGGACCAAGGTAGCTACGCGCCGAGAAGCTCCTCGGCTCCCCCAACTTTATCTGTCGCGGGTCGGTATGGTATCAAGCGCGGCTATCAAGGTGAAACAAGCGCTCAGGATTTCCTTGTCCGGATCGATCGGGCCGGGGCTGGTGTGCGCTGGGAGACGAGGAAACACGGGTTACCCCGGTACAGCCGTACAGAATGTTACACGGAACAGAGATAGACGTGCTTGTACACAATCGGTCGGCGCCCGTACGTACACGTTGTTCACGGGTGCACGTGCACGGGGGAGCAGGACGAATTCCAGGGACAGCTTGATGGATGATACCTTTGCGTCTTCGTCGCGTGTACACATCACGTACACCACGGGAGGATTGCACTGGCGGCTTGCCCGTGCGCAGCGACGCGACCCTGTCTACACGCGAGAAAGAAATTGAACCGAGTTCGGTAAACATTTTCGAGAGAACGGTGCCCGCCATCAGCGCTGAAACTGCCCCGGACAAAGATCGAAGATTCCGCTAAAAGCTTCTGTAAAAGGATTCCCCTGGAATGGCGTTGTTCCTCGCGAAGGAGTCTCGACGGTTACATCATTCGCGCCCCAATCCGCTCGGTCGCCGAACGGAGACACTTATACCGAAAGCTGTGTTTATTAAGTACAGAACTTGAGAATTGGAGGTGATAAAGCGGACTAATCGCAGACGCGGCGCTTCATTCAGCCCCACTAATTGCGAGTTCTGAAACTCTTAGAGCGTTTAATGAAGCGAGTGTGTAACGTTGATCGTGACATCGGTGGGCTGAAACTTCGGGAGGGTTTTAAGAATGAGAATGTGTCGAGTTCGAAAGTGTAAGGAGAGGAGGAGGGTGTTTTGGTAGCGGAAGGGAAATGATTCTGGTTATTTGTTAGTATTCGAGGAGATATTTGTCGAGTGATATCACGCACGTGTCGCCCTTTAACACCTAATAGGAATTCTAGCGCACAAACGTTCGGCGCGGCAACACCTGCGGATACTCATGGTTCTCGCATCCTCCCGATATTGACCCTGCTTAATGCGTTAGCGTTACGCCGGGGATCTGCCGGCAAGGAATTTGAAATTGTAATATCGAAGCCTTACATCCCAAAATATGATACCGCAGACCGGATGAAAGATATTCATACCGAGCGCATAAATGAATACCTTCCGGCACGATGGATTTGACGCGATCATTCCCAATTGTGGAAGCGTTCATCCGTCCAGCCGCGCGGAGCTTCCTCCATTCGCGGCCTCCTCCAACCACCGCAGACACGACAAAAGGGGTATCAAACATATCTTAAGGGGGCATGGTACATTTCTCTGTTGAAAAAAATTCAATTTTCTTTTTCTGTTTGTATTTTTTTAAACATTTATGTGTCTAGAATATTATTCTAAAGCGATTGTGAGAAATTGGAATATCTACAAAAGTTACAACGTCTTATACTGCGCGGCGCACGGGTAACAGTGCCCGCAGAAGACACATTAAACGATTAAACTATCGAATTTGGAATTTTCGTTCGGTTTTTGGTAAAATTTCATGAAAAAATTTAGAACAATTTGGACCAGGAGGATTTAATGTATGGTCCTGGTATCGATGATTAGGTACATGTAAGTTGGACAAATTCAATTTTATAGTAGGGTTAGCTTGTAAAACTTTGAATGCGCTTTTCTCGAAACCACGTGTTTAAAGTCGGTGCCATAAATATCTCGATAACGTAGCAACCGATTCACATAATTTCTTTGTTTAATGAAAGTTTATAAAATTTCCTGGTCGTTGACCGACTATAGCGAGGGGAGGGAGAGTGCTTTGTTTAAAATAAAATTGTTTTAATACTTTCAAACAGTGATCTTTCATTTGCAAGAAACCCCATCTTTTTCGCTTTTCATTTTCATATAGAAAAAAAAATCATAAGGAATGCTTAATTTTCAGGCGAAAAAAATATTATGCCCCCTTAATAACACTTAATAATAATAATAATCCTAACAAGCAGAAACATGACATTCAGAAAAATATTTATTGGTATCATAGTGTGGTTTTAGAGGATAAAATCACTCTTTTGAAAAAATGCAAAATTTTCTTTTTCGTGGAATATCCCAAGAACGCTGAGAGATATCCATAAGTAGTTTAAACAAAAGTTGCATGTTTTCGTTTATATCTACAAAACTGAAAAAAAATAATTATTGAAAAATTCATACATATAAAAATATATGCAAGTTTTATTGAAACTTCTTTTCGATATTTTTCACCGTTCTACGGATATCCCACGAAAAATAAAATTCTGCATTTTTCCAAGGTGCTATTTCACCTCCTAAAAACCGCACTATGGCACCAGCAAAAAATAGGTTTGTCTTCCCATCAACAACTCTACTCGCACACAAAGTGGCATAATTTTCTGAATTTTCGAATTACCCAGCTTCCCTTGCGAACGACGAACGTGGAAGAATGTGGGCACAGCGAACGCGTTAATTAATCAGCGAAAGCAGTGACGCCGCGATAGCCACGAGGAAGATAGCAGAAATCAGACCGAAATCATCCAAGACGGAGAACATCGAAATTCCATTGCAAGCGTCGTTTCATTCGTTTATCAGACGCGGGGGCGAGGAATCACGGTGGATCGAAGGATACAGCCTGAGGAGGGGCGAAGATTCTTCCACGGATGAGCCGACGGCGGCACGTAGGTCGGTGGAGAACGAAGCTGGAAGAGAATAGTCGGTGGCTTTTTACTTTCTCCCGCGGGACAGATGGGGGCGGGAGGGTAAAAGGCAAAAGCTACGAAAAGCCAGGCTTTATTGCCTAGCAAGGGGCATGGGATCTCGTGCGCGGGATAGGAGATTGTTTAGATCCCTAGCCCATAGACCCGTATCGTAAGGAGGCTGCGGGGCCTATCTAGGATCGTATACGCTCTCCCCGCGGATTATGGTCGTGAAACGTTTCACGTCGTCCATTCACGTGGCTCGTAACGCCACGCTTATTGTAAACTTGCACGGGGACCCGTGCGCGGCCGAGTCCTTGCCAGAGCGTTTTGTCGCGCTTACTGGGATCCTTCCTGAAACGATCTGTCCACGAGCTTCCCGTGGCCGGACTTTTTATCTGCCTTTTATGTAGCCGACCGACCGAATATTAGACACTGGCTGATTTCCTTCTTACGCCGCAACGGTCCCACAGGAATCTTCAAGGCTTGCGAACTGCTGGCGAGAAAGCGTGGACCTCCAAATGCCGCGGGGAATCGAGAAAGGATTGTATGGGAAATCTTTAGTCACTTGTACTTATTTAGTAGGGTATCTTAGGTGTAGCAAGTTATGTCGGATTTCTAATCTACCGATAAACGGTTTCTAGTTGAATTTACTAGTTTTTTATTGCTAACAAAGTATATAGAGGGTAAGTCAGGGAGAGTTCGACCACCGGGAGAGTCCCGCCAGTGTTGATATTTTAAGACTGACGTAAGACAGGACACTGTGTGTCATTGACACAAAAGGAATGAAGGCGCTTGTTGTTTATCTCGCATTGACCATTGTCACAAATCCATATTTTAATTGTAAGATACAGTTAAGACTTTATGCGAGGCTGAAAGATTGTAGGCGAAGTTACAGTGGTGGTGATATTTGAAAAACAGCTAAGTTTATTTACACTCTTCCGATATTGGGAATATAATATGCATATAACTAGAGTGTAACACCAACAGTACGTATTTATTCGCTTTTAATTTTTTTTGATAAGGTGCTGTTGCTGGTGTCCAGTTGCAGTGCCAATGTTTTTCGTTGAAAATGAAAATAAATATTTGAAATTATCGCACACTATAATTTACGTATACTCTAAATTGCTTGGGCTTTGCTTTAATGTGCATAAAACGCCAAAAATGTGAAAAACAACAATGCTACGATTTCTTTTCCAAAAAGTGGTCGAACTCTCCCGGACTTACGATACGTTTGTAACGAAATTTCTCTTGTTATCTCGAATAGAACTGAGGCATTTTGGAGTAATCGTGAGATTTCTATACACTTTTGGAATGTTCCAAAGTGCTAGTTTGCATCCGATTCCTAGGCCTGCGTCTTCCCAGGCTGAGAAAACTATTTTCAGATTCATATAGTACCTACCTACTCCTCTCTGACAAGATCCAGCCAGCATCGAGATAGCCCGGCGCGTTTCGCGGCCGGCGAGACACAGAGACGCGGAGGATACCTCGAAACAGCCCTCGTCGAGAGGCAGTGAACCCGACTTAACCAGTTCATCGAGAAACAACGTCGATCGGGACGCGAGCGCCATAAAAATTGAACGGGATACGACGGGCCGACGTATCCTCGGCTTTGATACGGGATACGCCGCAAGGCTTTGCAATTTCATCCCAGAAAGCCGTCTTTCCTACAAAGTTATACGTTATCTGCCCCCTCCACGGTCGGACGGAGCCACTGCGAGGCTAAATCGTCGACAGAGCCGTGGATACCGACACACGGAAGTGGGTATCGACCTCGTTCCCGAGATCACTGCAGTATTTTCCCATCGACACGAGCGTTTCCTCCCTCTCCACCCCACATTCTTCTATCCTTCTATCTTCCCAACCCCCCGCGTCCCCGCAGGAGGCTGAGAAACGAGGATTGTCCAGCCTAGCGTGCAATGTATTCTCTAGGAAAATGCTGAGAAACATCAAGGAGACTTGGACTAGAACTGGAATTTTTTCCACCATCATAAATTCCTTGGACGCACCTCTGCGAGGAAAGCAACGAGCATAGATGCCGATCGATTGCAACCCTGGTTCTTTTAATATCTACTGGCACCGGTTCCTTCAAAAGCCGCGCGTGTGATTAAACGAGGGATGCTAAGCAGACCCTGCTATAAAGCTCCGGGGCGTCGTAAACGTATTTGAATGAGTATAATGCCAACGGGTCGGCGGCGACGGGGCTGGAAGTATTCGTCCCGCCAGACCTCGAGGATCAACTTGCACTCGACGTGTAAAGTTTGCCGGAAGAATCGTTCCGATCTAAGCCCCGCCGTGCCGGGCCAGAAACTATGCGCAAAGAAACCGGGGAGGCGGGGAAACGCCGAAAGAGAGACAGGAGGCAACGGTCGCGGCGGAATAGGATTTTGCGGCGGGGGCATTAAAAGTTGCCAAGTGCAAAGTTTCTCGCGGGATGATCCCGGTAACGGGCGTGCAGCAGCACTCTTAATCCCGTTACCTGCAGCCAATTTTTCTCCCCGTTCTCCTTTTTCCACCGCGACCCTCTTCATCCTCCACCCCCGCCAGCATCCTCGCGCCGCCCGCACCAACTGTTTCTCCCTTTAATCTTTTCATATTCACCGCGCCGTCCAGGAAACACCTCGACCGCGTTTCCAGGCCCTTCCCTTTTACGTCGCAATCCGGCGTTCTATTCAAATTTACGTGATGAAATTCCGAATGCAGCTGCAGCCGTGCGCCGGGCGAAACGCAATTTGGATAAGAACAACGTCGCGGAAGTGTTCTTCCGGGGGTTAATATTGCGCGTTTGAATGAAATAAGTGTGACGGGAAGTAAATGAGGAGGAGGCACCCGTGCTAACAATGCGAATCTGTATCCTCTTTTTTCGCAAATGCTAGGCAGAGTAAGCTGCACAAGTGGCCCATTAATAATGTTATGGAAATCGATACTTCTTCCACGGTTAAGTAATCGCGGAGGAGAATGTTTTAAGGGGCAGCCCCGTTCCTTTCGGAGGGTAGGTACGGTTTGGAGGCACTCTGTGTTTAACGTAGCGCGATATATAATTCCTCCGCCGTCGCGTTCTTCCCGCTGTTCGAGTACCTACGTTTAAGTTCATAGCGTTTCGCCGATATCCCGAAAGCGGGCCTCGACTTTTATATTGGCTCTCGTGAAACATGTACGCTGGCACATACGTACGTATATATATTATGTAGATGTATATATATTATGTAGATGTACATAACGGTGCACTCCGCCGGATACTCGAATGAAACTTTCCGCCGCGCGGCGACGGCTGCGACGAGGGCAGAGGGAAAACCGTCTTTCATCGGCGTTACACGGACGCCAGTCGGCTGGCCGGGCAAGGAGGGCTTGAATCGAGAAGAAGCAGAACTCGAAACAAGCCCGCACCCTCGCGAGGAGAATGCGACCAGCGTCCCTTTTCAAAATTTAAAAATAGTTCTGCCCTGAAGCGAGCTCGTTACTGCGAACACGCTTATTGGCGGCGCATGGAATATTCCGAAGCGTGAATTCCGACGATCGATGGATCGGGGCCGTGGGTGAGAATTGCACGCGGAGTCAGTATACTTCCGTACCACTCACTGTGGGACGAGAATGTCTTATTTACTCGGACATCGGCCAAAATTTGAAGTGTCGAAATTCTGTTCCATAGCTTCATTAAATCTTTATTAAGTGTTTGTAGCATTAGTATGTAGTAATTTTAATTTTAATTTTGTATTCTATACTTCATGGACAGTATTAATCTATTTTGTAGTCTAAAGGGTTCTCCCGTTGATATGATATAATAATAATAATAATTAGAAAACACAAAGAAATAAACTTTGTATTCACATTAGGTTTCATCCAATTGTATAGGAATCTGACCTGTTTAAAAATGTCAGTCTTTTTGTCTTTCAGTTCAAACGCACCACTTTAAACGATTATTGCCGAAATCCTATTACTTCATAAGTTCTCGATATTTTACATATTACTGAGTATCTTATTATTAATGATTTTGTACAAAAAACATTCTGAATTAGCTCGGATTTCATCGCTTAACAACTGTATAAAATAAAAATGCGTTGCACTCGATGCTATAATAATTCGACTAGTGATTTAAAGTTTTGCTCAAAGTCGCCCAAGGTCTAAACTACCTGAATTTAATCCTTTAATGGTAAGGTTTTAAAAAGTAGAAAAATTACCTGCTACTAGCTGCGATTAATAGAATAAATCTATTTTATAGTTCACGAGTTATAACACAAAATTGGAAAATAACCGGATTCCCGTTGGTGAATTACAAGCGCTTAGAGTTAATTTGGGTAGCAAACAAAAATTGCGTGGTAATCAGGAGGAAATTCCCTACATATTCACAAAGTTTCAGAGTTTTTAGAATGCTCCCTCGTTATTTGTAGACAGCCCAGAAGGATTGCAATTTTTTTCTCTAAATCTCAGTTGTTCTACTTAACACGAATTGAAAGTGTGCAAATTTTTACAATGAAACTCCAAATCGTTTGGAAGTAATTGCTATGTCCAGTTATTGTCCTTGCGTCTTTCCACTACTGTGGAATATGAAAATTGATACAAAACTTGGTAGGAAGAATTTGCTTAATAAGATACTACGAGGATTAAGGTATCGGCGATGATCGAGTATGGATTTTGGAAGAATTCAGGTTCCGTTCGGATTTGCGATAATCTGGTTTACTCCCCGGCAGCTTCGGCAAGCTTGTGCGGTGCAGCAAAGATTCCACCTCGTAAATTCGAGGTCTTCCCGTGAATTCGGTGGAGTATAATCGAGTCTCGTGGTTTCTCTGATCCCTGAAACCAACGACCGGTCACGTTTCGCATCGGCGAATATACAAGCGCGCCGACCAAGACAAATAACAATGGATTATACACCGATGATATTGAAATAAACATTTAGCAGCAGCTGAGCGTTTCCGCCGCGCGCGTTCCGGCGGCACTAATGTCGGTGGCTCCAAGAAGCATCGGCCATATCGGAGGATTCGTGGAATTTCGGATAGAAGATCTGGCGCGCGTTGAATTCAAATAATTCGTGGCACTTAATGTAGAAATTCTGATTTTAGGAAAATATATATTTTACGGTTTTACTACCAGAAAATGATGCGAATACAACCGCGGTGTAACGCGGAGTAAATTATAGAAATTCAATAGATCCAGTAATCTACTGATTTCCAGTTTTCTGTGTCTTAGATTCGTTAAGTGTTTGACGAAGGAAACTTAGTAACAAGATACGTAATCGTAAGTTATCAAAAAGATACCTTAGTGGCCAACGAATATTACCAGAAAGTTCGTGAACGAACGTTAAAAGCCGAATATCTCAAGAAAGAAATAAAATTTTCGTTCCGAAGGAGCAACTTTTGCACAGAGAAGCGACGCGGAAATTGGTTGTTAGAAGGGACGGAAAGCCGAGTCAATTATGCAACGCGGTGTAAGTAATTAGTCGAGAAGAGGAAGCCAACCGGGATCTTTATCAAACTTCTCCAGAGACACGAATGGGAGAGAAGAGCCGGCGATACTTGGATCGAACGCTACTGAATTCCATTTAAAATGGATCCCGCGGAAAAGCTCGCGCTAATCAGCCGGCAAATTGTTCGCCATCCGCGACCGAGTGTGACACTCGGACGAACACGTTCGTCGCGTGCCGCGGGAACCAAACGAAATCGGAGAAATCAATTTTTAATGGAATTAACCGACGGTTTATTAATCAACGCGATTCGAGGCGCACCGCGCGGTGCATCCTAATATAGGCGCTATGGAATATTACCCGCGCTGGTGATTCAATAATTTTAATCGTATCAGCTTCGCCGCTGGAAACACGGCGTTTCGATAAAAATTCACTTGACCACGTCACGCGCCAATCACGCGATCCCGAATTCTCTTTTCCTATACAGAGTGACGTAAAAATCGCGACACAAGCATGGACAATGATTTTTCCTAGAAAAAAGAGTTCGATTACTAATATATTTTGTACCAGTATCGGGGCCACCATGGTTCCAATTTTACAACTGTAAAATTTCCAGCACGCGTAAAGAGAAGAATTCGAAATAATTTTCCTCTAAAAACTAAGCAACTTCATCCCCCGCTTTTTACTCATATTTGCATAAGGAATTGCAATTTTATCAGATCTTTTACACTTCACTTTCCCACTTCACAGCTGCACTTCGCTTTTTCCCAAACAAAAGAACGAGGTTTATTTACCGGTTGGTGAATGTTACTCCGCCCCCATTGTACAGACTCTCGAATAAAATGTCAGCAGTGTTATTCGGGCGTGTTAGGGTTACGTTCCCGAGTTTCGTGGGACGTCTGACGCAGCCTCGCTTATCTGATAGCGTCGCGGCTGCCTCGAGCGCGCTAGGAGTATCGTGAGACGCCGGAGACGCAGAAAGAGGGGTGCTTTAAATCGAACAAAGGCTTTCACGGTAAATGGTGGGACGTATATAGCAGCCGCGGAGGCCCTTTCGCCGAGCCATCCTCTCGATTACGAGCCGTTCGGAAACTTCTTTACGACGGATCCAGGGCGACGACGCCGGGAACTCGCGGCGGAACGGCGCGGAACGTCGACTTACGCCGGCCCCCGAAATGGCCACGGGGAAGTGCACTAGCGCGAAATCCTTTCGATGGACGCGAAAACCTCGACCTTCCCTGCCGGAGTTTTATCGTTGCCAGCTGGAACACGTTCACCCCTCCACGGCCGGCGGCGTCGTTCCGCGAAAACTTCGACGCTCGACGGGCGTGTGTTCAAGCGGTGTTACAACGTCGAGCTACGCCTTTACGAGTTACACGACGATCCACGGTGTTGGGAAATCACGGCAACGTGTTCAGTCGGGGGAAGAAAGTGTCGGGATCGCTTCGCGGATATATGTCCTTCGCAGCTCTTCAACTTCTTCAAACGCGCGTCTGTTCTTTTATCGCTTCGCGCTTCTCCTCGTCCTTTCCTTCGTTCATTTATACTTGGGATTTCTTTCTATGGCTGTTGGGGGACCTTTCCTTGTGATTGAGGATTGTATTAGCAATGAGTGTAGAGGTTTAGATAATTGTCACCGTTCCGACCGTACGTCACTGAATTATGAGCGAGCGTAAGTGCGCGCCTGACACTTTGTGCGGATCGGAACAACGCTTCCCGGCGGCAAACCGATGGCGACGGGAACTCTAACTGGCTGGGGGAATTTGAAAGAACTGTTAAGCTGCGTTTAGACCAAACGAACGAATGCTCGTTCGCCCCACACATCGACAAAATTCGTGCTCGTTTAGTGTAAACTTCCACTATAGCCCATGTTGTGCTGTTCCTGCGTATCCATCTATTGTTCTTTGGGGTCTAACTCTTCTTTCAAATTTAATTATTATTTAGTTTTAAATATGTTTAGTATTAGTATACGTAGTATTAAGTACGTAATATTTAGTTTATATTATGGTTAGGCTTACTAACAGTTTACACTGCGACCTCGCCTTTACTCGCCTTTACTCGCCTTTACTCTAATTATGTACCACATCATCATTGTTTTTTTTCTGCACGTTTAAAGGGTAATAAAGTTGAAATAATAATAGTAATAAACGGCAATCTTCACTTGCAACTTTTTACTTGAATTTTGTCGATGTGTGGGGCGAACGAGCATTCGTTCGTTTGGTTTAAACGCACCTTAACAACAGTACCTCCTAGCAGTAACTTTAATAATACCGATTACGGCAACAACAACTTAACACGCGGATATATACAGGGCAATATAAAAGGCTTGAACGTTAGATGAAATTGAGCTTGTCCCTCTGAAGGTTTTTGGACAACTAACTTGGAGGAACAGGACGCGACACAACGTGGACTCCGTGTGGGTGGAGTTCAGTTCGTCTTACCGAATCCTGTGACTTTATTGGTGCAATCATGCATAACTTCCACCATGGGTGTGAATAAGTTCCCCTAATAATTAGGGAAAGGGAAAATCCGCCGTGGGAAAGTCAGCGACGTGGGGGGTCGGCGTTTACGAGGACCTCTGACCCGTCATCGGGCCCTACAGGTCCTTGTCGCCTGAGTATAATGAGGCCTTTGAAAATCCTCCTGCACGCCAGGAAAACTGACGCCTCACTTTGGAAAGTCGCGCCTTGTTTAAGAATACTGGCGCCTTGAAATAAACATTTCCTTCAAGGCACCAGGTACCAAATTCCGTCTAAAGGTGAGATCAGACGGCGCGTGGCTTGGCGAGCTAGCTCGGCTCGTCTAGCTCGGCAAGTCGGCTTGGCGAGCCTGGGCGAGCCGAGCCCTGACCGATCAGACGGCGCGTGGATCGGCGATTCACGCGCAAAGATCGCCGAACCACGCGCCGTCCGACCCCACCTTAAGGACGGAACAGTCACTAAACATGGGGTAGTATTATTATTAAAATGCAACGGTTGCAAATGATTGCAAACTGGAAACCTCATTCTCCCGAATAAATAATTCCACGCTTATCGATTAATAAAATAATAAACCTCTCTTTCATGAAATTACAAACTGTCCCTTGGTATCTATTACATCAACGCAAACCGCGTCATCAATAACGATCATTGAAAATATTTCACCTGCCCGCACTCCTTAATCATAATTAAACCTCGCCCGATCCATTTTTCCATTAACCTCCCGTGAAATATTCCCCCCATTAAGCGATAACAATCAGCTAAAACGCGGATGCTACGGGACCCGCGGGTCCCCAGGATTCACGATGGCACGCTTCTTCCGCGTATTTTACGGCGCTCGCTTAACGCCGCCGGATGTACATCGCGGCGAGTCGAAGCGTTAAGGCGAAAGAAACAAATCGGATTAAGCGGAGGCAGGATCGAGCGACGCGGCGCAATAAGTATCGCCGGCACAGCGCGACGACGAACAGATTGCCCGGCCGAGAAGCCAGCGGAGCTGTCCGAGCCTTCGGATGGCGTGGCGGATGGGCAGGGGGGTTGGGGAAGATAGATTGGGGAAATGAGAGAAAGACGAGGCTGATCAGCGCGATGTAATTTAAAAAGTTCCCTTGTCCCCGTGAAATTGATAAATCGCGCGAACGTCTTCCTTCCCCGCCGACCGCCTCCTCCCTCCTTCCACCCCACCAACCCCCCGTCGCGCCCTTTTCTTTCTCTAGCGAGCGCAATCAGCGGTAATCTGCCCCTACGAGCGATAAATTAAAAAACTCCATTCTTCCATCGCGTTCGACCGTCACGCCGGAATTACGCAACGTTTCCTGCTTCCCCACCACCCCGACCCACCCCTTCTAGGATAAAAGTTGACAGTCTACGCCAACTTTCGATGAATACGTAAGCGGAACGCCTCCCGAAATGCTCGCAATTTCTCAGCCCTCTAATGATAGAGTGCTCGCGTCGGATGATCGAGGCGCCCTATTCCGATGATAAATCCCGCTGACGCTCGACGCCGTCGATGATAAACGACGCAGCTCGACGCCGAGGCCAGCGACTGATGTCTCATTGAATGTTCGACGCTTGAAAGTGACGCGCTGTACCTCGGAGTCTTTTCAACTATTTATTATGGGAGGCGGCGCGCGTGGCTCTCGCGCGATGGCTGAGGTTTAGACTTAAACCGGGCGTTTTATCATCGCGCCGCGTTTCAGTATTATCGCCGACAGTATTTTGGTAGCTCTCGATACGCCGGTGACAGAAACTCCGATGTATTTCCCTTTTATACGTTCTTATCTCTCGCAACGTCACTCGCACCGCAATAAAATAGATATTATTATTACACACTGGTTCAATACTCCCAGGTGCCATCCTCGTTGCACCGGCCGCCTTTATATGCCGAGTTTCTACCACGACAATAACGCGCGGCCGCGTTCGCAAATTCCGCGACCGCAAATCCACCGGCAAATCTCGCATTCGGAATTTCTTACGGGCGGGCGTAATGTACACGCGGCCGTCGCGCCTCGCTTAGGGTTTGAAATGTAAATGCTCGAGCGAAAAGGCTCGATCCCCGGGGCGGTGTATTAAACATTTATTCGCGTTTGTCCCGGCATTAGCCGGCTATATTTATGCGTATCGCGTGCGCGGCCACGGGGGTCCATTGTGGACGGGGGGCGCGCCCGAAGGGATATCGCAGCGGCAGCGGTTCGCGCGAATAAATTCGCGAGCAGCCGAGCTCGGTATCCGAGCCAGCGAATATCGGTCGTATTTCATCCAGGTAGAGAACGTCCTAATGCACGGCATAGAGCTCTCCCCCGGATAAAGGAACCGCGAAAACGTTTCCTCGTGGGTATTAGCGTCATCCCTTTGCCGAAGATTGATGGAGCCATCCTGACAGGATCCTCCTTCGCCTCTCTGTTTGCTCGCCCCCCCCCCTCCCCCCTCCCCCGTTCCGTGCCGACGTCGTAGCGGTTGTATGAAAAAAAAATCACCACCCCCTTCCGCCGTCTAGAGCCCTTGCTCTTGCCTACCCCATAAATGGTTACAGGTCATGTCGATATTTATCACGAGCTCGATCGTCGACACCGGGGGAGGTCTCAGCGCGGAGAGAGACACGTCTCGGGTGGAAGGAACAGGACACGATTCTCCCGATAATTTCTTGATAAGTTTCGGGGTTGGAATCTGGTTCGCAGGCGGAGTTTACTTGATCGCGACGCAGAGTATTAGAAATGTTGCCTCTGTGCCTCGAGGTATAGAGTTCCATGTCAATTTTTGATTTTCTGCTTTTCTTCGATCACGAAAATTTACTTCGTGTAATGATATTGATGGATGCTGAGCAGTAAACTCATGGTGAGTTTGAGCGTGTCTGTTGCGATTCTTTGGTCTCTATATTTTATTTCATTTTGTAATTATTTGTATTTATATTCTCTTTGTATTATTATTGCGCGATGTCATTATAGTCTCGCGGTTAGACTTAAGAGCACCAAATTGCTGAATCGTATCCCGTACTTCTCTTTGTGCATTTTGGGAATGTAATAAAATCGTATTAGCATTGTTATTATCTGTTATTTCAGTGGCATTTAGACGTAGGTGGTCTGTATACCTTTGTAATAGGATTCTCGTGGTTTTCGGCTGTTTCCTGATGACTGTACGAGAAATTAATTTTCTCAAACGGAAGTTAATCAAGGATCTAGGAATTTCTCTAACTGTAATTTGATCTGTTTATCTATCTCTATTTACCTATCTTTAACACGAATTTAATTAGTATGTTCCGAAAATTTTCCCACGTTTCTATGACAGCCCATAAACACCGTGCAACGCGACGTAGTAGTCGCCCTTACGGCTTACCGATCGCAAGCTTGTTAAAAGAACAGCTTCGACAGCAAGGGGATTTATACCCAATCCCATTCGTGACAGTCGTTTCTATAAATATACGAAGATTCTGTGTAAGTTCCATGTATTTATGACAGGAACGTCGCTGGGATTCGAAACGTTCGAGTCGAAAGCGACGAAGCTCTCCCCCCGTCTTCTCGGCAGTAGATTTGTCCTCACGCGCGGCTCAATAAATTTTCCTCGATCTCCTCCGTGAGCGTACGATCTCGCTGGAGGATCCTTATAAACCGAGAGCACTCTCTGGACGAAGAGGACCCAGACTCTCGGTTGTAAAAAGGGAAGAGGATCGATTCCCTGCGCGAGCGTTGGGTGACTTGTATCGCGAGAGCAGTAGTGGTATTAGAAAGATTTAGTAGATTGCAATTTCCCTTCGATGCGGGTTGAAGATCAACAGCCACTCTTTAATAAGAAATACACTCGTGCCTTACATTCGATCAACAGTCGTTCGTACTTTCCCTTAAGAGAAGGCTACAAGTTAGATTAAAAAGTACAGATTACAAGTTTTCAATATTGTATGTCCGGGAGAGTTCGACCACTTTTTGGAAAAGAAATCGTAGCATCGTTGTTTTTCACATTTTTGTCGTTTTATGCACATTAAAGCAAAGCCCAAGCAATTTAAAGTATATATAAATTATAGTGTGCGATAATTTCAAATATTTATTTTCATTTTCAACGAAAAACATTGGCATAAAGTCTTAACTGTGTCTTATAATTTGAATATGGATTTGTGGCAATGGTCAATGTCAGATAAACAACAACCGCCTTCATTTCATTTGTGTCAATGACACGCAGTGCCCTAATCTTGCCTCAGTCTTAAAATATCAACACTGGCCGAACTCTCCCGGACTTACCCTATATCAGTGACTAACTTCTTATCTTAAATACTCTTCCTCGTATTTTTATCAAGCAACAACGCTCACCACTGGACCAAACGTGCCAGATTTATATGTGCAGTGACTTTTGAAAATATTCGGATACTTTTTAAAATCGCATAACTTTTTTAAAATTAATTTCAAACGACTTGAGTTTTTTTTGAGAAGCTAAAAGGATTAGTTTGCTACGTGACATGTTTCGACGTTTTGGAAAAAATTGCAATTGATCGGGATAGCGAAGAAAATAGCGAAGGTCGTTTTTTAAACTCTTTTTGTGATCTTGCAATGAAAATCCAAAAAACACGTTTGTAGATTTAGGTGAGCTGTGTACATGCTGAAAGTTTCATCAAAATCGGGTAACGCTGCTCTGAGCTACAAACGTTTAAAGATCGCAGAATAAGGTCGAAAATCGCGGAAATTCCTGAAATCAGCGATTTTCGACCTTATCCTGCGATCTTTAAATGTTCGTAGCTCAGAGCAGCGTTACCCGATTTTGATGAAACTTTCAGCATGTACGCAACTCACCAAAATCTACAGATGAGTTTTTTGGATTTTCATTGCACGATCACAAAAAAAGTTTAAAAAACGACCTTCGCTATTTTCTTCGCTATTCCGATCAATTACAATTTTTTCTAAACCGACGAAACCTGTCGCTTAGCAAACTAATCCTTCTAGCTTCTCAAAAAAACTCAACTCGTTTGAAATTAATTTTAAAAAAAGTTATGCGATTTTAAAAAGTGTCCGAATATTTTCAAGAGTCGCTGTACGCGAAAATCTAATTACAGAAGTCTCGCTGCAATCAAAAGGAAATTCAATTGCCGAGGCGGGATAACGATCATTGATAGCCTAATTACCTGTTCCTCGGAGCAGGTGCGGTATCGATGACATAAACTACCCCCGAGCAATCAGGCGGCAAATGGGTTAATGGGCTAGCCGAAAACGATAGTCTACAGGATGATTCACACTTCTGACAAAACCCCCGCCGCCCCTCGTTCGGGGGTCGTTCCCACCCTCAGCCGCCATCCCAGCGTCCCGTGCACGCGCGTGTTCATCCAACTATGCCGACGCGAATATCGCGAAGCTGGTAAACCTGCCCATTCTCTGTTTGCCCGGAAGTTCCGGCTGCTCGTTCGACAGGGGAGCCTCGAGTTTAACCTCGATTCGTCTATCGAGCTACCATCTCGTCGATTAAACTCGTCGAACAAGCCGGCAAGGAAAGGGGGAACGGCGATGGAGGGTGAGAGGGGGGGGGGAGGGGCGAAGGACCCGAAAATCCAGATTGAAGTTACGTGTACGCCGAAGTTCGCACGAGAGGGGCGGTTGGCGTTGAAGTTTTTCAGAAAACGGACCATTCTCGAAGCTGTAGAAGCGTAGGGGGAACTTTCGACGTTAGAGGCTTTAGTCTATACCGTCACGTTCGCAGAATCTCGCATAGAAAAGGACACTGTCGCCCGGTTCCACTTTTTCGTCGGCGTCGATGGAATGAACTCTGCGGTCAGTCCACGTACAAGCTGAATGGAACAACCTCGACGCGATATACGAAGCCGGCTAGGTACGGGGCAGTTGATTGCGACGACAAAGGCCCAAAATTTATCCCCGGCGTTACAACAAAAGACGTAATCGAGGCAATGGGACAGAAGAAACGCGGTTATTGACGCGGCGATCGAATCAATCGAGCGAAGCCAGCTCGACCATGCCAGAAACACCAAGTGGTTACCGGTGAAACGAGGCTGGCCGAGGGAAGGGTCGCGGGACAACGAAATCGAGGGGGGGGGGGGATTGGCGGAGAAGGGGAAGGAGGAAGGGGGAGGGAAAGCAGACGGGCCAGGAATTTATCATTTCGTAGCTGAAGTGCCGTAGTGGCGACAAGGCTGAAATTGCAGTATTTGGGAGTCGAGTGGAGGCTCGAGCGGAGAGGAATGGAGTGGAGATTGGAGGGCCACGAGACAGCGACAGAAATACAAGGGTGAAGGAGGGGCGGCGACGGTGGTTACGACTGCGAAGGTCGTACCTGTCTGTGGAAAGGGGCGGACAAAGGGGCAGCGGGGAAAGGAATGGGGGGGGGGGCGAAGAGGGCGAAGAGGACAGTCGAATTGGGTAGAGACGAACGGTTAGACGGAACTAACGGAATTCTATTAGAGGGACGAGGACGGACAGGAACAAGCTGCGATCCTAAGCGACGATTCACCGGTAGCCACTCGTGTCGTCCTCCTCCTCCTCCCGGCCCCTCGCATCTGCTTTCGATCTTTCTCCTCGTCACTCTTTAGACATCGCTGACAGTAGTCGGCGCGAGCCGAGAGCGCGGCCCGGGCTGCCTAAACCTCTGCCTACACCACTACCGCACTGCGACAATTTGATAGCGCGATCGGAGGGCGGAGAGAGGCCCTCGAGTATATCTCCTCCGAATACACCCGCCACCCCCCCCCCCCCCCCCCGCGCGCGAACTCGACCCCTTCCTACCCTTCCACCTCCTCCTCCGCCAACCCTGCCCGAACACCAGCCCAGAAACTCGACCATCCCAATGAAATCGTTGGCCCCCTTGCGATCAACCACCGCGAACCCATTACGGCCGGCTGCCCCGTGGCTTGCAGCGGGCACATCGACAGGAAAATTTAGTTGCTCCGGCGGCGCCATAATTTTGCGATACACCGAAGGAGAAATATAGTCGGGCGAACGATGAATTGCTGCGGCTGGAAGGGTTATCTATGGTTCCAGCCGCGGCTCTATCCGCCGGTGAATTCGCGCCCGCCGTCAAGCGTTCTCGTTACTTCGATCTTAATTTAAGATAGCCGGCCGCCGCTATCCGTTCGCCGCAATCGTTTGCGTGCCGCTTCGATTCCGGTCCACCCGGTGTCCGCCGCGCCGGGCAACTTAACGCCACCCTCGACGTCGGATCTCTGTGTAAAACGACGAATGCTGGATCCGCTGGAGGGGCGGGGCGGGAGCGGGCTCTGCGGGAAGGGAGCCCCCCCCCCCCCGCGGGAGAGGCTCCAACGGAGGCACGTACGATATTGAATCCGTAACTGTACAGATCAAAGATATCCACGCACGAGAACCTTCCAATTACGGCCGCCCAGGAGGCGATTTCTTTTCATGCGGGGCTTGGGAGACTCGGACCCTAAACGGGGATAGTGAAACAGAGATGGAGAGAAATGCTCGACCCCGCGAAATGCACCGCTGTACAGGCGGGGGAAGGGGGTAGACACGGCGGACGTGTGGAAGGCGTCAATAACGCTCGCTTCACAAAGGGTCGCGACGGGAGGATAAATCGTCGGAGAGACACCGAGACGCCGCAGCCTTTGTCGCTGCGACCATCTCCAGGCGATGTTCCTACGGCCACGCCCGGGACACCTTTGCCTGCCTCGTGTGAATGGTGACGTCAACTTATTAGGAGCCACGGTAATAGCTCGCTGATCAGGAGTTTCAATGTGACCGGCGGCGTCCGGGTGGTTCTCGAGACGGACCCCATGGAGGGTGCAAACACAGCAGCTGATTGCGACGCGGGGGATTCGCGTGTGTGTTCGATGCACGTGATGGTCGTGGGGCAATCAACGTTTTGTGAATATTCATAATGGGACGATTGTGGGAGAAATTCTTCTTAGGAAAATCAACGGAGTTGTATATAATTTGTGTAGGAATAGGTGACGTAATTCCTACGTGTTCGGTAGCCACGGAAAAAGAGAGAGTCAAGGGCGTGGGGGATCGAACCGAGCCGCCCGCGTGCTGATCAGTCGCGTTTGCCACCGCGGCTACGCCGACTCTCCCTGGTCTCTTAGTCCGAGCTCCCTTTTATTCTATGGGGGCTCTTGATGCCACATTTGTAACGCGAAGAGTAAGAGTGTCTGACCGTACACTGGACGTGTCTACTTGGCAGTATCATCTGCTAACAAGGAAACAAATCGAACCCGAAAATTCTGATTTTAATGAAACTCCGATGTACGTCCAACAATTTAAAAATAAATTAAAATTAACACCTAGACTTGTTTCCGCGGACCAATCGTTCAGGCTCTTTCTTTTCTTGCTACACTAGTTTCTGGCAAGTGTCTGTAACCCCTAAGAGCCTCAAGAGGTAAAACAGTTCGGCATCACCTAAATATTCGCCAATAATGTAGCCCACAGCATTCCCCAGCTTGAAACGTGCAAGTTACCACGAAACGACGGATAAAGGCGCATTCACACATATTATTTCCCTAGCATTTTAGTGTCGTCGATAGTCTCCTTGTGTCAGTGTGAGTAACTGACACGGACAAGTGTGAACTGCTCCATTCCAAAACACGGGAACCATATTTTCTTCCACTCACACCGACGCCACTGAATCGCCACGGCACTGATGCGCGTGAATCCGCCTTAATTTCTCGAGTTCGTCATGAAACTCCGATGTGCGTCCAACAATTTAAAAATAAATTAAAATTTTCGTTATTTTACAAACATTTCTTTTGCAGCGCGTTATACTCCATCAAACACTGAACATTTTATCCAGTTACGGTTTTCTTTTACCTCGCACCGTTACAAAGTTATACTCGAAAAACGAAAAATCGCTGAAAATTTGGGGGCTGATTTCACCCCCTCAGAGTGTTTTTCCGCAGAAAAAAATCGTTTCTTACATACTCCGACATGCTCTACAATCGTACGGAGTTTCATTAAAATCAGAATTTTCGGGTTCGATATGTTTCCATGTAAGGCAGGCCTTCCCAAGTAGGGGAAATGTACTCCTAAAACTCATGTTTCGGCTCTCCCTCCAACGCTGCGCCTTCAGCTAAGGTGCGACGATTCCTACTGTCCTCTCTCTCTCTGCTTCCTAGCGGCGTCACTGTCTCCTCTGAGAGAGGTAGCGTTGGAGGGAGAACCGAAACATGTGTGTTCAGGAGTACGTTTCCCCTACTTGGGAAGGCCTGTGCTAAGGAAACGCTGCGGAAAGGGCAGAGAAGTGAACTTACCCTCTGCTTTCACGAATTCTCAAGATAGTCATTATAAAATTATTATTATTAAGCGTCTTTATTGTCCAAAGGTGCAAAATTGGAACAAAGAAAGAGAAAGAAAGAAAACTCGGGTAAGTCGTGTCGGGGACACAAGCCGCAGTTTTTTTGGGTGAATACTCGGCCCTGATATTGTATTGTGGAATGAACAAAGTAGACAGAGTCAGTTTGAACGATTATATTGAAGTTTGATATTGATATTTAAGGAGTAAATTTGATATTAATATCGAGGGATTATTTTATCGATTATTGTAAACTCACTTTCGAACGACACCAGTTTCGCGGTTCTCACTCGACGCAATCCGAAGTTATACTAGCTAGTAACTAGCCCAAAGCCCGCCAGGCACGTTACAATTCTGTCGTTACTTGCATATTGCGGAGCCCGTACCCACGCTCATTGCGGTTAGGCACTCGGTCCGAAAGTCATCTCAGCTACCGACATCCTTTGTCTACGCGACGCTATATTAATTGTTTGGATGTTGCTTTTAGTTTTGAAGTTATAGGGCGAAACATTATCACCAATTATTCTCACGATTTTCATAACGATCTACTTTTCGTGCACGCCCCCAGTACTATTCCGATTTGAAAGACGTATTCACGTCAAAAGGAAAGTAAATCTACGTACCTTCACTCATACATAACTAATTAAATTAAAATTGCAACAAACACTCTATATTATACCAATGCAAACTTTCAAGAGCAATCATTGCTTAATTTTTTTCTTCTTCTTTATTTCTTTGCGGCTAGATGTTTTGTTTTCGCTGTTTTTGTTTTTTTTTTTCTCTTTTTCGTTCTTCTACGTATGCCACTGTCTTCATTATTGTACAAACTGGGCTTGTCTCGTACTAAATAAATAAATAAATTATAAATAGATTCGTTCCAAAGACAGTAACCCTCAATCTCCCTCATCTTACACCCCACGCTTAATCATACACTTTAATCTCTACTCGAAAGCGGCCCGACGCCAGTCGCACAGGTAGCCGCGATTTACGAGAAGTCATTTTCCCATTAACGAGGCGTGTACGTTTCCGAGGGTGGCTGCAAAGCGAACAGGATCACCCCTTCCCAGCATTCACGGCGAAAGATGTTGGAAGCGCCACAGGAACGGCCAACGTGTCTGCGTAACGCCAGTCGCCGAACCCTTCGAATTCCAGCCGGAATGCGGAAAGCCCGCGATGCGTAGCTACCGAGAACGATGGTTGGTCGGCTCGTCGCGCATCGACGCGAAGGAACTGCGGGCCTCCTCCCTCCCTCTGGCCCGAAGCTGAAACTTCAGACAAACTCTGATTGCCGTATGCAGCACCCCATCTCCCCGTTGCACGCCCCCGCTGTGTCTGCTACCGTTCGCGGAACACCGAGCGAAACAGTCTGCGCTGAAGGAAATCCTCAAATGAAGTTCCGACACGGACAGCCGCGGCTCGGTTGCCTGCATGCCGCATTTACATGCCTGTTTCGGCTGTGTGCTCCGCGACCACCAGGCGATTCGGTGCGCACCGCTGCCGGGGCAAACTTTGAATACGTTACGGATGCATTTTACCTACCTGTTATACTTAAATTACATCCTGCGTTCGAATGGCCGCGTTTATGCGTGAGCTTAACCACTGGAGTGGTAGGGGTTGGAGGGTGGAGGGTGTAAGGTACATATGTGCTCGCTGACTGTTTAGTCTAGTGTTCTTCTGTTTGATATTTTACTTTATTTTATTTTATATTATTTTATAGTAATTACTGCGCATATCTGTTCATTCGTTGTATTCTAAAGGGTTTTCCCGTAAATAATAATAATAATAATAATAATATGTAGAATAGAAAAGTAGAAAATGACCGTGCTAGTGGACTCGTTATGTAGTTAAATTCAGCTAGCGGACCCTGCCTTAGCCCGGGTCTTCACCAAGGTGAACACGAACGAAAACATTGTTCGCGAACGTTTTCCTCTGTTCTTGTAGCGTTCACACCGCCGCACAGTGTAACGAGTATATACGGGGGAAAAAATCAATTTTCCATTAAGATATAGTTATTTTCACGTAATTGATATGTTAATCATATTTATACCCCCAAAAAAATAATTTTTAACATAAAATAATTGTTTAAAATATATTTTGGAACATAATAAAAGTAAAACAAATAAAATATATATTTTTTTAAATACATTTAAACACAAATTAATAACAAACATTTGAAACAATTATAAAAGAAATAAAATTAATTTTTTAAATAATTCGTATTGATAATAAATTTTGAATTCTTCATTCTTATTATACATCTTCATCACAATCAGTTGAATATAAAGGAATGCAAAGCTCAGTGTCTTTTAGAAATAAATATTCGAGCACAGATTTGCCTAGTTTTTTCGTTTTATTATGTGTACTTCTCTTTATGTGGGAGCACTCCGCAGCAGATAAAATTTATACCAAATTAAAGGGCATGAAAGGAACTAAGTGTATTAAAAAAATGAAAGAACCGATATGTTTCGTTTTTTTTTTAATTCTCCCCAGATTTTAGAAGATGCGACAAAAAAAGTAATAATTTGAGCCACTGGTACGTATCCGTACTTTTCAATGCAAGAATTTTTAATTAATAAAACGAAAGAAGGATATATTTGACTGATTATGATTTAAAGAAAAAAGATAAGAACTTATAAATACAACAAAAATACAGTGAGTAAATATTTCCTATGTGTAGTCTGTGGCAGCTTGCGTTTGGTTATTCGACTTCCAATGTAATTACTAACCTCAAATCCGTTATTTATGCAACTAAGTTATGATGCTCTTATATCGGAGGACTGTTTACTATCAATTTCATGAAATGAAATACAAAATTCCAGAACTCAAATGTTTGCTTTTTCAACACGTGCCGCGACACTGTGCGCTGCAAACAGAACAAAACATTCGCATACGATTCATGCGCTGAGTTTTGTTCATGTTTGCGGCGGAGTGAACAAGACTAGAACAGACAAAACGTTCGCGAACACTGTTTTTGTTCGTGATTCCCCTTGGTAGAGATCCGAGGTAAGGGTACGTTTATTTCAGAACTAGGAAAAAAATTATAAGAGCTTCGATTGGACGCTTTTATCGTTGGCCATCTCTTAGAAACTACAGATCTTCTCGTTGCTCCAATATAAACACTTGAATTATAAAACGATATAATGTATTTCGACGCTTCGCTCTTATCGTCGCTCTGACCATTTATAGCAGCTCCAACATAAAAGAACCCTTAGGGTAAGTTTCCGTTGGAGCTGCGATAGAAACTATAAGAGCATCGGTCGAAAGTTAGCATGGTTGTGGCTTCTCTTAGTAAAAGTAGCTCTGCTCGCTGCTTCGATATAATCACTTTCATTATAAAACTATGAACTGTATTTCTACGCTCCGCTCTCGTTTAAACCCACCCTTAGATGTAAGGGAATTTAGGTGCCATAAACCATATCCCGTTCGTCAAGATTCTTAATAGAACGAACGTAAAAATCACGCGAGATTACGTGACGCAGACCAGGTGACCTCTCTGGTCACGGATAGTTGGAGAGTTTTCGAGTGACTCTATTAGTTTCCACGCCGTCCACGGTTTCTGCGCGAAGGGCCAGCAGGGCTCCCTCCATTTACCTCATTTTGTTCCCTTCGCACTCGATTCCCCATTGTTATCGTCACTCGCCGGCAGGGCCAAGCGAAGTACACAGAAAGTGGGCGTCCTGAAGCCCAGTGACAGGGTCCATTAGAAGCGGTTTACTTAGGTCCTTTAGGATTAGTCCCACCTCTGCTTGCGGCCTCCTCGTCGTCCCCGGGCTTCTCTCTTTATCTTCCGAGGCGCTCCGACTACCGTCTCTGGTCGCTATTCTATCACCGAGGCTCCCATCATCCGGCAAGAAACATCGGGACAAGCACAAAAGAAACATCAACCGAATCGCGACGGGAGGAACTCGAGAAATTAAGGCGGATTCACGCGCATCAGTGCCGTGGCGATTCAGTGGCGTCGGTGTTAATGGTAAAAAATATGCTTCCTGTGTTTTGGAATGGAGCAGTTTCACACTTGTCCGTGTCAGTTACTCACACTGACACAAGGAGACTATCGACGACACTAAAATGCTAGGGAAATAATATGTGTGAATGCGCCTTTATCCGTCGTTTCGTTGTAACTTGCACCTTTCAAGCTGAGGAATGCTGTAAGCTAGATTATTGGCGAATATCTAGGTGATGCCGAACTGTTTTACCTCTTGAGGCTCTTAGGGGTTACAGACACTTGCCAGAAACTAGTGTAGCAAGAAAAGAAAGAGCCTGAAAGATTGGTCCGCGGAAACAAGTCTAGGTGTAAGTTCTCACTCAACCACCGATTCCTACATGTACCTCTTCCGACCTACGCTTTAACCTTTAGAGGGCCGGGATTTTTTCATTGAAATTGTAAATTTTATGCATATATACCACCAAAATGGCCGGCAAAGTATCCAAATGCTTTCTTACAGTGGCCAGCTCGGCCGCGAACGGTATGGCATATACTGGGATTTTTAAAATTTCAACTTTAATGCTTCTAAGGGTTTTTGATATCGCTAATCACGATTCTAAGGTCGGACTATCGAAATTTTACGTAGGAACAGTGTTGCCAGCCTAAACAAATCTAAATGAATTAGAGCAGTTACATTCAGATATTATTTTTCTTTTTGGCTTGTTTAGGTTGGCAACACTACTCTGACCATAGAATCGGGATTAGCGATATCAAAAACCCTTAGGAAGAAGTTCACATTTTAAAATTTTCAGTGGCCACTATAGTGGCCAGGCCGGCCCTCTAAAGGTTAGCATTCCCACGTCTAAAGAAAGGTCTGCTATATAGTTAAGCCTCTCTAGCATCTTCATTATATCCAGGAGAACATCTTGCTGCATTTTCTCCTTTTTCGTCCTTCTACCTTTCAAACCCTCAGCTCGTTCCTCCTCAAGTGACAAGTATTCAGGATATACCCGATAGAGACAGTGTTGATTCGAGTGTTGATGGAAAAATATGCAGCATAACTGATTATGTTCGAATTAGACAGTGACGAGCTGCAAGTGTCTGATCTGAAAAGCTTCCTGGTGAACAATTTTTTATTTTTTATTTTCCGTCTTTATTCCACCAATTATCACACAGGATGGTGAAAATGCGAGGTTCGGCTAAAGCATTCGTTTCAAAACAGACAGGAGTGCTTGCTTTCTGTGTGATATACTGTGTGCTTTTAGTTACCACATAGAAAAGAAGATAAATTATTATCTCGCGGTTCCCGTGCGAAAAGTTCGCAGTCCAGGCTGTCGAAGACTCGCTCGAACGGCGACGAACGATTCCAAGCAGGAACCTTGTTGCAGCTCGCGTTCAAAGCGCTGCTTCCGTCGAGAGGAACTGTCCTTAATTAAAAAAATTTCCCTCCGCGTCTCGAAGTAACTTCCCCCTCTCAAGCTGGGCCTTAATAACTGCGCGAGCAGCCAACACGGAAGTTTATTACGTCTAATACCGCGCCGAGAGGATGAGATTCTTTCCTCCTGGCCGGCTGTTACTTGAAAACTCGCCTCTCCTCGCGCCACGGACAATAGACCACGTATATGAAGCCTGGCGACGAAACAGGAGGGAATTTAGCGTCCGCGATGTTGCCACTGACATTGCGGAGCCAAGAGGAAGTGCAGTGTTTGACAATTAAGCTTCCGATTCACGGTGTGAGTTTAAGGAAAGTTACGTTTAAATAATATTTTTAAAGTAATCCGATCGAAACGCCGTGCACTTTTCTGCTTGCTAGTCATGTTTTTGGACTCCCTGACCTATAATGGCCACAGTATTACTATTGTGTACTCATTTAATGTCCTCGGTGTCTTGAAATCTATCTTCCAGTGTAAATTTCATTTTGGCAACAAGAAGCAGGCGTGTAAATAAATAAATAGTGTAAGGGAGTGATTTAGTAGTTGCTAGATGAATAATAATTTAATTCTGTAGGCCTTAATTTCTCCAAAACTGCTTTACTGTTAAGACTTCGCCATATCACGTAAAAGGAAGTAATTTCTTCGAATTTTTTCGACTAAACGAAACAATACACATTGACCCACCTGGTGAACTCAACTTACTCGTGACTGATTACCGCAGTAAAGAAAGCTTGACCTCTTGAAAGATAAAAAGCATAATCCCTCTGCCTTCATACATTAAAGATACAGAGCACAAGTTACAAATATTCAAACACCAACACGCTAAACTATATCCATAATCTCTGAATAAGTGAAACCCTGTTGGCTCAGCCACCATACGTGTTTATAGATTTTAAGATTACGTCAACTAGGGCTGGGACGATTCGAATAATTTAATATTCGAATATTTTACAAGTATTCGAATGCTACGAATAAACTTCGAATATTTGAGTATTCGAATGTTATTATTCGAATACTGCTATATTCGAATACTATTCGAATACTGCTATATTCGAATACTATTCGAATACTACTATATTCGAATAGTATGGTGTGAAGTGGGTAAAAATTAGCTTACAAGATTTCGCCCTGACAAATAAACCTAAAGAACTTGATTTATAATTCACACCATACTATTCGAATACATCAGTATTCGAATACTTGGATATTCGAATAGTATTCGAATACTTGGATATTCGAATAGTATTCGAATACTTGGATATTCGAATAGTATTCGAATACTTGGATATTCGAATACTTGGATATTCGAATAGTATTCGAATATTCGAATACTTGGATATTCGAATAGTATTCGAATACTTGGATATTCGAATAGTATTCGAATACTTGGATATTCGAATAGTATTCGAATACTTGGATATTCGAATTATATTCGCCAAATAATAGAGCAACTGAAGTATTCGAATACTCGAATACCGAAAAATTCGACAAATAGTCCCAGCCCTAACGTCAACGTAATCTCCCAGAAGCTCACTCTACTCAATTTAGCGAAACGCTTTAAAGACTTAAGCATCCTTTAGCGAGTAGATATTGGGCCCGATTCGACCCAGAATATAAATAAATTCGTTCCCACAACACTAACAATCAGAATAAACTTCATTCCACTTTAACCTTCTCATTTTCTAAAATTCTTATTTCCCTTCAGCAGTGGCATCGATAAGTTAGACTGATCACGCGAAAGCCATACGCATTAACTATCCTATTCTACCCGTTCCAGACGATATACTTTTTCTTCGAGCGGTAGCAAAGTACATTCCTCGATTTCCAAAGTTTTCCCTACCAGGTATTATTAATTACTCTCGGTAACGTTACGCTTGGGTCGAAACGGAGCCAGCGCCGCCGGGAGAGTTACCAAGTAACATCATGAAACATTCGACGGGCAGCGTCCCAGTCGGCGCTCGCTCCGTAAACAAATTCCGTATGCACTGTCGCAACGGTCGCGTGTTTTCCCAAGGTGTTTTCGTTCCGCGCACGATCCGATGGCCGGCATCCACCAGCGCCCGTTTCCACCACTTTTTGCGCGTCCGCCGTCTCGTTTGCATTCGCAGCTCGCGCCGCAGCCGGCTTTTTCACCGTCTTCATTCCCGATTTATGCCTGATTTATGCGCCGCCACTTTTTCCCCAAACCAGCCCGCTGGAAAGCCACCCGCGGGCCGCCTTCTGCTCGCGATTCCGTCCGCGACGCCGGAAAATCGCGGGACAATTAACGCTTCTGCTCGGCGTCCCACGCGGCCGCGTTTCTCCACGCTCCCGTTAAACGGAAGTTCAGTTACAGGGAGGGAGCGCGGCGTTCGCCTTTCAGACTACCCGACTCGAGGAAAATTAAGAAATGCGCAGCAACGAACGCATTAGCATACCCGCCCCCACAAATTCCAGCTAAGCCGTGAGTAATTGCGGTCCACCCACGGGCGCCAATACGAGCGATGAGCTTCTGATCGCTTTCATCGAATTCTTCCGAGCTGAAGAGACTCGTTAGATCGATGCTGGGGTTGTCAGAGAAAGTAGCTCGCAACGCGTGATTTGCTTTGTGTAATGAAACGACGTAGGGAGTGTTGCAGAGGTACAGGGATGTTGGCGAGGCCCCTGGGAGTTGTCGAGGGGTAGGGAAGCTGGGGGATGCTTGCGGTAGAATTTTTGGACGCCAGTGGTACAAGGCTTCGAGGCTGGTACGTAGGGGTGTGGTCAAATAAGTGCCGATGTGTAGTAGATGAGGAAGGACACGCTTGGTGGTTTGTATCCTCGGGCATATCGCCTTGCACACCGCTCGAGGTGGTTCGTGGTTAGTCGCTGCATCTAGCCCAGCCACTATACATCATTGGTCGCAGGGGCGTTAAATCTTCCGTCCTCCAAATAGCCGCAGAAGAAACCTATCCAGCAAGAACGAAGTAGACGCGTCTACGCGCGGGTAAAGCGCGTTCGTAAACCTACCGACTTCCCAGCAAGATTGATCACCTGTCCCAGCGATCGTCGGACGGTGAATCTGTGCTCAAGCAGCGGTCCCTCCTTCCTTCCTTCCTTCCACGCCCTTAATAAAGCGCTAAGGGATGAAAAGTTGGAGGACCAAACTCGCGACTACGGCCGCGAAATTTGCGCAAGGCCGGGCGGAACGTGCCTCGATACTCGCACCGTTCTTTCGCCCATTACCTATCCGCGACAGGATAAAGTAGCGAGTGGAGTTAGCTACGTAAATTGGCTTAAGGGATTTGACCCTCGATGAGCTTAATACTCCACGTCCTGCTCGTTATAGGTCCAATCTACGCGCGGCTCCACGGAAAATCGCAACGTAACTCCTTCGTTACTGCGAGTTACGCGGAGAACTCCGGATTAGGGGACCACTGTATCGGGGATACGGTGACTGATTTTTCACCGAGCAACAATCGACTCGGATTAGGTAACTGCGAAATGGAAAATATTCTTCGTTGACGTGGCCAGCCTTATACGCGGGCAGATGGCAGCAGTGAGTGTAGCTGAGTTTGGCGAACAGTCCAGTGGGAATTTAGGGTGGAAATTGATACGAATAGGCACGTATTGTTTAGGGAGACATCTAATGTTATAGTTTTGGAATATTGAGGCTGAAGAAGGGTCTTTAATCCTTAAGGGGTGATGCCTAGTTGACAGGCGTGATTTTCCGGAATTTTTTGTGGAAAATCTAATGTATATTTTTTACAACTATTTGCTTATTTTTAGAAGTACATATATTCAGCAACTCTCAGTAATTTTGTTATAGAAAAATTCTAATATTCTCTCCCGGAAGCTATTTTTTTGCGGGGATATTCGAGATATTTATTTCTGATGAAAAGTCTATTTTTAATTCACGGAAAACGAAAAATTTGGACACCGAAAATGCATGATTTTGCGTTACACGGCCGCCATTTTGTCTGTTTTTTTTCATCCTTCGTTCACGAACTAGATAAACTCATAGGGTGAGTCGGGGAGAGATGGTTCACTTTTTTTAAAACCGTAAATTACGTAATTTACACCGTCAATTTAGTGGTTGTTTAAAGGACAAAAATAAACGTGATCGAGCCATCTCGCCCGCAAGGTCATCTCGCCCGGAATTACCCTATACTAACAGAACCTTCTTCACTATTCGATTTCAGATGATCCGACTCTGAGAAATCGTGCTTATTCGTTCATTTTTTAATATTTTTCTATAACAAAATTACCGAGAGTTGCTGAATATATGTACTTTTAAAATAAGCAAATTAGCTGTAAAAAATATGCATTACATTTTCCATAAAAAATTCCCGAAAATCAAGCCTGCCAACTAGGCATTACCCCTTAATACTTGAAGCGACAGTACCTACTTTAAAATAAAAATCAGTAGGGAGACTGTATGACCAATTTGAATGTATAACCTTCTACATGGACTATAGTCAAGCTATAGGTGAAACTTACTTAGATTCTACTTCACACAATCATTTTGATAGACGCTGCAACGCATGAATTCTAAATTAACATCTTTGGAGTGAGACAGGGAGATTGAGATATATCCGACAGATTGCAAGGCAGATACAGAAGCCACCCGAGAAGATGGGAAGCGACTTATACATATAATCAACTGCTTGATTCCCACCGCAAACCACCGACGCGTGATGCAAGATATGCGTGTTTAATGCCTCACTGTTCTGAACTTAACTCAATCTCAAGACCACCCTTCCCACATTCCTCAATCTTGCGACGTACCTACAGTACGTCGAGCAAATCGCTTGGCACTGGTATTCCACGCGTGTGTACGCATGCTAACGACGATGCGTGCTAACGTCCATTGACTTGTCCAATTCTCATTTCGTATAGATTAACTTTCAGAGAGACTTACAAAAGAGTCGCTTAACCCTTAGGCTGCCGCTATAGCCACTATATTGGCACGGTTCTACCCCCTCGACTCTATGGGACCTATTGACTACTCATACATAAAAATTTTTTGAAAAAAGGACCCCTATTTTTACGAAAAAATAGCAGCAGCCTAAAGGTTAAAATTAAATATTCCTGTATCTAATCTGCAAAGTAGCCTTGCTGACGACTTCGCTAGCGGGTGGAAGATAAAACATGCAATATTTCTATTCGATTTCCCATTACAACCCCTGCTTCAATTACTACTAATTGAGGCATTTGATGGAAAAAGGCACATACGCCAAAATGCCACTTCAAGAAAATCGATTTCAAAGTTTTCATTCTAGTATAATTTAATGAAAAGTAATGCAATTAAATCGAATTTTTTTTAAGGATGTAGTTACCCTGTTCTTCGAACGTTCTGAAAACAGAAGTCATGATTTGAAAATGATATGCGTCTTTATTTATAAATTTCAAGCATGTGGTTTATATGCCGTTTTCCCGTAAATGTGGTAAATTCGCAACAAAATTGCTTCTTTGTTTAGTTATTTCAATATAATTTTGTTTACTTACTTCGAAACACATTTTTTAAAAATTGCTTAAATAAAAAATACAAAATAAAGCACAAAACTAAACAAAAAATGTAATGTTTTAAGTGAGTATTAGTTCTTCAATTCTTTCTTTCCTAAGTTAGCTTCTTTCCTTCGGGATTCGATACTCGCCTCACTTTCCATATTTCCTCGCTTACACAAAATCCTCTATGAAACAAAACTACTTATTGCACGACGGCACGGCAACGCGACCGCTCAGCGACTATGTAGCTGCGTGTCGATCACGCTTCGTAATAAAACAGCATCCAGCTAATCTGAACGCGAGAGAAGTAATGTCCTTGATATATTATATATATTGTAAGTCCGGGAGAGTTCGTCCACTTATTGGAAAAGAAATTGTAGCATCGTTGTTTTTCACATTTTTGTCGTTTTATGCACATTAAAACAAAGCTCAATCAATTTAGAGTATATATAAATTATAGTGTGCGATAATTTCAAATATTTCTTTTGATTTTCAACGAAAAACATTCGCACTGCAACTGCACCAACTACGGGTAATCAAGGGAGCGATCGACCACCTTATCAAAAAAAAAAATTAAAAACGAATACATACGTATTGTTGGTGTTCCACTGTAGTTATATGTATATTAAATCCCCAATATCGAAAGAGTGTAAATAAACTTACTTGTTTTGCAAATATCACCACCACTGTAACTTGGTCTAAAAACATTCAGCCTCGCATAAAGTCTTTACTGTATCTTATAATTCAAATATGGATTTGTGACAATGGTCAATATGAGATAAACAACAAGCGCCTTCATTTATTTTCTATCAATGACACACAGTGGCCTATCTTGCGCCAGTCTTAAAATATCAACACTGGCCGGACCCTCCCGGTGGTCGAACTCTCCCGGACTTACCCTATAACATATAACTGAGTCGATTTAAACGATTTAAGGAAAACTGGCACATATTCTTATCCATCAAATGCCTCAATTATTATCAAATGATTAAGCTGCAGTGAAACGCTGGTTATTCGTATCCAGTTTACGCAACTACCAATGGATGTCGACTTCCTGATTACAAATTTCTGCGCCACTACTAATATCTCACTGCTAACAGCACGATCGAGACACGTATTTACAAGCAACTGGCGCCTCGAACGGCAAGCATTGCCGCGAATTCGCTCCGGTATTTTCCCAAGACGTGCACGCCATAACAGGCGTTTTCTTTGCTTTCTCAGTAAACAGTCCAAGCACAGAGCTCATTACTATACAGTCGTCAAGCGTGGCAAACAATGACGTTCCCATCCCCCGGGGCTGTGTACGCAGCTGTTCCGCGAGACACGTGGAAATTAATAAGTTTTCGCGCTTAACGAACCACTAAGACGCGACGCCGACGTATACTCTGAAAACAGGCGCGAATTAATAACGCCGAGCGCGCAGCGAGGCTGGAATTGTTGCAAATACTGCGCCGGGAATTTCAGAGCGCGCTGGGCAAACATTCGCCGCGAAAGCAAGATGGAATGAAATTATCAATCGCTGCGGCGTCCAGCCGTCAATTTAATTATTATACAAATAATTAAATTAATCTTTCGCCGGTATCGACGCTCGGCCTCGATTAACCGGGCGACGTCGAGTTAACGCGCAACGAGATCCTATTACACGTCCGATCCACGAGCAGCGTGTAGACAAAGCTCATTGCAATGACTTACTTGTGCATTACCGCGGAGCAGCCACTCCAATTGCTCCCTCTTACGCGAACCCGTTCAGCACGAACGGCCGGAACGTTTATCCTGCTCCAGTGGCGGGGCCCGCATCCCGATTTCACCGCCATCCATAAACCACGATCCGAAATTCCGACGCACCGCGGCCAGAGCGCGCAGGCTTATAGCCCGCCGTCCGCAAAACCGTAAACAGCCCTTAAACGCGCCCTTAATCCTCGCCCGCCGTGGCTTTCCACCCCTCTGCGTATACGGGGTATCCGAGAAATAAGTGGCCAGTGGAGCAAGTCAAGTTTGCAGAAGGATTTTGCGCGTGAATGTTTCCTCGGTAATTATTTTTAGCGCGAAACGCGTCGAGCCCGGCGAGACTAATTTTCTTGTTCTTTTGGCCCAGGCACTAAGGCATCGTAGGGTAAACTTGCCTAATTCGTAACTGCGCTTAAATCGTACCCCCGTTGGTTTTTTTTTTACCTAAGAGAGTCAAAATTGCCCCCATAGGTTGAAACTGTATACACCAATTAGCTATAAATTATTAACAAGAAAAGTCACCATGCCATTACTCCACAAAAGATATAAAGCAGTTTTTCGGGTATTTTTCATTAAAATTTTGCCACGATTCTTAAGGATTTTGTAGAATTTCTATATGTGAAAATCAGTAAAAGAAATTTCTATGCGAAATTACGTCTATTTTCAAGTTTATTTCTTGTTTTGATATCAACGAACAGTGGCCTATATTTTAGCGCCATTGATTTGAATTCGAATTGGCTTATGTGCCTATTTTGCACCACCGTGTGTAAGCTTAAATCGTACTGGTACGAGCATACAAAAACAATCTAGAAAAAAATCGATGAAGCTAAAAAGAAAACGAAAACAGCAAAGAAAATTCATAAAAGGAAGAATACCACTAACACCAATACACAAAAGAATGAAAAAAGAAGAAGAAAGACGATGAAAATGAAAGCTACTTTTGTAAATTGTGTCAAGAAAATAGACGGGAAAATATGATTCAATGCACACAGTGCGAAATGTGGGTACACGAGCTTTGTGCGGGAGTGGATACAGTTACTTTTGAATATGTATGTGATGATTGCAGTAATTAAATTTCAAGGTACGAATTATAATAAGTATGGGACGATTTAGGAACATTAATCCCAAATCGTACTTGTTCCATATTAAAAATAAATCGTTTTTACGAATAGAAGTTGATTATTTTTTGCTGCTCGAGTTTATAAAACTGTTTATTCTATTAATAAAAAGTTGATTACCATTAATATTGTTTCATTTTCCCTGTTATTTTCCATGTAATAAACATTCGTTTTTAAAGGGTACGATTTAGGCAAGTTTGCCCTACTGTGCACTATGTATTCTACTTCTTTTATTTCTGTTAGTGTGCTTCAAACCCTAGTGTAGCATGCTTAAGGGGTCATGCTAAGTCAGGAGGCCGAAAAAAGGGTGGTCTTTGGCAATTTTTTACTCGAAAGCAATAACACATTTCTCAAAAAATCTTGTTTCCTTTCAAGGATTGCATCTAGTACCGTGCATCGTAGTTTTTTTATTCAAAAATATTTATCAATAACTAAGTTATTGTCCATCACTCGAAGGTTCTCTAAAAAAAAGGCTTCTGCGGTGACCACTGCTGCTCGAAAGTCGATCATCAAAAATAAAAAATTCCAAAGAATTTACTTACTATATTATATTATCTAGTATTTGAACGAAGGATTTTTCGAAACATTGATTCGGGAAAAAATGGCTGATGTTTAAAGTCAAAGTTTCAATTTTCATCATAAATCGTGCTTGATTTTCGTCAATTAAAAGAAAACTAAGCATCGGATAAAAAAATCCTTCGTTCAAAGACTAGTTTATTGTTCCTATAGTAAGCTTGTAAAATTTGAAGTAAATCGGTCGAATGGTTTTTTAAATATTTTGGTCAAGGCAGAAGCCTTTTATTTGAGAGAACCTTCGAGTGACGGACAATAACTTAGTTATTGATAAATATTTTTAAATAAAAAAATTACGACGCACGGTACTAGATGCAATCCTTAAAAGGAAAAAAGATTTTTTGAGAAATGTGTTATAGTTTCTGAGTAAGAAAATTTCCAAAGATCACCCTTTTTCGGCCTCCTGACTGAGCATCACCCCTTAAAACACACCTGCCAATCAGTAGCAGTGTTCCAAAGGTCGCATCGATTACACGCGAACGTTTAGCCCGGACGTTGCGCGCCCATTTCGCGACACACCCCGTATAAGCGTGGACGCGTCCACGCTGGGATCGTCTTCATAAATATCTGAATGTTGCAGCGACTCTCGGCTGGCGAGCCGATCGATCGGAAAGGAAGCATTTGCGAATCGATCGGTTCCGCGTATAACGAGTTCCTTGGAGCAATTTTTCCAGCGGAAAGTTGAGAGGCGAGGCCCTCCCCGATCCCTGGCACGATTTTTCTCTTGTCTGAAGGGGAATTAGGAAAGCGCCTGCCTGTCTGATGTAACTAAGGGCCGCTCGTTATTGCCGAGATTCCGCCGCGCGTCCATCTTTTTTTCCCCCTCCTTTTCCTTTTTTTTTTTCGCCCGGGCGAAGGATATGAAGTGGAGGGACCCGCGGAAACAAAGAATAAAGAATCACGCGTGCCGCGTGATGGGAACTCGGGACGAGTTCAGAAGTCGCTGCGGGAGGATTACGAGGCTGCCTAACGGCTGGCGTCGCTGCGCCGCTCGCTCCCGTAGACCGCGACGCCCGCTCTGTTTGCTGTTGGATATCACAAACGACGCGCACCGCGTTCCCGTTCCGGTGGCATTCAACGATTCCCGTCGCATCAAACGTAGCAGGCTCGTCTGCCCCGACATTGTAAACGCGGGGAGTTGCTTAGAAAGCGTGATACGTATCGAGAACCCCTTGGAAAGGTCTTTCGAGAAAACGGAACACGCATTGTACCGATCTGAATTGCTGGAACGATTGCGCGTGTCCCGAAGAGTATCGATTGCGTGTTGGAGAGAGAAAAAAAATGTAGAGCGCTGTTTAATCAGTTTTCTAGACGCAGGCTTTTACAGACCAATTATTATCCTTCGAATTAGCTCCGTCGCTGAATTCACTCCGATGCATTTGCTATTTTCATTTGAAAATGGTAATTCGTTGGTAATTCAAGTTGACCGCGAGCGGCAACGATAATCTCGATGAACCCGGAATCGAATCCAGCGAATTAATACGATAATAACCGGGCCGGGGATAGAATTTTCTTAGAGATCGACTTCCAATTATATCCGGCGCCGTCGTTAAATCAACGAGATTCCGCGGCGATCGCGACGATAACGATCACACCCCGCCCCCCGCATTTTTATCTAATATCGAAATTCGTTTAAAACTCCTTACCACCCAGCGGCCGATTATCATCGTCTACGTCCTTCCTCGGGGAACTTCGCGATCACTTCCAGCAAATGGCCCCAATCCTTCAGGACTTGGATTAAGTCGACGTATTTAACGAAGTCGAGAGAACAGAAATACAAGCTCAAATACCGCGGGTATAAAAAATACAATAACGTGTTTGGGGCCAACTCGAGTTCCCTACAAAATTAAATTACGATGCAACTAACGAACAAACATCTCCCCACCTTCTGCATTTTAAAACAAATAGGGTAAATACTGCCCTCCTTAGTTAAACTCTCCTATCTAAAATTTTTTCATTTTTTTAGATATGTTGAAATATTTGAAGTTCCGCACGTATTTTACCTTTCAAGTAAAGTTAGAAAAGTCTACGTGCTTCGTAAATATTTATAAACAGTTTATTGTATTTAACCTAACTTCTTTCCAAACGGTTAAAATATCCTATCTAAAACAATTAATTAATTGGTACGTTAATAATACATTACCTACCGGTATACATATTACAAAAAATTATATTAGGCTGTTACGAAATAATGACAACATATTTTAATTTGATTGAAAGGAAATAAGGAAGGTACAAACTAAATGATAAAACTTCAGTTTTCTCGGTTGCTTCAAAATGCTAGATAGGACATTTTAACTAAAGGGGGCAGAATAGGTACACACACGTGCAACGAAAAAGAAAGTGATCCCGAGAATTAAAATCAGCCTCGACGCTTATTTCAAATCCTAGAATCGCTTATTTTTCGGTTGCATCGCTTACTTCGGCCCACCCTGTATGCCTTCCACCCTCCGGACGGATCCTGCGGGCCCAGCGACTCGAAACGCATGCATGGGAATGGAGGCCACGTGGCGATCGCGTTTCGATTCGAGGAGGAGAGCTGAATAAGGGACGGACGAGCAGACGAGGGGCAGGCGGGCGGGGGAGGGGAGGGGAGGGGAGGAGGGGTTGGAGGCGTCGCGACGCCGAGCAACACAACCACACCCTTCGAAGGACCTGCTGGATCGATAGGCACACTCTACCCTCTGCTAGAGCAGAAAGAGGAAAGTGGTGAGTGAAGGAGGGTGGGGGAGGGCGGAGAGGAAGAATGAGACAGGAAAGGGGGGGCAGAGAAAGAGGATAAGACAAATTGCCAGAGATCTCACCGTGCTGCTTCTGCCGCTTTCTTTCTCTCCTCCTCCACCACCTTCACCGCCGTCCCCAACCCCCTGCCCCTTAGCCCCCTGCCGTTCGTTTTTTTTTCCAGCCAGCTACCTGCCACCGACAATTGATGTCGCGCGAAAACTTCTCCCTCGGACGCGCGCTCGCGGCCTTTTTCCACGCGAATTTTCAATCTCGGGGCATATTGTTAACGTAACGAGGTTACCGGAGCGAGTTCACGGTGGCGTCGTAATCGAGCGAGCCAGACGGGAAAAGGGATACAAGTGCGCCTAATCGAGTTCCGCCGCCAACGCGCTCGGAGGGGTTCGATTGATTCCGTTTGGAGAAAAAGAAAAGGAGCGCTGCGACCAACGCTCACTGGCAGGCTAACGAGCGTAAACAAGCGGCTACCAACCGGATGGTAATTTATACACCACCCGCCGGGCCCGCTGTTTATGCTCGCGTCGAGCAGCGCGCAGCCGTTCTGCGAAAAGTTGCGGGACCGCGTAGCAACGGCCACATCTGCAATTAAAAGCGACGAGCCTCGATCTAGAGGCGCGCGCTTCGGGTTAAGTCGAGTTCAATTGCGTCCGCGCTCCGCGGAAATATATATAAGGTAAATGTCCCCATTACTGACCACGTCCCCATTAGTGACCAATTCATTTTCTTATTGTTTATTGCAACACAGAAAGCGAAATATTTCAGTTATTGTTTCATACGTTATTTATGTAGCCGTAGATTCATCTTTAAGTAAATTCACATGTAAATTAAGACTTGGTCATTGACATGAAAGTTGACAGATTCTAATACCGCGAGGTTATACTCCAGATATCATTAAACTCGCAAATTTTACAATAAAAATACATGGATCCAAGCAGTAACTTACTCAAATTAACGAGAAATATAAACAGAATTATAAAATAAAAAGAAAATATCCATTTTCTTTCATTATTGTAGCAGAAAATCGTGGTATAAAATAGATGCCCACTAAAGGGGACATCAGGTCCAATATAATTTTCACCATAATCTTTGTGTAAATAGTCAAATATCACTCTAAAACTAATTTGATTAAGAAACTGGAGACTTCGACAAATACAATGATCCATACTTTACTCAAATATTGTCGTATATTAGTAAAAGAAATTACTATTTTGAACCAGTCACACTCTTAAACGGTCGTTAATGGGGACATTTACCTTACATGCCGGCGGGACAATCGGTCAAACGTACGTCCAATCAATGAGAACCCTCGAGGAGAATCCCCGGCCGGCCGCGGGGCGCGCGCGTCCACCGGCTTTGATTCGCGTTAACGTTGCCGTCGGCGCGGTAACGCGATTAAATTTCTCCCGTTAACGAGGACTTTTTCATCCGGGCGACGGCACCCCATTTTTCATTCGCCGCGAAAAGTTGCGGGACCGTGCAATTTCGCGGCAGGTCTCCGCTCTTTTCTAACGGCGTGTCATGTTCTTCGAGGCTTTTCACGTGTCGCGCATGCCCTCCCTCCGCGCCCCCCTCCCCCCCGTGTACGCTCATTGTTCCATTGTCGGGGGACGCGGCGCACACGCCGCTCGCGTTGATCAGGATTCACACGTCGCCGGCGAACACTGGGGGTGCGCGCGCGAACTGCAAACCGCGCCAGTCGCCAGTGAAACGTAAATCAGAAGCTGTTGAACCGCGGAGACAATGATCTCCCTCGTCGGGAAGATTCGGGGGACACCCGTGGCCCCTTTTGTCGCGGCAAGACTCCGGCAACCGTGAACCGAGTATGGAGACGGATCGTAACGGCGGTACAGGCTTGCCTGCGCTCCACCGCCCTGGGTAAGGTGAATGGCCCAATACGTGGACATTTAAGGGGACCTTTCCGGTCTAGAGCCCCAAAAAATAGGTGATGTTTAGGAATTAATTGAAGGGAAACTACCATATATAATTTAGTGGGACTTTTTGCATTGTGTTAAGGATGTCTTAAATTATAGAAATATATTTTTTTGGTTTATAATTAAGCATTGCAGACGGCCCTGGGGAGTCGTTAAAGTAAGGGCGTCAAAAAATTGATCCAAATCGAGGGGATTTGTATCTCCAAAAGTTATTATCCGATTCGACTGAAGCCTTTTTTATTTTGAAGATTATTCTTCTGGCTAGGAAGGGGGGCTAGAAAAATTACAAAAATATTTTTTTTAGAAAATAACGACACTCCAAGTTTGAAATCAGTTTTCCCTGTATTTTTCGTCCTTTCAACGCCTTTGAAAATTATAAATTTTCAATTTTTTGTAATTTTTTCTAGCCCCCTCTAGTCAGAAGTATATTCTTCAAAGTAAAAAAAGTTTCAGTCGAATCGGATAATAACTTTTGGAGATACAGATCCCACCGTTTTGAGAACACTGTCTCGAGAGAAACGCGTTTAAAGTTTTACGTGATCTCCGAGTGGCCTTATACTTACTACTATACTTTTTCAAGCAGCGTATTAGTCAGAAACATTTCTTTTTAATAGGAAGCTTATTATTCGTGACTGAAAACAAAAGTGTCAACTATTGGTACACTGTCAACTACGAGTACAGTTACCCTACCTTAGCCTGATCCCCTGGTCTCCACTCTCTATCAAGTGGCAGAGAAGAAGTATTGGTGACATAGTTGTATCGACGAGAAAGGCAAAGATGTTTCGCTAGAAAATCCCAAGTGGAAAGTAAAAAATTTCCAGGTTGAAGATTTCTTTCTTTTCAATTTGGAAGGACCCCTGTCAGCTCTCCAACACTTACTCCTGAACACCCTACATTCATCAAAGCCACGAATCATCAGACTAACAAAAAGACAAAAAGAGAGAAGACCCAAACTGGCAACTACTTCCCATGAGATCCCCACTTGAGTTCCCCACAAAAGCGTTGCCAGCACGATCCTGCAGATCCTCCAGCTGAATAATTCATTAAACGCGATCGCAACTTCAGCCCCGATCTCGCATTACCAAAAGCTACACAGCTCCCGTTGCATCCGGCGAGTCTGTACACGCAACGACACGATCCCAGATCCGAAGTCGTAGCAGATTTCACGGGAGCGTTGCGCCGGTGAATTCTATCGGCCCCAGGAGCGGCGTAACTTCGCGAATACGCCCCAAGGGATGAATCCTGGCTACTATGTAAGTTCTGACCTCCCTCGCCGTTACAGCGGGCGTGGAGCAGCGTATCTATTTCCCTGTATCCCAGACCGTGGCCATCTAAAAAACGAGGGTGTCGCCGGCCCTGGACGCCGTTTAATCATCGCGGGGACCAGCGTGACTCTAACAGTGACGTTTCGGCTTTTCTGATTGCAGGAGCCACGACGGCGAAGTTGCGCGCGCGCGCGAGCCCAGGCCACCGCAGTTTCCAAGATGTTACGAGTTACAAGGGCGGAGCGCGGGACCAGAAGTTTCAAGTAAGTTTAATCTCTTCCTCAAACTTCGCCCCGGGATCCGCCAGCTTAATCCCGAAAAGGCATACACGTCGGTTTACGAATCGTTTCGCCCGACATCTGCGCCTTCATTTCCGCCGGATTATCATTGAAATCGGCGACTAATTTCGCGCCCGATGCATCTCCGAGCTGCTCCCTTCTTGTTTATGGAAAAATATCGAGATCTAGATTGGAGGTAGATTTCAGAAGCTTCAAGTATAAATAGAATAGAAATTTCTCTCTTTACATCCCCTACCACGGTCGCTGAAAAGTTTAGAGTTCAGCCATCGCTAAGTCACTGGACGAGTCCTCTGCTTACCTCTAAACTTTTACAGAATTTTAAATTCTGCTAGAACGAGGCAGGGGAAAGTGATCTGGTACTCGGCATTGTCTCTACTTCGAATCGTATTGCAAGAACGGGCGTTTCGTCTAGGCGCAGTGTTCTAGTAATTCGCGTGGCGTTAATGACGCAGAAAGATCGATCACGGCGGAAAAGAACGAAGTGTCGGATACGGAGAACGGTCCATTCGTCCCGCGTGGGATCACCGCGATACGATTCGTACCCCCCCCCCCCCCCCCCGCGTGTCCTCCTCTCTCTCTCTCTTTCTCTGTTTTTTTTTCTATCTGGAGGCGCTGCAGCGCGTCCAAGGGACAAGAAGACGCGAAAACGGGGGAAGAAAAACGACGGAGGGGGACAGGACGGCCAGGAAAAATCGAAGAAACGGAGGGTCAAATGCCGCATGATGGATAACCCGGCGGGAGAAGGTTCGAGCGTAGAAAATTGATCAGCGAACCAGAATCATTCGATTGTACTTCCTGCTCGTTGCCCCGTCCCTCCTTCGATCGTGGCTCGCCGCGTTCCTTCCATTCATTTTCCTTCCGCGCGATACGAGCTCGATAACTCTGATTCCTCCGGGCCACCCCTGCGCCGTACTCTTCCCGGTACTTTATTTTCGCCGCGCCCCCCCAGCTCGATGACCGCCGTCCACGGCCGATTGCCGATGGAAATGCTTCCGAGGAATTCATGTACCGCGGTATGAAAAATTACTGGGCGCTTTCGCCTCGGCGAGATACCGGCGCGGCGGTGTATCTTGGCCGCTGAACTTCTGTAGGTTAAATTGGACGTTCCGAAATATGTACTTGTTGAAGCGTAGTTGGTCGCGCGTGTGAGGAACTTTTGGAACTTCTGCGGAATCTCTTCGCGGCTGCTTGGTACAAGTCAGAATAATAGACAGGTAATCATTTCTACGCGGTAATGCTGGATAGTTAATAATTTAAAACCATCTCTGTTGACTTCTTCAATAATTCATATAATTCCGGCAATCACTCACCTTCAATGTTCTAATTGCTGTTCGTAGTTCCCATTCCCCTTGACTTCTACTATTATGTTTGCTACTGTTATAATCACTAAGATTTTTACTAAAAATTTAGGGGTTTCCGTTTTGTAAAGGTAGGGGAGACCGGGTATGGTTGTCTCAATTTTTTATTTTGATTTTTTTACGGGTCATAGCTGCAGGGAAGTTTGTTTAGACTTAGATTAGTATAAACTACGTACGTCCGACTTTATAAAAAAAAATTGGTCCTGTGGATTTTGTCAACGAAATTAGGAGCTAATTCATATTATTTGCAGGATCTATTTTGTGACAACTTACCCCGAGGCCGGGTTGGTTGTCACAGTATCTGGGGTTGATTGTCACAAGTTTATGAATAAAAAGTCGATTCAATTAAGAATCCGGGGACATCTCACCTCTGGACGTCTTCTTCTTAAAAGTTCGCGGTATTGTTATTGAGAACTGTTGCCAAATAAACAAGAAAATAATATCTCATGACAGTAACAGCAAGTTACAGCGGGATTAGTTGTCACATGCGGCAAATACCTAACCCCAAATGTTCTGTGACAACTTGCCCCAAACCGTTAAACAATTTCGCCTCGCGATTCATGTATTAAAAAGTTGAAAAAATGTAAAAAAATCAGTACAATAAGTTAGAAAAAAACTCTAAACTATGAGAATAATCCAAAACTGTTATAGTCAATTCTAAGAAACAACCTATACTTACTTGAAGGAAAATGCCGCAAAATTTACTTCGAGCCCACGAAAACAAACAATGGTACATTGTGTCTCCATGGGACTCCACAACGAATTGTGGGATGGAGGGGGAGGCGGCGATATGCTTACGCATCGCCATGGATTATTAGTACATTCCTATTGTTTATTGTTTCTTTATTATAACGGTTGTGACAACCAACCCGTGGGACAACCAGACCCGGTCTCCCCTACTTTTTTACGAGATAGAAACACGTTTCTTAAAAAAGGGGCTGGTAAACCTGCCTGAAATCGCGCGTTGGTCTCACAGACCAGCGAATACAAAATTCGCTCATTTTTTCAGAAATCGTTAATAGCCCCGGTCCCCCGCGCCTTGTACCTTCCTAAACAGTTCTTAGGATGACAATATGATATAAGATAGAATATGATATGCCAGGATTGCTCCGTTTCGTTGTTCGAAAACAATTAGTTCCTATATTTATAATATCATACGTATTATATTTGAATTTCTGTTAACATATTTTTGTTTATGAAGGGAAAGTTGATTTTTTATAATAAGGTAAATGTCCCCATTAACGACCGTTTAAGAGTATGACTGGTTCAAAATAGTAATTTTTTTACTAATATACGACAATATTTGAGTAAAGTATGGATCATTGTATTTGTTGAAGTCTCTAGTTTCTTAATCAAATTAGTTTTAGAGTGATATTTGACTATTTACACAAAGATTATGGTGAAAATTATAGTGGACCTGATGTCCCCTTTAGTGACCATCTATTTTATACCACGATTTTCTGCTACAATAATGAATGAAAATGGATAGTTTCTTTTTATTTTATAATTCTGTTTATATTTCTCGTTAATTTGAGTAAGTTACTGCATGGATCCATGTATTTTTATTGTAAAATTTGCGAGTTTAATGATATCTGGAGTATAACCTCGCGGTATTAGAATCTGTCAACTTTCATGTCAATGACCAAGTCTTAATTTACATGTGAATTTACTTAAAGATGAATGTACGGCTACATAAATAACGTATGAAACAATAACTGAAATATTTCGCTTATATCTCGCTTTCTGTGTTGCAATAAACAATAAGAAAATGAATTGGTCACTAATGGGGACGTGGTCAGTAATGGGGACATTTACCTTACACCCGCGGAATGTAGTTTTAACTTGAAATTATTGAACACTGTTTCGGAAGACTACTAAAGAAAGAAATATGTTTTCCAAATTAGTTTGTGCATTTTTTTATTTTATTACAGTCCCGAATAAATATTAAAGATTAATTTTATCGAACTATAAAGAATAACTGTCATATCTTCAACGCTTGAAAGACTGTCTCACAGACCGACGCGAGTCATAATACAATGAAAAATCACGCGAGCTCAGAAAGATTAAACTGGAGTACCCCCGTGCACACGAACTTGTTTCGTTCTTTTCAAGCGCAGAGTCTATCCGTAATATGGATCCCTCATATTAAGAGACAGCCTGTATACGAATGTCCCTTCGCGAGTGACAGAAGCGTCCCGCGTGGAAAGGGCTTAACAGTCTTCCAATCCCCGTCCAATACAACCGAATGCTCCGCGTGACTAACGGCCGATTCCGCGGAAGCTCGAATGGAAGCGTCCCCGATCCCCAAATTATGGTACGGCCATCGAATCTCGGAATTCGTTCAAGTTCGTCACGAAACCGCGCGGATCGGACGGGCTCCGAAGTTCTCCAGCGACGAAACTGCCGGCGTTATTGGGATTGTTGCGGGGCTCCCACGGGCGGGCGGACGAATCCGTCGATAATCATTTTCCCGTGAACAGAAGGGAGCCTCGCGTTCCGGGACGTGCCGAAGCGGGGCGCGAGGCACTCGGGCCGATTGCGGAAATGGGGACACGCGGCACACGACTAACTGATAACGGGCCGTAGAAGTTATAGAACGGGGCGTAAAGTTGGTACCTATGCTCTCGCGGGCTGACGCGAGCGAGGAAGCCACCACCGAGAAACAGAGAGAGAGAGAGAGAGAGAGAGAGAGAGAGAGAGAGAGAGAGGGCAAGAGCCAATGGTTGCCCCGTTCGCCGAGAAAGAAAGAAGGAACACGAGGAAATAAAGGTGGAACGGGTGTTACGTGTAACGGCGTCTAAGAGAGAAAGAAAGGCCGTCGAAACGGAGTCTCCGGGCAGTAAATACTTATCAGTGCCGCGCAGAATTCAGACGTGCCTGGATTTCTTTCGCCAGCGAGGGCTCTATAAAGTAAAATCGATCCCGAAGGAAGCGTCTATCCCGCGAGTAACAGCCCCCGCCCGTTAACGGTCCTTATAAAATATTCCTATTATTTCCGTCGCGCCGGGCGCGCCAGTCGTAAAGAACCGCGTCGGCCGCGCGGAGACGCGGAAGAGGCCCGCGAAGTGGCGCGACAACGAGGATACATTAAGAGGGAGCTTCCGCAAACTCCCTCGAAATATGTCGTTCCGCGAAAGAGGAGCTTACGCTTAGCATAAGGCATCGTAATGCATTCAGCGTCAGTTCGCGAAGCGTTCTTCCTGAGAACACGTTTAACCAAGAGGGAGGGGGAGAGAGAGAGAGAGAGAGGGGGAGAAAAAAAAAGAGAGGAGTGGAGGGAAAAATAACGCGAGGAAGCTTTGAAAGTTTCGGCCGGGAAAAGTTGGCGGAAGCGCCGCCCACTAAACGACTTTCGTCGTGCGCGTGCAGCTTCGAATTTCATTTTGGAACGTTGAATCTTATTAAGAAGTAAAGTCGTTCGTGCAACTTCTCTCGAATATTGCGGACGGTGTTTCCCCTTATAAATCCTTAGCTCAACACGGTGCTTCACCTCCGCTGAAAGCTGCCCTGGAAAAGTCCGAACCGGGACGGCGACCGATCGCGGGCCTCTCGCCGTCCCGCAAACAGAAACAGAACCGAACAACCGTTGCCCGACCGAAGCCACGGAGATAATTAACGTAACGGCGAGTTTCAAATAACACTGATGGATCGTAATCTTGACTTCCTACGGCGCGCTTAACGACGAAGGTTTCACGGTCCCAGGAACGCAATAAGGTTTTCATTGGGCGATCGAAATTATTCCAGAGAGTCCTCGTCGATAACGACCCCACTGTAACGAGGAAGGGAGAAACGAAAGTAAGAAGGGAAGCGGTTCTTTTTTTCTCTTTATTAACAATCAATTCCCTCTTAACAGCGGCGGAGTGAAAGCTCGCCTTTACCGGCAACTCGATATCGACACGATCTTAATGACTTTCTCAGACACTGGCCGCATGAAAACCGCGCGCGAGCACTTAATGAAGGTAATTTAAAGCCGCGTTGGAGATCAGATTTTTACCGCGGTGCTCCTGTTCTCCGTGGCCGGGGAATGAGCGAAAGCGAGCCACGCGATTCATCGAACGGGGGCACGGAACGTCGATGAACCAGGGTGGGAGAGAATGGGGGAATGAAAGAAAGGAAAGACGAAACAAGGGGGGGGGAATATCCGTGGCCCGTCCCTTTTGTTTGCGTTTCGGGTCATCCCTTTAATCTGACCTCAGCCACTCTTGATCTCGGCCCCCTTCTGCACGGCCATCTTTAATTACGGCCACTTTAAGTCACCGCCAAGATAGCGCCCGGCAACCCCCGCGCCAACTTCGCAAACAGAGGACGAGGGGGCGTGCCTCAGCCCCTAACGAGAAGATTAAAGGAGTGACGGGACTTAATGCCTAGTCAATCGTACGTGTCTCTTTTGTCCAGCGAAACCGACCCCGTTGTCGCGATTAGTTGTGCCCGCGCGCAGTTGCCGCTGACGGCAACTGAAATTACCGCTCGCGGAACTCGTTGCTCTTCCGCTGGAACCTCGAACGGTACGTTCGATTAAGTGGCGTATTTACGAGGCTGCACATTTTCAAGGTACAAACGAGCGAGGTGCCAGCCCGTCCTTGAGCCTTAACCAGGCTAAAAAACACCCGTCGATTACGGCCAGCCATTATTTCTCGGGGCTGCCTACCAACCCTTCTCCGGCTTGCCAGGGGAGCCTTAAAAGGGGAAGAAGCAAAAAGAGGAAAGGAGGACAGCTCCTTCGTATTTTTAACCAACCCCCTAACGAGCGGCTGGCTTACTTATTATTGGCTCTCGAGGCGCCCTGGCGTTCCTCGAGGAGCACAGCCAGACACAACCCTTATCTCTTTCCCCCTGCACCCTATCTTTTTATCCTTCGTTCGTTCGTCCTTTCTACAGTTTCCACCAGCATCAGCGTTTCGCGCCACTCGCGCCGGCCTCCCGTCCCGACCGGTGGAAATCCAACCGTGATTCGTTTGCAATTTTATCCCGAACAAATTGCGCGCCCAAAATTCAATTTCCTATACGTTAAATGTGTTAGAACGACGAACATATCGGGGGGGGGAAAACTCGTTAGTCTGTTACTGGGCTAGCTGTTTCAGCGCTGTATTACTGTCGCTTTCTCATTACTGTCAGTGACACGAGTAACTCGACGGAGAATTATTAATTCTCTCAAATTGTAGGCTACGATAGTTAATTATGGCAAACCACTTGCGTCAACAGATAATTAATTTATGTTTCTTGTTTCTCATATTTTACTTCGAGGAATTAAGGGGGACGCTTACCTGGAGCGGTCGAAACAATGCGCTTCTTTAGGATTTTTTTCTAGGAAAATCGTTACACTTTTATTAATAACTATTCGTCTATTATTAAGAGTACGTCTAAAGGACAGTTCAGTATTTTTTGCGTGAAAGAATAGTAAAAGATTTGAGATTTATAGGCGACGGCAGGGATGGCCTTTTTTTAAGCGTTTTGCGGTGACCATCGTAGCTCGTAGCAAAATCGTCTAAAATGAAAAGTTCGATGAGTTTTAGATAGAGTATGAAATTATCTAGGCGCTGTCGAACGGATTTATTTTTTTCTTCTTAGTTTTTTTTACACGCGAAGAAAGGAACGACTTTTTTGTTGAAAATCGATGCTTCAAATTTGCAGCGCCACCATTTTGTGTCGAAATTATTTTTCCAAAATCGGGCCCTATAGCGGCTAGATATTTTCATACTCTATCTAAAACTATTCGAATTTTTCACTTCAGATGATTCCGCTACGAGCTAAAATGGTCACCGCGAAACGCTTTAAAAAAAAGGACATTCCGGTCATCGCCTGTAACTCTCAAATCTTTTAATATTCTTTAATGCAAAAAATACTGAACTGTCCTTTAGATGTACTCTTAACAACAGACAAATAGTTATTAATAAAAGTGTAACGGTTTTTCTAGAAAAAAATCCCAAAGAGGCGCATTGTTTCGACCGTTCTAGGTAGGCGTCCCCCCTTAAAGGGTCAGTCCACTGTGACGGTTTGACAAATGAAGCTATTTTAAAGAATTTTTTCCTCGGAGATGCAACATATAATGCAATAATTTTTTTTTGTATTTATTAAGCTACTCTTATATTATAGAAAAAAAGAATTTAAAATAATTTGTTTTAAAACTTTAAACGCGATTATCTCAAAAGAACATTTTTTCAACTGGTGCAGGTGATTGCAAAAAAACTATTTGACCAATCAGTCTGAAATGTTTACACGTTATTCAGCACATCAGTGGCTATGGCCGGGACTACGGAAACCTTTCTCGATTAACCATTTCATACTTTTTACAAGGCAAAATGATTGAAAAATTCGCCGTATTTCGACAGTTAAACTTCAAGCCTCCGCAATTTTGTTAATTTTTTATCAGTAAAATTAATCCTAGTTCCGGCGATAACCACACTCATAATGAATACAGCACACTTTGAATATTTTGTTTCAAATACGTCGTTCTCCCGAAATCACCTGCACCAGCACTACATCGCGTTCTCAAGGCGCTCACATCAGTGCGACATATATATTTAAAAAAAAACTGTTAAAAATTTCAAATATATTTTCTTATGCTGTCAATAAGTGTAATAATAAGTAGACAAAACATTATTTACGTTGGACATTCCGTTTACTAAAAAATAAATCCTAAAAAAATGGCAATTTTTCACGACTTCACAGTGGACTGACCCCTTAAAGAAACACTCATCATTGGCAACCTCAACTCCACTGATTTAGTCTCAGAAATACACTATGAAAACTACCAGAAGCCCGTTGGAACGCCAAAAGAATAATATAATTTTTTTGGGGGGAGGAGCTCGATCGTGTTTTAACTGGAATAAATGGCAAAGGAGGGAGATTGAGTAACCCAAGCGAGCGTAATTTCCCGGGCTGGACTAGGAAGAAATATTTTTCCAAATACGCGGCGAACTGCGGAAAGGGTGAGCGGCGTTTATGGGGCTGGCTATAGCAGTAAAGCGCACGATTTGATGGTAGCCAATACATTTGAGCTTATCACCTTATCGCCAATGGGTATAGCCAGCTAGTAGTATCCCACGGCGGGGGGTTGGCCGCCATAAAATATAGAATGAACCCCCCGCCAGGTCGGGGACCACCGCCAACCCTCGACCCCGCGCACAACCATTCCTGGTCATCCCCCGTTCGCCCCGCTCCCGTCATCCGCGTCTCACGCACACCACGCCGCATCAATCGATCTCGATGATACGACCGCGTACACACGCACACCTACTCGCGCATAGTTCTTTTTTCCATGCATCAATTTATACCCGCGCCCCAGCCTAATCGTTTCGAATTTAAACGGAGGTGGAGGGTGGAAGAGAGGGGAAACTCTTGTTTAATAACTACACAGAGCGTTGCCTCGTGCCTGTAAACGAGAAAATCGTTTAATCAATTTTCTATGGAAAGTATTTCCGTCCTGTTTCGTATTCTAATAAATCCAATTCCCTCTTTATTGCAACGGGAATACGATTCGTCTCGTTTTATTTGTCGCTGGATTCCTGGTGCTTCGCTGAATTGAATGCGAAATAAAGACAATTTTCCGGGATGAGAGAGGGACGATCGATAAGCGTTCTTACATGCATGCGCGATTCAACTCCCTTCGATTTAGCTTCGTTCCTTTCATATTTAATTACCGGTAACAGGAACAGCGAACCAGAAACATAACGCGTGACCATTTTCCGAATACCTTTACACCTAACAATTGAGCTCGCTTTTAAAAAGCCTTCTCACCCAACCAATCACGTTTCGCCTCCCCCTTTCGTTTCTCGACGAAACGTTTCTCCAAAGAAAAATGCAACAACCCAACAGGTCCTCTCAGCAGCGCCTAGTAACCCAGTAAAAGGGAAGAGAATTACATCGCACGCATGGAATAATCGACGGATCGAAACGACCCCGGCAATTACGAGAAGAGGCGGCCAGGCACGCGAAGGGAAATTTCCAAGCGCCGCCGTTCATCGGTCTCGCGGAACCCCGGCGGCAGGGCAACCGGCCGCGCACACGTGCACGGGAAACGTCCACGCTCTCGAGCTGGCAGCCACGCACAGGCAGGACTGACGGGTGTGACGAGGCATTTAACACGCGGTCCAGCAGATGGCCGGGAGGCGGAGGGGTGGCAGCCCCCGTGCCTGTTCGCAATCGGCCGCAAATATAAATATTTAACGCGGTTATACGGGCGCGAATAAAATTCGCTTAATTTATTACCCGACGGCTGGCAAATTGTAAAACGCTGATTGCTCGCCTCGCCCCCCCTCCTCTCCCTTCGCGCGGCCTTTTTGCCCCGTGCCGCGTTGAAGGAGAAAGAAAGCGAGAAAGAAAAGGGGTGTAAAGGGAGGGCAAGGGCGGCGCTCGTAATCTCGAGGGGGGGGGGGGGGGGTGCGAGTTTCGTCGAGTACTCGCTCGGAGCTGGGTAAAAAGGTGCCTTTAGCCAGAAGAATGAAGAATTGCATTAGCCTGGATTAAATCAAGAAAAAACGGCCAGAGGCGGAGGCGTGGGAGGCGCGGGGTTATCGCGAGCCACAAAAAGTTCCTCCTCGGCGTGAACGGCCCCGTTCTCTTCGCTCTTGTTTCTTTCTTTAAAGCAACAAAGGCAGATTCGCGTCTAAGGGATCGTGGACACTGCTGGGATCTAAAGTGTTTGGCACTTCGGAGGAACGATATTTTCACGATAGCCGGCTCCTCTTTATTATTCGCGCGGCTACGAGCCGCGAAGAGGCACGCTAAAATTTCAGTGCACACGCCCGATTTTACCGGGTGCATCTGCAATTCAAATATTTCCGCTACCATTGACGTTGATGTACGATTGGCCGGGCGAAACCAGAGTGCTGCTGCATCCCCGTATTATATCGTATGCAAATACTTCCTTTTTTTTCTCTCTTTCTTTCTTTTTTCTCGTGCGAGAAACTTTATACACCGCCGACTGCGGTGATACGTCAGAGGGGGGACGCGGCACGTCGCGCGTAACGCTCAGCTGTATAACTCTTCGTTACCCGCGCCGGATGTTGTACCGCGAATAGCCGGGGAATACTAATAATACGTCTTTATTACACAATCGTAGGGCATGCAACGCGGTGAAGTGAATCCACCGCTATCGACCCAAGCCGTGGCGGATTTCAAATCGCACGCAGAATGGAGACTCTGCGACGCAGCCGATAAAGACAACAGCTAAACGGCCCCGATCCGGCCCGAGTTTGAGAGCAGCGAGCCACAAAGGCGAAGCCACAGCGCACGGAGGAGCTCTCCGCGAGCGAGGCGGGGATGAAGAGGCCGTGCCTCGGCCGTCGACAAAGAAGAAAGTACACGGAGGGCACCGATGAGATTCGCGGGTGCCGTAAGGAGGGAGGCGGGCGAATATAACGGCAGAAAGCCGGCTAACGAGATAAAGTACTCGAAAATTAATTCGGAATCAGAAGGGCCGACGGCGAGTGGCCTCTTCGCGCTAGATGGAAAGCTTCCCCTCGAGTGCCAGCCCTGAAAGCTTTCACCGTCGCCGAAACGCGCAGCGGCCCGGCAGTGTTTGCGGCTCCTTCTCGCCTCGTCCCGCGGACTTCCGATTTCCCTCGAATCCGAGAACACCGACAAACGGGGGACAACCGGGCTCCATTGTCCGTGAAATTCGAGCCGGCCCACGGTAAAAGGCCAGCCGAGGTCTCGCCGCGACTCTCGGCGTGGGGAGAGGTCGTTGGAGGAAGGTGGAAAAGCGGCGAAGAAAGGCTGGTAGCCGCGTCGCTCGCCGATTGACAGGGCGTCGAGTGGCTTCGGTGTTTACACGCCCCTGGGGGCAGTCAAGGTATCACGTCCTGAAAGCCACCCATCCCCGTAGCCATCTAGCCGCGGCAGCTCAGCCACGGACGTTTCCCCGCACGTTGGAAAAAATAACGCCCGCCACCGTCTACCCAGCCTAGGTATCCAGTTTCGCGACTAGTCTACGAGATATTGTTTTAAAGCGGAAATCTGTCCCCCGCGAGCTGTAAATTGAGGAGAAGCTCCGCGCCACGTCGGCCTGCCGGGCCCCCTAGACCGTTCAATCCGCTCCCCGCCGCCGCGCAAAGTGAAACAAGAATCGAGGGAGCTAGTTTATGGTAAGTGCCGGCGAGGATTTTTCCATCCTTCGCCGGATTATATTCGCCGGAGGAGAAGGATTTATACATCGTCACGCGTCGGGCCACGGGGAGTCCCTGCGTTCGCATGATTGTTTCTGTGATCTACCACCTCCGCCAGGTCCCGGGTACCCGGGCGCATTCTACTGCAAAATTAATTTGCCTCGGTGTACCGGGGCTGCGCGGCGTACGCGATTCGTTCTACTTTAATCTGGCGATGCACGGCTTCAACGCAGGCCGAAGCTCCCAAACGTGCCGTCAGCTCGTTCCGGTTGTGTCGTTGCTCGTTTGTAGCTGCCGGCGTTGCGGCTTTCGACGGAATGACCGCCGTCGGATTCCATCTTCGGTGTAACCGAGGGGCGGACGGGGGCGTACGGAGACACCGGACGAGTTTGAATCCACGTGGGAGCTGGCGTGCCTTGCGAGCTCGCATCTCGCAGAGCTCGCGTCGGGCGCGAGCACGTACGTCAAACGTCTCCCGTATTCCTGAAAACCTGGGGGAAATCTTCCGCGTCGCAGGACATGGGAGTCCCATTTATCTTTCCTCGAACTCGTTGCCGTCCCGACTGCCGATTATTCGCAGGTAAATCGACCCCCGTCCCGCCCTCGTCATCGGCCATTTCCATTTCGAAACAGCCCCCTCCCACGCTCACCCGGAACTTCGTTGGCAGATCGGCATCCGCGCGAGCGATATCGGGGGGAAATAAGATTGCAGCTCTACATTTGCTGGCTGACTCGCCGGAGAAGTAGCTCGTCGCTAATTCGAAAGGGAACCCTTGGGTTAAAGTGGATCAAGTTTGGAAATGTTGGAACAGGAATCTCGAAACTTGATTATCAGATGCACGCGGCACATCGAGTGTAAAGATGCAAACTGCGTGATCTGGTGAATACGTAGGTATTTTCGAGGGCTTAAGGGGGTAGTGGGCTATTGGATACGTAAAATCGTTAGTTTCTTTGACGCTACGTTACTTTGATACCAAACAATCGTTACAGTCGCGCTTCTGAGAATCGATTGTGGGCACGTTTGCGAGTATTTACAGAAAACAAAATCCTCGGAATGTATAAAACTATCGAAGTTATTAATCGTTGAAGATAACCAATCATCTGAAAGCAAAATGCCTTGAGGTGATTATTCTATACACAAATATCTACAGCGTGGAAACTTGCCGATGAATTCGAACGAAAATTGGGGAAGTTACGCACGAATCAATTTTTTTTCCACATTTTTACGGGAAAAAGTCATCTTTAATCGGTTGTAAAATGCTTTATAAACATCCAATGTTAATGCGGAATTGTTACACGATAGAGAATGGAATTCTACAGCTCCAGTTAAAATTTTAAGTAAAAATAATCATTGGTTCAAGAATTGTGATGTACGCCGTTTCTGAAAATGGTGTTTCGAGAAAACCGGCTTTAAAGTAAGGTGCCATATGCCAATACCGCTCTGCGAGGCCGTTATTCCACGGTGCACTCAATTAACTTCGACAATGATTTGAATTTCTGCATGAAATTTTGTTTAAAATTTTAATAAAGGATAAGACTTTCAAAATCAGTAAAAAAAAAGAAGTAATCGATTTTCTGAAGCTGAAATAGTCCACTACCTCCTTAATAGTGGAATTGCAGAGATCTTTAAGCATCGTTCAAAGAAGTATGCGCAAAGCGGACCAGTGGCTAATTTTGTGTAATATTTATAAAATCCCTGGTACGGGTTTGTAAATTACAAAAAGTAGACACCAGTCATCTTTGCTCGAAAAAGATTGGGAAATTTTGAAAATATTCTTGCCAATGGAATCCGCCGCCTCTCGCCGAGGGACTGGAAGAGGGGTTGGATAAGAGAGGAAAGCCGATATTCGAGCCTGCCTCGAGACGAATTGCTCTTTTATTTCGGCCGTAATAGAGAATCAAGGAGCTCGTCGATTATCCATTATTCTCGGAGGAGCCCGACCTTTGTCCCCCGCGAGACGAAGTGACTTTAAAAAACTTCCGCGTCTCATTCGCAACTTCGTAATGTCTCTACCGGGAAGAGGAGGGCGAAGAAGAAGAGGAGGAAGCAATTCTTCACGCTTCATTTTTACCGAGGATGTTTTAAAATTCCCTCATTAATTACGCGGCTCCGCCTGGCCCCGGTAATTTCCACCTTTCCGTTACAGAGTTCCTCTTACTTTACAACAGCCAGCAGTCAGGGGGCATTCGCGACGGCGCGAATCGGGAGCCTTGGCAATAGCCGCGCAGTTTTTCAATGTCCTCTGCAGAAACTTATTAACACAGACCGTGGACGATTTTTGTCCATTTATTATTATCGCGCGTAGGGACAAGGGAGCGCGGCCGAAGGAATGAAATACGACGGGCGAAAGGGTGGTGACGAGAGAGAGAGAGAGAGAGAGAGAGAGAGAGAGAGAGAGAGAGAGAGAGAGAGAGAGAGAGAGAGAGAGAGAGAGAGAGAGGATTGAGAAACCAGTAGGCGGGAAGTACTTTTCGAGGTTTATAACGAAGCTTTGTTTTGCGAACGCCTTCAGTGGCTCGCCTTGCGCGCTGGAAAAGTCACGCTGTAGCTCGTAACTCGCGCCTGTTTCCTTTTTTCTTTTCATCTTTTCCTTCCCACCAGTATCCCCCTTCGTCCCCTTTCCTCCTCGCGCACGTGGACCTCCACGAGCTTCGCATTATTTTCCATTTCCTTTCATCCCCCAGATCGTTCGCTCCCCAGGGCGGAAGACGACGAGCAGAGAGGCGACTCCTCCTTTACCTTCCTCCCTCGCTTTTTTTCCCCTGCCTCCCTCCGCTGCTTGCCGATTCCGCCGACCTCTGGATTTCCTTCTCGCCGCCCGCGTTTTCCACTGTCTGTCGAGGAAAAATAAGGGCACCGTGATGGGGGCTGCGCCCGAATCGAATTCACTACACCGACGAACCGTGAGAGCGCCTGCTCCCCCATCCAGCCCCGAGGATCGAGGCGAGATAGGCCCGAGATAATTGAAATTCAGAAGCCTGCCATCGATAGCAGGCCGTCGTGACGTTTCTCCGCGAAGGGAAGCCCGTCCCCCGCCGCGAAACTGAGCAGAAAATAAATTTCTAGCCAGCTCCTTCGAGGTCTCGGTGTATTTCTTACAAATAGCTGTTGCCTACTATTTAATCGAGCCACTGAGAACACTGTACCGGCAAGTGTTCTCGCCGGATAAATTGCACTCCCTTCGTAGTATTTAACTTCGTTGATTTCCCGGCCCTTTTGGCCAAGCATCCTGATCACTATTTAAACCTCTGCATTAGAGGTGGAGAACTATCGATAGCGTTGACTATCGATATTATCGAATGTGATGAAAATTTAATAAAATATGTATGCTTGAAAATATTATATTTGACTTTTGTATTTCATTCTATTTTACATATATTTCATATATATTTTATTAAATCTTCGTCACATTTGATGATATCGATGGTCAACACTATCGATAGTTCTCCACCTCTACTCTGCATTCCAATTTATTCCACCGGCAATCGACCGGAGACCTTCCGCTAAATAGTGCACTGATTAAATACAGAGCTTTGGAATACGAGAAATATAACACAGCCACTTCGATTTGAATAATTCATTCGACTCTGCCAGCCACGAGTTCGTTTACTTTCGCGAGCTTTAATGCCACCGGCGTGTAACATCGATATACACTTTAGTGCGCGCCGGGGTTAACCGTACCCGTGCCAATCTCAGTCTTAAGCACGCGTACGTGGATACTCCCGGAATATTCTTTATTTAAACGTACTCCCGGTTCCGAAGATCGCAGCGTCCGGGGAGCTCGTAAATTTCGCCGGAATCAAATCCGCGTCGAACGGGTGACGGGCGTGGAAACGGAATGGACCCTAAAAAAAGTTTTAGGGGTAAAGCTGGCCCGGGCAGCGGCCCAGTCCGATCACGTAGACTCATCTCGGCTATAAAACATAAACCCTCGCGGCACCGCCTTAGTGCTTCCTACAACCTATCCTCGACAAGCGTATAGCGGGCTGCGATCCTTCGGGTAACGGCGCACGTAGACGCCAGATACAGCCGCGTTCCCACCGTAACAACGGGGCGAAATAAGTGGCGGGACGCTGTGCAGCCGATGCGGGAAGAGTTCCTTTAAATAAGGACGTTTCTGGTCAGAGGTCCTCTGTGCGACGGGGCAACGATAAGACTGTTTTGGATCAGCTTCATTCCTCGCTCGCGTTGGATTTCGTGGGAAATTCTCAGCCAACTGATTTTTTCCTTAAGGGGTCAGTCCACTGTGACGGTTTGAAAAATGAAGCTATTTTTAAAGATTCTTTTCTTCGTAGATACAACATATAATGCAATAAATCTGTTTGGTATTTATTAGGCTACTCTTATATTACACAAAAAAAAATTAAACTAGTTTCTTTAATTTGTTTTAAAACTTTAAACGCAGTTATGTCGAAACAACATTTTTCTCAACTGGTGCAGGTGATTACAAAGTAACTATTTGACCAAATAGTCTGAAATTTTTACACGTTACTCGGCACTTCGGTTGCCATGGCTGGGACCACGGAAACCTTTTTCAATTAACCATTTCATATTACAAGGCAAAATGATTGAAAAATTCACCATATTTCAACACTTAAATTTCAAACCTCCGTCGTTTCGTTAATTTTTTATCAGTAAAAATAATCCTGGTCCCGGCCATAGTTACTGAAGTGCTGAATAACGTGTAAACATTTCAGACTGATTGGTCAAACAGTTTCTTTGCAATCACCTGCACCAGTTGAAAAAATGTACCTTTGAGATAATCGCGTTTAAAGTTTTAAAAGAAATTAAAGAAATGATTTAAAATTTGTTTGTATAATATAAGAGTAGCTTAATAAACACCAAAAATGTTGATTGTATTATATGTTGTATCTACGAAGAAAAAATCTTTAAAAATAGCTTCATTTTTCAAACCGTCACAGTGGACTGACCCCTTAAGAGCAGCGTGAGTCAAAAGTCTCGTCATCCTAGGGTGTTATAGAGGGGATGATGGAGGACACATTTGGCAACAAATTTCGCGGGTGTGATGCGAGTGGATTTTGTTAAGCAGAGGCAATGTGAGAGAGTGTGTTTACCTAAATTACAGGGATTGATTAGTGGAGATGTGAGCGCAAAGTTGAGAGAGTAAAGATGCGAGCAGGAGCAAAGAGAGAGTCAAGAATCGATAGAGATGAGAAGCACATATGTGACAAGTGTACCAAAGAGAGGAATGTAAGTCTCAGCAATTATTTCTAGATAATTCAATCGACAGTAGGCTCCAGAAAATCGTTTACTGCGCTCTATTTTACCAAATCTGTCACAATGAAATCCCAGATTTCTGAATGTTATTCAGAACGCGTCCAGAATACTTTCGCTTCGTACAGCAGAAGCCCAGCATCGCGACCCCAAAAGCACCAGAAGAGCCTCGAACAACAGTTCACGCGGGAGATAAATAACACAGGCATTCGCAAAGAAGCAGACAAATAGTGAACACGGTTTCCATCGTTTCCCACCGCGTTTCGATTTAACCGTGGCAAGGTGGCCATTAAGCCGGTTAATCAAGGCCGCCATTGTGCGCGACCGTACAAAGCTGGCGAGAATTAAAGCTACAAAGACGGGGACACGCGTGTGCCGTGCTTTCGCCGGCGAAAGGCGAATTCGTTTGCTGCAAATTTACCTTTGAGGAGACGGAGACCCGGAAAGCTAGAAGCAGAGAGGAAAAAAAAGCGAACAACGAAGTAATATTTTCTACGCTCTACGGGCAGAAAGGGTTGGGAGAGGGGAGGTGACTTTATTACGAGCTGGCGCGCAACAAAGTGTACCCTCTCTCGTAGTCGTTCGTTTCTGTTCGTATAATGTGTCTAATGTGGCTATGGTCCGAGCTATTTCTGGCGGAAGGCTTTTGTTCGGTGTCCGCGTATGCTTCTGCATGCCGCGGGGCCATGCATTATGACACTCGGCGTGCCGGACTCGTAATAATCGCGGGCGAAACTCGGCTACCCGTGCCACTCCCGGGGAAAATACTTTCTCAACGGCTGCTAACTGGTTCCCGTCGAACCGACAAATAAAGAAATCCAAACAACCTCCGCCGGGCGGCGTTTTATACTGCCGGGTGTTTCGTCGAGTGCGGTCGTTGCCGTAGGCGTGAACTCGCTGCGGGGAGATAATGGTAAAAGTTGCTGGGACAGAAATGTTCTGCTTCATTCGGAATTCCCGGGAAATGGGAACGTATTCTGTTAGGATAATTATTTAAACATTAAGAGCGATTGAACTGATCGAAGACTTCGTAGGAAAGGGACAGCTGCAAAGGTATTAATTTTTGGATAATTGGTACAAACAGTGTTTGAAAATATTTCTAGACAAATGTTCGAAGTGGGTAAAATATACCCAGTTACAATTTTTATATGTTAAGGGGGGAATTTCTTTTTTCTTGGTCAAAAATATCGATACTTTAGGATTTTTTGTAAACAAAAATGTAACATTAATTAATTTGAAACTTTGTATATGTGTTTGTTATACTTTCATCATGTTACATAAATTTTTTCAGTTCAGTTCACTTAAAAATACAGTTTCAGTTGCCCGTGAACTAGGACGCTCCGCACAATTGTTTCATTAACGGTTGACATGATATCTGCCCTCCAGTTCATCTGAATCAAAAATACTAATGAGATTTTATTTTAGACACATATAATTATCGTTTGACCTACAATGAATAAAAAAAATTATTTTTTCCAGAAATGGTAACTGTTTAAATTCAGATGTTCGATTTTTTGCAAAACATTACCCGAACTTTTTATAATTAAAAAAAAATATACAACCTATTGTCTTGCCTGTAGGTCAAACGATAAAAGGATTCTTTTTTAACATGCAGTTAAAATTTCAAGTTGCTCGATCCAGTACTTTTTTTTAAATCATGTCAACCAGCTACGAAAAAGTTGTTTCGAGAAAAATGCGTTTAAAGTTTGTAGTGCAGTTACTGAACTGAAAAAAAATTTATGTAACATGATGAAAGTATAAGAAACACGTATACAAAGTTTCAAATTAATTAATGTTACATTTTTGTTTATAAAAAATCCTAAAGTATCGATATTTTTGAACAAGAAAAAAGAAATTCCCCCCTTAATACAGCATTTAGAATTATTAGCAAGGCGAAATATCTTTTCTCTGCGACAGGGTGAATTTTCGAAATTTGGAACTGTCCCTTTTTGCAACAAAGCCTTCAATTATTTCTACTAATTTTTCAAGAATTCTACTATTTGACTCGCCCCTGCTGTTATTCGCAATATACCTTCCCATGTTTTCTGCACCGTCCACTTTTTGTCACGCGGGGAACAAATTCGAGGCGTATCGAGAGATCGGGACACAGCGCTCATAACTTTTCACGACGTATAAAGCTGAAGCATAAACCGGAACTCTGGGAGAATTTAATCAACGTCCCGTATGATATATTAGCGACGACGGGGTTATTACTATTAGCAGCCGAAGAGGGACAGCCTACGGATTAATGTATTTACGAAGCTGCACGAAACGATAAAGCGGTGGCGCTAGGCGCGTAAAACCACACTGGCGCATAAGGAAACGCATCCGCCGAACACGGCCAATGCAATATTTTGTACGGGAGCTCGAAGGAAACGGGACGAGGGGGCTGCTTTATGAACGATACTCCGATAAACCGGAAAATTTAATAAACCTGGGAGACACGAGACGAGCTTCGAAGAAGAATCGCGAATACTTTCGAGAAAAGACCGTGCCTCGTGCTCGAAGATTCTCGAGAAATAAAGTAGGTATTGCCGCTTCAAAGGGCGAGTCTGCTGAACCAAATACCAGGAAACAGGGATAATAATAACCGAGACCTGAAATCTCGAAGCGATAAATAAAACAAATCAAATCTCCACTGATACTACTCAAGGTTAACCATCCACCTAAAAGTAGTAGTCTAATCCCCGAATCTTGAAATTCAAGATAAAGACACAAGGTATTCGGTGAAATACGCTGGCGGAGTGGCTGAGCTCGTAACTTCCGAGCCACCGAATGCCTCCCCGAGCAATAAAATCTCTAATTGTTTTTACAGCGGCACTAAAGCCCCTTTTACGCGAGCTCTCGAAAAGAGGCGCCGCCTTCGTCTCGCACCCTCACCGGGTGGAGAAAAGGGAACGAACCGCGGAGATTCGCCGAGATCCATCGTTATCTGGGCCTCGAAGTATAATCAAGACGGAATTAGAGGCACGACGGTGGTTCCGGGAGAAAAATGACCAAAGGCCGGAGCCCGGTGTGGCGTGACGCGGGGGTCGAGTTATCTGGCGCCCGAAGGAAGGGCAGGGACGAAATATGGGTCTCGCGGCCATGGGGGTAGAAATATGTTGGCGAGAGGCGGCCGGGAGGGTGACGGGGGTCGCGCGGCGGCGGTGTTGTACGAAGTCGCCGCATAAATCCCAGGCCGCCTACGCCCGGCGAGAGTGGAACTACGGGGTAAGACAGCTCGGGGACGGCGTTAAAGGGAGTTCCATAAGCCGCGAGGCCCGACACGGATACTTTGGTATTTAAATGCTAGGAGGTACCTCCGCCGGCTGCCAGGCTAAATGAAGTCGAAAAGAGGGTGGCAGATATAAGGGGTCGGTCGAAGAGGTAATAGAAGAGGGGAGGAAGGACAAAGGGGTTCGTAGGTGCCAGTCGACCGGCCGATGGCGGAGGGCTGAACTCGAGGAAGAAGAGAGAAGCTCCCTCTCTCTCTCTCTCTCTCTCTCTGTGCCGGCAGTGGTGATTTAGACGAAACAACGGAACTCGCGGAGACAATGGCTGGAAGAGACGAGGGGGTTGGCCACCCCCTGCGCCCTACCATCCACCCCGTGCACACCGAACCTTGTCACTGTACGAGAGTACATATACCCAGCCGCTTAACTCCAAGACGAATGGCACGGCACACACGCCGGGGCCCGTTCTCGCCGCCTTATTTGCAAGCCGATTTTCACGTGCAACGTTGCACGGGCCAAGAGTTATATCGCGGATGTACCACGGGGGCTGTCTCGTGACTCACCCCAGCCGTTGCTCGTTCCTCCAGGAACCCGAACCCTGTCTGCCGGCAAGAGGTGTCTCGCATACGCGGCGATCGCATGCGGCGGAGTTTTAATTGCGTCGGATACACTTCAGGGATTTCGTTGAACTCCGGAATTGCCGTTTTGCGACGGGGAACAGTGACGCGACGATGGCCAGACATAATCGACGCCGTAACGCGTTCAATCGCCAGGAACGGAGCGCCTCTGTCGCCGACGGAAGCAGCGGCTGCGTACATATGTGCGGAAAGGACGCGTCAAAGCGACAGAGAGCTTCGGAGGGCAAACGACGAGGCTTCGAAGGATGAAACGGGAGGCCCTAGCGTTGGTCGCGCGCGGCAGCGTTGCGTGGCGCGCGATCATTGCGATTGAATCGGGGTATCAAGCGGCAGAGACGCTCGCAATAACCGCAGATTGAAAGCAAACAGGTATCGGGAGCTGGCTGGATGCGCGCTGTTTACAGAGGCCCCCATCGTTGCGTATGCGACTCGCCGAGGCTCGTTCGCAACCACCGCGCACCGGCGCTCCGAGCAGGCCTGATTTTTTCCGCCCAGGCCCCGTGGGACGTTCCGTTCGCCCCGATCGAGATTTCTACCCCGCGCACGGTCTTCGGTAAATGACCGCGGCTATAAGTACGCGTATTCATCCGGCGAGCGTAAATGATCACGCGCGCAAACAATTGTTCGTTTCGACGGAGACTGTGCACCCGGCTCTCGAGCTGACCTGCCTACCTGAATCGCGGCTTGATTCGTCATTGCCGCAACTATTATATAACGCGGGAACTATAAAACTCCGCCGCGGTGGCGATCTCTTTCAGCGCGTGCCTCGCGACTACCGCAATGAATATTAAAATTGAGTGGCCATTGTCAGCGGGACGATGACACTTTCGAATGGCGGTTTTCATTAGCCGTATTTGCCAGCGCCGCTATACGTCTTTCCCGGTAGTGTGCCGGGCGGGAGATGCGGGGCTTTTAATGGCCGTTCATCGAGCGGCACCGAATTTTTCGGCCATTACTCTCGCCCGGGCACGGGGTCGGCCACTTCAATTTCTCCGCGGATAAATCATTAAAAACTGCAGTCGCTGGATTAAATTTCAGAGCGACAAATTGGGCGTGCGAGTTACCGTTGGCGTTATCAACGGAGTGGGGTGGCTAGGCGTTGTTGGAACATCGAATCACGCGCCTTCGCCTCGGTAACCTTTCCCCTTTGCTTGAATAACGAACACTTTATGGGAAACTTTCGCTTTTACATATTTCAAGGGAAATATTTGATTGACGAATGATGTAGGCAATCACGTTGCTAAGAGTGCCTTTGAACGGTATAGTAGCTCTGCGCTGAGAGATTCTTACTTACCAATAAAATTCTTGAACTCTCACGCTACCCCTTCTGAAGAAACTCGGTGCTCCTGATAACTCTACGATAGTCACCTACAACAAAACCGAAGATAGAATTATCATAGAAACGCTACAAAAATGCGGTACCAAAAGAGTGGAACGAAATATTTTTTTATTATTCGGGATTTCTAATAGTAGGCATAAGTTGCCTTTTATAATGGAATTTAAGCTGTGGAAGTTTGAACGTGATCAACAAATTTTTTGAGGTGCCGCAAGCCTTTCAAAAATTTAGATTTCAGTAAATATTAATATTAATATTTTAGTAAATATTTTAGTAAATATTAATATTAATATTTTAGTAAAATATTTTAGTTAATATTTTAGTAAATATTAATATTAATATTTTAGTAAATATTTTAGTTAATATTTTAGTTAATATTTTAGTTAATATTTTAGTAAATATTTTAGTAAATATTTTAGTTAATATTTTAGTAAATATTAATATTAATATTTTAGTTAATATTTTAGTAAATATTAATATTAATATTTTAGTAAAATATTTTAGTTAATATTTTAGTAAATATTTTAGTTAATATTTTAGTAAATATTTTAGTTAATATTTTAGTAAATATTTTAGTTAATATTTTAGTAAATATTTTAGTTAATATTTTAGTAAATATTTTAGTTAATATTTTAGTAAATATTTTAGTTAATATTTTAGTAAATATTTTAGTTAATATTTTAGTAAATATTTTAGTTAATATTTTAGTAAATATTTTAGTTAATATTTTAGTAAATATTTTAGTTAATATTTTAGTAAATATTTTAGTTAATATTTTAGTAAATATTTTAGTAAATATTTTAGTTAATATTTTAGTAAATATTTTAGTTAATATTTTAGTAAATATTTTAGTAAATATTTTAGTTAATATTTTAGTAAATATTTTAGTTAATATTTTAGTAAATATTTTAGTTAACATTTTAGTAAATATTTTAGTTAATATTTTAGTAAACATTAATATTAATATTACTATTTCAGTAAATATTAATTTTTAAAGAGCTTGCGGCACCTAAAAAATTTGTTGATCACGTTCAAACTTTCACAGCTTCAATACCATTACAAAAGTCAACTTTTGCCCACTATTAGAACTCATGAATAATAAAAAAATATTTTTCCCCTATAATTCGTTCCACCCTAGGTACCAATTCTGACCCACAAAAGCATACCCCCCAAATCACCTGCAACCCCCACCAGAAGATTCAACAAAATCACAAAGAACCCCCGCCCGAAACACCGATAATTCAGCCAGCATAGAAACAGCGGTTCGTCTTATTACGCTGACATTTTTCGGCTCGTTTCCCGCTGATAGCGGTTCCGCTTGTCTCGCAGAAATTCGCTCGATACAATACCCGGCCGATGCCCCGCTACCCCCTCATTCCTTACAGCCCCCGTGTGCCCGTCGCCCGAAAGGGAAGAGTCGTCGAGACGAGAAGAACGGGGGGGGGGGGGGGGGAAAGGGGGACAAGAGGGTGCACAGATAGGCCAGATAAAGGGTGGAGGGTGCACGCGCATCCGCGCGGGGGTGTTCACCGAGGGAGGCTGTGCACGTGCACGCGACGCGAGGCTTACGTGGACCCAGGCATATGTATATGCACGTAGGTATGCATATTCGAGGCGGGAAGCCCGGGGCGTGCTTAATTTATCGGCGCAGGCAGCGTCGTCTCAGCTTTTCGATGCTTCTGCAGCCTCACCGCCCCCTCCCCCTACCTTCCGTTGCAATTTTTAAAGAGCTTCCCGCGTTCCGACACCGGCCCGGAGAGAGCGAATCGTCGGGGAACTAATTCGCCCTCGCCCCGGGCGGATCCATGCAAGCGTGTTCGGTTACCACGATTCGAGAGGATCCCCTGACTCGCGAGACGGGAGGGGCGCAGCGGCGAACCAGCCTCGCGTTTTAATTTGCCGTTTCGATACCACCGGCAGCCTAATATCGAGCATCGAAATGAGAAATTCGAGGATAACGGGGACCCCGGGAAGAGGAACAAACAGCCTGTCCTCGGCGGAATAACTCCCAAGCAATTCTCAGGGAAGCTTGATCGTTAGGTGCACCTGATGAATCCTGAGGGTTTGCTTTCGATCACGGACCTAGGGGTCGTAGAGCAGCTCGGATAGTATCGGCGACTTTGTAACTCTCCGACGCGTTTTCAGGGGAGGTTCTGGGACGCTTGAAAAAGAGGCACAGGAAATTGGACAATTTGGTGTAACTAAGAAAGCCGAGGGGAACGGATTTCACCCACCGTTAGGTACTCGATTCGCAAGCCGAGCCTCGATTTCAGGGAACTATGGTAAATGATCTCTGCGACGGGTTACAAATCTTTGGTCCTCCAAGTCGCTGAAGCTTATGCATCCTTCCCGCGGAGTTGGCTGTGATACGCTTGCAAATCCTTCGCCCGTACGGCGACACGGAACAACAGAGAATCTGGCAATTCCATTTTCTATCCAATCCGGCGTCCATCGCAGGCGGGATTCGATATCGATCGCGCGGACAGTCGGGGAGAGGGATAAATCTCTGCATGACGAAAATAATGCGATATTGGCGCGAGACTGTGCAAGAACCAGGGGGCTTTATTAAATTCTTCGTCGCGGTGCGCGGCCCGAATTAAGGTCAGCGGACTTGCCAATGAATCCATCCGTCAGCCAGTGGCGAAATTCAGCCAGAGGGATTTCGGAGCCGGCTCGGATCCCGCAGTCGAAGCCACGTTGCAAGCCGAGCGCTCTCTGCATTCAATTCGCGAAACAGCCGCGAACTACGCTGATTTGGAAGTTTCCCCTGACTTCGGTATCAGTTTCTGACAGTGGACAAATCTATGGATTCGCCGGCTAGCCTGAATTTACCTGCGGAGATACGGCTAGTTGAGAACGGCACCCTTGAAACGCTTCGCCCGTCTAACGAGCGGCTGGATAGTTGTGGATTCGAGTGAAACAGATTCCAGATTCTAAACAGATTGTACTGAGACTGAGATCAAGAATTAACGTTTTACAATTCAATTTATTATTACTTTAATTTATACTCGGTTGCTATTGATACCTAATAGTATGAAAAACTAATTGCTATAAAAGCTATAATTCTACACGCAAGCCAAAGCTTAAACGACTAAATTTATTGCGCGTTATTACGCTAGGGTAAATAGCGCAGCTGCTCAGTGAAGTTAATAACGGATACAGAGATTGAATTCTTGCAAAACGTATTACACGAATTCTCAATTAATCCAAGCTGTTTATGAAATCGCGACGAATGAAGAGGAGAAGCGGCTCGACAGTAATTTTGAAGTTGATTTGACTTTCTAGGATACAGCGATACCCTTCTGCCTCTCCGCTGTAATCAGCCGATTTTATTCAAGATGAAAGATAAACCTGCAGCAACTTCATCATAAAAATTTCAGCAAGTCAAACATTGGAGCTTCGCAGAGCACACGGGAGGGAATCAATTAAAACTGAAAAGGCATGAGTAGCTTTCTGTACTATGGGAATTTATCAAACACTCCGGTTTATGCAACCACGCGTTCCTTAAATCCACCCCCTGGGTTCATTTCTTTAATAGGAAACGAGGTAATCGGGGGGAACGGTACATTCATTTCCGTCTGAAAGATTTCGTCTAGCAGTAAAAGCAACGTTAACGCGTGGAAAGCTGCGCCGATATCGAGTACCTAGCTGTGAATATGGCTTTTTGCAAGTTTACACGCACCGTAATACCCTCGCCAACAGTGTGAAATGCCTTCGCACACACAGCCCGGCTTTTCCGCGTTCGTTTACCATAGACTTGCTCCTTTTTCCTCTGTCGTGGAACAGAGTGCCAGACAGAAGTGATTTTCCGGTGGAAAAGGAAGGAACGGGAAAGGGGAACGATCCTTGATTGGTCGATAACGATCTCGTTAAGAGTAGCACCGCGGTGATTATCCGATTCCTGGAGAAATTATTTTCACCGGGGAACTCTCGAACGTCGTGGAGCTCGAAATTTAACCAGAGGGAACGAACGAGCGTAATGTATGCAAAAAATTTGAATAGCTTCCGCTATTATCGCGTTATTAGCAATTATTGGTTCCGTTTCACACTTGCAATTTCTATGAATCTTTGTTACAGTGTTAAGAAGTTCTATGAGTTCGTGCAGCTTTTACTGATAATCTCCTGAAAACAGAAAGTCTCGAGCTTATATTTTAGATATCTATAGAGAATGGATTTGGGTACTCCAACTCTATAGCAAACTTGCGTGAAATATAGTAGAGGAGAAGGTGGTATTATGGCCCCCTTAACGCACATAACCTTATTAGTTTACCTACATTTTAAGCAAAAATTGAAAATAATTTAAATTATGAATCAGATTTTAGGAAGATAAATAAAACTGGGGGGCATATTATCACCCCTTCCTCTACAGTATTCCCTCGTTATAAGCTCATCAATACTCACAAACAAGCTGCTATCTTGTCGAAACAGAAGTATAAAGAAATCAGTCACAAAAACATATGCCTACACGTTATAAGCTCGCCGTCACTGAAACGAGCTTATAACGAATACATTGTATAAACGTTCAAAAGTCCACTCCAAATTTATTCTCCTAGTTCCGCAACGATCTATAGCCCCGGAAGAGTTGTAAATAGGGAGCTTCCCCGGACATTGAATTAATTTCCAGATACAGAACTACGTCAATATTACACCTGCGGTTTAGAAGCCCTGTATGAAACTATTTCAAAACTCCTTGCCCACAAATCCTACATTCCAATTGCCATAGCTGCGACGTGCTCCCATACGAATGCCAATACGGTATTTGCAACGGGGCGTACATTGTCGCGTCGCGTGTTGTTCGCCGATCGGCTAGCGGAATTCGCTGCAAAACCATCGGCCCGCGATATTTCGCCGGTGAAAAATCCAAAAGCGACGGCTTTACCGCCACCGGCGGAAATAAATTAGCCGGTTCAGAACGGCAGCGTCGCATGCGCTAATGTGAATTTGTGGCGTTACGGGCATGAAGCATAGCTGCGCCGTGGCTGATTCCGGCAGGCTAGCATGCACAACTCGCCGACCTGCCAGTAGGGACACACACGGGTTTAACGAGAATCGCATCGGGTGCATCAGACGCGCGGCACGGTGGCGTAAACACATTGCCGCTATCGATCGAGGCCCACCCCCGGGGGAGGGCCAAAGAGCGGTGTGAGAAATTACAGGTGATTGCATTCCTACCCTCGATAATGCAGTCTGGCCGCCGTCAGACGAAAAAAATCGCGCGGCCTACTGCGCCAAAGAGCGTTCGAAGCTGCGCTCACATTCCGGCAACCCCCGGCGGGATGGAAGCTGTGCGGGTTGCAAGGGGATTCGTGGCGCAGCCCAAAAAGAGGCGATGCCATCCTGCAAAACTGTAAAGTAAGTTGAAAGCGTGGAGTGAGATTTTCTTTTATATCAGTGGCTTACTTATGAACGCGGTGCGAGCTCGCCTAATTTCGTCAACGGAAATTCGAATCGTTCTCAGTTGAAGGGTGCTTGATACTTTTCCATCTAATTAGTCTGCCTACACATGCTTGGCTACTGTATAGTTCAGTTCGTGTCAGCACTTTCTTCGCGAGATGTTACCAACGGGTGGCGATATTACGTGCTAGGCGATGTTAGGTGCACTTACCCTACATCCACCTCCCTTTCAGTTTGTTCCACGAATTCCGATACACTCCGTGCAATAGCGAGAGCTTGAAATTGGGAATCAATTTTGAGGTGGTCAGAAACTTCCATCAGCTCTACGGTACGTAAAGGCAGGAAAATGATAGCTCGAGTTATTAATATAATCACGCGCGGTGGAGCTGAAGAGAGAAGCAATTGCTGGAGCACACTCGTCGGCGTAAGTGAAGAGAGGGGCAAGGGTCGAGGATCGAAGAACTCGAAAGGGGACGAGCAACCCTCCGCCGACTAGCGTTACGTAATTGCTTATTGTCGAGCGCCAGTCGGCAGTAACAAGAACGTTTCCCGGCGCGGTTGTAAGATTTCTGGTGAAAATACGGGAGCCCGTCGGGGCCGGGTTTCAGCCGCCCTCCCGTCGACGAGGGTTTCGGCGGCCGCGTCGCCCCCTCCCTCCTGCTTTTTTTCTCCAGCTACGCGACCGATCGTGCCTCGACACTTCGCAAATTGCCTCGTTTATCGCGAACAAATCCCGTCTTAATTGATACCTGGCCGCTATTCAGCAGCGCCGGCGGAGTTTGCGCGGCCGCCCCCGTTATCGCCGAACACGCGAGCGTAACGGAACGAATCGAGCTATCAGACACGGTTGCGGAACAAAAGAACCGGCGAACAAACGCGATCGTAACGAGCGATCGCGGAACTTCCAGGTGAAATATCAAATATGAACCATTCGTACTAGCGCCTCTATCTCCAGATCCCTTGCCCTTCCGATATCCATTGACCCGAATGCCATCTAATTAAATTCTTCCCCAACTCCCAGGATATCGTACCTCCGCATTGCCTTACAATTTCTTTAGCTTCCCAAAGTACCTCCCTTTTATTCCCAGCTTCACCGTCTCCCGAATCCCCTAAAAAATCACACCGGATTCCTACGAGATTCCCCACGATCCAAATACCATTACCCGACGCTTCCGCGAGAGCCGAGACTGCCACGGATCGAATAGTAGATGCTGGAAAAGAATCTCCTCGGCGTCCGTTCCCCGCTGGCGACACCGCTAGACCGTCAGCCCAGATCTTACCCTATTTGCAACTGTTTCAACCTGTTGCGAGCTCGCGACGCTGTTGGCTGAAAATTTGATCGGAACGTAACCCGTATCCCCGAGGGGGGAGGCGGAATACCTAAGTTCCAAAGCTTTTGTCCGATCTCGGTACCATCGATAAACCGTGACGGCGGTCGCCTTGGGCGGGTTTATGGGCCGGCCCGCTCGTATGCCCATGAATATGCGCATACGGGGGTATAACGCGGGGACACACGGATGGCTGACCGTTATTGGAAAACAGTCGGTACACCCGATGGACTAGGGAACGAAATATATCGGCGCTGGTGGCTGCCGCGATCTCCCTGGCCCCGATCTGTCACACAAATCACCCCCCTGGTTCGCCAACGTGGCCATCCCTCACGCCCCACCCTCCCTGCCCCACCGCGCTAGGCGCGCAATCTCAACCTTTACCCTCCCGCGAGCGGCCGCGTAAATATCCATTTTCGATTGATATTTACTAATGAACGGCTGCGTCAAACAATCTCCGCCGATACGTTAATCATCGTTCGCGCGCGCAACAGCACCGACGCGCCCGGCAACGTCGGCGCTCAGAGACGGTGGCAGTTTAATGACGTTGAACTATGCATCGGTGACGGTAATAAAGTCCCGATAGTATTTACGGGCGAAATTAACGCGAGGCGGCGCGTTGCACACGCGCGACAGCTAAACGCCCGATTTTATTAAGCGCCCTTTAACGCTGTAATTTTAACACGTTTCGGGGGAGTAATACCGGCTATTTCGATAGAAATACAGTTTCGCGGTGGATTACGATAATAATCCCGACCCCCGCAGGCACGATAATGATCGCAGGTGGACATTGAAATCTCTCTAATTTTCATAATTATTTCCATGATCATTTGCTGGGAACCGAGGCGCCGACGTTGCTTCGGCCAGGTTTGCAGCGAGGATGTTCTGGCAACGTCGATGCCTGACGCGGGGTCCAATTTCGTCGAGGCTGCGAGCGCTAGACGGGGACAATATTCTCGAGCGGTTGTAATGCGAAACAAATTGATAGCCACTTCCGCGGAAGGGGTGGATTGTGAGCGGGGAGGGGTGGCTGAATGCGTTTCACATACACTGCGCGATTTTTATCGCCCGGGCTGTGTTAGCAGCCTATACCGACCCTCTTACCTTCCTCCCAGCGAGGCCCGCTCGATCCTCTGGACCCATAAAGGCAATAACTCGCAATTTACGGGGTCAACAGTTTGGCTGCGCATAAGGTGAAGCCGAGCCAAGCTGGCACGAGCCGCGCCTACGTTTTTCAATTTCAACAGTCGAAAACAGTGACTGCCGAACGACCCATTGAAAATGCTCCCTCGTAAAAATACTCCCTCGTTCCATCGTTTCCTCGAGCGGCTCACGATCCACCGTGTAGGATCTGTTTTTTTTTTCCCAGTTCCCTCCTGATCCTGTCGCCCTACAGCTCGTGGAATAATTGCGGGGCAATCGTTTCGTCGATTCGCCGCGGACTTTATTAGCTCGTGGAGTGAAGTCCCCCTAAAACAACGCCACGAAGCGACGGACCAATTCGACATGATGGAAAGAAACGTCGGGAATGGACGGGTAATAGAAGAACAAAATGGCTGGCGAAAAGAAACTCGCAGATGGCTGTGGACTCGGACTACAGTCACCCCTCTGCAAAGAACGATGATGAATCGTGGCTTGATGACGATAGAAAGCTTGATGAAAGCTAGATTGTGATGGGGAGTCGGTGATACGCTATCGATGAAAGTAACCATTGTCTTGGAGGGAACGGGAAAAACATGGTGATTGGCTTGATTCAACCTTTAAAGGACGCCATCCTGAGATGTGGTGTGGGATGCAACGTGTTAGGAACGTAAAGGTGTTTCTCGCTGGAACCGTGGAAACGAAACCGTCCCAGCGCAAGTTTTCCCCAAGCATCAGTCGCGGCCAATAGCGTGGTGTACCACGTTTCCGAGGCAAGGAACAATGTTTTGCCAAGTTTCTCAGACCCCCGCCAGTAAAATGAAAGGCGCAGTGACTGCCTCGGAACCTCGGCGTGCCCTTAATAAATTCGTTTATCCGGCCCATTCCATCGCGGCCTCTTACTTTTCCGCGACGACGCGGCACAAAGAGGGAGAAACGTTTCCATTTAAGCGAAGCTTTTCAATTATAAAGCGTTCCCCGTTCCAGGGCCGGGCGGAGAGCGCAGGCTACGCTTCAATTCCCTCGTCTCCTTCGTTTCCCAGCCAGCAGCTTCCCTATCCGACTGTCACTCTTTCTTCTCGCCTCCCTTTCCCCAGTGCCGTTTTTCCCCGAGAAGCCAGCGGCCGCTACCGACATACCGCGGCTGGCCAGACCCGCCGCAGCGTTCTCGCTTCCGGTGGCTGGGACGTTCCTCGGGGCTCCAAGTCCAGCGGCGACGGCTACGCTTGCCCTCTTCCTGAAAAATCGACCAGAAAACGATCCCCGACTCCCGTTTTCCCTCGCCTCCTACCACCCTCTCCCTTTGTTCCGCCATCAACCGGTTCGCGCCACGTTTCCCTGGCCCGTTTATATCCCGAAGATGTCCCCGCCTCGTTACCGGGAATGTCGCAGCGAGTTCAAGCGGAATTTCAAGGAGGGCCGCAAACGACGTCACTTCCGCCCGAGATACTCGGCGATATCTACCGCAGGAGATCTCGTCCTGATGGATCAAGGAATCGTCTATGGCCTGGAAACGCCAGCCCCGCCGCCATCGGCCCTTTCCTCCACGCCGCAGCGGATCGAACGATCCGATTATCGCGAGAAAACAGTCGCGCCCCTTTGAAGAACGGGGTCACGGATATCGACGCGCTCTCTTTGTGGGCCGTTCAGAACGCCCCCAATTTGCGCGGCGATGATTATGCAGCGCGCGAACGGTGGTCCACGAAGCTGTCGAATCGTTCGGCGGAGGAGTGCAGCGCAGGCGGGTGAACGAGGATGCGGCCATTCGGCTGGCAAAACTTTCGGGGCAGAGGTATTGGACGCTGAAGAGGCCAGGGCAAGAATCCCGTGGCAGTAGCCTGGCCGATCAATGCCACGGCAGAATCCCCCTTCCACCCTCCGCGGCGTCTTCTCCGCCGTCATCTTCGCCCACCCAACCGGCGTCGCGAAACTTCAGCTTCCTCTCGCTGGTCCGCGTCCCTGTCCTCCAGCCTCCGTCGTTCCCTTCTTTCGCGCCGCAGAATGGAACACCGCCGCGTCGCTCCTAGGAGACCATTCAAGGTCTGCCTGTGAATTATTGAAACTGGATCACCGGCTGGGCCCCATTTATACGCTTCGAAGTGTCCGGGGAAATGCCGCGGGGGCCATTCGGAAGAAAGCGCGAGGATAAGATACACTGGCAGGAGGAGCGATGGAAGCTACCAAAAAAAATTATACGATTCAACCACCATTATCCTCGCCCCGGTTTCTATCCCAGTGCCTGGGTATTCGAACAGTTCAAACGACCTATTACCATTATTCTCTATCTAAAGCAACCGCCTCCGACCACGAAAATGTGCGGAACTGATAAACGCGCGACGATGACGTCCATAGACGTCAAATGAAAATAGAAACACGCTGCACTGACAATAGAGACAGAACACGAGACAATTGGTGCCCTGGAATAGACTACAATGGGACGCGAAACAATCGACGCTCCGTTCCAAAAAAGGAGCACCCTTTTATCGAAAGCCTCCCTTCTCCAAGCGACCTCCGCGTCGGTTCGCGTAACGTTCTGTCAAACCCTCGAACTTCAGCTTCCAGACTTCGCAAAGGACAACAGTTGAGGCCACGATTAAGTAGCGCTTCCGCGCCGAGAGCGTGAGGGAGGATCGAAATTAACGTTCACTGGGTTACCATCGACACGGCGGACTATTTATCATGCGTATCGTTCCCCGGGGGACGGGGAGGAGGCCGGGGATCCCGGGGGATTCCATCCAGGGGCTCGTGAACTATCGAGCGTATCCACGATCGTGCTGCGTCGTCGACGCCTTGATCGCGAGACGGAGAACGATCCAGCGAAATTGATTGAACGGGTAGCGCAGCCTGGAGCGTCGTCTTTGATCGGGATAAAGTGCTGTCGAAGCTGGATATGCAGAGGGAGATGACGGGGGGGGGGGGGGGCGGGATAGGAAGCGCGGGAGGGTGGATCGGTTTTGTCTGTTCATTTGGCGAGTAACGAAGTTGCATCCGAACCGGCTAACCTAATCATTCGACCACACCGATCGCGAGTGTATCTTGCCCAGCCATCCGTCAATTTCACTGCTAGGGTAAGTCAGGGTGAGATGGTCATACGGAAGAGATGGGCAGTGACAGTATTTTTTAGAAAGAAACGCCTGATTAGTTCTTGGTTGAAAGTATTGGAATAGAACGTTTTTAAAGGTTTGTAAATCCACTGTGAAATTTAAGCTAGTGCTTCAAAATGTTTCATCAATATTTTGGTCATCTAGTTCGTGTTATTTATGCTGATTATTTTTCATTCTCAAGATGTATTTTCGATGGTGCATCGTTTCCAGTGTTTTTATCCTTAAAGTATTCGGGGTTACGTTTCTTAGACTAAGCGAAAGGGAACGGCTATCTTACCAGGGCTTTAAGGGAAAGATGGTCAATTGCTGTCCAGGAGAGCTGGCCATAGCTGTATTCGATGTAATTTCATAGATTTTGCTGAAATTCGGAGAAAATTATTTCGAAACCAAAAGAAAACAAGATTGGCTAAGATGCAAGTCACGTGGTTATTGGGCCCATGAAAATTGCACAGAGTTTGACACTGTGTGCCATACATGCGGATTAGAAGACTCACAGCAAGAGCCCAAAGAAGTTTTGAGCGAGCAAAAACGAAGGTGGACGAAAACTAGAAAGAATCTGAGATAACCAGTTAAGGACCAACCTTTGTTAGCCTGAAAGGTACATATAACCACCTTTCCCGGACATTAAGGGAGACATAGGCAATAACACTTTTTTTATTCATTTGTAAAATTTGTATATTAAATAATAATTGTTCGTTTATTGATATTAACGGACATGTAGACAAAGGACTGAAGTTTTATTCTACACCATTTTCGTTGCTTCATTTCAAACAGGTTGGCTGTCGCAGACTCTAAACGAAACTATGACCATCTCACCCGGACTTACCCTACACCTCCGTCCGTCTACCACGATCGCGGTCATCCTGGCTCGCGTCTGCTTTTTCATCATCGCCGAATCGTCTCCAGAAACGGCTCCACCGTGCCTTTTCTACGTCCCCTACCCTGGTTCGCCTCGTTGGGTTTTTCTTTGTGTCGGCCATGAATACAAAGGAGGGTATTACGCCAGCCGGCTGGGTGGATGGAAATGATCGCGAGCGCGGGCTCGACGGGGTATTAAGTTTTTAATGGAAAATTAATTGGGAGACGTCACGGGGAAATTCTCGATATCGCCTGTGTCTTTCCGCGGATCTTGTACCCGCTGAACTGGCGGTTTAATCAGGCAAATTGTTTGGATTCGTGGGGCCGCGAGGGGGATGACGAGTGTGTGGTAACGATAAGAATGCATGATCGAGCGGCACTTGGCGCCGGGATGGGTAACTGCAGAGGGTGGCGGGAAAAGAAGAGGCGAAGAAGGCGACGGCAGCGATACAGGTCCTTTGACGCAACCTTTCCCGCTTCCTCCGCCCCTAATTTGCTCTGAATAGCAGCTGATTGATCAAGATTGAGTAAGACGGAGTAACGTGATTACGTATCCCGGTGATCCCGACGTGTACACCGCGCGGCCGGCGCTCACGGGGACGTGTTTCCAACGGGGGCCACTCTAAGTTTGCCAATCTTTATGATGACGCTGATCAAAGGGAATCGACCGTTTAGCCCGGCGCGGGCGAGGCAGAATGTAACGGAGTACGCCGAGGTGGCTGAATAAGAAGGTAACGAGATCGTCCCAGCTAATTTCCATAACAACTTTTGTAGCTGGCCCCTTTTCGGCACGGCCATTCGGCGACAGCCTAATTCCTGGCGGGGCTTGAACGCCCGCCGCGCGCCAGATTTCGCCGAGGTGTGCGCCCGGGCGGCGGGTAAGTGGTCGCTGGTGCGGAGAACTGGGTCAACGGCGACTAATCCGAAATAAATATATAATGAAACTCCTGTTTCCTCGCGCACAGTTTCGCAGCCGGGGAGAGCCGGGCGCAAGAGACCGGATTACGACCGGGAATCTCCACGGAGCAATTTCTCTGGATGCTAACGGCGATGACCCCGGAGGGAACTGAATGTCTCAGGCTATGATTGTCCAAACGCAAATCTTGTCTAAACGATACGAAATCAAGAATTGTGTGGGGACATCAGCGCTCGAGACGCGAGTCAGCTTTAACGATCCGTCCCGTCGACTTCGGTGCCTATATCACGAGGTATATAAGCACATAGAAATTGTGCACGAATGTATTGATTCGGTGTAATGTTAGCTAACGATATTGTCAGGGAATAGTACATGTTTAATGTATGAGAGAACTAGGGCAGTTCTGTAAATTCCATGAGCTGGTTGTATCGTAATATGTGGGACCCGCTTCGCCGGTGAACAGGTGACACGAAAACCCTGTATTAAAACCCTAATTGTACTCTATTTGACCTCGTTCCGGAGTTGGGACCATTTCTTATATTTCAGTCATTCAAAATGGCAAAGAGAGATACAGTTACTCACAAAATTGAGCGTACACTTATGTTGGTAGTGAAAATTGGCGGGAGAATGAATAAAAACGGACAAATTTGAGTGTAAAAACTCAATATGTATTTATTCGTATAGTTTAGCGACCGATTAATGACTTTTGTTTTTAAAAAACATAAAGTATTTGTGTATATTTAACTGAAAACGTAAAAATACAGGCATTTTACTGACACAAAATTGAGCATACACATAACTAATTTTGCAAATTACGCGGTCTGCATAGGTTGAATGATGGTATTATTGAAGGGAAAGTCCCGCGAAATGGTTCTCGATATGCGGTTGCTAAGAAACTAAAAACAAATGACTACTTGTTATCTGTTTATTCAGTATTAGCGAAATGGCTAGCAGGAGGAAAGAAACAGACATTTCTACTCGTCAATTAATTATAGAATTATATTGCCAAGGGAAATCTTTGCGTGAAGTGGGTAAAATTGCGAGTAAAACCCATTCCACAATTCAGAAAATTGTTAATAATTATAAGTACGAAGGAACAATTCGTAATAAACCTGGACGAGGAAGGAAGAAGATATTATCGGACATCGATAATAGATTTATTTGCAGACAAATTAAAATAAATCCAGGAATTAATATAAAAAATTTAACAACGAAGGTTTCAACCCGTATTAAAAAAAAATATATCGGTAGAAACAGTTCGAAGAATTTTACGTATAGAAGGGTATCACGGTAGAGTGGCCAGGAAGAAACCTTATATCTCGAAAGCCAATAGAGAAAAGCGTTTACAGTTCGCTAAAGCCTATATAAATTCTGATGACAATTTTTGGAAAAGTGTCATATTTTCCGATGAAACCAAAATAAATTTATTTGGACGTGATGGGAGAAAGCAAATTGTGTGGAGGAAGCCCAATACAGAACATCATGTACGTAACACATGTCCAACAGTAAAACACGGAGGAGGCTCGGTTATGGTATGGGGGTGTATAGGCACCAATGGTACCGGAAATTTAGAATTCATTGAAGGTATAATGGACAAAATGAAATATTTAAATATTCTAAAAGAAAATTTAAAACAATCAGCACAAAAGTTAAAAATGCCGCGTGTATACCACTTTCAACAGGACAATGATCCGAAGCACGCATCGTATTTGGTGCAAGAATGGTTATTATATAATGTGCCAAAATTATTAAAAACTCCTCCCCAGTCACCCGATCTTAACCCGATCGAACATGTCTGGGGAGAACTGAAATCTAAATTGTTAAATTACAATTGCAGAAATAAAGACGAGTTAAAACTAAAATTACGCGAAGAATGGGACAATATTTCGCCTTCCTACATTCAAAAACTTATTGAATCGATGCCACGGCGATTACAGGCTGTTATTGAAGCGAAAGGTTATGCAACAAAATATTAATATCTATTTATTCATATATTATAATCCTTAAATATCTATATGTACGCTCAATTTTGTGTCAGTAAAATACCTGTATTTTTATGTTTTCAATTAAATATAAACAAATGCTTACTGTTTTTTTGAAAAAAATGTATTAATCATTCGCTACACAAAATATATAAATATATATTGCGTTTGTTACACTCAAATATGTTCGTTTTTATTCATTCTCCCGCCAATTTTCACTACCAACATAAGTGTACGCTCAATTTTGTGAGTAACTGTAGTATAACTGATTCTAATAAATTGCTTGTGTATCTGTTTGTAATTGGACGTGTTTTCCTTAGGGGAAGATCGACTGCTGAATTTTATGCGAATCTCAATGAATTGTTGGGGAAACTGTAACTTTGTGATGTACGTCCTATGTGGTTTATCTGTGACAGTGCAGTGTCAGATTTTAGCTACATTTTTTAAACGATTTTATTCAGCTTCGATCCTCTGTTTGTATGTTGAAACCCAATTTTAACCCACTTTCAGCTATCCAATAGGCTTGAAATTTTGCAGGCGTGAGTAGTTATGATGACGATACAAAATTATGCAAAAAAAACCGAGGGGGTGAAATAATTACTCGGTCGTCAATAAATATAACCCATAACCTGAAATCCAAACGACTTGAAATCAGCTTATAACCGCGCATCGAAACTTGGACGCTAAAAAGTAAATAATAAAAACATATTTAAAACAAATTAAGTTAAATGATTTTATTTAAAATACCCTGAAAACTAAAAAATAATTATTTTCTTGTAGTACAATTTCGATGGTGTTTTCCCACTTTAAATAAAATCGTGGGGCAGGATATTTCATAACAGAATATGAATCAATTTAATACAGAATCAGGAGTTGACATGAATTTGTTGTGAGTTATCCTGCTCGACGATTTTATTTAAAGTGAAAAAAACACCATCGAAATTGTAGTACAAGAAAATAATTATTTTTTAGTAGTCAGTGCATTTTAAATAAAATCGTTTAACTTAAAAATTTCTTTTTATATATTTTATTTATTTAAAAAACAGTGCAACACGACTGTCTGCTTGTGTTCAGGTAGGTGACCACTTCGAGCACTTCCTATAAAGTCAAGCAACTGCACATTACTAATACATAAAAATATCTCTAACTCCAAAATGAGGTCAAATATTCCATGAACGTTTTGCGCCGTTTTTCTGTCCCCTGTCCACCATTGAAATGGTTCCCACATATTATAATCCACCCTGTATTTTTATACACAGCCAACTATGGTCCTTTTCCTCGGAATATACATAATATTTAAATTCTTCTTCGACTGCCACTGTGTATCAGCTCAGCAATGTCGCAAATGATGTCACATACAATCTTTTAAATTAGGAGCTCCGTTGAAAGGAAGCTAAATGACAAGATTATAAAGGAAGATAGTTCGCCGTAAGCTTTATTACGTGCTACCAGAGGCAGCAACATGACCCACGTGGACGGTAAAAGTTTAACGAACGCAATAGAGTTAAAAGCTGATTAACCCATTCATGCCCCACCTAATCCGGTGTCACGTAGCACAACAAATTTAAGTAATTCCCTTAAGAGAGCCTCCGATTTTCGCACCAAGCTTCCCTAGCACAAGTCTCAACTGAACTCTCCAATTCCAAACCCAAACTCCGCACATAATTCCGGGACCACCGAGGCGGCGAAAAAAAAACTCCACCAAAAGCATCGTTCCCTAACCGACCAACCGCGGACGTGCTCCAAGGAAAACCGCTGCCTCCCCAAACACCGTCTCCCCCCGAAATCTCCCCGTGCACGCGCGCTAACTGTTATCGTTATCCTGATTACAGGCGTAAGGTGAAACCGATAGTGCAGAAACCGAGCAGAGGAAACGAGAAACGATGCCAGGAGGAACGGTGCTCGGTTTTTTCATCCTCCCCTGGCGGCGTTTCTATCCGATCCCTCTATTTCGCGCGTACCAGGCCGAGCGAGTCTAATATCGGTAAGAGGTGCGCGGGGGCGCGAGAACCAGCGCCCGGGACGCGGAGGCCGATGAAATTCAGCGGCGAGCCGTTCGAATTTATTCGGGCCAAAGTGGTAAACAAGAAATCATTATTCAGCAGGAAGGATCCCGCGGACGTATCCCGCGCGCGTATGGATTTGTACCTGGAAGTTGTAGGTGCGCGCCGGTAGTTACGGGGGGATCGACAAATGGCCTCGTCAGCACCTCCGCTTCCAGCGGGAACAGAATCAGAACCCATTCTTCGGCCCGGTCCATTCTCTCCCCCCTCTCTCTCTCTCTCTCTCTCTTCACGCCCGGCGAGGGGAGAAAAGCGGGCGGAAAAAATCCACCGGGAGGTTCAATAGTCTAACCGTGCGAGCCCTCGGCTACAACAATGGGCGAGAAATTCTGTTGACCCCGCCATAATTTCCCGAGACGGGCGAAGAGGAACAATACGACAATCGTCTGCCGGTGTTAACGCTTTTCACGCTCGATTCGTGGTCGGGGCCATTTTGAAATTGCGCCCCCGCGCACCCTTATGTGGGGCAGGGTGTCGCGCACCTTCGCGTACGCGGTGCAGGTAATTTCGGTGGGAAATGGTGGATGGTCGGATGTACGTCATCTATGTTGCAGAGGAGTTTTACTTTAATGTACCGTAAACTGGGGGAACATTGGCAGTACGGGGTAACATTGGCATCTACTTAACATCTATTAAAAAGGGAAAGGAAAAACAAAATTTATGCACTTTTACGCGTGTAGTACAATCACAAACGATGCAATGTTATAATAGGATACCTAAACCAAATTGTAAAATGTTAATTAAAAAAATTAAAAAATTAAAAAAATATAAAATAGAATGCATTGAACGTAAAAAGAAACAAACTTAAGTGTTAATGTAAGTTCAGATGCTGAAAAACTTTAACTTTTTAGTGCTATTTATCAGGGACCTGGAACGAAATGTTTTTTCGTTTCGTTTCGGTTCAGCTCCGATAATAATAATTTCGTTTCGGTTAATATCGTTCCTGGTGAAAAATATTTCGTTTCCATCAGAACGAAAAACAAATTTTGTTCCGAACCGGTTATTTCATTTGTAAAAAAACTAGTATAAACTTATTTCAACAATTTTATTGCCTTTGGTACTTATATTATAAAATATTATACGTTATAGTTATGTATTATAGAATATTATATATTACGTCTTAAGAAAAGAATTTAGAGTTTTGATGCTTTCGGTTGCAAGCCGTGCCCACGGCAAAATAAGGGGAACGCTCAATTTAAATTTTTTAACCTGAAGTGTACAGAACGTTATTAGTCGGAATTTTTATTTCGGTTATTACGTTTTCACTCCTGCAACAGGGTTAAAAATTTCGTTTCGTTTCTGTTTCTGTTCCGGAAAAATATTTCGTTCTTTTCGTATATCGTTTTCGTTTCTGTTCCGTTCCGGGTCCCTGCTATTTATATATGATTTGCCAATGTTACCCGGTTACGGGGTATCATTGGCACATATTTAGCATGTAATAAAAAAGGTTAATGACAAAAATTTTATGCATTTTGACGCTTGTAGTGCATTCACAAAAGATGCAATGTTACGATAGGATACTTAAAGCAAATGTAAAAATGTTAATTTTTATATTATACAGCAAAATGTTCGAAAAACATGCCAATGTTCCCACAGTTTACGGTAATTCAGAAACGGTGACGTATGATTTAGAGTTAGATTGGGGTAGAGATACAGCTGGGTTTACAACGGGAGAATTGGGAACGATTGTAAGGATTTATAGGCATCGTTTTGTTAAAACTGACGTTCATAAAACAAAGCAAGATTTATTGTAAGTCGCGGAGAGTTCGACCACTTAAAAGAAATTGTAGCATCGCTGTTTTTTTTTCACATTTTTGTCGTTTTATGCACGTTAAAGCGAAGCTCGAGCAATTTAGAGTACGGGAGACCGGAGTAAAGTGAACCTCGGGGTAAAATGAGCTTTCTTAATTTATTCTTTAATAATAGAATATATTTACAAATTTTGGGGACGTAATAAATGTGCATAATTATCAATGTAGTATTACAAACATTTATTACGTCTCCAAAATTTGTAAATATATTCTGTTATTAAAGAATAAATAAGAAAGCTCATTTTACCCCGAGGTTCACTTTACCCCGGTCTCCCCTATATATAAATTATAGTGTGCGATAATTTCAAATATTTCTTTTGATTTTCAACGAAAAACATTGGCACTGCAACTGGTCGGCGTTACACCGTCCAGTCACTACGGATAATCAAGGGAGCGATCTACCACCTCATAAAAAAAAATTAAAAACATACGTACCGTTGGTGTTACACTGTATTTATATGCATATTATATCCCCAATATCGGAAGAGTGTAAATAAACTTACCCGTTTTACAAATATCACCACCACTGTAACTTGGTCCAAATTCTTTCAGCCTCGCATAAAGTCTTAACTGTGTCTTATAATTCAAATATGGATTTGTGACAATGGTCAATGCGAGATAAACAACAAGCGCCTTCATTTCTTTTCTGTCAATGACACACAGTGCCCTATCCTGCGTCAGTCTTTAAATATCAACACTGGCCGGACCCTCCCGGTGGTCGAACTCTCCCGGACTTACCCTGCAGAAACGCTAGGAGGAAGATTCTAAGTCGTTACAAAAACCCCTCTAATAACGAATTTAACAAGCAGCTGACGGGAATTTTGCGAGAACGAAGTTATCATCGGGAGGATACAGTGGGCCCGTAAATCGAGTATGTCGCGAAGACGAATGCGAGCCACTCGGCGAGCCCATCCTTCACGGAGTTCCTTTATATTCATACGTCCCAGTAATCGTAATAAACAGTAAATCCTGGGCGGATATAGCAGCACTGATACGGGAATCCTTCTACACGCCGGGTAAAGGGCCATATATTTTTGGAACATCATATTTTATGTACGACGTACTTTCGAAAGCCCGGGTAATCTGTTTGGGCGAAACGAACTCGGGGAGGGAGCGGCGAACGAGGGAGACGCGAAAATAAGGCGGCGGTAAGACTGGTAAAAGAGCGACTATGTATTATACGCCGCGGGGGTGGAGGGTTGGATGCTCGTCTTTCGAGGCCTGTGTACACCGCGTAAATATATGCGGGCTTACCCGCGCACAGTCCGGCGACGAGGGATGTGCGAACACGGCCGGATAAGTTTACGTGCTGGTGGCTGACACAGATACACCGGATACATTATGCATCCCAGGATTTTATGTGGCATAATGCGCTTGTTATCTATGCATATAGCCGGCGACGCCGGCTAAGTTCCAGAGGGGCAGAACTTGAATAAGAAACTCGGGTCGCTGACGAACGGGGGTTTCTCGAAACATGGGAATAGCTGATGGGATCTCCGAGTTTAATTATTTCTTCTTTATTTCGGATCATTGGAAGAGTTTTAGTGGTATCAGAAGGGTGGTTGTGTAGGGGGGATCGGGGATGGTTGTCTCAAGGGGTAGGTTCACTAATTGTTAATAAATTTCCGCCGACGTGTGCTCTACTGCGGATAGATTCACTGTAAAAATAAGTAAGCGACTACTGTGCCATGTATTTACAGTGGCGGACGAAAGAAAGTTTACAACTTTCAAAATCGCATAACTTTTATAAAAGTAATCCAAACGAGTTGAGTTTTTTTTTTTGAGAAGCTGCAAGGATTAGTTTGCTAAGTGACGTGTTTCGTCGTTTTCAAAATAAATGCACTTGGTCGGAATTGCAAACAGAAATAGTAAATGCCATTTTTTAAACTTTCTTTTTGCGAGCCTGTAATGAAAATTCAGAAAACCCGTTTGTAGATTGAAGTAAGTTGTATACACGCCTGAAATTTCATAAAAATCGGTACAACTTATTTCAATCTACAAACGGGTTTTCTGAATTTTCATTACAGGCTCACAAAAAAAGTTTAAAAAAAATGGCATTTACTACTTTTGTTTGCTATTCCGCCCAAGTGCATTTATTTTCAAAACGACGAAACACGTCACTTAGCAAACTAATGCTTGTAGCTTTTCAAAAAACTCAACTCGTTTGGATTAATTTGATAAAAGTTATGCGATTTTAAGAGTTGTAAACTTTCTTTCGTCCGCCACTGTATGTCTGACCCGCGATCACACGTTTTTTTACAGTTGTCAGTGGTTGTCGAAGAATTAACTACGTAAGTAAATTTTTTTTTAAAGATTTTATATAGATATAGTTACAATAAAACGAATGTTAAATGACTATTTTAAAGTTTCTTTATTAGACGATCTATTGACATAGTATTTTTGTTTTTACATACAGAATTGTAGGTTATATAGATTATTGAAGTCAAAATGATCGATCGGGGCTGGTTGACTAATAACGTTAATATAGTTTAAATTATTATTTTGTTATTCAGAAAGCGATTTTTATTTTTTGTTTAAATTTTACTATGTTATAAATACATTATAATTTATGTTTAAGTTGAAAAAGCTTTCAGTTTATTATTAAAATATGAGAGAAAGAAATTAATATTTTATAATGAAACAACTCTTGTGACATTGTGTTATTTTATTACCCCTGAGATAAGTTACTAACAACATTTTCTTAACTGATTGTACCTATAATCGACCTCCCCCATACTATAAGTCATACTATAACCAACCCCGATCATGGGGCTAGTTGACCAGCCTGGAAGGTGTTAGAGAAACATTAAAATACCTTAATTCTTCTCACATTCAGTGAACTTCAATAATTTAATCAGATAGCCAAATGCCTATCAAATATACTAACCAGTTAAATGATATTTCGTCCACATAATTCATTAAAAATCAAAAACTGAAAAACTAGCCTACCAACCCCGGTCTCCCCTATTTAATACAGGGAGGCTCATACTTGGGTTAATTAATATCCTTTTAGTTTTCGAAGTAGAAGAGGAATAAGATATCACCCCTAGCGAGTGGTTTTGTAAAGCGTCGAGTTCAAAGAAGTTTTTACACGACTTAAAGACCATTTTCTTTTAAAACTCTAAATCTTGACGAGGTAAGTAAAGAAGTTACATATACCATTGCTCCGCCATTAGTAGCTTAAACATACAAGTGTGTACTAAGCGCCAGCCGAGCCGAACTTCACCGATCAAACACCTCCGGGGTTAACGATTTCTTCTGCTCCGAAAGCACCTCTGCGGTCCGTGAAATTAGCTATCGAACATTCGATCGCCTACCAGCAGTATCGCGGGCTCCCATTACCGGGGCGAACTGCCTGGTTTCAAGTAAGTGCTCGAAACGCGATATCATTGACGATTACGAGAATCGTATCGGCTAACCGAAGCTATTGTCGACTCTGCTGTGTAGAATCGCGGCGGGGTTAATTGATATCGATGTAAAACACGATGCACTCCAGCGTGCCTATCCGAACGCGGGGGTAGCGCGTTAAACACATTCAGCCGGCTCGTCGTGTGCTGGGATTGTTGAAGCGCAACGATTAATAAAGTTCGCGATATTGAATGCTTAGCAGCGCACAATTAACAGAGCTCATTAGCGGGGTATGCTTTAGGCCCAGGGGGGGGGGGGGGGGCGTGTTATTGCTAACTGCACGACCCTTTAAACCGCTGATTAATACGCGCGCACAAAACCATTCGGGGTATAGAGAAGTCCACAGTATTTAACAGGGTACAATATTAAACGTGATGTATATTATCCAGGGATTGTACAGTGATATGTAAATTAACTTTACAACTTGGTGCTGGATAGAGGGGTGCCAAGAACGAAGGCCACCGCGGGGGAACATGTCAGTTTCATAATTCAAAGGCGCACATTGAAGGCTGGCCATTCACTCCACATTCACCTGGTTAAGTGTAATCTGTCAGGGATCTGTGAAGGTAACGAGATTAAACTGAGTGTTTGAGATTAATATTGCGGTAGGAAGGTAAGGTAAATGTGCGACCGTTTAAGAGCGACCGTTTAAGAGTGTCATTGGTTCGAAATAGTAATTTTTTCACTAATATACGACAATGATTGAGTAAAGTATGGATCATTGTATTTTTTGAAGTCTCCAGTTTCTTAATCGAATTAGTTTTAGAGTGATATTTCACTATTTACACCAAAAATTATGGTGAAAATTATATTGGACCTGATGTCCCCGTGGATGCTACAATAATGAAAGGAAATGAATATTTTCTTTTTATTTTATAATTCTGTATATGTTGCTAGTTAATTTGAGTAAGTTGCTGCATGGATCCATGTACTTTTATTGTAAAATTTGCGAGTTTAAGGATATCTGTAGTATAACCTCGCGTTATTAAAATCTGTCAACATTCACGTCAATGACCAAGTCCTAATTTACATGTGAATTTACTTAAAGATGAATGTACGGCTACGTAAATAACGTATGAAACTATAAATGAAACACCCCTAATTATAATTACTGAACTTTCTGGTTGATATTTTGCTTTCTGTGTTGCACTAAACAATATAAATGAATAATTTGGTCACTAATGGGGACGCGGTCCGTAACGGGGACATCTACCTTACATATACTGAAAGATCAAAGTGTACATTTCAGGGGAACGTTCGGCGCGTAAGCAAAATCGGGGAAAGACGGTAAGTGTCGAATATATGATTTAAATATTTCACCGACCCTTTGCGTTTTCTACATTCCCTAGCACTATGTTGATGAAAAAATTCTTCGAGACCAATTAAGAAGCTATTTCAGCCATGAATCCCGAGCCCCCAAAAATTCAAACAGATTATAGAGATAGAGGCACATATGATATCACGAAATGTTTCTTCCACTCTCGCATTATGCGTAAAAGAAGAGGGCGGAGCCCTTCCCCGCGGAATTTTAATCAGCCTCAATTACTCGGAGGAATGGCGCGTCCTCTTTACGTCGCGCCCTCTCGAAAACGCGACAGCGGGCTACAATATTCTCGGTAATTTTCGTGATGCCTGCGCGAGGGTCATCGTTGCAATTACAACCGAACACTTTCATAGATAAGCACGTCTGTGCCGGAACGACCGGCTTCCAACGCATTCTTCCTGCCTCCTTTAACTGGCCACTCGGAAATATGAATTCCTGGAGCATCCCCTCGAACGCCCCCGAGGTGCCCCCACCCCCGTAATCCACCGAACGAACCCACCGGAATTAGCGAAATTTTAAATCGATCTAATTAACTATTCAATTACCCGCGACGCGATTACGGTAATCGAATCAACCTAGCCCCGTATAATTAGAGTGCACCGATCGATCTGCGCCGACTGTCCCAACGCTGAGCGCTGATCCCCGCGCTCTTATCTATCAAATTCTCTATTTCCGCTAGCGAATGCCCTCCGCGCGGTTGCACGTTTCATCAAATCCGACGATAACAACCGAGCGTTCCGTGGCGCTTTAACGGAACCGCGAGCTACTTGCTGCCAGGTGCCGCCGCTGGTAACACTCGGACGGTTCCAAATAACGAACAGCTCGTCGCGCCGTGGCGAATGAATATCTGGCTGGACGTCTAAATGGGAGCCGGTGAACGCGTCGTTGGCCGGGACAGTGAAAATCGGGGAACGGGAAGCTACGGCCCCGTGGAGACCGTTCGGACTTAGCTGGACGCGCGCGGAGGGGGAGGGTGGAAAGGTGTGGCCTGGCCGAAGGACGAGGGACCAGCCGCGATAAAGCCGGGATGAATCTGGCGTAAAAGGACCGTGGCACGAAGGTCGATTCGAGGCACTTAGAGGTGGCTGGTTCTCGTTGAACACGATGATGATGTATGGCTCTCAACGATAGAGAATGTTACGGGGCTAGGACTCGCCTGCACGACCTCGTTCTACCCCCCGACGGAAGCCCGGGGGCTTCTTTGGACGGCCGTAAGAAAGGAAGGAAGGAAACGGGGAGGGAAGGAAGGATACCTAAAGATGGCCGTCGTCTCATAACTCCTCCGGGCTCCTTTCCCTCTTCCCCTGGCTAAAGATACAGGATACGAAAGGCAGCCGCGGATGTGTACGTGCGCTGGCTACGCGCGTGCGTGCATCGCGCGAGGCCCCAGCGTGAATACGTGTGCACGTAGGAAGCGAGGATAAAGTATACACGGCGTGTGCCCGTAATCCGTGGATATCAGCTTGTTGTCGCTGCCTTCGTGCTATTGCAAGAGGTTTATCGGATCTCCCTCGGTACTACCTCGCTACCGTCCCCACGTATCGCGGTGGATGACGAGGCGAGAGGCCAGATTCAGCTAACCGATGATTTCTGACGTTAGGAAAATTTGCTTGGGCATCGCGGCGAAGGGGGAAATCGATTTTGCTTGGGGATTAAAAAATAGCAACTCGCGAGATGGTGATGGGGACTGGGAAGCGATTTTGGCGTGGTGAAGTGGGGGCTTCATTATAGGGTACATCTTGGAGATTGGTGTTTTTAATCAACCACCTTTTTGATTGCCTTTTTTGCAATTTTTAACGCATAGATATTTGAAGTTTATATTGGTAAAACACTTTATTCGAAAAATACCGATGTTCGAACTTTGAGGGGCTGTTTCACTGCTTGAAATTCGGATTAGGTAGAAATACGTCCCTTGTTTCACGTTTCAAGGAGGAAAAAATTGACGCCGGACGCCTTGATAGTGTTCGTTCTAATAATATAATAAGTAATATGTATAGATTTTAATGTGGAACTCTCCTTAAAAATTGTAAACAGCCAAGTTGTATTGCATGTATAGCGATGTCGTAAATTCGACAATCAGATCAAGTAGTAAGACTCTGTCTACGGTATGCCACTTTTGGCTACTGTGCATTCTTTAATGGATCAATGGGAATAGAGAGGTGAGATATACTGCTGGACACTATTTTTTGCCCATCGGTTACGCGAAAAGGAGTAATTTATTAATGTAAAGTAAACAGTGTATCATCTGATACATAGATGGATTTGTTTTAAATTATCAATTATTAGTTAGAAGAAGATGGCCTATTTTTTCATATTTAAGAATCAATAAACAAGTGACTATTCAAAGCGACAAACATTGTCATCAAAGTAATAAAAAAATATACAAAAGAAACAGACATTTAAATTAAACGATTTTATTTAATTTGATAAAAAATGGACTAACAACTAAAAAATAGTTTAAATAAAATCGTGGGGCAGGATATTTCATCGTTTTTCATCGCTCATTTCGACTCTTGATTCTGTATATCCTGTTATGAAATATCCTGCCCCACGATTTTATTTATTTTTTAGTTTTTAGTTAATTTCTCATCAAGTTAAATAAAACCGTTTAACTTAACAATCTTTTTTCATATATTTCTTTATTACTTACTTTTTAGTGTCTAAGTTTTGATTTGTGGTTATAGGCTGATTTCAAATTGATTGGATTCGTCGTTATGGGTTAAAATTGCAGTGGATGAAATTTTTCCCCCCCTCGGGGATTAAGTTTTTTTTTTCAAAATTTTGTATTGTTATCAAAACTACGTATGCCTGCAAAGTTTCAAGTCTATCGGATACTTGAAAGTGGGTTAAAATTGAGTTTCCAGATTTGAGCCAAACAAAAAGAGAACTGAAGTTGAATAAAGTCGTTTAATTAAAAATGTGTCGCAATAAATTAGCCCCCGTTATAAGTTTTCTAAACTTATATATAAAGTGTACTAAAATTCTTTTCTCTGTTTTCCTTACATCTTACATAATTGTTAAGAAAATTGTAAACCTTTCCTTGGACATTTATGTTTGAATCGTATACTTGGCAAAAGTATTTAGCGTCGAGAAATACGTACGCCCCTTACGATTCTACGCGAGGCTCACGTGTTTATTTTCTCACGCTTTTCTTCGACTCCAGTGTATTGCCACTAGCAAACGTGCTTACGTTTATCCCCGTCTGATTCCACGACTTGATTGCCGCGCAATCAACGCACACATTAAAATTGCAACAGAAACATAGCGTGGGCTTTAAAGGTTAAAGAATGAGCGAGTATTAAGCGGATTTGTACGAAACTGAACGTACAACATCCAGTCTGGAGAACCGATGTCTCGACGGAAACAACATTAAGTGACTCAGAGCTGTTCTCGGTGAGATATTAAAGTGAACGTACAGCTTGTGGTGATATTAATGGATATCTCCTGCATCGTACACAGAGGCTCGCTACGTGGCCACGTACGAGTGTATTGAAGAGCGGAGAAAACTATGTTTTCATAGGTCCAGGAAGGAAGTGCTCTTACCGCTCGTGTTCGTCCATCGTATTTCATTCCAGTCCCTCTTGCCTTCTCCCCTTAAATTGCCTCTCCTTCTCCCCGCCGCCCCCCTCTCGCATACACCTTCTCTCGCTCCCAGGGGCTGAGAAAAAAAGAGAGAGAGAGACAATCGAATCTGTGCCCGGGGATGGTCGCCTAGGAATTTTTCGAGGAACGATAAAAGACTTATCCGCCGAATAATATTTTCCCACTCGGATCGGGGAAAACTTACATCCCCCGTTATTCGGTCCCCGTAGCTATACCCTACAAATCTTGGAGAACATTACGCTGGACCGACCCAGTCCTGTCCTATTTCGAGCAAGTATTTGAGGGAGTGCGCTGCTTAGTCTCTGACGGACGAGCCTCCGCGAGCTAAGCAGCTTACGAGGATTCTTCAAAATATTCCTGCAAGACAGAGGTCTCCAGACTGGAAGAATCTTGCGTAACATACGGCGCTGTGTATAAGTGCTTGTCTACCGACGGACTTCCTACGTTCCCGAAAGTATGATAAGTTCATTGAAAATATTCTCCTGCGCTGGTGTAACAGCAGCAGAAACGTAGACTTTGTTCTTTGGGAATTTTTAAAGGGAAGAAAGACTTGGGACGTGGACAGTTCAACTCGCGAGTTCTTCTTGAGACTTTTACTTGGTGTACTTATACAGAAGAAGATAATCTCGATGTCTGGTGTCGTATCTTCGATTCTTCTCCAAGGAGAATAAAAAAGGATCGCAACTAAAGGTATTAATATCGAGAGGATTACGCTTCATTGTTGTTAAATGTGAAGGTACCGATGTAGATAAACGTAAACTCTGAATAGATCAAGAACACTCGATTATTAAATATTATTTTTAACGCATCAACTGTCACGCATGTCTACCGCCGGTAGAATCTCCCATCACTGACGGAGTTGATTGAAACATTAACCCTATCTACTAAACAGGGCTGACCATACGCGGCACATTCTACTAGCCTACGATCCATCCAACCATTCAAATATCTCGCCACACCGTGACTAACATCTCCACCAGAAGTATCCTGCCACTCGAAGCATTCAATAAACGTGTGCACATATTAAGGTAAATGTCCCGGTACCTGAACTGTAATGCGAATTTTATTTATTTTTAAGCTTAATTTTTAATGTGATTAAAAACAAGAAATAGTACCATAATGCATAAGTATTTAGCAATATTAATTAAAATCATTATTATAGAAAATTAAAAATCGTTAGGGAGAAATAATTATTTTGTAACACACTTCGTACGCATAGAAGATTTCGAGAAATTTCTTAAGCTTCTGTCGAGACACTTCTGTCATTTACTAAGAAAATATTTACAGCATTTCTTATTTGTATATTATAATAATACATTGTTATAGGGTAAGGGCAGGTAATATAAAACGGCACGCACGTAATATGGAACTTCGTAAAATTTCGATAAAGAAATAACGAAGTCTTCAGGCAATCGTGTATACTAGATCCCTAGACACAATAGACTATGGTACCGATAGTTGAGAATCAGTAGGGCATCCATCAGTGAAAGATAAACGTTTATATTTTTCTGAAAAATATGTAAAAGTTTACATATAAACTTTTGTATGTAAACTTTTTTGTAAAAGGTGTAAAAGTTTCTGAAAAGTGCATCAAACAGTTAAATATTGTAGTGAAGGTATGTTATAAAGTATTGTTTTGATATAATTTATCATTAAATATGTGTGTTCTTGATTATTCAGCAACAGTTTACCAATAAAGTTACTTTCTTATTAATATAATTCTTAATTTCTTGTCGGAGCATGTCTATACGTAACATGGAACATACCGAGTAACATAGACGATGTTGATATTTTGCGATGGAAATTATAAAAATAATGATAATGAAAAGTCGACCCAATGTATTCGCTGCTTTCAGTGGACACACGAAGAATGTGGGGCTTCCGACGTATTATTCACGTGCCCAACGTATATGAGACGCAGAAAGCAGGAATAAATTCCAAAAATGATGTATATTTATTTATTTCTATCTTCTACTTAATAAATCTTCATTTTAGTAAAAACAAAAGTAAAGATTTTTGAATTTTCTTTACAAATTTCCTAGGTGTTCCATATTATGACCGCTTTTTCAAGCTGTCGATTTTCACTCCTTTCAGTTTTTATGATTATGCATTAGTTCCATCATCACTCATGCAAGTTTTATTTAAAAAAAAGAATTCCCTACTTTTGGCAAGCTTTCGAAATCAGCTGTTCCATATTACCTGCCTTTACCCCCAAAATAAATACATTTAAATTTAATTTAAGACAGTACTGCAAACATTACAATCAACAAGAAGCCAAACAGAGAAAATGAAGTGGTATCATCGATGAAGCAAAGGACCATTCAGAAGCGAATAAAATTAGAATCTCACACAACAGCGCCCACTGAACTGAACCTCAATAACAATACACACTTCTAAAATGTTAGTCATTTATTCGCCACGCCGAAGACAGCACACCGACACGCGCCAATACCATCCCTTACCCTATAACCTAGAATTCCCATTTCCCGTCGACTTATCGTAACCGTTGCTTACGAGTATTAACATGTCCCCCGTATCTGCATAATACAATAACAAGGCCGCCGTACGCGCGGGGCGCACGTTTCTAAATCGAGCAGCACGAGGGAAAATCCAGACACGCCAGGAAGCTCCCTGCCCCCCAATCCCGTCGCGCTTTATCCTGGAGACACGTATGGCGCGCAAGGAGCAAAAGGCACAAAAGGATTTCCCTTATTTCCACCCCAGTATTCCTGCGGGATGTGCACGCTGGAGGCTGGTCGCGCGCTGCCCTTCCAATCCGGTGGCCCTGCTCCCGGTCCTCCTCCGAGGAACGCACATGCCAGGAATGGGACGGGCGTTCGACGTGTACGGACAGCGAAATAAGCGGCCGTGACGAGGAGAACCGAATTACGCGGGGCAGGGGCTGCGGATTCAGGTGCGCGCGGTTATAAAGTAGGGGAGAGTGGGGTAATTTGCGAACACCTAAGCCAAGAAGCAAATAAAACGGAAACTATGCGAGAAATGAATTTGTTTTTTTATTTACAAACATACTTAAACTATTCGCCTATAAAGTACTGTGACGAATTTTTGAAAAATTATAATAAAAATCAGTTTTATAGCGAAAAAGAAAAACCCTTGTTCGTGATTAACCGACTGCCGTGGGTAGAGGTGGAGAACTATCGATAGTGTTGACTATCGATATCATCGAATGTGATGAATATTTAATAAAATATATATGCTTTAAAATGTTATATTTGATTTTTGTATTTCATTTTATTTTATATATATTTTATTGAATTTTCATCACATTCGATGATATCGATAGTCAACACTATCGATAGTCAACACTATCGATAGTTCTCCACCTCTAGCAGTGGGGTAATCACGAACAGAGTGCTAAATATCGCAGAAGTCGCACAGAAAGCGCGATTTCAATGGTCAGCCCATAAAAACGTTGCTACAACCTATACCTAATGTATTTTTCAAACTCCTCTTCTTGTGCGTTAGAAAAATATTGCAATTGGTCGGAATATCGAGAGAAAAAAAATAGTAAAGGCCGTTTTTTAAACTTTTTTCCGAGCCTGTAATGAAAATTCAAAAATCCCTTTTGTACATTTAAATAAGTTTTATACGTGCTGAAAATTTCATGAAAATCGGTTAACGTTGCTCTGAGCTACAACGCGCTTAAAGATATGTTCGTCGTTACCCCACGACGTCAAAAAATAAAAAGGAATTTATTTCAGGGGTTAGAATCATGATTCAAGCCACGCCTTGGTCACAAAATGTTGGTAAGAAAGTGCTTTATTTCAACTTAAAAAAATCCCAATTGAATCATTAATTCAACAGTAATTACGTGCAATTGAAAATTGACAAAATATTACTTGAAACATGATGAAAATAGTAAATTGTGTTTATCTTGACTAGCACGAGCGTTCTGTATTTATTACTTTCTGCCCGGCGTTGGACACGACTTAAACTATTAGCTAGCAGAGAGGAAACATCGGTTTTTATTTATTAAAACGCCATAACCATCGCGTTCGCGATTACCGGGCGTTCGTGATTACCCCACTCACCCCTAAGCACGGGGGAGGTGGATCGTGAGCGATTGCTCGAAAAACGGCAGGCCGGCTGCCGTCCAATCGTGAATGGGGCCCGAATACGTCACTGGCTCCACGCCAAATAAAACGTATAACGCCTGTCCCTTTCTCGCGAGCGCGCCCGAGCGAATGACGCGATCGTACAGCAGCTGGCCCCACGCTAGGTGCCACCATTAAAATTAAATATTACCGAGCTTTTTGGATCAGCCACGGGCCGCTTGCCTCGTGATCCTTTACAAGGAAATTGGAATATCGGACGGAGATTCTAATTAAACGAGATCGATCACTCGCGGACAGTGGGAGACCAGTTGGCGATTCCACGTGGATGTGTGGTTCTTCTTTGACTCTTTTTTTTAATCGGAATTCTATTACAATCGAATGCTGGGTGAAATAGGCAGTGGTGACTTTGCGTGAGCTGTGCTACGCGGCGGTGATGATTGTGGGTAATTTGGAGAGCGAAGATCGTGGGAGATTTTAATGGAATTGGTTGAGTTCGAAAATGGATCAGTGATTATTGGGATTTTGCGTGGGCCAATCTAACCCCTATTCGCGTCCTTTCAAATGCAAAAGTGGCGGGGGGCAATTTTCGATATTGCTGTAAACGGGCGCTCGCACACTTGACCGTTATTACGCAACAAGTTTAATCACAGTTTAATCACCGTCGGCGGCACGTACCCTTTTGTTTCCGAATAGCACTCGCCCTTCTGGCTGCCTTCATTTCCGTCATGCTTCAAAGATGCCTTTGCGCCAACGAAATGTGCAAAATTAACGAATCGCAACGCTAATTGCGAGTTAATTGGCTGCCGTAGAAACACGCGAAGAATCTACCGAACGCAGCTGTACTTGCCGCCGGGTTGCCCCAGCCCTCGACGGGGCACGGAAAGGGCGCTCAATAAACGGAAACTCTTGGCTTCCTTATTTCCCCGTTGCCATAAAATTGCGTCCGCAATCTCGCGAGAATAAGATTTCATTGGGAAATGCTTCGCCGGTTGCGAAAACGAAGAGCGACGCGCACTCGAACCCAGAGCGTTTGCCGAGCTCACAAGCGACCCTTACTCTCCGCGGCTGAATCCGAAAATCGTTTAAAATTTCCAGAATTACCAACACCGTCTCCGTATAACCTGCATTTATAAATAAATGAAAAATGCAAAAGCTGTTGATCAGAGTACCTAGGGGAATGTGGGGCAGAACGGGAGCGCTAAGAAGAAACGTAAAGAAAATCAAGTGTATTCTTTACGTAACTTTTATTACAGCATTTTTAGAATCAATTCATCTTCAAATTTAAGCACTAAAAATTAGGTTACAGGAAGCAAAAACTTGAATAAACATCTTTTTCGTAAGGAGCAAGATGAAACATGAAGAAACAACTTTGAAAGTGAAGAAATTATATTTCCCTTTTTAATTGGCGATATTCTTAATTTTCCTGGAGTCCTTTTTCGTATTTTAGAATTTGTTATCTTTTCCTCTGTATCTGTTTTTTCCTTTGTTTGTATGTTGAGGATGGGCATAATGTCTCTCGGTGAAACATTAAAAGAAGAACAATTGAAGTTACGACGTGCTGTTACTGGAGTATACGAATTTACTGTTTGCGAATTATTATCGAAAGAAGTTTTGGTTTTCCGATGACAAGTTTTCGATGTACCGTCTCACCTCACTCAACCAATACCATTTTGCCCCAATACGCATTTAACACTTCAAGTGTTTTTTGTAATAAAAACCTTAATAATTTCTTAGTGAAAACTCTAAATCCACGTAAAAGCAACTAATAAGAAAAATTAACTTAGCGGCTTTAGTTAAAGAATATACACATAAATAAACTGGCACTATTACAAACTTCCTGGATAATTACATCGTTATCAGAAAACTGTAATTTATCGTCACAACTCGTGACACGCGTGGTCTTTAACACTCTTTTTTCAGACCGATGTTCTTTTGCACCAAACTCTCAAATAGTGTCTTCCATTTTTAATAAACAATACTTCCCACCTTACGCCACCCAGTAAATATTAAGCAAATGAATAATTCATCCCCCAAAACACCCTCATTTTCAAGAATCCTCTACCATCACCAACACACAGATAAATTACCACGGACTAACGCCACCTCTGCTCAACAAATCCACGAGACACCGTAGCGATTGCTATTCGAATCCGCGGGAAACCTCTCAGCACCTCTCCCGCGCAGACATCCCCTGGCATTCGAGCTCCGCCAACGATCAACGAAGATTTCCCTGTACGTGTCGCGGGACGAGCATTACGATACCAGGTAGAATAGCCAGGAAGGCGAAGGGGGCCGTAAATTCCGATGATCGAACGTAAAGAGCGATAGGCGATTGGAAAGAACCGAGCGCAATTGCTGTCCTGCAACGAGGGCCGATTTATCGGCCGGTCGTTGGGGGCCATTCGATCCTCCATGCGTCTCTATTTACGGTCGGAGCCTGCCCCTTTATATAAATGAGAGGCTCCGAGCTACTTAGATTTTATGCGTTCAAAACCGTCCCGCGATCACTCTCTCGAGGGAGGGGTGGGGTGGCGGCGAACGGCAGTTCTCGTATTTTTAACAAAATCGCGCAGGAGCACGAAGAGCAGCCGCGGCGGGCCGCTTGAGAAACGGCCCGTGGGTGAAATAGCGGGCAACCCGGGGGGGGGGGGGGTATTACATGCGCCCGATGAATGTTGGATAGAAGCAGCGGCTAGGATGGGACAGGACGGAATAGGATAAGCGAACACGGGGAATACGATTGGACGACGATATCTAGTATGATTCCAGAATGGCCCCTCTATTTCTCCGGCCGACCCGCCGTCCCGCCTCTCTGATAGCACATACACATACGCGGCCTGCATCGTCTCGCCCCGACGCGGAGAGAAAAGCGTCGTACCGTGGGATAGAAATAAGATTGGCCGGCGGCCGGGGCCCGTTCGCCAGCGATTCAATCGTGAGCCGCATCCGTCAAAAAGCTGGCCGAAATTCATCATTCAGAGCCGCGTATTCGTGCTCGACGGCGGAACGGATGCCCCCTTCACGGTCCATTTTCCGATCGCATTGAAATCGCGGGCTTGGGAATCGGTCGAGTGGGTGCGGATTCGGATGATCGCGGGGATAACGCAGTGGAGAGAGCCCGCATGCTCGGGCACCATGAGCATCCCGAATTCAGATTTTGAAGGACCGTGCTCGGGGAAGATGATAGCTTTGAAAAGGGTTAACGTCGATTTGGGGAAGCTGAGGGATGATGTCCGAAGCGGGATGTTTTGTGAGAAGAGTTTGGGGCATTTAATACTGCTTCGAGGGACTTTGGAACGAATTCTTAGTAGGCACTCCAAGGTGGGAACAAAGGAGTTCGTTTTAGAAGCATTAGGGTAAAGAGTACAATGGTTGGCCACTTAAGGGGTCATATACGTTTCTCCACTTCAAAAAATCAATTTTTTTTTTACATATATTGAAAGAGCTCCACGGTGCCGGTATAGCAGATTAAGAGTAAGTTACAAAATTTCTTTTTTATCGAACTTTAAAGCTCTTCAAAAATTTTAAACGCGTTTTTCTCGAAACAACATTTCTCATGACGGTGTGCACAATATCTGCCACACTGTTTATCCGATTAACTTTATCTTTTACATACATATTCTAAATAAGATCCTTTATCGGTCAACGAGGGCTTTTTCCGATAAAATAAACCATTTCTTAATAACAAACAAAAATGTGCGGTTCTTTTTACGAAAATCATGATCTCCGTCTTCTAATCGTTACTACTGCTACAATATCGTGTTTTTCAAAAAAAACCCTCGTCAACCGATAACTATGATCTCAATAAGTGTAAATAAATCGCAAATTTTTGTTTCAGATTACTTGTACGAGTTAAATCATGCACACCGTTTGCGGCAGGATAAAAAAACCATTCTGCGTTAATGCAATTAGACGCCAAATTTTTAACAATTTATACATCTTCATTCGTGTTTACTGCTGTATAAACATCTACTTTTACGTTACAAAAAGAATTCAACCAATCGGCCTAATAGTTTGTCCACAAATTGCTTGTAAACATTGAGTACATTTTAGTGTCGAGAAACGTATATGACCCCTTAACCCTCGGTTGTCACATCTACTTTTTCGAACGTCGTTGTCACACTGTGTCAATTTTCCATCAGTTGTTATTTAAAAACTATTTGTTAAATTAAGTCTAAAGAATTCTGAGATAATGTTTGAACATTGTAGAATATATACCCATCGTTGACAGTTGACAATTAAAGTATCATCGTGCATAAAAAAAAATTTGAAGCAATAAGAGTTTCGACAAAAAGGTTTTTTGCTTAAGAAAACGCAGGGTCAATTTGACCCAGTGTGACAACCGAGGGTTAAGTAAGAGTGTCACATAAATAATGAATTATGAATGGGAATTTAGTAAATTTGAAATGGAAATCAATATAAATAAGCACGAAAAACCTCTAATAATCTAAAAATAGAGTTTATAAAAAAAACATCAAGAATGTATAAAAATATACAAAAATTATGTTTCCTGCGAAGAAATATAGTTATTGGCATGGTCGAGACAGTAATTGTCCAATCGGTTCGACAGTGATTGGCCGTTATTTGATACATAATATAAGCTAAAAGAAAATGTTACCTGATTTGGTGATAGAAATAAGATTAAAATTATTCAATAAAAGTGGATATATTTTATTTAGTATGTTTTTGTCGTGTTTGTTTCTGTTTTTACCAGGGGGCTAATTACTGTTTCACCATTAACATGGTTAAAAAACAGTCACTGGCCGTCCGGCCAATTACTATCATTCAACATTATTCATAGGACAGTTGTTGGCCCCCTGTATTTTTCATAATATATGTATAATTTTAACAAATAAATAATTCTTTTATAAAGTTTCAACTTTTATTTATCGATACATAACGAATATCAGATATACAGTGAGTAAAGAAAGTATTGGCACACTTTTTAAAATCGCATAACTTTTTTAGAATTGGTCCAAACGACATGAGTTTTTTTTTAGAAGGTAGAAGGATTACTTTGCTAAGTAACGTGTTTCGTAGTTTTGAAAAAAATGCAATTTGTCGGAATAGCAAAAAAACATAGAAAGGGCAGTTTTTTCAACTTTTTTTCTGAGCCTGTAATGAAAATTCAAGAAACCCGTTTGTAAATTTAAGTAAGCTGTATACATGCTGAAAATTTCATCAAAATCGGTTAACGGTGCTCTGAGTTACGTTTAAAGATCGCAGGATAAGGTCGAAAATCGCTTGATTTCGGGAATTTCGCGATTTTCGACCTTATTCTGCGATCTTTAAACGTTTGTAACTCAGAGCACCGTTAACCGATTTTGATGAAATTTTCAGCATGTATACAGCTTACTTAAATTTACAAACGGGTTTCTTGAATTTTCATTACAGGCTCAGAAAAAAAAGTTGAAAAAACTGCCCTTTCTATGTTTTTTTGCTATTCCGACATTTTGCATTTTTTTCAAAACTACGAAACACGTCACTTAGCAAAGTAATCCTTCTACCTTCTAAAAAAAACTCATGTCGGTTGGACCAATTCTAAAAAAGTTATGCGATTTTAAAAAGTGTGCCAATACTTTTTTTACTCATTGTATATATATCATAAATACAGTAAACTATTCGCAAACTTTCAACTGTACTCTTATGGTTTTTTAATTAAATGGCTGTAATTTCCAAGCTTCAAAGCCGAGTCATCCTATTCGCTTTTATACATAATCGCAGTATATAATGAGTGGAGAAATATTGATTACATCCGAAGCAAGAAAGTACAAGGAATATGAATATGTTCGTTAAAAAAAGGCATAACATTGGTGTTTCTTTATATTCATTTATTTCTCAAAATAAGGCCAATCACTGTCAGGTGGCCAACCACTGTACTCTTTACCCTATAATCAGGCCCGGATTAAAGAGGGGGGCTAGGGGGGCTGCAGCCCCGGGCCCCACCTTCAGGGGAGGGCCCCGTTCTAAGCGATTAGCTCACAACCACCCCCCACCCGCTGTTCAACCACGGGGGGCCTCGAAGGTTTGATAGCCCTGGGCCCCAAAAATCAACCACGAGGGGGGCCTCGAAGGTTTGATAGCCCCGGGCCCCAAAAATCTTAATCCGGGCCTGCCTATAATTACAACGATAGAACGTGTAAGGTTGAAATTACTCCGAGGGAATCATTCGAAACATCGAGAGCTCTACGTTTTGCCTGCATCAGTGCGCGGAATGTAATTCTGCAGATTTGAAGTACGGTGTATTTATTATAACGAAATTTAATGGACTGAGAAGAGGGCGGGAGAGAGGGAAGGGGAGATTAATAATCGTGTAATAGTTGGTAATAATCTCGTTGGAGGGGTGAACGAAGAACACACCGAGAGGCCTGTACTACAGCTCCCAATTATTTCCTGGCGTGCTAAGCCACGGTACTTTATCGACGGTATTTTTCACCGTGTGCCAGTGGTCTCGCAGCTGACGCTGACCTGCATAAATATGTTAAAACGACGGCCCGCTCACCTACCATCGAAGCTAAATTAAAATCGAATTTCCATTCATTATCTCGCCCTTATCAAACGCGCGGGCTCCAGCTCGCGGCTGACAAAGAACTGGAATCTATTTATCACTGTTCCTCCTCGCAGCGCGCCTGCCACCTGGCACAGCTAAGGGAGCAAAGCGTATTTTTCAGGTCGCGAGGTAAAAGTGCAAATATCGCACCGTGTGCGCCGCAGTTGAAACGACGGAAGGGCGCCCCTTTGTAGCTTTACGCCATGGTAATCGCGGGCAAAGCGTAACTTTTCCCAGGGGAACCAAATCGAATTAGTTAAATCATTCACAATGAATATTGGAATTGCAGGGGTCGGTATGCAGCGAGATATTTTCAGGCGGCATTACGAATCGCACGGGTAATGATAACAATATTCCACCATCAAATATTGTGGAAGCTAGCGGACCCGTAAAAGGGTCCGTCCAATGTTCGTAATCGAATACTGTGTTTCGATTCAAAGATGATATCAGCGAGGATATTGCACCGAGAGAAGAAGTGAATAGGTACTCGAGAGAATGCGTAAAAGCAAGAACGTTAAGATCCTTCAACGGTGCACCTTTCGAAATTTATTTACTTGTCCTTGTGTGTTGGAGCGGATCGAGTAAATAAACAGCGGAGAAAACAGTTGTACATTAAAATGGCGCATAAACAAGAACATTTCTGCGCTAGATGGAAAGCGATTTATAATTTAAACGAACGCGAATGACCTACTTTTCGGGAACCCATTGTCTATACGAGTAGGTACTTGAAAGCAGAAGTCACAATCGGCGCGAGTGCTTTTTGGGCACCTAGCAGAACAACACAGAAGCCGCAAACTTTAGTAAAACGAATCTCAACTGCGTTTCTATTCTACGCCAAGAGAAACACAAAAGAAGGAAGAAACTACAGTAGTGTCTCGAAAAGAGGACGGGGCTTTGCTTCTAACTAAGATGATCGCTATCCCCTCCACTCGGGGCCGCGTTTATACTTTCGGAGGCCCAAGACGCAATTTCATTATGTAGCCTCAAAAGAACAAGTCTATTTCAGTTAAGGGGACCATCCGGTCAAAACGCTCGAAAAATAGGTAATCTTTAGCTGCTTTTTCTCCAAAAAAAGTATACAACTTGCAGTAAAAAAAACTTTTTGGCCTTTCTTTATTCATTCTACAAGAGTATAAAAACTTTTTTTTTTCATTTTCCTATAATGGTTCGAATCATACGCGGCGCTCAGTGCACTGTTGCAACAAAAGAGGTAGAACTCGACATAGGATTGTCTGAAATCAAAAAACCAAAGATATTCTTATAGGTTATCTCAATCACTGTCGCATCAGCCTTTAAGAATACAAATACAGCAAAATGGCGAGGTTTCGTACACGTTTGAACAGAAATATGCGAAAAAGGGAGTAATTCTGCGCCTAAAAATGTCAAAAGGTGATGCGATAGTGAATTCAATTCCAATGAAAATGCCATCAAGTTTTTGGAAACGGTTAATAATTGCTTCTGTTATGCTGTCTACAGTTCGGAAAAAATCGCGATTCGAGAAAAACGCGTTTAAAGTTTTACGCGAGTGCCAAGTGGCCGGGTGTTACCCACGCGTTTGCCGCTACTCAAATGCCTATAACATCAGGAATTTTACGAATTTAAAAGCATCCTTTAAAACACATATTCCTAAAAGATTGAAGATTCCAAAAATGAGATTAAAAAAAATTGATTTTCAGTCCCCTTAATCAAATTGATACACAATTTTAAAACGTGTCCCCATAGAGAGCGAGGCCCCAGCTTGTGATAAATGCGGCCTGCCTTCTCTTCTTCTAACCACAAATCTGTATCTCGAGCAAAGCCAATGAAACCACCCTTCCACCAGCCCATTTCACCGCAGCGAAGAAAAAAGCAGGTTCGAGCAACAAAGATTCCTCACCCTTAACCTTGGCGCTAAAAAAAAAACTCCCAACAAGTTCTATCTCGCGCGTAACTTGCGCGATCTCGCAGCAAGTTTCGGTGGGATCGCGATCGCAGCCGCGGCAACATGGTGAGGAAAATTTCGAAGAAGCTCCGGCGGTTCGAATGCCAGCAAGTTTTCTGTCGAGGTGGCCGGGTGTCGAGACACGGCCCGCAAGCGATATGGATTATCAAAGTTCGGCGCAACTGTTAGCCGCAGAAGCGTCCAGGGGCGGGGGTTGAGCGCGAGCAGCCCCCGCTGCCAGCTCGGCCGCCCGAGCGTATCCGCGCGGCGACTTCATCCCCCCGGCCGGAACTTCATCTCCAACGGTCGGAGGAAGAGGGAACGCTCGAACCGATCTATCTATTTCCGCGGCCAATTCGACGCGGCCCTGTTCACGGCGGCGCGGGCAAAAGTCATAAAACCGCGGACTACGCGGGGGTTTGTCGCGGCACCCCCCTCCCCCCCCCCAGCGGCTAATTGAGATTCCGATAAAGTCAATTGAGCAATTATTGACTGTTACACAACGGTAACGCCCGGGACACGGTGTACTTTTAGCGAGCTCGGTCAACGGAAATCCAATAACGCTATTTATCGGTTTCGCGTGCCCGCGCATAATTGCGCTGCCCCTCGGAGCTTCATTCGCCGCGGGGCGAGTCGCGCGCGCATAGAGGCGATTTTTTTTTTGAGCGAATGAGAGGGGGCGCGCTGTTTGCCTCGTGCGCGTCATTTTAGGGACGGGTCGTCGAAAAGCCTGGGCGCTAGCTGCGCGTGGAATTGATGGGGTGTTGGAGGGGGTGGGTATTGCGGGTGAAGGTAATCGCAATTTCTGTAGGTACGAAGGAAATTTATTAAATGGGAGATGAAGTGAACGAGGGAGAAGAGGCGTGCGTATGTGAATGGTGTGAGATTTACTCTTGAAGAGCTGCATGTGAAGAATCGAATGGTCAAAAATAGTCTTAAAGGGGTAGGTTACCCTAAAAATTTTCGAACATTGTGTTTTAGGTTGTTTGCATATTCCGCTGGCTACATCTTTTATACGTATTTTAAGCGCAACCGGGCCCCGATATTTCAACAATTGAAGGAATTACAGTAAAAAATGTACGAGCCTGTACATAAGATTGGATAACGATGTCCAACTTTGAACGCGATTTCCCAGAACCTACGTTTTCCAAAACGGTGAACGTAAAATCTCGAGAACCGTTCGAACGATTTGATTGAAAGTTTACAGGGAGCTGCAGGAAATTTTCAATAAAAGTTCTTAAAAATAAAAGATAACAAATATTTTTCCTGCAAGAGAAGGATAAAGTCAGAAACATCAACATAAAAATTAGATTAATTTGTTTATTCAAATTTTGCTTCCTGCGCAAGATGGAGACTGTCTTACAGATTATAAAAATGCCTTTATTTAGTGTTTTAGGGACTTCATCTATCCGGAATCGTGTTCACAATCAGACGGTGCATCGCGTACACGCTCTCACATTTATATTTATAACTATTTCTCCTTTAAATATATTTAAAATTTTCTTTTTGCGCATTAAAGCCAACGAAATGACGCTTAAAAATTAAATAAAAAGATTATCTTTGTATTCATTTAGTACTTCAGAATGTGCGTTTGAAGAAGCACCTCATTTTGGGCTGTTGAGGGTAACCTACCCCCTTAATGCTACACCTAGGGATCTCGAGAGATTTCCGCTTTTCATTTGTCACACCACACCTCCGTTTTCAATGAGAATAACTCCATTGACCACCTGTATAACTTAGCCAATAAGTTCTGTCACGCTGTTGACTTTTTCTCGACCACCAACGTAGCTTTTAAAAACAAGCTCATAGCATAAATGCGCAGCAACTCTGTCTATTTAATCTTGTAATCGCGTATACTACATCTTGTCACTTGTACATATCTCCGTACTCCGCTCATGTTTATTTTATCTGTTACCAAAGGGTGCCCACCCGTATATAATAAATAAATAAATAAATAAATAAAAATGTACTAATAAAGACACTGGAGGTGGCAAAGAATTTTTCCTACTGGTAGCTTGAAATAGCTACAGATCATAGGAACAACTTTCTACACCTGATTATTATCTTATTGTTAGATAATAATTCAAAAATTCAGTGAACGTTCGAAAGGGTAAGAGTAAACAGTTCCCGTGATTAATCCTGGGCGCGCATAGCGCTCGACTATACAAGAATTCCGGCTCGCGACCTCGTCGATGATAAAGCGATTCGAAGGGTGGCCTCTGAAACATTGAATTAGCGCCACAACGTTATTTAACGATGAGAATCGAAGGATTTTGTCGGAATTCATCTTCTCCGGGGGAAGCTAACTCGATTCTACAGGGGATAAAAGGTCGGGGCCATCCGTAAAAGCGGAAACGGATATGGGGGATATCGCATAGTTTACACAGCGATAAAAACCCCCATAAAAGGACCGTATATCCCTGCGTTCCGCGGAGCCGGAACGTCATGACTTTATAGGCGACGAAAAGAATGAGCGAGTTGCACGGGTATAAGCAGGCTACGCTCGCGCACTACGGGATATCATTTCTCTCGCCGTTTGTCATTTTCAATTGGGGAACACTCCGTAACGTAGGTATCGCGCGAACGATTCAAGTTTTACGAGAATCGTATTCTAAGATGAGCCGCGGCGATCGCTTAGAAATTACTTTTTTAGGGGAGCGAAGTTGGGGCGACGAGCAACCATGGTATTATTGTTATCGTGACGTAGCGTGGCGATTTAAGCTTGCGAACTTCCGTCACGAATAAATTTCACTGCTTCTTTAAGAGTTTAGGCCACCTTGGACGGAGTAAAATTGCAGTCATTTTTCGGCATTTTTTTTAGGAAGATAATGAAATAAACAGAAAATTTAATACGAAGCCTGTTATTATACAACTCTCGCCGGAAATAATACGATTTTTTTGTCCTACAAAATGGCGACGGTGGAGCCGTGATACGCAAGCTCTTGAGGAGCGACGTTTTCCACGGTGTTCAATCTCACGGCTATACCGTTCCACTTAGAACAAAAAACCAAAAAGATTTATTTTCTGCATGCCTGAAACTAGAGAAGTTCGTAGGGAAATCCGGAAACATTAATTTGTCACGAAATGGTGAACGTGGGGAGAAAAAGTGAATCTTTTTATTTTATGAAAGTGTGAATTGCAAAAGATATATTGAAGATATCGCAAAACCGCTACGTACTTCTCTAGTTTTAGGCATGTAGAAAATAAAACTTTTTGGTTTTTCGTTCGAAGTCAAACGGTATAGCCGTGAGATTGAACACCGTGGAAAACGCCGCTCCTCGAGATCTTGCGTATCACGGCTTTACCGTCGCCATTTTCCAGGAAAAAAAAAACGTATTATTTGCGGCGGGAGTTGTACAATAACAGGCTTCATATTGAATTTTCTGTTTAATTCATTATCTTCCTAAAAGAAATGCCGAAAATGACTGCAACTCTGCTCCATCCAAGGTGGTCTAACCCCTTAAAGAATTAATACGAGAAAAAATAAGTAGTTGAAGATTTGTAGATGACGATAGCTTACTTTCAGTGGGTTCCAGGGTTTTTAGGAAATATTGTTTGGCGTCTCCGAAAATCCTAGTGTTGATAGCATATAACGCAAAGTATTCGCGTGTCTGAGCAGTAAACATCTTAGGAGCCTATCAGGAATTGTAATCGGGCGAGTTGTTCGCTATCGATGGACGCCCCGTAAACTTCCACCCCGAAATAAACTAATTATAATAAAGGCAAACGCTCGAAACCGGTAAGGAGGCGAAATTAGATTATGCAAAACGGGGAAATCAAGCTACGGAGGGGGTGGAAAAGGGGGAGGGCAAATAACAATTCGCGAAGACCGAGGACAAAGTATAATTGAAGAAGCTCCTGTTAGCATAGGAATGGCACTTTTCCGATCTTTAGAATAGAGTGGCTTTAAAGTTCTCGAAACTCGACGGGATATCTCCTCTTGCGCGACGAAATTGGACGAAACCGCGAAACAGCCACTTATCCCGCGCGCCGAGAGAGGGAATTACGGCAAAATAAATACCGGGGGAAGAAAAGTGTGCGCGTGTCGCTGATGGCGAGTTAGGGTTCCCTCCTCGAGCCGATAACGCGAAAGAAAACACGGCAAACTTCACCCCCGCCTTTGATCACTGACGAAGCCAACCCCGAGGAGCCGGATATATCGAATTATATCCACTCGTAAGCTCTCCAAATGTTCCGCTAACGCGTGGCGAAAGAATTAGGGACTTATCTCATCTGGCGAAGGCGAAGAAACTGAGATCGACTAAACTTCTAACGCTTACAATGAAAATATATGAAACAATATCTGATTGAACTTTGTACCGAGCAGAAAAATGCATAAAATTTCATCCCTCTCCCTTTTCGATATATTTTAATTACCTGCCAATGTTATCCTTGCCACGTCACATTAGCACTTCTCCGTAAAAAAAAATTAATAGCCAAAATAAAATTGTAACAACGTAGCGTTACATTACCACCTAAATATATTTTTTCTTATTTTCAATATTCATGCTTCTCTCAATTTTCTTTATTAACCTTTATATAATCGCCATCCTAAGAAACTTCGTAACAAATTTCTCTGGTTCCACCTCTGCAAATTCCACAGATCCAATAACGACACGCCATGCGCCGCGGCCACTTAGAGGACCGCGAATGACAATGTTCCATGTTACGGTGGGTATATTAAAGAACATTTTAATTCTGATACTCAATAACAGGGCCTTAAATTTCCCGTCGCTTGTTCACGGATGCCTGGCATATTTCTAAACCATGCTAAGCGATCCACCTCTTTTCGTGCCGTGCTTAATATTCGAAGATGCCTAGCGAAATACCCGGGAGTTTTATCGGCGTCATGTTGCCGGAATGCGCTCGCGTCGAAAACGTTAGAGGCACCCTATCGCGCTGGTAGGAGGACGGAGACGATATTGGGTCACCGTCGACGATCTCGCCAACACCGATACAGAGCAATACTCCAGTCCGAGGAAGGAAGCCGGGCTCCATCGCACACGCAGACCCATGAAACTTCTCCAAGATTTCATCTTTATCCCGTATTAGATTTCAGAGGCCACCCCCAGACTCCTCCCGGGGGCGCGCCCTCCTCCGGGCTCTGCATTTCGGTATAAACACCCGGGCCACGCGAACGCGACGCAGAGGGGAAGCGGAGAAAGCGCGTCGGGGACATTTTGGTCCATTTCCGACGAATGGACACCCCCGATCTAATAAAGAAACTTGGAACATTCAGCGAGCTCCCCCGTCTCGCGTTCCTCCCTCGTCGACCGACCCCCGCCCGCCATATCTCTTCTTATAGAGCGCTCTTTCCGTGGCAACGACGAACTGAAGAAGGGGCGATGGTCTAACAGTCGCCGGGGAGAGAAACAGCTTGGCGTGTGTGTCCCCGAACGACCTAGCGGCGGGGCGAAAAATGAAAGCTGCCGTACTGCAAAGTGCCAAGGTGCACCATCTTGAGGGAGGCCCGGCCCCTATCGAGCTGCAACGTTTTATACGCTGTGTCTACACGCGAGGCACTTCGGCGCGATCCGTCGACGGAAATGGGGGCTGGTGATTGTTGGGGAGGCAGGGTTCCCTATATTGAACTCGAATCGGAGTGCAGTAGAAAGCAAAGCGAAAATCAGGGAGACGATATGAATTTATCTCCGGGGCCACAAGTGGCTCCGCAGTGGTGTAGAGGGCGTAGGGCGTCCGTGTGCCCTTTACCTTCACCGTTTTCGAGCGTGGGATCTTTATGTTTGAAGTATTGCTGGGAGGAGGGCTAGTTTAGGGGTGAAGCGTGAGTATTAAGGCGTGACGAGCTGTCGCGACTCGAACGTCCCTTTATCGGCCGTGCGAAAGCGATGAAGACACTCTTCGCGGGTACGTCTGAGAGAGGCGTCGCGACGTAGTTGCAAGGGAAGTATTCGACGGTGGTTTATGCCATTTTCGCGGTTTCGTCTCTGTCCCAGTGAAGGAGAGGCTTCTAAATGGATTCTCTGATGGAACAGTTCCCGGGTGGCTTAGAACGCTAGCGACCGCGTGGACACTGGACAGGACACCATTAAATCGATTAGGCTTGTAACGTGGCTATAGGACTCTGTACTAGCAACTTTGGATTTATTGATTCGATAGAATCAGTATGCACAAACTTGTATTCGTAGAATTCGATACAGGCGCTAGTGGAGCTGCGAGACTCGATACACCTGAGAGTTTGTAGGGAACGATACAGACCATTAGACACGGAGGACTACACAATCAGATGTGTAGAACTCGGTATAGATACCATCAGATGCATAGGGCTGGATACGGTCATCATTAGGTCTGTTGGCTTTGATACGAACGCAATTAGGTCTGTAGCACTCGATATAGATACCATCGGAGGCTCGATACATACAAGGCTATGCTCTAGAATCCTGTATTTATTTTCGTTTAATGTTTGGGATAATAAGATAGTAGAGATGTCGAGGGACAATGCAGCCAAAGTACTTATTTGGCCATATTAACCCTCGGTTGTCACACTGGGTCAAACTGACCCTGCGTTTTCTTAAGCAAAAAACCTTTTTGTCGAAACTCTTGTTGCTTCAAATTTTTTTTTATGCATGGTGACACTTTAATTGTCAACTTTCAACGATGGGTATATATTCTACAATGTTCAAATATTTCCTCAGAATTTTTTAGACTTAATTTAACAAATAGTTTTTAAATAACAACTGGTGGAAAATTGACAGGGTCAAATTGAGCCAGTGTGACAACGACGTTCGAAAAAGTAGGCGTGACAACCGAGGGTTAACTCTTCATCTCAAAGCTAACGAGAAGAACATCCCTCGCTGCAGAAAGGAGAGATGGTCGAGTTATGATTTTTGTTTATTTTTTATTATTATTTTTGTTTATTTAATGTATTCATTCACTTTTGTATTAATAGCCAGTAGTTCACTTTTTCTTTCACGCGTTCTGCACTTGTTTAGCGTAAAGAAATTAAATATCAATGAATCCGTAGTTGTATTCACTCGTAAATAATTTTGCTTCATCCTTTGTTAATTTTCCATGAATAATTATGTGGTCTCTGCCAACGACGAAAGCCATTTCTCTCGGCACCTCGGGAGAGGTGGTCAGATGTCGTGACGTCAGTTTTCAACCCGATTTACAGTAAATATTGTCTTAAAGCAAATATCCACCAGTTTCTCTGAATCAGCATAAAATTCTAAACATATAGGTTTGTTGTGATAAAACAAGTAATTTCTGTATTAGCTTTAATAGACATTTTATATTAGGTCGACTGCGTCTCCCGGATTTACCCTATATGACCCCTTAAGTCTTCAGACTCCAGTGGTGTCCAAGGGATTCTATGACAAACCCAAGGAATGAAAATTCGTCTAGCTGTCAGAATCTACGAGTCGATCGTCTATTACACCCCGCGAATTAAATTGCACCTCCATCAGACGCCACCAATTCAGAGACCTCTGTTCCAAGTTCTATAGCATCGCCTCTGTCTACTTCTATAGGTTCAGAATCCTCCGTACAGGCTATCACGGATCTGATGTCCTTTGCGTAGAGTCTCATGACGCCTGTATTCGGTCTCGCTAGCTCACTGCCGTCTGTATCCGGTTTCACAGCTCGGCGGTCGTCGATATCGGGTTCAAAGAGTCTCCTGCTGTCTCCATCAAGTCTCTCAAGCGTCTAGCGTCATTTCTCAATGACAACGATTCGCCCAGACGAATACGTACCGCCAGGACACTTAAATTCCAATCCCTCCGCGGCCTCGGAACCACATTAATCTCACTCTAACATAATTAAAAACATATCCCGCTAACGACTTCAGCCGTCGACCGTTGGGCGAACCATGCCACGTGAATTCAGAGCGAGCGCGCCGCGTGCAAAGCTCGTCGGCCGATGATTTCCGGGGCCTGACGGAAGGACGTGCTTTAACCATAAATCCGTGCCCGATATAGAAACAAATATAAGGCCAATACTTCGGGATATTGCCGCAGCGAAGTGATTGATGGTCCGAGATATTGAATATCTGCAAAAGTTCGCGACGGCGAGCCCTGCCTGCCTGACGCCGCCACTCTCTCATCTCCACCCTCCGAGCCCCGCCCACCACCTTTCGCCTCTTTTTTCCCCTCCCCCGCCCAGACGCCCCTGAAACCCCGGCGTATTCTCCTTATCCTCCCTTTCCCGGTGCCCGCGCTTCCGCGAGAATGCATAACTCGAAATCCCGAGGCGCGGGGAGGTCGAACTTATCTCCGGCAATTCAGCGGCGACCGCGGCGAGCGGCCCCCTCGAGGCGGACCGCGAAACTGGGATCGCAGCTTAATCAAAGGTATCGAGGGCGCGGGATCTTAATTGCCCGGATCGCGGGCCGTTATCCCGTAAGAATATGTAAAACGCGGCCTCGACGGGTGTAACGACGCGGCGCGAGGATTACACGGGCGCGGTAAATCATCCGCGAACGTTCCGTCGGCGGATATCGCTATAAAAGCGCCCGGATAAATTAAACGCGCCGTGAGGGATGCGCGCGGCACGTAACGAGCGGAACGGGCTGGTAAAAAAGCTTATTTAATATCTCTCTTCGAACAGAAAATATCGGATCGCTAGGGTAATACGTTTCCGATGCCGAAAGATTAACGGCGTTTAATACAGGGGAAAAAAACCCGGGGGAACCGAAGGGATGGACCCGAGGGCATTCCGGGGGATGATAAAACGAGTAAAGCACATAGAGACATCGATGTCGCGTAGAGACTCCAATTGCAGAGGCCGCGAGGTGTCCATGCGCTTCGATTTTCGAAGAGACAGCGTTACCGAAACAAAATCTTCGGTATAGCGAAATTCGCAGTGGGGCTAAAAAACATGTCCCCGCTGCGAGGATTTCTTTCAGCCTGGACACGGACGGTCGTAAAAAGTGCACGGTCGAAGCCGGCGCGATTGGAATCGCGGAGAAAAGGGGATAGAGGGAGGGAGAAAGAAGCGCCAGAAGCGCTGACCGATTCCGTGGACTCGGATGGGGATTCCGTGGATGGAATTGTTTTTTCGACCGACTGCTGTGCCCTCCGTGGGGCCATTAAAGCGACTTCTGCTTCGCTCGTGCTCGACACGAACGGGGACGGGAGAAATGTGAAAGGGGGGGTCGGGAGGGAGGGGAGAAAAGGCGAACGGTGGCTAGTCGTGGATGACGCAACGGCCGAAAGGGATCCCAGAATCCCCTTACGATGATTGCGGTAGGCTCCCCGAGGCAGGCCTTCTCCTCGAGCGTCGCCGTATCCCTTGGTTCTCGCCTCTTATCGCGTCTCCACCGTGCCCGTTCTCGTCTCGGCGATATCGCGTCGCGCTGCTGGCCCTGCCCGGACCACGGCGGGCCGCAGATAGGCGTGGAACTCCGTGGAATTTGATGCCGGGCGATATCTGGCGCGCTGCATACCGGAACAGTCGTAACCGAAATGATAATCGCGAGGCAGGGCGAGATCAGCCGCGGCCATTTACGTTTACGGATGTTTGCTGTAAGGAAAACCTGCGGCGATAGGAAGTGGCCTTTTTTCGAGGGATAGGAGATAGGGAGGATGAGGATCGGTCCTGGAGGAACGGTAAAAGAAGATTATTCGACGCACAGCGCGTGTGTTTGAACGTTCTTCAGACCGACCTGTAAGGAAGTCCATTTCGACCAGACGAATCGAATTTGGGCGCCGATGTGTCGCGCTGCGATTATTAAGGGTTCTCGGAGGGCGACGAGGACCGTCGTCGATACGATATTGTATAAACATCCTGTACGGCGCGAGATGGAATACAAGACTGGACATCGCTGGCCGTCTTCGAAAGCATGGGACTAATTCGGTTGGACGACTCGGCATAGCACTGGTCGACTTTGTCAGAATTAGTTTGCTTGCTGACCGGCAATTGGCTGGGAAAAGGGCAACGCGCCACTTTAACCTACCCCTCTCCGCGGTCAAACCGTGGAAGTTATACATATTTGCAAGCTGCCACCGCGTGTATAATGGGGCAAAACGAAAAATCAAGCGCGAGGGGAAAGAGAGGAGGAGGAGGAGGGGAGAGAAGGGGAATCGGATTATCAGATTCGTAACAAGGCTCGTTTGGGATTCATGGCGCATCGGTATCGGCCACGTGCGCGGACAGCGCGCCGCGTTTTCTGCTGCTAATGGAAAACAGTGTCTGGCTGCCATTCACTGTGTCGCGACGACAACGATCGAACTCGTAATACGAATTTCCTTTGCCGGGGCACGATCGAATCTGCTTATTCTCGCGAGAGGAATAATGTAACGCCGCCGAAGCGTGGCCCCTCGCGGCGCACCGTAGAGACGGAATATTGCGGGGCCGTTGAATTCGAGCGGGTATCGCTGCCATTGCCTACACTAACTCCGTTTCGCGCTCAACCGTTCGTCCAGCCCCTCTGTGCACGCTTCTGCACACGCTCGCGTTTCTATCCGGCCCACTCTTGCGCGTACGCGCCGGCACACCGATGGCCCCCTGCATCGACGTATCCATCCCCGCGTGTCCGAAACTTGGAACGAGCTTCCGCTCGGAATGCCCTTCGGGGATGCTTTCCAGCAGCTCGTTTGCCGCGCTATTATACCAGCAGCAAAGGGCAGTGGACGATAAGACAGGTGGCGAACGAAACGACTGCTATTCGATCGATCGCGAGTCGATCTTAATCCATTCGGTGCTTAATAAAAGGGTGAAGCTTGAGGCAAGAGTTGAGTTAGGTACAGTCGCGTCGGAAAATAAGTTGACACTCTTTAAAATCGCGTGACTTTTTTAAAATTGGTCCAAACGATTTGAGTTTTTTTTTTTTAGAAGCTAGCGGAATTAGTTTTCTAGGTGACGAGTTTCGTCGGTTTGAAAAGAATGCACTTGGTCTGAATAGCAAACGAAAAATAATAAGGATCGTTTTTTAAACTTTCTTTTGTGAGCCTGTAATGAAAATTCAAAAAACCCGTTTGTAGATTGAAGTAAGTTGTATTTATGCTGAAAATTTCATCTAAATCGGTTAATGTTGCTCTGAACTACACACGTTTAAAGATCGCAGAATAAGGTCGAAAATCGCGAAATTCCCGGAAATAGGGGAATTCGTAAACAAAGTGAGAAGTTTGTTAAAGGGCGTATTAATTTTCTATAAGTAGAAGTGTATTTTCGTGGTAAGTTTAACGTAAATTGGTAACCGAAATAAGCCGCTGTTATAAACTTATATAAAATACGTAGTGCTGGTAAAAATTTGGCAGAAAGCAATAGTTATAGGTTATAAATTGTAACTTAAAACACGTTGCTTGACTAACACAGGTGCCTTATTATGAACGTTCAGATGCGGGATGCATGGGTCAGAAGTGCGTGGGGGAATTGAGTCGACCCGCACATCCCCACTTTTTTTTTAATGAACTACTTTAGCTACTATTTTTACAGGTCTACAATGCCACTTATTTATAAAAGAAAGATTGAGAGAGAGAGTAGAAAATATTGCGTCCTCTGAACAACTTAGCTGGTACGAACAGGACACAGAATATTTTTAAATTCGGTGTTGACTTGATTACTTTTGAAAATCTATAATAAAAATTTAATTAACTATTTTCAATACGTTTATTCTTATTATGCTATTCCTTTAGAGCTTTTATTTTATTTATTTACTTGATTACTTTTGTAATCAATGTTCACTTTGTAGGTAAGAAATACATATATACATATATAAAAGTCTCCTATATTTACACCAAAACTAATAGAAAAATAAAAAAAACCTCCCCACACAAGGGAGGTATGGGTCAAATAATTACTTTTAGAACTTTTATAATTTTAAAGATTTCTTTGGAATAATGAAATGAAATGACGATGGAACATTGATGGTAAAACCTTAATAATTATAACTATTCACATTTAAAGCGTGTTTCTCCCTCATTTTCGTCAACATTAGAGATTCCCACTCTCCCCTAGATACTTAGGATTTTAGAGAGGATTTGCCAACGACCTATTTACAACTTTTCGATTTCCCTTGTCTTCATCAGACCCAAATAAGTAGAATCACATCTCAATCTCGTCAGCCATACACCGCATATCCCACTAAATACCCACTCCTTAACAAACATCAGATACCAATATCCCGCCATCTTATTAATGTGGCAGAGATAGGGTAGCGAGCGATATCAAAGCAACCCCGCACCGCCGGCACTCAACAATATCGATTCTCCTAATGAACGAATTAATTAATTTTCGAAAACTCGTTCGACCGTCTACGACCCCAAGCCCGGGGGCTGCGAGCGGGTGGCGTCCTCGCGGCGAGGCTTCTTAAAAACCCACCCCCGGCAGACAGCCGATTAGCGGGGGAGGCACGGATGAAGTCGTTAACTCGAGTGTGTACCCACTCGAATCGGCCGTAGAATACCGCGGAAAATTCCAGGGAAATGAAGATTGAATCGAATACATACGATCAGGCCAACCCCTAGGCCGAAATAGCTCGGCTGTTACCTTCTCTGAAAAACGTCGCCGTAAAACGTCGAGTTCATTCTCTGTGCCGTTGAAAGGTGTCTAGGCGACGAAATTGCGTCTCGCGCTTGACCTTCTTTCGTTAATAAGTTACCGCTCGAGGAGCCGAGTGGGCCTCGCCCGCTCTTTTATCGAGAGAAAGAGGGCGATTTATTCCGCTCGGCGGTCAAAACGCGGGAACTCACGAATTACGGGCACGTAGGGATCGATCGCGGGAGCGTAGCGTACGGGAGCCGGGGGTATTTAAGGCGGACGTGTTGGCCGGATCGAGGCGATCGCTGGTAAAGGACGAGCCGCATTGTGTAATTCCCGTCGTTAACTACCGGATCGTTTCTCGTTATTAGAAAACTACGGTCGGAGTTACCTGCTCTGAGGTAACAGGTTGTTTTAATGGAACCGCAACGCCGAAACACGAGGGTTCCGCGGCATAACGGATCGCGGGCATATCTATCGGGTTGCACGGTCCAAGGGGTTCGCTGTTGGTTAGCGTTGTCGAAACCGGAACGATGTTCTACAGCGTTGCGCGTACGGTGACCAGCTGTTAACCGAATGTATTGCGATCAATTTGTGAACGCTCCGCGATAAATGAGCCGGGCAAAGTGGTCGTTAACGCCGGCAGGAAGTGCAGCTGAACGAGGCGTAGCTTGAACGGGAGTAACATGCGAACTTAGGCCCACTTTGGGGAAGAATTGTTCGCCTCCGAAGGGGCACTGTGGCATTCTCGATGATTGTAAACACTATGAATCATTCGCTACTCCCGAGAATCTAGAACGGGATATTTATTCCGTGGGACGTATAGGGGAGACCGGGGCAAGTTGATACAGAGGCTGGTTGATACAGACGAATTATCTCGAGACTGTATATAGGGTAAGTCCGGGAGAGTTCGACCACCGCGAGAGTCCGGCCAATGTTGATATTTTAAGGCTGACGCAAGATAGGGCAGTGTGTGTCATTGGCAGAAAAGAAATCAAGGCGCTTGTTGTTTATCTCGCATTGACCATTGTCACAAATCCATATTTAAATTATAAGATACAGTTAAGACTTTATGCGAGGCTGAATGTTTTTGGACCAAGTTACAGTGGTGGTGATATTTGAACAACAACAATACGTATGTATTCGTTTTAATTTTCTTTGATAAGGTGGTCGATCGCTCCCTTGATTACCCGTAGTGGGTGGACGGTCTAACCCCGACCAGTTGCAGTGCCAATGTTTTTCGTTGAAAATCAAAAGAAATATTTGAAATAATCGCACACTATAATTTATATATACTCTAAATTGCTTGGGCTTTGCTTTAATGTGCATAAAACGACAAAAATGGCAAAAACAACGATGCTACGATTTATTTTCCAATAAGTGGTCGAACTCTCCCGGACTTACAATATGTAGCTGCTTGTGTGCGAGATATGCGAAGCTTCGTGATCAATTCTTTGCTACGATACAGCGTACGTCTGTGTACCTTGACTTTAGCAATCCATTTTTAACTGTTTTAGTTTCTATAGAGAAAAAGTAAATAGTTGTGTTCACTTTCCATCTGTCTTGAGACAGGATAGAGTATTTTATCAGTCAAATTAATTGGGCATCACATTGAGTCCTTTGAAGGTAAGGTAATTACGTTTTGTTATGTTGTTTATATGCTCTACATTTTTTTATGGAGATGTTTATACATAATGACTTCCTGCGGGGTAAGTTGATACATTTTCTCTGGGGCATGTTCCCTAGTAGCACAAAATATTGAATGCTCATACATCCAATATTAAAAAGAGGTTCAATCTCTTTTTCATATTTAAACATACATACAATATTTATTCTAGATTAAGAAGAAAATATATTTTCCAAATATGCTGGAAATATTCATTTTATATTATGAAAAAAATATTCTTTTTTCAAATATAAAGTAAATATTTATTTACTGTTTGAAACAAAACATTTTTTCCGAATGTTCGGGAAATATTCATTTTATATTATGAAAAAAACATTCCTTTTCAAATATAAAGTAAATATTTATTGAATGGTAGAAAGAAAACATTTTTTTCCGAATGTTTCATATTTTCTAAACCTTTATTTCACATTTTCAGTATGTGTATATAATATTTGGAATCAACATTTTTTTCATATTAAAAAGTGTGGCTAAAAAAATATTTTTTTAATATTTGGAAAAAATATTTAACCAATATTTTGTGCTACTAGGGTTGATACTCATGGGGAGTGTATCAATTTTTCCCGGCTACTTTTAATTGGATTTTTCCTTCTATTTCTAGGAAAATGGTAGGAAATTATGTCAGAGAAACGAATCGCGGAAGAATACCGCAAAATATTTTTCAAAAAGCGTGTGTCGGTATAGAAAAGCAGTAATGTCGTTAAATCAAAGCGATAGAATATACGGAATAGATAAAATGACTTTATTAAGATACATTAATAAAAAGAAGCAAGCACCTCGCGTTAAAGTGGGATATTATTCCAGACACCCATCCTTTAATCATTAAACGGATATTTTACAGATGTATCAACATGCCACAGAGCAGTATCAACTTGCAGTTGCAAGCACTATAACATTTTCTCATTCATATCGTATGTATTTTGTCACCATTTCATTTACAATATATCAAAGAGGAAGGACCAAAGTATATTTCAGCATATTTATTATTAAGTAATTAATTCAAACAAAAATGAAAAAAATTGAAAACCGAAAAACGTATTAACTTGCCTTGGTCTCCCCTATGTTCCCCAATTTTACAGATTTACATGCAGCTTAATATAGTAAGGAGGGTACCAGGAAAGAGGACGAAGAAAGCAATCGAGGAGCTCCACGATCGTGGCTCCCGTCCAAGCAGCTTCTAAAAAGGACAAACGTAAGGAGGAAACGGTAGCCGCGGTGTCGTAACTCTTTTCGGATCAAATAACCTTCGACAAACCGGCGGAATTAAAAGCACAACGCGAAGAAAGGGGCGGGTAGGAAAGGGCACGGGAGCGCGGCGGAGATGAGAAGAAAATTAAGACCTAAAGTCGGCAGGGAAGAAGGGACGGCAACGTTTGAGGTGTACCGCACTTCGGGCTTTCCTCCTATCGAAGATACACACGCTAAAACCGGCTGCCCACCACCTTCTCATCCACTGGAGCCGGCTAGTAACCTAGCAACACCCTCGATACCACTTCAACCTGTTCGCCCAACACCTTCGGTTTCAATTCACCTTATCTTTGCCATCTACCGTACGCTTTACGTTCCTCGCCCATCTAGAATTCGACTAAGAAGTCTCGCGGAAGGCTGTAACAAGGAGGCAGCCTGCCGCCGCTCATCTTTTATCCTCCGATCGAAGCTGAATGGGTTCGATGTAATTGGAAATTCACGTGAACGTGGAAATGTAATTGGACCGTGCGCCGGGTCGTGCGGGCGAAGCTTGTTTTAATCTGTTTCAGAAGAATATTGAAACCGGGCAATCTTGCTTTATCTCTTCGAGCTGTTAATTTCGTTCCTCCTCTTTGGGGGCTCGATGCAACGAATAGTGTAATTGCAATTTAATTTCGGGATAGTGGGGGACTCCAATTTTCGACTGAGAAACCTTGTCTCCCGTTCGTTACGCTCCGCGTTACAGACGCGAGAAGACTAGGAATCCGCAAGAAGCAGCGGGTATTTGGAAGCTTCTCAAATTTACGAACCGAAAGGTTTCTTGCAGCTCGTTTAGAAGAAACTTTCGAGGAGAACGCACACATAACTGTACTGTCGGTGCAACGGGGGAACTTTAGAAACACTATCGCTTTCGAGAAGAGATGTGCCCTACAAAGAAATATATCTTCCTAAACAAAGCGGGCACACTTGAGTGACCCTTTCAGTTTGGATAATAAAGAGAACTGTTTCAAGCGAAAGTTATTTTTAAATCATTGTTATGTTTAGGTAACACGGTTCACTGATAGAATAATATATAAAGAATGTACACTTTCTAATACTTGCAATCAAAAGGTTAAAAGAAGCTGTTCAAATTATACGCTGCGCTTGAAAGAAGAAGTAGAATTCTTCCGTAGAATCTCTATTTTAAATGTGTCGATCGGTAAGGTGATCTACTTAAAGTAATCGATAGCTAAGACAATAACTGTGAAAATAAGTCTGATGGGGCGCCAGCTAGTGGTGATCCTGGGAAATACCATCGCTCAGAGTAATTTAGAAAAGATCAAATGCGTCTAACGACCGTCTAATGCCGCGAACAGTTTGTAACGTAAGTCACCCTGGTCCTCGCGGTTTATTATAATGAGGCAGCTGGGTAGCTTAACACGGTCCTCTGGCGCCGAGCCTGGCAATAGAACTACTTTGCGTTTCGCCCGGCACTTCTATCTCTATCCTTCTTCCGCGTGCGTGTCCTCCACACGAATACAAGTTGAAGTTGCCTCTAACGATATCCTTATTTCGAACCCAACAATAAGCAACTCTAACCTAACTTCTAGGGAATTTTAAAGGCGTTCTCGAACAAACAACTTCGAGACCTACGGAAAAAGCCGAGACTTGGGCTATTCCAAACAGAAGTCTTATCTATACCCCTGTATCTTTCAAAGAAATACCATACTCTTCTTTATATTACTAAAAACGGGACTTCAGTTCTGGTGGTTTTTAATGGAAAAATGTTACAATTCAGCTTTCATCAAGCTTCTATATTAATACACCAGATTTATCTGTTAATATGTCCTTTTGTAGGTTATATTAACTACAGAATAAATATTTGTGTTTGAACTTAAGCAACGTTCAATGATTACCGGTGCAAAGCACCTGACTATAGACGCTATCCCATTCCGAGTGCCTCGTCGAATAGCTGATTACGTAGTTTACGATTGTTTGCACGATATTCTTGCCGGCTATACGGTACCGCAGGCGAGGTTATAGTTTAAGCACTTTAAGCAGTGCCACTCAAGCACAACCTCGCCGAGTTAAACTTGCCCCAACCAGTGGGTTCGAAGTAACGAAGGAACGTACGGGTGGAACAGAAGTTCATAACTCGTGCATTATTTCTAACATACCTGTGAAGTACAAACATGGCGACCTGTTGCTCGTTGTAAGACGATCAAAGCCAACGGCAAGGCTCCCCACGGATCATCAGCCCCTGCCCTAATCAACCTTCGCCGCATTTTGTCGTAAATCTGTGCCGTGATCCTTCTATGACACTTTTACACCGAATCCCTTGCACCCGCGAATGAAAATTGACTTTCCAAAGGGAGCTGCACGGAACGCGACGCGAACACGACGCGGGAATCCCAAAACTGACAATAAACGCAGATGGCGCCCTTTACCCGCCAATTCTTTACTCTACTTCCGGTTTTACGAATGATGGGTTATAAGGAATAATTCTTGTAATATTTTATAGCGTTCAAATATTATTATTATTATTAGTAGTAGTATTATTATTATTATTATTATTATTATTAGTATTATTATTATTACTATTATTATTAATCGTCTTTATATATTATTGCAGCTTAATTTGGTAAAACTTACAATAAAGCGAACTCGCTAATATTATTGCATAAATATGTGGCGCGCGATTTGAAGCAAGCCACGAAATTTCAAATTTCAAATTTCACACGTAGAGTAAGGCATTGATATTTAAATTCGAGAAGTCAGATTCATCCGAATGCCACTGACATTTACAGTAATATATTTAATACGACCATTTCGTGGGGCTCATTAATTCCCGCGCAGTTTTGCACGAATGAATATTAATGAAACATCCGTTTCGCATAACTCGCTGAAAAATCCCCAGGCATTAATATTCAAAAATACGCTGCTCATTATTACCCAAGCGCGTTAAAAGTAATGTCTCCGAATTCTAGACAGAGGCTTTCGTTTTAAAGACACTCCAGATTTTTACTTACTTCGCCGACGTTCACCGGAACTCTTTTCTATCATTTTATAGCGTTGTATTAACAAATTCCGGTGGTATCCACCCACAGTTCTAACGCGCCCCGTATGGACAGGCGAATTCTCGTCGGGGATCCGTCGAAAGTACCTCGAAACTAGTTAGCCCGTCCGCGGGAAAGAAAAAGAATGATTTATCGTGACGAGCTAATAACTCGCCTCCCAGCGAAACAGCACGAAACGCCGTGCTCGTTTAGATCGCGGGGAATTTCGGGGCCGTTCTCCGTGTGTGGGCAACGGGGATCGGCAGCGCACGGTGGCACCGTGACAATTCAAGGGGCTGCGCAACGATTCCAAACGAATCCGATGTGGCACGTTAATTAAACTTAAACTTAACTCGCGGCACGGTCGGGGCGTGCAGCTGCCAAAAGTATTACGAGGAAGTCGGCGGGGGCGAGGCAATCTGAATGCGCGTTGCCGTACGGGAAAAAGCCGATCTGCACGGACAGTTGCGGCGCCGGTGTTACGTGCACAGGCCGGCACACGCGTACGTGTGCAGCAGGCTACGCTTCACGCATTATAGGCAGCGAGCACTTGAGTTATAAGATTGCCATGGACACTTGCCAGGGTAATATCAAACTTCGAAGCTCCACCCACCCGTCCGTCGGCCGCGTCTGCGTGCACGTGGCCGTGCACATGCACGCGCGGCACACGCTTGGCCCGATCGTGATAGTAAGCTTCGTTATCACGCACGCCCACGCGTGAGCCTGATGCGTTGTGGCTTAACTCCTTTATGCTCCCCGACGTCTACCTCTCTCACCCTGTCTTGGCTCCCTACTCCCGGCCGCCCCATCAACGCGCGCTCCTAATTATGCGCTATCGATGACACGAGCTAACGATCGGTCCGTGAACGATTTATAGTAGAGCGACGGCATGCCCTTTCGTTTGGCATAGTGAAAGGTAAACGTACTTGCCGAGGAATTGAGAGTCTTCGCGTTACGTTACGGGGTGGCTCTCGTAACTATCACGGTTATAGAATAATGAAAACAACCTAGACACTCTTTTTTCTAATTATTTACGAGTAGATAGGCTTGTGGCGAATCGAGTTTCCGGATTTGGAATATATTTCTTGAAAGTGTTCAGAGTATCTAAGAAATCCTGAATATTATACCTGCAATTGATCTGTTTTACTAATGACATTGAGGCATGCGCGGAAAATGGTAAAATCCTCTTGTTTAAGGGGCCATTCCACTTTGATCGGCCGAAAAATGAAGCTATTTTTATAGATTTTTTTCTCTCAATAAATACAATATGTAATGATATAAATCTTTTTGGAAATTATTAAGCTACTCTTATATTATACACAAAAAATTGAAAAGATTGTTTTTAATTTGATTTATGTGTTTTTTTATAGCGTCAATGTGATAATTACATATAACTGTGGCTATCTTCCGTAGCTCAATTGACAGTTTTTGTCGGAAAATAACCGAGGTTTTTCTAGGGGATCAGTCGAGAAAGCACTCTTTTGGGGAACCTCTTCTTTCAAACGGGCGCCAATTTGATGTTCCCCAACAAATATTGTTAATTGAACTACAGGCGATAGCCATACTTATACGGATTAAGCATCTTTTCGATTTTCTGTCACATTGACGCTGTAAAAAACATATGAAACAAATTAAAAAAAATGTATTTAATTTTTTTGTGTAATAATAAAAGTAACTTAATAATTTGCAAAAAGATTTATTTCATTATATGTTGTATTTGTTGAGAAAAAAATCTTTAAATTTAACTTCATTTTTCGGTCGATCAAAATAGAATGACCCCTTAAGATTAATTGGCTAAAACCAATTATGGCATCTGATGCAACCTGGCACCTCTACGTATTTTGAGATAGGTGAATCCGAATATGACGGTATTTTTTGTGTAAAAAAATTCCTAAGGAACTTCTCTTACTCAAAAAAGAAAGTATTTTTTGTGTAAAAAAATTCCTAAGGTACTTCTCTTACTAAAAAAAGAAAGGCTGGAAATGTTTTTAAATATTTTTTCTAATTCAGCACCTCGAAAAACATACAGATACCAGGTTTTAACCAATTATTTCTTAAATAAGTGGATTTCGCCGTTTTTCGCGTACGCCTCAATAACATAAGTAAAGTAGGCCCATTGCAGATATAATTTTCAGGCTTTCTTAGTTACTATAACTGCTTTAAAAAAATATATTCCACCTCGGGAAACTCCATTCACTATAAGTGAATGTCTACTTGTTAGTAATTTAGTGTAGAAATTTTCAACAACTCTCAAGTACCTATTATCTACCAGTTTATATTTACGTGTCTGAGTGAACAATAAAGTGAGTGGAACAGATATAAAAGGCGAGTCGAGAATTTGTATTTCAGCAATTACTCGAGCCTTGTTCGGGCCTTGAGCCGAGTCGTCTGATTTCGCGTAATTCTCAAGTAGTCGCCTCACGGAAACCCCCTTCCCCCCCCCCCCCTCCTGCGAAAGCGTAAATGAGATTGGAGGGAAGAAAAGAGCCGCCGTAGGAAACGCGTGATTACGATAATTCAATCGAGGATCTTCGTCGTGCTGTCGCATCGGCAACGGGGCAAAGGAGCCCCCGGTGGCCCAAGCGGAGGGACCTTAAAGGATAGTTTGCTTATTCCGGTCACAATGCGAGTCACCGTCGACTCCGTTCATCCCTCCTTCAGCGCTGCAACCATCGACGTACCTACCGACGCTAATGCATATTCAATGTTACACCCATGCCTGGAATATCCCGAGCGACGGTCCCGGCTCCTTCCAAACGGACGTCCCCGCCGGGCTCTTGTTTACGGGATGACTTCTCAAATTCCCCCCTCGACGTCCCACGAATAACTCGAGACAGCTCTCTCGACGGCCACAAACGTCCCCGGTAAGAGAAGAAGCTGTACAATTTTTTCGCCGATCCCAAATCAATTTCAACGATCCCGCTTATCGCGCGAACGAAATCCTCGCGAGGCTCTTATCATTCTATTTCACGATGCCTCAGACACCGGGGCTCGCACAAAAGGCTCCATCACAATTTTCGAATAGCATTACGTCCATGCGCCGAATGATCGATTTCCTCGAGCTTGGATAAAACCTTTTCTCGGCACATATTCTTTCACACGTACGCGCTTATACGTACGATCGAGGGGGAAAGTGGGGGAGGGCTGCTTGTACACGGACCTCCTTAATATTTCCCGGCACTTCCGCGGTGCGCCATATGAATTCCATGCGGGCTCAATTCAAAGGAATAATAAGTTTCTATTCCCGGCTTGTTCTGTGGAATTTCATGCCCCGCGTTTCCGCAGAATTGCAACCGTACACCGTCTCATTTCTTTAGCCCCCTCCACTCGCCCCCGTTTGTCGTAATTTCCCACCGAGTTATATTTGTACAGCTGAATTATTATCCCGGATAAATTTGTCTCTCCCCCTTTCTCTCCCTCTCTCTCCTCCCCCGTTTCATTTTTTTTTTTTTATTATCGGAGAAATATCCCGCGCGCGATTCCATGCATTTCTTTGCCTCTCTGGTCGATGCATAATATCAACATATATCTGCATGCCGATCAGACGTTACGCGGGACACGTTCGGGGGCGCGCAATTTTGTCCGCGCGCTCCTCGGCGGGCTTATGAATGTACACCGGTGACAGATGAATAAGAGTAGCGATAAAGATCCGATATGGCAAGCACCGGGCCGTTAGCCCCGACGTAGTTACGCCGTTAACCCGCAACTCGCGCCAGAACTTCACCAACAATCGCCGCCCCCTCCGATAGGGTCGTTAATATCTAATGCCTGACGGTGAAATACACCCTCCATTAAGTGTTAATTAGCAAAGATTGACCCCCCCCCCCCCCCCGCGAAATTGCCGAGACCAACTCCTGGCCGTTACATTCAATCTCTGGCTGAGAGCGTCGCCGCGACGCTGGCAGCCTCGAAGGCACTGCGCGCCGAGCGGCCCTTCGCGATACTCGCGACACAGTGGAAAGAACGAGGGAGGAGAGCTTCAGATAAGAAGCTGTACGGAGGCGTACTTAAGGCGACGATCAATTAATTTGCTGTCGCGTGCCCGCGAGACATTGGAGAATTAAATGTAACTATATATAAACGGAGAATCATCGCAGATCCCCGTAACGCCGAGGGTGCTCTGATCCTCCGCCGAGGCCTCCATCACCACGGAGGAAAAGCCCACCCTTCCTTCCCTCGGATTGTTTCTCCGGTGGCTGGGTTATGTGCTTTAGGATAACGTTCCACGATCACGCGATGACTCTCCACCTTTTAACCCCTGCAGCTAAGTACGTTTCGGTTACCCCACGGTGAAAGCTACCCGGTCCCACCGATCCCTCCCGCCCCCCCCCCCCCCCACCTTTGTCCTAATACCCTCGGCTCGTACATCTTCATTCGCTCCGTCGTTTCTTAAACACTTAGATTTTATCACCGAGTTGCAGCGTGCCTCACTGTCAGAACACCATTCGCGGTAACGCCGGCCTTATATTAACCGGGGAACATTTAGCTTCATTATTAATGGACGCACCGCGGCGTACCGATTCACCCGGGATTATCTCGGCGAGAATCTGTCCTTCGTGATGCACGGTCCCGGTTTAAAGCGGGGACGACGGATAGAAAATTTCGCGGGAGACTTTGACGCGGCCGCGCGTAAGATACGGATATTTATGGCCGTTCGATTACGTCGCGGAAAATTTTAGGTGCCGCGAGATTTATAGCAGCGGCACGGAGGGGGGGGGGGGTTCGGATGTAGGGGAAGGTGGGGCAAGTAGTTGAGGTTCGATGATGAGCAAAATACAGATTTTCATAATCAACTAATCAATTTTATGTATTTATTTATTTATTTATTTATTTATTACGGGACAAGCCCGATTTAGACAATAAATACGAAAGAAGCCTACGTACAAGAGAACAATGAAAAAACTAAGACAGAAAAGATCCAGCCGTAACAAGAAAATAGAATAAAAGGAAAAGATTAAGCATTGCGCCTTACTTATCAATGATTATTTTGCGCAGATTGCTCACGAAAGTTTGATAGGATCCACCGAAAAAATCAATGTTGCCCGAGTATAAATTGGCAGCACTGACTATTCGATTTAGAGGATCGCGAGCAACGAACTTAGATTTAGTACTTGAACAATAAAAGGATGCCCTTCCTCTTAAGGGGTCATTCTGGTTAGCGCGCCGATAAATTCAGCGATTTTCAGGATTTTATTGTGAAGACAGGAATTATAGTAATGAAATTAAACTTTTTTCTATCGAGTAAACTACATTTCTACAGTAAATAAAAAATATAAAAGTTATCAAATTATTGCTTTTAAAATGGGTTTGACGGCGATTTTGATGACATGTTTAAAAATTCATGCCTCGGTCGTGCAGGCGATTTCAGCAGTTGGACTGATTTGAAACCAAAAATACAAACAGATTCTTGATCAGTATGACTGTCGCTATGGCCCGTACTAGAATAAATGATTTATCCTTAAAATTAACAAAATGGCGGGCAAAATACAAGAATCAATGTATTTTGGCTGTGTTTTCTGTGCTACTTTCGATTTTAAAAGTAGGTTAGACCAAACAAAAATACTTGGTTGTGGTACCGGCCAGAGGTATAGGTGTGCAGAATATGCAGTTCAATTTATAAAACAATCGGTTCGATAGATTTTGAGATTTTACCTGCACCATATGAAAAAATGACGTTCCTAGAAAAACGCTTTCAAAGTTTTTATCTATGGTGGTCGAGGCTTTGCGCTCCCTATAAAATACCTATGTAGAAGCTAAAATAATGGGAATTTTTCAATGAAAATTTAACAGTACATTCTTGAGGATATCTACTTTGGAAAAATGTTATAAAAAAAAATCGATTTTTTTCAAATCGTCTAATCAGAATGACCCCTTAAATTTCTGGATGGTGCATTGAGAGAGATATCCCGCAGAAGTGAAGGACAGTCGATGCAACTATTGGCAGTTTTAAATAAAAAACAAAGATCGGCGATACGCCTGCGTTGCGATAAAGTAACGTTTATGTCCGAAGCTTTCTTTGGTAATAAGTCTTTCGGTTTAACTGTGAACGGACCTAAGTTTTACAGCTTCCAATAGAATAAATAAAAAAGTTCAGAAAAAGTCGTACCAATTAAAAAACAATATAAATAAAGTATATACATATATTTATAAAGTAATTATTTATTGGGTTGACAGAGGAGGCACAGATGTATAACTTCGTCGTCCTCATCTTTGCATCAACACAGGAGAAACGAGCCGATTTGCCACATATTTGGCAGCTTATCCACCTTTCCACAAGGGAACCAGTTCTTTTGGACTAATTAATAGAAGAGTTGTATCATTTTCCTCGGTCCGTCTTCCGTCTGTAGTTTCTAACCATCCTGGAACAATGAGAAACTTTGGTCTTTATTTCTAGCTTTGCGAGGGGCATGATGGGGTAACTCTTATTTTCGTTACCCCATCATCCCCCTTCTCGCCTCACTACAATCATATAAACACTTCCCGAAACATTATTTACAAAAGTATAAAATAACATACGTACCTTATAGCCAGCTAAATTCTGCCTCAGAAGCACATTAATGTACCGGAGATCTTCTATATTATTATACCACTGTCACGGGTGCTAAAAATAAGGAAAAATTAAGGAAGTCCCAATAAATTAGAAATTCTGATTTAACTTCGTCACGCGTCCACGTGTTTCACTGATTCGCTGCACACTGACGGTGCCGATAGCGACGCGTCTAACGCGTATGCTCAATTTTTATTACTGCGTTTGTATCGCAAGATTTTGTGATCAGATTTTTGTATCACAAGGTCTTGCCCGCCCGCCCCCACCCCCCGTCTTGCCCCACCTTCCCCTAACGTTATTAAAACACAATTATCATCGGAAATCGCGTTGTCGTTCTCGCATCTCTCCAGAGGATAAGGCAACGTCGACAGCATCCCGCCCGACCCGATATCTTTGACCTATAAATTATAATATGTAAATCGCGAGAGAGTAGGAGCACCGAGGGGTCGCTACGCGTTCACGGGGGTAGATAGGTGGTCTGGCAATTACAGAGGCTTACTGTACATACAAATTACTAGATAGCCGCTTTCTCTCTCTCTCTCTCTCTCTCTCTCTCTCTCTCTCTCTCAGCCTCTCACTTCGGTGCCTCCTCCCTTTCTCTCTCCCTCTCGTTACCGCCATTTACCGCCGCCCTGCAACGCGGGCACAACAACCCCGTGTAGAAACATCGCGGGTGACGCAGTTATATGAAACCAGCCACTAAAAAGGTATTACCAAAGTAAGAAGTCAGCTTGATAGCTTCAGGCCGTAACTTGCTTTTTCGCCCCCGTTCCTCTTCTCCTAATTCTCTCCTCCATAAACCTCCGCGGAAAGCCCTTACCGCTGCTTTACCCTGAAACACCGCGTCAGTTCGTTTGAAGCAACCCCTTCCTACGCGCGCATTCAAAGCGAACGCCGCAGAATTGATTGTTTTGCAGACTAACAAGCTTTAGTTTTTGTTCGATCTCTTTAGACGCGTGTATCTACAATAGTACATACGTAATAGTATTAGTAGAACAAGATAGAATGCAGTCAGACGCGAGTGAAACCGTAGAAGTAGAAACTGATCGTTACTAGCTAGACCAATCTAGCCTCTGCCAGAGACGGGCGAACCTTTTATTTAAATAAAATTTCGAACGATGGATTAAAGTTAAAGAGATTATTCGTCATTCGTTTGTTAAGCCGAGTTAGCTTTACTCGACACGTGGCGAGTATTTTTTTTTTTTTTTTAAGTTTTATTTGTTATTCGAAATTTTATTTAATTGAAGATTCTGCCCATCGCTGGTCTCTGCCACAGCAGTAGACTCGATAGAAGTCTACCTTGATAGATTGTAGGCAGATCTCTGGGAACTCGAATGGATATCCATGTAAAAAACCACTTGAGAAAATCATATTCAGTCTGTCGAATTTCAGCAAGCTTTGTACGAATTATACCACACCATTTAATATACAGTGGGGGACAAAAGTATGTGGACACTTTTGAAATCGTATAAGTTGTTGAAAATTGCTTCAAAGAACTTGAGTTTTTTTAGAAGCTAGAAGGATTAGTTTGCCAAGTGAAGTGTTTCGTCATTTTTAAAAAAGTTGCAATTGGTCGGAATAGCAAAAAAAAGTAGGAAATATCATTTTTTCAACTTTTTTGTCTGTGCTCGTAATGAAATTCAAAAATTTAAAAAAATGCTATTAGGAATTAAAAAATGCCTTTTGTAGATTGAAGTAAGTTGCATACACGACTAAAATTTCATCGAAATCGGTTAACGTTGCTCTGAGCTATAAACGCTTAAAGATCGCAGAATAAGTTCGAAAATCGCGAAATTCCCGGAAATCAGAGATTTTCGACCTTATTCTGCGATCTTTTAGCGTTTATAGCTCGGAGCAACGTTAACCGATTTCGATGAAATTTTCGGAGTGTATACAACCTACTTCAATCTACAAAATGCATTTCTCAAATTTTCATTACGAGCACAGACAAAAAAGTTGAAAAAATGATCATTTCAATATTTTTTTGCTATTCTGACCAATCGCACCTTTGTTCAAAATGACGAAACACGTCACCTAGCAAACTAATCCTTCTAGCTTCTAAAAAAACTCAAGTTCTTTGAAGCAATTTTCAACAACTTATACGATTTCAAAAGTGTCCACATACTTTTGTCTACTTGCTAATTTTAAAGCCCCCATCTTTATTAAGTTTACACTAAAAAGTGAAAATTCTTAAATCCCCATTTTAAATTTCTACCTGAATTAGCTCTGCAGACCAGATTCAAACAAGCGACCAATCGTCGCCTGTGAACTCGTCTGCTCCTCAAAGCTGCCCGCCACCCGGAAAAAAAGTCTGCGAACACTCTTACCACTTACCACCCTCTTTTTAAAAGTATCGCTGCAACAGTCTCGCATCCCCCGGTGCATCTCCAATCCCAGGAGCGCGGCATTTCGCCGGCATTCCATCCTAGCCGCTTGGTTCAACTCCCACGCGGAAATACACGGACCCGTGCAAAAGCTACTGCTTAGAATTTGTATCAGATAGGCCAGACAAGTGTCGGCGGCTTGTACATTGTCCGAGGCTCGTGTCCCGCAGAGTGGATAACTAAAATAGACATAGACACCTAGTTGAGATTCGGGTCAGCGGCGCAGGGTTGGCCCTACCCCTTGGGTACCTACGAAAGCGAGATGACGGCGACGGCGAACGGTAGAGGCGGATGGGAGGTGGGGGGCAGGCAGAGGGGGAGGCAGGAACGGCAAGGAAGACAGGTAGGGAGGGTGAGCCGGGTGGATGCTGGACAAATTATCCACCTACCTCATCCCTTCTCAGCTTTCCAAACCATCCATCTATCCAGCCATCCTGTGGGAATCCCTCCCCGAGAACCCCACGCCCTAATAGCTGCCTATGGGGACGCGATGGGACTCCCGATGGACTGGACGAAATCTCGTGCATTGTGCAATCCAGCCACCTCTCCCTCCCCCCCCCCCCTGTCCGTCCCTCTTCACTGCCTACCCCGCGCACCCCTAGCACGGCGCGGTTTGAGGAGGGGAAGAGTATATTCCTTCCAATTTGCCAGGGTTGTGCATTCGACGGGAGATCGAAAGATATTGGGGGAAGAAATTCTCTTTTTCCTCGTCTCTTCTCGCATCCGGCCCACGGTGCCCCTCCGGCGGCTATTCTGCTCCTCCTTCCGCGCCGATGAACGCCAACGATTGCACGTCCGGGTGCGCGTGCAGGTGAATCGTTACTTCCATCGACGACGTCCTCCTCCCTCTCTCTCTCTCTCTCTCTATCTCTCCCCCCTCAAACGAGGCTTAGTAAACACAATGCTTTTAATAAGACGGATGGTCCCCACCCCCTCTCCGCCCGGAATCCAAAGGGGCGCTCGCTCCGAGAAGCTGGCCGCGACCGCGCGCTGCGGGAATTTCATCGCATCAGAGGAGGATTGCTGGTAACCAGGCCACGGGTACCGGCGATGTTTTTAATAAAAGAAGGTATTTCCAGTGTGTCGGTTTTCAACAAGCCCCGCAAGGATGCGGGCAAGGTCGCCCGCCCCGGGAACGACGTGAACGATCTCCTTTATGGGTCAAATTAAACCGAGTTTACGTGCTACGTGTCAGGGATCCCTTTATACGCGTAGCTGGCCCCCGTAAACCCACCGGTCAAATAATTCCCCGCGATATTGTGCCTCGTAACCCCCGCGGGCTCCACGATTTACCGGGCCGTCTCGCGTCGCCGTTATTGTATGCATAATTTTTTTTTTTTTTTTGTTCCTGCGACCTGCCCGTGGATTATCTTTTTATTCCACAACGGCGGCGTAAGTTCGTAATAATGGCCCCGCGCTTCCGTAAAAATACGCGTGACCGCGGGCAGCGTGGCTCGTCGGTGTTGCGCGGGACCGCGGCCGCTTCGTCGGAGCAATTTATACGTCCCCGTAACGACCCAATTCACGGGACGAATGAAATTAAAAGTTCGCGCCGACTAAACGTTTAACGAGCCGAGGGGGTGAAGCTGGCCGACCCGGAGGGGTAGAGGACGCGTCCCGGTTGAAGCGCGAAAGCGTAGGCGGGCGACGTATCAAAAGGAAATCACAGAACGGGTAATGGCAACGGTAGTAACGACACCGTCGGGCCGAAACTGTTGTAAGGGGGTGCGGCGAGCACAACGGCGGGAACGGTCGCGGAGCGGAGGCAACAAGGGCTGGGGGATCATTTGAGGAAGATGTAACGCGAGACCGTCTACTCGCTACGGCTCATAAAACCGCGCGCGTTTTATGCTGATGGCCCCCCGCGTCTTGGAGACGTTGGCACGGGGAAGAGCGAGTGGAAAGAAAAGGGGACAGGCGGGGGACTAGCGGGCTGCCGGTGATAGAGGACGGTCTGGCCGAGTGAAAAGGAAAAAAAGGAGGGGCATATAGGCCGACGAGAGCTGTTCCTCTCGAGACGATTTTGGCGGCGGAGCCAAATACGGGCGGCAGGTGTTATCCGTGCGAGGATTGTTCGTTTCCGCGGACGGGACTCGTTCGATCTCTCGCGTCGATCTGTTCCCAGCGCTCGCAGCCCGGTTGCGCCGCAGCTGATCGGCAGGGAAATATCGACGGCGATAGTGCAAAACCGCGTACCGAGCAGCTTGTAAACACCGCGGTTCTGCGTTTTATCGATTTTACAGGAGGAAGAGAAAACTTAATATTCTAGCCAGTTTAAGGGATTTCATTGACTGAATTTTTTTGGGACAGCTTTACCACTCCTTGTAGTAAATAGAAACAACAATAGTGTGCTCCAATTTTTGCTCCATAGAGTTTGATATGATCGAACTAATTTTCTACATATCAGTTGATTGGTATGTAACTGTTTTTTTGCTCGTTGACACCTTTAGAGTGTATAGCACACCATATGAGGAAGAATGCTTGGTCACTGCAAACGGTGTATCCTTTAATTTTGAATTTCAGGGAGTTTAAGGGGGGATTCTACCTTGTGAGGCAGAAAAATTGGCGATACTTTGTGAATTTGTTGTACAAAGACTGTTCGACAAATTAATGTGAAGTTTGGCAGGCTGTTTTACAGTATCTTCAACTATTATTCTGCATTTCCGTGCGACGATAAAAAATAATATAGCAGATATACATAGAATGTTGCCTGAGAGCGGTGGTAAAAATCTGGTGGTCCTGGGGTTGATGAAAAGTACCCTAAGGATTATCACAAACACAAAAAGGAAAAAAGATTCTTAATCTACATGAATGTGGCTATCTATGGTAGTAGATTTGTTGTCCCATCTGTTACCATTCCTTTCTTATTTAAAACAGGTTTTTCGGATTTTTAGGCGCAACTCGATTCATCTTCTTCAGAAGGCTGCCATTTTAACATTTTTTTATTTTCCTTAATGAATCTACTACCATAGATAGCCACATTCATGTAGATTAAGAATCTTTTTCCTTTTTGTGTTTGTGATAATCCTTAGGGTAGTTTCCATCAACGCCAGGACCACCAGATTCTTACCACCGCTCTCAGGCAACATTCCATGTATATATGCTATATTATTTTTTATCGTCGCACGGAAATGCAGAATAATAGTTGAAGATCCTATAAAACAGCCTGCCAAACTTCACATTAATTTGTCGAACAGTCTTTGTACAACAAATTCACAAAGTATCACAAATTTTTCTGCCTCACAAGGTAGAATGCCCCCTTAAATATGTTTAGAACTGTCGACGGTATTTTTTCAACACCTGCATGAAAATGTGTGCTTTTTCACCCCTGCTGAGCGGGAGCAAAATGACCAATTTCAGACGTACTCGCGTTTTCTACTTTTCTCCCAAGGGAAAAAGACTTTACGCGCATGCGTATTCGCATAATTTTTTACTTTCCTCCCCGGAGTTTGACGTTACCCTATGGTATGAAGATGCAGTTGTTCGACTAATCGTTATCTATCATGCGTGTTTTATCATGATATTACAACTGTCACAGCACCATTTTTCATTAAAAGATACAATTAAAAGGTATAATGAATAATAATGACAGTGATAGCAACACGGGATACCACACGACCCCCGATATAGCAGAAGCTGCAAAAGCCATCGAAGAACATTTGCTACCATCAAAATCGAAAGTAAAATACCAGATGATATACCAAAAATTTATGGAGTGGCGAGATAACCACAAATTCGAAACATTTTCGGAAGCAGTTATTACACGTATTTATTAATTTCGACAGAATAAACGAGCAATCGAACATGCATATTTTTTTGCGAATCGCTCAGCAGGCTTTCGAAAACACACCTTTCATGCAGGTGTTGAAAAAAATATTGTACGTGACAAGGCAGAGACGCGATTTCGCCTTCTTCTCTCCCTTGTCACGTAATATACTATTACCTTGTTTTCACCTTCTAGAAGCAGATGTTTTGTTCACGGTATACGTTAGTCTTATTCCAACCGACTCGCGGGTCACACGTAGTGCCAGAGCACTGTGACTCAATTTCAATAGCAAAAGCAGTATTTTATATTTGTTCTAAACTTTCCTGAAGATGATCTAAACCAAGATCGAAACGTCGGAAGCTTATATAATTATAATTAGAAAATAGCTTGTTGTTATTGTTTTAAATTGACCGAACTAGTGCGCCGAAATCATATATAACAATACTGCCCTCCTTAGTTAAACTGTCCTATCTAGCATTTTTTCATTTTTTGAGATATGTTGAAATATTTGAAGTTCCACGCGTCTTTTAACTTTTAAGTAAAGTTAGAAAACTCTACGTACTTCGTAAAGATTTATAAACAGTTTAATGTATTTAACCTAACTTTTTTTAAAATTGTTAAAATATCTTATCTAAAACAATTAATTAATTGGCTCGTTAATAAAACATTCCCTACCGGTACACCTATTACAAAAAATTATATTAGGCTATTACAAAATAATGACAACATGTTTTAATTTGAACGAAGGAAAATAAGTATGGTACAAAGTAAACGATGAAACCTCAGTTTTCTCGGTTGTTTCAAAATGCTAGATAGGACGTTTTAACTAAAGAGGGCAGAATAGTGTGACTTTTAAAAAAAAGCGAAACAGCGCTTGGCAACCGCGGCCGCGAAATCTCAATTTTCCTACTTTCGCAGATCCGCGGTATTTACAAACTGCTCATACGCGGTTTTGCACTATCACTTGCGATTTTAAAGTGACCCCCTGGCCCATTCGACGAACCCAGCCGCGTTGATTTTCTCTGCTTTAATTCGCAGGTTTCGCTTCGGGACAGCGTGTTGTACATAATATTGCAGAGTGAAACGAATCGCCCAGACGCACGCGGCTAAAACGGTTTAAACGGCGGCTCCCGCGAAAGTGCCTGGTCATCTCGCCCCGACACTCGAGCATTACGTTCTTATTTGCAAACGTTACACCGCGACCGGGGGTGGTAAAAAACAGCAGGATTTTGTGGGTTTAGTCGAGGGAGGGGGGGGGGGCGGGGGTGGGAGTTAATTGCAATGTAGCGCGGGCGCGGAGGCATCGAAATACAAAAAACAGAGCGCTGCCATGGCTGGCTGGAAGAAATTAAGTGGATTAGTACCGTAATGGCGGGGACGGCGGTAAACTGAAATAAATATGGTGCTCACGAGGGAAGAGGGTGAATGTAATTAGGCGACTGAGCACTTAGTAATTTCCAACCACGAAAAGGCAGGGAGGGAGAAAAAAGAAGAGGGACAAGTAACGGCAAGGAGGATGAGAGTCGAGGGTTAGCGGAGTATCTAGATCTCGTTATCGAGCCGGCGCGGTTACTTTCGGCCGATCGTTTCTTGTTCTTCCTCTTATTACCGACCCCCCCCCCCTCCCCGCGCGCAATTGAATGGCATCTCTGGGGAAGAAATAAATTCGCGATAGCGAAGGGAAATGAGGGAGGGGGTGAGGGCCGGGGTGGGCGAGGCGCTACAAAAGAACAAGGACGAGCCGTTAAAAGTTGAGGGCGCGTTTGCGCGGGACTGTTTCATTGTAATAGCCAAAGTTCCCGGTCGCCCCGTTCCGGTGGCCCGGCCTTTATTATTTTATATTTCGCGGCCCGAGCCCCGCGCCGCCCGAAGATAACAGAAATTATACCCACGTTCCAAAGTGAAACAACCGTTAGCGGCGACAAGAAACTTTAATTCCCGACGATAGCCCGCCCGGTCGATCCCCATCTCACCCGCTATCCGACTCCCCCCCCCCCCCCGCGTTCCCTAATTTCCACGGGCTCCTCGCTCCCCAATGTCTTCGAACGGATAAGCAGATACGCAGGGCCGGGTATAGAGGAATTTCGAAAATTTCTTCAAAAGCCTGCCCGTCCTTCGGCAAATTAAACCACTAATGAGAAGACTCGGGGAACGGATCGGGCCTCCGCTGTGCCTGTAATTGCTCCTTCGTCCCCGTTACCCGGCTTTTTACTTTCATTATTTCTCTATCAAAGTCCGAGCTCGTTAAGGTAACGCCGCGACGATGCGAAATTGTTATCGCGAGCCCGGCCCCGCTCGAACGCTTATTTAGGGTATGTCCGGGAGAGTCCGGCCAGTGTTGATATTTTAAGACTTACGCAAGATAGGGCACTGTGTGTCATTGATACAATATAAATGAACGCGCTTGTTTTACCATTGTCACAAATCCAGGACCGTCTTAACAAATTTGAACGCCCGGGGCTAAACAAGTTTGGGGCCCTAGCCCCCAAGGGTGCAATTTCTTTGCAATCGGTGCAAGGCAGTACATCACAACCCCGGATCTCCACCAAGGCAAACACGAACAAAAGCAATGCCCGCGAACGAAATTTTTGTCGCAAAAATTGAAGAGGAAAAAGCATTTGAACATATTTGATTCTTAAGCGCCCTTGGATCACGGGCGCCCCTGGGCTATAGCCCATTTAGCCCGTTGGTAAAGGCGGCCCTGCGCAAATCCATATTTAAATTATAGGAAAATCTTGAGACTTTATGCGAGTCAGAAGATTTTTAGACCAAGTTACATTACAGTTTCGTTTTTAATTTATTTTGACGAGGTGGTCGATCACTCCCTTGATTATGGGATAGTTAGTCCGACCACATTAATACCGGACAGTCGGACCACATTAGTTAAATATACATAGTGCCCGTTGTATCTGAAAAAGTGTAACTATCTCGAAAAATATGAATGGTACGAAAAATTCTTTGAGACGAAAATAGTAGCATCCTCGTATTTTTTATTTCCTATTCTTGTAGCTGACATCGAAACGTTTTGTAACCGCATGAGTCTTTTTTTACTGTAAACCCATCATTAAATTCAGAAAGCAAAAATTCCATTCTACAAAATTACTATTATAGTAATATGTCGTTAAAAGACTGGGACAAAAACGAATGCGTGGGATGCGGAGAAAACTACTTCGAAATCTCGAAAAGCGACGATTGAATTAATATTAATTTTCCTATTAAAAAGTGTGGCTAAAAAAAATATTTTTTTAATATTTGGAAAAAATATTTAACCAATATTTTGTGCTAGCAGGGTAACCCTCCGGCGGGCGCGCTCTTTTTCATAACGGGAGCGGACGCGTCGTGTACAAAATAAACCGTGAAAGAATAAGATTTATTATTATAAAATAAACATTAGGCGATGAAAGTTTATGATATTCGAAAGCTTATTAATGATTTACTTGAATAATAATTGTTACAAAGTATCGTATAAAAATCGAAGAATGAAAAAGAAAGTTATTCATCAGATTCAGACTGACTAATTGTCGTGTACTTTGTACCCGAGCGCGCCCGCCGGAAGGTTAAATGTGTGCGCTGCAGCTGCGGGTTTCGTGATACTAGACGCTCCAAGTGCGAGAAAATTTGCGATTTATGTGGAAAACTGAAAAAAAAATAATATATCGATTAATCTCCCCGTGTATTAGGGTAAATCCGGGAGACGCGGTCGTGCTGGAGAGTTGATCGAGTCGCTATATTCAAACTCTACATCTCTGTATATGTAAAAGTGTTTTAAGATTCAGAACAATTAATTCTCTAAGAATAAACTATTTCGACCAACTCTCCAGCCCGGCCGCGTCTCCCGGATTTACCCTATACTTTTTATAACCTACACTTTTTGTTATTTTTCAAGGTCGGTCTCAGCCGTAGTGAGTGGACGCTCCAACCCCGACATGCGGATGATACCGACCAGTTGCAGTGCCAATATTTTTTATTGAAAATGAAAATAAATATTTGAATATATCGCACACTATAATTTATATATACCCTAAATTGCTTGGGCTTTGCTTTAATTTCCACAAAACAACAAAAATGTGAAAAACAACGATGCTACAATTTCGTTCCCAAAAAGTGGTCGAACTCTCCCGGACTTACGATATACGCCCGCGGCTGCGCGAACTTCAATATTTATCGCGGCGATTCGTCGCGGCCCAAGCACGGACAAACAATCAATTAGAAATTCCTGCCAGTTACCCTTGGCAATTAAACGTGCCCTCAATTATCCAAATAGAAGCAGCACGCGGCCCATCAAATTTTCAAGGCACTCAGGAAAACCGAGGCGCCCAGGCAGCGGCCCTCGAACCACCGACCTCTACCGTAATATCCCATGCTCGCTTTCCAATTCTCGAGCAACGGTGTCGTTCGCTCCTTTTTCCTACGGCGTTCCTCCCCCGCTCTGGCTAGGGTGGTTATGGGCAGATATACGAGATGCGTCCAGCCACAAGGAGCGCCTCCTCTGGAACGTGGACGATCTAACACGCGCGGCTGAGTACTGCGTTCGACGCACGTGTAACGTAACGGCCGCGAGATACACGGGTGCACGATCGTATATAATATAGAGGATCTGCGCCCTCTGTAATGTAATCATGGCTGACACAATTAATCACTGGACCATCCAACCCCGCCGAACCATTAGCGATCGGGACGCTCACGGGGGGATGGGCTCCGCATCTCCACGCGTCCCACCCCTAAAACGCATTGTGTTCGTGCGTAGAATCTAGATGGAACATGGTTTCGAATATATTTTACTAAAATATACGTGGATAACTATTCCAAGTTTCCACGTACTTTGAATTAATTAAATTTCCGGGGTTGTACATTGCCCCCTTAAGGGGTGATGCTCAGTCAGGAGGCCGAAAAAAGGGTGGTCTTTGGAAATTTTTTACTCGAAAGCTATAACACATTTCTCAAAAAATCTTCTTTCCTTTTAAGGATTGTATCTAGTACCGTGCATCGTAATTTTTTTATTTACAAATATTTATCATTAACTAAGTTATCGTCCATCACTCGAAGGTTCTCTCAAATAAATGGCTTCTGCGGTGACCAAAATATTTAAAAAACCATTCGACCGATTTACTTGAAATTTTACAAGCTTACTATAGGAATAATGAACTAGTCTCTGAGCGAAGGATTTTTTTATCCGATGCTTAGTTTTCTTTTAATTGACGAAAATCAAGCACGATTTATGATAAAAATTGAAACTTTTACTTTAAACATCAGCCAGTTTTTCCCGAATCAATGTTTCGAAAAATCCTTCGTTCGAAAACTAGATAATATAATATAATAAGTAAATTCTTTTGAATTTTTTATTTTCGATGATCGACTTTCGAGCAGCAGTGGTCACCGCAGAAGCCTTTTTCTGAGAGAACCTTCGAGTGATGGACAATAACTTAGTTATTGATAAATATTTTTGAATAAAAAAATTACGATGCACGGTACTAGATGCAATCCTTAAAAGGAAAAAAGATTTTTTGAGAAATGTGTTATAGCTTTCGAGTAAAAAATTTCCAAAGACCACCCTTTTTCGGTCTCCTGACCGAGCATGACCCTTTAACCAGTTCCGAAACAAAGTGGCAGGGGATTCTTGAGGTTAGCGGCGTATTATGCTGCTCGATATTCCCAGGTTTCTCGATTAATCCCAGGGACACATTTCCCCCGGAGGAAAGTGATTACCGCGCGTTTAACTCCAACGCGTAATTCACTTCCTCCGTTCTAAGCTCGCATATCTCTGTACGCGGATCGATTCAACACCCCCGCGGGGACACGTAATACGGCTAAGAATGTCGAGGGCTCGTTATACAATTTCCATTGCTTTTCCTCGCGCGCGCGATTAATCGGAGGCGCTGTTTTCCCGCTGGTTTATTATACGCCGGGGGCCGGGGACGCCCGGGTCGATCGGCTAACGGCCGATTGGCTCCGGTATCGCGAAATCTAGCTCACAACAGCGTCGTCGGGCGCGGGTCATATTAAACGGAATGCGGGGACAAGGCGATGCTGAAAGCGCGGAGCTCGGTCGATCGGAGGGAAGGAGGCTCGCAGACATCGCGGGACAGAGTTGATTAAGTTTAACGGAAATTGAGGGACCTTCGATACGATCTTTACCGTGTACCGTAAAGAACTTACCCCGGGGTAATTAATTACACAGAGTTCCGCGGAAGTTTTCTCATTTTTTTCTCCCCCCGGCGGAAGATTTTCCACGGCTTGAACTCCGAGAGGGCGAGATCGTTACGTTAATAGACTTACACCCGGCGAGCAGCGATATTTCGACGGCTCTGATCGCGGCCCCTGCAATCCCAGCTGCATTGAAACCAATTTCCCCGCGCAACTATCCGAAGTTGATCTGATTTTGCGCGGAACAACCGGGCGAGCAAAGTTCCGCGAAAGGAAGCAGCTACGAAATTTGCCGCCTCGCTCGGCCGACCGAATAGCTCCGTGAATCACAACCGCTGACCTGCACAGAGTTGCCCGATGATGCCTCCTCGACCATCGCTGTTAATTACAGATGTAACGCGAGCGAAGCTGCGCGCGGCCGCGCAAAGTCGTGCGAGTTCAGCACCGACGCGGGCGAGCTGAGAAGGGGCTGAGACGGGGCCGCGGGATATGGCCCATTGGCCGTGTAGCGGCGAAACGCGGGAAAGTAAAGAAGAGAGGAGCAATAATGCCGGGGGATCCCTTGGAGAGCGGCCAAAGTGTCAGGCGTAATATTATGGTCGTTACGAGGAACATCCCAGACGTACGGCGTGCGAATGAACATTTTATTCCCCGACATTCGGCGCGTGTGCACGCGTCTCGTATACAGAAGCGCCGGTGGGGGCGCAGGCTTTTACTTTCCCCGAAGAAATCAAGATGGGATCACGCCTTCGCCCGATTCCTCTTCATTGATCGTCGCCGACGCAGCTGCCTCTCCTCCGTCTATCCGCCGTGCAAAGTGGATATGAATAGTATCGTGTCACTGGGGCGCAGCTCGTACTCACCCTCGCCCTGTAAATTTAGATAAGATCTTTGTTACTGCGAGTGGCGTCTCTTGCGTCACGAGCAAGGAAACATGTGGTATAGTGTCGAGCGGATGCAAATTGCTGTGTAGTGTTTGGCCTGGCATAGGAAGGGGTAACTGTCCTAGGAGCGTTGAGCGTGATATCAGCCGGGGTTCAATTGCTAAGGGGGTATTACCCGTTTGAACCCCCGGAAAACGTGTACATTTTGTGGATTTTTTTACAAGTCAACGGCTCGATGCAGGTTTTCCGTTTTTTCACTATCTTTACAGAGGATTATGAACTACTTAAAAAAAAAGTTTCAGTTAAAAAACTATTGTTTCTTGGAAGTTATGCATATATCCGAAAGAGCCTCGATTTTAGATAGTTTAAAAAATAAAAAAATTAAAAAAAAATAGAATGCACCGAACATAAAAAGAAACAAATTTAAGTGTTAATGTAAGCTCAGGTGTGGTAAAACTAACTTTTTAGTGGTATTTATATATGATGTAACCGGGTAACATTGGCACATATTTAACACGTACTAAAGAAGGTTAAGGACAAAAATTTGATGCATTTTGACACTTGTAGTGCGTTCACAAAAGATGCAATGTTACGATAGGATACTTAAAGCGAATGTAAACATGTTAATTTTAATATCGTATAGCAAAATGTTCCAAAAACATGCCAATGTCCCCCGAGTTTACGGTACTGGAAAGTAGATCAGAGTTGAGAAACGAAACGTCCCTTCGCAGGCTGCCAGTTGAGATTCAGGGAGCGCGCATTAAGCCATCCGCTTTAATTTGACCCCATACGACGAATTATGCCGAATCGCGGGCGAGTCACGCGAGGAACAAGTGCCGTACAAGGGAAAATATGCGAGCCCGCGGTCGGAGCGTCGCTCTCCCTTTTAATTTACGAGCCGAGAACGAGGTGAAACGGAGCAAGGGGAGGAAGACGGGGGGGGGGGGAGGACGCGAAGCAGACGGAAACGGGGCGAGAAAGGGACAACGTAAGCTCGTGTACCGCGAAAATAGGGGAAAAGAAGAAAGGCTACGGAGTCGCGGCGGGTTCGAAGCATACGAGAGAAGCTTCGAGAAACGTCGGTATTATCATAATAATGGCCGAAGCCATCATCTTTCCCGCGGACCTCTTTCTCCTCGAGGGTGCTTCAGGAAGCATCACCTAATAGCGGCCGCGTTTTGTACATTTACAAATTTAAAATGATAATTCCGCGGCGAGGCTTCGGGTCATTTGCGCCCTTTCACCACCGCGGCCGCTCTCTCTCTCTCTCTCTCTCTCTCTCTCTCTCTCTCCTATTTCCCACCCACCCCCGGGCAACTACACCATTGGCCGATCATACGAGCAGCGAAAAAACCGACGACGAGATACTTTCGCCGGACGTTTGTCAGATGTCGGGCACAGATGCGTCTCTCGATTACGGTGAACGTGTTATTGCCTTTCGGGGGAGGGCGGAACGAATCGCGCGCGCCCCCAATGCTCGCACGAGCTGGCCGGCCAGGCATTACGTGCTTTTAACTCGTTAACTAGGTGATTTCCGCGAACCAACTGTAATGGTTAAAAGTGTGTGCTTAAAAGCGACTGAGGCTTTTATTTTAAAACGAAATGACTAGCTTTCTCTGCAAGGAATGCAGGCTTCCACGAGGGATGCTATGTTTAATGATGCTCATTCGCTCCAGGTAACTAATGGTATAGATATCCGCATGACGACAGTGCTTAATCATTTCCTTTGGTTATTTGTAAGCTAATTGCTTACGTTGCGATGTGGTATTATATTTACCAATAATTCCCAATCAGTGTCGTTCACGAGAACCAAGATTCCTGGTCGCCTGTGCACAGAGAATAATATATAGTATAGTGTCTGTATGTATCATGTTATTACAAATGTTTCGCATATTCGAATATTATTAATAAATACAGTCGAACCTCGATAATTTGAAAATCTCTGTAAGAAGAAAATTTTCTTCATTCCCTTCCGCTCCGCTGTAAACGCCTCTACGACTCGAAATAGTTTTATTTCGTTAATAGTCTCGAAATAGTTTAACTTCCTCAACTCGAACTATATTTTGCGTGTTAACTCTTTGGGGACACTCGATGACTCACACTCGTCATGCATGTAAACAAAAGCAAAAAAAACATCACAGAAGTAAATCCAATCCATATGCAAAAAATCTTGCAATATAAATCCGTGCCCAAAGGGTTAAATTATGCATTTCACCTCTGCAACTCGAATTTAGAAGAACTCCGACCTCTGCAAGTCGAAGTTTACTTCTACATATGTATTGCGAAATTTGGTAGGAAGATCTCAAAATATTGAGAAAAATGTTCTCTGCATTATTCAAGATTAAAAATGCTATTAATTTGCAATACACTAAAAGACTAGAGCAAAGAAAAATCACGATTTCTTTTTTAATATGTAATAAAGAATAATATTTCGAGCATAAAATGTGTCTTATAATTATTTTTATATATGTAGGTATATTTGATTATAGGTATACAATAAACAATTGACCTTTAACACTTGAATTTGTCTTGCTTTATAGCTTCGCAAGTCGAAGAATTAACAATCGCGCGAAGCCTCTATAAGTCGAATTTTCGTTTGTTGAACCCCTCTTACTCGAAAACTCGATAAGTCGAAACCTCTATAATTCAAAGATTTTTCCCTTCTCTTGAGATTCGAATTACCGAGGTTCGACTGTATTTTCAAATTTCACATCCGCCACCAAGTGAAGCAAAGTAGGTTCGAAAATTGCACCGTCCCGCCATCTGTACGAGCATCTCGGTACTCGGCAGCCGCCATCTTGACTTCGCGTAACGGTCGAATTGGCAAGTGTGAATTAGCGCACGACGTACCGTATTGTGTTTATGGTGTTACGCGTGTGTCAACTTTACGCGTGCCGAAGGGCGCAACTTTCGCGTCTGATAATCTTAACTATCGGCTGTAATGCTCCCACCATCGATGCTGAATCATCCAGCAAACTAGCCAACTTACACTGTGTCCCCTTGTAAAAAAAGCTCCGGCCGCTCTTTCAAGAGGTTATCTTTCATCCAGAAGAGTAGCCTCTGTATTGTCCCTAGAAAATTTCACGTGGCAGCTTAATATGTAGATCCTATCGAGCGGCGCGTTTCAAACTTACATTCGTTTCCAGGTAAGTTCACAATGTGCTTTTTCTTCTTATCGAAAAGTAGTTCCGCCCCACCCCTGAAATTATTTACCGGGTGATTTATTAAACCCGATGAGACTACAGGAAAAAGTTTGGTTATGTGGTGGTTTAAGGTTACCCGAATTCAATGGTCACGGGAGTTCCACCATTTTCCGAAGACATTGTTCGCTCGTTATCGCCCGAACGCGTTCTTTTACAGTGTTATTAGCAATCGGCATGAAGTTACAGAGAACAATCGTTCACCGCGCACATAGAAACAGCATGCGCGACGTTACAGGCTCGGTTCCACGTTCCCTCCGTTCAATCCGCCAGTGGTGTACGAATTATGCGCGCCAAAATTTCCACTCCGTCGTTGATTATTCTTGAAAAAAAAAACTATTTCACTCTCAACGACGTTCTTTCTTTTAAATTGTTCCATTTTATTCGAGCATGCGCGCAAGTAGCTCGCAACAATTAAGACCCGTGTATTACTACGCGCCGTGACATAAAAAGTGATAGATAATCTAGTCAATTAATAAAATATATTTCACGAATAGATCGATATTATCGAGGGAGAAGATGACTGACATTTAAGGTACATTGTGCGATTGAAAGTTTATTACGAGAATCAAACCGCGCGCCTTTTATACTCAACAGGAAATACACCCCTGTATACTCGCCGGTCATTAATCCCACAATAATTATGTATATAATTGCGACGCAGAGGCTACGTGATTCGTGTTTAGCGATTGTTGTTTCGGGCACGTGTTTTATCGTTCGAAAGTCGCATGAAAATATGCCGGTACGTTTAAATAAATATGAAACGAAAGAGGCAGATTTCGGCGAGATGTAGTGTTGCGAACGAGCTGTAGTACAGGTGCTACAAGCGGCAGCTGTAATGGCGGTCGTCGGAGAAGTGTGATCGCACACGTTAAGTGTACGGGAAATCGAACAGCGGGTGCTCGATGCAGGATCGCGTAATTTCATAATCCTTGTGATTCTAGGGGCCTGCGTAACCGTAATATTTCACGTGCTCAGTGTAAATATCCACGATGTCGGACGAGAACGAACACACTTCGGAGGAGACCGAGGGGGAAATGAATGCGGGGAACCACATCAATGAACAATCGAAGAGCGATCCGAACACGCTGAACAATGAGACGGGACAGCCTATGTTGGAGGACGAGGAGATGCCGTCGTACATCAGTGTATCGAGCCCGTTCCGGCGCGAAGACGCAGACGCGAATGAGGCAAAGCAACAAGAAAGAATATCCATGGAGGAAGACCACAGCCGAAGTCCATATCCCAGCGAGGATCAGGGGGGAGGCAGCATTTACGTCTTATCTTCGGGAGAGGAAAGCAATCACCCCTACAATGACGAAGAAGAGGACGATTACGCGGATAGCGATGGTAAGTGGATGGATGTAAGCCGTACTCGAGAATAAAACTATGCTTAACGCGTTGTTTACTCTTACGAGCACAGATATGGACGACATGGACCTTGAGAACGAGCACGATAACATAATGTTGGAAGACGAAGACGAGGAGGACGAGGATGAGGACGAAGATGAGAATCCTTTGAGATTGCCTAATGACGACGAGGAGGACGCAGACACGGAATATGAACAAGAATGTTACGATAGAGCGTCAGACGACTTTATCTTAAACAACAGATTGAAACAGCATCACAAAGAAAGAAGCTTGTCGTTACAAGATTTAAGCCTGTCCAAGAACAATGCGCATGCGCCGTACAATAAAAAAAGGCATAGTACAAATGTTTTTGGGCACAATTATATGGGCTTTCAAGAAAACGCCGCGGTGTATCCTTTCGCGCAGAAAAAGCAATCGATGCTGTTTAAGTATCGGCACGTGGAAAGCAAGGTGAAACGATATATTAGAGAAATAAAAGAGCAGAACAGAAAGTCGATGGAGAGACGTATTAGGGAGCAGGAATATGTAACGAATGAAAATGAGAGCCCGGAAGAAAATGAAAGTAAGGGATGTTTTTGTTTAATTAGAAATTGGATACTCAGGTTCGGAATATATATATATTTGTTGACTGTCGTAGCTACTTCTGAGTTAGAGGTTTATTAAAAAGTGAATGAAAGCGACGTGCGATAAAGCGTTGTATATTAACAGATGTCGAGCGATGCGGGACGTTCTCCCGTGAACCTGAATACCCAAGTTCTAACATAGCAAAGATCTAGTAAATAGAGGATATAATCTTTTCTTCTTGTTTGTAGATAATGATGATGACCAGTTGAAACCAATGGTAACTAACAAAGCCATAAAAGATTACGCAGAAAAGGTTATTAAGGATTTGCAGCAGGAGGAAAATAATGAAAATGGTAATTCAATTTATAGCGCGGCGCAAATAATTGAAAATGGCGAAATTAACAAAATTGATATCGAAGTAACAGAGAATCAGTATAAACATATTCAAAGAGACAGCGAAACGAACGCATACGATGATATTCAAAATGAGAAACGTGCACAAGACTGCGATGATAGATTAGAGAAACGGAATGGTTCTGTAGACATTATTGCGCATCATATTGAATATCAAAATACCCTAGATAGGAATTCGAAATTTAATAACATGGATCAATCTTCTCTAGTTAATGGTCATCAGCAAGCGCCGACACTTTTCAATCTGCGTACATTAAGCTATGAGGAATACATGCACGGTGCTACCAATACTGAACGAAACGAAGAATTGAGTGAACAGAATCAGAAAAGTGAAGAGAAGATTAACGAGCCTGTAACGTGCAACGAAGTCGAGATGATGAATGCACAAGAAATGGAGAACAGTGATGCGAGCTGCACGCTGAAAATTGAAAGTGTGAAAAGTATCCGGATACCACAGGAGGAATCGGAGAATGTAAACTTCGCGAGAATAAGTGGCGCGCATAAAGCGAGAGCAGAGAAGACGGAAGTGGTTCAGCTTAAATCTCAACTTAATCAGAAGAATCTTCAGTTTCAGAACTTACAAAATGCCTATCAAAAGAAACTAGCAGAAAATATGAAAATGAAACAAGAATTAGATGCTCTAAAACAGTGTCTAGCGAAATACGAAAGTGAGAGCAAGACGTGCGAGATGAAAGTTGCGTCTGTACAAACTGAGACCATTACAGAGCCTGTGCCTAATAAGGAGTCGACTACGAGCACTGGGGAGAGAACTAATAAGATATCTAGTAGTAGTATCGCATCTACGATAAGTTCTATCGATCAGTGGGCAGACAACAGTGGTTGTAGTCCAGCTATATCTATCAAACCACCTGATTTGACACCAATTTTAAATTCCGACGATAGCATAGTACTCATGGACGGAACCCCAAGGAAAATAGCACATCCATTGTCTCGAGCATTCATTACATCGTCTCGAATCTTACAGACACTTTCCAACATAACGCAAGGTAAAACAAAGGTCGAGAGCCCGTTGGCAAAAAATACGAAAAAGCAAATGAACGAGAATTCAACGGATCAGATATTAAATTTAGAATACAATTCTCCGATTCAAGCTTCCAGTTCGAAGAAACGAAAAGCAACGGACATGCTTGGTACCTCGGCTTTCGCTCAGCCTTTTAAAATACCTCACACAACCGTAGAATTAGGAAAGAAGAATCTTGTCGGTGACATCGTGGACGCGGAATTTAAGTTTTCAGGCGAGCATGCAAATTTAAAAGCGGAACAGCACAATACATCTGTTAATAAAATTGTCGATGGTTCTACGTCCATCGACATGAAAACAGACGTGACCAATGAACACGAGGACAGTGTGAAATGTTTCGTATATAGAGACGAAGAGAACAGCAAGAACAAAAGTTTCTTAATACAAGCGGAAGAATCGGCAAAGGATAGATTAGGCACCGAGAAGAGCCGTGTCCAGGAATGTGGCCCATATTTGCTAGGCAATCTCGAGGTGAGGATGTCTGAACTAAATGGAACGATTAGTGTCTGGGGTAAAGAAATATCTCAGGAATCTAACAGCGAGAACGAAGACGATATGGAGATGCTTATAAAATCAGCGGATAAGAGTACGTGTCATTGCTGGCAAAAGACACCGCAACCTAGATTCAATGGCAGTACACCTGTGTGTTCCACGAATAAAAAGTTAAAGGTTCCGCTTAGATTCAATAGATCTAATGTCTCTCAAGGTTCTCACTCTTTGTCGTCAAATACAATGAAATCGCCTTTCTCACTGGACGATGCGAGTGCTAAGAGACATATGGGCAGTCCGTTCGGCCCGAATACTTGTGTTCCTTCTTATGAAAATTGCGATTCCACGAAGCATCGCAAGGAATGGTCAACGTGTAAAGGTATCTCGAATTCCCAAGAGAAATTACATTCCTGTTGTATACGTCATGCAGAGCTCGTAGATAAAGAATGTAATTGCGGCTCCTGCCACGAGAAACAGAAATACGAGGATAGTCCTAATCATAGTAAAGATAAGTTTCACAGTAAAGGGATTCGAAGGAGTTCGTGTAAAAATACATTAACGCCCGACATGAATAATCATCTGCACAACATTAACAGCGCCGCGGCTAATATAAGCGAAGCAATTTGCAAGTACAATACACAATATAGACGTTCCCTTCCAAACATACCGAACAATAGCTCACATTCAACGAAATGTTTCAATACTATTAGAGACGTCTCTTGCACGTGCAAATCGTCCGTGGACAATATTCACAACCACGACCATTCTGAGAAACAAGCATGTAATCATAGCCTTTCGAACGATGGCGAGGAAGATCCTCTACTTCCGCACAAACGTTCACACGAAACACCTGAAGTAAGACATCGAAGAAGATAATTATACGCCTATCGAATCGAATTTGGAATATTTTTCACGTTGCTTTAACGTCTGTCTCTTCCCTGTACACAGATAAGGCAACGGAGACTAAGTGGCAAAAGGGTAAGAGGGATCCTGATGGATCTCTTACGGGGGTGCGGAGATTGTCGTAACAGCAGCGCCAGTGTAAGCAAAAGTGATTTGTATCAGAAAGGCAGATCTTATACGGCGAATTGTCCTCCACAAATTAAGATTTCTCCGTGTCCTACGCCCGAGCCGTCATGCTCGAGTTCTACGCAATGTAACGACAGGTAAATTGAATCTTTATTAAGCCGGGAATCAACCGGGAAGCTATGCGATGCTATGCTATGCCATGCCATGCCATGATACGTTTTAGAAAAATTAGCTTCGATACATTCTTATAGAACTGTCTCCACCAAAAGCTACGTTAAAACATAGCATCGCATAGCTTAGCTTAGCTTAGCTTAGCTTAGCTTCCCGGTGAATTCCTGGCTATACTGTGGTAACAGCACATTCGCAAAAATACGTTATCGTTACTTTTCTGTTTTTCGCAGGTGTTGTCATGCTTACGCACGACGAATCGAATCTCAACTGGAACAGTTCCAAATGGAAATGGAGAGAGTACGATCGCGCTCAGATGCAATCCTCGATATGCTCAATACGCTCCACTCTGTCGACATGAACTAATCGAGTCTTCATATAACTTTTAAATAAGTGCTTTTTCCTTGTACAAATCACTATCTTAATTTCCTTACGTCAAGAGTTACGCACTATCATCAAACTTTCTTATTTACCTCTTCTACTTCATTGCATATAAAGAGTACGTGGTCGATTTATGAAATAAAATACATATATGTCGAAAAGAGAACTGCTGCGTTGTACCAGAAACGTCATTTATATTTACACTGGCTCAATTTTCCTGACATGCGATGACATTAGTGGTATTTTATAGTCTTTACATCGTACAAACTAATGTTTTACCACGTTAATTTATCTGTAGCGGGATAATTATATTTACGTACGGAGATTGGATGATTTGTTTGTTTCAGTTCGACCATTTGTAACGGTATATAATTTACACACATCTACAGTGAAAGAATTTAGGGCTCGTGTTGCAATCTCATTTCCAACGCCAATAAAACACCGATTAATTTCGTATTAGTAATTGCAATCGCAAGAATCGAATCCTGCCCCAGCCTCTCCAGGTAAAACGCCAGGCGGCATTTCTCCTTGGCCCTTAAAGATGTTGGTATAAGAGGTCTTCAGATAATTCACATGACCTTGCAACGATCTTATCCGACCTTGTGCCTGTTCGAACGCTTCGTTAAGGTTGTTTATTTGACCTTGCATCTTCTGTCGAATCTATGAATTAAAAAGTGATGCGTGAGCTACGGTAAACGTTCAAGCGCGTAAGTATTGTTTCATTCTTTTGACAACGACTTACTTCATCTCTGTCTTTTTGCGCAGCCCTCGCAATAGCTCTACACTGAGCCAACTGCCTCTCCATCTCCGCGATCTGGCCTTGCATCGACCTCCTTACGGTTTCGCATCTCTCCTTCGTTCTGGCCACCTGTCTCGCGGAATCTTCGCGGACCTTTATAAAAAAGGGTGCATTGAAGTTGCCGCGTATTCCCACCGGGCAGAAAATTAACACACTTGTTCGAGCATCGCCGTTAATTGAGTAACTTCGTGCATCTTCTCGTCGATGCGCTTTTGCAATTGCGCTTCGTGCTCCTCAAATCTGGCGAGTGTATTTTTCATTCGTTCAGTTTCGTGCCGCAATTCAGCATTCTTCCTCTCGAGTTCGTCGAACCGTCCTGTCCCCTGGCCCCTTTCGTCCTGTAAATTAATACGCATGAAATAAATATACTTGAGAACGTTGCGGATCTCGCTCAGCGTAAAATCGAATCGCCTGAACGAACTTGAATTGCTTGATACTCTGTACGCATAACGTCCAACTGATTTTGCAGCGTTTGAATTTTATCTTTGCATCCAATGATCTCCCGCGAGAGTTCTTCGCAGTTCCGTTCAGCGACCAGACGCATTTGTTGCGCCTCCTGCAGCTTCAGCTGCGTTTGCTTCAGAAGATCTGGCAGCGGCGCGAGTTCAGAGAGTTTCTCTTGGAATTGATTCTACCCAAGAAACAGTAAAGTGTATAGACCTGGATGAATATGTACGCACGTACAATCGACTACGCACTTTAACTCGCCCTATTTCCAGAGTCACGTTTTCATTCATTCGTGCATTATCCATTTCCATGAGATCGAGTTGCCGGCGTTGTTCTTCCACTTGTTGTTGCGCCTATACAACAGTTGTCAGATTCGTATCTACATATGTTAAAGCTTTAAAGTACTACGTATGAACGACGAATACCTGTAGATATTTGTTACGGTAGTCTTCGAGCTGGGCGGCTTGATCCTGAATCAAAGATCTCAATTCTTCGAGTTCATCCTGAGACTCTCTGAAACGTTGTTTAACCACGATCAACGTCTGTTCCTGCTCGACCAATTGCTCTTTGAAACCTGCCGTTCAATTAATTTCCATGGTTAAGAATCGGTGCTATCAGCTGCTAAAGTTCAGGCTTAAAGCAGTCACCTTCGTAGCTGTCTTTTTCAGATTCCATCGCCTTTAAACGTTCTTGAGCATCTACCAGTTTGATGTCCAACTTGTCTTTCTCTTCCACGGCTTCGCGGGTCGTCTGCTTTAGCTTCTCGGCTTCTGTTCTTAAACAGGAAACCTCCAATAATTTGTTTTTGTAATCGTCCTGAAGACGCGCGTATTGCTCGCGAAGATCACGTAACTGTTGCTGAGGACACGTGCTAGCGCCCTTTCCATTAAACATCCAATTTAATACATGTCTAACTCCTTTCTCAGGTTCGCTCTTACCATAGGTGCGTTTATACATGGACCGGTACAAGTCGAAGTCGGAGGAGGTGGCAGCTACGACAGATTTACGAAAATACAACATTTTATACCAGGAGCCAAAGAGAATTTCAATAGAACGTTGCACTGGCATTTCCAGATATTATACAAATACCTTAGCGATAGGTACAGGGGGTGGTGGTATAATCGGCGGAGGTGGCACGTAAGACTGTGCGCTCGGCGTTTGATGACTTAACGACGAAGGTGGACAACAGCCACAAGGTGCGCAGGGGCCCGTGCATTTCAGCAGCTTACGCTGTTGCTCCAGCTGCTGGCGTTCCCGTTGCACGTTAGCAAGTTCTATCTGCATGTTGCGCACTTCACATTCTATGCTGCCTAATTGTTGTTCCTGGCATCGTTGCAAAACAGTAGGTAACTATGGTATGTACAGCTCAAACCGGATCCGATTTCCTTAAAAAATATACCATGTGTTTGGTAGTGTTCCCATAGCTCGCCAGTTTGTTCTCCAGTTCTGCGGGGCACGCCCCTCTTGGCGGCGGCGGCGGCACAGCGCATGGGCTCTTAGCCGTGGCAGGACTTCGGCAGCACATTTCGTCAATCTGCGAGGAAGCACCACTTGCGTTACAGATTCCAGTTCTTGACGCACCACCCGCGAGTCTCGGCGAATCTGTAAATATTAATATTCATCCATCTCCCGCGAACAGAAGATTCTATTGCGCGTGAACGAAGATAGCTCACCTCCGCTAGGTAGAACTGTGTAACTGTCCGTGTTCACTGAAAGGTATCAATTAAAGTTTCATCGCTGATGTTTCTAAATGGATTGTAGGACGATCGTTTAGTGTGGTGGATATCTACCGCATATGGTATTGTCGAGTGGCGATAATGTGTCAGCAAACTGTGGCTGGAGGCAACACTTGCACTGGCAATAGTCGTTGTCCTGCTGTAACGTAGTTGTGTATGAAACGGAACGTAAGGGAGACGGGCTTGACGCCGCAGATGGGATTCCACCTGGACAGGTGTAACAACAAGGGCTGGTGATACGCTGATTCAAGCACGCTAATTGACGAATCAATTCCGAGTTCTCCTTCACGACTATTCGCATTTCAGCCTGTAGCCCGCATACCTTCCTCTGAAGACTCTCTACGGCGGAATCCTTCTCCAGCAATGCTTCTTCTAATTTGTATCTGTACGTCGAACGCATTAGCAGATGTGGTAAATGTGACGGGGCACGAGATCACATGACTTACGTCAACATATTCTCGTCAACGATAAAGATCTACGCGATTGTTGCCGGGGCAACCGATCGATTTTCATACGTTCTCCTCGGCCCTCTATTGTTTTTTATACCTTGTATCGGACGATCAAAATGAGGAGATGCAGAAGCAGGATGCAGGAACTTACTTGCCGCCCTCGAGCTGCGCGTTCTCGTGTACCAATTTCTCTTGCATGGTTAACGATTCCGTTAACTTCCCTGTTAGACTCTGAAGACACTTCTCCTTCCCCTTCTTTTTACTGTCCGCCACGACGATTTTTGGAATCTCATCTTCCGTGTAGCCGCAGACGATTACTCTCGGAAGTCTATTTCAATCGAAAAGGCATGAACAACATGTTCATGAAATATAACATAAACGCGATAGCGCACCTGTCTTCCGGATACTCTATTTGAGGCAAATCAAAGAGATCCTCAGGCCTCGGTTCTGCTTTCATATCTCCCTTGTCTAGTGATCTTAGCAAAACATCTCTTTCACCTCTTGCCTCCATTTCCTGTATTTGTTCAGCAGTAAGCTACAATTCAGTATTCACAGTTTCATTCGTGTTTATTTGATTAGTTAATAAAAAGACACTTACCTGGTCAGACTTCGAATGAGGATACGGAAGCATATCGAACATTTTGGCAAAGGTGGAACTGGAGACATTGGTCAAGCCCAATAATCGTTGCACGTTTCGTGTTATCTCCTCGAATTCGGATAGCTTCGACATAACGTCATTCTGCTTTGTCTCAATCGCTAGAGTGTCCTCCTCCGTTAAATCCTTTTTCTGTAATTCAACGACATGAAAGAAAGGGAGCCTGTGGGAGCTCTAATTCCCAAGAACTTCCATGTTCAACGTACCGTTGTCAGCTTAGCTATTTCCTGTTTCAATTGTATGATCTCTTTCGCCAGCGCGTTGCAACGTTCATCAGCTTTTTTCATTTCTTCTAGGACAGCGGAATCTGTTAATGGAGACGAGCTCAACACGGATTCCTGCCGACCACCAGGTTTCATAGGAACGCCTGGGAGGAAAGTGCGTTCATGGAGTTCAGTTAAGTCGTCTTCAGGACGAAGAGAAGAGTTCTGGTGTTTAGAAAGATTCTACCTTCACCGACGCCAGGGGGAAGCGGATATGGTGGAGGCTGTCCCGCCTCCGACTTTTCCCTCCCAGAATAATAACTTTCCTGAATCGTAGGCTCGGTTGTCTTATCTTCATCGGCGCCTGCTTCTTCTTCCACCACTTCGGCAGGATCTACTTCCACCATTTCGGCAGGATCTACTTCCACCACTTCGGTCTCTATTTCCAACACTTCGGTTACTTCTTCCACATCTTCAGTTTCTTCTCCCATCGCTTCGTTTTCTCCTTGTGTCGGAATTTCGTCCACGTCTTCTTTGGGAACTTCTTCTATTACTTCCGCACCGTTTTCAGCCATGCTTGAAGTCAAATCAATTTAATGGCATTGCAATGTAACGTTAACAAAATGCTGTGTAAAATTAAAAGCATCTTACGTTGATAATTCTTCCTCTATTAGAGTTTTGAAAGCTCTACTTTCATGTACCTCCGGTGCCTCGACGATTGGCTCCTCCTTAACTTCCTTCGGTTTACTCTTATGATCGTCGGCTTCATAAGTCTACCGTGCGATCAAAATTAATTACAGACATCGCGCAGAGGTCCCTCTGCCTTTAAATACATAACTGAAAGCTACACGCGCGTGATTTCGTTAATCGTGGCCGGCAATTTGAATACAAGTAATACCAAAATCACACCCGTTCAAGAATATGTGGCTCGAGATCAGCTCGTTGCGAAAGTAGCGATTCTATGAAATTTCTCGGGATGCTAAGGTTTCCTGGATCGAGCGAAGAAACGTATCCCTCTTGGTGATATTGGACCGTGAGTGAGTACACTTCCGGCAATTTCAAGGGCTTCTTTAGATCGAACAACGATTCCAATGAGCCGAAGGCATCTCTCTTCAAAGGGAATCCGCTGTACTCGGTGATCTTCTTCTGTAACTTCGGACCGCACCGTTGCAAGCGTCGACGTTTCAGATCGTGGACACTTTTCGTTTTCACGGGAAAGGTATCGGGCTCGCGAGAATGAAGAGACGTGGGTGACGTTGTGGAAAGGGACGAATTCCACGCGCACGGTCGCCGCTTCTGAAACAATCAGAATTCTATCCCATAAAATATCGAATGTATAAATTTGTTAAGATGCAGCATTAAATCATTATACGATATCTTTTACCAAATAATTGAAAATGATCCACAGTAGACGTGGACTCGTAGCAACGGAGGTCGACGGGCAAGATTCGATAATACGATATGCAGGCCCAAATGTTGTGAGAACATTCAAGAATTAGTTAATATTTTACCTTCATTATTTTACCTTCGAAACAACACCGTTGCTTCACTTAAAAACCCGCGCAATACCGTAAGTAAAGCGAACGATGACTCTCCTCGTTTCCTCGGTGAAGAATCGGTATTGCTGTCGAATAGCGATGAACGATTTCTCAGTTTCCTTTATCGAAATGATTTTTCTGTTTTTGTAATATTTTTGTAGATGTAAACTGCAAGGAATAATAAGGTTTCGTGTGTTAATAAAGGTAACGGGATTAGGGGAAATTGCAAAAATATTTTTTACGTAATGTGTGACACATACTCGGGGGAACCTTCAATTTCTTTAAATTAATACATGAAGTACGCGTCTTTTATTTTTATGTTTTGATTTGTATATTATTCCAGGCAGCGCATCGATAGTATCGGTACAATAATTTATATTGAAATTACGAAAGATAACAATTATGGAAGTACGAAATTTAAATAAAGGATTTTTCAGAAATATTTGTTATTAATATCATTTAATGTAATTAAGGTTTTAATTATTGGAGAGTAAACAATATACGTACTTACATATGCGTGTTTTGGAGTCTGCTATTTTACACATGGCGATCGAGTGCTTTAAATGGAATAACCTCAAAAAAACGTTATTCTGTATTGTTTACGCTACATAATAACATAAAATGTGGATATTCATTCATTTCTTCTGAATACGCAAGAAAACGAATACATGGATTCCTAGTAATATAAAAAGGAACTATCAATATCAGAAATGTAAACATTGCGTTCTCATTGAACTCGTATTTATATACACATCTATATTTTTCGTAATAACAACACAGTATTTATGTAAGAGTTATGCCACAATAGAATCTAATAACGTACTTTTATTTAGGTAATCATAACATAAATATTATCCGCTTTTGCTCGGTATAAACATTTTTATCGTCTTCGAGAATGGTCCAGTGTACCAGGAGTTTGCGAGATAAATGTGTCAAGTTAAAGCAATATCTAATAAAAATAAATTGAGATCGAAGCTTCATAACGCTGTAAGTAGTGTATTCCTTGTGTCAAGCGTGGACATGAACTATTAGTATACATTCGTTTGAAAAAGGTCAAACGAAAATTCCGTTGATCGCAAACGCTTTTGTTATTGTATCCGATAGAACTAATCTGACATAACCAATTGAAGATGATATTATATTCTTTCTAAAGACAAAATTTAGTTAGTTAATGTACAACACATTTTTATAAAAACTACGTGTAAATACCTTATTTTGCCTTATGAAATGGAGGTTATGGATTACAGTAAGTACACATAGTAATTACGAATATATAGGACTATGTACATACATGTAAATACAAAACTCTAGTGTATATATATGTAAATACAAAGAATATCAAGATACCTTTGTGTACCATCGTGTAATAAAGAATGCGAATTTTACAAATCATTCTTCTTTAACTTGGGAATAGTGAGTGGAAGTAAATATTGAGTGCTCGCTTTATTATAGGCAACGAGGAGAGCGAAGAAATGGAAGGGGCAGAAGAAGAACATTCCGAAGAGTCAGATATTATTGCCAATATCGAGGAGAATTTAGCCCAGGCTGACGTAGAGGAGACCGAAGCCCAGGCAGAAGACACAAGTGAGTTCTCGTCGCTTATGGTAGGTACGATGTAAACGTGCGGAATGTATCCTGTATATACAATGTTTCAGAAGACGACGATGAATCGAAGGCAAAGAAACCAAAAGAGGAGATTCTAGACGAATCGCAAGTTGATTCCGATCAGTCGTGTCCCATATGTATGGATTTGTGGACTACCTCGGGGGAACATCGTTTATGTTGCCTGCGTTGTGGGCATTTGTTCGGGCATAGCTGCATCCTAAGGTGGTTACAAAATTCTTGTACCAGCGCTAACCGCCGTTGTCCCCAATGTAACAGGAAATCTACGGTGAAAGATATTAGGATGTTATATGCCAAGAAGTTGACCTCGATAGATACTGTTGAATTAGATAAATTGAAAGAACAATTGAACGACGTCACTGCTGAGAAGAATCGCGTGGAGATGGAACTGTCGAAATATGCTCTCAGGCAGAAGTTGTTCGAGCAACAAGTTGCTAGTATGCAGAGTCGTATATCGGAGCTAGAGAATCAGCAATCTGAGATTAATATCCATAGCAATCAGCAGAACGCTTCGAGGCATATGGCTAAGAAGTTCCACTTGGATCGATCTATAGAGATATGTAAAAACGGTGGTTGCCGTGTGTTGGATTATAATCCGTGGTATGGAGTGCTAGTTGTGTCTCAAAAATCGACAAACACGTTGTTCTCGGGCTACGGGGTTAAAAAGATCGACTCGGATAAATTCCAGCCGCGTCAATTTATTTTCCTGCATTCTCAGGCCATAAGGGACGTCACGTTCAATGAAACCCAGCAATCGTTATTGCTCAGCGTTGGCTTCGATAAATGTGCGAAATTGATGGACATACAGAATCACATTATCATGCACACCTATCAGACGGAGTCTCAGTTGTGGAGTTGCTGCTGGTCAGGCAACAATCCGAATATATTTTTCGCGGGCGCCCAGAACGGCTCGATAACGCAATTTGACATTAGGCAAACCTCTGGTGCCGTCGAGACTTTGGACAGCCCGGGCGATAGGTCGCCAGTGGTCTCTTTAGCGACAGTACCGTCTAATCCTGGTAGCGGTATTAGTCGAGGTGGATTCATCGCGTGTCGCTTGAACACGTGCTACGCGTACGAACAGAAAGAGACGAAGTATATACCGAAGCAAATATTTCTCGAAGGTCCATTTGTATCCGTATGCTACGATAAAAAGAACAATCACGTTCTAATATCCTCCCGTCCAAATGCAAGGCAAACTAACGCCAGGCATATACTGTGCACCATAGAAAAGGGCAACGATGAATCGACCCTCTGCAATGTTGTGCACACGTTCCAAGCTGGCAATTCACACCAGCTATTGTCTCGGCCATGTTTCATAAACGTCGAGAACGACACGCTAGTCTCTGCGCACCAAGAATCCACCAACAGTATATCACTGTGGAGTACGTCCCATGGGAAGCAAGTGAACAGTCTGCCGGTATCTGATCCTGTTGTGGACATGTGCGCAGTCGACATTAATAGTAACTTATTTTTAGCAACACTTTCCGCCAAAAAAGTCAGAATCTATAGTCATGGATAGCTATCATTGCTGCGCCAGATAATTCGACGGTATAAGAGCCTTGTGTACGATATGTTCCACTGTCTGACCCATGCCTAAAATGTCTCGCGTCTATTTAATAAGCTTGTGATGTAAGATACACGACATAACTGCCAATAATGCATTTCTTTATTTCAAGTCTGAACAATATTGTTTCTTCCATGACACTATGTGATAAGAACATATGTAAATATAAACTGGAGATTTTCTACAAGCCTAGAACAAGTTTTCTTTCATTATTGACGATACAAAAGTTCACCCTAAGTGTATTTTACACCGAGAAGGAATATACTACAAAGTAGTCTGGAAGTTACCACTGGTTAATTAAATATTATATGTATTTTTATTACTACACGTATATGTAGCGAGTATATTTTTCTAAGAATATAAAAGTTATTTAATGATCACCCTTGAACAATATTCGGAAATAGAGTAGTAGAAGTACAAATAAACTTATATTAATAAGCATTAAGTACAGGGCCCGATCTAGCTGTTCCGTCGCTCTGGGCAAGAATGATTTTTGCCGCCGGGTATATATTATTCTAAAATATAAATTTTGACAGTGAGTGAAATTTTTTGCAAGTATTTGTTCAATAACAAAACCTGTTGTTTTTTAAAAAAATTAGTAATTATGTGGGTGATTTAAGTTTCGTATTAAATTCAAACCGGTATTACCTACTTCTTTAACGCTTTTTCAAAAAGTTTGACTTTTTTATTGATCTCTATTGATTTAAATTTTCCCTTTTTACCAATTTTGCCGCTCCGGCCAATTGTTCTGCTTGCGCCCCCCCCCCCCCCTAGATCGGGCCCTGATTAAGTAACATAATTGATAACAATACGAAAACTGTACTCAACTATTTATATACATAAAGAAAGTCGCTTATACGTTATAAGGGGACTTTTATATAAACATTTTCGATGCTAGTACTGAGAAAACTTATTTATTAATATTCTTGAAATATTAAATTACATTTAGAACGTTTAAATATGTTGTATTCAATTATCTCAATAAATTAACCCGTACACAGTATTTCTTCGCTAAGAGCTCGGTTTGGCCTTTGGCCTACACGTTAGAAGGCTCACTCCTGTTCTGCGAAGGTGAGAGCGAGATGGAACGAGAGCGAGTCTAAACGCTCATGCCCGTCGCGCACGCAAAGGACGGAGTATTAGACGTCCGAAAAACGAAGCGAGACAAGGTATCCAACGCGGCGTTTGTCTCGTAACGTTCCTCACTCGTTTTCAGTCCCTTTGAGTCGCTCTCCTTCCATCTCGCTCTCGCCTTCGGTAGAAAAAAAGCGAGAAACCACCGCTCGGAATCGTACCTCCTCTACGTTATATGCTCACCGCCGGGCGCCAGTGCCGAGCTGCTGGCGAATAAATACTGTATACCTAATTTTTTTTTAATCGGCTACCGTAAATCAAATGAACCAAATGACATTTATAATCTATTGACACGCCTTTGACACAGCCTCCGTTATAAATTACTAACAGATGCGAATGAAAATTAGAAACTTCCTACTTTAGCACTGCCGAGATACTGGCTTAATTACATTAAGTAAGAGATCTATGTAATATGCATGGGATAACGTATGTAATGCTATACAAGTAATCTTTGTTTCAACAAGTCTGAAATGTATTCTACATGTGTTGTTATTTCATTACCGAATTTATAGATAAATTGGTTCTCCCCAATTTATTTATAAATCAGCACTTCTTTACAAATACATAATGTGATTCCTTGAAATTCATCGTGCACGTTCTACGGCGCTTTCTTAAATATTCTTGAAATGGAAGTATCATCACGACTCGCAATATTCTTTTCCAATGCTTATTATCGATATTTAACTTACTATCATTACTGGATAATTCGAATTTCTTTTGAAATATTATCCTTAACGATGCGTAAATGCGATTTGTTGTTCGAATGTGGCATCTCCAGTTTCGAATACAGAAAGTTATGCGTGTATAATAATGTATACATGAATGACAAGGTAAATTATAAAGCATCGAAATACATCCCATCACCGAAAATGTACAAAATTTAAATATTAACAATACAGCGTTTATGTTTAAGATTCTTTTTACAAATACCATTTAACACTAACAAGTTCTTGTCTATTTCGATAATGTACAATCAGATCTAAGTTAAACCTCTTTGTGGCATAAAAGAATGTGGAAGTTAGTGATGAAAGTAGAAACGGACAATTATTATCGAATTCATATAAAAGAGCATAGAGCACAGGCATCGATCTACACAGACAAAAGCAGAAAGTGTTTACTAAACATTATGCCGCGTAAAAATGAATTGTACATTTATTCAAGAATTTTGAAAAAAAAAAGAATCATTCGATTAATAAAATATGGCTACATATAATAGAAGGAAAGGCTAATGAAAAATTTAAAAATATATAATGATTTGTACAAAGATGTTTAATTGATGTTCAACACATAAAACTACTTTTTTTTTTGTTTCTTTAAAAGAAAACTGATAAATGCATTCCTTAATCCTTGTAACAATTAAAAATTTGATGGTTTAAATAACATTATTAAACTTTTAATAAACGTAAGATGAAAAATGATTTCTCCTTTTTATAAAATCCCTTTTTTTTTTTAAATGTGGCTATCAAGTTGGACTTAATAGATTTTATTAATTACTGTATCTTCATGCCTATTTTACAAGTTAAATAAATGACTATTATTTAAGGATATTAAATGAATTTCCTGCGAATGTTTTTTTTTGCTACTGAAATATTGTCGTTACAAGTGCTGAATTTGATTATGAAACTGCTATGGTATCAATACTCGGGTGTAGTATTACAGAAGTTTTGTAATGACAAAATGAGCAGTGCTTGTATATGACAGATTAACTATACAGTTATCACTAACTGAAGAGCTGCTCAGTGGCACGTTCCAAATCCCAATTATAAGAAGATAGCGCAACCCTTGCATTGTGTTCCTCGATTCCCATATCTGTTAATCGTCTTATTTTGTCATCTAAATCAGGCATCTTTGCTGGCCCTGCAACCGTTTCAACGTTAACGCAACAATGACACCGATTCGAAAGAGATTCATACACTTACCACCCGCGTACACAAACGCCCAATGCTTAGCGGTTTGACGAAACATTTCTGGATGTTCTTTATACTGTTTGGCCACTACTGCGTCTTGCGGGTCATCTGGTTCTGCCGAGGCTAATAGAGCTTGCAACGACAGCAACACCGAACGCAAAGTCATAGCGGCAGCCCTGAAATCCAATGTATATACGATGCATAGTACATCGGAAGATTCTTATCGCCAACGCTCTACGGCTAATATTACGTGGCTACGCACCATTGATCTTTCAATATATCTAAACAAATAGCGCCTGTTACCGAAGATATATTAGGGTGCCATATTTTGGTTATAAATCTCACCTACAAGAAAAGTTAAGTATTCGATGAGAAGCTGACTTCTTGTAAACGGGAAAGCTTATAATCTAACTCCGCTTCGTAAGAGATAATTCATAAACCGCTTCGTCATGCACTAGATTACATTAATCCGTCTCAGTTTTAAGCAGTAGAAAATTGATGCCTCGTTAACATATCATTAATGGTATTGACTTACAAAGTGCTTACTTTAGGAGGATTGAAGGGATATGTCTCGGGGACTTTAATCTCGAGTACAAAATTACCTCCCTCGTACGGCGTGTCCGGCGGACCGGCGATCTCACCTTTTAATTCGGTGAAACTATCGTTTACCAATTCAAGCTTGATCGCGTATTTTGCAACCTGCAACCGAAACATTCCAATATTATTGACAGAAGAAAGTGTCTTCGTAATACATGTACGCCATAGCTGAAACTCTTCTAAGGAATGTAAACTTACACGCATGAACGTGGTTATAAAGGAACAATCTTACATTTTTTTTTCATCTACAAACAAATGAATACTGTAACTACAAAAAATCAATAACATAAAGGTACGTGTGTGTAGTTATTTCATCGCACGTGTCTATTGCCTATTAACTATTCTGTTTATCAAGCGATACTTAAATGACAAAACACCTAAATATCTCTATCGAGAGAGAGAGAGAGAGCGTTACGGACGATACATTATCGCAACTGTGGGTGCAAAAGAGTTTTCCAAAATGTGTGCAGAATGTAAGCATTGACCTATCGACATCAGATAATAAAATGACGTAATATTTTACGGCGATATGCCCGAACAAACAAGCAAAAAGATTTGTATGGAAACAGATGTTAGAGTGCGTACGGAATGGATCTCCCGCAGCAGCGTAAAAGCAAAGGCGAATGCCACAGCTCCGAGGAATTACAGGAACATGGTACGTATGATTTTAAAGGAAGGTTTACTGCGAAGCGATCCCAACGACAGATTCCAATACGAAGGAAGTTCTCTGCTGTCACGTGTAATTAGAATTGTCATACAATTGGCTGAACTGCCCTACGCGAAGTGGAAGAAACTTTGACCGTGACTATCTCCCGTTTTAATTGAAAATAATTAACACAAAAGTTCGTTTAACCTGATACACTGCGTGCACTCGGTCGGCGAATTTACGTAACAGATTTAAAAGCAGATGACAGTTAAGAATACTATACAACAGGTGCCTACGCTTTGTTCGCGGTGATTTTATCAGCCAATGAATCGCGGCAGATTTTTGTCACGCCACGCACGAGACTCGCTCGGGGGCGATCTCGCACGATCGGCAGATACTGTTAAGCCAGTTCGACGTAATCTCTTTAGAAACTGCGAGATCAAAGTACTCGTAATCATACGGCAACTATTGTCCACTCACCTCCTCGCTCTTTATAACCTCTTTAAATTCGCGTTTGATCCTCTTTGCCGAGATGTTCGCCATAGCTTCCGAATTGGTGGGACGGTCAGCACACTGTCATCATCATTCAAATAGATTAGCCAAGCTCTCTGAGAGCGTCAACGTGCGCGAACCTTTCAGGTAGTCGCACTCGAATTTCCTCTCTCTTTCTAGCCAGAAAAACGATCGCTCTAACCAGTGCTCTATGCCAAAATCTCCGCTCACGGACACATCCAATTTATCATTCAATCACCGCCGGCGCCACATTGATGGGAAAACTTGACTGTCACCCGCTCTTGTGTTCACCCTTTTGAATTTCGTCTACGTTCACGTCGTTACACGATACGGCGCCAAATTGTAAATAGTCAATATTAACCTTTAAAAGCGATCCCATTGAAACCCACGGTTTACATACATTTCACGCGTAGCAAACATTTTGAACCAGCCTGTACACCGTCCCCGGAAAATCTACAACAAAATAAGTACGCTCGAAAGAAAGGTTAATCACACCATGCATGTTTACCGTATTCATCCAGGACGATCGTGTTTCGAGACGCAACCGATTTTAATTTCATAATAAATAAATCGAGCCAGCCGAGTTGCTCTTAATCACGCACGATTTAAAGTCAGATGAAATGGATATGGTACAGGCGTAAATTTTAATACATCGTACAATTTCAAACGGTTATTCCGTTATGAAATTAGCTGTTAATACTCTAAAAGGCGTGCGGATAGCTTGCCGCTGTAAACATGGCAAGTGGAATCAATGACGTTCACCAGAGATTCTTCCAATGTTCGATACGCAACAAAATAAACATGTTGACGTTTATCTACTATTTTGTCGAGGCGAAAGAAAGTAAAAAAAAAATGCACGATAAGAGACGCGTTTACGCGGTTATGTCCGATATTTTATAGGCGGAGCATAATACGGTACGTCACGTCCGGCTTCAACAGAGTTCTCTGATTGGACAATCTCTCTGTCGTTTCTGTTTTAGTGATGCCTGTGTCCCAGCCAGTGCGTGCCAAGAGTTTGTTACGCGCAAACTTAGAAAATTCTCGCGGTCGACTTTTGCAGAGCAGAATGCCAAACATTAAAGTGTTCAGTGGCACGTCGCACCCGGATTTGGCACAGCGGATCGTCGACAGGCTCGGTATCGACATTGGAAAAGTTGTCACCAAGAAATTCAGCAACCTCGAGACATGGTAATGGTCGCGATCACTGCTGTGACCACGTTTATTGTCATTAGATTAAACCGAGGCCCCGACCACGTGTCACCTGAATTCTCGTTCACGTTCCATCTTCCTATTATATCGTTTCGCGATCGGTCGCGGATTTTTGCCATCTTTCCCTTACGGTTTTCGTATTCTCATTAATTTATCAACCCTATCGGCGTGCAAACAACCCTGTCCGCGCAAGGCCGGTCCCCCCGAGTGCATCTAAGCCGCGACGTTTAAGTTGAAGGTCAACTGGTACAATTATTAATACACCGTTTTAACGAATTCTAACATTCGCGTGGCTTCGGCGGCACTGGTACACAGTGCTGGAGCATTTTAACATGTGTGCAAGTGATAAGAATGTTTTATTGCTGCATTATTTGCCAGTGGAAATTCATTGTTTGCCCTCATTATATACCATAAATGTTAGAGCGAAAATAAACTTAAATACAATGAAGCGAAAATACGTGAAATACATACTTTTGTTTATTCTATAATTTCCAAAGTGAGTCCAAGATTTATAAATATTAATCCGTTTATAAATTAACTTCCATGTACAGGGGAACTGGAATTAGATCTAGAACAGATATGTGTAAATTCAATTATCAATTATTTGTGTACTTCTCTCTTCGATGCTTGATGGATATTGATTGTCGGGGTAATAATTCAATTATTTACCGTCCCCTTTGACATTGTTACAGCGTGGAAATTGGAGAATCGGTTCGTGGAGAAGATGTATACATTGTACAAAGCGGAAGTGGAGAAGTAAATGACAATTTAATGGAACTGTTGATCATGATCAACGCGTGTAAAATTGCTTCTGCATCTCGAGTGACGGCAGTAATTCCTTGTTTTCCTTACGCGCGACAAGACAAGAAGGATAAGGTAAGACGCGCGGTGCGGGCGACTACGTATCTATATCTTTTATCCGACGAAAGGTATCGATAAAAATTTTAACGGAATACTTTCAAGAGATCGATTAAATTCAGATACTTTAAACTACTTTGTGATCTTGCAGTTATGTCGCCACTGTATGGTGCCTTAGCACATATATGTATGTACTGTCAGCATAAAAAAAAAGATATCTGTTGAAACCTTATGCCACGGAATTTGTATTAGTTTAAATTATTCTTTCATACGTATTAATTGCTCCTTAATCATTTCTATTTACACAAATCAGTATTACATTTGAATCGTGTATAATAGCACCTTATTGTTATGACGATCTATTTAACTTGTGTGTTATATCTGTTGTTTAATCTCGTTATTATTCACTGTAAAGCACCAATGTCTAAGCGCCAGTATATATCGCACGTTCCTATATTTGATTCTCCGCGTCCTTCGTTCGCCTGCGAAGGAAAATTTGCGTATTGCAAAAGCGAGTCGCGCGTTAGATAGCTATATGAAATGAATAATAAACTTAAGGAGCCGTGCGAATATAAAGCACTTACGTAACGAGACAACTTACAGAAAACTACGCTTCAGTGATTCTAATATTACAAGCACTTAATAGTCATCTCGGCGATGTATTGCATAGATTAACACGATTAAACATGCTTTGCATATGCAAATAAAAGTGGATAATTATATCCCAAGGAAATGGTACAGTTACAGTTTCAACGAAATAGAATACTATGAAAATTTCTAATTTAAATATTTCCTTTTTTTTTTTATAATTGGACATATTTCCTGTGTATTTCTATCGTGTATGTATTTCTTTTTTGTAATAATCATTTTGTACATATTCCGCACACTTCATGCAGTAGGTTGCGATTTGACCAGAATTGTTTACGCCTTCTGTAAGCGCATTTAACGGAAGTATGGATCTTCTAACAAGGGGATCGCATCTCGTTGGAGAAGAAGTTCAATTTTTTTTATATTATATCTTCACAGGGTGGTGATGGAGGTGACAACTCGAATTCTAAGAATCAAATTGTCATGAAGTCAAACGAGTGGAAATTCAGGGTAACTTGTCGCGGTCTTTTTTATGCTCTATTTACTGTTTTATAGCTTTGCAACAGGCCACTGGAGTAATGTCATTTTTGGAACGCAAACCATGATTTCTCATCATCATCATCATATGAAATGTGCTTATAATTACCCTGCTTTTATCATTGGGCCATACCAAATAGTAGACTTATGCCGCAGGATACTCATTATATATTAGTTAATACCTTTCTTTATGGAATCATGACTAATGCAAGTTAACGGTAGAATTAAATCAGAAGTCAAATTTTTTCAGAGTAACGTACATCTTCAGTAACATATCGCAGAAGACATACATACACACATGCATTATTTCACATTATGAAAGTATACGTACGCTGTAACGTTATCCACACGAGTCAGTAAATGTTCATCGTATACCGATAATACACCGTAATAACGAATCAGTCGTTGTACAAACTTTATAAGATAACTCTGAAGTATGTTTCAATCTTGCACAGATAAAGAAAGCACATATGTTTTTTAGTACCGCACATTCAAGTCACATATAGTATTTGCATGAATTAATCACAGAAAAATATTAATGTCGATTAACGCGTACATGAGGTATTAATGCAATGCTTCTCCTTTATATTTTACATATCATGGAAAGGTAATCTAAATGGAATAAGTCTTCTTAACATTGCAACACACTCTGTTTTCCTTTACGGAGCAACATTGATTTCGAATGCTGGTGAAAAGAATTAATACAGCAGTAAACAAGAAATAAATTATAAGCTAGAGCATTGGCGTTCTGTAATAATCTAAGGTTATCAGAAGTCCGATAACCCGTACGAATATTGCAAAACTGATATTACAATTCATCGAGGGGGGGCCTTTCGTGCACTTATATTGTAATGCTTCTATATTACCCCTATGTTAACCATGTTAAGGTATTAATAATTATATGACACTACATTTTACTGAATATAAATGTAGTAAGAGAACACGAACTTGATATAGATTTAATAAAGCTAAAAGAGTATCATAATTTTGAAACAAAGTTTAAAATAGTCATTTAATATTTCCAGATAATGTAACGTCCAAATTCGGCTGTAAATAAGTTCTGAAATATCTTATACTTTTTAAATGAATCGTATAATGAAGTGTGGGATATAATATTGAAAATAACTGTTGATAAAAGATTTATAATACATGCTTTTAAGTTTCTGAATAGTTGGGTATTTTCAGGATTTTCTGCCTGACCTATCTACAGTGAGTATAAGAGCAATAAGATTATCGAGTGAAACGTTTGTAACTATAACTTGACGAACAATTCGATTTATAATATCATTTTTTTAGTTCCTTACAAAATTTTCTTTGTAGGACTAACAAAACTTATAATTGTTGCTATATGGCACAATGGTACCCCCATGAATGAATGAATGAATGAACTATTTGGTCAAAGCGTATTGATATCTGAATGAGAGGGCAAAATATTAATATAATAGCATTCTACATACATTTATACGTAATGGGGTACAAACCTGTATGTTAAGTGGGTACTAATTATTATATTGCTATAACGTTGTTGTCCGAAACTACTAATCACAAATGCCTATCTTATTAACGACATAGTGCTATGGCAAGCAAGAACTGTGATTGTGTTGTCTTATTAATAATACGTTTATGCCAGTGAATTGCAAGTAAACATTTTCGTTAAGACATTAATATTAGTCAGCTTTTGTGAAGTTTATGTTCGTCATGGACAAGTTCATTAAGATAACATAATTGTAATTATTTCTCTGAGCACAATGCATTTATTTTTATTCAGTGAACTCCTGTCTCTAGAAATTATTTTCACGTTAATAATACGTCGATGTGTTTGTTATGTGCCGTTTTTCTTATCGTGACTTCAAACTTACAGAACATGTTCAGTCGATTGTTCCGTCCGCTCTTCAGTGTCGTTGTATAAAATCGTGGAATTAAAATGCACTGTGTTCTGTTTTCTATTTATAAGTTTGAATTTTCCGCTTTACTTATACTTTTTGTTGAGTCTAACTGGGGTGCATTTGCAACATATTGTTTTTCTCTTGATTTATATGTACACACGTACTATCTATCTTCAACGAATATTCCATTACATAGCCATTGTATTCATATTTTGTCCCCTCTAAAGCTTTAATTTCTCAACTTCTCTCCGACGTATCTGTTTCCATAGAAAGTATACATTTGGAATGTACTCTCCTCTATTTATTCATCTGTAACTTCTGCAAACGATACAGAAACTTTAACCGCAACTTTTTTTTTTTCAAATTGCAGGATATTTCCAGTTGCAAATGGACTCGAGAGACTCAAATAAATGTATGAATTTGAAAGCCTCATATATTTGTTTTTCAGAGTCGTGCACCTATATCGGCGAAGTTAGTAGCGAACATGTTGTCAGTGGCGGGGGCTGATCACATAATTACGATGGACCTGCACGCTAGTCAAATCCAAGGCTTCTTCGACATTCCAGTTGACAATCTGTTCGCCGAACCCGCTGTTCTAAAATGGATTAAAGAGAATATCGTTGAATGGCGAAACAGCATCATTGTTTCTCCAGATGCCGGTGGTGCCAAGAGGTAACGCATTCGAGTGGAAATCGATCCGAACAAAGTATATCGAAGAAATTTTACATCGACAGGGTAACGTCTATTGCTGATCGGTTGAATGTTGAATTCGCACTTATACACAAGGAGAGGAAAAAGGCGAACGAGGTTGCCAGTATGGTGCTGGTTGGAGACGTAAAGGACAGAGTTGCGATCCTTGTAGACGATATGGCGGACACTTGTGGCACCATTTGTCACGCAGCGGAGAAGCTTCTAGAAGCTGGCGCGACAAAAGTGTATGCAATTCTAACTCATGGCATATTCAGCGGGCCAGCAATTAGCAGGATTAACAATGCCTGCTTCGAAGCTGTCGTAGTAACGAATACCATTCCTCAAGATGGTCATATGAAGGATTGCCCAAAGATACAGGTGAATAGATAACGTTAATGAGTCTGATGCAGTTACTAGCGAAATAACTCGAATCTACAAACAACGTACAACTAACCATTCAATGTATTTCAGTGTATCGATGTATCGATGATGTTCGCTGAGGCTGTAAGGCGAACTCACAATGGTGAATCTGTATCGTACCTGTTTTCAAACGTACCGTATTAGATACACACCTTCCTGATAATGTACTCTGTCGAACTCTGTAAGAAGGGCGTAATCTTTTTACATCCGTTTACTGTTATTCTTAGTTTAGTTTAAACTAATTTTCTTGTGGATGAAAACTCGGGGTGAGCATTAGTGTCCTGTCTTCAAATTCAAAAACTATACATACCCTTTTTCTTTTTTTTTCTCCCTTTTTTTTTATAAATATGCGTAGACAGTGAGACATTAGATAGATAGAGCGTAAGCCATTTCGAATACGAATAAGTTGATAATTGACAAGTAGAGCATACAAGAATCCCAAGAGTGAAATCGTTTCGAGATAATTAAATTTTCGCTAGGCCGATACTTAAGATGCAAAACATATTGCTATTCCGTTTAGAACATAGTTATTGTGTCGTTTAATTTAAATGATATTCAGGACGTTAAAAGGGGAAGTGTGTGTTGACGCGATATGAAATGACATTACACTTCTCCAGGCAGTTACGTGCAACCGAGGATAAAAAGAGTATCGCGACCTGCGCAGACAGACATTCGTGCAATGTAACCCACGCCATTAAAGGCCATATCTAATTTTTACATACAAAATGCAACAGTTTGCAGTATCTATGTAAAATTTTTCACATGGTATTACAAAGCATACTACCTTTTTACGATTCTAATTCTGATGTGGTATTGTATTTTAATATTGTCGTATCTACTACATCGTATACAATAGGGAAATAATGTCACGAGGACATTGTATTATTTTCGACTATCTTTTACTACCGCCACTTTTATGGAAACGGAAAAAAAATCGCTGTTTATACGAATGTATTTCTATTGCCGAAAATAATTATGCCCTCATTTAACAGAGGAACGTGACTTTACAATTTACTCGGTTAGCTTTGGACCAATACGATATGAGAATGTAAGTCAACACAAATGTAAGTGTTATTTAAGTGCAAACTTTTCTTAAATCAATTGAAAGTGCCACCTGTTAATGAATTGGGTATTGTAATAAATATCTTTAAAAAAAAAGCATGCAATTTAGTTCTTTATTGAGGTGATGGAAAAGTTATATACATAATTATGCTAGGTTGCTATCGATACAAAGTTAATTTCAGTTTAATCCCGCGGTTATGATCCACTATACTTTGTTTAAGTATCTCAAAATACTTTGGTAGATTAAAAGTTGTAATTCTCGTATGAAACCTAACTGAAGCAAGTGCCTTCGAGTCCAATAATGTCATTAGTTGAATATCAGATGGATATATTAGTTTAATTTTCATCATTAACTATAATATATTGCCCTACGACTTTGTATTATGATACTCTAATTTTAGTACATTTATGGCGAATTCCAGTTACGCTCGAATCGCCCGTGATTTTGATTGAGCTATGTTTTCCTGTGCGCGATTAAACGCAACGTCAAGAATTTCAAAGGCGATTTTCTAGAAAATGAAGCGCGATATGAAAAAAAGTTACTCTTTCTTTTCGATTTATAACAAGTAAATAAGTCGAGAAAAACGAATAACATTTTTTGTTATTGCGCTTCATTTTCGAGAAAATCGACTTTGAAATTCTTGACGTTGCGTCCAGTCGCGTATGGGAAAACCTAGTTTAATGAAAATCACGGGCGATTTAGGCGTAAGTGGAATTCGCTTTTTATTGGATTGTACCATTAATAAATATTGTTCATTACACAATGTCCTATTTAGCTAAAGAATGTGCAAAATGATCAATTGTAAAAAAAGTTACATAAAATGACGAGAGATCGTAATGAAAATATTTCATACGAATGATAATTTTACTACAATTTTACATATAAACAATTTTTTAAGCAATTATAATGTCTAATAACACAGTGTTACCCAACCTTTCTTGAGTCGCGAACCCCTTTTATAATATTGAAATAATCTGCGATCCCCCCCATATAAGGTAACGTAAATATTTCCTTCCTTTCATGTATGAAAAATCAATGTTACATCATAATAGAATATGGCAATGTCGTCATATTAAAAAATAAGTGCTAAAAATAAGTCCACTAAAAATAATCGTCGCGACTCCTCAGAAAACACTTCGCGACCCACAGGTTGGGAACCACTGGTCTAACTAAAAACTATAATTTTAACCTGTAGAAGTATACAAGACTCCTCCTGTAATTTGTTGAAAAATATACTTATCAAATAATTTCCTAAAGTGAAATAATGGGAAATTATTTTTAAATAGTGCAAGTATGCTATTCACATGCGACCTTGTGTAATTACGGCACCATGTTACAATAATCGTATGTTCACGTTTATTGAGAAACGTGTATGTTTGAGAAATTCAACTCGAGTACTTTTAATGCTTTAAAGTAAACGGTATCTTCATCCAAATTCAATTTATTAAGTACATCAGATCTGTAATCTTCATTTCATTTTGTAGATAAAATACTACCTAGCATAAACGAGTACACGACTTGTAGAAAAATTCATAGAAATATACTGGCAAATAAATTAAACGTCCTCTACGACATCATTCACACAAAAAAATTCGATTCTAAAATTTATTACTATATTCCCTCGCTCTTTATGATTTGCAATATCCAGGCGGTAGTGTTATATCGAAGACCACTGGCGGATTGCTTGGCAAATAATTCAGATCACACGTCGATGCGTTTATGTATATTATTTTCCCATCGGATGAGATGCCGTATCCTGTAACATAGAAATGAGTTGTAATTATCGTACGAAACCTAATTAACTGAAGCGAGTGCCTTCGACTCCAATAATGTCATTAGTTGAATATCAAATGGATATATCAGTTTAATTCCCATCATTAACAATAATAATGCTACAGCTATGTAGCTTTTTTCCATAAAAGTAACAAATCTTAAACACACCTTCGTGTATATGACCGAACACGTGGTACTTCGGTTTAACTCTATTCTGTACCGTCGACAGCAGCTCGACGCACCCAGCTCGTACACCGCTGCAACACAAATCTCCATGCCCGACAGGAGGCGTGTGCGTTACGAGAATGTCGGTGTCGGATGGTATCAATTCCCATTTCGAGAGGCACGCTTCCCCGCGTGGCACGTTAAACGCCCACTTACAGAATTCTGGCTGCCTGCAGCGTGAAGGAAAGTTTCCTCAGAAAAATAAATCTTACACCTGAAATAATGTTCTAGAAATGTTTCTTGCAACGCACAGCACATTGCGCGTCGCGCGTATATGCTGCGTTATTTTAAGATCATAAGTATTGTAGATCGATGTATATCGCTTACCACGGAGTGCCGTATATTTTTATTCCATGTATCGTGGTTCCGGAGTCTTCTAAATAAGTGCAATTTGTCAAGTAATCTTTAATATTAGTGGTTTGTATCGCCTCTGCCAAAGTGTCTTTGGACATTCCCAACGTGGGTATGTTGTCCAGTATGCTGGTCCCTGTGTGTTTCTGACGATCGCCACTAGTATGCATAGAAAAGGGGTGCGTAAATGTGGGATCGAAGCTAAGCTCATGATTACCGGCAATAACGATTTTATGTTTATGTGGCAAATTACCTAGAACAGAGTCACTTATAACATACGCTAACAGAAGAACAACATCTTTATTCCAAATTACTCACTGATCCAATTGTTGAACTCTATGACTTCCTGTAGACTACCGCACTTTGTAAAATCACCGGCATGAATGAAAACATCTCCCTCGGGTATGTCGAATTTTATGAATGGCGTTAGGGAGTGCGTATCGCTCATACAAACAACACGAAGCTAAAATATAATTAAACATTTGCAGTGAATCAGCCTCCTATTCTTCTCTCTTATATATATATACATACTATGTTATCATAAGTTTGCTATACTGACGCCTTTAGGTTAGGCTTAAATAGAAGTTTTATACGATAAAACACGAATAACTCGAAGGTTTTACCTTGTCGTTCGGAGCTTCGGTCGTTGGAAATTTAACATTTATTTTAATAACTTTCTGCTGCTGTGACAATTCATGCCAGGCTGCTGTAGGATTGTCCGTCAATGGATGAATCTCTATGCTCATGCTGAAAAGACGCCGACAGTCGTCTGTCAACGGTAATTATTATTGCACAATAACTGAACCTCAACAATCATTATATGCGATTAGCTCGACGCTTAATGCTGGTTCAGACAGGTCCAGTAATCTCGGCAAATAGCGAATAGCGAGTAATTGGTAAATTTACCGTGTGTGGAAATTAAAATTTACTCGAGTTTAGTAAAACAATGGTAAATTCTTAAACTACTCGCTATTCGACCAAATCACTGGACGTGTCTGTCCCAGCCTTTACGTTAAATCAATGATATTCAATTTTTTCATACATAAAATTTTTGCAACTGTAGATCGAAAGAAATTCCAAACTGGGTTACGGATTTATTTTCGTTCCGATTGAAACCGAGACGATTGATTTCTGTTATAGGGGATATTGTTAAATATCGCGTAATTTATTAAGCATACACATACGAGATGACATTAATTAATTTCTATTATTTAATGCGATTTTCTAATCCTCCGAAGATATTTAAATCTCGGCGAAACGCAGCGATAAAAAATTTTCGCGCCCAATTCTGTACAGGTTAATACGATCGGTTTTAAACTATACTTATTGGCATCTGGAGTTTAATCTTAACTATTTATTATAATCGATATTATTTATCTGCCCTGATAACCAGATCTGGGGCGCAGAGCCTGACGTCAGATCCGTAGTCATCTATGTCCGCATTAGGATGCGTTCTGGTACAGAGCCTGACATCAGGATCCTGACGTCAGATGGGCACAGGCCACAGATGGGCAGCAGACACTGGTGCCAGATTCGGGACGGGATCTCTCGAGAATTTCCCCCACCACGCATGCACACTACGCCGGAGCTGCGTATCCGTGAGCTCGGCGCTTCGGACAACGTCGGGAAAGACGAGAGAGAAAACGAATGTGTGTCTTTCTCTCTCGCTCTTAAAACGCTGTGATTCAAGGTGGGGAGCAAGCGACACGCAGCCGTGCGCGATCTTCTTGAATGCCTCGAGATACACTTTTCACTTTCTGACATACTATGCATAATACTCTTGTAATGAAAAAAAATTTGCAAAAAGTTTTGTTACGGAAACCACGTTTTAAGACCTCATGATCACGTTTTGACTATTTAGAAAAGAGCTTTTTTTTAAATATCTCATATATTTGTTAACACGATTACGTTTAAACGGCAAAATGGATTTCAATGAAACTTTATATTTAAATTTTATATTGTCTTAAGATCCGATTAGATGACGAAAAATGATAATTACCACCTGTTATGGTTCTTCGATGTTTCAGATATACGAACTAAATTCTACATGAAAAAAAGTTAAATACAGTTCTTCTGTAACTTCTTTAACAAAGAAAAATGTACATTCATAATTTCTTGTTTTCATTTTAAATTTCCCTACTTTTTATTCGAGCTATTTCTATTTTTCCAACCTTAAAATTAATTTTTTTTATTAAAAGATGAATATTTTGATACTGTAAATTGTTGAACTTTGTTAAAATTAGAATCCACTCTTGGCCAGTAGCATGGACGCTGTAGGAGCCTTCTCGATGACCGAGGAGAAGGCCTCGAGGAGGAGATTTTTCGATAATTATATCAAGTTGCGACAAAGAATCACGCACTATTTACAAATTAATTACGCGCAGCGTGCACGCTACCGCTCGATGGAAACTACGGGAAAGTGGTGGTCTCTTCCATCGGGAGGGAAATGTAAACAATTGGTTATGCAAAGCTAACATCGCGATACATGTTGTACACTAAAATGTGTAAATTGGTATAAAGGAATTGTACAAGAATAGGAGAGAAAGGTAACTGGTAAATGCATCTGTGGCAGTTCGGTACTGTCACCATTGCCTTGCTGTTATTTCTTTTAGCCTTGTCTTCGATTTTTCTCCTTTCAGAATTTTTCGTACTACTTTACGAATCCCTATCTATTCTTTTCGTTTCTCGTTTCGAGGGTTCGCTCGGGCCTGGTTTTCTTCAAGTACATTTGACGGTCACTACTTTGTTTACATGTCGATGCGTTTCGTGGGGAGTCGTGCAGTTGCGCTTCGCGACATTTAAGTATCCGTCATTTCAGTAGAATTAGAGATCCGGTGGTGAGTACATACTATTTCTTTCGCGCTGCCTGCATGTTTTTCGTATCTGTCGTGTAGTGTGTAATTAGTAGCCCCCTATATCTCCCCTTTTCTATACGCTAGCATTTGCTTGTTGCTTTGTATATAATACCCCCCCCCCCCCATAAACATGACTCATGTATGAAAGAAGCTAATTCCCTGTAATTCACGAAAAAATTTCGCACGCAAAGATTGTGAAATCATCTTTGCTAATTCCAATTGTACCATTAATTCATGAAAAACATTAAAAAAGTTCCCCCGCAAAGATAGTGAAATGAACTTTGCTAATTCCAATTTTATTGTCGTTCTCCGTTCGAACACTGATTCCTCTGTCACTTTTTATACTTGACATTCCTTTATTGGCCACAAATCAATTCAGTGCTCAGATTTTCAGCTTCGGTTTTAAGGAATTAGCGGGCGTTGTATAAGAAAAAACTATGAAGTCCACTAAAAACAAAATGTTTCATATCACTAGTGCAGGTTGCTGAATGTGCTATTAATCTATTACCGACTTTGATTCGTTTAAATTAGTTTCTACCAAGTCTTAATTATTTTCCATCGTAAAACGATTTTCAAAGGACATTTTTAGCAGAAGGTGTCCCTCTTAAAAAAGTTTATGGGACAACTACAGGCCACGCCCGCTAATTCCTTAAAACCGAAGCTGAAAATCTGAGCACTGAATTGATTTGTGGCCAATAAAGGAATGTCAAGTATAAAAAGTGACAGAGGAATCAGTGTTCGAACGGAGAACGACAATAAAATTGGAATTAGCAAAGTTCATTTCACTATCTTTGCGGGGGAACTTTTTTAATGTTTTTCATGAATTAATGGTACAATTGGAATTAGCAAAGATGATTTCACAATCTTTGCGTGCGAAATTTTTTCGTGAATTACAGGGAATTAGCTTCTTTCATACATGAGTCATGTTTATGGGGGGGATTTCATCACTTTTTTCATCATTTGTGAATTTTATTAATTAAGAAATTTATTATTTTATCAATTATAAATAAATCAACAATTTTTAAATTTTTAAACTTTTCCGCCTTATCGGCTTTCCTGTTGCCCGCCACGGCCCCGATCATTACCACGGCCCCGTCCACGACCACGGCCTCGGCCACGATATTGTGCGTTGACCAGCGCCTGCATAAACAAACCGATCATGTTCCGCCGCTATCGCGCGAGATCTTCTTTACCATCGTGATATTTCAAAAATGTTAACAACTAGCAGGTTAAGATTGAATGACAGCCAATTGACATTTATAAATTGTGCTTTCGAGGTGACACCTACTGGCGTCAAGTGGAGGAGGAAAACGTGACGTCATATCTCGTAATCCTAAAAGTATCCTTTTTATAACTATTAATTCAGAATAAATCTTATATCTTTTAGACAAATAGCTTGATACATTAAGTAAAACGACATATGGGTTCGAAAAAAAAAATGATTCGCTTAATCATGTAAAAACACCGGCACTATGTCATAAAATAAGATAATAAGGCTAAATATATTCGACGACTTGTCAATTTCGCTATCTTTCGTGTATAGAGACATGGTCGCTCAGTGTGCCTATGGGTAGAGGGGAAGGGGGAATTAGCTTCCAGACGCGACCGCGTCTGTTGATTTTTCCTACATATTTCATTTTTTCGTGGTAAGTACGATGGAAACGTTTGAGAAAACAGGTGAAAAGGCTACTAATATTTATCGGCCGTTGTGGGAAACGAATGAGAAGTTCCGATCGTGGATTCGTAGAGTAGCTAATGATAAAAGCCTTTTCTACTGTTCTTCATGCGAGAAAACTTTTTCTTGCGGCGCGTCAAACGTTAAAAGACATGCGGAATCAGCGAGACATAAATATTTGTCATCTAAAAAAATTCCGCGAATAACTGTTCATGCTAAGGACTCGAGAAAGATTTTTATGCCTCAATGGCTTGAGGATTTCAAGCCATGGTTGAATAAGGTCGCCGATGATACTTTTTCGTGTTTCTGTTCGGCTTGTAAAAAATCATTTGCTTGCGGGATATCGCAAATCCAACGTCACGCGGATTCCAAGTGCCACATAAAAAACTGCGAAAAAAATGGAATAGATGTGAGGAAATCGAACGATTTCAGATCGCAATGCGAGGAATCGCCTTTGTTATTTGATGAACGAAAAAAAGTCGCGGAAATTCGTTTTGCTGCATTAGTTGCCGAGAAAAATATTTCGCATCAATCCGCAGAGGCGATTCTTAATTTTTTCCAAGACGTTGGGAAAGATCCTGATTTTTTGGAACGTATGACGTGTGGTCGAACAAAGTGTTCTAATATTATATCAAACGTTCTGTGTCCTCGGGAAACAGAGCGTCTTAGTCATGTTTTACAAAATTCTAAGTTTTCAATATTTATTGATGAGACATCCGACTCTACCAATGAGAAATGGATGTCGTTTATTGTTCGGTATGTCGCACCCGAGACTTTGGATGTTCGAACGGAATTAGTAGAATTAATTAATCTTGACGCGCGAGAATGTACTGCCGATAAAATATTTACCTCATTTAGGAACTCCATGTGGAAAAAGCAAATTCCGTTCGAAAATATTCTTGCTTTGTTGTGTGATAACGCTTCTGTCATGACAGGGCGTCACTCGTCATTCAAGACCAAACTTGCAGAAATTCGCGGTGAAAAATTTGTCACCATGCCGTGTCCATATCACTCCTCTGCATTGGTAGTGCAAGCAGCATGCGCTACCATTCCCGAGGTCTGCGAGGAATTATTACGGAAAGTGGCAAAATTCATTTACAGCAGTTCCAAACGCTCGGCCATTTTTCGCGAATTTCAGCAATGTTTTCAATTTACGACCCGCAAAATTTTAAAATTGTGTACTACGCGATGGTTATCGCGTTACACATCCGTAGTTTCACTTTTAGAAAATTGGGACAGTCTGTGGCACTTTCTGCAAGAATTGGTCGTAAGTGAGAAGACAAAGTCTGGGGAAAATCTGTTTGCCATCATGCAAAATCCAGAAGCGAAAGCATATCTTCTGTTTTTGGAATACGTTCTGGAGTATTTCAATGACTTTAGTTTATTCTTTCAATCGCAACAAACGAGAATCCATTTGCTTCAAAATACTGCCAAAACTCTTTTGTATAATATTTTACGTAATTTTTTGAAACCGCAGCTTTTGAAGCACATGGATTTAGTAAAATTAATAGATTTTTCAAGAGGCGATAATCAAATCGTATTTGATAGTATTCATTTAGGTCCAGATTGTGACACTTCTCTTTGCCAGTTAGTTGCAGAAGGCAAACCCGATGTTGTCCAAACCGTACGAGAAAATTGTCTTAAGTTTTACATAACGGCTGCAAACGAAATTCGTAATCGATTGCCAATCGATGACGAATTTCTGAGCAAGTTAATTGTTTTTGAGCCTAATTTGGCATTAGTAGATAATGACAGAGACACTTCCTTTAAAAGTGTTCTCTTTATTGCTCAGAAATTGGGCGATTTCGACGAAGACGGTTTGCAAAAAGAATGGTCGACATTGCACCTGAATTTTGCAAATGCAGACAAGCAGATGCTTTATACATTAACTTTTGATGATGCTTGGAAAACGATATTATTCCCGCGAAACGATCAAGGCGCATTTAAATATCCATGTTTGCAGGAATTATTAAATTCCATTAGAAGTCTTCCGAATTCAAACGCCGATGCTGAAAGATCGTTTTCCATGCTTCCTGACATAAAAAACAAGAAACGAAACCGACTTTGTTCGACCATCGTCAATGCCATTTGCGTAACGAAATCGGCATTAAAGGCGCACGAGGAAACAGCTCAGACCATATATACTTTTGCGAAAAAGCAAAAGAGTAGTTTACGTTTACATGCCGTTGATGGCCTCGCGGATTTTCCTTCTACGTCGGGTAATGCAAATTGGTGATGTCCAGAACATTATCAATTTCATCCATTTTCTATTTCATTCGATTTCTGGACATCGCGAATATGTAAATAGTTGTTCGATTTACTTCACGCAATTCTTGTTCTATCCTTGCAATAAATTCGCTTGCTTGCTGTACATATGATTAATAGAAAGAACTTCGAGATAATTGTACAAATAAATGTATATTCTTAATTATATTCATTTTATATGTAACAATTATCTCGAAATTCTGTCGCATGTATTATAGTAAATTCCTCTGCTTGCTTTCTATCCTTTGGAAATGTAAAAAATTGTACAATTATTTCAGTCTTACATCTCGTCAATATATCGAACCCAATTGATATATTTACGTGCTGCCTTTCTTTTCTATTTTTGTAATGTTTTTGTATATTTTAGTACTGTACAACATGTATCGCGATGTTAGCTTTGCATAACCAATTGTTTACATTTCCCTCCCGATGGAAGAGACCACTACTTTCCCGTAGTTTCCATCGAGCGGTAGCGTGCACGCTGCGCGTATTTAATTTGTAAATAGTGCGTGATTCTTTGTCGCAACTTAATATAATTATCGAAAAATCTCCTCCTCGAGGCCTTCTCCTCGGTCATCGAGAAGGCTCCTACAGCGTCCATGCTACTGGCCAAGAGTGGATTCTAATTTTAACAAAGTTTACCAATTTACAGTATCAAAATATTCATCTTTTAATAAAAAAAATTAATTTTAAGGTTGGAAAAATAGAAATAGCTCGAATAAAAAGTAGGGAAATTTAAAATGAAAACAAGAAATTATGAATGTACATTTTTCTTTGTTAAAGAAGTTACAGAAGAACTGTATTTAACTTTTTTTCATGTAGAATTTAGTTCGTATATCTGAAACATCGAAGAACCATAACGGGTGGTAATTATCATTTTTCGTCATCTAATCGGATCTTAAGACAATATAAAATTTAAATATAAAGTTTCATTGAAATTCATTTTGCCGTTTAAACGTAATCGTGTTAACAAATATATGAGATATTTAAAAAAAAGCTCTTTTCTAAATAGTCAAAACGTGATCATAAGGTCTTAAAACGTGGTTTCCGTAACAAAACTTTTTGCAAATTTTTTTTCATTACAAGAGTATTATACATAGTATGTCAGAAAGTGAAAAGTGTATCTCGAGGCATTCAAGAAGATCGCGCACGGCTGCGTGTCGCTTGCTCCCCACCTTGGATCACAGCGTTTCAAGAGCGAGAGAGAAAGACACATTCGTTTTCTCTCTCGTCTTTCCCGACGTTGTCCGAAGCGCCGAGCTCACGGATACGCAGCTCCGGCGTAGTGTGCATGCGTGGTGGGGGAAATTCTCGAGAGATCCCGTCCCGAATCTGGCACCAGTGGCAGCAGATTCGCAGCAGATCCCGCCGTTCGCCTGACACGTATAACAGCGCCATCTGAGGGCCAGAATTATCAAACTATTCCCTGCGCGTGACGTCATATGGCCGCCCCTACACACCAACACAAATGTAGCGTTATTGCTGTAGGTGTATCCCTACCCCTATATAACTTGCCAGCAGATTCTGCAGTTCATTAAATAATTAATTCTACTTATTTCCAAAAGTATTTATTTATTCTTTAAAATCGTTACAGAATAATATAAGTAGCGCATATAAATTCAACGAAGAACATTCAATATTTACATTTATAAATCCATATACAATACGTCCCGTAACCAGTACATATTAGGTGCGATATCAGAAAATTTCCTATATTTTCGACTTCTTTTTTCTGCAGAATCACCATATTCCGTATTGTTTTAGCGCTGAAAACAAATAGAACATTGGTATAAAATTAAACGTAACGTATGAATAAACAGGATACATGCGATACTTACTTCAGCTCCATTTCCGCACAGCACACAGCCTAGGCGGTCATGCATGCTCCTGCGAACATTAACATTTATAAGAAAACATGTGTTAAATTATTATTTACGAAACAAGACGCTAAACATTCGCACTTCGCGCATAACCCTATTTTTCTGTCTTGCAGATAATGTGACTCTCGATTTTCGCGACGTAGATAATTGGAAATTATTCAATACCATAATTACGTTTGCTTTCTGGATACTTCGAGATGATTTGTCTGGATATTGATGCTGAGAATCACGTGGAATATTTTTCGAGCGTTTGTCTTCAAACACAACGGATACCACTTTGAACAAACAGTGGGTGCCTTCCGATTCACGCATAATGCGCATACGTTACTTTTAATTTTATACTAATGTTCTATTTGTTTTCAGCGTTAACACAATACGGAATATGGTGATTCTGCAGAAAAAAGAAGATTCGTATTGTATATGGATTTATAAATGTAAATATTGAATGTTCTTCGTTGAATTTATATGCGCTACTTATATTATTCTGTAACGATTTTAAAGAATAAATAAATATATTTGGAAATAAGTAGAATTAATTATTTAATGAACTGCAGAATCTGCTGGCAAGTTATATAGGGGTAGGGATACACCTACAGCAATAACGCTACATTTGTGTTGGTGTGTAGGGGCGGCCATGTGACGTCACGCGCAGGGAATAGTTTGATAATTCTGACCCTCAGATGGCGCTGTTATACGTGTCAGGCGAACGGCGGGATCTGTTGCGAATCTACTGCCCATCTGACGTCAGGATCCTGATGTCAGGCTCTGTACCAGAACGCATCTTAATGCGGACATAGATGACTACACTCCGTGGTATCAGCGAAAGCTAAATCCACACAAACACTATGTATATATAGATGACTACGGATCTGACGTCAGATTGCAGACATCTGGTTATCAGGGTGTTAATTGCATTTGCGATGCTCGTGTTTTATATTGCAAAGTAGGAAATTTTATTCCCTCGTGTCGTTGAATGATAGGTTCATTTTCAGTTCGCAAATACAGGCTCGAGTTCGCGTAAAGGCAACTTGAAAGTGGCCAATCAGCTGCTAATGACACATAACTATGATCAGCGGATAGAGGTAGTGAGAGGTACTGGTGATTTCGAGCGCATATTATGTATGAATTCGTGAGTGTTTCAAGTGGTTTCGAGTGTCAAGAATACCAGTCGTACTTTGAACTTCAAAAATTTAGCTACGCTGAACTTTAACCTCATGTTTACGGTAATTGAAGATTGCTAGTGGCTTTTGGCCATAACAAGTGTTCTATATAAGCAACTGTCGAGTTATTTATATACTCAAAAGTACTTAAACGGCTGGAGTTGTCACGTTGGGAAAAAAAAAATTTGCTTCGCACAGTGGAAACAGAGGACTGCCGAGATGTTTTCGCGATCAGTAAGTATAAGTTCGTTAAATCACACTTATATCATATGTGAATACTGCGTGCGGAATAATCTTAAAATGAGCACAGCGATTAAAAAAATATTAATAAAAGGCATACTTCACGATTATATACTCATTGTGTGTTAAAATTTATTTTCATAGTAAATACAGCATTTAATTCACTGTTGTGCGTTTCCTTCGTTGTATATGTGTATCTTTTAGGTATCACAAGTAATGACGCACCAAAAGTTCATGCGAGCATTTTCAGCAAAGGCTAAAACTGCCACGGGATATAATTTTGGTCAGTATAGGTGAAGTACACCGTTTATGTTTCATACTTCTATGCTTAGTGTATTATATTTCAAAGTAAAAAAACTAAAACATATGCTTGACTTTTATCTCAGCGCTAAATGACACGCAGAAAGAGATGCAAGAATTAGCAAGGAAATTTACTAGAGAAGAAATTATTCCGGTAGCTGCTAAACACGATCAAACTGGGGAATATCCTTGGGACCTAATCAAGAAAGCATGGAACATCGGGCTCCTGAATTTGCACGTACCCCAGGACTGCGGTATGGATTTATATAACTAAACGTCGAAATAGAAAATAATGCAAGACATGAATCATTCGTACGTCGTTCGTTATCTTAGGAAATTATAGGTATTAAAAGTGTTATCTCTACAGGTGGAATGGAAGTTGCTTGTTTCGATAGCTGCCTAGTCGGGGAAGAGCTTGCTTATGGTTGTACAGGAATATCGACGGCATTAGAAGCAACGGGACTAGCCGTAGGAATTATTCAATATTTCTGTTTCTATAAACCGAGCGTACTTTCTGTTTTAAATATATATCGCGTTTGCAGCAAACACCAGTAATCGTCGCTGGAACGAAAGAGCAACGCAAGAAGTATCTTGGCTGGTGCATTGAAGAGCCGATAGTAGCTGTAAGATAATCGAATAGTGGTTTAATTATAGGAGACAGTAATTTCAATCTCTATTCGCGTAATATAAAAATTGCAGGCATATTGCGTTACCGAACCTAGTGCTGGATCAGATGTAGCAGGTGTGAAAACGAAGGCTGAAAAGAAGGGAGACGAATATATTCTTAATGGGACGAAAATGTGGATAACAAACGGTGGTGTTGCTAGCTGGTACAGTCGTTGTATTGTTAAGCCTGCGACATTGATTATATACTAATTGCGTTAAAAACTGAATATCCTTCAGGTACTTCGTGCTAGCAAGATCAAATCCTGACCCAAAAGTGCCGGCTAGTAAAGCGTTCACGGCTTTCATTGTTGACCGTGAAAGTGAGGGCTTAACACCTGGACGCAAAGTAAATATTATCCGAATGTCTGATTACTTTACTTTCCCTTACTAATGAATTTATTCCGTTGCGCGAAGGAAATGAACATGGGTCAACGAGCTTCCGACACTCGAATGTTAACGTTCGAAGATGTTCGTGTCCCAAAAGAAAATGTGTTGGGCAAGGAAGGCGAGGGTTTTAAAATTGCTATGCAAACCTTTGATAAGACGAGATCAACGGTGAGGAAATTAATGAAGGGGAATTAGAATGTTTAAATATTCATGTCTACTCTTATCGTAGGTGGCCGCCGCATCCGTTGGTTTAGCGCAGAGAGCGCTAGACGAAGCTATAAAGTATTCTATAGAACGGAAGACTTTTAACAAACTAATATCAGAGCATCAGGCTGTGGCATTTATGCTCGCAGATATGCAAATCGGCGTCGAGACGGCTAGACTCGCGTGGATGAAAGCGGCTTGGTCTACTGATTCCGATCTGCCAACAGCTACCTATCTCGCTAGCATTGCAAAATGCTACGGCGGTGATGTGGCTAACAAATGCGCAACGGACGCTGTACAAGTAACTAACAGATTCTCTAATTAAATTTAGTTTTATTTATCAAAGTAACGCTGGTTAACGTGTTAAACATTTTACAGATCTTTGGCGGCGCTGGTTTCAACACCGAGTACCCGGTGGAGAAATTGATGCGGGATGCAAAGATCTATCAAATCTACGAAGGCACCGCGCAAATTCAAAGACTGATTATATCACGTCAAATGCTTAATGTGGCTAAACAGAAGGCTACGTAAACTATTGTATGTACATTTAATAATGCGACATCTCTACGTACTTGTTATTAATGAATGAATTTATATTTTTATATTATAAATCGATCTTCACAGCGAAATGTCAATTATAACAAAAGTGATAAATATCGTATTACGAATGTGTATATTTTTTATAAAACTTTGTACGTTTATTGTTAAATATTAAAGACTTCTAACTCGTTGGCACGGTGTTTTGTTTTTTATTATAAAACGTTTCTCTCTATTTAGGCACGCCAGATCCAGTGATACGCGTGAATATGATGATTCTGCGTTTCATATTTCGCGGTATCATATGTTAGATAGCGCTGCAAACGTCGCCCGAAAGCGTTAGTCAAGTGTATTGTACAATGAAAAGGGATTACATCGCATTATGTCCGTCAGGCCATAGTTTTTACACGGTTATATTTGGTGAAGTCGTGCGTGACGAGTTATGCAACATTCGGTGTAAAAGCGCCCCATAATAGGACGACCAGATATTGTGACACCTGACCTACTTAGAGAGTATCGTCGTATTTAAGACAGTGGTAAATTGACAGCATTCACAACGGGAAAAACACTTTTGACAGCCTTTCGATTTGCAAATACCGAATGCTTACGAACATGAGGGAGCCGAGAAATCCCTCGGAAATTGCGTCTTTCCGCGATACATTATTGGAACACAGTGCCGTGACTAGTAAATCCTGGTACCCATATAAAACCGCGCTCGACGCGTTCCTTCTTTCGATTTACTTTCCCCTCTGTTATCGTTCGATATTGTACAATCTCAACTGAATAAATTACGAAACCGCCAGAGTGCTCGGGATTCGGTACTTAATACCAACAAATATAATCGAGCGCTCTCTTGCTCGATAAGTGGCATTTACGAGATCGGTATAGCTCATATTTTCCCTTTCGTTATCCACTGCTGTGCCTGCGGTTCGTGAAAACGGGTGCAACCCGTGCGTCGTCAATATTAATACCATGGCAAAGGAAAACTGTTCGCACTGTAGATGTCGGAACAACGTTTATTTATAAACCTTTAAACTTGTAGCATCACGACGCGTACTAATAATAACATTGGAATATCTCCATCGAAAATTATGATCCCTTTAACCGAGGTATCAATGTTACTAAGTCAGACAACTGTTGGAAGACTATTTTGCATAGAAGCGTAAGAATGCACGCTGGTATTTTAAAGTGTGCACGTAAATTGGAGAAATTTCATTGCCAGCATCCGTGTAAAAGCGTTTTACGATCATAATGACTTTATGACGGTCGGTTCGGCGGGGTCCCTTTTGTTCCGTAAAATTGTGAGAATCGTTGACGAAAAAATTGTATTGGCGTTGATAGATGCGGTACAGCAATGGCAGGGATCGACAGGCGATTATCGCGAAAAGTGATTTCGGCGCGCGGTACTGATAGAGCGGGCGCACGACGGGCACTGGTGCAGAGGGTACAGTCCTGGAACTCGTGCTGTCAGAGCGCAACGGTGCGCCGGACGCTCGCTTGACTAAGGGAGTGCCCGTCTCGATGCAAAGTGTAAGTGAAGTGGCCTACAGACCTACATTTGTCTAACGTTCGATTTTTTTCGAGCCGACGAACAGGAGGTTAATAATCCGCGCGGGCCTCATTTTTCCGCGGGCGTGTGTGATGTCGCTGTTGTGTGATGTACCGATGTTCAGTTGACGGAGACAGTGTAGTTTCGGTACGCTCAGACGGCGCTGGCCGGCGCGCGGGGAGCGTGTATAGTAGTAAAAAGAGAGGAGGATAGCAAGAGCGTGCGCACACACGGAGGAGCAAGAGAGAGAGAGAGAGTGTGTGTATGTGTGGTGTGTGCGAGAGGGAGAGAGAGAGATAGATAGATAAGGAGCGAGTGTGGTGCGTGTGTATGAGAGAGAGAGAGAGAAGGATCGTGAAGGGGAAAAGAGGGGAACAACATCGGGAGCGAGGTAGAGAAAGATATACACACGTAGAAAGAAGGAACAAGACCGAGCGCGCGCGATTCTCCCGAATAGAGGAACAGAGAGAAAGGGACCGAAGACGGAGAAACAGATAGATAGACGGGGGTGAGAAAGAGAGCGAGGGCGCGTAAGAGAGTGTGTAGGTGTCTCGCGAGAGAAGTGCGTGCGCTCGGGGACGACGTGCAGGAGGAGGGACCCCCGTCTGTCTGTCTGCTGGAATGCACGAGGGCCGAATGGCTACGGGGACAGGGGAAGGTGGGGGCCACACGGCCCTCGAGAACACCACCGCGACGGCCCTTACGGAATCATCGTCGTCCTCCTCCTCCTCGGTACCGACCATCCTGACCGACAGCACCAACAACGCGGTTGATCTGCCTCTGACGGGACCCCAACAGCAGAGCCTTCATCAGGTACAGCAGCAACAGGCGCAACAGCCTCAGCAGCAGCAGCAGCAACAACAACAGCAATCGCACACGCGACCACGGGTTAACTTGGTCACCGATCTACCAGCGAACGATGCCTCAGGTAACCTCAACGACTCATATCTATGCCCTCCCCTCGAGTTCTTTGTTGCCGCCGTAGCGTACCGCTTGCCAAACTCCCTTCTTCTTTCTTTTGCTTTCGCGCTCTCTCTCTCTCTCTCTTTCTCTCTGCTACACTCTCGCTCTTCAATCGTTTCTTTCTCTTTCTCGCTTTCGCTTTCAACTATCCCACTCCTCGCTTCGCGCGCGCTGTCTTTTCGTCCTTAACTCCCCTCCTCGTCTTACAAACCTTCCACGTTGCTCGTCCTCTCTCTCTCTCTCCACTCTCGCTCATGCACTCTCTCTCGGCCTCTCTCTCTCTCGCGCTCACTCGGCGCGAGCGCTCGCTCGCTCCTTCGGCTCGGTCCACTTCCGAAGTTACAGGTACACGCGGTCTTATTCTTCCTCATTGCGGCTACGCGTGAGCATTATGCCTCCGGGCGATCGCATTGCCTCGTAATTCTCATGATAACTTGCCGGTACTTCCCCCATAGTTGCACACCATTAATATTGATGTTACGAGTGCTCGTAGCAAAAAGATCAACCGACGTGCTCCTATTAAGACTGATTCTCAATGAAACGTGCAAGTATCTCGTTTAGCGAGTGCCCATAGTTCGTTAGCTGTGTGTATCGCACACTGCCGGCCATTATCGGCGGGGACATATTTTAAAGGCTCGAAGTATGCTGTGTGTAGATGGGAAAACTAGTAGTAAGAGAACCGAGTGTGGACACCGCATGCATAATACGAAAAAAATATGATATTCCAAATGGACGTGCACGGTGGACGGAGAGTATCGAGAGGAATCGCCGAAATGAAATCTTCGCTACATAATAAACGCTGCGGCCGTGGAAACGATTCCGTGGCTCGAAGCCTGCCGTGCTTAAAATTCCCTTGCCAACCTTGAAAAGTGCAATAATGTCGTCCACGCGAGTCCCGGCTTCTTGGCCGGCGCCGCGAGCCTCGCGGCGAGAAACAGCAAACGCTAGAACCATCTAGATATCGTCCGGCGAAACATCTTTTTTAGCGAGCGATAAAATTCAGCTCACAGCTGCCAAGGAATCGACGGTGCGCAGGTTATGCGATTCCTCGAACGTCAGCCGTGGCGCGCGGTTAGACGTGCAGTATGCGCAACAGGCGTTTCGGCGCGAATTCCAAAGCGAACGATGCAAACGAGGGCCGCTCTCGGCCATCCCGCCCTCTCGGATTTAGAACAGACAGCCTTCGAGCGTTTCTTTATGAACATTGCACCGACCCTTCGCGGACAAAGTAGCGGTTCGATGAAACACGACTTCGTCTGCCTTTATTTACGCCGGGGACGCGAGCGCGCGCGCGCACCCCCCTCCCCTCCTCTCCTACGTTCCCGCTGTTTGTTGGACCCTTCTGCCCCGCCTGCCCCTTCAGCGTTTCCACCGCGTATCGCTGAAAGATCGCGAGACGAGTTTTTTTTCGAAACAATACCCAACAGCACGATTACCTTTTCACGAGTCCTCCTCGTCCTTCGCTTGGCAGTTTCTTTTTTTCCCCCCTTGTTTCTGTGTTTACCCGCTCGAACGGAACGAGCTCTGGCATTCCGTGGCTCCGGCTTCGTAAATGTACTCGTCGACCCGGTAACTCGCATTTTTTTCTCCCACTACACGCCGCTAAAACGCGAATCCGTGTCAAACTGCTTTGCCGCGCAGGAATATCTAATTACTCGGTAAACAAACCGCTTCGCCTCGAGATCGGACCTGCTTCAAATCGGAAACGGTTGTTCGAGCGTCTATGGTATCTCGGGCCCCCTATTCTACAGAATGCTTGGAGAATATATGACCAAACGTTAGCTGTGTATTTTATTCAAGGTATTCTCTTGAAGGTGACAAAAGATTGCAGGAACATTGGTAGAAAAAATCCTTCCTTTTCTAGTCACTAAAAACACTTCATCACGGCACAGTTTCACAAGAACCTTTCCTAATTTTCCATACATTGTTCGGATGGATATTTTATGCACGTTTAAGAGTTTACACTTTTCGCGGCAGGATACTTATCACAAAGAGGTTTGTGAGCCTGCAGATCACCGATAAAAATCATAAATAAGACAAACAAAAGTGTCCGTTTTTTTATCTCGCGATGGAGGAGCTCGTGGACTCATGTTTGTGCGATACGTTTTCGTCTTGTTTTCAAGTGTCTTCCCGCTTGTTTCTAAATCATCCTGTAGATTGCTACTCGCGAGGCGCGCGCGCGATACATATTTGGTTTCCTAAACCGTGACGCGGCTATCGATTCGCGGGGGTAAAGGTGGGTGAAAAGCAGCCCCTCGTGCGACGGCCTGCAATTTCGGTTGCTCCAGCTAAAGATGTCAAGTATGAATATTCATGGCCCTCGCCGGCATTGACGCGGATAATTAGCCGCGCGGTTACGCGGGCTCGCTACAAGATTGCGCTCACCAAGGGCAGTTTGCACGCCATTTCCCCGATTCCACGGCGATGTTACATTTTTCTTGTCGCTCTCCCTCTTGCAATTAGCGTTCTCGTTTCGAGAGCTGCTGGTATTATTGATACTATTGTCAATGCCCGCGCAGCTCGCCAGTGTCGAATCCGCCCGAGCGTGGCGAGTCGTCCGCTTGGACCTGGTCATTCGAGAACAGACAGAACAGAAAGAACAGTCGAGACAGTGAAACCCCTGTCAGAGACTCTTTCAGCGATACTTTCGCGATTGAGACATTTTCTATGTTTCAGAGTATGGTGTTTTGATTCTGCAGAGTGTCTTTGCTATATAGTGGCAAGCCAGATTTTCCTGGTCAGTTTTTGTACGAAGCTTTTGCAATGATATGCTATATTTTTGCCTCGGAAATGTGCGAGTGTAGTAAATAAGAAGACAGGTAGAACAGACCCGTTTGGAACAAATTGAAAAAGTTCAAAGAATCCAAGATTCAAAACTTACACCTCTGCCGCCTCGCTCCATGTAAGCTATTTTGAAATAATCTATCGACGGTATAAGAAATCATCTGTTTGAGGTAATTCGGTAATTAAGAATTCTGCGATTATAATTTCGCACTGTAAAAGTTTGTTGAACTTGTCTTCATCCACGAATCTACGCTTTCACGATCACGAGTCGAAAATATAGCGTTTCTTTTAAAAATCTAGGAAGTGACCTTGAGGTGACCTTGAGGTGACCTTGAAAAACTTTTAACGCAATCGGATTATAACTAAAAGATTATAAGCCATCGACTTTCCAGTATCAGGCTCTCTTCTTAGCGTTTCAATTAGAATCATTATCAATTTTAACTTCCCTCGAGGAATCTTCACCATCAATCATAGTGGCAAGAGAAGATACGAGTTATCTAAGAGTACAATGATTCATGAGCAATGTTTCCATTCATAAATAAACTAGCGCAGAATAGTGTATTAAATTGTAATACTTCAGAATTGAACTGCACTTTCGCCGATGAAAAATATCCTCAAAACCGTTTTCATCCCTTTCCTCTTGAAATTCTATAATACCCTTAAGCCGACATTCGACCCTGGAAATTCGCGAGATTCGCGGTGCTCGACGGTACACAGAAGTTTTTCGCAGAGGGAACCACCGTCGCTGGAAAACGAAGCGGCGAATCTCGATCTCCTTCCTCTTCCGATTTTCAGGAATGACGCGATCAGCTGTAACTGGACGCGCGATGCGCGGCGAAATTAGCGGTGCACCAGATAACGTAGGAAGCGGCGCGGAGCATTATCAACCGGAAGTATCGTTCCGACTCGGTCGCGTAGGCCTGATAGCGTCGTGACTTTTTTCGATTACGCGGCGGCGAGGCTTTTCGCGAAAGGGTGGTGGATCGCGGGAGCGGATCGCCACCGCGGCGCGTCCCAATCGCCGCTTATCGGGCCCCGGTCCCGTCGATCTGCCCGCGGAACAGGTTGGCGACGATTGGAAGAAAACGGGTGTACGCGGCGCGGACGCCGCGAGGACGCGCGTTACATCACCGTTCCCCCGAGGCTTCAGCCGCGGTGAAAGCATATCCCCGGCGAAGTTCGCGCGACGCGACTCTAGAAATGCGCGTGTGTACGATTTTAAAGGTCGGAAAGACGCCGCGCGTCCTCCTTCCACGCTCGCGTTCCGCGCGGGTAGGACGCCGCGTGCCTCGGTACTTTTACTTTCATCCGGACGAGAGCGCGGGACGCCTCCTCGCCGACGAAGCCCGTTACGAACGTCGCAGCATTTCTCTCCGAGCAAACAGAGCCGTGCGCCCGGGTCCGCGGCTCTTCCATTAACCCGGGGGAGATTTCCAGAATTGCTTGAAACCGAGCCTCGGGGAGTCGGCTCGCGTCGCCTGTCCCTTTCGATTCCCGCGAAAAGCAAAAATACGATCGGCATCCTCTCTTTCTCTTCCCCTTTCTCACTCTCTCTCTCTCTCTCTCTCTCTATTTCTGCTCCCGGGTGAGAGAGGCATGTCGTTAAATTTAGTATCGCGACACTCGGAACCCTGGAATAATATCCCCTGGTTTATAATCCTCGTATTTCACCCGGGGAATGAGACCGTTCGGCAAAATATTGCGAGTGGCGTTCACCGGCGTCGAGCGCAATTTTCCCCACCCCGCAGTAAACGTAAAATATTAGCCCGGTAAAAGCTGGCTGGAGACTTTTACTCGGGCCGCAGCCGTGCCCCCGGTGGCTCTGTAAAAGGGACTCGGCTACGGCTTTCCACGTTTTCGTAAGCGTGCCGGCGCGTGCCGGACACGGTAATTCCGTCGCCGGGATTGTGTTTCGGGAGGGAAGATGGGGCCGGGTTGGCTCCCAGGGGTGTGTACACACCCCTCTCGACAATGGGTGTACGTCAACATCTACCTGCTGCGCCGAGGGGGGAAATGCACTTGTTGCGCGCGTCAAGTGGACCCCGGGGGTCCGGGTCCGCAGTTTGCGCATAGTAAATCACGATTATCCGCTCGGCTAGGGGGACAAAACGGGCCCACGAGCCGAGACGAAAACACAGGTGCTACGCGAGAGAATTTCAGGCTGAATCGATACAGGCTGCCCGCGTGAACCGGAGCCGAACCGGCCTTTCTTAACGCCCGTTCCACGGTTAAGAGCAAGCTCGCGCGAGCACCGATCTCTTTCAGACTTTCGAACCGTTCGTCGATTCATCGAGACATTTACAGTTCACAGGTGTTATCTTATAAACGGCACTCGAGTCTTTCCCATTGAATCTTACTTCATCGAGAATAATTCACCTCCACTTGCGTCACTGAATACCTAGGGAGTTTGAAACGTAACGTAAGGGTAGCAGTCAGCCTCGAAGGAATTGTTACATCGCCAGGTTTTATTCCGTCCACGTGAAAGCGTCCTAATCGCTTCCCAGCGGCCTATTAGTCCCCGCCGTAAAATAGGAAATTCTCGAAACCGCTCGCAGCCGGGGCTCTCTCGCTTTCCTTCTCCTGTGTTAAGAAGAGACTTCGGAAGCAGTGTCGTACAACAATGGACACACGCGACCCTTCTCCCTTGCCTCGCCTCCTCCGCTCTCTATTCTACAAAGTCTTCCACGGTGTCTTTTCACTTTTCGCCCGAGACGGCACGTTTCACCGTGACGTCTCAGTCAAACCGTGGCTTGTTTACTGGCCGTCCAGCGTGCCCCGGGGGGGTAGCCTCCGTCCACGCGACCAGCCCTCCCTTTCCCGTTTCGTCGTCATTGTGCAACCGTTCACACTGTTGCCCCAACTCTCACCGGGAGCGAAGAATCCGCTCTTTCCTACGGGAATTTATGGCCTGTCTCCCCCCGGACCCCCCTCCCCCCCCTACCTGTTGCCGCCGCCGATGGAAACCGGATAATTACTTTTCAACTACCTGCGAAAATTCCGTGACTGGACCGCGCGCCCGGCTCGCGTGCGCCGCAGTGTTGCGCGAAAACATGTCGGCCGGCGTGTCTGCCGCGCGATGCATTCCGATTATCCCTCTCGGATTTATGATAAGTAACGAGCGCACTTACTTCGCGCGTACGCGATCGACGGAGAAGAAAAGAATGACTCGTCGAGCTTTGTGCAAAGCGGCGGGGCTGTTGAGGCGATTTAATTCGGGGCACACACCTGCCGAGGGTCGAGTCGTTGGTTCCGGTTAGTCGTCCCGATAAGCTTCTTCGACGCTGCGACTCTGTTTTCCGTTCGAAAAGGTATTATCCTTCTCCTCGCACGGCATATAAATATTGAAGGTGATCGTTGCGCAAATAACGGACTTAATGAACGGCGGAACGCTGCTGGGATACTAGCTCTGGGCTTTTATATATTTTCGTAATGAAAAATTGGGTTATGATTAGTGGGAAGGTGTGATCGGTAGATTAGGTGGTTCTCCAAGGGGATTTGGTTAGAAGAGACCTGGGGGTTGTTAACTTTTTTCTGGAGAATATAGTACTTTACGGGTAAATGGGATAAAAGCTATACAGTGGCGGACGAAGGAAAGTTTAGAACTTTTAAAATCGCTTAATTTTTAGAAAATTCATCCTAACGAGTTGAGTTTTTTTGAGAAGGTAGAAGGATTAGTTTGCTAAATGACGTGATTCGTCGTTTTGAAAAAAATGCACTTGGTCGGAATAGCAAAATAAAATAGTAAAGGTCGTTTTTCAACTTTTTTATCTGAGCCTGTAATGAAAATTTAAAAATTCCCTTTGTAGATTGAAGTAAGTTGTAGACATGCCTAAAATTTCATAAAACTCGGTTAACGTTGCTTTGAGCTATCAACGCTTGAAGATTGCAGAATAAGGTCGAAAATCGCGAAATCCCGGAAATTATTGCAGGCTCGCAAAAATGTTTAAAAAATGACATTTACTATTTTTGTTTGCTACTCCGACCGAGTGCATTTTTTTCAAAACGACGAAAAACGTCACTTAGCAAACTAATCCTTGTAGCTTCTCAAAAAAACTCAACTCGTTTGGATTAATTTGATGAAAGTTATGCGATTTTAAAAGTTGTAAACTTTCTTTCGTCCGCCACTGTTGTACATTGTGAAAGAATATAATACTTTTCAGAGGATAGTGTATATTATAAAATAAATCTAAATACAGTAACACAACAGACACATTTTATTTTTTGCGGGCATTTTGCATTATTAATAAATTTATTGTCTTTAATAAAAATGTCAAATATTTGATTGCACTGAAAGTCTAAATTAACATATATGAGCTTATTTTTTATGAGAGACTAACGCCCTGTTTCTATCTTTCCGCCACTTTATGTTTATTATAGTAACAATCCTCTCGGTAAAAGTTGAAGTGGCGAGAATAGAGAGAAAGTATAAAATTATTTTTTACCAATATTCCATAGATAACATGTTTTTTATGTCACGTTCAGAAGTTTAAAATTCAAATTCGCTGATTAAAGTTTTGATGTTGCTATAGAATAAAAGAAGTATGTAAAGCTTGTAGAATTTTATCGACGTATCGGAAATATAGTATTTTTTCGTACTATATCTTTTTCTAACAGTATATTACTGTCCTCCTTAGTTAAAATGTCCTATCTAGCATTTTTTCATTTTTCAAAATATGTTCAAATATTTGAAGTTCCACCCGTCTTTTACCTTTTAAGTAAATTTAGAAAACCCTACGTGCTCCGCGGAGATCTAGGAACAGTCTGATGTACTTAACCTAACTGCTTTCGAGATGGTTAAAATATCCTACCTAAAACAATTAATTAATTGGTACGTTAATTATACATTACCTACTGGTACACTTATTACAAAAACTTTTATTAGGCTGTTACGAAATAATGACAACATGTTTTAATTTGAACGAAGAAGGAAATGGTAAAACTTCAGTTTTCTCGGTTGTTTCAAAATGCTAGATAGGACATTCTAACTAAGGAAGGCAGTATAGTACCCCAGAAAAAATATAGTGCAATACTACATATAATAGTAAGGGAGAGTGGGGTAATTACGAACACCTAAGCAAAAAAGCAAACGAAACGAAAACTATATGAGAAATGAATTTGTTTATTATTTACAAACATACTTAAACTATTCATCTATAAAGTATTGTGACGATTTTTTGAAAAATTATAATAAAAATCAACTTTATAGTGAAAAAGCAAAACCCTTGGTGTTCGTGATTACTGGACTGCCATGGGGCAATCACGAACACATTGCTAAATATCGCAGAAGTCGCACAGAAAACGCGGTTGCAATGGTCAGCTCATAAAAAATGTTGCTGCAACCTATACCTAATGTATTTTTCAAATTCTTCTTCTTGTGCGTTAGAAAAAAAATGGCAATTAGTCGTAATATCGAAAAAAAATAGTAAAGGTCGTTTTGTAAACCTTTTTTGTCCGAGCCTGTAATGAAAATTCAAAAATCCCTTTTGTAGATTTCAGTAAGTTTGATACATTCTGAAAATTTCATCAAAATCGGTTATCGTTGCTAATCTCGAAGGTTCGAGATTACCCCATTCGAGTTGTTCGATATTGCCCCACGACATCGAAAAATAAAAAAGAATTTGTTTCAGAGGTTTGAATCATAATTCAAGCAACGCGTTGGTAAAAAAATGTAGATACAAAAGTGCTTTATTTCAGTGCTTTATTTAAAAAAAATCGTATCATTAATTGAACAGTAATTACATGCAATTGAAAATTGACAAAATATTACTTGAAACATGATGAAAGTAATAAATTGTGCTTATCTTGAATAGCATAAGCGTTCTGTATTTATTATTTTCTGCCCGGCGTTGGATACGACCTAAACTACTAGTTAGTGGAGAGGGTAGCTCGTTTTTATTTATTAAAACGCCGTAACATGGTATTCGCGATTACTCCGCGTTCGCGTTTACCCCACTCTCCCTTACCATTAGCAACCCTACTTAGGACTAAAGGAAGAGGCGCTTTGGGAATCAAAATTCAATAACTAATAATTTCGCGATCAGGTTTATTCGAGTGTCTATTACGATACATACAGATCTCTTAAAAAAAAAAAAAAAAACTGTAGGTATTCTCCATTTTTTAAAACGACACAAGGTAACGGGAGTGTATTCATGGCTGTAGCGCCAATTTCGTGGTTCAAACGATCGTCCTTTTTTTTTCTGCGTGTAACAAATCAGTAGCTGTGTGTGTGTGCGTGTATATATACACGGCTCTACCACTGTACGTACACTCCCACGCCACGTTAAGACGATGGGTCGTTTCTCCTCCACGGCGGTCGCTATTGAATCGCTTGACCCACTTTGATAAACTCGCATTGGAATAACTCAATAACACCAAGCGGAGCCAACAACAATAATTATTATTCAACGTTCCCAGCAGGTCGCGGCACCGGTATACATATACACGTCCACTAATTTCACTTGTACAAACGTTCATCCCCCTGCGCCCATAGCACCCTTTACCCCCTTGCACGTCACTAACGTTGGGAAAATGATTTGCAATGAGAATTCGATACACAAGAATTCCTAACACTTTCCGTTCCACTGAAAACTTAGAGATAATTGTAATTTACAAAACAAATTGCTCTGTTTGACGAGGCACTTGTGCCCGAAGATAATATATATAGCCCTAATTACAGCAATTATAAATTTAACTTTGAAAAGAGAAATCGTATTGGGTAACCTTCCAGCGCACGAATTCGCGCGTACGCTTATTTATAAAATACGAGGCTAAATTCTGGTACGAAGTTACGAGAAGTAATTTTAAAAACTAGATTCAGAATGATGAACCGTTATTGTAGGTGTGGGTAAACGTACGCCAATGGGAATATCCACTCTCGCATTCCCAAAGGGTTACTAATCGTTATTATTTCATCAGTGCGGATTTATCGGGAACACGTGTAATTGCATGCAGCGCGCGGTTACATAATTGTATTGTATTTGCAAATGCAAACGAGCGGCGTTTAACCAGGTCCGAGGAGCGTCCACGCGACGCGGCTTCGGAAAGTAGATCATATATGTATCTCCCGTCGCCAAATTGCTTCTCCTAACTTGTGGCGCCCTCTCAATGGTACGAACGTCTAAAAGCTTGCCCAAAGGATCGCATATAAGAATTGCTATCCGTTCTACCTAGCGCATGCGCGCGACCCGTTCACAGCGGCGAGGGTGTTAAAATGTTTAGCATCGCGGAAACGTTCGATTTGTTCAGCCATGCGCATAGAACGAAATAGCATAATCGGTCCGAAACTGGGCTCTGTCAGTCATTTACTTCCATCGATATATTCGAAATATCGTTCGTCAATTTACGACCGTCTGGCACGCTAGAAGAATATTCCTGCGATTTGTTCGACGGTTCCCAGTAAATATCGCAATTTACTCGATGCACTGTCTTCTCCGTTTGTCAGCAATGCACAGGTTAAACGTTTCGCGGACCGCGATTGTTCGCAGCCTATCGGTCGCTAAAGGACATTACGATCAATCGAACATGCTCGGCAGGCATTCTTCGGGCTTTCACGAGCAACCCCTCAAGGGCGCGACCCAATTCCTTAGGAAAATTAATTCACCCAGCCCGCGACGCTTTACCGTCAGCTTAATTTTCAAACGTAATTAAGGATCATCGATTGTCGAATGGAAGTGGCGCCGCTCGCACCTTTCATAATTCCCACGATCGCCGCGCCACGGCGTTGGTCTCGTTTTGATCAGCTGCTAAATTTAGCGCTCGAGTAATATGCTCCCTGGAACTTCCGTGTGAAAAATTCCTGCCGCGTACTACATATTTACAGGGAGCAGCCCCCTTTCCTATCCCTCGTCGAAAGCCACGTAAATCCATCGAGCCGTTGCGACACGGCTAAGATAACGCTCGACTGGAACACGAACCACCGAAATCGAAAGTTCTTTATCATAGTTCGCAAGGAGGCCTAGGTGTCGGTGTTTCCGTCGATCTCCGCGCCAGGGCGCTGATCGCGTCTATCGCCGAAATTGCCTCTCTCTTTTATGCCGCATGTAATTCCCCCCCTACTTCTCCACAGCCAATTCGACAAGCCGTCCCGTCCCGACCCGTTCGTTCGTCCGTTGGTCTGCCTGCTCGCTCGCTCGTACGTTTCTCGTGCCAGTTATGATGAATTCGATTGGGTAATACCGGCGCGCCGCGGCGAGGCACGAGAAGTGACGCCACGGGACACGGTCTGTGGTTTTTAATACGCGTCCTACTTTCTGCTATCTTTCCCGGCGTCGGTGCGCTCGCGCGGTCGCTCGCTCGCTTGCTCGCGAACCAACGAACGAACATGATCGCGCGTGCATCATCCCTCCCCTCTCCCCCTGTCCCGCATGTGCCCATCCTGTCACTCTCCATATTACCCTCTCGCTCTGTTTCTGGTTAAAACGTCTCGCAGCTCGAGCGCTATACACGTTTGCAACCGAAGATGCGCGACGCGATTGGCGCGTGTCCTGACTTCCCCCGATCCCCCGCGCGTCTAGCATCGCGTAACTACCACACGCTCGCTAACTCTTCGCGTCTGCTGGCCTCTCTTTCTGTCCACGTGCAGGGTAACGACGCCCTCGAGAGAAAGAGAGAGAGAGAAACGGTGCCTCGGGCTCGGTTCTCTACGGCCGCGCTCGCGTTGCACGCGTTAGGTATAGATATCGCGAGCGAGCCAGGCAACCGGGGAAAAAAAAGAGACGAACGCATCGGGCTCGTCGCGGGCGAGAAAGAGGCAGGCCGAGAGGGAGAGCGCGAGATAACGCGACGCGGCACGGCGCGAGTTGCACAGGCTAGAAGGACTGAAATTGAAAGTGGTCGTCCCACTGGCCCACTGACCTGATTACCCACTGACAATGACACGAATCCTTGCCTCCCACCGGGGCTCACCCTCCCCTCCCCTCCCCCACACCGTCCCTCACGCCGCGCGTCCTACTCCCTCGGCCTGCCGCCGTACGTGGACGCAGCGCCTTCTCGCACCTCTCCCGCGGGCCGGCGCAGGCGTCGTCCCGGCGTTTACCGCGAATCCGCCGAGGACGCGACGCTTCTTTTCTTTTTTATCAGCCGCACGGTACGGTGTGCAGTAACGGCTTAAATGGTGAAGCGATAACGGAGCGGCGGTAATTTCGCGGGAAACAATTGCGTCCCTGCCCTGCGTCGCGCAAGGTCGGTCGAATTTCCCATAATACCCTAGCCCCGGTATCAGTAAAGAGTAAACTAGATTATTATACGCTTCCTTCTCACCGTCACTGTATTAAGGACCAAATATGGCGTATCCCTTTGAGAACGTGCATACAGCTTTCTCTCAACGTCTCCCAACTGGGACCTTGAACAGCCCGTTCGTTCGGTAGCGCTCAGTCGAACGTAGATCCTTTAAAAAAAGGGCAATGAATAAAGAAAAGAAACGATTCCGTGGGAAGCGAGCCAGATCAGGCTCAGTTACGCAGGATTCGATTGGCGTTGCTGGGGGAAACGAAGTACGTGGCAGAACGAGCGTCTTTTCTTCTACTCTTAACGAGGCCCGATAGCTCGGACGGAGAGGGCGATGGAGGGGGAGGGGGGGGGAGGGGCAGCTGTTAGAAACCCGTAAAAACGTTCCCCCGGCTGTTTTTCTGTCACCCGTAGATTTCTCAGGCTCGCCGTTTCGGCGTTTCGCAACTCCTCCTCTCCGTACATTTAGAAAAGAAACGAACGACACATATTACGGAACGGGCGCGATACATCCGTCGCGCGGGCTCGCGTTCGAATAGCTTTCTAATGATTTATGCAAGCGAATCGCTCGGCTACGTGAAGCGACTGTCTAACGCCGCCGGGAGAGCCAGTTTCCGCACAGCCGTCATAAAATGGAGCACATTTAAATGCGGCGCAACCTCGTTCGGCCGCGGCGTCAGCTGATCCTCGAAGTCACTATCACTTGGTCACGGTCCACGATCTAAACCATGCGCCCCGCGTCTACCTACCCCGGGTGCAAGCGTCTTTCCCGGCGGATGGCTGGACGCCGGCCGAGCTTTCCTTCCGTCTCGACGTATCGAGGAAAACGTCTGTGAAACGCGTCGTCCACCGAGGGACCTTGAATCAAGGTTCGCTCCTTCGAAGCTGACGAGATCGAACGCACCGGTGCCTTTGCAGCATTTGCCCCTCAGATTTCACTTCGACGCTGCTTTTATTCTTCGTGGTGCGCGACTGGTACCATAAAATCGCGTACCTACCGTTTAGCCGTTCGACGGAACACGGCACCGTCTCGATTTCAATGTTTCCTATAATTAATGGGTAATTGAGAAGCTCGACGGAGATCGACGACAGGTGCGACTCTGCTCCGAGGCGTGCAGCTGATGATGCGTTAACTCGGCAGCAGTTCGTTTACATTAGCTGTCGAAACCCATGATTTATTTCGACGATACATTGGAAGGCATTTGTTGTATAATTAACACCTACCGGCATATGTATCTTGCCGAGCGAATGATAACTTCAACGCTCATCCTATATTGCAAAGCTGGCCCGAGCGTAACGAGTTAATTAATACAGGGAAGCTACTCGTCCCGTGTATTTGACAAATTTTAATCGCTGAAAATGAGAATATTGTGGCCGGGCGAGATCAGATCGATCGAGGGAACGAGACATTCCACGGGGGGGGGGGGGACGCGTTACCGATCCCATACTTCCTTTCGATCGCACACCGAGGTATAAATAACTCACGTAGCCGGAGCACGTGTTAATTAAGGCCTGTTGGGAATGTACGGGGCCCCAGATATGTCTCCCCGTCAGCCAGCCCGTTTCGTGACTCGGCCCAGGCTTCTCCACTCTCGCTTTCGGCGCGAAGGAGGCGCTTTCGGCAGGCTTTCGCAACCCTTTTTCCCAACCAGACCTGCTCGAAACGTACACGCGCGCTCTCACGTATCTCGTGCCTCGGCCGCTACGTGTGTGGCTGGGCCGACTGGGCTGGCTGGGTCTCTCTCTCCCGTTGCCGAGCGGCTCTCGCGCCCGCCTACTTTCGCTAGTTTGCGTAAGAAATGTACACGTATTCGGTTAGCTAATGTGCCTCGCGACGCGATATCTAAGGATCCCAGGCGACCTTTTTTTTTCCCCCTTCTTTCTTCTTCTTCTTCTCTTTATTTCGCCGGATTTCCCTGCGCGACAGAGGAGAGGAAGGGAGCGAGGAGGGCCCCCCCCCCTCGGCTCTCAGGGACGATTCTCTTTTCAGTGAATCGGGCCGTTGAGTAATTACGCTCCGTTGCGAAACGATCAATTTCACTCGCATACCGGCCGGTTCTTACTAATTCGATTAATTGAGGGAATCGAGCGCAGGTTGAGATAGTCTCAACTGGCTCTGTGCTTAGTGTGATCTTAAGTTTCGCCTGAAAGCTACAATTTTCATCGAGACTAGGGGGGGGGGGGATAAGCCGATCTCTTCAAATATGTATCAAGGCACATTACGGAGGAAATGATTGGGAAGACTCTTCAGGCTTTTCTGGATTTTACAGCATCGATGCAATATGATTGGTGATTTTTCGAGTGCATTAATGGGGTTTCTGTGTTTTTTTGCTATGTATTTTTTTTTGTAAATAATGGGTTCTTTCTGTAAGATACATAAATAAATATGGAACCGTCCAGTCTTGAATTTGGAAGGCATTTTTACCATTTTCTATTTTTTTTGGTTTTATTAGGTACTACTGTTTTCTAGGCTGCGGAATTTTGATCTTTTAATTTATACTCCCCCACTCCGCACTCGGGAGAAATTTGTTCCGCTGATACTGGAACTGCTGCACCTTCGTTAGACGATAAAGTCCTTTAAGCCACTTAGAACTGAGAACGTTCTCTCGGCTTCAACAATCCGAGAAACTGGGTTCAGCATATTTGACAATACGTGACTCCCAGCACGGTTACGTAAGCCCAGATATTTATCGTAATATCCGCGGCCTTTCAAACAGCGAAACTATCGGGACTTTCTCGTCCCGAAGATCCGAAGAGAAGCGCGCGCCGGGCCATTTCGCGGGTTTCAGCGAATTGGCGGCCGTCGAAAGTGAAACCGAGCGGGCTTTCTGCCGTCGTCTCTGCTCGTAAACTCTCCAGCTGTCTTCTAATTGTTAACCCATCTCGATCCCTTTTACCCTCCGCTTCGCCCCCCCCCCCACTCGTCCCTCTCGCAGAGACGCTCGATAATTCCTCGCGAAAGTCCGGCTCGCCCGAAAACGCGCCACGTTTCCTTCCCCCCGGGTGAAAGATCCGCGGCTCCGCCGTCGGTCTTTGCGAAATCCGTGTGTGGCGTGCAAACACTCGTTTCCCCGAAGGTCCGAGGCGAATCGAAACGCGAAGCGTTCGTCACAGTGCAGGCAGTCAGCCGGGCAATTAATGGTCTTCCCGTTTGAAAATCGAAGGACACCCGCGCGCCGGCCTCGCGTCGGGACGCTTTCCGTGAGCGTTGCGTACGGCGCGCTTAAAATACACCACGCACTATCACCCCATCCATTCCATTTCGATGGAGGTCACCCGGTAGCTTAAGTGGGTCTCGACCACTTGGTTAGTGTGTCATGGCATACGCGTTGCTGAATAAACTTAATCTCAATACCGACGTTAATAAGTCACTCGCTGCAGACTCGCGCGAGTACTTTTCTTGCATGCGCTTTTTTTTCTTCTTCTTCTTCTTCTTCATTCCCCCCGCCCCGGCCCTCGTTACTCCCGTTCCGTGGCCTGCATTTCCAGTAAAACAACGCTCCCCGTTGTTCCCCTCCCCCCGGCCGCGCGTCTTTATCCGCGCGTAACCACGATACGCCCTATCATCGATCACGCGAATTGGGTTAATATCGAAGATTCCGCGGCGGGGACGCGTCGACCGGCGCGCGGGCCGGGGATCGATCCGAGGGGTTTCGCAAAAATTTCGCCCGCCCGAGAGGCTGTCGCGAGACTCCGCAGCCCGCCCCGGCTGCATTTATCGCTCATCCAAGTCGATCTGATTGCGTGTCCACGATGACCCCGTTCTACCATCGATTTCGTGACTTTGCTATTTTTCCTGTTTTTTTCCTCTCTCTCCTTTGTTTCTTTCTTTTTCTTTTTTTTTTTTAACCGGACGGACGACCATTGACTATGGAACACCGGGCGTCTATATTTAAATGCGAGCTTGAGATAGATCGCGCGCTCGGGATCCGATCGATCCGTGGGATCGAACGATCCACCGTCACCGCTATTTAGCGCTGGTGCTCGAAATTCCCTGGCTTTGGTAAAGCGTCGGCTTTTTTTCTTGGCTTCCATTTGGCCTACTTTTCGGCAGTCCGGCTCCTCTTCATTCTGCTCGGAGCGTGTGGATTTTACGGGTAGGTGGGAGCATGGGGGATAAACCGAGTCATGGGTCCGGAACCTTGATTCATGCTTCATGATTTAGCTTAAGATTTAGTTCGAATTTAAAATTTAACTCGCGAGACTGCGTTAGTTCGATTGCTTTGTCATCTCTGTAAACTATGGGATTTTCCCCGTTTATAATAATAATAATTTGGCAAGTTCGTCAATATTAAGTTCCTGGAAATTATCACGCAGCGAGCGCGCGCTTCTCCTCCGCGACTTAGCTAGCTTCTAACGAATCATCGATACCGTAAACTGGGGTGACTTTGCCCGCCCCACTTTTCGGAAAGGCTTTATTTTATTTTATAGTGAAGTAATCAGAACATTTAGTGTTTTGTAATCGATAGCAATCCCTAGTAGCACAAAATATTGAATGCACATACATCCAATATTAAAAAGAGTTTCAATATCTTTTTGATATTTAAACATACATACAATATTTATTCTAGATTAAGAAGCAAATATATTTTCCAAATATGCTGGAAATATTCATTTTATATTATGAAACAAATATTCTTTTTTCAAATATAAAGTAAATATCTATTTACTGTTTGAAACAAAACATTTTTTCCGAATGTTCGGGAAATATTCATTTTGTATTATGAAAAAGACATTCTTTTTCAAATATAAAGTAAATATTTATTGAATGGTAGAAAGAAAACATTTCTTTCCGAATATTTTATTTTCTAAACCTTTATTTCACATTTTCAGTATGCGTATATAATATTTGGAATCGACATTTTTTCCATATTAAATATTTAATATTTGGAAAAAATATTTAAACAATATTTTGTGCTACTAGGGATAATTTCTCCAAGGTCAAACGAAAACAAAAATTAGCGAATTCAATCATATGGTAATTTTTCAGACAGAGTAAAAAAGTGGGCAATGTCACCCCGGCGGGCAAAGTCACCCCAGTTTACGGTACTCTAGGATTTCCAAGGGTTTCGATAGATTCTCGAGAGTCGACTACAGCCGAGAGACATTTTACTTGGGCGCGAAATTTATCGATTTCATTTTTATTAACCCGCCTGTCGTAAGCCGTCGCGCTCGCCGCGGTATGCGCGACACGATCGGGCAATTATGTGTCGACGCAGCTTTTTGCGCCGTCTGTGGCAATCGGCGGCGCTCGAGAACCGCGCCGCCGATATCTCCGAAATGGATCGAAGCGATCGGGCTCAAGGTCGAGCGGCATCGGAACGACGCCGAAGATTCGGGGTGTCGCGAAATCTCTCCTCCGCCTTGAGGCCGGATTTTTGCGGCGGTTCAGTCGGGCCTTGGATCGTGCGCGACGGCCTGAATATAGTCACCGGCCGGCCGCGAATGGTAGCCGTCGATAATTTTTCGCTGTTGCCCTGGGTCATGGTCCGAATGAAATTCAGATTACCATCGCGTACGGGAATCGTCGTGTCTGGATAACGCGCCGTTACCGATCACCGCGTCTCGCGGGAACCGATCGATTCAAATTCAACTCCCCCCCCCCCCCCCCTCCCTCGATTCCGCGCCGCGCCAATTACGCTATTCCTGCTGTATAATGACAATTACGCCAGCGGCGCGTTTCTCGATAACGCTAAGATAAATTTATCTTTTAACAACGAACACAAGGGCAGTTTTTACCGTTGAAATTAAAAGCACGAACGTATATCGGCTCGCGATAAAGATTATCCTTGCCTGGCTTTAGTCACTCTCCCGCGAACCGTGCAACTCTTCCGAGCGTGACTCGCCCTTTCGGGAACGACGCGGGAACGTTCGTTGTCCCGCTGGAAAGCGCCGCTTCCCAGCTTTTACTCGTAAAACTGTCCCAGGAAATTTATTTCCAGCACACTCGGCCCTCCCCTTTCGCGTGCTATTTCCTCCCGCCTCCCCCTTCCGAAATTTCATCGGCCCGCTCGAGTATAAGGGTCCCCCGGTTTCGTAACGTCGGCGACAGGTCGCGTCCCTTCGAGGGAGCCGATCGATCGCCGGGTCGAGCGAGCGCGGGGCCTCCGCAGGGAACCGCCGCCGGTATAGAAATCCAAGTGTAGCCGGGGAACGCTAGAAACGGTCAGGGAGAGACGGATTACCGGTGGATAAGAATGTGTGTCTAGTTTAGTGGGCAAGTAGGTCGCGAGGGAAACCAACGCCGGGGTTACGCAACGTAGCTCCAGTGTTATACAACTATTGACTCACCGGATTAACAAGTAGGCTGGGTGAAAACGAAAGCTGAGTGTGCCCGGGCTGCCTTTTCTCTCTTGGTCCCGTTTCTCTTCCCGTCTCGCTCCGTTCCGACAAGCGATCTCGCTTTCGCCTCCGGGACCACGCCGGCGTGGGTACGCGTGCGCCTCGATTTTATTGCGGGAAAAATTTTAAACCGGCGGCGTTTAACCACCTTCGCGGCTGCCTCGGTGCCTCGTCGCAGTATTGGGCTACATATTGCCTTTTTTTAATCAGTCGGGCGACATTTATTTCTAATAATTCATTTCTGTTAGTTTGATTATTATTAAGTGGGTATTTAAACGCAAGCTTGATATAGGAAATATTTAAATTTGGTAGTGCGATGGGGGAGGGGGGTTTCGTTTGAAAGGTAAGGGGAAAACAGGGAATGTCCATTTTGGGGGGTTTTGCGATTTATAGCACTCTAAGGCCAGTATTCATAGTCGCTACTTATTCTTAAGCAGATGCTTAAGCATGCGGCATCCTCTACTAACCTAGTAGCTAGTAAAGGGAGTCGAATGCTTCAGCATTTGCTTAAGAATAAGTAGCGACTATGAATACCGGCCTAAGTAACTTTACTACTCGGCTTCGCCCGAAATTTAGATCCTGATTTTATAAAAAAATTTTACTTATTTATTTTCCTTTGTGGAAATAGTCAGATTCATCTGGATTAGCTAGGCATAATTAGTTGAGACACATTTCGCGACCCCAGAGTTTACCGTTCGAAAGTTTTTAGGCGACAAACACTTTCTGCGTTATATATTATTATTATTATTATTATTATTTACGGGAAAACCCTTTGGAATACAACATTTGATCAGATATGCACTGTAATTACTATAAAATTATATAACAAAAATAAGATACAAATAACAGTAAAATAAAATACAATGAAATAAAATAAAATGTCAAACAGAAGAACACTAGATTAAACAGTCTACGAGCACTGACAGGAAATTCGGAGCTTCAATATATTAAGGTTTTGTTGGTGGGAACTGAGACTACAGAACTATCGAATTATGAATAGTTATAAAGTAGAAACGTCCACGCAAGGCAACGTTAAAAATTTCGCGTTCCTACTGATTAAAAACAGGAAATGTCCACTTTGCACTGGAACAAAATACGCAATGTCCCCACTCTTTGCTTAAAAGCATAAGCCTCTGGTCGTCAAGGTAAAGCAACAAATAATTTAATACAAGAATTATATAAGAAAATTAAATGCATATGAACCTTCTTCCTTTCCTCGTGGACTAAAGTATTAAAGCTAAATTTTCTCGACAAAGCTATTCTGCGACATTCCCCTCGGCGTTCATTTAAACAATTTTTCCTGCTGGATATTTCTCCCCCGCCTAGAATCAATCGAATTTTCAGGAATCCCTGATTTCAGTAAGGTCATTATTATATAAGATTGTTACCAATTCTCACGGAGACACTTGACACTTTGTTTTGTTGTCACGTTTAGTTTAGTTAACCTACCTATCTATTTTATCGGCTAAGTCATTTAATTGTTTAGACTCTGTTATCTGTATATGTTTTGTTTTGAAAACCATGGGGTTTCCCCGTAAAATTAATAATAATAATAATAATAATAATAATTCAAACAAACTCGCTGTTTCAAGATACAAGACAGAAAGGGCTAATCGAGTTTACTTGCGAAAGTAAATATGGTTCGCGAGATACGTCGGTGTACTTTGGACGGGCGAGCCGCGCCAGAGGATAGGGCATTTCGATCGACCTTTTTCCCCATCGAGAGCGCCATCGATCAAGTAGCCAAAGCGATGGTAACGTCATAATCGCGGGGGGGGGCTCGCGTGGGACAGACTTACGTGTGTGTCTCTGACGCAAGCCGCCGATTCTCTCGCGTGCTTTTTTTTTTTTCTTCCTTTTTCCCCTGGATCGGTCGCCAGGGGAAAAGAATCAGGCCAGAGGCCGCGCGCGAATTTCTTTCGCGGAACACGCGAGAGCCTGGCCGCCGGAGAGCCTATGCAAATCGCGGCACAGAAATCACCGGTGGCCGCTCAATTACCCGGCCGTCTGATCTAAAAATAACGGGCCACTTAACGCCCCGTGTGCCGGCGTCGTTTTCGAGACCCGCCTCGCGAGACAATTGACGCGTTCTCGCGTCCTGGTAGGCCCCGTCGGAATCACCCTGTACCCATTCGCGGTGCTCCCCCCTCCCCCCCCCCCCCCCCCGACGCCGAACGAACACTCGTCACCGACGCTCGCCCGATGGAACCGGCTCGATACTCGCCGGGCCGTTCATATTTTATGTCTCAGCCGGCGCGGCGGTGACTTTCGATTTCTTTTTCGACGATCGCTCTCGCCCGTCGAAACCAGTTTCTCGCTATCTCTTCTCCCCCTCCCCCCGTTAAACGGCGTCCGCTCGTGACGAGGAGCGCGCGCCCCGCCGTCTTATCGAGCCGGCCGGATCGAAGGTAATGCAGCTCCGCCGCGATATGCACGGGCCTCCTCGCCTCCGACGCTAACGTTACCGACCTGCCTCAAACGCGCGAAGCCGAGCCCCGGCGGTCTTGGGGACGCGGCCCGCAAACTGGAACACTTATGTCATTGGAAAACGGTGGCTCGCCGCGGCTCACGCGAGTCGCAAAAACCGAGGAAAAACAGCGACCGAGCGGGGGAAAAAAGCCGGCGACCACCTACGGCCGCTTTTATTCCTGTTTTCGCGCGCACGGCTATCTTTAGCGCGCGCAGCGACTTTGATCGTTGCTGCAAAAAAACCACTCGCATGATGCCTCCGCGGATGATGGACATTTCTTGGCCGTTCCGATGCACTGCGGCGGGGGAGAGCTTTTCATTGGCTTCGGGGAAGTCGAGGTGAATTTTTGATAGAGCTGGGATTGAAGTTTGATGGGATAAGAGCAGATGTGGGTGGCAAGGAATAGTGGCGTGTTTCTACCACCTATGTACTAAGAATTCGAGCAACTTTCGTGTTAGAATATCCAAGTATATTGTACTTTCAATGTATGAATGGCTTGCTGCGTAAATATTGTACGTCCAGTTTTTGGGAAATTGTGTATTTCTTTTATTAGGAAGAACCCAGCCTTGCTTTTTTTTTTAAATTGTTTTTGTCGAAAACGCTAAAAATGGATTTAATTATTATTATTAAAATAAACGGGCTATATATTTATAATATAAATAAATTTATTTATATTATAACTATAAATTTATTATAAGTATAAATTTATTTATATTATAAATATATACTATAAATTTATTATAAGTATAAATTTATTTATATTATAAATATATAGTTATAATATAAATAAATTTATTTATATTATAAATATATAGCGCGTTTATTTTAATAATAATAATTAAATCCATTTTTAGCGTTTTCGAGAGAAATAGTTTAAAAAAAAGCAAGGGTAGGGTACTTTATAATAAAAGAAATACACAATTTCACAAAAAGTAGATGTAAATTTATTTATATTATAACTATATATTTATAATATAAATAAATTTCCCAGTAGAAAGTATCGTTACAACGACGTGATAAGGTTTTCCTCACACAATAGTCTGAATAGATTACCCTTTAAATTGAGGAAGTACAACCAGAAAAATAGTCCCCGTAGTCCACATACGAGCTAGTACTTATGATTATGCGATTCATTGGATTTAGTGACCCATATTTTGATTTGAAGTTGCGGAATATAAAAGGTGGCCTTTTCCTGACGCATTTGGTTGGAGCATATAGATCAATAAGTTTCAGTAGTGCAGAACAATTAATTTCAGTATTAATGATCTCAAATAGAAAGGCCATGTCTATTACAGTTGAGGTATTCAGAGCAACAACGGACTAACCCACATTTTTTTCGAAATTGAATTAGGGTAAATCCTACTAACCATATAAAATAGGAAAAAAAAATTTTTTTAACGCGGGTTGGTCCGTTGTTGCTCTGACCGCCCCAGTTCTGCGTGCAGCCACAGTTGTCATATTTGGTTTAATAAGTATCGATGCAAAATCCTGATCCTAGACAGGCCTGTGAATATGGAATTTATATTCAGCAAATCTCAGAAACCTGTGCCGCACTCTTCCCAGTCGAATATTGTATTTAATTGAATTGGGCGGCCATATAACGGATGCATATTCTAAACAAGGTCTAATTAAGGATGGGATGAACGTACCAATAAATGAACACTTAAGGATAATAAATGAACACTATTATAAAATTACATTTGCAGCGCGGTTGATTCCACACGCTGCAAAAATTGTTTGGATACGAACTAAGAAATTAAAAGAAGCTCTAATTAAGTAGTTGCTTATTTTAGTAACTTATTTCACTCATATTAATAAAAAATGGTCATTCACTGGTACGTGTTTATTTACTGGTACATCCACCCTATGTACAATAACTTTATAGTATTTATCTTTACAAAGTCAGCGGGAAAAACGTTTTATGAACCGTAGAGTTTTCAAGTCTGTGTTAGCGATAATTGCAAAGTGTTTGAGAAAAATCTAACGTGGACGTGATATGGACTCCAAGGCTCTTAATTTCATTTACATCAGTTAGAAGAGCATTATCAAGTGTACCTATATGGGTAACAATTGGTTTCATATTACTAGCGAACCCAATGACACGATATTTAGAAAACTTAATATTTAACATGTTTATCTCGCACCTTAGAACCAACTTACAAGTAAAGATCCTGAAGCCGGAAATTCCAAAAATTCTGAAACCTTGTGAATATGTAGGGAATTCCCTCCTAATTACAAGGGAATTTTTGTTCGCTGCCCAAATTTACTCTGAGAGAGTAAAATTGACCCCTTAAATTCCGGGTATTTTCCGATTTTGTATTATAACTCCCGAACTGTAAGAACTGTAAGTTACCAAATGATAGCCCTCATTAAAAGAAGTAACTTTTGTCTTGAAACTTTTTTCTATCTCTTACGGATTGCGAGTTACAAAATAAAATCGGAAAATATCTGAATATTCAGGGGGTAATTTCATCCCCTTAGGGTGAATTTGGGCAGCAAACAAAAATTGCCTTCTAATCAGGAGGAAATCCCTTACATATTCACAAAGTTTCAGATTTTTTGAATTCCCGGGTGTGGGATCTTCCCTCGTTAGAAATCTATTAAGATCCGACTGCAATATTCAATATTTGCGGAGCAAACCATGTAAAGTTTCCGCCAATCCATAATTTTAGACTGCTTTATTTCATCACTCGAAGCTTCGAAGGTATGCTTTCTCTGCAAATAAGAATTCCCACCCCACCCACGCTAGAGCCTCGCGCGCGCGCTCGTACCACAGCAAATTAGCAAAATGCACCGTATACGCTGGTCATCGCGTTAACCCGTTTCCAAGAGGATGGAAATCGATAGGGGCTAACAGCTACAGAACGGCCAGCGAAACCAAAAAAGCTCGAGTGTCGTGCAATTAAGGAACTAGGTAGGTAAGAGATTACAAAAGCGTGGTTAAGTAGTCAGCGGGAGAGTGTGTTTCGCAGCCCGCCGGCCGTTATTACCAAAGAGGGGCCGTCCTAACTCCGTTCCCAATCCGAAATAGTGAAATCGGCTGCTAAGCCCGTTACGTAAGTAGGAAACGAGGAGGACCCATTGGCCAATGTGGGAACGGTTGTTGCGTACAGCCACGGGCCGTCGAGAGAGAAGTTGCCCGGTGTCGCGACGTCGTCCCACCTGGCCGCAACGTCCCTCGCTACTCGATCGTGAATACCGCATCGCGGCGTAATCTACGGAACTACTTATTACGGCTACGGGAACGGGGGAGGGGCGGCTACTGGAAGATAGTAAATGAAAATAAACTATCGCAACAGTTTGCTCCGCGGGACTACGCCGGCGATAAGTGGTACGGTAGAAGGCTGTGGGTGGATGACAGATCAATAGCGGTGACATAGTTACCGAGTAAACCTGGCCCAGTTTTAACGCGACCTCATTCCACCGCATCTTCCTTCCTTCCTTCCATTCCTCGCCGCTTTCTTCCATCGCGCGACCTCCGCCTCCTCTAATTCCGAATTACCCGAACGCGCCAGATCTAATTTCCAGCCGCGACGTTCCCGGCTGCAAGGCTGAGTCTCGCGTGTCTCGGCGCGCTCTTCCGTCGAGATCGGTCGAGATCGGTCGACGGGGAGGGTCGCGGCGGCGATTCACGATGCATTGTTCGGTCGCGGGGCGAGAAGCATAGTTATTACTTACGTCGAAAACGCAGCCGAGACGTTCGATCGCCGACTCGCTACGTGGAAAGAGGCTGACCTTTGAATCGTGACACGGTTAAAAGACCGCGATGCGGTAAGCGAGCCCTCCCCATCAGGGGGGGGGGGGGGAGAAGATTAATGCCTGCCCGCCGAAAGTGCTCCTCGGTACCCGTGTTGCAGAAATTTTGATCGCAGCCGGGATCTATAGGCCAACCCCGTCGATCGTTTCGCAACAGGCATCGATGGCCATCGATGTGCCCGCGCTTGTTGTCATCGAGGCGGTGGATCGTGCTTAGGGAATTCAATCCCGGTCATTATTTACTACCCCGGGAATACGAGATTTCTTAAAATCTATCGCGGGATTCGGTAATAGAAAAATTCAGTAATTAAAATGATTTATTATGTGCTAGAATTCTAAGTTTTTATTTCAAGTAAACAAACCAACTTTCTATCGTTAGTCCGAAACACAAGCTAAAATCATTTTTAACAAGAAAAACAGTAGAATAATGAATAATAATAAAGTCTCAATAAGTAGATAATATCAGTAAACTATTATGAACGTGATCAGGCAAGTTTCGATTTGCAATTCGCGCGATTTCGAAATAACGGAAAGATAGAATATCATTGTTAAAATAAATATAGTTTCCTTAGTTATACGTGACTTAATATTATTATTTGAATAAATCATTATTATTATTGTCCTTATTATCATGAAATAACTGTTTATTTATTCCGTTTATTTGTATATTTTTTAGGTGTTCATAAAGTAATTCACATTTTTAAAAAATCACGAAATTCTCGGAATTAGTTATATAAAATCCCGAAATTCTCGGGATTAGTTATATAAAATCCCGAAATTCTCGGGATTAGTTATATAAAATCCCGGGATTTTTGGAGTCCAAAAAAATAGCCGGGATTGAATTCCCTAATCGTGCCGCTCGCGCCGCAGTAACTCGTTTCCGAAGCTCCAGCGTTTTGAGAACGACCGTATCTGGAAATAGGTCGGTCGCGGTGCCACGTGTTCCTACCTCCGCGCGGCTATAGCTTTAGGTACGCTTGATAATATATTTACATCGCCGTGGTTTTCCGTAACTTCTCGAAACTCGCAGTAGACACTTTCAGTATGTATACATATTTATTCCCTTGCGGAATAAGTTCGTGGCGCATTAGCTAACACAGCTGGACTTTCTCCGTCGAGCGACGGTTCGCCTCGTTAAGGCGAGACATCTTACTCGAACGCTTTCCAGGCTAGCGATGGTCAGGTACCATTGTCACGGCATGCGACCTTTTCGCGCTGGCCTTCGTATCTCCTATGGATTCCGCGTTGCTGGCAGCGACTCACGCGAGAGTTATTTCTAAGACGGTCATTTCTTCCGGCACCTCGGTCCGAAGAGGCAAAGCCTTTCTTCTGGCCAGAGCCGTGGCCGCGGTTAGACGCGGACTCGAGAGTCGCGAGGAACACGCCAGGAATAGAATAGCGCGCGGTGACGGGCTACCGATCGCGGGCAGATTATCTTCGAGCGACATAAATAAATCGATTCGCCACGCGATAGATCGCGTAAACAGTGCACGGTAATCGAGCGGCTTATCGCGGAGGCATTGAGTGCGAATCACGCTCCATTCTAGCGCGTCGACCAGCCGCGACGATCGAACGCCTCGGGACGACAGCGCCCGTGGTCCTTTCGCGCTGATAGGACCTGGCGCGGCGTGAAAATTATCGTCGGCCGACGGTTCGGTCCCTCGTAACGCGCGCCGCTCACGGTTCCTAGCTTTCGTTTCGTAACCGGCGTCGGTCTCGTCCATGGGAGCCGCGAGACTATCGTTTGTTGCGGGAAACCTACGTGGATATCATTTCGGGAGAGACGCGCCGTATTTTTTCTATTGTTTAGAGAGTTTTAAATAAATACAGTTGAAAGTATACGTAAATGTAGTTTAGTTATTTATTGCGATCTATTTAAGAAAATATGACATTAAGTTTATAGAAATTTTATTTTAATATTGCAATAGGGTTTCTAGAAAACATTGAGAATATGCACTTCAGACTCGGGAGAGATGGACTTACTTATATTCTTCGTTTTTTTCTTTTCCACGCATATTACACAGTGGATCCATTTTAAACACTCCGGGCAACGAATCCAATCCACTGTAGAATTTGTTGATTTGTAATCTTCGAGGCATTCGTTACAATAGTCATCAGAGTTTTAATTAGTCTTGATTGACTTGTTCTTTGGTTTAATCTTTGATTGTTCCTTGTTGCTTACAAGTAGGGCTGCCATCCGTAAAATTACTAATTTAGGGCAAAGAGCATTAAAACCCCGGACATTTACACTTGAAACCCGGACAGTTTGAACTATTTCTTAAATTAGGTACGATATCAGAAGACAAAAAATTCTGTAAATTATAGACTGTAGCCGCAATCGGAGAATTAGGAGAATGGAAAGGACGACTTTCTTACTAGCGAAAGAGAAAACAAGGCGTCAAAGAAAATGCTGTAATTGTAATATTTAAGCTATTAACGTAACGAAATATAATATTTTAAGTAATGTAAGCATCGTAGAAAGTAATAAAGATTCGAATTCAACGATTCGTTAAGTCTTTTTTACTTATTAATTGGATGACAGTGACTGGTACAAGCGTTTCTAGCATTTTGGTATTACTGTCATAGCACTAGTTGCACATGTAAATGACACAAAGTAACCTTAAAATGACAGATAAGCAGTATTAGGTTAGCTGGCAGTAAATTGGGGTGTCAGTAATTCGGTCAAATACATTTGAAGGGTGTCAGTAATAGACCCCGTAATATATTTTTGAAATTGCTGAATTTATACATAAAAATCGAAGTTTTAAGATCCACCAGATTTCTTTCATCCAGTGAACATATTAAACAATAATAAATACCAAGAACAACATATACGTTTAGTCTATAAGTACAAAACTATAAGATAATGTCAGCGTCAACGCTGAATGTGTCAGTAATTGGGTCATTTATCCTATGTGTTTTGTTTAATGCTATTACGTTCATAGACAAGAATCCCAGTATTAACAGTTCAGTCAACGTTACGAATTGTTTAATACGACCGGAATAGGAAGTGGCGCGTCTCTCCCGAAACGAGCCCACACCTTCCCCCATCCATGCGCAACGAATTGCCCCGGCGATCCTTCTCGACAGGTCCTCGCGTTCGCCTCGTTAAACGGCGCATCGTCTGGCCTACCGATTATCGACTTATACAGTCGATAAGGGAGGACCGCCGAGAAGTGGGACGCAGGGAGCGCGTGCAACGTTGAAACGGTCTGCTGCACTGCGGCTGACCTTGAATGTTACTTATCTACCGATGGGAAATACCGCTCACGACGACGTATAGCCATTACGCGTTACTATACCCGCCCTGAATAATTTCGCGACTTGTTGTTACCCGGCGCGTGCACCGCTCGCCACCTGAACGGCGGGTCGCGTCGTTCCCCGCGCGCAACAGGAGTACCCGTGGCTGTTATTCGCACAGCCCAAGGGTTGGCCGATCGGCCGAGTGATCTTGGATTAATTTCCGCGCAGACCGGGATCGAAATATCGTGGAATCAAGGAGAAAGTGGAGCAGCCAGAAAGGGAGACAGGTCTAAGTTAATTGCAGGTAACGATGCTCCCTTGCCTCCCCATATGCCTGGGCCTCTTGCGCGGGGAGAGGCCGCGCATCCGTCTCCGCGCAGGTGTTCACGCGTGAAGCGTGTCGGCGCGACCCGCCGCGCCGCTGCTTCGTATATTAAATACCACCGTCGTTCGCTCGACGAGGAGAGGAGAATAAAGCCCGATGTTTGCCGCGGTAAATGTTGCTAGCCCCGCACAACACGCCACGACCTACTGCGGGGCACCCGAGCATCGTCGAGCTTGCCATTGTTGTCTGCCGCGCGGCAGTGTAAACATCTGGATGCTCGGTGCCGAACTACTGTGTTCCGCCTAGCATGCTCGTGGCGGAGAGCGTTCAGGAACTATATATATATATATCCATGTGTCGCAAAGATTCGCGAAGCAAGCGCGTCGCTGTGAGGCTTCCACAGAAGCACGTGCGCGTGCACGCTTCGTAGACGCAGGTTTCTATTTGCGAACCAAACACGCGAGCGTGCTGTCTCGCGGGACGCCAAAGCGGATAATAAAATAACAACCGGGCCGCCGGCTTAGGCCGCGTCGCGCGCTGCGACAGCGCGTCCGCTCGACGCGCAAGCGCGAGACCTGTGAAGCGTGGAATTGCGAGATAGCTTTTAAGTCCCTGCAAACATTTTAGCGGCTACTCGATCCTCCGCTCGCGCGGAGTCGATGCGAAACGCAGCCCGAAACGGAGCCAGGTAACCGCAGAAAGCGGCAGGGACGGCTAAACGTTTAGTTACGCTCGTTTCGAAATACCTACCCGCGAGGGGCCCGCACCACGGTTCTGTCCTTCTCGTCCGGCCGGAGTGATCGCGTCTGGATTGGTCAGGAGCAGCGCGTAACGCGCGTCGCGCAGGAGAGCGCGAATCTACGCCAGTATCGGGCACATCGAATAATCAAGTGGCTCCCGCGGACGTAGCCTGCCTCTGGAATTGTTGTGCGCGGGCAACGAGCGGCCGGAGCCAAGCCAGACAGAGGCGCCCTCGGTCCACGCGGAGCGGTGCGGAGCGAGCTTGTAACGCGCAGCAAGAGCGCTCCTCTCGCGGGGAGAAGTGTGTCAAGGGCAGAGAGCTAGCAGGGCACCGGTCCGTGACGAGCCGAAACGAAACGAGAGAGCTCGAGTTTTACCTGGCCGTGCCTACCTCGCTGGCTTCTCTGCGCCGCCTCTCCTCGTCCCGCGGCTGAACTTCGCGCCGCCGAAATCGCTTTGTACCTTGTGAAATATCCCTTTCCACTTTGGCCCGACGTCTCGCGGCTCCGCCTCGCCCCGGCGCTTCCACGAATTGCATTAAACTCATCGGCGATCGAGCGAGCGAGCGAGGGAATCGGTTGGGGCCAGACCGAAGGGGGCCGCGAAACAGTTGGGCGCGATTCTTCACGGGGACCTCTATCGTCGATCGGTCAGCTTGGAATTTGAGAATTATATTAGGATCAGATGTAGCGGGGGCAGAGCAAAGTAACGAGCAGATTTGCATTCCTCCCTCGGCTCGTATATAACATATACAAGCTTGTTTATTTTCTTAAGATATTTTTAGTTAGAGTATGTACCAAGTGCACGTAAAATCTGGGCCAAATCCATGATCCCCCACCGCTCTGCACAACCCTCGCCAGTACAAACAGGGCGCTCAACTGGACCCACGCTGAGCGGTTAAAGGCTTTCGTTGTCTCCGTCGATCCGATTTTCCCCAAAGTGGGGGTCTCGTTCGTAATCGATTCGATACGGGGCGCTTTCTTTGCGAACACGTGCCTCGGACTACGCGAAACAATTCACGGTGGGATTCGGTGAGCGGGTGCTTGCGACACAGTCACGGCCCCTCTCTCTCTCTCTCTCTCTCTCTCTCTCTCTCTCTCTCTCTGCGCCCATGTGAAAAATTCCCTTTGTTAATCGGTTCGGGAATGGAAAAAAATAAAACGGTGAAAGCGGTTCACAGTTCAACGCGTACCGGCCAGCAGCTTTGTCCAGCGTGAACATTAAAGTCAGATTGAATCGCTCAACCTCCAACCCCGGGTTGGAATTTGGATCAAGGAGGGCTCTGCTTACGGAGCGTGACGCCTTTATGGAGCTTACACACGGAACGAACTACGCCCGCGCGTACGCCTCTCGAGAAACTCGAGATACACCGCTGAGATACGCGCGAGCAGAGAGAGAGAAACACAGAGAGAGAGAGAGAGAGAGAGAAGAGAAGAGGTGGGCAGAGATATGGAAAGAGACGGAGGCTTGTTTAGTCCCGCTGATTAAGCCGAAAGCTCGTCGAACTTTCGGGGCGATCTCGTGGAAAGCAGGATTCGACGATCAATAAGCTTCTCTTGGTTCGCTTTGAGCGCCGACACCCACGCCTCTTGCTCCATTGCTCGCACACACCGCCGTTCGCAGCTCCGGCAAATGGGTTAACGAGAATGAAATTCGTAAATTCTGCCGTCACAACATAAAGCTGACGCAAAGGTGACACGGGTTGCGTGGAATTTATTAACGGGGCGATCTTTTCCACCGCAGGCTGACCTTTCCCTTTTCAACGTTGCTGAATAATTGCTCGGGGGGGGGGGGGGGGCACGCGTCGGCGTTGATGAAAAACCTTTCCCGTGCGCAACTTTTCCGTGCCGGCTTCCCTCGGCCGGGGCACGCTAATTGCGGCGCGATAATAAGGACGCGCCGAGAATCGGCTAACGCGCAGTTACACGGCAGCGTAACGCGTTACGTGCAGGAATTACATCAGTTATGGGTCAGTTGAGATAGGTGAGCCTGGCGGATTAGCCTGCGCTGGATTTTTCTCGGACGACGGTGGCCGGCGAGGCCGTCTACATCGTTGACGGAGGGAGGACGCCACGGTTGTGCTCCGCGCATCGTCGCCCGGTTTCGCGTCCTCCGCGGTGAACGCGCGAAAGATACGGCGGGCACCGGGCGGCTAGGTGGAATCGCGTGGCACGATACTGGCGCGGAATCGGGACAGAGCTGATACGCGCGGCCGATAGCCGGCCGCCGCTGTACAGGGGGGTTTTATGCTGTTCACCTTTTTGTCCTCTCTGGGAGCGGAGGGAGGAAGAGAAAAACGGACACAAAGGTAGCTAAGTGCACCGAAGCAAGACGCGTTGTCTTGGCCGCGCTGCGGTGCCGCGTCAGTGCTCCCCGACCCTCCCCGCGCGCGCGAAAGCTCGTCAATCCTGAGGAGCCACCTTTCCCCAAAACACTCCATCCTTCAGCTGGTTCGGGAGCGCGAAAGATGCAACGGTACAACCGAAGGCTCGAGGTATTAGGAGCATCAAGGCTAGATTAGCGGAGACTTTAGTTCTTCCTACGCCTGTAAGCTGCTGAGACATGCACTCGGGGAAAATTGATGCATTTGAAGTGCACCGCGGGCTGCCCTGCATTCCTCGGTTCGTTTCGATCGGCGTTTCAAACGAAGTCGAACCTGGACGCCGTGCCACCGAGCGATACCCGAGTTTCCGTGCCGCATTCCCCGGCAATTAGATCGAGCTGGGAAACTCTATTGTTCGTGGAAAGCCGCGTGGAAAATGAAGAAGTGGAAGATCGCCGATGAGACGGCTTGATGTAGTCCGAACGCTGTTGCAACAGCCCGTGGAGGATTCAGAGAAAACTGGTGGACGACTGTTAAGAATAGCGCCTGATAGTTCGGAGGCTTTGGTCGGATGAAAGCACGCGAGATATATGACGAGAGATCCACAGGGAGGAATTAACAGCTCTATTCCTTCCTACTTTCTGATCGTTTCGCCGGATCACTCTCGCAGGCAACGGGAACGCGCCACGTCCAAGACGGAGCATTCACGCGCTAGCCTAGCGTAATTTCCTCGTCCTTTATTTTCATTCCGCTTGAAAAGGGAAGCTCTTCGAGCACGCCGGAATTAGGACAGCGCGGACCATAACCTGCGGGTGGTTTTATGCCGGCAGGCTCTTTTTTCTTTCCTCCCTCTCCTTGCCACGCATACGCTACCGTGGATGGGCGCAACGGAGCGAGACGCGCTGCTCCGGCAAACTCTCGGTACGTGTGCTCGTTGTGCGTGCTCACAGAACAGGAAGGCGAAAAACGAGGGAAAAGGAACGGGTGGATTTCTGTCCCGTGTTTAATATTCTTCTATTTCGAGTGCAAGCGAGTCTTCTTCAACAGCCGTCGCGCAGTATCCGCTACCACCCACGCTACCAACAGCTTCGAATTTAGAATAATACCCTCGAAACAGCTGGCTCCCCTCGTTCCTCTCTTCAGCCCCGGTCGCTAACTGTCCACTCCACCTAGACGCTAGGCCCCGAAGGGTTCCAAAGGACGTTCGGTAACCCGGAAAAGAAGTGCCGGGCGAAGCCGGCCCGCCGGTCAGGCTACGTCTTTTCGAGCGTATATCCGCGGCGGTAATGCGGCGTTTAAGGCTACCTGTTATTCCGTGGTGTGTCAGCCTATTTATATCGGCCTAGATTCCGCTTTTACATCGCAAGCCACAGGTACGCGCCCCGAGGAGCGCCGGAGATTCTCACGATATGGAACGCCGATAAATTTATGGCCGCGATTAATATTTGCGAAATCGTCTCGCCCTTTGCGTTTCATACGCGCGCCCGATCCCCGCGCGACGCTGTCTCGCGTCCGACCGAGTTGCAGCGCCGTCTTTTCAGTCCACTTTGCCTGGCAGCCACGGAACGATCGGCTCGATTTATGTTTCTTTTTTTCTTTTCCCTCCGATCGTTTCTTCACGGCCCGCGGAACCGCCTCGTAACACATCCCGCCGGGGGAGTTCGTTATCGGGGAAACTGTCAAGGTTTTAGAAATCTTCGATTCACGGAACGGCAGCGAGAAGAGGCGTTCTTCCAACGATTGCTGCTTACAGCGGCAAGCTTAAGCTTTAGCTCGAGTCGATTTCGACTGGTCCGACAAACCCGCGGCGCTTCCCCGTAGGCTATCCCGAGATCGGTAACGAGCTCCCTCTGTCCACCATTCTTTTATTTTCTACAATCCTCCCCCTGATAGCGGGCGACGAAGTTACGTCCAAGGTGGATTCTGGGAGTTATTTTCGGTGGACGGTTCCCTCGATCGCGGGAGCTGTACCCGCCTCCGTGGGCGCGATCGCAATCTCCATTTAGAACTAGACTGTGATTTTCTAATATTGATTCGCCGGTCTCGGCTGGCTACGCAAGAGCGCCGCGATGCAAGCGATACCCAGCGACGCTTGCATGTTCGTAAAATGTTATATTTTTCCACGCCGTCGTCATCCTTCGCGCATGGCCTACTTGGCTTCGTGTAAAAAGGGCTCGGCTCTAAATCGGGAGCAAGTTTACGCTGCCCATCTCTCGCTCTAACTTTATCGACCATCCACCAATAATGATGCCCGCGCCCGAAACGAACCGCTCCGAATTCGCACGGCGCCGCTCGATCGGCCGAGATGAAAGATGCACTTCGCGCGCGAACACCTCCGTCGATTCCTACCGGCGGCGTACCGTGCACGCCTGCCGGGCTGGCGCGAAACATGGCTTGTCTCGGCGGGCTTCGGACTTCGATTCCTTCCTCGCTTCCAATTGGCGGAGCGGCGCGGCGAGGGACGAGGTGGAGGGGAGCCGGACCCAGTGGTGGGGGAGCGTTACTCGGCTGACCTTGAACGACCAATTCCCTTTGCCGCGACTATAGGCTTTCATATATCGCATAGGTACGTCAAAGGAGCGCGCCAACCATGAACCGTAACATTCGATAATGACTGTATTTATGAAACACGCTGCATTTCCGAAACCGTATTTTCCAATTACCGTTCTGTTTCTTTTTCTTCGCAGATAGGCTTAGCTCGGGTAAGTCCGTGATAGTTTTAGAATTTGCCTATTAACTGTTAATATTCATGTGTTTTGAATGTGAGTCTAGGATATAATGATAGGTCAGACTTCAGAGGAATAAATAATAGGTTAACAGAAATTTATTAAGTATATTTAATTGGAAATATACAAAATTAAGTTTTCACGGCATACCTACTCTGGTTACTCCGTGATAGTTCTCGCTGGCCCGATACATGTTCACCAGCTACTTGTTTATATTATTTTACATTATTTTATATTATTTTATATTATTCTCCATTATTTTATATTATTCTCCATTATTTTATATTATTTTCCATTATTTTACATTATTTTCCATTATTTTACATTATTTTACATTATTTTACATTATTTTACATTATTTTACATTATTTGATATTATTTGATATTATTTTATATTATTTTATATTATTGTTATTTTGTATATAATCAATCCTTTCATGATCGTTAGACGTCTGAGACGTACGAAACATTGTTTCTAGTATTCACCGTCAGAATTTCCAATCAGCGCAATCAGAAACGCAGGCTCAGGCACACAAAAAATAAGAATTTATTTATTTTCATAAGCAAAAACTGATGCTTTATTGTCTGATAATTTCAAGAGCAAGTCTTGTTAAAGTGTCACCTTACCATCACTTACCTGCCGTTCTAATTTTCAATCTACCTTCTAAAGCACACATCGCTCATTTGCTGCAACAACGACAAAACTAAAAATTTTCTATCTTTAACTTATTCGCATAAAAAAATCGGTTGTAGTCTAAAGAAACTTTCAAACCCCTTTTCCCTAAAATCGTGCATTTCGAGTTATGTCTTCGCAGCAAATGAGCGATATAATACCTAAACAAGCGACCGTTCAAAATTAGCGAGTAGAATTTCCCAAACATCGCGCTGCTAGATCAAAAACGCCCTCACTCTTCCACACCAACTTCAATTGCCCGATTCCTTTACCGCAACTTAAACTAGAAGATCAACGCTGCCTATGAATTTTTTTCATAACCAAATTCTGCCTGGCAACTTCGAGTTACAGACGAATAAAAAAAGCATCACGGATTGACCACTACCACAGCCTAAGCCGAGTTTACCCTACTCTCCATAACCATCGGTATCCTGTAACGGTGATACACGTGATAGGAGAGTGTCTTTTCTCAGCGCGGTGCTCTCCGCGCGATGAATGGCGCAGAAAATAGGAAGCGGACCCTATCGCCGGCGTGAGGGGTCGCGAGAGCGCATATTCGTGGGGCGCGCGGTGGATGCACCGAGACTAAATTTACCCGTCAGCCCGCTAATATCGCGGAGAGAGACGCGGTGTTTTTTTCTTCTTTTTTTTTTTTTTTGCGTGCCGGCTTAGTCAGTCTGGGGGCCTGAACGTGAAGTGCAGCGTGCAGCCAGGCGTGCGGCGCGGGGGCTTTCGTGCGTGGAATAGGCTCAAGGCTGCACCGGTGCAACGCCGAGCGGCTAACTACTCGCCGCGTGCTGCCTACTGCTCTCGCTGCCGGTCTCTCGGGCCTGCTACCTGCTCCGCCGATCGGTGATCGATCAATCGAACCCGACACGATCGAGAGCTCGCTGCAAAGAGAGGCGCTGACGTAGAACGATGAGTATCCGCCCGAGGAGCGCAGGATCTCCTAGCGTAGCGTATCGCGTCCCGTCCGATCCGCGCGCGCGGACGAGCCTCTCGGCTCGAGTCACGTTCGCAGCGGACGAAAACAATTGTCCTTTTCCTCCGCTCGATGACTACGCGTTTTCCGCCCTCCACCGCCGCCGCCCCCCCCCCCCGCTCCTACCTCCCCAATCGATTTTTCTACGTCTCTCTATTTACGTCGATTATGTAATATCGCGCGATAAGAGCGTGTTTTCGAATTCACGGTCCGTACCTTCGAAGTCGCGTGATGGAAACGGCAATCTTGGGCGACGGCGATCGTATCGCCCTGAGGATGCGAGATTATCGTGATGTTATCTGATCGATATCGACGCAGCCGGTATTTTGTTCGATCCGAGCCAACGGGTATCTATGATTTTTCGCTCGCTGATTCACCCTCCGCCGAGCCGGAGCGTGTGTCATTCGCGGATTTTAGTTGTGCAATGGGGGGATGTTGATCGGAGAATGTAACGCATGTGTATGGGATGATGGAATGGGAGAATTGAAGGAGTTGGGGACACGTGGTGTGTAAAATCTATACCATATCTTATGAATGTTCTTGCGATTCTAATTATAATTATAATGATAATCATAATTTAGAGCTCGGTTTAGCTCTTCTGCCGCTCTGAGCAAAAATGATTTTTCCCGCCGTTTGTATTTAATTACAAATAAAATATCACTTTTGACAGTGAGTGAAATTTTTTTTTGGTACTTGTTGAATTATAAATGCCTTTTGTTTTATAAAAAAATTAATATTCATAAATTACGAATTGGCTAATTTGAAAGAAATCTGAATTGGAAAGGAACACATATTATTATTATTATTATTATTTCTCCCTCATCCTGTTTGCAATTCTTTGATAGGCTGTTTTCATAAATACTATAGGGTAAGTCAGGGTGAGATGGTCATGCGGATGAGATGGGCAGTGACAGTATTTTTTAGAAGGAAACGCGTAAGAAGTAACATTCTTAGTTCAAAGCGTTGGAATAGAACGTTTTTAAAGGTTTGTAAATCCACTGTGAAATTTAAGCTAGTGCTTCAAAATGTTTGATCGATATTTTGGTCATCTTGCTTGTGTTATTTATGCTGAATATTTTTCATTCTCAAGATGTATTTTCGATAGTGCATCGTTTACAGTGTTTTTAACCTTAAAGTATTCGGGGTTACGTTTGTTAGTCTAAGCGAAAGGGGAATGGCTATCTTACCAGGGCTTTAGGGGAAAGATGCTCAATTGTTGTCCAGGAGAGCTGGCCATAGCTGTATTCGATGTAATTTCAGATATTTTACTGAAATTCGGAGAAAATTATTTCGAAACCAAGAAAAGAAACAAGATTTGCTAAGGTGTAAGTCGTGTGGTTATTGGGCCCATGAAAATTGCACAGAGTTTGACACTGCGTATCTTACATGCGGATTAGAAGACTCACAGCAAGAGCCCAAAGAAGTTTTGAGCGGGCGAAAACGAAGGTGGACGAAAACTAGAAAGAATCTGAGATAACCAATTAAGGACCAACCCTTGTTAGCCTGAAAGGTACTTATGACCATCTTTCCCTGACATTAAGGGAGATATGGGCAATGACACTTTTTTTCATTTGTCAAATTAGTATATTAAATAATAATTTTTTCGTTTATTCATATTGACGGAAATGTAGACAAAGGATTGAAGTTTTGTTCTACATCATTTTCGTTGCTTCATTTCAAATAGCTTGGCTGTAGCAGACTCTAAACGAAACTATGACCATCTCGCCCGGACTTACCCTACACTCTGAATTCGTTCGACCCCTTCGTTAGATCAGGCCGCAGAAGCCGAGCGTGCATCTCGAGGCAGAAGCGAACGGCTGCCATTAAATGTACCGTTCCTCTCTGTTCCAGTCGTAAAATCGCGGTTGCGATGTAAAAATCGGTAACCCTGCCGGCCCGAAGGCTGCGCGAAAGCGGGGCCTCCCCTTTCGTCCGTTGAGTATTATAATTTCACCGCTCGTCGGGTGGGGAACTCGCATGTGAGCGCAAGTGCGTAATGCACTTCTTACCATTCGACGTGCATTAATTGGACGGTAAGACCCCGAGCGTGTTCCCCGCGCGAGCGGAATTCCAGTCTAGTAACCATACAGTTGCTGGTTCCGAGCTTTAAAAACGTTTCCCAGCGCTGCGATACGGGATCATCGGCTCCGCCGACGAAATGAGAACGAAACCCGCCTGCCCGCGGAGAGAGAGAGAGAGAGAGAGAGAGAGAGAGAGAGCGAGAGAGCGCCATTGTCCACCGCCTTTCTTTCTTTCGAAACACCGTGACCGGCAAAACGAGACTTCTCCTATTTCCGTCTGGCCCGTTTCGAGGAAAGAAAGGGCCGCGTCCGCCGTAACTCTGCGCGCTCGCGCGCATTAAATTAAATTCCCTCCAATCGTCATGGGATCCCATGCTTTCCCACCGGAGCCACTCGACTATTTATAGCGGGCCCGCCAATTTTCTCGGAATACCTGCCGATCGACGGTTTCGCCGTTGAAACCGAACCTTCTCTCTCGGAATCTGCCTCTCGACTTTGGGCAACGGGGCATCGCTATAAACACGCGTACCTATTCATCGGGCTCAATGGCAGGGACACCTCTATTATAACATGCTTCAAACCGCCCCCCCCCCCCCCCTCGAAACGGAACAACAAACATATCCCAAACGTAGCCTATTGTCAGCCACCCCCATTGTCACCTCGACGCGTAAACAGAAACCATGGCGCATCTCGCGACAGAAATCGTCGCGCCGCAGCACTCGGCGTCGGCCCTTGGAGAGGCGAACGGAAACGTACAACGAGGGATAAAAAGCATCGAAGAAGGGCGGTGGCGAAAGGGGGGAGGGATTGAGAGAAGGGGGGCAACGATGTAATCCAGAGGGAGAAGAACAGTAGCTGGGCGACGAAGTGAGCCGCGGTTCGAGTGGGGGCAAGGGTGAGGCGACGACGAAGCGGTGGTGACGGCGTCGGTGACGGCGCGGCGTCGGCGTCGAGCGGAGCGCCGTGCGAGGGGGAGAAGCCTGGTAGTCCCGCGCGAGCAGAAGCGGCCGCGGCGCGCCACTCGGAAGGGTGGAGAGTAGGGGGAGGGCGGCGGTGTGGAAGAAGGGATGCGGCGCGGTGGCGAGGGAGGGACGCCGGAGTGCGGTCAAGTGTACTGGGTAACTAGGTCAATGAGAGAGCCGAGGAGAGCGACGTTGTTGCGGGAGCACGAGCGCGCCATCGCGAGGGTTCTCTCCTCCTCCCCCCCTCCCCTCCCTCCCACCCTCCCGCCCCCTCCTCTCTTGTCTCTCTATCTGTCTCCGCGCTCGCCGCCGTTCGACGTGGCTCGATCCGGTATGCCGCCTATTCGCTCCACGCATTTCTATGCCCGCTCTTCTTCGCTCCGTCCATTATTCTGCCGTTGCGCGTTGATTCGCTCAAACGACCCCGCCGCACAGTCGATCGCGGGCTGGCGGGTATGTACTCTCTCGCGACTAAGGAACACCATCTTCCTCTTTATTACTCCCCCGTCGTTTGTTTTCCTCTCGAGTCGGCCCTCGACAACAGACAGCGCTTAGACGATGAGTATATACGTCTATGCGCCTATGGGGGCGTTTTTGGGGAAATGGGTTCTGAGTTCTCCTCTCTTTGTGGAATTTTGGATAGCAGGGTGTGGTTTGTTACGCCTGGGGAGGGTGTACAGGGTGTATGAAATAGCTAGAAAATAAAAGGAAGAAACTCAACAATCGATGTCCAAAGGTCCGAATCCACGATGAGATTTTACGCGAGACAAAAATCCCAGCAACCGCTAAATGGACATAATGGAAATAGCCGCGAGAGATTTTTAGTTTCACGAAATTAATGCCAGGATAATTAGGAGGTGTATTGTGCAGTTTTTGAAGAAACTCAACAATCGATGTCCAAAGGTCCGAATCCACGATGAGATTTTACGCGAGACAAAAATCCCAGCAACCGCTAAATGGACATAATGGAAATAGCCGCGAGAGATTTTTAGTTTCACGAAATTAATGCCAGGATAATTAAAGAATAGTGAAATAATTGTCTCGTGAGTTCGAAGTCAAGAAACTTTGAACACTGATCCTTCGATCCACGACGAAATTAATTCTTTTGTATAGTAAAAAGTCACAGATACGATGGCATTCTCGATACCTTGATTATGAGCAATCTGGAAGAGCGTAAGAACCATGGCAGACCTTGCCTTAGTTTATGAAACCCTTAATCAGATCGTCGATTCTCCAGAAATTCTTGAACTTCTAAAAATTTTATGATATCCTTAAGATCTAGGGAACTGTTTCATACTGCTCCATATCGAACGACCTTAAGTAAGAACGATTGTATAAATAGAATTTGTTCAACTGCGAGTAATTTCAACGACTTTGTCCACTTTTTCCATGGCTCCGTAGCCATTTTCAAATCAGCTGTATCGAGGCACATTAAGCTGCGTATTTTGTAACTCGGACTTATTTCCCCTGTTTATTTCGTTACTCGTGTATTCGACACAAAAGGGCCCTCGCCCGTAAGTAAATAAATAAACAAACAGAGTCTCGGCCACCACTTTTGGTGCGGCCTGTACGCAGAAGCTTGCTTTACGTAACCCGCGTAAGCGTTGCTAGCAACGTAAACTTGTTCGATTTTTATTGGCGCGCAGTGCCTTCCAAATTGAAGAAGTCTCGAATTCGTTGGGCGTGTTACGCTCGCTAAAGCGTTTCGGACGAGACAGATCGATAGCGCAGTTCGACGTTTTCCCTCGAGCCGTTTGCTCCGCCGAGAACGTAACGGAAAGATGTGCGCGCACGCGTCACTGTACCCGTGGGGGCACACTTTTAACACACATCGATACCGGTAGTACAAGGTGGCCCAAGTGCATCGGGTAAATGGGTCAAGCGAATTAATTCTGGTTGGCGAGCTGCACTTTGTGTCTCGGTGCATGACGAAAACGTCGCACGCGTGCCGTGCTGGTGAAAACTTTGGGGGAAACGCAGAATTAGGAACGACCGTGTAACGATTACAATCTTGCGAAATATCAACTACCATTCGACACTCCTTTGCCTTCTCTAACGAAGCACGGTAATTGGAATATCCTTCTTCCTTTTCCCCTCGGAAGTTAAACGTTTCAGATTCGCAAGAAATATTAATTTGAAATGTTATTACTGCAATTACTCGAATACCCTAATTTCGAATACCCACTCGATAGATAAAGAAATGAAATTTTTGCGATCTTCTCGTAAAGCTCGAATTCTTTCAAGTTTGTACAATTGTTCGAGTGGGTTAAATTTTTTCAAATATCCAAGCACGCAGCTTGTGCAGTTTGAACGACTTGAAATATACTCGAATAGCTCTGCTGAAAATAAACAGGTGTCCGTGAGCTTCTTCTTTGCTGACAGTCTCGATAGTTTCTGCGATCCCCTACCGGAAACGCGACGACTCGCCTGATTCCTACTCGCGATTGTTCTCTTATCGTCTAGACTCTAGGATAACGTAGCCATGGCAGCCATGCCCAATCCTCTCGCAAGTACGCGAATATCCGAATTGCTCTCGTAACGATTGATTATCGTAACATCGTGGATAATGACCCGGCCGCGACGCGCTTTATAATTGCAGCGGTAATTTACGCCGTCTGAGCGCAGGCGATATGAATATCAAATGAGTTTAATGCGGGGAAATATGTGTGTGACGTATCGGTGTGCATTCTAACGAGGCATTCAATATGTGGGACGTGAGATAATATTTAAATTTCGTTAAAACGCATTCGACTTAACGCTTTTTAAATTTCCGTTCCCCCTGTCAGCCGCTAAATAAGCTATCGCACGACGCGCGCTTCGTATCGCCCAACTTCTTCGATACCAACCTCGAAATGGACGACCATTCCCTACAATCGCTCTATCGCTCGCTCAGATATCTGACATTTTATAATCTCCAATTAACGTCCAATCGCGTATTTCGATTTCCCTGTGAAACTCTCAACGAAATATTCTACTAGCAAGTAGCTAATCGTAGTGAAGACAATTGAAGAAATGGGTAAATAATATATATAAAACGGTATTTAAATCAAAGGATTTATAAAATGCAGTAAAAAGTAAAAAATAATTATTTTCTTGTACTACAATTTCGATGGTGTTTTCTCACTTTAAATAAAATCGTGACGGTGCATTAAATTGATTCATATTCTGTTATGAAATATCTCGCGCCTCGATTTTATTTAACGTGAGAAAACACTGGGGAAATTGTAATACAAGAAAATAATTATTTTTCAGTTTTTTAGTGCATTTTATAAATCGCTTAACGTAAAAAGTATGTTTTTTTTTTTAGTTTTTAGTGTCCAAGTCTTATTTGTGGTTATAGGCTGATTTCAGGTGGTTTGGATTTGTCGTTATGGGTAATATTTAGCGATGACTGAGTAATTTTCTAAACCCCTCGTTTTTTTACATCAGCGTGTTCAGCACGAAATTATACATTTTGTTTTTATATTTTATTCCTCCCATTTTTGACTTTTTTTTATATAAAAAATTGTATTATCATCACACCCACGCACGCTACAAAGTTTCAAGACAATTGGGCTAGTGGAAGTGAGTGAAAATTGAGTTGCCAGATTTGATTCATAAACATACAGAGGATCGAATTTAATATAAATCGTTTAAAAACCGTAAACTGGGGGAACATTGGCATCTTTTTAGAACATTTGTAGTCAAGTAGATATTCCATCATAACATCGCATCTTTCGTGAATGTACTAAAATTGTCAAAATGCATAGAATTTATCCTTTCCCTTCTTTGATACATATTAATTAACATCAGCGTACCTATACCACAAATATAAATAACACTAACCAGTCAACAACACTTAAATTAGTACAATAACACTTAAGTTTCTTTTTCTTCACGTTAAATGCAGTCTAAGTTTCTTCCTTTTCACGTACAATGCAATCCCTTTTATATATATTTTTAATTAACATTTTCAAATTCGCTTCAGGTATTCCATCACAACATTGCATCTTTCGTGAACTTAACTCGTTAAGTAGCTGCCAATGTTACCCCGTACCGCCAACGTTCCCCAATTTACGCTACCAATTCCGTTCGCCTATCACTCTAAATTTACGAGCAAGTGCGGAAACAGAGATCCAAAATTCTCGGAGAAGTCGGCTAAAGGGTAAGCCAAGGGGTTGGATCGATAGGAGTAAAGTGCCGAGTAGTCTCGTGCACGTTTACACGCAATCTTGCCTCCGATACCTTCCTCGAGCCAAGGGAGGAGTGCAGGGGGAGGGGGTGGAGGGGTGGGTTTCTTCGCCGACAGGAGGACACGCGTGCAAGCGTGCTCGGCTATCGGATTAGACGGGAGCGTGAAGCGTGTGGGTGGCCGCTTGCACGTGGCCACGAGGAGAGCTTAGAATTATGTGTGCCCGGTCTCTAAGTACACATATAAAATTGTAGTGGGACGGTGGCACGCATGCGGATCTACGAGAGTTGGTAACGCGGTGCCAGCCAGGAATCAGGTCACTCGTATCAAACTGACCTACATACCGTTATCGCCCGTATTATCGCCTCTGATAAGCCGCTTATTAAACGTACAATTATGCCGGGGGAAAAGATTCAAGGCGTCGTTGATCCTCCTCTCCCTCGTTAGGCCGGCTCGCCCGTAGATGCGCGCCGAATTTATCTCGCGGCGGGCTTTCCTCGAGGATCGGCCGCGAGGTACCGGGATCGGTTCGGCCGGCTTCTATCCGCCGGTCAGGCGTTCCCCCGATCGATAGCGACGACCGCGGCGCTGTTAATAATAAGCCGGTGCAAAAATGCCGCCCCAGCGGTCTAAAAATACCGAGCAACAACAACACGGCTGACCTCACGGCTGGCCACCGTCATTCCTCGACGCTTCGAACTCTTCAACTTGACCCGGATATCAAAATTTACTCCTGCCCGTGATCGCAACCCCCCGCCGCGGGCCGATCTTTCAATCGCCCCCGGCATTCGGCTACTCCGGCGGGCGCCTCTAACTTTATCTCGCGTCTGTGTGCGCGAGTACACGTGCATCCATTGATATCTAACGCGGATAGGGGGGGGGAGCCGGATAACCGTGACGCGTGTATTTATCCGTATCTCCGTTTCAGCGCGTCGTCCTTACAAAATCGATTACACGGAAGCCACACGCGACTCCGTCCGCCGTTATTACCATTATCGTGTTCGAGCACCACGCCGACGAATCCACCTTTATCTCTGCCTACGAATTATAATATTCCGTGCCCGTATGTCTGTCCACCGCGTGTCGACACCTCGAGGGAAGCCACCTTCGAGCAGAGCCCGGCACGCGTCGCGTATCCTCGTGGAGGTTTAAAGCTCGAAGCAGAGGCGGAGAACTATCGATAGTGTTGACTATCGATATCATCGAATGTGATGAAAATTTAATAAAATATATACGCTTTTAAATATTATATCTGATTTTTGTATTTCATTTTATTTGATATATATATTTTATTAAATTTTCATCACATTCGATGATATCGATAGTCAACACTATCGATAGTTCTCCACCACTAGCTTGAAGCAACGATCTGCCCCAAGTATCTCGCCAATTGTATCGTACAGAGCGAGGTGAACCATTATCAATGCCACGACCGCGCGTATCAACTAACTGTTTCGTGCGAGCGAGCACGAAAAGCGTCGGTGCCTCGCGACCATTTATATGGGGGCAAGTGGCGAGGGCGACTATTCGCGGGGGCCTCTATTTTATCCGCGAAGTAGAAATCCCGCGGGAGGGCGAAGAGGGCGTTGGACGAAGCTAATCGAGAGAAGAAGAGAAGAGGGAAATGCGCCGATCGCGGGGCGATATTCCGTAGGCGAGACCGCCAACGAAAGTGAGAGCGGGAGATCTCGGGACGAAGGCGTTGGAACGGGGGAGAGTGTGCCAGCGATAGAGGGAGAGGCAGCTACGGAGAGAGAGAGAGAGAGAGAGAGAGAGAGAGAGAGAGTGAGTCGGCTTGCACCGCCTCTCGCGGGCGAGTTAAGCCGACGGCGGAACGTTTATGTCTCTCTCTCGTAACCGCTTAACGTAACAGCCGTAACTAGTACCATTGCCAACGAAAGCTGCCGTGGAAAGTAAAAGCGGATGAGCCACTTTTCGCGCGTGACGACGAGAGCCCGTGGCCTGGCCTAACGGCGGGACAAAGAGCGGCCACGAGGAGAACGGATACCCCCTTCGCGTCCCCCTGCCCCCCTCCCTGCCCCCCGCCGTTCCCCTCTCCGATCGGCTGCTCCGGCCTGACTGCCGACAACACCGTGGACGAGGAAAGAGGAGGAAAGAACTTTCGCCCATTCATCGTGACTGGCGCTCGCGCTCCCCGGGCTCTTGAACCGACTCGCTCGAGATCTCTCGCTATTCCGCCTAATGCACCGTCTTACACGCGATATAAATACGCGCTAGGTGCAGACACGAGGTGCATCTAGCCGTGCCCGGTGCCCGCGGAATTGGCACGTGCGGGCACGCGTTTACGTGCGCGCGGCTTACCGACGAGCTGCGCGGCGCGTCACTCTCGCTGGCGAATAGGGTGACTGTACCTAATATCGCCAGGCAAAAGTTAAATCGCTGTCAATTGAATAATAATTGATATTTTTGCATGCAGTTTGTTTCAAAGTAAAGAGAAATTATTCATATTTCATGTCGTATAAGTTAGAATCGTTGAAACCTAGAAATTTTTAATTAGGACTCAAAAAACGTGAGACATGCAAAAATCGGGTCCTGAAAAAAGTGTACCTAATATCGCCACCTCAAGAAATATTGATTAATTCATGTATATATGAGTTTTTTAAGTCATTTTCACACGTGCTTTTATTATTTCTTGCACTACAAATGTATTTTTAGCCATCTTTGAGTTTATTTTTATAAGAAAAATATAGAATTTAAAAATATAGATGTTTAAAGTATTTTATTTTTTACGTTCCGATGTACACATTCGACAAATAAAGTCATTTTCACATCGGCTTTTATTATTTTTGCTGTATAAATGTTTCTAACGGTAGGCGGTATTTGGAACACATACTGCTACAAGAAAAACGTTATTTTCATTATAAAAACTATTTGAATCGATTACAGTCCTTAACTACATCATTAATTAGGTTTTTCTAGTAGATATTCTTGCATTTACGGAATTATTAGACTTACCTTCTCCAAATGGGACGTAAAATTGTGACAGTCCAATAAATTTTTACACTATTAAGATTCAGTAAAATACTTCTCTTTCTGTAATTGTTGATCACATGACGCTGCAATTACAGTATGTCTTCCTGCATATGGTTAGGTTCTAATCGAGTGCATAACCGATCAATTTTAGTGCTTACTTTGCGAGATATAGGGGGTGGCGATATTAGGAACACTGGCGATATTAGGTACAGTCACCCTACCTCCGCGTCGGGTTTTCGCGGCCGCGAGGCGCATCCCCCGCTGCACCATCATTTTCGAGCTGGGATCGCTCGGAGGGATGCTTTTCGCGTCTTGGCTTTACTTTCAAGAATTTTCTGTTCTTTTTTTTTTCATTTTGTTTTTGGAGGCCATTTGTTTGGTATTCGTATTCTATGCAAGCTTCTAAAGCGCGTTTGTGATTTGAAAGCAGGTGGGGTAAATCCGGGAGACGCGGTCGGGCCGGAGAGTTGGTCGAGTCGCTATATTTCAGGCTCTGTACGTAAAAATGCGTTAAAGTGCAGAGCAATTTCTTCTCTAGAAGCCAAACAGTTGAATGAATAGCGTCGTTTCGCTTCCTTCTGTGTTTCTCTGGATTTATAGGCTTTAAAAGGTAAATTGAGGTTACGTTTAACCTGTTTTGTCAAACAGCGGTTGCGCAGAATCGTATTTAAAATATACTTCTAAGTTTATTTTCGTTTAATGTTTGGGATAATAAGATAGTAGAGATGAGGGACGATGCAGCCAAAGTATTTGGCGATATTAACTCTTCCTCTCAAAGCTATCGAGAACACCATCTCTCGCTGCAGAAAGGAGAGATGGTCGAGTTATGATTTTTTTATTATTTTCGTTTATTTTTTATTATTTTATTATTACTTTTGTTTATTTAGTTTATTTATTCACTTTTGTATTCATTTACCTTGCTAATCGCTAGTAGGTATTTCACTTCTCCTTTTATGCGTTCTTTACTTGTTTAGCGTAAAGAAATTAAATATCAATGAATCCCTAGTTGTATTCACTCATAAGTAATTTTGCTTTATCCTTTGTTAATTTTCCACGAATAATTATGCGAGTGGTCTCTGCCAGCGACGAAAACCGTTTCTCCCGGCACCTCGGGAGAGGTGGTCAGATGTCGTGACTTCAGTTTTCAACCGGTTTTACAGTAAATATTATCTTCGATTAAATATCGACCGGTTTTTCTGAATCAACTTAAAATTCTGAACACATAGGTTTCTTCTGATAAAATAAGTAATTTCTATATCAGTTTTAATAGCCATTTAATATTAGGTCGACCGCGTCTCCCGGATTCACCCTATAGCTCGTTCTTTAGTTAGAAGGGGTTGGCTCTCGCGGCCTATAGTTCACGGCGTGACTCATTCGAAAAGCTCGATTCCATTTCTGGCATTCTCCTCTGCAGCTTCGACCAGACGAAACTGGGAGTATCGTGCGACCCGGTGTCGCATTAATGAGCTTGGGTTAATTATAATACCTTTAAGGTAAATGTCCCCGTTAGCCGTTCAGCTCTATACCGATCGATCCCTCATCACGGACGATTCCGTTCGGTGGTTCACTGTTTAAACAAACCGCTTACCCACTCCAGGCATTACTGCCTTATCGCGGAAGGCTTTCACTCGCTGGAATATCGCCGGTCTGCCGCGGATACGTGAAATTCCAGACCGAGATACTGTACTCCGTGCGCGTCTAGCTTGCCTCGCTCCGTCTGGCGTGGTCAGAATTACTTCTCGGGGAAATTGCCGGTCATTACAGTCGCCGATCATTATTATTGGCCTTACCATTCGAAGACCAGGTCTCTCGCGTACCCGATTCGCGTTTCAACCTTGAGCGTTATCCTGCTCGAGCCGCTGCTCCCGCAGGAGGTCGGCGGGGCTGGAGGATGGGTGGTTTTTAAACGCGATCATCGCCGTCTCCCAGCCAGATGACGATTCACCTCTATTACCTTGCGCTCTCCCTCTACCCTCCCCCTCGTGCGCCATCTCACCCCGCCCCGAGCTCCGCGTAGCGGCGCTCGTTCCACGTGGATCGCAAATTTTTAATCATACCTCCCCTACGCCTCCCCCCCTCCCCCTCGCACGCCAGCGCGATTTTTCGGTCAAGGTCGACGGCGTCCTTGGCTTTTCTTAATCGTGATCGCTGATAAAAAAAGAACAGGCTGGGTTGCACACCTCAAGGCGCACAATCAATGCCCGATACAGCGGACAGATACATAAATTGCGTGCATGTAACGCACACCAAACTTGCATGGACTAAATACATAAATATGATTCGCTTGTTACGGGAGCATAATAAACGGCAATGAATACCTTTATCGCGCGAACTTTCACATTTCATGAAGTCCTAGTGCGGCGAGACAATCCTGTCTCTCTGTCTCCCTGCCCGTTGCCGCGCTGTCGCGTGCGACTATCGCGGGGCGCTCTTGATTTTAATTGCTGGCAGGGGAGGGAAATGAGTGATGAGCCGAATCGGAGAGATTCTTGGATAGTTGAAGTCGATGGTGTGTAGTTGAGCGGCGGGGCAGCGGGGTGAGAAATCTGTAATGCTTCGACGTTGTCTAGTATCCGCTGAAAGTTATCCCGCGCGTGAGATTCGAAATAGGCTAGTTTTCTTCTTACTCCGTTTATCGTCGTATCGAAAGCAGGGCTTGAAAAGTTTTATAATATTCAAATTCCCGCTTAGTAAATAATAATCACAATAATAATAATATCGATTTCGGTTCTCCAAAAGATTATAAAGAACCTTTATTCTGAATCACTGTTATTATCTGTATTATCTGTTTCGGTTACGGTTCCTATTCCCCTCCTCGTATCGGTTCCATAACCGTAATTTTTTCGGTTCTGTATCGGTTCCGAAACGGTTGTAGAATCAATTCTTGTATCGACATTTCTGTAATTGGTATCGTTAATTATTGTAGCTGCGGATTACTGTAAATACGCATATTTTTTTACAAAATCCTTATAGTAAAAGGAGAAACATTTATATATATCGTTGATTTTTAATAAAGAGTTGACATAAATAAATCAGCTACATATTTTTTACATTCACACACACTATATTATTCAGAATAGGAAGTTAAAAGTTCCTCCTGTTTCTGTAAGGATTTTGTAAAAAAACATGCGCATATACAGTAATCTGCAGCTACAATAATTTATTAATGATATTTATTAGGGAAAAGTCGATGCAAGAATTGATTCTAGAACCGTTTCGGAACCGATTAGAACCGAAAAAATGACTATGAAAAAATTGATTATTGTACCGATATGAGCAGAATAGGTAAAAGTAAAAGTGGTACAGAATGGTAAAAAAAATACCTCTCTTGCTTTTTTTAACCTATTTTATAGTGCCTATTTAATTAAAAATTTAACACAGAAATTGTAAATATTTCCTTTTTTAGTATAAACTTAATAAAGATCAGTTTTGAAAAATAAGCGATTTTTTCTTAAAAGCCAGGGGGTGGCAACTGCCCCTTTTGCACCCCCCTCCGGATGTCCATGGATATGAGGAGGGAAATACGAAGCGTAACCGAAACAGATAATAATACTTTTCTTATTTTATTATAAATCCAAATCTAAATAAATATTGAGATAAATTAATTTATCCTACTTGAAAATTTCGGTTCGTCATAACAGTTTTTTGGAATAAAGTTTCTCCATAATCGTTCCCATCAGAACTTTTATATAACAATTTGAAACAGTTATTTTCAGAACCATTTCAAGCCCTGATCGAAAGTATTTAAGGAGGCATGGTACTCTTTTCGCCCGAAAATTACACATTATTTATGAATATTTTTCTGTATGAAATTGGAAAGCTAGATAGATGGGGTTTATTGCAAATGAAAGATCACTGTTTATATGTATTAAAAGAATTTTTATTAAATAAAATCACTCTCCCTCCCCTCGCTATAGTCGCTGAAAGTTGTTCCCTCGCGGAATGAGTAGAATTGCGATACCATAAATTCCGCCTTCCGCGCTTATCTGAAACATAAAAACAAATCAAGAAATTAAAATTTATTACATTCTGTGGTCGTTGACCGAGCCGGTTCTTAAATTTCACATTTAAAACAAAATGGCGGACTGTCAAACCGTAGGTATCGATTTTCGACACTGAAACTGTAGATTCGACAGTCCGCTATTTCGTTTTAAATGCGAAGCTTAAAAATCAGCTCGGTCAACCACCACAGAATGTAATAAATTTGAATGCCTTAATTTGTTTTTATGTTTCAGATAAGCGTAGAAGGCGGAATTTATGACACCACAATTCTACTCATTCCGCGAGGGACCAACTTTCAACGACTATGGCGAAGGGAGGGAGGGTGTTTTTGTTAATAAAAATTCTTTTAACACTTTCAAACAGTGATCTCTCACTTGCAAGAAACTTATCTTCCCAGCTTTTCAATTTCATATAAAAAAAAATCATAAAGAATGCTTAATTTTCGGGCAAAAAAAAGTACCATTACCCCTTAAGAATTCCGGCGCCCAGCTGGTTTTATGAAACAATTAGCGGATAGCGCTGATAAACGGAGTAACAGCAGGGGGTGGGGGGACTAACGGCGGTATTAATAATTTCTAATCTACTGTCGACGGACGCGAACTGTTTTTCGCGATAACTCCAAGACTGTTTTAAAAGTAACAATCGCCAAGATATTTACTTATCGCATTGGATTTGATAAAAAAAACTCGCATCACGGCGAGGGAGCGGCGTCGGTACGCACGAAACTTCGCTTGGAACAATGAAGGAGCGTTGCGCGCGCGCAAAAAAAAAAAAGAATCGTTCGAATCATCGTTCGGAACAGCGAAGCCGAGGATCGATCGAGACATCGACGCGGTGTCTTTTTGCTGGAGCTTCGATATTCCGCGCGCGGCGTGTTGTTTCGATCGCCGAACCCGAGCCGAGAGAAAAATAAGTGGCCTACGTCGTCCGGACGGAAGCCTTTTTCTGCGGCAGCCGTTTTTCGCCAGCCATTCTTCACGGGCGAGCGTCGGCCGAATTCCCGACAGGGGCGTGGAGCATCGCGGTACCGAAATTCTAGCTTTACGGCTGTTCCCGCCTTTCCCCCGGGTCGATCCTCGGGGAGACTTTTACGGAGCCCGTAAAGGGACGCGCGACGGTTCCCAAAAGCGATCCTCTCCGCTGGTAAAAGAGAAAACGCAATGCCACCCCCTTGCGGCCCCGATTGCCGTCGGGGGCACTGGGTCACCGGGAACTCCCGTTGCGAATTGCACGCAATAATTCTCGACAGCATTTCCAAATATTTACATCCCGGCGTTAATTTATGGCCAGGACCCCCCGGAGGGAAAGCGAGGCCCCCAACAACTCTTCAAGGGGCATAAACACCGGGGAAGCTCGGAAAAGTAACCAGCCAGGTAGTCCGGGGCCGTGTTTACCCCGGCAATTTTACTTGCCTTCTAGAAAGGCGCGATCCCGCCTTCTGGACTCGAGACCGGACCAATATAATCGCCAAGAGGAGGGGGAGTCCAGGGTAAACGAAATTACGAGGAGTCGTGACACGTTTCTCGAGTTTCCTTTTTTACCTTCCGCTCCTCGAACCTCGTTTACCGGAGGAAATTTATAGAGGAACTACCGATCTCTGTAACGCCGCGACGGTGGCTCTTATCATTCCCAGCCGGGTGATTCCCCGCGTCTCGCCCCCCGCGCGCCAGTTTCCCTCCGCCCCCTGCGCGGCCGCGGCTTAAGGTCCATTTCGAATTCCGTCGTGTGTCCCAGTTGCGTGGTAATAAAAATGGGAGACGAGGAGCGCCGAGAGGGTCGTCTGGAAGCTATATGCACGGCCGCCAACACGAATGCACGCGCAGAAGCGAGGGGGTACATCCTTGCACTTCCACACAGAGGAGAGAGTGGGCCTGTGCGCGCCGCGTCCTTTGCCGTAGAACGATGGATCCGCACGCTGGAACGCGCGCACGCGCAACTTCGCATCTCTGTCGCCGCCCCGCCGCGCTCGCCGTGCTCCTCGCGTTATGCGTCGCAACACACACACGGGGCGGGCAATGCATTCGCGCGCGCGCGCGCGCGCGCGAGTCCGTTCCTGTGCGTGTGGCGAGCGCACGCGCATGCACGTTAATGCACGGCACACAGTCGCACGTGGTCTCGCGATATCCCATGTGGGTAAGTGTGTCAAGGACGTGCGAACTGGCCTGCAAAACGCCAGTTCGCGTTTCGTGGATGAAACAATCTCCGCTTCTCCCTCTCCCTCTTACCCCCCCCCCCCACCTCGCCCCGTCTGCCTCTCCTATTCTCATTTCTCTGTTTTTTTTTGTTTCCCCCCTCGGTGGGTTTCCGAGAGCGGGGCGAAGATTTGCGGGATCTTCGTCGCGGGGCGCGAGGAAAAGCGGCGGGGAGGATCGATCGTGGAACGAGGAGGGAAGCTCGCGCGGCTGCGAGTCGGGACGAGAGGGGACGTGCACCGACGCCGCCACCCACCTGTGACCGAACGTTCGAAATTTTTACGCGAACCGGCGCGCTGAAACTTGCCAATGCCCATCCTTGGCACCTCCGCGAGATTAATATCGGAAGTTTACCCGTCGCGATCCCCCTCCCTCCTCTGCTGATATCAGAATTTCCACGGCGCCGAAAGGGATGGTCCCTGTTGCGGACCGCGCCTCCCCCTCTCGCCGGACGAATTCGACAGTTTCCGCGGCCGCCGCGACGGGAATATGTGTCGCGGCAGCGGGCCGTCTCCGCGTGTAACAGGCACAATGAGTTAGATTTTACTTTTAGTTTCGAAAATGGGATTGCGGAGTGGGGCGGTCCTTGGCACACTTCACACAACCGAGACACGTTGTGCGGAGCAAGAGAGAGCAGAGGGGAAACAGAGGGAAAGAGCGAGCCCGGTGAAGAGGGACGGAGACAGATCGCGGCAGGCTCGTATTCTTTGCGTCGAATATTACGAGTTATAGATACCGTACCTGCATAGCTAATGCCGTGATAGTAATCGCGCGGGTAGAAGACGATATACGGCGGCTCTTTTTCTTTTTTTAACGGCAGATAGGTTGGCCTTAATATGCTTATTAACATTCCATCTCCAACCCGATACTCTTCGCTCTACTAAACCAAGATTACTTTCATTTACGCGTCGAATACGCGCGCGAGATAATCCGATATAAATTACACGCGTTCGGGCGCGGGATCTTTCGACGGGATTGCTCGAAACTGTGATTGCGAGTGCGTAGGGTAAAAATGTCCCTATTACTGCCACTTTATTTATTTTGATTATACAGAATAGTGTACAAGTATGATATTAATAATAATGAGAACAGTCCCGGTTTAATAATAATATTATTGCTGTACAGTATTCTTTATATGTTACATTTTTATTGAGGAAAATAAATAAAGTGGCAGTAATTTGGAACACTGACAGTAATAGGGACATCTAATCTATGATAAATTAAAGTTCGCCTTGATCATTTTAAATATCACCGGATAGGGAAAAGGACCCAATTACTGTCGCCCTAAGCTATTTTACGTAAAATAACGAATAAATCTTATAAAATGATGCATAAAAAGAATTTAGCATACAATTCAAACTGTTATTTATGCGATACGAAAAATAGTACATCATTTTTTTCTTCGTTAATTTGAATGAAACGATAACAAATTTTAAGCGGATACTAGGAGAATGGAAACGACGACTTTATTACTAGCGAAAGAGAAAACAAGGCGTCAAAGAAAATGCTGTAATAGTAATATTTAAGCTATTAACGTAACAAGATATAATATTTTAAATAATATAAGCATCGCAGAAAGTAATAAAGATTCGAATTCAACGATTCATTAAGTCTTTTTACTTATTAATTGGCTGACAGTGATCGGTACAAGCGTTTCAATCATTTTGGTATTACTGCCATAGCGGTAGTTGCTCATGTAAATGACACAAAGTAACCTGACACCCAGTAATTGGGCTGTCAGTAATTCAGTCAAATACATTTGAAGGGTGTCAGTAATAGATCCCGTAACATATTTTCGAAATTGATGAATTTATACATAAAAATCGAAGTTTTAAGATTCACCGAATTTTTCTCACCAAGTAAACATATTAAACAATAATAAATAACAGGAACAACATATACTTTTAGTCTACAAGTACAAAACCATAAATAATTGCGTCAATAATTGCGTCAATAATTGCGTCATTTACCCTAGTCAATTTTAAATTTGAAATTGAATTTCACTGGCGTTGCTTGCTCGACGATACTCCGCCACATTTTTCAACGCACAACAGAAGTAGAAGAAGAATTATGCCCCGGTGGACGGAACTGGAAAAGGAAAATGTGGAAGCCCGTCTGCTAAGAAGTAGATTGCTTCCGATAGCCGCGATTCCGCGTGCCGCCTGCTCGCCCACGAGCGTTTAAAGGATCAGCGCGATGCTAATTGACCTAGAAGTAGCGTAATGCCGATAATGGTCACATAATTCCCGCCAATACGGGTAAAGGACTTCGGTTTATTTTTTTTTTTTGTTGCTGCCTCGCCGCGGCTGTGTCGTTATCGCGCCTCGCATGCCCATCAGCATCGAACCAGTTTCTCTATCTCCGGCTAGGGAAGCGAGAGATCTCTGATATCCGCGCCGCGCTCGGCGACCGGCTTCGAATCGAATCGACCGTTGCTATCCCACGTAATTGTTCCCGGTTTCGAATTATAGAGGCTCCTTCGTACGGGCTCTCGGGGTCTAACGAAATCGTCGACCTATCGAGGAGTCGTGTCGAAACCCGCGTAACCCTTGTATAATGATTTATAATTCTCGAACGCGTGTCGGTGCGCGCGCAATTTACATTTCCAGAGTTTCTGGGTCACAGCTTTCACTTTCTTTCGTTGCTGCTTCTTCCGCCCTTTCGGGCTGTTTCGAGCGAGCCTGCCCTTTATCCCCCTCTCTCTCTCTCTCTTTCCCCCATTCTCGCTCCCCTTTTCTTCTCGCTCTTTTTGGCCGCTGCCTCCGCCGTCACGGGCGATCGTGATTTAACCTGACACGCAATGGAACGCACCGGGCTCTTTATTCGTTTCTCAATGCGCGCGCCCGGTGGAAGTGGGAATCGCATGCGTCGCGCCGCACGGTCGTGCCTATAACGATTAAGCAGGTACCGCTCGTTTCCGATTCGCGCCCGAAGGAACAAAACCGGCGTACACCCACGCTACGCCCGGCACAATGCCTGGCGACAATGAAAACCAGGATGCCCGATCGATCCCGGGCTTTTCCACGATCATTTCCACCGCGGATGCGGGGGGGGGGGGGGGTATTTATTTAGGGGCTCGCCGTTAAACAGGGCTCCGCTCACTTGTTGCGTAAACGGCGGCGCGGCCGAAAGTGAACGGAGCTTTAACCTGTTAAAGGGGGGAAAAACCGATTCAACCCGTCGCTCGAGCGCCCCTTTTGTATCGGGGTCGCAGCGGGTTCATTCGGTGCGCGTAGTTTAATTGCGCCGGTACGCGCACTATTTCCAACTGTTTTTAAATACCCACTTTCGAAAACGGCCGGGGGCGTTTTGGGTCAAGGAATGACCCGGTTTAGCAGGTTAAAAGGGAACTTCGGCTCGGGTGTTACTTCCGACTTAAATTCTCCTGAATGGATGGGAAGATTAATTAACGGGACCAGCCATCTCGCCCGAGCTTTGCAATTTAACCAGCAAGTCGTGGGCGACGCTAGCTATCATTCGCTACACGCTGCACATTTTTCCTGCCTTCTTTTACTCTGCGCGCCGCAACTTGGCCACGCTGAAAGCAACCTGTACCACGCTTCTCTCGTACGCTTTTACTGTCTTCTTTCTATTTTTTTTCTCAAGCTACATAATTGCGAATATATTTTATAAGTTGTTACGTAAGATTGATAATGCGCTTGATACATTGTGCTCGAGTCGAGGATCGAAGGAATCGTTGCTCGCCGGCCGAGCGGCCGCGCGCTCGGCCCCCAGTTCCCGTAGGATAGGAAACGCGGCTGGAGAGAGCCATCGATCACGATTCGAGCACGGTGCAGAATTACAGATACGACATTATTCTCCTCGTACGATCGCGGAAAGTTCGAAGATCGTCGTAGAGATTTTGATCCGCCTAACCTCTAAACCTGCTGCGCTGGATAGGACGACAACAACAACGACAATGACGATGACAACGCGCGCGCTCTACAGTTGCCGCGTGCATTCATCGATGACACGCTCGCATCTAGGCGCGCCACGCGCGCGCAATTGTGTGCGCGCTATTACGACGGGCGCGCACGGTTACTTGCGCGGAAAAGAGCGCGACAATTACGTTCGAAGTGAATAAGCATGGGTTCGCGCGGGGAAGGGGAGGGGGGTGAGGTCGGGAGAGGTAGCGTCGTTAGAGAAAGAGCGCGGCCCGCTCGCTCGACGGACGAGGAAAGAGCGAGGACGATGCGCGTTACGGGTTTGCAGTCGAAAGAAAGAATAAAGATCGAGCGAGGGTATGGCGCGTGAGAGGGACAGAGAGGTAGTGGTGTAACGCGTACGTTTAGGGTGGCGGGATATATCGAGAAACGTAAGGACAGGGTCTGAGAGAGAAACAGAGGATAGGTTGGGAGGGTGGGATGCGCGAGGTGGATGGTAGAGGGTGCGAGAGGGAGGGAGGGAGAGAGAAAGAGATAATGAGAGGGAGTGAGTCGCGGCTGCGTCATGTTCTCAGCGAACTGGGTCAGTGGGTCTCCCCACCGCCTCGCGTCGTACATCTACTGCGACGTACACACAGAGAAGCACTGGCACTGTCCGGGGAGTGCCAACGGCGTTACTGTTGACCCAGCCACGGCCTGTATGTGGCCTGTGCGCCTTCCCTGTGCCCGCTTACCGCGACTCTGTGTTTGGCTCCCCTGTGCTCTTTGAAAGCAAGAGTTGTTCCCCGGCTCTGCCCGTCCGTTCGATCCTCGTCACGCGAGCCCGCGCGGCGAAAAAAAAGAAGAAGCTATAAAGCCTGCGGAGTCTTTCTAAAATCAATTATGCCTCGCGATCTCCTAGCGTACCCCTGCGCCACACTGACCATCCGCGAGAAACATGGCCTTACGAAATCCTTCGGATCTCCTGTCGATCGCGCGATAAATGGACCATCGGTCGCGTGAATTAGATCGCCCGTTGCTTCTACTGGACGGTATCTCGGAATTCTAAGGGATTCGAGCTCTCGGAGGCTCGCGGGGAGAGATTCGGGAAATCAGGCGCGAGGGTAATCGATTCGGATCGGGTCTCTCGGTGCGTGCTACGTGTGTACACGTGCGTCGAGGTATTCGCCGGCAGCCCACCGACGACAAATACGGTCGACAAAACGGCGGCAGACCGGCGCGGGAGCCGCGCGAGGACAATACTTCTCCGGCCGACATAGACCTGGTTCCGTAAGTAGGTCATCCCCACCGCCGGTGCCGCGCAACCTCCTTCTCCCCTCCTCCCTCGATCCCTTCGACCGCGGCAATACCTCCCGACGCTCTCCCCCGTCGCTCCCCGGACGGTTCCTCCCCCTCTCCTCCCGAACCGCGTGTTGCCCCCCCACCAGACAGGGCCCTCGGAGGCACCTCCACTACTACTCCGCGTCGGGCACCTGGCCGCGCGCGGTGGCATGCGCTGCTGAATCACTTTCACTTATGCCGTGCGCTGTGTTGGTTATACGCCGCCGTGCTTCTCTCTCTCTCACTCGCACACACACTCTCTCTCTCTCTCTCTCTCTCTGTCTCTCTCTCTCTCTCTCTCTCTCTCTCACTCCCTCCTGTTGGTTCGCTCGCTCGGCCACTCTCGCGCTCTCACACTCGACCCGTGCCCGTCGGTAAAGGGACACGCGCGCTCCTTCTCTCTCTCCTCGCCTTCCTATATACCCACCAAAACGCCAAGGGAGCCTGACGCGCGGCGGTGCGCACCTCTCGCCGTTCTCTCCCGGTTTTGCCAATTTTATTTTATTCCCGGCGGTGTCACGGTGAAGCGTGTATCTCTCTGCCTACCGGGCGAACCGAGCCGATCTGAGCCGAGCCGTGCCGCGCGTCGCGTCCGCGAACCACCGTGCCGGGGCCGTAACCGTGTTTTCCGTTTTCGATTTCGTTACGAGCAGTGGCCGCGCGCGCGTATAATTCGTCCGACAACGAACAACCAACGCACAACGATCATCGAAGGAACGACCGTCTCGCCCAGGACCGCCCCTCCCCCCACAACCCTCTCTCTCCCCCCCCCCCCACCTACACCCTCCCGCTGTGTTCCTCGCGTTCAGCCGCTCGTGATATCGTCGGAACCGTGGTTGCTGCTGCTGTGATATACGTGACGTTCGTGTGCCCACCGTGTGTCTGACGAGACGGGTCTCCCGACTCTACCTACCTCCATGTGTCGACGGTAGGGCGGCAGAGGGGAGGGGGCGGGCCCTTCGGGAAAGCAACGAGGCGAGAAGACAACTAGTCGTACGCAGATAGCCGAGCTGTCAAGTCGCGCGTTCCTGGGAACTGAAGGATTCTCTTTTTCTCTCTCTCTCTCTCTCTCTCCCTCTCTTTCACTCTCACACACCACACACACACACACCTTCTCTCTCTCTCTCACACACTCTCTCACCCTCGCCGGACACACGCACCCTCCTTTTTAGCGGTGCATTTTTACTTGGATTGCAGTGCGTGCGCGCTACTTCTACTCGACCGTATTTACCTCGCGACTACGCGGCGTTCACGTTCGGTTTGTGCCGGAGCCCGTGGCTTTTAAAAAGCGAAAACACAGCTTCGTAACACCGCACCGGCGATCCGCGTGTTTCGGGGAACAACGTTCGCCGCGACTTGTTTCGCCCGGCGCGGGCCCTCGTGGCGTGAAACCAGCCCGGAGCCCAGTTTCGATCTCTCTCGCGTGTGATCATCGTTTCTGGGTATACGTGTCACGATCTAACGGCTGGATTTATCAGTGCCCGGCAGACAGATAGGAACGAAGGACCGTGGGTGGTTTGTTGTTCCGCGTGCAACAGTGACGACCGCTTTTATTTTCATTCACGGTAACACGATCGCTACTCTACGATGATTCGGACGTGGTCCGGTACGGGTTCTAGAGCAGCGAGTGGTGCGCGATGATGATACTCCTCGTAAACCTGTGAAGCGTGACTTGGTGATCGATATTACACGTGGCCAAGGGAGCCGAGCGTTTCCCCAAGCGCTCCATTACTATTGCCGTCATTGTCATCGTCTTCGTCATTGTCCGTCGTCCGTTGTCGTCGTTCTATCGGCGACATCATCGCACGCAACTACCGCGACCTTGCGCGACGCGTGCACCGTTACGCTTCGAAGCTAAACAGGGGAATCTATAACCGCCCCGGCTGTTGTGTCGCATGCCGCCGTACGCCACTGGCAGCGTATGCCTGTAGATCGCCGGCACGTTGGTCCGATCAACGAGAGGATCCTAAGTCCGCATCATATATGAACCGCTACGCGACGAGCACCCTCCTCCGTGCAGTGGTTGCGCAAGGGTGATATGTTATTGGAGATGGAGCAGCATTCGGGCCTGATATCCCTGAACATGTCGCCGTTCCATCTGAGCCCGCAGGGTAGCCCCCAGGGTGCGGCCGGTGCCGGCCAACAGCAGACGCAGCAACAGCAATCGCACTACGGCTCCTCGCCTTACGGCAATTGCGCCCAGAGCCCGCCGGCCGCCATGTGCCACCAGTCCCAGTCGCAGCAGCAACCGCCGCAGCAGCAACAACAGCAACAGTTGTCGGTCCACGGTCAGGCGCACTCGCAGAGCGGCATATCGAGCTTCGACGCCGCGTTCTTCGACTCCACCGCCCTGGAGGAGCGGTGCCCGATGTGCGGTGACAAAATGTCCGGCTACCAGTACGGGCTGCTCACGTGCGAGTCTTGCAAGGGTTTCTTCAAACGCAACAGCTCGCCGTGCAGCAGCAAGAAAGTATACACGTGTCTGTTCTCGCCTACGGGCGGCGGGGGTGGCGGCGGCGGCGGGGGAGGAGGAGGAGGAGGAGGAGGCGGTAGCGGAGGAAACGGTAACAACGGCGGAACAACGACCGGTGGCGGCTGTGGCGCATCTTCGGCACTCGAGATCGGCTCTTGCGGCAACAAGAAGGTGTACACGTGTCTGTTCTCGCCAACAGGGGCCGGAAGCGGCGCTGGAGGAAACGGTGGCGGCAGCAACGGTGCGGCGAACGGCGCTGGTGGCGGCTGCGGCACCTCGACGGCCCTCGAGAGCAGTGGCGGCAGCGGTTACGCCGGCGGAGCCGCGAGCGGCAGCGCCGGCGACGGCGGTGGCGCGGGTGCCGCTGGCGGCAGTGGGCCCACCGCGGGAAACGCGGCTGCTGGCGGCGGCGGTAGCGGTAGCGGCCCTGGAGCTGGCGGTGGAGGCGGCGGTGGATCCGCTACGGTAAGCGGCAATGTCGCGATACCAACTACCACCTACTGTTTACCAACTGGTACCCTCTGTCATCCTGGATTGGGCCAGGTCGGGGTCGGTGTCGTGACCGGCTCGATACCGTGCCCCTCCGACTTCCCCGACACCAAGGACATCGTCATCGAGGAGCTGTGCCCGGTGTGCGGCGACAAGGTCTCCGGCTACCACTACGGGCTGCTCACCTGCGAGTCCTGCAAGGGTTTCTTCAAGCGCACCGTCCAGAACAAGAAGGTGTACACGTGCGTCGCCGAAAGGTCCTGTCACATCGACAAGACGCAGCGGAAACGGTGTCCCTATTGCCGCTTTCAAAAGTGCCTCGAAGTTGGCATGAAGCTTGAGGGTGAGTCTCTTTTTTTCATTGCCACGCGTTAGAGCCGATTGTCCGCGGAACATGTATCGTAGGGTAAGTCCGGGAGACGCAGTCGGGCGGCTGGAGAGTTGGTCGAATGGCTATATTCAGACTCTACGTCTGTGTATATGTAAAAGCGTGTTCAGCTTTAGAACAATTAATTCTTTAAGAATCAACGGTCTCGACCAACTCTCCAGCCCGACTGCGTCTCCCGCATTTACCCTAGCTGGCGTTTACGATCGAGAGCAGTTGGGTGGAGAATAAGTGTGGGATAAGCGTCTCACACGAAGCGTCGCGCTCGAGAATAATCTCTTCGAATGCTCGTCAATTTACGCGGCCCCTTGGTTGGCATTTCGACTCGAGAACTAAACAGGTACTTACAACCGTATTTGGGCGTGTATTTATTGTATTTACTAATCGAAGACACGCAACAATACGAGGCGTTCACTTTTACGGAAGTTTAGTTTGTTTACTTTATGCATTTCCGTAAAATGTGCGATCGTCACGCGTGCCCTTAAAAGCAAATATCGTGTTTCTACACTCTCGTTGACGGATAGATTACCGAACGGAATATTTACGTTATCGATGGAATGCTAAAAGCTTGAGCATTTCTGTCGGCAAGCGTAAAGTAGTAGTAGCGGCATAAAATAAATCACACGAGTGTCAGTGTTTTTAACTACAAACACGATGAGATACTCCCGAGCAAATATTCGAAATTGTTTTTCTCGAAAACGAAGGCTTCGCACGAAGAGACACTTCGCCTCTACGTGTTCGGTTCGCTTTTCGTTTTGCCCGTATAAAAGTTAACGTTCCCCCCCCGAAACCGCTTCGCAAGGTTCCGAGACAGATCGCTCGGAATGATATGGAAGGTAAATAAAACGGCACAAAGAATTTCGTACAGTTGCGCAAGAGGCTTTTATTCGTTCGCCGATATATGGGTGCTCATTTTTTGGATGTGAAAGCGAATGCATGCGGGTGTCGTCGCGATTTTTATGCAGAAGGTGAAAGAACGAAAGCGCACACGTGTATATGCAACCGTGTGCAGCGCTCGGACGTTCAATTATGCAACACAATCGTGGGACGTACGGTTCCTTTGCACGTGTGCGTATGTAACCGGCCTCTCCCCAGTCGAAAACGTACGCTCCGTCGATTCGATTGAGAGAATTAAACTGTGATAGACGCCCCCCTCCTCGTCGCGTGTCGTTCATATCTTCTCTTCACTTTTTTTTTTTTTCTTTCCAACGCTTCGCGACCGGTAACAGGTTCATAATGGCTGCGTGCTGATGAAATATCGCCGGTGTGCAAATAGTCGCGTCGCTGCGTGCGCCGTCGATTATTGTTCCGCGCCGGGCTCGAGTAAAATTCAATTGTAATACGACTATTTACTTTCACCGCGCATTTACGGGCCACCGGAATAGCTCCGTAATTATCACCAGCCTGCGCTAATGTTACCACATTTGTTATCAACCTTTTGCGTTATCTGTTATTCAATATCTTCAACGCGTACCCCCGGCGACACGTCAAAAGTCGTTTACGCGCGAACGCGTGCACTCGGCGGCTCGGCGGTCTCCGAGCGGCTCGGCACCGTACGCCTCCGCTCGGCCAACATCGGCCAAACCCGTTCCCGTTCGAGCGTTCTCGCATCACGCTCCTACGAACTTAACCTTATTACACACCGTGAAGCGATCCGCGCCGATACTGTCTTCCTTTGCGAATTCTTTCGTCGTTCCAGCAATTCTCATTCCCTCGGCGGGGCCACGGTTTCTCTGTCTCGATTCTATATCCCTTCGCAGCCTGCTGCACTCGTCAGTTTCGACGTATAACTCCGCCGGGGCCCGACAACCGCCGTCCACGTCGAACCAACCGATTAGGCAAACCGTTCTTACATACGCAATAAAGGAATTCGCGATATATAGCCCGCCTCCGTTGGTTTTCTAAATGCATCGCGCCAGGCCAGCCGCTTTTTGCGCGCTCGGATTTTGACTCGCTTTCCTTTATGCGCAATTTATGCAGATTTTACGGGAAAGTCGCCGCCGGGGCACCGGTGCTCGCGAAACCCGCGAGCGTGTCGACAGTGTCCTCTGTGCTCGGTGTACACGGTCCCGAAAGATCGGCGCGCTCGCCCGGGCTCGGTTGCTATAGGAGGACGAAGCGAGTCTAATGCAATTCGAGTAACTGGGTCTAGGCCCTCAAGGCCCGGCGATTAAGCGAATCTCGAAACCGGGCTCTGTCGCAATTGCCGCCTTTGCACGCCGTTTTCCACGGCGTTCCCCTGCGCCGGCAACGGGGGATTGCTTAACGCGGAAAGTTTCCAGAGTGCTTGCGAGTGTTTACGAAAGGAAGCAGTTTCTTACTTGCGCGTTATTCAGAAAACACGTAAAAACACCCGTCGGCGCGCATTAAAAGTTCCACCGATTTCGCGTAACGGTGCGTTTAATTTCTTCCCGCTGAATAACCGAAGTTCACGACCCGTTGAACCTGCTTTTGGGCATTTCTTTTTCTTTACGTTTCAAACCACCGCCATAGCAGTCAGAGGCAGTAACTATAGAGCGTACACTTTATCGCGTGCCTTAGCAACTCCTCTATCAACTTTTATTAATCTTCGCGATGGAAGCCCCACCAAGTAATTGATTTTTTTACGCGAATCTTGTGGCTTTAAGTTCCAGTGGATTTCAGCGCGTTTGCCGATAGAGGATTCAGTAATTCTTGTGCGAAGTTTACCATGCCCGGTAACAGAATTTATGCAAATTTCGTTGTAGCTAATTCGAGCGTTATCACTAAGTATAGGTATCATTTTTCTGCGGGACAGTTATTTATTACTAGGAGGCTTTCAATTTTAATTCTCATTGCTTCTTGCTTGTGGACGAGGAAATATTCGGGGACACGCTTTGAGGGGCGAAAAGCAACAACGGTTAAGTACAGCCGCGGGTAATCGCGCGATAACACCTGTCACGGTGCTCCGCGACGGGGACCTGCTGTTCGCAGTGGTCCGTGAATACGAGAGCAAGGCTCATTCGACATAATGAACGTTACCTCGGAGCTGCTTTAGATCCGATTGGAAACCATCCTGCCGTGGAAGCAGCGAGCCCGTCCAGCGCAGCGCGCGCGTTTACAGGGGAATTATAAAACGCTGGCGGCGGTGCCATTACTCGGAACTCACGAGCGCGTTCGAAGCGCTGTTCGTAACGAATTCTTGTTATTGTTTCGATACCGGAATTGAGGAGACAAGCAGCGCGGAGCTTTCGAAGCGTGGCTCGCGCTTCGAACTGCCGTTAGTTTCTCGTGTGGTGAGCCGGCTCTGATACTCGATGCCCCCTCACCTTCGGAAATTGCCGAAGCTTTTTGCGCTCCGCAGAAGCTAAACAGGCTGCACTTGTTACCGCCGTTTAACGGAAACCAGACACCCCACAATGGTACACTTTCATTGGACCTTTTCAGTTCATTTTCGACCGCGCCATATGCGCGTGTGGACGCGATCAAATATTGACGCTCGAGCTTCGGATTTCGCAGCTGCGAATAATTCGGCCGTCTCCTGTCCCTATCCGCTTCTGCGGCGAATTATTTCACTTCTGCGTCTCGCCGGAATTCGACCGAAAATTCTACGTTATTTCTCGATTGCTCGATTTCCGCGCGAAACTGGTTAATCGACCAGTTTGTCCGTAAAATTCTATCGAACAGTTCTTGCCCGCGGAAGAGATTCTCGCGTCATCGCGCCACGTATTCGTTGGGAATTTATTGTTCCGAATATCGATGCGCGAGGATAGGCTCCGCCGTAGAGATACGCTGGCAGTATTCGGCATCTCGCAAGAGATTTAAGGCTCTTGCGTGTTTGCGCTGAGTAATGGTAGAAACCGCGGGACGCGCGAGGCAGTAACGAGCGAGCGAAAAGAAAGCCAAATGCGTGTGTTTGTGTTTTAAAGTTTTTCTTCAACGTAACAGCCGTGTTGCTTAAAATTTGCAACGCCACTTCCGGAAATACCCTCGTAAAGTTACGTAACGTGATAATCAGTCAAACGGGTGATAGCATTCGAGGAACGGGTAAACGGTAGCGCGGAAAATTTAAAATAACTTATGCAACGATAATTCGACAGCGGCTGTTTCTAATTTTATTATAAACGCCCTCTTAATTGCTCCAAGGCTCCTGATCATTCCAGGAACAACAGAAAACACTTCGCCGTCTATAATTCTCGTTATTTCCGATCCGATATTGTATCTGCTACAGGTTCGCGGATAAAGGTGTCGGTGAATCCCTCGGAAGGTTTAAAAGTGCGTAGACAACCTTGGAATCAAAAAAGAAATCCATCGGATCGTTCTCGTTCACCTTCTTTTTTCTATCCGGGTCTATTAAGTTTATATCTGTAATACGTGTTTTTTATCTATATGTACATGCAAATAGGACTGAAGTTTTAAATGTATGTTTGTCTAACGATCGCGAATGTTAAACGTTTCGAATTACCGCTCCAGTACACGCGAGAAGGAACAGTTAGAACACAAATAACAACCCATCGGTTAACCAAAGATTTCGAAGGAATAAGCGGGCTAGTAGAAACAAAAATGGTCCCTTTTTCCTCCCTGACAATGAAGCTATCGAAAGAGATTATCCTTTCCAGAGGATCTCGGGATACAGGGTAAATCCGGGTCTGTTGGTACACCTAAAATAAATTGGCTATTAAAACTAACACTGATAATATTTATTTTATCAGAACAAACCTAATTTGCACTTTAACGCGTTTTCACGTATAGAGTCCGAAATATAGCAACTGTGCCAACTCCCCTGCCGCACCGACACCCCCGGATTTACTCTAATATTAAAGGGATGGCTGGCAGGCTTCTGGTGGCCGATATAAAAAGATCTGCTTCCCGAATGTGGGTGTTAGAAACTTCTTAGCTTCCCAGACGCCTTTCCTTTTCGTAATTAGCGCCGTCGCCGACAAAAAGCTCTTTTAACCGATTCCGGCGAGTTTTCTGTTCGGACAAAGGGAGATTTGTCACGTGGCGTGGAAGCGAGGCCCGCAGACCTATGGGTAGGGCGAACCGGTAGAATTGCGCAAGTGGAATCTAGAAATTTGAGGTAGGACGTTCCGGCGCTGGCTCCGGAGTCGCGCGCGATCCCTGCCGGTCAGGTGAAAGCCTTTCTGGCGGCTTTGCAATTTCTATTAGACGGCCGAAATGTATTATCTCCGGCCCGGGGGGGGGGGGCGCGGCAGTGAAATTAGACTCTAAAAATTCTCTCCGTCGCTTTCGTCGTCGAAAGTTTCAGCGCGCGTTATGACACTGCTGTTAGGCACCGGGGAGGTTCGAGCCGTTCGTGCTACTTAAACGTTACTTAATGTTATTACTTAACGAAAGCGCTGATTCGGCGTCGCTCGTCGAAATTGGTGTTTAATTACCGCTGAGGCGACGTGTATTTTCGATCGCCCCCTGCAACTTGTGGTGTAAGAAATTTTTGAGAAGTTGCATGCGCGCTTGCGGAGCCCCTCATTCTTCCGCTTTGCTATCTCCTTCTGACCGATCGTCAAATCGAGGGGACAGGGCGAAAGAATTTCTCGGAAAGGAATTCCCGAACTTGCTGCCTCCGTTGTTGCCACACCTGTTAAGCCGTGCAAAGGATATCGATATAATTTCCCGATCGTTAGCGAACGCCGGCCCCAACTACGCGTCCCGTGATTAGCGACGCTTTTTCACCAGAAGAAACGAGCGTGACAGATGTGTTTTGTTTTTCGCAAGCCTCCGGTTTGGGCGGAGTGTGCGAGAGACGTTGGCGCAGGAAAACCCAGGGGACGGCTAGCATCCGAGGGGTGGCCGAGTGAAAAGCGCAGATCGCGAAAGCCAATAACGATCTACCGTAGCCGGGCCCATTAACGTTAATAACGAGAGCGTACCGTTTATAACTGCGCAAAGGCGACCGTGCCCCCGCGCGCCTTCTGCATCTGTTAGCCACGTGGATGGCCCAAGTTTATTGGTCAAGGGACATTCTCTGCGCTCAATTAGCCCTGCCGATGCTTGGGCACACGGGTCCCATCGTAAAAGTGAGAGCGGTCGCTGGTACGCGTAGTTAAAATCAGTTAGGACGTTCGGTAGGTCACCGTTTACCTGTAAAAAAATATACAAAGGCCTCCTGATTCCAAGGGGCATCGAAAAGTCCCGTAGCATTTTGCAATCGGACGCTTCGTCTTCGAGATATAAGCAACGGAAGAGTAACACGTATTTTGTATCTGAAAAACCGGGCTTGAAATTGCAAAACGGAGAGAGACTTTTTCCGACTTCCTTTTACAGGAGGAATCTGTATTCCGTAACCTTCGATTTGTCCCGTAAATACGAAGCAGCCTGTTTACGAGGGGCGGGGGTGGATAGGTAGGGCCGGGGAAATGAGGCAGGACAACGGAAATCGTGGCGCGCGCCTCTGCTTAGAAACTCACGAATTTCATAATTATTGTATTATGTTGCAAGAAGGTGCTATACCTGGCCGGCTGCCTGCTTGTCTGTCTGCCTGCCTGCCCGTTTGCTTACCTGCCTTGCCTGCCTGCTCGACTCCTACCTTCGTTGTTAGCAGCGCGCGCGCGCGAACGAGCGAGCTGGGTGGGGGAGAAAGGTTAGGTTGAGGCGGGGATTGTGTAATCCCTCGTTGAGTGGAGCCTCACCGTCTTCTTTTCGCCGAAGCTTTTATTTCTTTCTCGCCGTGCTCCACTCTTTCCTTCTGTCTCTCTCTCTCTCTCTCTTTCTCACCCAATTCGTGCCCCTCCCCTCCGTTTGCATACGCGTACTTGTACGCGATCGTACTGCGCGCGGGCCTACGTCACAATTACCGCGGGACGCGCTATTATTCGGAACACGTGAAAAGCCTGGGCTTTTAACGGTCGGTAAACGCGCGCAATTACCGCGCGGCGAACGCGCCTGCTTTAATACTATTTGGTCGGACGTGCGTGTTCAGTCGATCGTTAACTAATCCGGCGCCCCGAGCCACTACTATCTGGTGCCGGTACAAACATCGCTGCGCGAAGTGATGTACTTTTGACCTTCAATTCGCGCAGTGGGTCGGTATCATCGCTTGGTAAAACAGGGCACTCCCTACCCGGATGGTTTCGAGTTTTTTTTTTCGTCTCGTGCACCTTCCTCTGCTGTTAGACTATCGGATAGATTTTATCTTCTTTGTTCGGCGAGAAATTCGGCTAGGCTTTTTCAGCCGACGGTCTCGTCGTTCTTTTTTATGTGTTGCGCTCTTTCGCAACGCGCGGATGACTTCACTAACGGTCGGGCGCGACGGCTGCGTCACGGAGGGAACTTCTCTCGCGCGATTGGTCCAGCCGTGGGTGACGGTGGTCACGTGGTAGGACATTAATTTCTATGGGGAAGGGCCTGACGTCACTGGGCCCGTGGACCAGATTTGCCAAGTGGGTTTCCCTTTCTTTTCGACGCGCGCGATCTCGGGTTCGGCGCTCTTGCGTACACTTATCGTCGCCACCGTCGCCGGACCTCGCGAACCGGACGTGGGTTACATTCTTTCGACGACTTGCACGCGTCCCGTTGCACGTGCATCTCTCCTGTCCACGCGTGCCATTCGTTCCCTAATCGTAGTTCGCGGTGACCCGAGGGAAGTTTGTGCATTGAGAAAAGCGTCGATGTCAGCGGGCTTTCTATTAACCAGTTGTGATGCAGGTTGCTTTATAATTCATATTTCAATCGCTCGCGGTCGCTGGTTTTTAGAGGTTAAGTCGCTAAGCCCATCTGGTGACACGAAAATAAATAACTATCGAGACAAACCTACCAGCAGGTAACACACACAGTTGACCCATAAACACAACATAGTTTTGATTTAGAAAGAAGTCTACGATTCAAAGTTTATACAGTGTTTTTTCATTCTCTCTCTCTCTCGAGAGAGAGATATCAATATCTGTACATTCGATCGCACACGCGCCCACTCTCGACTCGCCACGCATTCCTCGCATTCTTCTCGCGGTCCATTCTTCGACTCTCCCCAAATATCGCTCGCCATACCTTTTAACGAATTGAAAGCAGTTAACGTTTCAGAGAACGTTAACGTGCCCACGGGGTTTCGCGCGAGTCGATCCTTCGCTTCGAAAACAGCAGGAAAAGATCGAACACTCCTCGCCTTCGCAGTTCCCCGAAGCACGACTATTTATTTAAGCCCGCAAAAATGAAACTTTTCCGGTAGGCGTGCGCTCAGCGATTGCGTAACGAGCGACGCTACCAGAGGGCCATCCTGTGCACGGTTTCTCTGGCCGTTGGACAATCGATGGAAAACCGTCCCCGTGGTGTATTTAACGCATTTATATGCCGCTTTGGTAACGCCGCGTCGCTCCTCTTGCCAAATCCCTGCGCAACCGGCGGAGTAAGGAATCCCTCTCTCATAAATCGAAGAACAATATTGACCGTGTTACGGTTGCGATTGATGAGTCTTCCGAGGAGTTTCGACAGAGTTGCAGCGCTGCGGAGTTAACGACGAGGGATCTCCCGGCAACTTTTATCGCCGCGGTCCTCGTCGATCTCGCGAACGCCCGCGGACCTCCCAGAATTTTTCACCGGTTCGCCGGAAAGGGGCGAGGAGGGGGAACGTAAACACTATGCCGGAGTCGTGCATTGTCGTCCCGCCGCGTCAACAAAAGCGCCCATTGTGCCCGTCGGTGAAATATATCGATAATTCCGTCCGCGTAATAACCGAATCAGGAGTCGCCTCGAAAAACCCAACGCGCAACGATTGCAGTTCTGCGCGTCCTGTGTCGAAGCTTCCGGTCGTTACTCCGTCCCAGCTACAGGAACAACGTTTTCCGCGGCGCGTTTCCGCAAGCTTCCGGCCTACTGGGTGCCCCGGAATCCGATCCGTAAATATCATCAGCGTCGCGGTTTGGCATGTATATTTCACGATCGCCCGATCGAATCGCGCCGTATATCGATACGCTAATGTGCCCTGCCCACGCGAAACGTTGCCCACCCACACGGGGCACCGCGACACAGCGCCTCGAATCTCCTCGCGCGCGTGCGCCTGCCTGTATCGCCGTTCAGCTTGCCACCAAAACCTGGCAAACACGCGTTACACACACACACACACGTGCTTCAAATAGCTTCGTGTATTTTTTACATCGCTTTAGAGAGCTTTCAACTCGCTATCTTGGTCATCTTCAATGAGAAACGTCTACTGTGGGCTCAGGTGCAATCGAGGACCTTGCGGCAAGAGGGGTGCAACTCCACTTTTGATAGTTTTTGAGTTGTGATGTGTAATATAGGTGTAAAGAAAGTTCCCATCATTTGATGCAAATCCGATAGCAAATGAGTGATTTGTTGCAAATAAACGAAAATAGAAATACTAATATTTTTATTATAGAATATTTCTTCGTCAAAAATAGAAGTAAAAACTTACCAACTCGATAATTAGGGTAACTGTTCTCGTAGTTGACAGTGTACCAATAGTTGACACTTTTATTTTCAGTCACGAATAATTAGCTTTCTATTAAAAAAATGTTTTTGACTAATACTTTTTCAAACACCGCATGAGTCAAGAACATTTTTTTAATAGAAAGCTTATTATTCGTGACTGAAAATAAAAGTGTCAACCATTGGTACACTGTCAACTACGAGTACTTATCGCTTGGAAATATATATTTCTCAATATTAGTGTTCCCTTTCGAATATTAACTGAAAGCATTAATTCTATAAACAGTTCTCTCTAATTTACTCGAAGTTGGTGAAGATGTAGCTGCACCCTTCTTGTCGCAAAGTGGATGAACTCGCGTTCCCGCGTCCCAGCATTTCGTATCTCGCATTTCCGAGTGTCAAATTAAGATAGGAGTCAAGTTCCATTTATCCAAGCTTGCATCCGAAAACCGTGTCGCCCGTAACTTCAACCAAAAGCATCGCAGTTCCCTATCCCTTCGTTGCACCTGGCGTGGAATTAAAACCGAAGAGATGCACGTCCCGGACCAGGGAACACCTACGACGCTGAGACCACGAGAATACCCGCGACGCGCTCCTCGTCGAAACGTAGAACGGGGCTGCGGAGAAAGAAAAGAAATCCTTGGAGTGCTGGGCCGAGAGTCAAGTTTAGCCGGTGATCCACGACGTAGGGTCGTTTCTACGTTCGCCTGTCTCCCTCGGTCGCGCGTTACCACGGGCGAGGTCTAGGGTGGCGAGACTACGTGGAAAGTAGCGGCGTAAAATGGGGGGGGGGGGAGGGGCCAGGGAGGGAGAGCCACGCAGCGGACTGTAGACGTCGACCTTTTAGAGCAAAACGTAACTGCGATAAAAATCTCGGGCGGGCTGTGCGACGGAGGGAGCGAGGGATTAAAAAACGGCCCCCTACATTCAGCGACTATGCATTCCGCGGGCATTAACGATCAACGATCGGGAACAAGTGGCCGAAAGTAACAACCTGAAAGTCAAGTTTAGCAGCTTTCGTTATTGGCTCGCTGGACTATTGTCTGAATTCCCGGCGAGTCGATCGCGCCGCGCGCGCAGAAAGAGAGGCGCGAGGAGAGTGTCGCGGAATGGAGGAGGCATAGAGGCGAAGGCGCCGAGGCACCGGGCTCCTTGCGCCTAGGTCCGCGTAATCCTCGGATGATGTATGAGGCTCGCCTTTGCATAACGTTCGTCAGGATCGCGATGGAGGATAATAGCCCTCGAGGGGGAGTGAGGCCAGAGCCAATGGGGCCTGTAAAGACGTACGCAACGAGTGTCAAGTTTACGCGATCATCCATCGCGCGCAGTCATGGATCCCGGGCTGTCGGACGTGGGCTCGGCGAACCCGCCGCATTCCCCTCGGGGTCCTTTCGGGCGCGAACGGTAGCGAGCATTCGAAGGATCGGCCCGCGACAATCCGTCGTTTCCAGGGCTGGGAACGACCGAGGATACCACCGCGCGAATCGAACCTAGGGACCGGCCGCGAGGGGTGGTCGAAGAAGGGGCAGAGGGACGCGGGGAACGCGAGGAGATACCGTGACGAGGAGACCGCTACTCGCGATCGCGAGATGACGTTACCGCGGTGCGTGGCCGGGTTACGTACAGTTCGCGGGGAGGGGGAGGGAGTCAAGAAGGGAGAAGGTCTGCGCCGCGAAAAGGGCACGGTAGGGGGGAGGGGGGAGGGGGACGATGAAAGAACGGCGAAAGCGCGAGTGGGGGAGAAACGGAGAGGGGGAAAAAAGAGGTGGCAAAGGGAGCCGTGGACGGCGGAGAGAAAAAGAGAGGAGGCGTAAGCGGGCGCGCACAGGGTGGCGGAGGCGGCGATGTGGATCGGCGGGGCGGGGGGCGCGGAGGGGGGAGGCCTAGGGTCGAGGGAAGGGAATAAGTGGGGTTGGGAGGCGGGCGGCGGGGTGTCGTCGGTATCGACGGCGGCGTCGGGGGCAGAGGGGCTGCCCTCCTCCCTCGGCGGGGCGGCGCAGGCAGAAGTGGACGGGCAAGCGATTCAACCTCCTTTCACTTTCAACGAGCGCGCACAGCGCTCGCTCGCTCGCTCGTTCCCCGGTGTTTCATGCGACGACGGATAGCAAACACTTCGCGTACGAAAATAGGCAACGCCGCCGTTTTAGCCGCGTGTACGCCCTACAAATTCTAAACCGCTCGAAATCCTCCCTCGATTACACCATGACCCTGAGGATCCCCTCGTCATCGAGCACCTCCTAGCGAATCTTTGCCAAACCGCGAACGATGCGACGCGCCTCCGCCGGGCCGAGTTCCTTTTACGGCGTAAGACTTTTAACGTCGCTTCCCCCCCGCCCCTCGCTCTTCTTAACCTCCACCTTGTGGCAATTCGGGGGAAGAATGTATTTATATCTCGCCGGGCAGCCAGATGAAGCGCCTAGGGTCTTTTATGGGACAGCTTGGCGCGGCTTGCGAATGATAATTTCGAGTATATTCGCTTCGTCGAAGATTGCTATCGTTCAAACGAGAAGAGAAAGGTGGGAAATTCGTCGACATTCGCGTAATACCTCTTCCCTTGTCTTCTCTGACAGGACATTACGTAGTATCGATTTTAACGAAACTCTGTGGGTAGATAAAGAGCGAAGAAGTGTCTCTAAGAAACCTAAGTAGTTGTAAGATACATATATAATTAACAGCATGCGTTTAAGGGCTTTTCATATTTAATACTTCAAGAACTCCCTTCGTTAAAGAAATATTTCTGTCATCGCCATAATCGATATTTTCCCCACAATTTCGTTGCACATCGCCTTAAGGCTGTGCCCCATTCGTAAGATTTTCGCTGGTCGGGAGACTGGGATCCTTAATACTCGTCTACCGCGCGTTTTAATCCCTCGCAGACGAGGGGGATCCATATCGAGTTCCTCCGCTAGGCCACTTCCGGCCCCGAGACCACACATCTGGGGATCTCTTGTTTACAACGTGGATCTTAACTCTAAAGGCATAGTAATAACTCGGATCGAACCAGGAATATCCATCTTTCCCTTAAAAAGAATGCGATCTACCTCTAAATATTTAAATCCACCAATCGCCGTACCCTCTAATCGATGCCTCAAGTTTATTAAATCGATTCCACGCCCAAATGGCAGATACAAAAGGCGCATCGCGTTCGCGTATTAATAAAGCAGCGAGAAGAATATTCGGAGCGCGTTAACAGGTTGTTCCCCCGCGTACAATCGCGAGTAATAAATAATCGTTGCTGGCAGTCGCGGCGCTCGCTTTCAATAGCAACGCGCCGAACGTGCCAAATAACACCTGCAGCGTTCGTAGGTGGAGATCCATGTTTAACGCGTAGAGGCTCGTTTACGCTGGCGGAGTTGTCCGCCGGGAGAGGAACGGGAACAGCTACAGGTTTTCAGGCTTTTGTCCTGTCGCCCTGCAATTAGCCGCGAGTCCCACCTTCCTCGATGACGAGCCTCCAGCACCGTTTCCAAGGTTGCCCCGTTGGCCGCGGCTCCGTTTCGTCGCGAAATTACGCCCCTCGATTCTCTTAACACTGACGCGCCTCAAACGTGAGAATCGAACTTAAAGATAAGGGTAGAAACCACGGTCTGAGAGAAAGAAAAAAATAATAGTAAACGCGTGTCTCGCCCCGAACGGAAAAAGGAGATCGGTTAAAGAGTCTGGGCGACCGGTCGATCGTCGCGCGAAGGTGTTATATAAATTGCGACGCCTGTTTCATTGTACGGTGGTGTTCTCTTCTGTTACAGCCGTGCGAGCGGACCGGATGCGAGGTGGTAGAAACAAATTCGGCCCGATGTACAAGAGAGACCGAGCGCGGAAGCTGCAAATGATGAGACAACGGCAGCTGGCACTGCAAACGATACGCGGCAGCCTCGGTGATCCATCGAACTATCCCTCCGCCGTAACGCCTTTCCTGCATATTAAACAGGAGATCCAAATACCTCAGGTCTCGAGTCTAACGTCTTCTCCAGATTCGAGTCCATCCCCCGCAGCGGTGGCCGCTGGTCTGGTCACGACACAGGCTGGCACAGGAGCCGGTCAGCATCAACTGATCGCACCGTCCTCCCAGCCAAACATTTCTGCCGGTAATCACCTGTACAACCTCAACCCTGGCCTGGATAGCAAGCTATGGGCTGCCAATTCTACCACCCCCAGCCCCAAGGCCTTCAACTTCGGCGAACAGTCTATGCAGCCGCACGCGGCGGCCGGCTCCGCGGCCCCGACCGTCGCCACCAAAACTAGTCCGATGATAAGAGACTTCGTGCAAACGGTCGACGACCGCGAGTGGCAGGCGTCCCTTTTCGGACTGTTGCAAAACCAAACGTACAATCAGTGTGAAGTGGACTTGTTCGAATTAATGTGCAAAGTGCTCGATCAGAATCTGTTCTCGCAGGTCGACTGGGCAAGGAACTCCGTATTCTTCAAGGATCTCAAGGTTGGTAATCCGATCGCGCCCGGGTTTTCCGAGTTTGCTCGGCGAAAGCCCCCGCCCGGTTGATGGAAGTCATCGAAAGGGGGATGAGAATCTTAAAACAGTTTATCGGCCCCTTTTATTCTCCAGTCGCATTGCATTACCTCCGCAGCCTCTTACACTTTTATCTTTACGTAAGCCTCTCCTTTTATTCTTTTCTGCCTCTGAAAACCACTTTCCGATCTCTCGGAACGGACTTCTCGAATCGAGCGCCCGAATGCCCCGCTCCGTTACTTTCTTCAGCTCCGGAATCTTCGCATCTATTATATTCGATTCTTCGATTTATAGGTCAGTCGTGTCTCGCGTGACCACGCAAGCGGCTCCTTCACCTTTGCTCTAACCCTCGGACACACTTCTGCGGGATTGCCTGACGCGTTCTCGCGAACAATATTCATCTAGACCCATAGCTAAACGGCTTGGGAAGGTCCTCCGTAAACGGCGAAAAGTAACGTCGCCCAGCTTCTGGCAAAGGGACTACTCTATCTGGAGCAGCGGACTTAATTTGCGGGGCGCGTTACCGCCGAAGAAGTAGTCTACCTAGAAATCAGGGGATCGAATATCTGTGGAAGCCTCGGCTTTCAGGCCGCGCCAAGAGCTTCGTTTCGATGAGCTCCATCAACCCACGAAATTTGCGCGTACGATCCGCTCCGCGGCGGCCTCTATACGCCCGAGCCTATTTATTAGAGGCATCATCCGCGTAGGTAGCCGCGGCGATATAGCAACGTTCTGTTACCGTTTTAGTAGAGCATCCGATCCGCGCGAAGGTCTCTCTCCTTTAATTACAAACGTTCCCGTGAACTAGATACCGATTTTTTTCTTTCTTTTTTGCTTTGTAGCCCCGCTAAGAAAGCACCCGGTGGCGATGCCGCGCGTTATCGGGCCGATAAAGATACAGTCGAACGATTTTAACCGCTCGCCGAGGATCTTTTAGAGAACTCGGCTCTTACCGATAAATAACTCGTCGCTGGCCTGCTGGCGGTACGAGCGGGGACGTGAGGTAACCAACAGCATTGCACAATCACTGAATGATTTCAAGCATCGCCTCATATCTAGGTCATAACAAGATACGTTTCTGGGTTATGGCGGTTGCCCTAAAGCAGGCCCATGTTAATTACAAACCGTCTGCTTAACCGATTTCTACGGTTCTTGTTAATTCCTCCCTCCCGTCCCCGCGGATAGATACGTCGCGGTGCCCCGTCGCCGATACCTCGAGGAACTCGGGGTTTCCTCGAACAATATGGAATACAAGGCGCCCGGCTTTTGCCGCCATTTCAAACTGATCTCGCGTAAATTCGACGCACCGTGTTTCGGTTTCGCGGGCCCCGTTCCTCGTTAAACCGTTTGGAAACTCGCCCCGATCGGCTCGTTCCCCTCGTCGTTTATTTCGGCCTTTAAGTAGACGGGACCCGCGCCGCGCTTCGAGGCTCGGATACTATTCGGGAATGTAAATGTATTCGAGTAGGGCCTCGTTACGCAACGGCCCCAGGATTGTTGTTGAGCGAGGGGATTGTTCGCCGCCCTCCCTACGATCTGTGTTTCATTGTTTGTTACGTTGTTCGACAGGTTGATGACCAAATGAAGTTGCTGCAGCACTCCTGGTCGGATATGCTGGTGCTCGACCACCTTCATCAAAGGTTACACAATAATCTACCGGACGAGACTACACTTCATAATGGCCAAAAGTTTGATCTCCTTTGTCTCGGCCTACTCGGGGTTCCCTCCCTGGCGGACCTCTTCAATGAATTGTCCGCCAAGCTTCAGGAACTGAAGTTCGACCTCTCGGACTACATATGCATGAAATTCCTGATGCTGCTCAATCATGGTACGACCCTTTTTCCCTTCGGATCTCTACGGGCCTCGCCTCCTGTATCTCGACTAAAAGCAATGCTTCTCTTTGAACGCGTAGATGTCCGTGGACTAGTTAACAAGAAACACGTGCAGGAGGGTCACGATCAGGTCCAGCAAGCTCTTTTGGATTACACGTTGACATGTTATCCATCTGTAACGGTACGCACCTGCTTTTATCTCTACACGCGCGTTATATATTCCCTCCGTCTTTCCGTTCTGTTCTGATTTAACAGCGGCTCGTCTGCTCGAACTGATAGAAATGCGTTACGTTTTTTTTTCTTTACCCGAACAGGATAAGTTTAACAAGCTGCTAGCAGTATTACCGGAAATCCATGTGGTGGCGAGCAGGGGAGAGGATCACCTTTATCAGAAGCATTGTAGCGGCGGGGCACCGACTCAGACCCTTCTAATGGAGATGCTCCATGCTAAGAGAAAATGAAACGATAGATTCGTTTGGCGCATTTGCCGCCGGTTAGTCTGTTGCTATATCTCAAAAATCACGATACAGCCCCTTACCGTCAAAGTGGACCTCAAGTACCTATTAAGAGCTAACGCCGCTTAGGTGTCGGACCAAGTTGAGGGGCCCTGGTTCAGAGAATACCTACGCAAACAAATCAAGTATAGACGTACATACTTTACATATATATATAATATATGTATTATAAAGTGTATCTAAAGTGTGCAGGGTGTAGCACTGAAAACTGTTGCCGTACGATATCTTTGAAATTACGAGAGAAAGACACTTGACCATTGTTGCTTACTGTCCTGCGCGAAGGGGCAAGCTAACGGTCTCTAACAACTACACGGGGAACGTTTAGGAGTAGAGGCACGAAGGGACTGTCACGCAGGACGCGTTCTTCCGAGGAATCAAAATTAAACCTTTCGTCCTGCTTCAAGGAATCAACCGTGGTAAAGAGAAACGAATAGGCCCCTTTGAATCCAAGAAAATGAAGCGAGGAATAGAGTTTCCACTCCGTTCGTGATTTTAGAGACGTTGGCCCGTAATATTCTCAGCGATACACCCTGTATAAACATAATGACATATATTTTCTATATTTGATGTTGAAGTTTTAGAGATGTATCCGATGGAGAATTACTACCCCTGTTCGGTGGGTAAAAGCGCAGGGAAACAGTAAGCAAGATGCCTTGAAAACAGTACAAAGGGTGGTTAAACAAAATATTGGTCAAAGGGCAGGCAACTTTTGTCTAAATAAGTAAAGCTATTTTTCTAATACTAGAAGCGATTATTTTTAAGCATACCACTGAAGCCTTGCTCTCAATTTTGAACAAAAAAAAAGAAAGAAGATAAAAATAAATGATATCCTAATAAGTAACGAAAGGAGGGATGGACCGATGCACTTTGGTCTTCATCGTGCTTCTGCAAGGGATTCAATGGGCATACTTGAACGACAGTAAAGAAAAGAAAATTTCATGTGATATACCTATATATTATACATATATACATATATGTCGCACGGCCACCTGGGCATCCTTAGAACTTCCTATGAAAGAAACTAAAAAAAAAAAGTAATCTGCATTTTGTCACACTTGCACGCAGCAGGGCTACTATATTGTAAATACTAGTTAACACATTCCAATTACGTTGTAAAGTATAAATCATGTTAAATATGTAATTATAATATTTTGTGTATAGTTTAATGAAATAAATATATTTCTGTTGCTTACTGAGAAAAGGAATCATTAGCTACTTAATGTCTTCGCTAATTTTAGAATTTTAATTCATGTATTTCTCTTTATTATCTTTTCAAATAGGTGGCGGAAAAAAAAGAAATAACCCACGAAATGCGATATTTTATTATTGTATATTGTATCATAATAAAGATTCTGTTTAAGGAAACGAAAGAATCACTGGAGCAAGGTTTATGTGGTCCTACATATTATCTAGCGATTAATACTAAGTATAATAAGATCAATATTGTCTTATCGCAGTTGTTAAATAGATAAATATTTACTGAATGTTAAGATAGCGATATCGAAGTGTAGTAATTTTTCACTAATAGATTATTATTATTATTATTATAATTATTATTATGATTTTAGTCAATAGTCAGAAACTTTTCAGTGCTGTGAAGGTTGTCGTTTCGACGCCTGTGGTATCTAAGCCATCGGTAATTACACGTGCTAGATTCGAGGCTCAAAGTGTGGCAACAAGAACAGAAATCTTTGCTCGTACTGGTAGGCTGGTAGTACCACCCTTTGCAACTCCTACTGTTTATATCCTCTATCAATCAAGTACCTGGAGAGAGAGAAAAAAAAAGAACGCTATTTTACTACTTTCACTTTTCCACCGACTTCGTAATAAGGTATTAAATATAGATGTAAAAAACGATCCGTTGATGCGCGCTGAGATAAAAGCAAAAGAAGGAAGCTCGATGCCACGTTAGATTAAGAATCGAGTGTTTGAATCAAACCAGAAGGAGTAGCTGCGAGTATTACTACCATGAAACAAAAGAAGTATATATATATACACGTATATATTTTCGAAAGCATGCATGTACTTATCGTGTGAGTAAAGATTTGTGTCCACGGTGAAATTTCATTCGAAACCTTCGATTACAAATGCAGAATGTTAAATATTAACATGTTCCCAAATTTTCAAATCGCCTGGTTCTTTTAATCGATCGGTCAGAAAAACAGTTTTGAACTTATTGCTATCGTCTATCGTTATTATTGTTACTATTGTTATTATTACTACTATTATTGGCTTTGGTTCTTTGAAATACTTTCAAAACGGATTACTTTTATTTAACTCGCATATAAATGTCTACCTCTTCGTAACTGTATTAAGTCTTACATTTTTACATTTTTAGTAAACCACATACCTCAGAATAGGCAAGCCCAGATAGCAAATTAAATGGAATGTATGAATGTTACCTACGTAGACTTGACGAGTCTCTACCACTTCTGTAATATGCGTAACGGCAGTATGTAAATGTTCCATTCGAGTATTGTACACCGTTATTTCCGCGTCAACTGTCTTAGCTGTCTACTACGTTTATTCCAAATTAGATTATAATTGTATATGGCATGTACAATATATATATCTAAGTCGAAATTCATTAATTTCCGTGAACAAAGCATTGGAATCACAAGTTTAATCCTATGTTGCTGTTTGGGTAAGAGCAAGTTAAAACCGTAATATCTTATTTATTGTAATTTCATCTATTCTCAAGGCTTTTCGTAGAACGTGTCGGTCTGATAATTTCGGAACAACTTATAAGAATCGCAACCACAATTATCTAGAACGAAAAGAAAAATCGGAAAAAAAATAGAAGGAAAATTGTCTCTTCTAAATATATATCCCTAAATCGATTTACCTTTGTATGTGTCCATCCTATTTAATCGTCCGTTCGATTCTGTTACAATATGTTTATTGATAATTGTAACTAGCAAGTACGATAATACTGATGTTACGAGCATTGTGTTAAATATGTACAGTTACCAATTGTAATTGGCAAATCATCTAATTTAATATCGATGTGATTTTTTGAGATCCAATAAATCATTGGAGTTAACATTGAAAGAAGAACTATTATGCGTTGTTAACACTGCCATTAGGAGTTGGCAATTGTAAATTATGTAGAAAACAAATGATTGATTGTAAATATATCTTTATTAATAACTAATAACTGTTCCTTTTTAGGATCGACAGTGCTATTTTTTATATATTATACTGATTGAACTCCCGAACAATAATATTTCCCTTGTCGCACTCCTGTCTTTGGTATTATTGTAAAACGATCCGCGACGTCCACGAGACGGGCCCGTAGGATAGATGTCGAGAGGAGGGTAAAGGATGGTACTATGTAAATTATTAAGCGGGCAATTTTTTCAGAAAATTTACAAATAGTATTTCAAAACATTCGATCGTTTCTTTATGTACACAAGTTATTATAATTTAAATGCGTTTATGTACAACACAAAGTTTATTATAATTTGTAACACTGATGTCATTCGTGTACCGAATAACATGTATATTAAAACATTTGTTTGCTTTGTACAAATATAATAACAAGATAAGAAAAATGCACAGTGGTGAATAAAGACATCAGCTAACTACTGCACTCGGCTTCGTATTCTTGACTCACAATCTTTGCGCGTTAAGCCTTGTGCCTTAATTTAAGCCAGTTACCTAATCTTATATACAAAATCGTGCCACAGATTCTTTCCGACGCCAAATGTCTTTTGTGCTTGTTTCGCGCGACGCACTGTTTACTTAGTTAAAACGACCAATTGCGAGAGTAGTCTCGTGTTCGCTTCATCTTTGTCGGCGCATAGTTTAAAATAAATAAGGACTGCGATGCCTGTTTTGCAACTATTGTTGAAGTGAAAATTAAACTACGACTGAACGATAACTTTCCAATATTAAAAATTACGGCGCGTTTAGTGAGGATCGGACTTTAAATACAAATTGTACGCTTTCTCGTCCATTAGATTCTTCACTTCGTCCAGATCGGTTAATTCCACTTTAAACAACCATCCTTTCTCGTAGCAGGACGTATTGACTAAACTGGGCGTTTGTTCGACCGCGTCATTCTTTTCCACCACCTTTCCGCTGACAGGACTGAACAACTCCGAAGCGGCCTTCACAGATTCTAACGCCCCGCATTCGGCTGTAAAGATTAACTTCGGTCAAATAGGAGAGTATTAAACCTATGTTTCCTTTTCTTGTTTAAAGGGCGTAGAGAAACATTCTGACCTTCCTTTTCTATTACAGATCCAACGTTCGGAAGCTGGGCGTAAACGACGTCACCCAGTGCTTCCTGCGCGTAACTCGATATTCCAACTATACCCACTTTACCGTCAACAGTTATCCATTCGTGTTTTTCTGTGTACAACCTTTCTAGAAATCAAAATCGAGCATTTTACGAATCGAGTGAGTTACAGAAATACTTTAGATCGATGTAATAACGAAAAAAAGGAATGCTCGTAAGTTCTTACAATTATTATGCATGCAAACGAAAATTGTTGGTAGAAAATTGAATAATTTTTTGTTGTTATTAGAACAGGTTCTTAAACGCTGGTTGCGTTGCATCGATAAATGAATACGAATAAGTAAGTACGTAAATAGTTGACTATAAATTCTTATTGGTTAACTCGGCTATGAACTATGAAGATAAATTAAATCGAAGGATAATTAAACCTTTGAAATTAACTTTGAAACTCACCGGCTCTGAGGCACGGGCTCATAGCGATGGAACGGGAAACACTCAACGACACTTTCGGAATCGGAAGAGCGAGTAGATTTTCCCTCGAACTGCACGAGATCGTTCTCGCTGTGCATTTCACCATTTGTGCGACTAACTTTGCCATTTTCAAATTTATCGCACCGGCACCGATGTTTAACCTTTATCGTGCCCGTGTCGTCTGCAACCTATCGTCCTTGATCAAGTTCGTAAGTTTTCCGTGGTGCTGCTGAACGGGCGAAAAGGCGCGATTCGAATGAATGATTGAAAGATTTCTCTATGGAGCAACATATGTTCCTCGTATTATCGGCCACTCTTATCTCGCAGACTGTATTTCATCACCGTGTAATTCGAACCAACGCGGAACAAATACACTGCCGCATGCATTAACTCTTTAATAAAAAAAATTACCAGTCCAAGAGATATCTTCGCTGTTCAACGAGCACGCTATTCGGTGTAACTACGTGTTATAATTTATAAGAGAAACTAACACGTAGAAGCATAAATAATAGAATGTTGATAATTACATAATTATCTTCTGTAAATTGTTATACAACGAATCTCGAATTGATGTAACTTTTAGTTAAAGAAAGGGTTAAGAAGAAGGTATTTTAGATCTCGGATGCGGTGTACAAAAAGTGTTTTATTTGAAAAATTAAGGTAAAATTGCGCACAGAACGTACGAGAAACGAATAAACATAAATGTGTTACAAGTTTTCCTTGAATTCGAAAGAACTTAATGCATATATTTTGACTTAAAGGAGATGCTCGTGGCGTAGCGTTCGGAAAACACTTAATATTATTGAAATGCCGAGTACAATCACGTGAGGTTAATAGGTCAACAGAAACACGCTTCGGAGATAACTCGTAATTTATGTTATCGAAGTTGTACAATATCTATGACCTCCGAGTTCAATGTGAATAATTCACGAGTAAAAACTGAAAATTCTATTCTGAGAAGAAGAGCGTTTATTGAGCAGTCTCCGTCTCGCGTTCCTTCCAACCAAATTGGTATGCGTGCAGTATTCGATATTAAGTTTCGCTGCCCTTTTAAATACACTGTAATCGTTTACAACATACTTCCTAGATTACACCTATCTGTACGCAGGTAAGCTTTAAACGAACAAATACTTCGACATTTCCATATTAATGTAGGAAGTAGTTTTATAAAGAATTCGTTGAATATTCAAGTTAGAAGGGATCGCGTTATCCGTTTCAGTAGATGCGATGCCGTTCTTATAAAATGCCAGCACACCGAAATCTTGTGTATAAGGAACTTTTGACAAAGTTTCTGCTAGTACTGTTACGAGAGCACTGTAGTATCAGATTCTTGTCGGAATAAGTGAATCACAGAAGTCTTAAGTTATAAACCTATAGTATAAGAACGGCCATTAGGATTGTGGATAGGTATTGGAATAGGCTTGCTAAGGCACCACTCGTACCAGACTTTCTTAGAGCTACATTGACGCCAGAAATGAACAACTATTTGATCCCCTGCTTTTACCTGCACCGGTTCCTGCCGTAATAAATCGTGTTAGATTCCATACACTTCGGATAAATAGTTATATGAACCTGCCTTACCTTAATTGGGAAAAAAATTGGGAACCAACTAAACATTCCGGGGCTATGCGTGCTGGGCTCAATGCTCAGCGTCACATTTTTGTACAGAATCGTATTAAAATATCCCGAGAAACCATGTAACACGCAATTCTCTTGTACATCGAATGTTTTTATCTCGTATCTTGAATTGTCAATGGTACTTTCTGAAACGATGGAATAATATTGGAAATCTACGTTTCGCCGAATCAATCGCGCTAATGAGATCTGTTTGCAAACCTTTATTTGGATGTTTGAACGTAAACAGCGGCTGTGGTTTCGCTATGTCGTATTTGTTCTGTAGATGAACTACGTACGAGGTTTCAAAATGAGCCATGAAGTATTTGCCTTTGTCTCTGCACTGCCTTACTTCGTTGTACAGTTTCGAAGATTGTACGGGAGCAATGTACGATGTGTACGATGACGGTATACTTATGCCATCGTCTGAGATGATTGAATACTCGATATAATGTAATTAACAATGGTGGAAATATGAAATACAGTGAAAATGTACCTTTCAAAAATCTCTGAACTCCATCCAAACATTCAGGAGAGAGCTCGTTGTCGCCGAAAGAACCGAGTAACTCGGATACCAGGATATCAGCTTTCTCGGGAGCATTCCACTCTCTCATATCACAGGATACCACTGTCACCTTGCCTTCCCACATATCTCTTTCCAGAGCCTGTAAGCTGTATGCGTAACAAATTATAAAACTATACATACAGTGGCGTGCAAAAGTATTCGGCCACCATTTAAAACAGCATAACTTTTTAAAATTAATCGAAAAGACTTGAGTTTTTTTGAGAAGCTAGAGGAATTAGTTTGCTGAATAATGTGATTCGTCGTTTTGAAAAAAAATCACTTGGTCGGAATAGCAAAAAAAATAGTAGAGGTCGTTTTTTAAACTTTTTTTGCGAGCCTGTAATGAAAATTCAAAAAACCCGTTTGTATTTAGATTTAAGTAAGTTATTTACGTGACTAAAATTTCATCTGAATAGGTTAACGTTGCTCTGAGCTATGAACGCTTAAAGATCGCAGAATAAGGTGGAAAATCGCTGATTTCGGGAATTTCGCGATTTTCGAACTTATTCTGCGATCTTTAAGAATTTATAGCTCAGAGCAACGTTAACCGATTTCGATGAAATTCTAGGCATCTATACAACTTACTTCAATCTACAAAAGGAATGTTTTAATTTTCATTATAGGCTCAGATAAAAAAGTTGAAAAACGACCTTTACTACTTTTTTTTGCTATTCCGACCAAGTGTATTTTTTTCAAAACGACGAATCACGTCAATTAGCAAAATAATCCCTCTAGCTTCTTTAAAAAACTCAAGTCGTTTGGATTAATTTTAAAAAAATTTTAAAGGGTGGCTGAATACTTTTGCACGCCACTGTGTATATAAACGAAGAAAGCAGACAATTTGCGATCTTACGTTAATACTGCATTCGGATTCTTTTCTACGGCGTACACTTTGATTTGCGCATTTGCCATTTCTGCTGCGTTTAAGGATGCGTGAACAAGTGGTCCTCTTCCTGCACCGACCACCATTATTACTCTGCAATTAAAGGAGATCGTTATTGCTTTACTCACTTCTCTAATTATATATAATTAATTGGCCTCAAGCGTTACATTTTCGTATTTTTATCTTCTGTCTTGGATGTGATTCCAACGATCGCTTCGTAGATGGCTGTTTGATACTGAGTATACTTAATAGGATCCCTTTCAAACACTTCGTACGTCTGAGATTCAAGATTGTCCATAAGTGGTTGCAGAGGCCATTGTAAATAGTCTTCGTAGCCACGAGCGTATTGGTCAACCGGGTCGTGTTCTTGACATCCCTACGTAAAATCAATAAGATTGGATTTAAAACGATTCTTTGGCACGCGAAAACAATAAAAATGATAAACTTGAAGTTTACCTTCCACAAATATTCCAGATAATTATGATAATAAGTAATATTCTGATACCGATTTGCTCCTGTGAGTATAAATTGTACTTTCAAGGCGGAGAATTTCTTTATTAGCGACTTGTGCGCTTTGCTTAATACGGGATACCCTTTCTTGTTCGTGATAAACAATGTGGTTGGTAGAATCAGGCATTTCACAGGTTCCCCTAGCCATCTATCAATCTTAAAATCAAATTCACTCGTTAAATACAATTTCCTCATATTTTAAACAGCATACATGAAAGACGCTAGCGTTCTACAGTACCTCTTCTTCCTCGGGAAGATCGTGGCTTACAATTAACGCGACGCATAACGTCCTATCATAATCGCATATTATTCTAAAGGCATTCCACCATTCCCAAGGACTCTCTACTGAATTACACTCCTGTTCTCTGTAAGAATAAGCTTGTTTAACTGGGTTTTCCATAGGTATTTGTATCCAAACCTACAATGAAATTAAGAAAGCTACAAGTTATAAGTACAACGTAAAAGGATTTCGTCGATGAATATACCTGTAAAGTACACAAGCTCGTTACTTTCTTACAGATAATTCTAGCGAGATTGGCATTGTGCTCTATACCCTGCATCAACCTAAAAGTCACTCCTACGAGGCCCAAGTGACTCGCCAACGCTAATTCCTGGAGTAAAGCTTTCTCGCTGTTTCTTTTTATAATAGGATTCTTCGAATCCACATTAATGTGTGGCGATAGTTTACCGATAATCAAGTTGTTCCAATCTATGAAACCAAGTAGGATTACTCTCCTAGAAAAGCATACATATTTATCGAATCGCTTACCGGAAGTGCATAATACTAAGTCTGGTCTGGTAAACGGACCGGAACGGCTTTTTGCGGCGCAAACGAATTCCCTCTTGAATAATGGGTGAACGAGTGGGACGCATATGAATTCATATCTGCGAATTGTGTCGAATAGTAGTGCTGCTATCGAATGAATACATAGTACAGTCTGTTTTACACCCCTTGTTACTTACTTCGATGAATTCGCTGTTAAAAGGCAATCGCTTAAGTCCGGTACCGCACAAAAATCAAGACCGCATGAAACAGGCCTCTGCTTTGTCATTGTGATTCACCATTAAATACAGAAATTGGATCCTAAAAGTGGCGCACAGATAAATCAGTAATTAAAGAAGCTTTTGTTATTTTCGGAAACACCGGTCGACACCGGTGGCGTTCTCGAAGAAAATTCAGTTTAATATTTAGTTCCGCTAAATTGTATCTTAACTATGATTAGGCGAGGACATTGTAACAAGTTTATTTAATGATTTACCAATAAACCTCGTCGTCCACTTCTGGTATTTAATCGTGGGAAATTGAAACGGAAACGGAGGGCTCAGGTGCTGATCATGAATTGCACGTGTAACGCTTAAGATTCTTAAGGGCGAATTCCACTTACGCCCAAATCGCCGGTAATTTTCATTAAGCTAGGTTTTCCTGTACGCGACTGAACGCAACGTGAAGAATTTCAAAGTCGATTTCCTCGAAAATGAAGCGCGATATGAAAAAAAGTTACTCTTTCTTTTTTATTTATAAGAAGTAAATAAGTCGAGAAAAAGGAATAAAATTTTTTCTTATTGCGCTTTATTTTCGAGAAAATCGACTTTGAAATTCTTGACAATGCGTCCAGTCGCGTACGGGAAAACCTAGCCTAATGAAAATCACGGGCGATTTGGGCGTAAGTGGAATTTGCCCTAAGAAATATCGAAGTATTTTCGTTAGGTTATTATTTTCATTGATGAATTTTGTCTAGTTTTGTGAACGTTAGAACGGGGGTATGGGATTGACCAATCGAAGCGCGGCGTTGCATCGGGCGTCGACCATTTTGCACGCAGCTTTCGGCGTTCTAGTTCGTGATAGACGCTTGGTGACTCCATTTCCCTGAGCATTCCGTTTTCCCTCATTTTCTTGTGTCGCGATCAGGTTGCTGCTTTTCCGGTAAGTAATTTCTCACTTTTATGTTTTAATAAGGAGAAATACCGCACCGGGCGTCGCGGAACGTCATTTAGATTATCTTCGCGTTAAATGGGAGAAAATTTCCGCTGTAGTAGACGTTGCGGAAACTTAACAGTTAGTCACATTGTACGGCGTCGTTTGGTATGTAAAACATCAATCGAAGATATCGCTATTAGTTATCCCCTTTGTTCTATATTACATCCGCTCTTTGATTTACGCAAAGCACGGTGCCTATAGCCGCGTAATTTTTTATTCCTAAAGCAAAGTCGAGGCGGAATAAACCATCGAAGATTATCTAGCTTCTCGTAGCGAAAATAGACATCTTTCCATACTCCATTTTTAAATTAAAAATGTGCAATATGAAGACTTCAAGAGATCATGCGATCCGATAATACATCGTTTAGTAAACACTTGTTACTTGAGTTATCATGTATGGAAACCAGAGTTATACGAATTTGTTGTTAATAAAAAAATTATACATTCGAACTATAATAGTATTATGTAGTAATAAAGTAGCGTCCTATAATATTGTGACTTACTTCTTTAGGTACAATGTCGTTCAACCGAGGAATAAAACGAGATTCCTTTGGGAATCGAAACTTCAATAATCGAGGTGGAGGCGGCGGAGGCGGTGGCAGCGGCGGAGGAAGAGTCGGTAACATGGGTGGAGGAGGAGGTGGTATGGGCGGTAACATGGGTGGCGGAATGGGTGGAGGTAGCGGCGGAATGAATCCCTGGGAAGGAGGGATGATGCCTGGCAGAGGAATTTTGCCAACCCCGAATAATAATCTGTCCTTGGCGTCGCCGCAAGCTCAGCTAGCAATAGCCAGCAACCTTATTACGAATTTACTGCGTAATCAACAACAAGAAGCACAGCCCCAGGTAAAACCATCTCTTCCACCTCGCGATTATTATACGCGCGACGTTATACGAATGTACTCGTGTATTTAAAGCAGGTGCCGTCGCTCCTCAGCCTTGGGAATAATTTCTCTGGACCTGGGCCGAATTTTCAAAATCAGCAGAACTTTTCCTCCGGGCGTTTTAACGACCGTCCCGTTAGGCACCCTATGAAGAACCAGCGACCTCAACCGTACAACAAGGTATGAATATATGTGAATTTTCAGTGGATATACGAAGATCGGTTTAGAGGAAAATTGTAAAAGGGCAATCTTTAGTCCACACTTCTTTTTACATCAACAACACTAATCCTTAATCAGAAAATTTGAAATTCTCCTTATTATGTTCATTGATCGATCCATCACCGAGGCTTTCAATCAATGGATGAAGTACTATGTGGCTGCTCTTTGAAGTTACTAAGATATAAGCAGTTCTTATTGCTGGACTAGTTTTGCCACGCATGATTTTCGCTGAGGCATCAATTACCATCGCAATGTCATTTCATTAAAAAGCACGGTAATAAGACGTGTATTGATTTCAGAATGCGATTTCTATTAGTGGAAGTTAAACTGGTATTGCGTAGTCAATTTCAGCGAAGGCCACGGAGGTGTTCTCCCTCCGGCTTTGCCAATGTATATTCTGGCCGAGTCTTCTATTCGTCATTGCAGCTAAAATTGATGGAAGACAAGCTACTGAAAAGTATTGATTGCAGGTTGCACTTTTCACCGATTTTAACATCTTCTTCTTGTTGATTATTTTTCATTGACGTTTATTGAACTACGCTCGAAGGAGATAATGTGTTTTGCATCGAGATCCAGTACGTTGCGATCCAGACACGATCGTTGCCTATAGAAAGTTAGACGATGCGATGATTGGTTGCATCTTCGACTATCTGCTACTGTTTTCCTTTTTTCCCCCCTTCCACTGTAACGTGGAGACACTGACCTTTGGTGTTCATTGTAACACTGAAATACGTCCTGCTTCCGAATCGATTAGAAAATATTTTCTCCCTCAAAGATCCCCCAGTGGTTGCTTAACCAAAAAATTCGATTCGAGAAGAATCGCAATTATATCAGATACTTCTTATGACGGTTTGGTCATTTGACCTACATGACTAGATGGGCAATCGCGCCCGTGATGGCCCTGCTGGGCGACGTGGTCCATCCGCACAACAATCTCGTGCACCCCAGTCTGGCAGTCAGCGTATGAATGGAAACCAAAATCAACATCGCAACGATAAATCTTCTAAACCAATTCCTGCCTCTAAACAAAATCAGACTGCCAAAAAGGAACAGCAGGACGTTAAGACCTCTGATAATGAAAAAGCAGAAGCACCTGTTGTAAAAAGGTAAGCTCCTGGTGATTGTGAATAGTTTCTTCAAACTTCAGTAAGTCTCATTCTGTCACCTATCTTTGTATGTACGGTGTCTCTTACGTATATATGGTATAATCGCTACAAAATCAGCATCGTGCCCTTTCTCTTATCTGAGTTTTAAAGAAGTATACATACAGATATATATACATATGTCTATATAGTATGTTATATATTCAGCCGCCGCCCCCCCGCATTGTTGACGAGAACTCTCAAACTCACATTTCAAATTTAAGTTAGACTAGCTACAGTTCCATAACACTAGCATTTTATAATTATATAAAATACGCTCCGTCTGCTCTTCTTTCGATACACATTATTCATAACAGGTAATTCAAATACTTCTGCCCTTGATAGAAGTGTGAATTATCCTTCGCTTGACTTAATATTGTGCCCAATTTTTTTTCTAGTTATCGACATTGAAAATTTTGTGTACATGTGTCTTCACTAAACACATTAAACAAAAGTAATGTTTAAACCATCTTTATAAAAGAAGAATGTTATGAAATTGACCGGAGTCTTTAATTCCGATAAAAATTATGCGTTTGTTTCTATATTAGCGAAGAGATCGAAGAGTCCGAGGACAAGAAGCACGATTGGAAGGACGCGAAGAAGGATGCCGAGGATTCTCAGGCCGTTGAAAGCGAGGAAGCAGATAAACCTCAGGAGGATGGGGAGCAAAAGTCTGACGACAAGTCTGTAACGGAGGATGCGTCGAAGGACGCGAACACATCCGCCACCGAGAAGGACGCCAAGATGACTGGCAAGAAATCGGAGGCCAGACACGCTGAAAGTCGTTACGCAGAGGTTCCGATGAGCCACATGTTCTGCCATATTTGTAACAAGCATATGTGGGATGGATACGTGTGTATTTACTATCTATCTTTTTCTATACACAATCTATTTTGCAGTGGGACGTAAAATGTTTCTTTTCCTCGTTTAGTCTTTCGAAAATCATTTACGAGGACGCGCGCATCAGCTGATGATGGAGAAATTAGACGAATCGTACAAATTGAAGGTGGACCTGATGAGGCACGAGTTAAGAGTAGCCGAAGAACAGCGTGAACTTAGCTTAACCAATTCTAAACGTCGCGGGAAAAAGGTGGTGCATATAACTGTTAAAAATCGTAATGAACGTAGTGTATTTACCTTTGTGTTCGCTCCTAGGTTTCCGTGGATCTCAATGTCAGAGAATATTGTACGATGTGCGATCTGAACTTCTACGGGACTCTATCCACGCACAGGAAGAGCGAGAAGCATCAGCAATTGAAAACGTTCTTGCATCCGAGGTGTTTCCCTTGCGTGAAAGAATTCCCGTCGCGTATCGAGTACGACGAGCATTGTTTGACACCCGCTCACATGAAGAATGCCGTACAATGCGAGGAGCAGCGGAAAAATAAAAAGAAAGGTACGTAGGAAGTAATTTGAGTAAAATGCTTTAGATATTTAACGTTCTGTTCTCATCTCCTTCGCAGAAAAACTTGCAAAAGGAGAAGCTGAAATACGAAGTGCCGAAGATGAAGAGAAGGACGTTGGCCCTGACACTAAGAACGAAAAGGAAGAGGAGGCTGCCGGGGAACAAGAATATATTACAGATATTACTGAAAATTTGAGTGAGAAGAAGTTCAAGATCCCATCTTATAAGTATTGCCGGCAGAATCAAATTTCTATCGGTAAGCAAAGCTTGCGTCGATACGATCGAAGCGTTGTTTCTATCGGAATATAATTCATTGATTTGCGTTGTTGCAGGGAAATCCTTGGTGAAAGAAGTGCAAGGGTTCTACTGCGAGAAGTGTAGAAGATTCATGCTTTTAGCTGACGATATGAATGCTCATTTACGTAGCATCACGCACTACCGGAATTTCGTGCAGGAAGTAAAATCTCTAACTTCGAATACCGAACAAAATGCTGAGCAAAAATCAACGGAAAACCCCGAGGTACGAATTCTCAAGATTTCTATCGCGATGTATCTGTTTTTGAACGAGGCATACGTAAAACAATATTCTCTTCTGTTACTTGCAGACTAACGAAAACGCCGCGGAGAATGATAAAGAGTACGAGAGTAATTGGAAACGTCGCAAAGTCACTCATTCCGAGAACGAGGATAACGAGGAGCCGAAGGAAGCGGAAGAGAACAGCGAGAACCCGAACGCTCAGAAGAAAGCTGACGGGGATGAGAAGTACGATCCACTGGAGGCCGACGCGGAATCCGAGGAGGAGGAGAATCATGAAACTGAGACCGCCAGTGAACAGACCTCGCAGAATGCTTCCAATACCCAGGAGAAGAAGACCCCGGTTGACAAAGTGTGGGCGGATATTGACAATGACAATGAAGCGGAGATAGGTAATTTAATAGACGACGGAGACGAGAAAGAGCACACCGACCACGAGAAACCCGCGCCGAAGGTAGATCAAAACAGAGATCAGAGTCCCCAAGTAAAGCCGACCCGTGGTCGAGGTTTCGCGCGCGGCCGCGGCAGCCCCAGAGCACGAAGGGCGCGACGATAAAGTGATCTATTCCAAAGAGTAAGCTTGGATATATCCAATAGTTAATTAATATCCATTTAGTACCACACCCATCTTCGATACCATCGGTTTACCAGGTTTCTTCAGATTATCGATAGTCGAATAATTTGAGTTGTTTGCCACCCCCCTTTTTTTTATTATCGAACCTCTCCAGACGAGATGTATAAAAATGAATTCGTCGAAAGTAGAAGGTGATGATCGGCGTCAATCATCCGCGGTCTTTATCGTCTATGAATAGTAATGTATCGGTACCATTCGTATGCCATTCATGTACGTAGCTAAAGGTGCGTGAACTGATCGTCTGTTTATCCAAGCTTATTCGACATAAAGTTTTTTAATTACTTATTAATTGTAATGAACTGTAGTGCATACAGATTCTTAATCGAGATATATAGATTCGAAGCGAAGAGAAGGAAAGATACAGATGTACTCTCGTGTATTAATACTGATTATCTTGTAACTATTCTATATCAAGAAGTACTATCGATATTAGAGTACTCGAAATATGTCAATGGTTTTTTTTTTAAGTAATAACCATAATGTGAGACTCGTAAAGTTTATTCCTATTAGGCATGTATAACTGAGAAATTTAAAGGTATCTTGTAATTGAAGAAGATATTAATATACATATTTTATCCGGTTTATGCCTACTTATGAAATACCTATAATCAAACTTTGTGATGGCGAGCGCAGGACACCGTAACAATTTCATTTCCCCTCCCCCTTATAAAGGATACGATAGAATTTTACTATAGGACATGTATCTTTTACGTGATAATCAATGGCGTTGTAAAAATATGGATATGGAAAGTATGCGTTGTTCGACAATTGCCTTATAAAGTATCGAAATTTTTAATTCAACAAGGTAATATGTGCACTTTGTATACTTTATTATTAGTATCTTTATAAAGTAATTTCATTCGCAAGAATCAAATTTGCGTCCAATTCAAGTGTTGGCTCCACCAGCCATGTGATGTGTCTCAACAATATCGCTGCAATCTTCGTTATTACTTTATATTCAGATTTTCTGTATAAAAAAAAAATCATGCAAGACAATGACTGTTTATTGAACAAGCAATTACGTGATAAAAAAATGGCATTGTATTTTTAAAATCATTTAAAAAACTGTTCATTTCAACATTGGATTCTTCTGTATTCTGTAGAATGTATAAAATAAATGATGTAAAAAAATTTTTAGGATGTTGCTTTGTATCGCATCTCCCTGCACGATCAAAGTTTAAATGGTTTGTCGTTGCCATGGAAGCTTAAGGATGATACTTTTAATAATGCAGATGAATACAGCACGAATAAAGAGATAAAAGTTACGTAGAGAACATAATTATTTCCACTTAAAGTACATAACAGGATAAAATGCAAATATATATTATTGTCGCTATGACAGTTAATCCGTAGAAAGGTGAGTTGCTAGAAACTCATCTACAGAATCTGTATCCCATTTATGTATGTCGAGAATGTCTTCAACTTTGTTATCTTCGTCCAATAATTTAATTATTGGATCTAGACCCCTCACATACTTTATCTGCAGGTTTTTGTATTTACTTGGTCTGTCGCTTTTTATGAAAGCTGAAAGCAATAAGAATTTATTTACACATAGGATCCACGTCGTGTTTGTCAATAATTCGTTGTACCTTGAATTTGTGGATACGCGCCGAACTTGCATGTGCAGACTTCGAGAACAGCGCGCGGATAACGTTTTAAACCAGACGTATCGTAATCATCGTCGTTCAGACAACATTGTTTGCAGTTCTCCCTGCAATAATTAACGAATCGTTGATTTGCCCTTTTCTCTGAACAAAGTTGGCGTCGCATTAAATTTGTGTATTTACTTGCCATATTTCTGTCAAGCCGCGTTTATTAAATTCTTCGCATGTAGAGCAGAGTAAATTGGCTTTGTTAAAACCCAAGCTTTTACAATCGTCGGCCGAAAAGTCGGCTCTCACGATATTCACCTGAAGGACAGTAATCAGTTTTCCGTGTCACTTAATTGAAAACAAAAGTGAGGCAAATAACACGTAACCATATTGTTTCTCGCGCTGAACTTATAGAATAAACAGAACGAATTTCATTATGTTCAGACCACGTACTCAGAAAGAGTTAATAGGTTAAGTATGTAAGAAATGTCACAGCTTACCGCGAAGATGAATGAAAGTAGATGTCCTAATGCTAAGAAACCCATTATACTATTTCATGTGTATTAAAATACATCGGATTAATTATTTTAGTATTTGTTCTAAAAGTAGAAATAAATTATAAACCCAGGGTAGACGTATAATCAATTACGGTGGCGCCACGTTCGTCACACGAGGCTCGAAAGCTCCATTACCATTTTAGTGTCACATGCAACGTTACCGGTGGAGTCTCGAAACAGAGTGTAACGCTACGCGTGGTAGGAATTAGAATTCAACACGGGTAAAGCTAGGTCACTCGAAACCCGCGATTTACAAATGATTCTGTTACAGTAACAATTTGAAGATTGGTTAAAATGGGTTAAAAAAAAGCAGGAGGGGTATTTTTCTGTACCATCATCCCAAAGTTGCCCTCCCCCTGGAAAAAAGCCTGCGGATGCCCCTGCTATCACTTTTTACTACTTTCTTTTCAATATATTATTTTCCCGTCTCCCTTCCCCGCAACTGGGTGAACCTGAAAAGTTGAAACAATCAACAATGTTATGTTAGTAATGGCTTCGTGGATTTCAGAAGAAACTGTTTAAGAAAACACTTATTACGTTAGTCCCGATCACTAATCCTTACCTCTACTTGTATCTTATACAAAATGTAGAGTAAGAGATATATTTCTTGACATTATCAATTATTGTTGGCAAAATAATGTCTAATTATGGCAACAATAATTGAAAAAGTCGGAAGGTTTGGATAAGAAACTTCAGGCGAATGAGAAATATTTAATTACATTCAATTATTGCAAATTTAATTAAATGTTTTCCTTTAACACCTGAATTTCGTATCCAAATATTCTTAACGTGTCAACAAATGTATCTCTTATTCTATATTGCAGTGCGCAAATCAACACAGATTCTGATCGTATTTCAATTTTCCCGGTTTGGGTCGCCACATTGAATTTTAGTTCTAAACACAATCTTTCATAAATTAGATGGCGTTGAAATACGGATCCAAAACTTTTGCTGGAGAACTGTCAGCTCGAGCTGTCAAGTTGACAGCGAAAGTATGTGTCAGTGTTCTTACCAGTATTAAGACCGGAAAGTCTCCTCGAATTCATTTAAATGTACTAATCATGTGCGTTAAAGAAATATGATATTCGCAAGCTACCCGTTCCACTGTAAATCACGTTTAGAAGTTGTTCAAGTTTGTTCTAGCTGTAAGCCTTAACCATAACCCGGATTTTACACCAGCGTCTTCCATCATGAACACATAGTAAGTGTTTTGAATTTTCAAAAAAATTGCTGTTATTCGGCGGAGCTTAATTCCGTCGAAATAACGAGCGCGATTTATGTAACGAACGACCGTTTATCGCTCGTAGCAGATAACGTGTCCACCCACTCATTTAAAACGCTATCTGTCGTTACGTATTCATGAATATCACGCGTGAAATCAGCGTTTCTAAGTTCGCCTTGGCACACTTTGCGATTTCCAGTAACAGAAACGGGCCAGGTATATCGGGGAATGCTTTCGACTGCTGGGTTCAGAGGACCAACATGCACGATGATTCCGCGATCACGAAGATGCAACATCAGTTCTGGGTCACGAAGCAAGCTCTGTCGCGCAAGCTAGGGAAAAAGGAGGACGAGTGTATAATTGCGTCCGACGCCGAGCTGGACGCTAAGCTGGAATTGTTTCGTAGTATTCAAGAGTCTTGCACCTACCTGCAGAGGATTATCGATAAATATCAAGAGAGATTATGCAGTAAGTTCGATTTAAACAGACCTCGCGAGATAAGATTCAACTTCTGGAGAGAAACGAGAGAAACTACTTTGTAAAAATTTTACATAGACCTCGCACAGGAGGAAAATGCGATGGGAAGGTTCCTTAAAGAAGCTGGTAAGCAGGATAAAACTAGAGCCGGGAAGATGATGGCGGCGGTTGGGAAATCGTTGTCTTATTCCGGCCAGCAAAGGCTCGCGCTGAGAGCTCCACTGGGTCGGCTGTACCAGGAAGTGGAAACGTTCAGGCAGAGAGCCATCGAGGACACATTGCAGAATGTCCAGGCGATGGAGAAGGCACGCACGGAGTACAGAGCGGCTCTGTCGTGGATGAAGAACGTCTCTCAGGAACTAGATCCTGATACGTCCAAGCAACTGGAAAGATTTCGCAAAGTTCAAACGCGAGTCAGACAGTACGTGCTGTATTCATCGACTTTCAGTTCTGAGTCTACCGAAGTGCCTTGTACTCATTACGCTTTTTTCATACAGAGGGAAGATATCATTCGATAACTTGGCCTTGGATTGCCTCCAAAAAGTAGACTTACTAGCAGCGGCAAGGTGCAATATGTTCAGCCATGCTTTAGTTTTATACCAGAGTACGCTTTTGAATTTCACCAAGAAGTCGGCGCAAGCATATTCCACAATAGCGAACAGTTTTAAAGGCTACCAACGGTATGATTTCACCGTCGTAAGGGAACTTGCCGAACCGTCAACTAAACTGGCCCAAGAGACTGGAGGCGACGACGATCCTGATGACAAGAACAAGTAAGTTACGAGCTGAAAGATGCCTTAAAGGCATCCGCCGGTCAAATCGCGCGAAAACATAGGTGACTTTTATGATTTTTTCTAGGGAAAAGTATACAATGTATGGGTCTAAAACTTTTTGCACTTTATTCTGCTACAAATGTAGAGTATAAAACAATTTTTTTATTTCATTTTTGCCCACCTCTGCCTCTGATATGCATTGAGTGCTGCATCGTTGTAAAGAAAAAACTGAACTCCACTGTCGCCACGATAACTTTAGACAGGATCATCCGGAATCAAAAAACCAAAGATATTCCTTAATTACGCATGTGTCGTTACCGCACTACCCTCAGGCAGTGTTCAGAAACAATTGGACGATTATTGCCAAATGTTTAAAGAATATAGTTCCCAAAACATAGGTTTTTTCGCACAAAAATGTTTTGTAAAAAAAATTGAGTGTATGAAAATTCGCAATAGAGGGTAGAGCGGAAGCCAGTGTAATTACGAGCAGAATTCCGTTTGAATTTTTAGATTCGGTCGAGAATTGCATTTTTTATCGTGGCGACAGTGCGCGAAAAATTGTTTCGAGAAAAGCGCACTTAAAGCTTGACGCCGAGCGCGTTCGTCTACTGACGGGGACTTGCCCTATTTTCAGTGCGTTTATTCGATTAAAACAAAAATTGATTCTTCTTTTAAATCAATAAATGTATTATTAATTAAAAGAAAAATCACATTTACTGCGTCACAATTCATCTTCCAAAAATATCTATTTTTAAGGCGGTCACACTGTTGATCCCTCTGAACTGGCTATAAAATCTGTACTGTTAGGAATTTCGATGCAAAATTTTATACTGGGCCTTTTTGAGACGTTGTTGAATGAAGATGTGCAAAAAAATCGATCTTTTGACCGGCGGATGCCCTTAACAATAAAAGCATCATTCTCGTAACGAAGTTTACTCCGTTACAGATTTCCATTCTTCGACATGGACTACCACGATAGCGTAGAGGAGGCTGAGGAAGTGAAACCGGCCACAGAGAGCACGCTTGACGATGACAAAGACGATGAGAAGCTGCTGGACATCGATTACGATTTAAAGGATATACTAGACTTGGAAGGATTAGATACCAATCCCAGTGCTTCGAAGAATGGAATAATACAATCGGACGCGGAGCGCAAAGACCTCAGTCAGCTTTTCGACAGTTTAGTCTTAGACAATAATGTCTCTCGTAACAGACGAGAAGGGGATGAAACAAAAGTAGACGAAAGCTTGGAGGAGCAAGAGTCTGGATTGAACATATTCGACAAGTCCGAAAATAACTTCAGCCTGTCCGATCTTTCCTCCTTCAAAGTACAAGACGACGGGGAACAATCTTTGCAGACCCTGACCTCTGAAAATATGGTCCTCTTAACCGACATTCTCAGTGACAAACAGAGCGCGACTAACGAGTGGGATGCGCTATCGAATGACACTTTTTTACCGCCGAACATTTTGAAACAGAGCCTTGGGGACGCGGCGCTCGGTGTCGGACAGAAGAGCATGCCCGCTAGTAACACAGACGACAAGGTAAGTAAAAATTAATATTTATTAATCGCCAAGCATTCAATTCATATTCTTTCATTATAATCCTAATGTTTCGGAAGAACAGCGGTTTATAAAAAAATAATCATTTCGAACGACGACGGTACTAACGAATTTTTCTATTACTCGCTTGTTTTCATAGAAAAAGAATAAGAGTGGGAAACAAAAGGGTAATTCCTGGCTGGACTTGTTTGCCGAACTTGATCCGTTGGCCAACAACCCGATGGAAAATCTTTCCAGTGATAGTAATGCGTCTGCTTAATCGTCTGAAGTGCTTACAATGTGATTAGTTGCGACTCACGGCAACGCTCGGAGGAGGCGATAAAATTTTATTTTTGTCAGAACAGGATAATACTTACAGCATTAACCCGTTTCCCATGTATTTACATCGATATCTCGCATTTATTAATTGCAATCGAACATTCCGGGGATTGTTAGATTTTAATAGAGATAGTAAGAGACTATAAGAATCAAAAGAAGTATTTAAATTTCGTAAGTATCCTTTCGAGGCCACGTACCAAAGATGTAAAATTTAATAGTTTCTAATTGTGTGCTAGTCAAATACTTCGTTTAAATACATTTAAAAAATCATTCTTTCCCTCGATAATAAATAGTTATCAACTTTCCTACTTGCATTTATAATAAAATACGCTCACTGAGGTTTAAAAGTACGTCATACAAATATTCGTAATTCGTCATTACTTCACGGCTCGAAACCGTCTCGATCGATTTCTTTAATACACCGTCGTTATATATATATATATATATATATATATATAAATCGAACAATCCGTGTTTAGAAAGTTTGTAAAACAAATTATTATGCACTGCATACCCTTTTTTTTTTCTTAAACATACAGACACATTGCATACTGATTTCTCTTTTAAATAGAATAAATACAACATAAACAGATTACATCGTCAAGGATATCGTTTTTGTATCTTTTCTATATAAATATAAAACGCTTATGCATTAACAAAGTACAGGATCACAGTGTTAACACCAAAATATAATTGTATTTCAAGTATAAAAGAACTCTAAATCAAAACCTAATTTGCGTCGACAACGTTGTTTCAAGTTTAGGCATCATAGAATTGTGCTATGGCAGTTCTGACCCTGAAACGAAACAGACGTGCGTTTAAAAGAGGAAGCATCTCCGTAGAATTCTGTTCTACAAATCAAGCCTTAGTAAGCAATCATAATTTCCGAATAAGCCCGAGGAGTTATCCTCGGAACGAAACGTTGCAGCTTCGTTCGCGCGCGTCATCGGGGCACAGAAATAGAAGTGAAACGAAATAGAATTATTTAAGTTAAGGAATTATTCTTCGTACTTATCAAATAGCTGAAGATCCTTGCTATGACGTAATTGTTGTAAAATACGGTAAAAGCCTAATTCTCGTAAACGTGCTTGCCGCTGCGCAGCTCCAGGTTCCTCCCTCCAGACTAGGTTGCACACACAAAAGACTGCTGCGACCTGCAGCTTTACATTGCTATGCATCTGAATGAATATAAAAGATTTATGAGCCCCCGCTTCGACAAAGTTGTCGCGTCGTAAGGCTACGTGTTGTATTATATTCTAATAAACGAGGAGAAGTGAACGCTGAGAACGCGTACGGGAGTATTCTCTTTTTCTCTGTTACGCACCATGTAATCCATAAGTTTCTTAAGCACATCTTCGTTAGCCATAATGTGATCTTTCGCCCGATTCCCATCGGCCACGTTCGCTAAAATACAGAGAGCTTGCTCCTTCACGTCCGGCGGATGCCTCGGATCCTCCAGGACCAGTATAACCGCTTGCATAACGTGGGCGGCGTGCTCGCCCATTATGCGATCGATGTGCGCTTTCGTAGAGAGCAAGTTCCGCAGCAAGCCCAGCGTCTTCATTAACACGGGTATATCTTGGTCGGCCAGTAGGCAGAAGATCTGATCGGTCCCCAGGCACGACAATATCTGCAATTTCACTTGCTGCTCGGCTTGGAAAGCCACGTTCATCAGCGCCCAGATCCCGTTCAATCGCAACGCCGGCGTACACCGTTTAGTCAGCGAGCAGAGCAACTCTATCCCGCCGGACTCGAGAATTGGTTCTTTGCTCGGACTAAATTCCAACAATAAGTTACACAAGGTACTCGAGGCAACAGTCAATAAATCAACTTCACTCTCGCCCCTACCTATACGATACAATCATATCAACCATTAATGACAGTGGATATTATTAGTAACTTGTTAACAATCACTAGGATAAATACACTAGGTATTTCTTACTTTTATCTGAAAATTGTATATCTCATGTGTCAAGACGGGTACAAGAGTGTTAGATATCCCCGAAAGTATTTAGTGAGAATGGAGTCACCTTGAAGGCCGTCGCGCATTTTGGCGAAGCGCCGCGAAGCGAAATTAATTAATTACTATTAATTTCTTTAATTCGCCAAAATGCACGACGGCCTTAAGGCTCCCCCAAACCAACGCGCATATCGCCGCGCGGAGCGGATCCACCGCGGTTCAGCAGTTTTTTATACGTGGCAGCTTGTGGGCAGCCTTATTTGATCCGCGTCGGATCCGTTCCGCGCGGCGATATTCGGGTTGGTTTGGAGGAGCCCTTAATCGAACAGAATTCAAATATAAAACTATAATTCTTGTATAGCCGATAGATCTATGCGATATACAGCTCTCACGTCAATATTAATGGTAAGTGTAGCCATATTTTACCCTCCAGTCCTTTGTCTGCTCCGTGTAACAGCTGCATGAGTGGTCTCCAAACAGCATGATCTTGAAAGGTCGTTCGGAGTTGCTGAACGCTTCTGGAGAGCGAATGTAGACACCTGACTGCCGCCAGGCGCACGTGGGAACCCCCGGGATCCTGAAGCCCGGACACTACTTGCTCCATAAGGCTCTCCGTCTCGATAATACGTTTCCGAATGTCTTCGTCATTGGCGCCGAGGGACGCGAATGCCCTGAACGCGGCCTGTCGCATGTCTTGCGTCAACGTCGCATCTTGCACCTGAAAGTATTAACAATTTCAAGGGTACGAAGCAGACACACCAGCTACCGTAATCGTACTTACATGTGGGTGAGGTCGCAACAGTTCAGCGAGAGTGGGGATTAAATGGTTACTGATGGAAGCTAAACGCTGTAGCTCAGTATTTACTTCGGTAAGGAAAGCCAGGGTCTCGGCTGCGGCTACTCTTTCGCGCGGCGGGCGATCTCGATGGCAGAGCCTTACCAAACAAGGTAAAGCACGGTATATAATTCTTGGATCTTTGTACAACAAGACTCCGGTTCTATGCATGTACGTAACGCATCTTGCAGCTTCGAGCTGAATTAAGGAGCTCTTGTCGCGACCCATTAATTGCCCTAACGCCAAAGGCACGAGTCTACCTTGCATCGTGTTACTGGTAGTCGCCGAAGCGACCATTACGCATACCCTATAATTCTTGTAGCACATATTCGCTAGACAAGCCAGAGCCGACAATTGCACGTCCGGTAACGGGGAGTCCAGTTGCATTGCTAAAGTTTCAACCGCCCCTCCTTTGGATAATGCGTTCTGCTCCTCTGTCGTCTAACGAGAACAGAGATAGCGTTAAGCGTTACGTAACACAGATTTGCGCCAGGTTTAACAGTATAATCACCTTGCAGGCTGTCGTTAGTATCGTCGCCACGCAAATCTGACAAGTAACGGATCGATTGGCTAGCGACACCAATCTCGGCACCAAGGCGGCGTCTTGGTATATCGAGTGAACCGGAGCGGCGGGATGTTGAAATACTGTGCGTAAACAACGTAAGCAAGCTTCGTTTAACAAGTCAGATACTTTCGGCTTGCCTTCCGGCGGCGCGTCTGAGACGGGTGTGGATAATAAAACCTGAAAAAGCAACGGCACTACGCCGAGATCTATGAGTGCCAGCACATGCTGATCTGTTCCCTTGGCTAAGGAACCCAAAGTCACGGCGGACTCGAGCCTTATGCGATCTCCTATAGTGCCCGATAGATCGCCGAGCAGCTGCAGCAAACGAGGCACTACGCCTTGAGCTATTACGGAGCCCTTCTGTCTGTTACTCCCAATGACAGAATTTTTTAGACATCTACGGGAACAGATAGGAATCAAACGTGACGTACGCGCAACAATCTCAAATTAGTGTAAATTGATAGAAAACGAAGCTGAGAATGTCAACGAATATTAAAGTCGTTTCGGGGAATGTTGCCCGGCGAATATTTCCATTACACCGTGCTTCACGATGATTTTCCTAATTAGTAACCGTTTAGCGAATGAATTTAGAGGTTAGGCGGAACTTCTACTCACATAATAGCTTCTAAGCATTTTTGTGGATCTGGCGAGTACAGCTCATCGATGTAACTTCTCGAGCTCTCAACATCCTGCGATATAATCAGGCAATCATTTATCCGTTGGTACTTTACAATGGAAAGTGGGATGCGAATTTGATTGTCAAAAGCAGAAGAAAACCGGTAAAACGTTCGCCTTCTAAATCCTCTCCACTCACCATGAATGGCTGCATCACCGAGACCATAATTCCCCTTTCACGTTTTTACATAAATATATTACAACGTTCACTAACAAATATCCTGAAACGCTCCACCGACCACCACGAGGAATCGTTAAATTCAGTTTGTTTGTTACGTGAACGCTCACCGTTCCATTTGGTAGGATTTGCGTTCTGAAAACAGTTCTCACCAATTTCACGGTTACCACTGTTACGGAATTGTCCTGGCGATATCTAGTGAAAGAAAAATGCGATTTAATACTTACTCCGGTGTGGGCGTGTTTTCGCGTTGAGGCGTGTCGATTCTGAGCATGGCTGGGCGGGCTTTCACGGCGATATTTTCGAAAGAAGCGAAAATATTGTTTTCAGAGCTCCGAATGTTTATTTTGGAAACAATCCAAGCTCCAAGTCCGTTTCGTGTCGTTTCTCTATTCGTTTTCGTTCGTTTTAAATTTAAAATATCGATAGATATTAGGATTAACATGTAAAAATTAATTTATTATTTAAATAAAAACCCAAGTGTATTGTAGTAAAAGTTTACTGTAAAACTAATCTTCAAGAGTTTATATTTTCTGAAGAAAAACACTAAATGAAATAAAGAATTAAAATTTATATTAATAGGCATTTCAGTTATTTTAGTTTTTTTATTTATTTGTTTTTTTTTCATAGGCGGAGTATATTTTATTTTACTATATTTTTGTGTGCCATAAATACTTAAAAAGTGATAAACTTTAAAATAAGATTGACTATTTTTTTACTGTTTTAATTGATTTTTTTTAAATTTGGAAACCGTTTTTTCGGAATACTGGAATATAAAATCGGGTTTTTTTAAAAGTCGGGTGTTGTATAAACCCTAATAGACAATATGGAAGTCCAAATTTGCGTTTGAATTTTAAATTTTTTCCCCCAAAAGCGATCGCCTCGCCCGACCTATTTGAAAGGACATTCAAAAATGTGCGTCACTCAAAGTGTTGAAGGTTTTTCTCTTCAATACGAAGAAACGAGATATAGGTATACTATTTTTCATTGTATAGTATATTTGCATTACAGTGGGCGAATTCCACTAACGTCCAAATCGCCCGTGATTTTCATTACGCTAGGTTTTCCTGTACGCGACTAAACGCAACGTAAAGAATTTCAAAGTCGATTTCCTCGAAAATGAAGCGCGATATGAAAAAAAGTTACTCTTCCTTCTTGATTTATAACAAGTAAATAAGTCGAGAAAAAGGAATAAAATTTTTTGTTATTGCGCGTCATTTTCGAGAAAATCGAGTTTAAAATTCTTGACGATGCGTCCAGTCGCGTACGGGAAAACCTAGCTTAATGAAAATCACCGACGATTGGGCGTAAGTGCAATTCGCCCAATTTGAAACCAGTTTGAAAACGTTTCAAATTTGACACCCGTGGTATAGTAACATTCGGTAACTATTGGTAAGCTTGAAATCTACTAAATGGCGCGTGTTGGCGCGCACTCGTTAAGAGAAACAGGCGAAGAGTTTCGAATATCCGTGAGCTTGTATTTTTATAAATAATATTTATTCTAACAATTCGACTAACCATGATTATCGAATCGCTGGACGAATATTTGGAGACTGTAACCGGCTACATATTCGATAACGATAAAATCGTGAGTACTTTAAACCTCAAATTTTATGATCTGTCACTGTTTCTTTCATTCCCATATTGATTTACGAAAACGCATTTCTCAAATGTACAATTACGTAAAATGGCTTTAGGTCACATACAAATGGTTGAGCAAGGAGTTAGAAGTCCATGTGAACATTGCGAAGCAAATCTTATGGGAATTCTGGCGCAAATACAAGGAGGAGAAAAGCTTCGACTGCGCCTTCTTATTAATGGGTCTTTTACACGACGGCGGTATGCGAGTCGAAGTTGTGAAAGAGAAAGACTTACTAACGGTAAAACAAAAGTTTACCAAGGTTTTGTCGGAACACATTTACAGCCTCCAAAAAGTGCTGCCCGAGATACAGCTACTCGGACTCGCAGAAAATGGAGACGTCAAATACAGCGCGATCAAGTGTCTCAAGAATAACGAGCGTAGCGACGAGGATATACATAAGCTACGATGGGGTGCTGCTTCGAGCGAAGTACAATCCGTCCCTCAAGAAAAAGCGAAACCTAAACCTGAACCCGTTAAAGAACAGAAGGAAAAGAGTCCAGAAAAGAAGCAGGCTGAAGCGAAGAAGACTACGCAGAAGAAGGGTTTCGATAACCTGTTTGGGAAAATGAGCAACAAGCAAAAAAGTCCATCGTCGTCCAATGCAGAGAAAATGGAAGTAAGCAATAACAGTCATGCGAAGCAAACGTCGTCCGAGCCGTCTAAGAAGACTGTACAGAAAGGTGGACTCAGCAGTTTCTTGCAGCAAGGCAAAAATCTTGGGAAAACTGCGAATTCGGTGTCTCCGGAAGCGAAGAAAAGTACGGATTCCACGACGAGGGAAAGTACGAGTTCCGAGGCGAAGGAAACTACGAGTTCCACGATAAAGGAAAGTACGAGTTCCACGATGAAGGAAAGTTCGGTTTCCACAACGAAGGAAAGTACAGAGAAGAAAGTTACTTTGGAAAAGAATAATAAGCAAAAGAAGAATACACGGGGGAAGAAGCGCACCAGAAGCAAGGAAAAGAATGATATCGTAAAGAAGCGAAAGCGCATTGCAATACTGAGTGATTCTAGCGACGGAGGATCATCTGACGGAGAACAGGAAGAAGTGATGGAACTATCGCCTTCCCCCGAACCTGTTTCTCCCGCGAAAGCACGCTCTCCCTCTCCACCGAAAGTCAAGCTCGAGGGTGGAAAGCGTAAGGTTTTAAAGAAGGTAGATAAAACATTTCAAGAGGATGGTTTCTTTGTGACGAAGAAGGTACATGTTTACGCGAGCTGTTCCGAGGATGAATCGGAGGTTGCGGAGCAACCGAAGAAGTCTGTGACACCCGAGTCACGTCCAGAAACAAAAGGAAAGAAAACCACTAAGCAAACGACTTTGATGAGCTTCTTTAAAAAATCATAGCATATCTTATCGTATTTTACAATTTAGAACATAAGTGCCCATTAAAATATTGAAATCGTTAAATTTTGAAGTATTATAGCATGTGAATATGAATAAAATTGGGTTTTATGAATGAGTTGTAAAGTACTTATCTTCAGGTTGGAATTGTTAGCTCGATTCCGAGTATAAAGTAGATACCATGAAATAGATAGGTAGAATCACCTGCTAAACACAATTATCAGATATGTTATCAAGAGCAAACCTGTGCTGATGCTACGCCCTATATAGTGAGTAATAGCAACCACGCAGTGATTGTTCAAGTACGAAGTATCTTTGACATGAATTAAATTACAACTCGTACGATGTTTCTTTACTTCCGTTTAATTGGATTTTGTTTCCTGTGCTTAGTTTCAACTTCGGTATGCGATATATGTTCAACATGTTCGTGTTCAACTACAAGTAAGGACAATCACGTGAGCCCTGTTGGTAAGATTTAACTTTGAAATCAAATTTCTATTAAGGGGGAGCCCTATTTAGGACGCTAGGAATAAGCTGATTCTTGAGATTTTTTCCTAAGAAACTGTTTAGCGGATTTTTCCCAAACTTTCAGGGTATTTTAGTTCACATTCAGACAATAAAAATTAATTTTTTTGTTATAAGCTGTTCGGTAGAAATGGAGATATATGAACATGTTCGTGGGGACTCGCGCGCCGGAGTTTCAAATTTGCGATTATATTGGAGGCCCCCAATTCTTCCCTGAAATAAAGAAACAAAAGATTTTCTTATTTCTCGTATACTTACATTGTCGATGGACTTTTATAAATAAATTAAATTGAACAACTCTTTTTCCATAAACAGTGCGAAATATCTTAGGGCAGAATCGTAACTTTTACTTTGAAGTCCCACCGATTTGTCAACTTTTAACTTTTTTTCCGTTTGTTAGATCCATCGGCAATGTAATTATACGAGAAATAAGAAAATTCTTGGTTTTTTAATTCAGGGAAGAAATTGGAGTTGGTAACGAAAAAATTGATTTTTACTGTTTGAATGTGAACTAAAGTACCCCGAAAGTTTGGAAAAGATCCGCTTAACAGTTTCTTAGAAAAAAATTCCCAAGAATCACCTTATTCCTAGCGTCCCAAATAGGGCTCCCCCCCCTTAAAATCGTGTGTCGATTGCATTTGACAATTAGATATAATAATTCTGTAATTATATTACATATTCTATCTAAATAAAATATAATTTGCACGTTACAGTAAACGAAGGGCCAATAATCAACTGTTATGGAAAGCGTTTGGGAACAGACGACATGCTTAACTTTGATCTGTTGATGCTAGATGAACGTCAAGCATCGAACACACTTATTCTGTCAAAGAATAACATAGTTAATCTATCTGGACCTCTACTAAAAAAATTGAAACTCTTGAAGAGCTTAGATCTGTCTGAAAATCTAATGAAAGATGTCCATACAATGATATTTACAGATTTGAATAATCTTGAAGACTTAAATCTTTCCAAGAATCTGTTAACAACATTTGACGACTCGTTACTAGAAGTGCTCCCCGCACTATTGGCACTAAATCTGAGTTATAATCAAATTAGTGTGATCGAGCATAGAATAAGTAAATCCGCAACAAAGATTAACTTCTTGGATCTCTCGAACAATAATCTTACCAGCCTGCCCAACATGTTCTTCGAATCATTATCGAATCTACAGTATTTGGACCTATCGTTTAACAGAATTCATACTTTCGAAGATGATAGTTTGATGCGTCTGAATTCTTTGAAGACAGTTTACATACGTAACAATCTTCTTACTTCGTTGCGTATGCAGATATTCCCAAAATCTCTGAGCGAGCTGCATTCCGGTTATAATTCTATCGCTGAAGTATTTTACGAACCATCCCAGATCAAAGTACTGAATATAGAGCACAACAGAATCTCTGAAATACATTCAAATATAACAGCACTGGAGTATCTAGAGCGCTTTAATGTCAGTGGAAATGCGATATCAAACTTTCCAAACATCTTGCTTGAGAATTTAAAAACTTTGGACGTGTCTTACAACAAGTTACCTAATATTCCTGAAACAATATCTATTAAAAACTTTCCATTATTGGTTCACCTTAACGTCAGCAAGAATCCTATTCAAAACTTGACGTTACGCTCTGACTTAATGTTGCACACATTCGTTGCGAGTAATATAAGTATGTTGGAGACCATTGGCAAAGATACATTTGCGAAATTAAGAGCTCCGTCAAACGATTGCATTAATCTCACTGTATCTAATAACAGAAGATTATCTTCTGTCCACGAAGAAGCTTTGGAGCGCATGAATCTGTGCTCCGTAAGTATTATAATTGCTCTGCGAAGTATAATATAAGGGGGAGTGAATAATGCTTTTGTTTCTATTAGTTGGATCTGAGCAATAATCTAATTACCTACATATCAGAAAAGGTAATTTTACGCAATGCTAGTTCTGCGACGTATAGTGTTAATCTACAAGGAAATCCATTTAAATGTAACTGTTCGTTGCAATGGATGTTAAGCGACTTGATACCACAACTTTATACCAGACATCCCGGGCTCTTAAATAACTTGAGGTAAGGACTTTTATAAAGTAATTGAAGAGTCTTTGTGGAAAACACTGTAAGTGCCATAATTAATTCTTTCTTATCGGAAAACTAGCTTTACTACTCAACTTCGCACGAAATTTAGATTCTGATTTCATGAAATTTTCTTTTTATTTATTTATTTCTTGTGCAAATAGTCACATTCATCTGGATTAGCTAAGCATAATGAGCTGGGACACATTTCGTGACCCCAGAGCTTACCGTTCGAAAGTTTTTAGGCAACAGACAAACACACAAACACTTTCTGCTTTATATATTAAGATTTTAATGCAATTTCCCTTTGTAAATAAGTTACCAATAGTGCTAAAAGATAGTACTACTACAACTAATAAGTGGCACATATAGAGTCTTCTATAAATACAATTCTTTTTTCATTAATTTGAACTATATTAAGTGGAGGTTCCGGTCTAGAGCCCCCCAAAATATGTGATCTTTAGGAATTAATTAAAAGAAAACTACTATATATAATTTAATGGGACTTTTTGCATTGTATTAAGAATGTCTTAAATTATAGATATATATTTTTTGTTTTATAATTAATCATTGCAGACGGTAGTGGGGAGTCGTTAAAATCAAGGCGTCAAAAAATTCATCCAAATCGAGGGGATTTGTATCTCCAAAAGTTATTATCCGATTCGACTGAAACTTTTTTTATTTTGAAGAATATACTTTTGGCTAGGGAAGGAACCAGAAAAAATGACAAAATTATTTTAGAAAGTAACGACACTTTAAGTTTGAAAATCACTATTTCCCTACATTTTTCGTCCTTTCAACGCCTTTGAAAATTATAAATTTTCAATTTTTTGTAAAAAGACACGTATTTCTTATTTTTCAGTCCTCTAAAACTTATCCAAAGCAATCGAAGGCGCACACCTGGGAACCTTTCCCTTGAGTTATTGTATACTTAAGCGTATTTAGCAATCAAAACAAACGAAATTTCGTAAATAATTTAAAGTCAGGGAAGTTTCTTCCCCTCTCCCGAAAAATATGATTTTTGGCACTGACAGTGTTTTCTACAAGGACTCTTTAATTATTTAAAATTACTTTATCGTGTTTGAAAGTCCGAAGAAAGCACACCGGTTACTTTAACGTATTTTATTTTGTCTTCACAGGTGTGCTTGGCCTCCGCAGATATCAAACATGAGAATGGTGCATTGGTATGGATGGAAGGAGCAAGTTTTCTGTATGAATACATCAGATTTTAAGGAAGAGCTTACGATGAACGTTGCTGGGGTATCGAATGACAGAGTAACACTGGACTCTAGCCCTGCGGCAATCATAATTTTAGGAGCAGCGGTAGGTGTATTAACAATTTTGATAATAGTAGGCTTCATTTGGACACAAAAGGTGTCTATGAGAAAGAGAAGAATGAACAGAAAGTTTTGAAACCCACCATTTCCTATCGTATAAATTTATTTGTCTTTCATTCTCTGTATAATTTAATGCTCTCCTTAATTTAAATAATTAGATATTAAGAGCACTACATCTGTTTAAAAAAGAAGTTGATTCTTACATCACTGCTACGTAAAAACAAAATCGTTTGCATTGCCTTCTGCGTCGCAACTGATGCAATTTGAATAACATTCGTAGATTCTTAACAATTGAAATTAATTTATGAATTATGCCGTAAATTGGTTCCTTTGCGCTAATGCATACTTCAGGTATTGTTATCCACTCGGACACTTAACATCTCGTAATATTAAAACCATTCACACTAACCACACGCTTTCTAAAGTAATCGGTAAAGACTGCAAATTTATTAACTAATTACAAAATTTGACAAATAAAAGTCTGTCTTAAGGATATTCGAGGAGATACTGTTTCATACGTGTTTGAAGAACGCGAATAAATAAAGAGCTGTCTTTAATACCAACTTACCTACGAATATATACATGTACACATGCACGTATATTGTAACTTTATCAGAAAATTAAAATAAACACACACATGCATGCATAATTCTAAGCCCACACATATAGATAACACTCGTGCAATTGTTTATACCTTCCGATAGATAAAACAGCCGACTTTCGATGAAAGTTGTTAAATTAATACTATACAAACGTGTTCCAGGCGTCAAATTGATATCGAAGAGATCAGAGTTGGGCATTATTCGAAAAGCTTTTATATTCGAATAATCTTTGAATAGATTTTACATTCGAATAATCTTCGAATAGATTTTACATTCGAATAATCTTCGAATAGATTTTATAATCGAATAATCTTCGAATACAAATTTCGAATAATCTTCGAGTAAAATAAATGATCTTCACGAATAATTTTTTAACGGAATAATGCCCAACTCTGGACGTGATACTCGATTGGAAGGACTTGAGTTTTGATTCGAATGTTGGCGAGTTTTAGTCGCGCGCAGGCATCTTTACTAAATCTGAATTACGACAGTTCGATGATCTCGGACATCGTCTCTTTTGCAATATCATACGCACTAACCTAGCACATATTCTGATAAGATACTTCGATAGAAGATTGATCCCCGTTAATTACGAATTAACTTGTAACTGAATCACTGATCACAATAGAAATCGATGATATATGTACCTAGCTACAGCTAAACTAAGCGTTCCGCTCTTTAAAATATAATTTACCTAGTATTGAACAATATTTAAAATATAATTATCGCTTTGGACGTAAAATGAGCTTCGTAATTTGCGATTATATTTCGTCTATGTGCCAGTGGCTAGGCATCATTTGAGCAGGAGGGCTCTCCCTCAACTCGTTTAAGAAATTACATATATTCTGATAGTACCCTGGCTGGCACCAGGTCTCATTGTGGCTACCACCCACGATTGGAAGTATCTTCTTGCACGAACTCCTACAATTCTTATAAAGATCCTTCATCATCCGCGGTGGCACTAGCGTATCCGCCAGGCCGGAAATAAACAACGTAGGTACCATTATTGACCGCACTTTGAGAATGGACAGATACTGTGAACATAATGCAACTCAGTTAGACGTTCATTCTTATCGTATCGACAGAAACTAAGGGGGTGCCCTAGTTTGACTGCCAGTTTTCAATGCGATCTTCGGAAATTTATTTAACGAAAACTATAAGTTTATACTGTATAGCATTTTTCCTGCATATTCAGGTATATTTGAAGTGAAGCTCAGAGTTTTTTTGAGCATTTTTATTGAAAATTTACAGCGTTGTAGTCGATGGCGTAAGTCTTTGTAAAAAATTGTTTTTCGAGCGCACTCGTAGGGGCTATCTCCGTCATCCAAAATTAAAAAAGCAAAGTTTATATTTATCCTCAGAAGAGTGACTACAGTCGGTGCTTCAGTCACAAAAAAAATATCAACAAGATGACGACTCTTGAAACCGAAACGCTTGATTTTTATAGAAAATGTTGACTACATAGGCCTGAAAACATTGTTTAATTTTAACGAAAACAAAGCCGGACGCACCGATCATAATCAGTAATAATTTTTTATTTAATTAAGTAAATTAATTTTTACCTTTTGTATCAGGGTTTATTAAATGATTAATATAAATTGTATTAATCTCGAAATTAAAAGATTTAATTATAAATTATTTTTTATGTGGGATAATATTATAAATTTATAATTAGAGGTGAAATGTTATTCGATTTTATTGATATCTAGTTTTTTTTTTAAATGAATTTAATTCATATATTTAATTAAGAAAAGTATTTATTTTTGTTAAATATAAAAAATTTATGGCATAATCTATAGATTTATATTATTATTGATTGATGTATTTAAGAATTGTCATTTTAAAATTTAATTTCGTTAAAGATAATTTAATAATTTTATTTATTTGGTAAAAAATTTAAGAATTTTGATATAATTTTTTAAAATAAATTATATATAAATAAATTATATGTAGATATAACGATAAAATTAATAACTAATTTAGTGAATTTAGTTGCTGAGAAACCACTGGGCCCGTTTTAAGAAGAACGAGTTTAAAGTTTCTACAGACAATAGCCTACAAATTCTACAGATAACTCAGGCAATTTTACGAATTTCGCTGCAATACCCTACAGATACATTTCTGGAATCAAAAATTATAGATGCGGGACAAAAGAAACCGAATTCTTTGACCCATCAAACTAGCGTACCCTCTTAATCGAAAGACAGACCACCTTACCTTATTTTTATATAGAAAAAGTGGTAGATATTGTAAAAACTTCAATCCAAAAAGCAATGCTGCCATATCAGGAATGCTGGTGAAAGTGTTTTCAAGGATAAGGCACCAAATTCTTTGAGAATTCTCTGGTTTCGTGGCTAGATTGATGGCAACTGCACCACCTACAAGAAAAACCAAGGAGATAATCCGGGAAACGTAATACGCACGATCGAATTCTTTAACGATCCTAGTAACTTCACGAAGCGTTACCTAATGATCTTCCAAACACGATGATTTCGTTAGTATTTATATCGGTTCTGCTAGATAAATAATCAATTCCAGCGCGAGCGTCCATGTACAAGCCTTCTTCGGATGGCGAGCCTTGCGACAATCCGTACCCTCTGTATTCCAGCATCAAAATATTGCATTGTATATTATGGTACAGCCCAACCGCGTTCTGAAGCCTGAAACCGATCTCCGAGTTCTTATCTTGAATCTCTACATAAAATCGTACGCCGTCGAAACGTTAACACTGACCTATGCCCCATGTTACCAGCATTGCCGTGAAGAAACAATAAGGTGGGTACCTTTTTTGCTCTGTCCTCTGGTTGAGAAATAAAGAACATGTGTAACATTGTACCGTCTCCTGATCTAGTATATATACTTTGATAAGGTAAGTTAAGTATTGAAGGTGCAGGAACATATACCCGAGAATTAGCTGGCCATTCTGGATGGTAAACGAGCTGATCTTCTCTGTGATACAATATACCTGCAATTGTAACACTATATGCGTACTCGATTCGTTAAAACAACGGCTACTGGGCCTAGTAAGATCGATAAATTTACCTGTGGTAGCGAAACAAAGGAGGAAGAAAGCAGAGATTCCGCCGTACAACCAATACAGAAGAAAGCAGCCGAGAATATAAGTTCCGGAGAAAGCCCAACATTTCATAGCTATGCCTCCTAACATACGGATTGGCTTACTGCGAGCTAGTCGCACGCAGAACGACATCGTCGCTATGTAGTGCCTCAAAGTAATTGACTAACAATCATCTAGCACGCCGCTGCATTCAGAAAGTGCGTGCCGTTGTGCGCTCCAGCTTGATCGTAACACCCCATCGAGCCAAGTGTCTCCGTTTATCGTTAGAAGCTTCGTAACCTAGAATATCTATCAAAATTCATTCTTTTAACACAACTGTGCGAGCTCGGAATGTTGTTTATCGATGCATTCATTAGATCAGTGCTTATGCGACAAGAACGAGATCGTTCCGATCTCGACGGAATCGGGAGGCATCGAGCAGAAAATGATATTTAAGCGACGTATCTGGATATAGGTTATATCAACAGAGTCCCGTTATCGCCGAGTACGGGTCACGAATAATAATTTCTCTCTCGTTCGAATAAATGACATACTCCATATTGCGGTTTCGCGCCGATCGGGACGATGCTGTTATGCGAAGCGGACTGGGAACGTGATCATAGTAACATTCAAAAGACGGTTATCGGTGGGCTTATCACGTGTCATCGTGAATGTCCAATGCTACGTTCTGATCGCTGTTGGCCGATACCATATAACTAATACTACCTTGCATCTTCACCCTCGGCACTTGCTTCCACGCTCCGCGACGAGCTCCCTCGTTTATACAGAATATTATCCGAAGTTCAACGGCCGTTTAGCAGCTGCGTGCGAATAATGGAGACGATATTAATTGAACCTCGGGACGGGACCGTGGTGTCATGTTTGACCGACCTTCTCCAAACGAGCGCCGAGGAGGTACTCGCTGACGGCGATACGTTTAAAGTTGGATTATCAGGTGACATGTCTCGGCTAAATATCGCTTTGATTTATCCCTCTCGAACCACAGATATTTCGATCAAATTACCGATCATATACATTCCTGCCTTTTAGTCCGAGCAGGTACATTTTAAACGAAAGCGGCACTGACCGCCTAACCTTAACTTTTAGGTTATGGATGATGCAAAAATTTACGTAACTTCTGTATCGCACTCGTGCCGGTTTGCTTTTCGCTTCTGTCGATCTTTAAGTCCTAAACGTTACTTTTAAGACACGGATGTGTATGGTAATCTCGAAATTGTTTTACGGTTTTAAAATCGAATGAAAATTATGTATTTACGTTAAAGCTGTTTCGTTCTGAAAATTGAGAGTCATGTGTGTTGAAATGTATGTTTCCGCCAGGGGGTTCGGTGGTACAGTTATTGGCGCAGAGTTTACCTAACGTTACCACAGATTGGAGCAAATGGTACTTCTTTTTCTGCGACGAAAGGGTCGTGCCTTTCGATAGCAATGACTCGACTTACGGAGAGTATAAAGCCAAATTGATCGGCGAAGTGCCTATAACCGAGGACCAGTTTGTAAAAATCGATCCCGATCTGTCCGGTAAAGCAACAACGCCATTGAATCTACCTCGTCTATCTTTCAAAGTCTCGCTTGCGTAACCGATTACCCTGCTTATAGCGGAGGAGGCTGCGAAAGATTACATTAAGAAGATGTCTGTGTTCTTTCCTCCCGATCGTGTTCCACGTTTCGATGTGCTCCTCTTGGGATTGGGTCCGGACGGGCACACATGTTCGCTCTTCCCTGGTCATAAAGTATTGAACGAAACGAGCTTGTGGGTCTGTCCTATTAACGATTCTCCTAAGCCGCCTGTGTGCCGCATTACCCTCACTCTTCCCGTGATAAACAACGCGAGAAAGTGCATATTCGCCGCCGTTGGATCTAGCAAAGCTGACGTCGTCAAGGTATTATCTTACTGGAGGTTCGGAGAACGATTTCGCTTGCCTGTATTCTCACCGCCACTGTTTAATATCTCGCAGAGAATTTTACAAGACAGAGAGAGTTTGCCAGCCGCTCGTGTGCAACCACAGAACGGAGAGTTATTCTGGATCCTAGACGAAGACGCCGCAAAATTCTTAGACGCAGCATAAACGTCTCCGTTTAAAAATCACTAAGACATTCCACTTATCGATACCCGTGTCCCGACGCTCAGCAAAATCTCTTGGGCTTACTATTTTCTATACGTATGTGCGTCTTACTTAAAGTAACGTCTAATAGATAAACGACCGACGAAAGAATTACTGGCAATTTATTATTCAAGGATATTAGTTTCGCTGCGACTTTAGATACCGTTCGAGACGTATTTAGGTTCTTTTACCATGCATTTCGGTTCAATGATCTTCTGACACATTATTCTTTTATTTACATTTGTATACACTGAACAGATATATAATACAGCAAGATGAAAGTATTTTTGCGTTAATTTATTAATTCTTTATCGTTGTAACTATGCTAATTAAATCGTCTCGGCTAATAGATTTTTGAGGAACAACGAGGAGCTGAGAACGATACGAATAGACGATAATAATGAAATAGAAATTTACCACGTTCCTGAAGAATGTACAAGCACATTTAGTGCGTGCCAATCGCATACCGATTCCTTGATCTGCTTTCTTTTCCATAGATCTACGAGTGTAGCCTTATTTATCTTTATTTAAACGTGAATGTAGAAGATATAAAGATTTTACGTCCAATGTAATCTGCTTCTATTTTTTGTAACAACTTTTTAATAAATATTACGTTTGATATAACTGGATGCAGTGAAATACATCGTCTATATGTTAGAAACTTCGCGATAGAAAATACGTATGTGTACAAGCGGAGCGATTGATTTTATTATAATGGGACAGCGTACGGAAACATATCGTCTGAATAATAAAAGTGTCTATTTAATACTGCATTCAAATGGATGCGCCATGAAGTTGCGAGGCAACCAGCGAAGCGAGTAAAATTTCTGCACGGTCACTTTATTTTGCAAGAATAAATAGCATAGTCGTCATTTGCATACAGGAGTAGACATTCTCGAGAATAATATAATAAACAATTATATATTTGTTTGGCAGATCGTAAAAGGTATTCTTTGGTGACTTACATAAAACTGATAAATATAGATAAGGTAAATAGATATACAGGAAAAAGTGACTATATGCACATGGTTTTTTTTCTGTGTATATTCTTAAATGGAATTAATATTATCAATATATTTATATATATAGTTTGAGGCAGGAATATCGTTTGTGACGTGCACTTGACGCGCACGTAATATCTGCCACCAGTCAGATTTCAACCAGTGTTCAACTACTTAGGAACCAAATTTCTTTCCTCTTTTGTTTCTGTTTTTTTTACAATAATTTATAAATTATGTTTATTCTTTACAAAAGTCTTATGTGTACATGAATGATGGAGCCATAGGAAAAAGAAGAACTAAAGAATTTCACCGGTTCGCATCGTTTTCTCAAATAGTCGCTACGACGTGTCAATTTCGCTATTCGACATAATTAACCGTACAATGCCACGGGACACTTTACTTTCGCGCGGCCACTAGGATAGTCTTTTACAGCTTTTTTTTCCTTTTCGATTATTTACAAAACTCTGAAAAAAAACACCGCGGCTGTCCTGCAACTTAGAGCATAATCCAATGTTCGTTCAATTATCAGATACCTCCCCTGTACAATGTTACTTAAAACGTAAATGCTACGATTACCCAACACTGGGCCCCGTTCCTTTGCGATTCGACTGCTCTCGCTACATCATATTTTCCCTAAGTAAAAAGTGATGGAGAATGTGATAAGGTACCTTCTTTTTGATTTTTAGAACGCGTGCCGCCGAGTAGTAGCCCACGCTCGTCCAATCCGTCATTCGCCGGAGTTACTGTCCCTCATCGCCCATCACTCGTCGCTTACAATTACTCTCGCGATCGTTTCTTTTTTTTTGTTTTTTTTTTTTTGAAGAGAGAAGTGACCAACGACGGATACCGCACTATCTCGCGTGCGCACTCCTATAAAGCGTAACTGTACATATTTATAATATACACGGTGTACACAATCTGTCCGCGAGAATTCATTAGGCAGGGAATGAATTGTGTCGAGGACAAATGTGTGCAAAGTAAAACGTATCGAGGATACAATACCCGTTCGCGGAGCAAGTTCGTACTTCTTTTTTTTTTAAACATAGAAACTATAAAAGGGATTGGTGAAACGTGCAGTTTTCAATTACAATTCATAGCATAACATCTTCACAACGGAGGATCTGTTTGTTATTACGAAAGCACGCGACTGGAAGATTCTTGCGAGTGCGAAATGAAAGAATGCTCGTTTAATAGAAAATCAAGGAAATGTTATGCACTGAATCACGTTTCGAATTTAGCTTATAACCATACATATCACAGTATCCATATAACCCGTCTCCCCCCCCCCCCCCCATTTTCATAACTCGTAACGTCGTCCTAGTGTATTGTTTTCTTCTACTTTTTTTTTTCTTTTAATGAATACAATCGTTTACGTTTTGATAGAATTACGCCTGGTGTATATATTTCACTCGCTTTTAGAATACCTTGCAAACAGTGTGAAGAGGACTGTTGCACCTAATAATTACAACGGCCCTTCTGTACCATTTTCGCCCCGTAAACAGAAGAACAAAGTTAAAGGGAAACTCTAGATCATAATACTTCTTTTTCCAAAGATCTTTGTACTATCGTTTCTACTTTGAAATTAAGGATCTATACGTTCATTCTGCTTCATGGAAGAAAAATATGAATGTAAGTCGTAACACAGTGAGTATAGAACTAAATCCATTAATACAGCGTATCGAACGCAGGGGCACGCGCAGAGTGTGTACGTGTCGAGCTCGCTAGAAGTTAATTCGAATCCCCCATTTGCTGGCCGTTTCATTACACGCAGCCTCTTACTCGAAATCTTTCGCAGACGTGCGTTAAATAGTGTACGACGTTAGTTACCGATGAATTGCTTAAATAATTGAGGAAGCTTCGAGTTAACAATAAATAAGCGGTATTACGTTTAACAGGAGGCAGAGCATGCCAAATTCCTTACTTTACTAGCCGACAGGCTGGTTCATATATAACTTAAGGTGTAATTAAAGAATAATTTAGTTAAATTAATATCACCTAATATAAATATTCATCACGTCATATTGACACCCAGTAAACCCCTGACATTCTCGTACACTATGTAACTGATCGACACAGCTGGAGCCACCTGGAAGGCAAACGAAACAGAATTAGCACAATTTTCTGAGCGAAGCATGTTTTCATTTTCAAATAATTAAAAATGCTCGTGGATTCTTTCCGTACCTTCAAAAAATTCGGGGTCAAGCCTCTGTATAAACCGCGGACCCCTTCTTTCCTAATAATATCTTTGAAAACACCGCTCATGGTGTTAGGAGACTTATCCGGCGATATATCAGCTTGCAATCTTGTTCTGACTAGCGCTAACGGGTATGAACACACTTGGCCGGCTGTGCTTGACGTTGTTCCACACAACAGCAGTATCCAGAACGGCGGTGGCTCGTTCTTGTCGTGCGTCCGCAAATACCTGTTCTTCAAAGTCTACGACAGAAGTATTGCTATTAGCGTCGGAGCTGGCGTTCACTTGCGCTTATAGTACACTGTTTATTCGCTAAGAGCTCGGGACCGGCGGTGAACATTTAACGTAAGGGGGCGCGATTCCGAGCGATCGTTCCTCGTGTTTTTCTTGGCGACAGGAGAGCGCCAGAAGTGGTGGGGAATAAGGGATGGTTCCGGTCTAAAAATCGATTTTTTTATTTCATTCTTCGAATGTTCAACCTTTCAGGAATACGCGTTTACAAGGATTTTTTGATATTCGTAAAATTCCCGAAGTTATAGGCACTTGAGTAGCGGGAAATGCGACTTTCAAGGCGTTTTTCTCGACACAGTGTTCTTAAAATCGGTGGAACCTATATATCGAAAAGTTATTGTCCGATTTGACTGAAACTTTTTTTATTTCGAAGAATATATTTCTAGCTCGTGGAGAAACTAGTAAAATTAAAAAAAATTGTGAATTTTAATGGCGCTGAAAGGGCTAAAAATATAGGGAAAAAGTGATTTCAAACTCCAAGTGTCATTATTTTCTCCAAAAAAATGTCATTTTTAATTTGTACTGCTAAGTCCACGAGCGAGTTTCACGCCCTTTAATAATCTGGCATTGTTTTTTATTTCAAACCAATAGTTTAGGTGCTACAGGTTCCACCATTTTGTAAGAATTATTTGACGCCTCGACTTTAACGATTCCTCAGTGCCTTCTGCAATGATTAATTATATATATAAAAAATATATTTCTAAAGTTTAAGCCATCTTTAATACAATGCAAAAAGTCCCATTAAATTATATGTAGTAGTTTGCCTTCAATTAATTCCTAAATATCACCTATTTTTATGGGCTCTAGACCGGAACAGCCCCTTAACGTGTAGGCCAAACCGAGCTGTTAGCGAATAAATACTGTACCCTTACAGTGGTTCCGCGTACTAACTTCGTATACAGCCAGATCGATACCAGCGTATGGAATTATCCCCATTAGATTGGGGACGTAGCCTCTGTAGAAGGACCTCAAACCAGCTTGCCTGTATATCTTCTTCGATGCATCTATCAAGCCCGCAAATTCCCCTGTTTTTCTAAGCGCGAACCTAGTTTTGAGTACCTGAAACAGATTTTCCGCGGGTGTTAACGTAAGGCATCGGATTACCCCTGTGTTGTTATTATCTGCCTCAGTTTCGTACCTCGAGTGGATATATGGCAGACTGACTGATCCCACCAGCCAAAGACCCCGCCATTAGACGTTCATAAAGTCCAAGCTCTCTAAGGTCGTCTCCTTTGATCGCTCTTTTAATTTGCTCGTAGGCCATGAATTTCAGGGCACTTTCCGGTCCGATCTTAAGTACGTTTATACCGTTCCCTCTCCAGAGACTAGTCGATCCGCCCTCGCGAAGCATGTACCTGAAGCAACTCATGATTTTGCAGTGTCGCGTTCCATGTACCTGAAAGTATGTTTCTTCTTCGTAAAGCAAACAAAGCATAAGTCAGCTGGTTCTGATTCTAACCATCCTAACAGTTTTTCGGTTGTCGTCCGATTGAAATGGGAATTAAACCCAAACGCGGATCCCGTTAATTTTTAATAGAAATTCGTGGGAGGGAGGGGGTTGACGTCAGTTTGCAATTGGTACCACAGTGGGCTGTTAACCCTCTCGGCCGGCGGTGCTGGGTCTTTTTAGACCCAAGCGTAACGATACCGAGTGTAATAGTGGAAAGGGAAACTTGGGAATTCGAAAATTTTTCTTTCGTAGGTACTATTTTGGGAAAATGAACATCGTTCAAATGGGTGTAGTAGGGTAGGTAGTATGGGTCGAAATTGACCCAGGCGTCAACTTTTATGCGATCATTCGAACCTTCAGTGGCGCGCTCAGGATTTAATCTTGGGGGGAGCCGAGTTGAACGGGTAAAAATATTTTTAGGAAAAATTTATATAATGCAGATTCGTTAAAATTCGTTAGTGATTATAAACATTTATTTAAAACATAACTCCTCTGGGTGCGCCACTGCGAGGGTTAACAACGGTCCGTGCCATTGTGGATTTTCAGATTTTTAGTGGGCCACGAAAAATGATAAAATTAATCAATTTCTTCGTAGTGTCAACTGTTTTTCTTCTACTTTCATTTCACTAGGAAATTTCAGGATAAACTTCTCCGTTAAATGAAAGCTTCACTTTTTATGAATATCGTGGGTCACTGATGACCCACGCGCCGCGTTTACGATTATTCAGACTTCAAACGAAATTTATAAGTAAAATTTAGGCCCCATAGCTGTTTCAATGGTACTTCTAATAGCAGTATCTACACAACCGTTAATCCCGTGATTTAAAATGACCCCACCCATGCTAAATAAACTCGTTACTTTTTAACCAAATCCATTTTTTAAAAAATCTGTTCGCACAGTTGCATTCGTCGTTAAAAAATACAGAACTTTGCAATTTAAACTTCTTTCCTATATCGAATGGTTTCCGAGATATTCAAGAAAAACTGTTTCCGCGCCCCAACTATGAGTGCCCTTTTCACACCTTCAACATAACCGATTGCCGATAAGAAAATATGTGTGGAATATTTTTGGCTACTCTACAAATCCGCAAAGTTGCATCAAAATCGATGAATACGAGCTCGAGATGCCCCCTTGTGACCTTTATACTTCACCCTCAATCAAAGAAGCAGCAAGCTGACATTTACAAAACTCGATGATTTATATAAACGCGTCGTTGGTCAAGAGCGGGCAGTAAAAGTGCTCTGGACGTACAAATGACGTAATCGAAACGGCTATGAAACCTGTCGACTTCGTTTATGGACATCGTTTCAATAATATATTATAGCACGCGAGTAGCAAAACAGTTTTCGTGGCGTTTAGATCGATAATACCGATACATTGAATAATCAAAATCGATTATTATAAAATTTAACTCCTACGTCCTTCGGTGCACTGCGATCGGTCGGCAATTGGTAATTCCAAGTTTACGCGGAACAAGAACATCGCCCGATTCTATTTCTATGTATATTTTTATAGGCCATTTCTTAGCTCGTAACGATGTTGTAAACCCACCTGCAGATAGACTTTGATCCGGTCCAAAGGCGCGGTACACGTGCGCGAGACGGCGCCCGCTACGCCACCGGACACCAAATGCCGCCACCACATTCCAGACACCATTTCACTAGTCGTGAAATCCTCGGGCACGCCGATGTCCTCCCCAATGTCCATATACTGGAAAAGAAAGCGAGTAAACAACAGGGGTCATAGGGACACCTCGGCGCCCTACGTATCACGTGACGAGACCACGCGCGCGTATCGAAAAGAGACTTAAGAAACCATCGTCTCGTCGCACGTGCAAGCGAGCGACGTAAACAAAAAAAAATAAGAAAACGATTAAACGCCGACGAGTCATGCGTGACTAATAGTTAGTTAATAGTTAACCCTTTGCCCGTCGTGTTCCGTGATTCTGATAGCTTAAGCCTCTACGGGTAACAGAGTTTCATGTACTTTCATTGTCACGAGCGCGTTCGAAGGAATTTCCAAGGTATTCACGTGATAGATATACATCAAGTATATACAGGGTGTCCCGTAGCCGAGGCTACAGGCGGAAAAGTGATGATTCCACGTGAAGGAATTAGTCGAAAGTGTGGAATCAAATTTCTTCATAGCGTGCTTCATTTTTGGCGAAATAGAATTTGAACTTTGAATTTAGGCAAGTGCGTGTGCATGGAGGTGTTGGGTGTCTGAGGGGCATGCTTTTCCATTAAGGCGCGTTCACATTAGGCGAATTAAATTTCGAGGCAAGTGGAGGCGAAAGAATCTCTGATTCGCTTGAAACTTGAAAGAAGCTTGGAAGCCGGCGGAACCCTTTATTGAAGTTAAGGGGCCACTAAAAAACTATATCGCACGCTTAATAATAATGGAATCCAACTCCCGCATAAACAAAATGTAAATGTAATTCTATTTTTTTATGCTGCACAAAGGAAAAATATATTAAATTTTCTAAATCAGTGATTCTCAACCGATGGGTCGCGAAGTGTCTTCTGGGAAGCCGCCACTGTTTTGTGTTTTGTTTTAAATATCATTAAGCTAGAATTATATTCTGAAATACTTATTTTTAACGTGTTTCCTTCACATCTTACTTAATTTACCATATTTTATATGGGGGTGAAGGATCGCATGTTATTTGAATATTATAAAAAGGGATCGCGACTGAAAAAATGTTTGGACACACTGTTGCAGAAAATTATAAGTGACTTACGAGAAAATTTTATTCCATATTTTCGACTTAATTTTTTATCTACGACTGTACCTTTGTTTATGAGACACCCTGTATAGCATGTTCGCTGAAAGAATTCTCTTATCGAAAGTCTGCTAATTTTCATTCGGATGTTGGCTGAAAAGAACGATTTAAAGTGCCATCCAAATAATACACGCTTCCCCAGCCTCTTATCTGTTCAGAGCCAGTGTTAACTGGTTATCCTCAGTTATGTTAAAATCACCATGGCTAACTACGGCTCGCTCGATCCGGTGGCCGTAAGTACCACGTGTCACAGATAATTCTTGAACTCCGATCAACTCTACTTTTCCAAGCTACAGACTGTCTAGCCTCGAGATGTCTGATTTTCAAATGTTTTATCAGCCGCAGACGTTAAGGTAAAAGTCCTAAGTGCATCATATTAAATATTTTATTTCCCCGGCGTCGGTAATTTCTTGGTAATTCCATCAGGGACGGAACTGAAGATTTGGTGTCGCTAAGATAACAAGCGTCTGCCGTCCTTGCCGCGAAATATCATCAAATAATTTAGTTTAAAACAGTCGAGACAATTTCAAAATTAATTCAATATGGCTGCTCATATATGAGTCATTGCTAATTTTCAACATGGCAAAAAAAGAAGGGAATTGTTTCTAAAGTTATCTCAAGCTTCTGCGCTTTAACCTTTCACAATTTCTTTCGTTCAAAACTTATCTTCCTCCAAAATTTTCCGCTCCCCAAAATTTGTTGCTCTAAAAAATTTTCCGCTCCCCAAAATTTGATGCTCTAAAAAAATTTCCGCTCCCCAAAATTTGTTGCTCTAAAAAAATTTGCGCTCCCAAAAATTTTCCGATCCCCAAATTTTGTTGCTCTAAAAAATTTTCCGCTCCCAAAAATTTGTTGCTCTCAAAAATTTGCCGTTCCCAAAATTTTCCGCTCCCCAAGATTTGTTGCCCCCAAAAATGTACTGCCCTCCAAAATTGAATGCTCCCCAAAATATGCCGCCATAGAAGCTGCGGACTAATTAGCCTATGTATACCCAAATCCATCCCAGTATTCGATTTATGTAGGCACGGTCAGTGGAGCATTCAGGATTTAATCTTGTGAAGGAGCCGACTTGAACGGGTAAAAATATTTTCAATGCAAATTTAATAAAAGGTGATTAAAAAAATTTATTTAAAAAATAAAATCCAGTTTTCTTTTCTTCTTACAAACACCTTGTTTGGGGGTCCCAGTGCCCTTCCCTACCCTCCTCTGGGCGCGCCACTGTACGCGGTATAATAAATTCGATTTATATTCAAACTGAGAAAACTATTTTCAATGAAATTCAAATTCAATAGATTTCGACCGTTCTGCTGTATAGTTTAAATTCTTCTACAATTTTTCATAAATCAGGTCCAAGTGAGCAGTTCTCATGATACTGAAAAAGGTTTAGATATTTGTTCAGTATTTCATTTTGTTATTAAATATTTTTCATAATAAGTAGTGCAACAGATTGCGTGCAGTCTAAAAATATTTTATGTCTCCAAATATCGATGCATTCCTAGATTTGGAGATATGGGCCTGCTAGGCCCAACGTGTGCAATGGTGTAATTTTAATTTACATCTGCACTGACTGTAGCGTTAAGCGACGCTACTGGGCCATATTTAGGAAATATTGTAAAAGTGTTCGCGAGGCAGTCGGCAAACATATAAACTGGGTCAGTTGTACACTCTGATCGTATGATTTTGTCCGATCTAGCACTAATGCGGGGCAGAGAGTAGCCCACTTTTAGCATCCACGTTGCGAGCCTTTCGGTTTGCCCCAACACCATATCCACAAAGTTGTATAAAAGCAGATGGCAATCGCTTGAACTTGATCCACTTTCCAGTTTGCATTGTCAGTGGTCCAAGGCTTATTGTTATCCAAGCGTAGAAAACAGTCTGATACCGTAAACTGGGGTGACTTTGCCCGCCCGGGGTGACATTGCCCACTTTTCGCAAAGGCTTTATTTTATTTTATTGTGAAGTAATCAGAACATTCAGTGTTTTGTAATTGATAGCAATCATTTCTCCAAGGTCAAACGAAAAAAAAATTAGCGAATTCAATCATATGGTAATTTTTCAGTCAGAGTAAAAAAGTGGGCAATGTCACCCTGGCGGGCAAAGTCACCCCAGTTTACGGTACCTAAATTGAGCATCGAATGATCGTCACGCAAAAGTTATGTAAATTCTGCGAACCAGAAACTGAAATGGAACTTTACTCTTCCCAGCGAGACTAAACGAAACGTTTAAAAGGAAGAAAAAAACGTTTAGCAAGCAGTTTCGTAGACTTGTTAATGGCCACGGTCGTCAATGGCGAGTAATTTCACTTATCACAATTGCGCCTGAACATTACCGTCGCGGCGATAATCCCAGTGATAAATATTACCTTTAACAAATTCTCATGGCGAAGAAAGAGGGACAAGAGATACTTAGAGAAATATTCTGACTAGAAATTGTAAACACAATCGTTGACGCGGCGTGTGCCAAGTACGAGTACCAAGAAAAAATAATTTAACCATTATTTCCGTGTTCCAATACCGCCGACGCATCCTGTAATTAACATTGTGAGCAGGCAAAGTGACCGCTTGACAGAGAATGTAAAATAACGTTGCCAAAGGTGGACTAAAAAAAGGGCGGAATAAAATTAACAGAGTCGCTGACTATCTTTCGATAACGGCGTTGCAATTCCATTTCGAACCAATTTACTCATTATCATAATTTCCATTTCAAAGTTCAAATTCTCAGTCAGTAGAATTTGCTGATTTTGATTAGATAATTATTAAATTATTGTTAAATTAAAATTAAAAGGGAAACAAGCATAGCACATACCCTTTTGCAAGTTTGTAGCTTTATTCTATCACCTCTTAAGATTACAAAAAAATTTGTAAGTAAAAATAACCATTTACAGCGGAATAGGAGCATCGTGAAGAGAGGGTTTCAAAAAATGTCCTTTCAAATGTCAAACTCAGATTCTGATATCAGTAATTATTGTAGATAGTTATCTCAAACACAAAATCCAAAAAGATTGCTAATCTGTAGACGCGGGGCTATCGTCTGAATGAGCACAATGGAAGAATATTGTAGAACACGGAAATGGCAACGTCTTAAAAAACTTTATCGATTTTAGGGGAAAAAACATTATAGTTTTGTTGACCGTAGAAATTCAATTTTGCAAATATTTGCAAAATTTTAGAATTCCACGATAAAGTAACGTCCACTGAGTACGTCTAATTTATTTGAAGTGGATCGGACTTTTGGTTTCTTGGCAATCGGGTCTGGTATGCGGAAGGATATTGTTCTCTTCGCGAAGTTCCTATTCCGTTAAAAATGGATATTTTTACTTACAAAATTTGTTTTACAGTCTTAAAAGTTGATAGAATAAAGCTACAAACTTGCCAAATGATACGAGCAATACTTCTTTTCTTTTACTAATTTCCGAAAAATTAAATTCTTTTCAGCCGTCACACTAAGTAGGAAAACTCTAGTACGAAGCAGTTTCGCGTAACATTTCCATAGACCCCTCTGTCTCCTGTTAAATCAACTGAATCTTGTAACACAAGTTAGATTTATTGTCAGATAACTTGCGCCTCGTCATATCGATTCAGCCCAGTGTTAAGTTGTACCCAATAATCGGTTATATTTACAGAGACGTTACTGTAATATATTACATTGACACAGAGCAATCTGTGTACGTTTCACACACGTGTGTGTCTACTGTGTTTCCAGCGCGATTCCCCGAAAAGGTTGCACCTTCGAAGGAGCTTCGGCACTGTCAGGTTTCCCTGAATTAGATTTCGACCTTGTACTTCTTCGGATTGCACAAGCCGTTCTTATCTATGCTTTTATGCAAAGAGTAATCCAAAGGCAATTTCACGGTAAATGATCACGCGCGGACCGAAAGGGTGGGACCTTGATATTTCGAAAGTTACGCGGCTAAATATATGTAGCACGCCTAACGTGGAGAAAATTATTTTTAAAATGTAACTGTAATTATATAACGCCCCAAGTCACGGCGACTAAGTGTCCGAATTGATAATTTCCGTCGGGCAAATCGGAATTTCTAAGAAAGCACACGACGCGTTTCAAGGTAGGCGATAAAAAAATAGCGATTATCCCAAGGCGAGGCCAACTCTACGTTCGCGAAATACACGTCACTAGAACGTAAGTAAGGGGCCTTGTTAACCCTTGGACAGCGGATGCAAGGTCCCTTTTGACCCACCCAACACTATTTACGTCACTTATTACTGCCACTGCTATAAGAAAACAAAGAATACACACTATTCCGTTGTTCAAAATTTCGTTGTGGGTGAAAATGGACCCCCCCCCCCGTAACCGCTACCCAAGGGTCAAGTGGAACGAGGAAGCAAGTGTGTCATTGGAAGCCTTTTCTCGCTCTTGAAATCGTTTCGTTGATTAAAGAACGCAAACGACAGGAGGATCGGACAGAAATGACGGTCACGGATACTCAACCTTAATATGGAACATGAGGACGAAATCAGCGTCGACGTCCACCATGTCCATTGAAGCCGAAAGTCAAATAAATTCGCGGCGCCCAGCGGTTCAGTTAAAGTCGAATAATCGCGAGGGACGACTGAAAAGAGCGGACACGCGTGCAGCTTTCTGCGGTTACGTCGGGCTGCGAGCCAAAAGAAAAAACTATTTGGTGTCTGGCCCAGCCGCTGTCTCTGTCGAATCGGCAATATTTCGCTTCCGATGTGGATATACTACGGTCACGAGACTAGCAGACGGTATTTCGACACTGGCCGAGCGGGGAGAGGGAGAGAGCGCCGAGAAGCGCTCGGGAATTCTGTCCTCGGCCGAGCATTCATTCTTATGCAGGATCAGGCATCGCGGTGCACTTGACTCTGACCAAAGTTCAGCTCCACTTCACGTAGGAACGTGAGTAACGACAATGGTGGTCGAGCGTGTGGGATACACGCGTGAAAGTTGGACGATTGCGAGGAATATGAGACTTTGACCGTTTCTCCGCGGGCTTCCAAGTCCAAGTGGCAGTTTAGCTGTCGTCAACTTGGAGAGACAGAGACAGAGACAGAGACAGAGACAGAGACAGAGACGGAGAGAAAGAAAGCGATCGACACTCGGGGCACTTGTAAATTAAGCCTTTTCGGAATTTTGCGTCGGGGCCAGATAAGGGGAGACTTTTGGCGAGACAGGAAGGTATTCACACTCAAGGGATATAGCCAAAGATGTGCAAAATTGTTATTTAACTAAAATTTGGAATAACGAATAAAAGTTAAAAAATTATTCGTCATGTGTCGAATAAAATTACCTCCGGTTAACGAACGAATGACGAATCATTTTTTCAACTTCTTTTTGGCATTCGAAGTTTTATTTAAATAAAAAATTTGTCCATCTATGGATATAGCGAGGTCGTAAAGTTTATAGGGTTGCAAGTTTCGTAACGCGCGGTCTGGAAACCTAATCTCCAACCTAATCCTAATCTCCCAAAAAATGTCGAACCTCTTATTCCGAAAGCTCAAAGCTGTAAACTTTACGACCTCGCTACATTCCATCTAGGTGCATACTATAGATATTCGTAAACGCGTCGTTAATGACGACTTATCGCTGCTTCGACGACTTTATTTTCTACGTTTCTTTTGTTCTTGCACAGTATAGTATGCATTTTATGCAAATTCTATCATATCCGATCGTCTTTCTTCCGTGGTATTTTTAGTCAAATTTGTTGCGCAAACTTTTTATCATAAGGGTTTACGAAAGGATTTTTATAGATAATTGCACGCTAATCGAGGCAGGAAATAAAGCCGATTATAATGATACACCGATAAGATTAGTGACTAACGGATATCAAGGTGGAGCGTTGAGGTATTCAAAGTCCCGCCAACTCGTGACCGTGATTTTGTCGTATCACGAGTAATCGGTGTAAAATGTTTTATCAGCAGACGGTGTATACTTATCATGCTGGGTCTTTCTGGACCCAAGCTACCGAGTGTAATAGTAGTAAGGGAAACTTGAGATATCGAAGACATGACTTCTGTACTCTAAGAAAAAGAACACCGTAAACGAGTATAGTAGGATAGTTAATACGGGTCGAAATTGACCCACGCGTCGGCTTCTACGCGATCACTCCGGCGCTTAAATCGCTCTTTATTCGCATTTTTCCTCCTTCTCTTATTTGTACCACAAGGTACAACACGACCAAACTGCGATAAGGCGAATACAGAGAATAACATCAATGTTTGAAACAATCCGTCACTCGCCGCGAAACACAAACGCGAATAACGACGGCTAGAAATTACGGGGAAATCGATATCGCAAGTTGAGTGTCAGATAACAATCGCCCGGTCACCGTCTACGTATACCAGACTTCGCAGCGAAGTATAGGGCGCGTGTTAAGAATATAGCCTAATTCCTCTTTATCCAATACTTTCTGTAAGCTTTCCAAGAATCCTCAATTTAAAAAAAAAAATGAAATTAAAAATGTATCAGTTATCGTCGTTTCCTCGCTGTGGTAGTTAAAGGAAATGTTAAAACTCGTGTTTTTGCATGTCGGTATAATTAACTCAATACTACAAGGCTTGATGTGTTATGTTGGCATCACTGGCTCCTTCCGAGAACCATGCAATCGATGGGATATAAATTTTAATATACAATTCTGTCTAATGGGAATAATTTTAGTTTTTCACCGTTCGCAGTTTAAATTTTGTTTCCACCACTGCCGAACGTTTAATATTTCTCGGGATTTCCTTTACGGCGAAGCGTAAAAAATGCATTAGACTGTTAATCTTCGAGCAATGAATCCCATGACGCTTACTCGTGACGCTGCTTACGTATCCACGAGTATTATGCAATTCCGTTGATATAACGCGATACTCGCGCCTAAGCGCCTTCTAACATAATCTCATTAATTTGATAATAAAAAAGAAGCTTCCAGTAGACGTCATGACTGACAAAAATTGGATATTTCGATAATTCAGTACCGAAATCATTCTTCAAAGATTCGCGAATTAACAGGTGAAGCTTACATAGGTTCCTGGTGATAAACGCATAAATATTTTTGCCTTTGAATAATTGCAAACCCACAAACATAAATCAACTGAATTTTTATCGCCACATTTTACTTCCACGAGGATCATAATTAGCGCGATTGAGAAATACTCCACACCAGGAAATAAAAAAGAGACTGAGGAGCAAACGATTTTATCATCCATTCGAATCGATGCTTTTTCGAAAATGTAAAACAACAGTTTTTAGTGCTCGCTTAATATTGGGAAACCAAGAATTTCGATACGCCAACTAGTGGCAGAAAATTAAACTACTGTGAGTAGGCCGGAATCCGTCGAAGTCCATACGATTATCAGTGTTTATATAGACATGTTGTGAAAAACGAGTGTTTTTAAATTTTTTTGAACACTAAATTTTTACTTCTTCGATCAATAAATACTTATTCGGAATGTTTGGTGGGATTCGGGCCTACTCGCAATAGTTTGCCAACTTACCACCGCAGCGCTGAAATCTAAGCCACGCCTCCACTTGGTTTCCCAATATAATTATTCCGATCCCAAAATCTGGATCTCCATAATTTCTCATCCGGTTAAGTTCACTTCTTTACCATCAATTATCTTCCGTCGATACGTCAGCGAGAGTGATTTTTAACGGGATTACTTCTGTAATTACTTCTGTAAATGTTTTCTAATCCTTTCCACTTTCAAATGACTCATTGCTGCTTCATTCATCTTTCGCAACTGCGAATTCCACTGTCGGAATTCTATAAATGCTCTCAATACCGTGTACTTGAACGCTACCAACATACCCGTGCGAAATTCCCGCCGCGGTGACAGAGACGCGCGTGCAGAACAATCTCGAACGAAACGGAGAAGGGAAAGGATTTACATTCGTGATGAATCATCGTTTTACTCGCCACGATAATGCCCTGCTCCGTCATGGTGTACCCCTACGCAACGCTGAAACGCGATTCATGAAATTCCAAGCTTCTTTATAAAAGCTACTCTACACGCTGACATTTCCGAGCAATTCCTCCGAGATCCACGGGAAAGAATTCCCAAGCACGTGCTGGTTCTAGCAGCTGTCCTTTCACGCCGGTTCACCAACTGTAATTCCTGCCATTCCATGCTTCGCGAAACGAAAAATACCATATCCACGTGCCTCGATAAGAGTTACTAGGGACCTCTTGGACCGGTGCCTTATTTCGCGAGGCAATGACACTCAATGGATTGATAAATATACTCTCGATAGGAGGCTATTTATTTGGCACTTCCAAGAATATATTCCATTATCAAGGCTCGATTAAAATTCGACAGAATTTCGCAACGGCGATAAGTCTTGAAAGAAAGTAACGGGGGAACGGCCACCCGTGGACTTTCGCTTTCTCCTTCCCGTCTGCCACGTGATACTTTTTACCGGACCTTCCTCATAACCTATACTCATCGACCGCCTGCCCGAAATCCACGCTCGCGCGGAGATCCCCCTCTAGCTCAGCGTTACAATGTAGTTCGAACAGCGTAACTATTAAAACCACTGTCAATTCTCGAGCGGACCTCACGAGGACGCCTGAGATTTACCCGTCGGTTGCCCCCGTCGCTGCCTCGCGAGGACTATATTTGAAGTTCGCGAGGAGGTTAAGCCGCGGTGAAATTCTCAGCCGCGTTTGGACTCGTTACCTCTTTCAGTGACCATAGATAGCTACGACTGCTATTGCACAGAAAGAGACACTCACCCGTTGCAGGAGTTCATGATAGCCTTGAAGGAATTCCTCGCAAACTTGACAGGTAGACGGGATGCCCTCGTGCTTCAGTAATCCCGGTTTTTTTAACGTGTACATTCCTTTGGGAGGTTCACTGAGCGAGGCTTTTCCGCGTGAATAAGGCCGGGCAAGTTGAACGGAACCCGATCCGCGTGCTCGCGAACTATCCCTTCGACTGTGATCTCGCGCGCGGGGGGGCGCGCGTACGGGATGATGGGAGGCGGGAGGATAAATGAAAACTGCTCGGCGGAACCGTGGAGTCCTAAAGGAATCGAAGAAAACGAGCCTCGCGACGAGCCAGCGATTTGAGAGCTCGGAGTCCGATCTCAAGACTGAAGAGCGCGAGAAACAGCAGGGGGAACCGAAACGAAGATATCGCGCTCGTCTATCCGGGGAAGCCCCCACCATATCCCCCTTTGCAACGTCTATACTGTACGTCATTCTTGCGCGCATATAGCGCGTGTGCCTTCGGAACAGCGTACCTGTTGGCTTTGGTTTTTCGTACTCTATTAGACGATCGATTATCGCCACCATTAACTCCGCTTATCGGCTCAAGAATCCATTCGACACTTAACGAGCGCAATCCTGCTAGACTGTATATCTCGATAATTAGAGAGTTAAAAAATAGTGGCGGCGCATTCCACCCGTTATCGCAATTAATGGAATAATCTCCAACTTGTTTTACTTCTTTTATCCACTACAATTATATAATACAATCGTTAGTGACTGGATGCTGTGCGGACGTTAAGATTTAGGTCGAAGGTAGTTATATCGGCCCCACAGAAGGACGCGCGATCGCGCGGCCTCTTTTCACGTGAAAGTTAACTATTCCGGTACAAAAATCGAATGCCATAGCGAGAAAACGGTAGCGGCGGCTGCCGCGGAGCGAGCAATGCTCTTGCGAGCTTCTGTGACGAATATGTACGTGACCAAGAAACGTGGATTGGATATAGGTGAAACTTTTTTTCCACGGTGCGTTGGGATAACGAATTCATTCCGCGTGCATTACGCACGCGAGCCACGCATGCTAGACTGAACCCGTTCCAGGCGTAGCAGCACAGCCGCATTACGGAAATACACGCGGGAATAATGAAGTGCGTCATCGTTCGAGGAAACTGATACCAGACTAGGCCTTAGACGCGTTTTACTTTCCGTGTAATTCCCGATAGAAGCTAGCGATTTTTAGAAAGTGTCCTCGGATATCCTTGCTTCTCTATTAAAAGTGATAACTTTGCGAAGCTTTGGTAATATATGTTTGAGAGAAGAAATTTGGCTGAGAATTTTTAATTCATTAAATTTTAAACGCCAATTGAATATCTTATTAGATTTAACCAGTAATCGATAAAAGCATAATTGGGCATTTCGATATTGGCGCGCTTAGGAGAGTGGCAGTGAACTTTGGGTGCCTGGCGGCGGCCATGTTGGTAGGCCCAGGGCTCGAGGACACGTGGTACAGCACTACCGTGCTCTGTGCCCAGCAGACGATGACCTCACACAGCCACGCGCGCGCGCTCGCTCGCGTGCGGCTGACGAAACGTTGCGAGATATTTCGCCACCCCGAGAAATCCCGCCGTTTGCGATTAAGTTTAAACTACAAGATGTTGAAAGAGCGGCAGATCCACAAAACGACGATTATTAACGGTCACTATCATCGAGCTATTGAATGCCATCCAAAACGCTTCATTGTGTCCTTTACTTCCTCATTAAGTAAATTATAATCGTCTGGCGTCCCTTATGCATATGTATAACTACGTAAATGCACAGCCATACATATATTTCCATAATTCCCGTTTTATTAATGGCTCGAGTCGCGCTGGAGTAAATAGTTATTCCGTTAGATACGAAATTACGAGGAAGTCAATGGAATTCTTCCTCTTGGTTATTATCCTGTACCTACATAACTGTAAAAAAAAATGGCACCAACGTGTTTCCCCCTATTATCATATTCAGCGTAAAAGTGCCATGCGCCGAGTATTTCCCTATCCTCTCGCTACACGTAAGTATTCCAAGTTTACTAACTCCGAGAAAACACGAATCGCGTGAACTGATTTACGTGCTCTATATTGGAAAGTTCTGTGGCAAAAGAGAATTCGTGGAATCGAAGGGAAGTGTGCTTACATTTTAAATAGTCTTTCAGGCTCACGTTTTGAATATAGAATCGTTTCGATCTTTCACAGAGACGGTTTCAATGGTTCTCTTTTTACTGGCATATTAAGTGCCGTCGAAATAAGTAGTCCCGAATCTACAGTAGCTTTCAAGTCACTCTCGTCGCAAGTGGCAGGCTCACTGTTATCGGCGTGTGGTGCAATGGGCGCATACGTAGCAATTAAAAGAATCAAGGTAACATCGAACGAATATCACTCGATTCGAAACCCTTTTATTCACTACGCGAAGGTACACGGGTCGTGTAGATAAAAAGAAGGGGGAGAAGCTTGGAGGGCGCATGCGCGGGGGGGGGAGGGTAAGGCGCATGCGCGCCGGGGTCGAGTCGAACGCGGCGTGGAAAGGCGCTGGGAACAGCTGGGAGATTATCAAGGTCATTCGGAATGACAGCACAGCGTCACACCTCCAGTCGAGCCCTCCACGTCGACGAATCAGAGGCCTCGGACCCACTCGATCGTCACTCGACACACGCAAACTACACCCACGAGTTCATCGTACAATAGTTTTATAGCGGAGAGACGCCACGATCCAATCGCGCTACTACGCTTGTGCCCCGATAATAAGGGGGCGAACGTGTAGCGCTACTTTTTTTTCCTCGTTACGATCCAACCATTCGATTAACAATTACTATTATCTCATATCCGCGATTTGGGAGATGAGGAAACTTTTAATAACCATTGGCGGGGAGAACTTTGAATGCGGATTTAGTGAATTATATCTAATCAGGGGATTTTTGTAAAACAGCGAACATAATTAAAATTTCTCGACCGAAATGGGAGATAGAAATGTTAAATATAATATTTAATATTATTGAAATATTATACTAATATAATATTTAATATTATAGAAATATTATACTAATATAATATTTAATATTATAGAAATATACTAATATAATATTTAATATTAACTCAGCGATTTTCTCTACTTTTCATTCCACAGAGTAAGCTCGACTTTGGAGAAGTTAATATACCCGATTAGTTCCAAACAGAATTACATTAACAAGACTGTTTAATCGGTGCACTCACGTTTGTATGGTGCCAGTACTCGATGAGGCCCAGCAGATCGGAGCTCGGGGCGTAGAGCAGAAAGTCCCGCCACTCGTTGAAACTTATGGTCAGACTTCCGTCCTTGTCCATTCTAGAAAATCGATAGGAAAATCAGGCTTCCGCCTCCCCCCTCCCCCGCGCTCGCAGGCATCGCTCGCGCCTGAAAACCTCACCGTTGTAACAATTTCTTCGCCTCCGCGTAGTCCATTTTTATCCCCAGCTCCTCGAACGCCCTTATCAGCTCCTCCAAATCGATTCGTCCTGCGATAACGAAATCGTATTACGGTACACGCCAGGCGGCGAACAATGGTGTTGTTTTTTTTTCTCTCTCTACCGAACGAACAAATAGCAAATAACGGTGACATCACATCAACGGACACAGGTTGCGCAACTTTAGTTGACAATGATAATCAGGTCTCGTCGTTGTTAAGTAAACTCGAGATACAAATCTGTACACAGAGTTCGTGTCTATAAAACAACGCGATTTTGCGCTGTCCCTGTTTGCTTACGTATGACTTACGCGATTCATCAAAACCGTCGGGTTGACCTTGAACTTTTTCCAATCGCGACGTGCATGATGCTTTTTGATATGTGTTTAGTCACCGATAAAAAGTCCAGACCAATGATGTCACAGCGTGACCCTGAAGTGGCAGTAAGCGCTGGAACGTCATTATCTATTGCTACTTGTACGGTGACGTGTGACGGATAATGGGTGTTGGAGATGCACAGCAGAAGATGACGTGCTTCTTATCGAAATTTTCTGCTGTAAGGCCAAGGCCATTGCAAGTTCACTGTTGCGCATCATAAAATCTACTTTTTTTTATTCTTCACAAAAATATATTGACGCGAACTTTTGAAGCGAACTTACGTTCACCGTCGATTTCTTCGAATTTCTTAACTATTTTTGTTAGTTTAATTGTATCGTGAATAGAATACAAATCGGTGGATGGTAGTGACACATATGATATAAGATTGAATTCTTAGGCTTACGGAATTTTTGGACGATGTTTTTTATTAGATATATGAGGATCTTGCAGCAACAGGGGTGCAGCTCCATCTTTATGAACTTTGGGTAAATTAGAAAAAACTGTTTTTAAAAGTATTGCTTTGGCTTAATATTAAAAAGAGAACACTAATTGAAAAATATATATTTTCACACAATAATAAGTAGTCGTTATAGAGTTGATAAGTTTTTATCCCTATTTTTGGCGAAAAAATATTCTATAAAAAAAATATTAATATTAATAGTTTCACTTTAAAAATATTAATTATTAATATTTCCACTTTGAAAATATCAGTATTATAATTTCCACTTTAAAAAAATTAATATTAATATTTCCACTTTAAAAATATTAAATATTAATATTTTCACTTTAAAGATATTAATATTAATATTTCCACTTTAAAGATATTAAATATTAATATTTTCACTTTAAAGATATTAATATTAATATTTCCACTTTAAAAATATGAAATATTAATATTTTCAGTTTAAAGATATTAATATTAATATTTCCACTTTAAAAATATTAATATTTCTACTTTACCATACCAATATTAATATTTCTACTTTACCATACCAATATTAATATTTCCATTTTAAAAATATTAATATTAATATTTCCACTTTAAGAATATTAATATTGACATTTCTATTTTTGTTTATTTGCAATAAATCGCTCATTTGTCATAAAATTTTCATCGAACGTCCACCAAACGATGTAGAATTTTGTTTACATATATAACACGTCATAACTCAAAAACTGTAAAAAATGGAGCTACAGCCCTCTTGCCGCAAGGTCCTCAATTACTTCAGTTGACAGCTTTTATAGAAGCGTCCTCTAATACATGCACGGACTTCCGTATTACTTTTCAAATGGGCCAACCACTCGCGCCATCTACTCACCATCCTTGTTTTTGTCGAGGTGGGAAAATTGCAAGCGCAGATTTTTTTCGTGCTCCCGTACATAATGTATAAACTCGGCGAGGCTGATGTCACCACTCTTCGTGCTGTCCGACCTGGCCAAAAATTCCTGAAATGGAAAAACCCACGGGTGACACTGCAACTCGAGAAAGCTGCTCTACAGCCGGAAGTATAAAATATCACTTTCGTAAATTCCCTCGAAACGTCCACGCATGCGCAGATAATAGTAAAGATTGCGTAGAAAACGTTTAACAAAAAGATTCGAATTAAATACGTATTGAAAAAAAAATTATGGGGCAAGGTTTCTATTTAAAAATTGTGTATGTAGAAGTTTGTGAAATACAGAATTAATCTGATATCTAATAAAAAAATAATCTAGCACAAATTTTATGTGGTAAAAAGAAACTTTGTTCATATAATTTCTACTTAGAAAAGAATTTGAAATAGTTAGATATTTATATGTTGAAATGCAGTTTTTACTGGGACGCTAACAATACGTACAAACCTTGAGGAAATCGTACAAATTGCATTCAACGCGAAACATAATCGATACACATAATCGCGCTTTAAGGACAATGCTGGTTAACATTATTTCAGTCGCGAGACTTAAATTCAACTATTTCCGTTCATAAAACATTTGTTTTAAGTAGAATTAAAAGGAATTGTAAGCAATTAATATATGAAGATAAGTGAAGCAGACATATTTATCAGAAGTTCAAGGTAATTAAGATAAATTCCGTGAAAAATGTGTGTGCTGCATCTAAGTATCCACAACGAGAGACTCGCGATTTAAGATTTTAGAGCTGACTCGAACTTTCTGGTGACACGTAACGTCAAACATGTTTATTCCTATTTTATTCGTTCATTTTTCTATCTTAATTATTCGCAAACTAATAAACCAGCAATGTTCGTTGGCATTCATGCTTCACGAGCAAAGCGTAAAACGAGAAAACATAAAATCGATAACTATGCAGAGCTCCATAAAATAAATCCAAGATTTATCTGCAAGATATGTACAACCAGGACACATATATACAGGGTGCTACCGAACTAGCGATAAAATACGAAACTGGGTGGTTCTATAAGAAAAAATAAGTAAAAAATATAGAACCCTTTTCAATGCAAGACTACATTTTCACGAAAATCGATTCTAAAACCCCGTCTCGTACACATCTGCCAAGAAATTGGCACACTGCATACAAATGGAAATTATACAATTACATAACGACTTATTTTCAACCGATACTACGTTTTCCACCAAACGAAGACTGAAAATCCAGCTAGAATTAAACTCAATAGTTTCGAAATGTATGCTTCGATCGAAAAGAATCTACTCTGCGAATTCGAATCATTCTTCCACAATGATTCATCGTCCCATTTTACCATTTCTCTTAAACCCAGAATCTCAAATTAAAGAATATTTCCCTACATTTCCACGTAGAATCACACCCTCTCAATTTACACCGTCCGTTTAGCGACACCCTGTATAACGAAGAGATTCCCCGAGTACCAAGAAATTATCCACAAAATCCTAATCGAAATCTATAGAACTTCAGTGTGGTTCCATAAGCCAGAACCAGGAATAATTAAACATCGCAGAATCTTTAACCGATTCAAGGAAAATTCGAAAGTCCCACCAAAATGTGTATTCGCATGTGTGGCTCGACTCGTAGCGCGTTGGCACCTTGACACGTATCGAAGCGAGGTATGATGTATTCAGGGAATTCCACGTACCTCGGCATAGTATTTGTCCACGCCGACCTCGCGCAGCGCTTTGGACAAGTCCTTCACGTCTATCTTCCCGTTCCCGTCTAAATCTAACGTCTGGAATATTTTCTCCAGCCTCTCCTCATCCTCTGCCGGCAACTCGTGCAAATAATGCGGCGGCATTACGCCGTGCACCGCACTTCCTCGATTACCGGGCATGGTTCTGTCACTTCCTATGTCGCAAAGTACTCAACGGCAGTTTGTCGGCCGTGCACGCGTGCCCGTCGCCTCCTTCGTTCTCTTCTTCACGTTCGAAAAGGCCACGACGTCCCCCGCGAACCGCTCGCTAACTCTTTACACGGCCACCGCACGAACCGTTTCGATCGTTACGCACGTCTACGGGCGAACTCATAGCTGCACCACACACGTGGCTGGCGGAACGGCGCACATCGATCCGCCAACAATCCACGCACTTTTCTGTAAAACGGGAGGAAACCGTTTACCCTGACCCGGGGTCGTCGCGTCGTCGATCTTAACGCGCCCCCTTCGAACACTTTCGCCGACGATCGGCGACGATTTTACGGGTACAACGGGATATCCCGGGCTCTCCACACCCTTTTCTGTCGCAGCGAACCCACCCGAATCGACCGTGTTATTCACCGCGCGACATCGAACCGGAATACCCTTCTCCACGTTTCTAAATCGAACAGCCGTCTACGCCGAAGTAAGCTCGCGCTGCAGCTGGAAGTATACCGTTCCGTGCGAAAATGTAATGATCGTGCCATCTGATAGAGAATCCAGGAAACACGGAGGTGTAGAACCGATCGATAAAATTAAACTCGGAAGGACGCGAATGTTCGGGCATCCTCTGCCCTTCCGAAGCCAATTAAATAATATTATTAAGATGCTCCTCTAAATAATCGGCTTTCGATGAGAATCCGTCTCTATTAATAGCGACGCTTAGGAACTACACCGTCGATAATGAATAGATGGTTCTCGTTGAATAGATAAATATATTACACTTTCACTTACAATACATTCATTAGAAAATACATTTAACTTTCGTGAATATTCTGATAGTAATACAAAATGTTCGAAGAGCTTTAAGCCTCGATGCAACATTACATACATCCGATCAAGAGTCTCTCTATTTGCCGAAGCATTCGTTACCTCGAATCCCACGTTTTCTATCTTGTGCCCGCGTGCAACGAGAAAAAGGAAGAATCAACGGAAGAGTGTATCATCAATCTTCCTTCAACTATTCTGTATACAAGGGGAATCGAATTGTTTACGCAGAATTTAACCTACAATTTTAACCGCCTGGCGATGCGTATAGAGAAGATTACCAACGTGACGGTTATAGAGTATCTGTTTTGATGAATGGTGAACGAAGTCGGGATCAGCAAGTTTTATTGCGAACGTACCACACATGTTTACGTTACAATGCGGCTTTCTCCACAGATATTTTATTTTAGAAAAATACATTAAAAATGCCAGACTAACAATTACGCTAAACGTAACGGGCAACGTGGAACATATGACAGTATTTAGATAACGGCGGGTACATATTTTCTTTTTAGAGCGCCAGCGAAACGAACGATCGTCCCGGGATTTTTCGTAATATCTCGCAAACATTTCCAATTACTTACAGAGTACGGGGTGTACGCGCGTCGCATTGCTCGTTACGTTTACGGCTAATATAACAGAAATCTTATAATCGAGGAATTAATTTAACGTAAGTGTCGCAGAAGTACCATTCGTACTGTTAAGTGCCAAGTGCTCGCTGACTATATGCATTATATACCGATATGTATATAATTATTATTGGTTTTTTTTTGTATGTTCAAACAAAGAACGTTAATATAGATTGTATGTTGCTTCATACCATTAACATAGGTACACGTGTATTATTATACACATAGTGACATGTTTAACATGCAATTAATCCGAAGCTGCACAAACAGTATTTGTTGCGCTTATTACTTCCCAGTGTACACAGCCCTCTTCACTTTTTTTTTTCTTCTTTTACTCTACATTTATTAACGAGTCGTACTATGAATAAAAACAGAAATGTCCTGGGGAGGGGGGGGGCAACATGTGATAAACGAATGTTATAATTCCTTTAAACAACGGAGTGTCCGGCGCGCAGAAGGCCTTCGAGTCGTCTGTGTAAAGGAGTCACCCGAAATGTGAGGAGCGATTCAGAAAACAGAAGCTTGCGGAGTCGATGATTTTTATAAATATTATACGCTTTGCATCTGAACAAACTGTGAAGACGGTATTCATTTACAGAAAGGAACGATCGATCTTCCGTGTTCGACCCTTGTGCTCAGACTAAAATGCCCTTCTTATTTAAGTAGAACGGAAAGTATTTGCGAGATACGCGTAGATGTAATTCTTGTTCGGAGGAATTTTAACTTAGTCTGGCGTGTAGAATTGGCGATCCGCGGTGAGGTTGTGAAACCTTTAGAGTTTGATTTGCAATCATGTGGTGTAAAGAAACATCGTCTCGGGGGATTCGAAGTGCAAGGGCTATTTTTAACGTAGAAAGTACAACGATTCTTCTTTTTTTCTTTACGTGATGTTACTATGGCATTCGAGATGCGAAATTAAAAAGTGGCCCCTATCTGCAATATTGTCGCACATTTTCTTCAGTACCATGGCCAATATAGTGTTCGTGATGATGAGATATAATCTTACGAGTGTATAGTGATTGCAAATTAAATCCTCTTAATGGCGATAGAAAATTTGTACTACGTAAATTTTAAAGTCTTTATAGTTTTATCTGCGAAACCATTAACAAAATAAATAAAGTTCTCTAACATACTTCTCGAAAATACATAAATATACTTTTGAAACTAGACATAATTAACACCGATGTTATCTCCAATGCAGGACGAATGATTTATCGTACGCGCTTAGGCGTACACTTTTGAATCTGAAATGGAAACGCTTCCTTCCCATACGTATTGCGAAATCGAACCATCGGTGTACGAATGTTCGCTTGAACTTAGCGCGATCGTAGTTGGAATTTAAGAAGCACAATTCCCATACACTGGAGTGGAACAAACTAATTTTCCTCAGAACTTTCACGCATGTATTTGCTTTACATTTCTCATGATGTTCCATTACAAACGAAAGAAAATTCTGTTGGTAAATAGTAAAACAAATAAAAATTGCACCATTGTTCGTAATTTCCGTAAGACGCTAGTTATGCTCTGAGATTAACATTTCTTCGCGGGTTCAGAGCGAATGTGCCCTCTCTCGTGTCGCAGAACTCTATGAATACTGAAATAAACATACGTGGTGTGCCACTGTAAAAATGTCCCTCCTACTAGCCTTTGCGTCGCTGCGTGATTTAAAAGGCACATCTCAGGTCGAAAGAAATACTCTACTCGAACATACCTAGTTCTGCGTAGCAAGGTAAAAACAATATCGTTTCGATGAGAAAGATAGAAAGATCAACTTCCTTTGATCTCTACATTTCATAAAAGTCTATAATATAATGTCACTTCCACTAAAACTGGAATCATTAATATTTATGCTATATATTATTTCATAAAAAATAGAAGAACCAAAAAGCTATTGCAATGCGTAAACCACTATACTACGAAGAAGTTGCAACTCGATTAACGTATTCGGTTGGACAGAAGTTTCGCTGTCGCGTTACTGAATTACCATCGCGCGATGGGAAACACAAGCCAGAGATAATTTGATCGATGAAGGAACATAAGGCTTTTTCAAATAAACAGATATTTACGTCGAATGCGAGAAAGGAAAAATTAAGAACTTCTTGTCGGTTGGATCAAGTACAATGTTCTCGTTAGATTCTTCGCTCCGAGTAACGTTAACTTCATTTCTTCTTTATAATACGAAAATAAGAACAGAACAGTACGCCAATAATATAAATATAAATTAAATCTCGTTCACGATAAGAAATTAAAGTGATATAGTTAAGAGGAAGCCAATGTGACTGTTTTCGGTTTCTCTTAAGTCCGTAAATCGAACATCTTTACAAACGTGAGAGCTGCAGCTCGCTTAGCAGTCTGTTCGTACCATTTCTTTCGCTCTTCAATAAAAAATAAGACTTTCAGGCCAGCGACTCTCAAGCACATCCCGCGTTCGCGCGAACGCAACGGATTTACGTGGAAAGGAAAGAAAATAGATTAACAGAAAGCCTGCTCCTCGTACGTTTCACACTATGTTATACGCCGCGCAAGAATTTTCTCTTCATAAATAAAAAAAAAAGGATCGATACTTTTAAACATTTACATGAAAGACCACAGCGGTTTGAAGATCACTGACCCGAACGAGTCGATTAGAAATAGCAAATAAAATGCAATAGTGTTAGTTTTTTCTTTTACCAGGCACAAATGGAATCTATAGTTAATTTTTCCACTACATACTGCCGAAACGAAAGGAAATTTTATATGCGCTACGAAATCTTCCCTTACTTTACGCGTCATCAGTTTCTCGGAAGTGTTCGAAACCGCGCCGTCGCTTTTGTACTCGAAATACAAAACCGGAGGCTCTTAGCGTGGATTGTTCATCTAAGTAGGTGATTTATTTGTCGACTTTACAAAAGGAAAATCACGGCGCGTAATAAAGGACAAACCTCTTGATCCTCGTGCTCGCAATTTAATTAATACGCCGATCTCGCGTGAGCCGCGTGAATTTTCCAAGACAGCCGTCAATTATTTTCCCCCCCGCGGGGGAAAGAAATTCGAAATAAAAATCCCATTTCCCCGATACGAAAAGAAACCGTGAAACGAAATGCAGTATGAAAGCTACGGGTCCTTAAAAATTTTGTTTTATCAGCTAAAAAATGAGACCAATTATCCATGTACATATATAAATATATATATATATATATATAATTAAGATATATATAAATCTTAATCGGAGGCAATATATATCTTAATTACGCAGAAACTTCAACAGAATATGTTAATTTTTTTTTGTGTATGCACAACATCTATATATGTATATTCGTATATTTTTATCGTGTAACCTCGTTGCAGGTTAAATAGCATTCTTTCCGAATGTACCAGTTAATATAATATCCTTTGCTTCATTGTGCAAACATATAAACAAAATATACTACATCCTGTCATGTTTATAAAACACTGACATTAATTTCTGTTAAATTTTAACAAATCTGCTCTCGTCGTCTGTTCGATCTGTCTTGTCAACGAATGTCCCCCCTTTCCCACAATGGTACCCATAATGGGGAAGCGCGCCGATCGACCCCCGTACCCTCGCCGGTTCTATAAATTTGAATTCCAATGAGGCGGTTAACCCTCGCTTCTTAGAATACATCGATCTCCACAATAAACTCTTACCGCAGCTAGTAAAAATGAAATTGATGGGACTTTCTGCGTAACTAAATAAGAGCCGCTAATCACCAAGGATTTCGCGTGTCCGACAAAATGTGTGTGTTCTGGAGATATCACATATTTACAGCTAGCTTATACACGCGTCGATGAGAATTTTCCGTAGGAACCGCGAATTTCGTAATCGGAGAAGAAACGTTGCGTGCCAGGAGAGACTTATCAAAGGCATGGTAACGCGGGAAAGTGGCGTGCCCGTTTCCCGTTACGCTGCGCCAACAATCTCGGTCGTTGGAAACGAAGGGGATGATTATTATTCTTCTATCTACCGATAGTGCGTCGAGGTATCGTCGCCCGGCGCGTTGGTTTCTTTTGATTCTGCTTTGGGAGAGCATTAATATTTTTCTTACGCAAACAGTAGAAATTCTATTTACTTTCAGTCATTCCATTGGAAAGTTTAGGCATGCCCGATGCATGGAAGTTCGCACAAAGAATTATTTGCACATGTCAGAAAGAAGAGCATGTTCCCTCGTCAAACGAATAGTGGTCAGATCTAAGAAGTAAGCAGTTTGTAGTAAGATTATCCCTTACTATTGTTTTTTAGAATTGTCCTCTTCGCTCGACCAGTGTTTCTCTTGTTCTTGCAGCTCGAATTCCCATCGCAGTTCCAATTCACGCATGTCGTTCGCGATGCCGGCCTCGTACGTGTCCTCCTGTGAGCGATCGATCGACAAAAAGGCAGTCGTAATTTCAACGATAATTTTTATAACGATTAGAAGAGGTTCAGTAATACGATAACGATGCAGTTTACCTCTTCAGATTTATAATCTTGATTGAAATTCTGCGTGCTGAGCATGTTATTGGGCGACTGAATCCACGGCACAGTGCCGTACGGGCTCCAATTTCGCACGTCCTTTTCCTTTTCCCTTATACCAGCTTCAATCATCTGCAACTCTTGCGCCAGCCTTTCGCCCGCTGAAAACGTAGCTCCCTGCGTGGCAAGCTGGACAATTTCGTTTCGTACTTTACTATTACTACATTCACGCGAGATCTCTTACAGCATTGCAAATTACAGTTTAAAAATACCTTCAAGTCGTTTATCTTCTTCTCCAGGTGCTTCAGCTGCTGCTTCACTTTCTGCGACTCGAGAATTAAACTGGGAATGGTTTATATCGTGGTCAGATATTTCGAATAATTAACTTTAAGGTGCAAATTAGGGCTGGGACTATTTGTCGAATTTTTCGGTATTCGAATACTTCAGTTGCTCAATTATTTGGCGAATATAATTCGAATATCTAAGTATTCGAATACTATTCGAATATTCAAGTTCGAATACATCAGTAATAATATTCGAATACTGAAATATTCGAGTAGTATTCGAATACTGAAATATTCGAGTAGTATTCGAATACTTATATAAATATTCGAATAGTATTCGAATACTTCAATTTTCGAATAATAACATTCGAATACTTAAATATTAAACTAATAACATTCGAATACTCAAATATTCGAAGTTTATTCGTAGTATTCGAATACTTGTAAAATATTCGAATAGTCCCAGTCCCAGTGCAAATCCACGGTGAGACGAAAATATCTGATTTTAATCTCACGAGACAATTGTTCCATCATTTTTTAATTATTTCGTAATTAGTTTTGTGCAAATACGGACAACAATTTCATTTAACTACAAATTTCGAATTACGAATAAAAGTTAAAAAAAATTATTGTCGATGAAGAAATTAACTTTATTCGACAAATAATCTAAAGTTAAAGTAACTTTTACTTCATCCGTTATTTAAATAATTTCTTATTTAGTTAATGCCCAACTCGGGTTCCATGAAATTAGACTCTCACGAGACAAGTTTCACGATATATTTTCAAAAATCTCATCTCTCGCGATTGTTTCCATTATTTATATTTAATTGTTGCCGAGATTTCTGTCTCATGATAGACAAGTCTCGCGTAAAATCTCATCGTGCATTTACCTTTAGAATATTCGGATATCAGGAGATCGACTTACTCTTTCGACATGCACTCTGATCGCGAAAGTTGCGTGGGAGTTGACGATTCGGACATGTTGCGACCAAAGGTGATGTAATTTTCTCCGAAGCCAGGACTGTTAATAGATTGCACGCCGCCGTTCGCGCCGATGGTAGCGTAAGCTGTAATACCCAAGCACACAATTATACATCGTTCTAGAATTTCTTCATTCCCAATTTCCCTGTTTGCATTGCACTGTACATACGTTGATTACCGTAATACCAAGATGCGATAGAATTCGCTGTCGGCATCGGTCGAAATGCGGATATCGTTGGAGGTGCACCTCCCTCGCCATAGAAGTTGGCTGGTTGTATACCATTGCCAGACCTAAGGAGTCATCGTAGTTGCATTAGGCATCGCGTTGAACTTAAATTTCACACGCTCCACAATTCGTCTACAATTACTTTCTCTGAAAAGTATCGTTACCTCATCAAGTTCTTGGATAACTTGGAGATCGGCCCGTATTTACTACTGGACGACGCGTCGAATGGCACGAACTCGTCGTCGAATAGAATCGGGTCTGCGCATCGGAAGTTGTTGTTGCAGTTTATATTCGACGGTGGAACCATGGGATTGTTGGGTGTGTTCGTCCAGATAGAGAAATTTGACGATAGCGTGTCTCCTTGGACGTCGTAATTCTGTAAACAAAATAAAAGCCGATATGAAGAACGCGGTAGAAGTGGAGAACTATTTTTAATAAACGATCGCTCGTACCGTTTTTATCTGCGGTACTTGCTTGTTGACAATGGTTTCCAACTGATTTAAAATTTCCATCCTGCGTTGCAGCAACATCGCCAATGTTTTCGCCACTGTCCTCTGATTTAACGTATAGGTGTGAGGACGGTTTAATGCGCACGTGGGTGTAATATTTTTTATTCTATGCGAACGGTGGATTTTACGTTACCTTTTTAGTGTTAGAAATCCCATTCGTTACGTTGGTCGAAACTTGCGACGACTCCCACATACTGAAATTAGGCGCCGTGTAATCGATGGGTGCGTTGGGCATTATGTAGTGGGAGCAGTACATATCCATGTTTTTAGGGGGTATCATGGGCGAAATCCCTTGCGGGGACGGTAGCATGTAATTTGTCAGCGACCCAACAAAATTGTTCTCATTCGTTGGAGTGTGGTGTTGCATTGGATTCACTTTATTTATAGAATTGAAATCTGAAAATGATGCGTCTGACATTTATTCTTGTCGATTTTGGGCAGAATACATTTTATAGTAGGGGTGGGTTCGAGCCTAATTTTTAAATTCTCGAAACTTCCAAAACTTTTCGGAACTTCCGAAACTTGAAGCTGATTCTGTTTTGTAAACGGAATATCTTGCTTTAAGAACAGAACAAACAGAAATGTAACAATATACAATATAAATTATTGAGGCATTTTATACTTTTTTCATCTGGGTTTTGAGAGTTTCGAAAAAAGTGCGAAGTTTCAAATTCTCGAATCGCGAATAAAGTGCAAAATTTTGAATTGTCTAATTGCGAATAAAGTGCAAAGTTTCGAATTCTCGAATCGCGAATAAAGAGCAAAGTTTCGAAATTTCGAATCGCGAATAAAGTGCAAATTTTCAAATTCTCGAATCGCGAATAAAGTTCAAAGTTTCGAATTCTGGAAACTCGAAAGTTTCTTAGGCTTACAGATTTCGAAGTTTCGAGAAACCCATCCCTACTTAACACGTATACTTACTTTCCCTATGCGTATTATCATGTGACTTTATGGAATGATAAGCTAAATCTTCATTCTGCTTGAATGTCTTATTGTTCGATCCAGTCACCGATTTGTCCGTCTTTGCATCGGAATTGTTGGTAATTGGCAAATTTGACCTGATGCTTAACTTCCGATTTTTCGACCTGTATCTAATAAACAAACGTTACATCTTTCGAACGTTACATACACAATCTTGATACAGATTCTCATTTTTAAACAACGCATACGATTATACTTACTTATCCAGTTCCATATCACTGTGAGCAAATGTGCAGCTAGTAGATCTAGGGCAAGATCCTCTAAGAGCGAGATCTCGACACATGCTCACTTTATATTTCGGTTGGCCTGGGCCTACATTATGTGTACCGTCTTGTGTCTTTCGGTTACCATGCTGCTGAATGAACTCTACTAACGCTGTGACTACTGTTCTAACTGCTTCCAACGCTGCCCGACACTCTGCTAACGTGGGAGGTTCTATTTCTGCAATTAAGGTGACTTAATGAGAATCCCAAGTATCTAATTTATTTAACGTAACTTTTATACGAGAATACATACCTGGGCTCGGATCTATCGCAGCTAACAACTCTAGTTGCGGTCTTAGACTGCTCAATTGACCAGGATCAGGAGTACGTTGAAGAGCAATGACCAGCTCTTCCACGCTTTGAGCAAAAGATTGCGGAGTCTGTAGTTTGTCTATAATGCTTTGCATGTGAGATTTATGGCTAGTATCTCCATACAACAACGCTGACCACTGATCGGGTGCTATTCTCAAGCCAGCTTCAGTCGCAATCTGCACTATCTGAGCATCGTGCTCCCTCCTTAAAGCTTCGTACGTCCTGAATTCTTCTTTCAGTTGCATCAATGATGAATCTCCTTCTCGTTTAGATACCTATATTCAACATTACAATCGAAAGCTGTTTAAATCACCTTGTAACGATTATTATAAACACCGAATGTTTATGTATTACCTTGAAACAACTCGCTCTATATAACAATTGTACAACATGACCTATACTCGTCTTGGATGCTTGAGGAAAATGTGATTCTAAACGCTGAACTACAAACATAACTAACACTTTTCTAGATAGAGCCGATCCATCTTCCAAAGCCAATAGAACGAGCTTCAGTACTTCTTCTTGCATCGCTAAACAGGGACAAAAAAATATATTTCAACGATACTAATTACACAAACCCCCCGCGTTTCAGTAACTCATTTTATCGCAACATACCTGGTCCAAGAAATTGACATCCACGAGCGCGTACAGCCGCCCATAAATTAGCACTGAGCTGTTGCGGATTCTGATGTTGAAGTATCAACTCCGTAACTGATCGTTCCCCCAAACTCCTAGCCGCTCTAACCGCACGCGCTCTTCCTTCCGGCTCAACCAACTGACAACCCACCAGAGTTACCAATTTCCTCTGCATCGGCCGCGACACGAGCCCCATACCTGTTACATTGATCGAAACAATTCCGAATTTACTGGATATCAAATTGCTATCGATTACCAAGCGACATTACCTGTGGATAAAGTAGGATTTGCCTGACATGGTTTGAGATATAAAGCAAGTTCTTCGATGCAACGTTTAGCAACCAAATAATTAGAATGGTCTTCGGGCGGTAGTAACTTCTGATAAGATGTCGCGACATTTGTGGGAACGGGATTTCCAACTAGTTGTAGCAGAGCTTCGTTCACTGGCAACCTCTCTATTTCTGTGTTGATAATGCTCTGAAAAACAAAGTCCGATAGAAACGAATTATAGCTCTCCTAGAAGAATAATCGGATACACGATACATTCTACAAAGCGGAGGCTACAAAATCTCTTCCCACATAGAATTCACACATTCACGATCCACATCTCCAAATACAAATTCACGTACATGCAAAACTTAGCTCTCTTAACGGGTATAGATCGAACGGATCTAAATAAAATTATCCAGCGAACGCATAAGCATACAAACGCTCTCGAAGAGCATCGACAACCTCGTACCTGATCGAAAGGGCATTGTTTACGGTGTAAATTTGCAAGGCACGTACGACATATAGTATGTCCACATCCTAACGATATCGGGCCACGTATGGCCACGTCGAAGTCATGACAGCAAATCGGACAAGAAAGAAATTCAGTCCACTGCGGTGCCTGTATTGGCATTCTAAAACACAATCACATAGAAACATTACTCCAACCTCCCAGTTTCACAATACCCCGCAACGTTACACCATTCGGTTATCGTGATCCCACGGAGCGTGCTGTTTAACAGGAATACATTGGAACCTACGTTGCACGGAGTGTTTCATTTACGTTGTTCTAAGGCGTTTGTACATTCACCAAAACATCGGAGACGTGTGACACGTTATTACGACTCGGCACAACACATCTCGCAACAAATTCAAAACAGCCCGGATACAGAATTTAAACGAAGACCACAGCGGATTCGATCGGTTTACAGGTTCGCGGGGCTGGGAACGAATGGAAAGGAGGCTTCGTTCCGATTGCAAAACATTTATCTATAGATATAAACCTGTTCGAAACAGTAACGTTTGCTCGTCGACTGTTTTCCACGCGACGATTAGTGTCCCTCCCCGATCCTCCCGTTTAAAGGTATCGAAGCCTCGTTAGGGAAAAAGATTGCGTAGGAAAGCTGGAAAGCGTGCTGGGATCGCCGATCGCGCGATTAAATTCGAGTTTTTTAATCGCTGTCGTCGCTGCTCCTCTCGTGCCCGTCGTACTTACGTTTGCTCCACATATAGGAGCCGAGGGAAATGAAAGGAAGAAAGACGGAAAGTAGGAGACGGCATCTGCTTTTGCCACGAGGGGAAATGTCGGGGCGATCTGATACCGTTTAATGCGTTCGGATAATCGGGAAACTCACCTCGTTATTGCCCTCACAAAACATCACATTAACTACTCGGTTACTTCGCACATAGTTCTGCCATCGAAGGGAGAACAGATGAATCACAAATAGTAAGATGAGCTCAGCACGATATTCTTCGCGTACACTTTTTTACCTCGCCAGCACCCATGACGAAAACAATCTAGAAAAATGATTCTCCAGCTTCCCTCGGCAGGGAGCGCTGGGAACAGCTGTGATTCTGAATCTTCGAGAATAATTCAATGAGAAATCCTTTAGATGTGCTCAAAGAATTCTATTTATCGAGGATTGAATACTCGCTCGTAATTTCTCAATAATAATGCTCGAAGGAATTCGCACGCGCGTTTATTTACCTTTCATTGGAAAAGTCGCTATTGGTACGTCCGCCTCTTAACGATTATCCTGCTCGAGTTTCGCGTCTATTCGAATCGCGGATGTATGATTTGTTTCGCTCAGTTCACTGCCAGCAAACCGCCTGGAACGGTAGCCTTGCTGTCGCTGAATTTCTAAATGCAAAAAGCGTAGGTGGACATGCATTCTGCTCGCGGATGGACCGTGTAAGCCCCGACAGCACCGACTGAGGCTTAATTAATATATTCTTCTTTACTCGAACTCGTTGAATATAGAAACTCGGAGAGAGAGAGAGAGAGAGAGATTGGTATTTGGGCGGCGAGAGATCCTAATTAAACATGTTACCGTTGACACAGGAACTGTACGATATCGCGGTTCCTATGATAGTAAATGGTGTCTCGCATCCGATAGAGTACGCCAAAGTTTTGATACAGGTAAAATATTCACAGTCGATAAATTGCCGGGACGGTGAGAGTTCATCGGAAGCTTATAATTTTTATTTATAACGCAACAGATCGGGTACGAACCGATTCCACCCCGACGAACAACAACTATATTTAACCGACCGGCTTTATCGTTGCCTAATGTTTTCCAGTACGGTAAGTAACTTCCTTCGCAGGATCAGTATCCCTTGTTGCATTCTCCAATCATTCTCAACAAAAAAAATACTGATACCTAACGAGTTTCTACATTATTTCTTCCGTTTTTTTTCTTCTTTGTTTACCTTTCGATTCCACTTGTTACAGGAATATTTAACGCAAGCTGCGTTGTAATTCTCGTTTTAATCAATGCAAAATATTTCTCTTCCCTCCCTGCTTTACAGTTAGATACATAAAAAGCGTAGATGGATTTTCCGGCTGCTACCGTGGCCTCATCCCAAAATTGTGTGCCTATACCGTAAGCAATGTAGCTTTTAAGAGAACCTCTAAATGTATCGAAGTTATCGTTGAGCGATTCGAAAATGAGGAGAACGATCGGAAGGCTAGGTAAGCGTGCTGGTGCGTGGCCAGTAGCGTGGTCCTTATACGTATGGTGAAAAATCAGTTTTTAAACATTTCTGACCCTCTCGGAGGCTTCGAAATAGTTTAAAAGAATTTCGTCTAAAATTTCGTTAAAATATATTAAGGATTATAGGTCGCTCGAAAGGCAATGAAATATTACTACTTTGGTAGAAATTTTTGCGAAAAGAACAAAATAATTTTACAAACTTTCAAGTGACAGTGTAACATTATAATTCGAGCACACATTGCATAGACGAAATGGGTTTATATCGAATGTGTACTGTATTCTGTTGCGGCATAAGGCTTTGTATGCACATTTAAATTTTTCTCGTCAGTGGCTCTCGAATCAAATGCGCATGCAAACTCTGACGAACATTCTATTCAGGTTGTTAAGCACGTGGATAAAAGCAAGGTTTTGGATTTTGATATATAAATATGGGCCCTGTTTTATTAAAATTGACACGAGCCAATTATAAAAAATTGCAGTTACCAAATTTGTGGTACATGCGAAATATAAAATTCTTGAGCGATTTTTATAATTATGAAAATATACAAATAAAAAACACGGAAATATTTTTTTTGTCGAATAGGAGATTTTAACAGAGATGGGCAAATTTCGTACACAAATTTTTATTTCAAATAATTTTTTGCCCATCTCTGGATTTTAAGAGGGTCAGATAATAGAAGTTTTCAAGTTGAAAAATAAGGACCACCCTAGTGGCCAGGGTATGATAGTGAGAATTTCGAAAGTAATCGTTTGTTTCTTGCAGTCAGAGGCCTAAGAAGAGAGGCGTGTACGAGTTCTTACGAGATCTGGTTAGTAAAATGATCGCAATTATAATTAGCCATCCGTTGGATGTTATCGCGCTGAGGATGATGGCACAATTCGTCGGCGGGGAAACGAAATACAAGTATATCGTTAATTAAACGAGACGAGACTAGTGATGGGATCTGAAGCGCTTCGAAGTAGGGCTTTTTGTTGAATATTTCGATATTTGAATACTTTAGTTGCTCAATTATTTGGCGAATATAATTCGAATATCCAAGTATCCAAATACTATTCGAATATTTAAATATTCGAATAGTATTCGAATACTGAAATATTCGAAGTTTATTCGGATACTGAAATATTCGAAGTTTATTCGTATCATTCGAATACTTGTAAAATATCTGAATATTAAATTATTCGAATAGTTCCAGCCCTACTTCGAAGTGCTTCGAATCTACATGTATATATATGACGAAAACTTCGAAGCACTTCGAACATGATTCGAAGTTTGAAACTCTTGAAAGTCTTGATAAGTTTTGAGTCTTGATAGGTCTTGAAAGTGAACATCTAGTTGCTAAACACTAGCCAGGTTGATCGGCCAGAGGGTCTCTCCAGGGTCGCGATTTATGACTGTATTGTCCTGCGAGTCGGCGGTGGACGCACATACGGGTCTGAAATCTACCAAGACTTTGAAACAAGAGTTTCGAGACTCCCAAGACTTTGAAACTAGAGTTTCAAGACTTCCAAGGCTTTGAAACAAGAGTTTCAAGACTTCCAAGACTTTGAAACAAGAGTTTCAAGACTTCCAAGACTTTGGAACAAGAGTTTCAAGACTTCCAAGACTTTGAAACAAGAGTTTCAAGACTTTCAAGAGTTTTAAACTTTGAATCACGTTCGAAGTGCTTCGAAGTAGTCGCCTAATATTCGAGACAGATTCGAAGTGGTTCGAATCCCATCATTAGAGACGAGTGTATTTCCTGTTGTTTCTACAGCGGTTTCCTTTCTTTTATCCATTGATAGCGGACTGTTCAGGTCATTTGTGGAGGTGTATAGAGAGAATGGAATTAAGGGATACTATGCAGGAATAGTGCCTCGCCTTATTGGACACGCCGCTGTATCAGTGCTAGTCAGTTCTTCTACTTATGTTATTGATAAGTACGTTATAAGCGACCGCGAATTAAAGCCGTACGCTGCGTCTACCATGAACGTAAGTCACCTAATTGCTTACGCATGAAATTTAAGGTACACCGAAATTTATAACGTTGATACTTTTACAGTTTATAGCGTCGACAATTACATATCCATTCTTGGTGGTGTCACATTGTATGGCTGTCAACGATTGCGGGTAAGCTTATCTAACAAAAGAACATCCCGAAGCCAGAGATTCAAAAAATTCTGAAACCTTGAATATGTAGGGAATTTCCTCGAGATTACAATGCAATTTTTGTTTGTTGCCAAAATTCACTCTAAGACGGTGTAATTGACACTTGAAAATCCGGCTATTTTCCGATTTCACGTTATAACTCGTGAACTGTAAAATATTCTTTTACCGAATATTTATTATTAAAAGAAGTAACTTTTGCCTTGAAACTTTTTTTCTATCCTTACAGTTCGTGAGTTATAACACAAAATCTGAATTTGGGCAGCAAAAAAATTGAGTAATACGTACCATATATCATCTGCATATCCCCAAAGATTAAAGTTTAAATTTATTCACTCCAAGGGGGTGAAGTTGACCCCTGAAAATCAAGAACTGCAACTTACCAAGTGATAGTCCTAATTAAAAGAAGTAACTTTTTCCTGAAAACAATTTTCTATCTCCTACAGTTCCCGAGTAATAATACAAAGTCGAAAATTTTTCAAAGATCAATTACACCCCCTTCAAGTAAATTTGGGCGGCAAACAAAAATCGCGTTTTAATCGGGAGGAAATCCCCTACGTATTCACAAAGTTTCAGAATTCTCGGATTCGGGATCTTCCCTTGTAAGACGTGGTTCGTGATTATAACGCTTCTGAATAGTATTACATTAATGCTTTTCATTGACTCAGGTTAATTGCCGGTCTTCCTCCACAAATGCCAATTTATAATAGTTGGTTGGACTGCTGGTCTCATCTTTCAGCTACCAACCAGTTGAAGAGGGGAAACAGCCTCCTATGGCGCTATTATACAGGTCCGCAAGTGGTAATAAATGGGAACCCGATACCCATCACCAAAGAGAATTTTCATCTACTAAATACAACACAGTAATAATGTCGCATTAGCTTGTATTCGAGAGACCAACAGTAAAATCGATTCAGTGCTACATTCTTTTCGCCTTGTAAATTTACTAACGCTGCGTACAAGTTGCATTTATATATTTTTTAAAGTCAATCTTAAGCGTTCGCGTATTATACTCTTTTTCTTTTCGTTTCGTTGGGAAATGCATTTTACATTGGACGCTGAGGCAAAATTTTCTTTTACCAATACAATTACAGCATGTATTATAAGAGTGCGTTAGATGCACAAACGTTTAGTACATGTGCAAGTATTACTTACAAGTACAGTTCATTATCATTTCAATTGTCATTTGAATAATTCAAATTCTTCCTCGTGGATAGCGCGTATATCCAAATTGTTTCCGGAGGCTTAAAAAGAAACGCGAAGAACTGTACTGGAACTTTCGAGCGCATAGCTTTACGATACGATGAAATAAAAGAAGTGATTATCTTAAATACTTTCTTATAGCTAAAGTTAATGTTCACGGAAGCTGACGCGTTATGTTTAATAATAACGATTGTTTAAGGATTATTGAATTATACGAAACAATATCTCGTGTATAAAGTTTAGAAATTGGTGTTAAAATCTCTATCCTGTAAATCTTCCCACATTTAATGTATCATGGATTTCACAAAAGAGAAACCCATCGTGTACGTATTTCTATACACGAATGTGAAACAGTGGAGTGCAAGAGAAATCGAGTTACACGATCAAGCATGCTTCTACGAGAGAAATATCTGTTAACGAATCACAACTATAAATATATAAAGGAATTGTATAAAGTTATGGTTAAATACATCTGTGATAATGTTTCTATAATTCTTACGGTGTAAGTTTAAAATGAATTTGAATCTGAAAAGAGAATCACGACTCGAAGCCCCAAATCTTAATCGCAAAATGTGTAAACTGAATTTATACAAAATAAGGAAAAAAAAGAAGCTCCTACATTAATATCAGACAATAAAGAATGAGATTTCTAAAAGGAAAGAAATATTTAATTCATATCTTTTATTATTTATTATTTCGATGGTTCCAATCAATTCAGAATATAGTTCATCAGGCATCGAGAAGTTACATGAGTATTTCATTATTAGACTGTACCTGTCTTCCTAAGTATCCTATAAATAATACACAGAAGCCTACATACTGTATCGCGTTTTCCATATAAAAAAAAATATCCATTCAAGCTACAAATTTAATTATTACACAGGTGTTCCGTCGGGTGTTGTATTTGAACTTCAATTGATCTATGCAGTGCGACAAGACAAATGTGAATACTGAACAAAACGACGTACGTCTCGCGTCTCTGATTCAAGAGAGTCCATTTAAATGAGCAAACCTTGTACTGAAGACATGTAAATATACGTGGTACCGCTTCATTCCTCGCTCGATAGAAGCATTACAATTTTCTACTGCTAGCGACATGAAACAATTGTACTACGATCTAAAACGAATTGATAAGCATGATACATCTTACGCACTATTAACTATAGCAGTTCGGGCGTTGCGGGATACTTTTCGCTCCCTTACATTTCCATTTCCTTCGTATTAGGCGATACTCCCGGGATCGCACCCATTTTCTCTTCGCTTACAAGTGAATGAAACTGTGGAACACTATCTTGTAACACAGATCTTATTAAGGGGTCATCCCTGTAATCACGCCCCAAAATTCGGCGACATTCAGCTTTTTTTTCCTCAGTGAATACAATGAATAACAACGCTAAACTTTTTTTTCATTTATTAAGCTACTTGTGATGTATACGGAACAATTTTTTAAATACACTTTTAATTGTGTTTTTTCAATGGTATCTGGTGTTCAAAATCGAGCCTTTGAAAAGAAATACCTCACTGGCGGGAGTGATTTCAGCTCACATACTCATCTGAAACAAAGACACCAAACTGATTCTTAATCTTTATGAGCACCGCTATCGTAGAAGCCAGAAGTAGCCACGTAATTCAAAGTTTAACAAAATTGCGCGCATTCAAACTTCAAGTAAAAATGGAAAATTTCGACTCTTGAAGTTTGACACGCGCAATTTTGTTAAATTTTACGTGGCTATTTCTGGCTTTTGCGATAGCGGTACTCATAAAGATTAAGAATCAGTTTGGTTTCTTTATTTCAGATGAGTCTGTTAGCTGAAATCACTCCCGCCGGGGAGGTATTTCTTTTCAAAGGCTCGATTTTGAACACCAGATAACATTGAAAAAACACAATTAAAAGTGTATTTAAAAAATTGTTCCATATACATTATAAGTAGCTTAATAAAGAAAAAAAAGTTTGACGTTGTTATTCATTGTATTCACTGAGAAAGAAAAACCTGAATTTTGCGGCGTGATTACAGGAATGGCCCCTTAAAGTTATTTCCTCCAAACGTTTCCAGTGTACACGTTTATAAAACAGTAACTTCGAAAATAACAAGACGCAGGGTACGAGAACTTTGTAAAGGCAATGAAATGCGATAGAAAACATCTAGATGTATATACAGAATTTACCGGCATTACGCTTCTCGCGACTAATGTAAATTCATAAAGAACGTGGGAGCATCGTGGCCATTTTATTGGCAAAATTCCGTAACTTATTCTTATATCCTTGTTGTTGAAGGTGGTCGAGTAGACGCAGCAATTAATTAACAGACGCTTGCTTCAATTTCAATGTAAAATTAAGGAACGTATCCTTTGAAGGTAGATTTCTATGGTTCGTTCAATATATGAGAGATTCCCTCGTATCTATACAATTCCATGTGTTATTTCGGTGTCTCGTTTCTAACGTTAATCCGTCTATTACATCTCGGATTCCTCAATATTATTTCGTATTACGCAACTACGGGAGAGGGTTTCTTTTTTATCGTAGAGCTATACACTATGCGTTTGATCTTCTTTACAATTGCAATAAAGATTCAAACCGTTAACATTTAATATTTATTTAACAATTATTACCTTACGCTATCAGATATAACAAGTGATTGCTGTCAGGTTCATGTTATCACGACGATAGCCATAAGTATTCATATTCTATGTACATCGAAGAATACTGTATATTCAGGAATGTTTTACAGAACCAATGAATGAAGAAGCATGTCTCGATCCTAGTCACGTTTATCTAAAGCACGCTTTTGTACATCGAAACAATAAATATGCAGCTTATTTGAAGGCCGTTCAATATTCACATTCCATGGCAATGATTCCGACAAATATCTTCGCGGTCTTACCCGCGTGCAAGGAGTCCCTTTCGAATACTACGTAGTGAAAGATTACCCCCGTTTTAAATACCATGTATATACAATAGTATATCTGTCATTAAATCCTTATAAAAGAAAACGAAACTTAAAATAAATAAAGTACAGACAGTACTTGTGGCAGTTATAGTACTTAATATACTTACAGAATGTAAATTTTTGGAGGATACGATCACTAGCTTATCATAATCTATCAACTAAAACCTTTTTAAGTTCCATCGTGTTGTCGAAGTCGTATTAAATTATGTCGCCAACTCATAATTGTTCCCCCCCCCCCCACAAAAAAACCAAGGAATTAATACACCGTCTATTAGCCACGCGCTCGAATTTCCTCGTAGTATTCAATTGACTATAAAATTTCTAATTCACTGGCAACATCCGAGAATTCCATGACAATTTTCAACGTGTCACGAGAGAAAAAGATAACGTGAATTCCTATACGCTGATAAAACAATAGTTTGTAATGTACCGTCTTCGAGAGTCCCGTGGAATTAATTACCGAAGCAATACTATTTTGATTTTCATCTATTCGTAATCACTTAAACGATAAGTCCTTTTGAAAATAACCATCCTCTATTCTTTCGTCGGAGATATCCGCGACGCGACGTTATCTACTCGTTAAATATCTCTAGAGTATGGAACTTTATGTATACCCTTCCGTGACAAATGCGATAGCGAATTTCCAGAGAAATGTACAGAATACTGAAAATATAATAACGACTATTCAAAGGATTCTATATGCTTACAATATTGTAACAAAAATATCGTTTATCGTATTATATTTACTATGGAGAATTGACTCACGTTCGTATATTATGTGTAATGGCCAACTTTTAGTATATTCGAAAATATCTTTTACAATGCTCGTCGAAGATGGGAGATTTAAAGAACACATACTTTACAGAAATTATCTATACAATGCCTTACATACGTATCAATACTCGCGTAATGATTGAGAATTTTGATGCCCGAGACATTCGACTAAATGTCACAATTAATACGTAATTCGTTTTTATTCTGCATAAAGTTCCATCATCTTATTATTCTAGAAGTTTCGACTCTTTCGTATAATATAATTTGACGCGCGACAGATGCTAGCAGTCGCCTTTAGAATTATATGGACACAATTTCGTTACTGAATCTACTTGATCGTTGTTCGGAAATAATAGACTGATAATTATAATTCTGTATTGCGTACGCTTAGACTGTTCGTGTGTTTAAACTGCTAACATAAATTAGGCCATAGCGAAAGTGTGTTGCGGTGATTCTCGTTAGGCACGAATAAGCTACAATGATTCGTGCCTAGCTTACGTAACATACACCGATTCGTATTTGGACAAGAGACACCAGGATACGTCGGCGTTTACCTTGATTCCGCGGCTGGCCACTTCAAGGAAAAGGGCAATCGTATGCGGGCGCACGTTAATTCAATGAACATTCGTCGTACCTATCGTAGTCACCACCTTCGCTATTACTCCTCTGTGTATATTACAATGTAGATTTAGAGCGTCGTCCATCTAAATCCGCGATTAATACTAATTGTAATGTCATGAATCATTTTCTCCTTTCTGCTCGTCGTGCGGTCAGCTTTACTTCAAGTCTAATTCGACCTCCGGATTCTCTAATGAAAATGGTTTCAGGTTCTCCACCACCGGCGTCTGATCGGGATCGATCCGTATGCGGATTCTATTAGTTTCTAAAGACCGCGGAAGCGTGCGTGGAAGATCGTCTTTGTACGAGCCGGACATAGGCGAGGTGTATGGTACATAAATTCGTACAACGTCTGGGCTCGGCTGATGAGGCGTTGCTCTTGGAGTGGGCAGGCCTCCACTGCCAGAGCTGGCATTAGAGATATTACTTTGAGTATCGAGACTATTGTCTAACGCCTGTGACCGTGTCGCCGAACTAAATACGGAAAGGTCGGCTGTAGAGGTAACAGATGTGTCTGCCAATGACCGGCGTGAGCCATTGGGAGAGGCCCCATCGTCGAGACTTGGATCAAATGAGAATTTGCTTCCTGCACATATATTTAATTTTTATTATACTACAATAGGGCATCGGGGGCAAACATATGTCGACGGAATAGCTTCGCATGGGAAAGTATAATACATGAAAACACTGCAGAACTCTCGCTATACACGAACATCTCATGCTTCCCTCCTACACAGTTAAATGCTTTACTTATGCGAAAATAATATCACCATGATTTTCCACGTAACTATTAATGGCAACGGAAACTTCGCGTAAATCTCCGCGATTCAATATCAATGTAACGTAAGAAAAATATCGTACAACATGCATAAACTGTCTACAGATCCTTGAGATTCTTAAGTACTTTTCTCAGGTGTAAAGTACCTCTTTGTATGAAATATCCTAAATATACTGTGTACGTTTCACGGAATAATCACAGTCTATTACCCCTTACTTTTACTTTACGTTACGCTAAAGTTATTGAGAGATATCTTTGATACAATTTTAGAGGCATTTACAACTACATTGTAACGAGCTAAGTATGCGAAACTTTTTTTTTCTACGATCATACTAACGATTATAATACTTGAAAATCTCTTCTGTAGAGTATTCCTGTGAAATCCTCTGCGGATAATTGAGCAATTATTGTGCACAACGAGTTTCAGTATCTGAACCTTATTTTTAAAAGTACCTTACAGCCTAGTGTTGTATACAATCATTATATCGATCTCTGAATCCCTATCTTTATCTGTTTTCGTGTCCTTGACGATACTCTCTTGTTCACGATGCAGGAAGCAAGCATTTATATTACCGTGTACTATGTTTTCACTATATCGTAACTCACCGCCAAGACCACAACCAGTTGGTTCGACTGGTGTTGTACTTTCTCTATCGTCCTCAACGAGCACCAGGTCTCTGCGCTGTGTTATGGACTCGCGCATTACGTGCTGCGCCTCGCTAAACTCCTCGGTGCGCCTGCCAACCTGAACAACACGCAGAATTGTAATACGTGAACGCGTCGTAATTCGTTCTTCTCGTATTCATAAATCGCTGAGATATTGTTTGCGTCAAGGGTGTATAACCGTTTGAAAGTGCCAAAAATTGGAGTTTTTCTTTTGACATATTTTCATAGATTGATGTTTCAGGAATATTATAAATCAAGTTCGATGTAAAGATTTGGAAAATTGGGGAAGTTATAGGCATTTGAGTGGAACCACCCGGATAGCACGTGGCGGCGATTCGGCCGATCACAGCGGAACTATAGTTTTCATTACGGTGGCCCTAAAAACTCGCGCTACGTTCAACCAATTCATTTCCAATTTTGTATGGAGAATCGTAATAAGATTCCACATCGTCCTACGAGGGCTTTTTTTATTCCGATTCCCCGTTTATTATTTATAAAGACAAAAGATGGACTTTTCTCTTAGAAAAACCTAACTTTACCTTTGATTTCTCACCATTTCTTCATTTTTCAAAATTTTCAAAATCGGCCCCGTTGGACGATAGATATTAACATATTTTATAAGAACATTTTTCTGTTTTTGATTTGAGACGCGACATACAGTTTTTTTCAGGGCCACCGTTTAGCCGTCTAAAATCGAGAGACTTTCGGATATGTATCCATAACTTCCGAAAAACAATAGCTTTTTAACTGAAACTTTTTTTTAAAGCAGTTTATAATATTATGTAAAGGTAGTAAAAAAACAGGAAATCTGCATCAAGCCGTTGCCTTGTAAAAAATGTACACATTTTCCGAGGGTTCAAACGGGTATACCCCCTTAAGGATGTATCGGACGTATAATATTAGACAAAAGTATATGAAATATGGGTCTTAAGCATAGTAAATCTAGACGTAAGGAACTCGAATGACAGTTGGAGTCTTATTTTTACTCCTAGGAATTTTGCAAATGCTTTCGGAAGCATTATTTGCTAAACTTTTGGCAGCGAAAATGCCCTGAATTCACAATTTTCTCAAGTTATAATTTATTTCTTTAAAACGATGTAGTGAAAACAATTGAAACTCTGCAGATATTTCCATCTACCCATATACTACATGTAAAAAAAAATTGAAAACATTAGTACCATTTCTTCAATTTTTTTTCAATTGTTTATCTATCAAGATCGTCTCTTTCCATAAGAGTACGTGTAAAATCAGTGAAAATTAAAATCGTTATAACTTAGCAACCGTTTAGTGAATTCGTTTAAAATTTTTAGAGCACATCAGGAAGATTAGAAAGCACAATCCTACAAATTTTCATTAACTTTGTACCATTTTAAAGATAGGTACAATACATCCTTAAGTGTTTAGTGATCGTGACAAGTATGAATTACCTTGCTTGCGAACGAAGGCTCTTTGAATGTGCCGAATGGAATTCGTGGTAACTCGTGCGGTAAGGGAGGGCCGGGGTAATCTAGCTTAGCACGCTTCAATTCTTCCATACTGCGCTCCATAGTAGTTATCACCGTATCATCGTCGAAGCAAAAGTCTTTCTCTAATTTAATTTGCAAATAATTACAGAACTCGTCTAGACTTTCCATCGGCATAAGGAAACGCTTGTGCATTTTCATGATTGTGTATGCCACGCCAGGTAAAATACGATCGCCGTCTAATAAAAATACATCCCAAATTCGAAGGCCGAGACTAACAGGCGTCTGTCATAAATAAATTATTACGCTTAAATATGGCAAACCGTTCGATACTATCTCTTAATTCCAACGCTGTTTTAAGAGACGAAGTAAATGAACATTTACTTACCCTCTCTTGGAAAACAACGAAAAACCATTTTAACGCGTAGAGAATAGAATCGCAGCCGCACTTATCAAGCTTCCGTTTCAACTTCGGTAGAAATTTATTCATAATTTTATCATGGTGTTCTATGAAACGATTCAGTTTTGGAAACCCGTCAACATAGAATCCTGAAAGCAGACACACCTATTTATATTCACGGATCAAGCTGTTTTTCAGTGCAGAATTTATAAATCAAATTCTGACCATGCATAGTGTACTTTTTATCGGCAAGTAACACGGAGAGACCCCAAAATGCGTCTTCCTCGTCCATATACAGCAGAAGTAGTCCAGCTAGTACAGACATTCCTTGACAGTAACCCACTTCCATATTATACATGCTATAGGCAGCCAAGACGTAGAACATAGATCGTTGTTTTATGCTATACCTCTCTCTATCGAAGACAAAACGAAAGATTAAAGCCTCGATCGTATGAAATGTGCTTAAACTACGTCTTAAAATGGTTATTACCTTAGCTGGAAATTTTAAATACTATTTACACACCTGTAATTGATATGATCTCTGTATTGTCTAGCCACGTCGGCGTCGATCTGCCGTATCTCGGTGGACCACTGACGCGCGAGCTTCAACATCTCGTCATACTTGCCCGCTTGTTCTCTCTTCAAATTTTTAATACCCAGGAGCAGCGCCCAGACTTGGCCGCGAAATCTATTAGGAATTCCTTTATATACTCTACGCCGTAACTTCTCTTTAGTCGAGGAACTATCCCATTGCTTTGTCATTTTCTCCCACTTCTTTAGTCTCTCCATTTCCACACGGTGAGTCTTAACTTCATTCTGGTCCGGCTTTTGTGGCAGACGTTTATCACTAGAGCATCAAACATTCACGATAAACGAAATTATACGGTATTTCTTTGCTAAGATCTGAGTTTGGCCCGAGCGTTAGGAGGTCAACGCTATCCCTGTCGCTTCTGGCTCGCGCCTGCCTCGCGAAGGCGAGAGCAAGATGGAACGAGGATAAGTCGGAGGGGCTGAAAGCGAGAGGGGAATCGTATAATACAGACAACGTGTTGATACTCTATCTTGCTCCGTCTTTCGGAGCCCGTCTTTTGCATTTAGACTCGCTCTCGCCTTCGGCAAGAAAGGAGCGAGGAACGAACTTTCTACTCGTGGCCCAAAGTAGAAACTTTACTGCTACAATAATTACTGTATGAATCCATATCTGTCCGTGGCGTGGTACACTTCGTAGGTAGGATCTTCCCATGGATCGATCTCCGCTCCATTCTCTCTACCGCGGTCGTAGCAGCTAAATATTCTATCTCGCTCTGCGGCAGACCGTTTCAATAGTTCTTCCTCATTCATCCCCCGTGAGAATTCTCGACCAGATTCTTACAAACATGCCGTTTTGTTAAGAAGATTCTATTCGCGTTAGGCTGTTACCTGAAATGATACTGCCGATGAAACCGAACCGCCTCTCGCGTATCTCGGCTGTTCCGAACAATAGGACCGATATCTGACACACAGGCGCACACTGAACTGTTATCAACACGCATCACCGATGAAATCGGATTCAAGAATTTATTATTATTCCCGGCGCGAAAGGAGATAAAAGTATAGAACGGGCACGCATTAGAATACGAGCTCCAGATAGCGATAATATTTCTTTTCTTTCGTAGGCGCGCGAGCCGCAGGTAGGCAAATCTACGTTGTAAAATCGCGCTACATATTGACAAGAGGAAAGGTTATATACAGTGGGATCAGATGATGCCCCTGATAAACGATCTTGATCTTACCGCTAAGGAACGAACTGCGCGACTACAGATACCGCATGATCAGCAATTAACTACTTTCCGTCGTTTCATATTAAAGGGAAAATCCATTCGTAACAGTCACTCGCTTAGCAAAACTCACATCTACACGTACCAGAGCACGCAACTTCAAGCCGGATTCGGATGTTTCCATTCTCTTTCGTATTGCGCCGGCGCTGCCAACGTATCGAAGTTAATATTCATCCTTGGTAATCCTTGGTCGCCACTAGAGAATTTTTATTAAGCTAGGTTCTCTTGTACGCGACTGAACGCAACGTCGAGAACTGTAAAGTTGATTTTCTCGAAAACGAAGCGCGATGTGAAAAAAAGTTACTCTTTCTTTTCGATTTATAACAAGTAAATAAGTCGAAAAAAAGAAATAAAACTTTTTGATATCGCGCTTCATTTTCGAGAAAATCGACTTTGAAATTCTTGACGATGCGTTCAGTCGCGTACAGGGAAACCTACCGTAATGAAACTCACGGGCGATTTGGGCGTAAGTGGAATTCCCCACTATAGTGGGTATTTTGCATAAATAAACTCGCTATTAGTGGACGGACTAGCGCCTATAATAGATAAATATTTTAACAGTTCAACCTGTGTCTCATGTAGTTTACTGTAAGATAAGGAAGAAAGTTAATGTATTGTATTGCTGTGTCCAATTTTTTCACTTTGCTTTTTATGGTCTGTTGGATAGAGCAGTAACAATGCCTAGGCAAGCAGTCATAAATCTTGCCAGACATAAATTACCCATTCAAGTCAAAGAATAAAGGAATGTCAACAGAATCACGTGATTGCGACAGGGGCGTATTGGCAGGGGGATACTGTCGTATAAATATTTGTAGAAAATACTAATTAATAATGTATTTTAGAATTTTTTTACAATTCTATATACCCATATGTATATCTATATTGTTAACTTTTTGGTGCTATGAGATCATAAAGACGTTCGCTCAGTGCATACAATTTGCGAGAAATGCTCAATATGGTTAATAGGTGCGATTAGAGAGTACTCACACGCGGCGTACGCAGAGCATTCAAATTGCCAGTACAAGAAAGGTAATAGGAGAAAGTGTACAGAAGCATCGATTAAAGTGAAAAGATAGAAATGAATTAAAATAACGCGAAAACTAAAAATGCGCCGGGCCTACTACGAGTATAATACACCATTGGCGGATGACGGAACGGACCAATAGGATTCATTCATGCTAAGATCCTATACCCGGACTGACCTGCACCGTGATCTTAGCACAAGTGTCCTAAATGCACTTTCGCGACGTGATTTGTTTCGATTCTAGAGACAGAAATGGACAGAAAGAACGATAACTTTCGCGCAGCAACATATACTACCATTGCATTGAAACTAAAGTACAAGTTAAGTAATGTGTCAATAAAACAAAATTCATTTTCGTTCACTTGAAGCGACTTGTGAATTGTAGCTTCGATAATGTATTCGAATTAAGAGTATTATGTAATGCTCGGTGAAAAAAGTAATTAGTGTGCTGGTGTTTACTGAATTGAGTGATTAGTGCATGAAATTATAAATGTGACACATGTGTAGTTTATAAAAATGCATAAAAGTTCACGAATCTATAATGTAACGCTAAAGTAGCAGTGTCTGTGAGTGTGTCGTCCACGTGAGTTGGTCGTAAATGGATTTAAACTGCGCGCCCTGGAAATCGGGGTTTCAACAACGAAGCTGCAGAGAATAGGAAATGGTAAAGTATCTTTTCATTGATTTTGTCGCGTTGAATTTTTACACACACTTTTACTCTTTAAAACACTGTAGAAGTAGTTACTCAAGTTTTCATAGTTTCGTTACGCTTAGGTCCAAAAATGGACTGCCCTAACAAAAGATACCCCGTGCAAAATGTTCATGGTAGATAATTACCATGGGTCAGAAATCAATCCATGGCAAGAATTTCTATTAGTTCATCGTTAAAAAAAATATAATTTTCAGAAAATTCGTTTAGTTTTCCGAAAACCAAGATAGTTCTTTCGTTTGAGGGATATTTGTGGCCCTGAAAAGGGCCATTTTTGTTATCAGCCACTGCCGGATCTCTAAGCTTTCTTTTCGGTCTTCTTCGGTAAAAGTACAGCTTGTATATTGGGAAGAACTCCTCCTTGGGCGATGGTAACGCCCGACAGAAGCTTGTTCAGTTCCTCGTCGTTCCTGATCGCAAGCTGCAAATGCCGCGGGATGATCCTGGTCTTTTTATTGTCACGCGCTGCGTTTCCCGCCAACTCCAAAACCTCAGCAGCCAGGTACTCCATAACGGCGGCCAAGTAGACTGGAGCACCGGCGCCAACGCGTTCTGCGTAGTTCCCTTTTCTGAGGAGTCGATGAATACGTCCAACAGGAAACTGCAGTCCAGCTCTATTCGAGCGGGACTTTGCCTTTCCCTTCGTCTTTCCACCTTTTCCACGGCCAGACATGTTCGCTGCTTGCGTTGATATTAAAGATTCGAATAACACTGACGATCCTTTCCCTTCAACGGTAAGAGAGATTTTGATATTGCCTGCCCTCAGCTACGCTTATATACGCTGCACGGCGACCTACGCCCGTCCAATGAGAGACCAGCTCCGTTCTGATTGGCGCGGAGCTAGAACTGCCCGCATTCCACGATTTCACAGTGTAGCAACGTACATTTTTAATATTCTCTTAAAATTATTAACTTTTCACCAAATTTACCGCCGGAGACATTTCCACACTGACGTCTTTCGAATACTCGTTAAGATGATCAATGTCCCCATTGCAAGTATGGAATAAGAGATCTAATATAAACGTAGCAACTCAAAACAATATTAAATTCTAATAATCATCCTTTTGTTCCGCTTAAACTTTAAACCATTGCCTCTCCACGCTGTAAAACGTAGTGGCTAGTATACGAAAATAATGCTCAACACTCTTTTCGTTCGACGAATAAATAAAGGGGTTACTGAATTATTCGTTAATTTGCACTCGATTGTCCACTAATCTCTACTAATTTATTAATCTTATTTTAATTTCGACTGGTTGTACTTCTTTACAGCCTTGGTGCCTTCGCTAATCGCGTGCCTCGCCAGTTCGCCAGGCAGCAACAATTTCACAGCGGATTGTATGTCATTTGATGATAGTGTTGGTTTCTTGCTGTAACTTAGCAATCGGGACGCTTCGGCAGCGATGCGTTCGAACATGTCGAGCATAAAGCTGTTCATGGTGTCCATCGCTTTGCTCGATATTCCCACTGTGGGATAGACTTCCTTCAGCACTGTGTAAAGATATATTTTGAAACTTTGCACTGGTTTCTTCCTTCTTACAGCCTGCTCCCGTGTTTCCTTCTCAGGCACTCTAGATTGTTTTGTCCTTTTGCTTCTTTTCGGGGACATGCTTCGATAGGATCGATTAAGGAACAATAAATAATACTACCCATTCGGAAAATCCTGCAACTGATGCTAAATCTCGTCCCCGAAACTGTCAGATAACCGTGGGGATGGTCGAATTTATATAGTACTCCAAACGGTTGGGAGTTTACCGTTGAGTATCTACAAATTCAAGTTTGTTTACCAAATCTAACGTATCGGTGTGCAGGAGTTGGTTCCCCGTGACTATTTATTGTTTGAATAAGGAAGACTGTTATTCGCGTTACGTGGATAAATGTTTTACGTTGCCACGCTTGGAATACGAGCATCTGCTCGCCCATTTTGAGGGAGGCACTTGGTAAAAAGGTCAGCATGTGGTCTCGTTACAGAGAATGCTTAACTCTGACAAAGGGAAAGTCATAAAAAACCATAGAGGAAAATTAGTAGCCCTTTATAATTTACCTGTAACTCCAATGTACAAAGTAAGAAAATATTTGGTAAGATAGTTCTCTAAAATTGTATAATAATCGAAGAATTTTGGACGTAATATGTTTATATATCTATTCATTCAATAATCACACAAACTTCTAGCATTAACGTTTGAAAGAATTTACATTCCATTCCTCACATTTCACTACATTAGCGAGCAGCAAAAAGTGGCTCAACAACGAAACATATCCCGTAAAAAATTACTACAACTTCGTACATTGAAAGAGCATAAAAAGCATTCAGCGGCAAGTTGGGACACGTTCTATGAAATCAATTCTATTGTTCGAAGGTAACGGTAGCGGCGCCGCTCCAATCGCGTCGCAGGAAAACCGGAGCGATGCCTCGTTGGGCTCCGATTGGCTCGCCGCAGTGGCTCCGTTTCGTTATATAAAGAGGAGCGTTTTCCCCAACTACAGCATTCAACGATAGTCCGTTGCACCGTTCAAAGCGTTCGATTACGATTTCCGAGTATTTTGTGGATTCATCATGCCGCCAAAAGTAAGTGGTAAGGCAGTGAAGAAGGCGGGAAAGGCCCAGAAGAATATCAGCAAGGCCGATAAGAAGAAGCGGAAGAAGAGGAAGGAGAGCTATGCAATCTACATCTACAAAGTATTGAAGCAAGTGCACCCTGACACCGGTATATCCAGCAAGGCGATGAGTATCATGAACAGCTTCGTCAACGACGTGTTCGAGCGCATCGCAGCTGAGGCATCAAGATTAGCTCACTACAACAAACGTTCCACCATCACGTCTCGGGAGATCCAAACTGCTGTGAGGCTCCTGTTGCCTGGTGAATTAGCCAAGCACGCAGTTAGCGAGGGTACCAAGGCGGTTACTAAGTACACCAGCTCGAAGTAAGCTGATAGCTTGCTGCTCTCAAAAACGGTCCTTTTCAGGACCAACAAATCTCTCGCAAACGTTGGAATCTCTACTCAAACAATAACCCTAATCCTTCACAAAATTCTTGAAAGCAATTTTGTTACTGTGAGTTCTTGATACAGGCAAATGTTTCCCAAATCGAAAGTTCTGATTTTAATGAAACTTGGGAATGTGGAGCATATCGGAATATGCAAGAAGTAATTTTGTTTGTTTTCGGTAGAAGTTCACTCTGAGGGAGTAAAATCAACTCTTAAAGTTATTTCGTTTTTTAATTTAAATATAACTTTGTAACGGCGGGAAATGGAACAGAAATTTAAAAATAAGAATTGTTCACTATTTCGTGCCCTATTACACTGTCAAACGAATAATAAAGTTTACGTAGAAATGAAAAATTACTCTTTGTATGCTACAATATGAAATTAGAATTTTCGAATTGGGAATGTTCGCTTGTTATTTCGCAGTAGAATGTTAAATTCTTCGGTAACATTTCCCACATGTATTCTAGTGTTTTAGAGGAAACGTTTCGTATAATTAAATGATTAAATTCTTTGATCGCGTGTATCATTAAACTTTGTATTACACAAATTCCATATCAGAACGAATTAACATCAGTAATACGAAAAAATTTTAATTCAGATAGTTTAATTGTTTCAATTCTTACGAATGCGCAGTTAAGCCTACCTGCATTGTCCTGCGCATTTAGGCACAAGTTACGTTTTAGTTTGAGAAGTTTCTTTTACGATTTAATTCGGACGACATCCTGGAACAGAAGATCGGTAAATTCGAAATTCATTTGGTTGTAATTTGGATAAAATTCTTTATTATCGAATAGAATAAATTCACTTAATAAAAACGACCGGCCGCGTCGCTATTTCAATACACATTGTTTTTATTATCAAAAGAACGAACATTGTATAATATCTATAGAAAATATTTGAACAATTGCGGTTACGGTATTTACATTTTCACATTTGCTTCCCTTACAAGATTTTTTACGCGAAATGGTTTGCCTGTTTTGTTGTCATTTATACAATTTTATAAAACTTTATTCCGTTGTACAAACAAATAGAGAATTCTCCCGCTTCCTTACATCCGGTTCAGAACGCTTTGAACCGATCGAAGTTCCGTGATCAATTGTTGCCCGTGAGGTTTGTTATACAGGGTGGTGAGACACTTCGAAATCACATCCTGGCACTTGGTGATTATTTTCCGCCTGTTTGGAAAGTCGATTATTTAAAGAAGTGTTCGCAAAATATTTAAATTCATAAATCCTTTAAAATTAATCTTACGTAGCAGCAACTTGCCTGATAAAGTTGTTGGTGACATTGGAATGCGTTATGAAATAATTAACCAAACTCGCCGTCGATTGTATCAGATGAAATTCATTCCCTTCGTTCAACCAGGTTCGAGTGTCTTTGCCGATCATTCTACAAGCACGCGTATTAGACGCGAATTATTTCGATCGTCGAATGAAACAGACGAAGTGAACTTACTCTCCACTGCGCGTGTTATACTTACTTATAAATATCTAAAAGATCCTCCATCGAAACTCCCAACTGCAGAAAACCTGATATAATTCTGTCGTTCGATACGTTCAATTTACACGCCTTTATTTCCACTTGCTTGATCAGAAAGTCTGTACAAAAGATATATGCGTTAAAGACTGTTCATTAAAAAGCGTGCAAATCTTTGGAAAATGATTGTAGAGTAATGCAGAAGTTTTATTATTACCAACTGGAAAGCAGTGCGGCGATCCAGAATATTCCTGCCCCAGAGATATAATTTTGCTCATTAGAATAGCCATTTTGTCCTCCGAGGTGGCTGCATCTTTCAATTCTACGAGACGAATCATTTAATTAAGATATTTATAAGAGGCGTTTAAAAGATTAGATCGAAGAGTAGAACAGGAATACCGTTGTTGATAATGTTAGTCCAGATTTCTTGAATCAGCATTGCATCTTGGTGGCCGGAACAGTGAATTATGGCTAGCTTGCATTCCCATAGTTGCAGAGGGTCGGCGTATTGTTCGTATAACTGTAATTACCATCAGAAATCGATTACGTACAATCAATACAGGCGTGATAAATTGAAATGTACTAAGGGAACTCGAGCACACCTTTGTGATGTCCAGAAGCGAGGAGTTCAATGCTCTGAATGCCTCTTCGTTCAGGCGATCACCTAGATGTTGATTGCAGATTGTATCTAATATCTACAAAAACGATAAAAATCGGTAGTAGTGGAGATACAGTATGCGATACTTCAAGCTTTACAGTCCACGAAAAGCTCATCGTAAATTTTGCGGCGCCCTATGCTTGGATATTTATTATTATAAAGTTTTTTAAAAGGCTCCGCGGTCCACGAAAAGCCATGGGCGTCCGCAGGGGAGGCAAAAGGGGCAGTTTCCTCCCCTGACTTTTGATAAAAAATCGCTTATTTTTCAAAACTGATCTTTATTAAGTTTATACTAAAAACGGGAATATTATTAAATTTCGGTTTTAAATTTTTAATTAAATTAGCACTATAAAATCGGTTAAAAAAGCAAGAGGGGTATATTTTTCTTTACCATCATCCCAAAGTTCCTGCCACCTCAGTATTTACTGAGAAAATTTTCACCGCCATGAATGCGAAGTGGCGGGATAATAGAAACAAGGCCTCTCTTAATTCAATAGAGTACGAATTATTTATATATTTTTAATATGCCGAGTGTAATAATGCCATTGAATGATTAAAAAATGATAAAAAGTTATTGCGTAATGCTAAAAGCAACGAAAAATGTTTGGAAGAAATAAACACTAATAAGATTAAAATGTACTTTCAATTTTTTCGAACGTACATTTTTTTATATTCCACGAAAGCAAATTTACGTTAATTTCCTGTAAAAAAGGTAGCAAGCCCAGATAGCTCTGAACCGAGTCTACCAGAGGTAATGGGGATAATTACAAGCTTCTACCGTAGAGGGTAAATCGAGCCTATAGGGGAGGAATGCCGTATGTACAAGTGCATAATTTAGAAACAAGCACTAGGCTTTCCAATCAATACTCGCGAACTCATACCTGCTGCTGTATTCTAGCTATTTCCACCTTGTCCTCCAATTCGCGCAGGAAAATCCCAAGGTACGGGGCGTACCCAGCCTGGTCGCTTCGCATGCAGACCACCGCCCTCGCCAAGTATTCAACCCTCTGCGACAACGGTATATTCGACCTGAACGAAGACGCTGCGTTAACATTTTACATTTCATTCTCGCTGGCTATCCACTTAGGACGCGCCTTTGCATACACGTACTCTTTCGTCGCCAGGGAGTCCAGGATCTTAGCCGCGGCGGCGTGATTCTTATTCCTTTCGTAAAACTGCCACAGCAAGTCTGGCGCGTTGACCCGCGTAAGATAAGACTCTAGGGACGGCGCCGCCAGGGCTACCAGCTCCCCGTGAAGCCTTCGTTCTATCATCCAAGCGTACAGCGAAGCGTGGAGTGTCTCGCACGGAGAGTGGAGAGCGTCGTTTATGATGTCGTGCAGCTGGAAGACAGGAATATTAGCAAAGAATTGGGTAGAAGGATTTTAGCTAAGTAGGGAGCTTTACTATCTCTTTCGCTGGAGCAACAGGCATCGCTGAGGCGTTTTGTGGCGGCGGTCCAGGTTTACTAGGTATAGTGGGCGTTAATGGATTCGATATGCTCTGATTGTAGAGATGATCCAGGAGGTTGATGACTTCCTTGTAGATCTCCGTTCTGCGCGCGAAGAGTTAGTTTGTTAATAGATCTGTGACTGTTACGGGGGATTGTAGCTTCCTCGAACGGTACCTTTTCATGTAAGCGAATCGCCCTTCTTGATCTTCGATCGGCTCGTTGTTCTTGTAATAATGCAACGCGGCGTTATTGGGGTCTACTCTTTCCGCGCAGCAGAGACACAACTCGAGCACACCCGAATAAAATTGACACGCGATGAACTGCTGGCACACTGCGCTCAAGTTCAATCTGGGAGCAACCTCCTTGCAGAGCTGTGAATAAAGTAAGGCGGTGTGTTATGGGGTCTCGGGATGTTCGATTGCTTACGGTTACCTTCAAAGCGGATTGTAGGTAGCACTCTTTCTCCTCTGGATTCGTGCAACTCTTTGCTTTCAAAATTATCTCGTTGGCCTGGAAAAATAGCAGTTATATTGAATGTGAAATATATATTTTAGGGACTTCGGTTCGTACCTTCGAACAAACAGCATCCTCGCTTCGATACAAATTCGGGCAAACTTCCCGCAATCTTTGGCTAACGACATCGACGGACGCATTATCGCCGAGATAACTGTGGAACAGAGACAAAGATTAAGGGAAATATACCAATAGCCGAACGATTAGGGGGCTTAAGGAATAGTGGCAAAGTTTGTCTCTTAATTTAATTTGTAAAACCATCATGAAATAAAAAAATGTTGAAATGTCGAAGATAACACAATATTATACTATCGGAAACTGAAAAAAAAAGTTCCTTATTATAATAGACGTATTTATTAATGAAAATACGAAAACATGCAGATGTCTCAGTAAGCGGACAACCTAAAACTGTATTTCCAGATATTTCAATTACTTACATTCACGAAATTCTTGTACCAGTAAATAAACCTAGACTTTTTTCGAAAGATATTAATTTTCTTGCAAATTTAACCATTTTAAACTAAATTTAAATCTATTTGCTATTATAATAGTGTATTATAATATATAAATAAGAAATGCTGTCAATATTTTCTTAGTAAATGACAGAAGTGTCTTGACAGGAGCTTAAGAAATTTCTCGAAATCCGCTACGCGTACGAAGTGTGTTATAAAATAATTATTTATATCTAACGATTTTCAATTTTCTATAGTAATGATTTTAATTAATATTGCTAAATACTTATGCATTATGGTACTATTTTTTGTTTTCAATTACATTAAAGATTAAGCTTAAAAATAAATAAAATTCGCATTACTGTTCAGGTACTGGGACATGGCCGGGCACTGATACATTCACCTTAATAAAGAAACAATTTTTTACTGATGTTCGGTCAACTTACCTATCTATGAGGTGGATGATCAGTAGAGAAGAAATTTCATGGCCAATTAGGATTAAATCTCGAAACGTGGCTGTAGAAAATTGATTAATTTGATCCTGCGAGCAAGATTTTTTAAATATATTAGTTCATAATAGACCAAGCTATAAGATTAAAATGAATCAAATAGACGATCTACCTTCGAGAGGCAATTTACAATGTTGTTCAAGTGATTTTCGCATAGAATTTTCCAAAGCTCCAGGACTTCGCAGGCATGTGTAATAAAGATCTTCAACGCAGCCAAAGAATTCCTTTCTTCGACTATTGGTTCTTGGAAATGACTAGATACAGTGGTTTCGAACCCATCGGTAATATTTCTGGTAGTGTTGTGCTGTTTGGTAATGTGGGTGTTTTTATTGAGGAATGATCTCAGTGCCTGCAGAAGTCCCAGAATCCAAGTAACTTGTCTCGCTGAAACCGTACTGGATATCTGAATTTTATTATTCACGGTCTCTTGCTTAATGCACCGCATGTTCCACAGCGGTCGAAGTATTCTTCCTACGTATAAGTATAGACCATTGTGCTTCGCCGAGAACTGTTGCAATGGGATATCTGAATTAAGCCCCACTGGAGCGTACGGTCGAAATACTTGGAACCTCATGTCGTAGTTCGGAACTCTTGGTGTCGATGTGCGCATGTCTCCTATAAACAAGTGTCCCCGATATATTTTATATAAAAATTTTAAAAAAATTAAGATCGACTTCAAAAAAATAAAAATGTACCAAAAAGTAACACATATTTTTTTCCTAATTTAATCTACGACTCTCAATATTTTTATATCGGCGCCAGATTTATACAGTGCAAATGATGAGGCGCCGACATAAAAATATGGAAAGTCGCAGAGGAAGAAGGAGCGGAGTGGATGCGTGTGTTTCTGGAAAAAAAAGGAGAAGCAAAGAAGAACAAGATGAAGGAAGAAGTCAAAACGAAAGCACCATCTTGAGTTAACAGTCCCAGAGACACTTATACACATAACACATGTAGCCCCATTTTGAGGCCGAAAGGCAAAAAATAAATCTATTTACTACTACCTGTATTTACGTTGGCAAAGCTATTGTGTACATCGATTCCAGTCCCTACGCTCGACGTTCGTTGACTACCATATAGAAAGAAGGCCCTCGTTGCCCATTCCGCTAACTGTACAACAAAACGTCGATTACTTTTAACGTACAGATGTCATCGAACTAGATCGCGCGCCTATGTTTATAATTCTGGACAGTACCTCAGCGTTTTGAGAACTTTCAAGCGTGGCCAGGATGAGACAAGTCGCGCATGCTTGCTCTAAAGATTGTAGCTGAAAGTAGGCACGAACTGCTTCTGTATCAGGTCCACGCTGTTCCAAAAGTAGTTGCTTCAGAATATCCATCGGACGAACTTGCACATATATTATGGCGCCCTGCGATTAGAGAAATAAGTGGTTGATAAATAAATATACGTGGTGGATTAAGGGGTCATGTTGGCGGGCGATAAAAACATGATTTTCAGGAATTTTTTGTGAAAAATCTGATGTATATTTCTTATAACTATTCGCTTATTTTAAAAGTATATGTATTCAGCAACTCTCAGTAATTTTGTTATAGGAAAATATTAAAAAGTGAACGAATAACAGACACTCTCCTGGAAGCTATTTTTTTTAGCGGTGAGCACGATTTCTCCGAGCCGGATCGTCTGAAATCGAAAAGTGAAGAAGATTCTGTTAGTATAAGAGTTCATCTAGTTCGTGAACGAAGGATCTTTCTTTCTGATGGAAACTCTATTTTTAATTTACGAAAAACGAACAATTCAGACATCGAAAAATCACGATTTTGCGTCAAACGGCCGATATTTTGTCTGAAATCATTTTTTTGAAAAATCCTTCGTTCACGAACGAGATGAACTCGTATATTAACAGAATCTTCTTCACTTCCGTGAGAATGGTTGTTATCCTTCATTACTCAACATTTTCCTATAACAAAATTCCTGAGGGTTGCTGAATATATGTACTTCGAAAATAAGGAAATCGTAAGAAACATACATCACATTTTTCACAAAAAATTCTCGAAAATGACGTTCTTTTTCGTTTGCCAACTAGGCACGGACCCCTTAATATATCTTCGGTTAATTTGTACCTGAGACGTTAAGAATATAAACTTGCGAGGAGCTTCCATATGTTGCCTGACAAGGAGAGGCGGTTCCCCTTGAGAACTACTTTGCTTTTCAATGCGTAACGCTGGCTCAACAAGAATCTCCGCCATCGCCCATACCGGACTATCAAGGGATAAAGGACTTTGAGTTTCAGCCAAATAATTTGTAAATGGATAAGCATCGTTACTTAAACACAGAGCGGTCTCTGTATCCCCACCGCAGACGAGGATCGATGTGCCTGTAATTAAAACATCCCGTAGTCTACGAACTTTGACTCCTTTTGCTCGATGAAACATATCACACGCGTATACATACCTTTCCTGTAATGTGCCATCTGCACTTTTCTGGGTCGCATTACGGTAGCATTAGCAGCGTAGCCTGGCGGTAATCTAACATGTATTAATTGGAGACCTTGGGGTCTAGCCGTTGGGTTAGCAACTGAAGTACAACTGAAGTAGAAACGTGTTCCAGTAGCTGCAACTACAACCAAGTTTAAGTGAACTGATTCAGATTCTGTGATAGCAGATATGCTCACCAATGGTCGGAAGTTGTTACTATCGAGAGTTCTGAAACGAGACCAGTGGAGTATTAATTTACCAGTGGTCTTGGCTTGCTACTATATTTCCATACATATACGTACTTAACAACGTGAACGGCGTTCTGTACCAAACATGCTTGCGACAGAGACGCAACCTTCGATGCACCCTCGTTATCAATATCCCAAACTGTAATTGTCCCTTTATCGCCGAGGGTGTACAAGATATTACGCGAATCATCCACAGAGATCTGTATTATTGCTTCCTCCTCCGATAAAGCTATAGTGACAAACGATGGTACTAGGAACGACAGTGGGCCTTCGGAATGATTTATCTTTTTACAACGCTTCCCGAACCAACTACTTTCTGCCTACGCAATCAATATGTAGAATATCTCATTGTTCCATGTTGCTCTCGATTATTTGTATGCTCGTGTTTATCCGTCGAGGCTTACCTGATAATATATTTCATAAAGGGAACCGTTCCTACCACCCAGAAAAATTCTCCCGCTGCTAGTATTTGCTATCGTCGTAATGCCAATGCCGTCTGTAGTGACGGTAAAGATTGGTTCAGGAACTAACTGCATTTCTGGCGTCGCACCTATGTAAAACATTAATCGAATGAATAAAAGCTTCAGAATCGTAGAAGTTCGTAGCAACGATGAAACTGTAATACCATCGCAAGTTTCTGTTAACGTCACTCCCAGAATGGTTATTTCTACCGTAGTTGTGAGAATTAGTAAATATTTCACGTAAGACTGGAACACTCCAGCTTTGGGTTTTACTAAACCTACGCTTATAATAGTCTCGTTCAACCCATCGAAATATGCGACGTCAGACCTAAAAGTAGATTATCGTTATAAATCGTTGACTTCCTTCGCACCGCGTGAAGATTCTCTCACGAAATTTTAAGTGAACATTTACTCATTCTCGTAGGACCAGACATATATGTCGCTATCAATCGTGAGCCACGCTTTCGAAATTTCTGTAAAAAGACCCATCATGCAATGGCATTGCATGTCTAATCAAATATTAAGGAAATCCTTATATCCTGCGTAAAAAAGAAGCGAGAAAAGGGTTTGAATATGCGAAAGGATACGGTGAAAGTGTTCCATTACTTCGGAAGGTAAAGAGATTTTACTATGCAGCTTCATTTGATTTATATTTGGAAAGCACATCAGCATTCCGTTTAAATTAGGGTAATCGTGATCGTCCAGGCCACTGACGGTTGGTCCACCTGTGGGATTCAGAAACTTACGCTTTACGAATCGAATCGTAAGGAAGTATAAATTATACTTAATAATCGCTTACCTTGTACGTTATATCGCATAAGATTAATTAAAGAAGGAAAGTTACTGTCCGCAGTGACTTGTGCGTCGACCACTTTCCCGGCCATTTCCAAGGCATCTAAATGTATTTTAAGCGGCTCCATTTCCGTGAGCGTCATGTTTGTACTGTAAGAAAAGGTACAAAGTTACAAGGAGAGATAAATGAAGAAAATATTTAAGGGGTAGCCCTATTTAGGACGCCAGGAATAAGGCAATTCTTGGGAATTTTTTCTAAGAAACTGTTAAGCGGATCTTTTCCAAACCTTCAGGGTATTTTAGTTCACATTCAAACAATGAAAATTAATTTTTACGTTACAAAGTGTTTGGTAGAAATGAAGATATATGAAGACATTCGTTAGGACTCGCGCGCTGGAGTTGCCGATTGGTGATTGAAATGGTGGCCCCATTTCTTCCCTAAAATAAAAAACCAAGTATTTTCTTATTTCTAGTATAATTACATTGTCGACGAACCTAAGATATCGATAAATAAATTGAACTGAACAACTCTTTTTCCATAAATAGTACAAAATATCTTGAGGCAGAATCGTAACTTTTTCTTTCAAGTCCCAGCAATTTGCCAACTTTGAACTTTTTTATTGTTTGTTAGGTTCATCGACAATGTAATTATACTAGAAATAAGAAAATCCTTGTTTTTTTTATTTCGGGGAAGAAATTAAGTCCTCCAATATAATCGCAAATTTTAAACTCCGGCTCATGAGTTTCTACGAACGTGTTCATATATCTCCATTTCTACCAAACACTTTGTAACATAAAAATTCAGTTTTACTGTTTGAATGTGAACTAAAATACCCCGAAAGTTTGGAAAAGATCCGCCTAACAGTTTCTTAGAAAAAAATTCCCAAGAATCACCTTATTCCTAGCGTCCTAAATAGGACTCACCCCTTACGTTATTTCTACACTAAAATCAGTCGTATTAACATAATAAACATGCACACGTGTTTCGTAACAGTGAATTTTAAGTCGAAGACAGAATACAGAGGCCTCGTCTGATGAAGCGTAGACTTGACTTAAAGTACGTATACGTTTTACATTGAAAATAGAAAAACTAAAGTATTAAGAATGCCTGACGTAAATTATTACTAACTTAGTGACTAATCCTCTTGTTTCTATTTATATCGATTTGTCAATTGCATTTTAAGTCCTATGTTGCTCGTCGAAATATCGAATTTAGAGGTTAGGCTTGTTTATATGGCCGAAAGTTGAATAATATTGACAGTAATATAGTTATGTAAATATTTTTGGATACACAGCTACACTCTAACAATTAAAATGTATACCTATCGATCAGGGAATACTTACAACAATTGGTTATAAATATTCCTACACTATCGGTGACACAAATACGTTTCACGAGGTTTGTGCCGCTCGCGCCATACAGGTGAATTTTAAGGTTGCACTGTCACAGAAACCACTGCGCACGCGTGGAATTAGCGGCTCTCATTGGCTGCCAGTTATCTCGTAGATAAAATTCATGCGTTTGAATTCAAACTGACGCGTTCGTGCGCCCGCAGTTTGAATTTAAAAGGCGAACCGTTAAAGCGAGTCAAAGATACAATAAGTATAAGTAGGTTCCGATTAGCGCGAGTAATAAATCTCAGAGATTGATAGCGTTATGCAAACTCGCACTTGAAATACTTGAAATACAGGAGTTGGTTGTAATTTCAAGAAAATATACAATAAGATTTCTCAAATATACCTTTTCATACGTACTTTATATTAAAGTATAATGGCGTAAACGTGTTTGTTATTTTTTAAAACGTTTTAGCTGTGCTGATTGCACTCTCTTCTGCTTCTTCATATTTTCGTATTTGTGACGATGAACTCGCAGTTCATACTTTGTCCAAGTCATGAAAGACTATATAATTGTTTCCACAGTTGTACCGAATGAAAGAAGCCTCGCGAATCTCGCGTTAACTGAATTTTTCTTCGCATTAAATGTGACCTGAGGCGAATTCCACTTACGCCCAAATCGTTCGCGAGTTTCATTAGGGTAATTTTCCTTATACGCGACTGGACATAACCTCAAGAATTTCAAAGCCGATTTTCTCGACAATGAAGCACAATATCAAAAAATTTTATTCTTTTTTCTTAACTTATTTACTTGTTATAAGTCGAAAAGAAAGAGTAACTTTTTTTCATATCGCGCTTCATTTCCGAGAAAATCGACTTTGCGTCTAGTCGCGTACAGGAAAACCTAGCTTAGGGGTCGTCCTTAAATTGTGTAAGTCCTTTTGGGAGTGGAGGGGTCGCAAATTTCTTACGTTTTCTTACGAGGGGGTGAGTCAGGTAGCGTCTTACGTAATATTTTTTAACCTAATTTTCGATACATACAAATTCTATAATTAATGTTCCAGAAAAGTAGTTTTAGTTTAAATTTCCCGAAACCGAGTTAAATGAATTATATAAACCTTTAAAAAAATTTTAATAACTGAAAAAAATATTACGTATGGAGGGGGTTGGGATATCAAACCTTATAAATTCTTACACTGGGGAAGGGAGGGGATAATAATTCGCCAAAATTACCCTTAGGTAATTTAAGGACAGCCCCTTAAGGGGAGGTTCCATTCCGGTTTAAAAATCGATTTTTCTTTTATTCCATTTTTCGAATATTCAAGCTTTTAAGTATATACGTTTAAAAGGATTTTTTGAAATTCGTAAAATTCCCGAAGTTATAGGCATTTGAGTTACACCTGGCCACTCGCGTCTGCAATGATTAATTATAAAACAAAAAATGTATTTCTAAAGTTTAAGCCATCTTTAATACAATGCAAAAAGTCACATTATATTATATATAGTAGTTTATCTTCAATTAATTCCTAAAGATCACCTATATTTATGGGCTCTAAACCGGAACAGCCCCTTAATGAAAATCACGGTCGACTTGGGCGTAAGTGGAATTCGCCCCTGGTATCATTTTGGGCGCGTTCCATTCACGCTCAAATCGCCCGTGATTTTCATTACATATCGCGACCGCGCGGACGATTTGAGTGCAAGTGGAATTCGCCCTTTATAATTCGCACCAAATCGAATATCGCACTATTTGAACTCGCCCTAATCAAGACCTATTTGTAAAATTTGCACTGTCGCCACATGATTTATGCCATCAACCTCATGCTCCTTTTCTAGAGTTAACAATCATATATAGTGGAAATTTTATTTCACAGTCATTTATTTGCTGCTATATCTTCTCCCCAACGATGCAGTTTCTAATTCTCCTAATTCCACTAATTTCCCTTACTTCCGCTGGTAGGAAACTGTACTTTTTACCAATTTAACACGTTTCCAGCTGTGACTGTTGCAGGTGACGTGTCCAACGCTGTGGAAAACCTGTATTGCGAACTGGGATTAAAGAATGACAATTCCTGCCCGATCGATGGTGGCTGGACGTCTTGGAGTCCATGGAGACCATGCTCTGGGAAATGTGGATTTAAAGGCAAGAGGACTAGGCATCGCACTTGCAACAATCCACTGCCCTCGAACAACGGTGCTTCTTGTATCGGCCCCAGTTATCAAACCGAATCTTGTCAGATCGCTGGTACGATTCGCAGAAGATAACACAGTCCGATGTAATTTCGTAGGTGTTTTATTTATACGACGCTCTGTTTAGGATGCACGATGAATGATTACGAAAGCGTTGTACACGCTCACCCTACGCGCAAGGAAGAAATGAAAGTTGTGAAGCAAATTCACAGAATCTTGCCCGCTCTGATCGAACTGTGCTTCTCCGTTGACTGTACATTTTCCATCGTGGAGAAGATCCTTGGGAACAGTGCGGTAGGAATTAAAGCAATAAATTCACGATCTCTCTTTTCATCGTTAAAGAAATGATTTGGTGACGATATGTTTTCTATTCGAAGATGCGTTATTGGAACGCTATGAACTGCGTCAAGCACGGTGTCGGATGCCCAAGTGAATAAGCATAAATAAATACATTTTCTATAATTCCTTCGCAGTAAGAATATGCTTTTTATAGGTTCCGGAGGTTGGAGCACCTGGGGAGCTTGGTCATCGTGTACCGCTGTCTGCGGCAGAGGTCAGAAATACCATACACGTATCTGCAACAGCCCAGTACCTTCGAGCCCTGAATTAACGTGCAGCGACTTAGCGTTCGAAACGAAAAGCTGCGTAGGATTTAATTGCAAGAAGCATTCAAGTAAATTTGGTGCGCTCTCTGTGTAACATGAAATATGTATTAACTCGTTGCTGTTTCAATAGCTGGAACTTGGACCGAGTGGAGTAGGTGGAACACATGCAGCGTACAATGTGGTAACGGTATTCAAACAAGGAAACGGTCGTGCTCAGAAATACAAAGTAAACAAGACACCGCCTGCGAAGGGCCGACTAAAGAAATAAAAGGCTGCACGATGAATGACTGTTCGCTGAATGGAATGTGGTCTCCGTGGACAACTTGGACGTCTTGTTCTTCGAGCTGCGGTATAGGCAGGCAACTAAGGAATCGAATGTGCAACAATCCTTCTCCAAGCGGCGATGGTTTACCCTGCTCTGGTTCTGCTTCTGAAGTTCGCCAGTGCTTCGGAAAACCATGCACAGGTACATTTGCAATTCACAGTAATCGCTATCAGTAACGTAATTCTAATCTGATATTCTTTAAAAGTTAAGACGCACGAAGTAGCACATTTCACAGAGAAGAGTAGTCTTCTTTACGCTGAGAGAGGAAGACCATCGCGCCTGCTCCATGTGTACTTAAGATTTCTACCGCTGACACCATTCGGAGCGCTGGTTCATCGGTTTGAGAACAACTGTACCGGACCCGAATGCGATTTTGTAAAACTCTCTTTACAAAACGGAAGGATTGCGCTTTTATCTCAAGTTTCTGGCTGTACGCTGGGTTTAGTTCATGAAGACAAACTAGAAGTAAAACGCAGAGCCTGTCCACTCGCTATTACCTGTTTTAAACGGAGTTGCTTTTCAGATCGGGCAGTGGTACGTGGTATTAGTTGCGATATGTGGAACTCGTGGTGTGTTACGCGTTGACGATGGGCCTCGCAAAGTTGCCACTTTCTCATGCGCTCCAGCATCACACAATCTGGACCACGCAATGAAAGTAGGCGAAGGGTTCCGTGGTCAAATTCAGCGAATAGCCATTAATTTCACGCCTCTTCAACTCCGAGTGGCAAAGGTTACATTAGTTGTTTCATGGGTAGAGTTAATTCTAAATGAATTAATGTGTTTAAGACTCTAGGTATCGTTTAGACTAAATACGATGAACAGCACACGAGCGCTCCTACTGGTAGCAATAACGTGCAGTATTTAATGGGAGAAGACGAAGAAGGCTTCGTTTACATTGACTTAACAGAATCAGTAGCTGCGCCATGTCCGAAGAACATGGAACTTTGGCAAGTAAGAAAGCAAACTTTGTAAAGTCAATTTAATCGTACGTTCCCACAAGCATTTTAACTACGCTCTCCGCACTGCAATTTAGATCACAATTGCAATGAAAGCGGAAGATGTAAATGGCGTTGTAGCAATAATACCAGATGACTCTTTAAACAAATACATATTACTGCTGCTGGAAGAGGGGAGAGTGAAACTTAGATTCCATCTGGGAGCGACACATGTTGTCGCCGAAAGCATAGAGCACATCTTAATAGGAGAATGGTTCGAAGTAATAATGGCTCAGGAGGATAAACATCTGTACATGCAAATTAATGGTAACGAGAAGAAGTACGTACCATTGATATCGGAGAGAATGATTACGTCTCCAACGAATGTGTTCATAGGAGCTATACGCGATGAAATGAGGGTAAATAATGTATAGAAGTTATACTTTTGGCACGCTTTTGATAACATTCTTCGCAACAGGAGAAGATATGCCCTAACTGCGCAGAGATACCACAAATGGGTTTTACTCTCGGCTATCTTAATATAGATGGGAATCGAATAGATCTTCTGTCGTTACCAGTCTTAGAAACAACCAGCAAACGTTTCGCAACTCGCACTGTTAGCTTATCTGGTAATAATCATTGATAAATTATCCACGGTCAGTGGCAGATTTAAGAGGGTAGGTCACCCTCGATAGACTTAAAACAAGCCTTTTTTCAAATGCAAATTGTAAAGTGATAAATAACAATAGAACGTAAAATCTCAAAAACCGCTCCAACGATTTGGATGAAAATTTAATGAGAGATGCCGAAAACCATTCTCTATGATGTGTCGGGAGCAGATTTTCGAGATGAATTTTTAAAAAAAAGATAAAAAATATTTTTCATATAAGAAATCGATAAAATCGCATTTTTCAACATAAAAATTGTATTACTTTTTTTTTCGAAAATCTGCTCCCGACAGATCGTAGGAGATGGTTTTCGGCATCTCTCATTAAATTTTCATCCAAATCGTTGGAGCGGTTTTCGAGATTTTATGTTCACCATCAAACGGTGCACCGCGTACACGCCTTTACATTTTTACTCACCCCTTTTATGTACATAGAGATATTTAGACTTTCCTTTTTTTGTGTTAAAGCTAATAGAATAACGATTAAAATAGAAAAAAAATGTTGTCTCTATTGTTATTTATCACTTTACAATTTGCGTCTGAAAAAAGCCCTGTTTTAGGGCTATCGAGAGTGACCTACTCCCTTAACAGGGCAGCCGGTGAGCTGGGCCTAACTGGGTAACTGGGCCCCTGCTCGGAAGGCCCCACCAGGGCCTCATCCTTAAAACAAATTACGATTTTATCCGAACTATATTTGTTTTCTATATTATTCCACTGAGCCCGTTTTCAGTAAATTACCGCTTTAGTTTCTCGAAAAATGGGCCCCTCAGAAGACCCTCCCTAGGGCCCAGTCTTCAAAAATAAATTATGATTTTATCCAAGCACATTTTTTTCTATACCTTTCTGTACATATACCCCCTTTTAGTAAACTACCTCTTCATTTTCCCGTAAAAATGGGCCCCTCAACGTTTGCCACTTGGGCCTTTTTTCTTAAATCCGCCACTAAAGACTACTTAAAATGCTTTCGCCTAACGTTTCAGATTACTACGAAGAAGTATCGTTATTATTAGGTCAAGAGCTGAAGTTGTCATGCTTCTACGATAAAATTCCTTATGAGAAAGGAGTTCACGCAACTTCTAAGGGAACATACGTTGCGTGGTTACTGTTGGACAAATTACTGCCGCCTTATGGAGAAAGGTAAACTGTTCGCGCATTTAAAATTTGTCAATGTGCACACCTTTTATAACCGTCCTTGATCTTTGCGAAGCAATGATTTTTTTAACCTGAAGGATGACGGTCGTGTCAGTACTATTAGCATTGCAAGTTACACAACTCGCGATGCGGTCGAAAACTTTTATTCCTGTCATATCCACCGTTATAAAAATAAATCGTTGAGAGGTTCAAGTCGGGTGATCTTCACTTTTGGAGTTACCGTGATAGATAAGAGCGAAGGTAATTGTACTATCTCTTGTTTAAATGTTACACGAAAACTGTAAATCCTTCGTTCGCAGAAGTGGAAAATATACTGTGGAGCCAATGGTGTGTCATTTGCGGAGCCATAATTGCAGGCTTTGTATTCATGGTAGTTTGGTGTTTATTGGAAATAATACAAGATGTCCGAAATGGGTACGGAACGGTAGAAGTACAAACTATTCCATAAAACTAAAGATTACGTCTATAAATTGAACTGTATAATTTTCTTTTAGGCATAGTTTGTATAGAGTTCCATCGTCAGGTAATAGAGATTCTACATCTGTTATAAATTATGTTCTATCTAAGGATGGAATAACTTTACTTGGTAGCCAGCAAGCTGCAAATGACATTGTATCGAGAATCACAGGAGATAATTGAACCTCTAACGTAATTCTTTCATGTGTCCACAAGTTTCATATACAGTGGCTTACATCAATAATCGTAAACTTTTTAAAATCGCGTAACATTTTTAAAATTGGTCCAAACGACTTGAGTTTTTTTTAGAAGCTATAAGGATTAGTTTGCTAAGTGACGTGTTTCGTCGTTTTGAAAAAATTGCAATTAGTCGCAATAGCAAAAAAAACAAATAGTAAAGGTCGTTTTTCAACTTCTTTTCTGAGCCTGTAATGAGAATTCGGAATCTTTTACCTTATTCCGCGATCTTTAAACGTTTGTAGCTCAGAGCTTTGAATTTTTATTACAGGCTCAGAAAAAGTTGAAAAAACGACCTCTACCATTTTATTTTTGTTATTCCGACCAATTTAAATTTTTTTCAAAACGACGAAAGACGTCACTTAGCAAACTAATCCTTCTAGCTTCTAAAAAAACTCAAGTCGTTTCGACCAATTTTAAGAATCTTATGCGATTTTAAAGAGTGTACGATTATTGGCGCGAGCCACTGTATAAATCTCCAATAAATCCAAATGACTAAACAATCCTAAAGCTACTTTGCAATGAAATTAATTTGACTCTAATTTTAGATGGCGATAACGGTGAACACGATTTTCAACGATACACTTGAAGAAACTAAGGGCAATATTTTCTAATCCACGGTGATACGAAATAATACGATAATAGTAGAAAAACATTTTAAGGCAGCATGAATAAGGATTTAAAAAAATATATTTACACAAATATGGGTTCACAACGATGGCAGCTTCTATTTACATTTAGAGTCAACGTAACATAAAATTTTACATTATAGAAGTCAATCGTTTAATAAGAAACGAAACAAGCTAACTTATGATCTCCTTATTCGGATATCCAACAAGACTTTACTGAAAGACAATGTACTTCTAGATCTCTTATCTTAATATATAATGCAGAAAGTGTTTCTGTGTTCGTCTGTCGCCTAAAAACTTTTGAACGGTAAACTCTGGGGTCACTGATGAATGTGAAAAATTCTTTTTAATAAAATCAGAATGTAAATTTCGAGTAGTAAAGCTAGTTCCTTATATTTCGTACAAATCAAAGTTTGAATAATAGTCGATACTTCCAGTAATTTTAAGTGTAAATGCTGTTTCATAATAAAATATTGGGCAAGCGTTCTCGTTGACACGATGATGATATAATTTCAAATTACAACAGTTTAATAGCGCGTAAAATAGTAAATGATGAAATAAATAGGATGTATTTCCGCGTCCCTAGTGATACTTACTTCTCAACTAATGTTCTCCCAAGACTCGCCACTACTGCTACTAGTTACGGAGGAATGTCTCGTTAGTTGAGGCAACTCAAAATGCCACTTCACGTCTTCATCTATAACAAGCCCATTGGCTATTTCGTAATTTAATAAAGGCGGCCTGGCCTTGATACCTAACGTCGTAGGTCTGTTGTTTGGATTCACGTCCAACAACATTTTTAATAAATTATACTGAAAGCAACATTTCTAATTAATCCACTTGAACAGATTCGACCGAATGCTCCCTGTTATTCGGAGCACAGGCTGTTAACTCACCTCCGCTGGATAGTCAACGTCGAAGAGTTTCGGAAATACTGATTTCCTTAAATTTATGAGAGCAGCTACTCTCTCCATTTCAGTGGAAAATGGAGTAAGGAGTTCGAACAGAATGATTCCCAAAGAATAGATGTCAACCTTGTAATTATACCCTTGTCCGTTTATTTGCTCCGGGGACATGTAAAGGTGAGTGCCAACGTACGCTGTGTGTAGGCTATGTTTTATAGAAATATCTTCATTCTTCGATGGAGGGGTATGGGCTTCGTTGTACCCTTCAGTCATTGCAGTCACGAGACCAAAATCCCCCACTTTTATTTTGTCATCGAAAGAGAAGAATATATTCGAGGGCTAAAAGAAGTCATGCGTTAAATACTGGAATCGAAAACCTTCGCTCTTCAAAATTCAAAGTAACATTGTTGGCCTCGCGTGTTCACCTTCAAATCACGATGAATAAGCCCCTGCAAATGAACGTATTCCACAGCTTCAACTATCTGCTGAAATATATTCAACACGCGTCGATAATCGCGAGGCGATTGACTCTTCAGCCATTCCCTGAGACTCAACCTTTGGCACAGCTGCATTTGTATGTAAAGGAACATTTTCGCCGACTTGCGGGAATTCGATTTATTATTCAGATCTAAGGAAAACGAGCTCTGTCGCTTCCTTTTCTCGTCGTTCCCTGAACACTTGCCGTCGACGTCTTTGAACACAACATTTTCAGCACGCGAGTCAGCTTTTGATGACACTTTCTCGTTCACAGTGTTCGAGACTGACAAATCGGAGCTCCCGGTGCTGCAGTTACTAATATCGATTACATTCTCGTGCGGGTCCTTCGAATGGGACTTCTCGAACACGATGAAAGAATCTTCGTCCGAGGCAGTGTGGTTAAACGCGTTGTAAGCTTCGCAAGCACTTTCCACCGACGACTGGTCAGTCAGGGAGACGTTAATGCAAACGGAATTATTCATTTTCGGTTCGCTGTGGATTACGTCGGATGGGAATTCCGAGATCGGCAAAGTTGACTTGTTCATCCATTCTGGATCGTGCTTCTCTTGCCACCCGGCGGGTGGACATTCCAGCCATGCGTTGAAGTATCTCACAATATTCTGGTGGTCCAGTTTAGCCAGTGCCTTTACTTCTCGCATCACGCGCTCCCTGGAGTATTGACTGCGAACCAAACGAGGTTAATCAGGAAAGGCAGCTTTAAAATCTGTTGGAGTTTATATATCGATGTGTTAAACACACCTATTCGGTAACGCGATTCTTTTAATTGCATAATTGCAATCGTCTATTTTGTTTTTCGCTTCGAAAACAACACCGTATCCTCCTTTCCCTAAGCAGTCTACTAGCTCGAAGTCTGTCAGGTAACGGGACTTGAAATTATCGCTGTTTTCTTTATCGTCCACCGTTCGAACATCACTTTTATTTGTCTCTATATGCCTCTCCACTATTAAGGGCTATATAAACAGATAACGAATAATTTTAAATCGCACGCACGCAAATGTGACGCGTTGTATACTGTGATATTTAGAAGTTTTCTAATCCTTACCGGAAGCACTGCGTCTTTAGCAACGGTAGTAGCATTTAACAGACGTTGCGTCAGCATAAAATTCAGCAGAATTGCAGTGGTAATTGAGATTATTAAAACCTCCTTCCTGTTGAAAAGTGAGTTTCTATTAAAAGTTAGCATCTTAATCTTATTCCCTTAATTCTACGTACCACCAGTACCACAATGATACAATTATAACTTGAACGGGAGTATCGTCGTCTTCCTCCTGAGTATTGTTCGATGTAAGTGGTCTGCGCTCTCCATCGATAAGTAAAGGGTTCGAGTTGCTGCGATTGCACTGCTTGCGATTGTCCAAACGTAACTGATCTTTTGAATATAAATAAAATCCATTCCCTGTAAATGAAAATCAAGGGAAGAAATAGTAGCAAATACATGAAGCCTGCTCCTTCGTTGTTATCCAGATTTTAATTAGTTTCTGAAATTATCATACCATTTACGTACTCCGAATTGTACAGAACTGATAACGCAGTGGTAATTTGCACATCATTTATCTGAACTAGAGCATCTGTAGTGTCACCGTTCGTTGGGCTCGGAAGAATTTTTGCGACTGCGGTATCTGAAATATGGTGTTTTTCAAGAATTTCATGGGAAAAGTTACATAAACTGTGTCTGTGATTTTGATCACAAAGAACAAGCTTTCGTACCAATCGCAGGATAAGGCTGCCATGGATATTGCAAGTGCTGTGTGTATCTCGGTGATGCATCCACTACTTTATGGAGATCCGCATTTTCTTGTATATACAACTGTCTGTCGTGCATACCTAAGTATAGAGCTGGACTGACCGAATCCTCTGTACCCAACGGCGACAGCGAGCTATCGAATAAATTAATCTCCTTCAAACTTTTGTGCCCACTGCTTCTTGAACTTGTGTCTTCTCGCCATATAGTAACGATTGGAGCGTCGAACTAACAACGTAGAAATGCATATAATTCGAACGTAGCTGGAGAAATACATTTTCTTATTGTACTAAATAGTGGTCCTAATATGTATGATAAAAAATCAAATTTTTTTAAAATTTCTTCTGACCATCTCAGACGCTTCGAAATAGTTTAAAATAATTTCGTCTAAAATTTTGTTAAAATATATTAAGGTCGGATTATAGGTCGCTCAAAGGCAATGAAATATTCCTACTTTGGTATAAATTCATAGAAAATTTTGCAAAAAGGACAAAATAATTTTACAAGCTTTCAAGTGAGAGTGTAACATTAAAATTCGAGCACACATCGCATAGACGAAACGGGTTTATAACGAATGTGTACTGTATTCTGTTGCGGCATAAGGCTTTGTATGCACATTTAAATTTCTCGAATCAGATGCAGACGCAAACTCTGACGAACATTCTATTCGGATTGTTAAACGCGTGGATAAAAGCAAGGTTTCGGATTCTGATATATAAATACGGACCCTGTTTCATTAAAATTGACATGTGACAATTATAGAAAGTCGCAGTTGCCAAACTTGTGGTACGTGCGAAATATAAAGTCCTTGAGCGACTTTTATATATCAAAATATACAAATAAAAAACTCGCAGATATTTTTGTTTTGTCGAATAGATGATTTTAAGAGGGTCAGACAATAGAAATTTTAAAGTTGCGAAATAAGGACCACCCTAGTACTCAATGAAAATCAACCTTGTATTGCCACAGTTTCGCTTTAGGGTTGTTTCTATTAACAGCCCAAACCAGGCCGTCAGGTACGGTAACTTTAATTTCAGTATCTAGAATATGAGCTGCGACTTTGTCTTGACAATAGGCATCGGAATGGGATACTAGCAGTAAATCATGCTGCCCAACACTGAAGTTCCATCTAAATGAATATAAGCTCATTTATACACAAAGTTGGTTGTTATAAATCCTTTATTTTGGGAAATTTCAGCTTACCTTTCTATACCAGTGTGTGGTTCAATTGCTCTTACTGTCTGTTGATATCGCTGAACGATAAGTACTTCCTGCTCAATATATCCCTCTTTAGTTTTATTAGTACAACCATTAATTCCGCATTCGTATAATATCTTCCCCGTTGTACTCGAAACGCCTGTTACAAAAGGGAGTTCATGTTTATGTATTTCCTTCTTTCTACACCAGCCCTCCGCAATTGGTGTGCCAGGAGATAATTGCAGCGGTGAAATGCCTCCAAGAGGAGAAAAAGCATAAGATTTTTTTTAACAAGTTCTTTGTAAATAAATGTAATTTTTGTGTAACTTCTATATCACTTCTATATGTTCTGTGTACAGTGGCGAACAAAAGAAAGTTTATATCTTCAAAAGCCGCATAACTTTTTTAGAATTGGTCCAAACGACTTGAATTTTTTTCGAGAAGCTGGAAGGATTAGTTTGCTAAATGACGTGTTTCGTTGTTTTGAACTAAATTGCAATTGGTCGGAATAGCGAAAAAAAGGAAACATTAGTAGCTCATATTAGTAAAAATAGTAGCTCAGAGCAACGTTGACCGATTTTAATGAAATTTTCAGCATTTATACAACTTACTTAATTCTACAAGCAGAATTTTTTAATTTTCATTGCAGGCTCAGAAAAAATGGTTTAAAAACCGACCTTTACTATTTCTTCGCTATTCCGACCAATTGCAATTGTTTTCAAAACAAGGAAACACGTCGTTTAGCAAACTAATCCTTCTAGCTTCTCAAAAAAAACTCGAGTCGTTTGGACCAATTCTAAAAAACTTATGCAACTTTAAGGAATGTAAATTTTCTTTCGTCCACCACTGTATTTTTGCTTGCGGCGCGTTCTGCGAAGGGCTCAAGTGCGCGGAGGGTGGGAGAATGTTGTGGAGCACTGTTCTACACCTTTACTAGACATGTGCTTCAAAGTACTCGCCATACGATTTTACTTCTCTGCCACCGGAGAACACCAAATCGTTGGAGTACCTAAACGACGAGTGCAATAACTCGGACGCGGATATTGGAATAGCCTCCAGATTCTCGCCATCGAATTTGTACATGCCGCCGCGAAGCGAAGGGATCAGACGAACCCATTGTCCGTAATTATTAAGCTATAAAGAATATCTAAGATAAAACAAACAATAATAACAAGTGAAAGAGAAGAGTGGAAGTAAACCAAATGAAGTTCGTTCGAGCGTTAATACTTTGATGATTAGTATCTCCTCATTGCGTTAAAGGCGGAAGATATATTTAATGTTTGCATACTTCTCTACGATGAATATTCGACGACAACATAGGCCCTTCATTGAAATCTAACGTCCATAGCTTCTTCCCTAGATCGTTAGCATCTAGAGCAGATACCTTTCCATCTAGCGTGCTTACAAATATTAAGCTGAAAGAATACACTAAGTAATATAATTTAGAAAACTTACTACATACTTGAAAATGATTTACATCTAAATTAAAACGCAGAAAATAAACTATATTACTTAAACTTTTACACGACATAAAACTACGGCCCTTTATTTATTCTGTATTTCAGTAAGTGTTACGAAGAACACTCCGGAAGAAGACTGAACAAGGAACGAATGAGAAGAAAATTGTGGCCTTATGAGAACCAAATTCTGGCGTTACATAATTTATTTATTTTCCAAAACATTCTCTCCGCTGCAATTGCTTTGCATAAGTGTTCGAACACCCTTCGTAATAGGAAATTATATGCAGAAAGCAGTGAAATTATCGAGAGCAATGTTGACAAAACTGTGAGCTCGGGAGATCCGAGTAAACAGATATGCCTGGCCAAAGTTTCACCGATCTAAAGGATCGTGATTATCGAATGCGCGCAAAGTAGTTGTCGATTAATTACCTGCGCGACGATTTCTCTTCGCAAAACGTCAACTGTTTTATGTCGCCGCTGTCAGTGAGCGGTGATATGGACAGAATTATAAACAATGAATGAAACCATAGCCGCCTCCATAAGTGTGCGTTAGACATTTTCTACGTGCGAAACGATCGATCGGGTAAATACAACATTTTGTTCGGATGTTTACGTGGATCAACGTGTGGTGTGTTTTATCGCGATGCTCGATTAAAATACGATAAACACAAATTGCACGGCACGCACCGACGAACCATGATGGACTTTAGTAAATTCTAACGGAGAAAATTTCTGCAGCGCCATCTCACGAACGTTTCGACACATTTGAAAAATACTTCGCTCGATTCCGCATTCCGAAATGCTCTTTACATTTCGAATTGAGTTGAAACGAATCCTCTTAATTAGCCTGTAGTGACACGCTACTGTTTTCGTCCGAAAGAGTATCAGCTTGTTAGTCGCAGATTTTTATTTAAATAATAACACTCTGAATTCTCTTTTAATCTAAGTATTTATTCTCAATGGCATACCACCACCCACTTTTAGAAACACAACTTCTCCACTTCTTCTGAAGTTATATATTTAAGTTACATAATTTTTATGTAATTTTGTCAAATATGTCAAACATATATGAAACTTAAATTTAATACAAATGGGAAATTGAAATTTACATGCGAATGTATAACAGCGAGATAAAGGAAATTCGAGGAAGCAAATTTCACGAATTCTACTTCGACCGTTTCTGTGCGCAAGAATTCCAGTATTTGAAGGTTGTTTGATTTCGAAGTGCCAGCGAGAATTAACTGCAGTCCGAATCCCTCTGGTGGCGGGTTTTAAAATCGCTGTCACATGCCGCACTCACACCACTACGGTTTTTCTACGTTACGGGTGATTATGGCGAAGTTTGCCAGATGGAAGTGAAGTGTCGTATAAAGAATACCTTTGTCGAGTTTATCAAACGAATTTATTGGGAAGTAAGGGTAAGCGACACGCAGGATAATAATTCCGATCCGCGGGTATAGCGAATCTCGCGGGGCTCGCGCGGACAGGGACAGATGTTTATTCATTTAAATGAGTAAGCTAACGTCTGTCCTTTCCTCCAGCCATACCTGAAAGTACAATAATAGACTTGGCTGGAACCTGCAGCCTGATTAAATAAATAGTATTGTCTATCTCACGGACTGCTCTAGCAGCAGTAACCCAACTACCCTTCCGTTCGGCGCAAATAGATCGAATGAGACGCAGCGAAATTTTTTCCTGCTTTATCGAGAATCCCTCGGACACATAACCTTGCCAACTCTGTGCAGTATTTAATCGGAGTGTAATTGATCGTAATATAATTTCACAATTTCCAGTAAAGTATATTCCTAGCCAATAAACCGTACGGAACAGTGGTATTTTTAAATATATCTCATCCGATTTCCATGCCGTTTTACCGTTTCGATCGCATTACCGTCTCAACTTCTACTGTATTTTCTCTTCCTTAGCTTCGTTTCCTTAAGGTTTTTACGCTTTTTATTTGAACGGATACGGAATCGAAAGAGGTGTAGAATTTTACGAATTACGACGAAGCTGCTGGGACCAGTTGATTCTCAAAGATCGTGTAACTTTGATCTGCAGCGCGAAAAGCATGGAGGGCCAACAGTTCTGTTTACGCTGGCACAATTTTCAAAACACGCTGCTAAGCTCCCTCCCGAAACTGCTCGACGGCGGTTATTTAACGGACGTCACGCTGAGCGCTGGCGGCAGGCACATACACGCGCATAAGATTATACTTTCGGCTTGTAGTTATTATTTCAAAGAGTTGTTTAAGGTATTCACAGCACGATTATCCTAAATTACCGAGATTAAACCAAGGTTGCGCTACATCGATGTAAATGAATTTCTAGGATTTAAGTTCTTTGCAACATCCTGTAATTGTATTGCCAGGCATGGAATATGCAAACTTATGCGCGCTTGTCACGTTTATGTATAACGGAGAGGTGAATATCTACCAGGAGCAATTGCCCGCGCTTTTGGCTATGGCAGATACTCTGCATATCCGTGGATTAGCTGACATCGCCGGGGTAAGGAAACACATCTATGTTTTGACTAATATAATAAACGCGCAGAGCAGCGGTCGCACGAATCATTCTCGGAGCGGTAAGTTCGCATCGTAGTTGATCACTTCGTAGGACTCCCCCAATATCTTATTTGTTTTGTTTGAATGCGTATTTTTTCTATTCTTCGAATACCATACTCTCTATCTGTCTCTCTTCTACGACTGTTCTACCAAACCTCTCATCTTAATGTTTTGCGCATCGAAGGCATGATTGCATATCGAGTATAAACGCCGCGCGATTAACTGCTGCAAAGTTCTGAACCGAGAACAGATCTAGTTCTCTGCTTCCACTCGTGAGAAATATACAGCTTAAGATCAGAGATCGCCGAACGTCGTTTTGTAAATTTACGTTGGAATAACATTTAAATTTCTGTTGGAATAAGCACCGCGCACCAAGAAATCTTTACACTATTGTACATTAATTATGTAATAGCGATAGGCGATTAGTATTCTGTGATGAATTACTATTCCTTGCCCAAAGAAGCTTGCCTCGGTGTGAATTGTAAAAGACACAAGTAACAAAGCATGTATTTTCTTCAGTGCCTTATAAAAACATTAGTGATTCCTCGCTGGTAACTGTTACTTCCTTGTGTAACCTGTTGTCCAGCAATACGAAAGTATTTATATTGACGAAATCACACTCTTACCGTGCAGTTTACAATAATCATGATGATATTAATACACCTTATTAACTGAATTTAACAAGCAAATCGAATTTCCAAGTTACGTTACAGTTCTTACCTAATAAGTGCAAATCGAAATAATCTCCGTCCTCATTAACGCATCGGAAATGTACACTTATTATCTTTTGAATAGTAGATTAAAAGTAAAAGTTCATTAAGGCGAACGTCCAAGTTTGCCGCCTCCTTAAAGGATGCTTGTAAATAAATTTGCAAGTCTTGCGGTTTAAAGTAAATTATTCCATTACTTAAATCTCCTGGGACAGATTCATAATTTGCACGCGGTGTATTGAACGATCAAATGTAACGGAAGATAGATTCGAGTAATAAGCGTTGAATACCACTTCCTTCGTACGGAATTGTAAGAAAGTAATGCTCAAAGTAAATTGCATATTCGCTTCATCCTTTCTTAATCTTTATATTACCCTATGATCGTGTTGTTTTGTTCAGGTCACTTAAATACATTCACTGTCGTTCCTCAAGAAGTACCTCACGAAGGAATTACCTACTACACATATTATGTTCATACGTGCATCGAAGGAACGATAATGAATATAAACGATATCCACGAGATCAAGGTCGTTGTGTGTGTTGCAACTAAATGCAAGTGGATGCATCCCATGGAACCTTTCCCCATAGAATGAGTTTACAGGTATATCTAAAAAGAAAAAAGAAAACTAGCTATTTCCAAAGAATCTCTACACGACTAAACATTCGGTAGATATTTCTAGAGCTATTAAAAGTCTTTTTTTTTCTCTTTCTTTTACACAACATCGATACATTGCATTTGTAATAATGCTTAATAGTCGAGAGTGGCTATAACAAATATCTATAATTCACGCATAAATATTTAACAGTCTTACTTTCATTGGGAGGGACGGGAAGAGCCGATGCATGAAAATTTGTACATCGAAGTAAAGAGGACATTCGAGAAGTCGGGAAGAAACTTGGATGAAACTTTATCATATCTAGTAGCTTACGTATTAAAGTTTCAAGAATAAGAGTATCGCATCTTCAGTAAAAGATGTTCACTTACATCGGGAGGCTAGGTAGAACAGAAAACTTGTTTTAGAGTACCAGTTGAATCATGCGAAAGGGAAGGGGGCAATCGTTAAAATCAGTATGAAACTTTAAACTTCCATCGATCGTAATCATACTTCTGTTTCTCGTTTACAGAAAAATTCAAGACACGACAATGGTTTATACGTTCCTCCACCGCCGGCGCAAATGCAAGAGAAAACGTTGCCCGAGGCGCCGATAAAGAAAGAGAGCAAAGACAGCGTGACCAGCGGCGAGTCTCTGGAGACGGTGCTGGCGACAGAGGCGACGGAGGCTGCGGAGGAGCCGTTCATCGATCAAGAAAGCATACCGTATTGCGTGAAGACCAAGCCCTATTACTCCATTAACGCGAAGTTGAATCAGAGGGAGAAGATCAGTATTCCTTCCATCAACGCCTCCTCGAATAAGTACGGCGAGCAAGGATATTCGGACAGTGCGATGGACGAAAGTACGTCGGTCATAGATGATCAAATTACCCCGGTGGAGGACACGAAACCCCCGCCGGTCTGGGACGCGAACTTCAAGTTTCTCACCAGTTCCATGAGCGGTAGAACTTCACAGAATTACAATAAATCTAGTGTAACTTGCCTTATCTGCGGCAAGCAGTTAAGTAATCAATATAACTTGCGGGTACACATGGAGACTCATAGTAATAGTTCGTATAGTTGTACTGCCTGCTCGCACGTGTCGAGATCGCGGGACGCGCTCAGGAAACACGTCTCCTACAGGCACCCGGTGGCCTCGCCGCAGAAACGTTCACGATACAGCACGCCGAAGCCATAGAAGCTATTAATCATCTAGATATCTTGATTTATATCGGACCCTTGTTTTAGGACACCTCTTTGTGTAAAAAGTGAATGTTGTGTTATTCAACTTGGATCGAAGTATTTTATTAAGAGAGCGAGAGAGAGAGAGAGAGAGATGTAAATTAAAATTTGAAGGCAGAAACGATTTTCTGATTTTAGTTATTTATTGGTAGAATATTTCTTTCCGTTGAACATCAGATTTTTTTTAGTTAAGAAAAGTATCCCGATTTCTCGTATAAAGTTGTATCGGAACGCTCTCTTCGTTCAAGCGATACACTCCGTGTAATGACGCGTCGCTCGCGATTTAATTAGTTGGAGGAAAGTAGCGTTAAGTGAGATGAATTGAAAAAAAAAACGAAGCAACATAAAGACTTCCCCACCTCCGATTTTTATCGCCCCCCCCCCCCCTCCCCACCCCGTTAACTGTGTTTCCATAGAAAGTCTAAAACATTACTGTTGAATATAAAGGTTGAGTATTTTATTAAACAAAGGAATTTAGAAGACGATTCGATACGAGAACGTACGTACCTCATCTTTCTAAGAGATATTCAGTACTAGACTGATTAAGAATAAGGCAAGCTATAGCAACACCTCGATTATTTTGTTTTTAAATGTACAAATAACTTAAAAAGCGTGATCATATTCCTCGAGACCCTTAGTGTTCGAATTGTTACTGTTTTCTTGTTATCGTTACGCTGTTTTAATAAAGACAGAGTAGACAATAAATGGTTTTCCGTTTTGATCCTCTTTTTTTTCTTTTTCACAATCAATTTCTTTTTACAATCGCCCAGTGAAAATGGAGAAATCAGAAAGCAGCATGTACCTCTCGTTACACTGTAAACGTCTAAAAAATAATTACAGCTTCGTAGAAACGTTATTTATAATTGACACTGCGGAGAAATCGGTAAAAAGGTATTGTAGCAAATTTCGTTCGTAAAGTGTACTCGCTTTGATTGTTTCAATAATACCGAATGTAAAAGATCACAGTACAGTCTGATATTCCATCGAGAATAGTATTAAAAAATAATATATTCATTCGTCAATATCCATTGACTACAAAATAAATAAAATGCATCCAAAGATAAGCTCTTTTCAGAAGAGAGAGAGAGAGAGAAAAGTAGAAGGAAAAGACGAATGTCTCAGAAACTAATTAAATCTTTTCTATACGCCATATCTTAGTATTGCAGTCCTGTCCGACAGAGATCAGTGTTTCCTCGTCGAGCCAAACTAAGCGTGTTATCTGACTCTGAGGATGAGCATCTGTAACAAAAACGTTCGAATCATTGAATCGATAACTTAACCGGCAACGGGTCTCGATAATCCGCTGCACCGTCCTTACTTTTAATGATAGTGTGTTTCGCTGGATTCGCTACGCTCCAAATAATGATCGTCGTGTCGAGGCTACCGCTGGCTACCATCGCTGAATTGGGACACCATGCCACGGAGTTCACTCTCGCGTTGTGGAAGCCCCATTCCCGATTGTGCGCGAGCTGTAAATTCACGATCGAACGATACACACCTCCTCCATTTACATTCCATTTCCAAATACGCAGCAGTAAGTCTTAAGCAGAAGCTCTACTCACCCTCTAAATATCCCCACAAGCGTTTAGGAGGAGCAATGGTAATAAACAAATTTGTATAAAAGACATACACGTGATAGCAGTTACGTTACGCTCTTCTGGCGACAGACATTAAATTGCACTACTTGCGTTAAAAGCGTGAGATATAGATTTGGTAGTGGTAGCGATAGCTGGGCACTGCGTTAAACGAACTATTAAATACCAAAGATTTAATCGAGAAGCAGCTGATACCGTTCACCGCGTGTGAACGGTGTAAATGTTTAAGACTCGATTCGTAGCTCGTTTAAGTATCGCAATCGTTTTTACCTTGTATTCCGGAACAACATAAAGAATCACTTTCCTGTTCGTGTCGCAAGCCACCAAGTATTTGTTATCGGGGCTGTAGGAGACGTCGGTGACTGGGCCGAGATGCTCTAGCTCTACATGCGGAGACAGGCTCGTGCCCGACAGTGTATAGATACGCAGCTGAAAGTTGAATTAGAGATCGTGGTATCGTGGTTTCGTAACAATTATCAGAGATAGATTCAGCAGACGTACTGTACTGTCTGATGTAGCCCCTATAGCCACGTGACCGTTCTCTTGATTAATGGACACGCAAGATGGTTCGTAATCAATAGGTATGCTTGATACCTTTCGGCCATCTTGAGTGACGGTGATCTGAATAGAGTATTGCGATTAATTTGAAGCTCGCTATTGGAAGCTGTTAAAATTTGAAACGAGCTAGCGGGATAATCTTACCTGCCGAACAGTTGCGATCACGACCAAGTCATTGTAAATGTTTAAACCTCGGGGTTGGGAGTCCAGTTTAACTACAGACGTGTCTGTGTAAGCATTCGCAGCGATGTCGATCGTTCGCAGGGCGTCGTCGATACCAGCGGTGTACAGAAGATCCTTGGCGGCTTTCATTCCGTTAATTTGATTCCCGTGACCGTGACCTTGCACACGATCGTTCTCGCCTGTTTTTGCGTTCCAATTAGTAACGTACCCGTCGTGAGATCCAGTATAAATTGTACTTCTGTCAGGACTCAATGTTAATACTGTTATCGGTTTATTGTGACCCTGGAAAGTTCAACGAATTCAGGTTTGTCCTGTGGGAGAGTATTTTCTGTTTACTAATTGTTTCGGCGTTCCTTTACCTTTATTATTCTAATCGGTTTCTCGGGATTGTTCACATCGAGATAATTAATAAATCCACTCAAGGATACAGTGAGTAAGTGATCTCCTTGCCACAAACAACTGACCTAAGATAAAATATATTCCTCTTAAGGATTTCATTTAATAATAATAATTTAGGGGTGCGTTCGAAACTAATTTTTCAATTTTCAAAACTCGACTCCGAAACTTTGCGAAGCTTCGAAACTCTCGAAACTTGAAGTGCTGATCTGTTTTGTAAGTGGAATATTTTGCTATAAAAGCTGAAGTCAACAAAATTTTGTCATAAATCTCTGTCGACTGATTAATCTCTATTAATTGATTTTATACCTTTTCTTATCTAGCTTTCGAGAGTTTCGAAAGAAGTACAAAGTTTCGAGAAACCGCTCCCTAATTTTCTTGCTTTAAAACTTAGATTATTTTCCGGCATACCTGCTGATCATCAACTGTTGTGCCCATATTGAATTCACTAACCAACGAGCGAGTTTCCACGTCCCACAGCTTGCACGTCTTATCTCCAGAGGCAGTCAACAATTGGGTGCCATCTGATTTCCAAGCCACCTATCATTAAAAGACTAATTAAAGCCACGTATAACAATAATTCCAGCGCAAGCTATCAGTCGACTGATTCTGATAAAAAAATCTCTGGATCTCGAAGATTCAGCTTGCTTACTCCATACACTCCGCCTTGATGAGCGGGCGATCCCACTTCTCCGACTAAATCGGAGCTTGTCCCGTCGTAGATAAACACTTTTCCGTCGAATCCCGCAGACGCAAACAAGTTGCCGCTAGGCGAGTAACGCACAGCTTGAACGAACTTAGTATGCTCCTGCTTCGTCATTCTACAAAAAAAACAATACAGATTACAATTCCAAGGCTCATACGAAACCAGGAAAACCCCTAAGCACCGCAGACGTACTTGAATTTAAATGGCGGGCCTTCGAAAACAGCAATGGTATTGTCTTCGCTTCCAGTGATCAGTCTGAAAGGTCTCGTGGGTCTGAAGTCGCACGAGTTAATCGGCTTACTCTGGCCAGAGATCTCACCTACAGATGTGCCGGTCTCCGCCATAAACACATGACCGAATCTAAACTCAAGTATAAAAACACAGCCATTATTAATGCAGACTCTCGATCGAAAAAACCTTGCAGCACATACCTCTCCCTCCCCTCGCCAACCACCACCATACGCTGATTGTCGGGCGACCATGCTATATCCTTAATGGGTCCTCCGATCGGATGGAACTCATTTTTCATAATATGCTCCTTGTTCACCGTGTCCCAAATACGCACTTTACCCGACTGATCTGCGAACACAGATTTAAGCGCGTTCATTTTACATTGTATTTCGATTGTCAAGCGTAAATATTGAACGTACCACCCGAGGCTATGTAAAATCCACTTGGAGAATACTTTGCGACGTTCACCGCGCATGAATGCTCTGTGTAAATATCCGCAACAGCAGGATTCTGAAAGGTAGGAATTAGAAGTTGCTTTTCGATAATTCAGATATAAGCTTGAACAGGACATTCGATACTCACTTCAATGTTCCTAATGATCACGCTGTTGCCATTGGTATATAAAAAGTTCTTCCCTTTAGGGTCACCACCTAAGACGAGAGGTTGCCCTCTCTGTGTTCTAGGTAACGTAGCAAATATGTATTCTGCAAATACAGAAAAACTTAGAGAAACGCTCTAGAGTATACTCGCAAAGGTGATAGCGAGATCGATATCTTCTACTCGATATATTGCAAGAAAGAAAAGATTATATACATCGGAAGAAGCAGGATTAAGTCGTAGAAACTTGAACCATGAAAATTGCATAATGCAAATATCTTTCAACTGGAACCAAACTGTACTTCCTCCGTCCATTGGCACGAGTCCAACACGCGATATTTCAAATTATTCTGAGCGCGCAAACTGTATCGTGGTCTAAAATTACAAATTATCCAATCGGGATATTCCCCACAAAATTTACCTTCCCAGAAAAACTAACGAAAATCGAAAATAACGCGATACCCTCGCGATCTCGATTATCTCTAAAATTAATAAATAGAAATACTTCGTGTAAAATCAGAAAAACGCATCGATTTTCATAAATCCATTAATTTAAATAATATTCGATAAGCCCTTATTTCCGCCGGCAATTATTATCTTATTTTTCTTTCATTATATTCGAAAAGCTGTGCTAATTCGAATCTGATAAACCGCAGTTATCTGAACTTACTTGTGGTATCTTAATATAGATAATAAAAATGATACGTTTAAAACAGTGGCGAATAAGTCGCCAATAGCGGGGCGCAGAGGATCCACGTAGCTAAATGAAAAATAATAAAGGCCGCGCATCGCTCGAAGATTGAATTTTGCGTACGTGGGCAAATACGGAGCAAATTGCTGAATGCATCGGTTAGAGTCTGCCGTGACACCACGTACGCGGATCAGTGAATCATTTGAAGTGTTATGATTCGGCTGGAGATAAGCGGCCGGAAAACTGCGGAGGCTCGATATTCGCACAAAACAGATGATAATAAACGGCTAGGCAGGTGCTAGCGGACGTCGGACGTCTAGGTGTCACTTACTTGTTTCATAGGACATTTTTACTCCGTTTGTCTCTTTTAAATAATACTTGAAAAAAAAACTCAACAATAGGAAACCAGTTCAATGCCTCCTCCGTATCTTTCTCTGCCGCCCCCCCACACACTTTCTACTGAAATGCTTGTTCCGCCCTTGCCTTATTTAGCCGAAGCATCGATCGCGGGCATACAAGATCGCGGCTCGACTGGAGCCGGCAGCGCCCTTTTCAAATCGCGTAACGAATTCCGGCGGGAAATACGAATTTACGAATGCTTTGTAACGCTTTGCAAATCAATTTTGCAGACCGTGGCATTAACTCTTTGGCTATTAATGGTGATCGACTGGTCGCCCATCGCGGTGGTGATAAAATGGCTAATAAGATAAGGAAGTAATGGTAATTTTCTTTAGACAGATTAAACGATTCTAAGTCGCGATTAAAATAGTTCTTAAAATAGGCTTGTAGCGTTCTACGCTCCTGTGTGTGATTTTCGAGTGACCGCTACCGTCGCGAAAGGTTAAAAATAGTTTGATTAACGTCGTCTTTGGTTTCATTTTGATCAGGAAAATATCAGGTATCCCTTGGTATCATTTCCATGAAGATGTAATGTAGAATAGGAAACTGGAGAACTTCAGTACTGCATGACTCATTCCGAGCCTCGAGATTGATGCTATCACTTCGTAATTTCCTGGTTAAACGATTCGTCCGCAAAACTCAGCCAAGCGTTGACAAATTCGCTATCTTGCGAGGCGAGTGGACACGAGCACTTAACCGCATTTCATTTAAATTGTATATAGTAACAAAAGTGCCTTAGAAATTCTAAGATATATAAAATAGACAACGAAGGTAGTACTTTAATTTATTCAGTTAAAATTTCTAGTTGGAGGAGCAAAACTTTTCGTAAATTTTGTTGAAATTAAATTCTACTTTAATTCATTCCGATAATATTTCTAGTTGGAGCTTTTAAATTTTTCGTAAATTTTGTTGAAATAAAATTCTATTTTAATTATTAATTTCCTTCAAATTTCTAGTTGCAGCTAAATTTTTCGAAAATTTTGTTGATATTAACTTCTAAAAGTAAAACTAAGTAGAAAAACATCGAAATGTCCAAGATCCTCTTCCATTCCGCTGTGTGGAAATAATAATTTTAATAGACGCATTACTGGGATGAAATATCACATTTTATTGTAAATCATATATATACGTTTAAAAATATTCATAACCATCGCTTTTACTCTCATTTCTTTCACTCTAACATTAACCCGCTATATGCTTCTGCAGAAATCTAAGTTACTATTTACACGTAGAAAAGATGGGCGTTTCGGAGTTAACAGAAAATCCTGGTAAGGGGTTCTAAAGTATCACGTGCGCTATGCACATACAGATTCTCGCAAATATGTAACGTTAAATGGTACTTAAAAGGACGTTTAATATAAAAAAAAAAACAGAATCGTGTGTATAGAAATCGTAGTATTTTAACATATAAGCTCGATCGCACGACTGCAATAAATCACAACGACGGATCGGGTGCGTAAAAATGTTCCCTGCCAACGTCATGCATTCGCATTCAGCACGAAAACAAATTTTCAGCGAGGTAAGTTCCCTTACGCCATAGAAGGCGTGCGAGTAGAAGAAAGGACACTCGACAGTGGAATTTGTGACGCCGAGGGGATCTCGTGCCTCGAAACGATTGGGCCGTGGACCATTTCTAAACTAATTAGGAGTGGGGGGGGGGAGGCGAGAACGATGGATAATAATCGCACGGATGATGAAATAATAAATAACGAGTGAATGAGAACGCGTGATCGAAAATATTCATGGTCGGCGATTATTCGTGCGTAAAAGCGAGTGAACTCATGTCGCGGAATACACAATCGAGTCTGAAGCATTCCAATAATTGCTTGTTGAAAATTCGAGCAGCAGCTGCCGACCAATCGTCAATTAACACACTGCAACACTGTTGCCTAGGTTAAATGCTTTCAGAGATTCACGATGTTCCTCGAGGCTCGTGAAACGCACGAGCATCGTTCGCAAAAGCAGTCTTATCCTTTTCAGACTCACCAGCGCGAACTTTACAGGGCTACTACCTTACTAACGAATTAATGTAAGATTAACACAATGACAATTATAAAAAAAATATCACCTCCGCTCGCCCTTACATCGATCTCTACAGGCACGGTTAAACATGTGCAATGCGCGTTGCAGAACACCATTACAAGGGTCGATTTTTATGGTTCGGCGCGCAACGTAGGACCTCGTACCGTAGGAAATTTAAAGTTTTCGGCGCGCCAATGCGCGCTGTTGCACATGTTTAACTGCACCTTAAGAGGAAAGAACCAGAGCGAGCGAAATTCTTGGAAGTAGAAACCGTACGATGCGTTCCTGCCTTAAGGAACCCTAGCACCAAGAGTTAATTCTTCCACCTAGCGTCTACAATGACCAATTCTCCGCCTAATGTATCGAATATAATTCTTACTCCTATCTGCATCTGTGAAAGACCAGTCCGGCGAGAATCCAGGACTATGCGTGTATTCCTTCTTTCTCCTCTTTATCAAGCCTGCGATGAAAAGTGCTTGTAACAAAACGCTTTCCCCATTAGTTCCAGGCTAATTCCAGCGCGAAGGTGTGCCCTATTCGTCCAGGGACGACGCTGCTTTCCTTTCAGCATGCCTCAGAGACGAATCCTCGTTGCTCAGTAGTAGCGTATTCTGCGTTTGGCCACGATCTCCTGAAGCAGCCGTCTCTCGAACGGCCGATGGTCGTTTCGAAGGCGGGCCGGATCCTCGTGAGTGCGTCTACGGCTCTTGGCCTCGGCGAACGAGTTCCCCTTCGATCGCTTCTCGTAGAACGAGCCTCTGTCGGCCTCGATCTCCTCGATCGAGGGTACGCGCGAGTGACGGAACTCCTCCGCGTCCTCGTCGCGTGGCAGAGGACGCGTGGAATCCTCCGGAACCGGTCTGCCGTCGGGGTACACGCGAATCACCATCGGCCCCACAAGGTAGGGGCCCGTGTGCTCTTGGGATGGTCGAACGTAGTCGTGGGATGGGGCCGTTTCCTCGCCTAGGCCGTTCGTTTCGCTGCCGCTGGTGGCTGGAACGAGAGAAATTTAATACAATTAGAATCTGCAGTAGGTAGGTTCTCTTTATAAATACTTGGAGAGAGTTGGCTGATTTAATTGTTATATTTAGGGTTGCCATACGTCCCCTATATTGGGAAACTAAGTGGAGGCGTGGCTTAGATTTCAGCGCTGTGGTGGTAAGTTGGCAAACTATTGCAAGTAGGCTCGGATCCCACCAAACATTGCGAATAAGTATTTCTTAATCGAAGAAGTAAAAATTTAGTGTTCAAAAATATTTAAAGACACTCGTTTTTCACAACATGTCTATATAAATACTAATAATCGTATGGACTTCAACGGAATTCGGCCTACTCACAGTAGTTTAATTTTCTGTCACTAGTTGGCGTATCGAAATTCTTGGTTTCCCAATACGGGACTGTTCCCGTATTTCACTGTTCCCGTGAAATATTTTACAGAGTAAAATAAACCATTACCTACCAATTTTTTTCATGTTTTATTTATTTAGCACTTAAACGTTCCGTATTAATGATTGGCAATTATGGCAATCCTAAAAATAAACCATTACCTACCCACTTTTTCATGTTTTATTTATTTAGCAATTAAACGTCCCGTATTAATGTTTGGCAATTATGGCGACCCTAGTTATATTGATAGTTTTGGAGTTGGGAAGAGTGGAAGAATAAGTTATTGAGTAATGGTTTATAATAATATTTTAAGTGGCGCAGGACACTCTTTTGAAGACTTGTAAGACAGTTTCTAGAAACTTTAGTGGGAAGTGTAGGAAATGTACAATATGGTCCCCTCGCAATGCTGTTGCGATGTTCTCGGCGCACGCACCGTGTGCGAGGAACGCTCATAGGCGTTCAGTCAGTATGGTATAGAGATAGGATTACCGGAGGCCCGCACGCGGCGTATGTTCACCGTTCAAATTATCAGCAGCCAAAGGGTTGAAGGGGAACACCACTGTGACGGCCGGAGAAGTAAGCCATTTTTAAGAATTTTGTTCAGAAATAATTGAAGGGTCGGACGCAATAAGGGGACTAGCGCTCGAATATGGGAAAATTTTTTGTCCAAACGCTAAGAAAACTTGGAATATTGAATGTTATTAAACTGAATTTTAAAAAATATAGTGTTGTAAAGCTCGCCATGACACACATTTTTTTCTATTTACAGTTTGTTTATCCAATCATTACTGTTCGAGCTAAAAATTATAAATAAAAAATTTTTCATCCTCCAAAATCATTATTTCTTTAAACATAAATTGCGATAACTTGAGTAAATATTAACGGTTCGTTATGAGACTTAAAACATAATTTCAGAAAACTCTAGCGAAGCCGTAAAATATACGCACAAGACCCTTATGTTAAAAAATGTAATAATATTTCATTAAAAAGTAATACTGGAAAAACCACCCATATTTTTCGACGTTCGTCGTTGAAAAGTATCGAGGCAATTTTGAGGTACATATACCTTGCAGCGACAAAGTTTTTCCTTAATATACAAAGAAGATTTTCACCAATTTTCACACTAATTAATAAATAATTCTAGCAGATATGGCGATATATATAAATTCCGCACGGCACCGACAGTCAACGCGAGTGTTAAAACAGTTAAATAACGCATTATAAGTGTAATATTAATTATTAATATATTAAAATTTATACATGTTTTTCTAATCATTTTTTTATAATCTCTTGAGACATTGTACTAAAGGTAGGTAATAGCAATTTTACATGAAAACGGGAAATTATTCCTGAAAAAAATTCTTAAAAATGGCCTATTTTTCCGGCCGTCACAGTGGTGTTCCCCCTTAACATACAAAGTACACGACAATTAGTCAGTCTGAATCTGATGAATAACTTTCTTTTTCACCCTTCGATTCTTATACGATACTTCGTAACAATTATTATTCAAATAAATCATTAATAAGCTTTCAAATATGATAAACTTTCACCGCATAATGTTTATTTTACAATAATAAGTCTTATTCTTTCACGGTGTACTTTGTACACGACGCGCCCGCTCCCATTATGAAAAAGAGCGCGCCCGCCGGAAGGTTAAGACGATCTAAATCGATTCCCAATCTTCCAAAATAACTCTGCTTCCCGCTAAAATTCCAGAGAAAAGTCTCTTGTCCCAAAACGTTGAAAGTCATTCCAGAACCCCCAATCCCCTCAATATTGTCTAAATACCTGACTCACCATGCGGTGATTAGGAACCTCCGCTGTTACTCCTCCACGGAGGTGGCTTTCTAACGTTGAATGCTAATTTGTCGTTATAGTTTAATTACCATAACTTTCCAATTAATCCTATTAAAGACAGAAACGGCCACTAATTATTATCCCCCCTTCAAACGATTTGTCTTCGTGAGAATTTTTATGTTCAACATGAAACGGAAACACGAGCATATAATTACGGCGTGAGATATTCACGCCGGCAATCCTAACGATCCCCCGTCCACCTCATCAGAGCGATCACCGATCGTGAATATTTTCATCACGATCGATTTCTAAACGCATTGTACGTTGCGCGTACAGGCTCGAAAGTCATGCTGTTTTTAGCCAGACGTGACCTCCGCGTTATGATAATTGGACGTCTAACATTTTTTCATGTCAAGCAGCGGCGGTGCTTCCTACTTCCGTCAGGTCGTTGTCGAATGACTCCACTCCGCAAGGACTTTCAACGTAGAGACGTGTAGGAATTTAAGTGGGGGGGGGGGGGGAGGGGTTCTCCTCCGCGGGCCCGAAGAGCGTGTGTATTTTCAGGAATCTGTAAGAAATAAACTGCCGCGCGGACTGTTCTCCAATTTTACATACACGTTCCAAGAGAGCTTGCAGAAATTCTGGGGGTTCTTAACTAAGTGGCAAAAATTAATTTAGCTGATTTTCTTTTCTTTTTCTTCCTATTAAGGCCGTCGCGCATATTGGCGGAGTGCGGCGAATACGAAGAGAAAAGTTTATAGACGATCGATGACCGAAGTGCAGCGATAATTAATTAATTATTATTAATTTCTTCGATTCGCTTCGTTTCGCCAGAATGCACGACCGTCTTAAGGGGGCGCGTAGAGAAATCGCTGGTAATTTATTTCTAACATTTATGAACAGGTATTAGAGAAGCGTGTATCGGGGTCCCTAAGTAACCCCATTTTGCTGTGCTAAGGGTTAATCGACCCGAGCTTGCTCGCGGCTTTGAAACGCCACTATTTCATGTGTTACTGCAACGCCTCGTTTCCAATTCTCAACGCGGGCGCTGGAATGTCTCTGATCCAAAAATAAGTTGTATTTCGATTCGAAGAACTTCCGCGATTTGAAATTCCACGAGTTTCACTTATTTCCTTTGGTATGCACCGCGTGCACCACTGCGGGATCCCCGTACCTAGTTAATTTTGTAATTTATCGACATAGTTTCACTTCTTTCGCGAGCTTCCTGCTATTCTTATCTTCCTTCTGATATCGGTGTAGCGAAGGAGGGATAAGAGTTGTTACCTGAGGGACGAGAGACCACCGGTTCAGGCTATTAGTTTCGGTATGAAAGTATAATTATTAATTGAAAGACGAGAGGCTTGGCACGAATAAAGATCGACTGAGGAATCTCAAAGTGTACCATTAGGGTGACTCTTATTTTCAACATGCGATTTCTTTTGCTCTCACCCCCCAGTATAATTCCATTTCATAAAAAAAATAATCCCTGAAAAAGATTATTGTAATCGGACAACGGGAAAGGGTGCCGACCAGGCCTTGAAGTTTAAAATTCATCAATGGTTTGGATTTAAAGAATTTCTCGAAAACGGTAAGCCCTATCGAGACTTTGTTTAAACAATATTAAAAAAGCACTCAATTTTCTACAATTACTGTATATATAATTTTTTCGTGTCTTCAACCATTTTCTAGATAATATCGTTTGAATATAGAGAGGTCCGCAATGCGCGCGTATAGGCAATACGCCACGCCGTAGGGGTAAATTTTTTATGAAATTGAATCGTTCTAGGGGATGAGAGCAAAGAAATACAAGACATGAATAAATAAAATTAATTACATTAAATAAATTTGTCTAACCACCTAATGAATTTTATTGAATCCACATTAAAAATATTTTTATCCCTCTAACTTGGGTCCCCAAAGATTAAATTCTGACTGCGCCACTCAGAATATTAGTTTCAATTACCTGCTACATTTTTTCCCAACGCCTAAGTCGACTGAATGCATCGCGGTCTGTATGTAATAGACCACCCTGTACATTACTCCACTTTCCTAACACTGATCTTGAAATTCCTCAGGTGGTCGTTTAAACCGCGAGCGATGAAAGCACCGATGCAACACGTTTGGAGAAAATGTGAAAGCCCCCTGGAGGGCCTCGGCTCTCCAGAGGAAATTGGCCTCCTTTCTGCATCTCGCAGCATCCGCGTTCGCAGGATGTAAGGCGCGAGAGAGCTTCAGAAAAAAAGATCGATATCCACGTCCCCCGGGCAATTACGCCGAACGGTTTTCATCCAGCACGACCAAAAAGCCTCCGGGAACGGTCGAGCATTTCAGATGATCGGGTGAAAGTGCAGTAAAAGAGGACTGGATGAATCGAAAACGATCTTTTTCCTATCAAACGCGATCGCGCTGGATGGAAAAAAAACTTTCTAGTGGAACGCGCGCGATTGAGCCAAGATACTTGGGAACTTTCTCGTCAGCGCCGTTTGTTTTGCTTGGTTTCGGGTCAAGTGGATCAAGTATCGAATTCAGGCCCTCCACTTCAAACATAACAGTTAATGCGAGAGGATCTTCTATGTTCTTTTAACTTTTGTCAGATCATTCTCTGTTAATTAGTAATCTGAAAGTTAAGCTTATAAGTGTACGGTGCTGTAGGGAACACTCCACAGCGTGTATTCTGTGGGGAATGAACTAGTTTCGGGGTTCGAAGTGATCTAGTATCGAGGTACGAAGTTTTAAACCTCTAGTTTCGAGGTTTAAAACGATCTAGTTTCGGGGTTCGAAGCGATCTAGTTTCGGGGTTCGAAACGATCTAGTATTGAGGTTCAAAATGATCTAGTTTAGGGGTTTGAAGCGATCTAGTTTCGGAATTCGAAACGATCTAGTTTCGGGGTTTAAAACGGTCTAGTTTCGAGGTTTAAAACGATCTAGTTTCGGGGTTCGAAGCGATCTAGTTTCGGGGTTCGAAACGATCTAGTATTGAGGTTCAAACTGATCTAGTTTAGGGGTTTGAAGCGATCTAGTTTCGGAATTCGAAACGATCTAGTTTCGGGGTTTAAAACGGTCTAGTTTCGAGGTTTAAAACGATCTAGTTTCGGGGTTCGAAGCGATCTAGTTTCGGGGTTCGAAACGATCTAGTATTGAGGTTCAAAATGATCTAGTTTTGGGGTTCGAAGTGATCTAGTTTCGGGGTTTGAAGCGATCTAGTTTCGGGGTTTAAATCGATCTAGTTTCGGGGTTTAAATCGATCTAGTTTCGGGGTTCGAAGTGATCTAGTTTCGGGGTTCGAAGAAATCTAGTTTTGAGGTTCAAAACGATCTAGTTTCGAGGTTCGAAGCAATCTAGTACCAAGGTATTCAGTCACGCACCAGAGGGTGAGTACGAGAGGTCCTAGCAGCCCCAAAGAAAAAGGAAAAAGGGGATTAAACAATATGAATTGAATTTCGACCGTAAAAATTAATGATTCAATAGACCGAACCAGTGCGCCGAAATCATCTCTGCTAATTAGAAAAAGGAGATTAATATAACCACGACTGAATTAATTCAAGACCTTTGCAAAAAGAAAAGAAAACTCGATTTTATGCTTTAAATAAATTTTTACAATCACCCAATGAATTTTATTGAATTTGTATTAAAAATATTTTTACCCCTTCAACTCAGCTCCCGCCAAGATTAAATCCTGACTGCGCTACTGGCGGTATTACGGCAAACTAATTGGCAGCAAAAAATCTTCATGAGAACATATTATTATTGCTGGGTGTACTTACAAGAAAGAAATATTTACAAACATAGTGCACACCAAAGAGAACTCTAAAGGTGAGTGTTCACTGTCGGTCTAGACAGCGGCAGGCAACCGGTCGTTGAAACATTTTTCAGTGGTTTCCAGATAATTATAGTTAATCACAATTTCATTGAAGAAAGTCATTGAAACAGGTTTCAACGGACGATTGTCCACCGACGGCTAGACGAACAGTGGGAATTCTCCTTTACGTGTATTCCTCATGTGGGAACATGGCCGAAGCGACCGTTAATCTTGTCCGTATGCGAGTTCCCTTAATCTCTCATCGATTAAAACTTTCACTCGTGGTAATTAACTTTACGCGGGAAAACAAAGCTATCCGTCGTATCTACAACTCCGTTGCATTGTATCGTTATCCAATGATTCGAGCAGAAATTTGTAAATGGATGATTCGTTCAATCTGTCTCGACGCCTATACTTCCCGTATTACTTAACCGATCTCGGATAAGGTTTTAAGGGATCAAGGAACTCTTAATAGAACAGTCCAGGAACTTAAATTTAATTTATGTAGTTTTCTTCCACTCTTCACCGTTTCCTTTCTTCACACTAAGCTATTCAAATTTCGCATACATACCTAATGAATCGGACCCGGTTGTGTAGTAGGAGTCGTCTGGCTCGTGACCGAGTCTCGTCGAATACCTGTTCTTCACCATGGCGCGCCAAACTGTGATTAAAAAAAAAAACGAATTAAGAAAAACGCACATTTGTAAACACGTCTACTTATTTGTTCGGAGATCTACTTACTGAGATCTTTAGCGCCACGCTGATAGGGATCCAATTTGTCAAGAGCATTGTCGCTCATACTCGCCAAATTACCGAGACCGGAAACCAGTAAGTTCTTATTGCAGTCGGGCATCGAGGAGTCTGCGCAGAAGTTGGCCACTTGCTGGCTGAACACTCTGAACAGGTGGCTCATCTGAAACAATATTTTTCGTTAATCCACAAGCTCGAGGCAAAAATAATCACGAATATATAGAAAACAGGGGCTACCTAGCGTATAACCATCGAGGTAACAACTATTCTGTATAAGATCGCACAGATTTCACGCGATTACGATTGGACGCCACTTTCGGGCGGCGCAATGCCATTGCTTGCAAGGAAATAGTAATTATAGTTAATAATACGTTTTCATTCCTCCCCTCGATTTCTAGAATCGCGTTTCCTAGTTTCGTCGCCAGCGAGAAATCCATAGAAATCGGGAATGCCTCTTTTTTTTTCGCTCTATCCTGCGCAAAGTGTCGATCATCGCGAAAGCTGTTTTCCATTCCGCGCGGGGGACAAATGCATTCCGCGCGCGTCCGGTGAAACTCGGCAATGTGTAACGGCCACGGGATATATCGGACCCGACAGTTATAACAAACAAATATATATGCGCCGCGCGGCCCGTCGTACATCACGTATCGACCCGATTGCGATACACGCCTTTTTTTTTCTCATGTTTTCGTCACGGATAAATCGTACACGCCCGACCGAAAACATGCCCCCGTTCGTGTTCCCACGTGAAACGCAACGATCGATGTCCACACACTTTTGGCTCCATCTAGGGGCGCGCGCGATTACGCGAATATCCGACCTTAGAATTTCTAATGACGTTTCTGTAACATGTCGTCCGAGGGCCGTCGAAAACGGACGAGCCGACAAAGCGTTCGCGAGCGACACGGTGTTGACAAACTGCTTACATAACGGTGGCGTCTCGGGATGTTGGAAAGTCACGGAATAAAATGCTGTAACGAAGAGTTGTGATCGAACTGCTTGGAAATTAAATAAATTCAAGTAACAGGGACTCGAGATTCGAGCGCAGGATTGCGATGAGCGTAGGTACCGTGATACGTTTCAATCACAACGACCAGCGCGAACGAGGATGCACGATTTCCGGCGCTGACCTACATAGATCGACGACGTGATCCACGGCGAATCATTGTGCTGTCTCCCGAGGGATTCCGGAAACGAGAGAAAGCTTTGGCGAACAGTGGATCGTTGGACAAACAACAATTGGCGCGGAAAGACAGAGTGCAGACGCGATAACCTCGTCTCTGTTTGCGTCTTTCCTCTATAAGTGCCAGTTTTCATGAATCTCGTCGAGATTGAACTGTATAGCTAATTCGTTTGTTTAGTGTTTAGTATAGGTGAAATTTAAATGTTTTTGTAAATTCATTTTTTGAAAGTGACGTATGACGAGTTGCTTACCACAGGGACCAACGATCACCAGCGCTTCGAACTTAAAATTTTTCGTTAGAATGCTTGCAATAAATAATCCCTTATCTTGATAAACTTTTGAATACTGCTGTTGTTGGTAGTAATAATGAAAAATATGGATTAATAATCATTATTATAATTTTCTCATATTATTATTATTATGATTATTTCTTATAATATTATTATAATTATTATGATTGTTTTCTTATATTATTATTATAATTATTTATACTATTATTATAATTATTTTCTTATATTAACATTATTATTAATATAAGTTATGAAATATTCTTATTTGTAATGATATACATTTGAATGGACGCGAGAGAACGGAAAACGTGGGTCAATCGCGTGTCAAGTGTTCATAAGGTTTCTAAAGTTAGGGCGTAAAGATACGTGGAGCCTTTTAAATGTCGATTGGTTAATGCGCACTACAAGTGCAACCCAACCGTGGATAAAGCGAGTGTTCTTGAACTTCAGCTGACATGCAACCGCTTTTACTAGCGCGTTGCGAACGAACATGTTATTCACACTCCGCCTAAGGCGATGAAATGAATTTCACGCTTTTATCCTTTCTCAAGAGAGATGCTCATCGCGGGATGATTAGAACTGAAGAGGGACTAATTAAAATTTGCCTTAATTAAAATTTATTAGAAATGAAAAGAAATGAGTTACAGTTAAGTTTCATCAAAAAAATTGTCTGGGTCCTTTTGGACCCACTGTAACGTCGTCGAAAATCTTGGAGAACCAAGAAAAATAATTATTTTAAGGAAGAGAATATTGACTTACAGCGAGGCAGCTAGTGCGGGTCAAAACTGACCCAGGCTGATCAAACTGTCTTTACGCTACATTCAACTGTAGTAGCTTTTCTCCTTTAATAACCTATACACCTCGGAAAATCCACAATCATCGCCCCTTACATTAATTACTGTGTTCACATCATCCTAAGTAACGATAATTGTAACTACAGTAATTACCTACTTCCAGCGATCGGTCTTCTCTTTCCACACACAATGAGCAGATAATTGTTCTGGTCTTTATGCGCACTTGACGGGCGCAGAAAGTTTCCTACCTCTCAAATCTCATTTAAAAATTCACATATTTTGAGTAGCAACCCGAGAAATCCCCAAGTATCAACGTAGAATAAAAGCGTTCAGCTGATTACCAAGTCTGGCGTTCGAGAGCATTCCAAATGTAAAAAAAAAAGAGCAGCGTAAGATGAACTGCGCAATGTCACGAGAAGAGTCAACGTCCGAAGCCGCCGCGCAATTGCACTCGGCTGGACAGCACAACTGCACGAGGAGCGCATTTTCAGCGATTGCGCTTGATTGTGCTCGGTGAAAGTTCGGTTTTACCGATATCACGTACGCACGTTTACTATGCAGGTCTGTCTTGCGAAAAAAAAATCAACACCGATTCCTCGGTTCACGGTTTTTTTCGAGAAATCGCAAACAAGCTAAAATAGTTATAGCCTGGGATATAGTAGCTACAAAAGGTAGATCGAGAACGTAAATTAAGCCTTTATTAAAACTTGGGGTCGGTATCTTCTTTCTATCGATTCATTTATAACGACGCTCCAAATATGTTTACTTCAACGCTCAACGCTTCAACCTCCTCTTCCGCTATTGTACTACGTCACGTGACATGGAACACTACGAAAATTATTGTTAACCGACCAAAAGTGTTCGCACGATTCGTGAGATGAAATTAATTCCATTGTGGCGAGAACGTTGCAAAGCACAAGCCTCGAAAGAAGGAATCTCTACTATCGAATTTGCATGCTGTGTGCGTTAAACATAAACTAAACAAAATGGCAAGAGAATACTTACTTTCTCATCGCGCGAGAGGAATTCCCACATAGGTATCGCCGAACCAGTGACACACGCAGCATGGCATCCCAGCATCAGGACAGCGGCGAGTAGCACGAAAGTTCTGTGACTCTTCATATCTGACGTTTCACTGTTCTCCAACGATCTTGCTGGCACACTTTACGCACGGCTCGCTAGTTAAGTGTATTCAGTCTGTCGGATAAGTGCTATCTGTATGTAAAGTCCAGTGACCGACGGACAGAGAGATGCTTACTGAGAACACTAGTGTTATGACACAAAGTGTAATCTCGATTAATACAAAGGAGATCTTGAAGTCTAGTGTACTTCAGTCAAATATTGACGACGCGGTATTTTTGAGAAATTTCACGTGGATTCGAATGAATGAAACGATGAGACGAAACACTCACGACCTACGATCTTTACAAACTGGCCTGGCCCCCCTTTGGTCACTGGTTATATGTTCCGTATGCCAGTGACGTCTGCGCAGCTTCGATCCCCCCCAGTCCCACTTTCAGGAGCAGAGTCCACGACTCGTTCCAATGTTTACGTCTTTCCAGGACGTCACCGGGTGAATAGAAACTTTCGTCGGACAAAAAATGTGTTTTTGATTCGTCACCGCTTAATCGCGTGCCGGGAATTGAAGAAAATTGGGGGCATAGGCTTACAGGGATTTCTGGTAAAAGGAATTTCAGGAAATAAAAACAACTTTGTCGGCGTAGATTTGTTAATTTATTACTTGGTAGTTTATAAAGATAAATGTAGACTGAAGTATGAGGGGATTTAATTGAAAATAATATGAGAGGTTGAGAGGGTGCACTGAAGATCCCCACGGAAACGACTTGATCTTGCTCATCCGGTTTCCCAGCTGGGTTAGGTTAGGTCCTTAGAATCACATTCTTTAGGGTTTAAGATCTTCGATGCATGTATTTTGCTTGTGCAATTTTAAGTTTACCGTATATTACTGTCTTCGACATAGTTTATACGAGTAATATATACTCGAAAATATGTTGCAATTTAAAAAGTAAATGTATCTGCAGAAATACGTTAATCGTAGATCTATATTTTTTCTGCGTTTGTGTGGATGGTATCCTTCATAAAATGTTAACTTCATCTTCTTCCGTCGCAGCAGTTATTATTTACAATTTATTTTTGCAAAAAAGAGGAGGATGTTCAAGGATTTTAGTGACATAGGTCATTGATCGAACAATAAATTAATATTCAGCAAGAAACATCGCCAGCTACTGAACATGGTTTCTGGCCACTTCACTCCATACAAAAGTGCAATTCTCTTGACAGCAGTCCCCATTTACGTTGAAATGAAGGGTACCATTATTTCACAATTCACCAAAACGCGCGAGCCATGATATTTAAGCACGCGTAGTCGATGCCCCGTGAATCCAGAGTTAAGAATCTATTTTCTATCTATGATGTATGGTTTATGTAAAGAATGATTGCCTCTACGTTACAACGACCGCCTCTGAATACGTAACGCATTCGAAGAGTTACACGGAGCGCATGTTAATTGAAATCGACACCAATTATATTCCGTGATGGGATCGATAAAGACGTACTGTTTGCATCTGTTATCGACGATACAAAAACGGAAGGGCAATATTCGTCCATTGTCTTCAAACTTTCACGCTTCCCCGGTTAGTTCTGCGTCACAAGCCCACACGATTAAAATTTACCACGTAATATAACCATAAATGTAATACGCTGGCTGCTACGCGATTGTCCCACGTTCTCCGTTCACTCGTATTCCTTCAAATGTGTATCGTCTGAGATCAGAACGTTTCACAGATTAATAACGCACTTGTTACTCACCACATTATTCCTAATGAGAGCAATATACTTCAGAAGTTTGGGAATCTAAAGTAGTGGGGGAGAATTATCGATATACTATCGATCATTATCGATAGTTTTCAATATCAAAATCTATCGATATTTTTATATCGATGGTGATCGATAGTCTTCTCCCCCCCACTTCCATTTTGTTCATGCACGACGTTCTCGAGACTCGACACAGCGGCAGCTATTTTTTGTTTCGATCTTTGGGCTGTTACCGAGACTGGAGAATAACCGGAATGAATGCCGTGGATAAAAATTTGCCAATGCCAAAGAGGAGGAAAAGAGATAGTAAGTAATGATTAATATAATACGTAGAACATGAAATAGAATGCCATGTTTTTATCCATTTTCCTTTTTTTTTTTCATACTAGAAAATGACAGTGATCGGTCATGTATGAACTCAGATTCAATACCTAAACGTAAGAGGAATAAAATCTCTTTAGTATGGAAATATTTCAAAATATCCAACGATAAAAACTTAGCAAAATGCAACGCCTGTGGTAAAGAATATAAGACTAGTGGGAATGCGACAAATTTAAAAGAACACATTCAGAGATTCCATCCAACACTCTATACTTTAAATTCCAATAACAATCCAATTACTAGTACCAGTACCAGTGTCAGTGTCAGTACGAGTACCAGTACCAATTTCACCAGCCAACTCAGTTCAAATCAATCTAAATCAATTAGCCCTTTTTTCGAGAGGTCATTTAAGAGTGACAGTACTTCTCAAAAGAAAAAGGAATTAGACGAAACATTAGCCATGATGATTGCCACAGACTATCAGCGTCATGATATAGTGAATGACGTTGGGTTTCAAAAATTTGTTCAAACGCTCGACCCAAGCTACGTACTGCCTAGCAAATTTACGTTAAGGGAAGAAATAATGAAGAACCTGTATTTAGAAGGGTGCAACAAATTAAAACAATCACTTCCGTGCCAACGTACCCAGTGGTATGTAAGAGGAGACCCTCTACGCCCCTCTCCTTCATATCACTGTCGGTACTGCAACAGAAATGATATTTGTGCCGAGACCTTAAGGGTCTATTTAACGTAAGTGTTCCAAAGAAACATTTAAGCCCGAAACGATATTCACCAGTGACCACCATGGTAGTATTATTTAGCAGAATATCTGATATATAATCGTACCAAGGGGGGCGTAAATACGACGATGATAAACTGAATGGAATTTCATAGCTCGAAATGATTTCCGCGAGACGCGATGATAAGTGGCGCGTGATTCGTAGGAGGTGACTAATAACCACAGACCAAGAATGACGTGTTGCATGCTAAACAGGGGCCGATGCCACTTTTCTATGACGACGACCAACGTGAGAAATTCAAGCGCTGCGAGCTCGCTTTCACACGTGAATTCGCATCGGCGCAGGTGCGTGCCGCAGAATAAGGAACCTTGCATTATTCGTGCAGTTAAACGCCGACAATGCGAATGCGCGTCCGTTACCGTAACCAGCGTCGTTCTAGGTAATCTCTGCTATCTCGTAGGCTCGTTGCACATTTAACAGTCAGCATGCAGTCATCCGACTGTTATGTCACTCGGATTCTACGAGAATAGACCTGGTGCCAGGGGTTCTCAAACTTTCTAATACATATTTCCACTCGAGAACTTCCTGATCCTAATCGCTTGTGAAGTAAATGATAAATAAAGACAGATATACAAAATTCGAGAAGAAATAATTTTTACACGATGCAAAGTTTGGTAATTTGTCCAATGTTCCATACGATTGGGAACCCCTGACCCGCTGTTTCGTGGACGCAATTGCAATTTATCGGACGCTCGATCAGTAAATCACCGTTAAAGCGACAAATATACCGCGGTTGCGTGCAACAATTTGCTTGAAATCGAACGTCCTTAGAAAAATCGTATATGGCGATTCGTCGACGGAGCGTCTCGTTCTACTTTCCAAATCGATTAATGCGCGCTAGCCCGACGTGCCTGGATGTTCACGGACCTATTGCGACTTTGATCCATGAAACGGTCCTGCGAATCTGACTAGCCTCTTTCGTAAATTTTACGGAGCATCTGTGTGGAAATTGCGAAAATGGGTCAAGGGGGTCCACCATAAATAACGATTGATTTTTTGTCGATCGTCCGCGGCCCATCGATGACGCTATCTAGTGGCAACCAAACGTCTTCCTAGTTGCGCGAAAATACATATAGAGCTTGCTGTCAGGCAATTACGAAAGAATAAATAACTTTAATTCATTAACTATTCCACGACAAAAAGTGGGATCTATTTAGAGAATGCGAAGGAGCAGGAGTTACATCGATGAATGAAAAACATCGTGCATCTGTGAGTAATTACGCGAACTGTTGGCAAAATTGATTATCCAACGTGTCTCACAGTTAGTACATACAATACCTAACCTGAATTTCTTCCGCATTCTTCGAACGGTATTGCCGTTTCTTGCTGGGAAAAAGGTTATTTTATCATTAATATTGCTAATTGCACCGTTACATGTTGGCAGGAGTGTTCGAGAACTGTTACGTAAAATCACTGTGCGAATGTACCCTTCGAATGGCCCCCACACTTTATTTTATTAACTCATAAAAATCGTGGTTCTCCGATACTGCGAATTTCAAGGTAAAGTGATCATTATTCCTGCAATGGGGACATTTCTATGAGACAGCGGTGTCGGACGTAACGTCCATCACAAGGGAAACGTGTAATATTTTTCACGATAATTCCAAGTACTCTCGAGGAAGTCCCTCGCAGAGTGCACAAAGGCAGCTACCATTTTTCCTCGTCCGCGGACCGTGAAGCAGTTGCAGATGCTACAAACGCGCCTTGCTTTTCGGTTTAGACGTTAAATTGCTCGGATAAAAGCGTACGTTTCGCTCGGTGAAGCGATTCATCGCTCGGCCCCGCGGCGAGGGGCGAAAGGTTGTATTTCCTTCTTTTTCTCGTCGCGGTCGATGGTATTGACGAACGAATCCTGACGTGAGTGCAATGCCGATGAATCGTGTCAGCGGGGAATGCAGGCCGACGGTGAACCGGAAACGGACACCCGCGGCGCACCGAAATAGGGAATGGAAATCGCTTCCTCTTTTCGTTGTAACGATCGGTAACGATCGGGACGGTCAGCCGAGATCGAGAGGTGTGGAATCCGTTCCGGTCGACGTAATCGTTGCCGGATGCTTAGCGCTTCCCTGACGAAAGAGTTGCGATGGATAATGTCCGTTTCAAATACGCGGATATTTTTCGCGTTTGGTGCAAGCTGCATCGAGGCAGACGAACGCGCGCACATGGGGACGAGTTAGGTTATCTTGATCATCGCGTGTGCCACTGTGGTACGCTCGGTTGAAATGTGTAGCTCCGGGTAACCATAGATGGACATTCAATTTCACACGCTCGGTATATTCCTTGGGAACACTTCTATAAAATAGATAACTGAACAACTACATAAAATGAATTGTAATATGTAATGATAGTTAGTAAATTTGTAAGTTAAGCGCTAATTAGGCAGTACTACGCTATAGATAGACTATAGGTTCTGTCATAGACCGTATTTGTTAAATATTGTAGAAGAGTTCGAGATGATAATCGTGTGAAATTGATCCACTCGGTGCCGTGCATTTGTGGTAGTTACCAGAGAATTTTGTAATTTTATGATAATTACCCTCAGAAGCTTGTTCCCTACTCGCTATAAGCTCGGCAATTATCTCGAGCCGCGAGCATATAGCGAATACTCATTGTACATATTTTTACTATTAACTCTACCATATACTACTATAATCCATATGCTAACATATGGATTATGTAATATTTTGTGAGAACAAAGCCTAAGGAGTATTTAATTGCACTCAGTTCTCCCTAATCACTTTTGCTTCGCCATTACGAAATCGGTCTCCAGGAATGAAAATTTACGAAGTATGTACCATTTCCCGGCTTCTCCGAATTCTCGATCCCCCGGTGAAAGAATCAGAGAATCTTTAGCGGACCCATAGGACTCAAGTCATCACAGGACGGAACTAAAACCTACTTTCAGAGTGTAAGTGTGGCGCCGTATACCTAAATCAGTGTTAACATTTCGCCATCTCGCGGTGACGTGTCCGGTTACAACGAAACCGGAAGAGAACCATCAAAATAGTTCCCCATTGACGTTTTGTTGGGTCTCCCGGTTTCCTCCAAGTCCGTCCGCATAACTGCATAATGAAGAGGTTCCTTGATTTTCGAAATACTTTTTAAAGAAGATCATCGATGTCTCTGGGGATTACCATTATTGCTGTGGCATTTGGCAAACAGAAAAGAAGCAACCGAGGCCAAGGCGAATATTTTCCGTACATTTCGCATTACTACTATTTTGTGCATTGTTTATTTAAAGCGTAATAAAAACACAAGAACTGTCACCATTCAAGGGCAAACGAACTACGATTTTCAGTGTTTAGTAACGGTGCCAGTTGGCGCCAGGAGTGTGCATAAATTAAGCATGTGGCGCTACTCGGAAATACAGAAACACCGCCCACGGAACAATGTTACCATTGATGGATGAGCTACTTCACTAGGCAAGTAATAAACGTAAAAATTCCAGGGGGCCCGGCGCGTCGGATCGGTATGGCAATTTGTAAAAAGATGAGCTGAATTTATCAAGCAACAGTCAACTCGTTCGTCGTCGGGATACAATTATACTTTTCTTTTCTTTTTTTTTTTTTTCGAGAATTCCTCGCTCGGTCTCTGAAGGTTGTCGAAGAATGCCGTGCTATAAATTATCGCGAAATGTACCATACTATCAATCTACTTGGTGGTGACTTTGTACACGATAAAAGCCTAGTTCCTTCTCGATTAGAATTCGCTAATGTATTCCTAACCTACGAGCAGTCCAACCTTCTCTATCCCATGAGATATAGATATCGTATGCAAATTAGCAAGATTTAACACACAGCAACCCATTAAATCAATTTAATTTAATCGTGTTCAAATTGCCTCTATCCATGCTTCCTGTTTATACTCTAAATTATAATTCACCCACAGCGGATTAAGGTGTAATTTCAGCCTTCGAGTCGTCGTGTGTATTAAATCATTCGTCGGCGGTGCCTGATATTGAGTAATATTGATTACTTAGTATTGGAGAAATCTTCACGAATTGGAAAACTGAATTAAGGTAATAAAGATTATCGTATTTTTTGTCTTATCAAGGTGACTTCCTCAATGTTTCTGATGTTATCGTTTCTCGAAAGCAACAATTAAGTACACTACGTAAAAACATCGTTCCAACTACATGATTGTAAATGTGGAGAGGCCGAAGTTAACGCGGTTGGCAGCGGTTGCTACGCGAACACATGTACAATACTTCGTGAATACGCCATTGGCTCTGTCGTAGACGATACTCGCGAAATATTGTAGAAGCGCTCCTCCCTGCATTTGTGAAGGTCGGAGCGATGTTTCTCAGCCGAATGTACATTTATAGGGGGTCAAAGCCTTGCATCTTCGTATTACGTGCTAAAAGATATATAATGTTACATAAAAAAAATCCTCTACATCGTAAAGCATACCCGTCAAACAGGTTTCCCGGTTTTGTTTGTTTCATTTCTTACTCAGCTGTATCATCTGTTTGAATTTGCGCATATAGTAACCGCAAGGCGAGAATAAAGGCAAGAGGTTTCGACTCGTGTTAAACGGTTTTGCATATGGATACAATAAATTCTTCAACTATTTCCGGAATCCGAAAGTACATATGTAACAGTATATACGTCTGGTCACTTTAAATAGGTGGGGACACCTACGTAAATCTGATCGACGCTACGGTGCCATTTCGAAGTCAGGAAATTCCTTATCCTTTTTCTACTTTGAGTTCGTAATGTTCAACGGTGTTCGCCAGAGAAGTTTTCATCTAGATTGTTCACTGAATAATCTGGTATTCTTTACTAGCATTATCTTTTAGTCGAATTATTCGTCACTCAGGCGTTTCACAATTGTTCTCCACAATTAATGTCTGTCGCAGAAGGTTGTATACTATAGAGCCTTGACGATCAGTATTGTTGGAAGTATGCAGTAGTACCAGATTTAGGAGTACTAGAACTACTAATACTATATCTACTAGTACTAAAACTACTAATACTAGGTTTACTAGTACTAAAATTACTAATATTAGACCTACTAATACTAGGTCTACTAGTACTCAAAGTACTAATATTAGATCTATTAATACTAAAATTACTAATATTAGATCTACTAATACTAGAACTACTATTATTAGAACTACGAATAGTAGATCTACTAGTACCAGAACTACTAATACTAGATCTACTAGTACTAAAACTACTAATACTAGATCTACTAGTACTAAAATTACTAATACTAGATCTACTAGTACCAGAACTACTAATTCTACATCTACTAGTACTAGAACTACTATTAATAAAATTACCAACACTAGACCTACTAGTACTAAATCTACTAATCCCTGAAGCCACAATATAATTTCTAGTCCAACAAGTATAACTTCTGTGCATTATTAAGTGGATTTTGCAGTATTTGATACTTATTTCATCGTCTACCAATTCTGGTGCCGCATAGCCTCAGAGACCACCTGCGCCCGTGTATCAGATGTGGTACACGAATCATGATATAGCAAAATCATCAAAATACTATTGGCAGTCACGTGTTAAACGCACAGATGGCACAATAAAGTTTACGACACGTGCAAATATGTTTTACTACTCTCTCGTCGAATCGTAAATAATTGCAGCCGCTGACTCACGCCGGAGAGAGGCTGCGCGCGAGCGCAGTTACTTCTGATCCTGTTGTTTCTCAAGATCGCTGACACCATTAACGTAACCTTATTAATCCCGGCCGTATACGCATGCACGTGTCCCGCAAGGCTGCACACAAGGACGCCTGTAATGCCAATCCGTTTTACGCACATGCGCGCTTGCACGTAATTCTTTCAAAATCAACAATTCTACTTTTAGCAACACCAGCAAATATCTCGAAGCCTTATTCTTCGTGTTGCATAGATTGCGAAATTGACACGCATTTTTAATCAACGTTACACTTTTCGTACTAAATGACAATACAAATCTCGTAATTTACTGTTTATTAGTACATTATTAGGTTAAAGTACAAACGCACGTTTAAGAATTGTAGAATGGAAACACCAAAGAGGCTAAGTGCCAAATAATAGTTCCTTAATTATGGAAAGAGAATATTTGATTAAATTTGATATAAAGGAACAGTGGTGGACCAACGGGCGACGAACGATGAGTATTCTAAGGCCCCATTAAAAAAAAAACTTATCCAAACATTATATTTTTTTTCTGTACTACTACACTTAGCCCGCTTTTAATAAATTACCTCTTGATTTTCCCGAAAAAAAAATGGGCCCCTCAAAATGTTGGCCACCTGGGCCTTTTTCCTTAAGGGGGAGGCCTACCTACGGTCAAAACATGCTTCTTTGGGAATTTTGTCTAGAAATATCGGTAAACTTTTATCATTAAACATTAGTCTATTGGAAAGAGTACATCTTACGGATATTTCAATACTTTTTGTGGTAAAAAGTATTGAAAGGTTTGTGAGTTATAGGTGATGCCCGAGACGTTCTTCTTTTAGGCGCTTTGCGGTGACCACCGTAGTGAAAATTCGAATTTTTTTACATAATATACAAAATTATTTAGGCCATATCGGACCCGATTTTGGAAAAATTATTTTGAGGCAAAATGGCGGCTGTGCAAAGTTGAAGGACCGACATTTGGCAAAAAATCACTCGTTTTTTGAGTGCAAAAAAATCTAGCCCAAAAAAATTGAAAATCCCCCGATAGCGCTTAGATTTGTAACCCTAAAATAAGCCTCCGAAGCCTCAAGTAAAACGATTCATTAATTTTTTAGCTATATGTGTCACCGACTTTGAAAACATAATTTTGAGAAAAACGCATTTAAAGTTTTGGATCTGAGAGTTACACCGGGGAACACCTACCTACTTACACGCGTATAACTTTGTCAATTTTGGTCGGACTAACTTGACACTTTCAGGGAATATTTTCAAGAAAATATAAAAATCGGTTCTTCGAAAATTTCTAGGTAGACCTCCCCCCTTAAATGCGCCACTGTAAACAAATGAATATACGATAAACACTCTTGAAACACAACTAACTAATTACAGAAAAATTTAATTCTGCCCAAATTTGGCACTCCCACTCTACAATTAATACTAACGCGTCATTCCGGCCCAATGGAAAAATTCAGCTGTCTTCCACAAGAATTTAATCGAAAGAGAAGGACCCGTTGCGCAATGCCGAAAAATTCTGAAGTAGAGACTCCCGACAGGAAAAACGGGGGCGTGTGATCGATTCTCTTATTTCATTTTCGCCGTGCGTAAATTCGTGACGTAAACGGCGAGGCGTCCCCACGTGGTATACAATTTAAATGCAATTCAAAACTAGTTTAACGGAGCCGCGACACAAGGTATACGTCCCGGCTTTCCGGATATTTATTGCTTGACGTCAATTTGAGGAATATCGAAAAGTCGTAAAACGCTCGGTCGGCGCCGTTTAGTCGGGCAACGAATCGGTTTTATGGATGTACATACGATTAGGGATTCAAATGTGTGCTTTCGAAAGTGCGTGGAGAAAAAAAAAGGCTCGTCGCGTTAATGTTCGTCTCCGGCGAGGAATTGAGAGAAAGACGAGAATCCCTAATCGTTGGGTGCCTTCACGATCGAGTAGTTTTGTTCCCTTTCGGTTTAACAGTACATCCGTGTTGGAGCATGCGCACAGAAGCGGATAAGATGAAATTGCAATTAACGGAAATCTACCCAATGTCACTTTAGCCCAGGCAGAAATGTAAAATTATTAAAATCATCGTAATTATGGGAATTTTATTCATATTAATTACATTACGCCTGAAACACTTTACATTGCTTCGGATCAAGTATACAACCTTTCAGAGTATTGCTTTCATATGTCATTGGCGAGCCTTTTTGTGGGCGAATGGAATAAATTGTAACCGATCGGCGAACGATAGGCGCCAGACGCCTCCAATGTGTGCCGCCTATCTGTAGGAATTTATTATGGACCATAATGCGAGGCTACATTAAAATTCTATAGACATTCCGGTACGTTATTCCACAATATTAACAATACAGCGAAACGCTTAATTAGCTCGCAGCAAGGAAACACGTTTCACGCAGTTAAAACTGTTTGTAACATATATTTTTTCATGCGGGGCCCGATCAGCGCCCTTTATATTTATTTAAGTATAAATAATTATTTTAGAATATAATTTTTGGCAGTGACTGTACAAAAATTTTATAGGTATTTGTTGAATAACAATAACCTTTTGTTTTATAGAAAATTAGCTTTACGAAATTTAGATTCTGATTTTATGAAATTTTTTTTTTAATTTTTTTGTGCAAATAGTCACATTCATCTGAATTAGCTAGGCACAATAAGCTATGACGCGTTTCGTAACCCCAGGGTTTACCGTTCGAAAGTTTTCAGGTGACAGACAAACACACAAACGCTTTCTGCTTTATATATTAAGATTTAATATTCATAAATTCCTGATTAAATAATTTTGCCGCCCCTGCTTGCGCCCTCTAGATCGAGCCCTGTTTTAATTAAAGATGCGGTAGTATATTTGCACGAGTGCATGTAAATAAGTAGACATATATTGTAAATATAAAAATATATATTTGCAAATTTACAGGCACGCGGTATCGACGCTTTATTCTTATAATAACAAGCAATTCATGTCAACTGGTTCGAAATTTTTAAAGTTTCTATGTACTGTATAATTAGAAATTGTATAACCGTATGAAGATCTAATTGTTCTCAGTGTCACGGTTATTCAACAAGTGACACTGCGGCATTATTAGCATGCGCGTCTTTAACGACGACCGTAGGCGTGGTGCGATTGGTGCGCTGCAAAATAAACGAAGTCACGTTAATATTTATAATGCGATCTTTGGAGATACGAGTGATCTGACTTACGTTTATAAAATTCCGTGAAGTTCACGTTGGGTAGGAGAGAACGAACTTTTTCCATCACAGTGGCTTTCGGTGTTAAAGAAGCGTTTGTGTTCCATATCTAGAAAGGAGATAAGGAATCATGTAAACTAAACGATAGGGGGAGCTGGGGCACTTCGATGCAAGGGGCACAATGAATTAATATCCCCTTGATATCTAGAAACAGAAGTTCAAAACATGATCGCAAGACAGACTACAAGTCAGGGGTGTCGAACAAGCGGCTCGCGAGCCGCAGTGGCTCCTTCTCCGGTTTGCCTGCTCCGCAAAACCGTAGGAGAAAGACCCCCATTGGCGTATCTACTGTGCTGAGTGGTCCGATGAGAAGAAGTCGGTTGAGAAACTCTACGGTCCGAATAGTATCCCTATTGGTTGGGCGCGACGCCTTCGACGATTACAAAGTAAGCAAACGGGACACGGGCCGCGCGGCGGGAGCGAATGCGAGCGAAGAACCTCTCTTGCCCCTGTGACATTTCCAACGACTTCTTTTCATCGGAGCACAGTAGTTATCCTAGCCTTAGAGGTGAATTATCGATATAATATCGATAGTTTTCAATATCGAAAACTATCGATGTTTTTATACGATTATCGATGGTGGTCGATAGTCCCCCCTCTCCCCCACTTCCATTTTGTTCATGTCCATGACGCTATCCACGTTCTCGAGACTCGACACAGCAACAGCTATTTTTTGTTTCGATCTTTGGGCTATTACCGAGACTGAAGAATAACCGGAATGAATCCCGTGGATAAATCTTTGCCAATGCCAAAAAGAAGGAAAACAGATGGTAAGTAATGATTAATATAATACGTAGAACATGAAATAGAATGCCATGTTTTTATCCATTTTCCTTTTTTTTTTTCATACTAGAAAATGACAGTGATCGGTCATGTATGAACTCAGATTCAATACCTAAACGTAAGAGGAATAAAATCTCTTTAGTATGGAAGTATTTCGAAAAATCCAACGATGAGAAATCTGCAAAATGCAACACATGTGGTAAAGAATATAAGACTAGTGGGAATACGACAAATTTAAAAGACCACATTCAGAGATTCCATCCAACACTCTATGCTTTAAATTCAAATGACGATCCAATTGCTAGTACCAGTACCAGTGTCAATACCAGTACCAGTACGAGTACCACTTTCACCAGCCAACAGAGTTCAAATCAATCTAGATCAATTAGCCCTTGTTTCGAGAGGTCATTTAAGAGTGACAGTATTTCTCAAAAGAAAAAGGAATTAGACGAAACATTAGCCATGATGATCGCCACAGACTATCAGTCTTATAATATAGTGAATGACGTATGGTTTCAAAAGTTTGTTCAAATGCTCGACCCAAGCTACGTACTGCCTAGCAAATTTACGTTAAGGGATAGAATAATGAAAACCCTGTATTTAGAAGGGTGCAACAAATTAAAAGAAATATTGCACAACATAAACTATATCGCAATAACCGTAGATACCTGGACGTCGATAGCTACAGAGTCTTATGTAACTGTAACTAGCCAATTTACCGATGCAAATTTTAAATTACAAACTGCGGTACTATCGACAAGATATTTAAATAAAGCACATACATCTCAAAATGTGGCTGATACGACGTTGGAAATATTCAAAGAATGGCAAATCAGTGATAAGGTAGTCTGTGTAGTAACAGATAACACTGCGAACATGGTTAAAATGGTCGAAATTTTAAAAATTAACCACTTACCGTGCTTCGCACAAGCTCTAAATTTAGTAGTGCAAGAAAACTTGAATTTAGAGTCCATAAAATCTATACTAAATAGGTGTAGAGAAATTGTCACATACATGCAGCACAGTTCAACTGCTACAGAAATGTTCGAAGAAGAACAAAACAAGCATCAAAAAGACAAAAATGGACAAAACAGGCTTCAGAAAAAGATAAATGAACAAAACAAATTATCAGAAAAGGAAAATCCACGGAAATTAATTGAAGACGTTCCAACACGTTGGAATAGTGCATTAAACATGTTAAGTCGTATAATTGAAACAAAAGATTGCATAAATCAAGTTCTTTTAAAGCTTAGGAAAGCTCCCAGTCCATTGTCAATGGAGGATATTATAATATTATCTGACCTAAAAGAATGTTTGGAAATTTTTGAAATAGGGGCAACAAAAGTTTCAGATGCACAATACGTGACTATATCATTAATAGTGCCTATCACTTTTGGAATATATAACAACTTAAATAGTTTAGTACCTCAATCAGAAGAAGGGATGTTACTACGTTCGGGTCTACTTACGTCCATTAAAGAAAGACTCTTTCCTTATGAAACAAAGAATATTCCCAGAATAGCAACAATTATAGACCCTAGATTTAAAAAAGAGGGGTTTCGTGTAAATGAAAATGCATATCAAGCTGCGCTGTTTCTTGAGAAGGAGATGCACGCTTTAATGAGGAAAACGAGTGAAATCGAACGAAATTCTCCAGAAACGATTTCACCCCAGAAAAAATCACTTTTTTCATTTATTGGCGAGCGCAAGGAAATGAAACCACAAAGTGTCCAAGCTGACGTAATTACATGTAAGATAAAGTATTTGGAGAGTAATAATTCACCAGAGAATACGGATCCCTTATTATTTTGGAAGGTAACTTGCTATTTAAAATGTTTATTATTTTGATAATAACTCTTAAATTAAAATAATAATTATTGTAATATTTTTAGGTGAATGAACAGCAACCACTGACAGATTTATGCAGGAAATACCTCTGTATTCCGGCGGCTTCCATAGAGTCTGTAAAAAGTTTCAGTAAAACTCAACAAATCATTTCTGAGAAGAGGTTCAGAATAAAATCAAAAGATATGGACTTAATCGTTTTTTTAAATAAAAATGAATGGCTATTTTCGTACACTATTCTTTTTTTTTAACACTTCCTATATTCTCCTTTTTGCATTATTTTCTATTTTTCGTTCAACATTAACTATATTTAACTGTTGCTAATTTTTTACAACAAAGATGACGATTATATACAATTATAATAGTGAATTGACGTTTCGGAAACAATCGATAATTTATCGATAGTAGGGATCAAACTATCGATTACTATCAACCACCATCACGACTCACGACTATTGATAATTCTCCACCACTAAGTAGCCTCCCCCCTTCCCCCAGAACGCGGAATGGCCCCTACCTAGAAACTATCGAAATAAGTAAAAAAAACATTCGTCTGTTCGAGAAATCTTAAAATAAAAATATATACATTCGAGCCAAAATGCTATATGCGTGCAACTAAAAAAAAATACAATAATATTCTTATTACGTTAAATTATGAATTAAAACTGTTAGAATTATGCTGCTAAATGTAGGTAAATCTACCCATATAAAAAAGAGAGAGCGAGAGAGGGGGACGAGAAAATCGGACCTCCCCCTAGACAAAAAACCTAGTTACGCCAATGACGACCCCCTTCACACCTACAGTGAGTAAAAAAAGTATTGGCACACTTTTTAAAATCGCATAACTTTTTTAGAATTGGTCCAAACGACATGAGTTTTTTTTAGAAGGTAGAAGGATTATTTTGCTAAGTGACGTGTTTCGTAGTTTTGAAAAAAATGCAATTTGTCGGAATAGCAAAAAAAAAATAGAAAGGGCAGTTTTTTCAACTTTTTTTTCTGAGCCTGTAATAAATATTCAAAAAACCCGTTTGTAAATTTAAGTAAGCTGTATACATGCTGAAAATTTCATCAAAATCGGTTGACAGTGCTCTGAGTTACAAACGTTTAAAGATCGCAGAATAAGGTCGAAAATCGCGAAATTCCCGAAATCAAGCGATTTTCGACCTTATTCTGCGATCTTTAAAAGTTTGTAACTCAGAGCACTGTCAACCGATTTTGATGAAATTTTCAGCATGTATACAGCTTACTTAAATTTACAAACGGGTTTTTTGAATTTTTATTACAGGCTCAGAAAAAAAAGTTGAAAAAACTGCCCTTTCTATTTTTTTTTTGCTATTCCGACAAATTGCATTTTTTTCAAAACTACGAAACACGTCACTTAGCAAAATAATCCTTCTACCTTCTAAAAAAAACTCATGTCGTTTGGACCAATTCTAAAAAAGTTATGCGATTTTAAAAAGTGTGCCAATACTTTTTTTACTCACTGTATTTCGCTCTGATGAATTTCCCCTCCGAGTGTCGCACTCTCTCCCTGCCGGGTCTCGTGCAACTCCTGGAGAAAAATAAGTGGGGGAACCGGCTCACTGGGGGCCCGACTCCAGTGGCTCTCGGAGTGGGGAAGTCCGACACCCCTGCTATAAACAGTATTATAGCGTATTCGGACGGTCGCACTGGTGCGCACCGAGTGCGAATTTTAGCCAATTGGGAAGCGAAAAAGTTCGCACTCAGTGCGCACTATATGCGGGGTGCCGAATGTGGTATAAGCTATCATCTTCGTAGATGATATAAGATGATACCCTATAGATATCAAGATAATATTAATGTTTCATTGTGCCCCTTGCATCAAAGTGACCCAAGTCCCCTATAGTTTATATCAGCGATGAGCAACCTGCGGCCCACATTTGGGGGGCCGAGATTCATACACTAGTATGTTTTGACATGCTCTGCTCTAGTTAGTTGAGTGCTAAAGAGAATTCTTCCTATTTCTCACAAGGGAACACCGCGAACCCGGACTCACCGATTGGAACGCAACTTTGTGGGTTTTTAGAGTGACTAAAAACAAGAACAACGGTGTGTTTCATTTGGGCCCTATCGCCCTTGAAGGGAATGAAAACTAACCTCAAAGTCGAATTGGCACTTCCACTTTTTCGCATATAACTCCCAAAGTACAACAGACAGAAAAAAATGTTTCAAACAATAGTTTAATGGTGCAATAAGCGCTGCAAACTTGCATTCACAAAATTTTGAAAAAAGTTTTTTTCGTTCAGGTATTTTTCTTTTAAACTCTTTTCAAAATTTTGTTAACGCAAGTTTGCAGTGCTCATTGCACCATTAAACTTTTGTTTGAGATATTCTTTTCCGTCTGTTGTACTTTGAGAGTTAAACGCGAAAAAATGGAAGTGCCTGTTTGACTTTGAGGTTAGTTTTCACCGCCTTAAAGGGCGATAGGGCCCAAATGAAACACACCGTTGTTCTCATTATGAGTCACTCTAAAACCCACAAAGTTCCGTTGCAATCGGTGAGCCGGGATTCGCGGTGTTCCCTCGTCAGTTAAGAATGAAATTATAATTCACTATGAAAGTAAACAGATGAAGCCTCTAAGAATTAAAAACCGTTAACTGAAATTATCAAAATTTGGACTTATACCACTATGATTCTCAGCCACCCATTCGGCCCTCCAGCCACTGACCCGCAATTGTTTCAATTGTAAATCTATGTCGAAAATAACAAATTCACCCCATATATTAAAATTCTTTGATTAGTATCTTTAAGTATCTAATATTGCAGCTTGCGCAGAGTATTAAGTTTCCACTTTTGGTCCGCTAGAGGGCGAAAGGTTGCTCATCTGCAGTTTATACTTTAAATTTCACAGCTCTTAAGCCGTTAAGATTACTTGAACGAGATCCTCTCTGTCCCTGATAGACACAGTTACCCCGCAAACTTCGTCCTCGTCAGCCAGGCATTCGCTAAACTGCTCCCCGATTGCTGCGAGCACCATCTCCTTCCAAATCTTTTCCTAAGAATAATGGAGTTTGTTATTAACCAGTCCGAGATAATCGTAAAAAATTCTGCTACCTACGGTATCACTCTTATGGCACTTCAGTCTCCACGTTCCACCGTGTTGATTGACAGGCTCCTCCCATAAGGGATATCTTTCGTCTCTCATCAAATGATAACTGTATCTCACCTAAGAGTAATAGAGGATATTAGTACCCGAGGCGCTTGGTATAAAAAATATTTATTAACAGATACGTGCTCACCTGCATGGCACTAGCATTCGGTATATTGTTGAAGACTGCCCAAAAACTTTGTACAGTGTTCACGGTATAAATCTTCGTTAAATTTTCTTTATACTCTTCGACAGTCGTGCCAGAAACAGCTCTGTCAATTTTACCAACTCTTTAGAACTGTCTATACACACAACGAGCAAAAAACGATTCAGGTCTTTCATGATGAATTCCTAATATATCAACTTTATAACATGACCAAGTATAAAAAATGCTACTTAAACGGATTTCAACAAAGATACGAAATAAATAATGGAACACTTATATGTTACTTCCATGATTAAATTCTCAGAATTCTAAAATCATATATAAAACATCTACTTTGCAATGACAAAAGACGATAGAATGGACTTCCAATTTTCTTTAAATATCTGTGCATAGTATTGGCATTGGTATCAATGAAAATAATTTAATATTGACGATATGTAACGTAAATAATTTCTGTCACTAACATTGCAATGTTCTTCGAACTATCTGTAAGTGTATGATACCAGGAAACCGCATTTATTTACGTAGAATTCTCTGATGATATGATGAAGGGAAGAATGAAATAAAGCGAGACAAAAGAAATAAGAAAAACCCGTATGCATCGTTGCGCGATGCAGTCGGTTCGAAATACTACGCAGCGGGAAATGGATATCCCATCTTACTTGTCCAGCCAGAAGGTCCACGAAGATTGCAGCGGTATCCCGGAGGTTTCATGTTTCTCGATCGTTTTAACAGTCTCGTCGGAAAACACCGGCGTCTTCGACAAGTCCGCCGAGCTACCGTCTTTTAATTCGCACTGCACAGCGGCCATGTTCCAGACGACGATATATGTTTACATACATCTACATCGTAACGTCAAAAATCATGTGATAGGCTAACAAAACGATAAAAACGAAATGTCATTGCACAAGAATTTTGTTATGCCACAAAGGTAGCGAATGTGTGTGCCGATATTTGCAGTAGCAGGATGTATGTGTTTCTAGTTAGCTTATTAATGTAATAATTGGTAATTGAGGGGCATTTTAATTTTGACTGAAAATGGAATACAGATTTGAAAATTCATCATCTTAATAACGTTCTGGCCCGCCACAGAGAAAGTGTATCGGCGTAGACTACATATTAAATAGAATATCTTACAATAATGAAAAGTTTGTGTCGTGTAAACTAAAGTACCGACTCATCCACGAAAATATAAATTTAGTTGCAATAGATTCTGTGAGTGGCACTTCAATCTCGTTCTTTTCTCAATCGATAATGTTGGATATGAGAGAAATTTCAATTAGATGGCAGGTCTATTATATATATAGTTCATGACTAAACTTTTTATGGCTGGTCGATAAAGCAGGGATTTTGTATTACATCTTTAAGATTCCACAGTCGGCAAGTGAAATTCTACCGAACAAGGCTACTCGATTGAATCAACCGCTTTTTTTATTTAATAACAAAACATTACAATCTCTGCCGTGTACAGTGCTGCTATCTTCGCGGAACTTACAAACTAAATTCAAACATTCCCTCGCTGAATCATTTGAATATCACTTCGTGATTATATTTTATCACTGTTTCCAATGACGCACTACAAATTCATTATACTCATCTTTAACTGTACACCACGTATCAATTACAGTTTCAACGCGATAATATTAAATACTAATTATCCATGAAACCGTATTTTCTTTAGCGCAGCATTTCCCATCTGAATTTAGTCACGGAACCCTTCCAAACTCACTAAACTTTAGCATCTTTTTTTGTATATGAAGGATTGATCGAAATAACTCTTTTATAAATAAAGCAGAAAAATTACCCAAACTTCGTATCGCGGAACCGCAGGGAACGTAAGTTGGGAGACGCTGCTTTAGTGCTATGTCCGAGCAACGTCACTATATAGATTATAAAAACTAAATTAAATTAAACCCACCTAATTTTACAATCCAATTACAGACATGCTCGAAAGCCAGCAGCACTCACACAACTGCAAGGTGTCGAAGAGACATGCGCCAATCAACGATCCGCAAGCTTGCGCCGTAGCGTATGTACGCTTGCGTTGTACGAAAAGAAGAGCGCTTCGAATAGTTAGGGGGAGGGGGTGAAGTGCGGCACGCCATAACACTAACAACGACACGGCCAGTCTTCTGCGAACTTTCGGGTGTGGTGGTCGTTTAGTCGGTTGCGCTATCAACAGAGTGTCCACGTCGTTCGATTCCCTGCGTCCGCTCGACTAATCGAAGCCTGACAATCACTTCCACGGTAAGATAAAACAACCATTAGCCACTATCGATATATTAACAGCCTAGACGAGCGATTTAAACGTAAACACTGCCCGTGGATGCGACGTTTTGAAACGCACAAGGCAGAAGTCATGCGCAACGAAGTCGCAGTCACGCACGTGAACTTCGCGTCAGCTTCGAAAGTAGATCAGCTTGTTTAGAACCCGTTTTCTCCTCGTTTACCAACGGCGCTTCTTGTTCCTCTTCCTCGACACTTTTTCTCGACATTCTTCCTGTGGCCACGCGGATCTTGGCGCATTCCTGTCAATATTTATTTTAACGTTTCGATGCATCACGGAGGATTCCGCTCTCTGAGGCCGCGGGGCTTATTTATAGGTTCGATCGATCCACGATGACGTCTGTTGTTAGTCATATAAACGAGACCCACGTGCTATTGGTAAGGAATGGTGGCTTGGAAACGAGTTCGCTGATCTTCGACAGACTGCCGGGGGATACGTTCAGCTCCCGTGTGACTTTTTAACCTTTCGGGTGCTGAAAACATGAACCGCGTGCGGGACTCCTCTAACCTCATTTCTTAACCATAATCGTTGAACGCCTATGAGCGTTATCCGCACACACCGCGCCCATAGTCATATCCGAAGGGTTAACCTCTGTGGAGGAAAAGGTGATGTGCACAGCTGCGGCTGCGCAATCTCTGGCGCACGTGTTTATGTTGTTAAAGCTTGTATGAAGAGGAAATTGAAGTTCCACGAACCTGTACTTCAGTTTTGATTTTCTTCGTTTCCTGTTTCCCAGTTCGATCTTGTATGTTTTTTTATCAGACCGCGTGACTTTTAATGCCGTGTCTTAATAAGAGGATGCGAATGATTAACGTCGGTTTCCTTGCGTCGAAACATTCCGCACTTTATTTACACGCGTTGACTCACAATTCGAGTCTGGCCCCGCTGGAAAAGCGCCCGTTCGTATAACGACTTCCTTATACCGGCCAAGATACCGAGAGAGATCTTGCAAAAAGCACGTTACGACTATATACTCGGCGATTTCTACGGCCGAGTTTCACCAATTATGTAGTTAAGTACACCGTGGCAAAGTCACGGTTTTCAGGTCTCGATCTATTGGCGTCGATTTCACCGAATCTGCTAGGTTGCCTGTTTATGCTAAGTGATAGTTACGATAATTACGTTCAACGACACTGTCACTTTAATTGCACGCGGAGTAATAAAAAATAGATTGAGTGACATAACCTACATACGTGATTGGTATTCGTTTCATAAATATCTCTACGATATTACTAGCGTAGCCACGCTACTGGTTCTCTCACCCAGACCATATTCACGAAATGTTTTAATTGCAAGTCTTCGCGAAACGGATGTGGAGTTCACGGTTGACATCCGTTTCGTGAACACATTCACAATATTTCGTGAATACGGTGGTAGGGCAAAATTACGCCATAAGCTCTGTCCCAGACTGTATTCAGAATATCTTGTACACTCAACTGAAAATATTTCTCCAACTATTACAAATTCGACGTATATAATAGCTCAACTTGGCACAGTTGCGTGCATCGCAAATAACTTCTAGACTCGTCGAAGGTGGAAATTCGGGAAATGCCGAATATGTATCGAGCATTCGACAAACTGTTCGCCAAAGTATTCGCGTATTCCACACTATGCGCTTATTCGGCAAATGACGAGCGTTTCGACTCGTGATCGGGAACTGGGAACACTGGAAGCTCGCGCAAACACTTGACGATCGACGAATAGCGAACATTTGCTTACGTCGCTAGATCTACACGCGTAAGTAGATGGTCGCCGAACGGCGGACATCCGTTATTTTAGAGGGAGCCACTCCTCCGTTTTCATTTGCGATAGAGCGATATTTTTGAATCGAGACTCTAGAATTGGCAAACCTTTTAAATCGATTTTCTCATATATCTTGCGGCGGTTCACTTTGTGCGCTTGGGGCATTATTATATATACACATCGTGCACTATGTGCATCATTTGAAATAAATTTGTGACCTAACACTTGTGCACTTAGTAGAGCAAGAGTTAATTTCTTAATTATGAGTAATTGATTTTTAAGTCTCTTTGAAGCCATATCGACTTCATAAAGTAAAGAGTAGAGAAAATTGAAAAGTTCAGCACATGATTAGTGCTCCAGGAGAAAAATATTAAAAATTAAGAAATTTGTAGAAAGTGAAGCTGGTCAATTTAATTACTGGGAGGTTCGCATGTGACTCGTACTACATATTAAGAAAGGAGTTCCGCTCTCGCGCATTATTTGTCGAGAAAATTGAATTTATATACCACTCTATTAGTAGTGTTATTAACCTACCGATCTCCGTTAACCAAACCACTGGGTGTTTCGTGCTGGTTACGTGTACTCGTTCGCCGTTATCTTCGGGAATTTGTTTTTGTCCAATTGCATACCGGATGGGCTTGTCCGTACTACTGCATGAAATTCAATATTGATCTTGAGCGCGGTCAGAATTAGTCAACGCGCGAATTGCATTGGCTCGAAGGCTTTTCCACGTCGATCCCGTCAAGCGTTCTCCTTATCTCGATTGTGCAAATTAATTTTCAACGTACGTAAGTCCATCCTTTCTAAATTTATATAACTTCATATAGCTATTTGAAATGCATTCAGTATTGTGAATGATTTTTATTAGATTTTCCTCCACTTCCAAGTTACGAAATAGCAAATATATTTGAAAATACATATTTCACACTTTAAGTCGCATTTCCATTGGAAACACGTATGCATCTTGTGGTTACCAGAGTTTTTCCCTAAACTATATATTATTAAGCTGCGTTACTCTTTTTATAAAATATTAATTGGTTGGCAAGGACGGAAGATTAAAAAGGAAGTGTATTTATCAGTTTGGTAAATGGTAATTGAGTTCATTGTAACTAAATAAATATTAAAAATTGGCACTATAACAGCCAAATGAATTGAATTGTATTGTTCGTAGTATGTCTATCTCGTTTCTGAATTACTGTATTTATTTTGCAGAAATGTTACGACGAATTGTTTGTATAAAGATTAGCGCGTTACGAGGTGTCGCTAAACAAACGTTCACATAGCGATACCAACGTACTCGCCGCAAGAGGGCGTTTCTACTGACCCGCTTTCTCGCAAGTTCTCCCTCAGCTACCGATTCATATATATACACCTGTTTCGTTCCATCTTCTAGCATTCCTTCGTCTAAGGCAGGTGGATACATGTTGCAGTGAAACATTTATTTGATACTTTACACCACTCTTGCTCCACCCTTCTGACTGGTGAGAGAAAGAGGATATATTGCCAGTTTCATGATACCTGCATCATGCAGTATGGTATCAATGTTTCACTGCAACATGTCTTCTCCTGTGTCTCTGGAGGGCCTCCGCCCCCTTTACTTTGACGAAGGTGTGTGTTTATACTACTAGCCCCCAAGTGCAGGCCGAAATACCTACCCGGCACCCCTCCTTCTTCTTTCCTTTTCTCCTTTTCTATCCAACCTTTACTTCCACACGCACCCTCTACCTTTCACCACCTCTTCAATTCCTCAGCAAAAAACACGCAACGTTCATTTGCAAATTGACGAAATCTGCCCCGCTTGTTGCATAACCTTTTTCTGCATTTCCCGTTTCTGTTATTAACATTCTTCATAAAAGAAAGCAAGTAAAATCAGAGCGAGGCAAAATGGGTTTTTCGTTGCGCAGTCGTTAATTGGGCCAGAAAAATAAACTTGAAGCAATAGATAATAATCATATGGTGGATAAAGCAAAAATGCATTCTGGTATATAATTCTCATTTCTGTTTTAGAATGTCTTGTTCGTTCGTTTTCTCATTGGACAAAATACAGACACTACCTTTACAAAAAACTTTGGGCCATCCATCCAAGTGGTCAAAAGTCAAAAATCAGCGTCTGCTAAATGTAAATCAGATGCACAAATTCGTAAATTTTTTTTTCGCATTGTCAGTTTGTAAAAAATTGATAAAAAACCCGCACGGGCGTACTGTAATTGTGCCCGTCAGTGTGTGCTTAACATCCTAAGCAAATAAAGGTATTATAAAAAAAAGCAGACGAACAGCGGAACGGTTGCCAGAGGAACCGTAGTCTCCCTCCGCCAGTCACGTGGGACGCGTGCGCGTGCCTGATGAATTTCAAATTTCTCGGTACTCGCGAAATGTCACGTCGCGAACGAGCGACGTGCATGCCGTGTGTGTCACGTACTCATAAAAACATGAGTAGCTGAATTTATTTGAAATTTATTTAAAATTTAAATTTACCAAGTTTATTAACTGGGTAACTTTGTCATTTTTACTGTTTATATGTTACCAATGAATTTCAGCTTCCGCTAATGAATTTTAAATATTTTTTACGTAGAAGAATTCACGTTGCAATTTGTAGTTCTGCCTCCAGCATTATATTCGAGTTTTATCTTTTTAGGCGGGAAGGAAAATAAAATTTCTTGAGATTTTTGTGTCTGTTTTTTAAATTCAGCTCGCCCACGGGATGTTCGCGATTCAGTGATAAGACGCATCTCGTTGTTCCAACAGGGGAATGAGTCACTGCGCTTCCTGCGTTGCAGAACGACAGTCGATTAACAATTAAAGGGTACATTTGATGTGATCAAAGTCTTGGTAGGAAACTCACTTCCGTTCTGGTCTACTGACCAACCGAAGAAGCCCCTGCATCGCATGGAATACTCGTCTGAACCTTGCCGTTCGAGTTAACTTTCGTTTCAAAGTCTCTTTAAATTCTTTCATAAATCTCTTTTATTGCCACGGACGTGTACAGAGTGTCGATAGTCATAAAAACTTCGGTCGTAAAACGAATAATTAACATTTCAGTTTACAGTTCCTTTTTGTCCAGGGGAAGCATGCGTGGCACGTAGAAATCACGTTATTATACGACTATATTAAAAAATGTATAATGCAAACCGACCGCGGTCGATTCGTCTCGTTAAAATACAACAGAAATGTGGACTACAATTTTTTCGCACGAGCCTTTGTTTTCGTGGAAATCGAGTTTGAAAACGCATGTCGTGCGCGCAGGTTCAAGATCGATGCTCTAAAAATAGTATCTTATTGAGAACTATTACCTGCGTTCAAAGAGAACCATGTAACTATAATTTTTCAGTTCGCTGAATGGACAGAAAATAACTGTTTACATAACAAGTCTTATAGTTCTCGTTCCTCCGGAACTGTAGTACTTTTCCAGTCGCGAAATTATCAATTTTATTCCTCTCAAAATTTTATTGAACCTTTAAATAGGAATTGAAAAATTATGCGGAAGGTTGCCCAAATTCGGGCTCCCGCTGGGACAGACGACTGCCTTTTTTAATTATGCATGCGTGCGCAACCCGAGTGCATTAACACGAACCAACGATATACCGTGGTGACCGAGTGCACTAATTCCTTGATGATGATATATTATTGTTATTCTGCGTTTTTGCGCAGGGAATACGAAAGAAACTTTGCTTTCCAAAGAACTGCTATTCACGTTGCGCAAGGTCGCGGTTCGGTCAAATGCTGTTTTGAAAGCAAACCTAACTTAGCTAGCCGCACGTATCGTAAACGTCGCCCATAACTCGGAAGTTGGTGATTGTTCGAACGAAACGAAGGATGCGCGTGCTGTGCAGTACTTACACACCCACGTGCTTTAGTCGAAGAAGTGGTTTATCTTTGCCAGCTGGTTGGATGATCTCATCGACACTGTATATAGCGTATAGCATCGTTGATTTTCGAGATCGTTTACAAGCGTAATAGAGCCAATTCTCAATCGCTTTTCCATCGCTCCAACAGCGTACCAGCAGCATTTACACGTAATCGTACTTGAATTTATAATCTTAATGATCGTTAAGTCAGACCTTGACGTTGACGGAATATAATTAATTACATTGAGATGATTGTACCGGCAGTGGATTAATCGTACGATCAGATGCCGGTGCCGATATTCTTGCGAGTTTCCTTGAGGATGAAAAGTAGCGTCGGTATAATGATAGAAACTGTTTTGTTGGGTTAGTGGCATCGGTTCTCGGCGGCTTGGATTGCAAGCGATTTTAGGGGGAAGGAGCGAGGTGTTTTTAATTTATACCGCATTGAAGCAGGATTGAAATTTACGATTCGGGTACAAGGCTACAAAATTTGGCGAGTTTTTGCAACGTGTCGAAGATGATAAACGATACTTAAATAATAATTATACCGGCGGATTGACCTTCGTGGCATTTCGAACGGCTATGTTACATAAATATTGGCGATAAATTACTCCGCCGGCCCGACGTTAACTATTAGATTTCGTAATCCATCGATGAGTCATTCGAACCTGCTTGATAAAGGTACTTGAATTAAACAGCGATTCCATGCTTCGATTAATAATATTTATGGTCAACGATGTCAGTGTACGTACGAGCCGCCGATGGTTTTGATACCGGGTCCATTTGGACCCACGCTGTATGTCAGATTACTTGTGTTATCTTCTTAAGAAAATGAGAATTTCAAATCATAACAAGATCTGAAGCCTTGGGAGCTTATTCTCAGATGTTTATGAACGAAATTACAGGCAAAATTGGACTACTTGTTGCTCACTGTCGATCTATCAGCTATCTAAAGCTTAACAAATTTTAATGTGCAAAATAGTGAATAACTTGAAATTCTCTGAAACAGTATGTAAAGGATATCGTAGAGGGTAGCAACCAGTAAATGTGTTCTTTGTCCCTCATTCCAAAGCTTTCGACGCACCCCATTTTTTGAATTTTTGAATTTTTGAATTTTTGAATTTTTGAATTTTTGAATTTTTGAATTTTTGAATTTTTGAATTTTTGAATTTTTGAATTTTTGAATTTTTGAATTTTTGAATTTTTGAATTTTTGAATTTTTGAATTTTTGAATTTTTGAATTTTTGAATTTTTGAATTTTTGAATTTTTGAATTTTTGAATTTTTGAATTTTTGAATTTTTGAATTTTTGAATTTTTGAATTTTTGAATTTTTGAATTTTTGAATTTTGTTAAAAATTATATTTGAATTAATTTCTATACAGCCCAGGACCTTAAAGTACTAATACCCCAAAACTATGCTGAATGTTTCGCTGGGTTCTAAATTTGAAGTATGACATTGAAGAGAGCTTCTTACTTTCCTCCCTGTTGCTTCCACATCACTATACATATCGCAGCAAAGTACTCTACACCCCCTAGAATTTTTTTATTGTGTGCAGAAGCCCCAGAGGTCCACATCCCCCATATGCTGATTTTCCGCAGAACTAGTTGTGGTATTTCTCCATGTGTGTTTTCCTTATTTCCCGAGGCTTCATACTAGGCTTCTCATTTGCATCTTTCTTTCTTCGCCATTTCTGTTCTGCTTGCCCTTTTTGGTTCTCCTACACCCCCAGGGTATGATTCCTCGGGAACATGTCCTCATGATGGGACCCAGCAATCCTGGGTTAACTGGGTTAATTCACCAGTGCCGAGACTATATATGCAAGAAGCTCGACGGGGGGCTCTCCCTAAGAACGACAGCCATATCCAAGCTTAAATCGTACAAAGGTGTACGAAGGTTAATAATTAACCTTCACCTCCTAAGTCAGGTCGAAGATCAGTGTACGTAGATGGTAATCTTCAGCTGTGTCTTAACTGTTTTGACAATTGGGTTGGGACTATCGTTAGCAATGATTAGAAGCAGTGGCTTCGTGGCTGTTATGAAACATGGTGGCAAGATTTCTGTCGCTATAAGGTACGGTTGAAAGTACAGAAAATGAAAGACTTAGTGTACAAGTAGAACGTAACCCCGGCGTAGAAAAATGAAATGTTATTGCAGTTGCGATGATTTTCAACTACGTTGTTAATGTTCCTCGCGAATGTCATCGCTGAGGTCATGAGCATGAACGCACGTATGTTGCATGGCGAGTTAAATGCACGGCGCATTAATCAGTTTTACCACTGAGTAATATTGCGTAACAACGAATAATCGCTACATAATTCTCTCGTTTGCCAGTTCGATGAAACACGTACAAGTTTTCTGCACCTTTCAATGTATCTCGAGTATTTAAATTAATTACGTTAATTACCCTGCATAAAGATACAACACGTGATGTTACCTTAATTAACTTAAACACTCGTTTCCACGTGTGCAATTCATACTTTATTTATTCAAGAATATCACGTGTAGCGCGTTACACGCGTGGGGACGCGACTTTAAGTACCTTCCCCGCCACACAATCCACGCGTGGGAATACGGCTTTAAGTTCCCTTCACACCAGACATTACACGTGTGGGAACGCGGCATTAAGTCCCTTCCACACCACACAATCCACACGTGGGAACGCGCCTTTAAGTTCATTCTGCGCCATAGATTGTACAAGTGGGTACGCGACTTTAAGTTCCTTCCGCGCCACAAAATCCACACGTGGGAATACGGCTTTAAGTTCCCTTCACACCAGACAATACACGTGTGGGAACGCGGCATTAAGTCCCTTCCACACCACACAATCCACACGTGGGAGCGCGCCTTTAAGTTCTTTCTGCGCCATACATCGTACAAGTGGGTACGCGACTTTAAGTTCCTTCCACGCCACACAATCCACACGTGGGAATACGGCTTTAAGTTCCCTTCGCACCAGGCTTTATACCCGTGGGAACGCGGCTGTAACTTCCTTCTGTGCCGTACGTTGTACAAGTGGGAACGCGACTTTAAGTGTACTCACACATCACACAATCCACAGGTAGGAATATGACTTTCCTCTCACATCAGACATTATATACGTGGGTATGTGGCTTGAATTTCTCTCTGCACCATACGTTGCAGAAGTGGGATCGTGGCTTAACAAGAGGCGTTCTACCACGTCAACGATACTTACTTCACAGAATAGGTAGTATGACACACAGGTTTCAATATTCTTCAGCGAAGAGAAACGCTGCTCTACCTAACCTCGATGCGAGCAAAGCATCTTTTAATCCTGCATTTTACGAGAAATCTGTTCCGTGTCTTCATACACCGCTCCTAATGGCGTGAAAGCTGCTCATGCACACGGTGTTTAAGCACTTGCCACACCACTAGATCGTGGTGCAATAATTTCACTCGAGACACCTGCTAAAAATATAGCGCGATCTAATTGGAATTTGGGGCATACATACCAGCTCGAGTGAAATATTACTGTCAGATATTATTATAGGTGCCAGTTCCGGATCGACGTCGATACAACTGATACGGTATCTATTGCAACGAACATCGGGTGATTTGCTTGCCACGCGCGAATTAGTTAGCGTTGTATAATTGAACTCGTTTTTCAACAGAAACCCCCCACCGCGCGGCTCGACCGAGCCGCTCCGCTTTTAGAATTCCTTGTGCAGAAAAGCGAGACTAATGTTAACGCCTGATAGGCCGCGTGTATACGCGCGCGTAATTGCCGATTTCCTGCGTGCCCGCATAACTTCGAATTACGCCTCGTAAAAGTACAGCAACACATCCACGCTTGATTCAGCAGAAAATCTATCGGAGCATTCCATTAGGCCGTTGATATCGAAGAAACATGGCTCGGTAGTGTATTAAGAGCAAATCACTGTCGATTAGGCCTGTTCATTAATAATTGATTTAGATAACTTGTAGTAGAACTATTATCAACGAAACAAGGCTGTCAAGAGACACACTAGAGAATTTTTAATGGCAGATAATTGCCAGTTTTACACCTCTGAAATCCCCTGAAGCAGCGAAACTTTCACGTCTACGTCACAGTATTTTTAAAATTGTCAAAAACACATGTAGGTCGTGAAGTTTTTATAAAAATTTTGAACTCCACTTGAAAATATCGGTGTTTTGAAATAAAAAAAAAATTTATAAGTATTTCGAGAATTCCAGGTAGCAAGGTGTAATTTTTTTCAAAATTTCGAACACTAATTGGAAATATCGCGGTAGGTAATTTCGAGTTGTTTTGAAATATAAAAATGTCGAGAATTCGAAATAGGAACGAGCTAATGCGTTATTGAGTATAGCAGGCTGCCTACAGCGATTATTTACGCCGATGTGAATGGTCATCGCCATCTAGATAAGCGCTGCTTCAACTTTGAAACAGCTTAAATGTAAACTGATAAGTTATATTATTATCCGTTACGTAAGCTCTACTGTCACTGCCAAGGTTATTCGTTGGATCACAAGTAGAGTTATTGGTTGCTCCCATCGACGAAGGAATTCGATAATGAGAATGTCATCTCGGAATCGGTCTGCTGGTACACACGCTATCGATCATATTCCGCTAAAGAGAAATCGGTGCATCGACTGCTCGAATTACTCGCGGCATCTCGAACGCGCGGCGCCGGCGCGTCCGCCGTGAAAACTTTCTAAAAATACAGGGGGCACAGGATTGGCTTTCTTCTCCGGAAATCGAGTGAAAGCGGGATTCTTCCTTCCTTCCTTTAGTTCTTGTTGAGCCGAGATCGCGAATGAAACCGAACTCCATCGATCTCCGCGATCGAACGAACGTGAATTTTCATCGTGGCGAAAATACCGAAATTTGCGAGTGAAATCTGAGCGGAAATTCGAAGAGCTGGCAAGGTTATTAACGTTAATGGAAATGTTAATCGTTTTTGGAAAATAACTATGGTGAGGACGTTTTCTTCGTGTCTATGTGATCTTGTGAAATTTAGATCCATATTTATTGGGCAGAAATATTTAATTCGCCGAGCTTTGATTATTGCAATGGAACGCAAATTGTTACACCCCAAGAGAGCAAAATTTTTTCTGTGACGTGTATTTTTAACGAGTTCGTTTCACTGTGAAGAATCGTCTAGGTGATGGAGGTGACCATTGATCTCTAAACGAAAATATTCGCTAAGTTAACGTAGGCTTAATGGCATGTTTACGAGAATCGGTGTTACGAAAAATCTGTTGCGCCGATTATATGATGTTCTTGAATCGCTCTCGTAATTTCTCGGACGTATTGCAACGTCGTTGCAAAATATCGAGCTCGTTCTGCTTTGCGCAAGGATCCTGCCACGGATGAGAGACTTTCCATCCAACTCTCAACGTGGCCCAACGAAATTCGCAACGATCGAGGCTTTCTAGCTTTTGGAATCCACTGGTCGAGTGAATTATATATATGTACCTTTGATCGACCCACTCGTCAAGTTGAATCGCCGATGGAATGGCCTCGTTTCCACGTTTAGATCACGTATTGAAGCCAGATTTGCCGATTTAGTATTCTTAACTTGGTCATTTATCGACCTCCAGTGTGTTTAAAAATTATTGCACTGGAATTAACCCGGTTTCTTCGTAGTGTACGCACAGCATCTCAGAATAATTGAGTACTTATATGCGAAAGAAATTCTTCTGTTTTCGCGACGAGTTAACTTGTTTTATTGAAAGGGGAGGAATTTTCAAATGACGAGTTACCTCGTCGGCCACAGTTTATGAATTAATAGCTATCTATGCAAAATTATCGTGACGAAGTAACTCGTCTTACCCATTTCTGAGTAATTTATCAACTGACGACTTATCTCGTCTTACTCGTCTTTGAGAAGTTTTCAATTAACGAGTTAACTCGTCTTAGCCGCCTGAGACAAATTTTAAAGTGACGAGTTAACTCATCTTACTCGTCTGAGACAAATTTTAAAGTGACGAGTTAACTCATCTTACTCGTCTGAGACCAATTTTCAAATGACGAGTTAACTCGTCTTACCCGCCTGAGACAAATTTTCAAATGACGAGTCAACTCGTCTTACCCGTCTGAGACAAATTTTCAAGTGACGAGTCAACTCGTCTTACCCGTCTGAGACAAATTTTCAAGTGACGAGTCAACTCGTCTTACCCGTCTGAGACAAATTTTCAACTGACGTGTTAACTCGTCTTCCCCATCTCTGAGCAATTTCCAAATGACGAGTTAACTCGTCTTCCCCAGTTCACAGGTTATAATTTAGTAAAGCTTATTAGACATAGTACAGCTAAATCTGTAAGAGAAATGATCATAGGTGTTCAGTGAACATGATTGACAAATACGACTGGAGGATTTCCGCGCACGGTACCTATACGGTAAGCGTTCGAGCCTTCGAGCTTAAAAGGTGAATGATACTCTAGGTATATAGAATCATTTATAAAGCTTAAGACCTTAAGTAGTGAATTTCATCGACCTTCCACTAACGAAATAACTAAACTGTTCAGTCGAATCATGGGTGGTGTTCGATTCGACTCTGTTCTGTCGACTCGATGAGCAAGCAACAAACCGATATAAACTTGACAGTAGATGTATGATATCTAATTTTTGTACCCCTTTGGTATTCTCAAGGGCACGTTTATCGTCGTCCGGAGAAAAGCTCTATCTTCCTCGTCATTAAGCGAGGCCTTTCTTGCGGCGCAGTCTGTAAAAATCTGTGATAAACGTCCAGGGATCAGAGGACGCGTATATCGAACGATTCGACACTCCGTTAGTTCAAGACCGTGTCATTAACGAAGGGGAGCGATAAGTACGTATGGTTACAAGGATCTCTTGAATCCAATATTTTCTGCTGGCATTCGCAGCCTGGTCGTAAATTTGGAATTTTAAAAGGAAGCAAAGTGTGTGCAATCTTTTTCATGTTTTAATTTTTTTTATTCTTCTTAAGGGTAACTTTCTACTTCGATTTTTATCTCACTTTTACAAATTCCTGAAAATGAGATTCTGAGGTTGTCGAAGATGAAATTCTCGATGAAGTTTTAAGAGGTCTTGAGTTGCAGCGAGTTTAAAAGGAAAAAGATGCCAAATGTCAATTTACGCAATTGTGTTGCGCGTACATAGCCTTGAGGAGGACGTCGACGTGAATAAATGGGGTTCCCTCGCGCGATTACATCGCGAGGGTATCTTGAAGTTAATGATGGCGATTCTTTTTCCACGGTTGACGCGACCTTGCCGCTGATTTGCCGAGAGTCAGTGATTCGATTGAATACAATAGGGCTCTTTCATGCGTGCGTGCAGCCGCGCTGTGCTTTAACCTTTGTAAGAAATCGGTGCCTGATTTACGGTAGCGCCTGTACGATCTATCAAATTCATTCGAGCGTTCCACAATAGCCAGACTAATTGACTTATGATGAATAATTGTGTGTTTGCAAGCGATCCATCTAACTGTAAAAAGAATTCGTTACATTACAAGAATACTAGAAACAAGTGAAACAATAAAAAGTAGCTGGTAAGGGAAATCTGATTTTAATGAAGCTTAGTGTTGTGGATCTACAGCATACGTATTGGAGTATGCAGGAAAACATTTTTCTTTTCCGCGGAAATCCGCTCGTGAAAGGATGAAATTTTTCTTTTTTTATTAATATAACTTTATTTTTCTTTTGGTAATGTGGTAATAGTTCTTTGATAATTATAGAGCATAAAAAACTGAACAGTTTTTGCATTTAAAGTTTTCTTCTGTCTCGCACCGTTACAAAGTTACACTTTTAAAAAAAACAGTTTTTAACCAATTTTCTAATGCACTTCACTGAAGTATGCTCATTTTAATAGCTTTCATCAGAAGTTGTTTTTAGTATCTGTTCTTAATCTTATAAATAATTTATTATAGGAAAGAAGTGCTTCAATTTTTCCGACGTATTAACTCGTCGTCCACATTTCACGAGCTAATAGTTTATTAGTTATCTATGCAAAATTGTCGTGGTAAGTTGACTCGTCTTACTCATCGTTAAGAAATTTTCAAGTGACGAGTTAACTCGTCTTATCCATTCTTGAGAAATTTTTAAATGACGAGTTAACTCGTCTTACCCGACTGAGACAAACTTTCAAGTGACGAGTTAACTCGTCTTACCCATTTCTGAGAAATTTTCAACGGACGAGTTAACTCGTCTTACCCATTTCTGAGAAATTTCCAAAAGACGAGTAAACTCGTCTTACCCCTCTCTGAGAACTTTTCAAATGACGAGTTAACTCGTCTTATCCGTCTCAGGAAAATTTTCAAGTGACGAGTAAACTCGTCTTACCCGTCTTACCCGTCTCAGGAAAATTTTCAAGTGACGCGTTAACTCGTCCTACCCATTTCTGAGAGATTTTCAAGACGAGTTGACACTTAACGTCATCCGTATACTGATGTCATGACAGTCAAAGTGATACAGGTTTTTTCACACAGACACTTTTATGATTCGCGACAGATAGTTCGGACATATTCATGTGGCGAAGTTTGAGTAGTTCAGAAGAGATAAACAGTGTGTATGTAGATAAGACACTAGCGGCCAGCCATAAAAGTGTCCTTCTGTTGTAAAGATTATCCATAATCGCGTGTAGTTCCCCTAACAAGGAAAATGAGACGACGTGAATTTTGTACTTTCCCTCTGTCTCTCTTTCTCGAATTGTCGCCAACGTTCATAACACTGATACATGTCAAGTTTAATGACTATCTCGTTGCGTAATCCACAATCAAGCAGGACGTTTGTATTCAATGGAGTCTTTATTAGTATGCGCATACTATAGCCATATCTTTCCTCCCTTACTGTTCGTCGGACCTATCCTTTTCGGTTCTTCTCGCTGTCCTTTCTCTACCCAGAGTGACCGTAGTTACTCTTTATAAGAAATAACATTTAGGTCATAAGGTGGGATAATGAAAGTTGTCTGCGAAAGTCAATCACCCCAAAAGAAGCATTCTTTAATTATTGTTAATAATTTTTACTACTGCTACTATTAATATTGATATTACAAAATTAACACTGCCATATTGCAGTATACTATTAATACCAATAACACTGTATTACAGCACTATTAATATCAATGCCAATATTAACCCGTATTCAACGCTACGAACCCATTCTTGTTCGGTCAACATATGGGCCCCGTGCGTGGAACGCCCATTGGCGTTCGGCGAGCATACATTACGCATATAATTCGAGTACTTCCGCACGCGGCGCACGACTTGCATTTGAATCTCGCATAAACTTAACACTACTATTATCTCTGGCCTCCACCACGCGTGCTGTATGGTAGCCTTTCACCCAGACTTTGATATAGCGAAGGAAACAAGTATCGAAAATCTCGAAACACGTTTCTCCACCTCATTTCGTACTTTTCCTCCTATTTCCTTTTTTTTCTCTCTCGTGCGCGTATGATATAATCGAACGCCGAGCATGATTACGGTTTCATCATTCACGACCACACGTTCAACACGAGTACGAGACATAAAACAACAACTTGACGCGGACTTTGCCATGATGACGATATTATCATTTAAAAGTTCGATGGTACTGATCGGTCGTGCACAGACGATCGGGCTGCACAGACACTTCTTCACCCTTTAGTATTAGAGAAGCAGCACGACAATCTGCTAATTGATCATCTCGCTAGTCGACGTCGAAAATTTCTTCTTGATCGATGCTTCACTTGTGTCCTCTTTATTAATTGAAAATAGAGATTAATACAAATCAGTATAAATCTCTAAAAGCCAACTGTAAACCCAAACCCAAAATCTGAAAGAAAAACGAGTTCTCGATTCTATTTATTTTATTTCTATTTCGATACGATAATGGGACATTTGTTACTATCGCGGTAAAATATCTGTGGTTGTAAGGAAAAACGATCCATGTAACAATTTCAAAAAATGTAATTTTATGCATTAATTCAACTGTAGAGTATTGGACGTATGTTTTTATCAGAAAAAAATGCATGAAAACGAATTTTATACGTTGAAAAAATAATGCAATTTAACCGAAGTGCAATATTGAATTAATACGCATTTGGCGAAACAACGTAAGTCCACAAAAGTTGGAGAATACGACGTATCTTTCCTTTGTGATCGCTTTTTATTTTCTATTTTCATTTTCTATTTTTATTTATCTGCATATACTATAACGTATTTAGTGTAAAATAAAATGAACAAAATTATATTTCATATTTTTATTTTACCAAAAACAGCACGCTATGAAATATAAGTGATACATAAATGTGTAACTTGAATTTTACAAAGAACAACGCAAAGCACAGAAGAAAACGAAAGAAAACAAAAAAGAAAGTAAAATAAGGAAAAGTAATCGTTTCTTTTCGTTTCTTCTTAACGCCATTAAGCAGTAAAGTGGACTTGTGTCGTTCTGCCTGAAGTGTATGTAAATTATTACTATTTTGTTTATTATTATTTGCGTTAATTATACGAATATTGAATATTATGCAAAGTGAAGGAAATATACGTTTATATCATAAGAAGAAAACAAGGAAGCATTGCTAATAAGAAGGATTGGTGTTCAGAACTTTCAACGACAATATCTTGAAAGTGAAAACATGTGACATGGGTCGTTTTTCCTAACAATAACAGATATAAGTGTTTCACTATAATATTGTTAAACAACGCTAGTGAATAGAAATAATCGACGCTCAGGGCCGGGTTTGTACACAGACTAGGGCGACAACCTATATATCCATTTGCTTAATATGCGAATAAAATATTAAACATAACTTAATAGAATGGGCCATTTTTTATTTGGCTGTTTCGACCGTGCGATCTTTAAACACAGAGCCTTGGGACACTTTTAAAAACAATTCACTTTTCTTTTCATGTAGAAAAATAGCAATAACTCATGTGTTAGTTATCATATTGAGTTAATTATAAAATTGTGACAACTCTTTTGAATTAAAATATTTTATGAGTTCTTTTCTGAAAGCTCGAAAAAGGAAGGACTGATTTGGTACCTAATTTTTCGTGTAGTAAATTGACCTATGCTGCTTAAAAAAACACGTTTTTTTTTAAATAAAATTTTATTAATTCATGTATTCGTATTTAAATAAAATTATACATATGTTTCAAAAATTTTCTTTGAGCTAAATAAACTCAATGAGCTGTTAAATTTCTATTCCGGACCACTGTGTGGCAATCGCTGTTAGCTTACGGGCGCCAAATCTCCAAATCCGACCCTGACGGCGCTAAAAAGGCAAAGCTTGAATTACCAAGTTACCGGCCCGCTTCCCTTGACAACGCCACTGGCGATTAAAACGGTTAACGCAGCAGTTCACCGCGGATTGCCGTAAAGAATAATCGAATTCTCGGAATCGACATTGTTTCGCGAGTAGAAATCGATTTCTGCCTGGTCACGATAACGTCACAACATACTTTACCGAAAATGAACACCGGCGAAAGCGATGGGATTTAACCAGAGGTCACCAGAGGAACCGGTCGTCACTTTCCAAACATTACTCCAACCGATTATCACCCTTATCCAGGCACCTGCAAATTCATAATCAGGAAAAAGTGGCCTAAATGAAAAATCTGAAAAAATATGAATTCATCGCTTCTTCCAACGTTTCTTAATTCAAACAAATGCTAAAAACGAGAATTGCCTGAAAACAGGAAATGAGTGACTTAGACTTTGGATAATTATTATCCAGGCGCCGATGATTCCGATAACGATTCGTTCCAAGGTGCGTGCAGATGTACGAGAATAATATCATCAAGCTATCGCGATGAAAGTGTAGCATTGTTTATCAGAAGTCAGATGTTTTTCCTTACATAAGTAGCATTGATTTTATTAGATATAATAATAACAACATCACCAATTACAATTAATTAAGTGATAAATGAGCGAGGTTCGACATCCCTCCATTTTTAAAACTTAATTATATATACAGGGTGTCTCAGGAAACAGTGATTTTGTTTAGAGTGAAAGATGTTCTATTAACAAAATCAAATAAAAGTTATAAAAGAATTTCAGTTTGATCTCTATTTTCTTATGCACAGTTAAATTCTTTGCAATAGTAATCGACGTATTGGCTCTAATACATGAACACCATCACTATTAATTGTAGCTAAGATAAAATTCCAATATTCCCCTTAATTTTTTAATCTGTTGCTGAAATTTAGTTGCTGTGGAGAATTTCAAAGATAAAAATCAAACGGCGAAAGAATAGTCTCTTAAGCATCTTAATACGTTAGTTACTATGGGGTTCACCAGTGACCCACCCTTCTAGAACCTCCCTCTTTTCCATAGAATACTCAAAATATATCAATCCCTAAATTTGCAAATTTCTAAATAATATTTCTGGAATGGTGTAGAATATTAACTGCACTACAGAACCATAAAATAATGCTGTTGACGATACATAATTTGAATCTCGAGTTTGAATTTAAATATGCAATTTCAACGCCATGTGGATGGGGCATTTTCATTTTCTGTAATCTCTCCTATTTTCCCTGAACGGAGACTATCTATTTTAAGGACACCCAGTATGTATCCCGCTCGGGTCATTGCAATTTGCACATTCGAGTCGCGTGCACCTCGCGTTAATTTCGGCAATTTGTACGCGAAGATACGGGCGTTGGCGCGTTCTAACTGCTGTTTAAGAGAAGATAACTTTAAGCGGCGTGTGGGTAGAAATATAGTGCTCACGGTGATTACATTGTGCGCAAGAAATATTTCTCGACCGTGAGTCCCCTTGTCAGTGTAATTATGCACGGGTCACGGATTAACCGCTGGCATCGTGCGCCCGATGATTGATTGGAATACATTGCCCGCCAAAAGTTTCTGATTGCTCTGTGGATCAAGGGGAGCTGGGATTCTTCGAGTAAATAAGTAAATGAATATGTAATCAGCCTCTTCGATCTACTATCTCGCCTGGGGTTTTATTCGCTATTTTATTTCATATCGATAAAATCGTAGGTACCATTCAAAGATTTTACTCCACTTACAAGATGCCATTCACAAATTCGAAAAAAAAAATCGGCAACGATCGTAAGTGCTAACCCTTTGACCGGTGTTTCGTGCAAAAATGTGTGTTTCTATTATTCTCGAAAATATAATAATAGTTTATGATATAAATGGTGAATTTCTTTTATTTTTTTTTAAGTAACTTTGTTGCGCGCATCATTTATTGTCCGTTGCGCTATCCGATTCCACGCATTCGAGTGACTAATAGTGGAGTATTACGCAGAAAAGTGTCCTAGCGGAACCAAAGGGCGATCCTCTTATACGTCGTAATATGTAAATTTGGCTAATTCGATTTTGGCCGCGGCAAATCAGCTGAGGGGACGGTAGGTGGTTCACGTGGAACAGCTGGTATCCGTTTCGCGAAATGGATAATTTTTCGTGAGTACGATCTAAGATTCTAAGGCAAAGCCACAGGCTTTATCTTCAGCTGTTTCCAAGAAATACAGTAGAAGCCATCGCTAAACGAAACTCGGCCATCCGAAGTTGGACCACCTCTTAATCAAGTGTACACACCCCCCAGGTTCCAATCTTGCCAAGCGGCAATTATATTAATCCTTTGTGAGCTGCCACTTCGAACGCTCGACACACGCCACGTGCGGAATTCCCCTCGTCGTATCTCTTAACCATAGTCGCCGAACGCCCATGTGCGTTCCCCGCACACACCGCGTAGCACCCAAGGGTTAACCCTTGGCCGGGGTGCCCGGGTCTTCTTTGACCCAGTGTGACCACCTAGCATTACAGTAAATAGTAGTGGACTGTATAAATAATAAATTATTCACCCTACACACGAATAATAGAACGCATTCAGATTGAATACTGCCAATTCTACAGGGTTAAAGTTTATTGATACAAAGAGCCGCGATTCCAGTTCCTCGCCTTTCTTTCTGCCCTTCCGTTTTCCTTTTTCCTCGTTCGTTTTCACTTAATAGTCGAAGAACGATAATTCATGCGGCTCCCGGCGCGCTCTGGTCGTCGGATTTAATCGCTCCGAACAGAGTGATGGCATTTTTCCGATGACGCAGATGGCCTTTCCGTGACGTTTCCTCTGCGAGCTTCTGTCGACGCGCGCGACGAAGATGTCACGAACAGTGTGGATGATTATTAATTTCAGCGACGCTGGTTGCACACGTCTTTCAACGCCGGCTAGGGATCCGTTGATCGGTACGGACGTTTCGTAGCGATGCATGCTTCGCGAGTGATTGCAATTACTGTTATTAGTTATGCTGTCGCCATTTGCGCCAGTTCTACATTGATTATTCATATTGGCTCCGTGGTCGTTACTGGAGCGCGAACTACTAATGTTGTTATTACTGTTTCTTCTGGCAGCACTATCATTACTACTTCTGCCACCGGTTGTCACGTAACGGTATTTTCGAGACAAATTTTCTTGACGAATGACAGACGCCGACAGCGTGTCTGTATCGCACTAGGATTGGTATGCCGCGTTTGTCTAGCTATAAATCTTCTGGAACCTATATTTCAAGGACACACGGTGCACGCGGCATGCTCTTTCTCAACCTTCGCTCTAATTGTAAGTTCAAGCTGGTTTTGCTGAGAACGTTGCGACACGAGTATCTGTTGGTTTTGTTTAACTAATGAAAGTTTATTTACACAAAAATTATCTTTCTTATTACTGCTCTGGAATGCATGAGAGGACAGGGCTGTAATGTTTATAGCAGGATGTTTATAGCGATAGCATGACCAACCGATAGAGTCCGTGTGCTTGACGGATCTCTCTTTGAGAATTCATTCTGCCGAATCGTTTCGTTCTATAAAGACGGTCCTTCCAAGTGTCCTGAATAAAATCAAGATTCAAATATTATAAATGTGTCTTGAGTTTTCATAGCCTAATTCCCAATAGTATCTGTATCGTACTTTCGTTGCTATGGGCTTGAAATGCCTCCCGCAGGATGCAAACTAAGTGCTACCTTGGGTTTCTTAGACATGTCGAAGGAATTGATTGTAGATAAGCTCAAGATCCGCAGCCCATTCACTGAGAGTCGTCATTATTCACTCTGCAGTTACTACTGACTACACTAGTAGTGTCAACGTGTTCTCCTCTTTCCCCTTCCTTCGCTAACTCCGTCGCTGAGAATTGTAGTCACCACAAAAAGCAGTGGAAGGAGAGCTCAACATATTCCTCTTCTTTCTCCTTCTTCCCTGATTCCCTAATTCCTTCACTGAGAATTGTAGTCACCACAATCAGCATACTAGTAGAAGGAGAGCTCACCATATTCCTCTTTTTACTCCTTCTTCCCTAATTCCTTCATTGAGAATTTTAGTAGTCACCACAATCAGCATACTAGTGGAAGGAGAGCTCACCACATTCCTTTTTTTTTCTTCTTCTTCCATAATTCCTTTATTGAGAATTTTAGTAGTCACCACAGTCAGCATACTAGTGGAAGGAGAGCTCAACATATTCCTGTTCTTTCTCCTCCTTCCCTAATTCCTTCATTGAGAATTTTAGTAGTCACCACAATCAGCATACTAGTGGAAGGAGAGCTCAACATATTCCTCTTCTTTCTCCTCCTTCCCTAATTCCTACATTGAGAATTTTAGTAGTCACCACAATCAGCATACTAGTGGAAGGAGAGCTCACCACATTCCTTTTTTTTCTTCTTCTTCTTCCATAATTCCTTTATTGAGAATTTTAGTCACCACAATCAGCATTCTAGTGGAAGGAGAGCTTAAAATATTCCCCTTTTTTCTCCTTCTTCCCTAATTCCTTCATTGAGAATTTTAGTAGTTACCACAATCAGCATACTAGCGGAAGGAGAGCTCACCACATTCCTCTTTTTTCTCCTCCTTCCCTAATTCCTTCATTGAGAATTTTAGTAGTCACCACAATCAGCATACTAGTGGAAGGAGAGCTCAACATATTCCTCTTCTTTCTCCTTCTTCCCTAATTCCCTAATTCCTTCACTGAGAATTGTAGTCACCACAATCAGCATACTAGTGGAAGGAGAGCTCACCACATTCCTCTTTTTTCTCCTTCTTCCCTAATTCCTTCACTGAGAATTGTAGTCACCACAATCAGCATTCTAGTGGAAGGAGAGCTCACCACATTCCTTTTTTTCTTCTTCTTCCATAATTCCTTTATTGAGAATTTTAGTAGTCACCACAATCAGCATACTAGTGGAAGGAGAGCTCAACATATTCCTCTTCTTTCTCCTTCTTCCCTAATTCCCTAATTCCTTCACTGAGAATTGTAGTCACCACAATCAGCATACTAGTGGAAGGAGAGCTCACCACATTCCTCTGTTTTCTCCTTCTTCCCTAATTCCTTCACTGAGAATTGTAGTCACCACAATCAGCATTCTAGTGGAAGGAGAGCTCACCACATTCCTCTTTTTTCTCCCTCTTCCCTAATTCCTTCATTGGGAATTTTAGTAGTCACCACAATCAGAGTTCTTCTGCAATTACTCTTCTAGTAGAAGGGCTCTTCAACGTGTTCCTCACGTTGTCCTTCACGTTTTCCCCTCTTCTCCAGTTCCTTTACTGATCGTGAAGAATATAATTATTATTAGTAGTTACACCACGATCAGAATCCTTTCCTCCGCAATTATCTTATTTTATTGAAGGCTCAACATGTTCTCCCAATCTTGTAAGAACAAGTTTCGCAATTCCTGTACGTTCGGGAGCCACAGAAAAAACGTGATCCGAACCCACCGATCTAGCAAGATCCTCTAGCCAGCCGCCTAAGCAACTCCGCCAACGCCGACTCTATTATCCCGAGCTCCCTCTTATGTGGGTTCCTGATCCCACATTCTCTCCTCGAGCAACAATCACGATCATCAGCGATTACTACGTATCTGTTAGAGGAGTTTAGTTCTCCAATCCACTATTTAACAACACAGCTGACAGCCATCAGAATCCGTCAACAATCAACAGCGCACATTCTGAACGGGTTCCTTTTTTCCCCGCCTGTTGCAGGACAATTATGCGCGAAGTGTAATCGGCTGGACAGTGAACCGCAGATAGCAAGGAGAGGCGGAGGAGTGGAAAAGGAGGAGCGTCAGCGGTACTAGACATGCGTCTTCGGGCGTGAATCGCGGTCAGAACGAGAACACCGTTTTCCCCGTGAACAGGCGAGCAAACAGAGGAGGCCAAGCGGCAGCGCGCCAGATACTCCGCCGGAAGATGACCACGTCGACCCCGTGCTCCCCGTCGAGGTCGTCCCTCAGCTGCTGTCAGATCGACCACAGCAGCCACGACGACGTGCACGGTGTGACGGTCGCCACGAAAGACGACTACATCCTCCAGGAAAAGCACTCGTTCCCGAGAAGGCCTGAGATAGACCTAGTGTTCCACGACATCCGGTACACGGTCACGGAATGGAACCTTCGTAGCATCAAACCGAGTGAGTTTACTTTGCACCTTATAGCCGGGTTCTCCTTCTTTAAAATGTCGGATCGTTTGAAAAATAGTGTGTGCTTATATCGGGTTGTTTGGAAAGTTCGCGGAGAAGTTGGAATTTGAAAATAATGAATTTTTATTACGATAAATAATCCTGTTCGAATTACACAAAATGTAAAGTAAACCTTTCTTCACTTGCAATCCTTTGTCTATCGAAAATGAAAGAAACTCTCGGAATAACCTAATACAAACTTTGCAGCAGATTTATATATTTTGTAATGGGAAGAATGTTAAAAACTTTCGAGACGACACTTGTCCCACTAATCAGACTTTTAGGTAGGGTAGATATTAACCCAAATTTTGGATATATGATGAAGAATGGCGTTTGGAATACACACATCCATGTTCTAGCAGCACAATAGACACGTATAGCGAAGAAAATAACTTTTCGATACCCTAAAGTATACTTTTTCTTACTGATTTAAAATCGTAATATAAATACTTCCTTTGCAAGTACGTGTTTTTTCTGCTTTTTAATACTTAATCGGACCATTTTTAAAGTAATACTGATCGTTAATAATCACTTTGGTGCGTCTCGTTAATTAAAATTTATAATTTCAGTTCATAAGTCTGGTTGGGGGGCGATTGTAACGTCGGCAGTAGGGATCGGTTGTTCCACGACAGAACCGAATAGTCACAAAGAAGATGAATAATATTGTCGCGTTTGCATGGCGTCTTATAGCACAGCACAAGCAAACCAAATAAAAACTTGCTGCAATGTACTGAATGTAAGAATTGATCACATGGAGAATGCACCAGCCTAAACGTTTTCTATTTCTGCCAGAATTGCGACAACGCATAATTGGTTATGCATTTTACTCTTTTCATTTATTATTATAATTAAAATCAATAAATATTTCGATTTTGTAAAGTTAAATTCGTGCCACTATCGACTCCATGCAGTGTTACAACCGACCCGGGGTCAGGGACGGTTGTAACACTTCCTCCGCGTATCATTTTTTATTAACAACCTGGATATTACTTGACACACAGCGAAACTCTTGCGTCTCAATAGTGTTAGATAAGTAAGTAACATTTTCCTATAAGAACTTTTGTTCTAACTGCGATAGTTCTTGCGTAATCGTATTCCAAAGTCAAACTGTTACTACCGCCCCCGGTCTACCCTACAAGTTTGAATTTTGCATTATAGTAGTAGCAAATGGTTGTTACCCCTAATAAATAAATAGAAATGAAATTCTGTTGAATAACTTAGAGATGCAATTACGAACTGATTGAGGGTACTAGGGTTAGCAGGAAAACTTAAGTCGTAAACTTAAGTCGTAATTATACATAGTCCCTATCTATTTGCTTGAAAAATAATCGTTCAGTAATTATCGAGGTGAAGTTTAAATTAATCAAATTGTTGTAGCAGGATTCGACGTTGAACACTGGATATATTCTATTGATTATGATAGTGGAAGAGACTCGAGGGTTTCGTATCCTTTTAGTTCTCTCAATAGAAGCACTTTCCGTGCAGCGTTCATAAAGTTGCGTCGAATGAGCAGGTCAGTGCTCGGGGAAATACATTTCCGGCGAATCGAGCTTCTCTGCGGTCTTTTCGTGTATATTAAATGTTGCCGATGACGTTGGGAGAAAGTGGTCCTGCCGAGGAAAGTTCTAAATGGAGAAAGTTGCCGAGTAGTTTGAGAAGAGCTCTCTGTTAGAAGTCGGCGAAACGGGCGGTTGCACGTGTGTCGTTTCAAGGAGATGGCGTCACTGTAATGGCTCACGTGAAGGGAGATAATTATGCCGAGCAGGCCTGTGCTAAAAACTGCCCGCACACGTGTTAGTTAGAGCCGGTGTATACGTAGGAGAAGCAGAGCTTTTTGTTAATTACATGGGATGGGTGAAACGCAACGTGATGCAAGCGGTGGTCGATTTATCTCGGCAACTAATCTTAATGACAACGTGGTCTTCATTCGTTAGTTTGTTTTATATTCTTGTGTTTATTGAGATATATGTCGTTGTACAGCTTCGCAACTGAAAATGATGAAATATTTCGGAGTGGATAGCGGTACATACTGTGGGGTCCAAAGAACTTAAGTAGTACAAATGTGTATAGAGTACACCAAATCAGGAGAATTGTAGGACACAATACAGACAAGCTTGGGCTTGTAGGACTCGATGCATACTACTCAGGACTCCTAGGAGGCGGTAGAGCAGGGGTGCACACTAAGTTTGCCCTAGGGCAGTCGGTGCGCCCTCGAGCTCGACCGTGGAATGCTCACCCCCCACTCCTCGGTATAAGGTCTTGTGGTGGGGAACTCTATGACTGCAAAGGCAGTATGCCCGTTACAACTACAAGCATACCGACGATAGATATACATACATACAAGACCAAACGAAAACGTGCAGAATTTTATATTATATTCAGAAAGTTACTTTTAACAAATTCGCATACGTAAATTTGAGTACTTTCATTTGAAGATATTTAATAACATATATACATATAGAGTGGGCGACAAATGTATTCGGATACCCTTTAAAACAGAATAACTTTTACAAAATTTTTCTAAATCTATATGAGTGTGGTTATCGCGTAAACTAGAATGAAGTAAATATTTACGAAAATCCAATTTTGCAACACAGAAATCTAACAAATGCTTTTCCAAGAAATTAATGTTTCCATTTGAAATACAACCATTTTTGTGCTTTTCAACATTATTCATTCGACATGAACTAAAGTTCATACGAGACCCACACTCATATAGATTAAGAAAAATGGTAGGTTTTTTGTTTCAGACGATTACGACAGCCAAAATCATGCTCGCCAGCAACAAACTTTTTTCTCAAACCCCTCTTACTACTACCATTATAAATGTGAACCAAAGTATTATTATTGCATACGAAAATTTGAACTCATTTTTTAAAATTCAATTAATAAAAGTACAGAGATTGGAATTATAATACTCAATACTTTTCTTTTAAAAATTCCCCAAAATGTGCCTTATTTTCGGAGCGTCAAACTCTGGAAATCCCTGCGGCAGCCTGTCAGGCTCCGCTGCCACTACTCCAGCCGCTCCCCACTCCGTTGCTGGACTCGCTTCTACCTGAACGAGCTCGGAGCTCGAGCTCGAGCTCAGCTCGAGCTCGGATCTGAGCTCGCGCCCGGAATTGGGGGTCCTGTGCATACCTGCGGTAGAGGTTTACTAAATAGGACTTGTGGAAGTCTGTATAGGTTATTTAGGATACGCAGGATCTCTTAATGTTGGTTACCCTGGATTCTGTGGTCTCAGCAGGTGTCCCTCAGTTCCTGGGACCCACAGCTTTCGGGTTCCTAAGCTCCCGGGTCTCTCAGCTCTCAAGTCTTTCAGCTCCCGGATCCCTCAGCTCGCGGATTCCTCAGCTCCCGTATCCTTCAGCACCCGAGTCCCTCAGTTCCAGGGTCCTTCAGCTCCCGGGTCCCTCAGACTCCGAGGTCCTCATAATCTCCGAGCTCCCACATTCTTAAGCTCCCGAATTCCTAAGCTCCCGAATTCTTAAGCTCCCGGATTCCTCAGCTCCCGGATTCCTTAGCTCCCGAATTCTTAAGCTCCCGGATTCCTCAGCTCCCGGATTCCTTAGCTCCTGAGTCCCTCAGCTCCCAAATTTCTCAGCTCCCGAGTTCCTAAGCTCCCGGGGTTCTCAGCTCCCGAATTCCTAAGCTCCCGAATTCTTAAGCTCCCGGATTCCTCAGCTCCCGAGTCTCTCAGCTCCCAAATTTCTCAGCTCCCGAGTTCCTAAGCTCCCGGGTTTCTCAGCTCCCAGGGTTCTCAGCTCCCGGATTCCTAAGCTCCCGGATTCCTAAGCTCCCGGTTTCCTAAGCTCCCGGATTCCTAAGCTCCCGGATTCCTAAGCTCCCGGATTCCTAAGCTCCCGGATTCCTAAGCTCCCGGATTCTTAAGCTCCCGGATTCCTCAGCTCCCGGATTTCTTAGCTCCCGAGTCCCTCAGCTCCCGGATTTCTTAGCTCCCGAGTCCCTCAGCTCCCAAATTTCTAATCTCCCGAGTTCCTAAGCTCCCGGGTTTCTCAGCTCCCGGATTCCTAAGCTCCCGGATCCCTCATCTCCCGGATCCCTCATCTCCCGGATCCCTCATCTCCCGGATCCCTCAGCTCCCGGATCCCTCAGCTCCCGGATTCCTAAGCTCCCGGGTGTCTCAGCTCTCGAATCTTTCAGCTCCCGGATCCCGCAGTTCCCAGGTCCCTCAGCCCCTAAGTCCATGGTTCCTCACATTATCTCCAATGGTTATTCAGTCATTCAGATTTCATATACGATACATTGATCGCCAAGTGTTCGTTCACTCGCAACGGCCATTCGCACGTGAGATTGGATTGTATCGCGTGCCAATATTTTTTACCCTCACGCTTCACCGGAGACCAATTCCTCTCCTAATCAACTGCCGTCCTATGCAATTACTTTCCCGACATACAACCACTATCTGCCCTCGTATACACGCCTCCAATCTCTGTCATTATCATTTCTCCGAGTACGGTTGCATTTTTCCTCGTCGATTCTATTTCCTCAGACTACTCCCCTTTTTCAACGCGAGAAAAACCTTCATTCGTATCGTTCCACGCGAGTGACAGGCATATGTTGTACGGTTTAGTCAGTCGCATCGGCCCCACCGGATTCCTTGTATTATTCATGATTCAACAAAGGAAAAGATACGTCACCAACGACGACTCAGCATGGAAATACTATAATCGATGTAGCTCCACAGTGAACAAAAGCTGCCATCACCTCGTTACAACCTAATTCTTGCCTCTTGTTAATGCTCACAACGCTGCCGTTTTCTTCGGTCATCAGAAATCTCTGTAACAGGTGTCTCCTTATCCCTTACACTTATGGAAACGTCCCAAGAAACTCGAACCCCCAATAACTACACCCCCAACTATGTCGCAACTATGCCATTATCTAAGCTGCCCTTTACTCCTCCAACTATAAAACTATCTTTCGATTGCCGGACACTTAGCACCGCGATGCTACGAACTACCATACACTGACTCTTGAAAATATTCGGACACTTTTTAAAATCGCATAATTTTTTTAAAATTAATCCAAACGACGTGAGTTTTTTTGAGAAGCTAGAAGGATTAGTTTGCTAAGCGACAGGTTTCGCTTTCGAAGGTGGTTTTTTAAACTTTTCTTGTGATCTTGCAATGAAAATCCAAAAAACACATTTGTAGATTTAGGTGGGAATTTCATCAAAATCGGGTTTTTGATGAAATTTTCAGCATGTACACGACTTACCTAAATCTACAAACGGGTTTTTTCGATGTTCATTGCAAGATCACAAAAAAAAAGTTTAAAAAACGTCCTTCACTATTTTCTTCGCTATTCCGATCAATTGCAATTTTTTTCCAAAACGACGAAACATGTCACGTAGCAAACTAATCCTTCAGGCTTCTCAAAAACACTCAAGTCGTTTGGATGAATTTGAAAGAAGTTATGCGATTTTAAAATGTTGCCGAATATTGAGTCACTGTACATCATTCCGTTATAGCTACAGCATGCAATAATTGTAACTCGTAGTAGCATAGCATTAAGTACGTATACTAATATCCAAGTTCTTTTTACACCTGCGTCGAAGCGGCGCAAAACATCCGTTTATATCCAATTTCATCGTAATCACTACAATTACCAGCTTCTTGCATCTTTTTTCCAACGAAGCCGCCGCGCGGTACTCCAGAACTTTTCGTTTACGCGATCGGCGCTCGTTACAAGTAGACCAGCGGTACGTGGACTAAAGTGCGTGCCCTGTCGCCGGGCACGGACGTCACGTCGTCACGTATTTACCGACCTCCAAACGGAAGCGGAATAACATTATACCAAACGTGGACAATCGCTCGAAGGTAACCGGGCAATATTCCGAACATTCGCGGCTGGTTATCGAGCACGTGAACTCCGCCCCCTGGGCTCTGCGGCAAACACGACCGCGTAGAAGCAGTGGTCAAAAAATATATTTCCAAGTCAGATCCAGCCACAATTACACGGCGTGTGCAGGCGGAATGCTATCAAATACCGATTATTACTGTATTAATAGATCCGATCCTCGGCCTAGCTCGGTTTACCCGGTGCCCACGGAACAAGGTCTACTTCGACAGTGGCGCGTATTCTTGGTGTTATGCTAATCGAAGAAAAAAAAAAAGAGTCTCCAAAGGGGACAAATGCGTTGTAATTTTTCTCGAGACTAGCTCGTGCGCGTTATCAGGAATCATTGTCTTAAAGTAGCTTTTCCTCCACGCGACTGGGCGCAACGTTAGGAACTTTGGAGTGGATTTTCTCGAAAATGAAGCGCGATATTAGGAACAGTTACTCGTTCTTTTTGGCTTATAGGGTAAAGGACCCAATTACTGCCACCTACCCAATTACTGTCACCCTAAGCTATTTTACGTAAAATACCGAATAAATCTTATAAAACGATGGATAATTATACGATACAAAAAATACATGGTTATTTATACGATACAAAAAATAGTGCTTAATTTTTCTTTGTTAATTTGAACGAAACGATAAAAAATTTTAAGCGGATATAAGGAGAATGGAAACGACGACTTTCTTACTAGCGAAAGAGAAAACAAGGCGTTAAAGAAAATGCTGTAATTGTGATATTTAAGCTATTAACATAAGAAAATATAATATTTTAAATAATATAAGCATCGTAGAAAGTAATGAAGATTCGAATTCAACGGTTCATTAAGTCTTTTTACCTATTAATTGGGTGACAGTGATTGCTACAAGCGTTTCAAGCATTTTGGTATTCTGCCTTCCTTAGCTAAACTCTCCTATCTAACATTTTTTCACCTTTTGAGATATGTTGAAATATTTGAAGTTCCACACGTCTTTTACCTTTTAAGTAAAGTTAGAAAAGTCTACGTGCTTCGTAAAGAGTTATAAACAGTTTATTGTATTTAACCTAACTTCTTTCCAAACGGTTAAAATATCCCATCTAAAACAATTAATTAATTGGTACGTTAATAATACATTACCTACCGGTATACCTATTACAAAAAATTATATTAGCCTGTTACGAAATAATGACAACATATTTTAATTTGATTGAAAGGAAATAAGGAAAGTACAAACTAAATGATAAAACCTCAGTTTTCTCGGTTGTTTCAAAATGCTAGATAGGACATTTTAACTAAAGAGGGCAGTATTACTGTCATAGCAGTAGTTGCTCATGTACATGACACGAAGTAACTTTAAAATGACAGATAAACAGTATTAGGTTAGCTGGCAGTGATTGGGGTGTCAGTAATTCAGTCAAATACATTTTTCAAGGTGTCAGTAAATAGATCCCGTAATCTATTTTTGAAATTGATGAATTTATACATGAAAATCGAAGTTTTAAGATCCACCAAATTCTTTTCATCAAGTAAACATATTAAACAATAATAAATAACAAGAACAACATGTACTTTTAGTCTTTAAGTACAAAACTATAAGATAATGTCAGCGTCAACGCTTAATGTGTCAGTAATTGGGTCATTTACCTTAATAAGTAAATAAGTCGATAAAAAAAGAATAAAGTTTTTTGATATCGCGCTTCGTTTTCGGGAAAATCGACGTCGAAGTTCTTGACGTTTCGTCCAGACGCGTGTAGGAAAAGTTATTCCTTTATTCCTGCTATGTTTCTGTATTTTCGGGTTCGTGGCGAGGTTTCACTTATTCTTGTGAGAATCTCCGTGCTTTTATTCACCGTCGCGTTCCTACGAAATATTCTGTCGCGAAAGAGGCAACACTCGAGCCGGACGAAACTGCAACATCACGGAAATAGTATAAACTCGCGTGCGATCGTAATTTTTCTTGCGCCGAGCAGGCGCGAGCAAAAGGCCACGATTGCGAGCCACGGAATTTATTTTTTATCATTCATTACTGTTGTAATTATGAAACGATCCGGTTTCATCAACGATCTGCTCGCATCGTTGCCGTCAAAGATGCTGTAGAAACATTGAAACGATCAATTTCATATCGACGTTTACGTAAATGCCGCAGACTTTTGAAAGAACGGTCCTTCAAATTTCGTCAAACCCTAAATCTGTAATCGAAGTAACAGGAGATTTGAATAAATATCGTTCGAAAGGTTCAGCGAATAGCGTTTAGGCTAGATAAGTCTAATTTCCACGCCACTGCGCTCGAATATCTAATTATTCCGTCAAAAAAATATTCCCTTGTCCACCGAGGAGAATAGCCACCTCTAAAATGAATATTTTTAACATAAAACTTTTCTTTCGCATCTTCAAATGTTTACCATAAAATCACGAAAAGGTTTCAAAATGATTTGCTTCGTAATTTCTGCAGAAAAAATTCCTCAAACTCGGCCTGTTTTAGCGATGCGTAAAGTATTACGCCCCCTCGATTCGAGCAAATATTTTAGAGCACTCGGATTATACTTTCGATGCTTCGCAGAACGTGTCGAGAACACGCCAAAGCTGGGCACAGGGAGAAGATTCCTCGTCGCGAAAGCACGCCGATGGCAGATAGAGCGTGAGTTGCGCGCCGTGACATTTTTCGCGAGTAGAATCGACGATAGCACGTGGAAAAAATATGTAACACGCTTCCCTCGGCGATATGCTGCTATATTACGAAATAGCAAGTTATATGATCGAAGTTTGTGTTTGCCATTGAAGGAATTACATCATTCGCGTGGAAACGCGAGGCTGGCTTGTTTCTGTTTATCCACGACGCGGTAAAGCAATGGAAATTGGGCTGCCACGGCAGGGAAGACGCGCGGCTGGTGTTCATCCCAACATTTCGTTTGGCTGGCGCGGTTGCTTTCTTTTTGGCAACGGCCAGTTTCGATTTGCGGAAGAGTGCGATCCAACAGCCAGAGCTTTATCAAGGGTCGGGACGCAGCGACATTCGTGATAAGTGTTGCGTGAATGTTACGTGAATCGCGCCAGGCCGTCACCCGCGAACAGTTTGGACGTAGAGTTCAGTAGACGGGAACCACTTGCCTCGATTACTAGCGGTGCAAGATTGATGGAGTTTCAATTAATTCGTTGGCAAAGTTGCAGGGAAGGGACTCGACTGAGATGGTTTCATCTTTTCAGGGAGATACCTGGGAACGAGGGATCTGGGACGAAATGATTTCTCCTTTCTTTCGCTTCGGTTTAGCTTCGATAATAATTTCGTTTTGGTTAGTATAGATCCAGCTGAAGATATTTATGTTTCGTTGCCATTGGAACGAGAAAGAAATCAGGTTTCCGAACCGGTTATCTCTTTTGTAAAAGAAACTTTTATACTATTAACTTATTTTGAACAATTTTATTGAATTTCGTGGATATATTGTGAAGTATTATACGTTCTAAATATTATATATATTAAAATACTAATTGTACTTAAGTAAGGGGTGCGCTCGATTTAAATACATACTTTAATGTGAAGTGTGCATCGAAAACAAAATAATAACGTACGTTATTAACCGACATTTTTATTTCGAAAGGATAAATTTCGTAGGGGGATTAAGTAGGGTGAATCGACCAGCGAAAGAAAAAATTGACTTTTTTCGTGTATAACAAGAATACTATTTCATTGAAAACAATGATCTTATATTTAGAATGAAGAAAAGTTTATTGAGATATCGGCGATACTAATATTTTTTGAATCTATGAACGTCTCGGTCGCTTATTAATTTTTTTGTTTTGTGGTTTCGGGTGCTGCCATTCACGGCGAGAAACCTAGTAACAAAACACGTACGATGACAATTAACCATTATATCGTCTAAACTGTGTTCTAACATAAATAAATTTGTCAGGTTCCTATTATTATAATATATAGATTATATTTTTATATTCTTATGTTAGGTCCCTCACCTAAACTTCCTTTCTTCTTTTGTAGCGTTTTCTCGTTGGAAAATGAAGTATTATTCTTTTTGTTCATTCACTGGGTACAAGGTATTCGATTATTGGGTATTATTTCGTTCATTCACTAGTATATTGGGCATTGATTACATTATTATGATTTATTTCAGACGCCGGTCAAGTAAAAAATCACAAACAATTTTTTTAGACATTTGTAAAGCCTATTCTGCTACAAATTCTTATTTCATTAATAAATTAGGACATTATTTAATTTTCATCGTTATTTGAAACTGAAAAAACGCTTAGCTGTTCATTCACTGGTCAATTCACCCTATCAGAGTTGGAATCTTCAGAAAGGTTGGGCACTGATAGTCTTCTATCTTTGGTATTTCGAGAATAATAAAATATACAAAGAAATTTTAAGGTAAACGATTGTATTTGATTTGATGACAAATTTAAATAAAATCGTGGGGCAGAATTAAGTATTTCATACAGAATTAAGCGTTGAAATGAGCGATGAAACCACTCCTATTTGGTTCCATCAAATTTAGCAATTGGAGACTTCAGTTGGACTTCTTCGAAAATAAAATCGAAGCTGCGATCTTTCCAAGAGACAGTCCTCTGGAATTAAATACTGATATCCATCTATCTTTCGTGTTTCGAGAAACATTCAGTATTCTCCTATTTTTTCCATCGAAACTCTGTTACCAGAAACTTTAATTCCTTCGTGTCTTCTGTCGCGAGGAGTGGAAATTACGCGTCATGTTCCCCTTAGAATTAGTGAGTACGCAAAATTCGAGCCTCCTGAGAGGAAAACACGGCTAATAACACCGGAACTCGACCGTTAACGACAGTCGTTCTTGTGTAACGCGCTCTAACCATATTTTTCACGGTCAAAAATATATGTCCCCGTGGTCAAAGGACTCGCTATATTCAAATTGGGAGACGTCGCGATACAACGCGAGAGATAAGCATTCGAAGAAAAACTTTGCTCACGAATAAATTATTGTTATTACAGCTACAACTGCTTAGGATCTTTCTTATTCTACTCTTCTTTCCTTGCTCTACCTGCTATTCTCACAGTTTCCTTTCTATTACTTCGTCTGTCCAAGACTGGATGAAGGGTGAGTGTTAAAAATAATTGAATGAAATGTATATTTTCTGCTTCCCTTTCGAAATAATTAGAAATCGCCATTCATTTGAAAAGTTATTTATAAATTTCATTTTGACCGTAATAATCAATATATATGATTTCGGCGCACTAGTTCGGTCAATTTAAAACAATAAAAACAAGCTACATTATAATTGCAAAATAGCTTGTTTTTATTGTTTTAAATTGACCGAACTAGTGCGCCGAAATCATATATATTAATTAGAAATCGCACTGAAAGTTCATTTTAAAATATTCTTTCCACGCCTTGTCTATTAATATTACTTATTTACAATCAATTATTTTTCGTTACGATTAAATGTCATTTAATTTTCTTCAGAATAAACTTCAATCTTGGAAGATTTTCGTACTTCATTGTATGCTTTATTAAAATTCTTTTTTACACACCCTTCTCCCTTCCGATTTTCAATCAATGGAGCCATCGAAGGTTTATTTATAATATTCTGACTTCGCCAAATTTTAGTACAAAACCATATTCATTACAAACGAATCACAGACGTCGGGTTAGCTTGTACAGTAAGTAGCATCAAAATGGATTTCGCACACACGATCGAAGTTTATTAAACAACAGAAATTCTGCGCTATTCAACAATATCCAAAATTTCCTCCAAAGTTCCTCCAATCGAACGAGACGAATTTTACTTGCGTAACCGCAGGAGAAAAGCGAAAAGTCAGGGAACAGGTGGCAGTCGCCAACGCGAGTGACAGCGTTCATCTCGATTATCGGTGACTAATGCGCATATGCAATTTCGCGTGTCAACTAGTCATTGCCATGCTACTATCTGGCGGCGCGTGATATTTTTCCAAACGTGCAGCGACTTCATGGGATGCAGATTCGTCGCGGGGACAGCTCGCGATCGAGCAGTGAAATCGTTATCTCGGCGCCTGTTGTGACATCCGCCCGACAGGCTGGAAAATCGCTAAATACTAAATTACGAAAGTATCAAAGTAAATACTGCTACGTCCTGTCGCGCGTTAGATACGTTCAAAGCGAGGTTGTATGCGTGTTCTTTTTTTTTTGTTGCCCGCAATGATAATTGCTAGTAATTCCTTAACAAGAATATGCAGATGCGAAGCGTAACAGCCGATAAATTATCCCCTGAATAATTTATAGTCTATGTATACTAAGTCAACGAGTTTCTTGCGAGCGTTTTGTTTTATTATTGCGAGCGCTGTTTCTCGATGTGCTTCAGGTAGTGTCAACGATTTTCTTGGATCTCGTAGACATCCTGGGTGGCGTGGAGCTGAATGAAAGATTTTATGGTGCTATGAAAGATCGCGATTACGAGGTCTTAGTGCGTTTGATTAGTGCGGTACTGAAGTTATCTGAATTAGAAACTATTAAATGGTAACTTCTTACTGCTTGTTAGTGACCGATGTGCTTCTCTGTCGCAGAGTACAAGGAGATCCTGCATGGCGTCAGTGGAGAGTTCAACGCTGGAGAGCTGGTGGCTATTATGGGCCCCTCGGGGGCTGGAAAATCTACTTTGCTGAACGTCTTGGCTGGTTACACGTGAGTATTTAACAAAAGGAATATATTAATGTATAATAATGATAATACTACTACTACTAAACCTTCCAAACCCCGGGCTGAAGCTCGTAAAACTCCACAAGATAATAATAAAAATACCTTCAAAACTCCGAGCTGAAACTGGTAAAACTCCACAAAATAATAATAGTAACAATAATAATACAAATACCTTGAGAACACCGAGCTGAAACTCGTGAAACTCCACAAAGCAATACTAATGATAATAATAAATGATAATGATAAGTCTTTATTACATCCCAATCTACTACAATTGAGGAGTTGAAATGGTAAACGATGCAAGCGCCAAAGGAATGAAAGATAAATTTTATCAGTGGAAAAGTATAAAGGTAAATTGCCTCGGCAAATACGATGTTAAACTAATTAAAGTCAAAATAATTTAATTTATTTTCTAGGGCATTCGCAAGATAGAATTAAGATCTCAAATACCAACATCGTTACGGTTCAAAAGAACATAATAAATTTCTCAAAATACTAAGAAATTTTTGTTTCTGACACTTACCCCATTTTCCACTTCAACTCCTCAATTAAGAGAAATAGAAGCAGTGCCAGAGTAACGCGAGCCTAATTGCAGGATGAGACGTAATGAGTTGAGCATAGCATTGGCACTTAAAAGAACTGAGTGAAGTTGCTGCTCAGGGTCGCTGAGGGGCTGCTCCTCGTCGCGTCGCCCAGTTTCAGTTGCCCTCCTGCCTCTAGCTTCTTCGCGCAATTACGCAGCACGTGGCTCCGCGTGCCTTAAACGTAAAAGCCACGACGCGATTGACAGTGGAAAAAGTAACCTTCGGTCAGATTCAATGTTCTTCCCTTGAGAAACCATAAGGAGACTCAGAGCCATCAAGAAGTTCAATTTCAAGCTGGTTCTGATTCAAAGCTGAACGAGTCTCCGTGTGGGTACTGCGGTCATTAACACTTTGAGTGGCCCAAGATTTTTGGGAATTTTTGCTTCGAGAAACAGAACCAGCGCACAGGATACGCTAATCTTTCAATTGTATATAGCCCGGCACAATGGAACTCGAACATCGGTAGTATACATGAGATTCATTCCATTATCGATCCAGTCACATCGCGGTGGCTATAAAAAAATCGCAGCACACGTCTCTATTCATACGTTCTTCAGTGTTGAACGTCTTTGTCACACAGAGCGATGCGTGGCACGTTTAAACGCGGTGTAATCGTGCCGACGCTGTGCTTCGGAGGAACTGGTAACAGTGGGGCCCTTGGAGCCCAAAAACTGGGCCAGTGCACTGACCAGTGTTTCTATGCCCCTCTGGAACCTCTAGGTCTCCCCTTCTTCTGGCAAAGGGCAATGAACCTTTAGCTTCTAAATTCTAGAGGTTTAGAATCTAGACCTGGGGTTCTTTATCTTTTTTTTTTTACCATTTTTCTTTACCTTTTATATATATTTTGTTGTCGCAGGCCCACAGAGCTTAACTCAAGATATTTAAAACTCCAAAGAGCGTCAAATATTTATTTAAAATTGCTCATCAACGGTCTTCAAATTTGGAGTCAAGGGAAAAATAAATAAGCCAAGAGAAAAATAAATAAATGAAGGGAGAAATAAATGAGTGAAGAGAGAAAGAATAATTCAAGAGAAAAATAAGTAAATGAAGAGAAAAATAAATAAGTCAAGAGAGAAATAAATAAATACATACACCTGTTCGTATTATAATATTTTTGGTTTTATGGTTCCGTGGCAATTTTAAAGTAATAATGTTATTTATATCGTGGACCAGAAGTTAAGAACCGCTGATCTGAACGCGATAGAAACAGTAGTTAAACAATGTTGGGAGTGTAGGAGGGAAAAGAAGGCCGCAAGAAGCAGGCTCTGCTCGATTGAGATTCGAGGAGCTGGTCTGCATCTTGCGACTCGAATAATGCGAAGAGCATTGATCAATACTTAAACGGAGTCGCGCCTGCAACGCTTCGGCAAATTGAGACCCCCGCTGATTTAACGAGCGCTGAATATCTGATCGAATCACGACTGTAACTCGTGATCGCGCCGTGACTCGACTGCCTGCTGGAATCGAAACTCGAGATTTCAAGATCCGTGAAATATAGAGGATGTTTCTAGAAACTGGGACGAGTTTTTTCTCATGGAGATACAGTGGTGGTTAAAAGAATCTTTAAAATCCACGTTTCTAAATACATATCTGCAATTGTAATTTAATACAACACTTTAACGATTATATTGATATCACTGGTACGTTCTGGACCACCCTTAAATCTGTCTTAACACTAGCTTTACGTCACCCGTCAATTTGACGGATTTCAAAGTTCGAAAAATAATAGCGAAGAAGAAAAAACCATCGCGGTAATTATAACAAATTTGTAAATTACTTGTTAACACTTCTGGGGTAATTTCTGGGGAAAGACTTTTTACTTATTAGCTATTTATTCAGACGATTTCTTAATTCTTTACTAGGTATATAGGAAATGTCCGTAAACCTAGTGTTGATATATAAAGCGAAAAGTTTATATGTTTGTGTTTGTCGGTCGCCTAGAAACTATCAAAATGTAAACTCGGGTCACGAAATGTGCCTCAGCTCATTATGCCTGGGTAATCCAGATGAATGTGACTGTTTTCACAAGAAATATATATAAAAAAATCAGAATCTAAATTCCGCGCGAAGCCGGAGAGTACCTAAAGAAGCTAGTGGTATATAAAGTTCAAGCAGGGGTGCGTTTATAATTTTGAAGGCATCATTGCGAGGCCTCAAATTTCTCAGCTGCCTCTAGTTTTTATATGAGCCAGTGATTCTGAAAGTGGTGTAACTGAAAGATCTAAAAAAAATTGAATTCATCACTTACTTTCTGTTACATCACCTTACATCACAAAATAAATAATAAATTCAATTTTTTTTAAATTCTAACTCACGCCACTTTCATAATCACCAGCAAATATTATGAATTTAATATTTAAGAAGAATATGTGTTTTTTATGCTCCTGTTTGTGAGGAGTAAAGTTTTAAAATTCGTTGCTTTTAATGGAACCGTTATTTCTGTTATCATTCACAGTTTAATCTTTCTTTCCACCATCGGTGTGCACAAAAAATTGATTGGGGTAAAGTTGAGTGTCTTTGAGGTAGTTTATTTATTAAATTTACAGGATCTGGAGATTTTCTTGGGGAAGTGGCGTGTAAGTGTCACGTACAATTAGAGGAGCAGCGTTTTTATTTTAGAAAAACAGGTGACAGTGCAAAGTAATTGGTACCGTTGTACATACCTATGAAAAGTTATCTCACGAACAGATGGTTGTTGTTATGACATTCAACTTTTTCCTCCATCAAGTTTTTCTGCCTTCGCGCGGAGAAGAGCTCACTGTGCCATTTCTAGGGCAGAAAACATTCTTCGCGCGTTTCCAAGTGTTTAAGTGTTATTATAAAGAACCGCAGTAACTCGTTCTGACTAGAACAAATGCTAAATGTGACATTAAGCTGTACATATTTCTTTCCCTTGTTAGAATGTACTGCTCTGTGCAAACAGTTCCAGGATAAATCGAATAAAACAGAAATCACTCATTTGTCCAGCAATAATTATTTGGTCACTTCCACTTATGCCAACGTTTTTTTTTCTTCAATTTTAATAGCACCCTTGTAATTCGATTCCTGAAATCGCTGTTAGCTCGCCTAGCGAATTGTGTTTTAGGTTCTCACTTCACTCAGTGGAAGTTTCAATCCGAGAAACAGGAAAAACTTGCGGAACGATGCCCGTCGAGTTTTTCGCTAAAAAATCGCGAACAAGCATCGAAACGTGAGCCGGTGTGTCATCGCGGTGCAAAATTCGTGAGTCTTTTTGCTGATCGATTCACGGAAGCGCCTGATGACTGCCAAATAGTATTGCGTATTTACTGTTTGACTAGCCGGTAGGAATTCTTAACCACGCGGCGATAATCAATGGAAACATTCAGGAGAACTTTGCTTTCGATCGTTTTTGGAGCGCTCTTTGTTTTGTTTTTGTTCTTTTCTCATCAAATATACTCATTCCCGAAGGCTTTTTCTAACATTCCGATGATTTCAAAGCGGTCAATTATTTATTTTTGAACCTTGATCTTCTCGACTTTGGTACGCTCTTTTTTTTATCTTTTCTGACAAACACTTATTCCCGAAACCTTTTTAAAACATTTCGATCGTTACAAAACGGTCCATTTCTTTTTCACCACAAAGCCTAATGCAAGTCTTTTTAAAGGAGTTTTTGTTGGAGCTGTTTGAACAGAGTTGTACTGAATAAATTCTCAGTAATAACCGTTGACTCGGTTTGCTCTAAACAGAAGCATATTAAACGACGTGCCATCTTTTCGAATTAACAAGTTAATGGTGAAAATAAGAATAATTACCATGCGATTTTTATGGCTATAAAAATAGATTCGTGTGTTTAGAAAAATTTGCATTGGTAAGGTAGTTGGTGGAAAATTTAAATTCACTGGAGAAACTATAAAGGAGTCGATAAAACTCGGAACAGGCATTTACCCTTTTGGACTTCATCGCCGAGAATTTTGAGAAAAACTGGTGTCGAGGAAACGAAGGATCGCCACGAGAAAAATTAAATTATGCCAGCTACACTTATCTCGCAACTGTGTAAATCGTGCCACTGTCTCGCCAGCTGCTGATTTATTGACAGGGGCTTGAAACGTACAATTGAAATTTATTCGAGAAAGGTGATCCTCGTGTCGGGGGCAACACGTGCGTTGCATTAAGCCTTCCGGGAGTAATTATCGATAATCCTCCCGAGAGTGTTTCCAAGAACCTGTAATACGATTTACATGAAAGAGTCGACGTTTGAGGAAGAAATACGCGAATCTCATTGAAATTGTTCATCGGCAATGTACTAACTGAAAGAAACGAACAATATATCGGGTGTCTGGTATTCTCTAAAGTATGGCGATTCTACATGAGAAAACAACTCGCGAACTGTAACAGGTAGAAGAAAAGTTTTCGCAGCGTGCGAGACTCAGGGAATTCAATCCCGGGACACGTGATCCCGCGATCCCGGCTGTTTTTTTGGACTCCAAAAATCCCGGGATTTGATATAACTAATCCCGAGAATTTCGGGATTTTTTAAAAATGTGAATTACTTTATGGACACCTAAAAAATATAAAAATAAACAGAATAAATAAACATAGTCATTTCGTAATAATAAGGACAATAATAATAATGATTTATTTAAATAATAATATTAAGTCACGTGTAACTAACTAAACTATATTTATTTTAACAGTGATATTCTCACTTCCCGTTATTTCGAAATCGCGCGAATTGCAAATCGAAACTTGTCTGATCACGTAAAGTCGAAATATCGTAGATACGTACTTTAGGTGCTTTGCTCTTTCTTCGTTCGCATTTCCAAAAATCTTCATAATGGTTTACTGATATTATCTACTTATTGAGAGTTTATTATTATTCATTGTTCTACTGTGTTTATTGTTAAAAATCATTTTAGCTTATGTTTCAGACTAACGATAGAAAGTTAGTTTGTTTACTTTAAATAAAGATTTAGAATTTTAGCACATAATAAATCATTTTAATTACTCAATTTTTCTGTTATCCAATCCCGAGATTAGTCCCGCAATCCCGGGATAGTAAATAATGACTGGGATTGAATTCCCTAGCGGGACTCCAATATTCGCATCTCTTAACCATAGTCGCTGAACGCCCGTGCGCGTTTCCCGCAATGACCGAAGTTGAGGGTGAAAAATACTTTGTAATACGTTCATGGGACTGCTTATCCTAGGAACCTTTCCTTTATCTTATTCAGAAATATTTATTTTTTAACAAGGTTTGCTTGCAATGAAGATGCAATAGCGTCTTGGAGGTTCGCAGTGGTCTCACTGCTATTCCTGTGCACGAGGTTCATTGCCATATGGTTAAATACCATTCTGACATACCTAATCACAATTGACAATTGGGCTCAATGGGTGCAATTGGAGCGAGTGTTCTTGCGAAACTCTGTCGCCGGCAAATCGTGTTTGTAATCCGCAGAAGAAGGGAGTGTTTTTCGATATATGGAGGGCTCGAAATTACGGAACCTGATTTGAGATTCGGGAGCCGATTTGTTTGATTAAAAATTCGGGTACCTGAGACCTAAAAACTAAGGAGGGATTCTTGTCTAACAGCCCCAAAAGCAACTGATATTTACGATTTTTTTAAAAAACTGTTGGTCATATTGGATTGAACTCTTTTGGGATATTAGGGGCATCTTTAAACTTGTAGAAAATATTTTTTTTTACGCTGATCCTTCTTATTATTTATTAATTATTGTGGAATTTTGTTCCACCTCTTCGAAGATGTATAACTTCTTTTGGCGGGATGTGTAGTACCTATTACAGTCATCCGATTGCAAAAAAAATTGAAGTTTCTTAAAGTTAGATAGTTTATGCTGGGATTGGTGCACTTTACAAAAAAAAAAAAAATGAAAAATTGAAATAGTTATAGCATTTGAAAGAAAAAGTAAGTTTTTTCCTTGGGCAAACTTTTCATATTATTCTTTATATCGACGAAAGAAGAGTTTAATGCAATATTAACAATAGTTTTTTTTTTAAAAATCATAAATTTCGGGGGCTGTTACAGGAGAATCTCCCCTTAAGTCGTGATTTTGCAGTGTGATCACATGTAAGAATTTTCCAGCAAGAAAATCGGCTCCCGAATCGTAAATCTGGATTTACACTGTTTGTCCTCCAAATAATTTTGCCTAGTAATTCCGTGGCCATTATAAGTGCCATTTATACATTTACTAGCTTTACTACTCGGCTTCGCCCGAAATTTACATTCTGATTTCATATAAAAAACAATTTTTCTCTGTGAAAAATAGTCACATTCATCTGGATTAGTCGAGCATAACGAGCTGAGGCATATTTCGTGATCCCAGAGTTTATCGTTCGGAAATTTTTAGGCGACAGACAAACACACAAACATATGAGAAGCTTTCTACTTTATATGTCTTCTTAAGATTCTTTATGTATAAGTACCATTTATAAATCTACATTTATTTTATAAAAGTAGTGACTTGATTGACTCGTCAATTGAAAGTTTTAACACTAAAGAGGTTTTGCGAACTACGTAACTCATTTCCAGAGAAAGCTGCATTTACTCTGATTAATTTCTGAGCCCTGCATATAATCCTACGACTTTTCTAGATCCCAAAGTTACCTAAAATGAAATCAACTTGTTTCAGAGACACTAATAAATTGTAGCCCTTGCAAATCGAATGTGAGATTAATCGCCCTCGAGTGTCTCGCCTTATTAGATGATTCATTTAAGCCTGAAGGTCATTAAGTGCGATTATTCTTCATTCCACGAGGGACAGACTGTTCTATTATTAATTTTTTTTTTCGCAACAACCAACGAGTGCCATTTCCTCGACGAATCGCAACAGATGGCCTGGTTTCAGCTGCTCGAAGCCATACGGCATTTCGATAACGATAACGGGCATCCTCTGCAAAAAAAATATGCATTCAGAGGCTATAAAACAGAATCAGCGAAAGTATTCGGAAATGCTGCGAAAACTTTGAATTTTGCAAGAACCGTAGTTGTAACACATCCACCTTCCTAATCAAAGTACACGTCCCAGAGCGCTGATTATAAAATTCAAACCGTATACCGTACGCCACGTGCGGGAATGCTCCAGTCCTATTACTTAAACGTAGTCGATGAACGCCCATGTGCGTTCCCCGCACAGGCTGACTTCGTCACTTGTATTGTCGCGTTGTTATTCGTTGGAACTTTGAAGCGAAGACTCCGCGGTGATTAATTTATTTGGTCGAGCGAGGACAGAGCCAGCGATTGCCTCCTATAGCGAAATCGACTTGGGTTTCAGAGTGAGGGGCGTTGGAGGGAAGATCCTGGTGAACGGAAAGGTCCGTGGACCGTACAGCGAGAGGTGGAAGAGAACTTCCTGCTACATACAGCAAGAGTCGTTGACGAGGACAGGGATCACCGTGGGAGAAGCCATGACATTAGCTGCCCATTTGAAGCTGGGCTACACGATCAGCTCGGCGTACAAGCACACCCAAGTGCGTAACAGTCGCAGAAATCAAAACCACGCGTTTGTTATTACAGGTTCCCTCTCAAAGATTAGGATTCATTTTAGAGTAAATTGCCATCTTTCATTTCAGTCAAGCGCTTGCCTGTGGAGTGCTGGAAACAACCACTTTTAATCTCGCTGCTTAGCAGAGATGGGCAAAATTTTTATTTAAATAAAATTTCGAATAACGAGTAAAAGTTAAAAAATTTATTCGTCATTCGATCTTTAACCCGAGTTAATTTTATTCGACACATAACGAATAATTTTTTTAATTTCGCTGCTTAGCAGAGATGGGCAAAATTTTTATTCAAATAAAATTTCGAATAACGAGTAAAAGTTAAAAAATTTATTCGTCATTCGATCTTTAACCCGAGTTAATTTTATTCGACACATAACGAATAATTTTTTTAATTTCGCTGCTTAGCAGAGATGGGCAAAATTTTTATTCAAATAAAATTTCGAATAACGAGTAAAAGTTAAAAAATTTATTCGTCATTCGATCTTTAACCCGAGTTAATTTTATTCGACACATAACGAATAATTTTTTTAATTTCGCTGCTTAGCAGAGATGGGCAAAATTTTTATTCAAATAAAATTTCGAATAACGAGTAAAAGTTAAAAAATTTATTCGTCATTCGATCGTTAATCCGAGTTAATTTTATTCGACACATAACGAATAATTTTTTTAACTTTTATTCCTTATTAGATATTTCATTTAAATAAAAATTTTGCCCATCTCTGCTGCCTAGCAATGCAAGCTTCTGCTCTTCTCGCTACATTGATCTTCTAAAGGTGCAAATGCGCGATGAGATTTTAAATAATGGAAATAGTGTAGAGATGAGTTTTTTGAAAATATATCATGAAACTTGTCTCGCGAGAGTCTACTCTCAAGAAAATAATGGCAAAATAATTGAAGAATAATAGAATAAGGCAATAATTATGTCACGAGAGTCTAGTTTTATGAAACCAATGACAAAGTAATTAAGAAACTAATAAAATATGGAAATAATTGTCACGTGAGATTAAACTCTCACGCGAGACACGATATTTTTATTTCATCGTGGATTAACACTTGTTGTCTCGTTTAACTGTCATTCATAAGCGTTTGCTCGCTCGCAAATTCTTCTGCTATTAACTAAAAGGTGACAAGCTTTTTTTTTTAAAAAATGTCCTGCTTCAACGCGGAGATGCGCAAATAAATGCAATTCATATTCTTTCTTTAGATTGTACACCTGTGTTTAATGTAATCATCAGTTGTTTACCGAGAACAATTACCAGTAACCTTATCTATTTAATTAGCGTCTGTAAATCCTGCATCTGTTATTTATCGCACTCGCGAGGAAAAACGCCGTGTCAAAGTCTCCCGATGACTATGGGATTATTTTTTTTAGAAACCTAGACAACAGAGCTGCCGCACGAGACGCGAGAAAAAAAGCTGATCTCGGGATTTATGGTCTCGCGAGAAACAAGAGCGCTGGGGGTAGAAAAAAAGCAAAGGTTGACGATTCCGCGTCACTTCTATGCACGCATAACGCATATCTCTGTTATTCCAATGACTAAGTGAAAAGGCTTCCTTCGCATTAGCATATTGCCGTACCTATCGTCACTTTTACGAGCGAGAAAACACTCGGGAGTAACAGCGCACCGAACGCATATGTACTTTCCAAAAGTTACACTTGACTTCTTAATGTTCTTGGCCGCTGTATATGGATGCTTTCTCCTATCACTGTAACTATTGCACGATACACTCTCGCCATGTTTGAGAAACGCAGTGGAAAATTGTACTTTTAAGGGACACTATGAGAATCTGTATTCTCTAAACGTTACACCTGATTTCTCAAAGCTGAAGGGGTTTTCTTGCAGAAAACACTGTAAGTGTCAAAAATCAAATTCTTCAGGAGAGACAAACACTGCCCCGAGCTTAAATTATTTACGAAATTTCGTTTGTTTTGATCGTTAAATACACTTAACCCTCCGCGATCACGCCTTCTTGTAATCACAAATTGATCGCATGGGTTTTCAATGCACCCCACGTAATTTCTGAGTTACCATTTTCGTAGTTTCGAATCTTACTTTTTAGTGAATATTCATACACTCGTGCTCTAATAGTCTTTCTCTATAAACGTAAATTTTGATATGTTCGCATTTGTATTTGGAAAAATAGTGGATAAAAGCGATGTTTTTCTTTTTATTAAAATTCACGAAATTTTTATATTTTATTATTGAGGCCTACAAACTTACAGAACTATTGGCAATAAATATTCTGAGGTGCGATGCACCCCGTGTGACCACGAAGGGTTAAATATGCAATAACCCAAATGCATAACAAAGTATTCTATTTCTTCTATTAATATAGTCGAAATTCACGAGAGAAAGAATTGCATTTGCACCCCTTAATTGTAGAGAAAATTGAACGTGCCATTAATTTAAATTTTTAATTGGCTCTTACATTGTTTTCTACAAAAGTGGAGTTGAATGTACCAGCCGTAACATTTTTTAACACTAGGTATCGGTAACTTACAAACGGCCAATTGTATTAAAATTCTATGCTGCAGTATTACCATCAACATGAAGGACATTTTCCAATGAAATTCTGTTTTTCTTCTTAATTTTGGCGCTTACAGTGTTTCCCACAAAAGCTCTTCAGTTCTTGTTGCTTCGAAATGAAGAGGCAAATATCCATTGTAGATGGATATTTTCTTCTGTCACGGTAGGGTAAGTCGGGGAGAGATGGCTCACTTTTTTAAAACCTTAAATTACGTACCCTAGTAGCACAAAATATTGGTTAAATATTTTTTCCAAATATTGGTTAAATATTTTTTCCAAATATTAAAAAAATATTTTTTAGTCACACTTTTTAATATGAAAAAAAAAATGTTGATTCCAAATATTATACACAAATACTGAAAATGTGAAATAAAGGTTTAGAAAATAAAATATTCGGAAAAAATGTTTTCTTTCTACCATTCAATAAATATTTACTTTATATTTGAAAAATAATGTTTTTTTCATAATATAAAATGAATATTTTCCAAACATTCGGAAAAAATGTTTTGTTTCAAACGGTAAATAGATATTTACTTTATATTTGAAAAAAGAATATTTTTTTCATAATATAAAATGAATATTTCCAGCATATTTGGAAAATATATTTGCTTTTTATTCTAGAATAAATATTGTATGTATGTTTAAATATCAAAAAGAGATTGAACCTCTTTTTAATACTGGATGTATGTGCATTCAATATTTTGTGCTACTAGGGTAATTTACACCGTAAATTTAGTGGTTGTTTAAAGGACAAAAATAAACATGATCGAGCCATCTCACCCGCAAGGCCATCTCGCCCGGAATTACCCTATAGTAAAGTTGCAGGAGTATAGGAAGATCGTGCCTATATGAAAAGTACACATGAAAATCAAATTCCACCATTCGCGGTGTGGCTCTGTGCTCAAGGACGTCGTTGTTTCCTGTCCGCAGGTTCTGGAGCTACTTGAAATGCTGGGCCTGAGCTACTGCTACGACACTCTGTGCGGAAAGCTGTCTGGCGGGCAGAAGAAGCGGCTGGACGTCGCTCTGGAGCTCCTTAGCAATCCTTCAGTATTATTCCTCGACGAGCCGACCACGGGTAATCGCGAAATCATTCACGTTTCGTACGGCTCCGTTATCAACCGCCGCCACAATTCGAGACGCTCGACGTGCTCGAATAACTTCCACGCGGTTACGCAACGGCGACGTTGCAGAATGCGCTGAGACGATAGAACTCAGTTTAGTTACATTCCAATAGGGCATAATCCCATGTGGATTAGAATCGCTCCTTTTAATAATAACGTCATTGTGTCGACGGTTCTTGCAACGGCGGAATTAGAATGAGAGACAAACAAATAATGTGGACCTTCTCTGCGAATGTTAAACGCTAATTGTTATTAATTGCATATGCGTCGCGACGAGCGAGCTTATTAATTGCCCAGATTGTGGACAGAGAAGAGTGGATAAAGGTCAGAGAGGATTGCAAGGAGCCGTTTTCATCTCGCGATAGCCAGTTGCCCGACGTTCTGGGGGGCATTTAAAGTCGACCGTCATCCTCGGGGTTGAAGCATCTTTGCCGTAGCTGAAATGTTGTAGTGGAGTCTCTCTAATATCTCGCAGAGGTTTGATAAGAGTAGGAGACTTGAGGGTGATCAATTCGAGCCAATAAAAACCTCCAAATTCTTTACAGTTTCTCAGACACGAGTTATTAAAAATATCACTGCAACTGTATATTACTTTACATTAATTGGCAGTCCCTCTTTGTGAGTTTAGTATAACTTGGATAGTGTATTAAAATAAGCTAGAGACTACAGCTGTGCTATATCGTATAGAGACTATAATTCAACTTGAGATTACTGGAATTGAAAATGCTTAATTGCGATTGAAAATACCTTGCTTGAAATTGAAATCCTCATTTCTGAGGTACCTACTGCAATCGTAAGTTGCATGTATGATGCAAAGGAAGATAGTTGAATGGTGTACGTTTAAGGCATCAGAGATGGAATAGTAGACGTTCGCTATTGTGTTGGAAGGCGGTTGAAAGAACACTTTGCGCGAGATTACGGTGTCTACAAGGTCTCTGGCTAATAGAGCTACGCATTTTGCAAGTTCTTGTCAGAGTTCGCGGTGCACGGTTCCCATTATTTCATCGCGATCTCAGGTAACTTAGCGGGGGATTGGACGAAATTAGGCAAACGAAGGAAACATTCGGACGGAGCGTTCAACCATATAATTTCGCATTCGAGCTCGGTGTATTAATAGAATAATTATCCTCGGTATTCATGAATACAAATGGCGACACCTCGTTCCACTCCATTGTTCAATGGTCCGACATCCTGCTATAGCGTTCCAATAAACGAAGAATCACTTAGGCATGTTGGGGCTGACCTTATAATTGAGTCCTGTAAGCTTCAAGGTGTAATTTCAGCCACTTCCTGGGACCAAAGTGATTCGTATTCTTGGACCGGCTTATCAGTGACTCTTTTAGTTTTCTTTCAGGAGGAAGTCTGGAGTAACTAGCTGAAAATCTAGGCATTTTCGGGAATTTTTTTTAAAGGAAGCCTTTAATCGATCTTTCTGAAAGTTTCAGGATATTGTATTCTCAGATTAAGGTAAATAAAAAGCATATTTGTAAGGAAGAATTGCAAGTAACAGAGTTATACGAGCTTAGGCATAAGTCACTAATAAGAATGGCAAATAACAGATTTATAAGGGCTTGGGCTTATAACTCCGTTATTTGCCATTATTTTTGTTAAACAAAATTTTTTTTATTTACCTTAATCTGACAATACAGTATCCTGGAAGTTTCGGAAAGATCGATTAAATACTTTCTTTAAGAAAAAATCCCGAAAATGCCTCGATTTTCAGTTTGTTACACCAGGCTCCCCATTAAGTGTTTGCAGAGATGATTCCTGCAGTTCCTAGTAGTAACGCTAAGTCAAAGAGTATTTATAAGTCTGATAACATGTAAGTTTCTGTAGTGTAACCAAAGACTAATGTTTGTTTTAGGTCTGGATTCTGCTTCGTGCAGCCAGTGCATCGCGCTATTGAAACGTTTGGCGAAAATAGAAAGGCGTACGGTGATATGCACGATACATCAGCCAAGTGCGTTGCTTTTGGAGATGTTCGACGCTATTTATGCCGTCGCTGGTGGATATTGCATATATAGAGGATCGGTGAAGGCATTGTTGCCTCATATGTCATCGATTGGGGTTGATTGTCCGCCCTACCACAACCCAGCTGACTTTCGTAAGTAGAGAAATAGTGCCTCTTGAGACTGTCAGTTGACAATTTCCCTTTTGAATCCTTCTTAATGATCTTGTAGGTATTCCTTTCAAAGATTTCTCAGCTTATAACATTTCTTTGAAAGCTTCCTGAGATTATAGTAGATGCTTGAAAGCTTTCTGGATATGTAGTGTTCCTGTGAACGATTTCGGAACTTATTGTATACCCCTGAAAGATTTCACAAATTACAGTATTTCCCACAAAAGCTTTCTCAACTTATAGTATTCCCTTAAAAGCTTTCTCAACTTATATCATTCCCTTAAAAGCTTTCTTAACTTATACTATTTCTATGAAAGCTTTCTCAACTTATAGTGTTCTCTTTTAAAGCTCTCTCAACTTATAGTATTCTCCTTTAAAGCTTTCTCAACTTACAGTATTCCCCTTTAAAGCTTTCTCAACTTATAGTATTATTCTTGAAAGCTCTCTCAACTTATAGTATTCCTTTTGAAAGATTTTTCAACTTATAATATTCCTCTTGAAAGCTTTTTGAACTTACAGTATTTCTCTTGAAAGCTTTCTCAATTTATAGTGTTCCTCTGAAAACTTTTTCAACTCTTAGAATTCCCCTTGAAAGCTTTTTCATCTTTTAATATTTCTCTTGAAAGCTTTTTCAACTTATAGTATACCCTCGAAAGCTTGCTCAACTGATAGTATTCCTCGTAAAGCTTTTTCAACTTATAGTATTCCTCTGGTAGCTCTCTCAACTTATAGTATTCTTGAAAGCTCTCTCAGCTTCTAGTATTCTTGAAAGCTTTCTCCGCTTCTAGTATTCGAAAGCTTCCCCAACTTATAGTATTTCACTTTAAAGCTTTCTCAACTTATAGTATTCCCTTAAAATCTTTCTCAACCTACAATATTCCTTTTGAATCTGTCTGAATTCTCAGCACCCCTCGTTAACCCTTTCTCAACCTATACTACATCCTTCATGACCCTTCCTCAACTTTCAGTATTTCTTTTGAATCCTCCTTAGCCAACAGAATCCCTGTTAAACTTCTCAACAAACAGGATATCCTCTTAAACCTTTCCTTTTAAAAACCAGTCGAACCAAAGAATCTAACTAGTCTACAAATTAAGGAAGCAAGGTCAACCTGGCGCATCTTGTTACAGTTTTAGAAGTGGCGATCGGCGATTATGGAATCAGCGTCGACAAATTAGCGGCAGCTGTAGAAGCACCTTGCAAGGACGACAAGTCTATTACGTACACGGCGATGCCGCGATCGGATGGTAATTACATCATTTTACGATTGAAGTTTGTATTTACGGTTCCTTTCTTAACCAATTAGTCTCTGTAAGACCTTCAGCGATGAACAGTAAATATTTTACCGTTCACTGTTCGCATCCGCCTCTTAAATGAACTGTATACGTACCAACATAGAATTAACTTGTCCTGAGAAATCAGATGACACATCGGTACATTCAATTAAAATTCATATTTTCACATAGCTATATAATTACAACACTAAACTCCAACTCACTGTACTACTCTACTGAATCCCCTCAACTTCAGTCGTGACACAGCTACTTTTCATTCAGGGGGGAAGCCACTGTGACGGTCGAAAATAAAGGCAATTTTCAAGACCTTCTTTTATAATGAAATATAACGTTCTACGAAAAATCTTTATTACCAACTGAAAATACATATATTTAACTAATATTGTATGCTCTCAGATTGAAAAATTTTTCGGTAGTATGGCCACAACATACGATAACGTTAGGCTCTGCAAAAACAAATTACAAAACGGGCGCTCGTGTAACTTTCCAACATTTGCTCCGAATTGAAAAATTCGAACGGTTTCTTAAAGTATATTACAATAGCTTCGGTTAAGCGTAAAGATTAAAAAAAATATTAATTTTCGAAGAAACGGCGAGCTTAAGAAGAAATCTGGAACGAAAAGTATCAAAACTCAACATGTTCTTTCAATGTTACGATTAAATGAATTATTCGATCAAAAAACTGGTACGCTTAACTGAAGGTAATTGTATTACGAATATTCCCTGAAAATTTTCAAGCGAATCCAATAAAAATTGACTGAGTTATTAATGGGCCCGTTTGAAAAATGCCGTTTCGAGATACTCGCGTTTAAAGTTTCGACAGAAGTTACTTTCTGCAGCTCAAGGATCGCAAGCTCTGTACGGTTTTGTCGTGGCCAGTGATTCTCCACCTAGTTCTACACAATATATAATCTCGTAATCCCTCTTATTAGATACATTTGTATTTTTCGGGCGATTGACACCAAGTTACTTATGCGTGCACTCGGTTCCGAGCGCTGCACTACTTATAGAAAACCTTCCGTAGCTCCGAGAATTTTTCGAAATCCACTTTGAAACTGTGCAAGTATAGTCTCGAGACCCCAAGCATTAAGAAAATGCACAAAAGAAATTGGGGAAAAAATTTGTCACAGTGGCTTCCCCCCTTAAGCCGCAGCATTTCTATCGCATTCCGGGAGCTAAACTTTCTTCCGACTAGCTTTATATCTCACTGACGATCCGTATCTCTAAGAGATACTCATCCCTCATTCTCCTCTTATACCTGCCTCGCCTTACAACAATCTCAGACTCACCAAAATATGGTAATCGGGCTCACAACCGCGCTATGATAATTCCACTTGCAACTCGTTATGATAATCCAGGAGACTCGTTATGGTAATGCAGCTCACCACTTCCTTGATTCAGTCCAAACAGATAACGCCAAGGAGCCACCCCCGCCTGCAGGATTTCTCGCGCAGTGCTACCTCCTCTATAAGAGGCAGCTGCTTTGCCTGAAGCGGGACTACACTCTGCTGGTGGTTCGCCTGCTCTGCCACCTGCTGATCGGCGTGATATTCGGCTACCTCTACATGGGGAGCGGTTACAGAGCCAATGGTGTCCTCGCCAACTACGTCTACCTCTACGGCTCCTTGCTATTGATCGTCTACACGGGAAAAATGGCCGTTACTCTTGCCTGTAGGTACCGACTGCAACGGAGAAACAATTCCATGAACCTTGTCTTCCTTCGCCTGACACCGGGGCGCCTGTTTTATTCATCGATGAAAGGATCCCGCATTTCCGCGCAGAACTTTTATCGTAGAACCACTTTTTATGGGTCGAATGGTAATTCGAATCTAAATGGAATGGAAATTTATATCTCCAATTCTGACTGTCAACGAAGCCAGCCGAGTCCATTTGTCCACAGCCTGCGTCCTTCGGCGGCTACCAATGCCAGAGACAAAGAAATATATTCGTTCTTTAGGTTTCTCATAGATACAAATCAAGTTAGAAGTTATTAAGCTCTTTAGTTGCAGCTGGAAAAGGTGTTCCCATAGTTTTGTCGATTCGGTTGGGTCTACCTTTGAAATATAGTCGCTTTTCACGGTCCACCGGTTTTCACGATCTTTGGAGTAACTCCTCCAGCTACTGTACTGCTTGGATTCTGTCGGCTGACGAGGTCTGAACGTTGACCGGAGATATGGACCTTCGGTCAGATGAAATTGATTCGCGACCGTAGGAAGGGAATTTAATTCCACCCGCAACTCGATCATTTTTGGCCACGGCGGCTATCGTTTCGCGCGACCGACGGTTCAAAAAAATCTGGGTCAAGGATCGTGGCGCGCGTGGTCGTATCGCCGCGCTACGGTCGATTCGCGAGAGAGTTAACAGTATCTCTGGCGGGCATTCACTCCCGCCGGTCATGCATCTTTTCTCTTATTAAAGAGTTCAATCAGGTCGACATACATGACGGCGCACGGTCGCGTGCGGGCCGAAATTGCCGCCGTAAATGGGCGCCCGGTTGCTCAGACCAGTTTCTTTCGTTTCTTTCTCTTTTTACATTTTAGAAAGTGTTTCAAGGTGAAAACGGACTAAACTTCACGCCTCACATGCTCCGTGCAGGAAAGTGAAATTAAGTGTGCAATGGTGTGTATCTTTGACTGAAACACGAGCACGATGAGGGGTGAACCATTTCCTTAGATTAGAATGGCTTTCGATGATATGATTGGACTTCTCTAGAGAGTTATTTTCATTTCTCTGTAAGCTGTGTGATAGTTGTAAGTTCGTAATATAACGAGTAATAATGATATTTATCAAACGGTTAGAAAGCTTTCAACGGGGAATACTATAAGTTGAGAAAGCTTTTTAGAGGAATACTATAAGTTGGATAAGTTTTGAAGGGGAATATTAAAAGTTGAAAAAGCTTTCTGAGGAATACTATAAGTTGAGGAAGCTTTCGAGGAAGTATTATAGGTTGAAAAAGCTTTCAAGGGGAATACTAAAAGTTGAAAAAGCTTTCAGAGGAATACTATAACTTGAGAAAGTGTTCAAGGGGAATACTATAAGTTGAAAACGCTTTCAGAGGAATACTATAAGTTGAGGAAGCTTTCGAGGAAATATTATAAGATGAAAAAGCTTTCAAGAGGAATACTAAAAGTTGAGGAAGCTTTCGAGGAAATATAAGATGAAAAAGCTTTCAAGAGGAATACTAAAAGTTGAGAAACCATTCAGAGGAATACTATAAGTTGAGAAAGCTTTCAAGTTAAATACTATAAGTTGAGAAAGCTTTCCGAGGAATACTATAAGTTGAGGAAGCTTTCGAGGAAATATTATAAGATGAAAAAGCTTTCAAGAGGAATACTAAAAGTTGAGGAAGCTTTCGAGAAAATATAAGATGAAAAAGCTTTCAAGTGAAATACTATAAGTTGAGAAAGCTTTCAAGGGGAATACTATAAGTTGACAAATATTTCAGAAGAATACTATAAGTTGAGAAAGCTTTAAAGCGAACTACTCTAAGTTAAGGAAGTTTTCAAAGGGAACACTATAGATTGAGAATGCTTTGAAGGGGAATACTATAGACTGATAACGCTTTCATAGAAATACTATAAATCGAAAAACCCTTCAAGAGGAATTAAATCATTTAAGAGGCTAATAACTGTTCTATTTTTCCAGTTCCACAGGAAATGCGGATTCTCTCAAGGGAGCACTTTAATCGATGGTATCGGTTAGCGCCGTATTACATTAGCATGCTACTGGTGGAGATACCGTTCCAAGCGTCCTGCGCAGCGACCTATCTAGCTGTGAGCTACTGGCTGACAGGGCAACCAGTGGAAACACCTCGGATAATTTCCTTTATGGTTGTCAGTATAGCCGCCAGCTTGACGGCCCAAGCTTGGGGCTTCTTCATAGGCGCAACCACGCCGGTGAAGGTGCGCACTTTCTCCATCGTTTGCCCCTATTTGAACCCAGCAACTTTTTAACGCACCGCCTGTTTCTTTCTACCTTGACCTTCACCTTACTCAGAACTCGCCTCCACCGAGCGCGATTAATCTTAACGGATCACTTCTGTTTTTCCTCTCGCTCCATCGCACTGCACGTGCTCGCGCCGCGCGCTTTCGACGCAATAACTAGTGCAGCGAGTATACAAGGTGGACGGCTAGAGGTATTATAAACTAATACTTCTGACACTCAACGGAACGATTATACAGAGTGTTCAGCGTCAGGAGTGACTAAAGTTGCAGGCTGAATCTATGCAACGAAATAAGACGAAAATAAAAAGTACCGGAATTGCGGTGGAAGCTTCGTTGTTTTAGATATTCGTGTTAGAAAATTGGGGTCAGAAACGCCTGGAGCACGGCAATTCGGTGAGCCACGGCGCGCGTTGCGTAGGTCAGTAAGGCCACGTTCAATCACCTTAAAAAAACAAAGGCTTCAAGCGTTTCTGACCCGAATTTTTAAATATTGCTAACTTAACAACGAAGCCGCCCTCCGCAGGGCTGAATTAAGATTTTTGGGGCCCGGGGCTATCAAGCCCCCCCACCGCAATTTCAATATTCTTCTTTTTTATCTTAGTTTACCACGTAGAATCACCCATTTAATTTTCTGCCGTCCATTCATAAACATAGGAATTTTATTTTTCTTTGACCCCGCTGGAAACTTTGACCATAATTTCATTAACAAAAACGTGGTGATAAACGCGCGAACTTTTTCTGCCAACAGATCGCGGTGTTCGCGGGTCCCATAATCGCGGTGCTGTTCTCTGTGTTCGGATTTTGCATCCGTTACATGGACACCCCGCTGGGTTTCCGATGGATGTTCCACATATCGTACTTCCGCGCCAGCTTTCACAGCCTCCTGCACACCGTGTACGGTTTCGGTAGGATGGACCTGAAATGCGACGACTTCTATTGCCACTACAAAAAGCCCACGCAATTCCTGAAGGAGATGGACATCGCCGACACCAGCGTCGTGAATAACCTCATACTGATCCTGGGCATCGGCGTACTGATGCACTTGCTCACCGCCAGCGCGCTCTGGTGCAAGCTTAACAGAAGATAAAGACTATTTACCGATCTCCGATGATCCAGTATTTCTGTCGGCTGCCCGCCTTCGCTACTGCCGTGGCGTCGTTGAAAGGCTCCCCCCGGAACCCCGACGTAACGTCGGCAAACCTTCAACCCTTTCGATGGTAAGGCTCGCTCCCCGTGCGGGAATCCCCCGATCTAGCACCGACAGCGATGCTCGATAAACGCCCATTCGCCGCACGGGGCTCCCGCCGGTTAGCCGAACGCTTACAAGCGAAAGGGTTGACGCCACCTTAAGAAAGAACGCCGAAGTGTCTGTCCAGCTTTTTGTGCCTGCGTGACACGTATTTATTCGATAAGAGAACTTACCGTTTTTCACTGTGCCGAAGAAGCAAGAATTATTACTCCGTACTTACGCATTGCGAGAAGAAGACTTACGTCTGAAATCCGTAGCAGCGCGAGGCCAGCAGCTGGGAATGGTAAAGGCGAGTTCAAAAACGAAATGAGAGACGCACGGAGGCATCCCCGCGGATCCGCAGGAATGTTCCTCGTTAATCGTACTAGTGGCACGCGAGGCCTCCATTTTTCTTTAGATTTACTGCGCGTTAGTCTGCGATTATCGCGCTATGGGGCTATTAACTTATTACACGCTCTCGTTTTTATCGACCGTACTCTCTATACATTAGAAACTTTTTTAAGTCACTCGCATGATATGTAAATCCGAAGATCCCGAAATCTGAGGTATCGACGCGCGTGCACGTTGAAGTTAAGAGAGAAGCTCCTTTTTTTTATTACTATTCGTACTGGTAATGTTACCGTAAACGGTGATGAATCGTGAACTTGATCGCGATCAAGCGCGACGAACGTTTTCATGTTAATTTTTAATTATATCATTGTGATGCAACGTAACTAGTATTCACCTTTCGAACATTACCCGCGATACGCGGGCGAGCTCGCGAAGCTTGAAAATTGCAATGGTAGAAGCGTCTTACAGGAGGTTGAATTTAACTCTGCTGCGGCCGCCGATTCAGCTATATTAAATCGCGAGTGAATCTGAGAAGACCTGTTGGACGAATGCTGGATATTATACTGGCTATAATATTCACGTCGGGGCATTAAATACCGTTTTTTTTTATTTTAATGATATAGCGATATGCGTTCGAGTGGACTTTTCGCGATTTTTTTACGTAAAGCAATACTAAATACTGGTCGGAATTGACAGGATTACCTAGCGAGATTGTTGGATTGACCCTTTTAAAAAGATCTTGAATTCTTAGTATAATAAATCGAAATATTTTGTGATATATCGTTTCTTTTTTTTTTACAGATTTTGATAATATTAACTAAATTCAGTTAAATGTAATTAGAAGAATAGGAGTTAATCGTCTTTTTAAAAGGACCGACTTGGCAATTTAGAATGCTAGTCGAACTGAATTCCTATTGCAACTAAATATGGAGAATGACCTCAAATTAATGTAACGGGTGTCCTGTGATTTGTAAGCTCGTTAATGTTTATAGGCGCGATCGGCAGTTTTAAAAATCACCCTTTCGAGAGCAGAGTGCCGCGCGAAGGAAGATTATTCTACGGTTTCAACGGATGTACTTTTCGGACCACGAGTTATAGGAAACTTTACGTAGCGGGGGTAGAAATGGAATCTTAAACTACTAGGTTTCTCCTGATTTTTATTTTCTACAATATTTATTGCAGTATGAAATAAATAAAGTGTTATCTACTTTACGAGGCTCGTTAGATTTCTCATAAAAACAGGTGCGTCTACGGAGCGGTGTGGGTGGAAATGTATTTGAACAAAATGTACATCACTTTTTGCACGTTACCAAGAGGAGTTGGTATTATAAACGACGATTGGAGAGTGAATCGTGTGAAGCTTTAAAGGAAGTACGTGTTAAACTGTCGTGCGAGCAACAATGCGCTACAGATTGTTGTTAAATCTATATCAGTGGGCGATGTCTTTCTAATATAAATATATTTAGTATTATAGAATACAGTAAGGAATGCTCGATTACGAAAGAAACCTGATTCAATAAATTTACTTCTGTACTTTCTGTTAAAACTCGGCAGACCGTATAAATCGGGAACCCGAAAATTTTGCTGGAAAGTAAGCAACGCTCCGATTCCTGATAGTGGCGCGTTAAAACGTTTCGCTGAGATACGTGAAGCTTAATTAGACGTTTTAAAAGTAATTTCAGTTCTAGCTTCCATCCCGATGGAGGATACAGTTGCAGCGAATCAAGGGAAAAGAGACCCATTTATATATTTAGTTTTTATTGTACGCTGTATCCAATCCGTCTCTACACTTGGATACATTGTTAAATTTTTTCTTCTTCATAATTAATATCATATACAGATAGAACGCTAATACAATTCCCGCGACCTAATTCAATCAACAGTTATATAAAGTGGTCGGCGGAAGTGACAGATTTATTTTCGCATAAATTACACATTTTAAGTTAAAACTCTATTACTCGCTGCCGCGCGTGCGCGCGGCCGCGGTTTCGATTAAATTAAATTAAAATTTCTATGAAAACGAATTCCAAGAGATCATATGAACATTATATGCCTCGAGCGACGAATATTCCTCTACAAATATACATACACGTCGGTGCCCTTCGTCGCACGTTCATCGTATGATTATATTTGTTCCGCTGATTGATCAACGCAGGGGAAACAAAATAGAGAAAACATAGAAAGAAACGTGTGTGTCGCGCTGGGAAACCATTTGAAAACCGTACAGAGTATTAATGATTCTAACGAAAGGCTTTTCTTTGCTAATTTGGGCTAACGCGCGCATTAACTTGCTTCCTTTTATATTACAAATTTCTCACTAATCGGTGAATGAACACGTGCGCAATCGGGTGCTATGATTTGCCGATGGTGCTCTTAACAGTTACGCGATAACACCAGATTCGAGGGATCAATAGTCGTCATCGAATCTAGTCGATTCGGATTATTACATATCTATAAACTAGCAAGAGAAAATCTTTTCTCGACTCCCGGCAATTCCGGGCTGAACTTAAATTAATTCATTGACAATTGCACTTCGCAAAGCCGCGCGCCAATGCCGGATTCTAGAATTAGCCTCCGCGGTGTTACAATACTGAAACTGTTCGCTCGATTTACGCAATTTCTTTTTCTTTACAACGCGGATGCTCGCGAACCACTACCAATCCCCTGTGAAAGTGGCTTATCGCGATGAGTTACCTCTAAATGTAGTTCCTAATAATCCGTCGAGGAGCATCGTTACAGATTAAACTTGATTTCTTACTCGAGTATATATGCAACGCAAACGTCGAAAAGTTTTCAATTTCAGATGCTTGTTCGTAAAACAAAGTAAAAAATGCCAGTTAAGACTACGCGCATGGGCTGGTCGCTTAAAAACACGTGTGTTTGTTTGTCTGTGTGTGTGTGTCGTATGCTATCCATGTCTCGTAGGATATATACAAGAATACATTGCAAACTTTATTGTTTCTTTGATCCTTATCACCTGTTGGGCAATTATCTCTTCAACAGCCCGTCGAAACTCTGCAAGTCGCTAACTGCTTGTTAAATACAAATTTCAGGGGTGGCAGGGGGGGGGGGAGGGTAAGAAAAATTCTACGTTCACTATTTGACAAGACTGAAGGTCTCATGATCGGTATTGTGATCTAATTACACGGTAAAACAGTTAAAAACTCGAGTTCTGCTCACGTTCGCGGCCACACGTGGAACGCGCGATTACCCCCTCGCGATTCCTTTAATACTTCTCAACGAAATGGTGATTAACATCTTACGTATATCCAGTTTGCAACCGAAGGAGGAATTTATTGATATCCATTTCTTTTTTTACAACCAGTGCGTAAGCAACGAAAGATGACCGTGTACAATAAAAACGGAACTGTGGCGCCGACGCGGCTATCGGCGTTGAAGTGTTCAAAACGGCAGAAGAAGAAGGGCTAAGATAAAATAACAAGGGAAAGAAACAAGAAAGGAAGCGAAGACGAAGAGAAAGTAGAATCCGTCCGTGTTCGGTCTACCCCGAGATGCGCGCGGCATTCGGGAACGACCAAATTTCAGTAGGTACACTATCCGTATATATTATTTACAGCGACTGGATATCATTTTGCCTCTATTAATTATTTACAATCGAACCGTTGCAATTTCTCATTGAATCACAATTATTTAGACTGTTTCGCCTTTCTTTGCGCCTCGGACTCATCCTCCGTGCCGTACAGATGATACCGGTGCTTCATTTCGGTCGCAACAGACTTTAATGAAATCAATCGAAACACAAAAACATCAACGTAAGCTCATAATTGTTCGTGAATAGTGGTCAAAAGGAATAAACCAGAGAAAAAAATATGTAAAAAAAAAGACAAATAAAGGGTTAAACAGATACGACAAAAAAAGGCAAAGAAAAAGCAAGGGGGATCTGAACAGTTTTGACTACTGTCGTGGGACAAATTTAGTTCAACACTAAACTCACCAGACGTGAACGCACTCTTTTTGGCATGTCTTCCTGTAAGCTATAAATCTCGTTGCGCTTCAACGCCAGCTGCGAGCCGTCCTCGAAGATTACCTGCGGAGAAATTCAACGTACCATTCGTACCTGTACAGTGAGTATAGTGACACGGGTAAAATTAATAGTGCAGCGGTGGTCTTAAAGAAAATTTAATATTTATATTTTTAAACAAAATTAATACTTGCTTTTACATATATTAAGTTGATAAGACCTATTCTAGGTAAACCTCTCAATCGATTTTAAGATATTCTTTCTAACGAAACTATCTTATTTGTGTTACAGTTTAAGGGGACCAGGCAGGCGAAAAATCGATTTTTTCATTGCATTTTCCGAAAGTACTATCTTTCTTTAATAAAATCCCGCTTGGTAAAATTCGCAAAATTGTAAATTTGGCAGCTGAAAACGCCAAGCGGCAACCTATAGCGTCGCCTTTACCCAGAAACTTTAAACGCGTTTTTCTCGAATAATTTTTCTCTTCGTTTTTTCCTGATTGCGAGCGAATGGAGGTTTAGGTCGACTTGAGAAAAATTACAGGATGTGTAAAACATGTGCCATTTCGCCGCAAACCTCTGATATGGTTCGCAAAAATTCGAGATTTTCATAAAAAAAATCTTCTCGGAAAATCGCCATTTTTCAGCCACCAATCCCATAAGTTTGATTTAATTTTTGTTTTTATAGGTTTTCACGGAAACTATGAATCCAACAAACAAGGATTTGATATTGGATTACGTCGCATTTTAAGGCCGATATTAAGGCAAAACGAAAGAAAAACGTTAAAATGTTTAACCGTCTGCAGCGCTATTTTTAAAGCACGTATATATTTCTTACCAATTTTCGTTCAATCTGTATGGTAATAATAAACATTGAGGAAAAGGATACATCTGGATGTGCATTCATTTTTTTTTTTTACAAATAAATAAAGGACAGTTTCTTTCTCACGGAAAACGACTGCCTAGTCCCTTTAAACCTTCGTTTCACCACCACTGTAAGGGGAAATAAAGTGGAGATGTATGAGTTACTCACTGTGTACATAATTCTGTGATTCGTACCCTCGAAGATCCCATCGTACAAGTTCGCATCCGTCCACTTTACGATCACTGCGGCTCCTTGTTGAGGCGGGTTCCCTGGGTCATAATTCTGCGAAGGAATGGGAAGGCATTTGTATTTTCCGTGCAATTCGAACGGGATAAGGGTGTTGTTGAATCAGTTACCGTTATATCCGACGGGTACAAATCTTCACTGAAACTGTCGTCCCTGAACGTGACCATGTAAAACAGGGTATCGTGTATGGAATCTACTTTGGCCTTGTAATACCGCGAGTTGCGATGCTTCGCCCAGACGATCTCTCCCTGTCGGATCGTCGGGATTTTCTCTTTCCCGTCCCCGTGTCCGTCGCACATTACCTGAATGCCATTCTCGTTATTGCATTTCACATATGAATTCGTTACAACGTATCGGTGAACCGAGGAAGCCAGGGATCGGAATTACGGCTGGGAGTATTTGTCGAATTTTTTGGTATTCGAATACTTGAGTTGCTCAATTATTTCCCGAATATAATTCGAATATTCAAGTATTCGAATACTATTCGAATATTTAAGTATTAGAATACTGATGTATTCGGTTGTGAGTTCGTTAATTTTTCAGAGTGAAATCTTGCAAGCTAATAACTTGATTTATAATTCACACCATAATATTCGAATACATGAATATTCGAATAGTATTCGAATACTGAAATATTCGAGTAGTATTCGAATACTTAAATATTCGAGAAGTATTCGAATACTTAAATATTCGAGTAGTATTCGAATACTTAAATATTCGAATAGTAACATTTGAATACTCAAATATCCGAAGTTAATACGTAGTATTCGAATACTTGTAAAATATTCGAATATTAAATTATTCGAATAGTCCCAGCCCTATTCAGAATACGCATGTCCAAATGGAGGAGAGAGAGAGAGACAATAAGTTGAAAAGACCTCGGCTCGTTGACCCTCTCTTCAATCTTCGCCACTTTTAAACCCTTCTACTTAAAGTCAACTAAAAAGCTACCACGAATCTACGAAGAATGGTTCACCTTCACAGAGTTGGCCTCCATTTCGCGAACACTTGTACAATAATTGCGGAGTATGGTTTATAACAGAACCTAGGTGTTTGCTTCCACACCATATTCGGGAAATATTGTACAAGTGTTCGCCAAACAGATGCCTACCACGCGAAGCTGAACTACCCTGCACTTTGCATCTGGAGTAGAGTGAAATGATTTAGCAGCGTTTCAGCTTATAGCTAAATTTCCACGAATATTCGAGTGGCTAGAAATTCGGACCGAGCCGAGCTGAATACTTGAAAAGACAAAAAAATCGACTAGTCGGTTCTCTTCGAGCCGCTCAAAAAAATTCGAGTACTCGATTCTTTGGAGTCGCTCGGTTTTTACGAATACTCGGTTCCTCGAGCCGAGTCAGGCTCGGCTCGCTTTTTTTCGAGTACTAGAACAGCTCTACTGCTTACGGACCTTTGCCCTTCTCTAGACGCAACATTTTATTTTCGTGCAAAGCAAAGTGGTGAAAGTTGCCTAAGCTTCGCAGCTCAGTTTGGAGATCCCTATCCTCAGAAATCTCCGGCTTCCTCAGTTCGACTACCTGGACGTTTCACGTACCTGGAGCTCCGGCGAATTGTACACGGGTATCGTGAACGTTGCGCCAGAAATGAGGCCGCACGAGGGGTGAAACAGGTTGCTGCATTGGCTGCAATTCAGGCAGGCGCCGTCTTTCTGCCCGCAGTAGCAACACAGTTGCTTGACGATGTGCGGCTTTATGGTTAACACGTTGATAGGATCCTTGTTGATGGCGTCCTTGAATGTGACTCCGGGCAATACAAGGGCGCACAGTATATGCGCCCAATTACTGTCGCTGGTGCGCTTCAAAGCACCCCCGCGCATGGGACACAGACAGCACATCTGTAAAACAAGGTTTAATGAAAAGTTCTTGTACTCGAGAATAAAGTGTAACTTCACGGACACCTACCACCTGCGTTTTACCAGCTTTACATATGTCGCAGGCCCAATTCCGCACGTCCGTTGACAAAACTGTGATACCGTAACACGAGGCGTGAACCGTCACGTGGCACTCCCTGCACCGTAAAAGCTTGTCGTTATCCGGCTCCACTATTTGCTCCTTCGAATTTGCCACGAACACGCTCGCTGACACCTAAACACAGAAGCGACGTTAAAACAATGTACTGCTGAAAGGGACTGCAATACCGGTAAACCGGTTTAGGTTTGAGAGAAATATCCTGACATTTTTACCGGTAATTCGCCGAATTTTTACCGGTAATTCGATAAATTATGTATAGCAATGTAACGCATATATGCGTTCATTAATTCCGTCGATATCTACTACGTTACCAGTGAAAAAAAAACTTCAATTAATAATAGCGACGAAAACCGAAGTATCTCACGAAGAACCAACTTTGATCCAAAAGAAAACTAGAAATCTGAATCAAGCCATAAAAAATAGACGTATTTTCAAGTAGAAAAAGTAAAAAAAAAATATCTACAAGTGGCATATGATTTCTTAATGACTACCCGAGCAACAAGTGTAGAATCTAAGAGCGCTTTATCAGGAGACCAAAGTTTGGACAAATTATGTTTTTGCGTGCTTATTTGTTAAAAAGAATTGTTAAATAAAAAATATTTGATCCATATTAATAAGTAATGTCACTAGTTACACAAATATATCTATTTTGTGTTATATCATTTTATATTTAATATTCAGAATAGTATTTGCAAATTTTTTTTTTAACGCTCGATTAGAATTTAAAAAAATTTTTTTGTAATGTTTACTTTTATATTTTTAATACCTTAAAAAATGACAGGTAAACCAAATTTGAATGAAAATTGTACCGAATTACCGGTATTTGAAAAATTCGGTAAATTTGCAATCCCTAACTGCGGATGGTTCGTATAAGAATTATATTGGGAAACCAAGAATTTCGATACGCCAACTAGTGACAGAAAATTAAACTACTGCGAGTAGGCCGAAATCCGTCGAAGTCCATACTATCATCAGTGTTTATATAGACATGTTGTGAAAAACGAGTGTTTTTAAATTTTCTTGAACACTAAATTTTGACTTCTTCCATTTATAAATACTTATTTGGAATGTTTGGTGGGATCCGAGCCTACTTTCAATACTTTGCCAACTTACCACTACAGCGCTGAAATCTAAGCCACGCCTCCACTTGGTTTCCCAATAATACAACTGACCCGTTACCCGGTTTCACCTGGGAATTATTTGTGATGTTTCCAAAATAAAAAAGGTTGAACGAAAAAATCCATAGCCTATAATCTAATCTAGGAATTATGTAATATATATTCAATATTTCATCCAGATCCGTTTAGCCGTCTAGGCGTGAAAGAAGGACAAACAAACCAACAACGTTTCGTTATTATATATTAGTAGAGATTTCTGCTTTTCGAAGTATACAGGGTGCTCGGTATCGCCCTGCGACTTTACTCCCACCTGAGCCCCCCGTACAAGCAACAGGTTTTCAAAACAAGGTGACGTTTGATAACCGACACTTACCCATATAGGCGAGCTCTCTGGTAAAACGGTGGGTTTACAGTATTTCCAGTCGGGCGGCATTAATCTGCCATGCCCATTGCAATTCGAGGTAAAGGGCGCGCAGATCGCGCAATGTGATATCTGCGCGCTCCAATAATCATTGAACGCCTTCAGTAAATCGTTATTCGGTACGCTGGGGTAGAGCATGTCGGATATATGGCCCGGTATCATCGACACGCGATGGGAAGCGGAAGGTGGTTTATCAGCGGGGTTGGTCATGGTCGGACTCGACTCCTCTGCATTAGCCGTCGCCATCGCGCACATCGAATCCGGCATCTTTTTCCTGACAGCTGTTTTCTTCACCTTGTCCTTAGACTTTCGCCTCGACATCGTCAGCTTTATGGGCATCAGCTGCGGCATGCTCGCGTAGATATTGCTCGAGCAGTTCTGCGCGCTCTGAGCTTGCAAGTTGTCGTTGTACTCGATTAAGTTCGAGAGCTGCTCCTGCTGCACGGATGAAATAGCGTACTTCGGGGAAGGCTGCGAGTCGGAGACGTTGTAATTCAGGCCGTACGGACTACCGGCGTCTAAACCAATAATGTTCGAGCTCTTGCTAGCCTGAGCTGCTTCCAACGGGTTGTCGAACTGCGTCGACACAGTCTTCGCGTTGCCGATAATTGTACTCTTGAACGGTATCCTACTGTACGGATCCTCTTTCTGATTCAACGCTCTTCTTAACAGCACCTGATCTTGCGCCTTCGGCGTGATCTTCACGAAGGGACCCTTGGCGCTGGTGCCAGCGGCGGCAGTTTGCAAGCACTTCTTATTGAAGTCTATCATCATCGAAGACTGGGCCAGGAAGTATTTGCTCTTCGACAGGCTCGACGAAGAGGACGAGGAAGAGGACATCGGAGAAGTGTCCGTATTCGCGATAGGGGAGTAGACCTGCTTTTCGTCCTTGGGTATCTCCTTGGGGAAGAGACTGTTACTGGTATTCGCCGGAAGCTGCCAGAACTTCGTCGCCATCATTTTCGAGGCGTCAGTTGTGGATCTCTTCCCGAGGTTCTTCACATCGGCGGCTGGCCCAGTTATACTGTGACAAGTCACGGACTGCGAGAGGGGCTGACCTAATGCTGCGTTTTTCCCGAAGAAACCTTCCAACCGCGGTATCTGCATGGCGCAAGGGGAGAGCGGGTTGGAGGCCTCCAAAGGCCCCGCGTCGCTCGCAGGCTCCGTTGCCGGGCACTCTTTCTGCAAGATCGGCGGGCTGGAGAAGTTCGTGTTCAGGAACATGATGCTCGAGCTCGGCAGCTTGTGCTCCTGAGGTTTGGCGATCGGCCAAGTCTTTGGTAAAACTACTATGCTACTCGACGGTGTACGGACCTCCTTCTCCTCTCTCGCTGACCTGTCCGAGTCAGCTTTAGAGGACACCTCCGTGGCAGGTACGCTGTACGCTGATTTCAATACGCTCAACCTGGGAGCTTTTATTATGTCCTTCTTTGTATAGTTAGGTATAGACCTTTCCGTCAGCATTGTTCCCACGCTTTTACAGCTTGGCAACGGCTTCACCTCTCGTATTGTAATCCTCGCCCCGTCTCCGATGTATTGAGACTCCACGGCCTTGTCGATCTTCGCTTGATCCACGGAAGATATGTTCTTCAAGGCAGCCTGCTTAGAAAACGAGGATTTCATGATTGTCACGCTGGTCTTCTTGCCGTTCTTCGAATACAAGGTCGCTCGTTCGTCCATGCTGCTATTATCTATTATACTATCGCTGTACGCTGGAGCGGCGACTTGGCTAACGTTCGCGACAGCTCTGTCCGTGATGGGTGTCACGGTGATTTCATTACTGAATATCATGTTCCCAGCTATGTGACTACCTTTCCCCTGACTGCTCGGGACGTCCGGTACAGACTTGTGATGACTTAAGCTGGGCATGGCCATAAGTTTACGTTGCACGTCCGCGTCAGACACGTCCAGTGGTTCGTTGGTATCGAATATGGATATATTCAGGTGTTTACTCTTCTTCCTGCCGGCACCTTTCGCCTTACCCTTCTTCGATTCCCCGGACCTCGAGTGCTTCTTCTTCTTCTTCACCGGTTTCTCGGCGACCTCCGAGAAGTCGGAGCTCTCCTCCACCTTTATACCTTCAGCGATGTTGTCGAGGGATATCACGATATTCGAGACCCCTTGATCCTCGTCCTCTAGCTGGCTACTCTGCTCTGGGAACGTGGACAATAAATAATTCATGCTGTCTTCCGCTTCCAATTTTATCTCAGTCTTCACTACAACATTCTCTGGAATACTTTTAGTAGAGTCTTTCTTGGACTTCGATTTGTCCTTATCGGCGTTCTTTTTCTTCCGTTTTCGACTCTTCTTGCGATTGTAACCGTCGTCGTATACAGTCGCCTCGTTCACGTCTACGGTCAAAATAACTCGTTGTTAAATTAGTGGTTTTAATATTATAAGCTACACAGCAAACAGATTCTTTACCCATTTCTCCCGCCTTCAGCCAAATGTCTTCTAAAACCTCCAGCTGCTGTTCATCCGGTTGATCGTCCGCTTCTTCCAGTTCAAGATCCTGCAAAACTTTCTTCACATCTGCCGGAATATCAGGGCGATTCACTAACTCCTCCATATCAACGTCCGGGTTCGTGGCCATGATGTTTTTCTTCTTGTGTATTGTGTGGCGTTTGTTTTTCGGAGCTGCGCTTAAGAAGCTCTGAGGCAGCTGCCCGTTACTGCTGTTGCTGCATAAAAGATCCATCTGAGAGGGCATAGGCGCAGCCGTTTGTCTAGGATCTTCGGGGTGAGGACCAATATCTTCTCCACGCAACCACAACTCGTACCTGTAAGGAGAGATTCTCATGACACGCTGTTTCTAATAGGGATTGGCAATACCGGTAAACCGATTTAGCGGTGTTGAGGGTATCGCGGTTTAACGGTAAATCGCGAGAAATACCCTGAAATTCTTACCGGTAAATCGCGAGAAATACGCTCCAATTTTTACCGGTAAATCGCGAGAAATACCCTCAAATTTTTACAGGTAATTCGCCAAATTTTTACTGATTTTCAAGTAGAAAAAGTAAAAAGAAAATATCTACAAATGGCTTATGATTTCTTAATGACTACCCGAGCAACAAGTGTAGAATCTAAGAGCACTTTATCAGGAGACCAAAGTTTGGACAAATTATGCTTTTGCGTGCTTATTTGTTAAATAAAAATATTTAATTATGTATATAAGTTAAGATTCTTTTCATTGTTTTCATGGTGAAGATCCATATTAATAAGTAATGTCAATAGTTATACAAATATATCTATTTTGTGTTATATAATTTTATATTTTATATTCAGAATAGTTTTATTTGCATTTTTTTTATAATGTTCGATTAGAGTTCCAAAAATTGTTTTTTTAATGTTTACTTTTATATTTTCAATACTTTAAAAAATTACAAGTAAACCGGTTTTAACTGAAAGTTTTACCGAATTACCGGTAAGTGTAAAAGTCGGTAAATTTGCAATCCCTAGCTTCTAATAGCGTCCAAATCTAAATGCTCTTTTATAGGAAACTGCGCTTCGTTACCTTTCTGGCTGAAAGCGCTTCACAAAGGTGTCCATAGATATTTTGACCATATCCTTACTGCAGGTACATTGCGTAGCCCTTTTACCGTATTCCACCCATCGCGGTGCAGCGAAATTAGTGGACTCGGCACAATTGAATCCATGATTGAAGCCAGCGTGATAACCGTAAGGGAAAGTGATCATTATTTCCCCGGCTTCCTGCGTTATCTACAGAAGAAAGGAAACGCATTAGCTCCGCTTCTAAATTCTTTGGCTGCACGCATGCCTTCCTCAGCGAAACAGATTCGAAGCTTACTTTATTGCAGGGAATAGAATACTGCCTCAATATCTGAGGCGAAATCAGAGACATTTTGTGACGCAAGAAAGCCTGACAGCTCTGATAACTCGAGGGGAAGAAACCGCTGGCGAGCCTCTCCAGTCTTCGTCCATGTTCCGGCGGTATGGCGTACCACGTCTTCGGAGCTCCGAAGTGTAAATAATTTATCGAGTACAGATCCATATCCTCCGTATGCCAGGCGAACGTAGTTTTCCACATTCCGAAGTATAGATACGCGGTGTTAACGCCATCGATGGATATACCATAGTCTTTGTTAACGTAATCAAGGATCGTTCCCAAGTGATTAATATTCCACTCCTTCACGTCAGGATCAGTCAACGAACCGGACACGTCCGCGCCGTAAATAGGCGCGACATATGTTATATTCTTCCAATACTTCCTCTCCAGGTCTTCGTAATCGAAATGCCGCGGTGTATTGTAACGCTCCGAATTAGCTAGCTTGCTATACTCCTTCACGGTCATAGACTTCTTCTGTATATTAATTTGCTGGTAAAGGCCTTGCTTGCCGGTGACCACCTGGCAGATCGGCGCAGGGATCGTAAGATCCAGGTTGTCCAGGTTGTACCCTCCTTTCCTGGGAACCCACTCCGGTGGCGGAATCACTTTAGCCAGGCCGGCTTTATGCGCCCCTTTGCTCTCCATATACTCCACATACTTAGTAAAATCCTTGAACTCCTCGTAAGTAGGTCTGAATACCTGTATGCGCGGGGTGCCCCGCGAAATGTTGCTGACCATTCTCCAATCAATTTACGAACCTGAAAATCACAGGAACGAATCAGAAATCGAACTCCGTTTACTGGAGCTAGGGACGGGATAAAGTTCAATGTGTACTCATGAATCCCGGTCAATTCCAATACAATAGTTTCGCTTCGTGGGATTCGAATACTACTCGTAAGAGCTGGCGTTTGATTCTACGTACTCCCGAAGTACTTGGGTTACAGAAGCTGATTTCGAAGCTCGGAAAGAGTTCCCGAAGAGTTCGAGAATGTCCTTGTAAGTACTTTAACATTTGAAAGAATTGAATCTCGTAAAAGTAGTATTCAAACCCTGAGAAACAAATCGCAAATCACACAATTGCAGCGAATAGAAAACTCCTGGTTAAAGTACTCGTAGAAGGTTCGAATTTAATTTGTCAGGGTTCGATTATACCTGAAAGTATCGCTAACGTTTCTCAAAGTACATATAGAGAGTTCAAAGCTAAGTCGTCGAGGTTCGAGTCTACTTAAAAGTATTGTTTTTTTTTTCGGAGTACTCGTGAAGCGCTCGAAAGTATCCACTCAGATTCGAGCCTACTTCCGACATAGTTAATCCCATCACTAATTGGAACCCCTCCAAACTCAACCCGACATCATTTTACGACGTAAACAATGATCTATGCGTCTGTGCATAACACAGAATTGCTCTGAAAAACCGTAACGTACCAGCTAGAATCATTCGCGCAATAATCGCGGAAAAACTGACGGCTATGCGCGCAGACATTGCACTGCATAAATAAGATTGCGGCCGGGGATAGTGACAGATAATGATAAACACCGAATCAAAACACACGGCGCGTCCGCGGCCACGCAAGATAATTCTTTGATGGGGATAAAAATGTTTGTGTACAAACACAGTGAAAATCACCGGGGAGATCGCGATGGTAATCGGAACGAGGACGAGCCGCGCGTAAGTTTCGTGTTTACACGAGTGTAACATTTAAAAGACGGGAGGGTGAGTGCGAGGCGGCGATGTTTTTGGAACGAGGCACGCCGGAGGTGCATAAACAAAATGGATGGATGCCTATTGTCAAGAAATTCCTCTGAAAATAAACCGACGGGCGTATCGGTGTTACTTTTCCGCGGAGGGTTCGGGAAGTGGCGGGGAAACGGATGGATCGCCGCTAAGGGCGAGTTTTATCACATGTTTATCTCGTCGATAGGATTCTAGCCGCGGAAACGATGGCTGGCCAGCGGAGTCTCGTGCTGGCAGTAATATTGACCGACACGCAAACTGTCGCCCCCGGGCCACGCACAAACCACGTCGCACTTCCTCCCGCGGCTACTACGGGCTACTTACGCCGAAATTAGTCGCGAGAATCACCTTTCCTGTATAAACACCATTATCATCCGGATATTATGGTGGATCCTGTGATTTGACACATTCACCGATGCGCCCCGCGCGTCTCGCAAGACCAATAAAGATGGCGTGCTAAGCTTTATCAGTTTTTAGACGCCGGAGCCAGCGCGCGTGCGCGCAACGCGGCAAATTCGAATTACTGCATTTTGTCACGTACGTGCGATTTCGTGGAAATTTTCAGAGATATTGTAACTGGGAAGCGTTCTCATGGCAACGATGGTCTTTAGCGAAGGTGGTTTTAATTGTAGATGTTACGGGATTGGGGATTCCAGAAATGGAGGGAAAAATGAAGTTCACTCCACTCGCCGGGAATTTTTTACTTTATTTTTGTTTCTGCAGCGTGATAGAACGTGAAAAACTGAACGAATTTTGTATTGGAAGTTTTGTTCTATCTCGCGCCGTTAAAAAGTTATATTTAAAAAAAAACAAACAACGCGTGACTTTAGGGGCTGATTTCACCCCTTCGGAGTGAATTTCCGTGAAAAAGAAAAATTGCTCCTTGTATACACTGTGATACTCTAGGTTTACGCGAAGTTTCATGAAAATCAGAAATTTCGGGTTCAGAAAATTTCCTTGTTGGTAGTGTAATTATAGGTATTGGAAAAATGGATAACGTTCGAGGTGCGTGGTTAGTGATTGCACGCGTGAAATGATAGGTTTTATGAGTACTTAGAGTATTAGTTAAGGTAGCAGTGTTCATGAGCTTGTTTCGACATGATGTTGTAAATATAATTTTGCAGATTCAACGTTTCATTTAATTCACAGTTGTTTTGTTTATTACAATCTGACTGCGACTATTAAAAACTTTTTAAAACTTCCGTTATCAGGCTTATGGTAATTTACTGTGATCGGAGCGCCGCTCTGGGTAATTCACGCGAAACTGTTTAGTCGAGTACTTAAACGGTACAAAGGCGCATTTTGAATATAAATAACGATGCAGGAGATCAACAGATTCAAGTATTTAATCACAAAGAAGGTATGGAATAAACCTTAGAAAATTACTACGAAACTACGGAAACGTAAATTGATCTGGATCCAGTATTTGCACACAATTTGCACTGACTTATCCTTATTGTTGTTTCCTTTATTTACTTTACCGACTTCACTGATTCAGTTGAATTAGTTTCCTGAATCACCGACATTAAATACAGAGTGCGCGTCGAATGCACCGATTTTTTGCGAAGTCGGTATTTCAGTTCGTGTGACACGAACTCGTAAAGCATTATGTAGATTTATCCCACATCTCGTCTGCGGTTTAAATCCATATTAATTGGTACACAAATAATATCGAATCTAACGTTAGTCAAGCACACTTACACTTAAGATTCTCGTACATAATTACATGCCTTGGCAAATTACGTTCAACATTCAATCTTACCCTACCACCTATCGACTTAAGAGCACTCAGTCCGCTGTAACATAATACCATAAAACTCCCTGCGGGAAACCTTGCCGAGCTGGCGAGGATTACAACGAGTTTGCGATATATAAAAGCAGCACACCTCTGCTCAAACGTCCGCCGCGTGAAATCAACGAGAAACAATATCCACCGAAGCACAAATACATTTACAAACGAAAACGAACCAAAAAATGGCGATTTCATATCACACTTATCAATACCCAATTAATCTCATCCTACGGTGCGTTTATTCGATGGGATCGTAAGAATTCAAAGACCAATGGATCACGAGCCTCGTTCCTCCAAATCCCTGTGACGGAGTCGAGCAAACACATCACAGATAAGAGGGCCAGCCAGCCAACTTATCGAAAATAATTAAGGAGACAGCCGACGCTGCTCACCGGGTATATCAGCTGGCGCTATATGCCTCGGAGACGACATGCGCGGACGCGAGTTCACTTTCAACATGTGTCAAGACAAGGACGCGCCACTAGAGAGCAGGCACTAATGATTCAGTCGTTGTTGAGCGCGCGAGGGTGATAGTGCCGTGGTCTTCTTTCTCCATCTACCATTCTTCGCCTGCATGGTACTGCAAAATATGTAATTCTATCTCGTTTCTACCAACGTGCAATTCGATCGCGTTCACTCGCGCGTCGCACGTGTTAAGCAGCGAAACATCGTGATATCTAACGACGATATTCAAGGCTTTTAACAAGTGTAATGAAAACAAGAAACAAAAGAAGTTTGTCAGCTCAAACGGTACACCAGTTACTTATCATCGGTCGTTGAACAATCGTTCGATAGGGGTATAAATTCCTGCGAGTGTATCGACAGTGTTTTTTACTGCGAATGATCGCCATCCCCCACTCCCCCCCCCCCTCTCTGTCCCCTGTTTTAGCAACAGTATATACGTAGTAGTGGTGTGAAATGGTCGCGCTACACGTGCTCTCGGGCTGCGTGTGCTCGCGGAGGGAAAGAAAACGTTGCCGCGTTCACGATTGACCGATAGGAGTGTTTCTTCGTATCTCGCTTGATTAATGATGCTGTGTACTTCGTTTCATTGTCTTCGATCCGCGCGAGATCGTGAAAATAGATTATCCTGTGTTGTTTTTTTTTTTTAATTTCGAGTTAACCGGACGTTAATCGTCGGTTTGCGATGATAACTCAGTGCTGCTGAATTACTGTGCTTCTGTCGGCGTTCATCTTCAAAGTACTAGTGCAGTTCGCGTCGATTCTGTCTTCGCTTCTCGATGTCGATGTTGGTTCGATTGGCTCTCGATCCTTCCCTTATCGACGTTGCAACGACGATTACTACATTTTTGTCGAAAATCGCTGTGCAAGTCGAAACTATAATCTGTGGTTACCGAGGGGGACTTATTTGCGATAAGTGATTTGAAAACAATGTCGCCAACGACGCTTAGTCTACGGGCCGACGTTTTCTCGTTGATAAAAGAATTTCGTTCGGAACTCTCTGACTCGTGTTCGTCGTAATTGAATATTCCGTTTAGATACGTAATGTGCTTTGATAAGGAGCAGATAAAACGCGGGTGATTCTGAAATAAAAATATATTTGACCCGTGAGCACGCGGAAAGTGCATATTTTAATTTAGATTCTGATTTTATAAAAAATTCGATTTATTTGTTTATGAAAATAGTCATAAAGTGTTGGGGCGCGTTTCGTGACAAAAGGGTTTACCGTTTTTAGGCGACAGATAAACACACGAACATATAAACTTTCTGTTTCATATATTAAAATAAATATCGCGCCACGTTGAATGCCCAATTGCAACTAAACTGAAAATGTGTGGAACGCGTAATATTTCTTTTTGTGTTGACCGACATCAGTCAGTGTAAAACTAATTGGCTACCCAGGGTAGCTGGGGGTTACCCCCACCAGACCACTCAACTTCCCCCACCATGTCGCTTAGTTGAGTTCACTCCGTGATTCATATTTATTATCTGTCACAATCGGTATCGATAAATACACTGAAAGCGACTAACGTCCATCCCCAAAATTCTTAGTTCGCCGCCGAAATAGCATCGTTTACGATTTCCCTCGGTGAGTCAGTTGAGTTAACGAAGTTCTATCCCTTACATTCCAACGTGCTCAGTTATAAACCACGATGAAGGGAATGCAGTGATCCCCCAACATACGCCCACAATTTCGCACTAACTACGTCGCCTACATCCGCGATTGGCATCTCTACACTGTGTACAATCTGTACGCGTATGATATATGTAATAGATGCATACGTTTTCATAGTTAATTCTGAACGGGTAGACTGCCGTTGAAAAGTATTACGACACCTACTCTGCGTGGAATAATTGTGAGGATCTTTGGGAATTTATCGTAGAAGTCTAAAAAACTTTACTTTATTCGGTATTTTAAATTAAAAGCAGTGAACAGTGGGAGATTTAGGGGAAAAGGCCCAGGTGGCAAAAGTTCTGAGACACCCTCCATACATAACAGAATTACAAATAAATTTACGCGCGTGTGGTATGAAAATTATGGGAAACAAAAGAAATATAGTATTTAGATATAATCATAATTTTTCGGTGAAGATGGGGCCTAGGAAGGGCCTTTTGGGCAGGAGGTCAAACGGCGACTCGATCGTCCGTGAAATCCGTCACTGGTAGTGTAAAGTATTCAGTCTGTACTAAATATCATGTTCTGTGCAAATACAACGGGTGTCCTAATTCTTACGAACGGCAGTGTAAATGTACACCAAACTTCGCGTATAGTCGTCTCTATCAAATAATTGAAAAGTCTCGGCTTAAGTTGGTTAGTGAAGAACCAAGAATGTGTTAAGTTCGGTGCACCACAGTATATAGATATGAAAGTCTCGGCAATCTCGGGTCAGAGACGCGACAGTATGTATATGCATACCGTGACAGTGTACATATACCACGGCAATAGCACGACACACCTCACGCGTTTGCACGCGTGGCTGTGCAGACGACCACTGTTTTCGCGTTTATGGTGTTGCTCACCCAGCATGACCTTTGCATGCAGCCCGCGTCGGTGGGACGAGAAACGAACTGCAGCAACGTTTGAAACTGTGTGACCAAGGGCGATCTACAAGGCGACTAAGCACGCAATGCCTCTTAATCAGTCGGTCGTGAAAATCTCCGCGATGTATGTTGCTTAATGGATCGCGAACAACAGAAAGTATTCGATCGACATATTTCCTAAATACCAGGCGGGGTTCGTTCGCTATCGATCCACGTAACCGTTCGAAAACACGAGTACCGTATTTGTGCAAACGATTACCGTTCCTTAATCTGAAACATAACGTCAACCCCCTTGGATGTTGACCGATGCGACTCGTTCCCAAGGCAGATGTCAGAGCAAAAAGGTCTCTGTTCCGTACGTCGCTCCCTGATCTCGCGACACGCCGAGCTTCCCGAATTGCATGCCAGCAGTGCACCAAGAAGCCGATAATAGAAACGAGAGAGATTCCTACAATTCCCTCGAGAGTTCTTCGGGCTCTTCGAAGTTTGGCACGTTGAAGCTTGGTGCATTTTACCGCTGGCTCGACTGTCGCGAACGACTTCCCCGAAGCTCTGGCAATTCTATCGGATAACCAGTCTCCTTTTCCACTTGAAACCTTACCGTTCACGTTACTTTCGTCCAGTTGATTTCTACGCGAGGCACGACGCGATGGTGTTTCATTGAGCATTCAGATTTTGCGCGACACCTTCGGTCATCGGATTTGCAATGCAAATTGAACGAGGAGAATACTACACCTCTCACATTGGGAATAATATTAGCATCACTTGATTGTTCGCCAGGTCACGTGACACGTGTGTCGATGTGCAGTGCGCGTTGATACCGACCGAGCAAGTTGCTTTTGCAGCAGAATATTGCGCGAGCGAAATACGGGATAAATAAGGAGTTCTGCTATATAAATGCCGTTTGCCTCGAGCAGACCTTTGGCCCGCGAACGACCGGCCACATGGTATATCGGTTGAGAAACGCGGCACCAAGCTCTCTCTGCTCCACGCCTTTTTCTCTCTCTCTTCTTCGTGCACTGGTTATCGGAACTCTCACATGCGTTTCGTTGTGTTCAGTGGTGGCGAACCCGACGGCCGTTCGGGAACGACAGTGAAAGCGCCGCGCTGGTTGCTCGAATGTAAGGGGCCCGAAGGAAATAGAGGGAAATGGGCACGAAAGTACTGATCGAGATGCAACAACAGCAGTTGAGGTCTAGCTCGGAAAACCCGCCAACCAGTACAAAACAGTTGGACGACTCGATGGACGTCGATAACTCGATATTTCTAGTCTTCGAGGATATTTCATACAGCGCCCGTCCGTGGATCCTCTCCAGAGGTAAGATTTAATAAAAATAACTAAATAGTACCCCCATTTCACTTTACATGAACGTACCATTCAGGATTACTGATGTCGATAATGCAGATCTCTGCTCGTTATTGAAATAGAAGAGAGCGATTCTTTGTTTGTAGAATTCGTTGACCGAGTTCCCTTATCGTTGCATGTCACTTTGTTTGAAAGTTGCTCCGCGCTAGCCGGGGAACCGATCAAACGTTATGGGGACTTACAAACCTTTGAATGGAGCGAGTAGTTTATTGCGAAACGAGTATAATGAACAGTGAGAATAGTTTCTCGCGATACCATCTGACATTGATACAAGTGGAGCATCGATACCGATAAGTTTATCTACAAACGTAATCGTCATGTAACGCTAGTTCGGAATCGACTCTAATAAACAGTGAGTGGGTTGTCAGTGGTTGAAGTCAGATTTGCCCACAATTGCCAATAAAATATGTCCTCAAGCAATTATAAATCGTTGCACACCCCCTAACGCGAATCGCGTTAACTACTCAATACTCGCAACAAACTGTACTTACGTTCCAAATGAGGCGATTTTCGGTTCGTTAATTATCTTACAGATTCGTATCGTTATCTCGTTCGATCGGAACTGAATGTGAAAATTCCTGCTCAGTTTATTCTTCGTTAGGGTTGCTTCGAAGCTGTCGCGATAATGCTTCGAAAATGTAAGCAACGGTAGTTACATAGTCAAATACATAGTCGGTGCGATTGAATGTTGAATAGTTAAATGCGATTAAGATCCTATGATAGTCTAATGGTGTTTGGTCCCAAAGTACTTCTGATTAATTAATCGGCGAAGAATCGCGCGATAACGGTCCTGAATTCTCGAGTTTGAATGCTGGGGGATTCATTTCGATGCGTATAAATAGACCGCGCGCACAATCGTGTCTGTTCGTCGTGCATGTGTCTGCGCAGCCGCGGGTATTGTCTGATACTATTATGAGTTTATTAACCCTGAACCACGCACGGGACAAACATGGCTAGTAACCCCTTTAAAAATATAATGGATCGCTGTGCGCCGTCTGTGACAAATTCAATGAGACTCTTTATGACCTTCTTAACCCCTTATCTTCAAAGCTTCGGTAAATACGGTGGCAATCTTTTTAGAAGTGGCCATTCATGTTTCTATATTAAGTTAAAATGCCACTTCTGCCTTTCTCCGCCAATTCACTTACGCGCTCGTCGCGTTACGTCATTGTATTGTAACGAGCGTGTTTTTCTTTCTAATCCCTCCGCTGGCACGGGCGCGTTTTCACGCCGAGGACTTGAAAGCACGGAAAACAGTATACTGATCGTGCTGTAACGTTTAGCTATTTTTCTTTTGGTGAAATATCAGCCATGTTTGTTTTAATTGCGCTTTAATATCAGACAATTTTCGTGATCCTCGAGCGTATTTGCGAACAATTGTGGAAGCAACGAATTGGATTGCATGATCGTATGGAATCGGGACGAGGTAAGCCGCGAGATCATGAATTATTACGGACTCTCATTAGCAGCTTCATGGTTAATAATTGGGTGGAGAAGTTGCATCATTTTGCGTGACAATTGTTCACTGCGTTCTTTGTAAAAACGTTTCGATTGGTATACTCGTTGTGTTGTTGAAATTCAGATGTCCCTAGGGCCTAGGTTGTAACAAAGGAGAATCATTACCTTTATGAATATAGGAAGCAATAGCGAGATCTCCAGTGGGCATGTTCAAAGAAGAAATGAAAAAGGGGTTGGAGCTTTTCGTGTTCCTTTTTGCGGGGATAATAGTAAACTAGTGACTAGAATCGAGGTTTAACGAGCGATCTAGTATCGAACATTACTATTTAGTGGACAATCAATTTCTCAACCGCATTTTTTAAGAATTTCGATATTGCTTTGAACATACCTATATAGTTTTCCTCACCTCAGTCGGGACGGAATCTATGTATAGCCGAAGTAGGCTGCAAATTTTGGGGAGCGGTAAATTTTGGGGAGTGACAAATTTTGGGAAGCGGCAAATTTTGGGGAGCATCTAATTTTCGGGAGCATTAAATTTTGGGGAACGGTAAATTTTGGGGAGCGGCAAATTTTGGGGAGGGACAAATTTTGGAGAGTATCTAATTTTGGGGAGCATCCAATTTTAGGGAACGGTAAATTTTGGGGAGCGGCAAATTTTGGAGAGTGACAAATTTCGGGGACTAACAAATTTTGGGGACTGACAAATTTTGGGGAGCATCTAATTTTGAGGAGTATTAAATTTTGGGGAGTGACAAATTTTGGGGAACGATAAATTTTGGGGAGCGGCAAATTTTGGGAAGGGACAAATTTTGGAGAGTTTCTAATTTTGAGGAGCATCCAATTTTAGGGAACGGTAAATTTTTGGGAGCGGCAAATTTTGGGGAGTGACAAATTTCGGGAACTGACAAATTTTGGGGAGCATCTAATTTTGAGGAGTATTAAATTTTGGGGAGTGACAAATTTTGGTGAGCGGAAAATTTTGGGGAGCATGACATTTTAGGGAACGGCAAATTTTGGGGAGTGACAAATTTTGGGAAGCGGCAAACTTTGGGGACCATCTAATTTTGAGGAGCATTAAATTTTGGGGAGTGACAAATTTTGGTGGGCGGAAAATTTTGGGTGGCGGCAGACTTTGAGGGACGACAAATTCGGGGAGCGACAAATTTGGAGCAAAAGAAACTGGAAAAGTTTTAAACACAGAGTTTCCAAATTGTCTCGACTCTTAAATTAAGATATTTGATGATATCTCGCGGGAAGAGCGGCAGACACTTGTTAGCCTAGGGACGCCAAATTTCCAAATCCACCCCTAAGTTCAATGTGTGTTGATACTGTAATTGGAACCTACTTTCCTAATAAACTAGAAAAGGGGAAGTAATTAACACTTGAATTATTTCACGCTTGATTGGGCCTCCACCCGATTCGATTCCAAGCAAATTCTAAATTTGAACAACCTCGAGCGCGGCTCGTTCCCATCATTACCATCGCTATTCATTACTAGGCGTAAAATCTGAAAGTAACGTTTAGATTTTAGAGAGTCAAAATGCGATTTCCATCAGGCTCCACTATTAAAATGGAATATCAGAATGTATTATACTATTCCAATCAGGCGGCGTAGAAATTGCGAGCTTTCACTCGATGCTCTAGCACGAATCATTTATTTCCTTTCTTTCCAAGCTATCGTCTATTAATTTCATCCCGCATGTTTCTCTAGAAAGTCCGCGTGAATGTTTGTTTTAGCGAAGACGGAGCTGCTGTCAAAGCTGAGCGGCGAATTCAGAGCAGGCGAACTCACGGCGATCATGGGACTCTCGGGCGCTGGCAAGTCAACGCTCATGGACATTTTGGCTGGCTTCACGTTAGTAGATTTCTGATAGCCAGTGGCGCACTCAGAATTTTATTTTTGGGGAAGGGGGGTGGGGGAGAGACAGATGACAAGTGACTCATTGATACCAGAGCTGGGCAAAAAATTATTTGAAATCAAAATTTGTGTCAGAAATTTTTATTTCAAATAATTTTTTGCCCATCTCTGGTTGATACCTTGTCTCGGTCCGTCATTCAGGCGCTTGATACAACTCCGTTCCTTTTCCCTTGTTTCTCTTTTTGTTTGGGGGGAGAACCAGAGTTGGGCATTAGTCGAATAAAAATTTATTCGACTAAATTTTGATTCGACTAAATTTTTATTCGAACGATCTCGAATAAAAATTTCGATTAATGTGTAGCTATTCGAGAATAATGAATAAATTATTATTCGACTAAATTTTTATTCGAGTGATCTCGAACAAAAATTTCGAATAATAATTTATTCGAAAATAAAGATTAAATTCTTAGTTGAATAACTTTTTATTCGACGAAATTCTTAGTCGACTAAATTGTTAGTCGTTATTCGTTATTCGAAGGACCCCCGTGGCGACTAACCGACACGAATAAGCGTGGGTCAGAACCCGAGCCGCTCCGTCTGGGGTCCCGAGGTCCTCGGTCACCGGTCGGGCCGAGGACCATGGGACTCGAGCCGAAGCAGCTTATTCGTGACGCTCAGTCGCCACGGAGGTCCTCCGAATAACGACATTTTATTCGAAATTGTTATTCGAGATCTTTCGAATAAAAATTTAGTCGACTAAAAACTTATTCGTTATTTACGAATAACTTCACTTTATTCAAAATTTGTATTCGAGTTTATCGAATAAAAACTTAGTCGGCTAAAAATTTATTCGTTAGTCACGAATAGCTCCATTGTATTCGAAATTTTTATTCCAAGGTTAGTCGAATAACAATTTAGTCGAATAATGACCAACTCTGGGGAGAACTCGTATTTTTTAAAAAAAAAGAAAGGGGGAACTCGTATTTTTTTAAATCTGCATGACTAATTTAATATTAGGCTTTAGATATTATATATGTTGCTGCTACTTTCTGGCGTCCCTCCGATCTAGGGGATATAAATTTTAAACCTGAAACGACACTATGGGGTCGTCGGGGATCCCAGAAAATTTGAACGTTCACTACTAACGTGTCAATAGACGCTAGAATATCAAGTTTTCTTGCTGTGAACGAAAACCATGCGCTGTAAACGTTTGCTTTAAAGATGCCTGAAGAGAAACTTTGTACCAAAATTGTTTTTGGAAACGTTAAGCAGTAGCGGATTCAGGAGCCTTTCTTGAAGGAGACGAAATATGTAAAAGTAGGACATAAATACATTTTTAAACCTCCTTTTACAAGATTTAAAATTTTCTTGTTATTTATATTTTAATATCTCTATCGAATACTATAGCCAAAATAATTAAATTCACATTATTTATTTATACAGAATAGTACACAATGGTATAATATTTTTCTATTTTTTTACTCTGGGGGGGGGGGGGGCCGATCGCACCCCTTTGGATACGCCCTTGACGTTAAGCGAATTTTGAAAGCTCCAAAATCCAAATTTGGGTGGCTACAGAGTGTAATAGTAAATACGTTTATTTTTTGTGCAAGTGTTTCTGGGATTGTTAACTCAAAATTGTGCTTTCGTTATTCCTTCATCTTGTTCTTCTTTTCTCCTCCTTTTTTCCAAAACCATTCGCATTCCAGAGTGTTACTTACGCTCTAGAAGCATCAATAACGTCGTTAAGATGTAATTCCTTCTAATGGAACTGTCTGATTTTTCTTACCATTCACAGTTCAAACTTTTCTGTGACCACAGTACTTTACGTCAATCTCTCCGCCTTTACGTCACTCGTCTATCAACCGCGAGAACAAAAATAAACAGATCTGATTGCAGAAAGCAGCACGATCTTGTCAATTTTCTCAATTCACTTAACCGATCGAGTTACTGAAATATTCCAATCACGATACTTGATTGTACACTCGGTGAGAAGAGTTCTGTTGCGAAGCCACCTTCGACTGCTTAGAAGCACGTAAATTCGAACGACAAAAATTCTCCTGTAATCGCAGAAATGCAATTGCTGACAATTCCAACACACAGCGTCCACGTGCGGAATTCTTCTAATCGTATCCCTTAACCATAGTCGCCGAACGCCGATGGGCGTTTCCCGCGTGTACAAAAGTAATTCACCGCCACCTCGGCCTTAGATGTGCCAATCGCCAGGCTCGCATTGTTAAACTCGGGGATAAAAAATTGTGCTATCAAAATACCTTCGATTGCACGGAGATAAAATTGCACCTTGAAGATTTCCTTGCAATCCCGACAGTATCGTTCGATGATACAGCGGCGGGTTTAATTAAATGCCGCCTGCACTATCCTAAAGGCTCAAGCTGCAGGTGTCCCCTGGAAGTGATAGCATCGTGCAGCACCTAATACTAACAACATCGCGCGATATTATTACAAATAAGTTAATCTGCCCTGTGATCCACTCCTGCACAATATTTATACCGCATCGTTGCATTAGCGGGGCTCGCTCGATTATTACATTACGCTCCATTACTTCATTGTAGTAATTCGCCGGCTGGATAATCGCGGATTCAATCGTTCATTTAAAGTAACTCAACGGAGGATGTCGCAGCTTCCGGCGAACGAAAGATGAGGATTAAAAACAGAGCTGTTTTATTCGAAATTATAGGACAAATTGGATTTTGACTTTTTCAAAAGTCCGAAGAAAGAGTGACCCAAGATATAGCCTCTTTATGGGCCCACGATTTTGGAACGGAATTTTGTGCCAAATCAATCACAACAAATTTTCAAGTTGAGGTGACAATTAGTTTCTGAGATATGGGAGGTGAAAGAAGCGAAGAAAAATTCGTAAACGCGTCAGTCCATGCATACGCTTTCATGTACGAACTTATATGTCAATTCGATAATTTAAAAAATTATTTTCAGTGGTTTTGCTGACTGCTAACAGCGAATTTGAACTCAGATTTTCAAAATTCACAAAAAAAAGTAATATAATATAAATATCCGTGTAGTGGGTGTTTTTTAAAAATATATCGTCCACCATATTGATTCGGCCATTGTGAGTTTTGCGGACTGCTAACAACGAATTTGAACTTAAATTTTCAAAATTCACAAATAAAAATCCTAATGAAGAAATATAAATGTCTGTGTATTGGGTGCATTTTTTAATATATCTTCCACCATATTGAATCGGCCATTCTGAATTTTGAAAATCTATGTTCAAATTCGTTGTTAGTAGTCAGCAAAACCACTGCAATTAATTCTTTAAATCATCATAAGCTATCATTTGGCACAAAGTTCAGTTGCAAAATCGTGGGCCCAAAAAGAGGCTAAAAAAGGCCTCATTTTTGGGTCACTCTTTATGATACAGGAATTAGGACCTTTTTTCTACCGGGGAAATATTGTAAAGATTGAGTGTCTTCATCTACGGTTTCGATGCGCGATGAATGTCTTATTCAACGGATATAAATAAGTCACGAGGAGATCTCCTTTAGAGTACCTAACTATTTTCCTTTTTCTCATACTTTGCCATTTTGTAGTACTCGTCGTGCGTTGGAGCGTGAATGGTTAGTAGTTTATGAGATGCTGGCTGAAATGCCCGGTGTCACCCGGGCTAATGCAAGTTTTAAATTAACAGCGACAGTATTAAGCCCCGAATCCACCGGGAAGCTAAGCTACGCTATGTTTTAGCTTAGCTTTTGATGGAAACCATGAAAATGCATTGAAGCTACTTTTTTTAAAACGTAGCATGGCATAGAATAGCATCGCATAGCTTAGTTTAGCTTCCCGGCTTTACAGACGCCGAAACAGTTGATAGTGTTATTAAAGTTAGCGTGAAAGGCGAAAAGGGAACGTCTACTTTTGTTTGTGTCGAGTAAGTCGATCGCGAGTTATAATTAAAAACGCGCATTACATAGCAGAGCGTAAAAGTGGTAAACGAAACAGGAAATTTGAACGAAATATACAGAAGAAAAAGATAGATAGATAGGGTGGACGTACTAGTAAAGGAACACGTGCCAGAGAAGGGCCATTTTTTATTAAAATGAGTAAAATAAGATATTAAAATAAGCAACTAATCGATTAGAGGCTTCTTTTAATTTCTTGCTTCGTATCCAAACAATTTTTTATAATAGTGTTCATACAAACATAATTTTATAATAGTATTCATTCATTAGACTTAAGTGTTCATTTATTGGTGCGTTTACCCTAGATATATTAAGAGTTAAAGCTGCCCTAGTAGCACAAAATATTGGTTAAATATTTTTTCCAAATATTAAAAAAATATTTTTTTAGCCACACTTTTTAATATGAAAAAAATGTTGATTCCAAATATTATACACAAATACTGAAAATGTGAAATAAAGGTTTAGAAAATAAAATATTCGGGAAAAAATGTTTCCTTTCTAGCATTCAATAAATATTTACTTTATATTTGAAAAAGAATGTTTTTTTCATAATATAAAATGAATATTTTTTCCAAACATTCGGAAAAAATGTTTTGTTTCAAACAGTAAATAGATATTTACTTTATATTTGAAAAAAGAATATTTTTTTCATAATATAAAATGAATATTTCCATCATATTTGGAAAATATATTTGCTTTTTAATCTAGAATAAATATTGTATGTATGTTTAAATATCAAAAAGAGATTGAACCTGTTTTTAATATTGGATGTATGTGCATTCAATATTTTGTGCTACTAGGGTGAGATCTAACGCCTCAAGTCTCGTGACCTTAAAAAAACAGAGACATAGATTGCAATTTACCTCGCAAAAAATGAGATTTTGATCTTTAGTAAAAACCGAAACCACATTTTTCAAAGAAAAGTCAATTTGGCCAGTTTTACCAACAAGCCAATGATATACAAAACGGCGAGTTTGTGGGAAATCAGCGGTTCATCGAGATCGAACATTGCTGACCCAAAACGACCCTCGTAATCTTCGCCTTAACGAAACGTACGTTCGACATTAACTTATCAGCGGGTGACGCCGAGAAAAATTCGAGCCGCGATCCAGGCGGAACGCATCTCGCTCGTGCGCGGTCGTATCATTTGCATTTCCGTTAAATGCGCAATCGCCATTAAAGCCTGCTGTCGTTCGCTCGCGCAGTATGCAATTATCGGCGATAAACCTGCGTGACCATAAGAGATCATTTTTGCTTCATCGAAGAACGATAAACGCTATTTGCGCTGCTTCCAGCTGCGATCGCGTAAACCAATATGTAATAGATGTATCGAGAAACTCAATTTTTACCTTTTTTATGCGCTCGCGCGAAGCTCTGAATTTTATAAATCAACAGGAAATAGAGGCGGAATGGGTAGATGAGCTTAGGTTTGGGCGCAAGGATTTCTATAGATGGGAGGAAATATCAGAGAATTTGAAGAAGCAGAAGAAATTCAATTTTCAGATTCTTTTTGCATGCGTGAATTCTCGAATTTTACAATGAACTGAAAGAAAGGGATGGAATGGGTAATTGAGTTTGGGTTTGGGTGGAAGGATTTCTATGGATGGGAGGAAATTTCAGAGAATTCGAAAAAAAGAAGAAATTTAATTTTCAGCTTTTTTTATCTGCTCGCGTCAAGCACCGAATTTTACAGTTAGCAGGAAAAAAGAAATGGAATAGGTAAATAAGTTTAGGGTCGAATTTGAGGGAAAAAGGTGCTTCCAACGTCGCGAATTTGTTTAAATAATGTTTATATTCAAATTCGGGGGTCTGTGGAGCAATGAATTAAAAGCAGAAAATTTCAGTTTTGATTTTATTGCATGACTGATGGAGGAACGATTTACTAAGATGGAGCCAATTTCAAATGTTTGATATGAGGATAGAGAAGCTTTGCTGCAAGATCATCGTTCTTCATGTTACCGAGTTTAATTATAATTCCTCGACGATCTCAGATAGATGAATGATTTTTGCTTGAATTATCGAGTCGTTGCAATCGAAGTTTCCGATGTGAAATCCGTTCGCTATTCGTAAAAGAAGGATAGATTGTTCAGAAGCTTACACTCTAATTATGCAAAATATCCCCTTCCCTTAAAGGAACTAGGCAATCCAAAAATCGATTTTATTGCATTTTCCAAAAGTACTATCTTTTCTGAATAAAATGCCGCTTGGTTTAAAGTAAAATTCGCAAAATTGTAGATTTGCCAGCTAAAAACGTCAAGCGGCAACCCATAGCGTCCCCTTTGCCCAGAAACTTTAAACGCGTTTTTCCTCTTCATTTTTTCCCGATTGCGAACGAATGATGGAGGTTCAGATCGACTTGGAAAAAATTACAGGATGTGTAAAACATCTGCCATTTCGACGCAAACCTCTGATATGGTCCGTAAAAATTCGAGATTTTCATAAAAGAATTAAGAAGCCACCGGATTTTGGTAGCGCACCATCATTCTTTGACGCTATAAATTCCCCCTTGACGGTTTTAGCTGGCAAATCTACAATTTTTCGAGTTTTACTATAAACCAAGCGGCATTTTATTCAGAAAAGATAGTACTATCGGAAAACGCAATAAAAAAGTCTATTTCTCGACTGCCTAGTCCCCTTAAGGTGGTCGTCTTATGTGACGGTAGGTTTTTCTTTCGCTTTTTGGGGAATGCTTTTTTGACGAACCATGAAAACAGAATATCTTGGAACTTGTACTACATATTTATTAACATTTGAACAGTTATTCAGAATGTTTTGAAGTTAAAATATGGAGTGGAATTGACTTTACAGCTCTCGAAAGAGACATGGTGCGGAAAAAATGTTGGTCGACGGTTGACATGATTCCGGCTGTTCTACTAATCTGAAATCAAAAAGTCAAACGGCACATTAATTTGTAGACTTGTGGCTATAGCCGATACCAGAATGAAGTCAAAATATTGGAAATTTAATGTTTGGCACAGTTTTGAACGAAAATTGTCATTTACGAAAATCGTAGCTTTATTTTCAAAACTGTGCCAAACATTAAATTTCCAATATTTTGACTTCATTCTGGTACCGGCTGTAGCCACAAGTCTACAAATTAATGTGCCGTTTGACTTTTTGATTTCAGATTAGCAGGACAGCCGGAATCATGTCAGCCGTCGACCAACATTTTTTCCGCACCATGTCTCTTTCGAGAGCTGTAAAGTGAATTCCACTCCGTATTTTAACTTCAAAACATTCTGAATAACTGTTCAATTGTTAATAAATATGTAGTAAAAATTCCAAGATATTGTGTTTTCATGATTCGCCAAGAAAAGTTCCCCAAAAAGCGAAAGAAAAGCCAGCCGTCACATAAGACGACCCCCTTAATACAAGGATTTGGAGTAAAATACTGAAAATCATGCCTACCTCTCCATTTAAAAAAAGAACCCCAAAGAAACAACTAAGCATTCGATTCGTTCTACTTAAATAACGTTTTAATTAGCGGGATAAGTAGCCCGAATGCCTTGTAAATCGTTCCTCTGCTTCTTATCAGGGCTCTTAACTCCCAACGAGCAACAAAAGCGGGCGAACAATTTCTACGCTCGATTAATGATCGATTGTGCTGTGACCAGTAGACATAGTTAACATGCGTTAATAAAAATCGAATGTGGCCGGTAACTGTTTTCAGAACAAACGGCGTTACTGGGAACATAATGGTAAACTCGAGGACCAGGAATATCTCTGAATTCAGAAGATTGTCCGCATACATAATGCAAAACGACAATTTACAACCGCTCTTGACGGTGCAGGAAGCGATGGCCGTCGCTGCTGACCTTAAGCTCACCGTCACTCATCAAATGAAGAAGCAGAAGGTACAAAAAATACTCCTTTACCCTGTGTAAAATAGTCCTGTAATATCTCTAACACGAGTGTATTGCTTCCAGATCGATCAGATTCTGGTGACGATGAACCTGGACACGAGTCGTCACACGCGCACAGGGCAGCTCAGCGGTGGAGAAAGGAAAAGACTGGCCATCGCCCTGGAATTGATCAACAGTCCACCTGTCCTCTTTCTCGACGAGCCCACGAGGTGAAAAGCTCCCTGGTGATCCTCCCTGAAAGCTCCCTGAAAAACTCTCCAGAACTCTCTAAATCAATGATTCCCAAACTGTGGGTGGCCAAATGTTCTCCGAGGGTCGTCACGGGTTATTTTTAGTTCACGATTCTTAGCACTTATTTATTTTAATATTGCCACATTCTGTTAATGTTGTAACGCTGATTTTTCATGAATGGAAGGGAGGAAATTGTTTGCCTTTATATGAGGGAGGGTTGCGAGTTATTTGAATATTATAAAAGAGGATCGCGACTCAAGAATGTTTGGAAAACACTGCTCTAACTTTATGCGTTTATTCCGAAGCACTCGATAATCTAAATACAATGGTACGGTCTAAGCGAATTTAAAGAGGGGGTAGAGAACGAAGGAACAACGATACTAGATCGTTCGCCAAATCTTCTATCTACTGCATTCCACCAAGGGCGTTCGTAGACTTTTTCCAGGAGGGGGCAACTTTGGGGTGACGGCGAAGAAAAATATTGCAATGAAAACGCGAGTGGCCCGCTGGATTTTTTCTACTCATTTTGTAGCGCCAATTTAAGCAAGAATTTAAATCCGAAACTTAGAAATATTCACATTTTTATAGGACTATTGGAATATCGAAAAATCGATTTTTTATTATTATTAATTCTGGAAGTGTGATCCTTTGTGAACATTTACAAAAAAGTTTCATGTGGAAATTCGAATAATTACGGAAATTACAGCGCTGAACGTAACCGAGTGTAACGCCTCGCAGAGCGGTATTGGCATAGGGCACTTAACTTTGAAGCCGGTTTTCTCGAAACACCATTTTCAGAAACGGTGTACATCATAACTCTTGAACCAATGAATATTTTCACTTAAAATTTTAACTGGAGCTGTAGAATTCCTTTCTCTATCGTGTGAAATTTGCGCGTCAACATTGGATGTTTGTAAAACACTTTATAACTAATTAAAGACGTTTTTTTCCCATAAAAATGTGGGGAAAAAATTGATTCGTGTGTAACTTTTACAATTTTTGTTTAAATTCGCCCAGCAAAAGTTCACACGGTAACTATTAGTGTAGAAATTACTCACCCCAAAGCATTCTGCTTTTAGACGATTGGTTCACCTGGGACTATGTACACCGATTACAGCTGCGCGTTACGCGGGACCATCTTTAGCGTCAAATAACTTGAATAATTTTCAACATTCTGACAATTTTTTTATTTTACATTACTTGTAAAAGCGTACATAAAAAACTGTGAAAAGTGCCGGTATGGTGATTGTTTGGTATCTAAACAATCCAACCGACAAGAAACCGTCGATTTTAGTCGTTCAATAGTCCTAGACCCCCTTAATAAAGATCAGTTTTTACAAATAAGCGATCTTTTCTCAAAAGCCAGGGGGAGACTCGTTCCGCGCAGGGATATCCTGTCGATTAGTTGGAAACCGGCAGGGAAAGCGCTATGACCAATCGCGTGTGTCAGATCGTTTGCAAATCGGTAGAGGACACTTTTAAAATCGTACAACTTGTTCAAAATTGGTCCAAACAACTTGAGTTTGTTTGAGAAGCTGGAAAGATTAGTTTTCTAAGTGACATGTTTCGTCGTTTTGAAAAAAGTTGCAATTGGTCGGAATAGCAAAAAAAATAGGAAAGATTATTTTTTCAACTTTTTTGTCTGTGCTGGTAATGAAAATTTAAAAATGCCTTTTGTAGATTGAAGTAAGATGTATACACGCCTAAAATTTCATCGAAATCGGTTAACGCTGCCCTGAGCCTATAAACGCTAAAAGATCGCAGAATAAGGTCGAAAATGGCGAAAATCCCGGCAATCAGCGATTTTCGACCTTATTCTGCGATCTTTTAGCGTTTATAGCTCGGAGCAACGTTAACCGATTTTGATGAAATTTTAGGCGTGTATACAACTTACCTCAATCTACAAAAGGCATTTTTCAAATTTTCATTACGAGCACGGACAAAAAAGTTGAAAAAATGATCTTTCTTATTTTTTTTTGCCATTCCGACAAATTGCAACTTTTTCCTAAACGACGAAACACGTCAATCAGCAAACTAATCCTTCTAGCTTAAAAAAAAACTCAAGTTGTTTGGACCAATTTTGACCAAGTTATACGATTTTAAAAATGTCCACATACCTTTGTCCCCCACTGTAGATGGAATGTTAGATAGTACTTAATACCTCTCCAGTTGTCCCTACAACTCGCTATATCCACAGAAGTGTATACATTTAGACGTAGACACGTAAGAAGAGGATTCTGACCCAGAATCCTCTTCTCAAGCAATTCAGCTGCACTGATTGTTGGAGCGGTCTCTATTCTCTTTGGTCCAACGCTGATTATGTTTTATGATGTGTCGCAGTGGACTGGACAGCGTCACCTCCAAATACTGCATCACGTTGCTGAAGCAGCTGGCGAAGGCGGGGAAGACGGTGATTTGCTCGGTTCATCAACCAAGCGCGTCGCTTCTAAACATGATAGACCATCTCTACGTGATGGCGGACGGGACTTGTGTGTACAACGGTAGCACGCAGAATTTAGTGCCTTATTTGGGCAGCCTCGGGCTCCAGTGCCCGACGCATTACAATCCCGCTGATTACCGTGAGTAAATGGAAGTGGGCGTGTTTCAACGACTCGCGTTGATCGCTTCCCTCGCCAACTCGAATGCCGTAGAGCCTCCATGGTTAATAGCATTACTATATATGGATATTATTAACCAAAATTTGTATTATAATACCTGAGAGTGATACAGCGGGGTCCTAAAAGCTGCGAGAGTCCAGAAGATTACAGCTTTGAAGCTACTTCTAAATTTTATAATAATAAATACCCGTGCTTTTTCGTGGAGCAGGAGGGCTTTTAAAGAAATTTTATAATAATAAGTATCTGTGCATAGGGCCCCGAAAAAATTACGACGAGCATTTCGTGGACCGCGGGGTTTTTTAAAGAAATATTATAATAATTAATATCTGTGCATAGAGACACGAGAAATTTACGCCGAGCTTTTCGTGGAGCACGGGGGCCTTTTAAAGCGCAGTGCCGGGTTCCGGAGAACGCGCTGAACCCGCCTCGCACCGATTCTGAGTAGGGCTGGGACTATTCGATTAATTTAATATTCGAATGTTTTACAAGTATTCGAATGCTACGAATAACTTCGAATATTTGAGTATTCAAATGTTATTATTCGAATATTTGAGTATTCCAATGTTATTATTCGAATATTTAAGTATTCGAATACTACTCGAATGTTATTATTCGAATACTACTCGAATGTTATTATTCGAATACTACTTAAATGTTATTATTCGAATATTTAAGTATTCGAATACTACTCGAATGTTATTATTCGAATATTTAAGTATTCGAATACTACTCGAATGTTATTATTCGAATATTTAAGTATTCGAATACTACTCGAATGTTATTAATCGAATATTTAAGAATTCGAATACTACTCGAATGTTATTATTCGAATATTTGAGTATTCGAATACTACTCGAATGTTATTATTCGAATATTTAAGTATTCGAATACTACTCGAATGTTATTATTCGAATATTTAAGTATTCGAATACTACTCGAATGTTATTATTCGAATATTTAAGTATTCGAATACTACTCGAATATATCGAGTGAGTTCGTGATTTATAATTCACACCATACTATTCGAATACTAATGTATTCATACTGAGTAATATGGTGTGAATTATAAATCAAGTTATTAGCTTACAAGGTTTCGCCCTGACAAACTAACGAACTCACAACTGAAACTAAATAAAAGCTTGTACAAAAAATGAACCTAAAGAACTTGATTTATAATTCACACCATACTATTCGAATACTTAAATATTCGAATAGTATTCAAATACTTGGATATTCGAATTTATATTCGCCCAATAATTCATGAAACTGAAGTATTCGAATATTCGAATACCGAAAAATTCGACAATTAGTCCCAGCCCTAGTTCTGAGTCCTGAAAACCTCACCTGCCACGAATAATTCCAAACCTTTTGTTCCGAAACCTCCAAGCTCTAAACTTTGCGCCTCCCGCAGCTTTTACGATCTCGGTATATCCCTTCTGGGTACTACATATACCCAAATGCGCCACCTCCACATAGAGCATCTCTGTTTTCACAGAAACTTCTTCTGTGTCTATCAAAGTTAATCTGAAGCCTCACAGTTAAGTCACTCACCGCCACAGTCAAGTTCTTAAGCCTTCGGTTTCACCCTAATCTTAATCGCAACAGTGTAGGGTGAAACTTTAAGGAGCGAAGGGGTGTTACTTGCAAATCCACGGTGACGCATAATTCGAAAAAACCCCGTGTCTAAATAGTCACGTCTGTCTGTTGAACAGGATATTGGAGGTTCTGATATTCTTTTATTCGTTAGAGGAGCAACTGAATGGATAGAATTTTATCCTCCGCAGTGCTGGAGATTTGTAACGGGGATTACGGGAAGCACGTGCCAGCATTAGTGGACGCCATCGAGAATGGGAGAAATAATGCTTGGAGGTCGACGAGCAACATAACCAGCGCCAATCGCCAGGAGGAAGTGATCGCTTTAAATGTAACGGCGTCGTTCCAGGCGATACGACAACGCTCCCCGACGGAACATCCCGCTATCGATAAGCGCAATAGATCCCCCAAGTACGCCATCAACTTTTGGAAACAGATGAGCGTTCTTCTCAGAAGAAACGCTATCAGACTCTCTCGGGACAAGGTATACAAAACGTTTCCGACTTCTCCGCAATTCACTGTACCTACACCATTTGCTTGCTGCCGTTCAGGCAGGCACGCAGGGTTTTTGGTAACAAACAGTAAAAGCTGAAATGAATGATTCTACGTGCTAAAATAAGGAGGAAGTTAGGAGTAACGAAATCGCGGTGGAGGCTTTGCTTCTTAGTAGATTAATATTTGAAGAGTCAGTTACGCCTGAAGCATAGCAACTCAATTGGCTGCAGTCGGAGGCCTTAAATCTTTTGATGCTCTTCTATCCCAAACATGTGCCGCAATGACTAAAGAAAGTGCGTCAAGCTGGTAACAAAAAGAGTTGGACAACATCAATGCAAATTTATGCTTATATAGTGGCATTTCAGCTTCAACGTATTTTGTAAATTATATGTTTCTCTCTTCGCTTGTGTCGGGAATACTGCTAGCGTTGTTAATAGCCCATCGAATCCAATTAGGGCGTACAACGATGCAAAATATTGAATGTAACGTAACGATCGAATGTAATTACATCAAATCATTTGCATCAAAAGATTTAAGGCCTCCGACTGCAGCCAATTGAGTTCATTTAAATTGTCATCTAATTATTACCCTATCTATGATAAATAATATACCATGTGTAAATGAATTAAGTCTTCTTTTTGTCGTTTCAGTTCGCTTTTTAAGCGATCGGGTTTTTTCAATTTTTTTTCTGTATTCTGAGGTAAATTCGCTTAAACGAGGTGAATATCTAATCAGTCGTAATAAAACTGAATTTATCGTGGCATCTGTTCCACGCGCGGTGTTTAAATATACATAGGCTATTTGTGAATACAAATAGAGGCGCTTCGTTAGTCGCGTACCGTTACATTCGATACGGAAATGTACAATAATATCGAAGTCAATTTCGCCCGAGGGGGATCGCGTATTAGGAAGATCACGGTTGTTAGATAATTTACGAAGAAATATCTGAAAGAGCCTCTGCAATTTTGCTCTTGTCAAGTTTTAGAAGAGTTTAACCCGACACGGATCTTTACTTTAAAATTCTCAAAATCACAGTTTCGTATGTTGAGATTAATATTGTAAGTCCGGGAGAGTTCGACCACTTTTTGGAAAAGAAATCGTAGCATCGTTGTTTTTCACATTTTTGTCGTTTTATGCACATTAAAGCAAAGCCCAAGCAATTTAGAGTATATATAAATTATAGTGGGCGATAATTTCGAATATTTGTTTTCATTTTCAACGAAACACATTGGCACTGCAACTGGTCGGGGTTAGACCGTCCACCCACTACGGGTAATCAGGGGAGCGATCGACTTCCTTATCAAAAAAAATTAAAAACGAATACATACGTATTGTTGGTGTTACACTGTAGTTACATGCATATTACAGTGGCGGACAAAAAGGTTGCCACTTTTTCGATCCACTCTACCTTTATTATTTTTTAACATCAACTAAAAACTGCAGCATGTGTCCAATATAGATATTTTAATAGAGAATTGATAATTATATAAAACCCAGAAAAGGTTGAATTTATTTAACTGATAAACAAAATTCCTACATAGCATTAAACGCGACAGCGCTCTTTTAAAGCTGTTGAAAAGTTACCACTTTTGAAAAGTAATAAAAAATCTTATATTTGGCGAGGGCACCTTCTGCTTTTAGGAGTTGCCAAAAGTGGCAACTCTTTTTTCAGCCACAAAGATGTGTTATCCCGTTCAATGTCATAAATTCTTTTTGTTAGTTACATAAATTCAATTTTAGCTGCGTTTTAAACAGCTTTAAATTATCAATCGGAATATGTATATTGAACACATACCATAGTTAAAAGTTGATGTTAAAAAATAACAAAAATAAAGCAAATCGAAAGAGTGATAACTATTTTGTGTAAATAAACTTACCTGTTTTTCAAAAATCACCACCACTGTGACTTGGTCTAAAAACTTTCAGCCTCTCTTAAAGTCTTAACTGTATCTTATAATTCAAATATTGATTTGTGACAATGGTCAATGCGAGATTAACAACAAGCGCCTTCATTTCTTTTGTGTGAATGACACACAGTGCTTTATCTTGCGTCAGTCTTAAAATATCAACACTGGCCGGACTCTCCCGGTGGTCGAACTCTCCCGGACTTACCCTAATTCAGTGTATATTTTCTAAGAAATATTTATAAACTTTTAAACTAAAAATACGTCTTTAATCTTATACATATCGCAGAAGAAGGTACAAGGTTTTGTAATTAAATAATGCCGACTCGTACGGGTTAATAGCGCGTGGGTTTTCAACGAGTATGAAACTCGTAATTAGAATATTATTATTATTATTATTACGCCTCTGTTACTCATAAAAAATAAATAATAGGCGAGCAACAGTAAAAGTAACAGTAAGATCTATAGTAAAGGAATAAATATTTGTCGATTCGAAGATTGCAAGTTGCACCAGATGAATAGACTAGTGACGACAGTTTTGAGAAGTGTTGCAAGGAAACTTAATACCTTATATGCGATCAAGAAAATATATGTAATTAAATATTGCCTAGTAACGCCGCTTAAGCTGTTGACCTTGCTGTGGACTTGGTATCATAGCTCGCTGTACGGATCCCAACAAATAAACAGAAACATAAACTAGAAAAGAAACTTCTCAACAAAAATATGAATTACATAATGTACAATAATTTACAAGAAACTGGACGAGGTAGAGGCTGATAGAAATCTTCCCATGTTAAATTCTCTACATCCGCTTTTTCATTGCCCACAGGTGTTGACTTTCATAAGGCTCTCGATGCACTTCATAATTGCCATTCTGGTCGGGACGCTCTATTTCAAAATCGGCCAAGATGCGGTGTACGTGCTGGACAACTTCAACCTTCTGTTCTTCAACATAATGTTTCTGATGTTCAGCGCGTTCAGCGCGATGGTAACGACATGTAAGAACGTCATTTCGATTCCGTTCCATTATCATATCATAAACGTGAAAACACGTTTTTACTTTTGAGAGCATCATTGACCGTTATTATCGTTTTCCAGTCCCGTCAGAGCTACCAATCATCACGCGCGAGTACTTCAATCGTTGGTACAAGTTACATTCTTTTTATCTCGCCAATAAATTGGCCGACATTCCCATTCAATTCATGGCCATTTCCCTGTATATTCTGATAGTATATTACATGAGCGATCAACTTCTAGAACTTCGACGATTTTGTCTGTACACGCTGATGTGTTTCGCCGTCAGCATGGTCGCCCAAACGTTCGGCCTTTTGGTGGGTACGGGAATGAAAATACAGGTTCGTGCCGCGCGCAACGGATTAATTTAATAGCATATTATCAAGACGGTTACAGTGCATCGCGAAAATGGCCCCGTGTCTGTTTCCTTTCAGCACGGAATGATCTTCGGGCCGCTCACCATCCTTCCATTCCTGATATTCAGTGGATTCTTCGTTCAATTTAGGCACGCGCATCCATACTTACGCTGGCTTTTCCACTTGTCATTTCTAAAGTACGGCTTCGAAGGCGTGATGGTCGCCATTTATGGGTAAGGAACCTTCAAGCACCCTCTCCTTTAATTTATTCGACACGATTTTCACTCGATAAATAATCCGGCACTCGCTGACGATACTTTTGATGCTTTCCAGAGAATATCGCCATGAAAATTGGTGGGAATAGAGGGTGCAGCTGCCTCGGCGTGGAAACACGCCGACGCCATCCAATGTGTTAAGGGGAGGTTCCGGTCTGAAAGTCGATTTCTTTTTTCATTTCATCTTTCGAACGCTCAAGCTTTTAGGAATACGCGTTTAAAAGGATTTGTCGGAATTCGTAAAATTCCCGAAGTTATGGGCATTTTAGTAGCGGCAAATGCATGGGCAACGACCGGCCACTCGGCGGTCACGTAAAACATTAAACGCGTTTTGCTCGAAAGTTTACTCGAAAGTTACTCGAAAGTAACACTCGAAACAGTGTTATCAAGACGGTGGGAGCTGTGTCTCCAAAAGTTACTATTCGATTCGACCGAAGCTTTTTTTATTTTGAAGGATATACTTCTGGCTAGGGGGGGGGGGACCAGAAAAAAATAAAAAGAATGGAAAATTTATCATTTTCAGAGGCGTTGAAAGGACGAAAAATATAAGGAAAAAGTGATTTCAAACTTGAAGTGTGGTTATTTTCTAAAAAAAATATCATTTTTGTAATTTTTTCTGGATTCCCCCTTAGCCAGAAGTATATTTTTCAAAATAAGAAAAGTTTCAGTCGAATCGGATAATAACTTTTGGAGATACAGCTCCCACCGATTTGGATGAATTTTTTGACACCTCGACTTTAACGACTCCCCAGTGCCGTCTGCAACGATTAATTATAAAACAAAAAATATATTTCCATAATTTAATACACCCTTAATACAATGCCTAAAGTGCCATTAAATTATATACAGTAGTTTTCCTTTAATTAATTCCTAAACATCACCTTTTTCGGAGATCTAGACCGAAACCTCCACTTAAACTCGTAGTTACTTCATTCTACTGATAGCTGATACCAAAATTCTGTTTCTCCGTTTCAGTTACAACAGACCGAAGCTCTCGTGCTCGGACGTTTATTGCCACTTCGCCACCCCTGAGAAGCTGTTAAGCGCCGTGGACATGACGCGTGCCGATTACTGGTTCTGTCTGCTGGTGCTTGCCTTTCTCTATGTTGTTCTGGAGATTTCAACGTTCGCGTTACTTAAGCTGAAGCTGGAGAAGCGCGTCTGAGATCAGCTAAACCGATCGCCATTGAGTGAGACCCGGGGGAGCGAGTTTCCTATAGTCGACTCCCGTTCACCTAAAGTGCAACGAGAACAGTATAAACGAATTACCATGAAAGACTGACCCTGCTTTTAATCGTGAAAACTGGAGTAACATTGTCGCAGAGACTGTTCAGCGAAACAGCGTTATCGGTTGCATTTATTTGCTCCCCAAAGTGGAGGGAACCACAACGGGATATTATTTACGAGGCCCATCGCGTCGCGTTACGCTGGATGGGAATCGTACTACGCGGAGAAAGAAATATTCTGTTATCTTTAGATAACGGTATCGTGGATCGATGATCTTCGCCTGATTCCTGTGCTTCGCTCTTTCTTTTATTTTGGTTAACGCATAGTGGTAGATTCCTTTCTTTCGTACTAATTCCGCTCGCAGGTTACCGTGAGGGAGGTGACGTTCACCAGAATATGTAATTAACTGTATCTTTTGTACATCGCACGTTTATTTTAAAAGCCTGAGGTACACGTGTGTGAATAAAGACATAAACGTATCGCACAGCGCTGTGTATAAGTCGAAGTAGCCAGCGATTGTTTTGTTCGCTCAGAGATTGATGATGAAGAGAGGAAGGAAGCATTAAATCGATTTATAAACCTTCACCTATTTATATGTCTCTTTCATTAGAAGCTATCATAATGCGCATATGTTAACAGTTGGAGACCAAGAACGACTCTTCATTTACATTTCTTCGCCCTTCGACGGATGCGGCTGGATTTATTTTAACCCACGCTTTCAAGAACGTCGACAATGTCCGCAATTATTTACATTAGAATCGCATTTTTTATCAATTTCCAGGGTTACATGGCGAAAAAACCACGCATACATTTAGTTTTTTAAAACGATCGCTACAGTTCGAAGTATACATAGGTCACTGTAAAAAAAGTAATCGCGTACTTAGGTACTAGCTTGGTGCGCATGAAATGGCCGTTTCGTTGAAAGAGGTTTGAGTAAAAATACTTTTTGTTTTTTTTAGCTATTTTATTGTTTCGAGTCGCGAAGAAAACGAATAGTAGAAGAAGAAAGAAGCACGCTACAATTCTAAATATCAGAATCGATCTCCTTCTATAATACACCATTCAAAAATCGTATTTTCCCGCCTTTTTTACGAGATCCATATCGATCGCATGGAAGGACCCAAACGTTCAATTTCACGAAAAGGGTAAAAGGTAAAAACAGCAAACAAGCCTGATATTTTAAGCATAATTTATTGCTCAATCATATTAACACAAATCACGCGCATACATGTGTATCGATTTGAAGAGTTAAAGATCTCCGCGTTAGATTCTACATAACGCTTCCAGGAATGCAGAAACTCTCAGCTTCGACCCGGCGGATCAGCGAGCACATAATCGCGCTGCAAGGTCGAGTTGCAAGCACAGTTGAGCGCGATACGCGAGCCGAGAAAGTGGCGCGCGACCCTAGGCGGGAAGGGAATGGTGGCAGTCGCCGCGACGAATCAGTGCGCGCCGCTTCGTGCTACCGAATATCCCGTGGCTGCGACTGCACCGCCGAGCAAAGTACGCGAATCGCGCGAAGAGCCGCGCTACGAGTTATCAGCCGGTGCATAAGGTCACGGAGTCTCTGGGGGCAATACAGTTTCGTTAACGCAAACACCCTCGTCACGAGCGGAACGCCGGATCGTCTGTGACAGTTTGGAAGCAACGACTCGTGCGTGAAACCGGTCGTCGATAAAAAAGTGATACACAACCCGGAGAAGCTTTAGCAGTCCGCGCGACAAGCTCGGACCTCCGTATGTTTACTTATTGATAATGTCGCCGAGAAGCGACCGGCTTACCTCGAGCGAAACGAAATCGCAAAAATATCGGCCGGCTTCTATCTTCCGCGCGGAGCTTCGAACAGTTCGCGTGATCGTCGGGACATTTTCCGGTCGGGAAAGAAAGGCTCGCTCGATGACGCGCGGATAAGAGATTAGCTGGATCAACGTAAAGAAGCGCGAGTTTTCATTCGTCATTCTGTACCGTGGATTCGAACGTGGTGGAGTGGCTGTGCAGGGTGTTCGTGCTATAGTCGGGACGAAGAATATTCTGCGTCGCAATCGCTCGGGACGCTACCCCCCACCACCTCTTATCGCTTGAGTTCAACCGCCGCGTTTGGGCCAGGGAGCTGCGAGTCCGTTCGCGATAATTGCGAAAATGTATTCGAGGGTATTCGAGACGTGACTCCCTTGGTTAAAGAGAGGATCGAGATCGATCGTGCGTGCTCGACGAGATCGGTCGTCGATACTAGGCAGTGATTTATAGAAAAACATCGACTGCGTATGAAACGAACACTCCGTGTATAGGCTCGCGTAGGATATGTCATAATACGTTTATATCGCGCGATTGACGCATCGGTTAACAGTCTGGGCGATTGCTTTGATTAGTTAACAGTCGGGAAACGTTGAGTGCCGATATGGAAGTGTATAACGATAGAACCGTTGATCCAGCGGTGGAGATGGACGACGGAGATTGCACGGTTCAATTGAGCGACGACCAGAACTGCCTTAATGCAGAAACACGGCCGTTCATCCAGATGCACGTCGAGTTCGAGAATCTATCGTACTGGGCCCAGAACGGCAAAGGCAAGTGCATTATGTATAGCCGCTAAACTTGTTTAGGTACCGTTGCGCGGAGAAATTTCTATTACAGTTCTATCGTTTCATGGGAATGTGACCGAACGACTCACGTTCGGCACACTTATTTTCTACTGACTATTTTCTGGTATGGAGATTGGAACTTTGAATGTTTGATGGTTGTGTGTTTTGAGTTTCGTTGGAAAGGAGTTTTATGGGATACTGTATTTCGGTGATTTAATATCTTTCTGGGGAATTTTTGGAGGCCAAGGGACGGGGAGGAATGTGTTTCTGAATTGTTTGTATTAAATAATCGTGTTCCACGGAGTTATTAGTTTTTACCCATCGCGGAGCGTCAAGGAGGGCGCTAGCGGAATGGTTTACGATTGGCTCGATTGAGAAATTGGTCGTTTTCGGATTGAGGTTAGTAATGGATTCGAGAGACTCTTTACTGTGCTAGGCTATGATCCTGGTGATACTTTCACGTGTCGCGTGATAGATAAGGAATGTCCATTCGTAAATAAAGACAGAAACGGGTGCGCGCAGGACTGCCAACTTGTTATAGCTTGCTTCCACTTCGATCAGGCATTAATGCGTGATCGACTCATGGTTTAATCAATATCAACGGAATTAAATAAGCGACATGCATGTTTACGATTCGGGGGGAAGTGAAAAGAATTAGATAACATGGAATATCGTTACAGCTAATTTGGCCTGTGTTCGTGTCAAGCTGGAATTTAATGAAACTGCTTGTTTTTAACACGAAACGTTAATACTGTGGAATTTATTCTCTTCTATTTCCTATCATTACACTTTACATTGTATTATTATTCTCAAAGACGACTTCTCCTGCATTGCCCTCTGATATATTTCTTCATTAACGGTTCTTCCATATTCAATTTTTACGATCGTCGGTCAATCGCGGATGTATCATCGATTAGTTAAAGTAGGAGACTTGGTCGATGGTTAGTCGCTTTACGTAAGAATTTTGAATGAAAAAATCCAGCGCACGTGCGCTTGTTTCGCAACAGGCATAGTTGTCGTCGCGTGGAATAAAAAGTGGCAGTAGCTTTGATACGATTTTGTACATATAAATGAGTAGTCGATGCTTTCGAAAATGAATTCCGACATTAGTTATTCAAACGGAATCTGTGGAGGCTATTATGCATATTTACAATTGCGCTAACCGGTAGCGCGCGTGGATTATGCTTCACAACGATCGTACATATTTGACGGATACTATCGGAAAAACAACATGGTATTTTAATGAAATTTTAACACTTTGCCTAGTGCAAGGTTTGGAGAAATACGGTTTGCAGTCGATTAAAGAACAATAATGAAATATTTACATTTCTGTATTTTCTGCTAAATCTTCATGAGAATATTATGAACAGATGGGCGAAGTTTTCTGGTGAAAATAAATCCAAATTCACTCGAGCTATCTTTAATTCTAATTGGAATTATGTCTGAATTACGTAGACCAGTCCTACACTGTCTATGATTAACCATAGTGTCTCACTTTGAGGTTCCAGTTGCATATGAATTTTTGGCAGCATAAGTTAATAAATATTTTTAGTGCAACATAAATTTATATCGATTTCCATGCAATTTCTACTATTGCTGATGCGTGCACTAGCACATTACTACTCCTATAGGGTAGAAGTTCCAATTACTGCCAGTGTCCTTATTACTACCACTTTATTTATTTTAGTTAATAAGAACGTAAAAAGCAGAAAAACAGTCCCAATTTAATAATAATTTTTTCGCACTATTCTTTATAATTTACGTTTTTATTAAGGAAAATAAATAGAGTAGTAGTAATAGGGACACTGGCAGTAATTGGGACATTTACCCTATACCGAAATAATTGAATAAAAACGGACAAGGAAGTTTCGGGTGCACCAGTCCTTTCGGGGCTTTGAGTAAGCACACCACTTAAAAATGATTCAAAGTATAAATACGTATACTGTGTTTGTCTGCTGTTCGATTATAAATTCGTTCTGTTCGATGCGTGCAAATGTCATGCAGAATAATAGTTTCGCTTCCGCCGCTAGGATGCGCCGGTTCTCGCAAGTGAAATGTAAGAGCAAGGGTATGAAATGAGTAATTCCTGGACATTCTTATCATTGCAAAATTTCGACATATGCATTTCGGATACTATCAATTGATTTCATGATATTGTCGCCGTGTCTGAAACTAGAATTTGATATTTTCGCTATCTCCGAGATTATTATTTGATACTGTTCTTATCAATGAGACTATAATCTTATATTTTCGTTATCGTTTTCTCTTTCTCTAGCTCTCTTTTCCTTTTACAATATGATAAAAAACGTAAAAGTATACAAGAAATACGGCAAAATAAAATAATTTCTGAAACAACAAAAAAAAAATAATAAGTAGAAACATGGAAAAAAGAGAAAAGAAAACAAAAAAGAAAAGGTGATGCAAAAACTATCTACTTCGTTAGCTATGGGTAACGCTAGAAGAATATTCTCTGAATTCTGGTATGCGTTCATTCGTTTAGGTCAGTAAAACTGTCATGTAGGCTCAAAAAGTTTTACAATCCGACTACAGATTTGTAACAGCAGTATCGAAACCCCGCAGACATACATATATATTTCGAAAAAATAGTGGTTTTCCGTTTCCAAAAATTGATATACAGTTTTATATAATATAAATATAAATATATATATAAATTTTTGGAAACGGAAAACCACTATTTTTCCGAAAAATAGCCGGTCCTCTAAAGGCTATTTAGTCCAATGAAAGCTAGTGCAAATAACGTCGAATTAGGATCAATTACCATTCAGAAAAAACTTGCCAATCCATCGCAGTACCCTCGCAGAGACTTGGTACAAACAGAAACTAAAATTTTCAAAGCCAAAGCCATGTACGGTGGAGATACCTCGGCGTGTAAACACGTCAACGCCAGTCAAAGCGTAAAAAGCTGATCCCAAGTGACTTTGATCCCCAAAGCTATAAAGAATGCTTCACACAGCAGACAGTATCACCTTGCACACAATGGTATCGCGGCTGAATAGGGTAAACGCACCAATGAAAAAACACTTAAGGCTAATGAATGAACACCATTATAAAATTATGTTTGCAGCGCGATCGATTCCACGTGCTGCAAAAATTGTTTGGATATGGAGAAAGAAATTAAAAGAAGTCTGTAATTAATTAGATGCTTATTTTAACAACTTATTTTACCCATTTTAATAAAAAATGTCCATTCTATGGTACGTGTTCATTTACTGGAATGAAATGAAACTTTGGTAAGTTCAACAAGCCGTCGAGTTTTTCTAGCGATAATTTTATCTTATCTATTCACGGTGTGGAGGAGGATTATTCCAAGAATAGGTAGATGTGTCGCCATTTAAAAGTCACAGGCTCGCCTAACGAGCTTTAATTCTCACGGTCGCCGACGCCTTAAAAGGAGAGAATGTGTTAACCAGTTAAGACGCTTCTTTTCTTGGATATTTGAGAAAAACATACTTGGATAACGTCGGTTGTTATCAGGGTCCTACGTACAGTGGTGGGTAAAAGAAAGTTTAACCGACTCGCGGACCTATATTATCCAGAATTCGGTATCGAAATGCGGAGGAAAACATTTACTTCCAGATTAGTGTATCAATAGTTTTCGAAGGCTACTCGTTTTGATCAATACACTGTGGCCGAGTCAACGACAGAAGTAGCCTGTGCAACGTAAATTTTCTCTAGATTCCTATGAATTTTTCTAAATATGAATGAAACAGTGGATCTCTAGTATTTCTAGATAATCATGTAGCAATAACGCATTCCTTTGCAGGGAAATCAAAGAGAATACTGGAAAACGTGAACGGCTGTTTCCGGCCGGAGAGGCTGACTGCGATTATCGGCCCGTCTGGCGCTGGGAAGACCACGCTGCTTCGCATAATATCCACCCTGAAGTCGGCCAACGTGAAAGGCTCGATCAGGGTTAACGGGCGGGAATGGAACGCTGGCGCGTTCCGAAAGCAGACGTGCTTCTTGCCGCAGGACTTCGCTTTACTACCGTCGCTTACCACCAGAGAGACGCTGTACATCGCCGCGCGATTGAAAGTTCAAGGCGTTCGTGAACTGCGCGACTTTTATCTAATCGTGAGTGCACTACTGATGCGCGGGAACCTCGAGTGAATGTTTCAGGAGGTCCACGGAGACATTTGCGGTAGATAGAATGGTCAAGGTGGTGGTGAAAAGGCCCAAGGTATCTTGGGTAAGGGACCCGACGTCCTTGGTAACGAAAGGCAGTGAGGGCTTAATTTTTTATTGTTACTACTGTTTGGAAATGCAGGTAAACGGTGCCTGGGGCGCGGCAACTCGGCGATCAGCGACGCGCGTCGGGTAGGTCAGTACGGCCGAGAACAGAACATATGTACACTCGCGGACGCTCGGAGAAACTCTGGGACATTCTTAGACACTCCAGGACACTGCGAGGTACTAGTACAGGTGTAGCTACTTGGGTACAGATGTACTGAAATTAGAAACTTGAGAAATTAGAGAATAATTAAAATGGGATTTGAACTTCGGACTAGGGCTGTAATGGATATTCGAATAGTCTAAGTATTCGCATACCAGAGAATTCAAATATTCGAATACCAGAAAATTTGAATTCGGTATTTGAATAAAATAAAATTCGAATTTAATATTTGAATAAAATAAAATTCGAATTTGAGATTCGAATACCAGAAAATTCGAATTTGAGATTCGAATATCCGAAATTTCGAATTAGAGATTCGAATATTAGAATACCAGAGAATTCGAATTTGATATTCGAATATTCGAATACCAGAAAATTCGAATTTGAGATTCGAATACCCGAAATTTCGAATTAGAAATTCGAATATCAGAGAATTCGAATTTGATATTCGAATATTCGAATACCAGAAAATTCGAATTTGAGATTTGAATACCCGAAATTTCGAATTAGAAATTCGAATATTCGAATACCCGAAATTTCGAATTAGAAATTCGAATATTCGAATACCAGAGAATTCGAATTTGATATTATTATTATTATTATTATTATTATTATAAACGGGAAAATCCCATAGTTTACAAATATATAAACCCAATGAAACTAATACCTACAGTCTCCCCAATTAATACACATTAATACAAGTTATACGAGTTATAACAAATCTAAATCTTATCTTAAATAAGTAAAATATCAAAATCATGACTCATTATTCATGACCCCCCCACGATCGACCAGTTTGCCCATGAACCCGCGCCCGAAACGACTCCAAGGACCCAAAAAACATCGCAATCCTATTAGAAAACTTATTGGCAACGGCCATGGCACGATTCATGGGGTCGACCGAGTAATGACGATAACGGGATAACCTCGAGCCAAACAAGGGTCTAGGTCGCAATACCCTTTGCGGCACGACAAAGAAAACGGAGGCTACCAACTCGGGGCAATCGAAGTGACCATTTATAACCTTGAACAGGAACAACATATCCGCAATAACCCTCCGATCCGCAAGAGTGGCAATGTTGGCCATTATAGGGCCGTAATCATGTTCAGCTCGGTCCATAGGACACCTTAATGCCCATACAGCACACTTCGTTGCAGCTGTATTGCAGGAACGTTGCTGCAATATTGTGTTGTTGCAGGTTGCATTGCAATATTGTAGGAACGTTCCTGCAATATTGCCGTGCATTATTGGAGTGGCAATGACCCTACAATATTGCAGCAATATTGCAAGAACGTTGCCGTGCAATGTTCCATTGGCAACGATCCTACAATATTGCAAGAACGTTGCCGTGCAATATTCCATTGGCAACGATCCTACAATATTTCTGCAATACTGCGCGCACATCGACGTGCAATGTTCCAGTGGCAACGATCCTACAATATTTCTGCAATATTGCGCGCTTATCGACGTTCAATGTCCCAGTGGCAACGATCCTACAATATTTCGGCAATATTGCGCGCACATCGATATGCAATGTTTCAGTGGCAACGACCCAGCAAAATTGCCTACATATTGCCGTGCAATACTGTAGTGGAAATATTGTAGAAACAGTACAGCAATATTCTAAAGCAACTATGACTTTGACGAAATTTGAAATATGCCGTCGAGTAGATTCTACAGCATATTTCCTTTAACTGGATATGCTAGAATTTCTCGTTGGCCGTTGAAGATATGAACAAAGTGTTATTGTGAGAGTTGTTTGTACATGAATTTACATTACAGAAGAAATTTGAAAATGAATTTAATTTGTTTAGATAGAGTAGATACTATATATTTTAATGCGTGAAGTTATTATTATTATTATTATTATTATTAAACGTCTTTATTGCACAAACACGTTTATATAATCAAGCAAGAGAAAAGAGAGATGTAAAGAAAAATGCAAAGGTTTAGTCTAAAGACTACTTTCCAACCTAACCTAAAATGACACCGGGTTAAAGTCCGCACCTGCAGTGTTAAAAATCCCTAATAGGTTTGTCAAATGAGCCTTCGTTTTTGAATAATTTGAGTTTAAAGTTTTGCACGGTTGGAGTATAAGTTCAAATACATAAGCAATCTTATCAATCAGCGGTTGTAGCTGTGGCGGTAAATTGTTCGTCTACGATTCTACAGGTCCTCGGTTCGAATCCCCCTGAGGTAAAAATATTTTCTATGAGAAAATGACACACGGGCGTTATACTACTACGATTCTGCACACATTCATGTCGTAGCGTCCCTCACTACCCGTTTCGTTGCGGTGGGGACCATCGCTGTAAAATTTCCGAAACGTTGCGGGAATGTACTCCTGCAATATTGCTAAGGCGGACATAGGAGTGAACCTCTGCAACTTCCCTACAATGACACGGTGCAACATTGCAATCTCGCACCGCAATATTTCTGAAGAGTTGCATGATCATTGCCACAATTTTGCTGTTTCGTTGCAGAATCATTGCCGGAACGTTGCAGGAGTACATGTTTGTAATGCTGCTGCAACATTGTAACAATACACACCCGCAATATTGCGAAGGCGGACATAGGACTGAACCTGCAACGACTCTGCAATGTTATGCTGCAACATTGCAATCTTGCACCGCAATATTGCAGAGACGTTGCTGCAATGTTATGGTGCTGTGTGGGTATTCGAATATTCAAATACCAGAAAATTCGAATTTGAGATTCGAATACCAGAAAATTCGAATTTGAGATTCGAATACCAGAAAATTCGAATTTGGGATTCGAATACCAGAAAATTCGAATTTGAGATTCGAATACCAGAAAATTCGAATTTGAGATTCGAATACCAGAAAATTCGAATTTGAGATTGGAATATTCGAATACCAGAGAATTCGGGTTTCGAATGCTCCTATTTATTCGAATATTCGTATTCGAATACTCCTATTTATTCGAATATTCGTATTCGAATACTCCTATTTATGCGAATATTCGTATTCGAAATTATTCGAATAATTAAAGTTCTACTCCCGACCTTCTGATGAACTTCCTGAACAGGCAACGGAGACGGACAGAAGTAGGGATATGCTTGCGTGCAGTGCGATGGGAGCAAAGTGGAGGACGACGGGAGGCCATGGTGGGGATAAGCATTTGTCCCACACCTCACCGTCACGATTCTGGCCCGCACCACTGACTCCGCGCATTGCGAGCTCAAGCGCGAGGGTGCGCACTGTACACTGTAAACTCTTGGTACAAAGCTTGAGAGAACTTTGTCTGAATAAATATATTCATTCAAGTATCCAGAGAACTCCTCGTTCCTTTCAATCCAGCCTTTGAGGCGTCAGGGTCTAACAATGGGTAGCAGCTGTCTTTACAGAAATAGCAATAATGTCTTAGAAATACTTACGAACGACCGCTGAATTCCAACGTTCTGGGGCAAGTATCGCGTGCTTGAGGCGCTCACCGCAACATCTCACGCGGCCGAAAGGCCCCTGCACTGTGCAGACTGCACGCATCAGTTCCGTGTCAGTGGTGAGAGGAAAAAGAGCGTAGAGGACCTCTTCTTCCTACCACTATGCTCATACCTTATGGTTTATGCCCTGCCACAAAATCCTCGAAAATAGAACAGCACAAGGCAATCCGTCTTTGACTGTGCTGAAAAACATGTTGACGCTACTGTATTGCCAGCATCAAATTTATATGCATCGCTTTTATTTACAATGACCATACTCGGCCGTCCTGACCTATGCGTTTTGCATCACTGAATTTATCAGCATTAATTTCTTTACTCTTCACGTCCTCTTATTTCGTCAGAAACAATCACACCTTTCATTTGCCACTTTTTATTACCGAGTAAGATGAACTGTGAAGTGGCCTTCCGAACGACCTCGGGAGGAATGAAGCTATTCTGTGATTCCGGCAATGATAAATTTTTGCAACATAACAGGTGAGGGAGGTAGCAGAGAGCCTGGGTTTGACGAACTGCCTGGAGACACTGGTGGAAAATCTGAGCGGCGGAGAACGGAAGAGGCTGTCCATCGGCATAGAAATCGTGACGAGCCCGTCCGTTTTGCTGCTGGACGAGCCGACCAGCGGGCTCGATAGCACCTCCTCGAATCAGGTCCTACATTAATCGACGGGCTTAATTTCTTACCTTTACTGGCGCGTTGACTCTTTGCACTGCAAGTATGCCTCGCGCGGATAATGTACATTAAACCTTGCGAAAGTGGAAGAGCTCGTAGAATCATCTTGAAATCTCTGTACTACATTCTCTCGTATTTCAAAACTCCGCGCTTAATAAGCGGAGCATCGGATAAAAGCAGAGATGGCCAAAGAATTATTTGAAATAAAAATTCCGTACACAAATTTGTATTTCAAATAATTCTTTGCCCATCTCAGGGTAAAAGGCCCCCGGGTCGATCGGTGAGCTACTAAGTTGGAGTGCAAACTGTTAATATACTAATTATCCCTTATTTCCCAAATACACTGCTTTCTAAATTTCCGGTTTTGAACAGGTGATAAGTCTACTGCACAACATGGCAAGGGCCGGTTGCACGGTGGCCTGTGCCATTCACCAGCCCAACAGTCGGATGATATCCCAATTCCACGACCTGCTGGTCATGCAAGGAGGGAAATCTTTCTACTGCGGCGCCTGGAACGATGTTCTTAGCACATTCGGCAACGCGGGCTACGTTTGTCCGCATTTTTTCAACATGGCTGAATTCGGTAACTCGCGAAACACTGATTACCCGCGAGCAGAGTTGGGCAATTAATCACAGTACAACAGCCATCTGGACTTGTAACATTTAATAGCCGTTTCTTATAGGTTTTCGTATGCTGAAAACGAATCCGCAAACCGTTTGTAGCCATCGTCCTCAGTTTTTGAGAAATTCAATTTTGAAGAAAACTGCGAATTTTCAACTTTGAACATCTTTTGTGTCGAAACGGTAATAGTTATTCGGTTGCTCGTTGCGTCAGATTGTTCAACGAACTTATATACTATTCTTTATCCAAGGGAAAAGGACACCCGAAATTCACGAATTTTTGCAGATATCTTTCAATTTATTTCCAAAACTAACTTTGCGAAACTATTTCGCTTCTATATTGAAAACAAAACGAGACTTACCGCTTCTGTTTATGCTTTCCGAAGGAAAACTGTCTGCTGCATCCCGTGGGATGCTCAGACTTTCTCCTAGACCCTTAGTTTTGGAAGTAAAGTGAAAGATATCTGCAAAAATTCGTGCCTTTCGGGTGTCCTTTTCCCTTTGATCGTTGTTTAAACATATTTAAATGTTCATACTGCAATAATAAGTTATAAGTTATCGTTGTATTCGAGAGGGTTCATAGAATAATTTGACGCAACGAGCAACCGAATAACTATTACCGTTTCGACACAAAAGATGTTCAAAGTTGAAAATTCGCGGTTTCTTTCAAAATTGAATTTCGCAAAAACTGAGGGCGATGGCTACAAACGGTTTGCGCGTTCGTTTTCAGCGTACGAAAACATAAAAAACGGCTATTCAATGTTACAAGTCCGAAAAAAAGTTAAAATTTGTTGTACTGTGTAATCGAAAAAAGTTTGCCCAACTGCGTCTGCGAGATACCAACTACTTTGCCACGAAAGTACAGAGTCGCTGTTTCTACAGTTCTCGAGGTCGTGACGGGGGAGAGAGGCGGAAATCCGGACACACTGTACAGGGTCAGCAACGACATGTACCAGGGGTGGAGGAAACACTTCCAATATCCTGTTATTGGTAATACCAGCCGAATTTCCGAAAATCTGTAAAACTTCAGTTCTTCTTTACCCGTACTTTGGAAACTACAGGTTTCTGCGAGGCCAACAGTAAGAGATACACGTACGGATGCTTGTCTTTCAGACTCGACGGTGATATCGAAAATGAACAGCGCCGCGAGTAAGGCGAAGCCGTCGTCCTTCTGGCAGGAAGAAAAGGTCCTCCTATTGAGAGGCATGATCTGCATCAAGCGGGACAATGTTAGTTCATTGCGCTCAATATTCTCAACTCTCATCCGTTCCTCGGTTTCTCAACTTAATTTGTCCCTTGGTGTCAAATTGACGCAATGGTAAAAAAGAATAGGGGTCGTCCTTAAATTACGTAAGGCTTTTTAGCGGGGGAGGGGGTCGCGAATTTCTTACGTTTTCTTACAAGGTGGGAGGGGGAGTCAGGTAGCGTTTTACGTAATATTTTTTAACCTAACTTTCAATAAATATGTAAAGCACAAACCTTTTATATGTTTGTGTGTTTGTCTGTCGCCTAAAAGCTTTCGAACGATAAACTCTAGGATCACGACATGTGCTTCAGCTCATTATGCCTGACTAATCCAGATGAATGTGACCATTTCTGTAAAAAAAAGTTCAAATCAAATTTTCTATAAAATCAGAATCTTAATTTCGGGCGAAGTCGAGTAGTAAAGCTAGTTTTCAATAAATACAAATTCTATCATTAATGTTCCAGAAAAGTTTTTTAGGATAAATTTCCGGAAACCGAGTTAAATGAATTATATTAAGCTTTAAAAGAATTTTAATAACTGAAAAAATTCAATGTAAAAAACATTACTTAAGAAGGGGGTTGCAATATTAAATCTTAAGAATTCTTATACTGGGGGAGGGAGGGGGTAAGAAATCGCCAAAATTACCCTTAGATAATTTAAGGACGGCCCATTATAACGAAGAGATAAATATGTAGTTGGCTTCGAAAATTCTTTTGTTGAAAAGAAAAAATGAAATTTCTGTATATTATTTCACAAATAATGCAGTGATCTGCAGTACATTTGCGTTTGTGTTAATTTGAGGGGATGGTTGAAGGTTAAAGCCGAGAGTCCACCGGGAAGCTAAGCTACGCTTTGCGATGCTATGCCACGTTTTGAAAAAATTAGCTTCGATACATTCTTATGGAACCGTTTCCAGCAAAAGCTACGTTAAAACGTAGCGTCGCATAGCTTAGCTTAGCTTCGCGGTGGATTCCCGGCTTGAGTATGTAAATACGTGCAAGTAAGAATGCATTTGGTTTTTATTTTGTGCATGACTGTTGTACCACCTTCCTTCGTTTGCTTCTAGACACTGACGAAGCTCAGGTTCGCAGCACACCTGTTAGTAGCTTTCCTCCTAGGCGTAGTGTTTTACGATTCTGGGGTTAATGCTAGTAGAGTTAACAGCAACATAGCTTGCGTGTTTTTCATTTTGCTGTTTCTGTATTTCTCGAGCTCCATGCCGGCCGTGCTGATGTGTAAGTCTAGATCGCCAAAATTGTATCTCTGACTTCGAGGCAAGCGACTCGACTATGCAGAAAAATGTACAATTTATAGAGAAACTGGTTAACGTTCTCTGCGTCGTGTTCCCAGTTCCCGTCGAAGCTGCGGTGTTTCTACGAGAGTACCTGAATAATTGGTACCACTTGAGGTCCTATTACTCGGCAAAGATTATGTCAGACTTACCGCTGCAAGTACGTGTGTTATTACGCGTGTGGATCTAGAGATTTCTTTGGTTCGTCAATTGATTGTTTGTTTGCCACTTTAGATACTTTGCCCTTCGGTGTTCATCTCGATCGCGTACTATATGACGGGCCAGCCTATGGAGTGCGACAGGTTCCTGCGCACTTGGTTGATATGCATCCTCACAACGGTATTGGGGCAATCGTCGGGGATGCTGGTCGGTGTTACTTTCAACACAAACGTAAGAAGTCGTCCGAGTTTCAGGAGGAATATTAACGGGGGCGGATTTGGGTTTAGGATGAGTTGGATGTTGCCTAAGGCGGCAAATATGGGAGAATGATAAATTTGGGGGAGTGGCGAATTTTGAGACAGCACAGTGACAAATTTGGGGAGTGGTGAATTTTGAGACAGCACTGTGGCAAATTTTGGGGTGCGATAAATTTTCAGCGAAAGAAACTGGAAATGGTTTAAACACAGAGGTTTGAGATAGTTTTAAAAACTGAAAGTGAATATTAAAGCAGTCGAGAATTCTGTCGGGGAAAAAACTGTACCGCACTGTTGTTGAATTTAATTCGTTGTGATTGTAAATACCAGAGGATTGGAGCAAACCAGTTTTTAATTGCTTTGATCCTGTTCCGCTCCGATATCAAAATATTTGCTCCAGCTTTGCTTCATAGGTACTCCAAGCGAAACGTTGGCACGTGGCAACACCGGCGATCAATTTCGCGGTTTATATATAAAAAGAATATAAAGTAAAATTCAAATAATATAAAAACATCTGGAGCAGTGGAACAGGAAAAACTTGCCGTGGTCCGGGCGTAACCCCACTGCTCCACGCTCCAGCTCGGAGCTCCGCTCTAATGCTCTGGTAGATACACTTAAAAAAAAGGGATTAGAAATTTTGACGAAAATTGTCGCTCCCCAAAATTTGAAGCTTTCCAAAATTTATCGCTCCCCCAAATTTATTACTCCTCCAAATGACGCTCCCCAAAATTTGTCGCACTCCAAAATTTAAGGCTTCCCAAAATTTGTTGCTCCCCAAAATTTGCTGCTCCCCAAAATTCGCCGTTCCCCAAAATTTATCGCTCCCCCAAATGCCGCTCCTCAAAATTTGATGCTTCCCAAAATTTGTTGCTCCCCAAAATTTGCTGCTCCCCGAAATTTGTCGCTCCCCAAAATTTGCCGCTCCCTCAAATTTATTACTCCCCCAAATGCCGCTCGCCAAAATTTGTCGCTCCCCAAAATTTGCCGCTCCCTCAAATTTATTACTCCCCCAAATGCCGCTCGCCAAAATTTGTCGGTCGTCAAAATTTGATGCTTCCCAAAATTTGTTGCTCCCCAAAATTCGCCGCCCCCTCAAATTTATTACTCCCCTAAATACCGCTCGCCAAAATTTGATGCTTCCCAAAATTTGTTGCTCCCCAAAATTTGCTGTTCCCCGAAATTTGTCGCTCCCCCAACATTTGCCGCCCTAGGCTACAGCCTACTTAGCCCCTACCCAAACCCGCCCCTGGATTATAATACCTATAAGCGCGTATATACAGTGGTAAAATAGAAAAATAGATAATAATACGCATTAACATTTTCAGTTGGGTGTATTCTTAATTCCTGCCGTCAACATGCCGATGATCCTCTTCGCCGGTTTCTTCTTAAAATTCAACGAAGTGACGTTTTACCTCCAACCCCTGTGTAGTATTAGTTTCTTCAGGTACGTTCGAATGAGATACGTGAAACGCGAAGGACACAGTAATCCTTCGATGTTTGCACGAGTATTACACTTCTTATCTCTCTATCAGATATGCATTCGAAGGCATTCTACAAGCAATTTACGACGGTGAAAGGGACAGGTTACTATGCTCCGATGCCTACTGCCACTTGCGCTCTCCGAAGAAGATTTTGCAAATGATGGACATGCCTAAGATGTCATTCCCCGCCATTGTACTAGCACTGTGCATTTGGATAGCCTGTTTACAAATCGGCACCTACCTGGTACTTAAATGGAAAGCGTACCTCGCTAAAAGATAACGAACATCCTAAAATGGAGAATTTTTTTAAACTTTCCAGTACTTAGATTTTTATCGGAACAAATCTATTAAAACGTCTTCCATAAAAATAAAGCAGCAGAATACTCCAAAACTGTTAAATACATATTTATATTGCTATGATTTGCCATTAATTATATTTTCTACGCTTAAGAGTCGACGAGAAAAGAATATTTACACACGTTTAAGGAGCACTAATTTAATCTCACGTTAGAGGTCATAAATAACACATATCTAGCTTTTACATATACTTAGATTTATACGTGAGTGTATACAACGATATAAAAATACATTGGTAAACAATATTTACATACATAATTACAATCTTCAGTTTAACGAGTCTCGCGAGAGTGGATAAAAGCTAACTACGATATGTTAGATAGTTCTTAATAATCGAAAGTTTCTTTCTCCTTAAATCTTGGATTATAAACACAGTAGTTTATAGTAGCTTATAAATGATTCCCGGTGAGTGCAGCATTTTAAACCTGCTTCTTCCAGCATGCGCATATTTTTGCTTTGGCAACTGAAAACAGACCGCTGCCTCAATTTTTAAATCGAAATTGTTAAGCCCGAAATTGAACCATGTTCGCTCTATGTTGAAACTTAATCATTAGACGACTGGGAAAGTAATTATGGTTTTATGAATGTACTACTATGAACGGAATATTCCTTATTCGTTAAGTGCTCGAGCGTCCGCGACGGAGGGTTATCAGGAGTCTGATAAACGCACGTACTCGCAAAGAAACGTCCACATCCGTCGAGACTGCGAGTCCAAAGTGTGTATTTCCGTAAATATTAATCGCTGAATGCCAAGATTGGTGCTACATGCACAAAGATTACACTGTAACACATTGTTAACAAGTGGCTACTATGTTAACTATGTGCTCGTTTCAACTGTCGTTCAACTTTCAACCTGATATCGCGCAATGAACGTTTCTCCGACAAGTTACACTTTCTCTCTACGATTATCACATAATATACGATGTCTAAATCGACAGTAGCTTCTCAAATAACACTCTGAGTGGCATTAGCGTGCTTTCGAGCATCGAAAGTATGGTCCAAGAGGCTCCGAATGTTTGTTTTAAAAAGAAATTGAACTCAGAGATCGCTTTGTGACTCGATATTTAGAAATCTTGCGAGGAAGATAGTAGAACTGTTCGAGTACTCGAAAAAAGCGAGCCGAGCCTGCCTCGGCTCGAAGAACCGGATACTCGTAAAAACCGAGCGGCTCCAAAGAATCGAGTACTCGAATTTTTTCGAGGGGCTCGAAGAGGACCGACTACTCGATTTTTCTTTTGTTTTTTCTATTCGAGTACTCGGCTCGGCTGGGAAACCGAGTCTCGGCTCGGTCCGAATTTCAAGCTACTCCAATATTCAAGTACTCGAACAGCCCTAGAAAATAGCTGGAGTGATTCATCTACTAAGTAGAATTTTAACATCCATATTTTCTATTTGGTAGTCATCGTGCGAGTACTGCTGATTGATTGACGAGGTTTTCATTTCGCAATTTTGATTAAGAATTATTCAAAATAGTACGAACTCCAAAGAAGGGGCTTTGTAAAAAGAAAAGAAAACTGAATTTTATTCTCTAAATAAATTTTTATAATCACCAATTTGCATTAGAAATATTGTCATCCTGAGTACGCCACTGATTTGGACTCATTTCCGTCGGGAGAATATCCATCTACTGGTAATGTTACCAGGACGATGTAACAGAAAATTCAGAGAATTCAATTTTCGTTTGTTTTTAAATTTGAGGGGCTCAGTGGAAAACAGGCATATGCATAAATTTTCGTTTCTTTGTACTATTAATTCGTCTCCGCAATGCAATGTAAAAAAAATAAGAAAGCTGTGGCATGCGCCTATTTCCCACTGGGGCCCTCATTTAATAGCGGAGCGAACTTTAAAAATGTCTAATTGTCTTGAAACAGTATTTTGACAACCTCCTGCTTCGCCCAGAGTGTTAAATTGTAAATTATCAACAACTTCGCGGCAATCGATGAATCGTGTTGCTGGTCCCATCAGTAAAAAAACTATTTCTAACAACCTAATCGTACAAAAGTACCTTACACATGTGCCTCGCAATTTTATACACGCATGAATGGAAGAAATGCAAGTAAACCGATGTCAAGTATGTATGTATATTACAAACGATACAAAAAGAAGCGAGTCTTATAATTAAACAGCTTTTGGACCCTGCAACTATATACAAACGTATGCACGGTATGCATTTGGCAGTCCTGTATCATTAATTGACTTTCGTTGAGCAATTCTTAAATATCACGTTTAAGCTCCGTGGCTACCGCATTGGAATTATATCGTCTTAAGTTCTACTTAATTTACAACTTAATATCGTACCTACGCGCGTCAACCTTTCGCGGTGGTAGTGTCGACACATCGTCGAAGAAGAAATGCCCTACTTTATACGATCGTGAAAGGTTAATACACTTATATTACAATCAATTGCTATTAAAGCATTCAGGGATTCGAGAAGCATGAAAAAAGGTAACAGTAATCTTTTAACCGATGCTCCAAGGATCCTGCATTACACCATAGATTCTCTGTTCTTTCCAAAAGCGCGTCTTTCGGAACCCGGCCCCGCGCTTTAAAAGGCCCCGCGGTCCCCGAAAAGCTCAGCGTAAATTTTGCGGGACCCTATGCGTAGATACTTATTATTATACAATTTAGAAGTACATAGAAATGAGTTTTTTTAGGCCCCGCGAAAATTCACGCCGGCCCTGATTCATACCCTGTGTTATGAGCACACTCATGAACGTATGAATATGCCTAATCGTTATTTCCCCCTCGGGCAACTTTAAACGGTTAAACAGACGTTAAGTTAACCGATCGATCCTACTGGCTCGGTTTACCGCACAGATATGATCTTCCATCGAAGGAGGAAATAAGCTACGCACCGCGTTATAACAAGTATCGTAAGCAGTGCAATGATATCGTTCCAGAATTGCTCGCTGTCTAAGGCAACGTCAGATAGGAATTTCGCTGTGTATCTGTAATGACAGTATAAATGGTCCTTCTCGTGGCAGGGCAGGACTGACCGACCGTATCCGTATAAAGAACTGACGAACCTGTGGATTTAGAAATGTAACTCTAGTTAGTAACGTTCGAGACCAATAAGAATTTAAAGAGGCGTTTATCGTTGACAGTCGGGTGACCGTTCCTAATATCAAGCACTAAAATTTATCGGTTATGCACTGAATTTACAAATTATTATCATGCGATCAACAATTACAGAGAAAATCTTAATAGTGTAAAAATTTATTGAACTGCCACGATTTTACATTACATTCGGAGATGGTAATACTAATAATTCACTGAATGCAAGAATATCTGCTAGAAATATCTAATTAATGATGTACTTAAGGATTGAAATCGATTCAAATATTTTTCGTAATGAAAATAGTGTTTTTCTTTCGAGAACAATGGTTTCGATATAATGTTTGTTACAGGCGGGGTTACTAAATGTGCCGAGCAACCGAAATAAACTTTATATGTCCAATATGTACATCGAAACGTAAAATAAAATATTTGTAAAATCTATATTTTTAAATTTCTATACTTTTCTAATAAAAATAAAATCAAAGATGGATAAACAAACATTTATAGAACAAGAAATAATAAAAGCACGTCGTCGGTGATAGTGCAAAACCGAGTACCTATGAGCAGTTTGTAAATACCGCGGATCTGCAAAAGTAGCAAAATTGAGATTTCGCGCCCAAGGTTGCTAAGTGATGTTTCGCTTTTTTTTTTTTAAGAGTCGCACCATTGATGTTAGTGTTTATTACAGGGGGTGCTAAAACTGTCCGAAAAAGGTTCAGTCAAAGAAATCCCTTAAAATGGCTAAAATATTAAGTTTTTTCTTTCTCCTCGAAAATCGGTAAAATGCAGGTCCGTGGTATTTACAAACTGCTCATACGCGCTTTTGCACTATCGCTGACGACATGTGAAAATGACTTTAAACACTCATATATACATAAATTAATCAATATGTCTTGAGTAGGCGATATTAGTCGACTTTTTTCTGAACCGAATTTTATCACGTCTTACAGTTTTTTAATTCTTAATTCAAAAATTCTGAGTTTCAACGATTCTAACTTACGCCACATGAAAGATGAATAATTTCTCTTTGCTTTGAAACTAATTGCATGCAAAAATATCAATTATTATTCAATTGACAGCGATTTAACTTTTACTAGGCGATATTAAGTAGTCACTCTATGTGTCGTGATAGTGATGGTTTTGAATAGTAGGAGGAAGAATATTTACCCTTCCAAACCGTATCGTAGAAAGCTGATGTACGTGCCCCACTTGAGATAGTGTGGAATGTCGCGCAATGATACGCCGAATCCAGAGAACATCATCAATGGCACCGATAAAGTTGGACCCAGGAATGTTCCGTTCTGTGATTTGATAAACAAAGGGCGTTGGTGCATCTATCATACGCATGCTTGCGATACTGTTTAAGAGCTATTCGAGTACTCGATTATTCAAGTAGCTTGAAATTAGGACCGAGCCGAGTACTCGAAGAGAGAAAAAAAAAAGAAAATTCGACCAGTCGGTTCTCTTCGAGCCGCTAGAAAAATTCGAGTACTCCATTTTTGGAGCCGCTCGGTTCTTACGAGTACTCGGCTCGCTTTTTACGAGTATTCGGCTCGTTTTTTACGAGTACTCGGCTCGCTTTTTAAGAGTACTCGAACAGCTCTACTCTTTGCACCAAAGTTGGGCATTAACGAAATACAAAATTTATTTGAATAACGGATCAAATAAAAATTACTTTAACTTTAGATTATTTGACGAATAAAATTAAATTTTTTACTCGAAGGATAAAGTCAACCCGGGTCAACTTTATTCGACACGTGACGAATAATTTGTTTGACCTTCTACTCGTTAGTTGGAATTTTATTTAAATAAAACTTTTACCCATCTCTGGTTTACGGTGTAAACTTTACACCAGTATTAGAAATTTAATACAGTACGCGGCAGATCTAATCATGGCAGAATTATACTCACAACTACGTTAAATACTGCTCCGATCATGAGACCGGTACCTTGAGCTATGAAAGCTACCAGCAAGCTAATGGAGAAAAACATCAGGAACCGTGTCATCTCTAACGGCTGGGAGGTGATGAAGTATACTATTATAGTGAAAATTAGGCAACAGAATGTCGAAAGCGGCAGGTCTACCAGAGTCGTGGCCGTGTAGAACGCCTTCAGGCTGTACCATCTGTTGAAGTGCTCCTTCAGCAGGATGCTCATCTGCATGGGAACTGAAAGAGCGTACGGAAATAATTGAATCGGCGTAAAACGGGCCACACGTTATCGAAGCTTCGTTGATCGAAATGGGAAAGTTGTAACACGTTTACTATTTTACTTACAAGTCACTATCGTAAGCATCATTGTAGTCATCATGTGATGTATAAGAATAGAGAACAGAAGGTTGTAATTGTCTAAAACTCTGGCACCGTCCATGCCAGCTTCGAAGAACACCGATCCAAGCATGAATCCGACGGATATATTGACCAGGATCCTCAGGTGCGTTAAAGTCTGCAACAAAATTAAAGAATAACTTTTCGATTCCAGGTTGCTGTTGTATAATTATTGGGCAGTAGACCCACTGAATAGAGCCATGTTGAATGCGAACGAATTCCTAGAAAACAGTGACCTATTCACATGTTCGCTAAACTCAATGCGCGCACAGTTATGGAACCGTCTTCCGTAGCTTTATTGTTAAAAACTGCCGGATTCAAGTGGTTGTAATCCCTATTTTGTATTTCTATGGGGGTTTTGCCGTTCGTAAATAAATAATAATAATAATAACTTGCACGCCGAAGTTCTATACGGATTTAGAAATAAATTAGAGATGGGGAGGTGGTGCGATAGGAAGTTATGAGAATGAATGGGGTCTACGAGAAGCGTGTTCGAAAAGGAAACGGTGGCTTACTGTGCGAAACGTAGTATTAAACTGTCGTTTGAACGGGAGGACTGTTTGTGTAACAGCAAAAGGAAAATGGCACTTAGTAAGCGCACAGTTCAACGTCTGCGACTTACCGTGTCCCTTTTGCACATTAGCAGACCCCTCCCCATCAGAATTTTGATCTGATATATCAAGGAAGTCGCTTGCAAGCTACCTCTGCTGTTCGCGTCGCTGCTGCTTTTCAGAGGATGCATCGCTGCGAAATGAAAAATAACATTCATTTTATGGGCGTACACTTTAAGCGGGGTTCTATGTTCGGAACAATGTCTACTGATTCTATTGTGATTTGGAGGACAGACGGAAACCCGCGCTTGCAGGTTGCGTGAAGGGCTGCATACTGGCAGGGGGCTGTGGTGGGGAAACAGTACGTCACTGGTCAGAAGAAAGTTTAAAATTAGGGATGGGTTTCTCGAAGTGTCGAAATCTTCGAAACTCAAAAAACCCAAAATAAATACATAAAAAGTTTCGAGTTCCGAGAATTCGGGTTTCGTGAATTCGAGTTCCGAGAATTCTGGTTTCGTGAATTCGATTTTCTAGAATTTGGGTTCCGGGAATTCAAGTTTTGTGAATTCGAGTTTTGTGAATTCGGGTTTCGTGAATTCGAGTTTCGTGAATTCGGGTTTCCTGAATTCCAGTTTCGAGAATTCGGGTTTCCTGAATTCCAGTTTCGAGAATTCGGGTTTCCTGAATTCGAATTTCGAGAATTCGGGTTTCGGGAATTCAAGTTTTGTGAATTCGGGTTTCGTGAATTCGAGTTTTGTAAAATCAAGTGTTGTGAATTCGAGTTTCAAAAATTCGAGTCTCGAGAATTAGAAACTTTGTACTTCTTTCATGATTAAATACTCTCGAAACCCAGGTAAGAAAGAGTATAAAATCAATAAATAAATAATCGTTCACAGCGTGCCCCGAGAATTTGTACATCTCATATTTCGTTTAGCTACGGCCAATAGAGATTTATGCAAAAATTTTGTTCACTTCGGTTCGTAAAGCAAGATATTCCGCTTACAAAACAGAATCCGCACTTCAAGTTTCGAGAGTCTCGAGTGTAGAAAGTTTCGACAGTTTCGAAGCGTTACAAACTCTCGGATCCGAGTTTCGAAAATTTGAAAATCACTTCCAAACCCACCCCCACCGTTCATACATTAAACTTTCTTTCGCCTACTACTGTAACCACCAGTTGATCTTGTTTTCAGAATGCAACTGAAACTCGTTATATGCAGGACCATCTTAACAAATTTGAGCGCCCTGGGCTAAATAATTCTGGCGCCCTAAACCCCAAGGGCGCAATTTCTTCGCACTTGGTGCAAGACAGTGAATCACAACCCCGGGTCTCGACCAATACAAACACGAGCAAAAACAATAAAAAAATTTCCTCCAACATCGAAGAGAAAAAAAGCATTTCAACATATTTGATTCTTAAGCGCCCCTGGGCTATAGCCCATTTAGCCCATTGGTAAAGGTGGCCCTGGTTACATGGATACCAAAGACATACCTCTCAAACCTTTAGCGTCCATCAAAGTATCAAGATCATCGAACCACTGCAAGCTCCTGCCGTTTTCCGAGCCAGCTATTAACAACGACACTTTGTCTTCGCCGTATTCGCCGCAGGCTAACTCTATCACTGTGGAGAAACAAATACTTAGAGAAATGCCCCGGAGCATCGGTCCCAAAGCCTGCAATAGCTTCAGATGTAAAATCACTCACCATAGTCGGCTGGATTGTGGTACATAGGGCAAGGTATTTTAATATTCTCCAAGTAGGGAATCAACTGTTTAGTCGCGCCGTGGTACAAACACTCTCCTTTGGCTAATACATAAACCTGCCAGGCAAATGAAACACAGTTTTCAAGCCGGGGAAACACTTAAAGTCGCGGGATCTACATCTCCGTAAACCAGGCCACTTAATCAACAGTGCACAATTACCAAGGATTGTAACTACAGGCTAAAAAGATTAAATCGCAAGAAGCTTAACGCTCGTAAAAGAGCATAAATAAAATTTAAATATTCAGAGATCGTCGCACTTATGATTCGACGCAGCCGAAGAACGAGTTATGGAAATGCGGAGACATCGGCTTCCCGACACAATGGCAATGTATCTGTATGGATTTCCTGATTACCAGGTCAAAGAGCTGGAAGAGGGACGCGCTGGGCTGGTGGATCGTGCAAATGATGGTCCTGCCCTGCCGCGCGAGTAGCTTCAGCAGATTCACCACTTGCATGCAGGACGAGCTGTCCAGGCCTCTGGAAGGATTGCACGCGGCTCGATTATACATCGGCAACGGACGTGCGCGATATGTAAGAAGCTATAATATTAACTTAATCTACGGTTAGAGTTAGGTAACGCAAGTCCCGGGATTCTTGATGATATCCCATTGGACCGGGGTGTTCCTTTCCTCGCGGTATTGCACACTTACGTAGTCGGTTCGTCGAGGAACATCACGGTGGGATTGTTAACCAACTCCAGAGCAATGGAGAGCCTCTTCCTCTGGCCACCGCTCAGTCTTTCCGTTCGCGTGTTCATGTGCTCGTAGAGGCCCAAGGTAGTTAGAATCTCCTCGATCTGGAACGAGTTTTTTTTTTTAACAATTATCTCTGTAAATTGGCAGGGGAAGCTGGGGGAGTTGGGTCAACGAAACTTTCGCTTCTTTCTATGCTCTGCTTCGTGGTTATGCTACAGCGTTAGATCAGCTGTAGATTTAACACGGTGTTGAGGAATGAGGCATATATTAGTATCTTCCTTGTATGTTTCTTGAAGTTAGGGAAGTCTTCAGAGAAATGAAAACACTATTGGGTAAAAAAGACCACAGGGCCATAATAGGGTAAAAAAAAATCGAGGAGCGGATTAGGGTTAAAAAGTGAGAACACGATTGGGTCACAAAAGACGCGAGGACCGCAGCCAGTTTATAGAAGACTAAGAACACATATTTCTGCACACGGGTCTTCTAACACAGCTACAGGAAATCTTGAAAAGGGAGAACAGTTGTGCAGGTTTCAACCGAGGCAGCTAGCAGTCCACAGACAGACATAAAAACCTCGATTCCTCTTGAAAAGAAATCAACTCGACTAATAAACTAAGCATTGTTCAGAGGCGTTCCTGCTCATCTATATAAGATCTGATCCCAATACTCTCTTCCTTCCTGAGTCACATCGAACACTCTATGGCTATTATAATAGTCTTAATCGACTTCTAATAACTTCGAATCGTTATTGCAACTCTGTTGACTTCTTCAATAATTCCTATAAGTTCGTAGTTCCCATTCCCCTTAACTTTTTCTATTACGCTTGCTGCTGTTATTATTACTACGATTCTTTTACATCTATTGTAATAGTATTTTGTCGCTATAATTAATGGTTCTTTTGAGCTTACTTCTCCGCTTTTGTTTCTTTTAATTACTTTTCTTTTCTGCTTCCTAATTATTTGCTCTACGCTTGTGCGACTGGGATTTGTACTTTTTATAACAAAGGGGTTTATCCCGTTGATGTACTTACATAAATTAAATTAAATTAATACTACCGTGTTGCCTGTACGCGCCATAAAACGGAGGTATCAAAACATTTCCAGCAGAGAGATTCCCTTTTTCTATACACGACGTACCATCACTCATCAGCTGATAGTAGCTGACTGTGCTTCACAGTGCAGAAAGCAATACAGCTGGCGATAGATAAACCTATCCCCCGGCGCTTAAACACTGGAGCCATTGATCTACTATTAAACCAGCGCTTCTAACTGCAACTGGACTTGCTCAATCTGAATCTGAACAGTCCTACTGAATCCAATGGACTTCGTGACTTACTGGTCGATGAAGAATCGAATATCGTACCTCCTTGTGCCGCAGCATCATTTATCTCAACAAGACCTGCACGCAGGAGGTATTTAGCCTGCAGTGCAATTGAAAATATTTACTCACTATCGTCTCCTTCTCGTATCGCGGGATCTTCGTCGGCAGCTTGAGGTCAGCGGCCACTCTCATGTTCTCGATGACCGTCAGCAGGGGCTCCAAGCGGTCCTCCTGCGTGATGTACGTGCTGCACCTGGGGCGATTAAAGTATCTACGTAAAAACCAGCACGTGGGACTCGTTTCGTGGATAATGATGCCCGCGGGAATTGAAACCGTCGATACTGGGGGATAGTGGCCGGCTAGCGGGTACAGAGACTTTTAGTTCAAAGTGACCCCCTGACTTTTTTTTTTTTTTTTTTTTTTTTTTTTTTTTTTTTTTTTTTAAGAAGTCATGCTTTCCGTTCAATATCGTATACCAAAACGAATTGGGTTAATAAATATTTGTTGATTTCAAATGAGTCTTTTACTTATTTAGTTTAATATTACTCGAAAAGACATTAGGGGCATTCTACCCTGTGCAATGGAATTTTTGCCCCGTGGCTCGTTTCTATAGTTTATACAAAATAACACCAGATATTTTTTTAGATTGTTAATACTAAATTTTACACAGGTTTATACGAAAAACTAGACTTTTAGCCACATCTTACCCTATATTAGATTACGTTGTTATTTAACTTATAATTAAGTGGGTGCTCACTTTCGAAAGGAATTCATGTGCCTGGGCCGCCCGTTGACGTAGATGTTACCCTCCATCCCGGTTACCTTGTATCCCGATAGAATATTAAGCAGGGTCGACTTCCCTGCCCCGGATGGTCCCACCAGCGCTATCAGCTTCTTCGCTGGGAACCTTCCATTGATTCCGTGCAATATCTTCTTCTGACCTGAAACACGTTCCTTTTACGTCTTCGCGTATTCTGGTAAGTATGAAGGAAGGAGCTTCAACGACCGCTGCTGGAAATCTGGGCGCGGATTTATGGTGGGCGTAGGAAAGGAGATATCGAAGCGAGTGTGACCCAAGGGGATGCAAAGCGCTCGCGGCAATAAGTACCCGTTAACACCACCCACCCAGGAGCCTTTAGTCGCGCCTCGATGGACTTACATGGGTATCGAATCGGCCGGAACAATTTCTCTGGGAGTGTCGTAACGTCGCTGTATCGCGGGGACTTAATACGACGTTCATACCGGTATTTTGGCAATAATACTATACCGAAACAGAGAAATACCGAAAGCGATATAGTACCGAAACTCATATATTACCGAAAACCGAAATAAATACCGGTATTTTTTCTGTTTTTCTTTCGGTGACATGGTAGGTTTCAATGTTTTCCGGTAATACCTGCATAACTCTTATAGAATTGGAAATATTATATAAATATTAATATTAAAAATTAATTTTGTTTTTTAAATCACATTCGTTTGGATTAGCTAGGCATAATGAGCTGGGGCACATTTCGTGACTCTAGAGTTTACCGTTCGAAAGTTTTTAGGCAATAGACAAACTCACAAACACTTTCTGCTTTATATATTAAGATATCGGCAGGTATATTAATAAACATTTACGGTTATTCTTTCGGTTTCGTGTTCCATTATGTCTAACTTTCAAGATATTTTAAATTATATTTTTACGATAGTTTTCAGATAGTTTTAATTAAAATAAGGAAAACAAATTAGTCAGCAATTTGAAAGGAAGTGTAGGATACTTGAAAATGCACAGTAGTTGTGGAGGACTTTGACGGACTGTGGAGGACTGTCATGCAGGGTTGCCAGGAAAATCCCTACCATAGTGGAGAGGAACGCCTACATTGACTCGGTTGGTTTGACGAAAACAGCGTCATCACGCACACATATACCTCACTACTGCATGGGGGACACCCTCTGTCTTTCTAACATAAATAAAACACTGTCGCCCCTGGCGCTAGAAAAAGAGAGAGTATCCCCCATGTATATTTTTCTCTGTTTCTCGCCGTCTATATTTTCGCCCATTGCATACTTCCTTCATGCTTATATGCTCTAAAGCTGTAGGCGATACCCCCTCCACTATGGTAGGGATTTTCCTGGCAACGCTGCTGTCGCGTGACAATACAAACCTTTCCTAAATCCAAGAGACACTGTGTACGTAATATTCTGGAACATGATGTCGACGGTGTCCGCCGCGTCGGTCTCCATGAACCGGTGCGGCGTCCTGTCGATCCTTACATCCTCGAGCTTTTTAATCGACGGTTGCTTCTCCACAGCGTATGCGGGCGAGACGACCGCGTTCATTTCCTGACCGTTGCTGGCCTCGTGCATCAATACTTCCATCGTGATTGCGTCTCCGTGCGAGCTGAGCGCCCGCAGAGGGTATTAATGCTCGAACGCTCGCCGATCACTCAAGCATAGGCGGGCCAGCACCGCAAGAACTGCAACCAGGGAAACGGGCATCGTCATTAAAGAGAATTTCACTTAAACCTCTTCTGGAACTAACTCATTCCTTTCCCTTGCGGCGAATAAATTTTTGTTCGAATGAAAAACTAACATTAACTTCTAACACGTGTTGTGGTACAGTTGGGAAAGGAAAGAGAAAGAACCTCGCGGACCTGAAACTGTCCCCATACAAATCGGTTCTTTCTCCGATTCGAGAATAATCCCTAATTATATAGCTGAGAAGGGAATATCCCGAACCCGAAAATTCAAAAAATTCTGAAACTTTGCAAATATGTAGGAAATTTCCTCCTGATTACACCTCAATTTTTGTTTCTTGCCCAAATTCACCCCAAGGGTGTGTAATTGACCCTTGAAAATTCGGTTATTTCCCGATTTTGTGTTATAAATCGTGAACTGTAAAATAATCTTTTTACCAAATGATAGATCTAATTAAAAGAAGTAACTTATGTCTTGAAACTTTTTCTCTATCTCTTATATTTCGCGAGTTATAACACAAAATCGGGAAATAGCCGAATTTTCAGGGGTTAATTTCACCCCCTTCGGGTGAATTTGGGCAGCAAACAAAAATTGCGTTGTAATTAGGAGGAAATCCCCTACATATTCACAAAGTTTCAGAATTCTTTGAATTTTTGGGTTCGGCATCTTCCCAGGCGTCCCTATTCATTTCTCCAAAACTCCACTCCAGTGATGCCAGAACAAGGACGGGTGCGCTCGAGAATTTCCCCCAACTCGCATGCACACTACGCCGGAGCTGCGTGTGTGCATGCGCCGAGCTCGCGGACACGCAGCTCTGGCGTAGTGTGCATGCGAGGTGGGGGAAATTTTCGAGCGCACCCGTCCTCGATCTGGTAACACTGCTCCACTCTATCCTTGAAAAAAAAACAAACAATAAATCCTCGCTGTAAGATCGCCAGATTTTGTTCGCTATATAATCATCTCTATCCCCCCCTGACTAGGGGTATCCCTCGGAACCAGGCACGTGTAAAAAATAACGTTCGTTCTTTCTCATTTGCTCTCACTTCTCCTTCATTTCTTGCCCTTAATAAAGCATAACAATCACACCATCTCGTGCCGAAATGATGTGCACTTGCGCTGTTCACATGATAAAGGTGCGGTCCCACGGCGCGTGGCGCGGCAACCTTCGAAGCTCGTTAAATCTGTTTAGTGTTTAGCGAGCGCGAGCCGGCAAGCCACAGAGGTTTCGACCACGCGCCTAACCTAAGCTGACAATTCCCATCGCACCTTTATGACGAGAATTTAGTGTACATACTTCGAGTTACCCAAACCCGTTAGGTGACAAATAAGAAAGCGAGGAAATTCAATCGCACAAGCAATCTACCTATTCAGAAATGCTACCGCAAATAAAGCCGAGCTGCTAATACTCTCAAATCCGTCCTAAAGGTTTCTGCACACATATCATTTCCGTGCTAGCGTGCCAGTGGTAAGAAGAGGGGATAGCGGATCCCTTCTTACCGCAGACAGGGAACTGACGCGGAACTAATATGCGGACGAGGTCTTGACTCAGCGAGCACATCGACTGTCGATAAACGGTGGACTCTCTGAATTATTGACAGGTTTCTTATTCTATTGTATGTTTAATATTTTGCTTCTTGAATAACCGATGGACAAGATCTTGCGCAAAGATTAAAGAATTCCAGATCAGCTCCGAGGAGACGTCATTATCAGTTTTATTAAATCGCTGTGTCACACAATGCTCGATGACACTCGTTATAAGTAAGCGTACTGGTTACACGAACCATTAGGCAAATTAATAAAACAAACCAGTTCACCTTCGCGTTTGACGTAATACATTATCGCGGATGTCGGTTCACAGACACGTGAGGTAGCTGGAACAGATAATGGCGAAGTCGTAAATCGCACCATCGAGCAACAGCACCAAAAATGTTTTTATATTTTTTTTTTAACGATTGCGCTTGATTGGGCTCGCTGCAAATTCGACTTTGCTGATATCACACTGGGGGGATGTGTGTTGCAAACAAAAATCAAGAACGATTTCCCGGATCACGCTTTTTTCGACAAAGGTCAAACAAGATAAGATACTTGTTCGTGAACTGAGACTGTTGTAGCTGGAAAATGTATAGCGAGGCCGTGAGGCCGTTATTTTAGGTCGCATCAGACACTTATAAGCATTATTAGCGACTCAAAAAGAGACTGTTCGAATTCACAACTTGTGCAACTTGATAAACTTTAGGAACTTTAAGAGTTGTTCTATTAAATTGATATGCTTCAGATTTTAAGCCCATGGAGGCTGAGCGTGTCTCTAATCGTATCTCTTAACCACAGTTGCTGGACGCCGAGTGTTCTCAGCACACGCGTGTAGTATCCAAAGAATTTAATGAGTGAAATAAACTGGAGGGTTCTATTAACTCTTCAGATTTTTGGGAAACATCGAGTCACGTAAGTTTAAGGGTTTCTCGGGGGTCGAGGACTCGAGCACCGTGATTAATATTGGTGACGAGTCTGTTTAACTTGTCTTTGCTCTCTGCCGCGGCGAGTGAGAGGGCCAGCGAATGAGTGAGGGGGCACGCGACAGCGATAAGCCAACAAGCCATAAATTACGGTGCATTCATTCTCGATTCCTCGCTCGCCGCGGCAATTACAAGAGAAGGAGTGGGGACAGCGGTGTTCACTCTCGGAGACAGGAGACCCGATCACTTATGGAGACACCACTGTAAATCCTAGACTTCGATAGAGTACAATGAAATCCATAGAATTTAAAATTGACGAGCATAAAATTTAATTGAAATACTTTCCAAGAAGTCCTTGTTACCATCCGTGCTACGGAATATTCCGTTAGCGAGGGTTTAGGGTGCAATGTTTAAATACTTGTACATTCATTTATTCAACCACATAGGTACCAATTTGTTCCAGCTTTCAGAATATTTACACATGTCATTTGTTTCATTTTCAATAGGTGGCGTTTCCCAACGCTGTCTACTGAAAAACACAACGCGCTTTTGTTCCAACCCAATATAGTCACATGGCCTTGAAATGAACGTGAAAATGTTAACCGAGATCGTAGGCTTTGACAAACACGCGCCAAGCGAAAGCCTTGAAAAAATGGCATATAAAATATTATTAAAAGTGCATATCAAATATTTTTCTTACCACCAGAATTGGAAGAGATATTTGGATGCCTAACCTGTATATCGTCCCTTCCACAAGACAAATGCTACCTTTCGCGCTGGCGATACGAGTATGCATATCTAAAAATTTGTCCACATTTTACATCCGAAGTTATTAATGGCCCGCATCTTGGTCCAGAATGTCACGCGATGGAAACGATACCCCCGGGATCGAGAGCCCCGGCACTCTTGCGTCCCACGAAACGGGTGAGCCAATATTATTCACCTACCTACCCCCGACCGTTTTCGACCCGTGCTCTTCCTCCCCGTCGCTGTATTTACGTTGAGACCGCAGCGGACAGCCGGCGAAGTATTTCGACACCGACTACTCGCCGAGAAGCAAGCGAAAGACTGTCGTCGATCCGCGATTAGATTAGATTAATAGATCCACGGATCGAGGAACACAAAAAGTTCCTGGACTTGGAACTCTCTGCTCGCATTTCATCGAATCACGTGCGCCAATATAGATTGTATCGGGCCGGGGAGGCGGAAAAGGTCGAACTGGAGGAATAACGTTCCGAAGCTGCCCCCCATTACGGTAATGTATTCGATGGAAGGGACGAAATTCCTGTTCGATCGTCGCGACTTTCTATCCCCACCAACTGAACCGATCCCTTTCGGATCCAGCCAAGCATAAACTATTGACTATACTTGCACGGCAGGGTCCGTTTTAAACCAAAAGCAACCAACTGACAGTCGTGTTTGTCAGTTGGACTGATAGACTATATTTTTAGTCATATTCTTGTCTTCTCGGTCTTTGAAAAAACAAAGGCGAAATGATAATCAATATATTCGCAATTCCTTATTGCATAATTAACCTGACAGTTTTTAGTGAAAACCCAACTATTTTTTCGAACACTCAGCATTGTCTTAATTTTGCGTAATTTTATTAACAACACAAAGCTATTTGGGTTTTGGTTTCAGGCCACTCCAACGGACCTTAGACTGCGAGCAGTTGAACAACTTTGCCGCTTCGAGACACCTGCGCCATTTGGACTTATCGCGTTATTTTTATATAAAAAAATGTTTGCTCAGTTCTTCAAATACATAATATTATAGCCTGAAAATTTTAAAAAGATCGCACGTATAGTCTCTTTACAAAAAATTCCCCAAAAGAACCTTGATTTTTGCCGATTACCCCTGGTCCCCCCTCCCCCCTTAATAAGCGTTTCGGGCTCGAATTTTACGAAATATAGAAATGCTTATTACTGCAAAACTAAGCATTATTGGGCATACGCGTATACCAACTTGTTTTTTATTATTTTGGTGAATAGAATCGATCCTGAAAAAATGTCCCACATTTTTATAAACATACTGTATATCATACTACACGTGTCACTTATTATTTAGTATGTTTTCTTGAATGTAAGAGTTTTAAATCGAGATAAGACCAGAGTCTGTAGTGAAAACTTATTTTTTATTATTTGAAGTGTGCATGAATGACTAAAATGAATCCTGTATCCGACGAGCAGAAGACTATCTGTCGTCCAAGTGTGAGAAACTAAAGCAAATATTTGGTTTTATTTTGATAAAAATACTTTAACACATTACCACCCGGAAGACCGCGCGATGGGTCGTGAGTCACGCCTTGTGGCTGGGTCAGTTTAGACCCACGCGCACATTTCTCTCGTTTTGTCACTTAGGAACGCGATGATTTTCTTATAATAATTGATATTACATTTCGAACTCTACAGATCGTTTCTTTTTAATATAAATGAGAAGTACTGAGAACCTGGGTCACAATAGACCCGGCCATGACTGAAGAGGATTAATTAATGAGACGTTGCTGATTCTTTCGCTTGGAATAAGAATCGAATCGGTATTACACCATTCACAGATATTTCACCATTTTATCAACAGTGACTCTACGGATTTCCTGGGATGAATCCTATTGAGTAATCCTAATGATTACTACTCCTTGTTACCGTGACTCGAGGAATGTCTGGGACAATAAAAAAGGGTACTCGGTATCCTGCTTCGGCAACTTTAGGTACCAACATTCCCTGGATTCCATAGTCGCGATGGTCCTATATAACTGCGCACGATTAATCTTTATGCGTTGTGAAACACAACTGGAGAATTCTCTTTTATCGCTTTATCATTAAAAATAACCAAACGTGGACGTATTTAGATTTGCTTTTATCAGCAGAACTTTTCCGGAGGATCCACTCTCAGGAAGATTTCATAAAAATACAGAAATTTAAATTTTCGTTACTAAACCACTCATCCCAAATGATTTCCTAGATTCTGTTACTTTCAATACAAACATTTGGGGACTCTTGAACAATAAAGTCACAAAAGTCTGCATACACGTCATAAAGAAATACAACGAATGCGGAAGCTCTAGCAATATTTTTGGCATCGAACTCATTAAAGAAATAACACTATTTCTCACACTTATTAACAAGAAAACGTAATATAAGAAAACGTAATATAAGAAAACCTTTCTCCACCCGTGAAGAAGCACGTCGCCCTGTTTTCTGTCACTCAGCTCGGGGAGGTTCTACCGGATCATAAACACTCAGGCCTGAGCAGAGACGAGCAGAGGTCACCCACTCGTGTGCCGCCGAGCGAAAACAAATGTACTTTTGCGCAACGGAACCTTACGAAATTAATAACAACGCTACGTTGCAAGAGAGAACTTTAAATTATCGAACACACCATTTCGTTTCTTTCCCTCTCTTACAGTAAGTAAATACAAGATACAGTGTATATCCATTCGATGCCTTCCGGAAAGGATCGAGGCGAGAACTCGTCAACGCTATACACAGGATGAATTTAAAACACAATGCCAAATACATATTCTCTACTTCTTCACAGAAAATACTGTCTACCGAGTCAGAAAAATTGGCTACCTGCGCTATATCGTTCAATTCGTCTAATACCCCGTCTCCCTTCGTCCCCACTTTCTCCACACTCTCCGTTTCAAAATCAGGAAGTGAAAAACTCTTGGTCAAACTCGATGTCAATAAACTCACAGTTTCCCATTCCCCTCTTAAAGCTCGATCGATCGTAAAATAAGCTCTTACCTACATCATTCTGTCCAGCACACTCCAAGGGAGACCACGATGCGCGCGTGTCACCGACAAGAGGGCATCGTCGACATTGAAACGTTTGATCGTTGGGCAAACTTCCTCAAAGAGAACAAAGTGGCCTATCTGCGCGGCGATAACCGTAATCTTGTTTATGGAATTAAAATGACGATCATTGTTCCTAAGAACGAGCCGAGCCCTGGTAACGTCTAACCGTTCGACAAGAAATTCCGCCGCCGCGCTTCCACGAATAACGACCGATCGTGCGGAAAGCCATTGTCGAAACAAATTGGGTTGAGGGGAGGGAGGATTAGAGGACAGTAACCGTGGGGGCAGAGTGAAGTTTTATTCTCGACGCGATGTTCGAGCGTTCGGGGCGAAGAAGCGTGCGGGACAAAGGCGTGGGGCAGAGCGTGAACAAAGGCGCAAAGAGGCGTTTGAACAAATGGGTCAGGGGTGAGCGACAAAGGAGGGTGGGGCTGTAACTTTATCAATATTACGACGCACTGCTTTCAAATGTGGATTTCGATCGGTCCGCTCGGAAGTTGATAGTTGCGATCCGTAACGGGACTGACCGAAGTACAACCGAGCGAATCTTATCGCGCGCGGTGAATCAGCTAACGAAAGTCCAACGGAGATCGCCGATGCTCCGAGTTAGTGCTGTTCACGAGGAAGCGCGTGTAGATTCAAGTTCAACGTTCGTCGTTTCCGCAGCCACGATAGTGAATCACGGAAAACCTGTTAATAGAAAAGTATCCATCGAATTGTACCGCTGGTAATTTAGGGAGGGGGATTCTCGTGTAACTCGACATGGTTTGAGGCACCTATTAGCCACGGCCCTGTAAAGCCGCGTATTCACCTGTGCATTCGCCCCGAATGTGCATCGGGCGCGCACCAATTGGCGAACTGTTCGGCGCGCATTCCGTTCGTCTCGGTTTAGCAATTGGTGCGCGCCGAATGCACATTCGGGGCGAATGCACAGGTGAATACGCGGCTTAACTCGACAAAACTCAGGCGATCTTTGCCTACTTCGACGCGGAGGACGCGGAGGAATACCTCCACAGTTTACAATAAACGAATTATTTTACAGAAAACAAAACTTTCTCGACTTCCTTAGACGTTCAATTAAATATCCTAAAAGTTTCAAAAAGATCCATTGAACCATTTCTTTGGGAAAAATTCACAACGATCGCCTCATTTTCGTCGAGTTACATGAGACGAGCGTATTTCAAAAAATTTGTTTTCGATCAAAGGAATCCGTACGTGTGACGGAAACTACACTCATATAGTTTATAAAAAAAAAAATGAATAGTTACACATTCTACCAGCGCGCGTGAGGGGTCTAGAAGATTAATTAATATATTAAAATTTATACATGTTTTTCTACTCATTTTTTCATAGTCTCTTAAGATATAATACTAAAGGTATGTAATAAACAATTTCTGTGAAAACTGTAAATTATTCCTGAAAAACATTCATAAAAATAGTTTACTTCTCCGGCCGTCACAGTGGAGTTCCGCCGTAATTTCCTTAAGTAATTTATCATACAAATTGCGACTGTTTCTCGTGATTTATTAATCAACGATTGCTTGTTGTTGCCACTACTTTCATGGTTTATTATAAAAATCATATACACAATATTACGCACGCAGCATGACCGCCGTACGTTTCTTTTGTACATTGATCTAATATTTTGTGCTATTGACGCAGATGGCAGTAATTATTGATATGAAAAACAATAACAGGGGCACTACGTGCGGTGTACAAGAATATTCTTTGACGTCGGAAAATGTGTCCTTCGACATATTGTTTTTATCAACGCAGTTTCCGCCATTAAATCATCTATTACAAGGAGAGGGAGCACTGGAGGCTGCTAATTACTCTTGCTAGGCAGATGTACATTATTACTTTCTGGCTGCATGGCTAGGATTCATAATTATGAAGATGTAGGCACATACATACATGGCTGATGAAACGCTGAGAATCCATAGAATGCATTACAATAAAAGCATACTGCGAGACGTGCATGGGCACAGTATTTATCGTGGAAAACAAAGTCCATGGGAAATTGATTTGCATGGGTTTATTGATTTTACATTCAGAAACTGCTTCCCTCTATCGTTATTTTACTGCGCGATAATGGACAGAATAAGGAAGCAAGCTACAGGATTCTTAACAGAATGTTTATTAGAGACTGCAGTTCTCTGTGACTGGGTCAGATAGCTCTGAAAATTGTAGTATCTAATACCGTGGAGCTAGTGTAGTGTAATAACTTAAAATAGTAATGATTAAATAACTGAGGAAATAGAAGAGGAGGTGCTGTGATAGTGGCGAGATTTAGGAAGTATGACACAGAGTCTGCAGCTACATAGTTGTGATTGCAGCACATGGGCGTCTGCACAGGGGGGCAAGGGGGCAGTCCCCTCAGCTTGAGAAAAAACAGCTTATTTTTAAAAACTAATATTTATTAAGTTTATAATAAAAAAAGTGAATATTTTTTAAATTCCTTTAAAATTTTGGTAGACTTGTCGATTAGCATGACCATCACCGATTTCGATGAGTTTGAAATATGTTATAGGGGGCATGATTCTGAACAACTTTTTCCTATACATGTATCTGTCGGTCGGCCCTAGTTTCCGAGATATTTCCAAAAATCTTTACTTATAATTTCTGAGCACTACAGAAGCATCGCAAGACAGCGCGTAACATTTGTTGGCTTTCGACGAAAACAGAAAACAAACAATTGAAACAGAAAAGAAACAAAAGAAACACTTGACTATAGTAGTAGTTGACTTATTCCGACACAACGCATTCCACTTTCCAATTTGTCCCGGGTATTAGTGTTGGTTTGGGTTAGATGAGGGCGGGAGGCGCGCGCCCGCTTGCGGGCGCGTAAAGCATGGTAGCCAACGGATGTGAGTTTAACTAAAACATAATTTTTTCGTTAGAAAGAGGGTGCTTTCAAGAACACTTGTTGGACATCCCGACTATGCTCGGCGGCGCCGGCGCCGCTGGATAGTAGTATGACTTTGATTCTAAAACGTAATTTTTTGCAGTCTCATTTTTAGCATCCCCAAACTCGCATCGGTTCGCTACCACGCTTATCGCGCGCCCCCCGCCCTAATCTAACCCAAACCAATACTAATACCCAGAACAAGTTGGAAAGTGGAATGCGTTGTGTCGGAATATGTCAACAGAAGTACTGTACAAAGAGGCGATCGCAGTAAGGTGATTAAATAAATTTTCCTTCAAATCCATGAGGAAAAGTTTAACAAGGTTTGTTTGCGCATATCTTAGAAAGTAAGGCCGACCGACAGTTACATGTATAGGAAAAAGTTGTTCAGAATCATGCCCCCTACAACATATTTCAAGCGCATCGAAATCGGTGATGGTCATGCTAATCGACAAGTCTACCCTCAAAGTTGCCCCTGCCCTAGAAAAAAATTCTGCGTACGCCCTTGATTGCAGAGAAAGTTGGAAAGTGGAAAATGCAGACCGACAATGTTTCTATGAATCAGAGTTGGGCATTATCCGAATAATCGTCGAATAAAATTAAAGTTATTCGAGAATGACGAATAAATTATTCGAAGCATCGAATGAAGGTATCGCGTGTCATTGACGCGCACCAGCGCTCGTGGTAAGTACCCCTCGGCCCGGCCCGAGGCTCGGGAACTTCCGACCTACAGACGTCTTTCGAATAACGAATAACGAATAACGAATCACGCTGTAGATTCCTTCGTGAGTAACGAATAAGGTTTCACTGAATAAACTCGTTATTCGTTATTCACGAATAAATCCTCCAATTTGTTCGTTATTGGAAATACATTTTGCCCAACTCTACTATCAACAACGCCGGTTACATCCAAATATTCGATCTGACGATCTGACGAGACGTAGATCATCTAATAAGGCAGTATTCTAAGTGAAAGTAGAGTACAAGACTGAGCACAAAATGCCCAGTGTGACGTATACGTCACATCATTTTCAGACGTATAAAAAAAATCGATAGTCGATAATTTTGGGTCCCAAAACGGTTCAGTTCTCTAAATGGCTTCGAGATGCAAGCCACTGATGCGTTTACCGCTGTAAATAATGTTTACAGTAACCATGGAAACGTTTCTGGGGAATGCATGTTGGACATTTTTCGAAAATCTGAAACTTTTCTCTTATTCTTTTTAAACAGTTGAGAGTAAAATTATTTTTTTTTACATTTTATTTAGTAGATACATATAAATTAATTGTTATACTAAAAGAATAATGCTTGTAAAGTTTGATTTATGAAAAAAAATCGCTTTTTTAATCCGTACACGCCCATTTTGACGTACACGTTACATCGAGAAAATCATATTTCGACTGGCTTCTTTCGGAAAACAACGATGAAGTGCATGTATTGGGACCATTTTTCAGTTAACTAATCGCAAGAAATCATTTTTTTCCGCCGAGAAAAGTGTCTGGGCCTTAAAGGGTTAACTTCTTTGGTGGCAAGAGGATGACCACACGGCTTTTAGTAACTAGCAGATTAGGAAAATTACATTTTCACGGGACAGTAAATCGTGACTTTAAAGCGTCATTTTGCATGTGACAGTGAATCGTGACCTTAAAGCGTCATTTTCACGTGACCATAAATCGTGACTTTTGCGGCCATGAGATTAAATGTCACGACTTTTGTCCACGCAAAAACTATATGTCGCGATATCGTAACATTAGATACTGTCATACAGTGTCACGACAACGAAAGTCACGACTTTTACCGTCACATGAAAACGGCGCTTAAAGGCTGCCGCGCATCTTGGCAAAGCGCGGCGAAGTGCGGCGAAGCGAAGCGCGTAAACGAGAAAAGAAGTTTATAAACAATTACGCAGCGACAGTTAATTAATTATTATTAATTCCCTCGATTCGCTTCGCCGCGCCTCGCCACAATGCGCGACCGTCTTAAGTCTGTTTCTATGCGTACGAATTTGTGTATTGTCCATTGAAGTGGAAAGTGTGCTGATGAGTCAATTGTTTAGAGTTTCTACAAAGCTCTTAAATTCCTGCAAAGCTCAAGGCTACAATTTCACGACGCCGGCAACAGAGCAGTTTCTAATCGCGAGTTTCGCGTCCCTCTTACAATACTTATGTATCTATCGACCGTCCAGTACATTAGCATTTGGCACGTTAGTAAAACTGACCAAGTGCGCTTCGTTTCAAGATTGAGATTTTAGCCTCTAGCAACCGCCGGGTGCATTATCTTTGAATACATAATGCCCACTAGCTCTCGTTCCCATGAAGATTCGCGACAACGTTGCATTTACTGCGCACAATCGGACTTTCACTCGGGTACGCCGGAACCACCGCGAAGCATAGCGGCGAGGAGGGTTTCAAAAGTCACCCAGCCGTCGTAATAAATCTTCATGATTCACGATCCAGAAACAGAAGTATCGCGGTAAATCTCGCGAGCGTGCGCAGCGTCGGCCCCGTAGCGAAAGCAGTACGGCTTTGTCTCCTTCAAATACGAGCTAAAGTAAATATTTTGAAATAGTAGCCTGAATAAATGGCAGCGAAAAGGGCGCAGCCTGGCACCAAGGTGAAACTCAATCCACCTTTAAGTCTGTCTTTTTTCGAAAACAAAGAATCACACAAGGACGAGTTTATTCCCCATTTTCGACTTAGTATATCTGCACGAGGCTCTGTCCCATTTCGGTTGCACCGGAACTTCGGACACAGCCTGTGTGCAGAATTCGGCATTATCCGTATAAATTTTTAATGAAATAAAAATTACAAAATAATAGTAACACTCCTTATTGAAGAAGGAATATTTAGGGCTGAAGTTTACAATTATGTATGCACTTATCGAGTTTACTAATCGAGTATATATGCACACTCGTTAGATTCGACGAGATTAGTCAGTGTGCAATTTTCCTGGCACCACTTGCGGCTAATACGGATCGCTTTTGTTTCTGGCGCCACCACGCTCTCTCCGTGATAATTGATTGACTGTCACATTTATACAAACGCCGCGCAATTATTCCAAGTTATCTTTTTACACGCGCCGCGTATCAGACAATTAAATTTTATAGGGGTAGAACATAGTGCGATGCCGAGATTGTTTGCAAGCTGAACAGCGACGAACTGACAAGGGGACATTCAGGTTTGGAAATTTCAGAAAATGTTGATACTTAGTATACGTGAAGGTCTTCACTCGGACATTAATTTCCCAAAGCACTAAGACGCGCTTTTCAGCCAAATTCGAGGAAATGGACTTTGAAAAATTCTGAGTTCCCTTGAGCTCGAGGGGCACGCGCCTACAAATGCACGCGTATTTAGGTGAAATTCAAAGCCCATTCTCTCGAAAACGAAGTCTTTACCGCAATTTTGTCACTTTTCAATTTCGTCTTATTGTTGCATGTATCCTATATTTTTTTTTAGGGAATTCAAAATTTTTCAAAGTCGATTTTCTCGAATTTGGCTGAAAAGCGCGTCTTACAGCTTTGAGAAATTAATGTCCGAGTGAAGACTTTCACGTACACTAAATATCAACATTTTCTGAAATTGCCAGACCTGAAGGTCCCCTTGTGAGTAGCACGGAGCTAAACGCGTGCAGAGACCGGGAGCGTGTTGTTACCATACCTGTTCATGTAAATAAAAAAAAAGGCAGATTTATGAGACTGCGCATTGTTATAAGAAGTGTGGCGGAAAAAATCCTTACACGTGGAAGTGATTCGGGTGATCTCATGAATATCTAGTTTAACGATTCCTTTATTACACAATCACTCGCGTAATTCTAGTCATCCGATGTTAGAAAATAATCGACCATTAAGTGACGAACAATTCGGAAGTAATACAAATTTTTGCAAGTAATAATTATACAGGTGACCAGTTAGTAACCGGTAATTGTGAATTATCATTCGCGTCGGTGGTAAAGTTTCTCAGAAGAATCAGGGAATTGCTTCGAGGAGCCTGGCGGACCACTTTCACCGGGACGTTAAATAACCGAGCGCTGTGCATCGGTATGTACATACGGGGTGAGGAATGAAATGAAAGCAATCGAACTGTTCTCTCGGGACACTTTTATGTTGTCACTGGAGGTACAGCCAGCTCGTGAAATCGGCGAAGTGATAGAATAAACACGTTTCGAGAGTTAGCGGAAACGAATCGCCCGAAATTTGGGGCAGTAACGGATCCGATGGATGTCTCACAAGGAAAGATCCCGAACCCGGAAATTCAAAAAAACCACAGGCTTTGTAAATATGTAGGAGATTTCCTCTTGATTACAACGAAATTTTTTTGCTGCCCAAATTCACTCTAAGGAGGTGAAATTTATTCATTCAATTCTGGCTATTTTCCGATTTCGTGTTATAATTCGTGAACTGTAAGAATTGTAACTTACCAAATGACAGTTCTAATTAAAAGAAGTAATATTTATCTTGAAATTTTTTTTCTATCTCCTACATATTACGAGTTATGAAATAAAATCGAAAAATAGCCGAATTATCTGGTGTTAATTTCAACACCTTAGAGTGAATTCGAACAGCAAACAAAATTTGCGTTGTAATCAGGAAGAAATCCCCTACGTATTCACAAATTTCCAGATTTTTTTTTAATTTCCGGGTTCGGGATCTTGTTAGTCGGAACCCGCTGCTCGATGATTTAATTTACGACCTCGCTACATCACCGAATACTGCTCGGATACTGCTGCTAGTATGAAGATAATTAAACGTCCACTCTGTTACACACGGGTATGGTAGGAATTTGTTATGTAAACACGGAAAAGCTGTTTTTAAACGCAACGAAGTAATCCCCACTTATTTGCGCGCTTAGTGATACCGACCATTCGCATTCAAGGATAATCTACAAGGTGGGCAAGGAGCGATTAAAGCGGTCATGGTGGTTAAAAGAGAATTTGAAACTCCTATTTTTCCATGGCCAACTTAAGCTTTCGTGGTCACACGAGGCTTACTTGCCAATATTTCTGTAATTTTTTACCTTAATAATAAAATTGAAAAATTTGGCGAATTTTACCCCCAGAAAAGCGTTTTTATCCAGTTTTTTTTTAAATTCAAATTTCAACATATGAAGATTTACATTTCTATAGAAAAACTATTAGAGCATGATAGTATGACTATTACGAATGGACAATTATCACTCAAAAGTTAAAAGATTCAAAAACACGAAAATGGTAACTGAAAAATTACGCTGGAGTGCTGTGAACCCCATGTGACTAATTTGCGATTAGAAGAAGGTGTGACCATGCAGAGTTGCGTATCATGTTGGTATCACTGACTTATTCTGGTAATCCCCCAATTTATGGTATATAAATTTTAAGATATAATTCTTTCTACTGAAACTATTCCCGATACCGTTCACAGTTTAAAATGTAAACTTTCTTTTAACCACTGCTGTAAGGCCACATTTCATTTCACGCCTCGCTGTCTTTGCGTAAACTATTCGACAAAGAGAGTGAATGGGATACACAAAGAGTGAAAGAAATAGTCATCCACTACTGAAGATTAAAACTTTCAAATGTTTCGTCAGGCCTTCATGGGAGCATACAATTAAAAGTCTAATTAAAAATGGGCCGAATTACGCTGCATAGAATTATAATATTATAAAATTTCTTTAACTAATTATTGTTAACAAGTTCATCAACGAAGAAGCAGAAACGGGCTGACGAACGAATGAAACAAGTGACGAGTTGAAATTCTTAAAATATATAATCGTCGAGTAATGCGATGTGCAGAAAAAAACTGAATCGATGTTTACCAGTTTCTAATAGTTCGGAATGCCAAGTTCGTTAACTGGTGTATACCGGTTCGTTCCAACTTCGGTTCAAATCCAGCTGATAACTAATTTCTATTTAACATAACACAAAAAGTTGGTGCGTTGACTCCGTGCTAAAATTCCAATAATTATTCTGTCATTGGTGCATTGGATCAGTCAGACTCGTTGGCCAAGGTCAGCGAGCGGTTCTTAAAAATGTTGCACCATTAATGCCCGCGGTCAAGCGAACAACGAATTCATAATGTACCAGCCGCTACTTTACGGTCGTTTACCGCGCGGCGTTACAATTCCTTCGACCCCGGTTAAAAAAAGAAAAAAAACTGATCTTCCGCGGGAAAAGGAGCGGCGTCGATACGAAGAAGAGCGAGAGCAGACCGGCACACCGAGGAGTGGGAGATAATGGAGGGTGTATTTATAAAGAATAATTCAATCGCTCGAATCGATCGATTGAATAATCGTATTGGGCCAGCTTATGCCTTCCGAGTAACGAGACCACCGACTATCGAGGACGCCGCATCTAATTTTGTTCTTTATCACGTGTATTCTTATAGAGAGCGTCAACACGATAATGTTTCGTAATGGCGAGAAATCAGATGGGACACGGTGTACGCGCGTCCAGCGGTTTCCTCCGTGTACGTTCAGATTACGTATATCCCCTTTAAATGCTGTCGCAGATAAGGAAATAATTAATAACCTACACAGAGATAGTGTGTACACACGATACGCGCAAAGTTCAATCGGCCGTTTCACCAGAACTCGCCTGGGATCTCGATCAATGTTCGTTTCCTCGGACTAACTCCGCTCCGCGTCTCGATGCGCCACACGCATCCTTTCGTTCCGCGAGCGCAATATTTTCGGGTAGGACGATGTGCGGACGAACGAGATGCGTCACGCGCGGGCTCGTAAATAAACGTAAGCATAGAAATTCTGTTCAATACGCTCCGTGTTCGCGTGGGCACTTGGTGACCCACGATATTTAATGAAAGTGAAACTTTCGCTAAACGAAAATGGTATTTCTCAATAAAAATCGGTGTCGAAGTCAACATAGAATAAAACAGAGCTGAAACTATGAAGAATATAATCCGACTACTGTGCTTCTTTCATTGAATATCGTAATATACTTTTCCTATCGCCTTTTACAGTTCCACCACAAATCGGGATTTCCACCACAGCGCGGAAGAAAAATGCGCACGCAGCAATGCGTTAGTATTTTTCTCCGGGACATAGCCTAACTAAAGTCGTAACTGTTAAGTCCATTACGCGAGCCCTCTATTGGCTACCCTACATAAAAACTGACCGGATGTTTGAATCGCCCTACTGGTCGGTTGTAATACGAGATAGCCCCAGAATCAAAACATCGATCAAGTTTAAGTTGATAACTATCGGATCGCTTTTTTATGGGAATTGGATCCACTGTTTTTAGTCATATTCGCTTTAAATACTAATGGAACTGTCCACAACGATTTTGTGCCCTAGGAAATACATGCGCGTGTTACTTTCAAAATTTGAAACAGAGAATTTTAAATAGTCTTTACTTCCGATGTAAAACTAAACCAAGTCTTCCATTCGTCAGCGTTTCTAAACCATTGGAGAACTTTCGATACTTGAGAAGTCGGATATTGTTCGGTGGGATTTAAGCCATTGTGTGGTTGAGAAATTGGAAGATTATGAATTGCATACTCGCCAGACCAGGCCATTCACTCTATAGAGTTGCAGTGAAAGCAATCGCGGATTTTAGTCGTCCTCGATCCGCATCATCTTACCTACTTCCCGGTAAAATGAAAGTACTCTCAGCTTTTAGATTTTTGATATATTCAACCACCCAAATATTGCGTAAAATCATTTGAAGCAAGCCAACTTCGAAATGGCGGTTAAATAATACGATCGATTCGCGGAAGGATAACACTTTATGCACACTGTTCCAAACACAGATATAAAACAGACGAAACTAAACATTATTCTTCAAATATCTATGTATGTACTGTTTAAAATATTTTCAAAGAAACAAATCATACCGCCAAGAAATTAAATTGATCCATCTACAAGCACAAAAGAAACTGATCGAGAGATCATGGCAAGTGTCCCCAACTCGATGACTTCTAACAAAGGAAGTGTTTACGCGAATCCATTCGAAATTGTTCCGCGGTTTTCTTTTCGTTCGAGTTGAACGGATCATGCAGAGGTTTCAAGAGCAGTTCGATCAGGTTTATCGATTGATACTTCGCCGTGTTGTAACACTGTTCTGCATACCTATACTTACAGAATGATTTACATAAAACCATCGACATAACCAACCTCATTGTTTTTTATTAAAACATCACACGTTCCTGTGAAAATTATTCAACCTTGAAAAGTCTGCCATTTAGTAAAGTCAAAAAGTTAAAAAGAATGACTAAAATTTCTCTGATTCCATCTACGAAATTCCTTTCAATATGTGACGACGCGATGTTTCGAACGAAAATCCCTAGCGTCGTTTACCACTGACGAACCTGCCGATATCTCGCTAAACCGTTTAAACGTGAAGGTACGTATATAGATATTCCTTCTACAGCCGCTCCTCCCCATTTTTCACTAATTACTACTTACTTAGCTTCGTAAACTATATACACTTCCAACTATCATGACGAACTATGTATATAAATCCGAGACGATATTGTTGTTCGTTCCTTCAAAACATTACGTGACGACACCCGCTATCGTAGTTTTATATACTTCTGGCGAAATTCATCGTCGTAGTCAACTGTCAATAAATGGAAATTATGAACGCGATAGGGAAATCATTCTATTCTGTAATCTACGGACTCTACGCTGTCCTGGTAATCTGGTCCGCGGGGCTACGACCTATTTCGACGTGTTTTCACGCGTCGCCAACAGAAAACGTACCATCGTGTTACGAGGAAGATCACTATTACCATCCGATTCACATTCCCACTGAAATAGAAGATATCGATCGAGCAAAGGGGACGCTTCGACGACGAACACGCTGAGACACTCACGCGATATTTGCCTCCGACGAAACCGCTCGAAGATAAACCGTCGTCCCTCGTTTCGCGACGTTTGTTTACGGTGCAGGCCTTTATCCGCAATTATTCAGGCTGGAATAATATTCGAGGCACGTGTGGCGGCACATCGCACACGCGACTAACGTTACGAATCTGTCCCTCGATGCGTCAGACGTCGCTGTTCCACGCGGATCCGCGTCGATCGCGACTAGGGGAAATTTCGATCGAAAATGGGCACTTACCGAGGGTGGAAAGAATAACACAGCGGAGTCTCTCCCTTCTAGCACGGACCTCCTCGTGATTCCAGCGGGAGATATCGTTGCACCGGTCTTCTCACTGTTAACCGACGAAGTATTCTTCGTTGCCGTTTGTCCGAACCGGCCGTGTCGGCCACCGAGCCCGAGGTTACTGCTAAGAAATCGCGGGCATGCCCGCTTTACGAAAATCTACGGCCACGATGTAGAGCGCGTTGCATGCACGACGAACGGACCGTTGGCCACCGTCGATCGAATACTGCACTCGAGAACACGCGTGTTCTCCCTTTTCTGCTCCCCCCCTATCGTGCCTTTATTCCCCCCCGTCTCCATTCACTCGCCGATCAAGAGCATCCTCGCCTCCTCTCTTTTTCTATTTCCCGCGGCGATTCTCCATCTTCCTGTCACACGGCGTTGGTGCGGGTAATTACGTTTTCCTGACCTCCCCTCCCGAATGCTTCGCGATTTATTTCGATGGGCAGCGATCTGTTAGAATTTAGACACTGGACGATATACACGGCATCTTGAGATGCACGGGTACAATTGGACGTGTCACGTGGGGTATTATCGCGGTGGATGGCATTTTTTATCCGCGTCGTTAAATCGGCTCGGTATTGTGCAGTGGGCAATGGGCAGCACGTGCCGTGCGGCGCACCTGCAGTTGCAATTAGAATGCCGTGCTCCTTGAACGCCTATGCGCGGTCTGCGCACGCCACTCGTAGCTTTGCGAGGATATATTGTTCCCATGTAATGCAGTCGGTAGTGCGTTAGCTCTGTTAACGTCGGTGTCCACTCTCTTTTCAAAGTTTCTTATGCGAGGAAGTCTCTTACATTATTTGCGAAAGAATTGCTAAAAGGTTTTTACAGACTTTTTTCAGTATTTATTGATTTCTGTAAATGTAATAATTATAATGAGAAGGGGCATCAGGGGCGTCCGGAGATTTTTTCCGGGGGGGGGGGGGAGGTGGGGAACTTTGGGATGATGGTAAAAATATACCCCTCTTGCTTTTTTTATCAGATTTTATAGTGTCAATTTAAAGAAAAATTTAAAACCGGGATTTAAAAATACTCCCCTTTTTAGTATAAAGATCAGTTTTGAAAAATAAGCGACTTTTTCTCAAAAACCAGGGAGGATAATTGCCCCTTTATCCCCGCCCCCCCTGGACGTCCGTGGGGGGCATACATTACGAGGTGACATAACCCCGTCGCGTCGGAACTTCAGTGTGGAATACGCCTACCAATGGGCAACCCCTCTTACACCTAATCCTTCCACGCGCTGCAGCACACTATTTATATCGTTCGGTATCATGCAGTGCCTGTATTCAGGGGTGGATTTGTACGTACGCTGAGTGTTCGTCCTTCGATTACGTAAGGCTTTTGGGGGAGAGGGGAGGTGGTCCTGAATTTCTTACGTTTTTTTACAAGGTGGAGAGGGAGTTTTGTGGTCACTTACGTAATATTTTCTAATATTTTTAAATAAGAAAATAATTTTAAATAGCTTACGAATTCTTATACTTGGGGAGGGAGGGGGTAAGAAATCACAAAAATTACTCTTACGTAATTTAAGGACGGCTCCTCAGTACGCTGCAGCCTAGAGAAGAAAATTTGGAGGCGAGAGAAATTGAAACAGATAGCGAAATGTTTTTGCCTGTAACTTTTTACTTTTTCATCGATAATAACAGCATGAAATGTATAGTTCTTAAATAAAATGTCTATTTATTTTCCGTAACACCGAAAGTGAAGGATGATCTTGAAATACACAGGCTTGAAACAACTTTCAACGTGTAGTAGATTAGCAATAACTCATACGTGAGTTCTCATAGTGAATTGATTTTAAAATTGTCAACACTTAAATTAAAATAATTGATAACGTCGCAAATAATGTTCCAAACACTAGAAACTTCTGTTGGAAACTATACCAACTCTATTTTCTAAGCAACGGCAAACAGTAGCTTACCGCGGTTTAACATTCTTGAGTACTGAGAGTGTTTAATGGTCGTGCAGCGAGTGTCAAAGCGTGGGTCATCGATGACCCGGGTGCCGCAGGTGGAAGGGCTCGAGGTATGTAAAGAATCAACTTTCGCGATGAAACTGCTTTATCGTTAGTCGATTTTCTGACTTGTCACTTAAGGTGTAGGTACGTGCGAAATCTACTTTTATGCCTGTTAATCTAAACTATTTTCTGCCGGCTGGTACGCAAGAAATAATTCTTGGTCCCTTTAATCCCTTAATACATATCGTTTTCTATATTCTCTTAAATTCGAAAGTTTTGTGGCACACGTGTACTTCTGACTTCTTAACGAAATGATTTGCGTGTACCCGGTATCTGTTGCATGCAGATTAAGATCCTAATTATACATTCTAGTTCGAGCAACTTTCTTCTCGGACAGTTCGTTCACGCGAATGATATAAGTATCCTTGTAACAGCTAATAAGTATTTCTTCGTTTTACCAATTGCAACCGGTTTAAGATACTGGTACTTGGTAAACGTACTTCACGTAATATCTCTGTAATATACGATAACGAGAGCGAATAACAATTTAATTGGCGCGATGACTTTTTAATGGTATTTCTTATTCAACAACTCGGAAAAAAGACTAAGAAAAAGTCATTAACACATAGCAGTAATAATACACAGTTTTCAGTCTGTTATATGCGATGTTGAGAAACAACGCAGTTGTGTTAATTAATTATTATAGGGACTGCTTTATTGTTAGTCAAACCAGCAGTACTTTAAAATCAAGGTGCGTCTCCACCAGCGTTCGCGAACTGTTCACGAAACCAGCGGCGGTGGCCGTGATGGAAACACCCTGGTTAGATCACCGAAGTTTAAGCATCACGGGGTGGGTACTGGGGAAAGATGGGTGAACACCACCCCCACCTTTTCTCTCGATACACCACTCGTTGCTGGGACACAAAGGAAGGAGAGAGAGGGAGGGAAAAAAAGATAGATAGGACTTTATAGTTCGTTGAGCAATATAAGCGAAATATGCTTGAAACGTCATCCTGCTGCTATAAACACAGGAAAAAATATATACAATACAACTGTTCACGAACAGCATGAGAATTGAATTTCCTAGGAATCGTCTGTTCGCGAACTGTCGCTAGTGAGGGAGGACGTACCTTTACACGAGTAAAGGTTATGAAAAGTTTGTGAACAACTTGCTGCGCGCATTGTTCGCAAACTGTTCGCTGGTGGAGACCCACTTTTACAGGAACAAAGTGTGCACCCTTAAATATAAAATCAAATTGAACAATACAATTAATCGAGATAAGAGGGCTTTGGTTAGCCAAGTGGCTGCTACCATAATGAAATATGATTTAGGATGACCGTTGACCTGGTCTTGCGGTATTTATCAAGTTTAACCACGTGCTATTAACATAGTCGCTCGACCGGATCAGTGTATTCACGGTTTCTGCAGTTCATCACAATGTTAATAATGTATCAATTGCTCGGTTATTATTTGCTTCGCGAGGATTTATTTGCAGATATTACTATCATCGTGCATGTTCCACTTCCTGTAAATGTTCTGAACTTCTCAACTATATGGAATGTTTTCAACAATTTTGATTATAAATCTCGTTTCTTTTTGAATATAAAACAGATATTAACCGACTGCGACACGAGCCGTGAATAGTTACGCTAATATACGGCAGCAGTACGTCATTCCATTTTGTTCGCAACTTTAAAAGGTCGTACTAGGAGGCTTTTTGTGTCTTTTGATTGAATAATTTGCTATTCGTAATGGTAGATAATTAGGCTGAAAGAAACAGTTTCCAAGTAAATCAAGTATCAGACTTTTTCGACGCTGTAACGTCCGCCCCTCGTGACACTGCGCGTTAATCATCCATGACCGTTATTTCGAACGATTTATAGCTCTGAATAATTTATCGAGTATGTTGCTATAAGTAGAGCATCGAATCAATTACCATGGACTATTTATACTTCAGAAATACTCGCGCTTAATAGAAAATTGTTTATTTATGATGATAGGTACATAACAAAGTATGAATTAGGGTTGCCGATCTTAGATCGATCTTTTGCCCCATAATTTTCGATTTTCTGGATCGATTTTTCAGTGTAAATCGATCCTCGGGGGAACAAATATCGTGTTCCGACTTTTTATTATTTATAGGTATACTTTCTTCGCGTATTTCAGCTGAATTCAAAAGTAATCTATTGCCTGTTTCCCACTTCGTGATTATACTTCTATATTTACCGGTTTTTACTTTTGATATTATATAGGGCAATTTCCACTTACGCCCAAATCGCCCGTGATTTTCATTAAGCTAGGTTTTCCCGTACGCGACTGGACGCATCGTCGAGAACTTCAAAGTCGATTTTCTCGAAAACGAAGCGCAATAACGAAAAATTTTATTCCTTTTTCTCGACTCATTTACTTGTTATAAATCGAAAAGAAAGAGTAACTTTTTTTTCATATCGCGCTTAATTTTCAAGAAAGTCGACTTTGAAGTTATTGACATTGCGTTTAGACGCGTACAGGAAAACTAGCTTAATGAAAATCACGGGTGATTTCGGCGTAAGTGGAATTCCCCCATAGTATTTTTTTATTTCATAGGAGGAAGCGAGTTTATGCGCATGCGCGTTTCCTTTGTTCTACCTACAGAGAGAGAAACGCGCGCAACTTAAGTCTTCAACGAATTTAAGATGCCTAAAAGTCGAATCGATTTCTTGGGGATCGATCCTTTACAAGGCGATTTATTCCCGAATCGATTTTTCATCCTGCGATTCGAATCAATCCGAAGAATTGCTACTTTCTGAAAACAAAAATCAGCAATCCCAAGTACGCGAATTAATAAAAATCGCTTTCATATTGCGAATAACATTTATTCATCGTCTTGTACAACTGTTGTTTTTTCTGACACGTACAGGCCGTCCAAGAACTTCCTAATGTCCTTGTTCTTTACAGTTGTAGATTGTTGTATGAGAGCGGCTAAAAACGTTTGTCCATGCGTTATCGAAACATCAGATTTAAATCGCCTCTTTACTTTCACGCTACAAATTATCGAACTCTTACCAGAACGAGAGACATCTTCTAAAGAATTTCCTTCGATAATCAGTTCGTCCTTCTGTTTGGCTGAGTTCGAGACAGTCACTCCAGGCGCCATCTTCACGCGACGGATGTATTTCTCGCCGAGGAAGTTACGAATCTCGATTACTGTGTTGCTTTCGGTCGTAACGCAGTTAATGGGGAAGTGAGCGTATACAGCTCGCATTTTGTACTGGTAGCCCTTTGTCACGCCTTTCAGCATATTCTCGATGTGAGAGCAAACTGTGCGCACAGCTGCTAGTTCCTTCTTCGTACCGAACCATTTCTCCACTTTCAATAACCTTGGGCTGAGCATCTAATACAGAAATAATACATATTTAAAAACGGTTCGGGCTTGTATTAATACTTCTTCTCGGTCTCCAGCTGATCAGACAAGGATTTATCATTTATAAGCAAATGAAGGGGAATCCAAGTATCATCAAAGAATATTCAACTTCGCAGGCTATCGACGACAGAAGACCGATACATTTACTCACACGAATGTCGAGCGCAAGGTGCTTGAAAGAACGTTTAAGGATCCCCCTGGGTCCTTTAACGGTAACCAAACGGGACTTGACTGTTACAGTCAGTCCCTCAGGTATTTTCACAGTTTGATTCGTTACTATTTGCTTCATCCTGTAAAGCATTACAAACATATATTACAATTCAACCTTAGAGACTAAACAAAGAACAACCACAATTATCAATTATATTTTTATTTTTGCGGGCAATTATCGCTTGTGCGAAATAATACTTCAAGCATCTACCCTGACTATTGCATCCAATACTTCGTTTCATTCACTAAAATCTGACTGCGATTGACGTGCTAATTTTGCCTGAAATTTCACCACCCGCAAGATAACAGTGCAACGATCAAATACTCTATCGTACCATTTGCATTTCGTCGCATTTAACGTTCAACGGATAAAACACAATTTCTAGGTTACTTTCTAACCACAACATCACGTCAACACGCCACAAAGCTGCAAGTTCGATTCAAGAAGCAAAGAAATGAGAATGAATTTTTCACATTCGTGAGACCGGAGTAAATGGGAACTCGGAGACAGGGGCAAATAAACGCGCTGCAACGTTCCGTCCGAAACGAGATGTTGACAGAAACGGGGAAACTAGGTTATGCTCCACTACGATCAAAACGATCACTTTTGCCAAAAATAATGCTCAGCCCCGCACAAACATAGTAGCTAATACGAAATAATACGAATAATATATCGCAACGTTTATCGCATTTGCTAGATTGCTTTGGATTTCACTAAGCGTCCCTTCCCTTTATAATTTCTTTACCTCGCACACGCTGTGGGATAACCGGAAAAGACCGAGGCGCTGGAAAAGCATGTCTGCTAACTTTCTGAACGAATGAAACTCGTAGATCAGAAAATCGTGCTCAGTTTCGAGTACCGCGATTTGCCCGCAGGTGGAGCGTTTCGAATTTTATTAGAGACTAATCAAAATACTGAATTATTTACTAATTTGAATATAATAAATTATATACTAATGTCGTCCCTCGTATAAAAAAGGAGTTCAAGTAAACGTAAAAGCTTCCTCTTTTTAAAATGAATTCTATTCTACGAAGAAACTGTCGAATCTATTTTTATCCATTCATTCGACTCGTGAAATATATGAGACTTTACGTAGAGTTCGTATTACTGAATTAAATAGCAAGGTATAGTCCACGAAATGTTTAATTATAGGAAAGATCCCGAACCCGGATGTTCAAAAAATTCTAAAACTTTGCGAATGTGTAGGGAATTCCCTCCTGAATATAACTCAATTTTTGTTTGCTGCCCAAATTCGCTCTAGGGGGTGAAATGACACCTTAAATTCCGGCTATTTTCCGATTTTATGTTATAAGTCGCAAAGTGTAAGAACTATAAATTACCAAATGATAGTCCTAATTAAAAGAAGTAACTTTTGTCTGGAAACCTTTTTTCTATCTCTTACAGATTGCGAGTTACAAAATAAAATCGAAAAATAATCGAATTTTCAGGGGTTAATTTCACCACGTTAGAGTGAATTTGGGCAGCAAAAAAAAATTGCGTAGTAATCAGGGGGAAATCCCCTACATATTCACAAAGTTTCAGATTTTTATAATTTTCAGTTTCGGGATCTTCCCTTGTTAGAAATCTTCCCATCGAACTTACTATATAAGATATTACAAGGGACATCTAGAATTCGGTTTTCCTATGCCCAAAAGTAGGAACCAAACCGCTAACTGCAAAATGGCCGATGGCGTTACTGAAGTTAAGTAGCTAGTCACCACTAGTGTCTTTTGTGCGTGATTTTTTAGCCATTAGTCCCGCGTTTTACTTTAAAGTACGCGCGAAGCGTGTCACGCTCGTGTTATTCAGAGAAAGATTTTGACAGCCGATCGAGGGTTTGCCGATGGTTTACGATAATTCCCCTTCGCGCGATAACGCACGATCGTTTGGTTACTTTTCGTGCACGATAAGTACTTCAGGAAAATCCCGAGGTATCGCGACGATTTCGAGCCGCCGTAAGTAAATTTCTTACGCACGCATAGAAGTTATATTCGACCTGCCCCGTGTGATCGCCGGGCTCCGCAGCTGGGCGAGGAATTTCTCTATCACTTTTATTTCTATGAGAAGTATTCAACACGATCGTACTTATGTTGTGTGTAGCTTCGGTCACGGGACTACCATCGCTGAAGGGACTTTTGTTAGAATACAATCAGCCTGGGAGAATCGGTGCGCAAAGGACACTTGGAACGCGATCATTCGAAATTAAACACGAAAAATCTAACGGCAGCTTAACGACGTCGGTGAAGTAACATTAACAATAGCCTGAAATATAGCACACGATAAACAATCTCCACGGTTATTTTGAATTCTCATCGAAGTCTACCAGGTCCACCTGTTTTTCTTTAAAAAAAAAAAAAAAAAAAGCGAAACTGTAGAAACAAAAATGAGCACACGAGAGTTTGAAAATTATAGTTCGAGGAACGTCGTTTTTCTTTAGCTCACTTTTACGAATGTTCTGTTTCCACGATTGCAAGAATTCTATGATTATTTTTTAGATTTCCTATAATTTGAATCCACTTTGCTGTGAATAAAATTGTGATTTTTAATAAATATTAATGTTCAGCTCGCTATCACACTTGAAGCATATTATTAGAATATTGTAGTGCTGATTTTGTAAAATCGTGGCAAGTGTAAGGGTACTTTATGTCGAAGAATCCTTTAAATTCCTTTCCGCTTGAAGACAAGCTCGAGTTCACGTTAAGCATGGATAACAAAGTTAGGAAAAATTTAGGCGAAAAGAGAAGCACGACGCAGGTGGACGTTAAGCAGGAGGATTCGGGCACGTTTGTTTCTAAGAAAAGTGTAAAGAGATCGATGTTTACGAACGAGGTGTTCGATAGAAAAGATTTGCTCATAGCGCAGTTGCAGGAGCAAGTCGCTAAACAGAGGGAGTGTATATCGTATTACGAGAGCATAGTGCAGCTGATGAATTATAGACTCGTGAAGCTGAAGAAAGTTCTGAAAGCGCATCAGTTACTGGAGGAGCTCGATTAATCATTCTGATTGTGCAGAGTAGTTAATCAAGATCGTCTCTTAAAGAGTGTAAAAGATATTAAGAGAGCTTTGTATTCGAAGCGCGCGTACCTTTTATATTTTTGTTAGAGGAAATGTGTGTACGCACTTTATGCACGCTTCGAATACAAACGGTGATGCTTTGGTAAGAAACATTGTAATATTTTTAAACAAACTGTAAATATCTGTAAAGACTGATGTATATATTTTTGTGAAATCTTGTGTTCATTGAAATTTCTTGAATCCCCTTTAACGCACAGAAGCTTGGAAAGCTACTCAATCTTTCTATAATGATTCGTTGGATTTTTGTGTAAAATTCAAGACTAGTCGTTCCTTATTAGAAAATGTTATACGCAGTGACTCGTTGAAGATAATACACTGTACACTGTTCTACTTTCCTTTATTGTATGTTAGGGTCGCTCGAAAGATTTACATACAACTTGTTTATTCGTTATCATTATGATTTATATACATTATAAACTGTTGGTACATTTAAATTTACGTATGTAGTAAATATTGTTAAATCAGAGATATCAAAATATAACGAATCTGTAATTCGAGGAAAAGATTACAATTTATTTTCTTAATTGCTTTAAATGAAGCCAATTATTATTGACCTCAAATTGCATTTGTACACTTCACTGTTTGTGGCAAATCAGCATTCTCGTTCAGTTCTCTTCATTTACAAAACGTCTGTTCCGGTACGTTTAAAACTTACGCATTAATAAATAACTTAAGGGGTAATAACTACTTTGATCGGCCGAAAAATTGAGCTATTTTTAAAGATTGTTTTTCTCAGTAAATACGATGTATAATGAAACACATCTGTTAAGAGTTTATTAAGCTACTCTTGTATTATACGCAAAAAAATTTAGAAAGAATTTTTTTAATTTGGTTTGAATGTATTTTCATCGCGTCAATATGGCGCTGTAGAGGAGAGGTTTGTTGAATTTGAAAAATTCGAGGAGATTCTTAATCTGTATGAATGTCGCTAGCGCTCATTTGTCGAAAAATAATCAAAAAAGGGTGTTTTGTCAAACTTTTTTTCAAATCTGCCCCATTTTGTTATTTTTCAACAAAAAATTGTTAATTGAGCTACGGGTAATATTAAGGGCGAATTCCACTTCCGCCCAAATCGTCCGTGATTTTTATTAAGGTAGGTGTTACGTTAATACCAACGTTAAGAGTTTTAAACTCGATTTTCTCGAAAACTAAGCGCGATACCAAAAGAAGTCACTCTTTCTTTTGTGCTTATAACAAGTAAATAAGTCGAGAAAAAGGAATAAAATTTTTTGATATTGCGCTTGATTTTCGAGAAAATCGACTTTGAAATTCTTGACGTTGCTTTTAGTCGCGTATGGGAAAACCTATCTGAATGAAAATCACGGGCGATTTGGGCGTAAGTGGAATTCACCCCAAGAATCTTTTCGAATTTTTTGTTTCAGATAAGCCTGAGTGGGGAAATCACCTGCGCCAGGGGCATACCTCTTTTGTACGGCGCCATATTGACGCTATAAAGAAACATTTAAACCGAATTCAAAAAATTCTTTTCAAATTTCTTTTATATAATATGAGAGTAGTTTAATAAACACCGAAAACATTTATTCCATTATACGTTGTATTTACCGAGAAAAAAATCTTTAAAAACAGCTCAATTTTTCGGCCGACCAAAGTCGAATGACCCCCTAAAGAGTAAATTGTGCCAAACTCGGAAAGAACAATCTCCTTCGTCGATTAAAATTCAAGAACACATTCTACATGGCTTTCCATTACGTTACAATGTGTCTGGATATCAAAAATGATTGAGAAGTACACAAAATACAAAAGATTTATTTTATTTGTTATTTTAAGTAGCAATATACGTTGTTATACGTCGATGTGCATAAATGAAAGTACTAAAATATGGATACTACAAAATATGAAATAAACTGTATTTTACAATACCTGCGTACTGAAATACAATAAATAAAAAGTTACGATTAAAACGACTCAATACTTTAAACGTTTAAGATTATACCTTCCATTTGCATCATTTGTCTATAAAACATTATATTCCATTGATCTCGTTGCCTACGTATCAACTATAGTTATTAAAGTCAGATAAGAGCTACGTTATAGACTACGATAACACGCTTGTGTAACACATTAAAAAAATTCCACCAGCATCGTACTCTGTACACTTTACACTCGAATTTCCTTGATACATTTTATGAAACCCTTCGAACATTAACAATTTCCACGTAAGGAGAACCGATTATCCATTTACTGAATGTTAACTGATTGCGGGCGACTGTCACCAACTTGTGCAATGGCTACTAACACATAGCATTGGGGGGGGAGGGTGGTTTCGAATGTTACGTCGGTAAATTAAATGCTTCCCTTCGATGCACAAAAGTAATATATTACAATATAGAAATTTGGATATGCATATTCTTGACTTGTATATTGCTACTTGGAAACTTCATAAAATGCAGCGTCGAAACAATGTTTTTTTTCCCTTTTCTTTACACTTACTTTACAATGGTTTTATAAATAGTGTAATTGTTGAGTCTCATTTTCGATTTCTCTTCGACATTAAAAAAAAAAGAAAGAAAGAAAGAAAAGACAATAGAACGTAGTGGTAATAATAACACGTTACAAAATCGAAATGAAAATGCTTATAAAAAGTCTCCGGCCCCGTCGATTCTTAGAATGTTATCACACAATTACAAATCCCTCGGATTCTGTACTTCTGCACGATAATATGAAGTTCTACTCTCTCTCTTCCAGAGCAAAAAATAGAAGTTGTTCTGCGAATTCTGGTCCGCAAACAATCATTCAGCGGCAATAATTCAGATTCTGCTTGTTATCGTGTATATGTACAAGCAAAGAGGTATTTTGTCAGTTTACATCCGAATGGGATCCTTAATAGTCTGCCTGCATGGATAATCGTTGATTGTTGCTTGGCTTCAGGGGTATTGTACAGCGGCGTGCATCTGGGAATCTCTCGTAGTATCTTTCCAATCTCAGGTACTTCACGGTTACTAAGTGACCTGGAAGAGTATTCGCATAATAATCATCGCTACTTGTGTAACTAAAATGTCGCTCAGTTTGAGGGGAGAGCTCTATTTAGGAAGCTAGGAATAAGGTGAGTTTTGGGAATTTTTTTTCTAAGAAACTGTTCAGCGGATCTTTTCCAAACTTTCAGGGTATTTTAGTTCATATTCAAACAATGAAAATTAATTTTTACGTTACAAAGTGTTCGGTACAAATGGAGATATATGAACACGTTTGTTAGGAATCGCGGGCTGGAGTTGCAAATTGGCGATTGCAATGCATTTCTTCCCTGAAATAAAAAACCAAGGATTTTCTTATTTCTAGTATAATTACATTGTGGATGAACCTAAGACATTGATAAATAAATTGAATTGAACAACTCGTTTTCCATAAATAGTACGAAATATCTTGGGGCAGAATAGTAACTTTTTCTTTGTAGTCCCACCAATTTGCCAACTTTTAAATTTTTTTCGTTTGTCAGGTTCATCGACAATGCAATTATACTAGAAATAAGAAAATCCTTGTTTTTTTTTCTTATTTCAGCGAAGATTACATTACAATCGCCAATTTGCGACTCCTAACGAACGTGTTCATATATCTCCATTTGTACCGAAGACTTTGTAACGTAAAAATTAATTCTCATTGTTTGAATATGAACTAAAATATCCTGAAAGTATGGAAAAGATCCGCTGAACAGTTTCTTAGAAAAAAAATTCCCAAGAATCACCTTATTCGTAGCGTCCTAAATAGGGGGCTCCCCCTTAAGGCCTTCGATAGATTCTTATCAATTAAACACCCACCGTCGAACCAACATCCGTGCAGAGCCCTGTAAGCTTTCCCCGCGTCCTCTTGTGACATACACTTCATGTACACGCAGCCTTCTCGACTACCACGATCCACGCGGATGTGAAGTATTTTCACACCTTCCCCGCATTTCTCTAGAATAGCGTCTTGCACCTTGATCTCCCAATCGTCCTCAAATTCTCTGAACACACCAGACACGTAAGTATCGAGAGTTAACGGGCGTGAAGAGACCCGACTGAAATACTTACACCTCCGCGTCAAACATGTGCCTTATCTTCAAGCATGGTGTCGGCGAACAGGTCAAACTGTTGACCGAACCTTCCATCGTCTCGAACGCCTGACCTTGCCACACTTTCGACTTCTTGTTCAAGACAGAGTTCTGCGCATTCGACCTGTTCAGGGTGTTATTTGGTAACCAGCGCCACACGTGGAACTCCTCCCCCGCAACCTGTTGCACTTCCCTTCGTATCCTGGGGAATTAATGTTTATCATTTCGCACGCAGTAGTCGCAACAGCTTCGTTACTTGGGCGCGCAGCTTCTCACCTGGACTCGTTCTCATCCAGAAACTTCACCGCCTTCTCCCAGAGTCCAGACATCTTTTTACGATCTCTCGGCGGTATGAGATTATCACGCACATGATTTATAGCAAGAAAGCTCTCTTGCGTGCCGCCAGGCGATGCGACTGCCGCGTTTTGATGATGCATTTCGACCATGTTAATTATCTCGCTAACAAGTGTAAACACTTCTTTCTCGGTATTTTTCTTATACCTTATATACCAAACGAACAATTTCTGCATCCCTATAGCTGCTAGGAGGCCTGAGAATATATTGCAGTATTATTTACACAAACTATTTAGTACGATACAATAGAATACACGGGGCGTCCTAGTATTGACGGCGCGATCGAGGAGGGATCGAAAGAAATCAGACGAAAATATAGAATAAACTCTTCTCATTCGAGGCTCTGCTTTCGAGAAAATCGACTTAACAATATTATGCGCTACGTGGAAGAAAATCAGACGAAAATATAGAATAAACTCTCTTCATTTGAGCAGAGCTGCTTTCGAGAAAATCGACTTATCAATATCACGCGCTATTACCTATATTAATGAAAATAATACGTAAAGCCTCAAATGAAAAGAATTCATTCCATTCTTTCGACTTATTTTATTCCCGCGGAATCACCTATCCCCTCCTCGGTCGCGCCATGAATACTGGGGCACCCTGTATCACATATCCGTGTACACAATGTATTCTCAGTTTAATATTACCACCGCAACATGCACGTTAGAACCGTTTCCCTTAATACATTACATGCTAGTACATCATAACAAAGAAATTAAATTTACTAATGCAACATAGTTACACCATCAAAGCACCGAGTGCTGTAACATAAACGCAATGCTTCCCGAACGAAACAACATTTACTGCGTCATATAAAATCTCGGTTTATACTCTCAACAGATTTCTTCCCATAATAAGTCGGTCAAAAATTTACCAAGTGACACGATTAGGAGAAAGGAGAATATGCGGAGAAGCTTGTTCTTAAGCAGGCACTGCATCGGCAGATCCGGGCTCGTGACAATCATCCCGACTTTCCCATTCAGGCGGGTGGAGAACAAGTGGTCCTGCAAGAGAAGAATGCCTTTCGGATATTAATCGATAGTGTTGATCGGAGCGCGGTCGAATGTTTCTTTTACAATACCAAAGAGTCCACGACCTCGCCGAAGGCCCCGTTGTCGTCGCTTATGTCTAAGAGAGATATACCCCATTTGGGATTCTGTATTACGAGCAACTGTGCGTTCTGCAAGTCCTCCTTCACCTCCAGGCTCTTCTGTAAAACGATCGACGTGGTGATAAGTGTGCGAAAGAACTCTAGCACGGTTCGTAATAACGATTATCGCCGTACCACTTTGTCACTCGTGAACATTTGCATGATCTCGGAGTCGGTCAGGTAAGGAGTCTCGCTGGAATTGTCGCATATCGTCGACACGGCCTTCTTCGTTAAAATCGGTTGAAGCCGCTTTAACAGCCCAAGTACCGAATCTACGTTCTCTTTCATTACGCAATTAACTCCAGGCGCTTCGAGGTCCGCTCCGAGAAAGCATAGTGGTATGTTGCTATCTACAAATTGAAATATAAGACTAGAATTCATTATAAAAACGTCGTGTAATGTGAATCTGAATCTCAAGAGATCTGTATTATTATGTTTCTGTAACCGTGTGCACGAGACTGTACAGAGAAGGAGAAATTCTGAAGGAGATATCTGAACCGAACAATAGAGAAACGGGGAAGAAACTCATCATAACGGGAAAGGAAATAAAATATAAAAATTAAATACATATTGTTAATACTTATTATTTTATTGTACATGTTAAAAAAAAAACAATACACATTTAAAATAGTTTCATCAGATTGATTACACATTGCTCGATTTAAAAACGTACCTTCAAGTTACTAAAACGATTGCTAATATTACTGTATCCCTCTCCTAAATTTAATGATTCTAATACAATGCCATGCAATGTGATGAATAAATTTCGTATAATGAATCAATGAGACGCGAAGTACAAAATATCTTAACAAGATTAAACTTATAATCCCTGGCTTTACAGATTTATATCCGTTCACTTTTCTAAACGTTAATCACCGTTCTATTTCCGGCACACTAATGAGAGCCTGATAAATATTGCAACGTGCTTGTTGTTAATACTAAGTAGTTGAAGTGAAAAGCTTTCCCACGAACAGTTAGTTAAAAATATATAATTTCTATTGTATTTCCTTAAACATTTCTCCGTATATCTTAGACAGTATTACAATTCTGTATACCTACCCGGTGAAGGTGATGGAAAAGTTTCTGATTTTCCACCAAGTCCCAAGTATATAACGGCGAGAACTCCAAAAAATAAAGCGAGTACCACTACCAAAATCACAGACACCATGTTCTGGTTGTTGCGCATATCTTCTCTTCTGTTCGACGGCTCGAATGATCTACTCATAGTTTCTTGCGGTCTATCAAGGGATGACGTTACATGCCTGGAACCAAAGTTACGCTCCGTTATAACGCAAGTTTATATTAACCGAGTCCTGTACGTACCTTGGGCTTGTCGTGGAATAGAGTGATCTTAAAGAAGAGAAGTGACCGTTCGAATCTTTCTCCTTCAATTCTGGTAACGCTGTTTGGCGCAAAGGCGGACCTAAAAAATGCGCACGACAACGAGTTATTAACGGACGAATCTTACTCGGTAATATATGCGTTGCGTAAATACAATGCCGCTTACTTTTTAAAGTGGACGAACCGCTAGCTGGTAGATTTATAGACGATCGCGAGCTAAGTCTCCTGGTAAATTCTGATAGGAATGGCGTTTCGTAATTTGCTAGAATATCTCTTTGATTCGTATTGTCCTTCGCACAGACATCCTCCTTCACCGGAGACTGTATCGGCGAAATGTTAGAATCAAAAAGCGACTCGCTGTACTTGTTGTCCTTTAACGTGTGAATGGACCTCGACTTCGAGTCGTATAATTTGGAAATCTGCTCCGGATCGGACACATCTCGCTTGGTCAAATATTTAGACGGAGAGTAAGACTTGATTTTCTCCTCGACGACATCCGAATCCGAACCAGTTTCCAAGCCGTCGGTGACGCTGGACGTCTTACTAGTCTTCATATACTTGGTCTGCGTGGTTTTCGTTAACGTATGGCTCGTGAAGGAATTATCGTAATCCGGCGCCGTAGGATCTTTAAACTCGGAGTGAGCCCCTTTGTTCTTAGCCGGGCTTTTCGATACGTTCGCTTCGGGAGATATTAGAATCGGCGACGGCGGAGGCATCGGATTCGCCAGTGTCTGCCGTCTGGTGTTCACCGGCGCCTTCTTCTTTTTGCTAGTCGCCGTACTCGTGTCGTCATCTGTGTCATCGCTACTGTATCTAATACATAAACATTCGTTAGCGTCGAGCATCACACACACGCGTCCAGCATTATATAAGCCGAACATTCAGCGCGATACTTCTAAAAAATCTTTCCCAAATTAACCATTTCGCGGGAACGGAGAATCGGCTCGACTAAAGTAGAGGAAAATTGGGGTGATGCTGCCACTACTGAAATATCAGTATCGTCTACATCCAGAGGCGCGTAAATAATCCCGACGAAAAGGTTCGAAAGCAACAACGATAGAAACTAGCGAGATATTACCTGGCAGCCAGCGAGTGCCGTGACCCCGTGCCGCCTCTGGTTTCGATGAGATTTTTCAGTTTCTTGGCCAGAATTTTCCTAGTGGTCTGTGTGACGGGGCCCACCGGGTACCCATACTCCATCAATTTGCTACGCAACTCCGAGTCACTCAACGTGTCCACTGACATTTTGTTTACAGGCGAAAGAGCGGCCTTCTCGAAAGAACCCGGTAAAAAAGTCCCCTCGTGCCCGTTCCTCCCACCAGCACGGCCGCAACGCGCAATTCAACGATTTCGCCAGTCCCCGATCGTCTCCGCTGTTGCATCGAACACCCACTATCGGCTTTCACACGTGCCACCCCTCACAATGTCATAAAAGCCTTCGCCGTTAACACCGCGGTCGCACTGTAAATAATCTTGGTTAGAACTAAAAAAATGGCGCAATTTTCTAACGGTCGGGATCGCGCGCATACTCGTCCGCACGGTTTCACGCGTTTCACGCCACTCAACCCTGTCATCGGACAGCCACGGAGCAGGGTTAATCGAGATAATCCAACCGGTCCGCGAACCTCGGGCCACCCTGCCCTTAACTTTTTTATTCCGCCTCCCCGTTTGATAATCGCTCTGACCGCCCCGTTCCTCGTCGGCCGCGTTTATCGCCGCCCGAAATCGTGGGGCCTTCGGTCCGCGTTCCCCGCCAGGGGAATTATTCGCGGCGGCAGCGCCGGCGAAATTTTTTACCGAGTTACGCATCACTGATTCGTGATTTTTGGAACGGCATTTTGGAATGTGCTTGGGCAATGTCAATGCTCATACGCTAATTATAGAAACCGCGTATGCAATCGAATTACGCGGAGCCTTTATTCTTCTAAAGTGGAAGGAATAATGCTATTAATAAAAGAACGGTTATGGATGCCCAAATCGCCCGTGACTTTCATTAAGCTAGATTTTCCTGTACGCGACTGGACGCATCGCCAAGAATTTCAAAGTCGATTTTCTCTAAAAGTAGGCGCAATAGCGAAAAATTTTATTCCTTTTTCTCGACTTATTTATTTGTTATAAATCGAAAAGAAAGAGTGACTTTTTCTCATATCGCGCTTCATTTTCGAGAAAATCGAGTTCAAACGTTGCGTTCAGTCGCGTACAGGAAAACCTAGCTTAATGAAAATCACGGGCGATTTGGGCGTAAATGGAATTCGTCAGTAATTAATCGGTAGTATAGTATGCTGGAAGCTTGAATGGTTTAAAAATAAATTAGAATCTATTTTCTCCCGCGATTAGGATTGATGGGAAAGTACATAGTTTTATTTTCAGCGTTATCTTCCCCTTTCTATTGCTTTATCGAAGGCTGTTTACATATTAATGCCGCACCGTAGTGGAATCATTGTTGACTTTCAGGCTCTCTCAAACCTAAATTATATCGAATTTAAGTGTGCAGACGTCCTTCTCACATATTTTCAGTCGTTTCATTTGCGATAGGTAACTACAGATTAAATAAACCTTGTAATTGCAGGGTTACATCAAATCCGAGTGGTCGTTAATTTCGGATTCGATCAGTCTTTACATTTATTGTTGGGGCTTCGAGAGCCTTATTACATTCTCTGCGTTAGTCGCTAGACTTTCTACTTAAACACTAAGCGAAGAGCTGCGCTGTCGTTTTAATCTTCCTTAACCAAGCTTCAGTATCGTAGTAGATACATTCCACTTCTTATTCTACAATAATCTGGCAAATTTTCAATGCGACCGGTAGCTATTACAGCTGGACTTTGATCGTAGATATACTTTTCAGCAGTTTCTCTTATTTTATCTGCAGATATTTTCTGTAACAATTGCGAAACCCACTTATCCTTTATTTGATATCAGAGAATTCGATCGAAACTTTACCTCGTACTCTGCGACTCTTCGGTCGACTGGCTCGTAATCTCTATACCTATACAGGTTCTTAACGATATCAAGGAAACGACTTAGCGGATCATTCAGTATCATTAACTCCTTCGTTTTACATTGATTTACAGCGCGAGATACTTCCTTCTGCGTTATCGTCGTGCACAATCTCATCCACTGTTGTTGTACCGCGAACATCATGTCCTATATGAATGTATCAAGGGCAGCCACTATTATTAGGATTCGTGATTTCTAAACGGTAGAAGAAATACCACCTCGAGCATTAATTTCTCGCAGACGTAATAACATCCCCATATACTGGTAGTCCGTGCCCAATCGTGGAAGAACGATCTGTACATGCAACACAATTCTGTATTGTACGCACAGTGTGCGATATACGGTGCGTTGTGATTCGCTCCACCTGAACATAAATGTACAAGTATTAAACGGCTTTCGTTGAACTACTGTTACGAGAAAGTGAGTCGCTCACTGCATGTCTTATCCCAGGCACCTACAATCTCTTTAGCTACATTAAGCGCGAAGTGATGGTCCCGCTGCTTGTAACTCGGACCTTCGATGGCTACCGCTACGTACCCTAACTCTTCGTCGTCGTCTCTCAGGCGTAATTCAGCACCTACGATATTTCACGTAAAACATTCACGCGGCGAACAATGATTCATCGTCTTTGAACTTCCCTCACCTGAAAATCGATACTCGAGTGGCTCTGCGCTGTAACCGGTTAAGTTAGAAACATTCGACGAAGGCTCTCGATTCTCCGTCTCGCTAGGGAAATACTTGTTAACGGCTCTTTCCAAGTCGTTCAAGCAGATAGATCCACTGCACACCACTGTCATGAAGCATGGTTGAAACAAACGACTTCGAAAAGCACTTAAACTCTCTGTACAAAAGTTTCTGAAAATTTGGTGAAGTAGCGAATGAATTAGAACAGAAAATGCATCCGTGCGTCGCATTTACGATACTTTTGGACGTCGACGCTTACTTTATTTCAACAGTTGTGGGATATATACTATTCTCAAGCGTAGTATCTTGATATGCCATCGTTGATAGATAATCCATTACAACTCGCTCCTGGTCTGACTCCATCTTATCAAGCTCGTGTAGAATTATGTACTTCTCTCTTTTAACATCGGCGTCGCCTGGAACGTGGTTGAAATTGTACATGTCGTGTGTAAATATGCCTCGCATAAATGTGTCGAACAGGGCGCATTCTTCTCTAAACGTACATATCGCACCATTCAGAATCACATCCGCAAAGAACTGAACGAGTTTGTCTATTCTGTGCGAAGGTACCGTTCCGTAAAAGAGGAACATATCACGCATGGCGATAGCAGCGACTTTTCCACCGATTTCTTGCAAAGCTACCTCTAATTGCTCCTGACTTTTGCTTACTGTTCTCTATGTTAAGTAGAAATATTTAGTATTAGCTTGAACAAACCATCAGCGTTTCTTATGAAATTCAATGTCGCTTTACTCCATTTCTGCGCTAGCAACATGTTGGGAGAGACTCATTATTCGTAGTGCAATTGTATCGTAGATTCTGTCTTACCCTGAAAAATAAGTGCTGTAAGAACAGCGTGCTACCACGCTCCTCGGGTCTCTCGTGCATCGAACCAGCTGGGACGAAGCATCCCAGGGTGGTAGTGAAAGAACTTCTGCACTCGCACACAAGATGCATATTATTGCTCGCAGTGCCAGACTCTATTGTACTATCTAAACCTTTTCTAGATGCACTTTCACGAGCTTCAGATTTTTTGTAACGATTATTTGATACGGAGACGTATCCCTTGAAAATGAATGCAACACAACGTTATCGTTAAGTTAATCTTTTCTTCTGTAACTGATTTAGGAAAATCAACATACTCTTTGCACGTATTTGAGCACAATACTGCTTTGTATACGGCAGAAATACTTCGAGATCGCTACCATTTTTAGTAGAAATTATTCATCCAGCAAACAGTTCAGGCTATTCATATTTGATGCATTTAAAAACCATTTACTCTCGCACGCATAACAATTGAATATGCGTATTTCATTTTTTTTTTCTTTCATTTCCTTCGTTATTCGCGCGTGATCGATCGTATTTAAAAGATTGTTGAAACTAGGAATACTTATAAAATTCGAAAATATATATATTTCCACATATAAGTTGAATAAATAAAACCATAAATATCGCTTTACAATTGTAACATACTTTCAATAAAAACAGATATTTCGTATGTTTAATGAAATAGAAGTTTTATTATAATACGATGAAGTTATTAACAATATGGAAAATTAATGGAATGATTTCCTACAGCACAGAATTAGTAAAATAACATTTTATGATACAATTGTTATCCCATTCCCTTCAAACAACGGATACGAGACACTGCATGCATATCTGTATCTTCGTTTCGATAATGAAGGGTTTCGTTACGTCTAGCGTAAAATAAACTAGCACACTCGTCATTGTTATATTAACGAGCGTCGACATAAAATTTAATACGTTATTAAATTGCACACAAATACTTATTTACAATATCGTGGAACTGCAATACTCGCGAATAAATATACTGAACACAGTTCGCACAGAGATTGTATGATCGGAACACAAGTCTCAAACATTATTCTACAATCTGTAATTCCGTTTACATTTACTACTCGGTGAAACCAAAATGAAAAGTCGCTCATTTCTAATCCTTACGTTTATTCAGCTTCAGCGGAAAATAGATCTATTCAACCGTAAAAGTATCGTGTTATCAAAGCCTTCAGAATGCCTCCGTGCTTCCCAAACATTGCACGCCAATGTTCCAACATGAGTTAAACATACATTCAAACCATGTAATCAAATTCACGATTCATTACAGTCCGTTGCAACTATGTCTCGTCGAAAGAGGAGACTATTTTCACGTTTGCCTTCTGCGACTTGAACGTTTCCACGCCTTGTCTTGTCACAGATGTGCCCGTTACGTCCAAGTGCTCGAGACTGGGCGCATTTAAAGCTAAGTGTACGAGGCTTGAGTTCGTGACGTGCGGGTAATTTCTGCAACAGTTCGAAGATTGTCATTCCTTTTGCTCAGTTGTCGAAAAATTAGAGGCCTCTCGCAGTGGCGGATTTGAGAAAAAAGGCCCCGCTGGCAAACGTTCTGAGGGGGCCATTTTTTCGGAAAAATGAGGAGGACGTTTACTATAAAGGGATAAATCTACAAAAAAGTATAGAAAAAAAAAAGTGCTTGGATAAAATCATATTTTTTTGGAAAATAAGGCCCTTGGGGGCCTTCTGAGCAGGGGCCATTTTTTCGGAAACATGAAGAAATAGTTTAGTAAAAAGGGGTAAATCTACAGAAAAGTATAGAAAAAAAATATAGTGCTTGGATAAAATCATTATATTTTTTTGGAAAACAAGGCCCTCGAGGGCCTTCTGAACAGAGGCCCATTTTTCGGGGAAATGAAGAAGAGGTAGTTTACTAAAATCGAGTTCAGTGTAATAGTACACAAAAAAATATAGTTTGAATAAAATCAAAATTTTTTTAAGGATAGGGCCCTGGGGAGGCCTTCTGTGCAGGGGCCAAAGCGACATCTGCTCATCGGCCGCCCTGTTAAATCCGCTACTGGCCTCTCTTACGTTCAAACGTACCTAACAACCAATGTCTTCAAGTGTGGATTATTGAACATCCGCTTGTCTTCCTCTATGACTATAACTCCTTCTGGGTTATGAATTATCCTACGATCACTCGTGTCGCTGCCAAGTGCACAGATTGCTCTATCTGTTACTAAGCGGCGTCCATAGATAAAGTTCTCCCAACGAAATTCATCTTCGATCAGAAACTAAAATAGCAGGGAACAAGAAAAGAAATTATACAGTAAACCCTGCTATAACGCGGTTTCCATGTAACGCGGAGCAAAAATTGCGACAGTCCTCCTATAACGCTGCTACTGCATAACGCGGTACGAATGAAATCGCGTTATAAGAGCGTTGACTGTACTTCGACGCAGATTGTAATAACATTCCTTTCGTATGGCAAATGCGCTTACTTGCGCGAGGTTCCCGTCTTCGTACACGGGCTGATCCAAAGCTTCCCTTTGCAGAAGTCGTGGCTCGTGATCTGCTGATTCTGGATTTCGTAAACTGGAAGGGCATTCCAAATACAGGTGTGTCAAGGTTTTAGTGTAACTGAAAAATCCCACTTCACTGTCGCCAAGTACTGTATCTCGTAAATCGAGGATCTGAAATTGAATGTGTTGGTGTTAAATAAGAGAAGTGAATTACAAAAGTGCGCGAGGTATTTACCTCCAGTGTTTTGAATCCAAATCTCGTCGCAAGGCCAGCGTAAGCAACGCATTCACCCAATCGGTGACATGAATTTAGTCTTAACTCCTTTAGCTTTGGCATTTTGCTGATAACCAATAGAGAATGCGGCGTGAACCACTCACAATTACTTAAAATCAGACACTGAAAAATGCGGGTAGATTAAAACTAATAAGATACTCCTGGGCAAGACTAACGCAAACATGTTAACAAAAGATTACGGGGAATGCGAAGTGGTAATGCTGAAAAGAGTAAACGGGGGAATAAGTAGAAATATATTTAATTTACGTCGGTCCCCTTTTTATTACTGGAATATTATTATTTAATACGGCTGGGGAAGAAAGTGAACCTACCAAATGAGCATTAAGTGAAAGTACTTCTCAATTTTCAATTAGTATAAGCAGTTGTTCTGTAATTTATAGAGTATTTCATGTATAATCAAACATAAAAAGTAAATCATACGAAGCAAAAATAATAAAATACGTCAGTATTATGGAGAATTAAGGGGAGGTTCCGGTCAAAAATTAATTTTTTTTATTTCATTTTTCGAATGTTCAACCTTTCAGGAATACTTGTTTAAAAGGACTTATTGAAATTCGTAAAAGCCACTCGTAAAAGACCTGTATCTCCAAAAGTCATTATCCGATTCGACTGAAACTTTCTTTATTTTGAAGAATATACTTCTGGCTAGGGAAAAACAAAAAAAATACAAAAAATTGAAAATTTGTAATTTTCAAAGGCATCGAAAAGACGAAAAATATAGGGAAAAAGTGATTTCAAACTTCAAGTGTCGTTATTTTCTAAAAAATGTCATTTTTGTAATTTTTTTCTAGTTCCCCCTCCAGCCAGAAGTATATTCTCCAAAATAAAAAAAGTTTCAGTTGATGGGATAATAACTTTTCCAGAACATTTTGTTCCACCGATTTGGATGAATTTCTTGACGCCTCGACTTTAACGACTCCCCAGTGCCGTCTGCAATGATTAATTATAAAACAAACAATATACTTCTATAATTTAAGACATCCTTAATACAGTGCAAAAGGTCCCATTAAATTATACATAGTAGTTTTCCTGTAATTAACTCCTAAAGATCACCTATTTTTTTGGACTCCAGACCGGAACCTCCCCTTAAGTTAAAAATACATGCGATTGTAAAGTAAAGTTCCTTACTGTCAGATTAGGCATATGGAAATTCATTTTGAAAAAATACGACTTATTAGTGTGCAAATAGCTCATTTCACATCCTTTCAACGAAAGCTTTTCGATGGTACGAGGAAAGTCAGTTATTTGAATCTGTAAATACATCGAGTATAATTAATCGGCTTCGATAGCATACACTTCTCTCTCTTTTACAGAGAAATAATTCAATACCCGAGCATACCTTATCTCCATTGATATAATATTTCTCGATAACTAACTCTTTCAGTTGAGTGCAAGCGATGCTAATAGACGAGAAGAAATAAGGACTCAGTCCTATTTCGCCATCAGAGTACAAATTACCACGAATGGCAAGGCTCGTCGTCATCGGTTGAAGAAACTTTATATATTTCTGTATATCGTTCGATAGTATCGGCGACGCACGAAAATCTACTCGTCTCCATAAAGTTTTATCTTGCGCTACTTGATCTAATCGTTGACAACACCTAATAATTATTCCACAAAAATAACACATACATCATTATCCGTACATATTAAAGTTATACATTAACAATCTCTTAATACTTACAAGCTCACTGCAATAAGATCCTGGGGATTCAAATACTTGAAAATATGTAGCAGAACGTCATCCGAAAAATCTAATATATGCGGAAGCGATACTGTGTCGTTTATCTTCGCATTGTCCCCAAGCTTTATGTGTTTCATATCTTCTTCGCTGCTCGAAGGCTTTGGAGACGAAGATCTGCTGCGTTTCATTTTCATGTTTTTCTTACACCTGCGAAGCGAATTAATTCTACGTTAAACAGCACGAAGCATGCTTGCATTTAGACAGCTTAAGTTTACAAACACAAAGACATATATTTTCGCACAGTCATTGTTAGGATCGTTCGAATCGCTGGTGTATTTTAATAAAGTTTAACAAACAAACGTATGTACATCGAGCGAACTAAACGATTAAATATCATTAACGCCGTTTCATTTGCTTGGACTCTTCGTGCGTTCTCTCTCCAATAATTTCGACAGACTAACGACGCCTTAGTTGTCAAACAGAAACTGACAGGCGAGCACAAAGAAAGTTTCGTCCGGGAGAGACAGCGTAACTCCGACTGCTGAACGAGGTCCGTTCCTCTGGCCAGAATCCAGAAATAGTGATAAAATTTTCAGCGACTTCTGGTTGGCTAATAGCTACAGCTCCCGAAGCTTTACGCTTCTCGAAGCGAACGTAAAATTTCGTACATAGAGCCATCGTTTTAATTTAAAAGAAAAGCAAAACAGCTTCCGCGTACATCTCGCTTTCCCAGAAAACTGACAAATTCTGTCGCAGAGAGAGAAAAAAGAAGCGAATAGAACGGCCGAATCTTCGATCGACGTTTATAAAGAAGAATGCTTGATTTATTTTGAAAATAATCGTAAAAGGAAAACATCGAATTGGATCGCTGCGTGCTCGTTAAGATTTGAAAAGCAATTCTCCTGACAGATCGGGAAATTTATTGAATCACTGACGAAAATCAATGAGTAACAACATAACCTTAAGTCGAGACAGTGTTATTGTCACAATATGGGGACACTGTTTAATATCACAACCGTGTGTCGTTACAGCCGATGAGTGATCGAAACGAATTGCTTCAGCATAATGCAGCCAGTGCACGCGAACGTTCGGAGGAATGCATGTAACACGGGGATCGCGTACGCTTCTCCGATGCAGCTTAATAACTTCCTATAAATTACACTTCCGATAGCGACGATGGTTTTTTTCACGGGACTCCGATTCGAACGCAACGATCGTGCTGGAGTTGGCGACAGATGAGAAGAGCGAATGCTTGGGAAGTTTTGCGAATAAGTTGTGTGTCGATTCGTTCCCGGAGAACATCCAACGCGGCTTAAAACATTTATGAAGTTCCCTGCCACGGATGAGAAGAAAACCTATATCTCTTATTCTCGTAACACCGAGTTCATATAATTAACATTTGTTTCGCACAATTTTCTATAAGTTTTAATGTTCAGTCTCGAAGATCTTCGTTTTTAAAATGTTGTTGGAATAGGTCGTAAATAATATATACGACAGGGATGTTGGTTATTTTTATGTCAGAATGTCAGAAATGGAAACTTTATTGGCATTAAGTAACAAATGGTGATTCCTCAGTGTTCGTTCTCTTTTATAGATTTCGAAAGGATTTGATTACATTTTGGCGCGTATAGACTTCTACGTATAATTTAAAATAGCGCGCTTTTATAAAGCCGCATGTGTGCACATGTATGATAAGGTGTCGGATAGTAAAACAGTGTGGGTGAGTCGTCCCAAGTAGAGCTGGGACTATTCGAATATTTTACAAGTATTCGAATACTACGAATAAATTTCGAATATTCGAATACTACGAATAAACTTCGAATATTCGAATACTACGAATAAACTTCGAATATTCGAATATTCGAATACTACGAATAAACTTCGAATATTCGAATACTACGAATAAACTTCGAATATTCGAATAATTCCAATAAACTGCGAATATTCGAATACTATGAATAAACTTCGAATATTCAAATACTACGAATAAACTTCGAATATTTGAGTATTCGAATGTTATTAAGCAAATATTGAAGTATTCGAATACAATACTTGAATATTTCAGTATTCGAATACTACTCGGATATTTCAGTATTTGAATACTATTCGAATACAATGAAGTTATTAGCTTACTTCACCCTGACAAACTAACGAACTCAAAACTGAAACTAAATAAAAGCTTGTAAAAAAAAATGAACCTAAAGAACTTGATCTATAATTCACACCATACTATTCGAATATTTAAGTATTCGAGTACTTGGATATTCGAATTATATTCGCCAAATAATTGAGCAACTGAAGTATTCGAATTTTCGAACACCGAAAAACTCGACAAATAGTCCCAGCCCTAGTCCCAAGTACGCGCGAGCGTGTATCGTTTTTGAATTTTGGATTCTTTAGTTCCGGAGATTATGTTCATTAGATTTACAGTCGTTATATTGTTATTGATTTAAGATTTGAACGATGCACGTTAATAAAGTATACATAGAGGAAGATTTAAATAAGAAATATATTATTGTTCTTTAATTTATTATAATATAGTTAAATATAGCATTGGTTGGGATATATATATATATATACAATGTAAAGGACAGAAATTAATAGTATAAATTTGAAAAATAACGATGCCTGAGCAAGTTACTTAATTATCGTTTCACCGCGAACGTCGCGCGTAGCGGGGCAGGGGGGGGGGGTGAGGGGGGAGCTAGTGAAAAGCAAAGGTACTCGCACGATTCTTTAAGTAAACCTTCGAAATAAGTGTCCTCCATGATTTCTGTAATTATACGCAGACCGTGTAAATAATGAAAAAGAACAGCGTATCTTTGGATTTAATATCTACTTTACAAGAGTCTCGATACGTGTGTATAGGCATTCTCGTGCTTCGCAGAAAATACCATCTCTTTAGGAACAGCGCACTAACAGTTTTTCGTCTTATTCACTGGACCATGTTATATACAATGTTATCCCTATAAATCTATGTACCTCCAACGTACACCTAGCGCTAGGTGATATAGAAACACAGTCTTAATTCATTACTTCTGTTTTTCGATATATATGTACAAGACTTTACGATGAAATAAAGTCTGACCAGTAATTAAAATAAATTCTTTGTACTATGGAAAGATCTCTTACATCTTAAGACATTTACTCTGTGAAAAACAAAACTCTCGTTATCGTACGCCCGGCGACAGATCTCCATTCAAGCGCAAATGAAAATTCTGTATGCGCCTTAATAACGTATATTGCGCGGTGTAACGTACAACGTAAAAATTGTGCGATTCTAAGCTTGCCATCGGTGGTTGTCGTGTAGCACTGAACGCGGGTGAGATAGGTGTACGCAAATTAAATATATTTAACCAGCACGCCATCAATTCTCGCGACTACATCTATCGTGCATAAATATAAAATTTAGTTGCGCGGAGAAAATTTTAGTACGATACGCTGGGGACATTCTGTTACTTCGAAGATGTAGTTGCCATCTATTCCTGATATTCTTGCGTGAATATCGATTAAAAAGAAATCACAACACGGCGATGTATTCTAATTATGCAAATTTGCGATAGAATTGGATCCAACGGAATACAATTTCTCTTGGTTCTTTCTGAATTTTCGCGAATGCACGCGACGAGCGTAATGGATTTTAAACGATCATAATTTCACGTACACTTATTCCCGAAGTTCATTGTATGGCACACTCTCATTTGTCAGAAAAACGGTTCATTGTACATATTATAAAGTACTATGCGATACATATGTATATTATGTACGCTTAACCAAGGACTTAATTATAATGGAGTTAAACAGGCATGGCCATCCCTAATCGTACCTTAGATTTATACCTCTACTCCAATATTATCCACCCAATTTATACATAATATATATTTCTTTGGTCTTAGATTTCGTTTTGTATTCTAAGTTTACATACAAACCATATAATTCTAGAATACTTTGTAAAATGGTCATAGATTGTTACAATCACTGGGTAAAGAAACTCGTTAATCTCAATGACTTACTATACACCTAATGTACCCATAACTATAAAAATATTGCACAGACTAAAATGAAATACGACTTCATTTTCGTAGAAAAAGAAAGAAGAAAATCAAATAATCATTTCATCGATTAGTAACAAAAGTATATAACAAATTTCATTTGTATCCAATACAACTGGCAAGCTATTTACAATTTTCTAGCCGTAGCGCTCCGCTACTTCTAGTAAAATAAACAGAAACCATACGTAACGCTGCCTATACGACGCTCCAATTCCGTATGGACTCGACATTCTCATGATTCAAGGTAATGAAATCAGGTATTGGAACAACCTTATGACTATCTACGTACATTTAAATTTTGCAGCGCGCGCGCGCCTCGCTTTTTAAACGTTAAACAACAGTGTGCATTCATACAAAACGCAGCATGCATTTCATACGTGTAATACTCGACCGGTAAAATATATGTACAACATATTTCTCGCGGAGCTTATAAGCCACCGAAGATATTACCGTTTTGACCGAACAAGCGACGGCTTGTTTAGGTTCGATGAAAATCATAAATGTTCGAATCCGTCTCGCGTGTTATTAAAGTACAAAAAATTTCATTCCCAAGTAACGGATACGGTGTAATTAAAAAAATATTCTGGCGTGTCAGAGAATCTCCCTTGCTTATACAACGACAATCTTGTGATTGTTACCATTCGGCAAGAGAACATAATAGACACGCTTCCCCTTATCTCATTGGAACTCTTGTATGTTACTGTGATATTGATTATCGAACGAGCCGTTCGGCTGTTCCTCGGTTTTCTCAATAACACTCTGTATCTCGACCGTCGAGCCGTCGCTGGACTGTCCGTTGCTGTTAGCCAGATTGCCAGAATTCGCCACGTTATTTCCCACTATGTTTACGCTGCTCGCGGTGCTGGACTGCTGAATCTGTTGCTGTTGCTGGCCATTTATGGCGTTCTGGCTAGAATTGTTATTCTTCGATCTGTGCCTAAGCTTATGAGTCGTGAGATACTGTTTCACGGAGAACGCCTTGTGGCAGAGATCGCATTTATACGGCAACGGATCTTGGCAATTCACGCCGTCCGCGGTGGTGCCGGACGCGTGAGTCGTCAGGTGTATTAAGTAGTAATGCTTTACCACGAACGACTTGCCGCAGGTCTCGCAAGTGTACGGGCCCGACACGCCGTGAGTCTTGCGGTGCTTGTGTAGATTGTCCTTGCGCGAGAAACTTTTCCCGCACATCTCGCACTCGTGCATCTTTTCGCCTGTATGGGAGACGGAATGCCTAACCAGGTGTTCCTTCCGGCTGAACGCCTTTCCGCAGGTGGTGCAGACGTAAGGGCGCTCGCCGGTGTGCAACTTCCTGTGCTGGTAGAGGTGCTCTTTTCGCTTGAACGGCTTGCCACAAACATCACAACTAAAAGAATTATCATTAGTTTGCAAAGAGTCCTCTTTGTCTCCGCTATCGGAGGTGTCTGTTAAAAGTGCTCGAAGTGAACTAGACCTTGAGTTGAACGTTGAGCCGGAGCAACTGTGACCGTTCAGCTGGCTAGTGGAGGAGAAACTTTTACCGCAATCCTTGCAAGGGCTGCTTCGTTGGGTTTGCGAGATAACCTGCGGGTTCACGGTGATCAGAGATGTCGGCTCGGGGCCCGACTTGATTCGCAGAAACTCCGAGATCTGCCCGATGGAGGTTCGAGTCATAGCGTCGTCCTTGAACTCCTTCGACTCCTCGCGAATAGTTTGCGTGACCAGCGGAGTGTCCTTAAATCCCAGGTTCAAGAACACCTCTGGCGAGGCCTGCACGGTCGCGTAAGCCTGCACGTTCTGCGTCCCGCTATCGTCTTTCGGGGCCTCGGCCTGTACTTTCTGAATAATCGGTTGGGCCTGTTTAGCGTCTGGCTCCGTCTTCAAGATCACGTTATTGTTCTGATGCACTACTTGCGGTTGAGGCTCCTCCTTTATGGAGAATTCTTCTGTGGTAATCTGCGTCTGTTGCTTCTCGATTTGCTGGAGCTGTCTGTGCTGTTTCTCGAACTCTCTTTGCTGTCTTTGCAGTTGTTGAATCTGCTGCGTTATCTGCGACTGATTCTGCTGCTGCTGGCCGACTTGCGTTTGATTTGGCTGCTGGGGTATCTGAGCCGGTTGGCTCATCTGCTGGGGTATTTGCCTCTGCGGCTGTATCTGCTGATTTATCTGGCCGTGATTCTGTATTTGATTCTGCATCTGCTGTATCTGCGACGTCGGGCTTTGCTGTTCGGCTATTTGATTTTGCGCTTCGTTTGATTGCTGCGGCGATACTTGCTGGGAAGTTTGCTGCTGATAACTGTAGTGGGTCTCTGCCGTCGCCTCCACAACTGCAGCCGCCATACCTCCCGGTTGCATCTGAAACACATTACAGTCGATAACGTGGTTAACTAAGAGACTCCTGCTAATCTCTCGTAGAAAACGAACGACACCGATGTTTCTACCATTAACGTTCCCCTCCTTGTCGTACCTGCATCGCACATTTGTACTGTTGCACTCTGGCTTGAACTCCGCTGATGATTTGTATATTCGAGGCGTTCAAGTTGCTAACGACAACAGGCTGCGCCTGCTGTATTTGCTGATCGTTGGCAATGATCTGACTCCCCGCCGTGGGCGTTACTCTCTCTATAGACTTCAATATCTCATTGTCGGGCGTCACCGGCCTGTCCTTCTCCGTGCTCTTCACGTAAACCTTCCCCTCTTTCAGGAAATCCTCGGAGAAGCGTAGCGAGGTGAAGTACGATTCCAGCATACCCTCGGCGCTGACGACGGTCTCCCTAAACTCAATGAAGTTCTCCAATTTCACTATGCACTCGTGGCAAACGATTTTGGGTAACGAATCCTCCTCCAAAACCTTGAAGCGTTAACAGAAACTTTAGCCATTAGCCCGCCGCGGAGCCGAGCGACTGCTCGGTGAATTTAAGCGACAGGGACCGGGCAGGGGTTCGTGACGATTTTGTAAATACATCGAATAGCCTATTCTGCGATCGGAATTCTTTCGCGGTCCCTGCTGGCCGCGGGCAAAATCTTTATATCCCCTCACCTGTATAGGCAAACACGTCTGTATCTTTGTCTGGAGCTGCCGTCTACGGCCATCCTCCAGGAATATATTCATTTTACTACCCTCGCTGCTGGTACACAATCTGCACAGTTCGTAGTAATTCACCCTTCGGTATCCAGACATTGTTTTCCCGCGAAAAACTCGATAACGCGACCTTTACGATATCGCGAGCGACAGTTCTACCGACGAATGTACACGCGTAACGACGATCACTGTTCCGCTATCATCGTTGACGATGCTGTTTCGCACGTAAAGTAGGATTCCGCTTGATATCGCATCGCTGAGACTACGTGAATTGCACCCGTGGCCATTTGCAGCTTTGTGATTATAGCGACAACGAAGGATAACGGGGCGCGCTAAAAATTCAAACATACTCGCGAGCTGTGCACGCTTACCCTATTTACGCGAGCTTAATATAGTAAAAGAACGCTTAATTCGGCTGATATGTCCTGAATTAACGGTGCACGGAACTCTAATATCGACGTCTCGTGAAATAGTATTGTACTTGGAACTGTAAGCGCAAGCTCGGTTATTTAATATAGAATTTATAAAAGGGGGACACAAACATAGGTCCGCAAATCAATCGTTCTTTTTTAGATATACTGCTATTTTTTTTTTATATATACACTTTTGTGGCTGATGGAAATATCGGGAGATAAGAGTACGTGGGTATTTGAAGCTAATGCGATAATTTGGGATGATAGTTAAAAATGTGAAAAGTAGGAAGAGGGTTAGTATATTTTACTAAATAATTTAACAAGGGATTGATTTCTAAGTACGAAATTAATATTTATACAAGTTATTCGACACGAACCATCGAATGAAATAAATTTCCGGCATAAAAAAGGTTTCTCCGAGGAAAAGTTTACCTAATTAAAGTTATTCGTAATAATAAACTCCCGAGGACCTAAATTTCTGTTTAATCTCATTAATCTACCAGTTAACTCTAAACTTCTCAAACACCCTATATAACAAACCATAATTACTCCAATATTCCCCTAACTTTACTTCATACACCGATTACTAAATAATTAAAATTCAATATTACATATTCAAAATTCCATAAATCCATTTAGAACCCAATCCGTAATTCCCAATCCCTCTAAAACTTTCCTTCACATCAAACACAGAGGATAATAATTTCTCTTTTGCTCTATCGATCGCAAAAAGACGCTTGGAAATTCGCGCAGAGAAGCCAAGCGAGTCGAAGCGATGGCGAAAAGGGTAGATTGTTTAATAATCCGAGGAATAATGATTCGCGCGGTGGGAATGGTGATTGGGACGCATTCTTCGTAATGATACTTCATGGTTCTGCGGTGTCCAATCTGATTTAAGAGCGCGGGGGGGGGGCTATCGAATGAGGAAACGCGGAACATTGAACCGGATAGATGAAAATGTCATCACCGACTGGCGGAGTTTCCTGTGAGGATAGTATCGGAGATAGCTTCGGTGGGTGGCGTTCGGGCCTTTTTTATACTGTAGATCTCGCGGTCAACGTGCACGTTCGGCATGTAGGGGCGCACCGGGACGGGGCACGCTGAGAATTATGAAAGAGGATCTATTGATTGAGAGAAAGTGTACGGTAAGAGGCACCAAGGTACGACAGTGCGGGGGGGATCCTAACCTTATTTAAAAATGAAGTCAGGCACCATGGAGAAACACAGAGGCTCTACGCTTTTGAGGCCGGAAGAAAACGAGCAGGTCTTCCAGTTAATAGGGAACCGGTGCCAGGTAAGATTCACGATCGCGGCCAGTCTCGTCTGTCATCGCTCGGACTGTCATTCCGTCGCGCAGATTTTTGACCTAAATTCTGCCCATCGACGAGATCCAGACAAACACGCACTGTCACTCCGATCCTTCACGTTACTCGCCGATACTTCGCGGCATCGTTATCACTACAATCGAACTACGATTTCTCGCGATCTAATATTTCCGCAGCACTTGGGGTGGAACTTCTAGGGGGGGCATAATGGTAGATGGACTCTCCTAGTGACATATTTAATATTGTAAAAAGAGATTTACTGCACCGAGAGCATCGGATTGGTCATTTTATTGGGGAACCTTGGTGACGTTCTTTACGCCTGTGTTTACAAGCCAAAAGGGTTTCTTCCTTTTATCGCTTTCTTTACTCCGTCGAGCGTACCTGCACAGTTCGGCTTTGTATTTTGGGAGAGCGAGGGCGCCTGAAGTTATCGTATCATTCTGTTATGAACTTTTACTAAACTGTTGTGTCGTTTTTGTTTATATAATTCGCGAGATTATGGCGGGAGTAAAGTTTTATTTCTAACGCTGTGCATTAGTCATTGGCGAATCGAATGACATCAGAGGATTCGTAACTATGCAGGAATGTTCCATCGGGCAATCGAATGTCTTTTTTTAGATCGGATTCCGCGACAGACTTCTCTTTGCTATTCGTTACTTTATTTATTTTATAGAGAGGCTAGTAAGAAAAGAATAATGTTAGCGTAGTAACGAGGTCGAAGGAGTTTAATAGAGAAAAGCGTGTTGCTTTCGTTGTTGCTTGCAGTGTTTAGCAGCTGGGGTTATTCAATTGTATTTAACCGAACCACCTTTACACAAAGAATGGATAAAGAAAACTACAGGTATTATAACATTGATAAGGGATAATCCTAGACGCAGTTTCTTCCTTCGTTTGTATTGCTTGCAAAGGAAGGCAATGTTGTGGGAACACGAGGTTTATAACGCGATGGATTATAAAGCGCCCTTGATGTACTTCCACACATTCGAAGCCGAAGATTGTATGGCTGCGTTCAATTTCGCAACCGAAACGGACGCCGTTACGTTAAGGTAGCAACGACGAGGAATTCCTCGGTTGTTTCTTGTAAAAGCGAATGCGAAGGCGCTGTGTTAAAAAATAGGGAGCAAAGAAAGATGAAGTAACCGTTACCTGTGTTTAGAAATATACTTCTCGGTAAACTGAACGCCAAGCGTCAGAGAAGGCAACAGAGACGATCTAAAATGGAAATAGAGCCTCAGCATGGCGCGACGTTTCCATGGAGGAACCAGAGTAGCGCGTCGCCCACTGCGTTTAGTACGGGGTCCACTTCTAATTTATCGAATGGAACTCAGACTACTGTCGGCGTTAATAGAAGCGCATCGAGTAGTTCTATGTACAAACCTAAGAAGGAGAAACGAGACAAAGCTAAACGGAAATTAAGGAAAGAGGATATAGGCCCTCCATCGAATTTTAGGTTCAGAATTTATACGGCTGTAATATTAATTCAATTAATTCGCTAACATGCGACAAATGTTTCTATGCTTATTTTAATATTTCTAGACACGTCTCGCACCTCGGGTGCAACGCTAATAGCAAAGGATTGGGAGTAGACCAAGTTGATCCGCACTTAAAGATTTTCTTCGCTAAAGTAGGTGTGTCGGAACACCAACTTAGGAATCAGGACACGCGCAATTTTATTTATGATTTTATCGAGAAGAACGGAGGCATGAATGCCATTCGAGAAGACATTTCGTCGAACAGTTCTAAATCTAATGTGCAACAACAGCAGCAACAACAACAGCAGCAGCAGCAACAACAGCAACCACAACCACCTCCTCCGACAGCACCTCAAAGACAGGAGTATCCTCCTCCAGTTCCTGCACGCACAATACCTGTTCGTATATTTGCACATAACATATCGACCTGCGTTACGGAAAGTAGCACGTTTCAGTTTGCCACGTAAAGAAGCACATTCCATCGTTTGGTCTTCCGCTGCGAAAACTAACATATTTGACTGCTTACTTAGTCACGAAAAATAGCACATTTCGTACTTCGCGGCGAAAGCTAGCACATTATCCTGTTTCGCCACGAAGAATAGCACATTTTGGATTATAATGCAGAAACTTTTTAAATTAGAAACTTGTTAAATTGTTGAAGTGCGTTTTGCATCGGAGAATTCATCTTTTGAAAATATTTTTTAATAAACAATAACTCCATCTAATCTCCAAAAGGAAGCACGTATGAAAATTTTAATCTACATAATTCAAGTACGGCATTTTAATGTTTAATAAATTACCGATCTAGTACTAAATGAAAATCGCGTCGGAAGGTATTTAAGTTGACGCACTCAATGTTTCGTAGCCAACCATTCAAATGTGCTGCTTTTCGTCGCTACAAACGGAACACGCTACTTTTCGTGGCAAACCGCTCAAACATGCTAGCTTTCGCAGCGAAACGTGATAGTTTTCGTAATAACGAAGACGAACCTGCTGGTTTTCGTAAGAAAATTGAAAACGTGCTAGTTTTCGTAACGCAGGTCGATATCTTCGAAAGATATATTACAAGAGTATATTTCTTTTACAGCATCAAACGAGAACCGCTCCAGCGCTACCTCCAAATCGATTTAACGCACCTTCGACGCCGCCAAGTGCACCAACTAGTGCTCCGCCGGTGCACAGAACGTTACCCTCGCGACCACCGCCGCCTTCTTCGACTCCTGCACCACCGCTTCCGCCACCCCCGCCTCCACCCCCGCCAGCCCCAGCTCCACCTTCCAGAAGTAATTCAATCGCGCCCGTCCCACCGCCTCCGCCACTGCCCAATTTAGTAAACACCGACGAAGGGACTGTTAACACAAGCGCTACCAACGATAACGACGATAGTAGTACTAATAATAACGAAGAGAACGTCGACCACAGGTCGATGCTCATGGAATCTATCAGAAGTGGCACTACGCTTAAAGTTAGTATGAAGAAATCTCGGCGAACTGAATCCCATCACTGTATTAAATCCGTCGTTTCTGTTGCAGAAAGTTGATAAATCTGAAGCGAAACCGGCTGTTGTCGGAGTTTCTAGAAATGCACTGCTGGAGCAGATTCGCCAGGGAGTTGAATTAAGGCCTGTTTTAAATGTAGCGAAACCTAAGATAGCTCCGACGTCTGAAGGAGGGTTAGCTGGCGCTCTGTCGAGGGCTCTCGCCGAACGATCAAGTGCAATCCATAGTGAAAGTGACGACTCGACTAGTGAAACCAGTGATGACGATGAATGGGATGATTAACTCAGGTCAGTCTGCCGATAATTCTATCCTATATGAAAAATCTTCGTGGGCCCAAAGTCATGGTATAATTGAATAAAGAACGATCGACGAAATGTATTTATTCGAAAACCTTAGCTTCGTTAATTTCTTCTGCACTCTCGAATTACTTTCGCGCGAAAAATCGCCCCTTATCTATTTATGCCGTGATTTTATCCCCACCCCGTGCGCCGTATAATTTAAAAAACAATACGATAAGCAAAATACAATGTTATCTCAATAAAGATACGCAATCCTGTTACAGATAAAATATACAACTCGAGGAATACAATAATATACCACTGTGATAAATCTGCTATTGATAAACATTTAAACAGATTAGCTACTGTAAATGTATAATGTAACGATTTTGAATTTGATATCCAAAGAAGAATGAAAATCATATATGAATGTTCCGCAAAAAGGAATTAGTTAAATGTGTTAACAGAAAGTAAGGCACAATCACGTGGATGGGGCAGGTAAGGGCGGAGCGGGGGTTTCAGTATCATTTTAGAAAGATTGTTACACACAACTGTCTAAGGAAATATACTATATAGAGTAAACCTGATAATATAAAGCACAATAGACGTATCATCGGTTTTCCATTCGGCATTATTCGTTCGAATTGAAAGGACCGGTGCTCGCTAAAATATAGCGAGCGTTATACTCTACTCAACGAGGGCGAATTCCGCTTACGCCCAAATCGCCCGTGATATTCATTAAGCTAGGTTTCTCTATATGCGACTGGACGCATCGTCAAAATTTTCAAAGTCAATTTTCTCGAAAATAAAGCGGAATATTAACAAATTTTATTCCTTCTTCTCGACTTATTTATTTGTTATAAGTAGAAAAGAAAGAGTAACTTTTTTGTATATCGTGCTTAATTTTCGAGAAAATCGACTTTGAAGTTCTTGACGTTGCGTCCAGAGTCGCGTATGCGCTAGGTAAGTATCTTCGGCGCGGAGCGTTCGCGCCGTCTCTCGGATTTTTTTTTTAAATATTGGGATTATACTGGAGGGGGATGAGGGGTAAAATTCAGATTATTAAACAAACATCACCGAGTAATGCCCGATTTCTTCACCTTCGAGTAAAGTCCCGGACAGTGAACTACCAATTAGATGCTATAATGTGGCACTCGTTGACCAGTTGGATGCTATTATTTGGCAGTTATGTGTAACATAACTCTAACTGAAAGATTATCGAAGGTGAAAAAATCGGCCGTAACAAATATTGATTTATTCCCCATATTGAAGTTTGTCCTTTAACTAATTAATCATCCCACTTTTAAAAAAAAAAGTGACCGCGAGGCGGCGCCCTCCTTCCTAGTAGGAAAACCTACCCTAATGAAAGTCACGGTCGACTTCCCCCAGCTGTAAACAAAATATGCGCGCTACTGCCGTCTCCGTTTTATCTGAACGCCGTCGCAGTGTCGTCTTTGTTCATAGCTGTTGCTCGACTCGTTGAACGGACATTAGAACGATGACTATTCACGCTGTTCGAATGAATATCAGATGGGTTTTAGCAATGAATGCTAAGAAGCTACAAATAGTATAACTATACGCTCCACTCAATGGTATCGCAGACTTTAGATAAGTTTACAATTCAGTTGTAACGATTTCAGAATCCCGCGCAGCCCGCGCGTATTACTGTACACGGAAATCCTGTCGCCCTGGTTTGCCCTGCCCGATACGTGCGATTAAAAGTACGCGTAATAATGTTAAGTTAGCGATGACGTTAATGCAGAGAGCACTTTTACGACGGAGTAAACGAATATATACCTGGAAATTAATCGGGATAGTTCTGTCAGTCTAAATAGAAATGAGAAAGAAGTTAACTAGGATCTCGTTAGAATCCGTTTTCAGCTTAATACTCTGTGAATGCTGCAATAATTTCATTAATGAACTAATATATAAAGGGTACATCGAAACAATTCTAATTCGTAGGAAGTATACTTAACACCTTCAGATACGTACGCATAATATATCACACCCTGCTACTGTACAGGTCGTCTTTAAAAATCAAACTGCTATCTATCATAAAATTTACCGCATTAAGGAATTAGGGTCGAACTTATAATACCTGACGTTTAAAGAGACACATAGTACACCGAATCGGTGATCGACCTTTACAGAAACACATAAGGTACTCTCGAATTTCTTGGTATATGAAATTTCTATTACGAAACAGCTCCGCCTTTATTTATTCCTTCGTTTATCGGCGCTGGCGATTGCTTCGGTGGCATCTAAATTACGGCTTTGTATCTAGTCGCTTATAAAGCCAAAGCAGGAACTGATTTAAAGTTATAAATGCCTCCGAGAATATCCCCGGGGTCCATTGAACGATGGAATAAGTTAGGGGAAGCCGATAACTTTGGATATTATTTTTGTATGCTATATTAACACTTTTATTTGCTATATTAATTTATTATATGAATTCCATCGCACGCCGGATTTCGTCGTTTAAAACAGAGGGAAAGAGCACAGAGATTAACTCATACATCCATTACACGATAAGTTTCCATCGTTGGACAATATAAATGGTTCGTTTAACCGATATGGCACATCAAACAATTCTTAGATATCCTACTAATGTATGTATAAGGTACAATTAACGACGATAGTAAGAATTGTGTACAGGGCGTGGACAAAACCGTGGCGCGAGCGGACGAGGGACGGTCGCTAGAGCAGAATTCAGTCGAAAGCGCGGAAGAAACTTGGAGATCGAAGCCTTCGGGGGAATAAAATTTATTCTACACTTTCCACTCGCTTTTGTGTAAGGAGCTGTTCTTCGGCCGGTCGTTGCAGGATTTTGTACCGATCCTGTATTACCACGCGCGCGATACAAGCGCGAAGCCCGCGGAAGTGAAGCGCAAACTGAGAAATTGTCTATGGGAAGGTACGAGGCACAAGATAGAGTTATGCCACTATGGAGAAATCCTAGTCACACCCCAGAAAGAAAATTAACGTGTTAATTATTAGTTATTGTATTTTATTATATTCTATACGATATTATTCTAACGCAAATACCGTTCCCGTCGTCGTTCAGGCTTCACTCGACCGATGGAATCGCACGTTGCTGCATCGGTTCGGCCGCCTCGATCTATATCGGCGCAACGCGAGCGTAATCAAGAAGGGGAAACTATAACTGTTTGTTAACTGTAATTGACAGAAGAATAGCGACAAATGTTTTAACAAAGACTTGTTACGAATGAGCTAGTGTACGAGGATCAGGCTTGAGATACGAAATTATACAGTGAAATGCATTAGAAATATTGTTGCATTTAAGAGAGAAAGAGAGAGAGAGAGATATGTATAACGGAGATGTATTTTTGGTTCAGTTCCCAGGAATACATTCCTCCTCTTTTGAATGCGAAGCGTAGACATTTTACAAATCGCGTCTGGTTTGTACGGTGGCTACCAAATACGGGGAGCTACGAAGGAGATAGCGGAAACGATTAATTTACTTCAATACGCAACTTCCTTTTACTGTATTATTTTTTTATATCACCTAAGATAGACTTACGTTACGGATAATTTATAGCGTACATTGTATGAACTAATGCAGGATGAATGTTTCTTTTCGTTTTGTTACTGCGACAAAATAGAAACGACACTTCTGTAGAAGGAGTAAACCTAGATTTGTTATGTGTACATAGTTCTACAAGAAACGTTGAATATACGTTAAAATAATGTTTATATTATTTATTTAACAATCAGCTTTTATATATGTACTGAAAGGTAGATTAAGTAAACAAGAACGGTCGGACTAAATATTTTTGCTATGAACACAAACTAAATATATAGGAGCTTGCGCTTAAGAACAGAAGCGGAGCCTGGAGGCTTCCGGGCTTATCCCGACACGCGACGATCAAACATACGAAAATGGAAGACATATCAAGGTTCTAGGAGTAGCGAGGAAAGCCTGTATTTAAATCACCATCTGAACAGAAGTCTCGCTAACGAGAAACTTAATTATTTTGTAAAAGACAATGGAAATGGATCTAGAAGTAATAAAAATTACATCCAAAGTAACTACAACGTTCTAATGAAACATTAACTGCTTGATTCTTGAAAGAAGAAAGACTAGCTTCTGCATTAAAGTATTATTCCTGGAGTTCGCATCATCTGCAATTAAAATCGCTGAATATATTTCAATGCTACCATCCAAACACACGAAAACACGCGTAGAGGAAGAAGAAGCCGTACAATTATCAGGAATCGAGGATAAATGAAGTACAAAATATTGGTCGTATAAATAATTTATTTAACATTTCTATCTCCGATCGACCTACGTCTCGTAATATATTTACATAAAAAGAAACTAGAATAATATACAAAATTACTGCTAATTGCGTCGTAATTTTGTTGTTTATAAAATTATCACAAATCTGCTTATCGGTGTCGCGTGCCTATCTTATCGGCAGTTAATCCTAACATTATCGTACAAGAACAGAGAGCTACTACCAAGATCCGGCGATGATTAGGGCTGGGACTATTCGAATAATTTAATATTCGAATATTTTACAAGTATTCGAATGCTACGAATAAACTTCGAATATTTGAGTATTCGAATACTTACTACTCGAATATTTGAGTATTCGAATACTTACTACTCGAATATTTGAGTATTCGAATACTTACTACTCGAATATTTGAGTATTCGAATACTTACTACTCGAATATTTGAGTATTAGAATACTTACTACTCGAATATTTGAGTATTCGAATACTTACTACTCGAATATTTGAGTATTAGAATACTTACTATTCGAATATTTGAGTATTAGAATACTTACTACTCGAATATTTCAGTATTCGAATACTTACTACTCGAATATTTGAGTATTAGAATACTTACTATTCGAATATTTGAGTATTCGAATACTTAAATATTCGAATACTTAAATATTCGAATAGCATTCGAATACTTGGATACTCGAATTATATTCGCCAAATAATTGAGCAACTGAAGTATTCGAATACTCGAATACCGAAAAATCTGACAAATAGTCTCAGCTCTAGCGATGATCAGTAGGGAAGATTAATTTACAGGTTACTATCCGATCCTGCCGCGGCTTGTGGCAGCGCAGCCGGCACAGTTATGCTGAACGCGGCTATAAACACGTTGACGATCGTTATAAGAAAAACACCGACGACAACGTAATTATTGATCTTCTGTGCCGCCCTGGACTTCGATTGCCCTTTAATATCGAATCGGCCTTTGAAGATTAGACTGGCGCCCACGGCGATCTAGATTAAACAAAGAATTGTCAGTGACGGAAGTGAATAGCGATCAGGATACGAACGATGAAAGTAGATGGCAGCAGCGTTGTTTACAGTGTCGCGGAGCAAACGCCAGGAGGCTCACCTGAAGCATTAGACTGACGATAATCAGACTCAAAATAACGAAGAACGTGGGGCTGGAGCGTTGATACTCGATCAGGTATCTCAATTGGTTCGCATTAGCGGTAATGAGGGCGACGTCCATCATACCCTGGGCCACGGTCTTCTTCGCTGCGTAGGTGTTTGCTTGTTTATACTGTTGGGACTTTTTGTCCGTGGTGTCAACGGTCAACACGGAAGCCTTCACCACCACTTCCTCCACCATCTCCGAGCCCTTCGAGTTCCCTTTCTCATCCATGATCTCCATCTCGGTTTCTATTCTTCCTCCGAGTCGGGGCACGCGCTGCCTCGCTGCCACGCGCCCTTCGGTGCCCCACTCTGCGATAACAAAGGCGCGTTAACACACTGGAGAGAAAACAACTGTCTACGGAGCGTCTACTTCGCGAACGCGGTGGATGTTCCGATATAGTGATCCGATAGTGCTCGAAGCGAATCTTGACAAAAGACTAGACAGAAGACGATGCACGTACAGAATTTGAGCTTGCTGGATATGTTATCGGGTGTATCGCGGGCACACGTGACGGAGCGACGAGCTGCGTATTTACTTGGATTCGAAAGAGCCGCGAATGAAAATTGGAAATGTCAGGCTGACTCGCCGCTGCGATATCAGAGGTGTCGTTAGTGGCGGGCGAAAGTGGTACAAGTGTGATAACATTTATCGTGTTTATTTTAAGGGAGAATTCCGATCCGGTCTAACGAAACCGCAGAGCACGTGTGACCGAGTGGAAGCGTCCAAGGACAATGGGTCTCGATGCATTGTGCGCGTCGGTGGGAATATCGTGACTATGATAGCTGGCTCTCTATCAGCTTATCGATCGCGGTGATTCGGACGATAAGGAGGATCGGTAGCAATGATCGCGATCGGGATGCTAATTATAGAGATTTTGTTAAATCGTCGTGCAACGGGGATCTATATTTAGGGAGATCGAAACGATAAGGAGAATTGGACGAGCGAAGGATGTTCATTGGTTATTGGGAAATATATTGGGTATTTCAATTTTCCGGTGGCAGATAAAAGGGAATCGATTTGCAACGCATTATTGCAACGATTCGATGATCGCCCCTTGGATTGACTAATAGAGTCTGATAATTTATCGATTATTTATCAGGGATGATTCATGAGATTCGATTTGTCATTGTTAGGCTGAGTTAATAATTAAGTTTGCGAGCAACGCTGTAAGTGTATGAACAGTTGTAGATCGAAGAAGATTTAGTATTCGCGGAGTAATTAATCATTTGCATAACTCGATTGTTTGTTAGCGGCAACGCATTTTTAGCGGACTCAGTTAAGGGGGGAAGGCGGTATAAATCGAACGAAAAATAGAAACAAAATTTTTTCCGTAAAACGCTTCTAAAACATTTCAAAAATATTTTCGCGAAGTTATAGGTCGAAATTGAATACCGCATCGATATTATAGCCTGGTAAGTCAGCGCGCCTCCGAGCGGTTGGTTTTTCTCGAAACCACGTTTTCAAAATTGGCGCCGGGGATAACTCAAAAACTCTTTAACCTATCAACTTCAAACTTTGCACACTTTTAGTTTACAATATTCCTCGGAATATGAACCACAAGGTTTAATCAAATTATTAATTTTCACCACTGTTTTTAAACAAATAAAGCGCAATTTTTTTCGAAAATCACACTTAATTCTTTGAAGTCCCGCCATTTTTAAAATATGCAATCTTTTTACACCATTTGTGGTTCACATAACTACCAGAGATGCTACAATCGGCGTCGTTTTGCATCTCGAAAAAAAACTATTTCAGATACTGCTTTATTCCTTTTCTATTTATTATAATTTTACTGTTATAAAATTGTTTCACTTGTTCTAATGTTAATCCAAGTGCCCTTAAAGTTCCGAAAGGATTAGCGTATTGATATCTTTGCAAAAATTTCTAAAAATTGACGGGCTTCTCCCTTTAACTCAAAGTGGAGGTCTCGAACTTTCTTGCTAACTCTTTCCAACCAAATATCATTGCCAAAATGTCCTAAAATGAAGTGAAGGTTAAATGAATCCAAACGCAGATGCTTGCAACCAGTTTTATGCAGAGTTGGGCAAAATGTAATCTAATTACATTATTAAACTGTAATTGTGTAATTAATTACACATTATTTTTTGTAATCGTTATTTTAGGTAGTTGACAAAAATTGTGGTCAACTGCCTAAATTAACGATTACAGAAAATAACGTGTAATCAATTACACAATTACAGTTTAATCGTAATTTGTAATTAGATTACTATTTGCCCAACTCAGGTTTTATGGCACCTTTGGCCACAGCTGCCATAGACAAATAACAACACCTCTGTCTACCGACTTACTGTCTCAGAATCTGGAGTAAGTAGGGTTGCCCGCTGGTAGGCGGACTGCGACGAGCAACAGAGCACAATGACCTCGATCCCAGAACCTTCATAGCATGAGAACGCGAACCGAAGCTCTGCTTAAACCAAAATTATTAAAATAACAACACGAAGAATAATACGATCGCTAAATAAATAACTTCATGCAACAGAAAATGTACAAGTATTCACAAGAATCTCTGCCTTTCTCCCCTTTTATTTTCGTGTTTACTCCGCGAAATTTACGTGCGCGCACCGTTGTTATCTAAGAGCGATAGCGCGATGTTTCTCTCGACATTGCACATGAACTTGCCAAACTTTCGTCATACGTGTTTCGGAGTCTGCGTTTCGCGTCTGGAAGTGGTGAATCGTTGCAAGGTGAGCGTGTCGCAATTATTTTTTCACCGAGGTGTGATGCAAGTAAGTACCTATTCGTCACCTACGAAGCATCGCGTGACTCGTTCGATCCGAACTTCATCGCCTCTGATTGAAGAAACGCATTCGCGAAGCTCGAAGTTTTATAGTAATCTGTCGATCCACGTTTGTGCTCGCAGGCTCGCGACAATTCAGGGGGTGGCCGTTTCGCCAGCGACGTCGACACCGAGTTTCGTGATCTGAACGCGTCGATCGGCATCGATAAACGAATGTACGCGGAGGACATACAGGTTCGTGAAAAATCCGGCGCTTTATCGGCGGACGTATTCATTAGCGCGGGATTGAAAAATAAGGATATCGTTGCTGTAATGTTTACGGTTATCTTCAGGGAAGCATCGCGTACGCGGGGGCCATTCACAGCGTTAATCTGATCTCGGATGACGAGCTACGAGCGATAGTTGGGGGTCTCGAGAAGGTATTTAAAAAAAGAAAGTCGATTAGCTTGGAGTGCACTCGATCAATTGCGCCGCAACGATCGAGTTTATCGGGAGAAAAGGCTCGGCATGAAAAGAAGGATGTATCGTGCAGGTGAAAGTCGAGTGGGAAGAGGGTCAGTTCGCCGTACGCGAAGAAGACGAGGACATCCACGGCGCGAATGAACGGCGACTTTCGGTGCATATAAACTTTATTAAGTCACGCAGAACGCTTTCGCGTCTTTCGGTAGATAGGTATAGTAGTCACTCGTTATAAGCGCGTTCCTACTGTGCGTTGTACGCCCGGTGGTTATCCCCACCATTTCTTCGAGTCCTTCGGACGAGAGTGGACGAGTATTCTCACTCACGCCATTGGCCGCGCGGAATAGTATACACAACTCGCCTTAAGCCCGCCGCCAGCACCGTTCGGCGGGCTTATAACGAGTGCGTGCGGTATATCGTCGGGGCCCCTGTTGAATGATTCATTTTCAAACGGCAGACGGCTCGGGCGGCCAAACGGGATATAGCGTCTGAGTCTATTTTGAACCATAGTAACTATTGCTAAGAATACTAAGTACTAGAGGTGAACGGGTATCCGAAATTATTAGACCCTATTCGCGATTCAGGAATCGATTTTCTTGCTTAAAAATGCTTATACCTATCTGACTACACTGCGAAATCACAACATGAAAGTTCTCGGGTTTCGGTACCCGATAACTTTTAAATTGTGATTATGTAGTGTGATCAGATGGAAGAATTTTTAACCGACTTTAAAAAGGGGGAGGTTATAGATTCCACCCGTATGTATTTTTTTTTATGTTTGTCCTTGCATACCTCCGCAGCATATGGGCCAATTTTGATGATCTTTTTTTATTCGAAAGTAGGCGATGGTTCCATCCTACAATGCTTCGATGTTGGCTCAATACTTTGCCAGTACTAGGTAATTCAAACTTCGGTACTTTACATAATTTGTATTTCATATATTCTCGCAGTTTAAAGTATTTCCATGCGTTGAGTTGTATTCCTTTTTTTACGAGTAGCTCTTTTTGTAGGCACACCCAGATTTTTTCAAATGAATGTAGTTATATAACTTAAATAACTAAAAAGTAAAAAAATAAAAAAAATTTAAAACGTTAAAACCGACTTCAAAAAAATAAAAATCCACTGAAAAGTAGAAAAATAATATTAATATTAAAATCAGAACATAAAATCCTTATTTACTCTACGACTCTCAATTATTTTAAGTCGGCGACGGATTTGCGTATTGCGAGAGGCGCTGACGTAAAAAAATTGAGGGTCGTAGAGTAAATAAAGAAAACAATTATTTTTTTAATACATTTGTATCTTTTTGAAGTAGCTTTGAATTTTTAAGCAAGAAAATCGACTCCCCAATCGCAAATCGGGTCCTGTAATTTCGGGTACCCGTACAACCCTACTAAGTACCAGATAATAACTTACTAATTGCAAGTCATTAACCCCTAGTTACTACCTATCTCCTACTATGTTCTAATTAATCTAATTCATTCTTCCAATTCCTAACGTCTCCACTATTCCTATTCGCTGTTAACTTCAGTGGCGCAGCGCTTGGGTCTAAAATGACCCAGACACCGTCTAAGAGTACCAGAGCGTTGCCCATTCCTTATCGAGTAGCCACAGGAACTGGTTATCACGCAGTGCTATCCAACCGCAATCAAACGTGTAAACAAGTTACAGTGTACTATTATGAAGTTGCTAAGTAGCCACGAAAATAATTCATAAAGTAGCGCTACATATCGCCGTAGGTAATTATTCATCGCGTAGCGCTACGCCCTAGTTATAAATCTCGTATTTACAAGATTAGTGACGATATATTTCTGACATGTCACCTAAACTACATAGAAGAAAGGCTAGTCATGACAAACGGAACGTAATTTAAAGACTGATTCAGACACGTCCAATTTAATTTAATCGAGTAGCGAGTAACACTAAGATTTAGTCGAGTAGTTGAGTAAACACAATGGTAGATTACTAAATATTTCGCCACTCGATTAAATTACTGGACATGTCTGAATCAGCCTTAAGACGAGTGGATATTAAACACGTTGCTGTTTTATTTATCAAAAACGTTCCTTCGCAAATCGGTCGATAGGAGTTAATCGGTAGCGTGGCGAAGAAATTGCACACCGGGAGGAGCCGCAACGACCAGACGATAACGGACACGAAATTATGGCTTCGGAAATCCATCGACGTGCTTGGAACGAAGCTCACGCGACTCGTCCAGGTATGCAAACTAAAAAATGGGGAATCCTGATTCGAAGTGATCGAGTTACATCGACAGGTGCTGGTTAATCGAGCGGAGAAGGACGTGAACGTTCTCATGCCCGGGTACACGCACATGCAACGGGCGCAGCCAGTCAAGTGGAGCCACTGGCTGCTTAGGTGAATCAACGGCAACAATCGGGCTTCGAATATATTATCGACCTTTTCAAGGACAAAACTGTTTAGTCAACTCGAGCACTGTCCACGATTTCTCATCGATAACACAGTTTAGTCCAGCAACTATCAAGCACGCTGCGTATAAGTACTACATATGTCAAATGGAAGTTGATATATGGAATGGAAAGCAGGGCCGGCGTGAGTTGCGCCACACAACTTGTGTGGAATGTGTGGAGCACTGCACCTTGAGATTCTGCTCTCTGTGGAATTCCACTTTCCGGAATTTCGAAGGCATTTTACCATTTTTTATACTCGCACTACTGCGTTTTAGGCTGTTGAAATTTGAACTCTAACCCCCCCCCCCCCAGCTCCACGCTCGGGAAAAATTTGCTCCGTCGACCCTGATGGAAAATCTCTTATTTGCTTTTTAAGAGGACATTCTACAATCTAGGCCGAAAATTCGGCCACTTCTCGATGATGGTTTTACAATGAAATAAACGCTTCAAGCTTCGAATTTTGGGGGGGCATATTCTGCCACACTTGAAATACAAAAAAGAATCTTTGTTATTTGTTTACATAAATATTTCGCAGTGATTGGCGTCTTCAGAATTTCACCTATTGCTGGCGGTCGCAATTTCAGTCGAATGAATCATGGGAAATAAAAAGCAAACATATTTTTAATTCGCTGGTGTATGGTTATTTTAAAAGTTTCGACCGAGACTGTGGAATGTCCCCATAACACGTTCCATGCCACGGTGGGAATTCAGATTTTTAGTTAGAGTTATGGGCTGTGGAAAATGATGAGAAAATTATCCTGCGATATATTCAATTTCTTATTGTAATTTCAACTATATATTTTTTCTACTATTTTAAAAATCCTGGTCTAAATTTTCCTTTGAATAAAAATCTCACTGCGGACGAATGTCGTGGGCCACGGATGGCTCACGTGACACGGAGAGCGTTAAGGTGAAGCTTGCGCCTCGCAACGTCGATACGTACCTTTAACCCTTTCGCGACTAGCGCCGGTTATATCCGGCATCCACTAATCGCGTCACGTTTCTGGAACCTGTATAGCTTTTTGCTTTCTATCTTTTCGTGGATTATCATAGTTAAAAGTAAGGTAATTAATCAGAAATAGAAACGAAATCCTATAAGATTTTAAAGGGACTCTTAAGGGGACTAGGCAGTCGAAAAATCGATTTTTTATCACATTTTCCGAAAGTACTATCTTTTCTGAATAAAATGCCGCTTGGTTTACAGTAAAATTCGCAAAATTGTAGATTTGGCAGGTAAAAACGTGAAGCGGCCACCTATAGCAGAGCTTGGGGTTCTCCCACTCTCGTCCGCGTTGTCAGGGATACCGCGCGACGCTAACAGATTGGAAGGGGAATTCCCCTACGCTGGAGAGGCTTGACTTATAGCGTCGCCTTTGCCCAGAAACTTTAAACGCGTTTTTCTTGAATATTTTTTTGTCTTCATTTTTTCCTGATAGCGAACGAATGGAGGTTCAGATCGACTTGGAAAAAATTACAGAATCTGTAAAACATATGCCATTTCGGCGCAAACCTCTGATATGGTCCGTAAAAATTCGAGATTTTCATAAAAAATTAAGAAGTCACCGGATTTTAGTACGGCACAAACAATGATGGTGAATGGCACGACGTCTAGCTCCCAGCGGCGTACCGCCCCCCAGGCCCGAATTAAGATTTTTGGGGCCCGGGGCTATCAAACCTTCGAGGCCCCCCCTCCCGTGGTTGATTTTTAGGGTCCGGGTCTATCAAACCTTCGAGGCTCCCCCGTGGTTGAACAGCGGAGGAGGGGTTAGTGATCTAATCGCTTAGAACGGCCCCCCCCCCAAAGTGGGGCCCGGAGCCGCAGCCCCCCTTTAATTCGGGCCTGCCGCCCCCCCCCCGCCGTCGCGAAAGGGTTAAGGAAAGAAAAGGAGAGATTACTGCGTTGATTAACTATTATGTCATAGTATCCTTGTCCATATTTCGCTGTTGATTGATAGTTGCCCGATTTTCGTGAAAAAGCAGTGGAGTATCAATTTGACTATTTCGTCGAGTGGAGCAGGCGACAAGTATGCGCCAGGCCCGCTCTCGCGATCGAAGTTCATTAACGCGAGAAATAGTTACGAGTGGATGAATGTGCATACGTAACGCTTGTAAACATACGCAGCTACGCATGGTACGCGAAGGCGGACGCCGAAAGGTTGCAGGAAATTCGCAGACGGTTGAACGTGCTGCCACTGGGCAGTGGCGCAATAGCGGGTAATCCTTTCCAAATCGACCGACGCTCTTTGGCCGATGAACTCGGCTTCTGCGATATCACCGAGAACAGCATGCACGCGGTGGGGGACAGGGATTTCGTCGGTGAGCGAACAACACATTCGCAGCCCTCTGCGCATTGGCGACAATTTGTTGACAGTTTATTTAACACTTCGAGTGGCGCAGATTCGAAGTAGCATCATTTCAAATCAGGCTTTTAGGAGCGATAAGTTGATCGAGGCAGTCGCGCACGCAGGCCCCCCCCCCCCCCCCCCAAACAAAGAGAGAAAAAAGTAAAAGGAACGGAGTTGTAACAAGCGTCTGAAAGACGGAGCGAGACAAAGAATCAACGAGTCGCGCGTCGTCTGTCTCGCCTCCCCCCCCCAAATAAAATTCTGAGTGCACCACTGGATCGAAGAAGTTTTGAGGCTGGAAATGCCTTGGCACGAATAGACGCCGACGCCAGTCGAAGTTTTAAACACTCGCGAGAAATGCATTTGACTTTTTTGGTTTGGGATCTCGCAATAGAATGACTGATATGGTTCTCTGTAATTTCTGGCATTATAAAACTATCGAATATTCCCACTAGACTATCGTTACAAGGTGGGGATCGAAGAAGTTGATTTTGAACTTTTATTGACGCAAAAGATTAAACCGTTTGACTGAATATTCAGGCGCCAGTGTAAAGAGAAAATTGTGGGAACAAGTTTGCTGTATTATAATATCGATCCCATGAAACTAATACCGTGCTTCCTCTAATTATTTATACGAAAGTAGGCAACTTTGGCGGGATAAGTTTCCAAATTATCATACAATATGAGAAACCGGGGCCCGATCTAGGTGAGCGCAAGCAGGGTAACTGCCCGGAGTGACAAAATTGGTAGGAAGAGTTTTCTCTTAAAAATAAAATAAGTTAAAAATAATAAAAAAAACTTCTTGAAAAAGCGATGAAACTTATAAATTTTTAAATCACTCCCAGAGGTACTATTATACTAGGAGAAAAGGCTTTTGTTATTTAACAAATACCTACAAAAACATTTCCTCACCGTCAAAAATTATATTTTAAAATAATTGTTTATACAGTGGGCGGCCAAATTATTATACTCAAACAAAAAGGGTTCGAGATTTTGTAAGTTTACGCGATGGAATGGCGGTATTTCTGTGAAAAATGGCCACAAGAAATATTTAAAAAACGCATTTTAGCGCTTGAAAAGTTTCTAGTTTTTGAATCAAGGACTCAAATTTTTTTCATCCATTATGATACTGTTTTATCAAGATGAAGCGTAGGAAACGAAGTTTCGGAAATTTTTGCCTAGCTTGAACGTATACACGGGCCAAAAAAAATTTCCGGTAAATTCAACGAAGAGCTCTTGTGGAGCAAACATTTCTCTTTAATTTCCTTTTTTTTGTTTTGTTGTATGATTTTTATTGATCGAGTTATTCGTGATAAAACAAAAAAGGTACTTTGCACTTTGAACACTTATAACTTGCGAACTCATGATCGTAGACAAATTTTCACGTGTTTTGGAAAGCTAAGAAAGTTTTCTTTCAGAACCATTAGTCGCCAATTTAAGACTTTTTTTAATCACATTAAATCCATTTTAAAATGATCCCAAAAATTGCCGAAAATGCCTTGAGTATAATAATTTGGCCACCCTCTGTAATTAAATGTAAAGGGCGGCAAAAGTGATTTTTGCCCAGAGGGGCGGAAGACCTAACTCGGGCCCTGTGTGAAATTTTCCTTACAACAATCTTAAACAGTGCATATCCCGAATATCGTCCTCATCTTCTTCTTTTCCCTTCTCGTATTATAAAAGCTCAGCGATTGAACTGTCGACTAAACAGTTGCGCAACGATTGTTGCCTATGCGCAGGGGCTATTGGGAAACCAAGTGGAGGCGTGGCTTAGATTTCAGCGCTGTGGTGGTAAGATGGCAAACTATTGCAAGTAGGCTCGGATCCCACCAAACATTGCGAATAAGTATTTATTAAACGAAAAAGTAAAAATTTAGAGTTAAAAAAAAATTTAAAAACACTCGTTTTTCACAACTTGTCTATATAAAAACTGATAATCGTATGGACTTCGACGGATTTCGGCATACTCACAGTAGTTTAATTTTCTGTCACTAGTTGGCGTATCGAAATTCTTGGTTTCCCAATACTTGGAATCAAAGCAATTGAAAAAATTCGTCGAAAAGCAAATATAAACGGAATAAGAATATAGTTGAAAAAAGGTAAAATTTCCTTGACTCTACCACACTTATATACACACTATTTTACATATCTGCTTCAAGCCGAGTTCCTGTTTTGGTCGGCCCTGACGGCGATCCACCTCAGCCGGCTCTCCGAGGATTTAATAATTTACAGCAGCGAGGAGTTCGGCTTCGTGCGATTTACAGACGAGTTCTCGACCGGCAGCAGCCTGATGCCCCAGAAACGCAACCCGGACTGCATGGAACTGGTTCGCGGCAAGTCAGGCACCTTGCTCGGAAAAGTTTGTTGAACGGATATGCACCTAATCGCCCTAACACGGGCACGCGTAATCGATCTTGTTTGGCTACCGATTACATAGTCCAATGTTTAACAACTCAGTGCGTGGGCTTCATGACTACGCTGAAAGGAATCCCGTCCACGTACAACAAGGACCTGCAGGAAGATAAGGAGGCATTGTTTTCAACGTTCGACACGTTAGATAGAACGCTGGTTATCGTGACAAAAGCGCTGGACACTATCGTCGTAAACAGCCGGAAGTGCGAGGGGGCGCTGGCGTCTAACATGTTGGCGACAGATGTGGCGTATTACCTTGTTCGCAAGGGGGTCCGTATTTCAATGATTTCGAACGTTCCCTCCAGAAAACAGCAGCATTGAAAACTCGCTTTTATTATAGATCCCGTTCAGAGAGGCTCATTATTTAGCAGGGAAGGTTGTGGCTTTGTCAGAATCCGTCGGAGTGTCCCTTTGCGAATTGAATCTCGAACAGTTGCGAACTGTAAGGTAGATACAGTGTCCTTGGATTCCCTCTGTTGTTAAGTTTATCGTAATCGATATTTGTTTAGCAATGGTTTCTGACATCATTTTCCAGTCAAGCGTTTCGAGAGGACGTGGAGCAGATCTGGAACTTCGCCAGCAGCGTGGAACAGTACAAAGTCGTCGGTGGAACGAGCACACCAGCTGTGAAGGAACAAATTAACAGTCTCCGAGCTTGGCTAGAGCAACGTGACTTTGAGTAACGAGGATTGGGTTATAGCTGATGGAAATCTTTTTATTGGCGATGAGAATCAAGTATGAGGGTAATCTCTGTACTAAATAATAATTTGTAGACCCTATATACCCTTCTTACTAGCAAGAGGAATTAATTAAAATTCTATACATCGTCGTCTGTTTATTCTATACCTCGCCTGCGATTTAATGGACCCGTCGCGCACTCTACGTCAAACTGCGGTAACTATATTCTAATCAATTGGAGAAGTCGATAAAGTTAGTAAAGAGTGCGAAGTCAGGGAAGTAACGAAATGAGAATTATACAGGAACGCTGGTCTTCAAAAATTTGGCGAAGAGACCAGAAAATCTAGAAATGTTTAATCCGGAGGGCAATATAAATAAATATGTATGAAGTCGGTAAAGTAGGAACTGTGCATTCCCTCATCGTACGCCTGTATCAAGCAACCATATATACACTATGGAAAAAGTGGCCCCTATCAAGGGGCCATCCAATAATTTTGCTACCAGTTATTGGAATTGTTATCAACCAAGTGTTAGCTAAAAATTCTCAATATACAATTTAGTTGTTGCTCCGTGGTTAATTGAATTCATTACTTTATCAGTAATCGCTACAAATAAAAAAATACTTATTTTATTCATTTAGTAGACGATAGCAGATTAAATTTCAATAGGTTCGCGTACAGGGTGTTCGGTAAGAGATAGTAAAAATAGATTGAGGAAGCACAGTGGCAAAATGTTTATTACACATTAAATTTTGCTTTAACAAGCGCGACGCTCGAGTATTCAAAGGGAGGCTAGTAAAAGTGAAACGATCACGCGCTGCAACATCAAATCCAACGTCCATCGCTACATATTGGTCAATGGGACACTAATATTCATGGCGGGTCGTGCGTTGGTATTTGCAAAAGCGTACAGAGAAATGCTTAAAAGAGTCGTTGAAAAGAGTCATTGAATCCAAAGTATCCCTCTGCGCTACATCAAGCTGCCCTCCTTCGTGCCACGCTGTAAGTAGTGTTTAGAAAATCGACAAACCTAATAAACTGAATTACTATGCTCCAAAGTGTTTGGAATTTCTTATAACTCAGACATTTTATTCATTCGGCTAAACTATCGAGAAATTTGGTCCTCAGACTTTTCTCTTTTTCTCAATGTACTTAACTAGTAACTGACTCTTTGAAAGAAGAGCCATAACAAAATAGGGATATCGTAGATTTCATGTGTTCTGTGGTGGATTTTTAACCGGCTTCAAAAAGGAGGAGATTATTGATTCGACCCGTATGTATAATTTATTTTAAATGTTTGTCCGCGCATATCTCATCAGCATGTTGTGTCAATATATATAAAACAACAAAGGTAAAAACAAAAAATATAAAAAATGCACTAAAAGTAAAAAATAATTTTTTACCTTATTTAATCTACGACTCTTATATTTCTTAAGTCAGCGTCTCTCCATTTGCACTGTGTAAATCTGGCGTCGACTTAAAAGATATGAGAGTCGTAGATTAAATAAGGGCAAATAATATTTTTTTCTTTTCAGTGCATTTTTATTTATTTGAAGTCGTAGATTAAATAAGGGAAAATAATTTTTTTTTTTAGTGCATTTTTATTTATTTGAAGTCGTAGATTAAATAAGGGAAAATATTATTTTTTACTTTTTAGTGCATTTTTATTTATTTGCTTTAATTTTTTTTTTAAATTTGTTTTGTCCCGCTATTTACGTAGCTAAATTCATCGTTTAAAAATACATAATTTTGCAATTTAAACTTTTTTCCTACACCGAATAGTTTTCGAAATATTCGAGAAAAACTGTTTTGACGCCCCAACTTTGAGGGCCGTTTTCACCCCTTCAGCGTGGACGATGGCCGATAAGAAGACACGCGTGTGGCATATGTTTGGATTTTCTACAAACGTGCAAATTCGCATCCACGATCAGCGCGTACCGGTTCGATATGTTTCCTTGTGAATGGGGACGACCGAGGGAAGAGCGGTTCGCGTGGCGAACGAAAGTGAAGCGGCCATCGAGCGCTTCTTCCTGTAACTTTGAAGAAATTGGAAGGTGGATCCTCGCTAGACGGCACAGGAGTGGTATACCACCGGGCATCTCGAGTATAAAAGCCGCTTCTGCCGGCGCCGCGCTTAGTCTCGCTGCGTGGCGACCGATTGTGAAACGGCACAGCTCTCGACGTGAGTACCATTCACAAGATCGCTTCCACGATCGCCTTTTCCTTTTGCCCATTAATACCGCGACGTTTTTTTATTCGCAACAAACCCATGTACGTAACGACTTGTTCTCTTTAACCGTAAGCCAGTATTTAACGCTTGACGGCTTCAACATTCCATTACCAAGAGTACTACAATTACCATTAGTAGATAAATATAAATTTTATTAACTTCCACGCATTTTATTCATTACTCTCTAATTTTATACCATTAGTCGGGGAACACATGTACGTATACGATTACAGGTGGATCTCTTTTCATTTAAGCCACTTAAGGGCTTAAGCCACTTCCCCACTTGTGAACCGTGCAATGCAAAATATGCTTAAAGTCACGCTCTCACGTGTGCAATGTGCAGCGCAGAAATTAAAAGCTTCTTCAACCTGTGTTGGCTTTAAGGAAATAATACTTTTTCTGTACTTCAAGTGTATTCTGCGCCGTGCATTGCGCATGTGGGAACGCGGCTTAATGCGGGTCTTCGGTGCACGCCTTCGAAAAGTGTTGTGCTGCGTTGCTTAAGATGTTTCGTATCTACGCCCTTCTCGTTTCAAACGCAGAATTAACGATCCACGAACTCATCGGTTTATCGCTCGCGGGGGGCCAGCAGTGAAAGTGCTCATTTAAAGGCTTAAAGGTTGGAAAAAAGTATCGGCATGCGCGAAAGGGAGTTTCTTAAATGAGAAAACTAATGGCAAAATATCTCTGGCAGAAGCACCGCCAGTTTATGTAATCCCATTCCACTCTTCAAACTATTAGAGGACTATTTGAGCATTGCGCAAGTACTGCGATTAACCGGGGATCGCTCATCTCGATCCTGTTACCGCGTTTCACAATTACGGGAAAGCAAACCGCGAGGAAGAACTGTGACTGGCATTTTTTTTCAACCACGGTTGCAAAATATTCTTGGTTTTATTATACTTTCATTAACTTTTTGCACTTCGCTAATTGTTACTTTATTAACTAAGTCCATGTATCAATTACTACCACACTATACAATTCATTATTATAAAGTTTTTCTGATAATAAATCTTTTCTATTTCCTCTTTGATTCAAATAACAGAAACTATGTTTTCCGGTAGAACGTTACATTATTTACCAAATATACGTTTCATGTTCCACCCAATGTTTTCTTATTCCTCCATTTTCGTGGTCAAAAGTTTGTCGCGACACAGAAAGCGAGGTTAAGGTATGCATCGATACAGAAAAATCGGTTATCGCCTTTAACGAGAGCAGTCGGTGATACTTAACCTAGATATCGTAAGTCCTTCGAAATTCGAAGTTTGCGCTGGGCAAACGCCTCGTTTCGTTACACTTGCACGTTGCGCCTTGCATCAGAAGTGTAGCTGCAGGAAACCGGATCCAGGATCCCTCTCACGCCATGAGAAGAGACTCGATAAATATCGCTCCAGATTCAAACCTGTTTCTGGATAAGGAGAAACGCGGGAACGTTCTCGCCCTGCGCGCGCAATATCGTCCAAACTCGGAACGCTTCGAAGCATTTCGTGTGGAATAACGGAACTTCCTGTCTTCCACTTGTAATTCAATACCTCGTTATATATTTCTTTTTATTAGCTGCAAGTATTGTTTGAACCGGTTTGTTGTATTTCTCTAGTCTATTCCTCAGGTTGAATCGGTGGATACAAAATTATTATAATAAATATAATAATTATAATTATTAATAATTAAAATAATAATTATAATAATTGGAATTATAATATAATTATTAACAATTATAAGAATTGGAATTATGATATAATTATTAATAATTATAACAATTGGAATTATAATATAATTATTAATAATTATAAGAATTGGAATTATAATATAATTATTAATAATTATAACAATTGGAATTATAATATATTATAATTGATAATTAGAATAATTATTATAATAATTGGTATTATAATACATTATAATTATTGATAATTATTATAAAATAATAATTGTAATAATTGGAATTATAATATATTATAATTATTAATAATTATTACGTCTATTATATAATAATTATATATACTGAAAGTTGCGTTTAATAATCTAAAAATATTGCCAAGGAAACAGCACGAAAGTTTTAGAAACTCCTAAACACTAAAATTGATATTCGATTTGGAAAATCTAACGTGGCCGATCTATCTTTGCATGCTTTTAGATGGACGTCCGTGTAATATTATTCACGATGTTCGTGGTAGGAGTAGCACTGGCGTTCCCGCAGAAAGACGGGCAGATTTTCAGTAACGAGGCGATAAAGCAGGCGCAGAACACGTACCTCATTCCAAAGGATGCGACGATACAGAAAGTCCAGGAGGGCATAGAACTGGCTGCGTACGAGTCAATCCCTGGCGATCAGAAGATCAATCTCTTCGAGATCCTCGGCGAGCACGTGCCGCCGGAAGTCGTGAACAACCTTCAAACTCAGATCGATCAAATCGGACGGAACTAGGCACGACTTCGCATCATCGCCGTCGCGTCGCATTCCTTTTTGTAAAAAGACACTTTAGCCCTAAGTCTTGTAACACCCTATTTATGAATTGTGATAACTCCTCTCTTCTTTTTTTTTTTTATATCGATGTACTTAGACTTTTGCACCTTTCATAAATAAACGAATGAAAACGTGACTCGCCGAATATCAATGAGCGACAGAATCACGAGGCCGCTTGCTTGCGTACGCACGGATTAATAATATAAATTTATTGACCGCTTTTCGGCACGTTTATTGTCGATGAAACCTCACAATAATTTTCTGCGTATATATAAAATTTATATTTGCCGTTCGTGGCAACGTATTACGAGTAATGTTAACCATAACGCATGGCCGGTATAAATAATACAAAAAGGATGGAAAGTTTGTTTACGATACTTCGGAAACTTTCTTCACGACACTTATCTCTCGAACACCAGCGAGATAAGAAAACACCGTCGGAGCTTTCAATTACAAGAGTATTTGCAGTAAAATAATTTATTTCATTCCATCTTTACGAAACTCGTATAATTAAGATAGTTCGTCGCGATCGTTTGCTAGTATTATCCAGCGAGGAGGGAAGCAAGAGTATTACAGCACAGATTCCGAGTAACATTCGCTCGTGAAACGAAGAATGGGAGGAAAAACAATGCCGTGTCATTCGTGAATTGTGAAACGTTCAACTAAGTCACCTGCCGAGAATTATGTATGTAGCTAGTGATGTCGTGGAGAAAGCTGCAGAGCCACTAACCAGAGGTACACTTTCACTTCTACGTTTACGTTGTTATTGAGACGGTTCTTCTTTGGCATTTATTATATGGCATCGCCGAGGAATTCGAACGTAACATTAAAATCACTTTGCAGGCTTTATCAGCCGCCCGTTAATTACCAGACACATCGACGAAAACGAAAAGGAAAAGTAAGCCAAGGGTATGAAATGTTCCGTAAAGTTACACTTTCGTTTCACTTTCACCTTCGTCGAAACCTATCGACATTTCCTTCCTCTTGTCTCAAAAATTCAACAGGGGGGGGGGGGGGGGAAATAATTACGCAAGGCCTCCGGAGCGAATGAATTATTTCATATCATCGGGGCTCGAACGCCCGTGATTTTCTATCTCGAAGAAACACGAGAACAGAATGATTGAAACGCAACGACAATGTCTCCTATCACCTACGCGTAAACAACCGCGCGCTGAATGGCTCCATCGACGAGTGATAATGTTCGTACATTAATAATAAATAACTTAAAAAGTATTTATTTTGTTTACCAAGGTACAAATTCCAGAACTATGCGAACAGAATTATCAATGATTTTGATCCGTCATCAGCTTTCTCCGCTTAGTAAATTAATATCTATGACCTGAATTGTATCTTATGCGCGAGAGTTGTCGCTAGTGCATTGTCTTGCATTGAGATCGCGTTACGATTATTATATCTATGGGCTTGCCTATTCTGCTTAATGCGGCAACGAATCAATTTTTCACGCTCGCTCGGCGAACAGGCACCGCTAACAGACGAGACGTTTTCCCTGTTTGCTTTAGACGCTATCTGTACAATAAACGGTTCCATTTACGACCTTATGTTATTATACGTATTGTTCGGATACCACTAGCAAACGAATAATGGAATGAAATGTTCCGTGTTAGTAACTATATTATACGAGCAGGATCGATCTCGTTTTTTAATTAAACGAGAGCTTTATGTACAAGTTACAAATGATTAAAAAAAAAAATAGAAGAAGAAGGAAAACCGTGTTCATACAAGTTTACGATAAATTACTCGCGCGCGCACAAGTTCCACACATACCACGTCGCTGTACTGTCGAGTGTGCTTCAGTCCCAGCAGTAACGCCATCGAACTTGTTCCATGTAAAATCAACGAACCGTTTGCTAACAGCTTATAAACGAGTCAATGCAAGAAAATGTACCGTTCATGTAACTTAATCGACGTACCACGAGTAAGAAAGCTTCGCGTAGAATGGTGTTCGTGTTTATCGTGTGTGCTTCGTCGCCTATGCGTGGATCATCCTTTTCATTTTCTGTGGCACCACAAAGGACGTATTAGAATCGACTGTGAATTTCATCGCGAGGTAACAACGATTTCAATGCGCAGTTTTGTACTCACTTGGATTTCTTCGATCCCCTGCTGTTTCTTTCGGAGCTGTCGTCGCGGGATCGTTTCTTACTGCTAGACGAATGGGACGATTTGTGTTTGTCATGCTTGTCGCTCTTCTTGGGACTAAACATAAGAGGCGTAAATTAGACGTGACATCTTTAAAAGGGCAAAGGTTCACGTTAGTCACCTGTGTTTGGACGATTTGGAAGGAGACACTTTCTTGTGTGAACCCCCACTCCGTGATCGATCCGATCTTTAATTATTCAAGCGTATATTCGACACAATTTCATAGATAAAAAATTATGTTCGTCTAGTCTCGAGTGTCGAAATTATGTAAAAGGCTGGCTACTAACCTGTGCTTGTCCGACGACGACGACTTCTTGTCTTTACTGGACGAAGATCTGCTCTTCTCTTTACTACTGGAAGAACTCTTGCGCTTTGAGTTGTGCCTGCAGAACAACGGGCGCCATTTAATGCCGACCTTGGGGAGAGTGAAAATTAAAAGACTTTACCTGTCCTTTGACGGTGACGGTGAATGCTTTCGACTGGATTTCTTGTTTTTGCTGGAATTGTAATCGTCGTGGAAGTTTTCCCCTCTCTCTTTGTCCTCCTCGGCTGCTTCCCGCTCCAAATCGGACCAATCTTTCCCGGATTCTTCGGAAGTGCCCAATCCTTCTTCTAGACATAAACGGGACGCATTAAGAGCCACTAACAATATTTCCCCTTATCGAAATGAAGTTCACGAAGATTACCTTCGCTATCATTGTCCTCGGACGCTTCGGAGTATTCAGAATCGTCGTCCGATTCTTCCTCGGTATCGAAGTCAGACGGCTAAACAGATAAGATGCGCGTAAAGCTTTCGGTTCACAATAAATCTTGGTATATTCCCCTCGAAATAATATCAAACCTCGTAAGCGTCGTCCTCCTCCTCTTCTTCATCCTCCACGTCCTCGTTCTCAGCGTCGCTCTCCGCGTCCAAGAAGGTCCAGCCACCGTTGTCGAAGAAACCTTCCGGATCGTCCGTAATTGTTTTCATGATCTTCGTCCAGTTCAACGACTGCACACCTTCCGTGTATCTGATATCGCAGGAACTGAAAAAAAAAGAAGCATTGTACGTTTATAGTGTCTAGAAGTATTAATCGAGAACAGGGGAAGGTGTAATTTAACTTACTTCAACCACTCCTTCACATGATCCAGCATGTTCATAGGAATGGCGTTCAGCATCGCGACTTTTCTGTGGTAATCTTTGAAGACGAAAATCATGTCGAAATTCTTCAGATGAAATTGTACTCTCTCGAAATGAACAAGCTCGACGTCCTCCAACGTGATAACAAACGGAGGCTAAAATTTAACATAGAAACGTGAATGGCTCGTCTATGATTCGAATAATTGAACAGCAAAACCTACCCATTCGGTAAGGTTGACCAAGCATCCGCTGGTGGGTTGCAAGAGGACAGTGCTCCTGTATGGAGCGCCAGGGAATCCTAGCTCTCGGAACGGCGTATCAAATTCGATTTCTTGCTTCGTCATAGTTTCAACCTAACAGAAATTGATCGTGTAATAATCAGCGAAATCGAGTTTCTAAAGTTGTATGCTCGAGCGTTGACCGTTACCTTCTCGCAGAAACTTTTAAACGCTGTTTTCAATTTATGCCTAAGTTCCCGCTCCGACTGTTCAGCGGCAAGATCGTCGCGATCGTGCATATGTTGGTGCTTCCCTAAATCTGTCGTGATTTCACCGACCTCTGTATAAAACTGTACATCCACGTGTTTCTTTTTACCGAACATTATTGCGTGCTGAAAAAGGGGTCGCGCTTGATTAGCAACCAATCATTTGTAACATCGAGTTAAGGAGTCAATCTGGTAATCAGGCCGGAAAATTCGGCAACATTCAGTTTTTTTTTCGTAGTGAATACAATGAATAACAATGTCAAACTTTTATTTATTAAGCTACTAATAATGTATACGGTACAATTTTTTAAATACTTTTTTAATTGTGTTTTTTAAATGTTATCTGGAGTTAAAAATCGCGCCTTTGAAAAGACGTAGGGAGTGATTTCAGCTCACGGACTCATCTGAAACAAGAAAACCAAACTGATTCTTAATCATTATGAGTACCGCTATCGAAGGTGCTAGAATTAGCCACGTAAGTCAAAATTTAACAAAATTGCGCGCATTCGAACTTCAAGTGAAAATGGAAAATTTCGAGACTTGAAGTTTGAATGCGCGGAATTTTGTTAAATTTTGACTTACGTGGCTAATTCTGGCACCTGCCATAGCGGTACTCATAATGATTATGAATCAATTTGGTTTTTTGTTTCAGATGAGTCTGTGAGTTTAAATCATTCCCGCCAGGAAGGTATTTCTTTTCAACGGCGGGATTTTAAACTCTAGGTAACATTGAAAATACACAATTAAAAGTGTCTTCAAAAAATTGTTCCGTATACGTTAGAAGTAGCTTGATACATTTTAAGAAAGTTTGTCATTGTTATTCATTGTATTCACTGAGAAAAAAACCTGAATTTTGCCGAATTTTGCGGCGCGATTACTAAAATGACCCCTTAAACGAATTTGATTTTAACGAAGAGGGATAGTTACCTTTAAATGAAAATGAAGCAATATTATCATTTCGCCGTCGCATGGCTGGAAAAAGGCGTTCTTAATATTATTGTAAAGAATATCAACTTTGTCTCCTCTGACAGAGGTGTAACGAAACCCGTTCATGTGCGCCTCCAAGCCTCCCGTCATTCGTTTCGAGACTATGTTCGGTCGAATGTACAAGTCCTTCAGCTTCGGGTTACCCTTATTCTGCGACAATATCAAGGTGTCCTGCTTAACGAGATCCTCCTTCTCTCTCTCCTCCGCTTCCCTGTTCTTGAATTTCTTCTGGACTTCTTTTATCAGTCTGAAGGCTGTGTTCAAGTTGGACGATGGAGCTGAGATCTCGCCGGGCTCTTTGGTGTTTGTACTTCGATATGTTCTAAAGAAATGGACAACAACTTTGGACACGTTGGCATAATTCGTTTGAACGATTCATAGAAACCAGATTAAGGGGAAGTTCCGGTCTAAAAATCGATTGTTTTATTTCATTTTTCGAATGTTCAACCTTTTAGGAATAAGTGTTTAAAAGGATTTGTTGAAATTTGTAGAAGTTCCGAAGTTATAGGTACTCACGTAAAAATTTAAACGCGTTTTTCTCGAAACAGTGTTCTCAAAATCGGTGGGACCTGTATCTCCAAAAGTTATTATCCGATTCGACTGAAACTTTTTTTATTTTGAAGAATATACTTCTGGCTAGGGAGGAAATCAGAAAAACTTACAAAAAATTGAAAATTTATAATTTTTTAAAGACGTTGAAAGAACGAAAGATATAGGGAAAAAGTGATTTCAAACTTCCAGTGTAGTTATTTTCTAAAAAAAAATGTCATTTTTGTCATTTTTCTGGTTTCCCTCCTAGCCAGAAGTATATTCTTCAAAATAAGAAAAGTTTCAGTCGAATCTGATAAGAACTTTTGGAGATACAGGTCCCACCGATTTGGATGAATTTTTTGACGCCTCGACTTTAACGACTGTCCAGTGCCGTCTACAATGATTAATTATAAAACAAAAAATATATTTCTATAATTTAAGACATCCTTAATATAATGCAAAAAGTCCCATTAAATCATATACAGTAGTTTCCCTTTAATTAATTCCTAAAGATCACCTATTTTTATAGGCTCTATACCGGAACCTCCCCTTAATGTTACGAACAGCTGAAATTAGGATACTAACACTTCTTTAACGAATGTGGCATCTGGCTGTGGGTAGGAGCCTCCTTCGTTACGCCCCATTGTGGCACCAGGATGGAAAAAGTTTATTCTGAGGTACGTGTAGTCTCCTTCGACAGACTGAGATATATTCTTGATGGTGGATATGTGGAAGGGTACGGGAATACCAAAAATGGGCAGGATTACAGTCTCGTATTTCTTGTCTGTAAATTAATACCAAATTACACGTACAACAAACGTTTGTGTTTTACAAGGGAACATCCCGAACCTGTAAATTCAAAAAATTCTGAAACTTTGTGAATATGTAAGGGATTTCCTTCTGATCACATCAGAAATTTTGTTTGCTGCCCAAATTCACTCGAAGGGGTTGAAATTGACTCCTGAAATAATTCGCGAACTGTAAGAGATGGAAAAAAAAGTTTCAAGACAAAAGTTACTTCTTTTAATGAGATCTATCATTTGGTAAAACAATTATTTTACAGTTCAAGAGTTATAACGGAAAATCAGAAAATAACCGGATTTTCAGGGGTCAATTACACCTCCTTAGAGTGAATTTGGGCAGCAAATAAAAGTTGCGTTGTAATCAGGAGGAAATCCCCTAGATATGTCTTCGGAAGGTTTGAGAATTTTTTAAAGTTTTTCCCTTGTTAGTTTCGCTTATAAAATCGTGGCATGTACTTACCGACATACAACTTCAGTTCTTTCACTTCCAGCTCTCGAGGCATGTGGCTCAGACTCCTGTACGACACCGTTGACTTTCTTATCTTTTCTTGCTCCTTTCCACCAGACTGCTGAGCCAATCTAGCTTTCGCAACTTCGTTCAATTGCTGCGCAAGCTCTTTCTGATGCTGTTTCCTCTTTTCTTCCGAGCTATGCTCTGTTCTTAACTTGGATTCGATTACTGCTGTCCTTTTCCCACGCCCAAGGATGGGTTCAGGTTTGGGCTCGTTCTCTTTCCCGCTTCCATCTTCTTCCTCTTCCTCTTCGTCCTTTACAAATATACCAACATTCTTTACTTTCTTCTTCGAAGGTGTTAGGTTCGTAGCTGGCTGAGCCTGAAATAAGAATGCTCATAACTCCTGTGTTCCGATAATTCAGAAGCAGGTAAGATTCAAACACAACGGGCTTCGGTACCTCGTTGACCATAACAGTATCGCCAATGAACAGAGCATACGTCTTCCCTTCTTTCTCCGTAGACTCTGGGTTCGCAAGACTTGATAATCCAACGTTTACGTTAAACACCATCCCTTTCTTTACCACTGCGTGAGTCTTTGGGCCGATAAGTAGCGAGCTCTCTCTGAATTCGATGCCCATAGCGAATCCAAAGTTTTTGGTCAAATGATCCAACATGTTCGGCTTCTCATCCTTTACGTACTTCACACCTGCGTCGTATACTTCGCTTATCTTCACTCCAGCTACTAACTTCTTTAGAATCTCCTCTTCTAATTGCAAAAGAAAGGTGTAATTATCCTAAAACGAGGAATTACATGTTACTGTCGTGTACGAGAGTATGTTACGCCATGACGAGTAAGATTTTCACCGTAGATTTACCTCGATCGTCTTCGTGGGATTCACCAGTAATGTTCTAACTATGTTGGAACAGTAAGATTTGTAACGCGCTCCGAGCGAGCAAACAATGACGCCGAAATGCAAAGTATTCTTATCGCTAACCACGCTAAATTTCAAAGAATAATTCCCACCGCTTTGTATTATCGCAGGATAACACATATCTACCTGGGTGACATCAACGCCAGTTACATACTTCTTATTCGTTATAGCTGCATCTACGCCTTCTGCCAGCTTCGAATGCTTGACTTTCTGAAATAAAGATCGTCATATTTCACAATTAGCTTTCGTACGTCGAAGCTGGAATGTTTAAAGAGGATTCTAGGTACGCAAAATTCATGTACCTTATCGGAATCGATAATCTCCATTATCTGATCCTTAAGATACTTTGTAAAAACATCTACGGACACTAAACACGCCTTCTTTACGGTAAGAATCTCAGCGTCCTCCTTTGGACACATAACATAGGCAACTGCTGCACTCACGTCGACCTGAAATGTTGGAACGCGTCGTTAGACGAGTATTTCATTTAGTAATAAATCACGCTGCAAGCGAATATCGCACCGTATCAAAAGATTCCGACTTCAGCACAGTTCTCCATGCATCCATAAAGGCACCTGGATAATTTTCTTTCGAAAAGACTCCCAACGTCTTACCCTTCTCACTTTGCTTTATAACTTCCACGAGCTTGGCGAAGTTGGCTTTATCTTCGTCGTTCTTAAAAGAAACGAACTGTCACACATGGTTTAAGAAAATAGAGCGGAAAGACAGGATTCGAATACATACTCTATCTCTCACGAGCAACTTTACAGGAGGTACGCCAGTCTCGTCGGTTTTCTGATTTTCAAGCTTTCTCAAAAACTCGATCTTCTTCTTGCTAGCCAAAAAATTAATCGAGTCTTCTGCCAGGATCATTATAGTATCGGTAAGTTCATAACTAAGCAGCCACGTCTGAAACGAACAATCGATATTATACGTTAAACCAAGAAAATACAGATCAAATACTCGAATAACGCGAAAAGGAGATTCTCTAACGTTTCGCGTTAGTTACATAATTAAAGCTCAATTTCGGAATCAAGTTCCCATGATTCCGTTCAGCTTCCTTCGCCCGCTGCATTAGCGAAATACAGAACGCAATCTCGGAATCTACCGAACTGCACGAAATTGAACTTTTTGCAGGAATTAGGTTAAGGAATCGTTAAATACAGGACTGAAATTGGGGAGACAGGATTAAGATTGAAATGCACCAGTATGCGCAAACATTACGCACTTGCAATGCTGTGGATTTGCTGTAGACGATATCTTCGTCAGTGCCCACAGCGGAGACCAGGCAATCCATCTTACTGAAACTGTCATCTGTACCGACTTCTCCATCCTGTTGAGCAAAGCAGATTCGCGAGTTAGTCCGACCGCCGAAGCGGCGGAATCTATTTACGTTCGAGCTGCGAGATACGGTGTTGTAAATATTTTACCTTCCACGCGGCATAAAGGCGCTTCATACGCCGAAAGAATGTATCTTTGTCAACCGATACGTTTGCCATAGCTTCTTGTTTCCAACACGGTTCAAGTATAGCACAACACGCTGTTGCACAGCCGACTCTAGTACGCTGTATCAAAATCAAGCCGACATAAAATTATAATAAACTCGCTCGGCGTAAACGATAACGAACAAAACATTCAGACGACCCGGGAGCCTTGGGTGTTATCACATTTTCCTTGATGTTCCTCGTAAAGTACGTACTATGAAAATTCGTCGCTCGATGCGGAGATGGCGGGATTTATAACCAAACCGCAACCGTATTCCACGGACTACGGAGCACGCGGCGGGAACTGTTTGACGCGGCGGCGGTTGCGCGTGGATCAAAGAACAACGCTCAGCACCCCAAGCGATCGAGCGTAAAACTAACCTCACATTCAGGGCGCGTTCACACGGGCGAAAACTACAGGCGGGTGAATCAATTTCAGCGAAACTTCTGATTAATGAACTTCGCGAACACCTTCCTGGAGGATGCGCAGCAATGAAACCCGAGGAGATATCTCCCACCGACTAACCTATATTAATCCGATTAAAGGATTCAAGTTTCTCCGATCTTTTACACATTCGGCGCGACCTAACCTAAAAGCCGCGTCTCGATTTTACCGTTGCGAGGCATGGAGTGTTACAATTACGGTTACGATCGAGCAGCGGATAAGGATCTACCGCACTTGGTTAAATTCTCAATTAAACAGCCGTGGAATTTATAGCAACCGACGCGCACAAATACAAGCTATATTAATGGAAGGCGTTCTAAAACGGTCTACCGAGGTGTCTTGATTCCCCTCGATCTATGGTTGAATTAGTACACACACCCGCAGCGCGACACGCACACATGCGCGCAACTTTTCTATCTGGGCGTCAAACATAATTTTACTGTTAAACAAGACCGCGGCTCTTTGCGATACAGATTCGTAGAGAATTATTTGAGAATGGCGACAGAACTTACGGTGCACGTGTATTTGTTCGCGAAATGATTATCGCCGAGCCGCGGATGGATTCCGGTGGAGATTCGTTGACATCGTTACCTGGCCCGCGCCGATTTATTAGTGCTGCCTTATATGTTGCCGAGCGGGCGAGAGAAGTGGAGTTCTACGGGATTAAACGTGCTCCACTGTAAAGGGCAGCGGAGGGATCCAGCGATCGATGCTGCGCGGCTTCGGTGCGGCCCGTTCTGATCGGGATAGCCGTCCCACCAGCGTCGACGGGTGGTAATATGCCGATATAGGAAATAATGAGAAGGACTCTAAAGAGGAAGAGACTTTCTAACAGAAGATCCAAACACGATCGGGGAGAATCGCTTCCCCCGATGCTTTAACAAACATAGCTCGCGAAAGTGCGAACGGACGGTGGCGAGCCCTGTTCTGTCAACTGTGCGGGAACACCTGTGAAAGCGGGCTTGGAAGCACCGCAACGGATCATGAATGTAAGTGCCGATTTTACGGAGCTCGATTAACGTAATCGCGAGACGATCGCCGCGGTGCATACGAATCGCCGCTTAACGCAACTTAAATGGCATACGTACATAAAGCGCCGACACTCGCGTTCGCAATTCATCGTTTCCGAAACGAGTCTCTTTTTAGGGAATTAAACGACATTTCGCTGCAACGATCCGCGAAAAATCATTTCGAGTAATTTATTTCCGGAGGAGCAGACGCGTACTTGATTCTCGTAGTTGAATTTGTTTATTGTTATTTCTAGCGTGATCGAGTATTAATTAATTAAACGAGGACGGGATTATTAATTTAATTCGAGTAATTTCGGAGGGAGAAATGATGTTTTCAGCTTTATTCGCTGACACGTTGGGAGTTACAATGTATTTCGGTATGTTGGCATTCAACCTGCTCGTTTTGGTTCTTTTATGTAAACTATTTTCAGAATGCCCCGTTCCACATTATTCTGGCACGCAGTAGACATGAACTTGCTTATGTAACTGACGTTAGATTACTGACCCAATGAATTTGTTTTCAATGACATCGTCCGAATGTAATTGCATTTTCAATAGTGATCTACGTTCGAATCTGTGCGATCGTGCGAGCGGGATACCGTCCGTGGCAATCATTCGCCGAATCGACGGCATGGCTCTTGACATAACCTTTCAGCTGCGTTAAGCGAATTAGTGCTTTACTAGATTCTGTTCGTTGCGGCGTATTCGTGCGCTTGAAAAGGATGGATAAATCTAATTGCGAGCGTACAGGGTGGTTCAGAACTATAGGTTAATACTTAATAAAACTAACGCAAAGTAATAGAAAGACTCTGATAAAGTTTGCTCCACGATCGTCTTGAAATATTTAGTTCTTTAGGTCACGAGCGAGCAGCGCTTTGTAGAACGGTACTAGAGTTCAGTGCGTTGAGAACTAACGAGTGACTTTAGGTATTATTTAATGGATCCTGTTCTGAATTAGCGCTGTTATAATACATAGATTTCTTTTTCCTCTCCTCTCTTCGTACTTATATTAATTTTGAATGCTTCTGCAGGCTTACTGAATAACTTTAGAAACAGTTAACAAACTTCTGAAACACCTTGTATAACTTACAGAGCGTATCGAACTATGAAACAATTGGAATTTGATTTGTTCTGTTATGCCTGCGCGATAGTTTAATTATCATTTGTTATTGTAAAGAAAAACTGTTCGTTTAGGTGGTCAGCATAGCAGAGAGGTGGTGTCGGGAAGGTGGTTGACACGCCTTCAATTCTTTGAGATGATCGAAAGCGTGTCACGCAGAGCGTTGAGTGGCTCCAGCGGGAGCTACCACGTTCGCGGTGCTGAATTAGCGAGGAATCGTAGATTGAAATCTCTGTCCGCCACCGTTGTCTTCCTCGACGACACGCAGCATACATTTCAGCTAGACGTAAGTTCAGAAAATATTAACGGAGGAGGGTATCCCTTTTATATTTCTCGCAACATGTATCGTTGAAAATATTCTAGAAGAGAGCGAAAGGTCAAGCACTATTGGATTTAGTATTTCAACATTTGGAACTTGTCGAGAAAGATTATTTTGGTTTGCAATATGCTGAAAACGGTGCCACGGCCTGTACACATTCGCCCGATATAATGGTAACGTCTAACGTTCAATTTATCCATGCTACATTCGCGAGATCTTTTATTCGATTAATTAACAGTGTAGTTGTATTAATGTTTCAGAGATGGTTGGACCCAACTAAACCCGTGAAAAAGCAGATAAGAAGTAAGGGTAAAGATCGTATTTAGTTAGCCCCCTCATATTAATAAAAGCAAATGATTTTCTTTAAGGGGTTCAATAAAACGTGCTGTTTCAGGCGGACAGTTTTACTTTAAAGTGAAATTCTACGTATCCGATCCCAGCAAATTACAAGAGGAATACACTAGATACCAATTTTACTTGCAAATACGTAGAGACATTTGCCAAGGGAAACTTCAGTTACCGCCGAGCACAGCATGTCTTATCGCCAGCTACACAGTCCAATGTAAGAAATACCGATGGGATAATATTTTTTTCCTAGCGAAATCGATCTGCGGTATCATATTTTATTTCGATGTGCCTGTAGCCGAGTTGGGTGACTATCATCCGGAGGAACATGGCCCGGGATATCTTTCTAGGTTGCAGTTAATCCCAGCTCAGACCGAGGAGATGGAAAAGAAGATAGCCGAATTACATAAACTTCATAAGTACGTTGAAGCTGTGCACGTAACATTATTAATTCATACACTGTAGAATATTATAAAATAAACACTTTTTTAGGGGTCAACTACCAGCTGACGCGGAATTCAATTTTTTAGATCACGCGAAGAGATTAGATATGTACGGAGTAGAATTGCACAAAGCTAGGGTAAGTATCTACCCTGATTAAACATGTTCCCAACTGTGGAATGCCTCCGCTTTATTCTAATTCTCTTCGCATTTACAGGATTCAACGAATAAAGAGATACAATTAGGTGTAACATCTATAGGTTTAGTAGTATTTCAAAATGGAATGAAGATCAATGTGTTCTCGTGGTCAAAGATAGTTAAGATTTCCTTCAAACGAAAGCAGTTTTTCATTCAACTTAGAAGGGAACAGGTAGTTAAAGCATCCACTATTTGGGACTAAACTCTGCGCGCACGATATGATTGTAATATATAGAAATTTATATTGCAGTCCGAGAACTATGATACGTTACTGGGTTTCAACATGCAAACATATCGCAGTTCTAAAAACTTGTGGAAGGCCTGCGTGGAGCATCATACATTCTTCAGGCTTCACAGCCCTAAAATGAGACCAAGGCGTTTCCCGCTTACCTTAAGCAGTAGGTTTACTTACTCGGGCCGCACAGAATTCCAGACGGTTGAAGATGGGAAGAATAGAGCGAGAGTAGAGAGAACATTCATACGGTAACACTGACTTGTTTCGTAACTGCTTGCCATGTTTTACGTTACAACAAAATACCAACGCAGCAATTTGAACGTTTCAGATCGCCCAGTAAAAGATTGGTGCACGGAGTCATAGCGACTCCGTTGATAGAAGAGAAAGGAAAGTTGGGCATGCCGCCCGGAAGGCCTCCCAGGCCGTACGACAACAAGGTTCAGTCTCTCGGTGCTCGTGAACCTCGTCAAGCGTGGGGCGAAGGCAACCCCAGCGATGAGTTAGTTGAGAATAACTGGCTAGTTCTGAGTAGTTGTCCTTTCCGTACGCAGTTACTAATATTTCCTTTGTCCTGCAGCGAAGGTGGTTTCTTGTCCCTTCGGGAAGAAATAACAGGTTCGCATACGCAAGGCAGTGCATTTTCTCCTGTCCTAGGTTCTAGAGTTTTAAGTTACGCGGACGACGACACGACTGTGGAGAGAAATATTTACGATCTCCCTGACTATAGCGAACCCACGAGTTCACCTGCTCCTCAAGTACGTTCGAAGATTCGGTCTTCGTTAATTCACTTTTAACATTGAACTGTAACGGTGGCACGAGTGTACAATATGAAATACCTTGATTCGTAGATAGTGGAGGATGGATTGGTAACAATAACTCTGACGCCAGACGAGCAGGGTCGATTTGGATTCAACGTGAAGGGCGGCTTAGATCTTGACATGCCCATTTTAGTATCGAGGGTAGCTCCAAACACGCCCGCCGATCGTTGCTATCCGAAACTGAACGAGGGAGATCAGGTGTATATTTCATAATTACGTACTCGCGCCGATGAAGTTTAAGGGTATTAGGCGGTCGTTCCTGTCTAAATCGAAGCATTTCTGTTACAATTAATTATAAAGAAACAAATTCAAACTGAGGCTTGTTCTTTAGCACGAAGTATATTAACATCGTAAGCTTTATAAAACTTGTTTGTTTAGTCAAAAATATGCATTATATATGGCGCTACAGATGAATCATTAACCTTTAGAGGGCCGGGATTTTTTCATTGAAATTGTAAATTTTATTTACTTTAAATTTATGCATATATATCACCAATTTGGCCGGCAAAGAATCCAAATTCTTAGCCCGGCCTTCTAAAGGTTAAAGAGGCTTTTTAAAAAAGTTTATTTTGTTTTGCAGCGATAACTAAAAAACGGAGGTTCCAATCGATTCAAAACAAATTCGAGTATATTCACAAAATGTGTAGTTTCGGACCAGATCTAAATTAAAGTTAATGAAAACTCTTATTCTTTATGAAAAGAAACTAAGACCTAATCTTTTGGGGCTTGGGGGATGGTAAAACCTCGTCAATGGGGTTTTAGTTTCTTTTCATGAAGAATTAGAGTTTTCACTAACTTTAATTTAGGTCTGGTCCGATACTACACATTTTGTGAAGATGCTCGAATTTGTTTTGAATCGATTGGAACCTAGGTTTTTGAGTTATCACTGCAAAACGAAAGAAACTTTTTTTAAAAAGCCTCTTTAATGATCCATCTGTAGCGCCATATATAATGCATATTTTTGACTAAACAAACAAGTTTGTTAAAGCTTACGATGTTAATAAACTTCATGCCAAAGAACAAGCCTCAGTTTCAATTTGTTTTTTTTAATTAATTGAATCAGAAATGCTTCGTTTTAGACAGGAACGACCATCTATTACCCTTAAGGTGAGTAGGCAGTTGAAAAATCGATTTTTTATCATATTTTCCGAAAGTACTATCGTTTTGGAATAAAATGCCTCTTGGTTTATAGTAAAATTCGCCAAATTATAGATTTGGCGGCTAAAAACGCCAAGCGGCAACTATAACGTTGCCCTTGCCCAGAAACTTTAACGCGTTTTTCTCGAATATTTTTTTCTCTTCATTTTTTCCTGATCGCGAACGAATGGAGGTTCAGATCGACTTGTAAAAAATTACAGAACGTATAAAATATGTGCTATTTCGGCCCAAACCTCTGATATGGTTCGTAAAAATTCGAGATTTTCATAAAAAAATTAAGAAGACACCGGATTTTGGAAGCGCACCATCATTGTTTGTGGGCTACTAAAATCCATTGACTTTTTATTTTTTTTTTTATCAAAATCTCGAATTTTTATGGACTATATCAGAGGTTCCACGTGGAATGACACATGTTTTACAAATCCTATAATTTTTTCAAGTCGGTCTGAACCTGCATTCGTTCGCAATCGGGAAAAAACCAAGATAAAAAAAACGAGAAAAACCCGTTTAAAGTTTCTGGGCAAAGGCGAGGCTATAGGTTGCCGCTTCACGGTTTTAGCTGCCAAATCTACAATTTTGCGAATTTTACTATAAACCAAGCGGCATTTTATTCAGAAAAGATAGTACTTTTGACAAATGCAATAACAAAAATCGATTTTTCGACTGCTTAGTTCCCTCAAGCATGACCTTCTTTCCCGAAACCTGCACCTTTACTTACTACAGACCTTTGGGCAAACAGGTAGTGTACATAAATGGCATCGACGTGAGTGGATTGCTGCACGAGCACGTAGTAAATCTCATCCGTCAATCCCGCGATTCTGGTTCCGGCGAGCTGACGTTAACGGTTCGGCCAAATGCTCTGTACAATGCGTTAGCTGGTACTGACGAAACCTCCGAAGAAGAGCCTCCATATAGGTATCCCAGCGAAGTACTAACAGCACAAGCGATCCCTAAAACCAACAATACTAACGTTCGCTTTCTCCGATCCACGAGATATGTACCGGACGCGCCGCACGCAGCCATCGGATCCGACGCGCTAGCGCAGTCGATGTTGCTCCTCGCCGACGGCCTGGCCAGCGGTGCTCTGATCGCGCAGTACGAACAGTTGTACAGGAAGAATCCCGAGCTCACGTCCCTCGAGTCCAAGAAGCCAGAGAATCAGAGTAAAAATCGTTACCGCGACATCTCGCCGTGTAAGTGTCGAAGGAAAGAGAAGCTACGAATTTTTTGTCCGCGTGCGATGTAAAAAAAAAAAATAATTGATGTGTAAAAATGATGTTTAGACGACGTTACCCGAGTAATACTCATGGGCTCCACGAACGGAGATTACATTAACGCCAACTACGTGAACATGGAGATACCAGGATCGGGTATTATTAATAGATACATCGCTACTCAGGGGCCATTGTCTTCTACCGTCGCCGATTTCTGGCAGATGGTTCTAGAGGCGGGCAGCACTCTCGTCGTGATGCTTACGACACTGGTGGAGCGCGGAAGAGCGAAATGCCACCAGTACTGGCCGGCTCTCAACGAAACCCTCACCTTGCGGAACCTCACGCTCACATCTACGGCCGAAAATGTCGAAGACACCTTTATATTCCGGGAATTCATACTTCGCGACATTAACGTGAGAGAAGCTTCGCCTGGGTGGCTAATGTAGCGGGGTCTAGTTTAAGCCCCGAAGGATTTCATCACGGTTTGGATGTTTCAGACTGGGGAGGAGCGAGACATTACGCATATGCAATACTGCAGCTGGCCGGATCACGGTGTTCCTAGCGACTGGCGGCAGTTTACCACTTTTACTGAGAGAGTAAGGGCAGCTCGAACGGGGATAGTGGAACCTGCTGTTGTTCACTGCTCCGCTGGTATAGGCAGGACAGGTGTTTTAGTGTTAATGGAGACGGCGCTGTGTCTCATCGAAGCTAACCAACCGGTGTATCCGTTAGACATTGTACGCTCTATGAGAGATCAGAGAGCAATGATGATACAAAATGCTGTAAGTTGACGTTTAAAATATAATTAATGATCGATTGGCCTCGATTAAGGGGAGGTTCCGGTCTAAAAGTCGATTTCTTGATATTCGTAAAATTCCCGAAGTTATAGGCATTTGAGTAGCGGCAAATGCATGAGCAACAACCGGCCACTCGGCGCTCACGTAAAACTTTAAACGCGTTTTTCTCGAAACAGTGTTCTCAAAACGGTGGGAACTGTATCTCGAAAAGTTACTATCCGATTTGGCTGAAACGTTGTTTATTTTGAAGAACATATTTCTGGCTACGGAGGAAATCAGAAAAAATTGAAAATTTATAATTTATAATTTTTAAAGACGTTGAAAGGACGAAAGATATAGAGAAAAAGTGATTTCAAACTTCCAGTGTCGTTATTTTCTAAAAAAGTGTCATTTTTGTATATTTTTCTAGCTCCCCCCCCCCCCCTAACCAGAAGTATATTCTTCAAAATAAAAAAAGTTTCAGTCGAATCGGATAATAACTTTTGGAGGTACAGGTCCCACCGAGATTCGGATGAATTTTTTCACCCCTTAACTTCAACGACTCCCCAGTGCCGTTTACAATGATTAATTATAAAACAAAAAATATATTTCTATAATTTAAGACATCCTTAATACAATGCAAAAAGTCCCATTAACTTATATATAGTAGTTTTCCTTTAATGATTTCCTAAAGATCGCCTACTTTTTTGGGCTCCAGACCGGAACCTCCCCTTAATAAAACGAATTTCTGTTTCCAGAGTCAGTACAGATTTGTGTGCGAGGCAGTCCACAAAGCTTACAGCGAAGGGATAGCTAAACCACTTCCTGAATTCAGCAGGTGAAAAGAACAAAAGCTGGGATGCATTGTAATTACCATTTTTCTTACATTTTGACTAAAAAAAAAAAAAGAAACATCACTTCGCTAGAGAATAATTTTGTACTCTGACAATAATACATACACACGTATATTATGGATTAGCTGAGAGGATATACTCTATTTAAAATAGGTATTTTCTATTCTTTAGCAAATCTATATTTCATCTAGGAATTTAATCGACAGAAAGATATAACTTTTCGCGCCTTTGATACGGCGACGGTTCTTCAAGCCTACTCTTACTAATTTATACGAGTGTTTGTAAATAATGACGTTTCGATAAGTTCGCTAATTTATGTTTAAGCTACACGTGTAAACGTCGAAGTATTATTTAAAACGACTTTCTATTATAGTTTAGCTATTCTTAGCGGTGGTATTATTAATTTTGATTTCCATGTACGAGGTAAGGAGCGGAGGTACGAAAAGTTAAAAAATTCCAGGAGATACTTGTTAACAGTCGCTCAGATTGTGAGAAACCAATTCCTTCCATTAGAAACGATTACAGTTCCGTTCGACTCCCGCAAGGTTCTACTTTTCCAGTTGGGATTCGTTACAGTGTAGTAACGGCGCAAATATGATCTTATGAAATTAACACACCGCCTTAAGATGTTAATTGGGATATTAACAGAAATATATAGACACGTGGTGTCCGTGCGGAAGCATTGCCTTGAAAAAATGTCGCAGTGGAACGTTAAAAGTGCTCGAATCTATGTAGGTAAACTACGAAATGTAATTTTATAAAGGAAGTTTTCTATCGTTGAGCGTTTAAAAATATGTTCGAACGAGCAAGCCATTCGTCAGCCCTGCGCTGAAAGTAATCTTCTTTCATACATCTGAAATATCTTCAATCGAGTACCAATATTTCGTAAAAATATTCGCATGGTACGCCGAACAAAAATTTAACTTCTAACGACTCGTCCCCACTTTTTAACGTCTAACTAGAAATAATATTCTACTTATAGCAATCGTAACAATTTCTAATATCGCATATACAATGTACAGTTTAGGTTCTATTAAAAAATTAATAATAATACGTAGCCCGTGCTAGGCGAACCATCAAAATAAACCATCAAATTGCAAGAGAAACGCAAGTTTGATCGCAGCCAAGAGAACTGTTCGATAAGAAAGGAAGGAAGCACACCGCGGTGTTTCAACGTTGAACGAAGTTCAAATTATTTCGAAATAAGATTAACGCGAATCTGGAAAGGCGATAAAGAATTTCAATGTTCTCGTTTTACGTGACTGTTTAATAGAATTCAGCGTGGAACATGGGAGAAGAGTGAACGAATCAAAAGAAATGCTGTAGATTTAAACAAAAATACTCTACCTTGAGAATGATGCCTCTTTCAGAATCTTTAACGTCCTTCGAATCTTCTAATAATGTTAACAAAAGCGCACTATTTTCTTATAAATGTACCATGTGTTCTACTTTCCGCCCATTTTCGCAACGTCAAAGTATTTTTATGTTTCGCGTATGTGTGACTCACAGAAATTAAGGAGTTACGTAAATGTTTATTTTTTAACGCGTAAGATTCGCCATGAAATTATCATCCACGCACAAAAAAAGCATGATCTTCGAATGATCCCGGCGAGCTCGTGTAACGATCCATTGATTAATAATTTACAAAGATCTGTGTTATATTATGCAGCGTAATTGCGTGGACCGAGGGAAAGAGAATGCTAATTAAGGGTTCTTAATTCTTTGTTTCAAAGTTTCTGTCTGACGAGAAAGATTTGTACGGATACGAAATTGATCCGCTTTGACAGTGAGGTAGCTCATAAGTTATTTATATGTACAAGGACGCGAGCATAATACCGTGTACATATTTATAAAGAAATCCTTTGCGGTTCCTCGAAGTACCAATTGTTAACGTAAGCTTGATTTTCAACATATCCATCAGTTACCAGTTATTGGGATTAATTGGTGATGGCAATTAAAAGGTCCAGTTTCTACAATCTCCGCCTTTCTAATTTACACGGCAGTCTGATTTAACGTTAGGACGAAAACGGAGAAAGATTAATTCGTAGTTCATCGTCTCTTTCTGATATAAGACTGAACTGCAAAGGGTCATTGCTTCGTCACATATTTTCAACGATAAGTAACAAAGGATTGGGTGAATCTGTTAGGCATATCATAACAGTAAGCAAGACGGCGAAAGCACAATGTCATTTTGATATTTTCTACGCTATTAATAATGATATTTATCTAAATTATTGACAATAGTGCCTTCTACAATGTGCATCCAAATTATAGTTACAAAGAGAGAATGTACGGTCTCAACGGCTGTTATATTTCAACAGTTTCACTCGATGCAGATTTCTTTAAAATCTCATTCGAAAGTTATTACTGAGTTTCTGTACATTTCTTGTATAATTGTCCATAATCTCTTCCTTTTCTTTTTTTTATAATTTATCTATCGACATTTATGTAAATATACTTACGCTTCGTTCGATTTCTATCTCGTAAACTATGATTTCGTATAAGTTACACGATTATTTATTTACAATTACTATTGTGTTAATAAAACAATAATATTGTAATGAATAGTAATTGTAAGTTCAATTATTAGCCTGTAATTCAAAGAATAACACCATAGCTTTCACTTAAAACGAAAGGATTATAATGCGAGGTGTGCCGGAAATCGGAATGCGTACGCCGAAATGCAAATCGAACAGCATCTCCGCTTTTATGTTACTGTGCACTTGCAATTTAAAACGCTGCCCTACTTTAAACAAACATAAAGAGATATAAGATGAAGACGTAATCAAAGAGATTCTGCGAAGCCCAGAATTAATATTTTAGAGTATAGTTTCTACGGAGTAGATGCGAGAGAAGTGATATATACATGAAATATAATAAAAAAAATCTCACGTGTTTCTTTATGTTCCTTTGTGACTTTTAATGCAAAAATGTTAATAGCACACTGATGGAAATAATCATTGTATTTACATTGCATTTTCAAAGAACATTTACGCGTAAGCCATGTAGTATTTATTTGACACGATCAATCGAAAAGCAACATTCGAGAGTTTTCTTTCTAGTACGTATATGTACATAAAAACAGTACAAAGAAATATTACATAGTTGATTGAAACATTGAGGAGCTATATTCATCGATATTCAGCTGCGTGTGTGCCAAACGATAGCGCAGAAAGCGAATACTATAATTATATAAATTAAAGTGCCACAGGTCTTCAATAATACAGTCAGTAGTTGTCTAGTCTCATTACTAATTTGTACTTCTAAAATATAGAATAAAAACAAAAACATTTTATAATATCCCCGTTATTCGCTCACTTTCTTCCACCATCCCGTCATTTTTAACATAAAAGGCCGTCGCGCATTTCGGCGAAGCGAAACATTTACAATCAATTGATTCTTATGAAACCGCGCGCGCTAGACCGGCCAATTAATTAATTACTATTAATTTCCTCGATTCGCTTCGCCGAAACGCGCGACCGCCTTAATATGCGCTTCGGCATATCATTTGGTATAACTCCTCGAATAATGTTACAATACACGTAACAGTGAATATAAATATATTTGTGTATAACGATCGTAAAACAGTAAGCAAGTATAAATATTACACTTTGTTTCTTTGCGTATCACAATCGGTATGTATAAATTAATGGTCGTACATTGTGCTTCTACGTAGAAAATATTAGGAAATATGTATCGGTAATGAAATTCGTTATTGAAGCCGCTGAAGCTGCAGTTTGCAAGAGGTCTTACAAATTAAGAAGAAAGGCCCTTCTTGGCCGGGAATATATGTCGACGGAACAATGTTATACGTTCCAGCTGGTACGTCGTCCATTTCCAGGCAAACGAATCCTGACCTGTACGAGATTAAATAATTAGTCGCTTCTCCGTTTATATCCGTGCTTATCCTGCACTGATAAGATACCTGAACGGGCCAGAGCTTTTCATCTTGAATGCGCCGGGCGCGTCAGCATCGTTTAACACAACTGACGTAACATCGAAACCAATTTGATATTGCTTAGGACCCTTCAATATAATCAGCACGTAGTTGTTGTTGCTTGAGCTCTCCACCGTTAACTGGTAACGGGGATTGTTTTGATACGTTGGATGATTGCTGCATCCGCCGGCGGTCGGACCTTTCCACTGGCCGTCAGTGATCTGAAGGAAATGCTCGCTGTAGCACGGGACGTTAAATTGCGCTTGGGTTCGTATGAAAACATGGAAGCGCGTACCTCCTTCTCGAATTTATAAAAGTTTGGTATCTTTCGTAACGTGAACGGGCATGTTCCATAGGCGCGCAGAGTATAATATATTGTATTCGTCTTCTCGTACTGCGATATGACTAGAGTATATCTGGAGTCGCTTTGTGTGTCGAGTTTTATCTTGCAGAGGTAATGAGGGCTATTTATTTTCACGCCATCGATGTGCGGTGGTGGATCGTCTGCGGAATTGCACGCGTACAATTAAAGTTCAGATCAGAACACGAGAAAGCAGATGCAGTAAACTCGGTATACTCTCGCTATAGGCTCATTTCAATTATGCGTTAAGGGCTCGTCGCTATTCTCACTTATCGTAATCAGGGGCGTTCGGAAACTATTTTCCAGAGGGGGGGAGCAACTTTGGGACGATGGTAAAGAAAAATCTACCCTTCTTGCTTTTTTTTAACCCATTTTATAGTGTAAATTTAATTAAAAATTTAAAACTGACATTTAAAAATATTCCCTTTTTTAGTATAAATTTAATAAAGATCAGTTTTGAAAAATAAGTGATTTTTGTCAAAAGCCAGGGGGGCAACTGCTCCTTTTGCCCCTCCCCCCTTGCGGATGCCCATGCTTGTAATCATTCGGTCGAGAGTGAGAGAACTCGACGTTAAACTCTGTTACGTAAGAAGTATGAAATTCTGTCACGCTCGTTTTTTACGCACCTACTCTCTGTCTCTCTCTCGCGCGCCATCGGCGCCTCGGAATCGTTGACGCTATTCGTTAAGCGCTTGCCGTGAGCACATAGCGAGCGTTTACTGTATCTGCATCTGTATCAGTACCGCGATTACATTATATTACTTACGAGGGTAATAGACTCTTTTACCATCGTTTCGGTAAACTAATACTGTTATATATTCTTGATTCTGGCGAAAATCTGCTATGTCTGTAATATGTCTTGTGAGAAGAATCCATACCGCACCCGTGACGTTGCTTTGGACTTCTAATAAAAACTGAGGATTATCCCCGATATTGTACACATCTTTCACTGGGCCAACTCCTGCGTTCCACATTCTGCAACAAGATTGCTTCTTTAGAACAGTGCTCCGCAACCGGTGTGCCGCGAGACGATGCTAATTGCACCGCGGTGCAGTGCCCCCAAGAGGAGAAAAAGCACAAGATTTTTTTTTCAACAAAGTTCTTCATGAATAAATGTAATTTCTGCATATATACTTTGTAACTTATATGTGTTTCGTATATTTATCTTGTGGTCAGGGCCGGCGCGAGGCAGGTTCAGCGCTTTAAACGGCCCCGTGGGGCATGAAAAGTTCATTGCAAATTTCGCGGGGCCCTATGCATATATATTTATTATTATAAAACTAGCAAAATACTCCGCGCTTCGCTTCGGACCTAAGAGATATTAAGGACAACATGAAAACCCTTTCAACCCTTTTCACCAACCCCTTAGGAGTTGATTAGGGCAAAATCCTGAAATTGGTTTTTAGGCATTTGTGTGGGTAATCTTTGTGCGCAAGAACCAAGTTGATATCTAATCGAGCCTGAGAGATATTTGGGAGTTCGAAAAAATACATTTTACCCTTTTTTACCCCGTCGGGGATAGAATTTTCAAAAGTCCTTCCTTAGTGGACGCCTAATTCACGAAAACAATGTACATTCCAAATTTCACATTCCTAGGTTAAACGGTTTGAGCTGGGCATTGATGAGTTAGTCATTCAGGACTTCTTCTTTTATATATATAGATTTACAACTACAATATAAATAGAATCCGGCCACGCAAAAGTTCACGCCGGCCCTGATAGAGGTCTCGAAGCTAGGAATAATTAAATGTTCAATAACTTACTGGTGAATACAATAAGTATAGTTAAATAGACCTGGATTCCAATTCAAATAGAACACGTCGAAAAAGCGACATATACTGTCATAGTCAATCCAAAATATGCCGTTGTCGAACTGAGACGCAGAGTCTGGATCATAATTCAATGTCTCCTTCAATTCGTTGGTCCAATGTTGTAGGTCGAGTTCAGAGTAATTCCCCTTCCACCGTAGATGTGACCAGGGATTCTTGAGTTGTAATAATCTCTCTCCCTGTGAAAGTAGTTTTAAAAACAAACTCTTTTTACTCTGTTCAAATACATTTATGAGTATGCGGTTAAAGCTGCTCACGTTAACTTTTCTGACGTCAAGAACAGCGTACGCATGGGTAGGCACAAGGCCCGTTCTATCAGCATCCAGGTCAGACAATTCTCCGGTAGCTACGGTCACGAGAACGTCTCCTTTGTGCAACCGTGTTAATAAGACATTATATAAATTATCCTTGTTGAAATCTGGTTCACCGGGTCTTATCGCCCACCTCTCTGGTATCCACCCAGTTAAAGCGTGCAAATCTATGTTCTGCAAATGAATTGTTCACTACTAAAATAGAGCTGGGACTATTTGTCGATTTTTTCGGTATTCGAATATTCGAATACTTGAGTTGCTCAATTATTTGGCGAATATAATTCGAATACTATTCGAATATTTAATTATTCGAATACTGATGTATTCGAATAGTATGGTGTGAATTATAAATCATGTTCTTTATGTTCATTTTTTTACAAGCATTTATTTAGTTTCAGTTGTGAGTTCGTTACTTTGTCAAGGTGAAATCTTGTAAGCTAATAACATAACATGATTTAGAATTCTAACCATACTATTCGAATACTGAAATATTCGAGTAGGATTCGAATACTTAAATATTCGAGTAGGATTCGAATACTTAAATATTCGAAGTTTATTCGTAGCATTCGAATACTTGTAAAATATAACTTTGATTATTCGAATATTAAATTATTCGAATACTCAAATATTCGAATATTAAATTATTCGAATACTCAAATATTCGAATATTAAATTATTCGAATACTCAAATATTCGAATATTAAATTATTCGAATACTCAAATATTCGAATATTAAATTATTCGAATACTCAAATATTCGAATATTAAATTATTCGAATACTCAAATATTCGAATCCTTAAATATTCGAATATTAAATTATTCGAATATTCAAATATTCGAATACTCAAATATTCGAATCCTTAAATATTCGAATACTCAAATATTCGAAGTCTATTCGTAGCATTCAAATATTAAATTATTCGAATTCTTAAATATTCGAATACTCAAATATTCGACGTTTATTCGTAGCATTCGAATACTTGTAAAATATTCGAATAGTCCCAGCCCTATATTAAATACGTATTTCTGTATTAGTGGCGCGATAGAAAGAAACGAACTTACGCTATTCGAGCCAGGAAAATCATAACCACCCATCACTTTCATATATGCCTTCTCAAGCAACGAGATCCACAGCTCTCCGTGATTGTTAGAATAAGAGCAAAGCAGTTGATTTTGTCGACTTACAGGCAGCAAGTCATCTATTATAACTTTGCGTGGAACGCCATTAATGTGGAGCTTCACCATGTACTTTCCTAACATAAAATACTTGCGATTTAATTTCTGTTGAAAAGCGAAGCTCCGAAGAAACGACATCTGCGCGATAATAAAGAAACGCTTACCAAATGGATTATAAATTGGTTCTTTATTTCTATTCTTTGGATAAATAATGGACGTGATCAGTCTGCGACCAAATCTTTTCTCATACTGAGCGCTAACAGCGAGCGAGGCAACGAAGGAACAATCAGAGACGACCTGAAATCGAACACTAAATTTAGCGTCGGGATAATAAACATTTTTAGAGGGTTAATCATTACTGTCTTTCACTAACAGTCTGTTTTATGCTGTAGTAATCGACATTGTGATTCATGAGCATCTTTGGCTCAGAAAATAATGCCTCTGGTCGACACCACTTTGTGAAGTCGGGCTTCTGTTTCGGTGCCAATTCTAGTAGACCATCCTTGTCGGTAAATGGGATAGCGTATTGAAACTTTTCTGTCAGATCGATGCTCATAAACGGTACAAATTCGTGGTCATTGATGTGAGAACTGTGAAGCAAAACTCTTTTCTCCTCCTCGGTGTAACTACTGTTACCTCCGCTCACTTTTAGGTGTACGCTACTTCCACGATGAAGCGGTGGCCGAGTTTGCTTTCCTGCGGAGAAAGGAAACAGAAGATTAAGAAACAGAATCGATTAGGAAAGGGAGCATTACAACAACCCGCGCAGAGATCATTATTACCTGTATTAACAGAAGTTGTAGAAAAGACCGAAGTTGTTGGCGCGGGTGGCATTTTATCTACATCCTCGTCCAAATTCGTTTCTGGCACAGGGGGCAATTTAGAAAGTGTTTCGATAATGTCATTATTCTCCTCTGCTTTCAGACCCTTCAGACACTCTGCCCGGTCCAGAGCGACTCGAATGAGCGCCATTAATTTCTCTTTGATCTCTGGATCAGTAGTCTTCTGTAATTATATAATTCGTTTACCATTTTCAAATATAAAAAGTTTAAAATCTGTTTAACCCCTTTAAGGACACACTAAAGTTTAGGAAATCATTAACAAATTACAACCTTCTTTTATATTTATAAATGTTTGTAAACTGGGATGAAATACTTTTTTCTCAAAGCGTAACGCAGTTACGATTCTCTCGAACGAAATATTACAGAGGTCGGTCTTAAGGAGTTAAATCACAGAAACCGTTTTACGTACAACGCCGAGTCCAAGTTCGGCAGCGTCTGTGTATAATTTCACGGCTACATCCTTCAAGCCAGCTCCGTCGGCATCCTGTGCTTGGCTCACGAGAAATTTGCATCTTTGTAGTTCGGAGTGATGCACAGACTGAGCTTTGTGAGAATTCTCTTCTTCTTCGTTAACTAAAAGTTATGGAAAATCTGTATAGTGTCGGCTTTCTCGTTTACCTTTTCCTTACTATCTTATAACGCGTAATTTTACTTGAGATGATAAGCTTACGAAGGCGTTGTATCGTTGATATTCTGCTCTGATACTCCGAAACTTTCTGATCGTACACGGGATCTTGCAAGTCGGCGAGACATTTTACCGCAACGTTGTAGCAGTACAAAGCTGGTCTGTACTGGCTGTTACTATCGAATTGCACAGCTTTCAGGGCTGCGTTCTGCGCATCTTCCAGGGTCATTTTGCAAATCTTATTACGTCGCGCTCTCAATCGTTTCTATGCTCGTTAATAAATAAATCCCTTTGACGTCTAGCATTTTCAACCTATCTGTTAAATAATTATCTTTCAATTATGTTTCATTGAAACTGGAAATTTTAGAGGTATATTTATTTAACGCTGAACATTGTTCACCTACATTCCCGTCTGCAGGCATTGCTATTTACAAAATAAATATATCACGTCATACAGTGCTCGTTGTTGCTCATAATTATATCGATATCGCAGAATAGTTTGATTTTTTTCGAACAACAAACTTTGTAGGTTAGGTACGGCACTGTTATGCTTTAATTCGCCCGCATACAATAGTAAGTTGTTATTACTTTCATTAGCTGTTGTGCCCTAGGAAGAAATTCATTAAAAGAATTTAACTATCATCTGCCACAATTTCGTATGACAGATGCAGACAAATGTTAGCAACAGAAGGAACACATCTGTGTTATGATACGATCGAACACTTTACACTTTGACAAAATGTATAGGTTAGATCGTGCAGTTTATATAGGTTAAGTTTATTCTTTCTTTCAGGTGCTATATATTTTTATTATATTCCAACAGATGGCGTTTCATGACAAATCTTATATCGCGATTACTAACGAAGTATAGTCTCGTTATAGATTATAGGTTAGGTTTGTTCTTTTCCTCGGAATATATTGATGTTTTTCCGGAAGATAGTGTTCCAAGATTTCTCTTATTAATTAATAGCAAAAAAGTAAAATATAGCGCTGCAAAGAATGAGGAGGTTAAGTAGAGAAGATTATAGTTCGTTGGGTAATAAAGAAATGTTGCGATCCTCGCCCTAGCGGTGTTTAACGCAAGCTCTTAAAGTGCGAAGTTTGAACCAAATTAAATTTACAACGGGCGAATTCCACTTACGCCCAAAGCGCCCGTGATTTTCTTTAAGCTAGGTTTTCCTGTGCGCGACAAAAAGCAATATCAATAACTTTAAAGTTGTTTTTCTCGAAAATGAAGCGCGATATGAAAAAAGTTACTCTTTCTTTTCGATTTATAACAAGTAAATAAGTCGAGAAAAAGGAATAAAATTTTTTCTTATTGCGCTTCATTTTCGAGAAAATCGACTTTGAAATTCTTGACGATGCGTCCAGTCGCGTACGGGAAAACCTAGCTTAATGAAAATCACGGGCGATTTGGGTGTAAGTGGAATTCGCCATATATTAGATATTTGTCTTCGCCTCCTTCCTAAGCGCTCGAAAACATTGCATTTATAAAAAGAGGAACGTACGAAGAAGCTTGTTTCTTCGTCATTCAATTCGTCGTTGACCTTGTTACAATCCTGAGGTGTTATAATAAATCCAGTTTTGATCTCCATGAAATATATAAATAGTTCTGATTCATTTGGCACTTTAATTTATTTTCAGTTTATTAAGTTGATTGAGTTTCGAATTATTTGTTACAAGATAATTAGTTCATTTAAATTAACGCGTTTCGCGAGCAGAACAGGCACCGAACCCCGTAGAAATACCACAAAAAAGCCACAAGATTTCCCCGCCGACCCCGCGACAGAATTTATGTTGAAACGCCACCTTTTGGAAATAACGCGAAACGTAAGTTCGAAAGTAACGAATAAACCTATAACCTATATTGCCCAAATTGCAGTTTAAGTGGTTTAATTTTTCCTTTACAGGTTCCATATCGATTATATCTCCCACTAATATATAAACTCGCTGCAATTAAATCAGCATTCAATAAAACTGAGCCCAACAATCTTCGAGTATGTACTGGGCTTTAGACCGAAATATCTCACACAGCTCAGTGCACATGCATGCACGCATGCATGCAGGTGTATTAGCTATCGGCATTGACATACGCGGCAGAGTGGAAAAACACGAATCCAAAATATGGCAAGTTCGTCAAGGTAAATTTTCTGAGGGTTCGGTCGAATCTCTCCCCATCACCGCCGATGCCACTTGCTGCTGCGTTCTCTTCTATAAACCGTCGTTATTCGACCTCAGGTCGGGTTAATCTCGATAATGTAATAATATCTGGAACTTTGGTTATGAAATCTGACAGTGTTTGTTTATTTTTGACATGCACTCGATTAAGCATCCAACGTTATTGAAACTGTCATTACGTCACGCGCACGTTTACAAATGCTCCGTTCGTCGTTCAACGAGAGAGGTCTCGCTTATTAATTCCGACGCTTCTTCGAGGATACACGCAACACTCTCTTTTTCTCAGATAAGCGTGTTAGTAAAAGGCTGCAAGGTTGCGATACACATTGCCGTGATTCCTCTGTTGCAGACACGAAACGAACAAAGTTTGTTGTTACGCGCATCCAGAGGCACCGCTTATCGAGGACTACAGAGCCGGGGATCAAATTTGTTCGGAGTGTGGATTAGTCGTAGGAGATAGGTAAATGTTGCTACGGAACGGGAATGCACTCGCGAATCTCGATCATACTTTTCGAATTCCATTGCAATAGGGTAATAGATGTGGGTTCCGAGTGGAGAACGTTTAGCAATGAGAAAGCGGGCGTCGATCCGTCTCGTGTCGGTGGACCTGAAAACCCGCTGCTTAACGGCTCGGACTTATCCACCATGATCGGGCCCGGAACTGGTGCAGCTTCGTTCGACGCATTCGGTGCTTCAAAATATCAAAACAGACGCACAGTATGTGTAATTCGGGGTAAACTTCTCCTTTGGGAAACCTTTTTCTTCGTCGCGAATTCATATTGATCGAAAATGCGTACCGAATAACATGCAGAAATAATATTTTTGAGTTTAGGAATTCATCCGTTGCAAAGTTATTATGTTAAAAAGACTCCGAAGTTTTGACGAAGCTATACTGATACTCGGAACAATTTGCAAAGTGCAATGCACTGTATCGTCGAACCAGTTGTGGAAACTATAGAACCCAGTTTGAGCTAAATACTTTGCTGTTAGACAATCACCGTAACTGTTACAATGTCAGCTAGGCAGAAGATATGTAAAAATGTCTCAACCTTCTTCGCCTCATAACTTTTCAACGATAACATTCCCAAACTGCAAATTGGTATCATTAAACTCTGTACATCAAATACTTTCCGTAAATATAAATTTCGACCCCAAAGAAAGGTTTCCCAGAGGAAAAATTCGCGTGCAATTTGTTACGCCGTAATTAACGCCTTTCTGCATTCAACAAATGGGAACGTTTTCAGATGAGCAGTTCGGATAGGGCGCTGATCAACGCGTACCGTGAGATTAATGGAATGGCCGATCGTATTAATTTGCCTAAAACCATCGTAGACAGAGCTAACAACTTGTTTAAGCAAGTACACGACGGGAAGAACTTGAAAGGTCGCGCGAACGACGCCATCGCCTCGGCGTGTTTATACATCGCCTGTAGACAAGAAGGCGTGCCGCGTACCTTCAAAGAGATCTGCGCGGTTAGCAAGATTAGCAAAAAAGAAATCGGCAGATGCTTCAAGCTGATCCTGAAAGCGCTCGAGACAAGCGTGGATCTTATCACTACCGGCGACTTTATGTCTAGATTTTGTTCCAATCTCGGTCTTCCCAATATGGTGCAAAGAGCTGCTACGCACATCGCAAGGAAAGCGGTGGAGATCGATATCGTTCCTGGAAGATCGCCGATTTCGGTGGCAGCCGCTGCCATATACATGGCGTCACAGGTATGTACCGCGTTTAGCAAAGCTGCTGGTGTATTATACGTCTATATACCTCCCGTGCTTTGTACTGTTATCCAGGCTTCGGAGGACAAGAGATCGCAAAAAGAAATTGGCGATATCGCTGGCGTCGCAGACGTCACGATCAGACAGTCTTATAAACTAATGTATCCTCACGCAGGGAAATTATTTCCAGAGGATTTCAAATTTGCGACACCTATCGATCAGTTGCCGCAAATGTAAATTTCACGCGCGACCCATGTTTTGCTGTATATTTTATCTTGTTGGAACAATAGCTATGCGTCGGCAGTAACCATTCGCAAATAATCTAATCTTTATTTACAGTATACATTCCTAAATGATCTATAAAGCATTGGTATTATCTAATTTATTACACGTCGACTACACTTCCTCTTTTCGTTTCTTTCTCTTTTGTTAAACTGTGTTCCTACGATATTGGTATTCGCAACGATAACTGCTTGATAATTTATTCGGTGTGGACAACGATTAGTTTAAGTTCACCTTCTCAAGTGCACTGTTCGTTTAGCAAAATAAAAACGGGATTAGTGTTAATAGGAAGGCATTGTGAAGCATGCTAGGATACTTCGAATACAAAGACAGAGCGTTTATTGCAATCTTCGTGATTTAACGATGAGAATAATAATGGATTCTGTAAGTTTTCGGTACAGACAATTGGCACGTTCGGATTTGTTAAAAGTTGAGCGAAGCGACTGTAATACGGGATCATACTTAACGGTATTAAAAGTTTACTATCAACAAGTTCTTGGCGTATTGTAGCGTACTATTTTTCTGTGTATTTGTTTTTTAAAGGAGTACGTCGAAGATTGCATATACAGTGGCTCGCACCTAAAATCGCGGAATCTGTAAAATCGCATAACATTATTAAAGTTGGTTCAAACGATTTGAGTTTTTTTTTCAGAAGTCAGGAGGATTAGTTTGCTAAGTGACGTGTTACGTCGTTTTGGAAAAAATTTCAATTGGTCGGAATAGCAAAAAAAATAGTAAAGTTCGTTTTTTTAAACTTTTTTCTGAGCCTGTAATGAAAATTCAAAAAACCCGTTTGTAGATTTAAGTAAGGTGTATACATGCTGAAAATTTCATCAAAATCGATTGACGTTGCTCTGACCTACAGACGTTGAAAGATCGCAGAATAAGGTCGAAAATCGTTGATTTCGTAAATTTTGCGATTTTTGATCTTATTCTGCGATCTTTAAGCGTATATAGCTCAGAGCAACGTTAACCGATTTTGATGAAATTTTCAGCATGTATACAACTTACTTAAATTTACAAACGGGGTTTTAATTTTTATTACAGGTTCAGAAAAAAAGTTTAAAAACGACCTTTACTATTTTTTCTGCTATTCCGACCAATTGCATTATTTTTCAAAACGACGTAACACGTCACTTACAATTAGCAATCTAATCCTTCCAGCTTCTCAAAAAACTCAAGTCGTTTGATCAATTTTAAAAATGTTATGCGATTTTAAAGATTTTTCGATTTTGGGTATGAACCACTGTAAAGCGAAACATAAAAATAGGCCTTATCACGAAAGTACCATACGATTGTACCATAAATTCTGTGATACGTTTTTTGAATAACGTAATTCAAGTATATTACAACCATTAGATCTGACTGTGGATTGGGGAACGACTTTCTTTTCGTTAAAATCCCTGAGAGTTATTCAGAAATGATGAACATTGTGAATTAACGCTTTTACGTTCAAGCTACGCGTACATCACGTTTGAAAAAGTAACAGGGCAATTAGGATCTATTAAACATGTCAGGAAATCTAAAGAATACAATTTGGTCTATGTTTTAAAATTGATGATAAACATCACCCATGGATTGTTTTTAGTTGTGACAAATTTAAAACATATGTAATGAAAATTTGTATCGAACTGCATATGTTTAAGGATATATATATATATATATATATATCTTGAATTCTATGTGAAATTACATGTGAATAAAAAGAATTGTTACATTTATTTCGATAAATCGCTTTTCTATTTATTAATACCTTTGGCATCGGCAAACAAGATTTAAAAATGGATGGGTATCTGTAAGCTGGTATTGACGGACTCTGTTCTCTGTTTCACATTTCCTACATCCCCTCACTACTGCAAAGAAACGCACTAGCTGACATCTCTGGCAGTTGATCGGTGCCAAACCCAGGGATCGGCGGGCTTAAGCTACATTGATGGAGGGGGAAAACACCTACAGGAGCGGTGGTTATGTGTGCACAAACTGCGCCTGCGTCAGTCACGCACGTACCCACCGCTCCTGTAGGTGTTTCCCCCTCTATCAATGTAGCTTAAGCCCGCCAGTCCCTGCGCGAACCATGCTTGCTTTGATCAAAATTTCGATATTTAGGCTACCCAAGTCCAAATGGAAGCCCTCTTGAGAATTGGAATTCACACAACTAATAACTCTTATTGCCGTAGAAACTTTAATATTACGAAAAACATGATCTCTAATTTTAAGTCCGATATTATTTATAATACTTATAAAAAAGAAAATGATACTAACTCGTTGTATTTTATAAAACAGTTTATCATTGTTGTGTTAAAATATTCATTTTATTTTTCACATCAATTTTACTTACACTTCTTTTTGAGCAAATACAGTTTATTTGTTGTATATAAAAGAAATAAAGAAAACAGTTCGGAAGGAAACTGAATATTAAGAAAAATTTTAAATATTAAGAAAATATTAAACATCCTTTTCATTCAAGATATTTGAATTTTGGCGCTTTTGGGCTACTTTTCCTTAGGGTGCGCTCCACTTACGCCAAAATCGCCCGCACGGTCGCAATATGTAATGGAAATCACGAGTGTTGCGGGCGATGTCGGCGTAAGTAGAACGCACCCTTAGTGCTTCAACATTACCACCACTCGTGTAGGTGTTCCCCCACCCAAAACAAGTGGCAGCAGAAAATGTTTCATCGCATCCCTGAGGTCTCGAACAGTGTCCACGGGAAAAGATCCCCCGTATCATGCGCGTTGATACGCGATGACGTCAAACAAATCAACGGCCAGATGGTAAACGAAACGGCACCACCGTCAAGTCAAGCCAAGCTAGCCAAGCCAATCACGTTGCTTGACTTGACTTGACGGTGGCGTCGTTTCGTTTACTATCTTGGCACTGATTGGTTTGATGCCATCGCGCATCATCGTGTATACGTTACAGAGCGTAGTCCTTAGCTCGATTCGAACACTCCGAGCTGAACCGTCGCAGCGGACAGGTGCAACGCAGAACAAGGAATTCAAAGTGATTGTACCACGTGTTGTACATAGAAGTTTACGAAGAATTGCAACATCTTCTAAACAACAAGAAGAGACACGTAATTATGAACAATTATAATTTCAAATTATCTTGAGTTTTGTCGCGCGGGCATTTCTGTCGTGTGAGACTAATAAAAGAATAAAACGTAGGAGATAACGTTTAAAATGTTATATTCCTCCGATAAAGTATAACGATGCGTTGTCGTCGTTAACGCGTTACATTCACGAATGCTTCTCGGCATCGCAGTTGTCCAAAGCGTGTCTTGTTCAGGCCACGACGCAGTTCTCGGAAAGACTTGTGTTTATAACACCTTCAAATGTCGATTTTTCAATGCCTAAATTGACGACCGCTAGATGACTGTTTGGGAACTCGCTCGTCTGTCTCGGACTTAGGGGTGTCCCGTAATTTCTATCGTATCTTGTTGAAAATTGTACCAATGGATTGGTGAAGTTTTCTCGACGGAAATAATCCGAAAGACGACATACATCGCACTAGTTTTAATAGTAACCAATTTGAATATATGTTATCCTGAATAATGATCGGTGTAAGACGTACGAGTTAAAATATTGTTAAAACTAGCCTCATTTGCCGTATTTTGGGTCATTATTGGTACTATTTCCAAAAAGATGGAACGAAAATCAGAAATTGAAATTTTCATGATTGGATCATACTAAGTGACCCAGTAACGACCGTCGGATCATGTAAACAAAACATATTTTGCGTCGCGTCTCTTGTCGTCCGAGACCTGTTTCTTCATAATGTATTTCTATACGTTCTTCAGTCGGGTACAGCATGTTGTAAACCGTATGTTGATAAATATTGAAGTCGTAATCATTGGTGGATTTAAGGATAGTGGCACAGGTGGTAAACGTTATCAGAGGCAAAATTTTTATTTGAATAAACATTTCGAATACCGAATAAAAGTTAACAAAATTATTCGTCATATGTTTTATAAAGATTACTCGGATTAACTTTATCCGACGCACGACGAATCATGTTTTCCCGATGAAATTGCCCCCAAAACGATACAATTCGGGCCATAATTAAGGAAATTACGTGAAAAGTTGATTTGCATAATTTAAAATTAGCTTCGTTAAGTAGTCCGATTTACAAGACATTTAACTAATAAAGGAAAGTAGCAACAAATCGGTTTGTTTAAATTAAAGACCAGGTTTTCGCGATAAATATCTTCTTCTATTAGTAACTAATATAAACAGTCCATAAACAAATAAATTTATATGCAGTAACGAAAACAGCGACATTTTTCAAATTTGACCAAGAATATCTTTAAAACGCCAAAAAGTTCCACTTTCAATACCAATTGCAATATTTTCAGCACACTCTCCTCTAAATAAACACGCACCGCTCTTTTGCCCCCTCGCCCCACTTTTCAAATTATTAATGTTTAAAGTTATCAACGTTCGGTCGATCTGTAGGGTAAAAGTAGAATAACTTATTCAGCAGAAGGGATACATAATTTCGGAGGTGTTATTATTAATATATATATATGCAATATGCGCCTATTGTCGCGTTTTTATGTTAACGTTTGCAATATGAATTATTAATTCCTCAGCTTCGAGGCCTAAATTTTTAATTTTTTTTAGTACATGATTTCATTGGCATATTAGATACCAGGGTAAGTACTGGGACAACATTTTCTTACCCGGATATTTTCTGGAGGGAAAGCACCTGCAAAGAGTGTTCGTGATGCGTGCATGAGACGCCACGAGGGAGACGAACCGACGCCAGCGCCAAGCGAGTGACACCGCGACCAACCAGCGTCGAAAACATATTTCTGGGTGACGCTGGTTGGCCGTGGTGTCTCACGCACACATTACCACCACCCCCTGTAGGTGTTCCCTCTCCGTGAAACATCCGGCTTTGCAAAATGTTGCTCGGAGACCCTGGCTGCACTTGGCTGCATTTTTAGGAAAGTAAGCGCGTGTGTGAGGGGTTTCCTTCGTAAAGTTTACAAATAATACTCATACTTTTAATTCTTATGCTTTTATTTACTGGTTATTCTGTTTATTGTTCGTCATTTCTCTGCGTGATAGCGAGGTAATTTATTTTACATCAATTCGGTATAAAGTACAAACTTATTCAAATTTTGCGTTTCGCTAAACAAGTAGGAAATTCTTTGATACGTAATATAATCTATCTCTGCTACGTTGTAGGGATGAAACGGCATATATCGAGGAATTCGCATCGTGATGAAAAATCTAAGCCCTCGCGTAATGAAGATAGCGACCCGGTTCTACGTGCAAGAACGGAAGAGGTGAGGCAACGGCGTAGACGCGAATGGGTGATCGAACAAGAAAAAATGGTCAGGCATAATAGATTGAAAACAAAAATGGTTATGGAATATGAGATACGACGCGCTCGTAATATGGGCTTACCACCTCCCGAAGAAAGATGCAACAGTCGCCGTAGGAGTAAGAGCGAATCTCCACCTGGTCTTCATAAAATAACTTCTGAGCATTATACACCTAAAGTAACTGTGCTTTCTAAAAAGTAAGTATGAACTGTCTTTAATTATTATTTGTTGAATTAGACACAGTGTCTCATTCTGGAGGATTTCACAAAGAAAGAGAACAATTTTAAGATTTCATTGTCGGGTCGTGGAATTTCTTGCCTTATCTTTTGACGAATACATTTAAATTTAATATGCTTTTGGCTATATCCAGAAAAGTTCACTGATGAAGTGTTAACTTGTATTTGGATGAAATATCAAATTTAGTTGATATGATTTTTCAATACAGTTGTATACTATAAAACAATATGCTCCAAGAAACGGTCAAAATATTAAATTGTAAGTTTTATGTACAAATCTATTAAATCTTATATACAAATAATATTATTCTGCACTTTAGGTTTGAAACATCAAGTGGTACAACGCCCTTATTTAAAGGACCTGAAGGCACAAAAATTATTTCAACAGAACTTCGCAAAATTAAAGTAGACATTCATAGAAACATTTCTGGAAGAGTATCTACCGATGAACTTAAGCGGGATATACTCAACAAGGAAGATGTGGTGCTTAAAAGAAGAGCGGGTAATGCGTTGTTTTTTTTACCATAATTTCAGTCATTCATCGAATGATCGAATACCACCAAGGAAAATAAGCTCGACGCAGAAGATGATTCTGGGGTTTTCTAGATATCAGGATCAACAAATTGAAGTTTGAGAACATTGTATCCTTTCTAACGTAAAAATGTCTCTTCTCTGTGAGACATTACTCTCCACTTTTTAGAATCCATTCAGTTTCTGCTTAAATGTATTATCGAAGTCTAGATAAATATTTCCACGTAGCTCACTTTACCAAGTGTTACATTTGAAAAATAGAATCCTTGTCACTGATTTCTACAGTCATGAATATTCTGGACTTTACGGCCATACTGCGTCCCCTGTAATATTCAAGAATTTTCTCAACATTATTCATCAGATTAATAACGTGTTTTTGATTCGCCCAGGATATAGCAAATTTGGAATAAAACGTTGGATCACTGTATTGATCGCATAATGTGCAATATGTAAGCACAATTTCTTTTACTTTGACTGCATTAAGATTGCTATGCTTAACGTATCTCTTGCTTGTTGCTTTATGTACAGAATTTTTTTTCTTACGAGCTTGCACAGAGAATTATGCTTGAGCTATATTAACTGCTATACTATAGTTAATATTAACTGCTATAATGAATATAATATATTTTAGTACAAATTAGTTTTTCCCTAAAAAATGTGGTTCAAAAACGTTTTGTGCATTCTCCTTGTGTCCTGGTTTTGGGAATGTGTGCATGTCCAAGTATGTGGATTTTTTAATTGCTTTATTTACTAAAAGCAGACTAACTGGAAGATTTTCAAGTTTTGGAAGATATTTTAAATCTTGAAAATCAGCACCTGACGAGGCATGGTGAAACATTAAACATTAGGCTTCAACAATGGAAGAAACGAAATCAGAAATTAAATCTTAGAATTTTCCAAATTTGTGCATAGTGTGGTATTTCTTATTCTTATTCGTATTTTATTTGATTGCATTAAATATATAACTACAATTGGGAAATGGGTGCTTTCTTTTTAAAGTATGAGTACTCGTAGACTTAATTTAGTTGGTTTAAAAAGTTGCCTTCCAAAGCATTGTATCTAGAGTGAATATCGTGAAAGCTTGAAATTGCGATTCAATGAAATGGAAGATTACTTAACAGTCCTGGAAAATATGAACCATTTCGGAAGATTTTATTGTGGAATCATGAATCCTCTACACAAAATTAAACTGCTTTATTTGATATATTAATTTGTTGTGAATTCGTAATAGACAATGAGTAACATTCCAAGAATTTAGCTACATTCTATTGAAAAATTATTTAATGCGATTTGTATACGCTATGTGAAAAAGAAAAGAAAATATTACATTATAAATTAAAAATTATCAGTTGGTATAGAATATTTAGAGTTCGAGTTTTAAAAATTTTAAAAAATAAATGTCTTAATATATACGGCACTCAAGAAAGTTGTAAGCCATTTTTAATTATGTAAAATACTCTTTATTTATGAGGAAGAAAAATAAATTTATACATACTTTTAGTATATAAAATTATATAAATTAACAATTTATTTAACTAATTTGAAATTGACAATACGAAATGACTTGACTTAGAATTGTTCAGAGTGAGTCGGTTTATCTGAGTAGCGACGTTAATATCTTCAAGATCTGTCACAGCTGCTAGTATTGCTTAAATGCTTTCCTTATTGTTTACATACAATTGCTTTTCTATTATTAAATTTACTAAACTGTAGGAGAGGGATCCAAGCCGATATTTGACAGAGAAGAAATAAAGAGAGCAATAGGTGAAACATACGTAGTTGAGGAACATCGTTCTGTCGTAACTGTGAATTTGGAAAATTCAAGTATGTTTATTATTTCAAATTGCTAAGATTTATTAGAACTTCTGTTTCGCAAATATGGACACTTCAATTTTTAGAAGACAGGTTGAAAACGTTGAAAAGGCATTCTGCGTCCTTGAGTCGTACAAGAACCCGAAGTCACAGTCCTAGGCGCGCATGGTTCCGTCACCCCAGGTTCGTGCCTGGATTTTACACAGAGTATTGCAATATAAACATAATTAAAACATAAGTGTAAACCATGTACAAAATACTTGATATTTTAAATGTGTTAATGTATAAGCAGAAATTGTTTAGGAAATTAAATCTTTTGCTAATTTGTTTACCCTCTTACAGGTATGACGATTCTAAGCATGAAAATAAAGGAAATTACAGAAGTGATAGGTAAAAGCTATTATTACACTTTTATGTGTCCACGTTCATTACATTTCTTCCAATTGTATTTCACCAAACTATTACATTATTTATATAGAGAGACAGATCATAGTAGAGAGCGGAAAGAGGGTGAGAGAACTTACCGAGATCATCGAGAGCGGCCGAGAGATCACTCTCGAGACAGAAGGAAAACAGATAGATCAAGAGAAAGAGATAGGCCTAGAAAAGAGGTTCCCCGAGAGCGTTATATCGAACCAATACCAGTTCCTATTTATTATGGAGTAGGTACTTAATTTACCTAAAAATGCGACAATTTAGCCATTATATAAAACTCATTCATTTCTTTGCTTAGAATTTTCAACCGAGACCATTAATGGTTGGACCGTGGGGCCCAATTCGAAGACCACTTGGAGGAAATATATATCCTCCTATGATGAGACCTTTAAGAACATTTCCATCACGATCAATAGGAATACCTCCAGATATTTATGGATTCCGTCCATCACTAGAGAGGAATATGATTACAAATTTTAAATCTTTTGATGCGCTTCTACTAGGGTTGCCACCCGTACTTTAAAATAGAGTATCTTACGTTATTGTAGGTAAATGTACTCTATACTTTTGAATAACAATAAAGTACGCGAAAATACTTTATTTCACGAGTAATGATATTACGTGAAACGTAACGCAATATTATTGTACATAACCTTTTCATTACTTCCAAATTTCACCGTACTCCGCACCACACACGTAGTGAACTATCAACTTACACGCGGGACAATTGTCTGTCATTTGTTTGAATGTTCACAAACTATTTACGCCAACAAGAAATAAGTAGTATTTTAATATGGAAGAAAATAGTGATTCCGAATCGTACGTGGTAACTTCTAAGAAAGCCAAATTGTCAAAATCAAAAAGGTTGCAGAAATATAAAAGCGAATGGGAAAAGGTATATGACTGGTTACACGGGGATTCCCATAGTCAATTCAATGCAAAATGTAAAATTTGCAATATTAGTTTTACTATTGGAACAGCTGGAATTGGACAGGTTCATGATACTGGGTCTATTAAATTGTTTACAGTTTGTGTTAAATTTTGTAGTGTTTGTGCACATGTGTGGTTGGTGGCTTGTTATTGGTGGCGGGTCTTATGTTTTTATTTTCAGGTAAAACAGCACCAGGATACAAAACAGCACAAGTCTAAATCAAATATAAAGAATACATCTACAATTCTGGAACGATTTTTTTACATTCCTGGTGACGTCACGCAGATGATTTTATCTTTGCGTCCAGTGTCAGGGCAGTTATCTGGAGCCGTGTCTATAGGTATATATGGTCTAAGCAAAGAGTAGGTATAATAAGAGGCGTCACTCCGGGCGGAACCTTTGAAGTCCTTGCTTGACCTTGGCATTTAAATTGGTTGTACATTCGAGCGGGATATTCAAATCGACTAAATGTACCTTACCACAATTGGCTGATTATTGCCGAAGTTTACCGATCATTGCCGAATGGGGCCGAATGGGCATTTAAATTGGTTGTCTCACTAGAAATCACTGTTTCCCTAGATTATTTCTGTCCTTGTCGAGTGACGCCTCTTATTATACCTACTCTTTGCCGCTGGCACTGCAATAGTGCCAGAAATTGCCGTGCGCGACTTTGATTGGCTGATTCTTATAGAGCTATCTCCATATCTATCATAAACAACCAATCAAAGTCATGTATGATAATTTCTGGCATCAATGCAGCGCTATTCGCGAGGTAGATGCCAACTGAGTGAAGTGAGTCGACTCTGCACAGTACATCTGCGATAGTTGAAAAGATATTTTTGAGGTGGATGTACAATGACAAGATCAACAACTTTTACAATATAAGCAATAATTACCTCATAAATTTGCAATTGTTTTTGTAATAATTTCAGCATCCTCTTTCCAGCATTACGAACTGTAACAATCCGTTTGCAGTATAATATATCCTGTTGATAGCCATTTGACAGTGTTTGACAGTAAGCAGAAAGAAGCTTATAGCAGAGAAAGATTTCGTCCATTCTTCCTTGTACAAATAATACAAGATGAATTCAGTACCACCTACTAAACCTCCGAGAGGCATCAAGCCAACCAAAGAGACAGTAGGTGTAACTAGGCTCCACTTGGCTCGTTCACTTAAAATTTATGATAGAGTAACACGAAAATCCTTAACGCTTGGTTTGTACAATTTCTACAGCTTTCTAAACAACTGATTCTTGCAGAGCGGTTTGCTGATTTCTGTGATTCGAGCATTATCGGCGAGTGAAACTAACGAACAGCGAGAAATAGAGAAAGCTAAACTCGAGAAGGAATATAAAAAAAGCGATCAGAGGCTCGACGAACTGGTGTCATTGCACGATCAAGACCTGACGCAAGTTATGCAAGTAAGTCCATGCGAATATATAAAGTTAAAGATTACAGCTTTTTGTACGTAGAAGGGATATCGTATTTGTCATTTTCTGTTTTCAGATCTTCACTGCTCTGTCGGAGAACGTGACAGCTTCTCGGGAGAAGATCCACGCAGTTAAAGAGAATCTGAACGCTTGCAAACAGTTATTGAGATGCAAGCGAGAAGAATTGTTAAATCTGTGGTTGGAAGGAATTGAACACAAGCATGTGTTACACCTACTGAAAGACGTGTAAGTATCGAGCTTTCTCAACATACTTACAAGGGAACATCCTAAAGCTGGAATTTTAAAAAATTCTGAAACTTTGTGAATATGTAGGGAATTTCTTTCTGATTACAACGCAATTCTTGTTTGCTGCCCCAAAGTCACTCTATATCAATAGTGAGCAACCTTTTGTCCAAAGTGAGCCACAAGTAGAAATCTACTACTCTAGGCGGGCAGCAATATTAAATACATAAATATAACTAATCCAAGAATTTTAATTTGTGCCAATAAAAATGGGTGCAATTGACCCCTAAAAAGCTGAATATTTTCCGGTTTTGTGTTATAATTCGTAAACTGTAAAATAACTTTTTTATCAAATGATAAATATAATTAAAAGAAGTAACTTTTGTCTTGAAACTTTTTTTCTATCTCTTACAGTTCGCGAGTTATACCATAAAATCAAAAAATTGCCGAATATTCAAGGGTTAATTTCACCCCCCTTCGAGTGAATTTGAGTAGCAAACAAAAATTGCATTGTAATCAGGAGGAAATCCCCTACATATTCACAAAGTTTCAGAATTTTTTGAATTTTCGGGTTCGGGATCTTGCTTTGTTAGTAGAGCCTTTATTACTAAATTTCTAACTATTCAAATTAATCTCGCCTTCTCTTCGTTCCATTTTTAGAACACCTGACTCTTGCACGCGAATGCTACCTGTAACAGAGATGGATGCATTATCAGTTTCTTCATCATACAATGCGGTGTCAGATTGATAATCATTGTGCTTACTCACAGCAGAGTCGGTCATTATTTGAATAAATTTCTATAATTGCGAATAAAAAATTATTCGTTAATCTCGAATAACTTAATTTAATTCGCAATTTTTATTCGAGAGTATTCGAATAAAAATTTATTCGTTATTCTCGAATAACTACATTTTATTCGAGAGCATTCGAATAAAAATTTATTCGTTATTCTCGAATAACTACATTTTATTCGAGAGCATTCGAATAAAAATTTATTCGTTATTCTCGAATAACTACATTTTATTCGAAATTTTTATTTGAAGATTATTTGAATAATGCCAAATTCTGACACATAGGTACTTCTAAGTGAATTGTAATTTAATTGTTTTGTAATTATATGTAATAAGAAAGAAAATATAGAATAAAATAAATTTGAATTACAAATGTTTTTCTTATATCACAGAATAATTTACTTTCATGCAAAGCAACTTCTTTCCCCAAGGACATTTCAACTAATTTCATATCTTCCCGCTAAGTGTCTTTTAACAGCGATTAAAATCCATCATTTTCATATAACAAATAGGTAGCATTATTCCGCATATTCCAGTAACGACAATAAAAATTTCACAAAAAGAAATGTTTACGAGTAGGGCTGGGACTATTTGCCAAATTTTTCGGTATATTCGAATACTTCAGTTGTTTAATTATTTGGCGAATATAATTCGAATATCCAAGTATTCGAATACTATTCGAATATTTAAGTATTCAAATACTGATGTATTCGAATAGTATGGTGTGAATTATAAATCAAGTTCTTTAGGTTCATTTTTTTACAAGCTTTTATTTAGTTTCAGTTGTGAGTTCGTTAGTTTGTCAGGGTGAAACCTTGTAAGCTAATAACTTGATTTATAATTCACACCATACTATTGGAATACATCAGTAATAGTATTCGAATACTGAAGTATTCGAGTAGTATTCGAGTAGTATTCGAATACTGAAATATTCGAGGAGTATTCAAATACCCAAATATTCAAATACTCAAATATTCGAAGTTTATTCATAGCATTCGAATACTTATAAAACATTCAAATATTAAATTATTCGAATAGTCCCTGCCCTATTTACGAGACACGTTTACGAGGAAAGGATTTCTTATCTCAACAAGAAATCGTTCATGGTTATATGGCGCACGTGATTCTCGCAAACGGTGAATTTCCTTATCACTCGTGAATACCTAACAGTAATTGTATACAAAGCATATGCAGACGATCGAAGTTGTCGTCCACTCCTTTCTCTACACCGTGAAAGTACACAGTCTTCAAAACGTATATCGTAAGTATTATTTAAAACATAATTCGCGGTTTCATCGTACAACACACCATTGACATATTACAGAACAATTATTACAAACATCGATATTTAAACCATCATCAGTATCATTCCATGCCAACACTTTCAAAATCACCAATGTACTTAATAATCACATTAAAGTTTTTCCGCAAGCACTTGCCGATCATCATTTCTGTACACCGAATACAGACACTCCATATTATTCGCATTTGTTTTGTCTCTTAAGTTCCTCTTTTAAATATTAAGTACGACGTGCAAACATTTCACACCCATGCTCCCTTATCGATATCCGTACTACATTTCATGGGTCTGACGAATGGAATCCGTAGACAAGGTTGGCTGTACAAGTTTAAAAAAGTCATTGTACTGTTGCAGGTAGAGATGGGTACGTTGGAATTAAAGCAAACTTTGAGCGGACATAGAGGAAGGGTGTGGAATGTTTGTTGGCACCCTAAAGGCTCTTGCCTCGCGTCTTGCGGCGAGGATAAAACGATTATAATATGGGGGCTGCAAGAGCCCAAGTGGGTTATAAAAACTATCCTCACCGAGGGGCATACGAGAACTATTAGAGAAGTGGCGTGGTCCCCTTGCGGCAATTACATAGCGTCGGCTAGCTTCGACGCTACCACCGCCGTGTGGGACAAAAAGTCTGGGCAGTTCGAATGTAACGCGACGTTGGAGGGGCACGAGAATGAAGTGAAAAGTGTTAGCTGGTCTCGCAGCGGACAGTTGTTGGCTACTTGTAGTCGAGATAAATCCGTTTGGATATGGGAAGTGAACGACGACGAGTACGAATGTGCTGCCGTTATTAATGCTCACACTCAAGATGTTAAAAAGGTAAGTGGATGTTGTGCGTGCATCGATTGTGATATTGTTAAAGAAAGATGTAAGGAGGCAGTGGAGAGTCTTGACTAATCGGCTTCGACGCTATCGATAGGTCCGGTGGCATCCTAACGAAGAGATTGTAGCGTCCGCTAGTTACGACAACACGGTAAAGATATTCAAGGAGGACGCAGCGGACAACGACTGGTCACTCGTGGCAACTTTAGCGTCTCACACATCGACGGTTTGGAGCCTCGCGTGGGACCAAACTGGTAATCGGATAGCGACTTGCGGCGACGATCAAACGGTAAAAATATGGCAGGAGTATAAACCTGGTAACGAACCTGGAATCGTTACGCCGAACAATGAGTCGGTTTGGAAGTGCGTGTGCACGATATCCGGATATCATACGAGGACCATTTACGATATCGATTGGTGTAAAACTACTGGTTTATTAGTGACGGCGTGTGGTGACGACATTATTAGAATATTTAAAGAGGACAGGGATTCTGATCCTCATCAATTCTCTTTTACCATGGTTTGTTCGATGGATACAGCGCACACCCAAGATGTGAATTGTGTGCAGTGGAATCCTACTGTTCCTGGACAACTCGCATCGGCTAGTGACGACGGTTTAGTGAAAATTTGGTTTTACAATGAATAGGACAATTGTTGTATTATGTAACTATATTTTTTAATAATAAACTTATTCACGGAATCGGAATTTCTTTTACCTCTATGCTTACCTTCTTCAGCGCCGAGTGCTCGCAGCTGTTCTCTGTACTAGGGCTGGGGCTATTTGTCGAATTTTTCGGTATTCGAATATTCGAATACTTCAGTTGCTCATTATTTGGCAAATATAATTCAAATATCCAAGTATTCGAATATTTAAGTATTCGAATATTTAAGTATTCGAATATTTAAGTATTCGAATATTTAAGTATTCGAATATTTAAGTATTCGAATAATATTTAAGTATTCGAATACTGATGTCTTCGAATATTATGGTGTGAATTATAAATTAAGTTCTTTAGGTTTATTGTTTTACAAGCGTTTATTTAGTTCGAGTTGTGAGTTCGTTAGTTTGTCAGGGTGAAATCTTGTAAGCTAATAATTTGATTTATAATTTACACCATACTATTCGGATATGTCAGTATTCGAATACTTAAATATTCGAATACTTAAATATTCGAATAGCATTCGAATACTTAAATATTCGAATAGCATTCGAATACTTAAATATTCGAATAGCATTCGAATACTTAAATATTCGAATAGCATTCGAATACTTAAATATTCGAATAGTATACGAATTTAAATATTCGAATAGTATTCGAATACTGAAATATTCGAAGTTTATTCGTAGCATTCGAATATTTGTAAAATATTCGAATAGTCCTAGCCCTATTCTATACCGAATTCCATTATTTGTTTATAGATTTACATAAATGCTTAAACATCTCACCGGATTGAAACAGGGCTACAAAACATCTTGCGGTATATTGAAACGTGACAATACACCCTGCACAATGAGTGGCATGAATCTTAATATGCCAGGGATTCCTGTGCCACAAGTAGTCGCCACGCTGCAGAAGTTTGCTGACCTTTCGCTTGCGGGTTCTTGGGACAACGTGGGATTGCTTGTTGAACCTACGGAGACAAAATTGGTCTCCCATATTCTCTTAACAAATGATCTAACCGAGGATGTAATGCAAGAAGCCTTAGACTTGAAGACTGACATGATCATCACGTATCATCCGCTGATATTTGCTCCCCTCAAGTCCGTGACCACTCGGTCATGGAAGGTAACGGAGAATTTATTACTGTCTTATCTGTTTGATTCTCAATTACAGTGCTTAATGCTCATAGAGTTAGTGCCTTTATAGGAGAGAATTGTGGCCAAATGTTTGGAGAACAAAATAGCTGTGTACTCTCCGCATACCACGTTCGATGCAGTGACGGGTGGTGTAAACGACTGGTTGGCTTCGTCATTTGAAAATGGTAAGTTTGGAGTAACAGATTTTTCGGTTTTAGTGATTATAGTATGAATAATGATGTTGTATATGTAAGTACTTCACAAGAGCAAGCCGATACAAGTGAACGCAACTAATGAAAGTTATGGCTATGGGAGAATGTGCACTTTGAAGCAGAAAATCTCTATCGAGGAGGCTGTAAGACTGGTGAAGGAACGTACTGGCTTGAAGTACGTTAGATTAGCCCGTGCTCGCAAGACAGGTGACAAATTTTGTTTTTAAATTCGTGTGTTATGATTGACTTGGGCTGTTACGAATATTCGGATATTCTAAGTATTCGAATATTGAAGTATTCCAAGTATTCGAATATTTCAATATTCCAAGTATTCGAATATTTCAATATTTCGGGTATTCGAATATTTCTATATTCCAAGTATTCGAATATTTCTATATTCCAAGTATTCGAATATTTCAATTTGAGATGTTGAATTCGAATTTGAAATTAGAATAATTTGATTAGAATATTATTCGAATAATCTGAATATTAGAATATTATTCGAATAATTCGAATATTAAAATATTATTCGAATAATTTGAATATTAAAATATTATTCGAATAATTTGAATATTAGAATCAAATTTGAATAATGTGAATATTAAAATATTATTCGAATAACGTGAATATTATAATATTATTCGAATAATTCGACCACTTCGAATAATAATTAGTAGTATGTATTCAAATATTCGGAGTGATCGAATTTCGGATTCCACCGAATAGGAATCTAAACACGAAATATTTTTTCACTCTTTATCGTAAAAATTCTTTTCATATTGGCCTTTACAATTATTTCTTTTCCAAACATTTAGATCCGTATTCGGTACATTCCGCAATTCGAACCCTGACTTAATCGAATATTTACAGCTTTACGCTCAACTGCTACTCTACAAAGAAACTCAAACCATCGAACTCCTATCTTTCAGATGGTTACGTCAGTACCGTTGCACTTTGTGCCGGGGCCGGTACATCCGTTTTAAAAGACGTCTCTGCTCACTTATACCTCACAGGAGAGATGTTACACCACGACGTCCTTGATGCCGTACACAAGGGAATCAGTGTCATATTAACGAACCACTCGGATTCCGAGCGCGGTTATCTGAAAACATTCGCATCCACCCTGCAAGAGATGCTGAACAAAGCTGTGAAGGTGACCGTGTCCGAGGCCGACGCGGACCCCCTAACAACCGTCTAATCCTATTTAAACAAAACAAAAAACAAGAATAGACAAGTTGACACCGAACGTGGGATGAGATCTGATTATTACACATGATAAAATTTTATTATTAATATTATAAATCATCTCTTTCCCGGTTTATAGATTGACAATTTTTATTTCAATCTGTTAAATTCAATCAGAGAAACGTCTGGATGTAAGTACATAAAAGAACCGTCGTATATTGTACGTTCAACATAAACAATCTCCAACTACAAAACAGAAACAGCGTGTAAGTTCTTTTTTCTTCGTATAACGAGCATTAAACTACTTCGCAATTAATCTTTGAACATTTTGTAACCATTAGAATCGATCACCCTTATTTTGATTATTGGAGCAGTCTCACTTGGTTCGCCATTCGCTCGTCTCTCGCTCTTCCTATATCCACCGTTCACACAGAGCACACCCATATTAGTTACGAAGGAAAAAACTCTGAGCACAAACAACGCACGTAATCGTTACTTATCCGTCGAGAACTTATCTAAATAAAATACAACAGTCGTTATTCTGGTCCAATTCGAACGATTTCAATTTAGGTCCACGCGTCCAATTGAGTTTCTAAGCACGGTGCTTTCAGCTCGACTTCGTATTTCGCTCGGTAATCAGACGAAACTTATGTCCACCCATCGGGATATCCTGTAAATGCGTATAATCTGGCTTACGGTAAAACGTGGGTGTAGTTACGACACTAACAACACATCTTCTCGCGTTATTATTACGACGCTGTGTACACCGGCGACGGGATGCGTAATACACGATGAACACTTTACAAATTGCGATTCTACAGCACCGTTTGAACAGTGCGGAAGTATACCCTGAGCTCAGACGCCCAAACTGTGGATGGTGCCAGTCGCTTTCTCCGATAGTTCCCGCGGAGCAGGCAACGCGAAACATAAACCTGAACGGCACGTGAACTGTATCGCACCCGCTGCCTCTAATCGTTAAATCTCATACGCCTCCCAGTCGAACGTTTACTATGCCGCGATAACTGGTTGTGGCTGCCTATCGTTACGTTTTCGATCACCTAAATCGAAGGACTATGTTCTTGTTAGAATATTATTCGGCTGCCTTCGGAAACTGTTCCCGAATCGACGTCCCCATTTCCCCCCCCCGAAAAACACTCATATAAGTACAAGCGATCTACAAGTATCTAATATTAAATTTCCAACCCTCTCGACGCCAACACCTTAACGCGTGCGGGAAACCTCGCAGTCGCGCTTCGCAAGCATAAACATCGAACGCGCAAGGGGCGTTCCCCGCACGCGTGCACACCTCGCTGCTCGAGCGCTCGCAAACGTTCACGCATCACCGAGAACGGCGTCTGATCGGGTCGATCTATCGGTAATCTCCGAAGTTACAGCCACCCGTATATCTTTCGTGAATAATTTCGTGCGATTCTACTACGAACATAGTCCAGTATAAGTCTTCAGTTTCTGCCCAAAGAAAATCTCCCCGCGCATTTCGGGCAGTACTGGTACTGTTAGACGAAATGAACGAGAGAACGTGGAAAATAAACGAGCAAACGATCGCCGTGTCTCTCTCGATGTCAAACGCCGCGTGTCCCGTTTTTACCATTCCTTGCCCCTCCCCAGCGCGGAATACATTTTTTTTTTTCGCCACACCCGTTGAAAAGTGCGACTCGCCGGACGTCCAGATCGAATTCGGAGATAATCCAGATTCATGCGGGGACTAATCCCTAATCCGGGCTCTCAATTTACGCGGTGGAAGACGATTTCTCACGCTCCTCTCGGCCACCGGCTCGCGACCACTCAACTCCCAGCGCTCCCCTCCCCGCCTCGAAGCGTACAACGTAGCCTACGTAGTTAAGTATCCGTAACGGAACGATTAAAAACTCTCACTCGACTCTCAACGATAATTCGTACATTTCCTTTGGCAAGTGCAATGTATTGTCTTGTGACCGCAACACAGCAAATAAAATCGTACTTCCCGCCATTCTGTATCGACCGACTCGCCTCGGCGAATCATTTACTATATATTCTTTTATCATCGATTGCTTCTTTTATACACGGTGTCCTGGAATCACGATCGAGCTGTCCGAACGTATAGCCCGTGAGAGTTCTTTCATCAAACATCGGTGATTAAAGTTAAGAAGAGTCGCGGAGAGATTCTTCCAACGCGACTATATTTTTACAGTAACTTATACAATCTTCCAACAGTAAAGCACTTCTACCGGGCAAGGTTCGTCATTTTGAGATGCTCGTTAAAGCAGGTATACTTCTTCTAACTTCTCGACGACCTACTTCTGAAAACTTCGTTCACGCAACACTTCCGTCTCACCCGGACCTGTGGAACGTATCCGCGCGATTCGACCACGCGATCCTAGGACACCCCGTGCATCGTTGCCTCTTATTTTACTCGTTACAACAGACTACGTTTCTTATAATACATTCAGCACTCGATGGTGCCGCGGTCTGGTCCAATTCCACCTTGCTCCTCGCGAGCCTCGCCCCCCTCGCTCTCATTCTATCTCTCTCTCTCTCCCCCCCCCCCCCATGACCGTTCAACTACGACGGGAACGAGAGATCACTTTTACCCGTCCATTCTTCCACATTCTTCACTCCGGTATCTCTCGGTTTTTCCCCTCGCGCGGCAACGTCGCTTTCGTAGTTTCGCGACGCCCCCCCTCGCAGCCCGCCGCCCGGCCGGGGCCCCGCTTCGAAAGCTTACCAGCCTTTTGGGAGGCGGCTACCGGGTGGCGAGGTGATCCCACCTAGAGGCGTTAGAAATCGCGGACGGGGAGCGGTCCGCTGGCGCGGAATAACGACTCGTCGATCCTTCGCGCGTCGAAACTTCGGCGACCGACGGCTCGGTCGCTGCGATCGCGAGCGTTCTACTCGCCTTCCGAATTCCTCGACCGTTAACCTCCGAGCATCCTCGCGGCTCTGGGCAGATTCTCTCTATGCGCGTTTGTACAACGAATAGATTTGAAAAGAAAAGTGGAGTTTCACGAGTCTGGCGCGCTTTCCTTGTACCATTTTTCGAGGACTTGTTACAGCGACGTTAAACGACGATGATCCGGAGGCGGGGCCAGTAATCCCGCGACGGCTCGTTCAATAGCGATGATTGAGGAAAGCCAGCAGAGTGGTGGAGATCATTACGAAGGGCAGATTCGCCAGCCTCAGTTGACCGCCGTGCTGCATGGCCGCTGGATGTTCCCCTGCGGATCAATGATTAAAATTCAAATTGAATTCCGTCGCAGGGTCCGCCGTCTTATTGGAATTGTTTCCCTGGTATCCGGAGGGTATACCGGGTGGGCACATGGACGGTATCGCTGCGCTACGTCCGGAGGGAAAAATTTAGCCGGGGTTTGAGGGTTGCAGCAGAGTTGTGGGAGGGTAAGGATTTCTTTCTTCCAGGTGGGGGGTGTTTTCCGGGGAGCGACGCGGTCTTCTGTTAACAGAAAGCCTCTGGCTGGGGCCAGGTACAATCTATACTCTGCAACTTTCGAGTTTTCCTGCAATTCCGCGCCCGTCTCTCGACGTCGTTAAGCTACTTCCCTAGTTGTTGCGGGCTGATGAAGTTCTCGGGTTTGTTGGCTCGGTTTTTACGCGAGGCGACTCTTAGCCCTTTGGCCCCTCGCGGAGCTGTTCAATTCGTCCCCGAGGGGTTCAAGGGTTATGGTACCGTGCAGACTAGGTTCTAAGCTTGAAATTTAACGCGCTTCTTTTGTTAAGTACTTCGGCGCTTCGTGCGACCTGGGGAGCTTCAGCGGGGGTCTGAGGGGGCGCTGATGTGCCTGTACTCTCGGCGGCCAGTGATTATGGGACTCCGGAGAAAGCTAACTCGCGGGATCGGTGTGCACGCGTGGTTGTTTGAATTTAACCCCTTGCGGTCGGATGTCGCGCCAGGGGTGGCACGAGTTTCGGGGAAGAACACTCGAGTGTGCTGTCTTTTAGACTGTAAGCTGCTACGCGTGTACGGCTGGGTTTTGCGAGACGGGGCAGCTAGTTGGATGGTTGACGATCCCGTGGGGGCTACGACCGCGCAACGGTTAAAGTGGCCCTCAATGGCCTATGCTCGTAGGTCCTTGTAGTCGTCTGAAGAACCCCTGTTCCATCCTTAAGGATGAAACAAATCGTGATGGCACCTCCTGCACTTGCCGCTGGAATTACTGTTCATTGCTGGGTATCTGTCCCCTCGAATGTACAATTAGCAAAGGTTTCTGCGAATTCCTTTAACTACGGAATGCTTCTGAGGTACTAAATATTCTCAGATCGTCTGGGTTTCAAAAATTCCTTCAAATACATTTGGGATCCTTTAACTAAGGAATATCCCTGCGATCTAAAGTACTATTAGATGGTTTCGCCTCCAAAGATCCCTTCAAATTCCTTTAAGGGTACATTCTCGTGTAATCCCTTAAAAAAATTTAGGATTCTTTTCAAAGAAAACAGTTAGGGTGAATTCGTTTCGGTATCGACTTATGCATATTTTAAGAGGATAACATTTTTTTCTGATGTAATCTTGAAACACACAGGGTACATGATAATTCAAAATAGACCCATCTGAAATAAAAAATCGAAAACTTTGCTTAAAATATATGAGTATGCTTATCGTATTAAATTGTTACTGCAGAATAATGAAAATTCGACGATCGGTACATGTTTTAGTAAAAGTGCCCTGGAACCGGTAATTTTTTATGCCGAATAAAATCAAATTGAGTGGATCAAAATTTATGCAAGTTGATAATACGATAGCGAGTTCATTCACGAAAAGAATCTCGAAAGAATTTTTGAAATCCGTCCGTTTGAAATTAGTCCTTTAGTTTTTATGTGCACCATTTTTTATCACCGTCATAGTTATAGCTAATTATTCAAGACTACGTAAGAGAAAAAATGTCATTCATCGTCTTAACGTATACATAAATCAATACCAAAAAGACTTTCTCCCCCATGTGTTACAGTTTCCTCCAAAATTTCTTAAACAAATTACACACGAATATCCCCTTAAGTTCCTTTAACTAAAGAATATCCCCTTGATCCAAACTACTCTAAGATATCCTAGCTTCCAAAGATCCCTTCAAATTGCCTCAACTTTCTTTAGCCAAAGACTATCCCTTTGATCCGAACTACTCCCAGATTCTGTACCCTCCAAAGATCCCTTCAAATTCCTTTAACCACGGAATGTCCCCGTGATGTATCCCACCCTCGCACGGCCCCACTAACGCCTACCAGATACCCTGGCCGACTGGTGGGCAGTGTTCCTCCATCAGTAACAAGATCGGATCCCAGCTAAGTTCTGTTCCAGCTCTCTGGGAACCTGCACTGAAAGGAGGACACCTAAAAACGCGGAAGAAGAAGGCGCGCGAGTAACGCCCTTTACAGGTCCAACATCCCACCCCGGACCTATATAGACAGCCCCAGTTATCCACTCGCAAACCCAATCCCGCTATACAGCTTCGCTAATCTACTCCCTGAAACTCGAGGCCGACCCGCTTTCCCCTCTTACTTCCCGGTGGTAACCTCCTTCGATCACCAATTCGAACGAGACTGACGGCCACGCGCTATTTAACGCTTCTTAAATCTCCCGTTGTCGTTCACAGTCGCGGCTGTACTAAGATGGCAGTGGTAACTGGACCACCCCGTATATCGATTTTATGATAAACCCCCGCAGCCCGGACGCCGATAGACGTTTATCTTTCTCTGTCAGACGTACATCCACCCGCGGCCGCCCAACCCCCACCCGCCCTAATCCCGAATTCTACTTTCTAAGGCTATAGCGCGGACGGAGGGGTAGCGGAGGGGGGGGGGGGAGAGAGAGAGAGAGAGAGAGAGAGAGGCAGGGAGGGGAAAGCATGGTTTTGCACAGGGTGGCGCAACAATAGCTGAGCTCAGCGCGCTGCACCCTGAGAAATCTATTTAATTACTCTTCTCGCTCGGCCGAGTGGTTTTTGCTAAGACTGTTATCTTCTGCCAAGAGACCGATCGGATTCATTCGTTCTGTGTAAACGGCCGGGGCGAGTCCGGAGCTCGAAATAGTACGGGGGCTTGGCAGTACAGAGAGCCGGGGCGGGAGGGCGGTAGGAGAAAAACGAGGAAGTCAGCTTGTTATGAAATATATCGATGCCACTTCTTTTCTCCTCTTTGCGCGAAACTGGGCGGAGGAAGCTCAGCTCCGCGATGAAACACGATTACGACAGCGAGGCAGTTTCTTTTTATTAACGGGGAATTCATTAACGGGGACGGTTAATTGAAACTCGCGAAATCTCTCGTCGCTTCGGCGAGCTTCTTTGGCCCCCCCCCCCCCCCCCCGCCCCGCCAGCTATTAACGAGCCATTTGTTGGATCCCGTTTGCCGTATAATCGCGAAATCTGGCGCACGGTAGAGGTATGCTTTAAATATTTGTATGCGTTTGGACGCAGCGCTGAGGGATTCGGGCACGATTCTCTCGAAAACGGGGCGCGATGTCGAAAAAAGTCACTGTTTCTTTTTCACTTATAACAAGTGAACAAGTCGAGGAAAAAGAATAACGTTTTTTCATACGGCGCTTCATTTTCGAGAAAATGGACTTCGAAGTTCTCGACGCGTATTGCGAAACATACCTTCAGGCGCAGATTCTCGGGAATTTATTTGCGAAGAAAAGAAATATAGTAACGGTGTAAAACTTTTCTCTATTTATTAAACTACATCTCTGCCGTAAGTAGAAAATATAAAAACAATAAATTATTTACTGTAATAATTTGTTGTTTTATTAAAGTAAATAATAAGTTTATTACTTTAATAATTTTTCACTGATTGCAGAGTGTAGTTTAATGAATAGAAAATAGTTTTATACCATTACTGTATTTCTTTCCTTCGCAATAAATTCCCAAGAATTGCTTAATTTAAGGGAGGAGAATGGGGGTACAGACTGCAGATTTGCAGGGGGAGATTTAAGGGCGCGGTAGCGTCGCAGGCACGGGAGATGGATTTTTGGTTGCCGCGAGGCGATACTCGGAGCTCCGATGCTTTCGGGCTCCGCCGGCCGGTTTGATGGAATTCGGCTCGGTCAGAAATCTGAAAAATGCTGGGTGATAAGGTTAACTGCACGCCCCTTGGCTGTATATTGCGCTATGCAGGGACGGGGGACACGTATATCTCTGCTGTTTATGGATATTGGAAAAGGGTCGCCGAGGGAATTTGCATTGTTTGAAGTTGCAGTTGACTTTATGCAAGGTGGCCCTGAGGAAGAGATCGGGAGAGTTTAGGGGCTCACGGTAGCATAATACTCGCGCGCGTAGTCGAAAATTGTTCTTAAGGCTGAAATAATACTCGGCTCTATACAGCGGGAGGAATGGAGAAGATCATCGCTACCTTCCGTCTTGGAAGTCAAATGGGAGCAGCCTCGAGAATGGAGTCACAGCTCGTAATTTCGAGCTTGTTGACTCAGAAAATGGAGAGCCAGTGATGTGTGGGCGGAGGACTTTGGAAGTACACTTTGGTGTAATGGATGGGGGAGATAATAACATGTAATAGTCGAATTTTAATAAGAGGTAAAGAAATATTTATACGGCGAAAGCGGGGCTTAGGTTGCTAAGAAGAAAATAAATCTTTATAATGCGATTAAGGGGTACGTTAATGCGAGACGCGCATCTTCTTAAGCAATCTTTGGCATTTTTTTATGAAGCATGCGTAGAATCTTTTCAGCCACAATTTGGATCATATATTTACCTATGCTTCAGTAATGTTTACAAATTTTATTAGAGAGAAACAATTCAAATTTGTGACAGTGTGAGCGTTTGAAGGCATCCGGTACAAAAAGGAGTCTTTAAATGGTGTCCGTGACTCCGGATATACTGTTGATCGAAAATAAAAAGACCAATCCTAAATTTTGCTAAGCTTTTAGCTCCCCAAAATAGGATTCCCCTTAAGCTAAGGACGACTTGCAAGCTGATACAATAATAAATAAATAGGAATATAAAATATTATTAACTGTAATACACGTTTGGATTCACTTGGCGGAATGAAAGACATGGGACAATGGCGTGACAGTGAACGTTGTTAGGATGCGAGTCGTATATCCTCTTATCATATAAAGTAACAGCTGACCACGAGGCCTGGAATATCAAGAAGGGCCACCTGAAACTCTAAACTCTAAAATAGAGGAGTTTGGAAGAGCCCCGCACTGATATCCCATGACACACAAGCCACAGCTGACCACAAGTCTAGAATGTCGAGGAGGGCGGTCTAAAAACTCTAAACACTTCCAGGTCCCACCAAAGCAGTATCTAGAATAAAATTTTGAAAGATTCTCGCGTCGCGTCGGTAAGGTGCAAGATAATACCGCACCCCATATCTTTTACATATAAAAGCCGAGGTCACGACGCCCTGTGCTCACTCTGCTAACAAGGGACACTATCGAGGTGTCCGACGTCGATTTTGCTCTCCTTGAAATGCGCTGCTAAGCACAAAAATCTAGTGGCAGAACACTTTATTCAGAAAATGTCGATTCTCGAACTTTGAGGAGCTGTTTCACCTCTTCAAATTGAGATAGAGCAGAAATGCAAAAGTACGTGTCTCTTAGATTTTTGTGCTTAACCACATAGTTCACCTTTGTAAGTTACATACACTGCTGCCCATAAGTTTTAGGGCACCTGCTGTAATGGCAGCAAACGTGATGTTGGTATAGATTGAATACCTTTCACTGATTTTAAGTTAAAATATCAAATAGATAAATGTTTCTTAGAGTTTTTCAATAAATTTATTTTTTATAGTTATTCCACATGAATTATGTGCCCTAATACTTATAAACTAGAGCTTAAAATATTCGAATTGTCGAACTATTCGAATAAGTCAAGTAACTGAATAATTCGATTATTTAATAATTTCGAATATTTGAATAATTCGAATATTTGAATAATTCGAATATTTGAATAATTCGAATATTTGAATAATTCGAATATTTGAATAATTTCGAATATTTGAATAATTTCGAATATTTGAATAATTCGAATATTTGAATAATTCGAATATTTGAATAATTCGAATATTTGAATAATTCGAATATTTGAATAATTTCGAATATTTGAATAATTCGAATATTTAATAATTTCGTATACGAATAACTGGAATATTTAATAATTTCAAATACTAATAATTGGAATATTTAACAATTTCAAATACGAATAATTCGTATATTTGAATAATTCAAAATATATGAATAATGTAAATATTCGAATAGTGTAAATATTTGAATAATTAGAATATTTGAATAATTAGAATATTTGAATAATTTCAAATATTTGAAAACTTCGAATATTTGAATAATTAGAAAATTTAATAATTTCGAATACGAATAATTCGAATATTTGATAATTTCGAATACGAATAATTCGAGTATTTAATAATTTCTAATACGAGTAATCCGAATCTTTGAATATTCGAATAATTCTGAGTATTTGAATAATACTGAGTATTCGAATATCACGGAGTATCGCAATACTCGAATACTCAGAATACTCGAATATTTTTAACAACCCTGCTACGAACGGTGGTGTATACTACCTCATCGGTAACGCGAACCAGTTGCAACCCTTCTCCGGATAGAATGTCTATCTTACAATAAAGTAGTTACGATCGCAGACCCGATCGTTTATCCTCGAAGACCCTCGCTAATTTCCACCTAGTAAGACCGTGCTGACGTTGGACGATAGGAACACTTTGTCATGGACAGATTCTACTGAATTTTCACGGCTGGTATACGCACCGTTAAGCACGTGCACCAGGACAGTCTTCGTGTTCGCGTTGCTGGGATGGCAGGTATACTGGCCGCTATCTGCAGGCTGAGCACGCTGCACCAGGAGATACGACGTAGTAACTTCTCCTTTCTCCGTGATCACCGATACACCGCCCCTAGGACTGTCGTAGTTGATCACCTATATCAGAGATAACAGATAAAAGAAAAGGGAACGAGAGAGGAGTAAAGGGGGGGGGGAGAAGACGTAACGGGGCCCCCCCCCCCCCGCCGCGGCCTGGAATTTTTGCCCGACCGGGCTCGTTAGGCGAAAACAGAAGAGCCCTGGATATCTCATTTTCTCCGGGCCAACGAATTTATTTAGCCCCGCGCTCCGAAACCGAATTGCCCGGGAATTCGCTTACCCGCGGTTAAATGGGATCTCTCCTCGTGCCCGCCCCCTCCGCCCGAGTGGAACGCGAAATTTCGTCAAGGGACTCGCGGCAAATATTCGTCCTCGAGGAAGAAAATGAAAGGGGGGGGGGGGGCAGAGAAAAGGAATTAGAAATAAAGGGGAGATAATCGGAATAGGAGGATTGAGCATCAAGTTATACGGCCGCTGTATTAACCCCTTGCAATCCCAGCACTCGGGCCACTATTATATCTCAGGAACGGTGGAGTTTCAGTTAACGTTGTATGCGGATATTATTAGATATTGAAAAAGTGGGGGGGGGGGGTGGGGTGGAATAAGGGGTCGAAGGTATTCATGAGAGGGATGGCTACTAAACGAGGCTTTTGTGTAAGTCGCGTCCCCTTGGGATACCGTTCCAACGTTGCGCGAGCATTGCAGGTAGCATCGTTAGGGGCCTGTTGAAGCATGAAAGGTGCAGCTAAATGATTGTGGAATGTAAAATCTTATTTGGAACCGGGAAATCGACGGGCAAGATGAGAGGGACGTTCATTGAACAGTGGGGTGAAAGGAAAAAATCAAAATCCTGATGGTATTCTAATAATGAAAAAAAAAATTGTCTTATCGATTCAGAGTAAGCGCGCGAAAGCTAGATTCTGTGGGGAAGAAACTGAGGCATCGCAAGAACCTTGAAGCGTTAGGTAACTTTTAGTTTTATAAACGTGTTTTTAAAGTTTTGCATGTGCTAATTTTTTTGACAGTCTTCAAAGTGCAAATCCACGATGGGACACAAATATCGTGTCTCAAATAGCTTTAATCTCGCGAGACAATCCCTTGGAACCACTTGAATTGAATAATAAAAATATTTCTTTGTACCATCACAATCGGAAGAGATATTTAAGTGGCCTTATTTAAATCGACCACCCTGTAAAATCCAACTGAAATGCAATTCTTCCACTTTTCTTTTTATTATTCGGCCGATCAATTAAATAGATCCGTGACTCGCGAGACCTCGAGATCTGGGTCTGATTGGAATTTTCGAGAAGCCTGTCGTCGTTGCTCGACGTTGCCTGATACGGTTTATTCACGCACGTAGCGAAGCTAAGCCGCGCAAAACCCCTGAATCGTTATCGCGTACGAGCATCGGATCTCAGGGGTTAAATGGATCTGCACTTCAGTATCAGTGCGTCAACAGCCCCCGACGATGATACGATACCTGCGATGCTGGCGAAACGCTGAAACAATACTCCGAAAGGGCACGGCTTACGCCCAGAAGCTTAAAGGTCTGCGCACACGTATCAGTCCCGTGACGGTTCAGCGTCAATGGCCTTTTTGTTTCGCTGGGCGGTAACTGACGCGAGCAAGTGTGAAGCGAGAAGTACTCCGTTCCGCAAACGGGGAAACGATATTTTTTACCAGTAAGTCTTGAGCGATAGAATTGACTACAGTAGTGAATAAAAGAAAGGTAAAACTATAAATGGTAAGAAAAATAAGGTACTTCCATTAAAATTCATATCCCATAGGTTGGGGAGTGGAATTAACAGAATAGGCGGTTGTACTAATAAAATACTTGAAGCCTAGCAGAAAATAAGATCACAATCGTCGAAACAGAAATATGGACACTAAACGCGCAAGGACGCTATAAAGTTACCGTAGCTGTTGCTGTTGTGCAGAATTATTCAAGCCTTTTTCCTCTCTGTTTGTTTTGCAGTAACATGGAACCATAACAACGCGAAATAAACAATAATCCCGTCCCACAATCTTGCCCCACCTTCCCATTCATATTATGTTATTTACGCGCTACATTGTACAACAATTATGCATTATACACAATATGAATTACAATAAAAATATGAATTTTAAACTTTCGATTACCACTATAAATTATTGAATCTGCGATAATTTTCCTACAGTATGGTAAACTGGGGTAACGTTGGCGGATAATAAATTAGCATGTATTAAAGAAGGAAAACGCTAAAAATTTTATGCATTTTGACAACTTGTAGTAGCTACGTCATAAAAAATACAATTTTATGACAGGGTATTTAAAGCAAATGTAGGGGAAAGGTGTCTAAAACCAGAACTGGCTGTTCTGTGGGTATTTATTACTGCTATTTTTTAATATCGATGTACCAAAGTTCAGCCTGTACGTCGCGAAGTGTCGCACGAAGTGCCATGTAAACATCAGGGCCGTGTGTGTGTTATAAACAATAAAAAAAAATCAAAACGACTGTTTGTTATCTAAAGTAAGGTATTTTACAATGTTGTGTAACTTTTTTCATAAACGGCTTAGTGTGACAGCTGTTTTTTCGCGAATTTAATGACAATTCAACAATAGTTTAATGTATGTTTCGTTAGCGAATGTAAAAATTTCATGTTATATTCGACCACTGAATGTGGGTTGGATGTTTGAGGTCATATGATCCCAGGATCCCAGGCGGTGCGCGAAAAAAATTTGTGTCTGTGACACTGATCTCATTTTCACATGTTTGTTAGTTGATTTTTTTAATAATAATAATAATACGTTTATTAACGGAAGCCCATTGATACATACAAATGTGAGAAAGGACAAAAGTAACGTGAGCGGCACGAAGTGAACAGAGAAACAAAAAAAAAACAAAGAAACATTAATAGAAAATGCAAGATAGAACAGTTATAGAAACCGTCAACAGTCGACGACATTAAAGATTGATTGTTTGAAAGTGATTAACGAACCGTCAAAGAGGTCAATTTTAAGTATTCTTATTCATTGATTATGTACCAAAAATTATCTAAGACTTGATTTTTTTAAAAAATTATTACGTTTGCATATTCTGTGATTGAGTTTAATTTCTGTTTTTATTTAAATAAATCAATGCCTTATAATGTTCGTCTCACTTACTATCAGTAGGTGTAAAATGATCCTAGGGGGTCATTTTCCTAGGGATCCCCCGTAGGGGTCATTTTATACACACGACTATTGGGAAACCAAGAATTTCGATACGCCAACTAGTGACAGAAAATTAAACTACTGCGAGTAGGTCGAAATTCGTCGAAGTCCATACGATTATCACTGTTCATATAGACATGTTATGAAAAACTAGTGTTTTCAAATTTTTTTGAACACTAAATTTTTTACTTCCTCGATTAATAAATACTCATTCGGAATGTTTGCTGTGATCCGGGCCTACTTTCAATAGTTTGCCAACTTACCACCACAGCGCTGGAATCTAAGCCACGCCTCCACTTGGTTTCCCAATAAAAAATGAATCTTTGTTATGCCTTCACAAAAATGCGAATAAAAAATATAATTGACCAGGTAGGTAAATTTGACCTAAGCCAATAATAAGGCAAATAAACTAACTCACAAAAACTACTTTACTTTTATTTAAATAACGTGCATTCTTTAATTTTTGTATTTTTCATACGAATCACGCCTTGAGGGGATCATTTCAGACACTTTTCCCCTGAAAATGGCAATTTTTATATTATCTTACAAAATGTTCCAAAAACATTAGAACGCTCTCCCATTTTCCGGTACGTCTCGTTCCAAAATCGACTATCCAGCAAAAACCATTTCTATCGAAGCAACCATCGAATATCTTATAACGTAAAGAACTAAGTACCCAGAGGAGCTGCATTTTGGGTGCGCCCCAAAAGGAATAAACCAACGCGACATTGTTCCCCGCAGCCTCTCCTCCGGCTGGCACCCGAAAAAATCTGCACTCCCGCGGGGCCTGCGCCCGGTCGCCCCACGCGCTCCGAATAAAATTAAAGGCTGGCATTTGGAATCGAAGCGGTTTAATGAAACGGTCCCGGCCGCCCCGGCGCTCCCTGCTCTCGGTGCGTCGTCTCCGGAATTTAAATGGAATCGTTAACAAGGCAGCGCGGTTCGTTAGCATAAACTTCGGGGGCCGCGTGGCCGTTCTCGCGCGTTCGAATTACAATTTGCGCGCTCGCCGATACGTTTACCATCGCCGCTGCAATAAATTAGCCCTGGACGGATCGTTGTTTTAATAAATACCCCCATGCCAGCGGTGCCGTTGCGGGGAGGTGGCGCTATAACCGTGCGAAGCGGCCGGGGGGTTTGCGCGAACGCGGAGCCGCGTCGAGATCAGAACTTATGATCAATTCATTGAAACGAATTACGATTGGAAAACGGGAATGCGGGGAAACGGCGACAAACGGTCGGGAGCCGTGGCGCCCCCGGCGCGGGCCGCGCTACGTCCTCGACGGGTGGATTCTCGAGAACGCAAACAACCACCGAGCCGGGCCGGAATTTACGGACAACCCTCTGATAACGAACGATACAAACGTCACGGGGTGGGGATCGAGCCTTTATGGAACAAAGAGCCTGGAACCGGGCGAACGGGCGGACCCTCGATTATCTCGTAATGTCCGAGTGGCTCTGGGAGAGGGCTGCATTTTGGGAAAACTCAACGCTCGCCGGGGTCGGGCTTAATTGCGTATACACGTTTACATCGATTGACTCGATCCGTACGGTTCATTCCGCTGGGATCCGCTGGAATTGCTGAGGCAAAGGAGCGGCCAGTTTTGGCGGAGCTGCTGCGAGCGTGGCTACAGACTTATGAATATTTACGGGGGGGGGGGGGGGGCAGGGTCGAAGGTGCAGTTATATAGGGTGTTTGGGAAGAGATGGAAATGGAGATACGTGGCAAAATGGGACGAAAAATCAAGAGTCGGGGAATCGTGGCGGCGGCGAAGGTGTTTGGTTATTAAGATCCGAAAGTTTGGGTCAGAAACGCCCGAGGCACGGCGACTCGGAGATCGCCGGCTCACGGAGGTTCGTAGAACCGGTATACAGGGTGTTCCACTGCGAGTGGACATCGTTGTGTGGGCACGGGAGGGTGGTTTTTATTTCTTTATTTTAGGGGATGATTGTGTGTGTTGAAATGAGAGGAGAATGAAGAATGACGAAATTGCGTTTCAGGCTTCGTTTCTGAGGTATTAATTGTTGGAAATTTGGGGAGTTACAAGGGACACCACTACTGTCGCACGCCGAGTTTGATGAGACTCTTCAGGATTGCAGAATATTTGACACGTGTTTTTTTTTGTCGGTCGTCGTGCTCGGAAATCATTGGGAGCGGATAGAAAATTGAAATTGCAAAATTGTGTTTTGGATGGCGAATTCAGTGACATGAACAGTTTTAGGAAATACGAATTCGTTTAGGAAACATATTAATATATGCTTTCGACCCCGGGATGCAGACGATTCGAATATTTTTCATTACTCTGTAAAGTCTCTCGAGTGATGTGCCTTGAATTCTTACAATTAGAGGCTAACGCGCGCTGGCAGTAGTTTAATAATAAGTCCCACGCGTCAAACGCTTTTACGCGTATTTTTAATAATTAATAACTCTCTAAGGAAACTCGGTTAGCCGAATATTCCGATTTTTTTAAACTGTACAGATTTGTAGGGAACTTCCATAGAAGCAATTTTTCCTTTGAGCCCATTGTTCAGGGTGAAAACACCCCCTAAAGGTTAATGTGTGAGTTCCTATTTTCTTGTATAGGTATGTTGAAAACCACAGTAGATATCAGAAATTTATTACAACGTAAATTTAACGGAAAATTATGCTCTATGGTCTAAAAAACTATGTATTCGAAATGTTTAAGATTTGTAACGAGGAACGATTTTATATTCAAACTACAAATTTTTACCAATTCCGTTGCACAATTTTATAGAGCATGAAAAGTTAAATTTTCTTTGTAATAATTCTTTTATATCTACTATACTATAGTTTTAAAAGACACATTAACCTTTAAAGGGTGTTTTCACCCCCAAGGAACCGAAAATATGTCCCAATAAAAAATTTGCTTAATGCTGAACTTCTATTGCTGCCCTCTAAAAACCTGCAGAGTTTAAAAAAAAATCGGAATGTTCGGGTAACCGAATATTCGTTCTCAGAAACGAAGGGTCAAACGGAATTTCGTCGTTCTTAATTCTCCTCTTATTTCCCCGTGTAGAATCACGCCTTAAACAGATGGCCCTTATTTTCAACCTGCGATGTCTTTTGCTCTCACCCCCTAATATTGTTCCATTTCATAATAACATAGTCTCGCGCTATCGTATTGTCCATACGCACGTAGTGCGAACCACTCTATAGTCAAACACTATTATCTAAAAAATCGTTGGAAACACGAAACAATTATATACAGTAAAGGTAGGTAAATTTCATGGTTTGAGTTATGGCAGTTGCCAATGGTGATCGACAGTCAATTGTCAATCAAGGTAGAGTCACCAATGTCGAATTGTGTAGCTGTGCTTCGTATTGTTATCGTGCAATGCGTTAAGTACTGAATTCGTTAGTTCCGATGTAACATTCTCATCTTTAGCAATCGATATTACCGTAAACTGGGGTGACTTTGCCCGCCCGGGGTGACATTGCCCACTTTTCGGAAAGGCTTTATTTTATTTTATTGTGAAGTAATCAGCACATTTAGTGTTTTGTAATTGATAGCAATAATTTCTCCAAGGTCAAACGAACAAAAAAATTAGCGAATTCAATCATATGGTAATTTTTCAGTCAGAGTAAAAAAGTGGGCAATGTCACCCCGGCGGGCAAAGTCACCCCAGTTTACGGTATTCCTATACATTGATCAGTAAATATTTTAATTCATATGTCGCCTGAAAGAGCTGAAATTCTCCTATTCAAAAGTGCTAATAGAAGTTTTCAATTCCCCTCACAGATAACAGGATTGATTAAACAATGGAAAAGTAGCTGTGGGGGCAAAAGTTCGCGCAATGCAGTGGGGCAAGAGTTCGAATGCCAACATGCGAATTTTTGCCCCAAAATAATTTGACGCGTCTTATAAACTCATTAAACTTATTTCATTTCTATTGTTTGCTAAATTAGCAACGAAAACTGATTAAACCGACTATAAAAAATAAATTTGAAATTAATTATCAATTACAACATGGAGATAAATGTTGAGTTTATGATAATTGAGCCACGCTGATATCAGCTTTTGATTTTGTTTTTATTAATCTTGAATCCGCAATATTTCTCCGAAATACGTTTTTCATTAACTTTTATGCCTGTTCAAATTACTAAGGTCGAGGTAATTGTATTTGCGACTATTGTTAACTTCATCTGAAAAAATGAATTACAGACTATTAGGCGTTCTACTGTATTGCCCCAACTATGTACCTACACTAGCGGACAAAAAAGTTACCACTTTTTCGATTTGTTCTATTTTTGTTGTTTTTTAGCATACGTTTGGGACAGTGGTATTTGTTTAATATGCATATTCTGATGAAGAATTTAAAGCTATATAAAACCCAGTTAAAGTTGAATTTATTTAACTGACAAACAAAAGTGTTACATGACATTGAATGGGGTAAAATTTTTGGGACCGACAAAGAAGTTACCACGTTTATTAACTTTGTTAGGTTGTCCTAAACGCAAAAGGTGCCACCACAAAATATTAGATTTTTTTTATTAATGTTCAAAAGTGGTAACTTTTTGTTCGCTTTAAAAATGTGTTGTCTTGTTTAATGTTATGTGAGGTTTTTGTTTGTTAGTTAGATAACTTTTACTGTAACTGGATTTTATACAGCTTTTAATTCTCTTTCAGAATATATATATTAGGCACATACTGCAGTTTTGAATTGATATTGAAAAGTAATAGAAGTAGAGTGGTTCGAAAAAGTGGTAATTTTTTTGTCCGCTACTGTATGCAGGAAAATAAAACATGCGAACTTTTGCCCCACATATCGGTTAAAAGTTCGCGTTTGCCACTTTTTGGAAATATTTATTTTATATAAGTTGTGACGGGTAAGTTTCCATGAAATCACTGCCTATCGAATAATAAGGTAAATGTCCCCATTAGCGACCGTTTAAGAGTGCGACTGGTTCGAAATAGTAATTTTTTTTAATAATGTAGGACAATGTTTGAATAAAGTATGGATCATTATATTTTTTGAAGTCTCTAGTTTCTTAATCAAATTGATTTTAGGGTGATATTTGACTATTTATACAATAATTATGGTGAAAGTTATATTGGACCTGATGTCCCCTTTATTGACCAACTTACAATTTATCGATTCTCTGCTACAATAATGAAAGAAAATGCATATTCTCTCATTATTTTATAATTCTGTATATATTTCCAGTTAATTTGAGTAACTTACCGCATGGATTCATGTATTTTTACTGTAAAATTTGCCAGTTTAATGATATCTGTAGTATAACCTCACGTTATTAGAGTCTGTAAAATTTACACGTGAATTTACTTAAAAATGAATGTACGGCTACATAAATAACGTATGCAACTATAAACGAAATACCTCTAATAATAATTTCTGAACTTTCTGGTTGATATTTTGCTTTCTGTGTTGCAATAAACAATATAAATGAATAATTGGTCACTAATGGGGACGCGGTCAGTAATGGGGACATTTACCTTAAGGGATAGTAGTTATTTCTCACAAAATGATACGACTATCAGTGTGATACCAAAGATTTTAGAGAAATCTAAACTTCAAGTGCGCACTCTTGCCCCACAATACTCTATACAGTAATTGTAGAAAAATTGAATGCCCTTTTAATATTATTTGAACAAACTTTCGAACACCCTCTCCTGTCGTCCGATTGCAATAATCCTTTTTCAGGGACTAATTTTTTCTGAAACGGCACCTAAGGGGTGAGAGCAAAGAAATAGAAAAAAAAATTTCGACACGTATAAATAAGGGCCACCCTAATGCCCACCTGTAGCCGAGCACCCCGTATACAGTCACGTTAGAAGAACAAGTGCACATTTATCATTCCTTAAGCAGCATCTACTTAAGCCGCTACCGATGCAACACCCTGTACACCGCAAGTGATCTTGCAAATATTGTTACCGCACCCCGAATGGCTCTCCAAAGAATCCGATCTCACAGAACCGCGATATTTCGAGTGCAGATGTCGATGGTACAAGCTCTCCCCGCCTATAAGATTCGATTTCTTGCTCATGTAAGATTCAAGCCCATTCTGTTAACGTTCCATTATACCCGGATCAGTATTCGGTCGCTGAAAGCAGCCCCACGGTATCCGAACATGTGTCATCGGTTTCGGGTAGCGTTCGGAACGCACATACTCGGCCCCATCGCTACCGCCAGCTCAGTTAATGGCTTCCGAAAGCCACGCTCTCTCTCCTGAAAATAATTCCACCCGCCGCCCCCCTCCCCAGCCGTTCGTCGAGGATTTTTAACGCGAACGCTAACGTCCCACCCTCTTAAATTAATCAATACCAGCGCGTGCCGATTCCCGGCCCCGTTCCCCTGAATTTCGTGCCGTCGTTACGCGGATAAATAAATAAACGGGAAAACGGCACGCCGCGGTCACGTGACGCGAAGTAACGATCGCGTAATTAAACACGCGGCTGTGCGCGCTGAAAGTTTGACGAACGACGAGGCGCGGGGATTTATGGGACAGCGAAACCACCATTACGGGAATATCGTTTGAACGGCCGTTCGATTGGCAGAATATCGAGCGGCGGGGGGTTGCTTCGGGGATCGCCTTAGAGCCGGCTGCTTGGGAATGGGTAACTCTCGACCGGCAAATGGCCAGCGACGGGATATTTCCGACGAATTAATGAAACGCGGCGAGCGTGCAAAGGGGGTAGAAGGCGGGGGCGTTATTTTGCGAGATCTTCTGGATATGATATTCCGGCGAGTTCGAGTGACGTCCGTCGGTTCGGATATAGTTTGAAAGCGGTGGGAAGCGGGGCATGTGTAATTCCACGAAAACAGTCGCTGCGGAACGGACGTACGAGTTGCTAGCGCAGAAAGATCGAGTAACTGGGGCATGGATCGAAGAGCGACTATTAAATTCCACGATCCCGAATGTAATATCCTGTAATCAAACTGAATTGTAATCGTTTGATTACCCAAAAAGATTAGTTCCTCGAGTAGCTACGGGTTATCCAGCGGCTACTGCGCGTGTGCAATCAGTTTCACGTTCGACGAACTCATAGCGAATTATGAGCTTCCTGGTCTACGGTGCCAAACAAGTTTCTGTAACAAGGCATGCCCTTTTTGGGAGAAGCTAATCCGCCCCGGTGGAGATTGATAATCACGGATCTGAATAGTCGATCATGCGAAGTTCGCAGTTTATATTGCAATGTAGAGTGGCGGTCAAGAGGAAGTTTAGAGCTGCGAATGGAAAAAGGGGTGAAAGGCAGTTCCATTAGAAAGAATTGTATTAGCTCGGTGCAAAAGTTCGCTCGCTCACTGTCGGCCGATGGCGGGTGCACGGAAATGTTTTCTTTTTTTTTTTTTTTTTGCTTCATCTACGAGTACTTTTACCAGAAAAATGGCAGAGGGTTATAGATAGTCGAGGAAAATACTTTGGTTAAGAAAGGCATGTAATGTATTTCTGGGTTTAATAAAGACTTTGGTATTATAATGCCAAGGGAGTTTTATACTTATTTAATGTCTTAAAATTGATATCCCATGGATTAATTCTTCGTGATTATATGGCGTGTATGGCACCCAGAATATGTATTTGGTAATATTTCTGTATGTTTTTAGACCTTAGTAATGACATTTGAAAATTTGGTGAATTTTAAGAAAAAAATCGGTTTTATCCACAACCATTTTTTTAAATTCATTTTTCGACGTATCAAAATTTACTCAATAGTTAAAAGATTCAAAAGTACGAAAATGGTAACTCAAAAACGACGCTGGAGTGCAGTGAAACTCATATGGCCAATTTGTGATTATAAGGTGTGACCAGGAGTTTTTATAAAATATTAACCCTCGATTGTTGCATCTAGTTTCTCGAACGTGGTCGATTCGACCGAAACCAATTTTCAATCAACTGCTGTTTAAAAACTCTCTGTTAAATTAAGTCGCAAAAATTCTGAGATAGGGTTTGAATATTATAGAATATATGCCCATTGTTGAAGATTAATATTCAAAGCATCATCAGTTTAAAAAAAAGAAAATAGGGAAGAAGAGTTCCAGAAAAAGTTTTTCAACTTAAAAAAAATCATAACTTCTTAATTTTTAATATTTGTAGCTACAAATGAGGCATTCAGAATAACAACGGACTAACCTTTTTTGCAAAATTCTGTTCTGCCTTAATAGCAAGAATTTATTCCACTATGCCGTACTATATAATCATGTAAACTAGGAAAAATTATTTTTTTTTTCAATTTAAAACCACATGTAATGATAAAATCACTTGTTGCACTGAATTTTTGTGGTGACATCTGTGTGCAACACTTACTATGTAAAATCAAATGAAAAATTAATTACGCCTTCATTAGGAAGCATTTCGAATAGAATTACAAGCTAAAAATTAATACCGCACAGGCAACAACGACTGCAAAACAAAATGCTGTTGAAACCCCATTTTTTAGATCGCTTATTCCTCCGTTTACCGAGTATACTAGGGTCAGCCAAATGTATGGTTATACTCTTGAAATAAGCTACTTAAATTAAAAAATTGAAAAAAATGCATAAATAAAATTCCCCTCCCTTGGGAAGCTCTATCTGTAGAAAAAAAACATGAAATTACTTCTACGTAGCGCCAATAATACACTTGTCACTGACGCCTCAAAGATATTTCACCTCGAAGTGAAATTTTGTGTCGTTTTAACCCAGCGTGGCAACCGAGGGTTAAACTTTCATTCAACCACGCCGCAAGCGCGCAGATACAAAAAATGAGTTACAAACTTTCTTTTGACCACAACCCCCCGCTACTGTGCAGCCCTTTATGCAGCCCGCAAGCGCGCTTTCCGCCCTGCCTTCCGAATAGGATTAGGATCGTTAGATTTAGCCGCAAAGCGAAGAATCATAGGAGATCGAGTTACCTCCACGTTCAAGATTCCCGATCGCATGGTAGCTTGACCGTTAATAAAGAGGATCAGTAGATTTCCTTCCAAAGTGAAGAATCATGGAAGCTCGAGTTACCTTCCTCTCCCTCGTAACTACGCCACGCCTGGATTACCTACGGTTTAGGATTGCCGATTGCACGTTTGCTTCACCGTTAATACAGCGTTCGAATGTCCACCCAGCGTTTCCCCAGTCGGGCCACGGTCTCGTGTTCCGGCATGTCGTTAAATACGTCTGTTCGCATGCGACGCCCGCAATCAGTATGCAGGGGACTGCGTTACCAAGACCCTTAGGGCCTACGTACATCACCCGAGGATTGACGTGGCGACTAATGCTGCTGCTACCGTGGGCCTAACCCAACCGATGTTGCCCCAGCATCAAGAACCATCCACCAATTTTCAATGATATCGAGAGCATCGCGTGCGCTCCTCGCGGGACGTCGCGCAGTGGGACAAATTGCACCCTTTTGTGATAAAATCGTAGAAATTTTGATAGAAATAAGATGGAGGGGTGAATCTTTTTCGAGATTGAAGCTTAGATGTTGCAGCATAAGAGAAAAATATTTTAAAAAAATATGTTCCAAACAAGTTTTCACGTTAAAAATATGTATCAAAAGATTGTGAAAGCTAGGACAAGTTCTAAGGACAAAATGAATTTTTAGTTTCGACCGTAATAATTGATAGTAAATTTTAATTTCGGCGCAATGGTTCGGTCAATTTGAACTGATAAATAAAAGTTCTAAGTTCTAAGGACAGATTTGAATTCAGCGCGTCGAAATCTTTGAGGTGTAACGAGTAGGGCTTGGAATATTTGTCGAATTTTTCGGTATTCGAATATTCGAATTCTTCGGTTGCTCAATTATTTGGTGAATATAATTCGAATATCCAAGAATTCGAATATCCAAGTATTCGAATACTATTCGAATGTTTAAGTATTCGTTAAGTATTTATTAAGTTCTTTAAGTTCATTTTTTTAAAAGCTTTTATTTAGTTCCAGTTGTGAGTTCGTTAGTTTGTCAGAGTGAAATCTTGTAAGTTAATTTTGACCCACTTCAACATATCCGATCGACTTGAAACTTTGCACACATACGTACTTCTGATGACAATACAATATCTTTACTAAAAAGCATGAAATGCTTAATAGTAGGAAATGTTTTTTTAAAAAACAAGCTTTTATTAAAATATGCTAAAAAGAAATCCATAATTTTAATACCGGTCCAAATGATTGCCTGAGAAGAATCCCCTCATCATGTGATTAGAAATAAACGTGATTGGGTCAAAATTAGCTTAGAAGATTCCTATTGAAATATTCGAGTGGCATTCGAATACTGAAATATTCGAATAGCATTCGAATACTCAAATATTCGAATAGCATTCGAATACTCAAATATTCGAATAGCATTCGAATACTGAAATATTCTAATAGTATTCGAATACTTAAATGTTCGAATAATAACACTCGAATACTCAAATATTCGAAGTTCATTCGTAGCATTCGAATACTGAAATATTCGAATAGCATTCGAATACTGAAATATTCGAATAGCATTCGAATACTGAAATATTCGAATAGCATTCGAATACTGAAATATTCGAATAGCATTCGAATACTGAAATATTCGAATAGCATTCGAATACATAAATACTCTACTACTATTTGAACACTTAAATATTCGAATAATAACAGTCGAATACTAAAATATTCGAAGTTTATTCGTAGCATTCGAGTACTTGTAAAATATTCGAATATTAAATTATTCGAATAGTCCCAGCCCCGATAACAAGTAAAGTAAAAATTTCAACCCCACAGTATAACAGAAAAACCTCAATTTTCTTCAGAAACGTTAACTTTGACACAGATTTTCAAGCTCGAACAAAAAAAAGTGTGACTTGTTTGTCACACTTTTTCAATATTTCTCCCTTACTCTACAGCATCTTAGCCTCAGCTTCGAAAAACGTTCCCCCCCCCCTCTATCTTATTTCTATCAAAAGAATTTAGCACAAAAAAGTGCCCTTTCCATCAGCAGCCAGCGTGTGCCGGCCGGCAATGCTGTCGCCTCCTCGCGATCTGGAAGATGGATTACGCGATTCGAATCTGCTGTCGATCAGGTGAAGCCAAATTGTTGAAAATCTTGATTAAAGTTCGGCCCCGGCAACGCCGTAAACCAACAGAGCTCGGCGCTGAAAGGGCTGACGCTAATCCTCTCGGGCGTGCCAGGGTCTCGGCGGTGCCGAGATTGATCTCGAAGTCTCGCAGTAAGGATCACTTATTCATACCGCCCATTCTCTTTCATCATTTCTTAAGTGTTTTCCCATCTTTACGGCGGCTCGTACAATTAATGCAGCAGCCTGCCCGCGCGCGAGCTCCGTAGACGCGTTCGAGAGACGATCCAGATTTCGCGTTCGGAGGAGCTAGTGGAGATAGAGTATCCATTACCATTAATACAACTTGGAAGTTGGTTCCGGCTTAATGGTTTCATACGGCTGCCGTTCATGCTACGGACTAACGCTACCGTGCCAACCCCGCCCAGCCCGCCCTAAACCCACCGCCCCCCCCCCCCCCCGATACCCGTTGCACTTCTGTGTTTGTCAATTTTCCGCCGCGCCAGCGCTACGGTACATATTCCACGGTAACACTACGCAAATGTTATTATTCGCCAGTGCTGAACACTCTAATCCCCGGCCCCTTCGCCCGCGCCTGCGTTAGTCCGCGCGCTAATTCGCGAGCAAGTCGCGGCTGGATGCGGCAGGCTGCCGGTTATACGCGTGCCACTAATTCTCGCGAGTTCCTTTCACGGGATATTAAAACTCCGGGCATCGAGAGGCTAACCATCTGCGGCGCTCGAGGAGGAGGCAGCGCGGGCCCGCGCGATGTTACTCCTGTAATTAGGTGCGTTTTATGCAAACAAGCCTTCAGCGGGGCAACTTGGTGAACATTTTCAGTTAGCCGCTTCCCTGCCCGGGCGAAACGGGCCGCCGCCGCCACGGTATCCTCTAATGGTTTTTAAGCCGGCGCCCCGTTAGTCATCCTTTTCGAGTCGATTAATGATGCAACGCGCGCGCTGCCACATGGAATCGGTGTGAGAGAGAGAGAGAGAGAGAGAGCGGCGGTGAGAAAAAAGGGTAGCCCCGAGTGGCAATTGAATGGATTTAGATGCTCCAACATCCCGTGCCGCTATTATGCTCTAGCGCGATTGCGAAGTGCTGTCGCGCTTTGTTTTCGCGCTGCTTTTATTTTCCGATGGGAACGTATATTGAGAAATATGGGGCTCCATTCGAATGAGAAACGCGCAATCGCACTCGGGGATCGCGCGAATGCGTAATAGTGGCGTTGCGGTGCTCTGATCTGTACGAAAGGATTCAGCGGTGGTTGGTAGTTTCCGCTCTTCGTTTTCGTCGCTTTGAAGCAGTTTAAACGGTGTTGAGGAACAGCCGCGATCGAGTTCGATGGGACGGGATCGCGTCTTCTTTTATTTAGGGCCGCGAAGTGGCGGTTTTTCCCAGAGATATATCGCGGCCGGCTTTGAAACGGGAAAGAACGCGAGTCTCCTATGAATTATACATGAAGCCCTGAACATCTATCATCCGAGTCAAAGCGCGAAGCCCGGAGAAATGATATTTCTGCGGGGATAAGGAGTTCGCCCGTGATATACCGCTCGGCCGTTTAAACCGCTGTACCGATTTCCCGATGAATCCCGTAAGTAAATGTTATCAAGCCAACTATAAATTCCATACGGAGTCGATACAATCCTGCCGCTTGCTTCCCAGCAGCCGCTCGCTATATCATCTCCCGCGGCGAGCTTCGCCCGCTTAAACTCTTCGTTACCGGCCGCCTCGACGCGGCTACGTGCCGTTTCACGGGATCAGCCGTGTAATTTTTGCGAAACGAGAAGCTTAGCGGCGAGATCGGCCGCGGTAACGATACCCATTGATCCGTAAATTCTCCGTCGAAACAACCGGGGCTGGTTTACTGCCGCGGGGGAGGGCGCGCGGCGAAAAAAAAGACCAGGCGCGGAGGGTGCAAAAAGGGTGGACGAAGCGGTGCCAGGGGAATCGTGAAAAACATTACCGCTGCATAACGAAAAGTTCGCGGTTTTATCATCGCCGCTCGGTCGTCCGGGTTCCCGGTAACTCACCGCGAACCACCCGTCGCGCTATCGCGCGTCGTTATCGTAAGCCGCGGGAGACCCGCCGCGACTTCGCGGAACTTTGGCGTCGTGAACCCGGGGCGACGGTGACCCATGCCCCGCACGGCGGTTCGTTGCCGTGGCCTGTCAGAGGCGCACGCGACTTTAATAGTTCGCCGACGCGACCCATCGCGGCTCCTCACCCAAGAGACTCGCGGCGGTTCGACACCGTGACCGATGCCAACTTGCGAGGCAGTTTGCTGTCGCGATCAACGCGGTTTCGTTCTTGTTCGGGGCCACGGTGGATCGTGTTCGCGATACCAGTTTGTTTCTGGCGGCTGTGAGGTTTTATGTTAGGCTCAACTCTGTGACTCTTGGTGAACAACGTGGTTTTAGGGCAGCGTTGCCCTGGTGGGCGGTCCGAGAGCGCGAGCATCCATCGCGTTTTCCGAAACTCGAGTGGAGGGGCGCGTTCGAGACCAATGAAGCTTGCGGCTATGTAGCGGATGGGGAAAACTCTAGTAGGGGAGACCGGGGCAAAGTGGGACGAAAAAAGTTTCAGGTCGAATAAAATTTTTCCCTTTCGATGAAAATGTGTGGAAATAGATTTATAATATAATTTGAACATTACTATTGATAAATGACGAATAGCAATAGTTAAAATAAACTTAAAGTATATTAAAATTCAATTTGAATAGAAAATGCCAAAACTATCCGGGGTAAAGTGAGGTGCAATAAAATAAGAACTTTAATTAAGGATATAGGTAAATATTAACCACTTGCGCTGGAATGACGTAGCACGGAAGCTTCTGTCTTTTCTGCACCGTGGCTGTCATAAACTGTGGCAGATTTTTCATTCTTTTGAGGTTAGATTCTGTTCTATCACGCCGCGTGGTTATCTAGCCAGCTGACAGGTTAGGATATTGCGCACATCACTAACTAATAAAAGTGTTCTCACAAGGAGAGTATTTTAGGTGTCCGCCTCCGATCATTTTGATTTTTGGATATGTTATAGAGGACCGAAAAATAAGAAATACGTGTTTTTTTATTTTTCCCCGTTTTCATATTTGGGGGGTGAAAACTGCGTTCAAAGTTAGGGTTGAAAAATCATTTTTGTGGAATATCTCGAGAACTATTAGAGATAGGGGAATAGTGTCGATGGACGAATTTTGTGTCTTTAAATGCGAAATATGACTGACTCACCAGATTTTCAAAAAGTCCATTTGTTTAAATAAATTTATTATTAAAAAAATTTATTATTAAATAAATTTATTTAAACAAATGGACTTTTTGAAAATCTGGTGAGTCAGTCATATTTCGCATTCAAAGACACAAAATTCGTCCATTGACACTATTCCCCTATCTCTAATAGTTCTCGAGATATTCCACAAAAATGATTTTTCAACCCTAACTTTGAACGCAGTTTTCACCCCCCAAATATGAAAACGGGGAAAAATAAAAAAACACGTATTTCTTATTTTTCGGTCCTCTATAACATATCCAAAAATCAAAATGATCGGAGGCGGACACCTAAAATACTCTCCTTGTCAGTCAAGAGTTATAATGTTTTTAAAAAATGGGTCTCATATTCAGCTACCTATTTAGTTATCTAAGAGGTTTTGTGAGTTTAATTTTGTGGCCCACAGTGACCCACGCCACTTTCCGTCAGCCCAGTGACGAATCGAATGTAACGAATAGCAAAGCAATCCCCGGACTGTTGAGCTCGAAGACTGAAGGCTGGGGACAGACGGCAGCAGAATGATCGGGCGTGTTCGATTCTATGTACGTCGTCAAGCTTGACACTGAACAACTATGCCGACAGTGTACGCTGTTGCTCGACAACGTTTAGCTTCCTTAGGAGGTGACATGTTCTGTAACGACGTAGAGAACAGAGACCTCTGTCCCATCTCTCTTGAAATGCACCGAAGCTTACTAGAGATGTAAGAAACTCTTTCATCAGACTTAGATAGAAAAATTATTTAACTTTCTTTATTTACTAAAATCAGCAGGCACGAGTAATAATTTAAATCTTAGTAATCAGTAGTACATACTGAAATTAAAACTACAACGTAGACGACTGATTCACTGTTTTTCTGAATAAAATAACTCTTATTCTGTCGAGCAATAACGCTACATTACATGCATTACTGCTAATAACGAAAATATAAATGTTTTCCAAGTAGCTGTTCACGACCGCTATATCGGGAATCGACCGAAGTTTCGCCCTGATGAATGTCAAACTGCGATAAAAGAACTAATAATAACTTTTCTGTACACATTTATTAATATCTGTTAATATTAATATTTGTTAAGTTTGTTTCTTTGTTTTTGTCTCTATTTTTAATCCAGTTTAGTTTATTGTACACGGTTAGGCTTCACAACAGTGTTACCACTGCAGCCTCGCCCTTACTCTCTTGTCTAACCGGCTACGCCATCTGTAATTCTTCTTACATTTTGAGTAATAAAGACGTATAATAATAAAATAATAATAACAATAATTATCTGTAATAGAGTTTAAAAGAATTGTATCAAAAATTTTCAAGAGATTACGTACTTCCCAACATTGAATACGATCTGTTTTAGAACATCCGCAGTAATCGGTGCATCCTCAGTAGGGTTTATACAAAAACCGACTTTTGAGAAAACCGGTTTTCGAATTCCACTATTCCCAGAAAACCGGTTAAACCGGTTTTCGAATTTTCACAAAAAGTATATAATTAAAATAGTAAATAAATATTCGTACTTATTTTAAAAATGTTCAGTTTCCTTAATATTTATGGAATTGCAAAAATATAACAAAATAAAATATACTCTATCTATACAAAACCAAATAAATAAATAAAAATTAAATTAAGTAAAATCCGTACAATTTTTGAGTTCATTTCATATTTATGGATGCACAAAAATATAACACAATCAAATAGACTGCATACAAAACCAAATGAAAAAAAAACCTCAACTAAAATCCGCACAAAATATAAATCTTTTACAGTGGTACCAAATTATAAATCTCTATTCAATTTAGTATTTTTCTTCAGAAAATATGAACTCATGAAGATTAGTTTTACAGTAATGACTAAACTGTTACCTACGCTTGTATCCAAGGCGACTTCAAGACAAAATATTAACGTTTCTAATTAAATAATTAATTCATTTCTGCATATTAATTCTAGTATATAAAACCGATTTTTAAAATTTTAAAACCGGTGTTCGAATTTTACAATTTTATAAATAAAAACCGGTTTTTAAACCCGGTTTTTAAAAACCGACAAACCCTAATCCTCAGTAACACCCACACTTACCCTACCCTGTGTTACAAACTGCCCCGGCTCTCCCCTGCTTAACCAGTTCTATTGCAAAGTTCATACTAAACCCCGCGATCCTATCACAGCGAACAGTCGATCACAGCCTACCGAACGCACTGCGCGAGCCCCCCCGAGTCCACTGATCCGCTTACTAACCACAGCAAAGAATCAGGAGGATCCTCAAGACCGAGAGCAATGTCCTCGACGCGTGAACGTCGCCCGAAACAACGTTATCATCGCGCCAAGCGTGTCTCCAGGCGAGCGAGAAAATGAGAAGAAGAAGAATGGAAAAAAAGGAGAAACAGAAGCACTGGTCGAGAGAGAGAGAGAGAGAGAGAGAGAGAGAGAGAGAGAGAGAGGCAGAGAGAGTACTGTAAAGAGACATAATGAAAAGTCCGCGCGGTCGCCTTTGGTTTCTTTCCCTCGCGGAAACAAACCGAGTGATCCTCCCAGTGATCCGCCAGTAGGAACCGCTAGCGTCTCGAGGGCCTAACGACCGGCTGTTACTTCGAGGACACCTCTAATGAACTGGATCGGAGATCTACAACCGGCAGTAAACTCCTCGGATAAGACATGTCGCCGGCGTAAAAAGGGGGCGCATGCTTCCTAGCTGGCGCACAGTAATTACGGCGGTTCTCGTCGGGCGAGACTTCGTTTCACGTTTCTTCCGGGAGGTCCCGCGTCCTGCCGCGACGCACCGACGATCCTGAAGCCCGCGCCGGTGTGTAGAACCCGCTCCCTGGGGATACGAACTATGTACTTGCAAAACCAGCGAACGAGTGCTTCATCAGCAATCGTAGGGCTGCCATCATTTGCTCACGTTTCTGCAAACCCCCCAGGGCCTCGGAGCAGCAATGCCCAAAAAGTGTACATGCATCTCTGGGTTCATTACGCGGGGTTTCTACTGACTTTACCGCGCGCTGGTTTCACGACGTCCGTGTGTCTATGCGCGAAGCACATAGAAACTGTAAGCTCGTCTATTAAATGGCAATACTAATTCGAGGCGAAGAGATTCGGGATTGCATGCAGAGCCCGCGCTACGGGCTCCCTGGTCCCCGCATTAGGATTAATGGGAATTGGATCAGAGTTGGGACGTTACAATCCCTGACCACAAAATTGTACTCGGTTCGAGGGGACTGGCCAGTCGAGTTGCTCGAAAATCAAGTACTATTTTCGGGAATTAATTGCAAGCAGGTGGATAGATATTCTGTATGGTACTTTTCGGCAATGTTTGTTAATAATATAAACTGTAAAATGAAATATTTTCGTAATATATGGGAGGCTGAGGTGTGAGTCGTTTGCATGATGTTTCGCGTTTAGTGTTATAGATAAATCTCTATGTACATGTTGCAGGCGTAGGAACATTTGTAAAGGCTGAAAATATTACCATAATAGATATGTGTGTATTTGAAAATAAGTACAAAATGATAGGAAATTTTGTACCTGCGTCATATTGTGAACACTGAAGGGTGGTTTTAAAATAAAAAGACACGTAGGGTAGATGTCCCTATTACTGCCACTTTATTTATTTTGCTTAAGGGATTACGCCATTTGAAAAATCGATTTTTCTTTCTTTGCATTTTCTTATTACGCGAAGTTTTAAGGATAATTTAAGTCGTGGTAGAGGCAAAAATTCCCCAAAACAGCCGAGTTATATAGACTTTAAACGAGACGCGGATGTCGATATTCCGCAGCAGGTAAAGGCCATTCTATAATACGTTTCTTCTTTTGCGTTTTTCTCGAAACTACGTTTTCAAAGGTGATATATGAAATATCTGTAAAACTATTTGTCCGATGGATTTCAAACTTGGTACGCATATTCTCAATGGTATTATCTACAATGTAGCATATCATTTCTTTCATGCGATAACCCATTCGTATATAATAAATGTTTTAAGTTCGTTTTGTCGGGTGAAAGACGATTAATTTTCTTCACCTTGCACTCATTTGCGCAATAAATTTTTGTTTCTCAAATCCGTATGCTAGATTCTAGGTATTTTATTAAGGAACACGAAAATCATCATGTTTTTCATTTCAGATGAACCTGGGCGTTATAATTTGTTATATTAGTCACGCGTATAACGGCGGACGAGCTTCGTGGAAGAACAAATAACTCGGTCATTTTTCAATATTTTTGCACAGTATTTATAAAACATATGCACCAATACATGCTCTACACATAAGAAGAAAAGAAATAATTTTCAAGCTCATAGTAGCAGTAAAAAAAATTCGTATAATTTACTGCTGTTTCGAGCGCCTCAGGGTGGCGTAACCCTTTAATAAAAATGGAACGTATAAAGAATAGTGTACAACAATAATATTAATAATAATAAGAACAGTCCGAATTTAATAATAATATTATTGTTGCACACCATTCTTTATATGTTACATTTTTATTAAGCAAAATAAATAAAGTGGCAGTAATAAAGACATCTACCCTATTTCTTTTATTTTTTGATCCTCTAAAACATATAAAAAGTCCAAAACCATCGAAGGGGGACACCTAAAAAATCTTCTAACTTTGAGGGGTGGTTTAACCCCCTAAATATGAAAATGAGACAATATATTAAAAAAAAAAACATATACCTTATTTTTTGACCCTCTAAAACATATCCAAAAACCAAAGCAATTGGAGAAGGATAGCTAAAAACCCCTCCTTGTTAGTCGGACTTACACCAGTATTTTTTCAAAACGCTCTGATCTTGTTAGTTAAATACTAAAGAGATATATTCTTATTTCTCAGTTAGAATAAACTTATGACTTAATTCACTATGAAAGTAAACAGATAGAGTCTTTATGACGTAAAAATTGTTATCTCGAATTATCAAAATCTGGTTCACTATGATTCTCAGCCCTCCATATATAGACGTTTTTTTCTGCCGTTTTGCAGTGTTTGCGAAGAAGAAACGGATGTTCGGATCGACTAGAAAAAATTACAGGATGTGTAAAACATCTGTCGCTTCCCGCGAAACCCCTGACATGGTTCGTACAAATGCGAGATTTTCACAAAAATTATTAAAGACTCGCGGATTTTCAGTAGCGCACAAACACGACCGTATTTTTTCCCGAAATAATCGCCGTTTTTTCTGCCACCCATGTTATAATTTCGTTTTAATTTTAGTTTTCATTGGTTCCACGGGAAACTGCAGGTGTAAAAAAACAAGAATCACGCTTTGAAATTGGATTACGTCATTTTTCAAGACCAATATTGCGACAAATCTACAGAAGAACGTTAAAATATTTACCAGTCAGCACCGCGATTTATACAGCATGTGTGTATTTCACACAAACTCTTTTGCAATCTCTATGATAATAATAAACATTGGGTAAAATGATACATCTGGATTTGCTTTCATCTTTTTGCAAATACGTTAAAAAGAAAGCGTTTGTTTAACGGAAAACGACTGCCTAGTCCACACGTGCCTAGTTCACACGCATCAGTCGATGTTTCAGTGGCATCAATATCGATAATTGATACACTCAATTATTACGTTTTAAATGAACAGTATTTGTTGAATAAAAACTCGACGTGGAACCGTGAACGAATTATTGATTCGTAATATTAATGTATAGAAAAAGTAACGGTGCTTAAAAACAACAGAATCTAGCGAAAAAACTTTAGGAACTATTAGAAAAATACGCCACAAGTGTGAACTGCTCTCGCATTCTAAAAACGGGAAGCAATCTTTATTACCAATCGCACTGGCAACGAGTAACAAAGGAAGTCGGGCAACCCGGAAATTCCAAAAATTATGGAACATTGTGTGCAAGTAAAGTAGCTTCATCCGTACCACAAAGCTATTTTTAGTTGGCCTCATAATGGGGTTTCAGGGGTTGAAATCACCCCTTGAATGAAATACAGAGTTTTCTTTATCGTGGAATATCTGGAGTACAATAAGAGATATCGAAAACAAGTATAAACAAAAGATGCGTCCTTTTCCTAAATCTACAAAACTGCGTAAAAATAATCATCAACTAGTGGTGGGGGTAACTTGAAAAGAATGAAGTGTTCGAAAATTATTTTCACGCAGTATCGTAGATATAAAAAAAAAAAAGATACAACTTTTGTTTAAACTTCTTTTCGATATCTCTCACCCTTCTCGAGATATTCCCCGATAAAGAAATCTCTGCCTTCTTTCCAAGGGGTGATTCCACCCCGTAAAACCACCCTATGGCACCAACAAAAAATAGCTTCGTGTTACGGACGCGATTCTCTGCTTCCACACAAACTAGCATAATTTTCTGAATCCCCTTGTTGCCTATAACTTGTAACTATGAGCCCGCCTGTAACCTTCACAACGGCGAACACGCGAGTTCATTTTGACCCTGCATATTGATTACTTTTCAGCGCCGCGTCTCGAAGAAAGCGAGGAGCTTTCCATCGCAACCAGTTCAAAATCTCCCATAGAATCTTATTCCGGAATACACAGGGTGGGCCAATAACACTCGCCACCTTGAATATTCCAAGAGTTACGGTAAGCGAGAGAAAAAGTTTTCCAGCAAAAGTGGCTCGGCACGAAAGTGGCGGTAGTCATAACGATTTCTCGCCGTTGTGGAGTGGCTGTCGAGCGACTTCTCCCTTCCGCGGCTCCCGAGACATTCAAGCTGACGATTCTTATCGGTCCACCCCGTGCACGAGTGGATCCGTGGCCCGCGGGTGAAAGCATCCCCCTCCGCGACTAATCCGTTATACGTTCGATCGGCGAGCCATTGAAGCTTTAACGCCCAGCTGATTTCACGGTCGTCGATTACGCGGGGCTGGTTTTTCGGAAGCGCCGCCGCGATTCATTTTCGGAAATGACTGTATCGGTATACACAGACCGGGGCCGGGCTTGTCAACGCTTCATTGCCGGCCCCGGAGCCTTTGTGCCCGTCAACCCTTCCGCCCCGCATTGTTGCTCGCTTTAAATAAATGTTTTTCATTTTCTTCGAGCGCGAGTAATTGTTTCCCCCCACCGCGGCCCCCTCTACGCCGCCCACGCCCGCCTGTTTTTCGACCCGTCCAGCACGGCGATTGGACGTTGAAGCGCCTCACCCTGCCGCCCCGTTATTTGTCATTAACATCTGCCGTTCGCGGTAATTTATGCCCCCGCGATTTACTTTTCCGTTCCGCGATACAACGATGACGGACAGCTCGGAGCAGCCGCTCCGAAATATTCACGGTTTCATAAATTGCCTTATCATTGTTCGCACAGCGTCGATACCTCCCCCCCCCCCCAACCCCCTCCCCCAGCCCCTGGTATCTGGATAAATATGTCGCGCAAACAGAGAAAGCCCGTGCTCGCGCGGCCCGCGCGGTACAGCGGGGGCGCTGCCGAGCGACGCGATGTTTCAAATCCCCGGCGATTGTTTCTGCAATCGAATCGTGCTCGATTCCCTGGAAACAAGGGTGGACGGATAAAGGGGTGAGATTTTTTATTGTAAAAAATTTGTCCCCTTTTCGGGGATATCGGATGTTTTAAAGCGCGTGGAAATTGTGTAGCTGGCGGGGGAGGGGGTGAGGCGTGACATCAAAAGCCTGCCGTTCGGAGCGCTGTGCCGGGCCGCGCGTTCCCGATCGAAGTAGAGAGGGGGGTGGGGGGATTTGTATCACTGTGACTTTCAATCACCTCGAAAATCGTTTAACGGCAGGCTGCGTCGCCGGGTATCGCCGTGGAATATAAAATTCGCGCGAGAGGTATTTAACTAGGAACGGTGGCCGGCTCGAGGGGCTGCGGTGGAGGCGGGTGGCGGGTCCGTTTCGGCCGTCGGGACCATTATGCATGCGCAATGATTAAAGCAATTATTAAAGCCATTATTAAAGCAATTCGTGTCATCGATAATTCGGGTTCTTTCTCTGTTGCCGTAAACTGGGGTGACTTTGCCCGCCCGGGGTGACATTGCCCACTTTTCGGAAAGACTTTATTTTATTTTATTGTGAAGTAATTAGAACATATGGCGCTTTGTAATCGATAGCAACAATTTCTCCGAGGGCAACCGCTCAAAAAAAAAATATAGCGAATTCAATCGTATGGTAATTTTTCAGTCAGAGTAAAAAAGTGGGCAATGTCACCCCGGCGGGTAAAGTCACCCCAGTTTACGGTACTGTTATTAGTATTCGTTAGTGCGTTTAGGGGCCTTAGATTTGGGTAAGAAAAAGAGGCAAAGAACAGGTTAACGGGTTAGTTCACTGTGACGGTTTGAAGAATTAAGCTATTTTTAATGATTTTTTTCTCCGTGGATACAACGTATAGTGTAATAAATTGTTTTGGTGTTTATTAAGCTACTTTTGTATTACACCAAAATAATTTAAAAGAGTTTCTTTAATTTGTTTTAACACTTTAAACGCGATTGTCTCGAAATAACATTTTTTCAACTGCTGCGGGTGATTGCAAAAAAAAATTTTTGGCCGATCGGTCTGAAATTTTTACACGTTATTCAGCACATCGGTGGCTACAACCGGGACCACGGGAACCTTTTTTGATTAACCATTTCAACATTTTGCAAGGGAAAATAATTGAAATATTTCGAAATACCGTATTTCGGCACTTTAACTTCATACCTCCGGCATTTTGCTAATTTTTTATCAGTGAAAATAATCCTGGTTCCGACGATAACCATACTTGTATTGATTGCAATACACTTTGAATTCTTTGTTTCAAATGCGACGTTCTCCCGGAATCTCCAGCACTACATCGTTTTCTCAAGGCGCAAAACTGTTAAAAATTTAAAATAGATTTCTTTTATACTGTCAACAAGTGTATTAATAAGTAGACAAAACGTTATTTACGTTGGACATTCCGTTTACTAAAAAATAAATTCTAAAGAATGAGAATTATTCGCGACTTCACAGTGGGCTCAAAACATAACAAAATTCGCAATTTTCTTTTAAGAAACTAGCGATTCAGTTCGTCTGAAATTAGGAGCACGTCTTTATACATCTTTGACGAAGTTGCAATTTCTTTGAAATTAATTTTTAATAATAAATAAAAGAGTTATGCCTGATCGACTATCACACCGCGCAAAATTCGTCGTCCGCTGTGGGGAAGCAGATAAATGAAGCGACATTTTACTTTATACATATGTAGCTTCAGTTTGATGAACCAGAATACTGATAAACTATATACTTCCTCCGTTACATAAGAAAATCGGCGCACAATTTGATAGCAAATCTGACATATTCACACCTTTCAGTTTCTAAACTCATCACTCTGCTCAATAAATGTTTTTATTTTATTCTGGCTCACTAAACCGAAGCTACATAAGTATAAACTAAAACGCCGTTAAAATAATAACGATAAAATAAAAGCCGCAACTTCTCCAAAGATGCATAAAAACATGTCCCAAATTTCAGGCGAATCGAATCGCCTATTCCTTCAAAAAATATCCCAAATTTGCTACGCTTCAGCCCCCAAAATAGGATTCCCCTTTCACAACCCCAACCGGCGGAGTAAAGATCCTCAGCGGGGATCGCCCGAGTTTTTAGTGGAAAGAAGGGACGCTCGTTAATTCTCGGTCCCCGTGGTCGATACAACTTCCGAGGGATCGGTCTTGAAATTGAATATAATCCGCGAGGCACTCGGAAGCGACTCGAGCAACGATGGGCGGGGGATTAAAGTTTCCCTTATTTAAAGGAGGCGGTTGCGCGTCTCGCCTCCGAGGCGGAGAATCGCTGGAAGCAGAAAAAGCGGAGGGAAAGAGAGAGAGAGAAAGAGCGGAATGAGAGGCAAAGCCTCAGGTGCACCAAATAAAAGCCCCTCTTTACGCGGGGCTAAGGAACGGTGGCGAGTTTTGAGAGGATCGACGTAGTCACCGGGCCATGACAGGATGCCAGCGATATCTGAAAGGACGACGACGATCCAACGGCGTCGAGGGCCCTCAGATTTCGCGAGTGGGCTGAGTGTTCCGTGTATCGACAGTTACATTTTCTCGACGCCGTCCCTCGACGTGTTGCACGCACGCACGTCCCGTCTTTCTTCCCTTATCGCGGGGAATCAGCGCGGGTTTACACCCCGGCGATTCGTCCATTTGTGCTAGGCGCTGATAGCGAACTCGACGTCGACGCGTACAAACTTTATTTCCCAACAAAAATTGCCGCTTGGGCACGTTTGTAACGTAACTATATGCTTAGGCGAAGAAAAAAAAATATACAGATCTGTGTGTTCTCCTCTACCATAGTTGCAAAAAGTCAAATAAACCAATGAAACCAGAATCTATATTAACTTAGAGGATGCCAGATAACTGCCAGCACAAACAAAAAAGAAGATCATAGTTCGACATTCAATGTAAAATTTACTTTCAATTCGGGTGTAAAGGTTCCAGATCATAACACTAAGGTCGAGGCCAGATATATTGGCCGGTGAGTTTCGGGAGGGGTATTCTCCCACCACACAGTTCGCATGCCTCGGTGCTCGCTCTCGCCTTCGAAAAACAAGAGTGAGCCAGAAGTGGTGGGGATGGTGCCAAGCTTTTGGCGTGTAGGCCAAACCGAGCTCTCAGCGTAGAAATACACGCGTCGGAATAGGTGTGCGTTAGCTACGAAAAAATTCAGGAGCTTTATTGGTTAGAACCAGGGACCTGGAACGAAATGTTTTTTCGTTTCGTTTCGGTTCAGCTCCGATAATAATAATTTCGTTTCGGTTAATATCGTTCCTGGTGAAAAATATTTCGTTTCCATCAGAACGAAAAACAAATTTTGTTCCGAACCGGTTATTTCATTTGTAAAAAAAACTAGTATAAACTTATTTCAACAATTTTATTGCCTTTGGTACTTATATTATAAAATATTATACGTTATAGTTATGTATTATAGAATATTATATATTACGTCTTAAGAAAAGAATTTAGAGTTTTGATGCTTTCGGTTGCAAGCCGTGCCCACGGCAAAATAAGGGGAACGCTCAATTTAAATTTTTTAACCTGAAGTGTACAGAACGTTATTAGTCGGAATTTTTATTTCGGTTATTACGTTTTCACTCCTGCAACAGGGTTAAAAATTTCGTTTCGTTTCTGTTTCTGTTCCGGAAAAATATTTCGTTCTTTTCGTTTATCGTTTTCGTTTCTGTTCCGTTCCGGGTCCCTGGTTAGAACATAGATACTTTCTCGATAGCTTCGTCTCGTATTGGTCTACGCATAGCTTCGTAACGCACACAACTATTGCGCTAAGAATAATAGATAATTTGGTACCTGGCACTGACTCTGCACTGGTGCCAGAGAATGAGTTGGATTGGTTGTTTCTGATAGAAATGAAGATAGCTCTATAAGAATCAACCAATCCACGTCATTTTTTAGCACTAGTACAGAGTCACTGCGAGGCACCGAATTACGGCGGAGCCGAGCAGCGTTCCCGTTACCCCGCCATACCCTGCGAGGGCCAAGCAACTCCAACTGACAAATCCGCGATCGTCAGATGGTGGTGGTTGATTTCTCCTCGGTCGCCGCTCGCGAGAACGAATTCACCGGCCAATATATATGGCCTCGACTATAGCAACTTTGAGATCGCATATCTCTAAGAGGATCGTACAATAAAAATTGGTATTAGTGGAAAATCATGCTTTAATAAACCATCAATGAAATGCAACGCATAGATCTGTAAAAATCAGAAAAAAATTGTGACTTTTGGCCAGCTTTTTGCACAGGACGTGCCAGTGTGCGTCGGGCGAACTCGACGCTATTCTATATTTTTAAGCGGCGCAATAAAATAATATGTATTATCGGCATTAATTACTATTCGTACAACCCCTTAACAATTTATTCCATTTGGGGGTGACTTAAAACTTAAATATATAAATGTATAAGAATTTTTTACCACTGTAACTGGTGCTGCCGTTATTACTAGGGTAAATCCGGGAGACGCGGTCGGACCGGAGAGATGGTCGAGTCGCTACATTTCAGACTCTCTACGTAAAAATTCGTTAAAGTGCAGACCAATTACTTCTCCAGAAGCCAAACAGTTGAATGAATAGCCTCATTTCGCCTCCTTCTGTGTTTTTCTGGATTTATAGGCTTTAAAAGGTAAATTGAGGTTACATTTAAGCTCGTTCGTCAAACAACGGTGTACGGAATCGTATTTGAAATATACTTCTACGTTTATTTTCGTTTAATGTTGGGGATAATAAGATAGTAGAGATATTGAGAGACAATGCAGAAAAGGTATTTGGCCGTATTAACTCTTCCTCTCAAAGCTAACGAGAAGACCATCTCTCTCGCTGCAGAAACGAGAGATGGTCGAGTTATGATTTTTTTTCCATTTTTTATTATTATTTTTCTTTATTTAGCTTATTTATTCACTTTTGTATTCATTTGCCTTGCTAATCGCCAGTAAGTGGTTCACTTTTTCTTTGACGTGTTCTTTACTTGTTTAGCATAAACAAATTAAATATCAATGAATCTGTAGTTGCATTCACTCGTAAATAATTTTGCTTTATCCTTTGATAATTTTCCATGAATAATTATTTGAATGGTCTCTGCCAACGACGAAAACCATCTCTCCCTGCACCTCCTAAGAGGTGGTCAGACGTCATGACTTCCGTTTTCAAACCGATTTACAGTAAATATTGTCTTAAAGCAAATATCCACCAGTTTCTCTCAATCAGCATAAAATTCTGAACATACAGGTTCGTTCTGATACCATAAGTAATGTTTATATTAGTTTTAATAGCCATTTTACATTAGGTCGACCACGTCTCCCTTATTTACCCTAAATGTATAAGAATTTTTTACCACTATAACTGGTGCGGTCATTATTACTCCTACTATTATTATTATTTTTCATTTCTTTCCCTTTTCTTTCTCGTCTGCTTCTTCTTATTATTATTAATATTACTATTACCAGCATTGTTATTATCATTATTATCATTCGCCTTATTACGGTTATTATTATCACCAAATATCAAACATTAAGGGGAATATTACGAATTCTTAACATTCGTCGAACCCTTTAGATTTAAAGCTTAAGGAGTCAAGCTTAGTCAGGAGGCCGAAAAAGGGTGGTTTTTGGAAATTTTTTACTCGAAAGCTATAACACGTTTCTCAAAAAATCTTTTTCCCTTTTAAGGATTGCATCTAGTACCGTGCATCGTAATTTTTTTATTCAAAAATATTTATCAATAACTAAGTTATTATCCATCACTCGAAGGTTCTCTGAAAAAAAGGCTTCTACGGTGACCACTGCTGCTCGAAAGTCGATCATCGAAAATAAAAAATTCAAGAGAATTTACTTATTACATTATATTACCTAGTATTTGAACGAAGGATTTTTCGAAACATTGCTTCGGGGAAAAAATGGCTGACGTTTAAAGTGAAAGTTTCAATTTTTATCATAAATCGTGCTTGATTTTCGTCAATTAAAAGAAAACTAAGCATCGGATAAAAAAATCCTTCCTTCAAAGACTAGTTTATTGTTCCTATAGTAAGCTTGTCAAATTTGAAGTAAATCAGTCGAATGGTTTTTCAAATATTTTGGTCACCGCAGAAGCCTTTTATTTGAGAGAACCTTCGAGCGATGGACAATAACTTAGTTACTGATAAATATTATTAAATAAAAAAATTACGACGCACGGTACTAGACGCAATCCTTGAAAGGAAAAAAGATTTTTTGAGAAACGTGTTATAGCTTTCGAGTAACAAAATGTCCAAAGACCGCCCTTTTCTCGGCCTCCCGACTGATCATCACCCCTTAAATCGCAGCCAACCCGTCTGTTCAACGAAATCAAAGCGACATCCGCGACACCCAGTATCCGAAGTTCGCTCCGCTTCGGCTCTATAAAATTATCGCCGTCGGTGATGGAGAGGGCTGGGGAGCAGAAGGGCGGGCGCGTGTCGACTTAGGCGCGAAAAGGCATTTCCATTACGTCGAAGCGCGCAGCAGAATGCCTAACAAGGCGAAGAGACAGCTCGCCCGGTATTTCTGGCGCGAAGGGCTTTACTTCCGGCTGCTTGTAGGGCGTAAAGGTGTTACACGCTGAACGTCGGTGGTGGTGGCGGACCGTCTCATGACTATTCAGAACCCCGCCGGCGGGCCGGAGAGCTCGGGCGCACGCATTGTGCATCCGCCGAGTCGTTTCGCATTTGTAAGTTAATCGACCGGCCGACGGCTCGGGTGAAGCGTCGCCAGCCGCTCTTCTCTCCTTCCCCGGCGATTTTCTATACGATAAACTGGAGCAATTGCGACGGCAGGGGACAATCAACGGCGGAGAGGGTCGCGAGGGGGTGAAGAGGGGGGGGGGGGAGGCGAGGCGGAATGCGTGCAAGGATGGACGGTCGGAATGACACGGACGCCGCACAAAGGACGACAACGACGGCGCAAAAGGAGCGACAAGAGAAATACCCCGTGGCAAAGAAAGCGGAAGAGGGGGCGATGAAAATTCAATTTTCCCTACTCGGAGCTCGCTCGAGCGATTTTAACCGCGTGAAATATCCAGGTGCCTCGATTTCACGAAGTTCCGCGAACAAGGGGAAGGAATTGCAAGGATTGCGGGGAATCTGTAGATTACAAGGGCGAGCGATTATATATAAACGCGTACAGTGGCGGGCAAAAGTGTAGGGAGGCTCTTCGAAAGAAAATGTCTTTTTTAAAATTACTCCAAACGACTTGAGTTTTTGTTTTTTTTTTTTTTTAGAAGCTCGAAGGATTAGTTTACGAGGTGCAAATTGCAATTGGTTTGCAAATTTCGATTGGTCTGAATAAGGAAGAAAATAATGAGGGTCGCCCTTTCAACTTTTTTAGCCGAGGCTGTAATGAAAATTTGAAAATCCAGTTTGTGATTTAAATTTTATTTGCAGGCTCGGGTAAAAAAGCTGAAGAAACTGCTTTCACTGTCTTCTTCGTTATTCGGACCGATTGCATTTTTTGTTTTAAAACGACGAAACACGACATCTAACAAGGGAAGATCACGAAAAAGTTTGTGAATACTGAGGGGATTTCCTACTGATTACAACAGAATTTTTGTTTACTGCCCAAATTCAGTCTGAAGGGGTGAAATTAACCCCTGAAAATTCGGGGATTTTCCGATTTTATTTTGTAACTCCCAATCTGTGAGAGAAAGAAAAAAAGTTTCAAGGCAAAAGTTACTTCTTTTAATTGGGACTATCATTTGGTAACTTACAGCTCTTACAGTTCACGAGTTATAATACAAAATCGGAAAATACCCGGAATTTAAGAAGTTTCTATTAGTTTTTTTATTTTTTATTACTATTTTATTATAATTTCGTCTATTTAGTTGATTTATTCACTTTTGTATTCATTTGCTTTGCTAATCTCCAATAGGTAGTTCACTTTTCGTTTGATGTGTTCTTTACTTGTTTAACGTAAACAAATTAAATATCAATGAATCTATAGTTGCATTCACTCATAAATAATTTTGCTTTATCCTTGATTAATTCTCCATGAATAATTATGTGAGTGGTCTCTGCCAACGACGAAAACCGCTTCTCCCGGCACCTCGGGAGAGGTGGTCAAATGTCATGACTTCAGTTTTCAACCCGATTTACAGTGAATATTGTCTTAAAGCAAATATCCACCAGTTTGTCTGAATCAGCATAAAACTCTGAACATACAGGTTTGTTTTGATAAAATCAGTAATGTCTATATTAATTTTAATAGCCATTTTATATTAGGTCGACCGCGTCACCCGGGTTTACCCTACTTAATAAACTAATCTTTCTAGATTCTCAAAAAAAAAAACTCAAGCCGCTTGGACCAATTTTAAAAAAAATTTTCTGTTTTAAATGGTCTCTCAATACTTTTGTCCAGCCCTGTATATTCTTGAAATAATGATCCACCGTTACTGTGCCCTCCTTTACCTTTTGACCGCAGCGCGCTCAAAAGGGCTCCGTGTACGTTGAGATCTGTATCGATAGATGTAAGTATCAGTATCCCGATACTAATCTCAGCGTGTGTCTGACAGTCTCAGTATCGGACGCATCAGTTTCAGCTGGTATCGTCGCCTGTATCAATGTTCTGAAACGTCGATACCGCCGAGCATGCAACTGATACGAAATTACCAATGTCTACAATCGCTGTTTTCTTTCATAATATTTTTACCTTTCATTTCGAATGATATTAATTGCAAGCGATTGAAAATTATAGGTATTATGTTTTATTAAACACTTGGTGTTTAAGGGAACAAAAGATTCGCGGATCTCTATCGATACATTTCAGTGATTAATTTATTACACAATTCCGATTATAATGATGCAACTACAAAAGTGGTACCTATATTTAAAATTTTTAAATATTATAGACTGTTTTACAACTTCGCTATGTTTAAAAAATATTTAACATCGTAATGTTTACAGATACTTTTCTCGAAACTAAATTTCGAGATTTCGCATTTAACAGTAGGATATTTATTTATTTATAATTTTGTTTATTTAGTAGCATTTATTCTACCTGCTAACACTCACGGTTTTAGATTTTTAACCCTGAAAATCTGGGCCCCTGACCGTCGCGGGCCTGGCGGCTCGACTCGTCACGTCGTTTAAAGCCTTTATAATAAAAACGAAATTGTTTGTACAAATTACTGGGCAAAAGAAATTGCAACATTTCTTCGGGTATTTTGCCTGGGCGGGGCTGTAATCATCTCTGGCGAGAGTCTCGTATAATTAAGGTCGAAATTCACATAGGTTACCGTTTGTGGCCATTGCACTGTTTTTGGCCATGTGCATAATTATCTTATTTTTAAACTGCTTGCAGATCATTATTATGTGGAGAATTTCACGTCGTAAAAGATTTTCTTTAGTATACCGCCAGAAATGTAAGGTTACATTTATTGCTTGCACGGGAAAATATTCTGTTTTTTAAGAAATGGCCGAAACTGGTACAACACCTTAAAGTGGCCACAAATGGTGTGAATCAATCGTTGAATTATACTTCGAATTTCGCCCTCGAGATTACAACGGTGGCTTTTCAGAGCATGATAAACATTTGTTTTTGATTATTAATAGGGGAGAGCGGGGAGAAAAGTAACGGCGTCATGAAAGTAACGCGCCTTCTCCCGCCTTCCACAAAAGCTTCCAAAACGTTTGCTTTACATAGTTACTTACGCGTGTTCAGTGTTTCTTTTCTTTCGCGGAGTGACGCTGAGCAATACAACGATTCGTATACCGTGGGCAAGCTGATTTCGTTATTTCGATCACTCAGACAAGCGTCTCCTCTGTTGGTTTTTTTGTTAATATTCATAGTTAAACTATAGACATTGATCCAATTATTTATTAGAGCGTTTTAGATAATGTCTTTATATGTTCCTGTATTTGATTTCAATAAGTCTTGTATAGTTCGTACATTATAACAGTTCTATGATGAAAAGCATGGCTGGGGACAAAAGTAACACGTCACTACGGGGAGTAGTTGAATCCAATATTAACAATAGTTTTTTTAAAAAAATCATAAATATTAGTTACTTTTGGGGCCGTTACACGAGATTCCATATTAAATCAAATACACAGTATCAAAGAAATGTTTGAAGCTGGTTATACTTTTTTATCGTTACCTACTTAAAATATGTTTACTTAAATGTTTGTTTCTATCGTTTCTGATAATAAAAAATCCCATTTTGCTTTGGAAGAAGTGTTCTTCCTTAATTCTCCTCAAAATAATTAGTATTACTTTCGTCCCCATGCTATGTTACTTTCGTCCCACCCCTGCAGGACAAAAGTAACAATGACAGTCACCGCTGAAAGTTGCCACAACTCTTTGACTACTTATCATGGAAGGCTGAATTTGTGGTCAAACTAAAGACCAAGAAACACACTATCTTAAGGCATAATTTTGGTTTTTATATCCGTAATAGGTAATTGGTAGCTAGGCCAAATGTAAAAACTGTTACGTTCGTCCCCACTCTCCCCTACTATTAATAAGTAAATATAAGACATCCTACAATTGCACTTCCCATCCCCAAGCTACAATCGAGGCAAAGAGTATAGTTGCTCGACTTCCCCCACCACGAATCTCACCAAACTCCCCGACCCCTACCACGTTTCACACCCCATCCCTCCTCCAAACTCCCAGGCCTTCCAAATAAACCACCCCGATTAAGTAAGTACACAATAATTACAGTATCAAACACCGTGATAAATAATAAAAAAAAAAAAAAAAACAATAACAGTGCAATGAAGTGAAAAGATGCAAAAATTTCGCGGTCAACGGACCAATATCAAAGCTTTTCGAAAGTGTTCCCCCGGAAAGTGGGCATCGTTTAGCATTCCTCGCGGTTGCCGGGTTCCCGATTTCAAGGATTCATGGTGGCTTGATGCGCGTTATATCCAGCCAAGCCCCTCGTCCACCCGTGTGTCTGCGCGACGGAGAATGGGGCACAAAGGGGCAGAGGCACGGTGAAACTGGGCGAAGTCGTTAGCTGGAACGTGCGCGCGAAACAGGACAGCGAAACTTGGCGTGACAGTGAGTAGATAAATCAAAAGAGGGAAGAAAGGGTGGACGCGGTGTATAACGGGGGCGTCCGGGGCGACGGAGCGGAGAGACGCTGAGGGGTTGGGACTGCAAGAGGGTGAGAGTAGGAGGGGGGGGGGGAGAGAGAAGGTGGCGTGGAATGAGGCCGAGGGCGTTGAAAGACACACGGATCTCCGGCAGGTATGAAAATACGGGGAAGGTGGATAGGTATAATTATGTTTTAAAAAAGCCTTAACCTCTTCTGGCCCCCTCGGAGATACCGTTTCTATGCGCCGGCTGGCCAATTCGGGGCCACGCTACCGGAAAGCCCCGACCGGCGGCAGAAAGGGACGCGACAGATTATTATGCGGGGGCTCTTTCGTTTCAATCCATCCGCGGAAATATCGTCGGAACTGCTAGCGACGGCAAAAACTGTTTCACCGAAACGCTAAAGGGTATCAAAGACCGCGTTACGCAGCGGACGTGATTCCTTTATGGCTTCGGGGAGGCGGAGAGTATCGAAAATCCGAAGGCCGTAGTTATTCGTTTAATTACAAATTACAGCCGCGTAATTTGGGAGATGGGACACGCTGCGTTAATTAGTTAATTATTTATGCGGGTGAGATAATACACTGTGTTGATTAAAGGTTAAGTACAAAAGCACCTTTTATTGCCGAAGCTCCTCTCTTATGCAATGAGTATGTGGTTCCCTGTTTGTCGATAATTTTCTCCACACTTTTTTGGATTTTTAATCAAGGTAGTTTGCGGCATTGTCGCGAAATAGCTTTATCGGGAAAATTGAGTTTTAATACTTTAGTCCGCTAGTAAGAGAAAAGGTTCGAGGAATTTAATTTTCCTATGTAATTTTCTTCTTAAATTATTTCTCGTTTTACTTCGACGGCAGAAGCTTATTTAAGCAAAATGTGGGGACATTCCGTATTTCGTTCCAGCGCAGAGTGGACATTTCCTGTTTTTAATCAGTATGGGAAATCTTCGTTACGTTGTTTTACGGGGGAATTTGAACTTTATATTCCTCTCTGATTCGACAATCCTTTAGTCGCAATTGTTAACAACAAAATATGTTAATAAATCGCAAAATCACGAGAAATGGACGTTCACAGTTGTCCCCTTACCCTTCGTGTCTGTAATAAGGTCGTTATTATTATTATTATCATCAGGCAGAATTGAGAGGCACAGTGGAAAACAGGCAGATGCCATATTATGCGTACTTTTTCGTCCCTTTGTACCATTAATTCGTTCCTGCAATGTAGTGTAATTCCACCACCTCCTATATATAATATAATAGCATGTACGTTTCACCGAGCAGAATCGTATTAAATTTTCTTCGCGCCGAGAAAAAACCAGCGCGTACTGGAAAAGGGTCCCATGCCACTCGGCAAAATTAATTTTCCGGTTAGAATGTGACAATAGTTCCCATTTGCCATCTAACTCGTCTACCGTTTAAAATAATTAAAATTTCCTACAGCAGTTCCTACGAAAATAATTTTTCACCTAAAAACAATAGGTGCTATTTACCATCTAACTCAAGTACCGTTTAAAGCAATTACAATTTCGCACCGCATCACCTTTGAAAATAATTTTTCACCTAAAGCAAATACTTGTAATTTACCATCTAACTCAAGTACCGTTTAAAACAATTACAATTTCGTACCGCATCACCTTTGAAAATAATTTTTCACCTAAAGCAAATACTTGTAATTTACCATCTAACTCAAGTACCGTTTAAAACAATTACAATTTCGTACCGCATTTCCTACGAAAAGAATATTTCCCTCCACTTCCTTTCCCCTGAAATCATAAAACAATGACACGTGCCCGGTTTCCAGCGAGCCCCTCAAATCTAAAATAAAACCCCCAAAGCAGACCGCAGTTTTGTTTTCAGAAAAAGAATTAAAAGGAATAAGCCGCCGGATAATATTCTGCAGGCCACGCCCCGAAACACAAAAAGAACCCACCCGGTATCGGTAATAATCTCGCGTTCCCCGAAAAACACCCGACTCCATTAAAAACAAACAAACCCCGCTGCCTCTCCGGCGTATAAACTCGAAATCAACCGTACCGTTAGCTACCAATCACACGCGTAACGGTCAAGCAGAGCCAACCCGACAGTACTCACCGAGTAGCATCCGAATATTCCATTGAAAATAAAGAAGGAAACATTTTTCACCGTCCCCGTTAATTACCACGCTATTTGCGCGGATTAATTAAATCGAGCCCCGTAGAGGAATGGGATTGTTTACGCCTGTGTTTGCACCGTTTATGCCAGCGAACGCGGACGTTTATTTTAGATCCACGGACACACGCCACGGAATGGCTCGTTCGGTTCGCAGGGGGGGGGAGGGTTGGAGATATCGCGAGGCACCGGGCAAGTGTAATTGGCGGATCCGCGGAACGATTATCGCTAACAAGCGAATCATCGCGAGCCGATAAATCCCCGTATCTTGCCGCCGCGCGCAAACGTAAACACTTCGCCGCGTAATAAACAAAGGGAGGTGGAGAGAGAGAGAGAGAGAGAGAGAAAAAAAAAAGGACCGATTGCCTCGGCAGCGCTAAACGCGCGAGGCGGCCTTTCTGGACCGTTCAATCAGAGAGCAAATTTGCACGACGCCGGTGCATCGGTGTTCATTTCGCTTCGGCGCAGCTTCGCAATAACAGCAAACCCCCGGCGATGGTGTTTTTAATTAGCGCGAATAAAGGGGGCGGCGGATTCGCGGACGGTAAATTTGCACACGCAACAGGGACGCGTGTTCCCGGATTTTTAACACCGCGTAAAGAGACGCGCAAACGGGAGACACTCGGGGGTGGGGGTGGGAGGCATTCGTGCCCGACGGGGGGGCGAAAGGCGATTTTTCATTTGCCCGGACCCCTTCAGCCTGCGGGCTGCAGGCGGGGTGTTGTTCAAATATTAATAAAACCGGGGCGCGCCGTTTGTTGCGACGTTAACCAAAGGGTGGATTATTCAAAGGATGGGGCGCGCGCGTTCCTGCCTGCATATTTTACTCGGGTCTCCAGGAACCGGCAATCACGCTCAAAGCACGCGTACATCTTCGCCGCTTTGTGCGCGCGCGCGCGCGCGCGCTTGTTCCAGCTGTGGTAATTATGCAGTTTAAATAAAAGGAGCCCGCGACGGGGGAGGTTTGCGGGGATTAATCTCGGGGCAACTTTAATTCTATTCCGAGGTGGCTTCCGGGGTGAGGTGGGACGCGGCGAGATCGAGTGATAAGTGTGTGGCGGAATTAAGGGGTAATTGGAAAGTAATGAAATAGGGGGGCATGTGAGATTTCTGATTGCCGTGCTCCGCGAGAGTTTGCAGCGGTGGCTGGGATGCGCGTCGTTGTACTACTTGGCGCTGGCGCGCAGTAGCGTAGGCCACTGACTGGTCAGACCGGCTGGAGGAGTATTAATTAGAGTTGCGAAAGTTGGCTGGCCGCTTTCAGCGTTGGGGAGGGAGGAGCGGTATGGAAAATGGGGCTCTGTAGTAATGGATTATGAACCGCGGATGAAACTTTGTGTTGCTTATTACTGTAGTCCGGGGCAACTCTTTGAGATCCAAGTTATTCCGTATCGTAATGCGATCTGTGTTGTAATATATCTCTGGCCGGGCGGGCAAAGGAGTGTGAGAATTATTAGTTTCGCGGGAAGACACTTTGTTTGGAATATTTAAAGTGCTAGATATGTAAGATCGAGTGCTAAATTTTCGGCGTGAAAGTTAATAATATATGAGGCATTGGGGGCAAAAGCGGACTAAACCACATTGAAAAAAAATTAATTTTTCTTATTTTATATGAGTGGTACAGTCTATTGGAATGCATTATTGATTTTACATAACTCAATTTCGCAAAAAATATGGGTTACTATGTTTCTGCTCTCATATATGTTAAAAGAAACTTTTATCTTCAATTTCGATTCGCAAAGAAGAACAAAGAAAGAAACTGTTTAAGCTTGAGGTAAAATTTGACTTGCAAGAATATCGGTTGCCGCGAGATAAAGTCAGGTCACCCAGAACTGGGAGGCTACCATTTAATTTTTATAATAAATAACGCATGCGTCGACCTCGCGCAACCCGAAATACAGTTATTTTTTCAGAGTTATCTATTATATTCTGAAATATAAAGAATCCTCGAAAAAGGATTTTATTAATAGAGTGACCCAAAAATCAGGCCCGTTTTAACCTCTTTCTGGATCCACGATTTTGGAACTAAATTTTATTGCCAAATGATACATTATGATGAGATATCATTCACAACAAATTTTCAAGCTGAGGTGACAATTAGTTTCTGAGATATGAGAGGTGAAAGAAGTGAAAATTCGTTAACGCGTCAGCCCATACGCTTCAATGTATGGATTTTTATGCCAGTCCGATAATTTAAACAATTATTTCCAGCAGTTTTGCGGACTGCTAACAACGAATTTGAACTTAGATTTTCAAAATTCACAAATAAAAAGGAAAATCAAGAAATATAAATGTCTGTGTAGTGGATGCTTTTTTTAATATATCGTCCACCATATTGATTCGGCCATTGTGAGTTTTGCGGACTGCTAACAACGAATGTGAACTTAGATTTTCAAAATTCACAAATAAAAATCAAACTCAAGAAATATAAATGTCTGTGTAGTGGGTGGATTTTTTAATATATCTTCCACCACGTTGAATCGGCCATTGTGAATTTTGAAAATCTAAGTTCAAATTCGTGATTAGTAGTCAGCAAAACCCCTAGAATTAATTGTTTAAATTATCGGACTGACATAAAAATCCATACATTGAATCATAAGGTATCATTTGACACAAAATTCAATTCCAAAATCGTGGGACCAAAAAGAGGCTACTTTTTGGGTCACTCTTTGTTTATTAACGATTTGCACCACGCATGTAATTGCATAGAACTTCACTTATAACGACAAAAATGAACGCGACCATGAACCTGATCATATGTAATTAATCAAGTCATTGATAATTATGTACTTTTTTAATTAAAAAAAGAAATCAATCCGCGGAATATTCCGTTAGAGAAATATCGGTCAGTCGCTGCTCGCGGATTATTCAGGGTTTCGTGATTAAGAGCAGCCATTTTTCGCGTAATATTCCGCTTCGTGATGCAAATAGGGTAAAATAGTAATACAACGTAAATTTTAACTGCATACAGTAAGAATATTGAAACTCCTACTATATTTTCAAGCTACTAACAGGTCATTAACATTTTTAACATATTGTCTAATGTTTAACGGGAGGTGCCACCTTGGAGGCATAAAAATCGTAGGTTTTATTTAGTAATTTCTTTCTTTTAACCCTCCGTGCACCAGCTGGGGTATGACACACCCCAGACATTTAAATATCAGAATTATAACTGAACTACGAAACTGCGAGTGTTGGTTCTCTGTATAGCTGAAGCTGCGAAGTTGCCGATTTCTGCAGTGGCACGATTAAATTGAAATTTTTCTAATTTTAGTTAATGAAAATTGCTGTTAGTTTTTAATTTCATAATAAAAAGTCGTAATATGAATAACCTTCTCTCTGTTTTCTTATAATGACGACGTGTATGTGAAAGAAAATGTAACATATATTTAAATAAAAGCTAGTTTATTTGTACGAGGTGTGACATTTCTAAATAAATAAATAAAAATAAATCAATTTCTTCGCGTGGTGCACGGAGGGTTGAATAATGAACTCGATAGAAAAACTAATTAATGGCATTTGTTATAGGGTAAGTCCGGGAGAGTTAGACCACCGGGAGAGTCAGGCCAGTGTTGATATTACAAGACTAGCGCAAGATAGGGCACTGTGTGTCATTCACAGAAAAGAAACGAAGGCGCTTGTTGTTTATCTCGCGTTGACCATTGTCACAAATCCATATTTGAATTATAAGATACAGTTAAGACTTTATGCGAGGCTGAAAGTTTTTAGACCAAGTTACAGTGGTGGTGATATTTGAAAAACAGGTAAGTTTATTTACACTCTATACAACTATACGCATATAACGAAACATAAAAACTCTACGCACTTGTTTCATCGACGCAATCTCGATAAAATAAATAAAAGTCAATAAGCGACCCCCGTTCCCGGCATAATTCCACAAATCGCTTATCGTCGACAGCCGTATCTCACGAAAGTTTCGTCCCGCCATCTATCGGCGACAGCCGTAGTTAAAGCGTTAAATAAATTTTATAATCACCTACCGAATTCGTCGAATTTACCATTAAAATATTTTTATCCGTTCAACTCGGCTGCCCCCCAAGATTAAATCCCGCATGGACTACTGATCCACGTCCCCATCCTGCACTACTCTGCCATCATATCCCACAAGTAATCCAATCAACCTTGCAACAATTTAATCAAGTGACCCCCGCACCCCCCTACCACTTCTACACCACAGCCCGCCACTTATTATCTCCACAACCTTTCAGTCCCACTGTAGCACTGCGTCATGCACCTACAATAGACCATCATCGCGACCCATGGCTTCACCTGCCAACATATTAGCGTGATTAGCAGTGGCCCGCTCCACCTTGCGACCCTATCGCGATCAACGCCTGTCCACCGTGCCCGTGGCACTCTACTATCGCGGCCCGCGTCAGCCTTTCGCTACGTACCGCCCGCGTACGTCTACGTATGTACATCGGCTCGCGAGATCACGACCCAAATCGGGGACCCACGCGCGCTAATCTCTTTGCCCGGCGAAAATTCGAACACCGAGCCGGGCGCGGCCCACGCGGTCCACTTTCGATCGCCGCGCATTGATCAGATTCTCCGGAGGCCAAGCCGCGTTTACCCCTCGCGTTCAACGAATTCCCCGGGCGTGTATAAACGCCCGATAGCGGCCAACTATCCCGCGGAACTGCGTCAACAATTTCCGTCGATTCGTTTCGCCGTGCAACGCGAGGCTCCTCGCATCGCTGTCCGCGCTCGAGCGCCCGAAAATGCCTGACGCTTGGCCGCTGCCCGTAAAACCGGCCGATGATCATTCGCCACTTTCAACGCGGGGGAATTATCGAGCCGCAGGTCAGCCACGGAATGCCGTGGGGCTGGCGGAGAAAGAAAGACCGCGGAGACCGAAGAGGGGGGGAAACGAGAGGGGAGACGCCGTGGGCGAAGTTACGTTTAACTAACAATGGGCTCGCCGCGAAGAGTACAAAGAGGAGGAGAAAACAAGAACACTGACCGGCCCGAGTTCGCGGGAGTTTAACGAAGCAAAGAGCGTAATGGGCTCGGAGGGGAGCCGAGTACCGGCGGACAGTTCGGTGACGGATATGGATGCCGCCTCGAAGTAATCGAGTGATTAAGGGAACTGATTCCTAAGTTCCATGGATTCACGAGGTGAAGAGAAAGGGTGGGGATCGAAGGCGAACGATTGGGTGATCGCCGCGCGGCGCGCGGCGAGACTGAGCGGAGAAGTAGAAACTCTGTAAACCCGGCGAGGTACAGGGTCGGGGGAAGGGAGGAATAACAAAAGGAGGAGCCCAGACCGGCAGGCAAAAATGAACGTGGAAGTTCGACGAGGCAAAAAGAACAACGCCCGACGAGAGTGCAGTGGGAGTGGTGTGGAAACGAGGAAAAGCGCGAGGGGAAACTTTTTATTGACTAATTGATTCATTGCTTTATTGAATAGATGGAACGATATCGGGCTGGCAGTCGTGGAAAGGTGGGGAATAACAGGAAAAAGTGTGGCACGGGTACGGTAGGTAGGCGGGGGGGAGATCTCGGTGGTGTGAGGTGAAACCGAACGCGGATAGCCGGTAGCGTAAACACGTTAGGATCGCGGAGAGCCGAGGGGCCGAGCGAAGGTCGCAGCGAGACCGGCGAGCCATTTATTTCTCTGTCGATGCCGTTCGGGCGGACTGACGAGGAGGAACGAGCGATGACACCGGGAAAACAATTTCGGGGGCGGGAAGCGTCCGGGACATTTGCTGGAGAGCGCGCGATCGGAGAGAAAATAATTCCAAAGGGAGCGAAACAGCGGGGACGAAATAATCGAGAGACAGAGGGGGACTAGCAAAAAATAGGTGAACAGACGAGGAGGAAGGGAAAGAGAGCGGGAGAATGGTAGCCCCCTTGGGAGAAGAACGGGGGAGGGTTGGATGGAAACAGAGGCGAAGGTGGCGCAACGTCGAAAGAAGGGTTACAAGGGGAGAGGTAGGAATAGTCGAGGAGTGTACTGCAGGTGTTAACTGTCTGTGGAACGAAGGGGGTGGGAGGGGTGGAGCGGGGGGCGCAGAGAAGAGAGACAAGCTGATACAGTGGAACGCGAAGTTCGCAGGGGGAATAGGCGAGATAAATAACGGTAGGGGCGGGAGAGGGGCGAGGTGACGGAGTGACAAAGAAGGGACGCGGAGGCTCCGAAGCCGATAGGCCGACGGTGGAAGGAGGACGGACGGGGGGGGAGCGGGACAGAAAAGATGAAAACGAGGGGGGCCGAGGGGTGTGCGAGAGAGGAGTGACGCGACGCGCTGGAAAATTGTGTGTGCGAAGCTGGAGGATAGCGGGAAAGTGGGCGGCGTTGTAAGGAAGGTGACAGAGATAATGGGCACGGGAGGGGGAGGGGGGGAGGAACGAGAATAAAAATGTGAAAGACAGTGGAAGCCTGGCGAATTGTAAAGACAGACGCGGTGGTACACAAAGCATGAGCTGGCAGAGAGAGAGAGCTTGACGCTCTTAAGAAGGATGGACGTGAAAGACAATGGCAGCCGGGGAGGAAGAGGGATAGGGCGACGCGAGAGGGAGTGGAAAGGGGTGGAGGAAGTTTGCAGGGGGGGGAATGCGCGGCGGAACGTGGAAAAAAATGTAGAGAAGATGGAAAAGAAAAGGGGGGCGCGTGCCAAAGCATTGAGGAATGAAAAAAGGGAAGAGAGGCGACGGCGAGTAGTGGTGGAGGGTGCAGAGCGGGAAGCGGGAGGGCGAATAACTCGGGGGGTGGATAATTTTATTCATTGCCCTGGGCAGAAGGAATCCCCCGGAGACGTGGGCTTTGGTACACGGGGTGTTACAAGATTATGGGACACGTATAAACGTATATACAAATTCCCCATGATTCCGGGAACACCCTCGGTACGTGCGCGCCGGACCGAAGGGGGGGGGGCGCAGTAAAGCCGGCTGGCGAAGAGATTTGGCAGCGGAATGAATAATAAAGCAGCGGCGGAAGGTGGATATCAAAATGATACAAAATACCAGGCGGCAACCAGGGAGCCGTGATAATTGAATGCCGAGGCGGCAAGTAATCTTCGAAAAGTTCAAAGACGGCGAAGTTTCGAACGCGCTATCAAAATTCAACGAGGTGGGTGAATTTTCGAAGACACGGCTCCCGTTGCCTGAGCTCGTTCCGTATGCCGGCGTAGCGCGCTAACCGCTTCTTTCGGAATTAATTGAATAATTCATTTCGAAAGCTCGACGGTGGTTGGCGGGTAGGCGGGGGAGTTTGAATAATTTCAGTTCTATTCGCGAATTCGCGTGTTTCACCAATTAACACGTTTCTGAAGGAGATACTTGTTGGGAGAAGAGAGAGAGAGAGACAGTGAATATATAGAAGGAGAGAGAGTTAGAGGCCAGAAAAAAGAAAAGAGCAGGTCGAAAAGAAAGTTAACCTTGCCCGAGCTTTCCTCAAATATTCCCTTAACCCAGTTGGCTGAAATTATATAATCGAGCGGCCCGATACCGCTACTCGACTCGGCCCGCACGTCCCCGAACAATGTTCATAACTCACGTACACACGCGAGCCCGGAGGAATTTTCACTCGTCTCGCCTCGTTATCGCCTCGTCGCTCGCCGACGTCGCGATCCCCTTCCCCCGCTGGAAACTCCGCCCATTAAATCGAATTATCATTAATCGATCGTTGGTAACGGTATTTTCCCGGCGCATGAAATTCCGAAACACCGGTAACAACGTGGAAAACGACCGTAATTCCACCGTTCCGATCTGGAATTAAAGCGTGCCCGTCGGCTCGCGTTCCGCGGCTAATGGTGATCAATAAACGTGTTCCGGCCCGTCCCACTTTTCATCTCTTTCTTTCACTCCCCGGCGATAATTACCGCGCGATAGGAATAAAGTAATCTGCACGCATCCGAGGATGCCGGTACCTTGTGATCGTGGGTCCAGTAAATGGCGGTCGGCGGCTCCGGGCTGTGACGCACCACGCAGGTTAGGTTCATGGTGCTGCCCTTGTTTATGAACATCTCCGGCTCGCCGACGATCGACGTGACGGGCTCTGACCAGCAAAGAAACATTTCCCATTAGTAACCGTAACTACCTTGCCGATGGTAGAAAAAAAAGCTATAATGAGCGGAAAGTCTGGCAGAGTGCTTACAGCGCGCAGCAAAGCATAGGCGCGCCGAGCGATGCTAAGGTCCTGAATGCGCATGCGGGATCGACGACGCGTGAGGCGTGCACGTTCCCGCGTGCCGGATTATTCTCAGCCCGGTTGAAGCCAAAGGCGAGCCAACTGCGCGCGGGCAACAAGAGCGGAAGGAACGACCCGTTTAATTGCGATTCAAAGTAGATTTGAAAACGGAAAACCGTGGCACGAATGAGCTCGATTCTCTCGGGTAGGGAAGGGGGGGGGGCGAGCGAAGCCTTTCCCCAGGATTAGGTCAGACGTAAATCCTGACTGGCGCGCAGCGAGGGAAAATGAAATTAACCAGCTAACCGGCGAAATACGGGCGACAGGCGATACCTACGGCCGGGAGATTGCGAGAGGTGGGCAAACAGGGAAGCGTAAAAAAGAGAAGGCATTAAACTGACCGACGACCGAGAGGTGCATGGAATGACCGATCGGTGGCGTGGTTGACACTTGGCACTCGTAGGTCCCGGAGTCACGGCGCTGCGGGTATTTCACTTGCAGCGTCCAGTCTTCTGTTCGCGGAAAGTGTAACGCCACGAACCTCTGGTCGGACGTGTACGTTTCGATGCCGATGGTCAAAAGATGGATATCCCTGTGCCTCACCCATGACACCTGTACACACGTTGGACAGATCAGATCAGACACCACAGAGACACAAGAAGACCCCTCGGAATGTCCGCGAGAGTTCTGTCGAGAGCGTATCAAGCCCGGCCACGCTTCATGCCTCTAAATAACGAAACGCCGATCGCCGGGCAATACTGCGTGCAAATCTCCTTAAATTTTAAATCAAACACGCGCGGCTCGATCACCGTTCCAATGAATAAACGAACGAAATTGATTCCATCTCTGCACGCAGCCGTTCCGTTAAATAATACTCGATGTACTATTCAGAGATGGAATCGTCGGCTGCAGTCGCTTTTTTTTTATCCCGACATCGAATAATACCAGCGTTTCAGCGGCCGTAATGGATCCCGAGCGTTGAATACCGGCAATTAATGTCTCGCGGAAACAGACGAGGCTGAAAACTGCGACGCATATTTCGTTGTATTAACTGACCCGCGAAAAAGGCACGGTTCCGCGTCGATGATGCGTGTACTGGTGTGCAAGAAGTAACATCCCAGGTTTCACGCACGAATCCGTGCATCTGCATGAAAAGGAACGACCGCGCTCTGCCATTGTTCCCGTGTAAGGGAAACCATTCGCAAATGGCATTCGTTTCAATCTCCAAAGAAAAAAGAAAAAGAAACAATGTCTACACTGAATGTAAAAAATCGAGATGAATTACACGCCCGAGATGTTTCAATAAATCTCCACCAATCGAGGCGTGACAATTGATTGGAATAACTGGTGAAAGCCGCGACCACCTTTTTTGACGCGCCCTGTAGGCGCGCGGGAACGCGTTCGGCAAGAAACGCGCTCTGTTACCGGGACAGCAACGATGGCGTGGATAACTGCAATTAATGGTCCTGTAACGCGGCCTGATACGTTGGCAAACATCAATTTGCGTCGGCCGGACACCGATTGTTGTCGGCTAAATAATTATTAACGTTATCCGCACCGGTTGACGAACTTTTTAGCCGCGCGCGCACACGCGTCAGCCCACCGGAGGGTGATGACCGTTGAATATGCATTATACGATGCGCCAGCCCTGTGGTCATAGAGTCCAGTGAAACGGTCATACTTCACAGGGCTATCAGCGTGTGTCGTTGATTGCGCGTTGATGGTTTAATGCCATTTGTTGTCCCGCCTCGTTGAATCGCGCCCTCCCCCCCACTCCCGCCCGCCACGCTTATTTCTTTCTAAATAGACTATAAATTGGCATCGAGCGCGCGCGTCGATAATTAATCGTTAGGGCGGCGCACAAAGGGATATTAACGAGACGGGGCCGACCACCGGATGAACACCCCGTAGCACGATGAAAAGCCACCACCGTCCGCTTTAAATTGCACTCAAGGCGCGCGACTCGCCGCCGACCGGTGAGCCGTTTAAAATTCAAGTAGAGCTTAAAGTGTTACTTGCAATTAAAGCAGAATCAAGATGAGCCCGTTGGTCGAATGAAAATTTAACGTCCGCTTGAAAGTTTGAGTGGAGGCGCGGTGAAGAGGAGGGATGCGTCTACGAAGACGGCCAGCTGATAAATTATGCGCGGCGCCCTTCGCCGTAAGTGGCATCACGGAGGACGATCCGCGTATTTACCGTCGCGATCTTTCGACCCGCATTCGAGCACCTATACACGGTCGGCCCCGCTATTCAGACGTATTCCTCGCCGGAGAAATATCTGCCCCGCTGGAAGCAGCCGTTTCAGGGGAACAACGGTGCATCTGGCATTATCGATGCTATCCAAAACGAAAGAAGAGGGAACAGGTTGAACGGCGGACGGAAAGGGGACATCGGTTGGGGGGGTCGAGGGGCGGGCGCGCGAAACAAAAACTGCCCGGTCGTGCGTATTGTGAAAAAAAAAAAAGCGAACCCTTCCGTTTTACTTAAATTCCTACGGTGAACAGGACGCCGCACCGTGCAACGAACAAACGACGCGAATAACGAAACTTTGCCTTTTTCCGGCCCGCCTCCCCGCTTGCTTCCCGGCCGCGAAGCTAATTTCAGCTTGTTGTACAGTTACCTCACCGTGATGGGCCAACTTAAATTGTACTCGTCGTTATTATCCCGCCGCGCGCGCGGTACCCATTTTTTTCTTCTTCCATTTCTTCTTTTTTCCACGAGGAGAAGCGAGAACGCCGCGGCCGATTTATATTCCTACGCTGGCCCTGCAACGGACACTTTCCCATCGATATATCCCGGCCGCCGTGATTATTCCCCTCCCCGTTCCGCTGAATCGCGTGAATTCCCATCGTTGCTGACGGCCGATAACCGATGCGCCTACTCTCCCCGCCCCTGATCCGCCGCCGCGCGTAATGAATGACGCTCGTTACCTACCGTACGGTCGCCCAGGTTCCGCACGCGGCAGTTTAAGGTGGCCGTTTTGCCCACCAGCGCGGTGACGTTCCGTGACGCCGTCACGTCGAAGTATGGCCCACGGTCGAGCGGATCCAGTGCGTGGTTCTCGTGCATCCCGTGATCGGAGGTACCGCGGGCCAGTCGTTGCACTTGAAGAGAAAACACAAAGCGCGCTCTCAGCGGTGCATGCTTCGTTTCAATCTTCGGATTGCGGCGGATTGTTCCTTGACCGGAAAGGTTGTTTCCCCCGACCCGCGTGCTCGGCTGAGACGTCGGCTGAGTGGCTCGAGTGGATCGGGCGGTCGGTGGGAGGGGAGGGGTGAGAGAGAGGGGGGAAGAGGGAGATGTAACGAGAGAAAGAAAAGTTCGCCCCGCATTACGCCGTTCGTTATCGGAATTTCGTTAACTCGCCTCCGGTGTTGTTTACCGCGGAGCACTCGGGCATAGGCGCCCCGTGCACGATGTACGGCCGGAAGCGGTAAGAAATCATTTTAACGTGTCCCGAAGCGGCAGACGGTAAAAGCCGCGATACATCTCTCTTTCACTCGGGCACGGACCTTACTAGCCGTGGCTTCGTCGTAAAGCATTAAAGTACGTGCTAAAGTTTCTGGTTGCAGTTTCAGGAACTACTTTATCTCATAATACGTGACAGTGAGTGAGGTATCGCGGGCTCGGGCGCACCGTCGCGCGGCCGTTTTGTTCTTCGCTGCAACGGCGTAGCAATGAAACCCGCCACGGCCGTGTTATTATAATAAATGTGCCGACACTTTTTATCGTTACGCCGCGCCACCCATGCCCGGCACACTCGTCCCGTTTTGAATAAACGGGCCTTGGAACGGCACGCGGAATCGAATTTCTTTCTCGTCGCCCACGGGGACAGGTAATTCTAGTGGGGCTCGATCTGCGCGACACGTGACTGATCAATCGTTCACTTACCCGAAAACAACAGACTCAGGGTAAGAAATAAACCCTTCATTTTTTGTTTCTCTCTCTCATAGTCGATCCAGGATTGCCGTTCTATGTATCCCTCGCGGTCCTTTTTCTTCCCTCCCTGCCCTCCTCTGTCCCTCCTTTTCTTCCTTTTCTCCCGAGAATTCACTACTGTCCCACGGTTCCGTCGCGACAATGGGACCTCGCCGCGTCGATGTGCTCCTCCGCGGCTTTCGCTTCCTCGATTGTTTGCGAATTATCCCTTCTCACGGTGCGTTAATCTCCTCCTGCCGTGGCGCAATAATCCAGCGGCGAGCGTTCTATGCCGCATCTCTCGACAAAGCCGCGGTATCAAGATCGTCGCGTGTAGAAAGTAACGGTCGAATCGATAGCATCCGATTTTCCTTCGCTTTTTCACTCGATGTCGCCATTATGTCTGTCGGCTATTCGCGATTTACAGCGTCTGGATGCATAGGGATCGTCCTTCCCTCTACCCCGTGGTGCGGAATAAACCGATGCCCTCCTCTCATCTTCCCGCTATAACATTCCTTCCTCGCTGCTTTAATTCACCCGACGCGCGAACTACTGTCAATTCACGTCCAAAAAAAAAAATAAAAAAAAATAGAAAAGGTACGGAAGTGGGAAGGAAAAAAAAGGAGGAGGTTGATAGGATGTGAACGTCGAGGAAAGAAGTATCCCAGTCGTCTCCCGTCTTAACCAGCTCTATTATGCAAATCGAACTATCGGCGAATAGGTTCTGCGACGTCGACGCTGTCTCTGTCGAAACGAAGGGATCCGCACGGGCGTGAAACGTTCGGACCGTGATCTAATTTCCGCGATTCGTGGTACGTGCGCGATGGTTGAGCGTGCGGCGTTTGACGGGCGCGAGCGTCGTGGAAGAGCGCGATAAAACTCGTGTACGAACATCCGAGCGAAACTGATAGTGCATGCGACACGGCCCGGGAGAGACGCCCTGCCATCTGTCCTTGCACACGCCCCGCTTTCCCTCTCCCGAAGTCAACGGGGAAGATGGGGTAGCATCGCCCGGCGCAAGCGTGTATCCCTTTTGCTTCTATCACGGACACGAACACTCCTATCGGCCGCGTGCAGCATCCCCTAGTCGAGAATCGAATTCCATGCCGACCGATCGTCGTCCCCGCCGTCGTCTTTGTCGTCAACGCTCGTGTACACGTGTCACGCACCAACACGGCCACCCCCCACCCGTCGTAACGAATATAATGCAGCAGCCACTGCCACTCTTTCGGGTCGTTTCCAGGCGTAACGGCTAAACCGAGCTTATCGCCTTGATCGCGGGCTCGAACGGAGGACGGTAAACAAAACAAGCCAGTTCTCCTTCGAGTGTCTTGACCGTTGGATTATGGTCGAGGAGCCACGAATGTCGCCGCGTAATGCACCGCTTCCAAAGGGTTATACAGGGTGTCCCGAAATACGTAATATACGGGGGCTTAACTCGTTAAAAAGGAGGAGATTAATTTTAGTAATCTGTTGGCCTTTTTTACTTGTTTGTAGCCATTACTGGGAACTCTTAGAGAAATTAATTTCATTAGATAAATCAAGTAGTATTTACGGATGTAAATTTTTTTCGGTTAATAAATTTACTGATAAGGATCACGAGGATTGTTAGTTATTTTTATGCTTTTTTTTTGTTTCTTTTCGTCAATTTTTATCATATGTAGATATTTAACTTTCTTAAGAGTATCAAGTTTCGAGTGAAAACGGGATATAGTAATACGGTTGTAAAGCATAAAAGTTGCTCGCACTTTCGTATCTAAATTCGTTAAATAAAATTGATGTGAGTGCCGCATGGCACGAGCCGCGCAATGTATTCAAATTTTCGTTAAATTTGGATATCGCAGAGGACGCTATTCCGGCGCGAATTTCCGTGAAACGAGAAAACACTGTAATGGGGTGCTCACTTCGGGAGATCTCCCCGGAACAAGATTCCGGCTAATCTCGGGAATTCCGCGTGTTTCGGTCTACGGTTCGGGGCTCAGGGGGCACCTTCGTTTGCTTAAGAAACGTCGTTGCGCATTTTTCACGGAACGTCGAGGGCGGCCTTACGGGAGGTCTTGAATAATGGGTGTCTGCAACCATCGCCGGGCGAAGGAGCAGGGAAGTCTTGCGAGACACCAAAGCGCGCCCCCACCTTTTGTTCTTTCAAGCATAATGCACATGCATTGTGTCCCTTTCTTCGCGTCTTTTTTAATGTACAATCTACACGATGAGATTGAAAGAGAAATCGATGCCCCAAATCGTTAGAAGTCAAACGGGCGCCGCGTACATATGTACATACAATACGTACGACTCGCGATCTCGAGGGGTTTGACTCGAGCTCCTTTCAGCGGGAACCCTTCCCCCTTTTCGCTTCCCCCCACCCCAATTTTCGCTCCGGTAATCACGTAACAACCGCGCACTGATCGAGACTTTCGCGGAGGAAGATGCGAATTCGCTGCCTGAATGGGAAAACCATGCGATGCACGTCCCGCCGATAACTTTTATCTTTTAATTCGCTTACGTGTCCGTGTGCGGGCGTTCAAAAGCGAATAAGAGAAACTGAACCACGTATCCTTCCCTTCTCGGGATAAGTGGTATACCATCGACTGAAGTCCTCTCTTTTCTCTAAATGTGGAATTACGTAGAAATAAGTACTAAACTTTCTAGAACTCGCTTCCTCTTCTCTTGATCTTTTTATCACACGTCAATTCGTTCGTCGGATGTAGCACGGCTCGATCGATAAATAGGGCAGGACTGCGATTGTCGGTAGTTACTAGCGGCGATCATAATCAGCACGGATATTATCATTGTCCGTGCTTTACTGATATTGCAGTTTATATCGCGGTCGTAAACATCCTCGATATTGTCGATACACGGTACCCTCGATTTTACGCTATCGATTGCGTCGCATTCGAGAGCGCTGCGAGCAGTAAGATGCGCGTGAAGTTTTAATTCTAGGTTATGTTACGAAACGTCGACTGCACGAATCTTCGGTGCGACGTAAATATGTGATAATCGAATTATTCTGCCGTTAATTGGATCTATAGAACGGTTAATTAAAATCCACAGTAACATTATGCCGTGCGTGGTAATCGCGAACCTTTCTACCCCTTCAACCGATTGGTCGCTCTAGAAAATATAAGCACTGCTTTGTGTCAGTTTAATAACATTAGTATACGATACATCGTTAAGAATGGACGACCAAGCTTGCCCAAGATGCAAAACCACGAAATACCGGAATCCATCCTTGAAGATGATGGTGAACGTGTGTGGGCACACTTTGTGCGAGAGCTGCGTAGACTTGCTGTTCCTCAAAGGTTAGTATCGTCGCGGCGATCGAGAAGAACTCCCTGCGAGAGGTGATCTAATATTTATTATTCGTCTGCGTAGGCTCCGGATCTTGCCCCGACTGCAAGATCCCTCTGAGGCGAGCGAATTATCGCGTGCAGCTGTTCGAGGACCCGATGGTGGAGAAGGAGGTGAACATAAGGAAGAGGATACTCAGGGACTTCAATAAGAAGGAGGAGGATTTCTCGAGCCTGCGCGAATTTAATGATTACTTGGAAGACATCGAGACGATAATATATAACTTGGCTAACAACATCGACGTTATAGAGATGAATAAGAAGATAGATCAGTATAAGAAGGACAACAAAGATCAGATAACGAAGAGCAAGTCTAAGATCGGTAGGAGCGAGTACGAATTAGAGGAGATGATAGAGTTGGAGAGGCAGAAGGAAGAAGAGAGGAGGTTGGAGCTGGTTAAGGAAGAGATCGAAGCTAAGAAGAAGAAGATTCGGGAGAAAGAGGCGTTGATAGATGAGCTCTCGTTTTCCGAAGGGAACGCTAAGAATATCGTGGAAACGTTCGCCTCTGCCATACAAGCGTCGAAGAAGAAGGTGAAGCCGGCGCCTCCTAAGGCTACGCAGTTCAGTACAGGAATAAAGTTCGGCAACCAAGGGAGCCAGAGTTATATGCCGGTGCCGAAGATGGACGATGGGCCTTTGTACTCCTATGTACCCATACGGCAGCAAACCGATGGGCCGATACCACCTGGCTGGAGAGAGCTACAGGCTCGTGGCTACGTTAGTCATGTACGTGTCGAATCTTCGTCGGAAAAGGCAGGAGGGTTCAAAGCTCACGTGGCGTGCTTAAGGGCTTTGCAGGAAGCTATGGCTGGCTTGTACCATAATCCGTCGCAACGCCAAACAGAATTTACAAGCGTATGACTGCGCGGACTGTTTCAGTGCCAGGAGATGTATACGTCTATTTAGTTTTGTACATAGGCTAGCATTTAATGATCTACTTGGTGTATAGTATTTAGAGTCTCTGACCAATTGCCATTCAAACTAGAGCTCTTACTTTTTCACCCGTCGGCTACCCGTCTACCCGAAACAACTTCAAGCCATTGAATGTGGTATTGTTGGATCATTTTTGGCTTACACCAAACAATACCGCAGACAATATAAGATTCAATTGCTTGAAATTGTTCCGAGTAGCCGGGTATCCGACGGGTTAAAAAGTAAGAGCTCTAAATTTCACACGATGCGTGCTAAGTTGATCCAACATATGTGATCCAATCACGAATTACAGGTACACGTGCCTTGTATGTTATAATGTCTATCGCAGTAATAGTACCGCGGAAACTGTAGGGGTTCAGTAGCAGGTCACTGACTGAATGCACATGAGGGAAAGCGTTTTTTTTGTTGTTGCAGAAAATAAAATTGATTTTGTTAAATACTGCGGTAAATGGAAATAATTCTTTCTCCGTCTCCGATTTCCTCTATTTTACCCGAGTTCTTTGCTATTTTCGTATCAGTGAGTAGTTGCAGAATTACTGTGTGGTGTTGTTCAGCAAGGCTCCGCGGTCCACGAAAAGCGCATCGTAAATTTTGCGGAGCCCCATGCATAGATATTTATTATTATACAATTTAGAAGTACATAGAAACAAGGGCGTCCGGAGAATTTTTCTAGGAGGGGCTTTGCGATGATGGTAAAGAAAAATATACCCTTGCTTTTTTTAACCCATTTTATAGTGCCAAGAAGAATTTTAAACAGAAATTTAAAAATATCTATTCCCTTTTTTAGTATAAACTTAATAAAGATCAGTTTTGAAAAATAAGCGATTTTATCTCAAAGCAACGGGGCAACTGCCTCTTTTGTACCCCCAGGTTTCTTTTTTTTGGAATTCGGCCTGCAAAAGTTCACGTCGGCCTCGAGTGTCTGGTTATGATAGATTCGTAAATTTGTAATTTTCAAGATTGATAGTATCAGTTGATGGTAAAACAGCTCTCCACCTCGGATGGTACTGATACGATACTATTAACTGATGCTATGCATTGCTGCGGATGGCAAATTACCGTCTGTAGGCAAGTGCACAGTGGCAGTTGATTAATTATCAACGAAAGACTTTTTACATTTTTTTCATTTCTACACTCGTTTAAACATTTTAACGCGGTATTGTACACAGCAATGGATTTAATAGAGAAGCAATGATTTTACAATTAGAAGTCTTATATGAATCATAACTGATCGACAGAGTAGTGAACGAAGTTGTCGGCAATAACGTGAACGTTGCCCACAAGAAGGCACTTTCTTCTGTAACGCTTTCCATGTTAACTAGGAAACCAGTTGCGTAAACTACATATTATTAAAAAAGTGCAACAAATATCTGAAAAATTCTGATTAGATTTTACAGTCTGCAATTTTATAAAGCTGATTATTTCAATCTGAATTCCCATTCAATTTAAATAAACTTCTTCTCTACAAAATTCATCGATATAAACTTCATTTTCGTTTTATTATTGACAAAATTACTACATTTCGACGTAAATAATTTTCTGCAAATCATCTGTAACGTTTAGTGATTACTCATAATTTGTAAGAACTGTATAATTTTTTAAACAAGAATTATACAAAATTTTTGCAATTACTATTTTTTAATCCAAAACTCTCATTGTGCCTCACCTCAACTCTGACAAATTGCACAAAATTTTCGCTTCGTTCAAAACTCCAGATCTATCCTAAAGTATTGATTACTATAACAATCTCTACCGCGTTGTCACTAAGTTTCTGCAATTATCTCTCAACAAATTCGAATTAATTGAAAAGTAATGTAATCCAGATATCAACGTCGCGAATCAAAAGAACTTGGCGCTGGACGAAAATCATGTACATATCCGCATTCATGTTACCTTACCCCATTATGACCGACACAAGAAACAACATTACACGTATTAACTCCCCATAAACAAGCTTAAAAACGAAATGACTCGTTCACTTACCTAAAACATCCTCCACGCAGTTTGTAAGCTTTCATCGGGGCACCTATTCAACGCCAGAAGTTTGTTTTCGCATCACAGGTCTCCAAGAACTTCTGAACAACACAAGCTACACGCGCCGAGTAAACAAAGTTCTCCATATCAGTTCATTGTTCCGCAGTAGCCTGCAGCCTGCCGTCAGAGAAAGCGATCACATTACAGGCCCACAAATCGTCCCCCGACACTGCCATCTTTTTTGTCATCAGGCCGCAGGTCCGTGCTTCGAGAATCGCAGCGAGACGAATCGATATTTATCGCGCGTATCGTATCGAAGTATCCAGCGGTTCGGGTCGCGGGATCGGGAGAAATCGGTCGCCCGATGATCCCGGGATCGTGCATCCCCGTCGTCGAATTGCTTCCCGTTTCTCCTCGCAGAGTTTCTCGCGAAACTCGCGAAAACGAGCGCGCCTGGCGAACGAATCGCGAGCGAGCGTACGCGCGAACGTCGGAGACGGGACGGTGTGCCGAAATGCTTAATTAACGCGAGTGGAGCCTCGGTGGCTGTTCCGCGCGTCGGCCAATCGGGCGGCCCCGAGTGACCGGAGGCCCCGCCCACCGCGGGAGCCCCGTTGCCCTTTTCCTCGTGACTACCGGCCACAGTACGTACGCGATCGTCCACGGAGTGTCATCTCGTTCGAGTCCGGCCTCGTCCTCCCGAGACGAGACTTCTTGTATCCGTCGTACGGCGCGTCGCGACGTTCGACACCTTTCGGCCCTTACCCCCTTGAGACGTTCCTAAACGCACGTTCGTAACGCTCGCGCGGATTCCCGGTCCGCGTTGCTGCTCTCCCGCATTTCGATCCGCTCGAAAAGCGCGCCACCGCTCGTAGATCTCGTGCGACGAAAAGAAAAAAAGAAGTGCTCAGTCGGGGCGAAAGATCGAATGTACTTCTCTCGTTAACGTCCCCGCGTACCGTCGCGAGGCCAGTGACAACACGTCCGTCGCGGAGGACATGTAAGAGGGAAGGACACGCTCGACCGAAAGTACGAAAAACGAAATAGGAGAGAGGCGCTGTCTTGCGGTGGTACCATCGAGCGACAGCGATCGAATCGAATCCACGGGCAACGTTCGATCTCGATCTGTCAGCCTCGGGAACAATATCGCCGATGCGAGTCCTCGATCGATAATCGACGTTCATAAGAATGCGTGGCTGAAGGCGGCACCGGCAGGCATCAACCTCGTCCTTTCTTTTTTTTCGTTTCGCCCAGCAACGAGAGAACGATCCCGCGAGAGAGAGAAAAAAAGCCAGCGAGTCAATCTACACCCGACGCGAAGATGCGGCCCGTCGTTACGACCTTCCTGCTCGTACCGTTGCTGCTCGTCGCGTGGCAAAACGGCGCGCAGGCCAACTGGTGGTGAGTTTGTACAACACGATTGTTTATACTTCTGACCCGGCTTAGATAACATCTCTGTCTCTGCGCGCCTCTTTGAGAGGCCCGGGATCTTCCCCCCCCAGCTCGCGTTATTTCCACGGAGGGGCGGCCCTTGTGTGTCGCGAATAATTTAAATAGGCCGCAGTACCACTGTCGCGTCACTGCCAAGGACTGTTTTCCTTTCTTACTTCTGTCGTTTCAAAGAGCGGCGCTGAATGTCCTCGCAGTCAACGGGAAGACGCCTCTGAGGACACCTTTTGTCACGCATGGATACCATACATTAACCTATAACATTGCTCTCGGAAAGCTATTCGGAAGTACATGTGACTTTGACTTGTTACGCTGGGCGAACTGTCCGCGATGGCTTTCAGCGTGGAAACTTTCTTCTCACTCTCGTTTTCACATCTTCGTATCGTGCAGGGTGCTTTCGTTATTAGTACACTAGGATTTCTTGCTATAGATAGATTTAGAACAAGAAAGGTGACTAATTTTCGTTAAATAAGAAGCTATAGTTTCATTGGAATTCTACAAAAGCGTGAGATCAGAAATAATATGAAATTGGATAAGTGTGATACTTGTCGGGACTAAGGTTCCAATGGAGCTCTAAAAGTGTCACTGGACCAATTCAATTTCATTTGTTTCGAATAACATAAGTATATAACCTATTTTTATACATGGTCGCGCATTCTTATTCTACATTCTACGTTCTTATGCAAGAATATCTTTTATTTCTTCACCAGTAAAAGTTTATTCGTTTTTAGGTAGTTATCTATAGAAAATTGCGTCCAACGGATATTCGCAATCTGTTATTCAGTAATTTATTTGCGCTGCTTGGGCAAGAGCGGCGCGAAGGAGGCGGGGAGAGAGTTCGCAAAGTCGGTAGCGTGTTCCACAAAGCCGACCGCGAAGATAAACGCCCGTCCCGATCGGTGAAACGAGTGAGACATTAATTCGCGGTAGCTGGTGATCGGGAACACCGTTCGAGTGGCTGGTAATCTCGCGATCTACATTTGTTGGATCAGAATGCCCGCTCGCGCGGAACTCGACTTTCAATGCGGCACCGGCCGTTTCCTCCGTTGCATCGAAGTTGTCGAACCGCTGATTGGCATCCCTGTACACTCGGCTGAAAAATATCGCTCCAGCTGCCGCAAACAAGTGGCGAAAAGTGGCCCAACCTCGTACGGTTAGCCGGCATTCGCTTCGAGAGCACTTCTGCGATTATTCGCGAACGTGGGGTTAGGGCAGCGCCATATTCACGAAATATCGCGGTAATGTTCTCGAAATGGATGCCATCTGTGCGAAGTGGACAGGTTTCATATTTTTTAACAGAGTGTACCCGCCATTTCTGTGGCCCGTCGACATTACGAGCGCGACGCCGCAACGGTCGAAAGAACTCTGAAAAGTCAATTACGTTCGCGCGTACACCGCCATAACCTCTGTTTCGAGTGGCGTTCACTGGGGATAATATTCTAGCGAAATAATGGATGCTTGTTGCATAATAGATTATTTCAAATTTCTATTATAATCTTTTTTATTTACTGAGCTTTATCGAAATACTTTTTGAGAGTAGTTCAGTATCGATGTGACTCTTCGAGTACTTTGAATCTGGCTTAAATTATAGAGTATTAAGCAGTGACACATCACCGTTATTAAACAAAATTGCTTCGAAGTAGTCGTTTCAATTTGATTTCTTCTGCAAATGGTGGACCTTGAGGCAAGCAATAAAAGTGTCCTTTTCTCAGGATCCACGATTTGCAAAAGAATCAAATTCGATCCGGCAACTTCGTCTGATGAGTCGACGTAACGACCAACATTCCAGAACTTCTTCAGGGCTACGTATCCACCTGTTAAGTCAGCATTATACTCGTACAGTGTTTTAAGCCCGGTTTTCTCCAAAAAGCGTTCCTCCAGATCGTCATCTTTGCTTATTAGCACCACCAAAGGTTTGACGTTAGGCGAGAATCCAGAGGTGTTCTTCCAGTGACGTCACCGCTATAGCGAAGGTAGACAACCAATAGGAATACTGAACCACTGAGATCAGTATCGAATAGTCTACAGTAGTGGTACAGTCGGATCACTTGATTCTAACCATCACACGGTTGGTACTTGTTTCATGGGCTTTTCTACAACATTTCGTGAATATGGTTTACAGCAAAATGACGCCATAGACAATAGTCTTCAAACGGTTGCCACCCAAGTGAACTCGCCGTGCATACGTGTTACATTTGTCGGAATCGAATGAGTTGACTGTACACATCTACGAGCACCGTGGTTCTATCGTAACCATCGCGGTCAGCGTTTACGAAACCCGACATATTACTTCGACGAACGGTTTTTTCCCAACCGGGCAGCCCTGTTTCGTATGATTAACGTGCCCAAGCGTACGATGGTAGCTTGCGAGTGTATCTGGCCAGATGTATTTTGCAAGATCGCGGAGAGAGAGAGAGAGAGAGAGAGAGAGAGAGAGAGATGTCGGAACCGGCGGAAAAAAAATATCGTATCCGCGAAAGTCTCCGTGTAACCGATCGAGCCGGCTGTGAAACGCCGAGTTTGATACGGCCGCCTTATAAGATTATGCGGCGTTTTTACGAGGGCGCTACAGGCACCCGCGGCGTAAGCGTTTATTTTAGCATTTGAAATACGCCATCGCGAAGCGCGGGCATGTTGATACGAGCGTAAACCGGCGATCACGTTTCCGTACATAGAAAGGCGTACGGTGTATCGCGCCTGGGAGGACGATGACGAAACCCTCGCCTCGAAGGACAATTTTCTACAGATCGTTTCACCTATTGTTCGTAGATACTGTCCCGATGCCCGTTTTCGCTCCTTTGTCGCGCGATTCATTTGCTGGCGCGTCCGCGTCGACCCGCGCGTCGCTGCCTATCGATATTGTCGCGCAGGTTAGGTCGTTTCTCCATCCAATTCCGAGGAAGTTCCTTCCAGGAAACTGAAAGCTGCATACTGTCACTTAAAAATTCCAACGTGATTACGCTTGAATTTAAGTTAGTAAATTTTCTATCGCGTTCCATATTTGGAAACAGAAACTCAGCCCGTAGTTTCTTGCGCGTATAGTCAGTTCGTTCGATCCTGGCTGCTCGGACAGAAATTCAACGGCGGTTAGTGGCGCAGTTCACGGAGTAGACAGTCTATAATATTTAGGGAACATGGTCAGAGCGAAGGCTCGCGTTGCCTCCTATCTAGACCATATTCACGAAATATTGCGGATGGGTTTTCGAAGCAAATACCAATCGTGCGAAGTGCTTTATATTTATGTTGAAGCGGCCGGAATCGAATAAGCTGACTGTACAGCTGTGTCCGAGCGTCTCTTTAGTAAGAATTTCCCAATTAGCGTTGCTAATTCAGTAGACGTGTAGGCATGCACGTTTCAAGAGATCGATACTTCGGAATGAGAATAAAATTTTCCAACCATTAACCCTCAAATTGATGCGGGATCCGTTCGGACCCATCCTACACATCAACCAGCAGGACTTACTTATTCTTGGTATTAATTCTTGAAGAAAGTACTTGTTGAAGAAAGTATCTCAGATCAGAACCCCCACTTCCCTACTAATATATCAAAGTGAAACGTTGTCTGTTTGTTTTTCCCTCTTTTACGCCTAAACGGCTGAACGCATTTCAATGAAATTCTGAATATACATTGCATACGTCCTATATCATATTATAGACTATTTTTCGTTAGGCGTTTTCATTTTGGAAGCATCGTAATTAATTTCCAGGTGAAACCGGATAACGGGTCAGCTAGTTCAATATGAAAGTTTATTCTCACTAGCGTGTAATAATTATTTTGAAAATATCTTCGATGAAAGCTGGCGTTGAAAATTGGATCGTCGATTAGGGTTAAACCTTGCCCCGTTCATTTTCACGAGTACTACCACCTACCAGTTACCTATCTAAATTTAATAATAATTTTTTCCTCGCAAATCCTTAAAGATGCGCGCAAGCGAGTAACAGCGAGAACGTAAAATTGGCCGGTTTAAAGTTGCCCTTATAGACGAAGAATCCCCTTCGATCGGACAGGCGAGCGGCATGCACGATCGGGGAAGCCCCGATGATAGCGATGATACGCGCTCCGGTGTCGACGCGCCCCTGCAGGCCGCGCTGTTAAAAACGGGAAGGCCGGCGCGCGTTGACGTCCTACGGTCAAGCACACGATTCCACTCCGGGGGAGCAGATTTTATTTCCGACAAACTGGTTCCCCGGGCGATTAATCGGCCCCACCGGCCTGGGGCCACAGCCTTCCGGTATATATACGCTCGCTTCTTCGCCTCCGTCGCTTTATCTCGCTCTCACGGGCGGCGTACACGCGACGCGCGAACCGCGAGCGCTTAATAATTCACGTTAAGTCGCGCCTGTTAGCCTTGCTCAACGGACAAATCGTCGTTGGGTTTCTTGCTCGACTGAGCCTCTCCCCTCCGTGCCGCTTTCCCCCCCCCCCTCCGCCGCCCTCTTGCTCGTCGTTCCACCTTCAGGCGATATCTCAAAGCGAATCCTCTTTTAATGGGCTTATCGGCCGCGCGTTTTGGCGCTATTCAAACCGCCGACGGTCACTTTTCTGTCGGGCACATTGTGCGAACGAAATGAAACGTCGCTACCGTTTATTCATACGTTTAGCATGCCTGTCATTCGGTTAACGAACGTTTTACTCGTGCGTGGCTCGAGTATCTTGTGATTACGTTGAAAGATTAAAGAAGGGAGTAGTATTGAAAAATGGACGAAGAGACGCGGGAGATTCGAATCTCGATGACAAGACCAGTTTCGTCAATTTCGTCAATTTACATTCAGTCTTCAAAGCCGTAGTCTTATCTCACGAGGAATGAACGTTAATGAGAGCAGAGAGTGGAGACAAGTCCAAGGAAACAGCGCGGATACTCGATCCACCGATAAACAATGTCGTATTAGCAAAATGTCTCCTGGACGCGAGAGCGGCCGGTAAAGCGTAACGATTTCGCATCTGGCGGCCGGCAGCGTCGATAATGCATTTCCATCGGAGCGATCGCTCGAACGACAGGGCGTTTTTACAATGCCGCGGCGCGTGTATACTGTTACACTTGGCCGGTGCCGCCGCGCGTACGCAGGACGTAACGGTACGGCGAAAAGAGACACGCGGAGGGTCATTAAAACAAACCAGTTTGATGCTAAAGAGCCTCGTCTAAATACGCGGCGCGTGAAGTTGCCGCGTTCCCCGGTAAACGATACATCGGTGCGCGGGATATATATCGGACCTGTCCTTTCAGCCGTCACGATCACCATAAAGGGCCGGGACGAAAGAGAGAGAGAGAGAGAGAGAGCGGCGCGTCGTAAAGCGTCGCGCGCGAGCTTTTAGTGTAGGAACAAAGCGGGGGAGGCGCGATAAGACGGGACGCGGACAGACACCGTGGCCTCGGGGGCAAAGATTTAATAAAAAGGCCACGTTTATTGCCCAGACCGGCGTGTATAGCTGTCCCCTTCACGGCTCGACGCGCGCTATTGGCGTTGCACGCGCGCGCGCGATCTCTTTACGACGAGCGATTAAAATTCGTATTAACAGCCGGAATGAGAGTGGCTGGACGACCTTACTGTCCATTTCGCCGGTTAACACGCGCGCGCGGCTGATCCGAGCCGTGCGTTGATCCTTCTCCACGAGGTCGACGCTTTATTTCGCGAGCTTTCAGCCCGCAGCTAATACGTTTCCCATGCTTTGACCGTCATAAGTTCGTCGATGCTTGAAGCAGCGAGAGTGGGGTAGGGGGGGGGGAGAGGTTCTTTAGGTTTAACGCACGGTCGTAACTCGAGCAAACGGGCTACCTTTCTATGGATCCGATCGACGTCGGGCGCTGCACCGAGGGCGAAGGGGAGTGTGGCTGTCGGATGGCAGAACGAGGGGGGGGGGGGGGGGCAGGGAGAGGTTTACGAACGAGGCCCGCTCTTACGTCGACGAATTGCCTCGCAACGCGCCGATGCCCGGAGCCTTGTCAAACCCCAAACTGCGCGTTCTTGCGAGATTCAATGGCAGGATAAACTCGGGCGACCCCACGCGTTACGTATCGGTAGTTTGTCGCGGCGTACGATCGCTTTATAGAGCGGCCCGTCGATATAGGAACCGTGGCCCGGTGTTTACGTGCGTGCCATTTGTCCCTCTGGCCCAGTGTCGTAACACATCTCCCCTTTCCGAGATCCGCTCGCGTAAAAACCGCCGCGATATATGGATGAGCTGCTCCTCGACTCGTAAAAACAGAGTATCGCCGATAACAGGTTCCCCTGTAAAGAGTCCTCTGCCCTTGGAACGAGGGTAATAGAAGTGGCCGCGCGATGGCCGTCTGGAGGATATAACAGCATACTAGGTTAGATGCTCCTTTCTGTTTCTTTTTTTCACCGACAGACTTTGGAAGATAAAGTTGTTGACGTTGGTCGGTTTATTCAGTGTCATGTAAACGTTCCGATTGCTTCTCGAAGATTCTAGCGCTCTTCTTTTTTAACACTTGGAATGTTTAGCTGCGATGTGGGAGTTGGCGGGTGGTTCCATACGCCGCCATCTTGGTTCGCGAGATTTTTACTGCGGGGATATAGGTTTGATTACTTAATTACTTCAGTTATGTTTAAATAAAAGGGAAGACTGGTATTTCTGAGTTAGTGCTACTCTCAGCCAAGTAATCTACCGAGTCGTATGCGTACAAATGGGAAGAATTGAAAAGCATTTGCAATTGGTAACTGAAAGTTATTTCATCTTTCTATAGGTACACCATTCCAACGAGTCTCGTATATACATACCACGAATCAAGCAGGCTTGCAATTAGATCACATTGCCGCGAACTGTATACCGCGAACTTACAACCACCCCATGCATCTCCAACAGAGCAACTCCTTCCACGAACGCTACCATACAGACAATATCCCTGTTAGTAATGCGCGAGAGGGTCGACGGGAGTCTGGCGAAAAACAGCGATAAATCACGGCCTCGTAAATATCTCCGCGGCAGTCGGCGTATTAACGAAGCCGATTCTTCGACTCGCCCGTTCCCATAGGATTAGGATCGCGGTGCGCCGAGTCATAGAAAGCAAAACGGTCGCGGCAGATTCGCTGGCGGGCAGGCCGCGGAAAAAGTTGCAGCGCTCCTTCGCGTCGCTTTCTCCTCCACGACCGCGAGGCGGCGCGCAAAAATCGCTGGGTGCCACTTAAGGTAACGCTTCGAGGGAATAATATACGTGGGACCTTTAACCGTCGCTGGGCAAAAACGTCGCTGGGGTCCCCTACACCGCCCGGCTCTCGCGGCGGTGCGTCTTCATTTCCTACGGATCGGGCTGAACCTAACCTCGCCTTTTTGCGCGCTCGCTCTCCGCGTCTCCGCTGAGCTCCACAGCTCGCCGACGGAGCTGCAGCCGGGCGGAGGCAATTAAGATCGCGTCGTTGATTCGCCGGTCGTCGTATCGACGCCCGTGGATCTGATAACCGGCGGAGGAGCGGCGGCGTATCTCAACATTGTGACGCTTTCGACTCGCTGTCAGGCGAGGAAAACGGGGATTATCTCGGGCAGCGAGCCCTGCGGACCGTGCACCACCGTGGTCCTGGGACCGTGGAACGCGGCAAAAACCTAATAGCATCCTGTTTTGCTTAGTACATATGTACCTATAATATTTGTACATACATATTTATATATATATATTCTGGTTTTACGTTGGAGAGTCGAGGCCGCTGGCCTCGTGTACGCGCGGCTTCCTCCTCTCGCTCGAAGAATCCCCGACAAAGGAGACCGCCGCGAGCTTTCGGAGCATGCCTCCAGGACTTCTCCGGCGATGTTTCCTTCGGGGCCCAGATATATTGTCATAACGAAGAGGTTGGGTCGGTGCTACGACATACTCTCTCTCATTTTCTTCCCTCTTTTTTCCTCCACCCTCGTTTCCCCTCGTTCCTCCTTCACTTTCTAACCCCCCCCCCCCTTCCCCCTCCCCCTCGACTGCGGCTATATTTCGCCTTCTCCTCTGGTTTTCGTTCGGTGGCTCTTTCTTTCCTTTCCCTCTCTTTCCCCGCGGGGTCCTCTCTTTCCCAGCATCGCCCACTCCCCCGTTTGAAACTCGCTCCTCTCATTATGTGCGAACCATTATTCCCCGCTATCCTCGTTTCTTTTATCTCCTCCTTCTCCTTGGGACGCGCGGCGGGCCTCGGTGCATAGTTCTGTACTTCGTTTATGTTTACAATGGCGATCTCTCGCTCTCCTAGCCCTTCCTGTTGATCCCCGTCCCCGCGAGTCATCCTCCCCTCCTCCTTTTGTTCCCGCCGTCTGGGATCCTCCGCGCTCCTCGATCCTCCGCCACCGCTCCCCCCTCTCCCACACGATCCTGCCCGATCCAAGACGTCGGTTAACGATCATCTGCGGCGATATCGACGGCGCGGCCGGGCGTAAGTGAAACGGGGCGTTCTCGGCGGTACCGTTAACACTTGCAGCGCGAACATCGCTGCGAGAATAGGGAATCGCGACGGAGCGAGGGACTGGTGGGGAGGAGGCGCACCGCGGCGTGTGATACGCGAAAAACATCCGGTTTTCGGGCGACTTTTATGCTTCGTTTGGTTCCGCGAGTTACGCGGAATTTAATTTGCTCGCAAAATGCAAAGTGCTTGGCGGGGACAGTGGTGTTTGAAAGAAAGAGAAAACGATAGGGAATGCGCGAGTTTATGGATAATATGTATGATGAATTTATGCACGAGAATTTTGAAATTTCTTTAAACTTTACTGTGCCTCGGGAGGATAGTCGAAGTTGTAGGAGCACCGTCTGTCGTTGGGAAGGCACACCCGGAATGCAGAGGTTAAAATTTTAAAATCCCTGGTCAAGCCAGCTGCACCGCTGGCGAACCATGCATACAACGAATCATACTCGTAAACGGCGATATTACGTAGTAAACGGGACTCTGCGCTCTCTAAGTATGCAGATAATTATGAAACGTTCTAACGATTAGCCTGCAGCGAGCGAAGGAGCGAGTCTAGCGGACGCTAGGAAAATGTTACCCACTTGTAATTAGAAGCTCGGGGTACATCGATACAGCTAAGTGGTAATATTGAAAAGCACCAGTAAACAGGTGATAATGCGATATTTATCGAAAACATCATCGTTAACCAGCGCCGCTACCTTATGCCCAGACTAATGGTAGATAGTAGTCGATACCGGTTCACACCGAGAAATAACACTTACCTCTCTACTACCGTATATAGATACATAGTTTGCGCAGCGAAGAGTTTCATGAGTTTTATTCGCTAAACGTTAACAATTTGATTTAGAATAATGAACCAGATATTTTTGGGTAGTCCATGCAGGTGTATCTTATAAGTGATATGTACCGATCAACCCCTTAACTTTTTATTTCTACAGTTCAGAGGGTATACGTGCTGTGTCGCTGATATAGATCGTGTAAGTGTTTTTTTTTTATGCAGAGGCTTTTCTTAAGGGAGAGACCACTGTAATGGTCTGAAAATTAAGGGTGTTTTCGGGAATTTTTTTCAACCAAACAACGCAAGTAAATCAATGTATTGCTTAGTATATTTAATATGTACATATTGAAGGGTAAAAAAATTTTCTTTCAATGAAATTCATAAATCCGTTTCCGGTATACTCTTCGCCAAAATGTGCGCTGCGGGAAAATCGTTCCTGTGGCGTTCGCAGTGCCTTAGCCACATGGTTAATCCGAATTAAAAATGACAAAATATTCAGAAAGTAGAAGCCTACGTCTATTACGTAACGATAAAAAATGTTAATATCGCAGGAGATAACAAAATGGCGGACTGCTGAAAAAATCCATTTTTGGATTTTAAAATTTTTTAAAAAATAATTTTTTCTTTTATAAAATCGGAATCTAAATTTCGAGCGAAGCCGATTAGTGAAGCTAGTTATTAATAAGAGTAAACCAAGTTCCAAGTTCTTTTAAAAGCCCTTCTTACCTTTCTTAACAGTTCCAGTGGCGCAAGGTTTCGGAAAATGCCCCTTCAGGCCGATTAAGCCTTTCTCAGCGATCGCCTCTGGCGCGAAAGTTTCGTATAAAACATAAAGAAACATAAAAACCGAACCCCTTGCGCGGTTTGTTTTCGAACTAAATATTCAGAGACCCTCGGAAACTAATTTCAAAGCTTCCAAACGCTATATCCCCCGCGAAAAACACCGCACGAAAACGCAGCACGCGCAGACGCCACTCAGAGTGTTAACAAGCCGCCGCGTTCTTTGCGAACCGCCACTGCTATAAATATAACAAACATAAACGTAATGAACACCAACTAGTACCCAACTGATTTGAATGAAGGCTATAAACTTCTCTCGCGTCGAATCTGGTCCGTGCGTGTGTATATACAGCACCCTTCTATTTAGCTACGGAGTCCATTAGGCGTACGCCGCGGCACGTCACGCGACGCCGCGCCGCGTCGTTTCAGCGATTCGTAATTTTGCTTTGGGCCGCCCGTTAGCCGCAGGATCCATTCCCTTAACGACGCCTTCACCGGACTCGTTCGCCGCGCAAAAAAAATGGGCGAAAATTGCACCGCCGCCTCGGCTAACCCTCCCCCCCCCCCGCCCTGTCAGGGCTACCTGAGATTTTTCTCGGACCCGCACGCGGTAGGTACGCTTTGAAAGGCGCAGACGGGACTACGCGCGCAAACGAACCGAACGCTGGCATAGAGAATTCGAACGGGAGGAACGCGGCAGCGCGCTCGGCGGACCATTGTGCCAGCAGCTCGGCAGGCACAGTGATCGACTCCGTTCTCTGCAGATCTCTCGATTTAAGTACCTACTTAAATGGTTAAATTATCAGTATTCTCTGGTTTTTACTTTATGAAGGTCACAGTTTGGCTTCTGTGGGCCTCTATGAGTCCCAGCACTTTTTGCAAATTTTTACAATCTTGGCATTTAAGGGGCTAGGCTAATGTGACGGCCACATAATACGGCAATCTTTGAAATTTTTTAAAGAAAGACCATTGAACTTATCAGCTCGAGCTTATAAAGTTTTATTAACTGATATTTCCTGAGTATACTACATTTTTTTGAAGTACAAACAGTGTATATTATTAAAGTTATCGCAAATTTGTTTAAAATATTTTGTTTCCATGGCTGCTATAATATAAGCACTTGTGGTGGTATGAAACAAGAAAATAACAATATTTTCTCAATCTGTATGTATGTGGCTATAGCCCGTACCAGAAAGTTTAAAAAAATTGTAAAATAATAAAATGGCAGCTCTCCAAACAAAAAGATTCATTTTTTTGCATAAAAATTTCTTGTTTTTAACTCGCAAATTTGCAATTTTGACTATATCAGAAAAATCGTGGTAGGGGCTAGAATGACACGTTTGCTGAAATCATCTGCCAAGTTTGAACTAAATCGGTCCACTAGTTTTTGAGTTATTATGGCAGCCAATTTTGACAAACTAGTTTCGAAAAAAAATCAATGAAAATTTTTTCCCTTATTTAATCTACGACCCTTTCTTTTTTAAGTCGGTGCCCCATCATTTGCACTTTGTAAATCTGGCGTCGGCTTAAAAAATATGAGAGTCGTAGATCAAATGAGGGAAGAAATTATTTTTTACTTTTCAGTGCAATTCTATTTTTTTGAAGTCGGTTTTAATTTTTTTTTAAATTTTGTATGGTACTTAAGCACAGAATATCTAAGTGTTGAGATTAGCAGGTTTCTCTACTTTTTATTTTATCGAGGCGACTATTTAGCTTGGCTTCAGAGGGACTCACGAGTCCCACCACTTTCGGCAAATTAATCTGCCTCACTATTCAAACACACAATAATTGCTCGAATTACCAATTTCCTCCACCTTCCACCTCACGAAGTCGATCAGTTTATTTTCCTCGGGGCTCATATCTACCACATTACCGTGCCTTTCCACCGTTATTAGGACAATAGCCGCAGCTCTGCGTGATCCTCGGCGCGTCGTCGGCGCACGCGCGTTCGGCGCCCACCTCCGCATCAATCTCGGCTCCGAGCGGCCGAGTTCTCGTTGTTTGCGCGCGTATACACGCCGCTCGCTAATTATTTCTGTAAGAACGCACTTTTCGCCGCGTAACTAACCGGTTCCGCGGGCCTCGCTACGCCGCGTTCCCACCCCGAAACACCCGACCCCTGCGTGTGTTGACTCAGGAACAATGAGTTTATCGAGGGTAGTGGCACACGCTGAACTTTTAATCATGTTGTTTCGGGCTCGCCGCGGTGGTTGGCCGCTACGGCCGAGGAACGCCGCGGTCGGCGAATTCGGTGCTTCCGCGGCTGACGGCTTGTTTTAGAATTGCCGGTGGCTGTGTGTGTACGGGGTGTAAAATTAAACCCCCCCTGATAGCGATCTACGCTCGCGTGCGCCGATTCCAGCTCTTTTCACGTGTTACCCACTTTGGTAGCGGACGTTTTTCTTCGCTTGTTCTCTCAGTAGGTTAACGACAGGATAATGTTTCTGAATTTTCTACAACTTGAAGTTTATTTGAAATTTCTCTTCCGATACGGTCTCACTGTTCCCGCTTTCATGCGTCCCAACAGGTTTTGACATATCAATATAGTTTAGCTATATCCATACATCGGTATTAAACTATCGATACAAGTTTACCAGCCACGAAATACCGGCATTCCAATGTTAAAAGTTACGCCGGTATCAAAAGAAACCAATTTCGATAAGTACCTACATCGATATCTGCGGAGAAATCAATGTACCGATCTACCGATATCGATAAGGCGCGCGCCGATACCATCGACCGGCCAAATAAAATCCAAAGCAAGACGCCGCGTAATCTTCCAGTAGAATTTACCGTGTCGTTCCGATTATCCTCTATCGCGTTCAGAATTACGCTCATTGCGATCCCGTGTTGCACTATTCGCGCGAGAGTTACGAGGTTCGAAAGTTGCCTAAAAATTCGTCCGTACAGTTGGCTACGTAGCGCGCTAGAGATAGAAAGAGATACACAGGCAGGAAGAGAGAGAGAGAGAGAGCGTGAGACTATCGGCGACGGCACACTTGTTGAACGCGTGGTTTATCTTTGCCCATAGATCACTCAGGGACCAACGTGTCTCTTCCGTTACGCTCTCCTTTTCTTACCCACCTCGCCTCCCCTGCGCGCCGCCCGTGTTCCGCTAACCTGCCGTATAACTCGCACGGACACGCTTTCAGGGGGGACTCCACCCGGTGCCAATATCTCCGGCGCAGTTTACGGTAAACTGGCCTCCGCGTACAATATCCTCGTAAACACGTCTATACAATTTGGCCGTACTCCGGGCATAGACTGTTGTCCCCCCTTTCACCCCCCCTCTCACTCCCCGCATCTTAACCAAGCCGGTTTTGTACGCGTTGTCTCTCTTCTTCGTTCCTTCCGCCCGTTACCCTCGACATCCCACACCCCACCCCCCGCCTCTATCTATCTCTCTCTCTCTCTCGCTCCAGCCAGACAGCCAAAGCTGTTTCTTTTTTATTCCATCCTCGCCCACCCCCCTCTCGCCCGGCCCCCGTGTCCCGCTATCTCGGTGGCCATAAATTACGCCTCTCCTTTTATTTGCAGGAGCGACGGCCGAACTTAAGTAACTAGATCCAGAACTCGGCTTGCGAGGGGTTAAACGGCCGCGCCGGCCAGCGAGAGCCGAGCCGGCGCGGCGCGCGCGAGCTTCCCGTCAGCTCTCCCTCCTCCTTCCTTGTACGGCTGCGATATGCGGGAGTAGCGGCCGTCCGAACCAACCAACCCCCCCCCCCCCCTCCCCCTCTCGGCCCACTCTCATTCCGAGCAGATGCAATTGCGTTGTCCCGCGGGGGCGAGCGTGTCGCGCAGCCGGACCAAGGGGTCCAATAATGGCGACCTGAATAATACAGGGGACACGCCGGCCCGAGGGGTGGGCAAGGGGTGCAGAGTCAAGTCGTTGTCGCCGCCGTGCTCCCCTCTCTATTCATGGGGAATTTCATGCCCCCGATCCTGCCCGCACCCGGAACTCTGCACGGCCAGCGGAAGAGAACGGACATGGGAGGGGGATCGTGTCGAGTTCCTCGAGCTTTCCAGTTCGCCGATCGCTGACTTGCGGGTCCGGGCGTTTAATTGGGCAGAGGGATCTTTGGGAGTTCGAGTGGTTCTGGCGCAAGGTTTTGGAAAATCGCCATTTAAGGGGGGATTCTACCTCGTGAGGCAGAAAAATTTGTGATACTTTGTGAATTTGTTGTACAAAGACTGTTCGACAAATTAATGTGAAGTTTGGCAGGCTGTTTTATAGGATCTTCAACTATTATTCTGCATTTCCGTGCGACGATAAAAAATAATATAGCATACCTTATGAACTATAAGAAAAGGATATAATATTTACAAAATAGCAATTGTACGCCGTGTAATGTCTCCATTTAAAATATCCTTTTTTTCTGGATGGCCAACTGGTGGGCCGGATTCCGGGAAATCGGATGAACTATAACAAAAACTCCAAAAATGTCATAAACTATAATATATTTTCTAGGCATTGACGATACAACATTTCAATTTTTGCGAAAATTGACGAAATGGCCGATGTTTGAAAAATAATGATCAAATTACGACAAAAGTGTCTCTTTCTTTCTGTTTATATTTTGTACAATAATTAAAAAATTTTAAATGTTGGATCGTCAATGCCTAGGAAACATATTATAGTTTATGACATTTCTGGGGTTTTTGATACAATTCATTCGATTTCCCGGAATACGGCCCACCAGTTGGTCACCCGGAAGAAAAAGGACATTTTAAATGGAGACATTGCACGGCGTACAAATGCTATTATATAAATATTATACGCTTTTCTTATAGTTCATAATATAGTGAACTAAAACACAAAACCTTATATTAATCGATTGTTTACTTTTCTTATTATCGTCGTCTAAAAATCGTCTGCTTTCTTGGCCCGTTACTGTGTCCTAACCCCTTAAGTGCCCTATGCCAATACCGCTCTGCGAGGCGTTACACTCGGTTACGTTCAGCGCTGTAATTTCCGTAATTATTCGAATTTCCACATGAAACTTTTTTGTAAATGTTTACAAAGGATCAGACTTTCAGAATTAATAACAATAACAAAATCGATGTTTCGATATTCCAATAGTCCTACACCCCCTTAAAGCGGCCGGATCTTTCTAGAATTCTTTTGGCTGGGGAACGGTTGTAAGATGCTTGAATGTGGAGCAGCGTGTTTAACACCTTCCATGCCACTGTGGAAATTTCGATTTTCAGTAATCTTAATATAGTATAAAGTAGAAGGTGTTTGTGTGTTTGTCTGTCGCCTAGAAACTTTCGAACGGTGAACTCTGGGGTCACGAAATGTGTCCCAGCTCAGTATGCCTAAGTAGCTACTCGAGACGAATGTGACTATTTTCGGGGGAAAAAAAATTATACGGTACAGCGTCAATTATCCGAATCTCGATTAACCGAACCGTCGATTATACGAACCAGTGCTGCATCATTGATATCCCCACCACTTCTTCGAACGAGTGCAGCGGTACCGATTGATTAATTGACTTTTGCGTAATATAAATTAACGCAGTAGTACTCTTGTATTTAATAAGTCATTTTAGGTGTAATTGATGTAGTTATAAACTGTGTGATGTTCATACATGCTTCATTTTCCCAACTGTTCGATTATCCGAACAATTCGAATTTCCGAACCACCCTGGTCCCTAGTGTTCCTTCTCGAGAATTTCTCGAGAAATTTTATAATTTCTTATTTCTCATTTCTCGAAAAATTACAGTGTTTCTCGAGAATCTTCAGTGTAGGAAAATTACTTTAAATCCCATTTATTTCCAGAAATGAATTTTCAGTTAGTTCAAATTGTGTATTAATCGTGAACGTATAAACACATCTACGATCAATAATAAATGTTAGTAATATATACGAAGAATTGCGCGATTATTTATAAACATTTCTCTTCGTATCGCCTATTAAACCAACATCCACTCGAAATGAAAGAAATGTTCTACACACGCAAATTTTGTCACAAAAAAAAAAAGAAGTAGATTGGCTGACGCGACATTAGACGCATTACGCTTTTGAAAAAACTATTTTAAAACAAAAAAGTAATGTTCCACCTTGCTCACATATTATATTAAATAAATAAATTTATCAATTATATTTAATATCGGTTTTTTTTTCATTTACACAAGTTTTGTCTAAGTTGGACACGAATAAAAATTTAGATAAATATTTTCAACAATATTCCAAAAATATAAATTTTACAATATTTTTTAATTTCTTGAGAATTCTCGAGAAATATAATCGGATTTCTCATTTCTCGAGATGCGAAAAATATCGAGAAATCAGGAACACTACTGGTCCCCAAGCAGTTCGGATAATTGACGCTCTGCTGTAAAATCGGAATCTAAATTCCGTGCGAATTCGAGTAGCAAAGATAGTTTATAATACTCTTCATGGGTGACCTGTACGGTGACAGCTATAAAATTGACACCTATCGCGTTAAAATTTACACGGTACTTCTTTGTTCAACTAAATTCTTATTAAGTGCTTCATTAAGTTCAAGGTAAGTCTTGTTGTTGTTGATTTTGAGGTGTTCATTCACTGTCCATGCAACTTAGGTGTTAATTCACTGGACGGGTCACCTACTTCCAGCTTTCTCCTTACAATTAGTATATTTTCATTTCGACACTGAATGAATGAAGAGACACCTCTTTCCCTTGAACGAGACTTTCAGCCCCAATAAATATCTCACGCAGCCGCGTTAACGGTTCGCATATCTACAGTCTATTACTGTATTTATATAAAGAAAAAAGTGTATTAAATAATAATATATTTTCATACAATTCAAAATACTTGGCGCTGCGAAACCGGAGAAATGTTAACTGCCTTGGTTGATAAATAAAATAAAGAAGACAAGGCACCACTGAGACAAGAAAGAAAGAAAAAGATTTTAATGCAATTTATACATATTTATTCAGTTTAGCAACGCCAATTCCGAGAGCACCGCCAAGTATTTTGAATTCTATAAAAATATGTCTGCTTAATATTCTTTGTATAAATAGTCATTGCGATAATTGGCGCAATTGTTGTATATCATTGCTTGTTTATAGTTTGTATTTACATTCCGTAAATACACTCGTAACATTTCCAGCAACCAATCAGCCACAGAGGCACCCCACATCTACCTGCCTCGGTTCAGCGACCACCGGCTGCAGGTTCCAACCGATCTGCTATCTCGAAAGTGTTACGTCTACTGTTCTCGTGATCATTAATCAGGGCCCCAGCGCATGCACGGACGTCTAAATAAAATATCATTCTAACGATTCACTAAAGCCAGCATCATCCGACGTATATACCGAGCTGCTTTCCAGGTCGTCCTGTTCTACGCGTCTTTTACACCTGTCACGGTTCGCCGATCAGACTCTTCACTGATCAGCCAGCCTGGAAACACGTTCCATCGCCGCGATGTATCGTGTATGTTCTGAGAGCATCAGTCACGGTTAGGGTTGTTTCGATACCGGCACGGTGCCGATACTTGTACTGGTTACTTGGATCGAAATAGAAGTACCTACCGATATTACTCGGGTGTGGGTGGTAAAGTAGCGATAATTTTAAACAGGGATCGAAAAAGTTCTGAAACTTTTCAATAGGTTCCATTTAAAACAAATGCCGCGGAACTTTTTTAAAAATGTTCTCACATTATAAGTTCTCAGAAGACCGATAAAATAAAAGTTCTTGAAAATAAAAGTTCTAGTTGGAATGGAACTTATAAAATATAAGAATAAAAATTTCTGTATAACAGGAACAGATATTTTCTTCACCGATATTAAAAAAGTTCTCAATCGTTGTAACAAACACTAAATACTATTCAATTTATTAAACCTATTATTGACGTTCCAATACGATGGAATTCTACAAGTGCAATATTTTTAGATCCACGGATTTCGAAGTGTTTATATACGATAATGTATTATGACTATAATACTATCACGCTGAACTGCAAAACATAAATAGTATAATAATACGTAGATGTATACCTATTCATATATTCTATTACTGAAATATAAATATTGTATATTATATTAAAGATTTTCTATGTATTTCGGTTCATGTAAGTTAAAAAAAATATTGTTTAGGTATTATTCTTGACAAGTTCTCTTTTCCGTTCAATACATCTTATGAAACCATTAATTACTTATGTTATGATTTTCATACCCTTTATTAAATAAACATATGAAGAATATTATAACATATTGTTAAATAAAACTTGTACCTAATAGTTGAGTACTTTTCTTTATCTTTTGAAAACTTTTTTAATAAATGTTCTAATGTAACTTTTTTCCATGGAACTTTTATTATATAGGTTCTAAAATATCTGTTCCATGAGAACACTTTTTAAAGAAGTTCCTGAAGGTAGCATTTGTTTCATTAAAAATTCCACAGAAACATATATTTTCCGAATCGAAACAAATAAATTCTAACAGAATTTTTAAAAAACGAGGGTCCGAGAACTTTTTCGATCCCTGGTTTTAAATAGTGGTATCGAGTAGATTAATATCCCCCTCCAAAAAAACATGACTCATGTATGAAAGAAGCTAATTCCCTTTAATTCGCGAAAAAAGTTCACCTGCAAAGATTGTGAAATCAACTTTGCTAATTCCAATTGTAGGTACCTTCAATTCACGAAAACAATTAAAAAAAGTTCTCACGCAAAGATTGTGAAACGAACTTTGCTAACTCCAATTGCATTCTCGTTCTCCGCTCGAACACTGATTCCTCTGTCACCTTTTATACTTGACATTCCTTTATTGGCCACAAATCAATTCAGTGCTGAGACTTTCAGCTTCGGTTTTAAGGAATTAACGGGCGAGAGGCCTGTAGTACTTCTTCATTATCCATGGTGCCTCGATTACTGTGATTACTTCCTTTTACTTTGTCAATCACTCCAAAGGCAAAAAGAATCAACAGAAAACAATTCTCTGTCAATATTTTCTCAACGGAAAAATACGTTTTCTATCGGGTCTATTTATGTGGCGGGAGGGAGAACGTTTAGTGTGGAAGATTACGATGTTTGCGTCAAATAAAGCCCGTTGCCTATTAGAAAAAACGCCGACCGACAATTTTCCTGCTTGACAATATTGATAATTAATAAAAAAAATTAAAAAAAAATTGTCACGCTTTTGTTTTGATACCTTATAAGTATCATACAAGAAGTATCGATACCAAAAAGTCTCGGTATCGGTATTTTCCTTGTATCTTATTCATTAATATCGAAACAACCTTAAAGAGTCATAGGACCAAAGTATTTAGTATCGCTCGAGAAGTACAGATATGTTTCGAAAGAAGGTGACGATTCGGTCCCAAAAACTCTCCTTCTTCCCAGGCAGCTAGTCTTTTCGATTTGCCTTTATTACCTCATCGCGTAAAGGGGTCGTTCTTAAATTACGCGAGGCATTTTAGGGGGAGGGAGAGGGTCGCGAATTTCTTAGATTTTTTTACAAAGGGAGAAAAGGGAGTCAGTCAACATCTTCCTTAATATTTGTTAAACCTAATTCTAACTGGATTACATAAACCTTTAAAAGAATCTTAATACTTGAAAAAAAGTGCAATCTAAAGAACACCCATGCCACAATACGCGTTGCCTCGTTCGTCGCGGCAACAGCGGAAGAAGTGGAGGGGATAGCGGTCACCTTGCTTCGAGACATAATAATAAGCTCGTCCTTCATTCGGAACGCTACTTGTATCAACCGCCGCGCCGTTCTACGAAGTGGACAGTTGCAGCGGTTGCGAAGGGTGGAGAGAGGGCCCCTTCTGCAGATATTTCCCAAGATCTCGGTGCGCCGCGCCGTAGAGATCCGAACGGCAGAGGCAGGAGGGTGTCGGGGCTTAGGTATTCCGCCACGGTGGTGAGTTTACTCTGGGATGCCCGGCGGATGGGTAGGGGGCGCAGAGAAAATCGTTGAGAGTCGACAATCCCGTGGCCTGACATAAATTAGTCGTGGGTTAAATCCCTGCCTAATCCATCATAAATAACTCCGCGCAGATGCGTGCGTGCGCGCGCGCGTTCGCCCCCGCGCCCGCGTGCCGGGGGATTCCGTCCCCCCTAAATTATTTCGAAAAGATCGCGGCGGTGGCCCACGTGCTGCGTATCAGGCCGGCCCAAAGCCGACGCGCGTGTGGGTTGCGCGTAATGCGCCGCTCGTACGGCTGGCCGAGTGCTTAACCACCTGCCAAATGTACGAGGATTCTTTAATCCCCATTGACAATTTGTCTGCCTCCTCGCGCCTCCGGCGGGCTTGCGTACGGAAAAACTCGCAGACCGTATCGTCGGCCGTATGGCGGTCGTAAATTTTTGAATTTCACCGTCACCTCGCCGACGTACCTTTTATTTCGCTGCTGTCGCGCGCTCGCGTTTCCCCGGTGAACTTTTTTAATGCCTCTCGGCTCGCTGGGGCGCTCTCTCTGTTCGATGTCGACTGCTCGCCGGCCAGACTCGTTACGCAGCGAGGATGTGCATGGCAAGTGGGGGATTTTGGAGTTTAGAGTGGGGGGAAATTACGGTGGGGCCGTTTTTAGGGGTTTAGTGTTAGGTACGATGGTTCATTTCAGTTTCTGGTGGTATGATGGCTTTATTATAGGTTTTTATATTGCTTAGCTACATGTTGCAAAGAATGTACGTACAAGGGGGGCGAAGATGAAAAATAAAGGAATTGAAAATTATGGTAGCTAATTTTAAATGAAAGAAGGGGAGGCACAGTGGGCGATTCTGACAATCTAGCTTTACTAAATTAATAACTTTTTACTGGCTTAAGTTATTTGCCTGAAGTTTCTTTAATATCTTTTTAATCACTTCAGAGCATGTTATAAGTATACAATTTAAAAAACGCTTTTACAAAACTTAGTAATAACTGCTATATTGTCCAAAATACATTAGAAAAAATAAAATTGAAGAATATAGATGAACACTAAAGTTATTTACTTCTAAAAATGAAGTACGAAATCACAGTACAAACATAAAACCTCATTTTTTAAATACCTGTAAAAGAAATTCATAAAAAGAGTAACGGTAATATTAATGGAATTTGTATATTATATTATGACATACAAGTTTTTATCTTCAGGAAGAATTTATATTTGAGTAAAGTAAAGCTAGATTGCCAAAATCGTCCACTGTGCGAGGCTAGGTTTTGGTAGTGAGTTTTAAGCCTGACCTGGGGTAGTCTGGTTGGGATTTGTAATTTCAGATTGGTGATCCCTGATTGTCAGTGTATCGAAGATTTTTAGTCGTTGATTTAGAATTGCGGAGCCTGGAGTCTTGTAATTAAATTCAGAATTTGAATTTTTTAATTCTTAGATATCGTTTCGCAATTGGCACTTCTTATATCTCACTTACCAATTCGTGATTTGCACATCTTGCTTCTAAATTCGTAATTTTCATATCTTGCTTCTAAATTCGTACTTTTCACAGCTTACTTTTAAATTCGTACTTTTCAGCTGGCAAATTCCAGGTCTTCCTCTACAATTGAGGCATTGAGAGCGAACACGGACTAATCCACATAAAAAAAAATAATTTTTCATATTTCATAGGATTAGCACAAGCTATTGGAATATCTATATTATTGCTACTAACTAAATTTCAGCCACAATACTCTATTCGTATCTTCCACCTCGATTGAAGGCTGGGATGCAATAACGGGACTAGCTCTCGAAAATGCGATCCGTTAATATTTACTCAAGATATCGAAATTTATGTTTAAAAAGATACTGAGTTTGATCGAAGAAATTTTTTTGTTTATAATTTTTATCTCGAATACTAATGATTCGATTAAAAAACTGTAGATAGAAAAATGTGTGCCGTGACGAGCTTTACAATACTGTATTTTAAAAAATCCAGTTTAACAAAATTTAATTTTGCAATTTTTCTTAGCGTTTGGACGATACTTTTTCGCATTTTCGAGCGCTAGTAGTCCCTTTATTAAATCCGAGCCTTCAATTGATAGTGTAAAGAGTTTTGTGGTGGGCCACCTGACAGTGATTGGCCTTATTTTGAGAAATAAATGAACATAAAGAAATACCAATGTTATGCCTTTTTTTAATAAACATATTCATATTCCTTGTACTTTCTTGCTTCGGATGTAATCAATATTTCTCCACTCATTATACACTGTAATTATGTATAAAAGCAAATAGGATGACTCGGCTTTGAAGCTTGGAAATTACAGCCATTTAATCAAAAAACCATAAGAGTACAGTTGAAAATTTGCGAATAGTTTACTGTATTTATGATATGTATATATCTCATATTCGATATATATCGATAAATAAAAGTTGAAACTTTATAAAAGAATTATTAATTTGTTAAAATTATACATATATTATGAAAAATACAGGGGGCCAACAACTGTCATCTAAATAACGTTGAATGATAGTAATTGGCCGAACGGCCAGTGACTGTTTTTTAACCATGTTAATGGTGAAACAGTAATTACCCCCCTATTAAAAACAGAAACAAACTCGACAAATACATACTAAATAAAATGTATCCATTTTCATTGAATAATTTTAATCTTATTTCTATCACCAAATCAGGTAACATTTTCTCTTAGGTCATATTACGTATCAAATAGCGGCCAATCACTGTCGAACCGATTGGACAATTACTGTCTTCACCATGCCAATAATTATATTTCTTCGTGGGAAACACAATTTTTGTATATTCTTCTACATTCTTGATGTTTTTCTTATAAACTCTATTTACTTTTAGATTATTAGGGGTTTTTTCGTACTTATTTATATTGATTCCATTTCAAATTTACTAAATTCACATTTATAACTCATTATTTACGTGACACTCTTACTTAAGCGGCCAACCATTGTACTCTTTACCCTATCAATTGAAGGCTCGGATTCAATAAGAGGACTAGCGCTCGAAAATCTGAAAAAGTATTGTTCGCTAAGAAAAATTGGAAAATTAAATTTCCACCTCCCACTTCCCCCCCCCCCCCGCGCGATTCCTACTCCCCGGTCTTCCCCCCCTCCTCCCGCAATTCCGAAACCCCAATAAACCACGTATTTAGTGGACACTTATTCATCAGGCGCGGCCCACGCAGTTGCCATCTCCCGCCTGGCGCGCGACGTAAACTTGATCGACACCGGTCGTACGGTCCATCCGCGATAAACCGGCCTCGTCATCGTCGTTATTAACCACGGTTTCCACCGCGTAGGCACATTCGAGTCCCCGGCGTCCCCCGACGGAATACGATTCATAAAACCGCGTGCACGTGCCTACTTGCCGCGCAAAGTCACCCCTCGAGCGGCAACTTCCCCGAAAAGATCGATCCTATTTATTTACGATCCGAGCGGGGACGCGGCCCTGTTACCCGACGGTGCCGGAGCGTTACGCGCTCACGGCCACGCAGACGCGTTTACGCGCGTTCCGCGATGCTAAATCTATCCTCTGCATTCTGCACGCGTCCTGTAATTCACCCCGTCGCGGTCTGCACCTCGGTTCTTTAATATTAATGGACAAGTTAGCGGACCACCCTCCTTCCCCAGCGTGCAATGATACCAACCGGCCGTGCCGCGCTCGCTCTGCCTCTATTCGCTGTACAGACTCCACCGGTTCTACGTACGTGTTTTTCTGCTCGTATGCTTCCTACGCTCCCAAAAGCATAAAGTTTTTACGTTTGAGGGAAGACTGACGGGTAAATTTAATAATGCAAGGGTCGTGTTTGCCGGAGATTTTCGAGGAGGAAATGGTTAGGAATTATAGGGTAGAGACGGTTGGGAATATTGTTTCAATGTTGCGGCGTTAGAAGCTGATTACTTGGGAGTGCTGTTATTTAGGGAGAAGTTTCTCTGGCAGACTTCTAATTCAGTGATTCCCTGACTGTGGGTTGCGACCCTCAAGTGGGTCGCGAAGTGTTTTCTGGAGGCTTGCCACGGTTTTGGGTTTTTTTTTTAATATTATTAAGTTAGAATTATATTCTGAAATACTTATTTTTAATGTGCTTTCTTTGTCTTATTGAATTTATCTTATCTTATGCAGGGTGGGGGTGTCGCGGGTTCTTTGAATGTTATAGAAGGGCGTCGCGATTCAAAAAAGGTTGGAAGCACTGTTCTAATTACTATATTACGAGAAAATATGTGGCTATTGTCTCAAAGTTAATATATTGATTTCGTTAGACTGTATAAGAATTGAAGAATATTTATAGAGAACACTGTAAGTGGCAAAAATCAAATTCTAGATTATAGTGTTACCATTGCTACGTAGATAATTTCTTACAATTTTTTTTTAATTTTGCCGCTTACGAGGACTCTTCAATTTTACTCTTCATTATTTCTCATTTCAAACTTCAAAATGAAGCAAAATTGTCGCTGATAGGTCGACTAAGTAGTAATTAATTCAAAATTTAAAGGGTTCAAATTACCTAAGCCTAAGCTGTTTTTTAAAAAAAGGAACGTGAAATTCTTTAGACTTCTTATAATGGTAAATCCAGTAGGAAAATTTTTCAGTGTCCAGTGGGACACTTTTAAAATCGTATAACTTGGTCAAAATTGGGCCAAACAACTTGATTTTTTTTTGAGAAGCTAGAAGGATTAGTTTGCTCAGTGACGTGTTTCGTCATTTTCAAAAAAGTTGCAATTTATCGGAATAACAAAAAAAAAATAAGAAAGATCATTTTTTCAACTTTTTTGTCTGTGCTCGTAATGAAAATTTAAAAAATGCCTTTTGTAGATTGAGGTAAGTTGTACACACACCTAAAATTTCATCAAAATCGGTTAACGCTGCCCTGAGCTATAAACGCTAAAAGATCGCAGAATAAGGTCAAAAATCGCTGATTTCCGGGAATTTCGCAATTTTCGACCTTATTCTGCGATCTTTTAGCGTTTATAGCTCAGAGCAACGTTAACCGATTTTGATGAAATTTTAGGCGTGTATACAACTTACTTCAATCTACAAAAGGCATTTTTTAAATTTTCATTACGAGTACAGACAAAAAACTTGAAAAAATGATCTTTCCTATTTCGTTTGCTATTCCGACCAATTGCAACTTTTTTTCAAAACGACGAAACACGTCACTTAGCAAACTAATCCTTCTCGCTTCTCTAACAAACTCAAGTTGTTTGGACCAATTTTGAACAAGTTATACGATTTTAAAAGTGTCCACACGATTCCGCGTACGCATTTATTTGAGCGCGTTTGAAGATCCCGCGTCTTCCTTTTCTTGGCGGACACTCGAGGGATCCCGAGTTCCGTGGCTATCGCGAAACTCGCGCGAATTGAATTATTAGCCGGAAGTCGAGCTGGCGCGCTTGAATAATTGCTGGATTAGAAGACCTACGCCAAGCGGGGACCGTGTCGTTGGACGGTGGCACCAAATTCCTTGTGGAATTTACTCGTTCACTGAAAAAACTTCTACATTGAATTCGTAGCACATCTTGGGGTATTCTTCTTCGCAATTCCTAAAGATTACCCTGACTTCTCAAATATTGAATTGACCAGAGAAGGATGATGGGGGCCAATTCTGAAAAAATGAATTTTTTTCGAAAATTCTTTATCGCCACATTTTTGGATACCAAAAACCACAAAACTTTAAATTAAACTTTTTTCGATACCTTTTACAGTATCTCAGATATTCGCGATAATACAGTGACTCTTGAAAATATTCGAACACTTTTCAAAATCGCATAACTTTTTTCAAATGAATCCAAACGACTTGAGTTTTTTTTAAAAGCTAGAAGGACTAGTTTGCTAAGCGACAGGTTTCGTCGTTTCAGAAAAAATTGCAATTGATCGGAATGACGAAGAAAATAGCGAAGGTCGTTTTTAAAACTTTTTTTTGCGATCTTGCAATGAAAATCCAAAAAACTCGTTTGTAGATTTAGGTAAGTTGTGTACACGCTGAAAATTTCATCTGCTCTGAGCTACAAACGTTTAAAGATCGCAGAATAAGGTCGAAATTCGCTGATTTCGGGAATTTCCGCGATTTTAAAAAAAGTTTAAAAAACGACCTTCACTATTTTCTTCGTTATTCCGATCAATTGCAATTTCTTCCAAAACGACAAAACATGTCACGCAGCAAGCTAATCCTTCTAGCTTCTCAAAAAAAAAACTAAAGTCGTTTGGATTAATTTGAAAAAAGTTATGCGATTTTAAAAAGTGCCCCGAATATTTTCAAAAGTCACTGTATGTAAATTCGCAATTTCTTTGAGGGGTTGTTTTCACCCCTAGAACCGTTTCATTACCGAAACAAAAATGGCAACCGTTATTAGCATAACTCCAACTATCATACACTTCCGCAAAGTTTCAAATCTTTTTTGGAATGTTCGCGTTGCCGAGGATCCCCCGCAAGGCAACTCGCAAACCAAAGACACAAATCTCTATTTCCCCTGATCAGGGCCAATGGATCGCTAATGCTCGCAACATAATTGCGCGATACATCAACGCTGAGGTGGATCAGCTTAAAGGCGCTCGCGCCCCGGACGCATAGTGGCCCGTATTAATTATTACCGGCCGCGATATAACTCTCGCGCGGGATAAAACGAGCAAAGGGGCCGGCAAATAAGTAAATAGGGCCGGGCGAAATAATTGTACGTCGTGCGTGAAAGATTATCTTTTATCCCTAAAGCGCGGGCAAAATAAATCTGCCCGCGAATATTTATGGACGCGCGCAGTTCGACTGCGCCTCTTCTCGACGTCCGCTGCTCAACGTTCGTTTCCACTCCATTCCTTTTTCCACTGTCTCGCTGGTGAACTGCGAGACACAACTGTGCCACTCGCGCTGCCCCGTGCGCCTGAATGACGGTGCGCGTTGGTATAATTAGATACATTACGATTTTTCTTGAAAGGAGAAGGTAGAAAAATAAATCAGTGGATGCAGAGGAGAGTTTCCTCCACTCGTAATACTTGAACTTCAACGCGCTCGCTGCGGCAGTCGATTTTAATCTTTTTTGGGTTCGAAACTTGTGCAAGCACCATAGAATTTTATAAAAAAAGAATATATATTAATTGTAGAAGAGTCGTTAAAACTGTCGAAAAATATAAAACATAAAAGTTATATGGTTGAACGTTAAGTTTTGATTTTCGCTCTGCAAGGGGCGTGATTCGAATTCCTTCGAATTTGAGTTCTAAGGTTAATTAAGGGGTCAGTCCACTGTGGCGGTTTGACAAATGAAGCTACTTTTAAAGATTTTTTTCTTCGCAGATACAACATATAATGCAATAAATCTTTTTGTATTTATTAAGCTACTCTTGTATTATACAAAAAAATTTAAGAGAATTTTTTTAATTCGTTTTATAAGTTTAAACGCGAGTATCTCGAAAGAACATTTTTTCAACTGGTGCAGGTGATTGCTAAAAAACTATTTGACCAATCAGTCTGAAATGTTTACACGTTATTCAGCTCATCAGTGTCTATAGCTGGGACTACGGAAACCTTTTTCGATTAACCATTTCATACTTTTTACAAGGCAAAATGATCGAAAAATTCGCCGTATTTCGACACTTAAATTTCAAACCTCCGAAATTTTGTTAATTTTTTAACAGTAAAAATAATCCTAGTTCCGGCGATAAACACGCTCATAGTGAATACAACACACTTCGAATTTGTCGTTTCAAATGCGTCGTTCTCCCGGAATCAGTGCGATATATATTTAAAAAAGAACTGTTAAAAATTTAAAATAGATTTTTGTTATGCAGTCAATAAGTGTATTAATAAGTAGACAAACATTATTTACGTTGGACATTCCGTTTACTAAAAAATAAATCCTAAAAAAATGGCACTTTTTCACGACTTCACAGTGGACCGAACCCTTAAGCAAGGGTATATTAATAAAATATGTCAGTAGATTGAAAGTACATAGGTATCTTGATTACAGACTTTAGTTAAATCGAAATCTAGAGATTCCCACTTCATCCTTCGAGTGAATGGAATTTTATATTTCAAACTGAAGGAATAAAATTTCGACCCCTATATCGTTTCGGAGTACCTGCCTACTTAAGAATTCCGTTGATGCGCGCATTCTCCTCGTCTACTGTTACAGATCGCTTCTTTAGAAAGTCTCTTCGTGTTATGAGAGGAGTTTACCATTCTCCCACAATTTTACTAGAAAGAATCGTTCTTTCTTCTTGATCGTATCGCAACTGTCGACCCGCTCTGTATTTTCGAGCACATTTCAGCGGCCCTAGGTCCCAGAGCCCGGATACCGATCCCCGGGGTAGAGAAACTAAGCGCTCCCGATTCGAGGGTGGAATGAATTCGATCTTCATACGTGAATGACTGGAAGGTATTCGGTTTGAAGCGTCCAGGGGCTACTCGAGGTTTCTTCAGACCTCCTCTGACCTGACTCGATTGCGATAGTCCAGGTTGTTCTCCTCCTTCTCCTGGAGCACCGTGGAAGAACAGGAAGCCAGGTAGAAGTTAGGACCTTTTTCTTGAGTCCTACCCTCTGAGGACACTGCTCGAGTAAATAGACATTCCTTTCGAGTGTGTTAATATTTTCCTTGACGAGTGGGTTGAATCATTCCTGGATCACTTTTTATCGGGCAGAAGGGTGCGGGATTTGTTCTCGGCGGTGGACTTTGGCCATTTCTTTTTGCTCGAAGCTTGGAGGGTTGCTCGAATTACCAGGGGCGGCTTTGTATGTAAGCTAAGTAGGCTGCAGACTATTTAAAACAATTAATTAATTGGTACGATAATAATGCATCAGGGGTGGATTTGTAATTAATTATTTTGTCTTACTTAGTCAACGAATTTCTTTGAATTTTTTGTTTTTGAATTCTATCGGTATACCTATTAGAAACAATTATATTAAGCTGTTACGAAATAATGACAAGTTTTAATTTGAATGAAGGAAAATACGAAAGGTACAAAATAAATGATAAAAACTTCAGTTTTCTCGGTTCTTTCAAACTGCTAGATGGGACATTTTAACTATATAAAGAGGGCATAACAGTTCTTCTAGAGAAAACTTTTTCCTCTAAAAAGAGAAGTTCTCCTAGAGCGTAAACAGACATACAGTGAGTAAAAAAAGTATTGGCACACTTTTTAAAATCGCATAACTTTTTTAGAATTGGTCCAAACGACATGAGTTTTTTTTAGAAGGTAGAAGGATTATTTTTCTAAGTGACGTGTTTCGTAGTTTTGAAAAAAAATGCAATTTGTCGGAATAGCAAAAAACAGAAAGGGCAGTTTTTTCAACTTTTTTTCTGAGCCTGTAATGAAAATTCAAAAAACCCGTTTGTAAATTTAAGTAAGCTGTATACATGCTGAAAATTTCATCAAAATCGGTTAACGGTGCTCTGAGTTACAAACGTTTAAAGATCGCAGAATAAGGTCGAAAATCGCGAAATTCCCGAAATCAGAGCACCGTTAACCGATTTTGATGAAATTTTCAGCATGTATACAGCTTACTTAAATTTACAAACGGTTTTTTTTTTTAATTTTCATTACAGGCTCAGAAAAAAAAGTTGAAAAAATTGCCCTTTCTATGTTTTTTTGCTATTCCGACAAATTGCATTTTTTTCAAAACTACGAAACACGTCACTTAGCAAAATAATCCTTCTACCTTCTAAAAAAACTCATGTCGTTTGGACCAATTCTAAAAAAGTTATGTGATTTTAAAAAGTGTGCCAATACTTTTTTTACTCACTGTAGGTATACAATTATTCACAATACTCTTTTAGGAGCTCCAAGTAAGTACTCATCAATCCCACTAAAGCGACCTGTAGACGGGCAATATTCTTGTGCAATATATTGCACAATATTTATGCTGGATGGCCCACACGCTCAATAATATTGTACAATATTGAATATTGCACAATATGTTGACCGTCTAGGGGCTACTTACTGTCAATATTAGTGTGCTATCTATTGCACAATATTTATGCTGTGTCCCACACGACCAATATTATTGTGCAATATATTGCACGATATATTGACTGTCTAGAAGCTGCTTGCGGTCAATATTATTGTGCTATATATTGCACAATATTTATGTTGGGTGTCCCACACGGTCAATATTATTGTGCAATATATGGCGCAATATTTATGCTGGGTATTCTACATAGTCGATATTATTGTGCAATATATTGTGCTACATATTGACCGTCTAGAAGCTGCTTACGGTCAATATTATTATTATTATTTTTAAATGTCTTTATTACACCATTACAATTAAGATTACAATGGCGAGTAGGCGAGGTTCAGCACTAACTGCTGCTCTACAACCTAACCTAAAAAGCCGTTGGGAGGTAAGGAAAGGAAAGAAAACAAAATAAAATAATATAAAATACAATAAAATAAAATAAAATAAAATAGAATAAACGATCCTTGTGTTATATCCGCGACTTGTGTTATACATTGCTCAATATTTTGTTGGGTGTCCCACAGACGGCCACCATTATTGTGCAATATTCAATATTGGACAAAAAATATCAAAACCGTTTTGATTCGCACAATATATCGAACAATCTTCCAATATGATCCACAAACGATCAATATTATTGTGCAATGTGAATATCGAACAGTATATTGAGCGTCTAGGGGCCGATTTTCTTCTTCATTCGCACAGTATATTGTACAACCTTTCAATATTATTGTGCAACCGTCCAATACGATCCACAGACGGCACAATAATTATTGTGCAATATGAATATTCAACAATATATTGAGCGTCTAGGGGCCGATTTTCTTCTTCATTCACACAATACATTGTACAACCTTTCAATACCATTGTGCAACCGTCCAATATGATCCACAGACGGTCAATATTATTGTGCAATATTCAATATTGCACAATATTACAGGCCGGTTAAAAATTCCCGAAGGAACAAGACAGCCTAAAAAAGAACACAATACTTCGTCACACACATGAACATTTCCCGTTTCCAAATCTCCAAAGCTCCAAACCCCCGAGAAACCACCCCGAACCGCGCCCGAAGAAGAAGCTCGTCGCTCAGAACTATCCCCTCGCATCGCAACATGCGCGCGTTGCCATCGCGATCGCTGCCGATTTATCGAGGTTCCGCAAGGGCCCGTGAAAAATGGCGCTGGCATCAGCGCGCACATTCGTCAGACAAATTGACCATTTCCATGTCGGGGACTGACCCTATAGACGGCTAGTCGAGCATGCACGCGGGTAGGTAGGCCGCAGGCTGCCTCAGCCCATTACGGTGGTGCGTGTAGGGGAGACCGGGGTAAAGTGAACCTCGGGGTAAAATGAGCTTTCTTAATTTATTCTTTAATAACAGAATATATTTACAAATTCTGGAGACGTAATAAATGTGTGTAATATCACACTGATAATTATGCACGTTTATTACGTCCCCAAAATTAGTAAATATATTCTATTATTAAAGAATAAATTAAAAAAGCTCATTTTAACCCGAGGTTCACTTTACCCCGGTCTCCCCTACGCGCGTACATGGGGATGTCCCTTTTTAACCGATTTCAAAAAGGAGGTTATGGATTCGACCTGTATGTTTTTTTTTTTATGTTTGTCCCCTCATAATTCCTCAACATATGGACCGATTTTGATGATCTTTTTTTTATTCGAAAGAGGATGGTGCCCCGTTGGTCCCATCCTACACTAAATTAACATTGGCCCAATATTTTGCTAGTTATGGTTAATAATAATAATTTATATGTTTGTCCCCGCATAACTTCTCAGTATATGGATAGATTTTGATGATCTTTTTTTTATTCGAAAGAGAATGGTGCCCCGTTGGACCCATCCTACACTAAATCAACATTGGCCCAATATTTTGCTACTTATGATTAATAATAATAATTTATATGTTTGTCCCCGCATAACTTCTCAGCATATGGACCGATTTTGATGATCTTTTTTTTATTTGAAAGAGGATGGTGCCCCGTTGGTCCCATCCTACACTAAATCAACATTGGCCCAATATTTTGCTAGTTATGGTTAATAATAATAATTTATATGTTTGTCCCCGCATAACTTCTCAGCATATGGACCGATTTTGATGATCTTTTTTTTATTCGAAAGAGGACAATGTCCTGGTGGTCCCATCCTATACTGCATCAACATGGGCCCAATATTTTGCTAGTTATAGTTAATAATAAAGACTATTGTCATTTAATTATTATCAGTTTATGTACGTACGCGCATATCTCCTCAGCATCTTGTGTCAATATATATAAAACTAAAAAGTTAAAAATAAAAAAATTTTAAAAAATTAAAACCGACTTCAAAAAAAAAATAGAACTAAAAAATATAAAATAATTTTTTCCCGTATTTAATCTACGATTCTCATATTTTTTAAGTCGGGTGCCTCATCATTTGCACTGTGTAAATTTGGCGCGGACTTAAAAAATATGAGAGTCGTAGATTAAATACGGGAAAAAATTATTTTTTATTTTTTAGTTTTATTTTATCTTTTTTTTGAAGTCGGTTTTAATTCTTTTAAAAATTTTTTTTCCCTTTTTTTCCCTCGTCTTCTCCTCTCCCTTTCTCCTCTTTCCCCATATTCTTCCCTCCCCTCTCCGCGGCAAGGTGATTTCCGTTCGACTCGTTCCCAGTGACTCGCAGAGCAGCGAGGGAACGTAGCCGCGGGAGAAGCAGAGAGAGGCACGAAGAAGGAGGCTTCGATCGAATGGCGCGGCGGCTGCGATAGCTGTCCTCTTTGTTGCCTCCTCTGGAGGAGGGCCAAGGGGGGGTGCATTGCACGCACTCGAGAACTCGAGAGCACGACCGAAGAAACGGCAAAGGAGACGGGTTAGGAAGGAGCAGAAGAAATAAAACAAAAAGCAGAAATAATCACCCTCTTCCCTCCGTCTTTTCCGATCCTCTTCCTCCCTGCCCAGCGCATGCATGCCTCCCACTAGATATCGCTCTTCATCCCCGCGCGACGAGAGTCACGGATCGGGCACGAAATTAACGAGAAGGAAGAGGCAGGGGGTGACGGGGGTTCGCAATCGCGGTAACTGGGGCGTGTGCACCGAGGGTGGAAGGACGGAAAGGTGGAGAAGGAAATGGCGGAAGAAGGAGCCCGCGGGAAGTGCCTGGTAGTGGTAGCAGCGGGTAGTGGAAGAAGCAGAGGGGAGAAAGGACGAGAGGATGGAGAGAGGCACTCTTGATTTGCCCGGTAGCTGGATTTTTTCGTGGTCGACCTTTTGTCGAGGGAGCCCCCCCCCCCCCCCCGGAGATCCTCTCGCGTAGAGAAAAGGGGGGCCACGCGATGGAGGAGGCGGTGTACAAGAGGTGTACGGGCGCGGACAAGAAGGTAGGGGTAGGAAGGGTTAGCCGCTGAAGGGGTGGCGGGGTGGTCGGGGAGGGGGGGAAGAAAAAAAAATGGCGAATCTCACTAACAAGCTTTTCGAGCGAGAGAGCTTGTTTCCCACAAGCTCGAGGCGGCCGCCCGCCGCTGGATCTCGTCGCAGAAGTACACTCGAGCGGGAGAAAAAGCCGAGCGTGCGAGCGGCCGCGCGTGTTGCCCTCTCTCCCGCGGAACCCCCCCCCCCCACCCCACCCCCTCCCTTCGCTCGAAACCCCCTTGTGCCCCTCTTCGTTCCACCTTCGTTGCCCGCCACTCCAGATCGGCTGGCACATACGCCGCGGGACGCTCGAGCGCACTCGAGCATCCTCCAGCGCTCCACCCTTTACGCCAAGCTGCTCTCTCGAAAATCCAACCCTTTTTGGCTCGCTCGACCAATCGCCGCCGGCTAGGCTAGCCGCTTGTATCCGCTAGCTCTACGCTCCTGGTCCACCTTCTCTCGCTTTTCTCTCCTCCGCGCCTCTCCGTGTCGCCTTCCCCCCTGCCAGCCGACCCCCCTCCCCGTCAACCCCCTTGCTCTCGTTATTAGCCGAAAGTGGGCGCGCGGTGCACCACGCCACCGGGAAGAGGGAACGTTTCGCCTGGAAATTCTATTTTTCCACCCCCTCCCCCCCTCCCTTCCTCCGACCACGTTAAGTGTCCGTACGCCACCGCGAGTGGCTTCTTCTTCTTCGCTCTCCCAGCCTCCTCGCTTCTCTCCTGTTCACTCCACCGAGAGCCATCCCCCCCCCCCCCAATCTAGCACGATTGCTCCTCGACTCGCGCTGCACTTCCGGCTACCTGTGCCCTCCTCGACGACTCTCTTCTCTTCAGGGGAGCAACCAGGCGAGTGGAGCGATACACCCACCCCCGCGCTCGGCGCCATTTCTCTTTTTAAATCGTTTAGTCGTTGCTCCGGCGCGTCTTCGCTCGGACACTTGATTCATACCTTTTCTCTTTCCCCTTCTTTTTTTTTATTTTTTTTTTATTCTTCTTTCTGTGCCACGATGCAGTGAAGACTCTTTTACTCTCTTTTTTTCTCTCTATTACCCTCCGCCGTTCTTTTTTTTTTTTTTTTAGGATCCAGGTTGATCCTTCCCCAGGCGCAATTCTATTCGCGCTGCGATCTCTCGCTTCCTATCTGTTGCGTTCCCCTTCGTCGCTCTTTTTCGAGTTAATCCTGGCTTGGAGTGGTCCAGTCTTTCATCGCTGGAGCGGTTTGCGTAAACGTTTCGTATTGATAACGGCGCTTCGGTGGGGCCGGTGAAGTGTTACGCAACCTGCTTTGAATAATATGAAATGCTTTAGGAATTCAGGCTCATTTACGATTAGAGATTTGACGGGGATTTTATCTTCTGGTATTCAGTTTCTGTGATTTCAAATTCTGCTGCTTGGAATGCGGGAAATTTTCACGCAAATTTATCGAAGAAAAATTCTTTAAGAGTTCAGTGAATTTTAGCGACGTTCTGTGTTCGTGGTATTTAAATACTCTAATGCTACTATATTCAATTTCTGCGATTTCAAATTCTGCTGCTTGGAATGCGGGAAATTTTCACGCAAATTTATCGAAGAAAAATTCTTTAAGAGTTCACTGAATTTTAGCGACGTTCTATGTTCGTGGAATTTAAATACTCTAATGCTACTGTATTCAATTTCTGTGATTTCGAATTCTGCTGCTTGGAATGCGGGAAATTTTCACGCAAATTTAGCGAAGAAAAATTCTTTAAGAGTTCAGTGAATTTTAGCGACGTTCTGTGTTCGTGGTATTTAAATACTCTAATGCTACTCTATTCAATTTCTGTGATTTCAAATTCTGCTGCTTAGAATGTGGGAAATTTTCACGCAAATTTATCGAAGAAAAATTCTTTAAGAGTTCAGTGAATTTTAGCGACGTTTTATGTTCGTGGTATTTAAATACTCTAATGCTACTGTATTCAATTTCTGTGATTTCAAATTCTGCTGTTTAGAATGCGGGAAATTTTCACGCAAATTTAGCGAAGAAAAATTCTTTAAGAGTTCAGTGAATTTTAGCGACGTTCTGTGTTCGTGGTATTTAAATACTCTAATGCTACTCTATTCAATTTCTGTGATTTCAAATTCTGCTGTTTGGAATGCGGGAAATTTTCACGCAAATTTATCGAAGAAACATTGTTTAAGAGTTCAGTGAATTTTAGCCACGTTCTATGTTCGTGGTATTTAAATACTCTAGTGCTACTGTATTCAATTTCTGTGATTTCAAATTCTGCTGCTTGGAATGCGGGAAATTTTCACGCAAATTTATCGAAGAAACATTGTTTAAGAGTTCAGTGAATTTTAGCGACGTTCTATGTTCGTGGTATTTAAATACTCTAGTGCTACTGTATTCAATTTCTGTGATTTCAAATTCTGCTGCTTGGAATGCGGGAAATTTTCACGCAAATTTATCGAAGAAACATTGTTTAAGAGTTCAGTGAATTTTAGCGACGTTCTATGTTCGTGGTATTTAAATACTCTAGTGCTACTGTATTCAATTTCTGTGATTTCAAATTCTGCTGCTTGGAATGCGGGAAATTTTCACGCAAATTTATCGAAGAAACATTGTTTAAGAGTTCAGTGAATTTTAGCGACGTTCTATGTCGCGTGGTATTTAAATACTCTAGTGCTACTGTATTCAATTTCTGTGATTTCAAATTCTGCTGCTTGGAATGCGGGAAATTTTCACGCAAATTTATCGAAGAAACATTGTTTAAGAGTTCAGTGAATTTTAGCGACGTTCTATGTTCGTGGTATTTAAATACTCTAGTGCTACTGTATTCAATTTCTGTGATTTCAAATTCTGCTGCTTGGAATGCGGGAAATTTTCACGCAAATTTATCGAAGAAACATTGTTTAAGAGTTCAGTGAATTTTAGCGACGTTCTATGTCGCGTGGTATTTAAATACTCTAGTGCTACATACCGAGGTATTAATCTTTCCGGTTAACACGGCGGAAGACAAATTGGCGATGGCGACGCTTCTCTAGCCGGCCGCTGGTATTTCGGATATGTCCACTTGGCAAAGACAACGGCGACTTGGAAAAAGACAGAAATACCGGGCGCGGGCCACGGAATTACATTGACGCTAATATAATGCTGACCCAGCCTTCACCCGTTCCTGTCGTCAACTATTTTCAAAGTGTAATGTACATGCTGACTATGAAATTGAAAGAAATTCGGGAAGAATAATGTATTTCACTCTATTTTCCACTGTGGGAGCTATTTTGCTTTGAAACGGTGCCAAGGGACCACCGTTGCTATCGAAATCCTTATTGAACCTCCAATTTAAAATTCCAGGAAGAAAATTTTCCCATAGCCTCGCGAAGTCTCTCGTTAATAATCACGTTAAGAACCAATGAAGATTCATTTACAAACAGAATATTCAGCATTCTTTCGGTGACACGTTCTTCCACTCAATAATATAAAACAAATTTTTTATAAATATCTACTAAAAAGGTATGAAATCATTTTAGCGTTGGCCTAAATGACTGGCTTAGAAGAATTCTCTCATGCGACTAAAAATAAAAGTGTGGGCGTAAATATGAATATTTATAATGCCCTACGTATTTTGATACATTAAATAGTTTTCGCATTCTGATAGAGCGCCTTTATGGCACGAGTTTTTTTTCTACTTGATTGCGAGCAGTGGATTCAGAATCTGTCCTGAGATCTAAGCATTAAAACTCGACACAAAATCGGACCGTTCAGCAGATTTAGATATTTGCATAAATTTTAATATTTACTATTTATGCCCCACGCTACTATTTTTAATATCCTCCCAAGGCAGTCATTTAGACCGGTATAAAAATTATTTTTCTCCTTTTTAATACATCTGAATAAAAGCTTGCTTTTAAAAGATTTCTTTACTAGATGTAAATTATTCTGTGCCTTTTAGAGAAAATATGGTATTGCCATTGGAACTACGTATGTGTGCAAAGTTTCAAGTCGATCAGATATGTGGAAGTGGGTCACAATTAGTTTACAAGATTCCACCCTAACAAACTAAATAGTAACCAACGAATTCACAAGTGAAGCTAAAACTAAAACTGCCCTCTTTAGTTAAAATCTCCTATCTAGCATTTTAAAACAACCGAGAGAACTGAAGATTTATCATTTACTTTGTATCGTCCTTATTTTCCTTCATTCAAATTAAATCATGTTGTCATTATTTCGTAACGGCCTAATATAATTTTTTGTAATTTTTTGTTAACGTACCAATTAATTAATTGTTTCAGATAGGATATTTTAACTATTTGGAAAGAAGTTAGGTTAAATACATTAGACTGTTTATAAATCTTTTCGAAGCACGTAGAGTTTTCTAACTTTACTTAAAAGGTAAAAGACGCGTGGAACTTCAAATAAATCAACACATCTCAGAAAATGAAAAAATGCTAGATAGGACAGTTTAACTAAGGAGGGCAGAAAAGCTTCTAGTAAAAAGAAATCGTCCTTCATATCCCCAAAACGCCTCCACTTACCAAAAAAGAAGCCGTGCAACTTTCAGATAACATCCCTGGCAACATAATGCACAAATAATTCGAACTGTCCGATTTAATTGGGACACCTTGTATACAGCAAGCATAAATCGCGGGATTATTTATACAATCAAACGAGGTCCGGACACTGAGCATACCGCAAAGAGTTGAAGCTTCGCGACTTATCTTATCTCCGCCAACGCGAAGTGATTGGCCAACGACGAGTTAACTCGTCATCCCCTATCAACAGCTTCGAGCAGACGCGGTACCAGTCTCGCGCGGTCCCCCTCGATTTCCGTCGTTTCGTAACAATTCAGATAACGCCGCTTTGCCGATCTCGATCGGTGAGATCGGATCTGGCCGAGCGTAGATCGCGTTCGGGGCCGCGTGACTTCCGTAACGGTTACGGTGCCCGAGCAGCGATGGCGCAGAAGGGGTGCGCTGGATATTGGAGTAGTTTCGAATCGGACGAAATCGAAGCGCGTTACCTTATCTCCGGCGGACCGTAAAATGACGAAGCAACACTTTCCCCGGCTATGCCCGCTCGCTTTAATGCCCCGCGTCGGCCAGGCTGTTATCCGTTCCCCGACTTTCGACGATCGGAGAAACGCGCGGCCGATCTCGACGAGCTGCCGTTGCGAAATTATTCATGCCTTATCGATGACATCGCGAGTTTTTGCGCGGCGCAAACCAGACGTCGACTCCTCGATCGCCGCGCGCGATCATGCCTGCGTGCGTCTTTGGTCGCGAAGCCTGGATTACCGGGGAAAAGGAAAGTTTCTGGCCAGTTGACTTTTAAGAGTATATCGATGATGATTCGAGGCACTGAGAATAAGAACGGAGTAACCCACGTTTTTTGCGATATTCAGGTATGAAGTAATGTAGTTTAGTAGGCGGAGGCGGATTTTGAGGTTTGGCGCCCCTTACGGTAAAAGTTTGCCGTCCTTTCTGTGAAATATGATGGAATCTCTTCTTTTCTTACATTAAAATTTTTTTTTTTCTGTATTATTTATAACTAGGTTAAGTTACCGCCTTAGGTTAAGTTGTAAAACAGTCTTTGACTGAACTTCGCCTGTTGCTTGTGTCTTGTTTACCTTCTTTTGTTGTTATCTTCTGTGTGTGCAATAAAGACGCTTAATAATAATAATAATAATAATAATATTTTAATTTAAGAGAGTCGACAATTTCAAAATTAATTCAATGTAACGAGTTGCATAGTTGAGTTATTGTTAAATCGCTACGTGAAGGAAAGTGAATTGTTTTTAAAGTTGTCTCGAGCCTCTGTGTTTAAAGCTTTCCCAATAGTTTTCGCTCTAAGTTTGTCGCTCCCCAAAATTTTTCGCTCAAAAGCTGTCGTTCCTTAAAAGTTTTCGCACGAAATTTGTCGCGCCCTGAAATTTTTCGCTTCCTTAAAATTTGTCGCGCCCCAAAATTTGATGCTGTCTAAAATTTAAGACGAACCGAAATTTACCGCCCTGGAAACCTGCCGCTCCCCAAAATCTTTAGCTTAAAATTTGTTGCTCCCCAAAATCTTTCGCTCAAAATTTGTCGCTCCTCGAAATTTTTCGCTCCCTAAAATTTGTCGCCCTTCAAAATTGGCCGCCCTCCAAAATTTATCGCCTTGAAAACCTGTCGCTCCCCAAAATCTTTCGCTCGAAATTTGTCGCTCCCCAAAATCTTTCGCTCGAAATTTGTTGATCCCCAAAATCTTTCGCTCAAAATTTGTCGCTCCTCGAAATTTTTCGCTCCCTAAAATTTGTCGCCCTTCAAAATTGGCCGCCCTCCAAAATTTATCGCCTTGAAAACCTGTCGCTCCCCAAAATCTTTCGCTCGAAATTTGTCGCTCCCCAAAATCTTTCACTCAAAATTTGCTGTTCCTCGAAATTTTTCGGTCCTTAAAATTTGTCGCCCCTTCAAATTTGCCGCCCTCCAAAATTTATCGCCCTGAAAATTTGCCACTCCCCAAAATTTGTCGTTCCCACAATTTTTCGCTCCCTAAAATTTTTCACTCTCCAAAATTCTTCTTGTCCCCCAAATTTGCTATTACTCAAAATTTGCTGCTCCCCAAAATTCGCGGCCGTAGACTTCAGCCCATTTATCCTACACCCAAATTCGCCCTTGCCAATGAACTGTTTACAAATCATATAAAATACAAAATATTCATTTCTTTCAATGGAGGTTAGTCCGTTTTTGTTAAAAGCGCTAATTAAAAACGCCTCATCTGAGAATATTAATTTCTATACGGGTGGGGTGTACTGTGGATTTCTTTCGGTGGCAAGATTGGACTTACATTTCAACCGAATTTAATAATAGTAACGACAGTGACGGATTTAAGGAAAAAGGCTCAGGCAACAAACCTCCTGGGACACCTTGTAGAAATAACAAAATTACAAAGATTTACGCGCCTGTGGTATGAAAATTATGAGGAAAAAAAACTAAAAAAGTATACTATTTGAATAAAATTACAATTTTGTTTTGGTAGATCGATTCATCGGCTGGGCATTAAATCCGCCACTGAATAACAGCTTCATTATATCAGCAATTACAATTAATTACCTACGCGATGAATATGTGAAGTTCAGCATTCCTACCGTGCTAATTTAACAGCTGTGCCATTACTGAATATTCGATTTCTGTTGACGAGTGCTTCCCAATGGCGCGCAGGAATCTTTGGTAACAAGTTACATTAGGCATGGACACGAGTCTCAGTGGTGGGCGCCATGATGCTGGTTACTTATGCTCAGCGTGGGCAGTAAAAGTGCATAGAAATGTGCTGTAAATTCAATATTCTAATGAAGAAGTCATTGTGCCACTTGTAACACATAGCATTCCTTGGGTTCGGCGCATTACCGTGTCTGTCGTCGATGAGACGATAACTGTGCCTGTTGCAGTGGCGTTTACCTCACCCGCGATACTCAAACGGGTGTCTAGGAATACCAAGTGTGGTTTCTAAGAAAACCGAAGAGTAACGAGTAACGCAGAAAAGGAGCTTAAAGATACTTATCAGCCACCTAAAGATAATGCACCGATATTAATTTTTCTACCAAACCTAGAATCTAGTACAATATTATCCCTCATTTGTATTCGCACTTTGGAGCTCCCTTCACAATTGCAGCCTTCACTATTTCTCATTGTCAGTGTAAAAACACTTAGGTACTAAGCAATAATAAAGTTGATGGTAAGAGTTAAAGAGAAGAGGTAGACAACTTTTTTCTTAGAAAAGAAAAAGCTCCCTAACTCAATCCTTTCAAACCACCCAGTAGTGACACCTCCATACAAGTTCCTCCACCATCCTCGAATCTATACCAATCCCTCCCCAGAATTTGCAGCGTGGAGCCTTCTTCCTTTAATAACATACCCATTTGAAGATCTCAGTATTCTTCGGCACACCTATCCAACCACTGAACCAAATTAACCCTTCGAATCCGAAGAATTTCAAAACAAAAGTTTTCAAAAACAATTTTTTCCCTTCAATAGGCACCTACCTATTTATTAGTTTGATACAATAATTTAGAAGTTACACATCGCCCGAGTTCAATCAAAATGTACAGAACGTAGGGGAAACCTGTCCAAAACCGTATAGTTAAGCTTCTAGGTCCGTAACTTTTTAAATAATAAAATATTATTTATTAAAGGGTTTCGTAAACAACACAAAATAACAAAAATATAATTGAAAAGTTTAAATAGGCTACTTAATTGAACAATAAAACAAAACCTCTTCTTTTTCCGGCTTTGCCCGCGCTATGAGGCAAAACCGTATAGTATATATTATGGGTCTAAATTAACAACGGTAGCATTGAAAATCGTCGAGTTCTTCGGATCCCCAGCCAGTGCAACCTTCGTGTGCCCATCCGCTACACCTTGTACATTGAACCCAATTTTCATCCCATGTTTCGATTGATTATACTCGTTATAGCCTTTTTCATATTCTCCGAGTTCCAATCTTGTCTGGTAGTGTTTCGTTTATAATTACGTGGCATCTTGCTGACACCTTTAAACAAAAATGGAACACTACTTAGTTTACGAACTGTCCTTCGGTGCACGGTTTTACCCAGTACGGTTTTGCCTCAAGACGTAAGAACCGAGACTTTTGGTTACAGCTAAATATGAAAATGACAACAATCGGCCACGATCATCAAACTATAATAGAAATAGATACTGTTAATATATATCTTCATGTAACTTACCTTCTAATTACCAGAACACTATATAGTCCACTTAGTGTTCCTGATTTCTCGATATTTTTCGCATCTCGAGAAATGAGAAATCAGATTATATTTCTCGGGAATTCTCGAGAATTCTCAAGAAATGAAAAAAATATTGTAAAATTTATATTTTTGGAATATTGTTGATAATATTTATCTAAATTTTTATTCGCGTCCAACTTAGACAAAACTTGTGTAAATGAAAAAAAACCGATATTAAATATAATTGATAAATTTATTTATTTAATATAATATGTGAGCAAGGTGGAACATTACTTTTTTGTTTTAAAATAGTTTTTTCAAAAGCGTAATGCGTCTAATATCGCGTCAGCGAATCTACTTCTTTTTTTTTTGCGACAAAATTTGCGCGTGTAGAACATTTCTTTCATTTCGAGTGGATGTTGGTTTAATAGGCGATACGAGGAGAAATGTTTATAAATAATCGCGCAATTCTTCGTATATATTACTAACATTTATTATTGATTGTAGATGTGTTTATACGTTCACGATTAATACACAATTTGAACTAACTGAAAATTCATGTCTGGAAACAAATGGGATTTAAAGTAATTTTCCTACACTGAAGATTCTCGAGAAACACTGTAATTTCTCGAGAAATGAGAAATAAGAAATTATAAAATTTCTCGAGAAATTCTCGAGAATGAATTCTCGATAAGGAACACTAAGTCCACTTGAAGTACAGTCGAAAATAAGATCACAGCACGTAGAAATATAATAAATGTAATAATTAGCTGGAGCTTACGTATGTTGCCACGAGGATCTGTTGACTGACAGTTGAATATTGCGGAAAACAATTGCCAAACGCGCTGGGGCTTCGATCATTAGTTTTCAGAAATAAGCACGGTATACTGTTTTGCCCCGGTATACGGTTTTGTACAGGTTTCCCCTACACCTCCCTATACCTATACATACGTTGCCTGGATTCAAATGGTTAACAAGACAACTTGCTCCCAAATCCTCCATCTACCGATTCCTTCCCCTCCACCCACATCTCCACTTTTTCCTCCGCTCACTTCTCCCCTCGCTTCTCCATCCCCGGGACAAGTAGCTATCGGTCCGGATCGCGACGGCGGACCTGCACGCGCCGGCTGTCGCCGCCGTCGGCACCTCCGTCCAGCTGTAGGCGCGCACGCGGGACGAACGTCGGCCACGCTCGACGGCGATGCGCGTGCATATAAATGAGAACGGAAATAGGCGCGCAAACAAACAGGCAAACAAGCCGCATTCAGCGACCCGCGGATTGTTCTGTGAATTTTGCAGGAGTCATATTCATTTCTGAGATTGGCTTCTTCCAACTAGCCCGTTCCCCTCCCCTCCCAGCCGCCCCCCCCCCCTGTTTCTCGCTCTGTTGCTCCCTGCCCGTGGCATCAGCGACGGTGAAACGATTCCATCTATCGGGGATGCCGGAGGTACCGGAAGCTCGGAATAAAGCGGGCAAGCCAAAGGAGGGGAGAGGACCGTTCCGGCTAAGGGAAAATGGATCCAGCGGCCTCCCGCAGGAGAGGAAACCAGCGGGGAGTAAACGAGCGACAGGACGGAGCCGATCGATCGATCCTTCTCGCCGGAGAAGTCGCCTAGCCTCGGACCCTTCGCCTAGGCTTACTCTGCTCTATGATTTTGTTTATCAGAGGAACGGTGGGGAGGGGGAGGGGTCCGGGGGGCTGGATTCTTGTCCACGAAATTTTATCTGTCGCGCGTCCCCCCTCCCGTGAAATTACTCCCGCCGTTTTATCGCGCGGGCCGCGGGAACTTGACAAGCATGAAAGTGGACACCGGGGAGATCGTCCGTGGGGCGAAGGTATCTCGCTTATGGGGCAGCTCCTAGAGGATCGCACAGGCCGCCTCGAGCTCGATCAGCGTGGATGAAATACGCCAGATTGTCCCACCTTTGCACAGTGGTCTGGGGATATCTACATTTAGCGGCCAAAATTCTGATCTTTCCGAAACTTGGTGATTAAGGGTTCTTGAGGTCGGTGATAACGAATTTGGCTCAAAAAATTTAAAATTCAAAATAGCGGATTCAATATGGCGCGCATTGTGGTCTGGAAAGCGGTATTTTATAGTCAAAATTAAAAATCATAGCCGTACTAGAGAAAAAAAAGAGAAAAAAGAATCTGTTCCAACATTATCATTGACTTAAAAAAAATAAAATATTAAAAATGCACGGGTCCGGGACGCCCAAATACCTCGAGCGTCATTTCTAAAAGTCTGCATAAAATTGAAGATTGCAGGAGATTGCACTTGAAATTTACATGCTCTTGTTAACAATTGTGTAAGCTTTCATGTAAAATAAGTCCGATGTTAATTTCGCTTAATCATTTTTTTATAAGCCTTCTCAAAGTTTAAATTGATATAAACATTGCACTATTTGTTCATGGGCTAAAAAATGCCTATGACACATATAAATAACTGAAATATACTTCCTTACCTATATAACTGTATAATATAAACACGTATTTTGATGTTCTATAATGCGTAATTAAAACAATTAGATTCACATACAATTTCATGATTTTGTCTTTGTAATATTATATCTAATCAAAGAATCATCTGAAAAGGGAAAGCTATGCGGATTTAGAAGCTCTGGAGGGTTGTCAATTCATAAAAAAAAAAATGACATTGTAAAGTTGAAGTTGAGAAATTGAATTTTGGCCACCATCCAGACCACTGTGCTTTGGTGAAGCTCCTTCGTGGCCCGTTTCTTTTCTACTGTGTGGCGGCGGCGTGTTTTGACGTGGATAGCTTCTGGAAAGTGTAATAATATTTCGGTTTAGTGCGATCTGCGCTATGTGGGGTCACGGGCGATCCATTGATCGAGCAGGCGTTTCTTTTTTTTTTTTTTTAATTGGATGGTGGACGTGGAGGTCTCTTTTCTTCGGAATTTCTTATCTATTTTTGTTTTGTTTTGTGCGATAAAGATGTTGAATAATAATAATATTAAGTAGCTGAAGGGGAAATGAAACTGAAATCATGAAAAATTTTTGTGCTGCTGCTATAAATAGGTATACTGTAATAATAGTATCTAATAATTGTTCTACCACTTTAAGTACGCTTAATACTAATAATACTAAATAGCAGAGAGTGAAATTATAAAACATTTTGTGGTGCTGCTATACATACACTGTAATAATAGTATCTAATAATCGTTCTACCACTTTAAAAACGCTTAATAATAATAATACTAATAATAAATAGCAGAAAGGGAAATGAAAGTGAAATCAAAAAAAATTTCGTAATGCTGCTATGCATATACTACTAATGGTGTTACCATTTTCTGAGGTCCCATCAAAATCCTGAAATATGTAGGGGATACCGGGGCTAGTTGATACGTTATTCTGTTTTAAATTTTTTTCAATTTTATTTGAATCAAGTACTTAATAACTAATATGCTAAAATATACTTTGGTCCTTCCTCTTTAATATATAGTAAGCGAACCCTTGAGAAAATACATACAAAATGAATGAAAAAATTTTATTTGGACGAAGGCAAAATGTATCAATTTACTTCCCTGCGGGGCTAGTTGATGCGTTATTCCGTTTTCAATTTTTTTTTTCACTTTGATTTGAATTAATTACTAATACAAATATGCCAAAATATACTTTGGCCCTTCCTCCTTAATATATAGTAAGCAAAATCTTCCGAAAATACATACAGAATGAATGAAAAATTGTTATTTGACCGATCAATTTGGACGTTTCAAAACTATTTACTTTTTTCTATATAACCGAAAAGAGTTAAAAAAAAAATTGTTAACGTCAAGGTACACAGACGTACCCTGGATCGTAGTAAAGAATTGAACAACAAACTTCACATATCTCGCTGAAATGGAGCTACATACATACAATGCCGAGATAATTAAAATGAATTAAAGCAGTTGACTCTTGCGTGGCTAATCACCACCTACTTCAATTATATTTCTGATTTAATGGCTTAGAAAACTGTGGCCGAACAATGTTATTACTTAGCGTCCTACAATTAGCAAAAATTATGGAAACGGGCTGTCAGTTGACAAATCTGCAACTCAGCATTCCGACCCAACAAGAGCCAATAGCTTGAAACTCGATCTGAAACCTAAATAGTCAATCAGCTCCGAATGTATCGTTCCGCTTGGATCAATCTGTGCTCCTCTTATTGCAAGCGACCGCGATAGCGCGGTTTCCCGCGAGATCAGCGCGGATCGGGATGAGAAGCGATCGCCTGGGTGATGCTCGCGGTAATAAGATAAAAGGGAGGCGGTCTGGTTCCCTCCCTGGAGACGAGTTCCGTGGCAGATTGCGTCGAGTAGTCTTCCTTGGAATTGCAGGCGGTCGCGGGGCCGCGCGTCGCCGTCTCCTTGACTTTCCTCCAGAGCGGATCGCGAGGCTCGCTGATTTCTTTTGCAGCCCGTTATACGGCATCAAACACTGAACATTTTGTCCATTTACGGTTTTCTTCTAACTCGCACCGTTACGAAGTTATACTCGAAAAACGAAAAATCGCTGAACATTTCGGGGGCTGATTTCACCCCCTCAGAGTGTTTTTCCGCAGAAAAAAAATCGTTTCTTACATACTCCGACATGCTCTACAATCGTACGGAGTTTCATTAAAATCAGAATTTTCGGGTCCGATATGTTTCCTTGTTAGCCCAAAATCCACATCTGTCCGAAATATAAACTGTACCTAATGTCTCCAGTTTAACTGCAGATGTAGCTTTCTTATTTAATATACCTACATGTAGATAAACTAGTTTTGTGCCACCGACCAGCAATAACTCAATTTAAGCGAAAGTTGCAGTATAAGCAAAGAAGCTTCTGAAAATGATCTGTTGCTTTTTTAGAAAACTAATAAAACTAGCGAGAAGCAATCGCTATAAAAACCGAAATATATTACCTCTGTACACAGGCTTGTCACCATTTATGATTAGAAATAATGGAGGTGTACATAATCTCTACCTAGATTTCTCGTTTGTGAAAGTCGATTTTACTACTTAAACAACGATAAATACCAATCTTGTTCTTCTCAAACCCAGCTGCTTATTTCAGCAAATTTCTTCACTTTTGAATTATTTCACCAAATACATATCAAGGTTCTTGTATAATAATGGGTGCCAGCAGAAAAAAATCGCTTATTTTTAAAAACTAATCTTCCTAAGTTTACCCTACAAAGTGAATATATTTAAATTTCAATTTTGTGTTTTCATTACCTACTACATCTTTTTCTTTACCCTGTTTCTTCTCAAAGTTCCCCTGAAAAATTCTACAGATTCAATTATTATTATTAAGCGTCTTTATCGCAAACACAGAAGATAACAACGAAAGAAGGTAAACAAGACAGAAGCAACAGGCGAAGTTCAGTCAAAGACTGTTTTTCAACTTAACCTAAGACGGTAACTTAACCTAGTTATAAATAATACAGAAAAAAAATTAATGTAAGAAAGGAAGACAGAAAAAAACTAATCTAGGCTTAATATAAAATAAAATAGAATAATAACGTCACTACGGCTTAGAAGAAATCAGGACGATGAGTTAAAGAAGAGAACACAGAAAACAGAACAAACTAACCAAATCGCAGGGTGGGCTATGTGACATTATAACGGGTGAGGCAACAGAAAAGATTTACACGAACATCTGAAACAGGAGAGAGTCGGAAGTGCGCGGATTTCAGAACGGAAATCAGATGCATTTCTCCTTCCACCGTGACTTTCCACCCCGTTTATTCCCATCAAGAAACCAGGCCCACCTACAAGTTCGTCCGCTAGTAGATGCGAAGGTGCCGGGCGCACCGCCAACGCCGAAACCACCCAGTACGTGCACCGAATATTTGCCGGTGAAAGGGGAAAGAGCGGAAAGAAAGAGGATCCCCGGCCGATTCGGCGAGATTGCCTTCCGATGGGCAGCCCAGTTCAGCGGTCTCGCGGGATGGAATGCAGAGAAATGTTTTCGTGGCGTCTCGCCACGGATCCCGGCCGGGGATATCTCCGGGGCGGAATTGTTCTGGAAAGCGTTCCCGGAGCGACGAAAAGCGTGCGCCGCCCGCGGCACCGTGGCGACACAGATAAACGATTTTACGAGCGTTCGAGGAATCCCCGATCGCCAAAGGTGACAGGAGACCGCGGCCTTTCCGCTTTTACGCGCTGCGCTTCGTGTCGCCCATTCCCCGGCCTTTCGTTTCCCCCTTTTTTACCTCGACTGCCCCCTCGTGGGAGAGCTGGATCCCGCGAGCAACCACCATCGATGCCCACTTTCCGATATGGTCCTTTTGCTCCCGACGCCCTCGTCTTTGATCATCCTCCGAGAATGGGTGATTGAGCCGGGGAACACTGTTCGTTTGCCAGGCCTGCATTCTTGCTTGGCAATCGAGGGGACGTTTTAAAGTCCAGGCAGAAAACTGGCCGCCGTACTCTGTGACTCGGTAGCCATTTGATTGGCGCGGGTTACGCTTCCCAACCCTTTCCGTTCCTTCAGACTTCAAATTCTGCAAATTTTTATTATTAGCGGGCCTCTGTTTAAAAACACAATGCTCCACTTTTTCAACTACCCGGTAGGTATCTCTTTTTACGTATTCTTTTATGTCCCCCGTTTATCTACCGTGGGAAACAGAATTAATTGTATTAATACGCTTTATTCCCCTCTCTTATTATTTATCATTCAAAATATCTCACCCTGGATGTATCGACAGTTTAAAATTCACGACGATCTCCCACGCGAATCGTCAGGTGTCACGTTAGGTCTCCGCGATCTTCTTTTTTCAACAGCTTGAAAACTCTGAATGAAAAAGCCGATAAGATTCTCGGTATAACCGAGCCGTCCGCCGGTAAATGCGGGGATATTGGGAGGTCGGATTTAAATATCTCGCCGTCATTCCGATAATTCTCGTGGAACGAGGGGCCCCGGCGATCTAGGTAGGCAGCGGGATCGGGAATCGTTAATGGAAGGGGCACCCCGATGCCGGTCGCCGAATTTCACCCGCACTTAATGCCCCTCGGATGCTTCCGAGCCTATTTCCGATATCGGCCAGCCGGTTTATAAAGTTCACCTGGCGAAACGACGTGCTCGAGTGACGCGCCGCTGGATCCTACTCGTTAATAAGTACCGCGCCAGTGCCCCCGAGGCAGAAAGCGGTTCCCTGGCTCTCCTCCACCGCCTCCGGTACATTCTGCCATCTTTCTCGCCCGTTTCTTTACACCTCGAATCTCCGAAACCGTCCCATTTCTTCGCATCCTCTCCGCCTCCCAATTCTTCTTTCTTGTTCCTCTTGATCTTTCACTCGACTATTTTTGTGCATTTTGAGCTCTCCGCTTCTTCTCTCCTTTGTTTAAAAATGCCCCTCCCAGTAGTGGCCTTCGCCTGCGAGTGAACCATGAACCTCCTGGTCCTTTCACTTCATTCATTCCAGTAATTCGCGGTTTTTCTACGTTCGCAAAAAGACACGGCTACGCTCGCCTACCATTCGTTCAGCCACGAATATTCGCCACCTATCCCGCGTTCCAGGACGGCGCATTAAAGCCGCCGCTAAACCGCGGCTATTCTCGGAAGGTGGTGGTGGACGAAGAAGCGAAGATCTCCTTTCTGCGACGCCTTGGAGTGTGGAGAGAGAGAGAGAGAGAGAGAGAGAGAGAGAGAGAGAGAGAGAGAGAGAGAGAGGGAGCACTGGGCAGGAGGGTAGATGGTGCCAAGGTATCCGCGACATTTCATAAACACGAAATCAATTTTAATCCCCCTGGGCCTGCGTATGCGGCTTCGCTGGCCCCCGGTGTAGGCGAGCCGTGCTTATTTATAAGCACCAGCGGGCCACTTCCTGCACGGGACCGTGTTGCATCCTCCCGTCGCTTTGTAACCGTGCAAGTGCGCCGCTAATAGACACGCCGCGCCTTTTCGTCGGGTTTAGTCCGTTTTTCGGGCGTCGCCGCACTTTCGGGGGCGACGGTGACGCCTGGATTGCGCACGCTACAGAGTGTCTCGTAACGAGTAGGCAGGGCTTCGGAGGTGGTTCGGCGACACGGGCTGCGTTGGCGAAAGTTGTGCAGATTTTAGAGGGGAATTATTGAAACGTATCCCTAGTAGCACAAAATATTGAATGCACAAGCATCCAATATTACAAAGAGGTTCGATATCTTTTTGATATTTAAACATACATACAATGTTTATTCTAGATTAAGAAGCAAATATATTTTCCAAATATGCTGGAAATATTCATTTTATATTATGAAAAAATATTCTTTCTTCAAATATAAAGTAAATATTTATTTACCGTTTGAAACAAAACATTTTTTCCGAATGTTCGGGAAATATTCATTTTATATTATGAAAAATCATTCTTTTTCAAATATAAAGTAAATATTTATTGAATGGTAGAAAGAAAACATTTTTTTCTGAATATTTTATTTTCTAAACCTTTATTTCACATTTTCAGTATGTGTATATTATATTTTGAATCAACATTTTTTTCATATTAAAAAGTGTGGCTAAAAACATATTTTTTTAACATTTGGAAGAAATATTTAACCAATATTTTGTGCTACTAGGGTATATTTTGATATCGATGGATTGTTCGTTTAACCCTTTCGAGTCGACATTTTTCTATCTGGATTCTATTATATTTTCTTGCAGAAATCGATTCTACTAAGCGGCGGATAGGTACTGATCAAGTTTGACAGTTGTATGTTAATTTGAAAAATTAATTAATTGTTGATAAACAGTTTTTTTTCGGTGGGGCATATGTGAGCCGGAAAAATTAAACGGGCTTAAACACTTCCGATCTTCTGTGGGAATCTTATATAATGTATTTTTTATTATATATAGATATATTATATATACATACTATGGGGCCGTCCTTAAATTACGTAAGGGTAAGTTTGACAATTTCTTACCCCCTCCTTCTCCCAGTATAAGAATTCGTAAGATTCGATATTGCAACCCCCTTCTTACGTAATATTTTTTACAATGAATTTTTTCTGTTATTAAAATTCTTTTAAAGGTTTACATAATTCATTGAACTCGGTTTCGGGAAATTTAAACTAAAACACTTTTCATAAGACGCTACCTGACTCCCGCCTCCCCTTGTAAGAAAACGTAAGAAATTCGCGACCCCCCCCCAAAAAAAGCCTTACGTAATTTAAGGATGACCCCTATGAACATAGTTATAATATTATTACATCTTACTGTTTGTGATAAAGAAACAAGAATAAAGTATGAAAATACCTAATGGGACATGTGCGACCCGGAAACGCATAGGCAATTCTCTATGCTCAATAAGATAAGTAAAAACATAATAATGTGAAAACTTTTTAGCAAAACAGTTATATCAAGAAAATTGTTCAATTACGTGTGTAACACACGAAATTTCTATAAATGCGACTCTGCAGCCACACGCCCTGCCAAAATAAAACTTATCTAACACGTTACTACGTTGCTTCTTGTATATAGTCAGATTAACTAAAAAAGAATAAAACAACGCACGAAAGGGTTAAACTGGCCAAGTCTATGTTTCTTAATTTTTTGATAAATGCCAGTTTAAAGTTTAATATGTTTCGGTAAATCAGGTGACAGTTGAAAACTTATCGCAAAATGTTATGGTATAGAATTTGAAGTTTGGCATTTAGTGTTTTTTTACAAGTTCTCTTTATTTTCTTCCATTAATGCCTGAGGATTTTAGGATGGAGTGATGGACCTGCTCAGTTTTACCAAGTACGTATTATGTTGGTACCACTGGGCTATTCTGGCAGCCCCCAAATTTATGGGATAGGTACATATTTGAAGATGGAATTCTTTGCACTTTTTCTTAGCAAATTTTTTGAGACCACTAGTGGACCTATGTGATATTTTTATTTTATTCTAACGGCAGCAGAAGCTACCCAGTTGTTTCAGCACCACCCTTTCTAATACCCTAACTGATACGACTTCGTCATTTTACGTCGGCGAAGGTCATTTTTGCATTAGGGGTACATGTATTTATTTGCCTATAAAATATAATTTTTTAATAAGGGGGGACTATACTTTAGGCAACGCTAAAACAAGCCGATCTTTGGGAATTTTGTTGTGTAGAAATTATGAAGCAAATCGTTTTGAATTTTTTTATGGCTTTACATTTAACTTTTGAAGATACGAAAAAGAAATTTTATGTTAAAAATATGCATTGCAGGTTTCGCTATCTAGGCATCTTGCCACGGTGGCGGTTCTAAACGATGGGGGTTCTAGCGCCTTCAATTTTTGTCTAGAATCAAAAACCAAAGACGTTGAAAATTGACAAAAATGTAGAGCTTAGGAAAAGACGTGCGATTTTGCTGGAAATTTTTTAATCTATTTATGCAAAATTGAAGCATTAAATTTATTATTATTTATAATGCTAGAGGTCCTTCGACAATAGTTTGGAACTATCTAGTTGTATTTTTTTACGGGCAAGTCGATTGGTTGAATAGTTTTCTCAAAATTATCCCCACCGTTTTGCAACTTCGGCGGCTGCGCTGTACCGAGATTCGTCGACAACGACATCTACGATGTATATTTTTAACAAATTTATATTTTTGTACCTTCAAAAGTTAATAATAAAGCCATAAAAAAGTTCCAAATGATTTGCTTCATAATTTCCCCAGAAGAAATTCCCCAAACTCGGCTTGTTTTAGCGTTGCCAAAAGATATAGTCCCCCCTTAAAAATCGAGTTACTTTATCCTGAATGAAGCCCTACCCCAAAAAGAGTAATCAAAATTACCACCTTCAGCTCCGCTGCAAAAACCCACCGCCTCCCTAATTACTAATTACCTTCATTTCACTTCGAAAACCACTTGGCAGCAAGACTAAGGAAGGGACCTAGAAATTCACCAACTATATTAATAGCGCCCGGTATTCAGGTCCACGCATCCATCCATCACCAGACTCCAACAATATTCACTTCTAAGTACTCCACCTCCTCTCACCTCCGCTCCCCACGCCGCGCAATTATCATTAAAAAAGAAACCTTCCCTCCCCCAAAGTCACCCGAGCAACCCCCCATCGATTTTCCCCGCGAGCCTCCATAAACACCTTTATCGCCGGCCATCGGCCGCTCTCGAAACGGGTCCTTCGACTCTGATTAATGGCAGCGTTACCGCGCTTTCCACTCGCAGAAATCCGTTCGAAAGCTCAGCCACCCGTCGTTCGCCGCGCTTCCACGGAAAGGTGTCGCATACGTCTTCGTTCCTCCCCACCGCCGCGCCCCGGCCGGCAGCGCGGCGTGGTTCCAGTCGCTCCTCACCTGCCGCTCCTTCGCTCCCTGCGCACCGGCGCGGCTAGGAAATTTAATTAAACCCACGCGTGACCGTAAATTATCGGGCTATCGACGGGCGTAGCTTGGCTGCGGTGGGTGTAGCAGCCGCGTCAAGGAATCGGACGGGCTAGGAAAAAGTGTCGTAGAAGGCGCTGGAGGGGTGGGGGGACGATTCGAAGTAGGGGAAGGCAGGGAGGGGGAAGGTGGATACGCAGCGGGTGTGTATAGTAATACATTCGGGCGTGTTGTGGTCGCTGTTAGCACCGTTAAACTAGCCTTTAGTGTTCCGCTCCGTGGGTCTTTGAGCCTCCGCCGCCGACCACGCGGCAGCCGTGGGCCATAAAACGCGTTCGCCATAAAACGGCTCTGCCGCCGCGTCTCTGCGGCGGTGCGAGCGGGCACGGCCTCGACCGTCGTCGTGGCTGCTCGCGGCACGCATCGTGCGCCCTCGCCCGCGTGCCAGGGCCACGCACTGCACATCCGGCTGCACCCGTTTTCCTCGGTCCTGCGTGAGTCAAGGCGCGGTGGGGGAAGAGGGGCGCGGAGAGGGGGAAGCGCGACGCTCGGACGGACACCGGTTTAATAATTGGAGCTCGCGGACGCTTCGTTTGCGAGCACTGTAGGCCCGGCGGTGAATTATGCTGATCGGTCGTTTTAAGGGTTCTGTACGAAGCGCTGCTGTATTTAAGGATTCTCTCAATTGTTTCTGACTAGAGCACATGGTTTCGTAGTTTCTCTCTCTCTAAAAATTTGGAGTTTTATAGATTTCAGGTTCTAGAGATCTCGAGTGTTAGAGATCTCAACTTCTAGAGATCCCGCGTTCTAGAGATCCCGAGTTCTAGAGATCCCGAGTTCTAGAGATCCCGAGTCCTAGAGATCTCGATTTCTAGAGATACCGAGTTCTACAGATCTCGAATTCTAAAAATCCCGAGTTTTTGAGATCTCGAATCCTAGAGATCTCGAGTTTTAGAGGTCTCGAGTTCTAAAATTCCCGAATTTGAGAGATTTCGAGTTCTAGAGACCCCGAGTTTTAGAGATTCCGAGTTCTAGAGAACCCCGAGTTTTATAGACTTCGAGTTCTAGAGACCCCGAGTTTTATAGACTTTGAGTTCTAGAGATCCCGATCCTAGAGATCCCGAGTCCTAGAGATCTTGATTTCTAGAGATACCGAGTTCTACAGATCTCGAATTCTAAAAATCCCGAGTTTTTGAGATCTCGAATCCTAGAGATCCCGAGTTTTAGAGGTCTCGAGTTCTAAAACTCCCGAATTTGAGAGATTTCGAGTTCTAGAGACCCCGACTTTTAGAGATTCTGAGTTCTAGAGAACCCCGAGTTTTATAGACTTCGAGTTCTAGAGACCCCGAGTTTTATAGACTTCGAGTTCTAGAGACCCCGATCCTAGAGAACTCAATTTCTAAAAATCGCGAATTTTATAGATTTCGAGATCTAGAGATCTCAACTTCTAGAGTTCCCGACTTCTAGAGATATCGAGTCCTAGAGATCCCGAGTTCTAGAGACCCGGACTCCTACAGATCTCAACTACTACAGATTTCAACTTCTACGGATCTAGAGTTCCGGATACATAGAGTGCTATAGATCTGAGAATCTACAGTTCCAATGATCCATAGATCTCCATCTTTAGACACATAGATCTACGTACCTAGAATCCCACAGATACACAGTTCCAGACGGACACCGGTTTAATAATTAAAGCTCGCGGACGCTTCGTTTGCGAGCACTGCAAGCCCGGCGGTGAATTATACTGATCGGTCGTTTCAAGGGCCCTGTATGAAGCGCTGCTGTATTTAAGGATTCTCTCAATTGTTTCTGACTAGGACACGTGGTTTCGTAGTTTCTCTCTCGGCGTGAAAACGCGTCGATGCCCGGGGGACAGGGATCGTTGCTACTTCTTGGGAAAGAGTTTAAGGAGTTCAGGGTAAGGTAACTGTGTGAAATATGGACACGGGTTGGAGATGTATTTTATACGAGAGTACATTGTCCTTGCTCGTCGAGCCGTGAGCAGTCGGTTCGTTTGTTAGGCGGACGTGGAAAGCGCAACGGTGGCTCGGTTTCCTCTGATCTGATCGTTAAGTAAGAGACACGGTAAAATGGTGGCCAGACGGCGGACGGGTTCAGAGGGTAAACATCATCTGGGTAATTGGGAGAAAGTATAAAGAATTTTCTGCTAAATTGACCCGCCTGCCGACGAGATGGAATTTCCCCCCTGCCCTCCCCCGCGTTCGGCTGGTGCCCGGCGTCGCGTAGCCGCAATGAAAGTTTTCCAATAAGAAACGAAAGAGCTAATCAGACTTTCCCGGATGCCGGGGCCAGGGCTCAATGGCCCGTGCACCTACGTCTACGCCTCCCCTGTCGTTCCGTCCTCCATCTCGGTTACCGTCAACGGGGTCTGCCTCCGCTTCTTCCGACGTCCGAAGCACGCTGGGAATCGCTTTGCGCGCTCCACGACACCCTCTGACTTGCTCCGTCCCCCCCGCCAGCTTGACACTCGGTGAACCGGATTTTCGTAAAGGAGGATAAACGGCGATGAGATCGCGTCGCCTCCGGGGATTTTGAATCCCCTCCACCCCGGTTTCTGTGGCCTGCGGTGGAAAGTCCGTGGAAAGTCGGGTCTCGTTTGATATTGGCAGGATACCCTTCTGATCTCGTTGCACCCTTCTTTTTCGGATATTTAGGAACCGTGTGTTTCGGCGATGGGATTCAATTCGACCTTCTTGCTTTCCTTGTTTCTCGTAACGGTAAGATATAGGAAGACTATTCTGTACTGTGAAATATAGATTCTATATAGAAAGCCTTAGAATGGAAGTTCGTTATAGTGGAAGCTAAATTGAACAGTCCTCGTAGAAAACACTGTAAGTACAAAAAATTAGAAAAAATAATGTTCTACGTGCTATAGCTATCACATTTTATAATATTCAAATAACCTGCGGCCCCACCCCCTTTTGTTAGATCACGTAAATTTATTAAGGTAAAGACAACGCATTAAAAATAGATACCTATTTTAGAATATAATTCTACCTTCATAATAATTATAAAAAAAAAGCAAAAAGTGGCAGCCCTCGGAAAACACTTCAGTTGGGACCCCACAGGTTAGGAATCACTGTGCCATAAAATTTGATTTTGGCACTTACTGTGTTTTCTCGAGAACTCTTCGATTGTAAATTTGATAATACTTTATTCTCCTATAAACTGAGTGACTCTAATCTAAACTTTAATTTTCCATTTCAGTAACTTCGAAATCGAAATTTGCTTTTTATCCTGCTCCTACGTATATAATAATCTGTATCATCTTCTTGAAATACCATGCGCTACTGTTTTCTCGAATATATTCGAACTTAAATCCCAGGAATCACGTCGAATCAGATTAGACGTTTGGTGCTAATGCACAGTGCGGTGATTACACTCCCGTGCGCTGCGGACCGACCGATTCGAACGTGGCCGGGTGAGATCGGCGAGGAGTGGGGGTTAATTTGCGGAAATATCGCGCTGGTAAAATGATCCCCGGCGAGCGAGCCCCACCGTCGAGATACATCTGTTTGCGTATCACGGCAATGTAAACATCGTGTGTTGATGCAGGGCACTATTATGCGGCGCAGCAGAACGATGAGGTTGCTCGGTGCCGCGCGCACAAACAGGAATTAACTCCGCGCGCGATTGTTGGGGCTTCGACCGACGTTTCCCCCCGGCGATACGAGACGCTGCTAGTCGATACAGAAAAACGATACTCGATCGCCAGATTTTTTTCGCAACATTGTTTGCAATTGCATCTCCAGTTTGAAAGCTCAATATTTTAGGGGTTGGAATTTTAAAGACGGGGCAGGAGGAGGTAAGGGGAAGAGCAGTGAAATTTGAGAAGGGGAGAGGCGGTTGTAGCACAATTTCATTAATTCCAAATTTTTTCATTCACAAAGAAATAAGGAGGGTTCAATTTTTTTTCAGTTAGTGGAAGAAGTTCGACTATTACGGGTCAATCCTCCCACTATATAGTCCATTATTTCCAAAGCTTTTTCGAGTCACGATACTCCCCCTTATATTTGCATAAAAAGGTATTTTTAATAGGATAAAGAAAACACGTTAAACGCAAATTTTTCAGAATATTGTTGTAAACTGATATTTAATTAATTTAAATTTTTACTTGCATCTCGGCAAACAGCTTTAAATTTCGCAGCTGATTGTTTGTTTACGCCAACCTCATGTCATCCTCAACATTCAATCTATTCCTTGCTACATAGAAATAAATAGGGTAAATGACCCAATTACTGAGACGTTACCAATTACTGTCAACTTAAGCTATTTTACTTAAAATAACGAATAAATAAACTATAGTATGTAATTTATAGTATAGATTATAGGTTGAATTACATAATTCTCTTTGTGTATGACTTTACACCGCTTATTTATTCGTTATTTTAAGTAAAGTAGCTTAAGGTGACAGTAATTGGTTAGGTGTCAAGAATTGGGTCCTTTACCCTAAGTGTTGAAAATTTTCATGATGGCATTTTCTATAAAAATAATTGCAACTAAAACTAACCGTGGCGCCCACCCAGAAAACACTTTACAATCCCCTTGCTGGAACACTATGCTGAAGCTGGCTACCAAAAGTGCTCGAAATTAAGGGGTATCTGTTACACCTATTGCTAAATAGTTTTCAGTTAAGGGGGAGCCCTATTTAGGACGCTAGGAATAAGGTGATTCTTGGGAATTTTTTTCTAAGAAACTGTTAAGCGGATCTGTTCCAAACTTTCAGGGTATTTTAGTTCACATTCAAAGGATAAAAATTAGTTCGTACATTGCAACGAAATGAAGATGTATGAATACGTTCGTTAGGACTCGCGCGCCGGAGTTGCAAATTGGCGATTGTAATGGTGGCCTCCTTTCTTCCTTGAAATAAAAAAACCAAGGATTTTCTTATTTCTAGTATAATTACATGGTCGATGAACCTAACAAACGAAAAAAAAGTTAAATTTTGGCAAATTGGTGGGACTTGAAAGAAAAAGTTACGATTCTGCCTCAAGATATGTCGTACTATTTATGGAAAAAGAGTTGTTCAGTTCAATTTATTTATTGATATCTTAGGTTCATCGACAATGTAATTTTACTAGAAATAAGAAAATACTTGGTTTTTCATTTTAGGGAAGAAATGGGGCCACCATTACATTCGCCAATTTGCAATTCCAGCGCGCGATTCCTAACAAACGTGTTCATATATCTCCACTTCTATCCACCACTTTCTAACGTAAAAATTAATTTTTATTGTTTGAATGTGAACTAAAATACCTTGAAAGTTTGGAAAAGATCCGCTTAACAGTTTCTTAGAAAAAAAATTCAAAAGGAACACCTTATTCCTAGCGTCCTAAATAGGGCTCCCTTCTTAATACAACAGCGACTAAACAAAGTCCATCAATCAGAGTTCATATTAAAACTATATAAAATGATTTTCAAAAAGTCTCAATCTAAGAATTTCCATTATATTCTTCTTCTTCCTATTATTATTATTATTATTGAAATCTTACCTTCTATTATCTACTTCCAAATGTTCGCCCCTCGAATGTCACATTTTCAAACCTTCCTTCTAGTTAACGCGCACAATCGAAGTCTCGAGCACCAACAGAGCCCGCGCTTGTCACATCAAAGTTACCGCTGCCTTCAGTGTCAAAGGGACGATCCAGCGAATCGTTCTCAACGGGAACTTTGTTCGAGAGCGGCGGTATCTATTTTTCTCTTCGATCCCCGGAGCAACAGACGAGCCGTCCGAAATTTATCGGGCGCGGCTGTAGAACGTCTTCCCGCCGGTCGCTGATTACTCTCAGCGTACGCGCCCAGCGCCCCTTTGATCCCTCCTGACTTATAAATCGAAAGAAGTACGCGAGCGCGCGTATAGTACGGAATATTTATGAATTCTAACAGGCCACCGTCTTACGAGCATCTAGTTACGTTTGATCGCGATACTTTTAGTTTTACGATCCACGGTTACCCTTCAGAAAACTCGCCCGTTCGCGTAGACTGTCCCGCGATCAGTCGAACCAACTTCGCAGAGTGGATTCGTTTCTATAAACACACACAAAAAGTGTAGAATCAGATTTTCTGCTACGAGGCTTGGCTTCGGACGAAATCAAGTTAGAAAGCGAGTGCGCGCGCTGTTAGACGCAGTTTTCGAAAGCGAATTGCTCGTAAACGAAGGGTCCGGCGAGAAAACGTTATTCCACATTTTCCCTCCCCCCCCGATTCTTGGCGTAGAATCACGTAGCGCTCGACCCTGCCGCCAGTTACAACAGGTTCCACGTTATTTCCAACTTTTCGACGTCTGTTTACAAGCGTCGCGCAATCGCGTCCGGATTTTCAGGTTCTGCAGGCGGGACTAGGAAAGTAACGTACGAAGGGGAGGGAAGAAGAATGTCCCTATCTGTCCCTAATTTATGAGACCGGCTACATAGTTATCCTTGGGATTCTAGTCCGGCAGGCTGGCGATTTTTTCGGCCCCGCGAGCGGAAATTGAAAGTACGGTCTTCTCACCAGCCGGCTACGTGTAGATTGGCGGTACTAATTTCTCCGTTTCCGGCTCGGGCTTGTAACGATCTGACAGGTGTGTTTCGACACGATGGCCGTTCCTGGCCAATGACACGGGCGCTTGGAAATGGCCGGCGCGGAGCCTGAAGATAGAGAATTACTGGAATCAGGGCAATAAAGGCGGGCTTTTATGTAACGTGATCGAATTCCTCGCCTGACCGAGCTAGGCTATCGTTCCCACGTTTGATTACACACTGTATAAGGCAAGACCGCAGACTTTCTATCAAACGTGTGGTTTCGCCCGGGTTCCGGCTGGTTCCGCGCGCGCTCGCAGAAACGTTTCGTAAATTCGAGGAACGGCACGAAGAAGCGGTCGCCGGCACAAAGCGCGCCGCCGACCCGGGCCCGTTTGCCCCGCGGAGGTAATTGTCTTTTTAGCCGCACGAGAGCGCACGTATTCCGCGAGCAAATACGCCGTGGCTGTGTACCGCGGTCCCACGGGACAGAATAAACAGCCGCGTGGCCTGGACGGTTCCGTCGGCCCTCCTCTCCGAATTCTCCCTGCTTTCTGGACACTTGTTTGGGCTGCGCCGAGGAAGCTGACGTGATTCTTTGACATTACTCGATCTGTTATCGTTTTGGTATTTGGGGGCGACTGCAGTTCGTCTTCTCGGAACAGCAGATTTCTGAGGAGATTGGGTTTTGGGTTGTGGGTGGTTTGGAGTCCTAGAGTGGAAAAAGATTTTAGAGGTGTATGTAGTGTTATTAGGTTTTCAGGGATTTAGGTTTCTAGAGTCATAGGGATCTAGGTTTCTAGGGATCCGAAGGTCTGTATTTTTGGGAGTTTAGGTGTATAGAGCTATGGAAATCGAACTATAGATTTCGAGTTGTGGAGATTTAGGGATCTCGAGAGCTCAAGTTTTAGAGATCTAGGGATCTCCAGTGTTGGAGATCTAGAAGTTTGGAGTTTTGTACATCTAGAGATTCTGAGTTCTAGAGATCCCGAGTTCTAAAAATCCTGAGTTGTAGAGATCTCGAGTTCTAAAAATTTCGAGTTTTATAGATTTCAGGTTCTAGAGATCTCGAGTTCTAGGGATCCCGAGTTCTAGAGATCCCGAGACCTAGAGATCTCAGCTTCTAGAGATCCCGAGTTCTAGAGATCCGGAGTTCTAGAGATCCCGAGTTCTAGAGATCCCGAGTTCTAGAGATACCGAGTTCTAGAGATCCCGAGTTCTAAAAATCCTGAGTTGTAGAGATCTCGAGTTCTAAAAATTTCGAGTTTTATAGATATCAGGTTCTAGAGATCTCGAGTTCTAGGGATCCCGAGTTCTAGAGATCCCGAGACCTAGAGATCTCAGCTTTTAGAGATCCCGAGTTCTAGAGATCCCGAGTTCTAGAGATCCCGAGTTCTAGAGATCCCGAGTTCTAAAAATCCTGAGTTGTAGAGATCTCGAGTTCTAAAAATTTCGAGTTTTATAGATATCAGGTTCTAGAGATCTCGAGTTCTAGGGATCCCGAGTTCTAGAGATCCCGAGACCTAGAGATCTCAGCTTCTAGAGATCCCGAGTTCTAGAGATCCCGAGTTCTAGAGATCCCGAGTTCTAGAGATCCCGAGTTTTAGAGATCCCGAGTCCTAGAGATCTCGAGCCCTAGAGATCTCGAGTCCTAGAGATCTCGAGTCCTAGAGATCTCAACTTCTAGAGATCCCGAGTTGTAGAGATCTCGAGTCCTAGAGATTTCGAGTTTTAGAGGTCCCGAGTTCTAAAAATCCCCGAGTTTTAGAGATTTCGATTTCTAGAGACCCCGAGTTTTATAGATTTCGAGTTCTAGAGACCCCGAGTCCTAGAGATCTCAACTTCTAAAAATCACAGTTTTATAGATTTCTAGATCTAGAGATCTCAACTTCTAGAGTTCCCGAGTTCTAGAGATATCGAGTCCTAAAGATCCCGAGTTCTAGAGATATCGAGTCCTAGAGATCCCGAGTTCTAGAGACCCCGAGTCCTACAGATCTCAACTTCTACAGATCTAGAGTTCTGGATATATAGAGTGCTATAGATCTGTGAATCTACAGTTCCAATGATCCATAGATCTCCATCTTTAGATCTACAAAGACACATAGAGCTACGCACCTAGAATCGCACAGATACACAGTTCCAGCCATCAAAGCCCTTATCAAACATCCAAATTTCCCACCCGCAAACCCCACGAACAAAACGTATCCCTATCCCGCGCACAGCTCAATCAATTCTCCAGCCGCTGAGCCGCGGGAAGGATGCGGACCACGAGCCCGCCAAAGGAACCCGTATAATCCAACAGCAGCCTGCACGCGTACTCGATATAAGTCGGCATGCCTGTGCACGTTTCACAGCGTGTACTCGGTGTCTCGCGCGTGGTATTCGCGCATGTGCCAACAGTGTACAACCGCGGTCGAGAGCGGCAAAGCCATCCACTCGAGAGAGTCCAAAGCCTCTTCCTGCTGTTTGTCGTTTCCTCTTCTCCGTCATCTTCGTCCCCAGTTAGCCTTGCTATATAGTCGTCGCGTCGTAGGGCCCCTCCGGCCCGCTTTCCGCGCTTCCTCCGGCTACCCGCCGCTTCGATCCTCCGCGGCGAGTGGGCGGCGGACGGCAATTAGCATACTCGCGTGATCAAAGCGGCGGGACACGTGCGACAGGAATTAACGACCACCAGCGGGATGACTCTTTCCTCGCGGTGAGCGGCGCGCGATAAATCGCGCTTCCGATGCCTCGTCGACACCCGCTATGCCGCCCACGCGCACCCACTCGTCCGCTCGTTTGTAGACGGGTCACCCATCTCCCTTTCCCGCTCGGCCACCCTTCCCGCCCCCCCAGCGCCCCCCCCAGCGCCCGAGCCTTTTCTCCGACGCTCGCTCGCCGTTTCGCGCTTCGGATCGCGCTTTTCGGTGCTCCTTTCGACCCAGTTATATATAGGTATCCTCCACGTGCGTTTTTCATCCGCCCCGCTTCGCACCGGGCGTCGCTGAATGACGATCCAGGAACCGTTGCTGCGAAAGTAGCTTTGGAGGAGGGAGGGAATGTGCTTGCGGAGGAGATGCTTCGCCGAACGAAGACGAAGGCTTACTTTTACTTATGAACTACGCTTAACTAGCTTAACTATATTTATTTTATTCATTACGAAAAAGACTTCTAAGAGACTTCCAGGCGAGACGCAAACCTGTACACGTTGAATGGGAATTGGGGAGTTTAGACTGAGGCGAGCATTCGTCCCCGATTTCCGGGGACAGTTTCCGGGACAAGATTCGTATCCCCGGTAATTTTTATCCCCAGTTCTGAAATTAAGGTAATCACTTATCCCCGATTTTCGGTAATATTCCTCGATTCTATATTTCTTCCTTAAGTTACAAAATAACATGTGCTATTAAAATTCGACCAATTTGGCAACAGCATAACCGAGTCTCCGAGGAGTAGGGGTGGTCTCTAAAAAAATATCTATCTTATATCCCCGGACACCTCAAGAAAAAAATGGTTACCTTAGTTTAGGATGATTGTTCTGATGATTGTGTGGAGGTGGCTACTGGGTTGTGAGGTTATTAGGGGATTTTTTGCTAGCTTCTACTCCTAAAATGGTTTCCTCCTGGTACGTTTAATCATCGGGAGGCTGATGCTTATGGCGGCGAAGCGATAAGCGTGACTGTGTCAGTTTAGACCCGTACGTATCTTTCTTTAGTTTTCTATCGCTTCAAATTTGTATTTCGAACATTGGAGAGCATTTTTAAAGGGAAATTAGGAAGATTGGGAATGTGGGTCAGAATTGACCCATCAAGTTCCTATACTTTATAGTAAGTTACACATTCGATAAATAGCTTTAACTTCCTCCTTCCCTTCATACATTTTTAACGCTGTCAGTTAACACAAGGATGTTGGCATTTTTTAAATTCTTAAATTGCACGAAATTACCCTTCATTGTCCGTAACCGCCTACTCGAAGGAAGATTTTCCGTCGAGAGCATAATTTGGTGCTCGCAAGGGCAATTTGTCGCCAGACGTGCGTGGTTGTTACTGACCAGCCTCAACATTGTATGGTGATTAGCCAAGGGGTGTTTGTATTGCAACAGTTTCCGGGTTCGATTGTCCCTTGATTTCACACTCGAGTTCACCTTTGGGGCACCTTTGCGACACTTAACCTAACCCAGACCCCTAAGGTTTTAGAATCTTGTCTTTGATTCTTATAGCTGTTTATCTTTTTGAAGGAATATTTTGAAAATTAAATACACATTCAAATATTAAATAAGTTCAAACTAAAATGTTTGAATTTTAACGTAAATATATGAAAGCTTAATTAGAGGTTTAGAATTAATTTAATTATTAAATAAATTTAAATTGAAAGCTATACATCTTAATTATAGTTAAATCAAACTTTAATTGTAATTAAATGAAATTTTAATCAGAGGTTTAAAATTGATATTAAATACTTATTAAATGAATTTAAATTTGAAATTAAATTTTAATATAATTACATCAAATCGTGATGGGTCCATTTTGACTCATCCAAAATATTAATTTATTTACATTACACTTCTTCAAGCAACTAACACTGTCAAATTCTAGTAACATCAGAATCTAAAATAAACCTTATTTTGAGATTCGTAAGAATGCATCATGCACCAAAAAAAAGACATACAAAAAGTTACTTCTCAATCAGTATATTTTCACACCGCTAATACCTAAACCAAGTAAATGAAAATGAGACAAAATGGGGTACTTAATATTTGACATCTTCACCTGGGCAACATTGATAGATTAGCTTCCACATTTTTCTCTAGGCACAAAAGGTAAATAATATCGTATAATATACAACAATTCTAATTTAATAATTACTTATGATCCTCTGCAAAATACCGGGTTTCTAAAACAAAATCAAATCACCCCTTTGTCCAACTCTCCCCTACATCATCAGTCCAATCTCAGATCTCAACGAAACCACCCACAGCTCTCCCAAAAGAGGAGACCTTCCAGCGACTCGCTCGGAGCCACCAGCCCCCAAGCCACTCGCAATCAACCAACCAAAAAATTCTCGATCCCCAAGCTCTCGTCCTCTTACGTATCGACCTGTCCACCAACCCCCCCCCCCCCCCATAAATTAACCATAAACCAGCCCGTCGGAATTTAATCACGTTATGGATACGAAAATCTGGTATTCGTGGGTCGATCGATCGGCCGGCGTATCGTTCGTCGCGTGCCGCGCTCCGCTCGCTTTAGGCGATGCCAATACACTCTGAAAACACGCGGGGGAGCGCCGCGGGATAGAATAAGAGAGCCGGCGGGGCGGTGGGGGCAGGGGCCGGCCCCCCCCCCCTCTCCCCGATAGTACACCGAAATGCAAATCGCAATATGCTAATGCAACCACCGACAACGTTTGTCTAACCGAGCGTTAAGATCCCGACCAGGGCGCCCGACGTCTCCTTGTTTCACGCGTGAACGACGCTTAACCCGCTGCAAAACCGACGCCTGAACCAACACGGGACTGTTTTCGCCCCGCGATCGTGCAAGCGCTCCGTGGCGGTGGACCCCGTGGGTCTACGGGGTCTCCGCGCCGAACGCCACGGCCTCGTTGGACGGTGGAGGGGGGCCGAAGGTGGAATCCCCGTCGAATTTATGGTGCGGGTGGGGAGGGGGGCGTTGCAAAGTGTTTCCAGCTAATTTCTGGAGGGACGGTCCGAGTCAGAGGTGCAGTTTTTCATTCCCTAAGTTGCTGCCGAGACCCCCTTTTTTCGGGGTAAAGTGCCTCGGCTAAGGGAGTCGCGGTATGGAGCGTTTTTTCTTCTTTTTTTTTTTGGGAAGGAATCAGGCTTCGATTGTGAGAGTCGAGGAGTGTGGATTGATCGGAGAATGTGAATCCTTTTGGGCGCTCAGATTAAAACGTGCGCGAGGCTCTTAGGTGGGATTGTTAACGCGTGTCTCTCACTGGAAGGAATCGTCTCCATTTTATCCTAAAATTGTCGATACACGGTGTATAATTAAAGTTCACGTTCGCTTCAATATTCAGTGTATATAATCTTTAATACTCGTAACATGATGCTTCGGTAATCCAGTACTCCTAAAATAAGAGTTCTTTTTAAGGGATTTTGTTTTTTAAAATTGTTTTACATTGCGCAGGAACAGATATATCCACGGAGAACTATCGTGTACCTACACTTTGAGTCTCTTTACCCTTCGAATATTTTTTTTTTGTTTTATAACATTTCATAATAACATGAGCAGAGATTGTGTAATTTGTGGGAATAATAGGGTGCTGGAAATGTTGGTAGTAATTTTCATTGTTTCAGCCCCGGTTATTAGTTTCCCCTCCATCCGTGAAATATCACGTTACACGTGATGTTTGCGTATCACGCGCGGATATATTTAATTTGCCCCGGCTCCGTATCGGCTGGTACGCCGTGTTTGCGCTTCCTCCCGATGATTACCGCCGTAACAACGGTAATTAAATTATCCCGGGCGTGTTTATTGTTCCGCTTGTTGCCCGTGAAAATAAATTCGCGCGGTCAGCCGGCCCTTTTATCCGTGTTGTCGTTAGCCCCAGATCTGTTATAGTTCGACGGATGGACCCACCGTCGGATGGAGAGTATAGTAATAACGCGAAACAACACGCCACGGGTGTTGTTGGTTCAGGCTTTTGCTGGTGGCTTGGGCTTTAGGCACCGTTCACGCGTGAGACTCTAGGGGTCTCTAGAATTCCGGGGGATCGTGATTTTTCTTTTCACGTAGACGGATGTTGAATTGGGTGATGCTTTCTGTGGGGTGGAGAGTCTATTTCGGAACGGTTATGTTGTTTATCGTTGGACTTTTGGGATTAGTATTTAGTTGTTTTGGTATGGGCATGAAGATGTTATTAGAGACTTGCGATGTGGGGGTTCTCGGTTCCTGAAATCTAGAATTCTGGAGATTTAGTATTCTAGAGATATGGAATTCTGGAGGTCTAGAGTCCTCGAGATGTGGAATTTTGGAGATCTTGAGTTCTAGAGACCTGGAGTTCTCGAGATGTAGAATTCCTGAGATCTAGAATTTTTCAGATCTAAAATGCTGGAGACTGAGAGTTCTCGAGTTCTGGAATTCTCGAGTTCTGGAATTCTCGAGGTCTAGTATTCTCGAGTTCTGGAATTCTCGAGGTCTAGTATTCTCGAGTTCAAGAATTCTCGAGATCTAGAGTTCTCGAGTTCAAGAATTCTCGAGTTCTGGAATTCTCGAGGTCTAGTATTCTCGAGTTCTGGAATTCTCGAGGTCTAGCATTCTCGAGTTCTGGAATTCTCGAGGTCTAGTATTCTCGAGTTCTGGAATTCTCGAGGTCTAGAGTTCTCAAGTTCTGGAGTTCTCGAGATGTAAAATTCCCGAGATCTAGAATCTTTCAGATCTAAAATGCTGGATACTTAGAGTTCTCGAGTTTTGGAATTCTCGAGGTCTACAATTCACGAGATCTAGAGTTCTTAAGTTCTGAAATTTTGGAGATCTGGAATTTCCGAGATCTAGTCTTCTTAAGATCTAGAATTCTATGGACCTGGAGTTCTCGAGATCTAGAGTTCCCTAGATAAAGAATTCTGGAGATCTAGAGATCCATAGATAAAGAATTCTGGAGATCTAGAGTTCCCTAGATAAAGAATTCTGGAGATCTAGAGATCCCTAAATAAAGAATTCTGGAGATCTAGAGATCCCTAGATAAAGAATTCTGGAGATCTAGAGTTCCCTAGATAAAGAATTCTGAAAATTTGAAGACCTGTAAATCTACAAATCCGAAGTTCTGAGGTTCTAGAGATCTGTAATTCTAGAGACCCAGAGTCCTAAATATCCAAAGTTCCCCAAATCTAAACTCCTAAGAATCTAAAAATCTAGAAGTCCAAAGTTCCTCGAAGATCCTAGAACAGGTTAAATCCGGGAGACGCAGTCAGGCTGGAGAGTTGTTCGAAACAGTTGATTCTTAGCCAATTAATTGTTTCAAACCTTAACACACTTTTACATATACACAGATGTAGAGTCTGAATATAGCCATTCGACCAACTCTCCAGCCCGACTGCGTCTCCCGGATTTACCCTACTAAAGCAATGTTTAGACCCTTGTCCTCCTAAAATTGATCTCCAAATCACTTAAACCACTGCAGAACACTACTACACAGGATACCATACAGCAAAACATCCCCAAATCAAAACAACCACCCCTCCGCCTATTACTTCCCCGCCAGCATCCGCAAAATTAATCTCCCAATCACTTCGACCACCAATAACCCAACCTCTTCACCCCTAACATTCCCCGTACCCTCTATAACCCACGAACTCCCCTCTCCTGCTCACCTCATCCAGCCTTCAACACCATCCAGCCAAACGTCCACCCTGTTCACCCCCCCGAAACCGTCTTGACCAACGACCCAAGCCGTCACCGCGCAAACCGGAGACACCAAAGTCATACCCAAGGTGCACGTAGCAGCCTGCGGCCGAGAGGCGGTCGATGATTCGAGAAATAGGGATGGAAAAGGGTGAAAGGTTGCTGGAGCAAGTGGCGGTGCGTGGATGTGCGTGGGCGTGACGGGAACGGTGGATGCAAGGAATGGTAGCTATTCTGGCAAACACGGAGACCAGTGGTACTCTATTTGATATCCCATGGGCCCCGGAAGAGGGGGGCGCCCTGCACATTTAGAACTCGCTGCTACCGCGTAGACGCGTACGCGCGTCACGGAGCTGCGAAAGGGATGGAACAATGGGGGCACCGTCCCCCTCCCCTAACCCGGGGTAGGGCGGAACAGTCGGGCGCATCCCCTAATTAAGATTGGCCTTGTTTTTAAGCAGACCTTGCTGGATGACTTCGCCGATCCCTGGAGGAGGCTCGATCGGGATCGGCCGTCGTCGATCGGTGACGAACGAACCGTGATGCCGATCCCCTCCCCTCTCCACCTTCCTGTATCGTGACTTTTGTCGCGCGATCTTTCTGGAACGTTAAATTCCTGGAAACAGCGGCTTGAACGGGGCGCGCTGCTCGCTTACGCAATCGTGGATATGCCCTGTCGTTGGCGAGCGTGACGAGGGGGGCTGGAATGGGGGGAGGCCCGCGTGTGCCGTCGCAAAGGTAACAAGTCTCAATGGGCAGGGAAACGGGTATAATGTCTCTGAACCGGGGAGGAATAACGGGGCTGCCCTATCGATTGTCGCGCGACTTACGATTAATTATAGGTAGGTGCGTTTGTTGAAATGGGGTGAGGGAGAAAGAGGGGGGTGTACGGGGGGATCAAAAGGTCGGGTGGAATTTGATGGATCTTGACGGATCTTGCTGTTTGATTGGAGAGTGAGCAAGCCTCTTTTTGGGGTATTCCTATTTTTTGTGGATTCTGTGTTGTTATTTTCGTGTGATTCGAAGTGGACTGAGCGGTGGAGAGGTTGCCTATGCACACGCGCGAATGGGGGTGGAAAAGTGGGTGAAGTGTTGGGCCATTTTAGTGGGTTTGAGTATTCCTGGAGACTCTACAGTAGAATTGACCATCTAAATATAAGTTATTAACCAATTAGGTATCGGTCGAACGTTAAAATAAAAAGTAAACACCCTCGAATTTTCATTGCATTGTTTTTTTCATTGCATTTTTAACCGCCTTCAAAAAGGAGGAGGTTATAAATTTGACCCGTGTGTATTTTTTTAGTTTTATGTTTGTCCCCGCATAACTCATCAGCATATGGACTGATCTTGATAATTTTGCCAGTTCTGGTTAATTCAAACTTCGCCTCTTTACATAATTTGTATTTCATATATTCCCGCATTTTAGAGTATTTCCCTGCGTTGAATTGTAGACCCCGTATAACGAATTTGAGGCATCCTTATTCTCACATCTTCCGCTTCTAGCAAAGGGTACTTTTTTACGAGCAACTCTTCTTGTAGGGCTATCCATATTTTGTTAAATAAGTGTACTGATATAACTTAAAAAACTAAAAAGTAGAAAATAAAAGAATTTTAAATCTGTTAAAACCGACTTCAAAAAAATAAAAATGCACTAAAAAGTGAAAAATAATTTCTTCCCTTATTTAATCTACGACTCTGAATTTGTTTCAGTCGGCGCCAGATTTACAGAGAGCAAATGATGAGGCACCGACATGCAAAAATTGAGATTCGTAGATTAAATAAAGAAAAAGATTATTTTTTACTTTCTAGTGCAATCTTTATATTTTTGAAGTCGGTTTTAATTTTTCTAAATTTTTTTTTTATTATTCACTCCATTCTTTTTTCCATCGCATTCTTTTTCTCATTGCTTCCATTTTTTCATTGCATTATTTTTTTCATTTCATCTACCCTTATTAAAAACAATTAACATTTAATGTTGCATTTATGCAGCAAAAGCTCTTAATGGGTTAATCCCTGGAAAACTTCCCTTGGAGCTACCCCCAAAATTTTATCGACATCTCCAAAAACAAACGCTCATACTCCAAAAAGTATCATCCCACTATGATCCTCTTCTGCGCAGCATGAAACTTCTACTCCCGCATAATTTCTCTTCCTCCGTCCAAAATCAAGAACCAGTCAATTAACCCATAAATCCCCGACATCCCGCGAAGCGTAAATCAACGCACGAATACCCGTACAGAAATCTCTGAGCAACACAGCAGATACAATTTTATTTCTGCTTCCTACGATATGCCATTGGAAGTGCCTCAGCAGCCCTTTTTTTTTACCTCGGCAAGCTTTTATGCTTAATCTTCTACGAGAGGCTGCAGCGTGCCCCGTTCAGTTTAAAATCTTTAATCCCGTTAGCGGTAATTCCACGGCCTATCCTGTTAGATTCTATGCTCGGCTCATCAAGCTGGCTTTTGCGCGTAAGGAAATTAGCGAGCCGGGGAATCGCGACGTTGACCACGCGGCCTGAGCCACCCTGCCCCGTGTCACGTTGAAATCACTGGCCGAATTCCACGTGGTCGCCATTGTGCCTGTGCCCTCGCGCCACCGCCCGTGTTTCGGGATCGGGAAACGATAAAGCCATGCATTCCCGGCGAAAGGCGGAAAGCAAACCGGTGACGCAGATAAAACGCTCATATCCGTCCCCCGGACAGATAAGTTTTTATGACAACCCCATTATTCCTAGAACCCTTTTCTTACGATCCTCAAACAGGCCAGGCGCGTCGCGGACCCTTCGAACACCTATCCCTTGGCGATAATTTTTATTGTCCTCGAATGATTTATGCTTGGACCCATTAGGTGGAATATATCGGTATGTCGGGCGTTTAGGTTCCAGCACCGTGGAAGCACTCCGCGTCGCCTCTTCTTTTACGTGAAACGAGTTTTAGTGCATCTTGTGCAACGTAGGGAATACGTGGGGCTTTAGATTAAAGTTGAGGAAGTTGAGGGTTTTGGGCATTTCGAGCTTTGGGGTCTTGAAATTAATAGTGCTTGCGGCTTGCAAGTGCGAGGTGGATTAGTTTGAGTTGTAAGAAGTTGAGGTTGCACTGGTGCTGAGACGTTGATGATTTTGAAAAGCAATGGTAGGTAAGTCCGCTACTATATTCTTCAGAGTTGAGTAGCTTACTTGGTTTCGTAGAGCTGAGTGCGTAACTCAGGCCTGGATTTCTGAGGAGTGGATTACTTAAGGGGTTACGCCACCCTGAGGCGCTCGAAACAACACTGAACTGGACGAATTTTTTTACTGATACTGTGAGGTTGAAAATTATTTATTTTCTTCTTATGTGTAGAGCATGTATTAGTGCATATGTTTTATAAATACTGTACAAAAATATTGAAAAATGACCGAGTTATTTGTCCTCCCGCGAAGCTCGTCCGCCGTTACACGCGTGACTGATATAAGAAATTATAACGCCCAGGTTCATCTGAAATGAAAAACATGATGATTTTCGTGTTCCTTAATAAAATACCTACAATGTAGCGTACGGATTTGAGAAACCAAAATTTATTGCACAAATGAGAGCAAGGTGGAGAAAATTATTCGTTTTTCACCTGACAAAACGAACTTAAAACATTTATTATATACGAATGGGTTATCGTATGAAAAATATGATATGCTACATTGTAGATAATACGATTAAGAATATGCGTACCAAGTTTGAAATCAATCGGACAAATAGTTTTGGAGATACTTGATATATCAGCTTTGAAAATGTAGTTTCGAGAAAAACGCAAAAGAAGAAAAGTAGAATGGTCGCTACCTGCTCTGCCCTCTTTAGTTAAAATGTCCTATCTAGCATTTTGAAACAACCGAGAAAACTGAGGTTTTATCATTAACTTTCTACCATACTTATTTTCCTTCATTCAAATTAAAACATGTTGTCATTATTTTGTAATAGCCTAATATAATTTTTTTGCAATAGGTGTACCAGCAGGGAATGTTTTATTAACGTGCCAATTAATTAATTGTTTTAGATAAGATATTTTAAGCATTTTAAAAGAAGTTAGGTTAAATACATTAAACTGTTTATAAATCTTTACGAAGCACGTACAGTTTTCTAACTTTACTTAAAAGGTAAAAGACGCGTGGAACTTCAAATATTTCAACGTATCTCAAAAAATGAAAAAATGCTAGATAGGACAGTTTAATTAAGGAGGGCAGTGCTGCGGACTATCGACATCCGCGCCTCGTTTACAGTCTGTAATTCAGCTATTTTGGGGAATTTTCGCGTCTACCATGACTTAAATTATTCTCAAAACTTCGCGTAATAAGAAAATGCAAAAAGAAGAAAAATCGATTTTTCAAATCTTTCGGGGTGGCGTAACTCCTTGATACATACTTTACATTCTAGAGTGGATTACCTAATTGAAACCCAGCCTTCTAGAATGGATTACTTAACCCAGACCTAACCTTCTGTTTCGAATGAATTACCTCATCCAGAATTAACTCTTCAGAATCGATCACCAAACCCAGATCCAACAAGGGGACCTTCAGGTTCGGCAATAATTTCAGAAAATGTTGATACTTAGTGTACGCGAAGGTCTTCACTCGGATATTAATTTCGCAAAGCAGTAAGACCCGCTTTTCCGCGATGGTCCCCTTGCAAGCCTCCATAATTAAATACAGCAGATCCACAACAATCCTGCATCAACAAAGCTCCCCTCTTTTTATTTATCAACTGCAAATCTCATAAAATTCCACTTCTGGAATTTGGAAATCTGGAAGATATACGTGGAATCCCACAGTCCTATTGATTTTATGAATAACTAACACTGGGTCCACCGCAACTTCCACGGGTTAAAGAACAGAAGAATCTCCTTCAAGCCACTCGGGCCACTTCACTCTCCAACCGCAGTTCAGTGCAACCTTGTTCCTAACTTCCACCCACGAACAACAACTTCGTTCTTCGATCATGTAGTCGGAAAAACTGTAATTGGATATCGGAGCAGGGCGTGTGTCAAAGAGCACCGTGTCTACCATCGACCATTCGTACGAATTGATTCGGAAAGCCTAAAACTTCTCGATTAAATACGAGAGCAACGAACTCCCTGCGCTCGATTATTTCGCAGATAAAAAATATTCCACTGTTCGACAGCCTATTTTCCGAAAAGAAAACGATGACTTAAACCCCCCCTAATTTCACGTGTTCTACATCATAGTTGAGTTTCGTCAAAATCCTTCTCGTTAAACGCAAAATATCGTCCACTTCTCGCGGGACAAGTTCCGCAAACTTCGAGATCGTAGCATCTTCAACCGCGCGTATTTATAAAACAAACTTGGAACCAGCGAAACGATGACTTAAACCCCCCCCTAATTTCACGTGTACCACGCGATAGTCCAGTCTCACAAAAATCCCAGTCGTCACCTCGAAAATATCGTCCACTTCTCGTGGTACGGCTCCATAAACTTCACAGCCGTAGCGCGTGCTCGGCGACGAAGAACAACAGGGCGGTGTTTAACGACAAAGACGAGGATCAGACGACGTCTCTCGTCGCCTCGGTGACTCGTAAACGTAGACGATCCAGGAGACGAAAGGGCAGGACCGCTCGTCAGGTTGTCTGGCAAAGATTCTCGACCCGCGCCGGCGTCTGCCAGTTCGTTTACGAACGCAGTTGCTGCAAAAGGAACGTGGATAAATAGCGGGCGCGTTTTACGAGCGGCCCTACCTCCCTGTTTGCGCCTGGTGTTTCCGACTAACGGCAATTCCGATCTGCATTCACTCAAAAATCCTCTTATCGCCCCCCCCCCCCCCCCCCCCTCCCTAAACCGACCCGAGCTCCGGCGAATCGCGTGAATGGAGTGTTTATCGAGTCTCGGCTCGAGGATGGACTCTTTCTGGAATGCACGCGCTGTGGGGGCAGCAAGTGGGACTCCGAAAGTGTGGTTCAACGCGCTGACTGTCGGGAATGCTGTTTATGGTATACAGTAGCTTTGCTAATTAGTGTTTGGACACAGTAAAATTTGCAATAAGCGGTAGTAGGGTGGATGCACCATTTGCGGTCACTTTAAGGTGTTGCACCAGTTTTGGCCACTTCTTAAAAGGTATAATATTTCTCCGTGTAAGCAATAAATGTAACCTTGTATTTATAGCGGTATACTAAACAAAATAGTTATGATATGAAATTCTCCACATAATAATGATCTGCAAGCAATTTAAAATTAAGATAATTAAGGTACATGTCCCCATTACGGACCGCGTTCCCATTAATGACCAAATTATTCATTTATATTGTTTATTGCAACACAGAAAGCAAAATATCAACCAGAATTCATTTGTAGTTTCATACGTTATTTATGTAGCCGTACATTCATCTTTAAGTAAATTCACATGTAAATTAGGACTTGGTCATTGACATGAAAGTTGACAGATTCTAATAACGCGAGGTTATACTACAGATATCATTAAACTCGCAAATTTTATAATAAAAATTCATGGATCCATGCAGCAACTTACTCGAATTAACTAGAAATATATACAGAATTATAAAATAAAAAGAAAGTATTCATTTTCTTTCATTATTGTAGCAGAGAAGCGATAGATGGTACAAGTTGGCCAATAAAGGGGACATCAGGTCCAATATAATTTTCACCATAATTTTTGTGTAAATAGTCAAATATCACTCTAAAACTAATTTGATTAAGAAACTAGAGACTTCAAAAAATACAACGATCCATACTTTACTCAAACATTGTCGTATATTAGTGAAAAAATTACTATTTCGAACCAATAACACTCTTAAACGGTCGCTAATGGGGACATTTACCTTATGCACATGGCCAAAAACAGTGCAATGGCCACAAACGGTACGTCTACCCTAATGCTTGCCTGATAGAATAAATTTTATGCACTTTTGAATATAGTTTACGATATTTGTTGCAGGCATTTTATTGTTTATTAGTTATCGTGTACAAATCATGTTATGGCAAGAAGCCTGAAAGCTTCCTTGGCAGTCGATGTTTGAAGGGAAAGGAAAAGATGTCGAGGTGGTGATTGTTAATCAGATTTAGTAAGTGGTACAGTGCTTAGAAAGATTGTTCTTTTGTGGCGTTCCCACTTACAAGCGAATATCCCGAACTCGGGAATTCAAAAAATTCTGAAACTTCGAGAATATGTAGGGAATTTCCTCCTGATTACAACGCAATTTTTGTTTGCTGCTCAAATTCACTCTAAAGCAGTGTAATTGACCCCTGAAGATCCGGTTACTTAACAATTCTTTTACCAAATGATGGATCTAATTAAAAGAAGTAACCTTTGTCTTGAAACATTTTTCTATCTCTTACAGTTCGAGAGTTATAACGCAAAATCGGGAAATAGTCGAATCTTCAGGGGTTAGTTTCACCCCCTTCCAGTGAATTTAGGCGGCAAACAAAAAATTCGTTGTAATTAGGACGAAATCCCCTACATTTTCACGAAGTGCCAGAATTTTTTGAATTTTCGGCTTCGGGATCTTCCCTTGCTAGTCTTCTGAGTAAAGAGAATGGGTTTCGGGTATCTTTGAGGGTTCTAATTGCTCGTAAAGCAGTCATAAGGTCATTTTCAACAATTTATTTCACAACTTTTGTTCATAGAACCTCGAGTAAGAGTTCACTCTTAAGTTTCTGCATTTCTTTTTTTAATACCGCAGGGTTACTATTCCAGTCGCAATTACTTCTACATTCAGCTGTTCAAGAGATTAAGCAGAGTAAATGACAAATCAATGAAAGCCATTAATTCCCTTCGTAAACACACAGCATTTGAATTAGCTCAGCCAGCGAATTGAATCGCCACAAATTGATCGCAAAGTTCCCTCGCAGGGCTGGCGACGGTACCACCTCTACCTCATCATCCCCCAATTGTACCAATTGCGCGCAAGTGGTCCCGCCAGTATCCGCGTCCTATCGTCACCGTATCGGAATTAATTAGGCGGAATGAACGACGACGGGGGCGGAGGTCCTTTGACGTCCGCTACTTCCAGAACACTGTGCCACCGCGTGCCCCCGTAATCGTTGGGATTACGGGAAATTAAGCACTTAGGATAGACTCTGATGAGATTTCTGGGCACTTCAGAAAATGCGAAAAATTTATTTATTTAGGGATTTGAACTGGGACTTGTGAGGATTTGAATTTGAATTTATAAGGATGTGGAATAGTTAGGGTTATCTTACGTCCCGGTTCGACCGCGATATTTTTCAACCCTTGTCCCCGGTGACCCAGTTGGATTGCAAATACATCCGGGTTTTCTTATTTGTTGATTTTTGTACGGAATTCTACGAAGAAATTAGGAAGAACGAAACATTTCTGAAGAAAGTTTTACGTATGTACAGAAGAATTTAACTAGTCTCCCAAATAGATTCTTGTCGTACTTATAATTACTATTGTGGTTCTCATTGTGTGCCATTTTTCCACCACTATAATAAAATTCCTCTTTCAAAAGAAATTTCGTTCGTTCCTTTTTATCAACAAAATATGGTCCCTAGTAGCATTTATTGTTGGCATTTGAATGGCCAACTAATTCCCAACTTGGGGACACTGTGGGCCAATCAAAAATGCTCTTAAGGGTACCCCTAGAAATATTGCTTCTAAAAATTGAAATTGGTAGAAATTCACTAACTCGTAGAGTCTTTAAAACAGAGACAGGAAAGCTTTAATTTAAATAAAATTCTAAATAACGAACAATACTTAAAAAAAAACAAATTAATCGTCCTGTGTCGAATAAAGTTAACTCGGGTTAACGGACGCCCGACGAATAATCTTGTAACTTTTATTCGTTATTCGAACTTGTGCGTCATAAAAATGTTGCCCATCTCTGCTTTAAAGGTAGCAAAAGAACTGTCAGACTATAATATCTCAAAGTTGACGAACATCTCCCAAAGAAAAACCACGGTTCTTCAAATGTCATACAATTCACGAAACACCAATACAGTCACCTCTTCAAGTAAGAAAACCCCGAAACGTCCAAACCAATCACGTTCACCTAAATAAAAAGAACTCACCCCCACGCCGATGCCAAATCCAGCACACATCAATCTCCTGCACAGGCTTGGTTACCCAAGTACCCTACTCCCTATCAACCGCACCCAGCAAGCTCCATTCCCCATTCCTTCGCCTGCACCCCTAATCCCACCAAACAAAAAAAAAAAAAGAGAAAGAGCCACCCCAAAAAAGCACAAACATCCCCATCCGCGTATTACATCCCCGTACATCCTCCCAGGAAACTTGCAAGCCGTGTTCCGCGCAATCTATGCCACCCCCGGTACCCGAGGCACCCCTCCTGGATGTCGAAGTCACCAACGACAACGCGCTGTCGGCCAGCAGGGGACGAGCGACTAAAGGGAGCTGGGGGGGGGGTGGGGATGGGAGGGGAGGGGTGGATTTGGGAGTATCGAGGAGCGGGCGAGGAAAGTACAAGAAGGGGGTGGGACGGTGGTTCGGTAATCGATACTAATTAGGACGCGGGGGCAAAGTTTCGGTTGTTCGCCGGCCTACGGCACCCACACTTCCACGGAGGGGGGGAGAGGGGAGAGGGGAGGGGGGGGGGACACCGACGCGCGCCGGTGGGGGCAATGAAACGGGGGCTGTGCACGCGGGCGTGTGCACACGGTTGAACCGGTATATCTGCCTACTTACGGGTTAATACTACGATGCACGGCGTATTGTGGGCTTTCGGAGCGAGGGTCGGCGGTGGCGGGGAGGGGGGAGAGAGGGCGGAAGGAGGGGGAGGGAGATGGGTAGGATTTATCCCCCCATTATATGATGTCGGCGAGCCGAGTGTTCTCGACGTAAATGGGCCCTATCGCTGTCACGTGGACAAAAGCGCGGGCCGACGTGGTTATGACGGCAACGCGATACCTCTCGAGTAATAATAATACTAATAAGAATAATAATAATAATAATCGTCGCCAGAGGCTGCCGCGACGATAAAGGCAGAGCGAGGCAGGCAGAAGTAAGAGGGGGGGGGACGGGGGGTCCCAGTCGATTTGCGCGTACGCGCGGCCTCTTCCTTTTTTCCTCTCTCTCTCTCTCTCTCTCTCTCTCCTTCTTCTTTTTCCCTACCCCTTTTGAATGGGGAGCAGCAACCTCTCCCTCCTCCCCTGCTCCTCTCCCTCGCGGCCCCGGATACATCATCGGATCTGAATATGGATTTCTTTCTTTCCTGCCGGCGCTTTGTCGAATTATTATTCCCCCCTTGTTGCCCTCCTTCCCACAACCACCGCCCTCCCCCAGCCCCCGATCCTGTGTGTTCTCTCTGCCTTCTGGTTCCGCTGCCGTTGTCCCTCTTTCCTGCTCCCTTTTCCAGCCGCCCTTCCTTCTCTGTCTCCTTCGGCCCGCGCCACCCTCCCCCCCCTCCCTTTTCTTCTGTAACGACACGCTGCTCGCCTTATTCCCTAACCGTCTCGACTTACCCTCGCGCTAGCTCCGCGGTTCCGCCCGCGCTCAACCGCCCCCTGCACCGTGGGGGCGTCGTCTCTGCGAGCTCAAGCGCGCGATCTAGCGCGACGTCCACTTCCTGCTGGCTCCTGGGCTTCGGTTCGGGGTGGTGCAATAGTTCGTCGAATTTGGGACTGCTTAAGGGGAAACAGCGTTGAATTAGACGAATTTTTTTACTGATACCGTGAGGTTGAAAATTATTTATTTTCTTCTTATGCGTAGAGCGTGTATTAGTGCATATGTTTTATAAATACTGTACAAAAATATTAAAAAATGACAAATTGTAACGCCCAGGTTCATCTGAAATGAAAAACATGATGATCTTCGTGTTCCTTAATAAAATACCTAGAAGGTAGCATACGGATTTGAGAAAAGAAAATTTATTGCGCAAATGAGAGCAAGGCGAAGAAAATTATTCGTTTTTCACCTGACAAAACGAACTTAAAACAGTTGTTATATACGAATGGGTTATCGCATGAAAAAAATGATATGCTACATTGTAGATGATACCATTAAGAATATGCGTACCAAGTTTGAAATCAATCGGACAAATAGTTTTGGAGATACTTGATATATCAGCTTTGAAAATGTAGTTTCGAGAAACACGCAAAAGAAGAAAAGTGGAATGGTCGCTACTTGCTGCGGAATATCGACATCCGCGCCTCGTTTAAAGTCTATAATTAAGCTACTTTGGGGAATTTTTGCGTCTTCCATAACTCAAATTATTCTTAAAACTTCGCGCAATAAGAAAATGCAAAAGAAGAAAAATCGATTTTTCAAATCTTTCAGGGTGGCGTAAGCCCTTAACGTGGAGGCATATTTGGGCATTAACTAATTACAAATCGTTTAAATAACGGGTAGACCGTGATTAGATTCGAGAACCACTAAGTATCTCGTCCACGATACATAGTCTATTACTGAAAACTCTCGACACTGATCAATTTTGAAGTCCCTCAGCCACCAACCACTTGCTCTTCATCATTAAAAAAATGCACAACCTCCGATTCCTAAATAAATCCCCGAAAATCTGAGCTTTCTACTGTCCAACCCCTCTCAATCTATCGAGATAAATATCGATCATATTTATTCAACCCCCCAAGATCCCACCCCCTTCCAGCATACTCACCCGACATCCCCCAACTTCCTCCTAGCTCCCAGAATAATTGCCCTTCGCCCAAGACGAGCCACGACGACGGAGTCCGCAAATAGATCCCCTGTAAACTCACCATTCCGTTACCTTTTCGAGCCCCGTGGCTCACCGTCGCCCGCCCCTCCCTCGTCCCCGTGCAACCTTGACCGCGTTATCCGCCGGACCATCCTTGCGTACCCTTTTCCCCAGCTCGCAAGAGTTCATCGATCGTCGCGGATCGACCTTCCCGGCTTTCTTCCACCGTTGCTCCTCTAATCGCCTATTGATTGCAATATTCCGCGACCGTCGATGCCATTTAATATTGAGAGGAGGGGGCGGGAATGGTGGTCAGCCAAAGTCGAGCCCGATGTTTGAGCAAAGGCTGAGCCTCCTCGTAAACATCTGCGCTGAGGGGTTATCGAGTGGACGGAGAGTGGGGATCGCCGGCAATGTCTGGTTAATCCGTCAGATCGTTGCCAGGTCCTCGAAGCCGCGGGAGATATCGTTCGAGGACCACTCGAAGGATCGTCGCCAGGGGTGGCGAAACGGCGCTCCTCTGGGCTGGAGGAGAAACGAGCCATAAACCGTGGCCAAACAAACCCGGAATAGCCGGCCAAGTCGGAGCAACGCGGAGCTGAAGAGCCCGCGTGTTTCACGGGCGCAAACAAATAATAAACGCTCCCTACGCCGTTGCTGGCGAAGCCTGTACCTGATAGAGCCGGGCTGCCCGGCCTCGTTAGATGACTCATGTGATCTCCTCGCGGGACAGAGGACTGTGGGATAGTTGGCCGCGTCGGCAAGGAGTGGCCGCGGCCGGGAAGACGTCCCCCTTTGGGCCGCGCTTCCTTCCTTCGGCGGGGTTTAAGTTGTGACAAGTCGGGACTTGATGGGGTTTGATGACAGGGTGGTGGGTAGTTGGAGGCGAGGCTGAGGGGTGGGAAAATTAGCTGAGTACTTCAACTTTTGGGGAATTTAACTTTGGTCCTTGAGGAAAATGTAGAAGGGAGTGAGAACTCCTCTCCTTTCTTTTCTGAAGAGAAGAATCTGGTTTGCTCCAGAGAACTGTGGGCAGTTGAAGTTTTGTTAAGTTGAAGGGGGTGGGGAAATTGTTAGCTACTTGTGTTTTTCGGGAATTTAACTATGGTTCTTGAGGACACTGTAGAAGGGAGTGAGAACTCTCCTTCGTTTATAAAGAAAAGAATCTGGTTTGCTCGAGAGAACTATAGGTAGTTGAAGTTTTGTTAAGTTGAAGGGGGTGGGGAAATTGTTAGCTACTTGTGTTTTTCGGGAATTTAACTATGGTTCTTGAGGACACTGTAGAAGGGAGTGAGAACTCTCCTTCGTTTATAAAGAAAAGAATCTGGTTTGCTCGAGAGAACTATAGGTAGTTGAAGTTTTGTTAAGTTGAAGGGGGTGGGGAAATTGTTAGCTACTTGTGTTTTTCGGGAATTTAACTATGGTTCTTGAGGACACTGTAGAAGGGAGTGAGAACTCTCCTTTCTTTTATAAAGAAAAGTGTCTGTTTTGCTCGCGAGAAAAGTAGGGTGAGTCAGGGTGAGATGGTCATACGGAAGAGATGGGCAGTGACAGTATTTTTTAGAAGGAAACGCCTGATTGCGCTGCCTCGACTTGGGCACAAAGTGTCATAGAAAAGTAACATTCTTAGTTCAAAGTGTTGAAATAGAACGTTTTTAAAGGTTTGTAAATCCACTGTGAAATTTAAGCTAGTGCTTCAAAATGTTTGATCAATATTTTGGTCATCCTTAAAGTATTCGGGGTTACGTTTGTTAGTCTAAGCGAATGGGGAATGGCTATCTTACCAGGGCTTTAAGGGAAAGATGGTCAATTGTTGTCCAGGAGAGCTGGTCATAGCTGTATTTGATGTAATTTCAGATATTTTGGTGAAATTCGGAGAAAATTCTTTCGAAACCAAGAGAAAAACAAGATTGGCTAAGATGTAAGGCATGTGGTTATTGGACCCATGAAAATTGCACAGAGTTTGACACTGTGTGTCATACATGCGGATTAGAAAACTCACAGCAAAAGGCCAATGAAGTTTTGAGGGCTAAAACGAAGGTGGACGAAAACTAGAAAGAATCTGAAATAACCAGTTAAGGATCACAACTTGTTAGCCTGAAAGGTACATATGACCATCTTTCCCGGACATTAACAGAGATATGGGCAATGACACTTTTTTTTAATTTGTAAAATTTGTACATTAAATAATAATTTTTCGTTTATTGATATTAACGGACATGTAGACGAAGGATTGAAGTTTTCTTCCACATCATTTTCGTTGCTTTATTTCAAATAGCTTGGCTGTAGCAGACTCTAAACGAAACTATTACCATCTCACCCGGACTTACCCTAGGTAGTTGAATTCTTATTGAGTTGAAGGGGGTGGGGAAATTGTTAGCTAGTTGTGTTCTTCAGGAATTTTACCTATAGTGCTCTGAGACAGCGCTGACAAGTTAACATTCGATTATATTGAATGGAGTTTCCCGATTTGGAATATATTTTTTTAAAGTATTCATAGCGACTAAACAATCCTGAAAATTATATTTGGAATGGAGCTATTTTTTCATGTTATTGAGGCGTAAGCGAAAAACGGCAAAATTGAAGAATATTTGGCTAAAACCTGGCATCTGTATGTTTTTTTAGCTACGGAATCCGAATATGGTGTTATTTCTTTGTGTAAAAAAAATCTCAAGGACTTCTCTTAATAAAAATTCGATTTTTTTTTTGGAAATAACTCAAAAACAAAAGACCAAGGAATTTTTTAAACATTGTTTTCAGATTCCTCGCACCAATTTACTCGAAAATCACCCCAGCACCTTCACTTCTACGCGAATTCGATTATAATTCTCTCGCTCACTACCAAAGGAATTGAGAACGTTCCCCTGCTTTCCCCCGAATTCTTCGAACACCGTTATTGCAACAGCAGTGCAGAACGACTATCCAACACGATCAGCACAGAAGAAATTAATAACTTTCCCTCCTTTTTCACCCCCCACCACCTTTGTTCCTAAGAGCTATACTCAAATTCCCATCAAACTGAGAGTGTGAAAAAAATAAAATAAAGCCCCCAGCACCTTCACATCCACGCGAATTCGATTATAATTCTCTCGCTCACTGTCAAAATAATTAAGAACATTCCCCTGCTTTCCCCCGAATTCTTCCAACACCGTTATTGCAACAACAACACTGCAAAACGACTATCCAACACGATCTCCCCAAACTTAGCCTCCTCCAATCCTTCTCATCAGCTCCCATAAAACTTATCACCGATACACACCTCCCCGGACAACTCATCGCCCACCCCAAACACCTACCAGCGCCCCAACAAACAAATTCACCCCTTCATCTTCCCCCAAAACCCTCAACACCTCCCTTAACACACAATCATCCATAAATCGCGAAATATTCCGTTCCACGAATATTTCCAGCAACCGCGCGCTGGAGTCCCTGGCTCCGCGTGGAAGTGGCGCTGGGCTACCGCGGGCCACGCAGGAGGGACTTCCTCGGCGTGACGAACCACCTATAATTAGAGCAGGTATTCGAGTGAAAATTATAGAGGGGAAAAGGACGAAGGGCAGGCTAGGGCAAACGGCGAGCAAGGGCCTGTGGGGTTGGGAGAGAGGTGGGTCCGGAGAAGCCGTAGGCCGCGAGGCGGCGTGTGTTGAGGATGTAGAACTATCGATAGTGTTGACTATCGATATCGTCGAATGTGATGAAAATTTAATAAAATGTATATGCTTTAAAATATTATATTTGATTTTTGTATTTCATTTTATTTGATATATATTTTATTAAATTTTCATCACATTCGAGGATATCGACAGTCAACACTATCGATAGTTCTCCACCTCTAGCGTGGTGAAAAGCCGAGGAAGCGAGGAACTCGGGACGGGGTGGCCGACGGGGAGGTAATGTTTTCGCGGGTCGGTGTCGATAGCTCAGCGGGAAGAGTATAGGCTGCGTTCGCAGGTGCTTATTAACCGAGTGGCGTTAAATAAATCCGATGATCGAAGCTCCGCGCTTGCCTTCCCACCGGCCACCCGTAAATTAATCGAGCTTCGCGGGGATTTCGATCCGACACGCTTTCTCCGCGCGCGACCGCGCCACTTTCACTCCACGGGCGCGCCAAGTTTCGGCGATGGACGTGGCTAGGCGGCTCCTTCGACGGGGCATCGACTAACAGCGCGATGTAGTCAGACAGCGTGTCGGGAGATTTTGCTATGAGGAATTTGTGGTGGATAGTTTTGAAGGGGGGATTTATACTAGTTTTGGATTCTGGGGGGGAGGCCTGTGGACAGTTTAGGGAAGATTTTGGAAGGGAGATTTAAGAGAACGGTAGGGAAGGGTCCCCAATTTAGGGAAAATTTTCTTAAGGCGGTCTTCTAGTGTAACGAAGTATTTTCTTCGCGTTTTTTCAGAATTTTTTGTGAGGAGCTTGTAAAAGTTATCGCTGTCCGGTTTATTTCTACGTACTTATCTAAATTTCGATTATATTTTCAATTTTTTTTAGCACGAAAAGATTAAAATTAACTCAAGTGGACAACTTTGTAGTTGCTTTTGAAAAAAAGTGGTGCCCATACGGTGTCCGCTATTGGACGGTTTCTGATCATCGGAAACAAAAGATTCAAAAGGATTCCTTATTTGTATGTCCTTGGCTACAGCGGGTACCAGAATGAAAGAAAGATATTGAAAATTAAAAAAATTACGGCACTTTGAAGATTGAGTTTCGATTTTCACACATTTCTTCGACTTTTTGGGGCGGTTTTGGGGCTGTCAAAATGAAAAAGTTAAATATTTTCACACAATTGTGGTAGGGGCGATAGCCACACGTGTGCCGAAGTTGTACGCAGAAGTTGACCTTAATTGGTCAAGTCAATTTTGAGATATCGTGGACACCAGTTCGAAAAACATGGTTGCAAGAAAAACATATTTCAAGATTGAGCCGCATCGATACCTATCTTTCAAAACCTATAACTCTATAAGTATTATGAATTGAACAAAATCCTTTTGCACACATATTTTCTATTAACAGATACTTGTAGAAAACTGAAAAAAGAAAATTCGATTTTTCTGATTCGTTACACTAGAAGACCCCCTTAATATATCAAACACTAATATATGTAAAAAAAGATCGATCTTTTCGACATATCTGGGTGAAAGCCCCCCTTAAAAAAGTCTGTGATGAACTTCGAAAAAGTATTTGGAAAAATTGTGGAAATACCCTAGGCATCAATTTTGCTACCATAAATTTCGGATATTAGGTAGTCAAGGGGTAGACGGGTATTAGACAGCTAAAGTGAACGGTTCCTTTTGGATTGGATTGAAAGACTGCTAATAATTCATACCATTTGCACGCTTTAATAATAACGCACGAAAAATATTATAAATTAAAGGAATTTGCAAAGCGTCAAAGTGGGCGCTGCACAATGCACGCGTTAAAACGGTGAACATCATAGGTCGAGAACGGATTAATATTTGAGGCAGTCAGAGCAACAACGGACTAACCCAGATTTTTTTCGAAATTGAATTAGTAGCAATAATGTATTCCAATAGGCTCTACTAACCATATAAAATAGGAAAAAAAAAATTTTTAATGTAGGTTGGTCTGTTGTTGCTCTGCCTGCCTGATTTGTACTTGAAATTTTAACTTAACTTACAAAACACTCTCCTCCACAATGCGGAAGTCAGTGGAAAAATTTTAATAAAAATTCACAAAGTGTTACAACAAATACCAACTTTGAAGGATTTTACTTAAGTAATCCTGTCATAAATATTGTCTTAAATGTTGTTAAAGTTCTGCGATCTTATTGAGCGAGTTCCACACCGCGGAAAAAAGTATTTTGTAGGTTCAGTTAAAATTTCAACAGAAAATATCGATCCGTTCTCGAGTTACGATTTTCACATAGTTTCGAGAGAAGAGGCTTTAAAACCTGACGCGGTGCGATTTACCTGCATTGGGCCTCATTACTTTTTACGCTGTAACTCTCGCAATTCTTCGAATTTTTCAATGAAATCTTTTCTAAAATACTTCTGAGACTTGTGGCTATCATAAACAATCGATTTTTTGACCCCGAAATACCCGTGCACCCCCTTAATTAAATGCTGTCACTTAAGGAACATTCCACCACGATTCGTTTTCATCCCATTTTGCTAAGAATAAATAGAAATTAAGGGAAGTCTGAACAAACTACTAGAACTGTAATCGTAATGCTCAGGAATGATGGCTATGGGCTGAATTATCGTGAGAAGCAGTCAGCTGCGAGGGGAGAGGACCGAAAAGGTAGTCGAGAGGATCGGGAACGTCCTCCGCCTCTCGCTAATCGGCGTCGTCGCTCTAAAAAGCGGCCGCATCATTTTATATTATTTTCGATGAGGGGTCCGGATGGCAGCCAAGACCGAACGGGCATAGGTAGCGCTCGTTTAGGCGGTAAATCTTAATGAGAATCAAGGGTGTGGCCTTGGCTGTCTCGAAAACGATGATCGCAACCCCGTGGGCAACGCTTGGAACTATCGTCGACCATCAACCTTCGCGTACGACACGGTGCCGTGGAAAGAAACCGTCTAATCGCCTTTTATACGTCCCTTCAACATTTTTCTTACAGAAGTTTCAAGAGTTTCCAACTGTTCCTAAAGTGGACAATGGCCCGAGTGATATTGTTGCTGGTGGTGGTTATAGAAATGTCACAATCGAAGGGGTATTAAGGGGGAATATACTTTGCACAACGATAAAACAGGCCAATTCTGGGGAATTTCTTCGGGAGAAATTATGAAGAAAATTATTTTGATAACCTTTCAATGGCTTTATATTTAACATTTGAAGATATGAAGGAAAAATTTATGTTAGAAATATGTATTGTAGATGTCGCTATCGAGGCATCTTGCCACGGTGGGGATTCTAGCGCCTTCAATTTTAGTCTTGAATAAAAAAACCAACAAATATTCTTGTTATTTACGAAATTATACCGTCGATGAACCTTAAGAACAATAGAAAGATCGAAAATTGAGAAAATGGTAGAGCTTAGCAGAAAGAGTACGATATTTGAGGAAATTTTTTGATCGCACTTTTTCTCCCAAGCTCTTCAATTTTGTGAATTTTCGACCTTTTTATTGTTCTTGAGGTTCATCGGTGATATAATTTCGTAAATAGTAAGAATACTTTTGGTTTTATGATTTTAAAAAAGAATCGAAGGCACTGGAACCCCCGCCGTATTGCAACTTCAAAGAAAAATATTCGTATCTTTAAATGTTAAATATAAAACCATAAAAAGGTTCAAAATTATTTACTTCGTAACTTCTCCAGAAAAATTCCCCAAAATTTGTCTGTTTTAGCGTTGCGTGATGTGTAGCCCCCCTTAAAAGCAGAATGGTAGAAATTGACCAATTTTCACACTGGCTGGCGATGAAAGTATTTTTACACGATATGTTTCTACACGTCTTAAGGAACCCAAAATGCATAATTATTTACCCTGGGGGCGATGGAAAAGTTATAAGTAATCTTTAGCGTTAAATAACTTACCTAAATAATTTTCAACGTAATGACAATTCTCTTTTTAATTACTTGTAAAAGGTTGCGTTGCATGGTGCCAAATTGACTATTTGGTAGCAAAGCAATCCAACCCAAAATAAACCGTCGACGTTCGTCGTTCAATACTCCTGTACCTCCTCAAGCCTAACCCATAAAAGTATCAACCCATCTAAAATTCACATACAAAAAAGTACCGCTCCATAGATCCAGGGCCGACGCGAGGATGGTTGGCGCCCTGATGCAAGAAAATTTTCGCCGCCCCCAAATTTCTGCACCTCTTTTCTATTTAATATATTTTGCCTTTACGAGGTACTGTAAAAAAAAAAGAATACATTAACATTTTGTTTACATGGGAGTTGGATTCCTTTATTATTAAGTTTGCGATATAGTTTTTAGCGCCCCCTTCGCATTAGTTGCATAACGGGTTCCGCATAGATCCACTTGAAGCGTCCCAAAGCGTCGAAGAACCTGAAACATTACACCAAGAATACTTCGGGGCCGAATTAAAACCCTCGGAAAACCCAGCTTCGCACTTCCACCCGAAATCTTTCAAAACCGATCAATCCCCCCAAGCTCCTCGAGCTCTGAAAAAAATCTCAATCCCCCCCCCCCCCCCGAAACTAACTCAAAGCCAGCGATCAAATCTCCCGAAAAATGCCCAAAGAGACCGTCAGATCGGAACGCTCGTGGCTAGCTCGGATCCCCATCCGAAGAACTACGTCGGCCGACGGTTGCCGGCAAAGCAAGCTGGGGAGGATAATAACGCTGGACACTTCCGGGATTGTTTCAGGTACCTGAGCGTAGAGCCGCGGCTGAATAGCGGACCGGGCCAGGGGAGCGGTGCCGAGGGCCAGCCGCAGATCGTCGGCGCGGGTGTGATCGGGCCGGCGAGCGCCGAAAAGAACTGCAAGAGCGTGCACCTGACCGCCAAGCAGCAGGCGATATGCTCCCGCTCGCCACCCGTCCTGCAGGTATTTACCTCGCGGCAGGGCCAGCCTCTCGGATTAATGCCCGGGGAAGCACGCGGCTAATTCGATTCACGAGGGACCTGCGCCGGAGAGGGACGGCCAGATTGGGCGCCCGAACGCCGCCGACGGAGAGGGGAAAGTGAAGCGGAGGGGCAGGGGGAGTGCCCGAGAAAGGGTGGGGGGAGCAACCGGTGTATAGGAGTGTACAGAAACTTTGTCCGGCGTAATTTTTTTCCAGCCGCGCTCTACCCCGACCGCCTCTCGAACGCTCGGACCCGATTCCTCCTCGACTCCGCGACGAATCGTCCGCATTTTTCTCTCCACCCCCCCCCCACCCCTCTCCGCCCCCGTTTCTCTTTCCGGCGCGATGATTTTCGTGGAAGGAAATTGTGTTTTAGGAGTGAAGCTGAAGTTGGGGTACTGAAGGGGAGGCACGGGGGTAGTTTTTGTTTCTTGGAGAGGGTTCTTGAAATATGTCGAGTTGGGGAGGAATGTTTATGCGTGGGGTGTTTCAAGTTTATAGTGCTCGGGATTGCTATTGGCGGGAGAGTCGTTAGTGGGTAATTATGTAGTTTATGGTTAGTGGCAGAGTATTTTTGAACTGGCTGTAATGTTGTCGTGCGTTAGGGTTGCCAAGTTTTTTTCTCGGAAATGTAGTACTACAGGCCAAATGTGATTAAATTATAGTATATTGTGCACTAAGTATAACCGGGTAACTTTGTGAAAAAATGTAGTGTTTTTCAGACGAAAGTGGTAGAAAATGAAACTAGATTAGAACGACATCTTATTTTCTAAATGTATATTTTTTTTTTGTAGTAATTCATTTATTTTATTTATGTCGAAGGTTTGATTGCACTGAAATTCCAAATTAATATATATAAGGGGGCATTTTTTATGAGAGGTAGACTGGCTCTGTTTCTGTCTTCCAGTCACTTCATATTCATTATAGAAAGAATCCTCTTTGTTCAAGTTTAAATTCGCAAATTAAAGTTGTGGCGTTGTCATAGAATAAAAAAGTAAGTAAAGTTGTAGAATTTTATCAATGGATCGGAAATGTTCCTAGTATTTTTACGTACTATATATTTTTCTAACAGTATATAGTACACTAGGCTATAAAAATATATTACAGTGCGATTGGCAATCCTATCGTGGATTAACTCTGGTTCGCTGGGAGGTGGAGGAATGTGGGCGATTAGACTGAATAGTGTAAAGAGGATTATTTACCTTTTTACAATTTCACAAGTTTCGTGAGCGTAATGGTGAATTTTTTTATAGCGATCCTTTTGACAGAATTCACGTGATTTTAAATAACTTCTTACTGTCAAACTCACTAAATTCAATTCGAGTCGACAAGCAGTACTATTTTAATCTAAAAACTATTGCTTAACTGAATCTAGTATATAATACAAATTCCTGTTCTGCAAAACTACCCACCCTTAAAGGTTGCCGTAATCTGGGAAACCTAGGCAAGTTTTTCTAACATTTTGGTAATATAACATAAAAATTACCATTTTTACATTTGCGTTAATCCTTCGTGGTCACACGGGGTGTATCGCGCCCCAGGATATGTCTTCGCCAATATTTCTCTAATTTTTTACTTTCAGACTTTAATAATGAAATTTAAAAATTTAGTGAATTTTAACAAAAGACAAAAAAATCACTTTTATCCACAACTATGTTTTCAAATACAAATGTCGACATAATCAAAATTTACATTTCTAGAAAAAGACTATTAGAGCATTACGAATGTATGATTATCACTGGAAAGTTAAAAGATTCAAAATTACAAAAATGGTAACTCAAAAACGACGCTGGGGTGCAGTGAACTCTACGTGACCAATTTGTGATTAACAGAAGGTGTGACCACGAAGGGTTAAGTACCTTATCATAACATTACATATTTTCATTCTACTACAATTACAAAAATGCATACAATTTTTGTCCTTTTCCTTCTTCAATACATGTGAATGAACTGCCAACGTTTCCCAGTACCGTCAAAATGTTCCCCAGTTTACTAAAAAATCTCAGAAAATATCCCCTTGTGATTCGTGCAACATTTAAGGGGTCATTCTGGTTAGCGCGCCGATAAATTCAGCGATTTTCAGGAATTTATTGCGAAGACAGGAATTATAGTAATGGAACAAAACTTTTTTTCTATCGATTAAACTACATTTCTACGGTAAATAAAAAATATAAAAGTTATAAAATTATTGCTTCTAAAATGGTTTTGATGGCGATTTTGATGACATGTTTAAAAATTCATGCCTCGCTCGTGCAGGTGATTTCAGCAGTTGAAATTATTTAAAACCAAAAATACAAACAGATTCTTGATCAGTATGACAGTCGCTATGGCCCGTACTGGAATAAATAATTTATCCTTAAAATTAACAAAATGGTGGGCAAAATACAAGAATCAATGTATTTTGGCTGTGTTTACTGTGCTATTTTCGATTTTAAAAGTAGGTTAGACTCAACAGAAATACTTGGTTGTAGTACCGACCAGAGGTATAGGTGTGCAGAATAATCAGTTCAATTTATAAAGCAATCGGTTCGATAGATTCTGAGATTTTACCTGCGCCATGTGAAAAAATGCCGTTCCTAGAAAAACGCGTTCAAAGTTTTTATGTATGGTGGTCGAGGCTCTGCGCTCCCTACAAAATACCTACGTAGAAGCGAAAATAATTAGAATTTTTCAATGAAAATTTAATAGTACATTCTTGAAGATATCTACTTTCGAAAAATGTTATAAAAAAAAATCGATTTTCTCAAATCGTCTAACCAGAATGACCCCTTAAAGCAACTTACACACCAGTAATTTTGACCAGTCCACAAGTTTCGCGTTGATCCCAGCACGAGGGTTAAAGCGATCTGGGATCGCGACGCCGGGGAATTGGCCGTCCCTTTAAATGTGTCTCCCGGACGCACACACGCGCGCGCGCGCGCGCGGTCGCGGTTGAATTCGCGCGATTCTAAAGAACTCCCGGAATGTCGGGCTCGAGTTGTAGCTTTCGTTTGCCGCGGCTGTAATATTTAATAGTTCCAGCTCGGGAACAGTCAGGGTCCGCAGCCAACCCCTTAACGCGACCTCCTTTCGAGGCGCTCGCAGTCTCGGGCGAATGGAGTCGCGGATCCCGCGATCTCGGATCGCGAAAACGGGCGAGGGACGCGGGCGGAGGGGAAGCCTCGCGGGTAAATTAGCGTAAAATCGCTGAGGCCAAGAGACTCGAGCGACCACCTTCTCTGGTACGTTTCTTCCGCGCTCCGTTTATTCGCGTGCCATTTTAGCTCGCCGCCTTTGTCAGCCCCATCGGGCCTGCTGAATGGCGTGACGGAGCCTCCGGTGATGAGAGTGGCGCGGGTAGATCGTGGTACGTCGACCGCGGAGGTTTGCTGCGATCGAATCGATCGATGTTTATGTTCTTCGTGATCCGAGCGTCATCATTGTCAGGCTCTGAATGGATGTTTCGGTTCTCCTTGGTTTACGGAGAAAACAAATAGGGTAACTCGGGGTAATATGCCGCAGTTAACTTTGAAACGCGATATCTCGCAAGTATAAGTAGATACCGGGAAAAAGATAAAACTATGTGAAAGTGTAGGGTAAATCCGGGAGACGCGGTCGAGTTGTAGAGTTGGTCGAAACTAGTGTTCCTTCTCGAGAAAGAATTCTCGAGAATTTCTCGAGAAATTTTATAATTTCTTATTTCTCATTTCTCGAGAAATTACAGTGTTTCTCGGGAATCTTCAGGGTAGGAAAATTACTTTAAATCTCATTTGTTTTCAGAAATGAATTTTCAGTTAGTTCAAATTGTGTATTAATCGTGAACGTATTAACACATCTACTATCAATAATAAATGTTAGTAATATATACGAAGAATCGCGCGGTTATTTATAAACATTTCTCTTCGTATCGCCTATTAAACCAACATCCACTCGAAATGAAAGAAATGTTCTACACGCGCAAATTTTGTCACAAAAAAAAAAGAAGTAGATTGGCTGACGCGACATTAGACGCATTACGCTTTTGAAAAAACTATTTTAAAACAAAAAAGTAATGTTCCACCTTGCTCACATATTATATTAAATAAATAAATTTATCAATTATATTTAATATCGGTTTTTTTCATTTACACAAGTTTTGTCTAAGTGGGGACGAATAAAAATTTAGATAAATATTATCAACAATATTCCAAAAATATAAATTTTACAATATTTTTTTCATTTCTTGAGAATTCCCGAGAATTCTCGAGAAATATAATCTGATTTCTCATTTCTCGAGACGCGAAAAATATCGAGAAATCAGGAACACTAGTCGAAACAGTTGTTTCTTAGAGAATTAATTGTTCTAAAGCTTAACACACTTTTACATATACACAGATGTAGAGTCTGAATGTAGCCATTCGACCAACTCTCCAGCCCGACTGCGTCTCCCGGATTTACCCTAACTAACTTTGTGTATTGACTAATAAATAGAAATATGTAACCTTTATAGTTCAATGAGAAACGTACAAATACAAAAGTGCTGGTACGTGGCATATTATCGAAGTGGTGGGTAAATATGCCACAAGGTCTTGGGTAATATGCCACAAGCTATGAAAAGCGAACTAGCCACTCAAAATTTTGAGAATCAACAATATTTAAACTATTCAAGCTATTAGTAACTCACAACAAATATTTGAACTCAGTGGAACGTGAAATATATTTGAAAAAAATAGCTATTTCATACGAACTTTTGCAACACATTTAGGTCCTTTTTTATCGTAATAATATAGTTCACATATTGCACGGTAGTTATCATTTTCTGCACCAGTTAAATTGTTATAAGAAATATCTACATTCTCAAAATTGGTTCTATGCATATGATACCGATCTTAGTAGGTACATTCTCGGTGAAGGATTCCTCCACTTCGAACACCGCTGTTTCACATCGCTTCGCATTACAGTGTACCGTAAACTGGGGGAACATTGGCATGTTTTTGGAACATTTTGCTATATAATATAAAAATTAACATTTTTACCTTTGCTTTAAGTATCCTATCGTAACATTGCATCTTTTGCGAATGCACTACAAGTGTCAAAATGCATAAAATTTTCTGTCCTGAATCTTTTTTATTACATGCTAAATATGTGCCAATGATACCCCGTAACCGGGTAACATTGGCAAATCATATATAAATAGCACTAAAAAGTTAAAGTTTTACCGCATCTGAACTTACATTAACACTTAAATTTCTTTCTTTTTATGTTCAATCCATTCTATTTTATATTTTTTTAATTTTTTTATTTTTTTATTCTTTCAATTAACATTTTAAAATTTGGTTTAGGTATCCTATTATAACATTGCATCGTTTGTGATTGTACTACATGTGTAAAAATGCATAAATTTGTTTTCTTTTCCCTTTTAAATAGATGTTAAGTAGATGCCAATGTTACCCCGTACTGCCGATGTTCCCCCATTTTACGGTACCAGCTGAAAGGGCCCGCAGACGATCGGATTCCCTATGGCCACTATTCGACTGAACATTAATCACTTTGTCTCTGACAGAATCGTCACACCAAGTCTCTCCGACAGTCTCCTCTAATTTACCGTACCTACGACAAATCGTTGGAAACACGGTGGCGTTTCTGGGCCCGTTGGCTCGGGAACGTTGGAAACGCGGGCCTCACGGGCCCCCAAAATCGCGTTTACCTTTTCCTAATGCACAAATCTTGTCCGGGTCCGGACGGGGAAGGGGGAGGGGCTCGCGAGCTCGTCTAGAAACCGGTGCCTAGGTAAACTCGAGCCCCGGGGGCCCGATATCCCTTTGAACGTCGCCGACCGTCTCGCTTTTCCGAGTCCGGGGCACCGACAAAAGGCCCGCCATGAATATTCATAACGCCTGCTACCCGGCCATCGGGACTTTAATTCCGAACGATCGACCGGATACACGTGGCTCGGGCGACCAGTGAACATCGACATGGATAGGGCTCCGCGATTTATGTCGCGTTTGCGTTGAAATTTCAACCTGACACGATTCTTGCACCTCTCCTTCGTGAAAGAACGTGTTATGGGCCCTATTCTTGAGAAATGGGCCCTATTCTCAAAGTAGTCTCCCAGCGAAGATTTTATGGTCAAGTGTACTGAATAGTAGAAGTTTTCAAAATTTTCTTTTTTTAATTTTCTTCGTGTTCCTGGCTGAGGAATTTTTTTGGTTAATTGCTTTGGGTAGATGAACCATTTATGGCCACTTTAAGGCTTTTCGGTGACTTTCATCGTAATTGTCTTTAAAATTGTACTTAAAATAAGGAAACTATAAGCTTTAATGAATTTTACACTAGCTTTAGTATCAATATCCAACTACAAAAAATCCTTGAAGTATTAATAAATTTAAAAAATTTTAAGAGGTTATGCTTAATCAGCTTTCGAAAAAGAACACGATTTTGGGGAATTTTTTGTGCAATATCTACTGCATATTCTTTTTACAACTTTTCGCTTATTTCAAAAGTACATATATAGAGAAACTTTCAGTAGTTTCATTATAGAAAAACGTTAAAAAATAAACGAATAACAGCCATTCTCATGGAAGCTGTTTTCCAAATCGATTTTTCACTGTTCGTGGCCACCTGCGCACTACTTTTGACCACCTCAGACATTTAATGCTACGAGTTTAAATAAATTTGAAAGGAGGAAGGATTTAAGTAAGCAAAATACAATATACAGCGTCAATTTATTTTATTACTTCTATCAGAAAATAACATTTGTGTGTAATTTGTAATAGTGAGAGGCTTAAAGTGGCTGATTGATAGTTTGCGAGTAATGATTTCTTCTAATTGTGCTGATCTTAAATTCCTTTTTGAATTTTAATTGGCTCCCGCTATTTGGAAATACGCTTACACACCCAGATTTTTTTAGATAATGAAACTACGCGTTGCATAAGGTATGCCGAATACATTCAGCGCCTGAGATATGAATTTTTATGTACTTTATGATATAGTATACACTAAAGACACCAGTAAATATCTCGCTATCGAATCCACAGCCAGCATCGCTCTCGCTGACTATTAATGACCAAGATAATATTGATTTCGAGTGGCTATTAGCATAATTGCCCCGCTGATAGAGCCTATTACACATTATAATTACCCGATTGACACCAATTCAATTAACTGCCGTCTGATGTTAAATAGGTTTGTTATACGGGCCTGGTAACTTTTAAACGCGGCCTGTCACGCACTCGCTCGTATACACGTCCATCTCTCGAAGCATCGATGAAAAGGTGCCGACAGGAGATGGGTCACTCGTACAGTGATCCACGGTGTTCTATAATACCTGGTAGAACGAGAAGTATACTGCCCTCTTTAATTAAAATGTCCTATCTAGCATTTTCCAATTTATCAAGAGAAATTGAAATATTCGAAGTTCCACGCGTCTTTTACCTTGCAAGTATAGTTATAAAGCCCTGAGTGCTTCGTAAAGCTCTGGAAAAAGTCTGATTTATTCATTCTTTTACAAGAATGGCACAAAGAAAATGGTAAAACATATTTTAAATAACGAGGGCAGTAGGTATTCTGCTTAAGAAAATTAATAGGAAATATGAAATACAATTTGTTCATAGATATCCTGCTTTCCGAAAAAAAGAGTTGGATAATTTATTAAGCGTGTTTCTATTGTAAAAAATTCGTTCCACCTTTAAAGGGTTAGGCCATCTTGGACGGAGCAAAATTGCAGTCATTTTCGGCATTCTTTTTTAGGAAGATAATGAAATAAACAGAAAAATTAATACGAAGCCTGTTATTATACAACTCTCGCCGGAAATAATACGATTTTTTTTCTTACAAAATGGCGACGGTAGAGCCGTGATACGTAAGTTGTTGAGGAGCGACGTTTTCCACGGTGTTCAACCTCACGGCTATAGTTTTTGACTTAGAACAAAAAACCAAAAAGATTTATTTTCTTCGTGCCTAAAACTAGAGAAGTACTTAGGAAAATCCAAAAATATTCATTTGTCACGAAATGGTGAACATGGTGAGAAAAAGTGAATTTTTTTATTTTATGAAAGTGTCAATTGCGAAAAATATATTCAAGATATCGCGAAACCGCTACGCACTTCTCTAGTTTCAAGCATGTAGAAAATTAAACCTTTTGGTTTTTTGTTCTAAGTCAAACGGTATAGCCGTGAGATTGAACGCCGTGGAAAACGTCGCTCCTCGAGATCTTGCGTATCACGGCTTTATCGTCGCCATTTTCTAGGAAGAAAAAAACGTATTATACCCGGCGGGAGTTGTACAATAACAGGCTTCATATTGAATTTTCTGTTTAATTCGTTATCTCCCTATAAAAAATGCCGAAAATGACTGCAACTTTGCTACGTCCAAGGTAGCCTAACCCCTTAAAGGGGTCGTCTTATGTGACGGCTGGCTTTTCTTCCGCTTTTTGGGGAACTTTTTTTGACGAATCATGAAAACACAATATCTTGGAATTTTTACTACATATTTATTAACATTTGAACAGTTATTCAGAATGTTTTGAAGTTAAAATACGGAGTGGAATTGACTTTACAGCTCTCGAAAGAAACATGGTGCGGAAAAAATGTTGGTCGACGGCTGACATGATTCCGGCTGTCCTGCTAATCTGAAATCAAAAAGTCTAACGGCACATTAATTTGTAGACTTGTGGCTACAGCCGGTACCAGAACGAAGTAAAAATATTGGAAATTTAATGTTTGGAACAGTTTTGAAAATAAAGCTACGATTTTCGTCAATGACAATTTTCGTTCCCATACAGCACACTCCGTTGCCTGAAGGTGACAGCAAGGTTCCATGGGGGTTGCCGTGGAATGTTCCCTCGGTGCGGACATAGGAACCTTCCTGGAACATTCCAGCCATGTTGCGGTGGAACATTGCCACTTGGAACCTTCCTGCAAGCTTCAGGGAACGTTCCGGCCATTCTCTGACAATGCTCACGGAACGTTCCGGCCATTCTCTGGCAATGTTCACGGAACGTTCCGGACATTCTCTGGCAATGCTCACGGAATGTTCCGGACATTCTCTGGCAATGCTCACGGAACGTTCCGATCATTCTCCTGTATATTAGGTTACGCTTTGTGTAGACGATGTAAGGTCAATTGTTGTATGCTTTATGTAAACTATGGGACTATTCCCGTTTATTATAATAATAATAATAATAATAATAATAATAATAATAATAATAATAATAATAATAATAATAATAATAATAATAATAATAATAGAGTAAACCAACCAATAATTGACCGCATACCAGTGAATGACCATTAGGCAAAGAAATGTAAATTATAAATTTAAAAAATACTATATGTTTATAAATGGAGTGTAGTTGCACTTTTAATATTCCATATTTTTAGTTATGCGTATTAAACAAACATTAATAAATACTTAATAAAAGTATGCGGTCATTTACCAGGGCTTCTCATTCAACAATTCGGTTATTCACTGGTCGGTTTACCCTAATAATAATGTCAAAACGAGCCTTCATTTTTTAATAATTTGAGTTTAAAGTTATGCACGATATGTGTTTAAGTTCGAATACGTAAGCATTCTTTTCAATCAACGGTTGTAGCTGCAGCGGTAAAGTCTTCGTCTACGGTGCTCGAGGTCGTGAGTTCGAATCTTACTGGGGTGTAAAGAAATTTTTTATATTTTTTATTAATTTTATATTTTTTAAAAACACACGGACGTTATAGTACTACGATTCTGCACATATTATACTACACTATATTGATATTTTTATTTTTGGCTTTACTGTTCGGAACGTCCCGTGAGCATTGCCAGAGAATGACCGGAACGTTCCGTGAGCATTGCCAGAGAATGTCCGGAACGTTCCGTGTAATGTTCCCAAAGGGCGGACATAGGATCCTTCAGGGAACGTTCCATCAATGTAGCAGGAACGTTCCGGTGCAGCACCGGAACGTTCCTGCTACATTGACGGAACCTTCCTGCAATGGAGTGTGCTGTATGGGTTCAAAACTGTGCCAAACATTAAATTTCCAATATTTTTACTTCGTTCTGGTACCGGCTATAGCCACAAGTCTACAAATTAATGTGCCGTTTGACTTTTTGATTTCAGATTAGCAGGACAGCCGGAATCACGTCAGCCGTCGACCAACATTTCTTCCGCACCATGTCTCTTTCGAGAGCTGTAAAGTCAATTCCACTCCGTATTTTAACTTCAAAACATTCTGATTAACTGTTCGAATGTTAATAAATATGTAGTACAAATTCCAAGATATTCTGTTCTCATGGTTCGTCAAAAAAGCATTCCCCAAAAAGCGAAAGAAACACCGACCGTCACATAAGACGACCCCCTTAAATCGAGTCTCTCGAGAGGAGAGCCACTTATCTGTGGACAGATTTTATTTCCCATTTCCTGCTTTCCATTCGAATTTCGATGGTCTCGCCTTTTATGAAACACCCTGTATGTACCTCTCCATTTAGGTCTCCTTCCCGTTCGCGGCTCTCACGGTTTTTACTTTCAGGCAGTCAGCGCGGGCGCGAGATTGGCCATAGAGGAGTGTCAGCACCAGTTTAGATCGGCGAGATGGAATTGCTCCATCAGCCCGGAAAATCCGGAGAACGTTTTCGGCGGCGTGATGCTAGTCAGTAAGTTGAAGACAGAAGTGGTGGGGGCGACCGCGGCCCGAGTGAATTCCCCACTGGCGTCCCGTCGAATCCTTGATAACGCGAAGGATCGGCGCAGACAGCCGCGAAGAGGTACAATCGACGCGAATCGAAGTGAGATCTTAGCTTCGGGAGGGACGAGGCGGTTTGGCGCGTTCAAGTTGAGATGGGCCACTCACGACACATTGCGTTTATATTCCAATGGGTTGTTGCTCGAGCAGCTTGGGTCTTTCGTCAGCCATCCGTAGATAATTGTTCGATGATTGGTAAGGTAAATGTACCGATACCTGGACGTTTAAGGTACGGCGGACACGCGTTTGAGAATTTTTCGTACTCGTAGTTGACAGTGTACCAATAATTGACACTTTTATTTTCAGTCACGAATAATAAGCTTTCTATTAAAAAAATGTTTTTTAACTAATACGCTGTTTGAAAAAGGATTAGTCAAAAACATTTTTTTAATAGAAAGCTTATTATTCGTGACTTATTATTCGTTAAGAAAAACAACATGTTGTGGGATTGAATAATTTTGTAAAATATTGAAAATTCATAGTCCTTGCAATGGCCCAATTAGCTGGACAGTTTAACTAATCGGTGTCCCGATTTTACTGTCCCATTACCTGGACGCGTGATGAAGTTTTGATGTTTTCTAGGGAAATTAAATAAAGAAAAATAACACAGTAGCTTTTTCTTTTGGCATATTTCTTCTGTATAAGTAGTTTATTCAACTCAGCAAACAAACTTAAGTAAAAAGAATCTATTATTGAATGACTAATTTCAAGGTTATGATTATTCGTTGTAACACACGAATTTTACACGTGAATTAGATATTATCATTAAAACAAGATACAAAGAATACAAAGTAATGATTGTCAAGGTGTTGAGTAATTGTTTTATTATTGTGTCAACAATAACGCGCACTTATTTCACAGTTTGCACATATGCTCAGGTTTAGGGTTGTTCCGGGATTTTACTTTACCAGTAAATGGACACGCGAATAAAAAATTAATACGAACATTAATTTTTAGCCTTCCAATAAAGAAACAATACTACAAGGAACCACTTTTCTAAAACTGTATTAGTTGTACGAATATACTAAACATTATTAATAATGTTCGCTTAAGAATAAGTGGAGACCGTTTAGCAAATCAGATAAGAGCAATACTGAAATGGTGTAAACTGGAGAGTCCAAGAAGATTTATTTTTATTACGAGTGTTAGAAGTTCACTAAGAAAAATACGTATATGAATATATTTTGTTAAATATTTGAGTAATTGAATAAAATAGTTCTTTTATGGATAAAGTGAATATTAAATGTAATAATCAGTATTATTTGCACTAATGTCCAACTACTGGGACGTGTCCAGGTATTGGAACATTTACCTTTGATTACTCGTGGGGTCATTCCAAATGGCCCTCCAACCGTGACGAAAAGAAAGTAACGAATACACCACAATCAGAAATGAGCAAAAAATTATTTTAAATAAAAATTTCGTATCCAAATTTTTATTTAAAATAATTTTTTGCCCATCTCTGACCACAATGTAAATTTTAAAATGAGGCCATATTTTCGTGGAATGGACCCCACGTTTAATCTTATTTATTTAATTGTTTTAATACTTATTCACTTCCGCGTGTCAGCGCGGTATTTTTGGTTTATTTAATTTATTAAATATGAAGATTAATTTATTAATTGTTAAGAATAATTTAGAAACGGCCACATATGGAGCTCGCCTCAGAGCCCCTGAAAACGATAAGAAGCCAATGCATGGGTCACCCACGTTGTCAATTGTAAACCACACGCGAGTCGCTAACCTATTCCGCAATCACCACCCCTGAATATTGAACGCGCCAATAACACACCCCTCAAGTTACTTCCACATTAACTTCTCGCTATTATCGCTGCAAAACATCTTTCTAATTTTCCCTCGAATTGTACCTCTCGTTTAATTCGAAGCGATACTACACATTCCAAAGACCAACCGAGCCACCCTCCCACAGCGAGTGCAAAATAATTTTAATTAAACCCCCCCTGGAGAACGGCGTGCCCGCCGTTCCGAAGCAATCTTGTCGCGTCGCCTTCGAGACACCCGCGGCAGGGAGAAATGAAAGGATCTTCCTGCAAACAGAAAAATTCTGGTGCATGTTCGCAGACAGTCGCGAGGCAGCGTTCGTGTATGCAATATCAGCAGCTGGGGTTGCTTACAGCGTCACAAGAGCGTGTTCCAGGGGCGAGCTCACCGATTGCTCCTGCGACAACCGGGTCAGAACACGCCGGCCGAATAATTGGCAATGGGGCGGCTGCAGCGAGGTAATTTCCCCTTTATTTCTATTCCCTTCTTCTTTGAAAGCTAAGACTCCGATTGCGTCGCCGTAAATTAGGATTCACTTTGTTCTTCTTTGGCTTACTTCCGCTACTTTACACCGAAACCGGCGTTAATCACCAGTCTCGTGCTTCCCTTTAAAACGATCTACTTCGCGTAATCACGACTATATCGATTCCTACCTTGACGGACGAAAGGTGACGGGAACTTTAAGAATTTCTTCAAACAAAACCGTTAAATATATTTGCTTTCAAATTTGTGGATTTATTTATCAATCTTTAGAGAATGCGAAGAAATAAAACGTGTGCAAAAATTGTGGTTAGAGTGCTTCAGAGCGCCTAGATTCCTCAGAATATGAACCACAATGTTTAACCAACTTAGTGATTTTAACTACTGTTTTTAAACAAATAAAACGCGTATTTTTGGCGAAAATGTTTGAAGATCCGCCATTCTTAAAATATACAATTTTTTTATTACAACATTTGTGGTTCATATTCTTACAATTGGCACATAAATTGAAAAGAAATATTGTTTTGCATCTCGAATAAAAACCTATTTCAGATGCTGCTCTATTTATTTTGTATTTATCATAATTTCACGGTCATAAAATTTGTTTGACTTGTTATAATGTTAAATAAAGTACCCTTAAAGTTGCGAAAGGGTTAGGGCATTAGTATCTTCACAAAAGATTCCTAAAAATTGATACAAAAATAAGCCGTTTATACGAGCTTCTTCACTTAACATAATTTGGGAGTCTCTTCTAAAAAAATCTCAAATATGTCGCTCCTTTTCAAGCCGTCAAAGTAGGGAGACCCCTTAAGGGGTCAGTCTACTGTGAAGTCGTGAAAAATTGCCATTTTTTAGGATTTATTTTTTAGCAAATGGATGTCCAACGTAAATAATATTTTATCTCCTTATTAATACACTTATTGACAGCATAAAAAAAATCTATTTTAAATTTTTAACAGTTCTTTTTTAAATATATATCGCACTGATTCCGGGAGAACGACGCATTTGAAACAAAAAATTCAAAGTGTGGTTATCGCCGGAACTAGGATTATTTTACTGATAAAAAATTACCAAAATTGCGGAGGTTCGAAGTTTAAGTGTCGAGATACGGCGAAGTTTTCAATCATTTTGCCTTGTAAAAAGTATGAAATGGTTAAACGAAAAAGGTTTCCATAGTCCCGGCCATAGCCACTGATATGCTGAATAACGTGTAAACATTTCAGACTGATTGGTCAAATAGTTTTTTTGCAATCACCTGCACCAGTTGAAAAAATGTTCCTTCGAGATAATCGCGTTTAAAGTTTTAAAACAAATGAAAAAAATTCTAAATTATTTTTTGCATACCGTAAACTGGGTTGACTTTACCCGCCGGGGTGACATTGCCCACTTTTTTACTCTGACTGAAAAATTACCGTACGATTGAATTCGCTATTTTTTTTTGCGGTTGCCCTTGGAGAAATTATTGCTATCGATTACAAAGCACCATATGTTCTAATTACTTCACAATAAAATAAAATAAAGTCTTTCCGAAAAGTGGGCAATGTCACCCCGGGCGGGCAAAGTCACCCCAGTTTACGGTAATATAAGAGTAGCTTAATAAATACAAAAAGATTTATTGCATTATATGTTGTATCTACGAAGAAAAGAATCTTTAAAAGTAGCTTCATTTGTCAAACCGTCACAGTGGACTGACCCCTTAAATACCTCATTAACCCTTCGAACCTGACGCAATGTTTAAAAAAAGTACCCTTTATATCAATCGCACTCTTTTCAAAGTAACGTGAGTAAATGCCAAAACTAAGGTAAATGTCCGCATTAGCGACCGTTTAAGAGTGCGACTGGTTCGAAATAGTAATTTTTTTAATAATATAGTACAATGTTTGAATAAAGTATGGATCATTATATTTTTTGAAGTCTCTAGTTTCTTAATCAAATTGATTTTAGAGTGATATTTCACTATTTATACAATAATTATGGTGAAAGTTATATTGGACCTGATGTCCCCTTTATTGACCAACTTACAATTTATCGATTCTCTGCTACAATAATGAAAGAAAATGAATATTCTCATTATTTTATAATTCTGTATATATTTCCAGTTAATTTGAGTAACTTACTGCATGGATTCATGTATTTTTACTGTAAAATTTGCCAGTTTAATGATATCTGTAGTATAACCTCACCGTTATTAGAGTCTGTAAAATTTACACGTGAATTTACTTAAAAATGAATGTACGGCTACATAAATAACGTATGCAACTATAAACGAAATACCTCTAATAATAATTTCTGAACTTTCTGGTTGATATTTTGCTTTCTGTGTTGCAATAAACAATATAAATGAATAATTGGTCACTAATGGGGACGCGGTCAGTAATGGGGACATTTACCTTATATTCAGAACGATCCGAACACACCAACATCGAAGGCACGCCTCGCAAATTTTATTTAAAATCTGTATACCCTACCGTGCAAGTTTCACCCACAATTACCTGCTCTAAAATAACTCTAAATCAACGTCAACCGCCTCCAAGTTGCTCTATCCCAACAATTCTCCCGCAGCTCTTCCTCGAGCCCATTAAGAACGAGAACAACCACCCCTTCTCTCTGTACCTTACCCGCGGAACCGATACGTTCCTCGCGCGAGGAATTCCTCGAGCCGTTGCGCAACTGCTGTTAATTAAACCGCGGTGTCGCGGGTCAATTACCGTTGGAACGTGAGCCAGACGATTTCAATTTCGCGTGCAGCGTCGGGGCCGGCCGCGTAACCGGAAGCCGCGTATTCTTAATCAATTTCCTCGCCGAGCGTCGCCGATCGTAAATCAATCCGCGGGCGCGGACGGCTCTCGCGAGTACAGGCCCGTCTCAACCGCGAGTTAATGAAATTCCGTTCCGCGGACAAAACGACGATCGTTTTCACCCTTTCAAGGCCTGCGGAGGGGTGGGGGGCGGAACGGTGGCGCGTAACAGTATCCTTTCTTTGCGTTGCGGGTATACGTCGTTAAGGGGACAGAGCAACCCCTCGGCGATACGGAGAACAGCTACGGGTACCTTTTTCTCAGAAGCTGTTCATGCTAGAGCCTGCAACCTCTTGCCTGCCGTTTCGCCTGTGCCCATCGCGCATTCGAACCCCTCGGTAACGGAGAACCCGACTGTTCGTGCAGAAGGAGATTTACGCGTTTCGGGAAACTCCGGTTGGTAAGGCGATGGTATTGAAATTGGTGGCGGGTAGCCGTGCGGTTTAACGGGTCATTCTGGTTAGACGATTTGAAACGATCGATATTTTTCTGTTGTAACATTTCTCGAAAGTGGATTATCCTCAAGAATGTACTGTTAAGTTTTCATTGAAAAGTTCCAATTACTTTAGCTTCTACATAGGTATTTTGTGGGGAGCGCAGAGCCTCGACCGCCATGGATAAAAATTTTGAACGCGTTTTTCTAGGAACGTCATTTTTTCACATGGCGCAGGCAAAATCTGAAAATCTATCGAACCGATTGCTTTATAAATTGAACTGCTTATTCCGCACACCTATACCTCTGGCCGGCACTACAACCAAGTACTTCTGTCGAGTCTAACCTACTTTTAAAATCGAAAGTAGCACAGAAAACACAGCCAAAATACATCGAGGCTTGTGTTTTGCTCGCCATTTTGTTAATTTTGAGGATAAATCGTTTATTCTAGTACGGGCCATAGCGACGGTCGTACAGATCAAGAATCTGTTTGCATTCTTTGGTTTCAAATAAGTTCAACTGCTGAAATCACCTGCAAGAGCGAGGCATGAATTTTTAAACAAGTCATCAAAATCGCCGTCAAAACCATTTTAAAAACAGTAATTTTATTACTTTTATATTTTTTATTTACCGTAGAAATGTGGTTTAATCGATAGAATAAAGTTTTATTTCATTACTGTAATTCCTGTCTACGCAAGAAATTCCTGAAAATCGCTGAATTTATCGGCACGCTAACCAGAATGGCCCCTTAATAATCTCGCCAGAGGCAGCGGAGCCTGGGATATTTGCTTTTATCTGTGGAGGGGTTGTAATTGGGGGAAACGATGGGTATTATCGGGGACGTTTTTCGTTTCGTTGCAATATCTTTTGTCCGGTATTTTGTGAATATTGGGACACTTTAGACTTCACGGGGTGCGTAGCTTGGCGAAGAAGATTGTATGGCGGAGGTGTTTGATCCAGAGAGAGGAAATTAATCTCGTGCAGTTGGATACTGGAGGGCTCGAAAACGCTGTTTCATTGTAGAGTGTATTAACTTTGTACCGCTATTAGATCTCGCGATCGGGAAACCCGTAAACGATACACAGGCTAATTAGACCTGAATCGTTATCTTGATCGTCTGCTTCGTTAATGGGATGGCTCGAATCTGCTTTATCTGGAACGATTCGGTGGATGGGGTACCTTGAACTTCATGAATCATCTTCTTTTATTTTGAAGCTAAACTCACCGTCAGGTGTTTTTTTTTTTTAAATAGAATCCTGAAAGATCGTTTTTCCCCCGTCATTAATGGGAGTAAAATTTGTGCGCACCACTGGGATTTTTATGGAAGTAAAATTTTTTACACAAAGTAAAATTAATCACCGAAGAATTGACTATTTATCAAGAAGACACGGCTCCTTTAAATTCATCCACCAGCTAGAAACGCAATAATAATGTCTTCCCTCGCGAAGATATTCACAAACCTTGTAAGGGTACATTACCATAAAAAAAAGAAGAGAAACCCGGGCTGACCCTTTTGGACCAGAAGCAAGCGATATCGAGCCAGTAATATAATCACATTGTGGGCTGCTCCGAGGCCAATTGGCCAAATCAAAAACCGTTCGATTCGGTCCATTAGCGGCAGAAATAACGAGGGTAGTGAAATCGGAGTTCACCCTCCCCGCGTCGAGCCCCTTTCTTATTCCTCTCTTCTTTTTCTTCTCCCTTTGCTTCGTGACAAAAAAAAAATAGAAACTGGGGGGGTTTGGGGACGCGTACCTATATCTTTTTTCTTCCTCGAATCTCCGATTAGCAGGGCCCCCCATAAGCGTACCGGGGGAAGCACTGCCCCCGCGTAGGAGCATCCCCCAATTTGTCGTCTCGATCTCTTCCACGGTCGGTCGACGTAAACCTTAACCCTGGACGAAGACAAAGCTCGTCCTGTAAACGGATGCATTTCATGCGTACGGCTGACCCCTTGTAGACATTGCTGGCTTACAAGGGGATTAAGGGGGCTAAGCTTGTTAAGTTGCAACAACCTCCCGGCCGCCCGCCCCTTGCCCTCACCCCCACCCCCCCCCACCCCGCTCCCCTCGCCCTCGCTCCGGGCACATATCGGCCACGTAACTCGCACGCGAGTGATGCACACGCTAACGGAGACACGCGCGCGACGGGATAAGGTGCGCAACGAGGAGGGTGGACGTAGGGCGGAGAAGGGAGGGGGCGCAAGTGGAGGGCAATTGGAAGTGCTGCACGAGTGGAGAAGGCTGTTTGGAATTGTTGTGGAGAGATTTTGAAATTGGATAAATTGCTGGCGACGCAGGGAGAGATTGGGATGATTGGGGAAGTGGCGAGGAGATTGGAAGATGGGAGAAGTGGGAATTGTGGGGAAATTTGAAATAAGGACGTAGTTGGGGGAAGAGGAAGAAATTAGAAAAATTGGGGAATTGAAAGAGGAGGGTAATAGAAATTTTGGGGAGATTTGAAATAAGGATATAGTTGGGGGAAGAGGAAGAAATTAGAAAAATTGGGGAATTGAAAGAGGAGGGTAATAGAAATTTTGGGGAGATTTGAAATAAGGATATAGTTGGGGGAAGAGGAAGAAATTAGAAAAATTGAGAAATTGGGAGAGGAGGGTAATAGAAATTGTGGGGAAATTTTAAATAAGGCTAAGCTTGGTTGGCGGAAGAGTAAGAAATTAGAAAAATTGAGGAATTGAACGAGAAGAGTAATAGAAATTGTGGGGAAATTTGAAATAAGGACGTAGTTGGGGGAAGAGGAAGAAATTAGAAAAATTGAGGAATTGGGAGAGGAGGGTAGTAGAAATTGTGCGGATATTTTAAATAAGGATATAGTTGGGGGAAGAGGAAGAAATTAGAAAAATTGAGAAATTGGGAGAGGAGGGTAGTAGAAATTGTGCGGATATTTTAAATAAGGATATAGTTGGGGGAAGAGGAAGAAATTAGAAAAATTGAGAAATTGGGAGAGGAGGGTAATAGAAATTGTGGGGAGATTTTAAATAAGGCTAAGCTTGGTTGGCGGAAGAGTAAGAAATTAGAGAATTTGAGGAATTGAACGAGAAGAGTAATAGAAATTGTGGGGAAATTTGAAATAAGGACGTAGTTGGGGGAAGAGGAAGAAATTAGAAAAATTGGGGAATTGAAGGAGGAGGGTAATAGAATATTTGGGGAGATTTGAAATACGGATATAGTTGGGGGAAGAGGAAGAAATTAGAAAAATTGAAGAATTGAAAGAGAAGGGTAGTAGAAATTGTGGGGAGATTTGAAATAAGGACATAGTTGTGGGAAGAGGAAGAAATTAGAAAAATTGAGGAATTGAAAGAGGATGGTAATAGAAATTGTGGAGAAAGAAATAAAGTCATAGTTAGCTAAGAAAGGAGAAGTTGGACAGAATGAGAAATAAGAATTGTGGAGATATTTGAAGAAAGATGAACAATTACCGTGCAGCGGGTGAAATCCTACAAAAAAAAAAGTGAAGAGTGTAACAAAGAGTGAGTTATACGAATTGCGAAGAAATTTAATCCAAAAGGTGAACGATCCTAAAAAAATCAAACGAAGTAAAACTCGCAAAAAAGCCAAAATAAAACCAAATCTGAAGCCACAAAATGAGAAAAATCTTCCAAAATGCAATACCCACAACAACCGCCAGCACCAATGAAAGGCACAGATAAAAAAAGAACCCCTCTAGAATCACCAACGGAGGAAACAAAAAACTTATAATTGAGGAAGACCAGCAGGGGGGGGGGGGATAGAAGAGAGGTAGAGGGCAAAGAGTATCGAGGGAAGAGCGTGAGAAAAGACAACACAGAGGAGGTGGGTGTACAGGCGCGGAGAGGAGAGGAAGGACAACGGTGGACACGTGCTCGAGGATCTCACGTGGCAGGAAGAAGGAAAGCGTGGTGAAAAGTGTGAAAGCTGTGGTGAAAAGTGACGGTGTTCGTTCCACCATCGGGGATTACACCGCGGTGGCGGCCATTTCCGCGGCGTTGGAGCGTGTGCACCGGAGTTTCGGGGAGTCGACAGCCCGCGCGGAGGACCCTCTCCTTTAACGAGGGAGATCCCGTGGGACAAATGTCTCGGTCGGGCGTGCTGACAGATTTCCGAGATAATGATGTTTGCCGACTCTGCCGCCCGCGCCGACCCTGGGCCAGGTTTAACGAATGGAGGAGAAGAGCCTGGGTGCCTCTCGTCGATAAGTCGACGTGTATAAGCCGTCGGTCTACGTCGTCGCCGGAGATCCCCCACCTCGGGACGGATCGGAGAGCTTGCGAGACGAATTAGAGGAACGCGACGAGAGGAGGACGACTTCAACAACGGTTCTTGTCCCCTTTAGTGGAGTTGTTTAACGTTGCTTGGTAGATCTGTAGACGCTTGGGTCAGAAGGTTACACAGATTGCATGGGTGCTTGACTTTCCCTCCCCTCGTTGTAGTACACTTTTCTTTGTCCTCGATGCTTCTTGACGGAGGCTCGAAAGTAGGTCGAGGAATTATGACCGTTCAGTGTTTCTGGAGGACGGAATCTCTCTAGTGAGAGCCCTTAAATTTAAGGGTTTTTCTATCACTGGATATATCCACCTTTCTCTATCTTGATTCTCTTTGTTTTTTCTTATTTCTCTTCGAACCGTAGAGGGTTGATGGCCACGCTCAGGGGGACAGTCTTGGAAAAATATTTATTGTTGATGAAAAACAGAATCTCGGGCGATGGGATTCGAACCCGCGACCCGCGGGGGTCCTCCGCATTACTGGTCAGGCGCGTTACCAATTCCCCCAACGCTGGCTCTTCGATGTCACTCTTTCCCGAACTCTACGAATAGCGAAAGCAACGGAGCAAAACGCTCACGTGCCAATCGCAGCTGAGGCTGTTCCCGAACGCTGAAATGCGTACGGTTTCGTTGTATTAGAAATATGAGAGGTATGACTTAGGTAAGGGGTTTTAATTTTCTTTGTATTTTTAACCAAGCCTTGCAGTTTTATGAAACCAGTGCCGAAAGTAAAGGCGGGGCTACCTTTGCCTCGTGCGGGTAAAGGCGATCTTGTTCGTTCTTCCACTCGAAGCGTCACGAGGATCCTCTTTGTGCCCAGGACATCCACTTCGGTGAGAAGTTTTCGCGAGAGTGGTCCGACGGCGGCGAGGAGCCGGTGAAGGAGGGTGTCCTGCACGGGCCGAAAGGGCTGGCTGGCCAGCTGATGAGGAAGCACGATAGCGAAGCTGGCAGGCGTGCCGTCCGCTCGAGAATGCAACGCGTATGCAAGTGTCACGGTGAGCCATTAACGTGTCTTACAGATAAGCGACGCGTCCCCTATCCGCGCTCTTATTTTTCATTCTGCCGGTTTTAACGGCTCTGGGATCTCACCTATCCCCTCGTCTTCCCTCTTGCCAAGTGCGTGTGGGACCTCTGGGAGAGAAAGGGGCATTCCAGGGACCTACGTCCAGCTCGGAGGCCTGGTCTACTTCGTGGGGGGGGGGGGGAGGGTATGCTCGCTGGCTCATGAATGTGGGCTTGATAGCCACGTTGATTCATCTTGGAACCTTTCCTCTATCACCCAAAGTAATTAGAGGACCTACAATTTGTATACTTCACGCTGTGGGATTTTATAGTTCAGTGTCACTGCACCCTGGAATCTCTGGTAATGCTAGCGAGCAATTTAAAAGGCTTTGATTTAGGTGTTAAGGGTTGTAGCATCTCATTAGCTCTTGTAATATTGATTACACCATTTGCGATGGCGATCCTCTAATTACTTTGAACACAAAATATATTTTACACTCTACATAAGTGACTACCTCGAAAATTAGACAGTATCGTTTAGGTATACTGAGGAATAGTGAGGTCTGCAGTGCGCGTGCGCGAATAGAGGGAAACCCCGCAGCGGGAGTTCCAACAGCCTAGAGATAACTAGATTCGAGGTTTCACAGGCTATCCGGGGCCGGCTCGTCCCTATAGGCTAAATTAATTGACAGGAGGCGCAAAATGGTCTTTTCAATCTTTAAATTTGTTGAAATACAGTTTTAAATGAAATATTACAAGTTTTACTGCCAATGATAATGATATTATTATTAACAAAACACTTTGATATACAGAATTTGGCATGATAACAAGTGTCTGACAGTATTAAGGGGTTATACCTATCCCATACAGCACACTCTCGTTGCAGCAAAGTTGCAGGATGGTTGCAGTGCAAGATTTCAATGTTTCTCGTAACGTTGCCGCAACTATGCAGCAATAATTCTACGTCCGCCCCGTGCAATGTTGCATGGCAACGTCTCAGCAACGTTAAATCGACATTGCGCTGCAACCATGCAACACTGCAAGGTTACTGCAACGATCCTGCAACTTTGCCGCTACGAAGTGTGCTGAACGGGTAGTCAGGTGGCCGAAAAGAGACGAATGTTTGTGAATTCTTTTTGAAAAAGCGGAAGCATACATTTTTACAAAAATTTTCGCACTCAAAAGAGCAACATTTAAAGATATTTGGTAATTTATTCGTAAAAAATATTTACGTTTATAATAAAGTAACAATCCACGTCCAAGAAGCCTTTTTAAGAAAGTTTATTTTGCGGCCAGCACTGCCATCCGAAACCAGATTATCTAAAATTAAAAAACAAAAAAAGGTTTCGTTAGTATATAAACGTATCCTCTGATTAACAGAGGGAATATCCGAAACATTAATTTAAAACAAAATGGAGCCTATTTAAAGTTGAAATCCTGATTTTTGCACGAAAAAAATCAGAAATTCCCTCCAGAGGATACATTAATATACTAACGAAATCTTTTCTATTTTTTAATTTAGATAATCTGGTTCCGAATAGCAGTGCTCACCGCAAAACCAAATTTTGAAAAAGGCTCCTTGTTACTTTATTATAAACGTAAATATTATTCTACGATAAAATTGCCAAATGTTCTTTAAACGTTGCTCTTTTAAGTGCAAAAAGTTCTGTAGAAATATATGCTTCCGCTTCTCAAAAAAATTCACAAATATTCGCCTCTCATCGGAACTCTCACTGTGTAAGAAACGAGATACGACAACCTGAAAACGGATCTATATCGTTAAAAAATAAGCTGCGAATGAAAAAATTTGGAGTAATGTCATGAAAAAGCTGAAATAAATATATTATGAATACTCATTAATAATATAAATATATTACGAATACTTATTAATACACAATAATATAAATGCATTACGTATTAACGAATAAATGTATTATGAGGCCATTTATTTATCAAACTCGCCTAGGTCGCAAAAAAAGGCTCCAGCCGGGTCTGAGGGTGTCTAGTATCTCGAGTCGTTACACCTACAGACCACTATTGCTTGGTACACCTGTAAATCTGTTCTACCATAGCTTGTCAATCGTGCCCATTCATTCTTAACAACAATGAACACTTGGTAATGAAGATAACGCCCAAGAAACGGTAACAAATCACATTTGAGTGGCCGAGAAAGTGGCATTAAATGACAAGTCGTCGAGCCCGGGATACATTCATTGGCGTAGTTGCGTGTTACTGATCTTGCACTTTTATGCTTTCATGGGAACTGACTCGTTGGCGATTTCATGCTCCCACAGGTATGTCTGGCTCGTGCAGCGTGCGCGTTTGCTGGAGAAGATTGCCAGCGTTCAGGGTGGCCGGTGCTGCGCTCGCCGCTCTGCACGAGGGCGCAGCTCTGGTACGACTGGCGCAGCGTGGCGGAAGAAGACCAGCGAGGCTGAGGCCTGCCCGTCCAGATCTCAAGCGACCGAATAAAACGGACCTAGTGTACCTAGAAGACAGTCCCGATTACTGCGAGAAAAATATCACGTGAGAAATCAACCGCCCTGTACCAGCCACCCTCCGAAACCCTTTCCTTCCTAAAAATTCCAGCTCGATGTGTTTGGTGGCTGTGCTTTACAAACGTACACCTAAAAATGGCTCGACTAACTTAGCCACCCGATGGGATAATATTTCCTCCGCGACAGTGGGATTAGAATACGTACCCTTCTTTTGAGTGGAAACGTGCAGGAGATGTGTATCTCGAAAGGAATCCATCATCGTGTACTGGGTAGAAGATATGGTATTCCATTTAAAAGAGAATGGAGCTAACCACGGCCTCAGTTACCATGACCGTGACCCCTCTATGGTTAAACTGACCTTTCCACACGCAGGGACTGTCATGCGTTCTAGTACCTGCCTATAGATTGTATAGATTATAGATTTCATGTATAACTAGCTTCTATAGATAGCCTCGCAGCTTCCTTTCATCGAATATTGGCATTATAAAGCATACCGGTGTGTATAAAAACTTGTAATAAGTAGCTAAGGACACGTTTGGTGACTTGTACCTTCACCGCAGCTTTCCTCCAGGAGCTTTCTATATTTTCTCCATTCGTAATGAGCCAGGAATGTTTTACATCGGAAGCATATGCTTAGCAGAAATCCTTACTGAACCTCCAGCCCCTTATCATTCTACCTTTGTGCCATACTAGGATCTTATCATCCATGTTATTAAATATATTCCAACAAATCTTTGTCACTTTTGAGGCTTGCAAGTGTACGCGGTGTGTAATGGGAATCTTCACCGAAAGTTTCACCAGCATCGGAGCTGGTGGAATGATATTGTCAGGACTGTCACTTAGGACCCTGAACAGCTAAACTCATGTACTCCAATCTCTGCGAACTTCTCACTTTTCCCGGGTAAAGCATATGAAATTAGCGCTCGACTTATCAATATCGTCTTTGTTTTATAAATTTAATCAGTTTGGCTTCTAAGAAGGTCAATCAGTGTGCCGCCTAAATCTTAATGACAGGGACGGTTTGGAGATTTGGCGCCCCTAGGCTAATAAGCATCTTGCCGCCCTTTCTGGGAAATATTATCAAGAATTTTAATTCAAAAAGGTCGAAACACTTTTAAAATTAATTCAGTATGGCAACTCGTGTATGAGTTATTGCTAATTCGCTACGTGAAAAAAAATGAATTGCTTTTAAAGTTGCCGTAAGCCTCCGTGTTTAAAATTTTTCCAATTTCTTTTTTCTAAAATTTGTCACTCCGTAAAATTTGAGGCCCTCCAAAATTCACCGCCCTCAAAATTGGTCGCTCCCAAAAAGTTGACGCCCCCCAAAATTGATCGCTTCTCAAAATTGGGTGCTCCCCAAAATTTGATGTTCCCCAAAATTTGTCGCTCCCAAAAATTTAACGCCCCCCAAAATTGATCGGTTTTCAAAATTGGGTGCTCCCCAAAATTTGATGTTCCCCAAAATTTGTCGCTCCCCAAAATTTTCCGCTCCACCAAAGTCGCTCTTCAAAATTGGACGCTCCCAAAAATTGGTCGCTTCGCAAAATTTGCTGTTCCCCAAAATTTGTCGCTACCAAAAATTTGACGCCCCCCAAAATTGATCGGTTTTCAAAATTGGGTGCTCCCCAAAATTTGATGTTCCCCAAAATTTGTCGCTCCCCAAAATTTTCCGCTCCTCCAAAGTCGCTCTTCAAAATTGGATGCTCCCAAAAATTGGTCGCTTCGCAAAATTTGCTGCTCCCCAAAATTTGTCGCTTCCCAAAATTTATCACTCCTTCAAACGCCGCTCCCTAAAATTGATCGCTTCGCAAAACTTGCCGCTACCCAAAAATTGATCGCTCCTTCAAATGCCGTTTCCTAAAATTTGTCGCTCCCCAAAATTGGTCGCTTTGCAAAATTTGCCACTCCTCAAAATTTGTCGCTTCCCAAAATTTGTCGCTCCCCAAAATTCGCCGCTCCCCAAAATTTGCCGCTCCCCAAAATTCGCCGCTCCCCAAAATTTGATATTCCCCAAAACTTACCGCTCCCCAGCCGCCCTAGACTTACAGCTTACTTCGCCTATACACAAATCCGCCCCGCCCAACGAACCCACCTGCAATGCTATCAAAACGTTGCGATAAAATCCCTACAGTCCCGAAATTTCAAAACCTCTTCAACACGCCACACAGTGAGCACCGTCATTAACATTCTCGCCGTTACAGGCTCGGCATCCCTGGGACGAGAGGAAGGATATGCAACCGGACGTCCCTCGGCCTGGACGGGTGCCGGCTGCTGTGCTGCGGCCGGGGCTACCAGACGCGGGTCCGCGACGTCACCGAGAAGTGCAACTGCCGGTTCGTCTGGTGCTGCCACGTGAAGTGCGATCTATGCCGGCACACGCGGGAGGAGCACGTCTGCAATTAGGCGGCGCGAGTATTGCATTCCCGGTCGGCCTACCGAAAGGTGCTTCGCGACCCTCTGCGCCGAGGAGGTGGCAGCCCCCTATCCACGATGGGATTGGATGGGGCCCACCTGTCGGGCCCAATTTCGAGACGGGGCAGGCCGCGACGCTCTGCCCAAGGCTGTTCTTTAAGTTAACCCGCGGGGCCGAGGGCGGCCTGACTCCCCAGGGGAAACGGCCGCCAGGTGTCCGTGAGAAACGGAAAAATATATAAAAAAAATATAAAAAAAAATAAAAAACAAAACCGCCGCGAGAGGCTACAAAGTGTGACACGTTACGTTAGAACATTCTGTACCTGACAGTCAGAGTGTCGTAAGTCCACTCTTCGGCAACGTTGACTTCTAAGCGTGTAGCTTTCAGAACGGTTAGAGTAACATATCTACATGTATATCTGTGCTGTACAGAGCGGGCCCGTCTTGGCCAGCTTGGATGCAAATGTGGAAAGATCGACGTTTGTCTCCGGGGGTCACAGTTTCCGCGAGCCTCCAAGTCGCTTTTTCTGATCGTGGATCATTATTGGGTTGTCCATGTTTCGAAGCATGACTATCGATTAAGATCTTCAAGCTCGTTCTTTCATGTCCTCCTTAAGGTATTTCAAAATCGAGTAAAGTTTTCAAAGTCATTGGAAGATCGTATCGCTTAAATTGAGTAGAACGTTGAGAGAACAGTAAATGACCTTCAGTCCTCGGAGCCCTTTCATTAAAAACAAAAACTTTGCCTGCTTTGAAAGAAACTGCGAGGTGAGAGCCGAGGTGGTCGCGACGAATGGGACGCCCTGTACAGAGAATTCCGAAGTGGAAATCCCCTGCCCCAGCAAAACTGTGTCGAGTTGTTTCAGTATTAATATCATAATAGCAAGTACAATGTGTCTGTGAAGTTGCAGTTACGTGGCTTATCATGCTAGTCTGGCTCTCAGGTGCACCAACTATTTACGCGACTGTTAACATATTGAGTATCCCAGCACCGCCCTGACCCACGGGGACGCGTAACGGTGAGTTGGGTCCCGCGGAGAGCGAGAAACGCGCTCGCCTCGACGTTAACTAGGCACGCAAGCCCTAGATCATTCACGGAGAGGAATTATTATCCTACGGTACTACCTTTTCGCGACGCGAAAACGCTGAATTCGAATACACGTCGCGGTCACGTCGCCCGTCGCTCCCCCTCCCCCACTGAAACTCAATATGTTAATAATTCGCGGTTTTTTGCTGACGCGAGAGAAAGATAGAAGAGAGAAGCGTGCGTGCGTGAGTGTGTGTGTGTGTGTTTCTGTGTGGACGAGATCGTGTGTCCGGATAAGCGAGAGCGACTGAGCGTGAGCACGGTATAGAAGTAATATAGGCGAGATATTAGGCCACTCGACGAGAGACCATTCTTCTTTTTCATTTTCTGTTCGTGCTCGCACATTTGCGTATGACGCGAGAGTCTTATTTATATCGAAGTAAAGACCTCCACGATGTGTAGGTATCTCATTGTATACCAATGCTCTCTAGCGCTTAGAACCACCTTGTCTTCACCTAAATATGGAGCAACTACAGTGGCCCGCAAAAGTATTCGTGCGCTCGCCATCCAGAGACTTCGTCGCGAGGATTCAATGTAAATTAAACTAAACGTTCTACGGTGTCGTCGTAAGTAGAATAATACGAGGTTAATCGGCTTTCTATCAGCGATATTTGACACGGGGATCTAGATAGATCATTTATCCTCAGGTGTGTCTACTCGAACCGTCTTCAGCTTTGGCATACATCTAAGGCAACGCTGCCTTTGCTAACGTCTCATAATTTTTTAACCCCCTTATCGTAATTGCTGTCTGTATCGCAATACTCTGTTCGAATGCCGCCAGTGTAATGCCAACAACCGTGGCCCATTGTAACCGGCGACAATGCTTGGAAAGCTCCCGGCAGAAGTGACGACACAGTCCTTCCAATTGCAGTTTCTCCGCGCAAGCGTTTCGAATACTTTCGCGACCCACTGTACACCCGCTGTATCGGCCGTGTTCCGGCGAACAATGCGAGTTACGAGGAGCGAGACGGACTGCGAGAAAGCGAGAGTCCACGTCGGCCCGCGGAACAGTGGAGAGAAAGAGAGAGAGAGAGAGAGAGAGCCGAGGGCGAAGAGAAGAGGGAAAGGAGGGCGTCGCGCGCGCGATACGACGTTATTATCCGCCCTCGCGGGCAGCTTCGCCTCGGGTCGCTCGGATCGGGAACAATTCTGCCAATGACATGTGTACATACCGTCGTCTCAGACCTCTTTCCCCTTCCCGTCCCCTTTTCTTTTAGTAGACTTTTACGTTCAACGACTGTCACGCGCTGTATATAGATAAAGAAGCATGTACACGAATCGATCAATGTTACGTTTTCATCGAATGCCGCGTTACGAGAAAGCTTTGCGCGGCCCCCGCGTATCTCTGTCGTTCTCCTTCTGTCTTTTATATATTTTTACCACAAGCATCCAAGATTCTCCAACTTTCCCGTGGCGGTTTCGAGCGCGCCTGTTCGAGGGCTGAGCCTCGCGCCGCGAGCAGGAAGCTGGTTTCGTTACGTCGCGACACGCCACGCCGATCGAACAGCCGCAGTCTAGTCAATTACGAAGTCCGGATTCATCGTTACGCCGCGAAAGCGATTATACGCGATATCGGACGGCTCCCATAACACGATTTTACGTTCCCTTCCAGCTTGCTTTCGATTTAGAACCGGGGACCCTCGGTGGTCTTTTTAATACCGTCGACCGTCTTTTGATACCGACACAATGATGCTTTTATTGCGCGTCCTTTACGGAGCTGGGCGGAAATGAATTTTTTACACGGAGAACTATTCTGTAATCTATCTATTGTAACGCTTCGATCGATACGATTTTTCTACGATTCAACGGTTTTACACTGATCGACCACTCGCGATGCACCGCGCTGTGTGTTTCCGCGCAAGTGCCGCGCGATAATTGTTAGAGTAGTTGTTCGCTGCGAATCACTGTCGCAAGTGGTCGTTGACCGATAGACGACGCGAGCCATTTCGTGTAGAATCTGATAGTGTCAGAGATAAATTGTTTTCTCTAAGTTTCCGAAGGTCGCTTCATTTCCTTTTAAACGAAATCTATTGTCCCTACGGTGCCGCGAAAGGATAGGGAAAGGCACAATCCAATGGAGTCTTAAAAGAATTTTTATTGCACCAGGGTTCTGTACAACACGAGTCCGAAGGAATTAAAAGACTATAATGAGTAGAATTAATGATAAATGCATAGGCATCGCGTAAAACTCGAGGCATAGCGTTGTTAAGAGTCAAAGTTGGAGCACTCCAGGTTGGAGTGTTTCGACACTTTGCCGTTAACGCGATAGTACTCCTACTATCAGATTCTGCATAAAACTGTATTCTTACGTTCTCCCGTATCTCTTACGATTTAGCAGACATCCAGTGTGGCACTGGGCCAGGAGACACTACGTATAAATAACAGCGCCAAATGTCATTGCTTGAGAACCGAAAATCGGCCGATCCGTTCGATGAGAACATGGCCTTAAAAAGGAGTCGAATTAAACGTCTAGGTACCGATTCGTCCGTACGTAGTAAGGATCTAGCGATAAAGCGCACACGAGCGAGCACTCGTGCGACGACGACATACAGAGCGCAGTATTGACGAAATTTTTGTAATTTATTTTCCTCACGATTAACATGCTACATCGTACATCTAGCTTTTCCAATCGATCAATCAATCAACTTACGAATCAAGTATTCTCGTAATAGTTACGTCTCTTCATTAGCAATGAGATAAACCCTAGCTCGTAACATTTGTATTTGTATGTACCTGTACTCTACGTGCATTTATATAAATACATATGCGAAAAGTGTCCGTATTAGCCGGCCTCTGGCTAACGAATCCAGCTTACCAGCAGCACTTTACCGCGTGTACCTGCCCTTGGACCTTTGCGCTCTTTTAGATACAACCAGGTACCGCGCAAGCATGCACCCGATGGTCGAGAATACTCCGACGATAGTGCCGACGAAAAGGCCGAGGAAGAACTGGAGGTCCTCGTTGTACGTTTTCGCGGAGCTCATCGCCGTGAGGAACTCCAGGCTCCCGTCTTTGGTCCGCGCCATGTAGCGAAGCCAGTAAATCACCCTGTCCATCGCTGGGTTTATTCTGTCGCGGATGGCCATGGACACTCGGCGAGCGTTCTCGCGGTAGCTCATTATCTCGTGAAGCTGGTTAACTGCGTTCGCTAGTTCCTCGCTGGAAACAGCGCGAATCTCCTCGGTGGACCGGGCGAAGCCCAGCTGGACCGCGCGAGCAGCGTTCTTGGACTCGTAGGCGTTCCTCGGGAAACAGATCACTGGCGTACCGTGGAAGCCTGCTTCTAGGAGCTCTGTGTCTCCGCAGTGACTTAGCAACGCTCTTGCGCGGCTGTAACCTGCGGATATGAAATAAGAACGCTGGTTATCGCTTGCCTAGAAGCTTCTTTCTCAAGATCATTTCAGGCGACGCGAAAGCGTGTAAACTATCGTGTGTCCTCGGATCTTGGGTAAAGTTACTTGTAATGCGAAACTGGAATCCCGGGGTTGATAAGTTTGAGTACTAGAGAGTTTCAAGCAGTGGCGGATTTAACGGGTGACTGAAGAGCAGTTACCGCAGGAGCCCCGGCCCAGAAGCAATTATAATCTTATCCAAACACTATATTCTTTTTCTGTAGTACCAGTCTTAGCCCGTTTTTAGTAAACTACCTCTTCATTTTCCCGAAAAAATGGACCCCTTGGAACGTTTGTCACCTGGGCCTTTTTCCTTAAATCCGCCACTTGTTTCAAGCCACCAGTTTCGAAAGGTACAAGCTCTAACAGCATTGACAATTTGCTGCTGCAAGTGTATACTTGGAAAAAATATTCAGTAGACAGTGTAATGACATTATTGGATTTCAAATGTTAGAGAATGAATTTTATCCTCTTGCTAATGGGAAGTGGCAGCGTAATTATCGGCAGCTTCATCAGAAACCTATCAGGATTCTATGCTGAAATTATAAGGTTTCAATGCAGCCTTTCTCTACCTATCAGGTCTTGGCGATCAATCTTCGAGCGAACGTAAAGATTCTCTGGTAGCGCAGCGTCTGAGCTCTGCCACTTCGCGTTCTTCCAAACCACCGCCTGGCCCTCCCTGCCTTGAGGCAACTTTTCCGCCAACTCCCTAATCAGCGTCTCATAATTTTCATCCAGCAGAGCCACGACCGTCCCCTGCCTGTGCTCGATCAACGGCTTGTGCAGGTCGCCTTGTAACGGGTGTGGCCCTCGGCAATGATGACAGCCAGTCTGCAACATTAAATGTTATTAAAATCACGTTCTACGGCCACTCGACACGCTCCGTGCCACCACAAAATTTCAGGGTCTCTGTAAAACCTTAAAAAGTGGCAGCAAAAGTGTAACATTCAATTATGGTCACTTATCAGCTGTCCATAATTTCAGCTTCTGTTCCCTCTATCTTATTTCAACATCAAATTGGAAAGTTTCAGGTCTAATAAATGTCATGGGTTGGGCAATGGGACCTCCTTCTATGTGGGAATTTGGTGTAGAACCTCCTTCTATGTGGGAAATGTGGCATGGAACCTCCTTTTATATAGAAAATGTGGCATGGGACCAGTGGCGAATTCAGAGGGGGCGCGGGTGGTGCGCGCCTCTCCCTCAAGGGAAAAATACTTATTTTAATTTGCAAAATACTTATTTTAACTTAACAATATGAAAGAAAATATGATAAATTGATACCCCAAAAAAACACTTTTTCATTTAGCAGGAAAATATTATTGAGAAAGGTCCTAGTTTATTTCTCAGATCTACGCCACCCCCCCCCCTGGCCTCCCCAAGAAAATCTTGGATTCGCCCCAGCCCTCCCCCCGCTCCCGAAAATTCCAAATTCGCCCCTGCATGGGACCCTCTTTTATACGGGAAATAGACATGGGAATTGGGGAACGGGAATTGAGCATGGGACCTCCTTCTATATGGAAATTGGGCATGGGACCTCCTTCCATAGGCGAAGTCTACTTACGCCCAACTCACCCGCAACGGCCGTGGTTAACGTTCCAAAATTTATGAAAACCTCTTGAAATATTGAAGAGAAATCCGCGAAAGAGTCATTATCGGAAAATACAGGTTTTTAACTGTAAATTATGACTCGAAAACAGGAACATATGATTTATAATATTCATTCCATTACAAAAACGGAAAAATCCTACGGCCGTTGGCGCGGGCGATTTGGGCGTAAGTGGAATTCGCCCCATAAAGATAGCACACATTTTTATTCGAGGAGTTATAAAGTATGCAACTTCATGGACGCTAACTCCAGAGGGGGACACAAGTCAGCAAAGGTGCATAAAGCATTCCCGTGTCCGATCGAACAAATCGAACGTTGGAGAACCGTTGATCAGGAGAGTATGAAGGCGAATCGCGCAAACGTTTTCCCATATCACTCACTTCGACTATCATTTGCGTGAGTGGGGCGAAATCGGACCTCAGAACGACGTCGGCGCCCCAGAGTACGAGGCGAACATCGGCGTAAAGATTGTCTAAATTGAGACCCGTGTCTGGCAAGTATTTTCCCGCTATCCGGAGAGCATACGCCGCGTACTCGTCCCGGGCCACCGAGAATATTGACCTCCGCGAGAAGCTCGTCCACAGCCGCGTCCAGAAGCCGGCATTCTGAACTGGCAAAGCGGCGCCCGTGTACTCGAAGACGTACACCTCCTCGTCCCGGTTCCGCGTCCAAACCACTGGAATCGACGCGATCGTCTTCGCCCACGGTATCAAGCAACCATCATGCCTGGAAACGAAGAAGGACGCATGGGGATTCTGTTAACTGTAACGGCCACTTTCAACGTGCAACCCTGATATTAAATTCGATCGAATCTAAAATCTATTATTTGGCGCGAAAATTTGAATGAAAGGGGCGTCTGTAATTTCGGGGGACGAGAAACGTGAGTCGATTGTCTCGAACTATGGTACCAAGCAATTATAATAAGAAGGAAGGATTCCATAGTGTTTTTCTTAATTAAACTTTTAACATGTAATCCTGATATTAAATTCAATTGAATCTAAAATCTATTTTATGCCGGCAAAAATTGAAACTAAAGAGTATCGGTAATGTCGCGGAACAGGAAACGCATATCTGACATTAAAAACGGCCACGCAGTTCATGCTGACGCGGCACGCGGGCCATTTACCGGAAGTAATTTTAAAAGTGACTACCCACCATTCTTCGACCTTAATATAGAACGAAAGGAAAAGAAGGCTGGATATAATCAGCTATACTTTCCCAGAATGTTCGTGGTATCCGCAGCACCGAACAGGTTTACAAAAATATTTCGAATGCAACGAAAAAGAAATTACCTCAGCGCAGGGAATATGGTGAAGGTCGGTTGAATCTCTTGCATTTTCTTCGCAATCTGCTCATCCTTCAATAATGCCTCGCAGGCCTGCGCCGCTTTGCTCTCGAGATACGCGGATTCCTCGACCTGCACATTAACTGTCAACACTTCAACGTCGATCAAAGTCTCGTAGAGTTCGGCCTCACTGGACGCCAGTATTATCAACGTAGCATCGATCCCTTGATCGGACAACGTATTGGCTAACAACGACAGATCGTAAACATCTTCGAAAGTCACTAGCACTGCCGATTGCGGGGGTGCAGACAAGGTCGAACTACTCACGAAATTACAAAGACAGAGGCACGCGCATAATTTAACAAGGAAAGACATTTTACGATCGAGCGATGGGGAACGGTCGATAAAAACGAAATTCACAGATTTATACTTCGACAAGTAATGCTATAAGTACTTCAACAAGAAAAACCGAGAAGTACCAGAAACAGGGTCTTATTCATTCTAATGTCAAGCAATCTTCTGTCAGTTATCGCCGGGACGACCGCGATTTCGAAATAGGTCATTCGCTCATTAAGAAAAAAGAAGACAATCCTGAGTCTCCGTAGCGATAAGCCAGCGCTACTTCCGATTAATGTTCAAACGCGGAATAATCGTCAGTGCTCGTTTTAGATCGTCATCTGATGCGGCAAAAAGTCATGTGTCTCTTGGAAGCACTTTTTTTCAAGTAACTCGACCATGTAACTCGATTAGCCTCGATGAGTATTTACGGCTGACGCAAGAGTTAACGTGAGACAGTGATTTGTTTCGATCGAACTGTTTCGTTTATTCTTATGATACACGGTTCTTTACAAGTTTTAAATTATATATACACGCGGTACAATTTTCGCGCCTTAGATTCACGTAAGTTCGGCTAGGTTAGCAACAACACTTTTTCACTCAGGACGCGCGGAGAATCGTTCACCCACTGAATGCCAAGCGTCTCGGTCCAAGAACAGATGAATATTAGCCGCACGAGCGGACACGCGTGCGATGCTGAACACCACGAAGCGTAAACGGTCGCGTGGGTCGTCGCATTCGACTCGCGTAAGCAAACTTCGTCTCAGTCAACGGTCCAGAGCGAAGCTCAGACAGCCGAGCCGGTTAAACGTTCTGTTAACATGCACTCGCATTTTAGATTCATCAGCATGCACTTCAATTAGATATCACGCCTGTTTTCATCGCGTGACGTTGCTGTAACGCATTAATTAACGCTCTCGCGTATTAAACTTCCGATTGTAACCCCAATCCCCAACTGTTTTAATAAAATCTACTTGTAGTCACGTATCAAATATAGGTTAGGTTTCGCATCTTTCATTACATCCCGAATAAATTCACAAGCCCAAGATCGCACTTTTCATGCATTCACGCTTCAATGTCCGCGACGAAACATTAACATTATCATTATTCATGGAAAGTTCCTAACATAACCTATTTGTTATGTTGAAATTAGCCTATCGTATGTAACGCGATGATTAAGAATTTCGTTTTATGAATCACTTAGATAGGCAATTTAATTTCGACGATATCGGTATCTTTAATTCTCGAACTCTGCTTCCAAAATGTTAAATCAAATGAGAATTAATCGGTTACGTTGCGGTTTCGAAAATTAGGGTGCTTTCCAACGAACGATTCTATCGCCGAGAGGATTAAATCCGACAGAGCACCACTGCGTTTCATTGAATTCGCCCGTTCCACCCCGCTATTGGTTGGAAACAGCAAAGCGGTGCGCTTAACTTTTTCGGAGTAGTTTGATTTCAATCGAACAGGTAATCAGAATAGGTTAAATTTAAGTCTGATGCTTACAGTGTCTTAAAATAGCACTTTGTTTGTATTGCAAACGTTGACAGTACGTCATTGACACGTTCGGTTTACATCCAACGACTGCTGACGTAAATAAGGTTAATTTTCACAATTTATTTACAGAACGTCCAGATAAATCGAATAATGAATAACAGCTGAGGCTCGTGGACGCAACGTATTTCGAACTTACCCATCCAAATTGCAAATATAAATTGTTCCACAGCCGAAGTACACATAAGAAATAAAAATGAGTTTCACGTTCGACGCGTCCAAGCCGCAACCCAATACAAATGCAATCAACGTTCCAACTACAAGTACGTCCGAAGACTCCGGCATAAAGAGCAATCTAATAACGCTGTATATATCGTTTTACGACAATCAAGTCTCTTGCAGCCTTTACGCACGCGGCGCCCGGCGGCGGTGATGCCGGAAAGCCGACGGGATTATCCTTGACGTCGACCCCAGCGCAAAGTAAACCTGGCAGTATGTTTGGCAGCGCGATAGGCGCTACTCCTGTTCAAGGGACGGGATTTAGTTTCGGAACACCCACTTCCGTTCCCACGAATACCGTCACAGCGCAAACGCCTAGTTTGTCTTTTGGCACTGGCACGACCGCAAGTACGGGTATAACTCCCAGCGCAACGAGCACAGTGGCGACTACAGGCTTCCCCGCGCCAGCGCCAGCTGGAAGCACTCTGAGCTTCAATTTAGGGGGTACTACTACGGCCACGACGACGGCGGCACCCACGTCGGCGTTCGCTACTAAGCCGCTTGCTACTGGATTCACCCTCGGAGGTGGCGAAGTGGCGGCGTCCACTGGGACAACTGGCTTAACGTTCGGCGTACCAAACACAATGGTAACCGGAACAGGGTTCAATCTTGGCGGAGCTCCTGCTACGACGACGACAGCGACTCCGACAACGACAGCAGGAACAGGTGTTAATTCTGTGGTTTTACTTCGGGCTAGCGGTCCAGTTCTGGTTTTGGAAATAGCATGATATGTGTGGTGTCTTCCACAGGTTTCTCTTTGAGCGCAAGTGGAACAACCTCTGCGCCTGTGGGATTCTCCTTCGGTGGAGGTACGCTAGCAGCTAGTACAACAGGGTTCTCTCTGAATAAAACTGCTGCAGCTCCGAGCCTCACGACTCCCAGCACTCAGATATCACTGGCTACGACTACTACGTAAGCATATTTTGTTGCTTCAAGGGGGTATTGCCCGTTTGAACCCTCGGAAAATGTGTACATTTTGTGGATTGTTTTTACAAGTCAACAGCTTGATGAAGATTTTCCGTTTTTTTACTATATTTACTTAGTGTTATGAACTACTTAAAAAAAAAAGTCTCGGTTAAAAAACTATTGTTTTTCGAAAGTTATGGATACATATACGAAAGTCTCTCCATTTTAGACTGCTAAACGATGGCCCTGAAAAAAGCTGTATGTCGTGTCTGAAATCAAAAACAGTGAAATTTTCTTATAAAATATGTTAGTAGCTATCGTCCTACGGGGCCGATTTTGAAAATTTTGAAAAATAAAGAAATGGTGAGGAATCAAAGGTAAAGATAGATTTTTCTAAGAGAAAAGTCCACCTTTTTTCTTTATAAATAATAAACGGAGAATCGGAATAAAAAAAGCCCTCGTAGGACGATGTGGAATCTTATTACGATAATTAATTGAACGTAGCGCGAGTTTTTAGAGCCACCGTAATGAAAAATATACGCGCCTCGCCGCCCGTGGTACCTGGGTGGTTTCACGCAAATGCCTATAACTTTGTCAGTCTTCCGAATTTTTAGATCGGACTTGATTTATAATATTCCTAAAACACCGATCTATGAAAATATGTAAAAAGAAAAAATCCGATTCTTGACACTTTCAAACGGTTATACTCCCTTAAGGGGTAATGCCACTATAGAGACCGAAAAACCAACCCGATTTTGAGAATTTTTCACGCGAGTTTAATGAATGGAATACAAAATCTGTTTGGAGGCCTTCATTGTATATATCTTGAAGTATGATCGCAATATTTTTTTTAATTTTTTTAATACAAAATCGCGGTGTCACAGCTCAACAAAAGAAGCTTCTTCTGAAAAACAGTGTTCCGCGACCGGAAAGATTTCTCCTTCAGTTTTTGACCTAGAACAAAAAACCGAAAAATTTTTAGTTCCCTATAAAATTATCTAGGAATTATTATCTAGGAAGGAAGAAATTAAAAAATACTGTTTTTTTGTAATAATGGTGCGTGGTTGAACAAAACCTCTCAACAGTTTCGAGGTTGTGGCAGTTCCGTGTTTTGTTCAATCACACACCATTCTTACAAAAATCAGTATTTTTTAATTTCCTCGTGTACTTCCCGAGATAATCTTATATAGAACTCAAAATGTTTCGGTTTTTTTTTCTAGGTCAAAAATTGAAGGAGAAATCTTTCCAGCCGCCGAATACTGTTTTTCAGAAGAAGTTTCTTCGTTGAGCTGAGGCGCCGCTATATAAAAAAAATAAAAAAATTGTGATCATACTTAAAGGTATATGCAATAAAGGCCTTTAAATAAATTTTATATTCCATTCACTATACTCGCATAAAAAATTCTCAAAATCAGGCGGCCTTTCCGGGCTCCACAGTGGCGTTACCCCTTAAACACGAATACTTCGATTTACTGTTAATGCATGGAACATTACAGTGTCAGTTCGTCGGCAAGTGTGGGACAGCCAGCCTCTATAAACTCGTTCGAAGAGTCAATCAATAAGTGGACACTGGAATTGGAGGAACAGGAGAAAGTATTTGTAAACCAAGCTGCACAAGTCAACGCGTGGGATAAACTGCTTATAACTAATGGCGAGGAAATAGTAGCACTTAATCAGGAAGTCGAAAGAGTGAAGATTGAACAGCAACAGTTGGAACACGAATTGGACTACGTTGTAAGTTGATTACCGAAATATACTGGATTATAATAAAGAATTTTATCCTACGAGCACGTAATTACAAATGCAGGTTGGACAACAAAAGGAGCTGCAAGACTGTTTGGTACCACTGGAGAAGGAATTAGCGTCCCTTTCAGTTTCCGACCCAGAAAGAGAATACACGTACCGTTTAGCGGAGGATCTCGATACACAATTGAAACGAATGTCGGAAGATTTAAAGGAAATCATTGAGCACCTGAACGAAGCTAATCGTACTCAAGACTCTAGCGACCCGATCGTGCAGATCGGTAAAATATTGAACGCACATATGAACAGTTTGCAGTGGCTGGATCAGCAAACCAGTATGCTTAACCAAAAGATACAACAGATCGATCAGATGCATCAGAACTTTAGGCAAGAGAACGAACGAAGCTTCAGTTTAGCATATAATTAACCTTAATTACCCAAATTTCGTAATTGTTCAATAAGAAGTTCGCAAGCTTTTCCTTGGAGAGAGTATCTTACACCAGTTGTTTTTACGCGTTAAATAAAAAACATAAAACACAAGGAGGACGGTTGTATGAATAATAAAGTATCGTGTATTAACCTGGAGGTTTTGGGTCCATTTTGACCCATTCTGTGCATCAAGCTACTCGTATTACTAACTATCGCTATCAGGTCTAAAAAAAATAGAGATTCTAGTTCACGATGATATGAGAATTGGGTACAAAAGCTTATCGAGATTTTATGGAATTATAATAGAGCTCAAAATGGACCCGCTCCCATCGTCGAAGGGCGAAATTATAATGACGTTGCGATGTAAACGGTTATTCAAAGGGTCATCGCGGGAATGAAGTAATGTATTTTCAGATAATCGGATAAATGTAGATATAAGTTGAGCATCCTGTCTCGAAGTATGTTGCACTTCACGCCCTCGGGATGCACGACGTCCCACGCCAAGAACATGAAGAACTTCTTAATATCAACAGTAGCAGACACTTTCTCGTCCTGATTCTCCTGGCTGCAGCTCCAAACTTGCAGATCCTGAAAGTGCGTCGAAACCGTCGCGCTATCAGTGTCGATCCTGAGTACAAACACGCCAGATTTGTCAGCGCATAACGTTAATCTCGGGCTCATGTTCTTCATTCTCTCTACGATGTTTCTCACGTATTTAAGTTGCGGCATATCTACCGATATCTGAAAAGTACAATTACGATTAAAACTTCTCTACGAAACTATCCGCGCGGAGAACGCCCATAGGCGTTCAGCGACAATGGTTAAGGTATGCGACTAGAGGCGTCCCGCACGCGACGTGCGTATTGTGTTTGAATTGTCGGTAGTCGAAGGGTGAAAGTTTCTCGTACATCGAATTCTGGTATGTTCGGCGCCTGGTGTTCCGCCCACTCGCGTCGAGGTATAACTCTGACAGGTACATCGTGCAAACATTGCCTCGATTCTATGCTCAACGAGGGCAATTCGATTTCTAGCGTGAGGCACGGCTGTCGTTTGTTCGTCAGTTTAATCTTCACGCTTTTCGCGGTCATTCGCAGAGAGCTCAACGATCTGGCGAGCATGGTTGCGTCCAGTTCTAAATAAATTTCATTCTGCTCCTCGGTAACGCCGTTCATAACGTATTCGCTAAAGAAATGAGTCTGACTCAATTCTGCCCATACCATCGATGCTCGATCGTCACCGACGCTGAAAGACAGCACGTTCGGCGTCAGTCGCAGGGTGCATTGTTTCGTCAATCGGGAAATAATAATAACGATATCTGAAATAGGTAAGTTATTTCTTTTTGTATTTTTACAGAATTGTAGTGGTGGAATGGATCTTTCGAGTTCGGAAGTGAAGCAGAAATTTTGTAACAATTAAGACGAGGTGATTTGTTGAGACGAAGTGGAAAGGTGTATACTTCCGTTGCATTGTGTATTTTATTATTTACAAAGTGTACTTTTATTCAACGAAACGTAATATATTTTGGCAACGCTGACGTGCGTGAGGAAAGGTTAGAATCCGTTCTTTAATCGTGAACTCACTCGTAAAGTCCTTCATAGCGACCACGTCCACCATTCTGCATCTAAATTTCATGCTGAATCGCGCAGAAAGACTTTCTCGCAATAACAACAAACGGAGAAATAGGTTCGAGTTTTGAAACAAATTTTACGCGGGAACTTGGGAGATAATTTTTGCCGGCGTTTGACAGGTGACACTTACTCGATGACGCACCATACAAATAGCACAAAATTGAAACATTAAAACATTCTACTCTTCAACAAATAAATTTAATCAAACATCATTTTTCTTTCAGAAAATGCGTGCAGACAACGTCAGGCATTAATTTCTTCCAAAAAATTAGTCCCTTCGCAAAATATATCTGTACAGCAAGGACCAACTCAGTTCCACGTCTCGACGATAGATGTCAGACGCGTGCGCGTTCGCCGTCGCTTTCACGCGTGGAATTACCCTGCTTGTCTACATGTGCGAAATGACCCATAATCCTCCAACGTGCGATCTAAGTCTCTCCTGTCAAGCTTTGTGTGTAAACAAAAGCGACAGGAGCTCGTACGTAGCCCGAGTCACGTCCTTCGTTTCCCGAGGCAGGCCACGAAAAGTGTTCGTGCATTGACACCACAGTCTTCGACACGTCCTCTCCCTTAGAGGTTGCGGATCTTTCTTATTCAGCAGAGGGTGAGTTCGGCCATGTTGTCAAGTTCGCCGACCGAGGGGAATTTGCCGTGGTAACCGTCTGAATTTTCGCCGACCGTATTCCTGGCTCGGATGGACTTCGCCGAATAATGCAGCACTGAACGATATGCGGTTTGCCAGAAAGAGGTGAGTCCCTTTATCTCTCTCTCGTGGTCTTTAATTCCCATCTTCCTCCGCTCTCTCTTTCTCTCTCTCTCTCTGTAGTCCGTCCTACTCGTCGTTTCATAATAAAAACATAGATTAAAGTCGAAGCTGACCGTGTTATTTAAACGCAGTCTACGATTACATCGTTCGAGACGCAGATACAGCCTCTCGATTAAAAATCCATGACCACAGATCGACGTTCGTAATCGCGATCGAATTTCTCGCTCTGTTTCGTGACATTTAACCCCGGCCACGAACCAATCGAACCTTGGGCGTTCAGATCAGCCGTTTACAAAAACTTGTTTTCGCGGTATACGGTTTTTCGTGATGTTTTTGTTCTCGCGCACGTTTCGGCGCGCTTCGATCTTGAGATCACTCGGGTGGGATACTTTATTCGCCACGATCTGGAGAAATAATTGCACGCATTAAGTGTCTTAAATGTTGGAATAATTAAATTATGGTTGAGTATCGATTGAAAGATGTGATCGAATGTATTAACCATTGGAAGGTGGATAGGTTGACGATACTTCGAAAGAGGGATCGATCGTAATCCATAATTTTATTCACGCGCGGCTGAGAATACGCTTTTATATTGAAATCTGATCTTATAATGCAGAATCTTTAAATCTCCAAGAGGTGGTGCTGATTATTATTAGTCACGCGTGTAGTTTGCTATTTGGGATGGGTCAAAATAGACCCCGCATCCGTCGGAGGGTTAGATATTAGTTTATTGTTTCCTGGCGTGAAGGAAGTTCGAAGTTCATTCGTAGAAGCATTTCGTGACAAGGTTCAAGTATCGGACCCTGTAAAATTCTGACGGGCTACATTGCCGCCCGGAAGAGTTCTCGCGGTAGCCCTGTATTTAAATGATTCGTGCGTACATTGTTTTACATTATCGAACGTCTAGCCGAGGCAGGTGGTAAAACACGTGGCATGCGTAGAGAGCATGCACCGGTCCCGTGTGTTCCTTTCCTTGTCTCTTTTCGTCATTCGGTCACCCGGTGTACCGTTCTCTCTCCAGCTTCCCCCGTGCTTCTCCCTCTCTGTCTGATTCACGCGCACGCTGCACCGTCTGTCTTCATATTACACGACACGCCAGCGCGAAGAAAGCGCAATGTACCCAAGGTTCTCACCCTAGGTCACGAGATACATTGACGCACAAAGAATACGCACATTCTGCCGCGCCTTTCGCGATACCTGCCGTTAAAATTCCGTGGATTAAAATATTTCCCAGAAAGGAAACCTGCTAATAAATATTCGACTATCGTTAAAAAATTCTTTAATTATTTCTATAGGGTGTTCTTATATATTAGTCCGTCGATTGGGCATTGATAAATAACTAAGAAAATTTATTTAAACTTCTACTGGCCCTGGCGTGTTTCCACGTCGGGGGACTTGCACCCTGTGCACAATTTGTGGTGTCTTCGCGTCGATATTTTGTGTAAAACATTTAAAGTATTGCCCTAGGGTGCTTGAATGCTTACTTTCAAACTGAACGAAGCTAGGAGTTTGCTTTATACGCTTTGTGCAAAATTCCCTCAGTAGAACACTTCGGAAATATCTGATCGACTTACACAGGCATTTTATAAAACCTCACGCCACTCAGAGTATTAACGATACCCCCGAAACTTGCGTACATCACGTGACTCGTAATTCGTTGTCGCGTTTGGGTGGCAGAGTCGATGCAGGAGATCGCCGCCGGTCCGGCGAGCGACACTTTTTGGAGGTTAGCCGTTAACTGCCACGCTCGCTGCCGCTGTTTTTGCATCGATATCGTCTTTCCCATTCGTGGATCCGGTAACCCAGAAAGGTATAAGGTAACGCGTGGCGAACTCCTCTCGAAAGGGTCAGCTTTCTCTTTTCGAAAGAAAATATTCGAGAGAAACAATCGGACGCACTGCGCCCATGCTGGCGCCACGCGTCGTGCAAGAAAAGCGTAACAGAATATGTACACGTCGCGTTAAGCTGTGGCATCTTCAGACTACATATAGGGGTACTCAGACGGCGGCCATTTTTTCCTGTAACGGAAACGCGTGATCCGGAATTAAAAACTTCGTAATTAATAATGATTCTTAGTGACAGCTCGATGATATTATATTTGATGTAACGTATGATGACGTTTGCCCCAGAAACGAATCGTAAATTGCGAGATAATACGTCCCGATTAGGAATTCGCGCGGTGTCTGTTCCGTCACGCTATCTAGGTGGCGCTTGAACGACAGGAAATAAAACTGTATCAGTAATTCAATGTTTAACGGTCGTCATCTGTTTGACCCGGAAAGCTGTGATTAACCACAGACGCGTTCACGCAAACTGGATCCTCCCTTCCGACGTACCATCAGCTCCGCGTACACCGTTTCCCCTGTATTTGCTTTGCAGTAAAGGCGAAGCAGCCGGGGAGGTAGTAAAACCTACCGATAAATTCCTTCTCTAACAAGTTCTTCTCGGAAAGTCAGTCTTCACGCTTGTTCGAATACTTACATTATTAGCTTTTCCAGTGTTGAAGGCCTGAATAGCTTCATTAGCAGTAGTTTCGGTACAGTTTTACATTCCAGTTCATGGCTTCTTACCGAAATTACTTCAAACGCACATTCGTTTAACATTAAATTGTGTAACCTACAGTAAATGTCCCCCGCGTCAACACGGGTTATCACAAACTTACGCTTACAAAAAAAAAAACGTACTCTCTGACCTCCCAGACACAATTGGAAACAGCAAGTTGTATATGTATTTGCTGTCTTCAAATTAAGCACCTCTATCCCCAACGATCTGCACGCAAGCCTAAGTTCGTAACTATAGATCAGAGGCTACAGAACGAAATGATAAAACGATCTCTTTGTTGATTAACATTTTTTTTTCGTCTATTGTGGTCTAGGATCGACCCCCTAATATTAAGGGCCCAGATGGCGCAAGTCCACCCCAGATTCATTTCGAGTTTCCAAGCGTTTGAGAATCTACATGACCCTCCGTAACCCCCCCACCCCAAACTCATTTCGCCCATATTGCGCTGCATCTCGTTCGCTCTCGCCACGGTACTTCTGAGTATATGTATACACGGGTTGCGTGCACAGGGGCATTTTGATTAAACAGGAGACTTTCGAATTCTAATTTACTTTCTTCCGGCGCTGCGAGTCGAGCGGCCAGCCCCCTCTATGCTGACGCGTACTTGTCCCACAACTTATGCATTTGTTGGCCACGAGAAAGCCCGACTGGCAATGGCTCGTGATTCGCCAGTGGCGCGGGCCTCCGATTACTCGGTCCGCTGCGAACTCGCCGCCCTTCGTCCCGGCTTCCAGAGCATGTAAGCGCTTCTACTTATCAATATTAACTTGCCCGTTGGGAGACAGAGTGACGTCAACCCACGGTGTCCCGCATGGCAACTGGCACGCCGCGCTGAGCCAGGACGCAAGGACAAACAGACGCCACGCATAGCGCACGCGGCGCGTTCAGGAACACACCGCGCCACACACGTTTCTCTTCCTCGCGGACAGCCCTCGCGCGCTGCGTCTCTTGCTCCACCCTGGCTCTCTCCAACTCTCTCTCTTTCTCTCTCTCTCTCTCTCTCTCTCTCTCCCTCCACCTTTCTTCGCTGCCATCCCCACCTCCCTCTCTCCTCTTCTTTACACCTTTTGTAAACTCTTCCTCCTTTTTTCGAACGCGTTTTCTTTCAATCCCATTTCCGCTCGCTCGTCAAACGTTCCCGCGATCCTGTTCTCGCGGACCAATTTATTTCGATCCTTTATCAACTCCCAATCTCACGTCCGCCATTTTACTTTGTCATATTTTATCTCGTTGTAAAGTGACGACGAATATCGTTTCACGTTTTATAATGATAAGCTTAGCGCGTTTCTTATGCGCTCCTCTTTAGAGCGTTTCAGTTTTCGTTTTGTGGCAATTTGTCCTGTCGGTTAGGAGTAGCCTGTCGTGTCTTCTTATCCGTGATATTCTTCTTGACTCTTCTTCCTTCACCTTGGCCGTGGCATTTTTTTCCCCAACATTTCCTTGTGCCTACACCTCCAACCTCTCCCCTCGCGCGCCTTCCGCTCTTTCTCGCTCGGTTACTGTCTCGTGTACGTAGAAACGTGTCCCTTGTCTCTTTCCCCCGGGCTCTCTCGCTAAGCGCACACTCGAGGGTACGCGGCTGAACGGTACGCATCATCGCTGAAAGAGACGAGGAGGGTTCTCGCCTCGTCTCGTTTCTATGAACGCGGCAGCTGTCTTCTATTTGTCTTCCCTCACACTGGCGCGCGGAATCGTCGCGGGCAGTCAATGTCGTTGCGAATCGGCCGGCCTCTCCGGGATATGCGTGCGACAGGATGCTCTTTAATCTCGCCATAGGATTGATAAAAATGTCTGCCTGCGGCCGATTCGCAGATGTCATCGTTAGGTTATGTTACCGCGCTATATTTGGCGCTCGCGTCGAAACGTGGCGTCTGACTTTGCTTAGCTGACTTTGTTCGCCTTTGTACCGGCGGGACGTTGAATTTACCGTACAGTTGCCCACGAAAGTATTCGCGAGCAAGGCAGACAGCGGCAGAAGAGGGTGCCGAGTCGACATAGAATTTTATTATCACTTAAAGTCACGTTTCCAACGGTGGTTATATTTTCCCGGAATTAGAAAGAAATTCCGTGGATCCCGGACACTTTGTCTTTCCCCGGGGAGATAACAAGGATTTCTGAATGCTACATTACACGGACCCCCTTATTGGGGCCACGTTTTTTTGCCCGCGGCAGCTTTCGATAAGGTCAATATTTATGGAGTTTCGTGAGCGACTCCAGTTACGCGTAGCCGCCCTCCGGTTCGTAAATATTTTCCATGCTCCGCGCCTCGACGAGGCAGCGATCCATTAGCGGCGTACACGTGTTTCTTAATTCGATATAATTAACACGCGCCGGTCGGTGCGCGCAACGAGGCCTTAAACGAGGCCCCGGGGGGACTGGCGACGGGCCCCGCTTATAATTACTCGGTCCTTGGTTCGCTGTGAACCGGCCAACGAACGATAAAGCGTCGATGCGGCGGCAATGTTTATCACGCGGGGGTCGAGCGATACGCGCGGGGGCCCTGTAATTTTCAATCGTTTCATTACGCTGCCGTGCGGTCGGAGTTCGAGAACCTCCCGAAAATCCGGTACAGGAAGAGCGTGATTCGTGCCCGGTTTTCGGCCAGTTACCGACCCACGGGCACGAATCTTGCACGCGAGTACCGCAATGCGGTCGGTAACTCGCGGTTCTCGAACTGCAACGCGTTAATACGGCCGAAAAATTACGGGGTGCCCCGGTGTTCCTCGTACGAATGCATACCAGCAGCGCCGCGCTCGACGGTTCTCAATCGTTCCCGATCGGTCACGAGCGAGCCTGCCAGCCGCGCGGCTCGCGAACGATTGAGAACCCGGAAGGCGGACTCTCCGCGCACTTCAAAGGGAAAAACCTGTCTGCATCGTGAAACGACCTGCACATCCATTCTCAGACGTATCGGTCTGCCTTCTACCGACGTATATGGCATCCCTTTCGTACCATAGCGTCCACCGTCCGCCGAGGAATTCCGTGCGGCGCGTAGACGTCTAATTTGTCTTGCTTCTAGCGTGCAATATTATTCGACGACAGCTTATCGTTCGTTCTCGGGACGTGCCGCGGGTGGCCCGAGTCTAGGGGGCGCGTTCTTAATCCGACTCGTACGGGTTCTCCTTTCTGGAATCCTGAGACTCTGCAGTGCATGGGTAACGATATTATGAGACGGTGAGAATTGTTGAAATATGGTTGTTACGGCTGTATGGAATGGGAGCGTGGGACCCAAGCTTTTCGTTCCACCTCTTCTACATTTTTTTAACATAGATTTAGAGAACTACAGGGGCTAGGTCACTGTGGTCTTTCCACACGATTAACTTCAGAGTCGTTGGCTGGTCAGAAATACATGTTTCAGAGGAAGATTCTTCGGGTTTTAGAGGGATATATTGTAATGGTTATATGGTTGGGTTAGGTGAAGGTGGTTTCAAGATTCAAGGATCATTCCCGTTTTTTTTTCAACGAAGTCGTATGTACGCTCTTTCTATTTTCGATTCTGGTAAATGAGCTAGAATCGTATTTGATATAAGTCGTTGAACTTATCTCTGCAGAATTTATCGATTTTTTGGTCAAATATTTGGGGACACAGGTTCTCCCTCCTCGCTTGAATAATATTCGCGTGTAGCGTGCCAGAGTCGTTCGCGCGTCTTACGCCATCGAGAAAAGGAAGATGAGGAAAGGGCGTGCCACTTCGGGCGCCGCACGCGAGCAGAAATTATCTGTATAGAGGGAATCATCTATTCTCGTGGTTCGCGTTCCGCTCATTGTGATCCGGAGTCAAAGGATATTGCGCCATCTGGCACGACACGAGGAATACGAGCAAGGAGCTGTGTAATCTGTCCGACAATATCGTCGATTTACGTCGTGGCAGGGTGGCAAAAAAGGATTCGAGCATAATTTTACGCGCTTCCCAAACGCTACGCGAATGAATGGTACTTTTTTCCTCTGCCTTTCATCCATTTATTTTTTTTTTCTTTTTCGTTTGGTGAATCTTTATTCGGGGCCTGGGCCCCGGGACCGGCCCAAAGAATTTCGTGACCTGTTCCACGAGCATTGCATTCATTTCCATATTCTATGTATTTAGTGTTTACGTCTACTTCGTATCCGGTCGCTTGAATGCCCGACAAAGCTCTGCGAACTGGTAAATGAACTAGACGTTGATATTCCTTGCCGTGAACTATCTTTTTATAGGCCTGCGTATGCGTATGGTTGCATTATAGAATATTGTGAGAACACATGAGCGAATATTAATTGGTGCTGCTTGAAGGACGACCTTATCATATCTGAGTTTATCTTATCGTATATTATCTCGTATAGTTGACACTATATCGTGGGTACTTGATATTGCATGGTGTATAGTTGACACCATTTGATGCTGTACCATGCATATTTGAGGCTACGCGTATTATAGTTGATAATATAGTAGTTATAGTTAATAGTATAGTAGTTATAGTTGATACTATATGACATATAGTTGATAGTATAGTAGGTATAGTTGACACTATGTGGCATATAGTCGATAGCAAAGTAGGTATAGTCGATGATATATGGTATACAGTTGATAGTATAGTACGTATAGTTGATGATATATGACACATAGTTGATAGTACAGTAGGTATAGTTGATGATATATTACATATAGTTGCTAGTATAGTAGGTATAGTTGATGATATATGACGCATAGTTGATAGTATATCAGGTATAGTTGATGATACCTGACATATAGTTGATAATATAGTAGTTATAGTTGATACTATGAGACATATAGTTGATAGTATAGTAGTTATAGTTGATAGTATAAGACATATAGTTGATAGTATAATAGTTATAGTTGATACTATTTACAGCCCATATATGTAGTTGATAGTATAGCAGCTATAGTTGATACTGTAGGACATCTAGTTGATAGGATAGGGTGTATAGTTGGTACTACAAGATATGTAGTTCATAGTATGATATCTTATAATGCATTCGATTCACCCTAAACTCAAGTATAGTTAACATCAAAACACTGCACGCACAGTTAATGCCCGGACACCACGCAATTCAATATCGCGCTGAAAAGTCTGCACCGCCCGGCACTCTGACATTGCCCAGCCATCGTTCAGCATCGATCAATTAACTCGGAGGCCGTCGACAGCTTCAATGGAACAGTGTCAGTTCGCGAGAGCAGAGAGCCGTAGGAGGGCGACTATTCCGATCTGCCTTTATTGCATTTAAATCCGGCGAGCAAAGGGATCACCGTCGACTTCACGTGGCTCGCTTTTGTTGTTCTCCCGTGTTTCGAGAGGCGATCGGTTCTCAGAACAGAACGGCGAAATCGCGAGGCCTTGCGGAGACTTTACATCCCGGACCCTTTCCTCTCGCCTCCTCGTCTCTCTCTCTCTCTCTCTCTCTCGCGCGTCTCCTGTTCTCTTCCGTGTCCCCAGCCTCCTCCGTTCCTCTCCGCCCTCCCGTGCCTCGCCCTCATCGTCCTTCTCCTCTTCATTTAGTTTTCTTGCCGTATCGCCTCCCCACCCAGCCCTGCCTCCTCGCGGACGCAACGACCACACGTAAAGGCCAATTCACACCGCAGCGTAATGGCGCCCGCGGAGCGATTCGTGGAATTCGAATAATTGTCGTGGATTCCGCCCTCCCTGATTTCTTCTGTACCGGGCTGCTCGACAAGTACAACGATCCTGCCCCGGCCCGCTTCCTTCTCCCCGCGTGCCCGTAAACGCTTCCCAGGAACGCTCCGGCCTCGTTTCTTACGCCGACGCGGAGGCAGGTATCGACGGTGGCTGATGTCGAAGTTCCGCATATTCCCGTATCCCGGTTATATCGTGCTTTCGTTAAGAGCAGCGATTCCATTTTCATCGGGCGTCGGGCAGGAAAAATGTTTGAAGTATTTCGAAGGACATTTTTGGACAAGGTCCAATATAAGTGAGGTTAGGTACTACTTGGTGTCGATTATGAATGACCATTAACGTTCGTCGAGGTGACGCTACATCGACCGTTCAGGTTGTAACAGATGCCAGGGAAAATAATTGGGACCACGAAATCGAGAGTGACGAATATTAAGAAAATTGAAAAGTCCAGTTGTCTTCGGAATCTTATTGCTTGTGTTGGGGTACCACTTGGGATTGATTCCTCAAGATCAGATGAAATAACTTAAGCTGTATTTAATCCCTTTTTTTCTTTGTCGAAATTTTTAGTATAATTTCCATTAGAGCTAATCCACTAAAAGCTGATATAGGATCGCGGCTTAACCCTTCAAGGAGAAACGCGTTAAATCGTTCGCAACCGCCTGTCAATCTTCCCTCGCCGTCTCCTCCAAGAATAGGCGGGGAGAATTTGTAAATATTTTTCTCGAACCCGGTGACCATTGCACTTTTTAATGTCTGAAGGTCTTCGCAGGCTGATTACACCGATATCGAAGTGATACCTAACGGTTGCCCTAACGATGTACAGTGACCCATGGGGAATATAAAAAGGGGAATATCTGGGGAACGATGAAAAGTGGAATTATTTTCACGAAACAAAAATTCTTAATTTCAGAAATCAAGAATTTAACTTTTAACTGACAAATTTCTATTTGCATCGCGATGCAGTTCAAGTTTAACGGTGATACACTATCCGCCTCGACGCGAAGAAAAGATCGAGCAGATTTAAATCTGATCGCGAGTAAAGGTACACCATGGTGACCCGTGCTTCCTGTTCAACGGCCCGAAATAAATTTTCTGCTCATCCCCCTTGTCTTGCATAATACGCGGGACACCCATGCTGTTGACGCCATGTTTGATTAACGCAGTTTCGCGGCGTCGGCGTGTTTTCACGCCGAGGCATTTGCATCTTACGCGAGATTTTGGCTTGTTTTCATGTGAATATTTTCTACAAAACATCGAAAGTGTAGTCCAAGTGTCCCCGAGTATTTAATTTCAAAACAAACCGAGCAAGAAATTCGTTTTATATAAAACTAGCTTTACTACTCGGCTTCGCTCGTTTAGATTCTGATTTTATAAAAAAAAAAAATGTTTCATATATTTATTCCTTTTTTGTGAAAATAGTCTTTCATCTGGATTAGCCCTTAGTCATAACGAGCTGGGATCACATCGCGTGACCCCAGAATTTACCGTTCGAATGTTTTTAGGCGACAGACATACACACAAACACTTTCCGCTTTATATATTAAAATTATCCCAGCAGAGGCGATTAAACGTTCGCTGGGGAAGGCCTCACCGACTTAAAGGTGGATTTTTAAAAGGAAACAACACTTAAAGTGTTAACGAGACTATAGTTCGTTGAGATATACGTATAAGTGTGTACAACTAGAAGTGCCATTTTCTGGAAGCTACGAAAGTAACCTAAAAAATAATAAATACCTTAACCTTAACCTTAACCTAACTTAAAGTGTTAAGTTCGTGGAATTATTACTGCAACTTGAAAAAAAGCGGCCTCAGAGTATCCAGGATATTTTTAACGATAATAATCTTGAAACGCCTTTGTGTAATCTCGCGTAAGGAAAACTTTCGGTGAAGTCTGTCGCGTCCCATCGGGACGCTCGATACGAACGATATTCTGATCCGCAGCGAGCTCAACGGTCCGAGCACGTGACCGGGCGTGCAGAAAATAGGTTGGAACGCAGTGTGGGTCACGTAGCGTTCGAGAATACCGCGAGTCTGCGAATTACGGATATATTGCCAGCGCTTGCTCCAGCAACAGCCTACACGGTGGGAAAGTATCCCGCGAACGGCGATGCAAACGCACCCTGAGGCGTGCACCGACCGAGTATTCATCGGTATTAAACTGCGTTCTCACAGGCAGCGCGCGTCTTGTTCTTTGTTTTCAAAACAGAGGGCCTGCGTCTCGCTCATTTGTCGGCGGCGTCGCGACTCCCTGCGCCTTTAATGGGACATCCACGTGGAATTCAGAGTGTTCCATTCGAGGACGCAGTGAATCCTGAATATTTGCTGCTCGGATGGAAATGCGAATCTGTGCTCGAGCAACCTTAAGCTTGTTTACATTGATAATTTCTTCTTCTTCAAGAACTATCGCCAGGGGCGGGTTTGGAGATTTGGCGCCCCTAGGGAAACAAGCATCTGGGTGCCATTTTTAAAAAAAAATTGAAAAGAGTTGAGACAATTTTAAAATGAATTCAATATGATAAATCACGTATGCGTTATTGCTAATTTGGTAGATGATAGGAAAGTGAATTGTTTCTAAAGTTGTCTCAAATACCTGTGTTTAAACTTTAAACCTTTCCTAATTTCTTTTGCTCGAAATTTCCCGCCCCCCTAAATTTATCGCTCTAGGCTGCAAAGGGACAACACCCAACTGTTATACGCCGATTTTGATGAGGTTTACGAAGATTATAGTTCTCGAGAAAATATTTGACACGTATTTTTCTTATCGATAATCATCCATATCTAGGGGGTGCAATCAGCCCTCAAAGTTGGGGGTGCAAAACACGTTTGCCCCAATATCTCGGAAAGCATGCGCCATAGACAAAAATCTTTTAGACGAAAATGGTGTGTTTTTTTATAACGAATTCAGCCGCGTGATCAGATTCGTAACACGTCAATTTGTTTAAACAATATATTAAAAAGCAGTGATTTTTTACTCGTTTCTCTTATAGATTGTTGGTCCATTTTGGCGTTTTGTTAAGCGAATTACATTCCAAACTGTAAAATGTGAATACTTTGACTTTTTTTAATAAAAACTAGATACATACACTACATTGAACTCCCGAAGCGTGGGGGACGAGAGTCTCAGGCATAGATTATCATGAAGGATGTAAAATTTTATTATATTTTGGGCCTTTAGATTGTGTTCTGTATCCTTAATTATCTCTTCTTTGGTGACAATTGCCACCACAGGTAGAAATAGAGGAAAATGTAACCAGCTGTTTCCGAAAAACTAGCCGGATCGATCGGTCGGAGCGTTTCGCTAGGGTCGCAGTTTATTACCGTATTGTCCCGCACGTTGACGGTGGTCGAGGGTGCGTACGGTTCAGTGCGGGTGCAAGTCACCATGTGTACCACCCGCCAGAGCAATATACGGATTAACGAAAACTCGCGTTCAGATAGAATAATGCCTAAGTCCTTAAAGACGGCGAAAACACGTGCTTCATTGCCTTTTGGAAAGCTGGCAAGCAGACGTTGTCAAAGCCGTCTTCGAAAATACGGAATTGCCGACCATAAACGATAAATGAATTTTCGCTTCGGGGGTCAGTCCACTGTGACGGTTTGAAAAATGAAGCTATTTTTAAAGATTTTTTCTTCGTAGATACAACATATATTGCAATAAATCGTTTTAGTATTTATTAAGCTACTCTTATATTGTACACAAAAAATTTAAAAGAATTTTTTTAATTTGTTTTAAAACTTTAAACACGATTATCTCAAAACAATATTTTTTCAACTGGTGCAGGTGATTGCAAAAAAACTATTTACAAGGCAAAATGATTGAAAAATTCGCCGTATTTCGACACTTAAACTTCAAACCTCCGCAATCTTGTTAATTTTTTATCAGTAAAAATAATCCTAGCTCCGGCGATAACCACAATCACAATGAATACAACACACTTTGAATTTTTCGTTTCAAATGCGTCGTTCTCCCGGAATCACCTGCGCCAGCACTACATCGCATTCTCAAGGCGCTCACATCAGTGCGATATATATACTAAAAAAAAAACTATTAAAAATTTAAAATAGATTTTTTATGCTGTCAATAAGTGTATGAATAAGTAGACAAAACATTATTTACGTTGGACATTCCGTTTACTGAAAAATAAATCCTAAAAATGGCAATTTTCACGACTTCACAGTGGACTAACTCCTTAAGGGTAGAGAACGCAATATAAAGGCCAAGAATATAATAAAATTTCACATCCTTTACGATCATGTACCCTCGGGTGTCAAGTGCCTCAAGGGTAGCAAGTTCAATATAGCGTATCCAGTTTTTATTAAAAAGTTGAAATTGCAAAATTCAAATTATCAGTAATTTTCTCTGTAACATATACTTCCAGATACATTGGGGCAAACGTATTTTCCAGCCCCAACCTTGAGAGTTGATTTCATCCCCTAGATACGGATGCTTACCGCTAAAAAAAGCGTAAAATATTTCTTCGAGAATTATAATCCACGTAAATTGAAAAGCTCATAAAAATCAGCGTGTAACAGTTTGATGATTTAGCCTACATACACATCGACCCCTGGAGACTTTCAATGATTCCCTTCTCCCCAGAGCGTTTTCGTGCGACACATCTGTATTACTTTTCCTAAATGATGCAAGACTTCTCCAAAGTGCACTTTGAACTTTTAACTTCCCTTACTTCATTTTAATTCCGAAACTGCTTATCTGAGTTCAAACTCTTCGATTGCTCGCTCATCGTAGTATCCTTCGCGCGAGTAATTGCGAGAGTATCTGAACTCTATTCAGTTTACTCGCCCATTGGCCCTGCGTAGCTTCCCTTTAACAGCCCACATTATCCTTCACCGCTTCCTCCGCAAGTTACGATAGCATTCACGGTTTTACGAGCATTCGGTGGTAGCCTCTCTCCCGCAACACCTGTGTTTGTACTGGAAGAATGACTGGCTGCATGGAAGCAACGAGCGTTCACACGAAGTCGGACATTGTTTTCAAATTGCAGTCTTCCGTATGCGTAGAGAACTGTTTGCCTATTTGAAAAGGGAGCGGCCGGGATGATCGCCTTTACGTAAAACGCAAGTCTGAACGCACATGTGTCAGCATATATCAACTGTCTATTGACAAATCCAGATGCTGTTTGAATTATCTGTTCCATATATAACGTGTAAACATTCTAGTGTTGCGCGAACGACAGGTTTTAGACGTTTGTACAAAGAGTAATCAATGGGATTTAGGTCACCAATGAGCTTACAGGGTAGAATACGTTAAAAGAATATTGAGAATAGTGGGTCTACTGAACGATAGCGAGGGCTTGAGTGCGCATGTCCAAACAGAAGAGGCAGGACCGGCGCAACTCATTATGCAAATTATTAGGGACCATCCTTAAATTACGCGAGGGTAATTTTGGCGATTTCTTACCCCCTCTTCCCATTTAAGAATTCGTAAGGTTTTGTATTCCAACCTCCTCCGCCCCGTTATTACGTAATAATTTTTACAATTCATTTTTTCAGTTATTAAAATTCTTTTGGAGGTTTACATAATTCATTTAACTCGGATTCGCGAAATTTATTAGTTTTCTGGGGCTAAATCTTACCAACTATATCGGAAGCTTAATAATAAAGAAATCCTTTGAAAGGAATCCATGTGATTCTTTGTTTGTAGTCTGTAAAGGGTAAACATATTAATTAGAGAACGGGTGCTAAAATTTGGGGCCCAAAAATTTTCTTGCATAAGGCACCATCCATTCTCGCGCCAGCCCTGACAGAAGAGGAAAGAATGGGGGGGAAGGATTCGATAAAAGTAGTGATTGCTAGTTTCGAGGTTCGCTAGAGGATCAAGTATCGAGGCATTAGTAGCTTTTCCACCAACTCCTTTTAAATGCTATAAACGTCATGAAAATCGTGAATTTAGGAAATTTTTTGAGAATTCAAAAAGTCAGGCGGATGCTGCCATTAGTTGCATACCCGTCACAACGGGCAGACGCCCTTTTACATAAGTAAAACGTCTAGACGCCAGTCCTCGTAATTTTTTCGAGGGCCTGGAGAACTGTCAGAGGCGAACCAAATCAAGGCGATCCACGTTTCTTTTTAACCGTGACTCCAAGATCCTTCCGAAACCATTCGTCAGTTTTTTCATTCGCGACGGTTGATTTTTACGTAACAGAACGTTTGTCCGTTTTTGGTCATGGTGGATTTCGGAAAAACGCGGCACATATGTGACAGCTCAAGCATCAATGGTAATTTTCATGCAATTTATGGTGGGAGAATTGCTTCTTTTGGCTTAGAACACAAGATATCGTTCACAGTTATTATAAACATAAAGTATCGGTAACGGGACAACTACTCTAATATTGCTTCATGTTTTATGGTCGCATATCTGATCCCAGAAAAAGTTTAAAGCCTAACTTTAATTAATAATCTTCGAACAATTCAAAATGAGTGAAATCCGGAGGGTGATAAAATAAGTATCACGTAACAATATTTTCGTAACTGAGACTGCAATAAATCCATCTTATTAAAAAAGGGACACAGTACTAGTTTAAAAAGTATTCAGAAAAAATGACATATTTTCATGGCGCTTTGAGCGTATAAACCCCTACGATTTATGTGCATATAGGGGAAGGAAGGTTTGGTAGGCCGCGCCTGTGCGCATGCAACCTCTGAAACAATCATTCGCTGGCGCTTGTGTATTGTGGCTCGGGTTTGGGATACTTTTTCGAATTCTTGTCACTGGCCCGGCGAACCCACGTGACTAACAATAACGGATTCTAATTGTTCATGATAAAGAATTGAAAGAAAAAATTAGGACGCAATACTTCCTCACCCATGTTTACCTACGAAGGTGTAGGTTTCGTGAAACACTCGGTTTGAATCACAAAACACGCGGTGACGTAAGTAGCAGCGAACGGTTAACGAATCGTTTCCTCCTCCGTCGCAAACCCCGTCCCGAGACAGAAAGGTCGACGAGGGTACGTGGGAAACCGAGAAAACATTGATAAGAAACTGCCTTGACAAATACATGAAACTTAATTCATGTATTTCCACCCGAATCATTTTATTACAACATACACATCTTCTCGTACAATACACGCCTTTACAATTCCCACTCGTTGGCCCCTCACACCTGTCAACCTACGTGCGCCTGAATAGTCTAAATTTATGGCTACATAAAGTAACACATTCATCTATCGTAGCGTTCCTCAATTAAATGTTGGCACGAAATCCATCGAAGCCAAACTTAATAAAATTTAGCAGAACCCCAACCTCAACAGTTCCCTTTGAATACAGTGCGCTGACGAAGCCGCGTCGTTTCAAACTTTGCAGTCAGGTGTATGTCTCTCGTTGAATAATTTACACATATTTTTAATCTTTAAATTTCGTTAGAAGATCATTTTTCGCAGAACATTCTCTAAACGTTCAACAACATTAGTACAAGCGATCTTTCTCAAAATCCCCCTAAAAGAAATTCGTTCCAAGTACAGTGTTTCGCGCAAAGAGCTTTCGTGTCGCAGCCTCGCCGCCCGGCTGTTTTCGCAGCCGAGCTGAATGACTACGGGCAGCCGGGGGCGCGCGTAGTCACGAACACAAGCAGCGCAGAGCCGCGCAAAGAGAGCATGGGTGAGCAGTGACGGGGGCTCGGGGAGTTTCATCGCGCCCTCCGTGCCGTCTCCCCCGTCCCCGCCCGGCTCGTCCTTCCCTACCCCCGAACGGTCGAGGCCCAAGCGGGTCCCCTCCACGCGTTGCCAACAGCGCCCAACACGAGAGCACGTTAGGGACCGATCGTCCGCGCAGGCCGGCAAGCCAGCCGGCAGTACCTTCAGTTCAAATCTAAACGCCGAACCGTCGAGACCCCGCACCGGCGCGACACTGCTCGATTTTGGGCGCGCGTCGCGACACCACAGCCGCACGAAACCGCATTCCCGCGTTATGGCCAGCGCCGGAGGAGACCGGAGTACCGGATAGCGATGCTGACTCGCCGTTTCCCGGTGGCACGGGTCCAGCTTTCCTTCTAGAAACCCTTCTCGACCGCGCGCAACGCTTCCCAACGTTCTATCCCGCTTCCACGCTTCGCCCGATTCCCCACCTTCCGGTTCGCGAACGCTATTTACCCCGTCGCGACGCGTGCGCCCAAACTCCCCCGCCTCTCCGCTCCTGTGCTCCCGCGACCCGACCTCGGTGGAATCGATAGATAACGGTGGCCGATCGGTTATATCCCACTCGCGCGGCGACGGGGCCCACCGCGAGCGGCTCCAGGCTCGGCGAACAAGGACGGCCCGAGCCCGTGGTTTCTGTGCGCGAACGGCCACGAGGGCGCACTGTTACGAACGGCAGACAAAGAGACGACGATTGGAGGAGCGAGAAAGGCTCGCGGAACTCTTATGTTTTTCACGCGCGCCTCGTGGGAACGCGTCCGAACTGTACACGTACGTTACTACATTGTAACTTGCGACGCGGCCGTGGACTATTGACAGAAGTGCTGTGCCCCGTCGCGTCGAGCGTGCAAACGTGAACATGACTGTGTAGGGATCCAGAGAGGCGTGCTGTTCCGACACGAGGCTCTGCCCTTCTGATTGCACTAACGGCACTACGGTACAGAGGGTCTCGACCATGACTCGAAGTGTCACCACGTAAAAGTACGCGCCCAGAGGATCGTAAGGCAGTGTTGAGCTGCGGGATTCGAGGCTTGGGGAACTAGTGGATTCCGTCGGAGGCATTCAGGAGCCCCCTGACCGCGAGTTTTCCCAGAAGGCGATCCGTGAGAATGGATGTAGTGTCGAGTGGACTGCTCGTGCCAGCGAAGGTCGTGGATATTACTAGCTATCACTCGTCGTTTTATTCTCCGCCACCCACCGAGGCGTAAGTAACTCATGCGCGTATCAATTGTTCTCCCCTTCTGTCTGACAGCTCGTTAAATCTATATATTCGTAACGATTACGTAGAAAAAATTTCAAATCGTTCCTGTCCGAAACGCAGCTTTTTTTATCGCCGAGGAAAGTGAAAGAAGGGGGCGAGGATTCTGTAGGTTATCGCAACGAGGTAGTGTAGCGTGAACGGTAAACGCATTGCATTCTTGTTGCCTCGAGCCTGAAACAGGTTTCTAGATCTCGTTGCAAGGTTATCGCCTATACCAAATCGCTGCAGGCTTTATCTCGCCTAGACTGTCACCGCCTGACTGCCAACCGCTATTCGCGCGTTTTATCAAAACAAACGCGCTGCCTGGGCCGGCGTGTACATGCAACAAGCGATACAAACATCTTGCCGGGAGCAACGGAAGTCTCGTTTTCAGCGTCGATATCAAAGGATGCGGCCTTATCTCGGGGCAGATTGTTCCGTCGGTTCGCGTACAAGTTTGCTTTGAAACCGAGACCCCCATTACACGATTCTAAAGCCAAGAAAACATTCCACTCGCAGAATCGACGGAGTCGAATAACATTCAACCTTCATCCACTCCGCATTCTCGAAATGGAATTTTCTAACTCGATGAAATTAAACGATAACGGAAATATATTTAAAAAAAAAAATAACGTATTTCTCCGCATAATTTCTTCTTCGAATTCATTCTGGCCGCTGATCACGAATGCGCCGGCAGGGATGGGCAATATTTTTAAAAAGTCACCCAGTAGGTTGCGTGGATCCATGGTGACCCGGCGGGGAGGGGGGGGCGACGGAGGGGCAAGCACGCAGGCGGGCAGAAAAGAGAAGCAGCAGTCGGAGGCACCTTCGAAGGAACACTCTATCCCCCGTTGATGGTTGCCTAGCAGATACATCCCACTTTAGGCTGGTTTATCGCCCGGAGCCAGAGGGAAAGACTGTGGGCCCGTATACGTCGGGCCTCCTCTAGCAGGCCTACAGCAGCGGCGACTCGTTCCCTCTCCGCTAAGGAGATTTAAACCCGGTTCCAGATCGAACCCGTTGAGAATTCCCCTTGTCGTTTATTTCGTTTGCTCGGCGGACGAGTTCGCGTCTGTCCTTTAACTGACCTGCCTATGGGGTGAGAGTGGGGACATCGACTATTTTCTGAATTGGCTTTCATCGAACGCCTGGCCTCCCCTCTCCTCGCCCTTGCACAGTCGATCGCCATTGTTTCGATATGAAAATAAGTCTCGATCTATGACATCGGCTCGGATGGAATTTAAATTTTTGCCACCGATATCCTTGGAGCCTCACTGCTGCGGTTTTTCTTCTGAATTGGATCTAGAGTGGGGGGAGGATAAAATTGAGACAGAAAGGTAGATCTGATAAATTAAGATTCCAGGCTCGAAGTACGGAACTATTTTTGAGAAAGAGGAGAAAAGGAGCGGAGGAGAGACCGAGGTTAGAATTTAGATGGACCGACAAAGGCTTGCTGGGTTTTTAGGACTTCGCACTTGGGCGAGATCTCGGGCGGCGGAGGCTCGCCGCGAAGGCGTGAAACCGGGAACGCACGAGTTGTGTGCTGTCTCGCGAACACGTGGTCCGCTTCGCGGACTGACCGCCGCGCGCGCTGCTCGCGGACCGCGCGGAGTGGGGGTGGAATAGGCGCATGTCTCGAGGGGGGGAAAAAAAAAAGGACAGTTTAGGTTGCTTGGCGACTGCCTAGGCGTGTGTCCACGTGTCACGGAGTCGAGATCCTGGGCACGTGTTGCAGCAGGCAGGCGCAGCGGCCACTTTCATCCCGAAAGTTCAACTGTCCCTGGCGACGGATTCCGAGGAAATCCGCCTTTCGATCTCTGTGACGATTGCATTCTATCTCCGATGCAGGATGCCACTTGCGCGACGGTCGAATAGGACAGGAAACGCGTGATTGGGTTTCTTAGCGACGCCTCGGATTTATGGGTTGCTAAGGGGATACTCCATTGTTCTAAGCGGAGATTCTGCAAACGTCGAATGGATACAGTATCGACGTTAGACATTAAATATTTCCTTGCGTAGGTTGCGTGAAGGTTTGAAACCTCGGTATAAAATCTAGATAGCGTCAGTGCTTGAAGCAGTCCTATATATCAATACCAAAGCTCTTTGAAATATCTATTTTAACGAAACTAAGTGCCCTCGGCGCCCCAACATTTCTACTTCTCAAACACGAGCGTCCAGCCACTCGCCGCGTGCGGAACTCCCTCGGCCCCGTTTACGAGCCATACGCGTCGAACGCCCATAAGCGTTTCCCGCGCGCGGTCGCGCCAACTGTCCACTCCTTCAACCAGCGGGTTAATCAGCGTGATTGGACGATTCTATCGGACAGATAGGTTCAGGGACACGCGCTGTCGCGGCGTGTGGTCGGACCCTCGTAAAAATAACAAATCCCCCAGCTTGCAACTCTGCCCCCAGCTACAAGAAGCGCGACCCGCTTGCAGTAAACTTAGACGGCTCCCGCAGTCTCCCCTCCCAGGAGACTCTAATTTTAGAGGAATCTCTACGAACTCGCGAACAATGGTTCCCAGAGTGATTCTTCCGAGGCTAAGATACGTGCTCGAAATTCTCGAGGCCTGGTCGTCTCACGGGGCCCTTTAAACTCGTAACGGAGGAGTGTCCTTTTAGTCTACAATTAAATAACCGTTTATAAGCAGCTGCCTGCTCCTTTAAAGCCTTTGATGACGGGACAATGTTGCGAGGCAGCGACGCGTCGCGAGACGGCGAGACAGAGGGAGACCAGGCTACGTCTAGTAACAAAATTCGTAAGGGATTCCAGTTCTTCCTCCACGAGATTCGCGACTGGGCCCCTTGAGGAAGTCTCCCTCCCTCCCTCCCCTCGAACCCCCGAAGATGAAACAACCTTTCTACCGTTCCCTCTCTTTCTCTTTCCCTGGCTCTTTGCTTACACAGACCCCAGGTTCCTTCTCCTCGTATCATTATTTCCGACGCCGGGTTCGGTACACTCGTCGAGGGTCGACGACGCCGATCGTGTCGGGGTGCGCAAGGGCGAGGAGCCTGATTTCCAGCATCTGCTCCAGTCAAGAAAGACCGCAGTCTGGAACGACTTTGCCTACACGGCAAAAGGCTTCGCATGCGCCTCCTCGTCCGCGACGGCTCCTTATATTCTCTATTGAGTCTTCGAAAAGCAGCCGAGCATATGTTTTCGAATTGTTCGCCGGGGGCTTTCGACTGAGGGGGGTGGGGGGGGGGGGAGGGGGAGAGAGACGGCTAAATGATAGACTCTTCGGCGTTCCTTTTCGCTCCCGATGAATTCTAATGACGCCTCGTTGTCGTGGCCCAATGTTCCCCCGGCTCGCATAATGACGCACTTCTTTTTTTTTGGGATTAGTCAGCGAGCGTCTGTCTCTGATTGGACTGAGGATGCTCTGCCGGTCCGTGGCCGCGAGCCTACGCTTCTCTGTAACTTTGGAAGCTCTCGTTGAGACAAGGACACTTCGATTTTTCGATAGATCGTTAATTTTAAAATTGATATCAATTAGGAGATTTTTGTATCGATACTTGCACCGGCGTAGGAAGTAGGAGATTCTAGGGACACTAGAACTCGGCGGGGATAATCCTAAATCTTCATATATCAAGAGAAACTTGCAAATTGAAAATCCTTTAATAATTCATACACGGCATAAATCAATTACGAAATCAGTTTTCAACCCGAAGCAAACTAGTTCCGGGCAACAAGTTCTGTAATTCATGAATCTTCTATGGGATCATATTCACACCCCTCCCCCCCTCCGCTGGTTCCCTAGCTCTTCGCTTCGCCGTGGAACAGTGGCGTAGGACCCCGTGTCGGGGTAGATCGGTTCGGGATAGGCTCGTGGGCCCTCTAATCAGCCGGCATCAGCAAGGTGCGCGGTGATCACCTCGCGAGCCCGGCGCAGCCTCGATTCCCACGGTGGAATTAAAGATTCACGAGGAGAAAACTACCCATCGCACTTGTCATGGGAACGAGCGCCGGGTGGCTCGTTGCTCGATTTACAATTGGTCGACGCGCGCTCGCCGCGCGGGGGTAAGGCGTGGTGCGACACCGCACCTCGAGGCGGCGAGGGGGATGAAGCTCGCTGCCCGAGGGACTTCCCCCATCTCTTTTTTTTTCTTCTCTTCTTTTTTTTTACCACGACAGCCGGAGGGGCGAGGGGAATTTCCCTTGCGCTTTACCTCGCTGCCTCCGCCGAGCCGCGTACACGCTTTTGAGTGACATATGCGCGCGTCGGGGTTGTTTAGTCGGTCATGCGAACCCGGCAGAGGGTATTAGGTACGCAACAACGCCATTCGGCTAGCTTTCGCGTTTCCCATACTTTATTTCATCCTCTGGTCAATCTCCCCAATTCGGAAGCTCGCAAATTAGTACCTACCATTTTCGAATTAACTTTCGCACGGAAATTGGGCCATTTTTACCCAAAATCGAGTCGCAAGTCCTCGTTCCTCCTTTACTAATTTATTATTTAGATCGAAACTCCTTCATATCTTTAAATAACTGATAACTATCAATAATACGTAATATTTTCTCATGTTTTTATTTTTAACTAGCACGCTCCGTCTCGGCTTCGGCCGAGTTATTAGCGTGACTGATTCGTGTTTATCTTTACGTAGTTTAAAATAAAGTCTCCGGTAGGCGTCTGTATATTTGATCCCGCTAATCTCGAGAATCACTGGACGTTTATTTAATGATTAATGATAAGGATAATGATAGAAAATCGAAATAAGTAAGAAGTTCCTTAAAGCACGATAGAATCTAGTGTTGTGGATCTTATACATTGCGTGGCGAGCACCGCTGTGTGCGAAAGAGATGCCCGTGACGGTTGCCCGCACAGTGGTGGGGATGCTGAGTCACATCGTTAGCTGTTCTGTGAGCGCTGCGGTTCACGCAAATCTTGCTTCAGTAAAATCGTCATTGCTCGGCTTCTTTTTGTCATAGGTTAATGCCGTATACACTTAAACCTTCCTCGAGAAATGCTCTACAAAACGGTGCAAACCGCATCACAGTCCGTCCAGTGGTTTCGGAGATTTAAGATTTTGAACAAACGAACATTTACATTTTTATTTATATAGATTTCATTTTGTATTTAGTGTAGAAATTTAATAAGTTCTTAAAATTAAATGAACTGAGTTATCTATATTTTATTAGTATTTCTTTAATTTTTTATTTTTAATTAAATTTTTGTAGTTTTTCATTTTTTTAATTCTTCATTTTCAATTATATTTTTTTTTATTGTAGAAATTTAATAAGTTCTTAAAATATTAAACTGTAATAATTAAATGGACTAAGTTATTTATATTTTATTAGTATTTCTTTCATTTTTTATTTTTAATTAAATTTTTGTAGTTTTTCATTTTTTTTTTAATTCTTTATTTTCAATTGTAGTTTTTTTATTGTAGACATTTAATAAGTTCTTAAAACATTAAACCGTAATAATTAAATGAACTGAGTTATCTATATTTTATTAGCATTTCTTTCATTTTTTATTTTTAATTCAATTTTTGTAGTTTTTCATTTTTTTAATTCTTCATTTTCAATTGTATTTTTTTTATTGTAGACATTTAATAAGTTCTTAAAATATTAAACCGTAATAATTAAATGAACTGAGTTATCTATATTTTATTAGTATTTCTTTCATTTTTTATTTTTAATTAAATTTTTGTAGTTTTTCATTTTTTTTTAATTCTTTATTTTCAATTGTATTTTTTTTATCGTAGACATTTAATAAGTTCTTAAAATATTAAACCGTAATAATTAAATGAACTGAGTTATCTATACTTTATTAGTATTTCTTTCATTTTTTATTTTTAATTAAATTTTTGTAGTTTTTCATTTTTTTTAATTCTTTATTTTCAATTGTAGTTTTTTTATTGTAGACATTTAATAAGTTCTTAAAATATTAAACCGTAATAATTAAATGAACTGAGTTATCTATATTTTATTAGTATTTCTTTCATTTTTTATTTTTAATTAAATTTTTGTAGTTTTTCATTTTTTTAATTCTTCATTTTCAATTATATTTTTTTTTATTGTAGAAATTTAATAAGTTCTTAAAATATTAAACCGCAATAATTAAATGAACTGAGTTGCATTTTTGCCTCCTCGTTCCTTGTAAATACATGATATTGGGTTCATTTCACCCAAATTTACTTATCCGTGTAACTTTACAAATTTCCATATAGGAGTTAAACATTTCGGAGAAACTATAGCTATTAAAATGTGGCAAATTATAGGTCTCTCTTCTGAAGCTAAAAATGGAAATTTAATTATTATACCTAAATCCTTAGGTTAGGTTAGGTTAGGTTAGACATTTAATAAGTTCTTAAAATATTAAACCGTAATAATTAAATGAACTGAGTTATCTATATTTTATTAGTATTTCTTTCATTTTTTATTTTTAATTAAATTTTTGTAGTTTTTCATTTTTTTAATTCTTCATTTTCAATTATATTTTTTTTTATTGTAGAAATTTAATAAGTTCTTAAAATATTAAACCGCAATAATTAAATGAACTGAGTTGCATTTTTGCCTCCTCGTTCCTTGTAAATACATGATATTGGGTTCATTTCACCCAAATTTACTTATCCGTGTAACTTTACAAATTTCCATATAGGAGTTAAACATTTCGGAGAAACTATAGCTATTAAAATGTGGCAAATTATAGGTCTCTCTTCTGAAGCTAAAAATGGAAATTTAATTATTATACCTAAATCCTTAGGTTCGACTACAGAATCTCCATAGAACCGCACTATTTCAATTTACCCACCTAACTTCTAACTTCAATTGAAATACTCGCCATTGCTATCCAATTCAAAGGGGTCAATGCTTCCATCCCCCGCCGCAGAGCTGTATATACATATTTATTAACCATCCGAAGCGCATCTGCTCGGAGGAAGGAAATCACACGGAAGTGGAGGCGCAGTGGAAATCCGTGGCCGGCAATTGGCGATTTGGTTAGGCAGAGCGAAGGGGCACGGCGCGGCTGGAAACACGTGCATCCTTGCCTACACGTGCATCCACATGCGTGCGTCATAGGAGCGGGTGCGCATGCTCGGGGAGCGTTCTATTGGGGGGGAAGTTTGGCAGCGCGAGGGCATCGAGGCAGGTGGTAGCCAGATGTCTCTCGTAAGGACTTCTACCCTGATGTCGTTGGCTGCTAGTTCCCTGGCTGTGTACTAACATACGCGACGCTCTGCACGCTCGCGTTTCACCGGAGGGTGTGTACCTATCGGCGCACCCTTGCGCTCGCCCTACGTGTTCGAGCCTGTCGCGCAAACGAATTCATCTTCGGGTGTCTCGTTCCCTTTCACGGGATCACTCCCTGCCGACTGGTTCCGATCCATCCGCGCGGCCCGATAGCAGGCGCCGATCGATAAAAAGAGCGGAGGACTGGAAGGCCCCTCGTCTAATTGGAACAGAAGCGCTGTCCATATATGGTGGAATTTTTATGATGCAATCAGGGCCAGCCCGTAACGTCCACTTTTCCATTCACGAAACTGTTTAGTCAAATCCTCGGTTCCTCATCGATGAAACAGTTTAGTTGAACAATAATCGAGTACGCTGCGCATATCGATGGCTTAGTGCACAAATATTGTACCTATGCCCACTTTTAGCGTTTTACAAAAAGGGAAATAGGTTTAAACGTGCAATGGCACAATAAAGGAAATATTGTTTTTGACAAATTTGTGAAGCGGATATAAATTTGATATTTATACTGTATAAAGAAACAGTCAACGACTGTTTGTTAAGATCCCGTACCCGAAAATTCAAAAATTCTGAAACTTTGTAAGTATGCGGGGATTTGCTCCTGATTGCAACGCGAGTTTTGTTTGCTGCCCAAATTCGCTCGAAGGGGGTGAAATTAACCCCTGAAAATTCGGCTATTTTCCGATTTTGTGTTATGACTTGCGAACTGTAAGAGATAGAAACAAAAAGTTTCAAGATGAAAGTTATTTGTTTGAATTAGATCCAGCATTTGGTAAAAAAATTATTTTATAGTTCACGAGTTATAGCAGAAAGTCTGGAAATAATCGCATTTTTAGGGGTTAATTACAGGCCCTTAGAGTGAATTTGGGCAGGAAACAAAAATTCCGTTGTAATCAGGAGGAAATCCCCTACATATTCGCAGTTTCAGAATTTTTTTAAATTTCCGGGTTCGGGATTTTCCCTTCTAAGTGCACAAATACTTTAGGACCACTTTTAGCGTTTTCGAAAGAACCGGGTTTGAAGAAAAATACTATTTTTGACAAATGAAGAAAAATACTATTTTTGACAAATTTATGAAGTGGATATAATTTGATTTTTATACAGTATAAAGAGACAGTCAAAAACTATTTGTTGCATATGTGCCTGTGATTATAAAGGTGGTCTAAGTGATTTTTCTCTTCGTCTCGTGATATTTAAACTTCTGCGTTTGTGTAATCGATGTAATACAAAATAAGAGATGAATTCAATTTCTTTTAGATTCTGTGTACTTTGATTTGAACCACTTTCATAATCATCTGCACATATAAAAACTCAAATGTTATCAAAATTGGACGTACAATATTTCTACGCAAAGTCACCGATATCGAACTATCTGCTTCTTTGCTTTTAACCCTTGGAAGATGGATAGTTTAATCACACATCGGATACAGGTACCATTTTTACCTATAATTCTATTCGCACTCATCTCGAAATGCGCTTTTATATTAGACTTCAAACTTTTTGTCTAAAATTCTTAATACTTTCAAGACTTAATACTAATGATAAATAAAATATACAACAGTCAATAGTAGTAATAGGGTGGGTCAAAATGGCCCCTTTTTCCGCCAGGCGAGGGTTAAGGCGTTACGCCACCCTGAAAAATTTGAAAAATCGATTTTTCTTTTTTGCATTTTCTTATTACGTGAAGTTTGAAGAATAATTTAAGTCATGGTAGACGCAAAAATTCCCCAAAATAGCCGAGTTATAGACTTTAAACGAGACGCTGATGTCGATATTCCGCAGCAGGTAGCGACCATTCTACTTTTCTTCTTTTGCGTTTTTCTCGAAACTACATTTTCAAAGCTGATATATCAAATATCTCCAAAACTATTTGTCCGATTGATTTCAAACTTGGTACGCATATTCTTAATGATATCATCTACAATGTAGCATATCATTTTTTTCATGCGATAACCCATTCGTATATAATAAATATTTTAAGTTCGTTTTGTCAGGTGAAAAACAAATAATTTTCTTCACCTTGCTCCCATTTGTGCAATAAATTTTCTTTTCTCAAATCCGTACGCTACATCGTAGGTATTTTATTAAGGAACACGAAAATCATCATATTTTTAATTTCAGATGAACCTGGGCGTTATAATTTGTTATATTAATCACGCGTATAACGGCGGGCGAGCTTCGCGGCACAACAAATAACTCGGTCATTTTTTAATATTTTTGTACAGTATTTATACAACATATGCACTAATACATGCTCTACACGTAAGAAAAAAATAAATAATTTTCAACCTCATATTATCAGTAAAAAAATTCGTCTAGTTTAGTGCTGTTTCGAGCGTCCCAGAGTGGCGTAACCCCTCAAGTAATCCACTCCTTAGAAATCCAGGCCTGAGTTAGGTACTCAGCTCTACAAAACCAAGTTAGATACTCAACTCTGAAGGCTATAGTAGCGGACTTACCTACTATTAATGACATTAACCCCTTAAGGTAACCAAGAACTTGCTTTGCTAAATAGTTGCTCGAACTTTTAGTGAAAAATTAATGCAACATCAATTTAGCCATTTTATCGAATCAATGGACAATCGACAGTACTCGCAAGGCTTTCAAATTCAAATAGCTGGCGTTTACCTCGCAGCATTAAATTTCTTCTCAATTTTCTAGCGGTGTCAGGTGTCGGTCCGAAGTATACCAACCACAATCTGTACTTTCGAAACCTGTCCCCCCGTAAGTAGTAGAGCCGGCGACTAGCCAGCCGACCAATAGCTGCTAGTGGAACAGGTAGAGTTATCCACGCCCAGATTTCTCGCACGATACTTTCTACTTCTAACGGCCACGCTGTGCATACGTGGACGTTCGTGCTTCCCGTCGTTCCGACCTTGTCACCCGAGTCGACAGTCTCATACATATTTCATGTACACACGTCGATTGTTGGGGAGATTTATCTCCGAGGAATTCAACTTCCTCGCTGCTTTCCTTTTTTCGCCCATGTTTTGGCAGAATTTCACCGGCCGGAGGAAGGCTTCGGAACGCGTCGGCCTTGATCTTGGCTCGCCGCCGCCTCGTAACATTCCTACATTCGCCTCCATTCAGCCTTTTTTCGTGTTATCGGCGCTGCGCGGTCGGGAAGGATTCCTGGCTGTCATTCATGAATCACGCCGCGGCGACGAAGATCGCGCCGAGCGCCGAGCAAAAGTGAGGCACGGTTCATTGAGTAATTCTCCGCGGTACGACTACTTACCTTGCACTTATCTCGCCGACGTAAGCCGTGATGTCATCGTGCCCTCGATTATCCACGCATCTCGCGGGATTTCGCTTTTTGCGGGCCGTCGATTATCCATGAATTGCCGTTTTAACGGTACTTACCGTGGTAGTAATGTGTGGGTCCACGTTTTATGGCTGCGCGAAGAAAGTTTCTATTGCGCGTGGTATCACGCTGTATTGGTATTTTTTATAATACTTTGTACTACGTTTTACTAGTATTCCTTATATCGCGGAGGGCCGCGGGTTTTAGGTATTTCGTGTAACGCGTAGCTCTAAGTTTCGTAGCTATTTCTTACAACGCGTGGCACTGCGTTTCCTAGCTATTTCTTATAACGCGTGGTAATACGTTTTACGCCACGAATTGCTCGCGAATTGCCGTCCACTATAATTAGAAAACGTAATAATACAGTAGAACCCTTATCGCAACACTCTTCCAACCGAATACACAATGAAATGAAAATTTATTTTATTAATTTTAATTTATTAATTGTGACGAGAATTCACAAATTTTTCAGCTGCTTCTATCCTTGATATTATGAATTTAATATTTGAAAAAAAAAAGTATCTTATTTTGCAACTGTACCTAAGCTGTTCTTTATATTATTCTGTGCGAGAAGTAAGGTTTGAAAATGTCACCCCGTAGACACTGGGGCCCAAAGCTTGCGCCTAGCGCACCTTATAATAAATACAATGAATATTCCATATTCATATTTTCCGGATCGCGGCAGAGCGAAACTTCCTCCGCGCTCGTTCGGAGAAGTCTGACCGACCTCAAGGCGGTTCAGTGCCCAAGATAAGTAAATAACAATTGAACCTGCGGAACGGCGCGACGAACGCACCCGCGAGCCATAAGCGCGCGCAGGAACGAGCGTAGAACTCGTTTGCGAGGTAAACAAAAGGGAAGAGTAGGAACGGGCGAGATCGGGGAATAGCCAGAGCGCCGAGAAGTTACAGTTAACGTATTCAGCTGAGGCAATTTGTCACGGTCACCTGTCCCCCCTGATGATAGAGAGGAACGGCGCTCATAGGATCCCGTGAGTAGCGGCGCGCGCGCCGGTCTACGCGCTGAAATTCCGCATATTTTACCAGGGCGTTCCCTTTCATCGGCAGTTCCCGCGGCACGAGCTTTTAAACGCACAAATTGAGGAACGCCGGCCCGAGTGCATCGTCTGCCGTCCGTGGTCCCAGAGAGAGGCGTGCGCGGCGAGGGGGTGGGTCGTGGGGGTAGCAGCTGACGCGGACGGCCCAGGGACGAGAATGGGTATCCTTGCACCTGGTCCTTAACTTTGGAAAATCGACGACAGAATCAATCGTGCCGCAACGCGACCAAAGGGGCCCCCGAACGATAACAGTTGCGTTGACCCCTGATCTTGACCCGTTACCCGAAACGAACGCTAATCCCTTCCACGGATAACGCGCCGCGAATCGACTCGATTCACGGACACCCTCTCCGGACAGATATCGTATCCAGTGCCCACTGGAAGTCTCTAATCCTGTGTATCTGTTGGATGTTTGCCTCTCACTTTATTTGTAATTGATACCGAGGGCACCTATACCTCTTTATATATACACCAGCATAAGTACATAAGTATTGGGACACTTACGCTGTGTGGGGTAATTGTGAAAAACGTTGCAAAGTTATTGAAGATTTCCAATAAATTTTTGTGTAGATTGCAAGCAGTGAAAAGTATTCAATATTTATTGGAGAACTCTAAAAAATTTTACTTTGTTTTGTATTTTAAATTAAAACCACAGAGTAAGAGCAGTGGAGTTCTGAAGATTTATTGAAGAACTCTAATAAATTTTACTTTGTTTTGTATTTTAAATTAAAACCAGAGAGTAAGAGCAGTGGAGTTCTGAAGATTTATTGAAGAACTCTAATAAATTTTACTTTATTTTGTATTTTAAATTAAAGCCAGAGCGTAAGAGCAGTGGAGTTCTGAAAATTTATTGAAGAACTCTAATCAATTTTACTTTATTTTGTATTTTAAATTAAAGCCAGAGGATGAGAGCAGTGGAGTTCTGAAAATTTATCGAAGAACTCTAACAAATTTTAAATTAAAGCCAGAGGATGAGAGCAGTGGAGTTCTGAAGATTTATTGAAGAACTCTAACAAATTTTACTTTATTTAGTATTTTAAATTAAAGCCAGAGGATGAGAGCAGTGGAGTTCTGAAGATTTATTGAAGAACTCTAATCAATTTTACTTTATTTAGTATTTTAAATTAAAGCCAGAGGATGAGAGCAGTGGAGTTCTGAAATTTTATTGAAGAACTCGAACAAATTTTACTTTATTTAGTATTTTAAATTATAGCCGGAGAATAAAAGCAGCGGAGTTCAAAAAATTTATTGAAGAACTCTAATATACTTTACTTTATGTAGTATTTTAAATTATAGCCGGAGAATAAAAGCAGCGGAGTACAGAAAATTTATTGAAAAACTCTAACAAATTTTACTTTATTTTCTATTTTAAATTAAAGCCAGAGAGTAAGAGCAGTGGAGTTCTGAAATTTTATTCAAGAACTCTAATAAACTTTACTTTATTTAGTATTTTAGATTATAGCCGGAGAATAAAAGCAGCGGAGTTCAGAAAATTTATTGAAGAACTCTAATAAACTTTACTTTATTTAGTATTTTAAATTAAACCAGAGAATAAAAGCAGTGGCAGAAGAAGAGTCCTAATACTTACGTACTGCAGTGCAGATGTCCTTTTTCAATCTCCAAGTGGATGTACTTGTACCGTATGCATAATTTCTACAGCACCTTCATGTTACTATAAAAATTGAGTGACTTAAGAGACTTGACGTTCTTCGTGGATAATGGGAATGCCCGAAGCCCAACAAAGTAGAGACTCCGAGAGAAACGTTATCAGACTAACAAGCCTATTCTGAAATTCCATTGGGTCTATTACTTTCGAGGGGACGAGAAGTATTCCCTCGAACATCGTTTCCCTAGAAAGGAAATTTGTGAACTGGTCAAGGCAGTCTATCGACGGCGGAATAATTCGAACGTTGACCTCCAATGCCCACTTCGGTCCTCCGTTATCTCCGAACGTGGTGCCCCGCACAGAATCATAGAACCTCCCATTCGAACGTTACGAACGATTTAGTTGGGTCTCCTTTATTCCCTCGAGCCTCGACACATTTCCCCATGGCGACGGAGACCACGGCGATACGATCTTGAAAGGATACGCGAGGCGAAAGGCACTGTTTAGGCACCGTCTGGTTTTCCCGACAAACCATGACCATGGGGACACGACGGACATCGCTGGAGAAGGGACATCGGCTGGTACGCGCAATGACCTTATTGTTGCGTGACGAGCAACAGGCGGACGGAAGGAAGGAAGAAGGAGAGATGGAAGGAGGAAGGACGGCTGCCCAGCCTAGGGACTGCTCGCTGCAAACGGGTGGGGGGGGGGGGGCAGAGGGGGACAAGGAGCAGACAAGAAGCAAGGAAGTGGCCGAAAAGAGGGGAAAGTTCGGAACTTGGGCAGATGTCCATACGCGTGGCACGCATGCCCGCGAACGCACGATATATGGTGGGTCCCTCGTTTCTCTCCCTTTCTCACGAGAGACGCTCGATTTTTCGTCGTGAAACTCCTGAATCTCCCGGGGGGAACGAACGTGTAATCGCGTGTATCGATGAAAATCGGCCGATGAATAGGTTCGTTAACCCTCTTCCCTCGGCGGGCAAGGGGACGAAATTTATTATCCAGAATCGAGTAGATTTACGTCCGCCGCCTGGTAACACGGCCTCCGATCGCCGATCGTGCTAACAATGTTGCCTCGAACGTCTGTACTACTTGGGACGAGCCGGAGCTTATCGTAAGGAGATGTGTCATAAATGATGTCTAATGAGGCGTGACTTAGGGGTTAGGATAAGAGTCGTAGGGGATCGTACAAAATTTAAGGAAACTAGGTGGATAGATAATCGAAAGAAGCTTGACCTTTCTTCGATTGTATGCGTAGGTGCTCAATAATTTACTTAAGATATTTACTACATCGTGAGATAGCTACTTGTAATGTCAAACTTTTTTAGAGGGAGCGGTTGGCTCGGTGGTTAAGGTCAAAGTTTCGTAATCGAAGTAGCCAGGGTTCAAATCCCCGTTTTAGTAAAAAGGTTTTTTTCGTTATAATAGTACTGCGTTTTATTCTGTTGGAGAAAATGGAAAAGAAAAATATTTTTATCGAAGATACTTTCTGTATTTATTTAATGAATTGTGTCTAAAATTGTGTTTAACGATTGCGCCACCGGTGTTGCGTGACGCTAAAGTCGTCATACAAGCAAGCGTGTTGTTTCGCGGTCCTAGACAAAGGGGGCAGCTGTTTTACAGCACCTGCTTGTGTCGCCACCTTTCAAGGAAAAGCTAAGTGCGCGCGAGAGGGAGAGAGAGAGAGAGAGAGAAGCTTGTGTTCATTCATATTTCGCCTCGCGCGACAAGCGGCGCTGGTTGTCGTCGCGTCCGTCGAAACCCAGCCGATTGGGAAACTTCGACCGGACGTCCTCGACCTCCGACAGTGGTTTCGAATGCAGATTTCAAGGGGAGGGAGCTTAGCAACCGATACATTCAATTCGCCCGATGCTAATTTCGAAGGAAATAGAGGGAACGGTAGGGTTCCTTGACTTCTTCTTCTTCTTCTTCTTCCTCAACTCACTCCGATCTCCTTAAGGGGCTATAGGACTACTGAACGACTAAAATCGACGGTTTCTTGTCGGTTGGATTGTTTGTTTAGATACCAAACAATCGCCATACCGGCACTTTTCACAGTTTTTTATGCACGCTTTTCCAAGTAATGTAAAATAAAAAAATTGTCAGAGTGTTGAAAATTATTCAAGTTATTTGACGCTCCGCGTAACGCGCAGCTGTAATCGGTGTACATAGTCCCAGGTGAACCAATCGTCTAAAAGCAAAATGCTTTGGGGTGAGTAATTTCTCCATTAATAGTTAGCGCGTGAAATTTTGCTGGGCGAATTTAAACAAAAATTGTAAAAGTTACACAGGAATCAATTTTTTCCCCACATTTTTATGGGAAAAAAACGTCTTCAATTAGTTATAAAGTGTTTTACAAACATCCAATGTTGATGCGCAAATTCCACACGATAGAGAAAGGAATTCTACAACTCCAGTTGAAATTTTAAGTGAAAATATTCATTGGTTCAAGAGTTCTGATGTAAACCGTTTCTGAAAATGGTGTTTCGAGAAAACCGGCTTCAAAGTTAAGTGCCCTATGCCAATACCGCTCTGCGAGGCGTTACACTCAGTTACGTTCAGCGCTGTAATTTCCGTAATTATTCGAATTTCCACATGAAACTTTTTTATAAATGTTCACAAAGGATCACACTTTCAGAATTAACAATAATAAAAGCATCAATTCTTCGATATTCCAATATTCCTATACCCCCTTAACATATGTAGACCTCTTAAATCATTCCTCATGGCACACTCATCAACTCATTTGTCTATTACTAAAAGTAAAATTATCCAAAAATCTATACTCTTAATTATGCTAATCAATCTCACTTACCGACGCGTTAACTCCACAAAAATCCCATTAAATCTTAACTCGCACATTCACTAACGCTTTGACGGACGTCGGCGCCTTTTCGTGTCTTAATTACCTTTCAAACATTTACAATCCACAGCATTAATATATTTAATTCGAAATCAAACCGAGCTTAGAGTTCGGTTATCTGTAAAAAAATCTCCCCCAGCCAAAACCTTGCGGCACTAAAAGTGTTTTCGGCAGCGCCTCGAATCGCCCAAGTAGAGCCGTGTGGCGAGTCGAATTGTCCTCGATTGCTTCCTTCCTCGTTCTTCCATTTCCCTGCCGATCGTAATTTGGCCGTTCCACGTTCGCCTCGGCGGTTGAGTCAGGAAACTTCAATTACCCCGTCGACCAGCAGGAAGCCGAGCAGCGTCGAAGTAAGAGGCTAGAAGGAAGATATAAAAATCCAACGAGATCCGATCGCGTGTTACCCTTTCCTGTGTCCCCGTCGTCCCCTCGCGCGCCCCTTCTCAATTTCCTACCATCTTTTGCCACGCCGATTCTCTCTCTCCCTTCTCCCTTGCGACTTGCCATTCTCCCTATCGCGCAGCGCTGCCCTAAATTGATTAATGAGCGCCGCAGCCGAGGCCCGTTTCGCTTGTCACCGACGCGAACGGTCACGTGGCGTTGGGCCTGCAGAACAATCGTGACGATTTTTATCTCACCGCCACCTTTGTCCACGTGCCTTTCCTTCGGCTTATCGTCCTCCCATCTCTCGTGCCTTCACTTATCCACCCGCTTCCGTTTCCTTCCGTCCTCGCTCCCGGTCCTCTCACCCTACCCCCTTCATCCGTTAATTACCGAAAAGCTGAAATTTTTATTGGCGCCCGGCGCGATATTACTTTTTACGGGGGTAATAAAACGAGAGAGAGAGAGAGAGAGAGAGAGAGAGAGCTGACGTAATTAATTAGGGGCGGTTGCGTTATTGGCGCTGTAAAGTGGACCCTCGCTCGTTCCCCGCGTCCCTTATCGCCCCCCTCGTGTTTCGCAATCGAAATCAATCTTAACGTATCGCGAGACGAGCGATATCCTCATCTGGTGCCGTTTTTTCGCAATCGTCACCGATAAAGGCGTTAGTCGCCGCGCGCGGTATAAATATTCATCGAGCCGTCCAGCGGGAACATTGTAATTTATTCGTAATAGCTTGGAGAGCGAACCACCACCCCGCCGCTCAGGGTTAACAATCGTCGCGCGTATACAGTGGTGGTCAAAAGAAACCTCAAAGCTCTTACTTTTACGCCTGAATAATTAACAGCAGCCTTTAAACATTATCTCGGTGCCACTGGCCTGTGTTCTTTTAATTCTACCCTCCCTAATCTACAGGGTGTACATTTTCGAATAGAAGTTTTCCTAACGGCAACTATCTTATTTCTCTTATCGTTCGCAGTGTACACTTCGAACGGAGCTGATCTGTTAATATCTTCCAGGGGGGTTGGCTATCTCCGGGGGCTCTGGCGCATATTTTCGCGGATCGTGAGAATGCCATGGAACTCCTTCGTTCGGCCACGTGCCTCGGGATTTAAACTCAAGGATGCCCGCGACCGTTAGACTTCCACGAACGCGAAAGCTTTTACGTAACGCGAAAAGAAACGGTTACCCATCGTGTTTAAACGCGTATTTACGATTCCCAGGACTAGCTCTGCCCTCGCATGTATTTTCTCTCTCTCCCGTTCAGTGTAAATAGGAGCTGCTCGACTCTATCGAGCATTAAAGGGATAGATCTCCAAGTAGGATAGGGAGACCAGGATAGAGTTCGTTTTTACACTCTCTGGTGCAGTTTTGTGGAATTAGGGAATTTTGCAAAGAAAGCTTCAGGATTTGTTACTGAATTTTGTTAACTGGTTTGTTAGAAGCGTGGAAGAGGAAAGGGGGAGTGGATTTGAAATATATTTCAATGCACGTCAGATTGAAAATTCGGTTTAAGTGTCGTCACGATTTTGTGCAATTTATACACTCGTTAATTGTTTACTTCGCGAGTCAGCGTGTTTGTGTATTCTGCCCGTTTATGACGCGCAAGTTCACACGTGACAACGGGGCTCCTCTGCACGTGGCTCGCGCCACCTCCGTTCTCACTTTCAAATTTGAATGGAGCCTCGATCGCCGGACAAGGGCGTTGAGGAATGCCGCGCACGTCCCGCCTTCGCCTCGGACTTTCGTTCGTTCGTACGAATCGGAAAGTGAAAAGCAGAATGCCTCAGGAATGAGATTCGCGCGTTTCATTCATCGTTCTTACAACGACCGTTCGTTGAGAAAAACTGGCATCGCGCGCGAAAGAAGCCACTGCGTTCTTCTTCGTTGACTTAACCACTGCCACGTGACTGACACTCGACAGAGTTCTTTCTGCTCGAAGACACAGCATCGTTTGTGACCACCGCTAATTCGCTGTTTCAATACGGCCGGTATGTGGACCTGACTGGCCGTCCGGCAAGCTCCTCCCGTGGGAGCAGTGGTTAGAGAAATAGATATACCGCGATTGGACACCACGGCTTGTCATGGAACACGCTGGCAGCCTTGAGATTTAAATGTGCTCCTCTGTGCCGAGGAATCTTTGCCACTTATCACCTTTGGTTTCCTAATCGCGGGAATGGATTAGAAGCATTCCTCTTCATCAAAAGACTATACGATTTAATTTACGAAGCGGGAACGACATAACCGTCAATATTCGTCAATAATCCCGTTCAACTACTTTACCTAAATCGGCAAGATACATATTTTACAATGAATGCTAGATATAACCTATTCGAGCACACTAAAAGTGGACACTAATAAATTAAAAAAAAAAGAAAATTAAAACTGACTTCAAAAAATAAGAGTGCGCCAAAAAGTAAAGAATATTTTTTTCCCTTGTTTAATCTACGACTCTCGATTTTTTTTAAGTCGGCGCCAGATTTACGCAGTGCATGTGATGATTTAAAAAAAATAAAAATGCTTTAAATAGAAACAAATCATTTCTTCCCTTATTTAATCTACGACTCTCGATTTTTTTAACCCTTAGGCTGCCGCTATAGCCACTATATTGGCACGGTTCTACCCCCTCGACTCTATGGGACCTATTGACTACTCATACATAAAATTTTTTGGAAAAAAAGGACCCCTATTTTTACGAAAAAATAGCGGCAGCCTAAAGGTTAAGTCAGCGCCAGATTTACGCAGTGCGTGTGATGATTTCAAAAAAATAAAAATGCTCTAAAAAGAAACAAATCATTTTTTCCCTTGTTTAATCTACGATTCTTGATTTTTTTAAGTCGGCGCCAGATTTACGCAGTGCATGTGATGATTTCAAAAAAATAAAAATGCTCTAAAAAGAAACAAATCATTTTTTCCCTTGTTTAATCTACGACTCTCGATTTTTTTAAGTCGGCGCCAGATTTACGGAGTGCGTGTGATGATTTCAAAAAATAAAAATGCTCTAAAAAGAAACAAATCATTTTTTCCCTTGTTTAATCTACGACTCTCAGTTTTTGTAAGTCGGCGCCAGATTTGCACAGTGCAAGTGATGAGGCGCTGACATAATAAATTGAGAGTCGTAGATTAAATAAGGGGGAAAAATATTGTTTACTTTGTAGTACATTTTCATTTTTTTGAAGTCGGTTTTAATTTTTATTTTAAATTCTTTTATTTGATGTTTTTTTTTTTAATATATTGACACAACGTGTTGAGGAGATATGCGCGTCCGTAATTAAAATAATAATAATTAGGTGACAATAGTCTTTATTAACCAGAACTGGCAAAATGCTGGGCTGATATTGATGCAGTACGGAATGGGAGCACAGGGACATCGTCCTCTTTCGAATAAGAAAAAGATCATCGAAATCGGTCCTTATGGCGAGGAGTTATGCACGGACAAACATAAAAAAAAAGATACATACGGGTCGAATCTATAACCTCTTCCTTTTCGAAGTCGGTTAAAAATTCAGCGCTAGTTCCTCCACATTTTGAATAATATTTTTCGACATATCGCGTTGTTATGAAACTGTGTTAACGGGTTACGCCACCCTGAGTCGCTCGAAACAGCACTAAACTATACGAATTTTTTTTACTGATACCATGACGTTGAAAATTATTTCTTTTCTTCTTATGTGTAGAGCATGTATTAGTGCATATGTTGTATTAATACTGTACAAAAATATTAAAAAATGACCGAGTTATTTGTCCTCCCGCGAAGCTCGTCCGCCGCTATACGCGTGACTAATATAACAAATTATAACGCCCAGGTTCATCTGAAATGAAAAACACGATGATTTTTGTGTTCCTTAATAAAATACCTACAATGTAGCATACGGATTTGAGAAAAAAAAATTTATTGCACAAATGAGAGCAAGGTGAAGAAAATTATTCGTTTTTCACCTGACAAAACGAACTTAAAACATTTATTATATACGAATGGGTTATCGCATGAAAAAAATGATTTACTACATTGTAGATAATACCATTAAGAATATGCGTACCAAGTTTGAAATCAATCGGACAAATAGTTTTTGAGATATTTGATATATCAGCTTTGAAAATGTAGTTTCGAGAAAAACGCGAAAGAAGAAAAGTAGAATGGTCGCTGCCTGCTGCGGAATATCGACATCCGCGCCTCGTTTAAAGTCTATACCTCGGCTATTTTGGGAAATTTTTGCGTCTACCATGACTTAAATTATTCTCAAAACTTCGCGTAATAAGAACATGCAAAAAAAGAAAAATCGATTTTTCAAATCTTTCAGGGTGGCGTGACTCCTTAACGTTCCTTCCAAACCACTTACAATCACGCACAGCGATTTAGGGTAGGTTAGGTCAGTTAAGGGGATGTTCCGATCTAGACCCCATAAAAATAGGTGTTCGTTAGGAATTAATTATAGGAAAACTACTACACGTAATTTAATGGAACTTTTTGCATTGTATTAAGGATGTCTTAAACTATAGAAATATATTTTTTTTTAATATAATTAATCATTGCAGACAGTACTGAGGAGTCGTTAAAGTCGGGGCGTAAAAAATTCATCCAAAACGGTGGAACCTGTAACACCTAGACCATTGGTCTGAAATAAAAACTAATGCCACGTTATTAAAAGGCATGAAAATTTTGTTGAGAAAGTAACTACACTTGAAGTTTGAAATCACTTTCCCCCTATATTTTTCTTCCTTTCAAGGCTTTTAAATCTTAAATTTTCAAAAAAGAATTCCTCTACACAGAAGTACATTCTTCAAAATAAAAAAAGTTTCAGTCGAATCGGATAATAACTTTTTGAGACACAGCTTCCACTGATTTTAAGAACACTGTTTCGAGCACAACGCGTTTAAAGTTTTACGTGGGCGCCGAGTGGCCGATTATTGCCCATGCATTTGCCGCTATTCTAACGCCTATAACTTTGGGAATTTTACGAATTTCAAGAAATCCGCTTAAACACGTATTCTTCAATGGTTGAGAATATTCGAAAAATTAAATAAAAAAAAAATCGATTTTTAGACCGCAACCTTAATGCCGTTAGTAGCCTGCTCGATTTTTTTTTTCAATTCTAACTGTTCTTTATTATAATAGCACCGTAACAATACCTACTGTTATTTGTTATATTGTAAATCAATGGGCCTACATCTATAAATAAATCATCATCGATATCATTATACACTCCCATTTAAAGGTTCCCTTCCGAAAGTATTATTCTGTATTCGACAGGGCTTCGCAGCGCGTCGCGTGATGCACAGCTCTGCCCCGACGGAGTCCTGACAAGTATTCATTCGCATAGCGTCACGAGTCCCGCGACGGTCACGTTCGTTTTCCTGCAACGCGGCCTGTGTACTTACGAGAGGCATTCCACCTAAACGGCACTCCCCTTTCAGTCGCCGGCGCATACTCCCTGCGAGCGCGTCGGCGCGCGCTTCGTAACGTATTCCCGAGTTGTCCGCGGCCGGGAACGTAAACATACGTGCACCTGCGAAAAGCAAATGTGCTTTACCCGCGGAACATTGGATTGCTAGGCTATCGCCAATTAGAAGCCCGATCACAGGGCGCCGGTGAACGCTGTTAGCGCGTTTCATATAATGTAAGCCTCTCCCTGGCGTAAAACAGCTGCTGGGATACGGTCTCCGTTTCCTGTTGCCCACGGTTGCCACGTGCGCGCCACCGTTTCAGAGTAAATATCGGGCTTTTATGATAGGGGGCACGGAAGAGGGCACGAAAAACCACTGCAGACGGGGCAGGAGAGGATGAAAGTTTTCTTTAAGAATTTCTTGCTTTCTGAATATTTATGGGCGGCTTGTTTGAATGGATCGGGAGGGAGGGATGAGTGATATACGGGGTGACAAAGAAGTGGCATGGAGGAAGATTAGATAAGCAAGTAGCTTAGTTGCTAAATTGGTCGACCCAATTTTCTGCAAATCACTGGATTTTAATATTCGAGCATATGAATAATGCTTAATGTGCGAAGCGTTATATATGGGGTGATCCAGAAGAAGCATAGTGGAAGGTTAGATAATTGAGTGAATATTTAGGAACTTAGTTCCCAAAGTGGTCGACTCCAGTCTTTGCAAATTACGGGATTTTAATATTCAAGCATATGATTGAATCTTCATTAATGTGGCAAGCGTAATATACGGGGTGATTCAGAAGTAACGTAATGGAAGATTAGATAACTGAGTGAATATTTGGGAACTTAATTCCCAAATTGGTCGATTCCAGTTTTTGCAAATTACCGGATTTTAATATTCAAGCATATGATTAATGCTTAATGTGGCAAGCGTAATATACGGGGTGATCCAGAAGTAGCATAGTGGAAGATTAGATAATTGAGTGAATATTTAGGAACTTAGTTCCCAAAGTGGTCGACTCCAGTCTTTGCAAATTACGGGATTTTAATATTCAAGCATATGATTGAATCTTCATTAATGTGGCAAGCGTAATATACGGGGTGATTCAGAAATAACGTAATGGAAGATTAGATAACTGAGTGAATATTTGGGAACTAAGTTCCCAAATTGGTCGATTCCAGTTTTTGCAAATTACCGGATTTTAATACTCAAGCATATAATTAATGCTTAATGTGGCAAGCGTAGTATACGGGGTGATCCAGAAGTAACATAGTGGAAGATTAGATAAATGAGTGAATATTTAGGAACTTAATTCCCAAATTGGTCGACTCCAGTTTTTGCAAATTTTGGGATTTTAATATTCAAGCATATGATTAATAGTTAATGTGCGAAGCGCAATATACGGGGTGATCCACAAGTAGCATAATGGAAGATTAGATAATTGAGTAACTTAAATAGTCCCCAAATTAAACGGCTCCATTTTTTGCAAATTTCTCGATTTTAGTATCCAAGCCTATTAATGCTTAATGTATCCATCTTTTGTGCTTTTCATTTCACAGAGTTGATCAGTTCAGCTTATCGATCTTATGTTCTACAATTACGAAGTACACTACAACGTGATTATTGTGCTTCGTGTCCAGGCTACGCGAGATCGAGAAACACCGAGCCAATTTCGTGGTATACCTCTTCGTGCGGGTAGATGTATTTTTCACCCTCGCGTTCGCCCCCTTTCGCACCCCAAAAACAGCTGCGTGTACCGAGAGGAAGGTGGCCCTACGGTGTGTCTCGCAACGAAGTACAATGGAAGGTTATGAAACGATAGCGTTTATATAGGATACCGTGGGCTACGCGTACAGGCGGGGCGACATACAAATATATGGGAAACGCAGATGGCTGATGGACCTTATCGTTTCCATTATTTTCTGGCCCGCAGATACTCCCGTCGCCATTGTCTCTCTGTTGACCTGCAACCGTCTGGAGCCATTTAAGATAGAGCCATTATCAGCCAGATGAGCTAATTACTAACATTTCATTATGGATTCAAGGGGAAGCTAGTAATTTCCGGTATTAAAATACTCTTTCCAGCACATGGCGGACGCTGTTATTTCAGAATCCATTGCTTTGTAGCTTCTTAAGGGATTAGTCTGCATTTTCAGTATTGGAGAAGGTTCTTAATTAAAGTCGACTATATTAATTTCCCACTATAATTTGAAGTAATTTCACTGCCCCACAACTGTATACAAAGTGATAAATAGTTCCACTATAGTTCTACAACATTTACTATAGGTATTCTAATTGTCACTTCTAACTATACGTATGAACTAGTATTTCTATAAGCTAGTAGTATATAAACAATAACTATACGGATTCTTCTTTAAGTTAAGTAAGTTAAGAAAGAATTAGTTTCAATGAAAACGTTTCCAGCAAAAGCTAAGCTAAGCTGTGCTATATTTTTTTCTTCAAAAGCTAAGTTAGTTCGACGTAACTATATTTATGGAAAATCGGTCGTGAGGGAATTTTGAATTACGTTGAGCTAACTTAGCTTAAGGGGTCTCCCTACCTTAACGGACGAAAAATGATGCGAATTTTTTCAAACAAAACCGTTAAATATATTTACTTCCAGCTTTGTGGCTTCATTTGGCATTCCATAGAGAATATGAAAAAAAAATTATGTGCAAAAATAGTGGTTATATCTGGAGTTATAGTGCTTCAAATAGAGCGCCTTAAAAAAATCATATTCGCATTGTTAGCATAAAATCAACCGTTGTAGTTGTCAGAAATAGAAAATTGAAAAATTTGTGTAATCTATATGAGTGTGGGTATTGCCTGAAGTAGATTAAATGAGAAACACAAAAAATTAAAAAAAATGGCAGTGTGTAAAACAGACATCAATTTCTGCAAAAAATTCGCTGCTTCTTTAAGTCGCAAAAGTTTAATTTTACAAAAACCGACTTAGTTTCAGTAACAACGAGAATGGGACATCTACCGAAGATATACATATACCAAGTTTGAAGTAAATCAGGTGATTGGTTTTTCAGATATCGTGCTAAGCAATTCGAAAAACATAGTTTTGAGAAAAACGCGTTTAAAGTTTTAGGTACCGTTTTTATACTTAATTCTTTTTTAAAATATTGTCTAAATATGTACAAATATACGCATAAAATTTTCAATTACTATAATTTGAAGGATTTTCTTTAAAAAAAAACTTAAATATCGCGCTCCTCTTCAGGCCGTCAAAGTAGGGAGAACCCTTAAAAAAACATAGCACAGCTTAGCTTAGTTTTCAAGTAGATCCGCGGCTTAAACTATCGTTACCCATTTCTTAATCATCCACTGCCCAATAAAATTCCCCACAAAGAGTGACCCAAGAAATAGCCTCTTTTTAGTCCCACGATTTTGGAACTGAATTTTCTGCCAAATGATACCTTATGGTGAAACATCAATCACAACAAATTTTCAAGTTGAGGTGACAATTAGTTTCTGAGATATGGGAGCTGAAAGAAGTGAAAATTCGTTAACGCGTCAGCCCATACGCTTCAATGTATGGATTTTTATGTCAATCCGATAATTTAAACAATTAATCCCAGGGATTTTGCTGACTACTAAAAACGAATTTGAACTTAGATTTTCAAAATTCACAATGGCCGATTCAACATGGTGGAAGATATATTAAAAAAAAAAGCACCCACTACACAGACATTTATATTTCTTGATTTTGATTTTTATTTGTGAATTTTGAAAATCTAAGTTCAAATTCGTTGTTAGCAGTCCGCAAAACTGACAATGACCGAATCAATATGGTGGACGATTTATTAAAAAAAAACACCCACTACACAGACATTTATATTTCTTAATTTTGTTTTTTATTTGTGAATTTTGAAAATCTAAGTTCGAATTCGTTGCTAGCAGTCCGCAAAACTGACAATGACCGAATCAATATGGTGGACGATATATAAAAAAAAGCACCCACTACACAGACATTTATATTTCTTGATTTTGCTTTTTATTTGTGAATTTTGAAAATCTAAGTTCAAATTCGTTGTTAGCAGTCCGTAAAACTGCTAGAAATAATTTTTCAAATTATCGGACTGACATAAAAATCCGTACATCGAAGCGTATTGGCTGACGCGTTAACGAATTTTCACTTCTTTCACCTCTCATATCTCCGAAACTAATTGTCACCTCAACTTAAAAATTTGTTGAGATTGATGTCTGATCATAAGGTATCATCTGGCCTACAAAATTCAGTTCCAAAATCGAGGAACCAAAAAGAGGCTAAAAAAAGACCTCATTTTCGAATCACTCTTTCTCGCAGCAAATATGAATACTAAAACACGTGGACCCACTGAGAACGCTATTTATTCAAGCAGCATTCCATTATTCTGTAACGCTGGCACAGTAGCGATTCTGCAACGAGCTCCAGGACGCCGCGCGGCGTGCAGCGGAAACGCGGTCGCGCAGAGGCTGGCTGAAACAGTAAACACAACAAGCGCAGGACCCCGTTGCGTTCCTCTGTTCACTTGTGTTAGCGAGTACGTACACGCGTGCTTGATCTCGAGTTAATCGGCCATATCGCGGGGAGTTGCGTCACCCAGCGAATATAGGCTCCGCGGTGGCTGGAATGTAAATAGGCTAGAGCGCCGTGCAGCCGACCGTTTTGCTAATCGCCCTCCGAGGTGGGTCATCGTGCAAGCGGCGGCGGAAGCCTCGCCGCGAATTTAAAACCGCCTTAATCGTTCTTTCCGAGTAAATACTACGAGCTTCGTAAGAAGGAACAACGATCACTGGGGGGAGGAAGTGGACAGGAAATCCCCGAAAACGGAGAGGCGGCAGCGAGAGGCACTGGTGACCGCAACAACTGACACTCGCCTGGCTGTGGTCAAGATTGCCTCTCGCACCGCGGTTCGGGCAAAGGGTGAAGAACAAAGGGGTGGCGAGGGCGATACTGCCTCGACAAAGGAGAGGAAGAAACGCGCAGGATGGATGGTCAGCCATCCGTGATTTCCCGTCTTCACCTTTGTAACGAAAAAAAAAAAAAAAAAAAAATGAAGGAGACGTTATATCCGTTACAACATTCGCACGTCTGATCTAGCGAATCTCGGGGCTCGAACACCCACCCCATAATAGCCACATGCAAGCCTCCAGACTGAGAAACCTTTGACTCTGAAAAAGAATCACGAAAATTTAAGTCCAACGATAATATCGCAATTCTCAATATTCACCAATTCTAATCTGATAATTTATTAAAATCCCCTTCGCGGGAAACGCCCATGGGCGTCCGGCCCCTATAGTTAAGAGATACGGATACAGAAATTCCGCACGTGGCTTTGTGCTGAGCGTCAGAGTTGTCGATATCTTTGAATTTTAAGCTCCGAAAGGGAAATTTATTATATTTCAGGCTTTGGTCTGCGATATTCAGCCTGCTCTCGCGAGTGCTGAGCAGTTCGCGAATGTTTGGCACTGTCAACGTTCAGGGCAGATCGTCGCGGAGAGGTTTTCAATTCAGCTACTGTAAGACAGTCCTCCTTTGTTTTCTGTTTTAGATCGCGGTCTGGGTACGATTCTAGCAGCGGCGGGGACTCCGACAACGAGTACAGCGGCAGCGTCTGTCGCGGCGCCACTAATCAGTCCCAGAATCCGGCCGCGACGAATGCGAGCAGCCACGGCCAGGGGAAGCACGTAAACAAAGGGAGGTGGACCAAAGAGGAGGTAATAAAACGGAATTAAATTCACGGCGATTTGAGAATTCGTGCTCTCGGTTCGCACGCGATCGAATTTGCTTGGGAGGGGAAAAGCAGCTTGGTTTTAATACGGCTGGGAGGGTATTGATCGATGGCGGAGTGTAGCACGAAGCCTGCTGGAGTATTCGAGATATTAAAATTAGCTCAAAGTTTGTATAACAGAAAGTATTTAATTTAATCGAACAGATCAGCCAGGTCACCTGAATATTTTAAGAAACTTTAAACTCTCTGTGTGACTTAAAGAATTCTTTGATGACTTCGAGAAAATTTTAGCGATTTCTCAAAACACTCCGAGGGCAAAGAATTTCAAAAATAAAATCAAGAAACTTTAAAAGAAAAAATGGAACTTTTTGAGCTCCACTTTTTCCAGGTGTATTTATCGAAAAATTTAATTAAAACTCCAAGTTACTAATAAAAGAAGCTTTCAAAAAGTCTCGAAAAGTATTATTTATCACGCAAGTCTGAAGCTCGTGGCCACTGACACAAATAGAAGCAGCGTCGCGTCCCACAGATTCGTCTCCCCTCTCTCGGCGCTTCGAAAACTTCATAGTGCACATGCGATCGCGTCATCGTACCGTGACTTTGATCGGATGTAGCATAGAAGGAAGGGAGAACAGGGGGGGATACAATGAGCATAGGTCTCGAAAAGAGGTCCACCCTTCGTACCTTCCACAACGAGTTACGTCCGCAGGCAGATGCCCTCGACCACCCCATAGTCATATGCCACCGTAGAGTATAGGGCACGCCGTATGGTTTCCCGTGGGAAACATCACAGAGACCCTATCGATCCGGCGCATTCGTTACCGTGACCTTTCTTCTCCGCTTTTGTCTTCTTCTTTTTTTTTAATCCTGATGCAATTTCGCAGTGAAATGTGCGTGGCCATAAATATGCCCTATTTCTGAGCGATGGTGGGTTAGGTTAACTTGAGCCGCACAAATTTATTGGCTCACACATCTCGAGTGTCAATTATTTATGACCAGAAAGACACTTAAGGAGTCAGTCCACTGTGAAGTCGTGAAAAATTGCCATTCTTTAGGATTTATTTTTTAGTAAACGGAATGTCCAACGTAAATAATGTTTTGTCTACTTATTAATACACTTATTGGCGGAATAAAAAAAATCTATTTTATATTTTTAACAGTTTTTTTTTTTAAATATACATCGCACTGATGTGAGCGCCTTGAGAACGCGATGTAGTGCTGGCGCAGGTGATTCCGGGAGAACGACGCATTTGAAACGAAAAATTCAAAGCGTGCTGTATTCATTACGAGTGTGGTTATCGCCGGAACTAGGATTATTTCTATTGATAAAAAATTAACAAAATTGCGGAGGTTTGAAGTTTAAGTGTCGAAGTACGGCGAATTTTTCAATCATTTTTCCTCGTAAAAAGTATGAAATTGTTAATCGAAAAAGGTTTCCGTGGTCCCGGCCGTAGCCACTGATGTGCTGAATAACGTGTAAACATTTCAGACTTCTTGGTCAAATAGTTTTTTTGCAATCGCCTGCACCAGTTGAAAAAATGTTCTTTTGAAATAATCGCGTTTAAAGTTTCAAAACAAATTAAAAAAATTCTTTTAAACTTTTGCTGTATAATATAAGAGTAGCTTAATAAATACCAAAAAGATTTATCGCATTATATGTTTTATCTACGAAGAAAAAAATAACTTAATTTGTCAAACCGTCACAGTGGCCTAACCCCTTAAGTTGGTTCCGTCTCTCCTAAAGTTAAAGGTTGAAAAGAGCCTATCAGAACGCAAATTATCTCTACTCTTTAGGAGGAACTTACAATAAAAAACGTCCCCAAATTCCAACGTGCATCTGAAATATCCGAAGCGCCCTGTACATTAATTAAACGAATCAACAGAAAGACCCGTAGCAATGCTAATTATTCCGGGCTGACCATCAGTTTCACGCAGCAAACCTCGCGCAATGTGTTACACTTTTCCCCCTTCGATAAGCCAGAAATACATTTCCAATGAGACGGAAAAAAGAGACTGGAGCCGAGTTGGCAACCCGAATTTCGAGCAGTTGTACGCATTTCCTCGTGAGTTATCGATGGGACTCCGCTGATGATCTTGCTTTCCGCGCACCTGCTTTTAAACGGGGTCGGAATCGCCAGAGTTTTTTCCTCGACGCTTCAACACCTTGAGAATGTATCGCAGTGACGGTAATGCGAAGGTATGCCTAGCAGCGGTGGGTCTCTGAACGCGCACGCGTGAATAGAAGGAAGCTAAGCGGCGCGAATTCTTAGGGGATAGAGGTGAACTAGATTAGAGGTTGACGAGTGATCTAGTTCGGAGGCATTGCTATTTAAGTGGACGTACTGCTGTTCTCAGTCGTTTCCCATTCCCTCTACTTGGATACTGGTGCCATTTTAAATTTTCATTCAAAATTTTTATTGTTCCAGGATGCTGTGCTGAAGCAATTGGTGAGCAACGCGGAGCAACTGGGCACGGGGCTTCGATGGGACTCCATAGCTGGCCACTTCCCAGACCGGAGCGACGTCCAGTGCCAGCAACGATGGGCAAAGGTCGTGAATCCGGAGTTGGTCAAGGGGCCCTGGACGAAAGAGGTACCTGAATTTCGTTGCATCCTCTTCCCGTCGCGGTTTCTCGGTCCTCGTTCCTCGGCCCCTGCGAACCTTCGACTGTAATCTGGCCCCGTCCTCGCGTAAACGTTTCTGTGGTATGGAGAAACGAAAATGGGAGGTATAATGTGCTTTGTTTTTGGGAGGCTTTGGGCTGCAATTCGAGGTGGTTAATGTTAATTTATAACTGGTGACGTGGAGGCTGGAAGACGCTTGCGGGGAATTATTTCTCCTACATTTTTATTCGAGCTTGTTTTATAATATGCGATGCCATGAAGACAACTTTCAGGGGCTTTGAACGAAACATGCCAAAGTATCTTCTTACCCGCGACGAAGGGAGAAGAGTGAAATTTGAAGTTAACATTTTTCTCCAAAACTACTCGACTGATCTTCGTGTGGCTTTTTTTGCATTAGTTGGGTATCGTCTGCCGAATGGCTCTTAATCACATTTTATAGCATTTGGCCGCCGGGGGGCGCTACAGTGGAATAGCAAAAGAAAGAAATGGAAATACCAGGCTGTGTATTCTAAAGAAATTAAACCTTCCTAAGCCGTTCTAACTCTTGTAAAGTTGCAATTTTGAGTGGGCTATTAAACACGATTCTCTAAAAAAAGTGAAATAAAAAATAAAATTCAATTTAAAAAAAAACTCGGGACGATGTAAGCAAAACTTAACAATAAAAAAATAAAACGCAGTGCTTTAAAAAGAGTGAAATAATAAATAATAATATTTGGATGGTGTGTTTACACTAGAACTTTTCATGATATATTTTTATCGATTTATAATTAATTAACAGCCGTGGTGCGAGTATAAATAATTATAAATCTATAAAAATATATCATGAAAACTTCTAGTGTAAACGCTTTATCCAAATATTATTATTTAATATTTTACTCTATTTAGAGCACTGTTTTATTTTTTTATTGTTAAGTTTCTTTATTTCACTCTTTTTAAAAGACTGTGTTTTATTTTTTTATTGCAAGTTTTGCTCCCATCGTCATGGGTTTTTTAAATTTTTAATTTTATTTTCTCAAAATCTAGATAATAAAGTCACGAACAACTTCAGTATAGGTATATTAAAAATAAAGAGTGACCCAAGAAATCGCCTGTTTTTGGCCCCTCGATTTTGGAATATTTTTGGATCACTCTTTGATAATGACAAATTAATAAATTGCGTCTGTGCTACTCCACGTTGCCGTTTATGTCACAAAGAGCGACGTCAGCGGTTAAGGGTTAAAATTGTAGTCGCAATTGTCTGCAACAGATTAATCTTCATTAAAAGATTAAAAACACTTTCTATCCAGTTTAGCTTTGCTTTGTCAATTTCGAAACACCCTGTACTGCCTCCTCGCGTCTTTCACGCCAGCGAAAGAGACAGCCCCGCGATGTGTTCTCGTTAAAACACCTCTGCTCATTTACACTTTGCTCTCCCCTCCCCCGCGCCTTCTCCCCTCGATTCTGAAACACCCTGTACAAACCGTCGAAATTCATCGGCCACGTTTTCAAGCCCCGCTTTCACAAGGGCCCGAGCAAGACGTACCCGCGCAAGAACCACTCCCTGGTGACAGAAAGTTGGCGAAGAACCGTTACACCCCCCATTACCGAAAACTCTCCTCTGCCATATAAGCAGAGGAAGAGAGAGAGAGAGAGAGAGAGAGAGAAAGAGAAAGAGAAGAACGCAGGAGCGTTCCAGTGCCACAGGACCAACACAAGAATCCCCTTCCACCGGCGAAACGAAGGAGGATGAAAAAATGACTTAAGAAAACTACAGATTCGAACCTCCTTCACTCACACTGTAACTCACCCCCTACCACTCTGTCATCCTTGTACTTGAAACCAGACTTCCACGTGGACGGCATTTTGAAAAAAAAAAATCATTTTCCCTTTTATCAAACGCAAACGGCACTATGCCTCGCCTGCCTTAGACACCCAGAATCAAATTGGCCGTTCCTCGTCAAATTACTCCACTCGGAATTCCTCGCATTCGAGTCTCCCTAGGCCCCACCGTGAACATGTACAGGTTCCCCCATCGAGAGGCCCCGATCAGATACCTCTAATACACCGCAATTTGCTGGTACATACTCGCCCAGCCCCCTACGACTCTATCCCAGCAGCTCCGTTCTAAGAGCGGCTGGGCTCTCGCAGGCTCTCGCAGCGCGCCGCTCCTAACGCCTAAATCCCCGGCCTCGTAACGGCACGGCCCTGCGAGCACGTACGCCTACACGTACGGCCGCGGCAGAAAACGAAGGAATGGACGCCCCACGGTCGCCACGGTGGGGTATGCAACAAGAAAAAGAGACGCTGAGAGCCCGCGGAGATGCTGCGTCGTCGTCGTCGCCGTCGTGCCAATGCACTTGGCAACAGCCAAGGGCAAGTAGAGCCGCTCCTCGCGTACAGAAACGCGTACGTACGGGGCCCGGCATGAGCAGGCCGCGTCGGTGTGCGCACCTGATTCCCGTGGTATGGGAGCGCAAAACCCACCGCGTTACTCCCTCTCGTTGCCGGCCCTCTCCCTCGTCTTTCTCGGTGTTATCCATCCTCGTCCTCCGCGCCGTGCGCGACGGCGATCGTCTCCGCGTGTCCTCTCCCTCGGCTCCCTCGCTTTCTCTCTCTCCTCGACCTACCGCCTCGTTCTCCGCCCTCCCCCGTGACTCTCCTCCGCGCGGAGAAATTACTTGCGCGCCCGACCCGGGGGATGGGAGAAGCCGCGGCTCGCCTTCCGGTGGTGAACATCCTCGATGCTTCCTCGGGTCCATTCTGGCCCTGAAGGGATTCTGTGATTGGAATACGTGGGCTTGTTTGTTGGCGTTTGTAGGCTGTTTGGGGTTGCCTTGGTTGAGATTTTCGAGATGCGGGGGGTTTTCGGTTACTTGTTTCCGGGAAACGTTTTGGGATGCTTGGAATTCGGGTTCGATGCTTCTCGGAATGTATTATTTGTTATTTTTTTTATTGGTAATCGACTTTATTACTCAAAATAGTAGGAACCTGAAAAGTTACAAGTGGTATAGGTAATTGGAGTAAGGCGAGGCTGCAGTTGTAACTCTGTTGGGAAGCCTAAGCGAGTACTATAAATAAACTAAAGTGAAATGGAGACAATAATAAATAAAGATAAATGTTAAGAAGAAACTAATGTAAAAGTCATCTTAAGACATAAAGTAAAAAGTAAAGTAAAAAGTAAAGTAAAAAGTAAAGTAAAAAGTAAAGTAAAAAGTAAAGTAAAAAGTAAAGTAAAAAGTAAAGTAAAAAGTAAAGTAAAAAGTAAAGTAAAAAGTAAAGTAAAAAGTAAAGTAAAAAGTAAAGTAAAAAGTAAAGTAAAAAGTAAAGTAAAAAGTAAAGTAAAAAGTAAAGTAAAAAGTAAAGTAAAAAGTAAAGTAAAAAGTAAAGTAAAGTAAAAAGTAAAGTAAAAAGTAAAGTAAAAAGTAAAGTAAAAAGTAAAGTAAAAAGTAAAGTAAAAAGTAAAGTAAAAAGTAAAGTAAAAAGTAAAGTAAAAAGTAAAGTAAAAAGTAAGGTAAAAAGTAAGGTAAAAAGTAAAGTAAAAAGTAAAGTAAAAAGTAAAGTAAAAAGTAAAGTAAAAAGTAAAGTAAAAAGTAAGGTAAAAAGTAAAGTAAAAAGTAAAGTAAAAAGTAAGGTAAAAAGTAAGGTAAAAAGTAAAGTAAAAAGTAAAGTAAAAAGTAAAGTAAAAAGTAAAGTAAAAAGTAAAGTAAAAAGTAAAGTAAAAAGTAAAGTAAAAAGTACCTAAAATAAAATGTGCCTGAAATAAAATGCGCCTGAAGTAAAAAAGCAGAGTAAAAAGTGCCTAAAGTAAAAAGTACCTAAAGTAAAATGTACCTAAAGTAAAAAGTACCTAAAGTAAAAAGTACCTAAAGTAAAAAGTAAAGTAAAAAGTAAAGTAAAAAGTAAAGTAAAAAGTAAAGTAAAAAGCAAAGTAAAAAGCAAAGGCAGAAGCAAAGTAAAAAGCAAAGGAAAAAGTAAAGTAAAAAGTAAAGTAAAAAGCAAAGGAAAAAGTAAAGTTAAAAGTAAAGTAAAAAGTAAAGTAAAAAGCAAAGTAAATAGTAAAAGTACAAGTGGGCGTATAACTCTACCTTCTAAGAAAAATCTATTTTTATCTTTTCCCCAAGAAATGTAAAGTGGCGGTAAGATATGAATTTTAGCAAAAATGAACTTAATGTAAACATGGCAAACATAGAAACCTTGACAAACCCCTCGGCGTGAATACTCGCCTATACCAGTTTAACTGTTGTGGGCAACTGAAGGGTTTGAGTTGAAGAGATATCTGTGTAGGGTAACTGGAATTTATATGATGGTGTTGGATGTAAGGTCTGGGTTATTTGGGATGGGTATTAGGGGATTTGTTATCTATGTAACTGCTCGATCTTCTTGGTCTGTTGGATGGCTATTGTTTTGCATTTTCTTGGGGGAAAAGCGATTTAGTCTGCGTCTACCTGCGTTGTAGGGATGAATACTGACCACTGCGACCCTGGGTATCGTTTCTGTGAACGTTTCTATTAAGAGGACTTAAGTTTTTCCCGTCGTATATCTTGTTTCAGTATTATAGCCTTTTGAGATAGTTGTAAGTGTGGATTGTTAGCTCCAGGGGAATTCTTATTCAGCTTGACTCCTAAGACCTCCTCGAAGACCAGTTTATTAGTTTCTATTTATAGGAAAATCTACTGCCATGTCTGTATTAATAAAAGTGCATCAACCTATATTTTCTAAAACTACATAGAGCTTACTATGTAATTTTTTAATATGACATAACAATTTACAAGCAGCCACATTTTCAAGAACCCATGATGAACAGTTGAAACAAGTTATAAGTTATCAACCAAATTTATAGTTTCACACTGAAGGTTCCAAAAGAACTCCGCCCTCCCCAGTATGTAAACTTGTACAAATAAATTAATTGGAATATTTCATTAACCGCACAGCGAAGGTTCCAAAACTCCCCCCTCCCCGAAACGTGGGCTTATAAAAATTAATTAACTGGAATATTTCATTAACCGCGAAAGGACGCTCCGTATTTAAAAGTTCAACCGTCCGTAGAACGCTGATCGGTGAAAGTTTCGGACGTTTGAACGTTAAACGGTTCGCAGCGTTTTCTCCGACTGACGATTGACGGTGTTGACAGGAGGACGAAAAAGTGGTAGAGCTGGTGGAGCGATACGGCCCGAAGAAGTGGACGTTAATTGCACGGCACTTGAAGGGTCGCATCGGTAAGCAGTGCCGGGAGCGATGGCACAACCACCTAAATCCGGGGATCAAGAAGACCGCGTGGACGGAGGCGGAGGACAGGATCATCGTCGAGGCCCACCGCCGGGTGGGCAATCAGTGGGCGAAAATAGCGAAATTGCTGCCTGGCAGGACGGACAACGCCATCAAGAATCATTGGAACAGCACCATGAGGAGGAAGTACGAGACGGAGGAAGGGAGATCCACCACTGGGACAAGAGGTTTGCGCTAATTTCTAAATCTCTCAATGCTCCAACCAGATTCGTAACTTCACCTTTTATACCTGTAACGTTTAAAACCCCTGAAATTTGTAAGCAGAAGATTCTAACAGCGTTGATTTTCGCCAGGGAGAGGCAGAAGAAAAGTGGTCGAATCAACAGCCGTGCCGAAAGAGAGCCTCTGCCCAGAGGAGGACGTCTCTGTCCAAGCCCGTTTGAAGGCTGCCTCGACTAGCACCGAAAACGCCACGACTTTGACCACCGTGCAAGCGCATACTCTGGACATCGACCAGCTGGACTGGACCAGGGCTTGGGAGAACCAACAGAACAGTCAGACTTATCAGGGCCTCCTCAGCCTCAACGACCGCGCGCACAACAGTGATTCCCGCTTGAACTCTCCGTCGAAGAGGGGCAGCCCCGTCAGAGTCAAGACCGAGCAAATCTCGCCGTTCACTAAGTGAGTTGTTCCCAAGCTAAAGAAGCCTACCACCTTCGAAAACGCCCAAACATTAAAGGCTTCGATAAGAGCAAGGAATCTAAGCTTTGTACTTAAGAAAGAACCCCGTTTAAGTATAGTGTCTTCATGTACTTGTGGGCTTTGCAGGTATTTCGATTTGCAAATACAAGGCGAGGCGACCAGTTCAAGAAGCTCGGAGATAAGATTAATGCCTATGCCAGACTTGGAGGAGATATCAAGTAGCGTGGCGGAGAAGGAGAGAAGCAGCCCGCCGCCCATCCTGCGTCGACGTAAGAACGCCCTCCACCAGAGAACGGAGACCCCCGACAGCGGGAACCAGTCCGATTACTTGATAATCACCCAGCAACAGCAGCACCACCAGCAACAGACTGGCGACACCACCCCATCCACTCCCATCAAACAGCTACCATTCAGCCCGTCACAGTTCTTGAACAGTCTCAGCCCCGAGACATCTTCCTGGCCAAGGGCGAGCACTCCGAAGGGAAGCAGTCCCGGCCCGCTCACCACACCCCAGCCCACTGGCCTTCGACGTAGTCAGAATGGTAAACTTCCAACTCTACTTTACTACTGTTCCATTCCATCGCTGAGCATTACTAAACCTAGCGGGCGATGTCGAACGCCGATCAAAGCATAAACGGTGTCCCGGAGTGTTGAGTAGAATCGTAGCCCAGAAATGAAATGCAATTCCAGATGGCAACACGCCGAGGACGCCAACGCCGTTCAAGAACGCGCTCGCGGAGCTGGAGCGGCGTAGCGGCGCGACTACTCAGTTACCTGCCACCCCCAGTCGTCTCGACGCTCTGACGGAGATCATCAAACAGGAGACCGATCGCGAGAGTCTAGCAGGGAGCAGCGCCATCCTCCAGGACTCCGGTTACAGCACGATACGGCGGCGGGGTAAGGAGAACAGCGCCCCTGGTGGGAAAAGGGCGCGCAAAGCGCTCTGCCACGCCTGGGCGAACGCTTCTCAGGATAATTCCGAAATGAGTTTCGTTGTAGAAACACCCGTAAGTTGAAAGGCAACATCCGCGCTGTTTATCCAGTATGAAGTTGAACGACAACGGCGCAGCTTATTGATTAATCCTCTTCTCCGTTATTTGCAGAGTAAAAGTTTGGACACGTCGGTATTGTTCTCACCAGCATCCATGGCGTTGGAGGATAGTTTCTTAACAGCAGGGACTAGTCCCGTGAAGGTAGACAACCACCAAATCCATAATCAGAATCATGTTCAAACACAACCCGCCCTATCCTGGTATTACTCCCGTACCAATCATCGCCTTTAGACACGCTAGCCGGCCTTCTCTAACTCTCTCTGTTTAACACCTCGTCTCTGTCTCTCTCTCTCTCTCTCTCTCTCTCTCTCTCCTTCGTTTAGAATGTTTAACTTTGCCTGCCTTTTGAATAACGTTACGCCTCGTCGCTTCTTTCTCTCTACGTCTCCTCTTATACCTCTTACCATTATTATTTCTTATTAATTTATTACTAAACGTTAAACGCACCAAGGCGCGCGAAGAAAATTATTTAACCCTTGTTGTCTGTCCCTCGTGGCCCGCAGAATCCCCCTTTCGTCGCCTGGTATCGTCCAATCCAAAGATTATTAGCGTTTTTTTTTTTTTTTACGTAAGTTCTAAGTAACATGACTAACATTGACGGGCGTAAATTTATCGTTTCATATCTATATTTATATATTAACTTATTTCGACGACGCGAATGCTTCCCCCCCCCCCCCTGTTAAATTATTTATACATAGAAAGCTATTAATCGTAAGATCATGGATAGGTGAAGAGGTTATTATTTAATCGTAATTAAGCCCGCTGAAAAAGCATCGATTCCAGTACTTAAGTTATTATCCGCGTGTACACAATCGTTCTTTTATCGAACATACATCCGTACTTTTTTTTTCGCTTTCGAACGGAAACTCGTAGAGTCTCGATGCTGCGCGTACAAGTCGATTTAAGATCGACAGAATTGTTTCGTTTTTGTTTGCTTCGTTCTTCTCCCTTTAGTTTTTCGATTAAGCTCGCTGAGAATTGCCTATCGCGTTGAAACGAGCGGTTCCCTTGTTTTCATGATTTTTTCTCGTCTCTTTTTTGTTGATGTTTATTCGTGTAAATTATTCGCGTGCATTTTTATGCCTTGGGGGCGAAGTGAACCTGCAGGCATTCATCCCGGTGAAAATATACATAATAAGTTGATCTGCATGATTAACAGAGCTATAAAAAAAAAAACTCTAACATTGCCAAATACATCTCTGACGAAATATCTGCGAAGCACACAGCGTCCAGGGAAGAAAAACCAATTCCACAAATAATGAAAGAGTTCTAACCTCAACAAACAAACGAGTGTCGACACTTAATTACGTGGAATCATTTATACCGAACTGTTTACAGTCTCACGTTCGTCCTCCAAGGTGTTTTGCTTCAATGCCAAACAGAAAAATGCAAAAAATAAAAAAAAGAAGGCTCGTCTCTGACTTTGGTAAACGGGTCACCGGTGACCCACGCGGGCGCGCGATCGATACGCGCATGCGTACTCCAGGGCGTAGATCCTCGTGGCTACTTCGTCCTCTCCGAGCAAGCTCCCCGGATCGTACATCCCGCGCGACACGTGTATATACAGTATTTATACATAAAAAGAATATAATGTCTAAATATTTATTATCATATTAATATATACATGCATATATATAATATAGATATATTTTTATCCCTTTGGTAATATAACGTTTTGAGTTGCCGCATGTTTACACAACTAACTCGAACGTAAAGAAAACGTCCCCTTGTACAGGCCTGGCCTAGCGTACCAAAGCACCCACCCCTTCCTCCCCCCCCCCCATTCCAAAGTCCCACGACTCTCCCGTACCGAAACGACAAGTCCAAAGACAATTCTTGTGCGGCGGCTCCAGCGGTCGCGAGATGCTACTCTAAATCGTAACTAATTCATAACCGGTGTAAAGAAAAAAAAAAAGAAAAACCGACAGAACAAGAAAAAAGAAAATAAAGAAATGCAAATGGCCTAGTCATTCCACGATGAGAATCGTGGTAGTTCGCTAGAGAGCGTCCGAAACGTGACCCAGTGAGGCAAAACACGTCGAGCCGACGCAGTCCCGTGTTTCTCTTTATCTCTCTTTCTATCCCTTCTCTCTTCTCCTCTGTTTCTCTATCTCTGTCTCGATACAGTCCCATCTGTTCTCCGTCTCTCTCTCTCTCCCCCTCTCTCTCTCTCTCTGTCTCTCTCTCTCTCTCTCTGTACACTCCTCTATATATGTCGGTTCTCGACGGTCGTCTATCGGCGCGACCCCCCCTCCAAGGTGCGTGATCGACGCGAAGTTTTCGCCACCCCGATAGGGCGGCTCTCGAATAGGCATTTTCTAAGATACGGTTCTATTTGACTGCCGGCTGTAGCTAGTGTGTCTATCCTTTCCAGACTTCCCACGACTTCGCGTCCGTTCAACGGAAGCCCAACGCCAAGAGGGCGATCACGTTCGACGCGTTCGACAGTCCCTGCTGTATCCTCAGCCCTCTGCCGCTCAGGCCAGTAAAACGCGCCAAGGTGAGTTTCCCCCTTTTTTTCCTACCCTCCCCCCTTGCTTTCTCGCGAAACGGCCTAACCGTAACCCGCCCCCCTTCGCCCCCCCCCCCCCTCCACCCGTCCGTGTGTGCTTGACCGGCGTCGAGACCCGATATTCTCGTGTCGAGTTTCGGTCCGCGTCGAGCTTTCAGAGGCTCGAAAGACATCTGTCGCGACGCGCTCGGGTTTCACGCAAGTCCCGGCGATATTGAATGGCGCCTTGCAAAAATGAACGATATGACGGGCCCTGTGACGCCTCGTAGGTGTACCGGGGCCTTACAAGGAATTGCGTGGGTAGTTTTTCAGCTGGAGGATTCTTCGCAGAGAGGACGCTACTATAACACGCATGCTCGAGCTTTCGAGTCACCTCTGTCTCTGTTAAACGAACGTGCCTTGAAGTTTAGTAGCCATTAAGTGTCTTGTTTGAAGTGGGGCCCCAGTGTGGAGTAAATTTGTTCGGTAGCTGTCGCTAGTGTAGTCACGTTCCACGCGTACTAACATCGAGAGGGTTATATTCGTAAGGCCGGGGAAAGAATCGACTTGGGCGATGGAGGAAGTTTCAAGAACCGAGAGCCCTCCTTCCTTCACTACCCCTCTGTCCTGAACAGTTCGAAAAAATTACGAATAATAGTTCGTCAAACAAAAATGCTCGCGGTGCGTTCGAACCCATCACTACTTTTTTTTTTCAAACATAAATTGAGTGACAGGGGTGTCTGACCCGTCCAGGCGACTCAAAAGTGAAGGTCCCCCAAGTCGATTCTTTCTCTCACCCTAGAATGGAACGAAAACTCGTCAGTTTTCACAGACTCGAAAAAATTCAGACGACCAAAAAAGTTATTCACAGTTCCTCGTTTCCTTTTCAGCTACAGCTGGAGACGCAATGGACAGCGGTGGCCTGCGGACGCACGCACGACCAGCTCGAGATGACGCGCGCCGCGCGACGATTCCTCAGCAGCCACGGATACCTGCCGCTGCGTCCTCGCACTCTGAACTTCTGAAAGCCGTTCTGCAGCCGTAGGAGCTCGGTCGCGCTTCGTGGTACAAAAAAAAAACGCGACGTTGAACTAGTCGTAGTTAAAAAAAATGAAAGAAAACGAACAAACTAATGCGGCGCCTTCCGTTTAAGGAATATGGCCTCCTTGTTTTTCTATCCGATACGATCTATCCCACGGGTTAAAGAAGAAACAGAATGATATAATTCTATTAGAAAAATTTAACGCTGCCTGAATGCTGATGCTCGGTGCACCGGGGAATGGCGTGGTTGATCAAGATATTTCGGTGCGCGAATCAATTGAATATTAAAAGAGAAAACCCACGGTGCACCCGTAATTGCATCTGAATAAAAAAACAAACCGAAGGTATGTCGTGCTTTATCGCCACTCCCGTTCACAGCATATTCTCTACAGAATTACTCGAGACACGGATGACGAAGAAGCAGAACTTACACTTCGGCCTTTTTTTTTGGTGGGTGATAAGAAGTTGCTACAAGATAGCGTGCCCCTTTTTTTTATCGTAGAATACAATAGAGAAAAGAGAAGCGAGTCTCTCGTGGAAGAGTAGTCGCTTTTATACACCGTGAACCTTGCACGCTCCTATCGATATCGTACAAACTAAACAAAAAGACAAGCACACTCACTCGCGATCCTTTCTTTTGTAGAAAATATATATATATATATATATATATATATATATATAACAGGAGGGGCAAAGTTTACGGCCATAAAGCTCTCGCATGTAGATCATGACGTTTTTATTTTGTACTCGATGACTATCGTTGTATTTCCGCGCACGTAGTGTAGCGACCTCTTGTCACGTTCTCGTACGTAACGTAAGATGAAGAAGAAATTAAATGGATAGCCGGTTTATTTGATACAATAGTATATATATATATATATATGTATATATATATATATTATATATAATATAAAACAAAAGCATTATTGCGGCCGTTATGTACAAAGAGCCTTTGTAACTGGTATTTAATTTACAACTGAAATAATAAAGACGTGATGATAATCACACCAAAAAAGTGACACACCGCGAGATTCTTCTCGATTTGAAAAAAAAATCTGCGCCTCGCCGCGCACCCCCTCCGCGAGCAAATCAGCAGAGGGAGGTGCGCGAAACGACGATCGCTGTACGCAGCGAAACGTGCTAATACGTCACGCATGGTAATGTCGATCGGTTGAATTCTTTCGGCGTACATCAGCGTGCTACTCCCAGCGAGACTTGGAATGCCATGGAATGGATAAGAGGTAAAGATGCTGGCTGGCGCCAGCTTGGTATTACTCGACAAAGAAGTAGAAGAAACGCCCAATGAGCAATGAAAAGACCCCACGCGATCACGGCGAGGCATTGCATCGGATGGTAGCTTACCAGTCCCGACTCCTTTGAGCTTGAAACTTGGTTACGCTTACGTCTAAACGTGCCCTCTCTCCCGGGCTCTATCGCTCGGGGACGCGGCGCTTTATCTTGCGTCGAGAGTCGAATTACAGAGTGTCTAAAGATAAATGGTACAAGATCGTCCAGCGATACAAACTGGACAGGGGGCTTGATATGACGATGAGCGATCCGATGATTAGGCGTTGAACGAAATCCCGTGGCGCCGTTTTTACAATGCGTTTCTAACGCCGCTTTCGAAAGCCAATTTAGGGTTCTCGGCGGAACCGTGGGAACAAACGTGTTACAATACTTTTACGCGATACTATCAATTTATACCCTCGCTCCTCGTAACCTTCATTACCAATTGTACTAGATTTCTTTATAGTCTGACCTCATTCTCTGTCAATCTTAACTTCAAACGGTACGGTACAGCTACTCCTTTAATCCTCCAACCATGTAATACTGTTTAGAAGAAGGTGCGCGGCCGTTCAAGGCCAATGAATTTCTATTTTCAGTTCATTAGATATAACATTCTCGGAGGTATTTAACCGTTTAAAACGAAGCTTCATTTGTATACGTTCGCCATACGGAATGAGCCAACTCTTCTTACATGGTTAAAGGATCTTTAATGTCGTTTCAGCGAGTAACGTGAGTCAATGACCCGTGCGGCACGAGTTGAAACGTGTTAAAAATACTTGATCGATTTCGTGCGTTCCCTTGGAAGAAGAGGAGCCAACTACTGCGCTAAGCTAAGTTATTATTTCGTGCAATACAACGTGCAATAATCGCCAAAAGAAAGTTTAAAGATGCTGCTGCGATCCTTTCGCATATACGAGTGTGTTATGTTATACAAATTACAGTTTCAGAGCTGTCGCGCGTCTGTTTGCTATTCGTATTTTAAATTTCCTTTTGATTACGTTCAACTAGGTCTGTTTCTCTGCTCGATAAATGTCTCTCGCCTAGCCTTCGCTGCGTCTAAAAGTTACGCATCTCGGGCCTTCGATTTGCTCTCCCCTTCCTCCAAACAGGATGCGCATTTTGCAAACGCGTGCACTAAAAATGCCTAAACGTACGCACAACATTACGAAGTGTACAATTACGAGTATGCTTTAGTTCCATAACAACACGGTGGTAATGCCCGATAAAAATTCGATAGATGAATGTCGAAGCCTGATTGCGCGCGGCCTTAAAGGGCCCCCGGCGAGCGCGAAATTAGCTCGCACATTCTCAGAGTCATCACGCTCAGGTATCAGCTTCCGTCACCCAACTATCCGAGATTCTCCCGCGCATTTTTCTTTGCCCTCACTTCGGCCCCGTTTTCCCGATGCGAAGCGTGTCGCATCAAAGCGGACTCGAGCGATCCTTGACTAGATGGCGATCTTTTCGGAAATTGCGCGCACGACGAATCGGTTAACGAATACAGGGATTCGGTCTTATTAGTAATAATCTCATGGCTCTCTATTTCTACGTCTAACTGCGTTAATATAAAATCCGGGTGAGGGAACTATGCGTAGTGGATTATCATAAAGGAACTCTTAGCTGTCGATTATAATAGCTAAAAGGGGGATTCGTTTTTTTTCATATTTTGACTAGCGCTACCGGTACATGCGTTGCCGTCGGATTGATTAGCATTTGCGAAAAGATTGCATCGAAAGAAAGTCACGCGTGACGAACCGTAAGGATCTTAGTCGGAGAAACCAGCGCGAGAAGAATTTTGGGAAACGGGCGACACCGTGGTACCCGCGCCACCGATCGGTACAAACAAACAAGAAAAAAAAAACAGTAATAAAAAATAAAAGGGAAAGAAACGGAAGAGTAAATAAATCGCCGGATGTCGTCACTTCGGAACTATCGGTGAATTAAACGGAATATTCTTGAACGAGACGAATCACGTTCGACGATTCTTGCTTTAATTTGTAGTTCGCATTCAAGACTATAACACCTTGGTTACGTCTAACCTCGTAACGACAGTAGAATTTCTCACGATCGTTAATGTAGCGCCCGATCTACGATCAAGCGCTACTCTCAGCCTCCTAATAAAATAACTCCTATAAAAAATCTGAAAACAATCAACAAAGACGTATAAATTCGCTAAAAACAAGAGGTAAAGGCCTTCTCCTACTGTCTTTTCTTTTTCTGTCAAACGCCCGGGGGGGGGGGGGGGGGGGCGACACTTCCTTTTAATACTCGGAGTTCTGGCGCTGCGAATTCTCCTCGTCGCCCGCGTTCTTGCTGCCGCTAGCTGCTTCGTCCATAGTGTCCGGATCTGCGGAACAAATTCAACCAATGGCACAGTGTCTGGAAGTGGAACCATCTTTTTTCGCATAAGTGCAGCAGTGAACAATTTAATCTTTACCTGGCGATGGAGATCCTTTGACCCTGCAGGTGTTGTAACTTCCACAATTCAAACACTTTAAACCTACAACGTGGAATTTTACCGTCGACTCCTGAAACATTTCAAAGTTCATCCGTTGAGAATCCGTTCCTTGTTCTCCAAGACGAAGAACGTTAGTGAGAGAGGGGGGAAGAGAGAGGGAGAGAGAGAGAAGGGGAGAGAGAGAGAAGGGGAGAGAGAGAGAGAGAGAGAGAGAGAGAGAGAGAGAGAGAGAGAGAGAGAGAGAGAGAGAGAGAGAGAGAGAGAGAGAGAGAGAGAGAGAGAGAGAGAGAGAGAGGAATATAACTCACCTCGTGGCAATCCTTGCACAGGATATCGACCTTGTATTCTCTGTACTCCTCTGGCATCGGCGTCAGCGACACTTCCATGTCCAGAAATCTCCACAGGTCAGTCATATCTAGGAGGGACACTTGGCAAGTGGGGCACGCGTAGTGGCCCGAGTGTAGCAATTCCTCAAAGCACGTGCGGTGCAGTAGATGACCGCAGTTTGGAATGTGACAGGGGATACGGCTCGTGTGGATATCCTCCAGGCAGACGGGGCAGTTCGCATGCGAGACATTTTCCACGCACTGTCGAGTTTAGATAGACTTTAATGACAAGGCAAGAAATTCATGAAACCGTTATTTGGCAAAGTAGTCATTTATCCCAGAGTTGGGCAAAATGTAATCTAATTACAACTTAAAAATTACGATTAAAATGTAATTGTGTAGTTGATGTACACATTATTTTCTGTAATCGTTAATGTAGGTGGTTGACCACAATTTTATCCACGACGTAAATTAACGATTACAGAAAATAATGTGTAATCAACCACATAATTACAGTTTAATCGTAATTTGTAAGTTGTAATTAGATTACATTTTGCCCAACTCTGATTTATCCAATATGCGCAATAGATATTGAGGTGGAACACCATTGTGACGGCCGGAAAAGTAAGCCATTTTTGAGAATTGCTTTTCAGAAGTAATTTACAGTTTTCATCGAAAAATTTTATTACCTACCTTTAGTGCGCTGTCTTAAGGGGGAATCCCACCCAGAAGCCACTAAAAAGTTTGGGATTTTTTCCCCGTACAAACAAAAATATTGGGCTTGGATTTGTTACATGGTTTTAAAGCAATCTTTATTTTGCTAGAATTTTTTTTATGGAAAATAGTACAAAATGGCAGCGATTAAAATGACTTCCCGGAGCACTGCAAACAAAACTGGCGGCCCACACTCCCGGGAATGACTGGATCATCGGAGAAAGAAATACATCAAAGATATATAAACAGGCATATATATTCTCTCCAACCTAGCGTAGGATTTTCTCAAAATTCGAATTATTTTGGAAATTGTAGCAGTTTGAAGAATTGACTTTTACTTTTTACATAAAAATTTGCACTGAAATGCTTGTAAAAAGTCGAATAACTGAAATATCAATAAAATCCTACGCTAGGTTGGTGAGAATATATTCCTGTTTATATATCTTTGTTGTATTTCCTTCTCAGAAGATCCAGTCATTCACGGGAGTGTGGGCCAGTTTTTTTTGCAATGATCCGGAAAGCCATTTTATTCGCCGCCATTTTGTACAATTTTCCATAAAAAATTTTTTCTAGCAAAATAAAGATTGCTTTAAAACTATGAAAAAAATCCAAGCACAATATTTTTATTTATACGAACAAAAAAAAATCCTAAATTATTTGAAGGCTTCTTTTAGCTTCTGGGTGGGGTCCCCCCTTAAGAGACTATACCCCCTCAAAAAATTGAAAAAGATCCATAAATTTTTATATATTAATTAATCTTCTAGACCCCCACCCCACGCACGAGCTGATCGAATGTGTAACTATGGAACAGCAGGTCCGAAATCAAATTTAATTTTTTTTTATAAACTAGACGAGTGTAGTTTCCGTTGTACGTACCGATTTCTTAAACAAATTATTTTTGTAAAAATGGCGCGCTTTAGAAGAGAAGTTTCGAAAATCCGCGAATAAGATGGACAGTTTTTCGAGCGTATTTCAAAAAGTTTGTTTTCAATCAAAAAATCCGTACGCACAACGGAAACTACGCTCATATGGTTTATAAAAAAAAAATGAAATTTGATTTCGGACCAGCTGTTCAATAGTTGCACATGCGACCAGCTCGCGTGGAGGGGTCTAGAAGATTAATTAATAAATTCAAATTTATGGAGGATTTTCTATTTATTTTTTTTTTGTATAACCTCTTAAGACAGCGTACTAAGGGTAGGTAATAAAAATTTTCTATGAAAACTGTAAATTAGTCCTGAATAAAATTCTTAAAAAATGACCTTAAGGGGGAACAACACCTTGAAGCCCAGAAAAAAAGTGCAATGTTTTTGAATTTTATGTTAGATATCCATACTTCGTAGGAAAGTCATTGATATGGGGTTTAAATATACATGTAATGGACATTATTTTAGAATTTTTGTGTGACAAAATATACAGTTTTAGTTAAGTTACAGAGGTCGCCGTAGAGCGCGACGCGTCAAACACGATCTGATGGTTTCCCACTTTATTCTCGTCGCGTGCATCTGAGAAAAAAAAAAGGAGAGCATTTTTTTAATCTATACTACTATAGTTACAGTTAAGCGTACGGAAATTTAATTACAATAATTTTTTAAGAAATGTCGAAGCTTAAAGGGAAAAGTTCTAAAATTTCGAGTCAATTTAAGGAAAAAATCAATATATTTTAGGGTGGAAAAAATAGTAAAAATAATTTATTTTTTATTTCCGTACGCTTAACTGTAACTATATTAATAAAGATTAAAAAATGCCCTCCTTTTTTCTGAGATAAACGCGACGTAAATAAAGTGAGAAACCATCAAATCGTGTTCGACGCGTCGCGCCCTACGACGACCTCTATAACTTTCCTAAAACTGTATATTTTGTCACACAAAAATTCTAAAATACTGTCCACTACATGCACATTTAAGCCCCATATCAATTTCCTACGAAGTATGGATACCTAACATAACATTAAGAAAAACAGCCCTTTTTTCCGGGCTTCGAGGTGTTGCTCCCCCTCAAATAACGAATCTTCCAGCTGCTTAAAACTGATACAACCGCGCTAACTCCTTTGCACACATGCAACTACAAACTGTTTGAAGAGCATCGATAACAGATCACGTCACACTTTTTCCCCGATTCCCTCTGCTAGGAGAGCTTAACGCAGCATAATCAACTCATTACGCGCATCGAATAAATAAATACACCAGCGGTTGGAAGAAAATTTAAATTCAGTAAGGAAAGTGAGACAGTCCCGTCGGGACGAATTATATTTTAAAATGTAGATCCCACAGATTGGATGGTTGGTAAGAATAGTAGTAAGTAAAAGTGAGTTTTAATGTTCCTTTCGACCGCCGCTGCGTATGGATGCGTGATAGATTTGTTTACCGTGTGCCCGTTCTGCAACTGAACCGGCAAGCACATGTTGCACTTGGCACAGTGAAAGAATCGGTCGCGACCGCCGACCCTGCATATTCCGCAGCCGTCGCAGTGATACTGATTCTTGTCTTCGTCGTCGAACAGATTGCATTCGAGGCACGTGTATTTGCCGAACCGGCAGTGGCAGTTCTGGCAAGTGGCCTGTACGGGCTGACGGGTGTCGCACAGCACGCATATCAGCTCCGTGACTTCCTTTCTGTTTACCGTGTGGGTCTCCTCTTTATCGTGACAAAACCGACACGTGTACACTTTGTTGCAACAGGGTGTCTGAAAGCCAAGGTATTCAAACATTACGCGCTATATAGATAGATCTAGCAATTTCACCGTCGAATAGCGAACGCGAGGTCCGCGCTAAACGTCTTCTTACAAATTTCGTTCTCACCAAGAGCGTCCCGGAGACTTTTTCCAAGAGGGGAGTGGAAAGAGGACTATAGGACGATGGCACAGAAAGGATACCCCTCTTGATTTTTTAACCAATTTTGTAGTACCAATTTAATTAAAAATTTAAAACCGAAATTGAAAAATGTTTCCTTTTTTTAACATAAACTTAATAAAGATAAGCTCGAGAAACTAGCGATTTTTTTTCAAAAACCAGAGGAAGGCAACTGCCCCTTTTACACCCTCCCCCCTCCCGGACGCCCTGATTTCTTATTTACCAGCATCGTTGCTTTAAGAAGATACAAAATTCAGATTGTAATAGGATTAATATCTGATTATCAAAGCTGAGAATTGTATGGAATTAATACTGTTACGGGTCAGAATAGACCCCGTGTCCGCTATCCACGGCCGAGCTGTTCGTCGTTCAGGTTTAAATGTTAATTGAGATAATTAGTAGCCTGAATGTAGAGTTAAAATAATTTTGTTGAAAATGGGATGCTCTCTTGAATTTTTATTCGTATGCTTCGAAAGCACGCCTTTCACTGCCTTTGTTTGGAAACCGAAGGTCTCGGGTAATAATCCAATTAGCAAATGTATGGATTCGTCCTTGATCCTCGACCCTTTCAATGCGGCAGCTTACAAGCGTTCGACAAGTCCATTGGACGCGCGCGAGGAACGCGACGTTGGCGTGCAGGGGACGTAAGAACGTGCCGTGGTCGTTGCAGTCCCGCACGCGGCGTAACGTTCAGCGTCCTGTCGCGTCGAAAGGGCGAACAGCACGAATCGATGGAAGAGTTAAGGAAGTTAATATCGTGAACTGTTCGAATCGCTGTTAAGAACGCCGGCACCGGCTCGATAAAACTTTTCCATACAACTCTGTTGAATTCATTAAGTTATCATTGTAATCGTCGACAATTTTTAATCTGATTGTATCAACTGTCTGATGAAATAATATATGCAACGAAACGCGATCGTGATTGTTAGACGTATAATCAGACGGCGCAACGCAACAGCCATCGGAATCCTTCGCGCGGGGATACGATTTACCAACGTCTTAACTCCTCCACTTTCAAATGAAAACACCCGTAAGACAATCTCCTTTACCGACTGGGGTTTAACTTTTCTCCATAGCGTTCAGATTAATCAATAATCTATACGTTTCATATTCCACATTCCATTCACGAAGTATTGTACGCAATTTCCTCCGAGAATTTTCAATCATAAGCATTGTCCTTGAAGTGAACTATTTTGTAGATCAGCGTTTCCTAATTCGGGTTCCGCGACACGAAGTTTAAGGCTCCGCGAAGAGTTTTCTTATAATAAAATTCCTAATTATTTCTTTTATCTATAAGTAATTGATTTTAATGTTAAAACTTTTCGAAAAGCAGCTCATACTAAACAGAAACCGTTGAAGTTGGGGGTTGCGTCAAGTTTTAGTGAGTTCGGAAGGATTCCGTGGCAAAATCTGGATGAGAGACACTGGTGTAGAAAATCCAACTTAAAACCCTATTCTGAAATTTACAATTAGAGCCCCGTAAAAAAACAACGCGCGTAAAGTTTCTTCTATCGCGAGGCTATCTAGATTACCCATAACGCGCTGTGTCCTCTCAGATAATATTTGAGGTGCAAAGATCTGCCTTATCTTTATACCCCCGGGTAAACAATGTAAACCGAGTAAATAAGGTAGGGATTTCGAGAATGTCAGCCGGCTGACGCATGCTCCGTGCGTTGGGGTGGAGGAAAACCCGTGCGAGCTGCAATACTGGGTGAAAAAATTGTAATTACGCCCCCTTGTTGGCGAAGCGCTGGCCGCTGCTAGGCACCGCACGACATTTCACTTGTCGCGGCAATACTTTCAAAGAAGGCGTCCCGTTACACAACACAACGGGCCGAGCCCTCATCGATTTGTTTTGCCGCTGCGTACCACACACTCGCACACAAGCAGAGCGCCCGCGCGCCGCGCTTGTGTTTACACGCGACGCGCGCGCGGCAACGGGAAAAGCTGCTGCGCGCGACAATTTCGGAATCGGTCGTTAATTGCGGGACCGCCACGCGCGTCAGCTCGTTTTAGAAACGCTTGTTTTATCGATTATCCGCGGCAAGTTCAAGGGTAGCCGCAAAACCCCCGAACTTCCATTTTTATCTTATGCAACCGCGGAAGTTGCTGAACGGCGGTTTCTTATCGAAGCCATTCGAAAGATGAATCAGCTACCGTTTTCGGTAAATGATAACATATTTTGTAGAGGAAAATTTGTATCGGCAGTTATCAAAGGCGATTAAAAACTTAAGTCAGCAGAGTTGAACTAGAAATGATACACATCGGTTGTCCCCGCGGTCGATACCGCAAACGCAAGCGAGTAAAGTACCGCCAACCCTGTATTAGCGCGTACAATCGCAAAAGCGTCGTTACTCGAATTAATAATATAATTATCCATCAATTGGTGACGTGCGTCACTTGCTCGGCGATTTAAGCGTCGAATTAATCATTTTACATAGAGAACATCGATCATGCGCTGCGTTTCGCCCGTTGCCGAACGAAAAGTCCTATAAATTCCAATGAGCAGCGTGCAAGTCGGTCGATGATGTCAGGAAACCGGTAAAGGGTTAACGAGATCGAAGAGACTGGGCCCTCCCGGACCGCGTTCGGTAAGATGGTCGGCGTGAAAGAGACACGCGGCCGCCCAGGCGGAAGGATTAACAGAACGGCTGGAGGCGCTTGGAACGCCGCAAGTGATCACTGTCGGCCCGCGTGATCGGGGGAACGCGTTGCAACGCCGTGAAAACAGAGTGGCGCGGGCTCGGCGCGCGGCACCCGCACCGCTCGATATTAGAAAGGAACGGAGAGAAACGTTCGGCTCACCACGAACTTGGACTTTCGTTTGTAGTGCTCGCAGCCGTAATCGTCGTCGGCCCCGTTGTGAGAAAGCTGCTCCTCCTTGGACGTGGACGCGCGCTCGGCGACGGTCCGCGCTTCGTCGTTGTTATCCATATCGCGTTAGTCCTGTATGCCTGCCTCTTTCTTCTCCGTCGCCTCCTTCTTCTCATCGACTCGCACGTCCTTTCCAGATTTCCCCGCGGTGCGCCCGATTAACACCGCCGTGCCCGCAGTTTGTTTGTTTAATTAACACGCTGACGGTGATCCGATCACAGGCGGACAAAAGGAGAGTGAGAGAGTGAGAGAAGGGGAGGGGGGAGGGTAAGATATATAGAGAGAGAGAGAGAAGGATAGAGCACCGACTCGTGTCGAACGTTCGGAACACGCGCCGCGGCTTTTCTCCCTTTTGCGTGCACCGGTGGGCCCCCGTCAACCCGAACCGACGGGAAACGTCTCGGGCCTCGTGGGCCCGTACGCGAGAACCAGATCGAACCGAGCCATCGTCGGCGAGCTACGCGTACGCACTGCTCTACGTAGCGAACGTTCGTCTCATGGACGTGGGCCCGTAGGCAACCACGGTATTATCCGGCACCGTACGGTGGATGGTGAGAATGCTGTTCCTTTACTTCGTTGCGAAACGGTGTACGTCGATATTAGCAGCCGCTACGCGACGATTCTCCGGGGAAAAGCGGCCCCGACACTCGCCACTTCTGACACCACTCCGTCTCGTTTGGTGCTATCACCACGGTGTAATGATTACAACGGCAGGCGACGTCGAGAAAAAATGACGCCGAAGCATGGCCGGAAGTTGTGACGACGCGGAGATGTACTACGTCGTGGCTTACTGCGACGGTTTCCGACGCGCGAGAATTTGAATGGCTGGTATGGTTCTTCGAACGAACTCGAGTTATGCGGCTGGGTTTACTTTGGACTGTTTGTATTACGTAGATTTTAGTGTCAGGGGCTTTGTAATGTTATCGTTTGGGCGAGTGGAAGTTAAATTATGGAGGTGGATTGTGGTATGAGTATTTTCGGCGGTATGATGCATTAAGTTTACGGTAGAGATACAACTGAACGTGATTTTGGATACACATGTGTACTTCGTGCCCCTCCCGGCGATGACTCACTGGATAATGGAAAGATTCGATTCCCCGTGTTTTTATTGGGATTGCTTTATGACCAATCTACGCTGGTTTGTTTATCTTCGGAACAAATTTAGCCTCCACGGGCAACCAATCATTATCGCGAGTGTTAATTAGTATATACACAGATAAATTGATATTGTGCTACTACGTGACTTTTTCTGCAGTCGGCCATAACTGCGCAATGAAATAGTTGTATATTCGTTTGTATAATATGCATGAAAGGATGAACGTTGAATATAGAAATTTGGTGTCCATATTGGTAGCGACCTGGCGGCGTGGTCTTACCACTGGTGCCAGATTCGGGACGGGATCTCTCGAGAATTTCCCCCACCACGCATGCACACTACGCCGGAGCTGCGTATCCGTGAGCTCGGCGCTTCGGACAACGTCGGGAAAGACGAGAGAGAAAACGAATGTGTGTCTTTCTCTCTCGCTCTTGAAACGCTGTGATCCAAGGTGGGGAGCAAGCGACACGCAGCCGTGCGCGATCTTCTTGAATTGGTGCCTTTACACGGACGTTCTTTTGGGACACTTTTGCGCGCCACACGCCAGCGCGGCACGCATTTGGCGTGGCGTGCCGGAACGTCGCAGGCCAGAAGATCGTACCCGTCACTACTTAGAGACAGCGAGTTCGGGCTCCCATTTCTACGTCGACTCCACGTGCTTTTTCCAGGAACCAGCGCAGTCTTGTATTGTGTACTACCTGTTCCATGTATATTATCGATCTGCGAAACAATCGGCAAGACACGATCGCGATACACGTAGGTTCGCGAAAAGTATACGAATTCCTCGATATACCTGGCTTATAGAGGATATCATAAATGCTTTTACTGTAGGGCACATTGAAACATCTGTTTTTACGAAGCTACATTTGGTTTACCTGAAGGTGCTATAAATTATGAAAATGGTTTATTACTCAGTTATAACGACTGTATTGCGATCTGCATTCTTCTTGCAGACGAAAAGTTTCCACCTAATCGGAAGTTCTTGCTAGCATCTTGTGTGCAGTTAGAAGTGTGGCGCGCCGGAATTCCACGTTCTTGCGTGCGAGTAGAACCGTTGTCAGGCGTGGCGCGTCCAAAAAAGTGTGGCGCGCTAACCTCGACTTCAGAAAAGTTTACATAAGAGACAGAAAAGGTAGTTAGAAAAGGAAAGCGGCACTTGAAACCAAGGGTTTGGCGTGGCGCGTGGAATTTCCGACAGTGCGGAAAATTCTGAGGCGCGCGGCGCGCCTGGCAGCCAAGACTCTTCGAGCCGCTACAGGCGGTAGGAAGTGAAAGAGAATTTTTTCAAACCAAAGAATTAAATATATTTACTTCCAGCTTTGTGGCTTCATTTGTCAATCTTTAGGGAATATGAAAAAAAATTGTATGCAAAAATAGTGGTTATATCCGGAGTTATAGTGCTTCAAATACAACGCCTTACAAAACTCATATGCGCACTGTTAGCATAAAATCAGTTGTTGTAGTTGTCTCAAATAGATTAATATACGATTAATAGATTACACTTTATTAACCAAAATCATGATGTTATTTATTTTCATCTGCAACCTAGTAAATTATGTCTGTACCTACCTCTCGCAAAGTATTTGCGTAAAATCTAAACATTCGGATAGTTAGTTAAAAAATTAAATATGGATATCTTAATACACGTGAAACCGTATATTTCGATACATGTATACGCGTGAATTTCAGTACACGGGTACACGGATACTACGATCCGTGAATTTCGATGCACGTGTACACGCGTATCGATATGGAAGTGATGCCGATGCATTTCTTATGTTTTTCAAATGAAAATTATACCAAATTTCATGTAAATCGAACTATTTTTAACGAAATTTTGGAAATCAATTTATTATGAAGATTCCTTAATTACGATCCGATTTGTGTCGTTTTTGGACCATTTTCATCGGGAAAACATAAGGAAACGATTCACACCACTTTCGCCAAGATCCGATGAAAAATGTAGAATTTTTGATTCGTCACTTTTTAGGGGGCAACATTGTACGGCCCCCCTGGGCTCGAGGGTCGAAGTCCTTGAAACCCATCGAGGCACGGCTTATCGGTAGGGTTGCCTCTTGAGTCGAGGTTTGCGTGGGACGAAAATTCAAGCGCGCCACACTTTTTTGGACGCGCCACGCCTGACAACGGTTCTACTCGCACGCAAGAACGTGGAAATCCGGCGCGCCACACTTCTAACTACGCACAAGATGCTAGCAAGAACTTCCGATGAGGTGGAAACTTTTCGTCTGCAAGAAGAATGCAGATCGCAATACAGTCGTTATAACTGAGTAATAAACCATTTTCATAATTTATAGCACCTTCAGGTAAACCAAATGTAGCTTCGTAAAAACAGATGTTTCAATGTGCCCTACAGTAAAAGCATTTATGATATCCTCTATAAGCCAGGTATATCGAGGAATTCGTATACTTTTCGCGAACCTACGTGTATCGCGATCGTGTCTTGCCGATTGTTTCGCAGATCGATAATATACATGGAACAGGTAGTACACAATACAAGACTGCGGTGGTTCCTGGAAAAAGCACGTGGAGTCGACGTAGAAATGGGAGCCCGAACTCGCTGTCTCTAAGTAGTGACGGGTACGATCTTCTGGCCTGCGACGTTCCGGCACGCCACGCCAAATGCGTGCCGCGCTGGCGTGTGGCGCGCAAAAGTGTCCCAAAAGAACGTCCGTGTAAAGGCACCAAATGCCTCGAGATACACTTTTCACTTTCTGACATACTATGTATAATACTCTTGTAATGAAAAAAAATTTGCAAAAAGTTTTGTTACGGAAACCACGTTTTAAGACCTCATGATCACGTTTTGACTATTTAGAAAAGAGCTTTTTTTAAATATCTCATATATTTGTTAACACGATTACGTTTAAACGGAACAATGGATTTCAATGAAACTTTATATTTAAATTTTATATTGGCTTAAGATCCGATTAGATGACGAAAAATGATAATTACCACCCGTTATGGTTCTTCGATGTTTCAGATATACGAACTAAATTCTACATGAAAAAAAGTTAAATACAGTTCTTCTGTAACTTCTTTAACAAAGAAAAATGTACATTCATAATTTCTTGTTTTCATTTTAAATTTCCCTACTTTTTATTCGAGCTATTTCTATTTTTCAAACCTTAAAATGAATTTTTTTTATTAAAAGATGAATATTTTGATACTGTAAATTGGTGAACTTTGTTAAAATTAGAATCCACTCTTGGCCAGTAGCATGGACGCTGTAGGAGCCTTCTCGAGGACCGAGGAAAAGGCCTCGAGGAGATTTTTCGATAATTATATCAAGTTGCGACAAAGAATCACGCACTATTTACAAATTAATTACGCGCAGCGTGCACGCTACCGCTCGATGGAAACTACGGGAAAGTGGTGGTCTCTTCCATCGGGAGGGAAATGTAAACAATTGGTTATGCAAAGCTAACATCGCGATACATGTTGTACACTAAAATGTGTAAATTGGTATAAAGGAATTGTACAAGAATAGGAGAGAAAGGTAACTGGTAAATGCATCTGTGGCAGTTCGGTACTGTCACCATTGCCTTGCTGTTATTTCTTTTAGCCTTTTCTTCGATTTTTCTCCTTTCAGAATTTTTCGTACTACTTTACGAATCCCTATCTATTCTTTTCGTTTCTCGTTTCGAGGGTTCGCTCGGGCCTGGTTTTCGTCAAGTACATTTGACGGTCAGATCCGCGCGATCGGTGGTCGCGTATACATACTTTGTTTACATGTCGATGCGTTTCGTGGGGAGTCGAACAGTTGCGCTTCGCGACATTTAAGTATCCGTCATTTCAGTAGAATTAGAGATCCGGTGGTGAGTACATACTATTTCTTTCGCGCTGCCTGCATGTTTTTCGTATCTGTCGTGTAGTGTGTAATTAGTAGCCCCCTATATCTCCCATTTTCTATACGCTAGCATTTGCTTGTTGCTTTGTATATAATATTTTTCCTACATATTTCATTTTTTTCGTGGTAAGTACGATGGAAACGCTTGAGAAAACAGGTGAAAAGGCTACTAATATTTATCGGCCGTTGTGGGAAACGAATGAGAAGTTCCGATCGTGGATTCGTAGAGTAGCTAATGATAAAAGCCTTTTCTACTGTTCTTCATGCGAGAAAACTTTTTCTTGCGGCGCGTCCAACGTTAAAAGACATGCGGAATCAGCGAGACATAAATATTTGTCATCTAAAAAAATTCCGCGAATAACTGTTCATGCTAAGGACTCGAGAAAGATTTTTATGCCTCAATGGCTTGAGGATTTCAAGCCATGGTTGAATAAGGTCGCCGATGATCCTTTTTCGTGTTTCTGTTCGGCTTGTAAAAAATCATTTGCTTGCGGAATATCGCAAATCCAACGTCACGCGGATTCCAAGTGCCACATAAAAAACTGCGAAAAAAATGGAATAGATGTGAGGAAATCGAACGATTTCAGATCGCAATGCGAGGAATCGCCTTTGTCATTTGATGAACGAAAAAAAGTCGCGGAAATTCGTTTTGCTGCATTAGTTGCCGAAAAAAATATTTCGCATCAATCCGCAGAGGCGATTCTTAATTTTTTCCAAGACGTTGGGAAAGATCCTGATGTTTTGGAACGTATGACGTGTGGTCGAACAAAGTGTTCTAATATTATATCGAACGTTCTGTGTCCTCGGGAAACAGAGCGTCTTAGTCATGTTTTACAAAATTCTAAGTTTTCAATATTTATTGATGAGACATCCGACTCTACCAATGAGAAATGGATGTCGTTTATTGTTCGGTATGTCGCACCCGAGACTTTGGATGTTCGAACGGAATTAGTAGAATTAATTAATCTTGACGCGCGAGAATGTACTGCCGATAAAATATTTACCTCATTTAGGAACTCCATGTGGAAAAAGCAAATTCCGTTCGAAAATATTCTTGCTTTGTCGTGTGATAACGCTTCTGTCATGACAGGGCGTCACTCGTCATTCAAGACCAAACTTGCAGAAATTCGCGGTGAAAAATTTGTCACCATGCCGTGTCCATGTCACTCCTCTGCATTGGTAGTGCAAGCAGCATGCGCTACCATTCCCGAGGTCTGCGAGGAATTATTACGGAAAGTGGCAAAATTCATTTACAGCAGTCCCAAACGCTCGGCCATTTTTCGCGAATTTCAGCAATGTTTTCAATTTACGACCCGCAAAATTTTAAAATTGTGTACTACGCGATGGTTATCGCGTTACACATCCGTAGTTTCACTTTTAGAAAATTGGGACAGTCTGTGGCACTTTCTGCAAGAATTGGTCGTAAGTGAGAAGACAAAGTCTGGGGAAAATCTGTTTGCCATCATGCAAAATCCAGAAGCGAAAGCATATCTTCTGTTTTTGGAATACGTTCTGGAGTATTTCAATGACTTTAGTTTATTCTTTCAATCGCAACAAACGAGAATCCATTTGCTTCAAAATACTGCCAAAACTCTTTTGTATAATATTTTACGTAATTTTTTGAAACCGCAGCTTTTGAAGCACATGGATTTAGTAAAATTAATAGATTTTTCAAGAGGCGATAATCAAATCGTATTTGATAGTATTCATTTAGGTCCGGATTGTGACACTTTTCTTTGCCAGTTAGTTGCAGAAGGCAAACCCGATGTTGTCCAAACCGTTCGAGAAAATTGTCTTAAGTTTTACATAACGGCTGCAAATGAAATTCGTAATCGATTGCCAATCGATGACGAATTTCTGAGCAAGTTAGTTGTTTTTGAGCCTAATTTGGCATTAGTAGATAATGACAGAGACACTTCCTTTAAAAGTGTTCTCTTTATTGCTCAGAAATTGGGCGGTTTCGACGAAGACGGTTTGCAAAAAGAATGGTCGACATTGCACCTGAATTTTGCAAATGCAGACAAGCAGATGCTTTATACATTAACTTTTGATGATGCTTGGAAAACGATATTATTCACGCGAAATGATCAAGGCGCATTTAAATATCCATGTTTGCAGGAATTATTGAATTCCATTAGAAGTCTTCCGAATTCAAACGCCGATGCTGAAAGATCGTTTTCCATGCTTCCTGACATAAAGAACAAGAAACGAAACCGACTTTGTTCGACCATCGTCAATGCTATTTGCGTAACGAAATCGGCATTAAAGGCGCACGAGGAAACAGCTCAGACCATGGAGGTAGATGACAAACATCTATCTCTCATGTCATCTGAGAATTTATATACTTTTGCGAAAAAGCAAAAGAGTAGTTTACGTTTACATGCCGTTGATGGCCTCGCGGATTTTCCTTCTACGTCGGGTAATGCAAATTGGTGATGTCCAGAACATTATCAATTTCATCCATTTTCTATTTCATTCGATTTCTGGACATCGCGAATATGTAAATAGTTGTTCGATTTACTTCACGCAATTCTTGTTCTATCCTTGCAATAAATTCGCTTGCTTGCTGTACATATGATTTATAGAGAGAACTTCGAGATAATTGTACAAATAAATGTATATTCTTAATTATATTCATTTTATATGTAACAATTATCTCGAAATTCTGTCGCATGTATTATAGTAAATTCCTCTGCTTGCTTTCTATCCTTTGGAAATGTAAAAAATTGTACAATTATTTCAGTCTTACATCTCGTCAATATATCGAACCCAATTGATATATTTACATGCTGCCTTTCTTTTCTATTTTTGTAATGTTTTTGTACATTTTAGTACTGTACAGCATGTATCGCGATGTTAGCTTTGCATAACCAATTGTTTACATTTCCCTCCCGATGGAAGAGACCACCACTTTCCCGTAGTTTCCATCGAGCGGTAGCGTGCACGCTGCGCGTAATTAATTTGTAAATAGTGCGTGATTCTTCGTCGCAACTTGATATAATTATCGAAAAATCTCCTCCTCGAGGCCTTCTCCTCGGTCCTCGAGAAGGCTCCTACAGCGTCCATGCTACTGGCCAAGAGTGGATTCTAATTTTAACAAAGTTCACCAATTTACAGTATCAAAATATTCATCTTTTAATAAAAAAAATTAATTTTAAGGTTCGAAAAATAGAAACAGCTCGAATAAAAAGTAGGGAAATTTAAAATGAAAACAAGAAATTATGAATGTACATTTTTCTTTGTTAAAGGAGTTACAGAAGAACTGTATTTAACTTTTTTTCATGTAGAATTTAGTTCGTATATCTGAAACATCGAAGAACCATAAAGGGTGGTAATTATCATTTTTCGTCATCTAATCGGATCTTAAGACAATATAAAATTTAAATATAAAGTTTCATTGAAATCCATTTTGCCGTTTAAACGTAATCGTGTTAACAAATATATGAGATATTTAAAAAAAAGCTCTTTTCTAAATAGTCAAAACGTGATCATGAGGTCTTAAAACGTGGTTTCCGTAACAAAACTTTTTGCAATTTTTTTTCATTACAAGAGTATTATACATAGTATGTCAGAAAGTGAAAAGTGTATCTCGAGGCATTCAAGAAGATCGCGCACGGCTGCGTGTCGCTTGCTCCCCACCTTGGATCACAGCGTTTCAAGAGCGAGAGAGAAAGACACACATTCGTTTCTCTCTCGTCTTTCCCGACGTTGTCCGAAGCGCCGAGCTCACGGATACGCAGCTCTGGCGTAGTGTGCATGCGTGGTGGGGGAAATTCTCGAGAGATCCCGTCCCGAATCTGGCACCACTGGGTCTTACTGCAACAGGCTGCGTATGAAAAATGGGGGAAAATTGTTTTACTGACGCTAGGGAATTGAAATATCGTTTCATGCTTTTTACGCATTTACTGATAGCGAGAAATTAATTGCCCGTATTGCTGTCGTGCTCATTTCGAATCATTTAAATGAAAATTTTAAAACTTGTTTATTACAGTATAATTTCAAATTCTATGGGGCTATAATTTAATATTGTATGGTGCGGTTTATTTCTCTGATTTGTCAATAGGTGGCTATACATAACAGTTGCACGTATTTCTCTCACTGGTTGATAGATGTCAGCAGATTAAGCTTCAATAGTTTTATTCTCTTCTGCTGTACTTACTGCGACAGACAAGGTATAGAATAAATTGGGATAAATCTAATATTTTATAGGAATTCATGTCGCAGGAAATAAAATACCGACCTACAATTAGTGAAATTTCAAGAGTGTGTCGCGCTTTCTACGTGAAATTAAAGCGAACAAGTCATCCAGCGATTTCAAATGTCCCGCTCTGTCGCCTCTTACTGTTTTGCTTGCAGTTTTGCGAAGTCGATATTGCAGGTCGTGTGACACAATCTCCCATAAGATGTTACGTCTATATTACACCTCTTCTATGATATTGCGTACTATATAAATTCCGAGATTTATTAATGACATATCTAACTACGATACCTGAATAATAAACGATAAAGTGAAGCATCCCATTCAATATATGCAAGATTATAAAATTTATTTATATATTTATTTGCATTCTGAAGACTATTCCTCCCATACCAACAATATAACTCATCTAAAATTACAATTAATTAAGAAAAAACAGTAATCCGCCTTTAAAAACCAATAAATTGACAATATTGTTGCCTCGAATAATTCCATAGTGCATTAAAATGCTTTGCAATTGTCACAAGTGTTACCTCTAGATCAGTGGTTCCCAATGGATGTTCCACGATACGAAGTTTAGGATTCCGCGAAAAGTTGTCTTATAATAAAATTTAAATATTAAAAAAAACATGTAAATTATTCAACCAGAAACATACACTTGACTGCAAAATTTCGAAATATACAGTGTCGCCAGCGCACAGTATATAAAAGAAACTCTTGAAGTGGGGATTTCGTTAAATTTTAGTGAGTTTGAAAGAGTTCCGTCGCCTTGCATTGCGCTTAGAGGGGTTCCGTGGCAAGATTTAATTGGGAAACGCTGCTCTAGATGATTATCACCTTTCACGGTCCCTGATTTGACGAGCTAAGAACGGCCTGAAATGTCCCTAGACCAAGTCCCGCGAGTCAACTGTTTCCCCCGCGGCTATGGCGCGAAAGTACGTCGACGCCAGAGAAGTCCCGCTGACTTTTGACGCAAAATCCCGTCACCGCCAGTCAAAGAGCCAAACACTGCGACGGAGTGCGAAAAGCTTGATCGCGCCGATCGTTAAACGGGAGCCCGTGGTGTTGGTGTGTTTTATCCGGTGACATTGGAAGCGCGTCCGATAACTGCTGAAATATACGTTCGCCGATGTTGAAATGAGGGAAAAGCGCGTCATGTATGGCGATTCGCGAAAACTATGCGATAGGTGTACGCGGTCGGCCCCTCACGGGCTCTGCATTCCTACGGATTAATGATCAATGGCTTTATTTGAGAAGCGATATACGAATAAAGTGCTGCTAGATGATACGGTGAAGCTGCTCGGCGTCATTGAAAATGCAAGAACGATCGGCGGACACACGGTACGGCGCGCACTTAATATATTCGTTATATATATCCTGACGTTTGCTCGATAACAGCCGAGAAGTTTACGTGCACAGAGTATCGCCACGATCTCCTATCCTTCAATTAGGTGGCGAGCATCGCGAGCATTGTCCCCTCGTTAAGTGGGCATTCCCGATCGTTCCTGATCGTCCTCTTCCGTCCACGGTCAAGCATTTCTATCGACTTAGGTCGAGATTTCACGTACGAAACGCATGAATTGCCGCGCTTACTTGCAAATTAACCATATTTAGTATTTTAGAAGACGAAAAAAAAATTAAATTTCTCTATATGGAATTTTTTATAATACTTTTATGTGCAGAAAATTTTTCGATGTAAATTCTTGTTTTTTCTTTTTTGTAATGCTTGCGTTCTGCGAATAATATAACGCATTTTCTGGTGTTGTTATGAAGCGTAACGATTCGTGTTTATATACAATTTATCGATTCAGAAGCTGCGCCACTACCGTCATTCGCAAAAAAGTTTGCGCCCGGATGCTGAGCGGAGCGAGGGGGCTACTTTGCTTGCATTGGCTTTCACCGCCCGTGTCCCGTTCGCTTACTTTGTATCGATCGACATCGATGCGTTGGCCAATGCGAACAAAGTAGTCACCTTGGCGCGTTTACCATCCGGGTGCCTTCTTTCCTGCGAATCACAGTAGTTACGAGATGTCGTGTCTCGTTATCCGCTGTAAGAATTTTATTGCGGCGTTGCTTTAGGAGTACGTGATCAGAACGCAAAGAGGTCCACTTCCCCAAAATTCTTGGCGAGTCAGCAGGCGCTACAATGATTTCGTACAGCTCAACGCAGATTTGTCAATATCAGGCATCGACCTGGCGCTTCCTCCAAAGAAAATCATTGGTAATATGGAGCCAGACTTCATAGCTCAACGTCAAGTGGCACTGCAGGTCGGTGAATACGGAAGGCACGGCAGTCAGGCAGTTAATTCGATACGAATTCAATCTTTCGTTCTGTTCCCAGAATTTTCTAAACGCAATACTAATGAATCCCATATTGGCATCGTCTCTTCCTATGAAAAAGTTCTTAGATCCGGAAAATTACACGGCGCCGTTACATGGTACGACCTACTTGCACTAATCGAAACAGTTTATTCAATGTAGTATCGTAAGAAGAAGTAGAACAGTGGTGGTTTCATGTTCGATTCATGAATTTTCAGAAATAGCCCTGCAGCAGGTGTCCCTAGCTTTGCGCAGCGATGCGAACTACGAAGTTTGTAAGGCCATCCCCGACATGGGATGGCGGTTAAGGAAGCACTACTACACCGTTAAGAATCGCCAGAATCCCAAGCAGGAGTTACTGCTCGCGTGGGTGGAATTCGGCCCGGATAAACACCTGCACGACAAGGATATGCAGGGTGTGTTCAAAAGCTTAGGGACGCTAAAGCACAATTATACGGAGCCAATCGTTTACCAGCACGTGACCGAGAACGGAGCTTTAACGATAAGGAACTTTCATCAGACGGGCACGTTGCGCGACACTCTGTGCGTAGCTAAACCTAAACAGCCGTTTGTGAAAAAGTATGGGAACCCGAAGCAAACGAAATCGTTAACAGTTCCTGAAATTGCAATGTATGGTTACCAGGTCAGATTATTAATACTTTTGATGCTTAGACTGCGGGGTAAGCATGTTTTACAGTTAAATAATACTTGTTGCAGATTCTGGAAGCTTTAGGATTCCTTCACGAGAAAGGCCTGCCGTACGGGCATTTGCACACGGGCAACATTCTGCTGACTCAAAGATGCGCGAGACTGTTAGATATAGAGAACGGTCTTCTAGGCTTGCCTGCGTTTTATCGGCCTTACGTGGTGCAGAGGCGTAAACTTCACGCTACGGTAAGTAATTTTTCACGCGCGTCACGTGGAGGTACTAAACGGGCGAATAAATAAATTATTGTTTCGAACAGACTCAGGTAGACGTCTACTCGTTCGGGCACGTGCTGTATGAAATGGCGTTTGGGAGGCCGCTTTTAGAAGCGACCTGTTCCGAGCTGCCGTACTGCGAGGCGACGTTGAAAAGCCTGCTCGAGGTGATCCTGTCACCCGAAGCGCTGAAGCAAGATTTGCCGACGGTGTCGCACCTGCTGGAACACCCGTTCTTCGAGGCAGCGAGACGCGCCGCGCTGGCCAGCGCGTCAGTGGAGAAGCCGCACTTTAAATTAAGTAGTCATTTAAAGGAAGCTCTACTGGAGGCGATGAACAAAGCGGAGCAAAGACTGAAGGACGAGCAGAAGGTGGCTAGGCATCAGAAGAGGCTTGTTAAGGTTCAGGAGATGATGAGTTTGGAGGAGGAGATGAAGAAACGGAAGCAGAAGCAGGTAAACGTCTTCGTGCTCTGTTGAACGATCAAACATTATTGTATTCTATTAGAAGCTAACCGTTCGTGTCTTTCTTCACAGAAGAAAGAGCAGAAAGTGGCGCACGAACAGCGTTCTTCCAATCAATTAAGTACGAACGGCTTGAAACAGGTGAACGGCAAGAGTCCGGAACGTTCGGACAGCCCTACAAGTACTTCCACGGCCACCAGCGTTGGAACATTGACTCCGCCGTCTGTGCGTAAGTGTCGGAGCTTCTCGCAGCTCGGCTTCATTAACGACTAACATTAACCGACCTTCCCCATTTTTATACTAGCTGGGCACAAAAGTTGATGGCGCATACTACGCTTATTTTTCTCACGTAGGTCACAATCATCCAACGCTAATTATACGCATCCATATATTTTCTCATTTGACCATTGCTTGGATACATCTGAGAAATATGTATTGCATTATTTTAGACCCTAAACGGTGTCTTCAGGGGCGGATTTGGAGATTTGGTGCCTCTAGGCTGACAAGTGTCTGTCGCCCTATCCGTGAAATAGCGTCAAATATTTTAATTTAATAGAGTCGAGACAATTTAAAAATTAATTCAACATGGCAACTCAGGTTTTAAAGTTGTTCAAGCCTCTGTGTTTAAACCTTTCCCAACTTCTTTCGCTCAAAATTTGTAGCTCCCCAGAATTTGCCACCCCTCAAAATCTGCCGCTTCCCAAAATTTATCGCTCCCCCAAATGCCGCTTCCCAAATTTTTCGCTGCCCAAAAATGTTCCGCTCCTCAAAATTTAATGCTCCGCAAACTTCGTCGCGCCCCAAAATTTGTCGCTCTTGAAAGTTTTCCGCTCCCCAAAATTGGATGCTCATCAAAGTTTGATGCTCTCCAAAATTTATCGCTCCTCAAATGCCGCTTCCCAAAATTTGCCGCTCTATAAAATTCACCGCCTTAGACTGCAGCTTACTTAGCCTACACACAAACCGCCCCTGGGTGCCTTAAACATTTTCGGTAGCTAAAAAGAAAGTTTAAATATCTATGGCATATAATTCTTTCCAATAGGACTATCTCATTGTGGTCACTATTCACGATTTAAAATTTCTTTTGACCGCTACTTTCGCGCCACATTAATACAACTGTTGCGTGCTGGTTGATACTTTATGATATCATGTGTCCAAGCGATGTCTCGAAGTTACTACGCACAGCTGCAGTCCATTTAACTTAAAATTCCGTAGGTGTGCCGCATGGTGATCGAGCTCACGGTAAAAGCACCATTCCACCACCTCCGCTGCCACCATCCAATGGCGTGGCCGACGTCTCGAAGGTGGCCAACGAACGCACCGCACTGCTCGGAAGTATTTGCAACTTCAACAAAACTAGTCTTCGCAAAGTTGCTGACGGATAACGCTGAGGCGATAAGATAGATATAACCGTGAGAAATGAACCAACCGTTCCACCGTGAACGTCCCGCGACCCGCGCCACTAGGCTGCTATTTCCTTTTCATCGAACAAACGCGACGGTGTCTACAGTCTCATTTCGATCGCGACCCTTGATAAAATTTATATATTCCAATTTCGTAGGATTCTAATGTGCACGTTCCTCGGAAGAAGTCATTGGTCGTGTACAAAATCGTACTGTTTAAACGTGTACATTAATCGTCGTTAAAATCGTGTGATATCCTTTTCGAGCATTATCCGTTGTTATCCTTGTTTTTAAAGCACCGTCCAGAGCTGGATTCGTGGATGTACGAAATGAATTGATACATAGAAAGACTTTCAGAAGTAATGCTTTTGCACGAACGTCGTCGGAAACACGAATGGAGAGTATAATCTCGTCGAATCAATTGGAATCGAGCCTAAAAGAAGAAGTGTACTCAAAAAGCACTCGTCAGTTTTATTCGCGGAATGACATTGCGCCTCAGTTGTCGGTGAATATATACAGAAATGATCGTGCAAAATTGATTATTGTAGGATTCGTCTGCATCAAGTCTCGCGATCGCAATTTTTACCAAATTCACCTTATCGTTTCTTCTTCGCGACGCGTCCGCGGGAGCTTAGTGAATTTAGAACGATAAGTGATAAGACGAGAGTGGCCGCACCTATGTGTATCGCGTAAAGTATCGTCCCGTTAGTGTTATATAACGTTCTGTCTATTCAAAGTTTATAAATCTGTGTAACGTATTAATGTACAGTCCTATTAACAATGCCTCGGTGAGTCGTTCGTCTTGTAAACGCCCAGGCACCGTATGACGTTTGCTTTCTCTGTATCGCTCGTAGAAATCAGGAACTGCCCCGTTTCTACAGAGATAGAAAAAAATGTGCCAAGAGGACGTTTATAAATATTAAAGTCACGGTGGTAAGCGATAACGTACACTGTTTCTATATGTCGGAAACAAAAAAATATATATATATATTATTATTATAAAAACATGATCTTTCTGTGAATATTATAACGAGAACATGTAACATAGTCACAATTTTCACATTTTTTGAATGTACTTTGTCGACTCGTCCGTGTAAATGCTATTCTTCATAGAGTAATATAAATATTTGTTTTATCGATAATTGCGAAATCAAGATTAAGAAAAAAAAAGAGGATTCTATATTTATCGTGGAGAAAATATGACTCGTGTAATTCAGAGATTTTTAAACACGTAGCAACAATAAATATATGAATAAACTGAATTTGCCTTTCGTTTAAAGGGAATGTAATTATTTTACGTAACGGCCGTTAACGAGATCCTGCACGATGCGTCAAGCGACATGTCTGTTTGTCAAAAATAATTTATTAAAACGAAATAGTCGTGTAAAAAGGAAATATCACATTACATTTTAGATGACCTTATCGAATACAAGTTGCAGAAAGAAATGGTAGTTTTCATGTAGGAGATATTTTACTACTCATTGCGGAAATTTAATAAATACAAAACATGCATATCCTTGCAGTATTTTTATCATTCGAAGATATCTTTAATACTATATTGTAAACTTTCGATATATCAAAAATATATATATGTGTGAACATCACTGTCTAAACTCCGTAACAGTAATTCTAAGCGTTGCAACTTAATTTTATTCTCTCACGCTAAATAATTTACACTTTTCTTCAAAGACCGGTAAATAACTTAGGTTCCCATTGAATTTCACTTAGTCTCCTATATTCAAAATCACATTTTCTTCAGTATAATTGTATTCCATTTATGCGCAGCGATACAAAAGTTTTTCTTCTCAGTTTCTTTTTTTTTTTACTATACGCAGGATAAGTTCGTTGAACCATGCAAGATTGTATTACGCTGGTGTGATCACAAATTATGCAGCCCCGCTATATTTAAAATCCGCCGCAGAGAAACGAACGATCGCGCGAATACAGTGGGCCAGCTCTAAATAGTATGCTCGGGGGCTTTCGTAATTTGTGATTATGTTAAAATTCGTTCTATTAGCAATCTCTGCGAGACTTTGCGCAACGCGTTACGATCGTTTGCTCTATATACACACGTGTGTTATGTATAATACATTTGTTAATCACGCGCGATCGTGTAGCTGTGAAGCGTATATGGCATTCTTAATTAAGTCGTGAGAGCTCGTATTTAGATTAAAAGCCCGTACCAAGTGTCACGATTATATCATCCTTTCCTTTTTAGAGAGTCTAAATCACTGCTCCGTTCGGGTATGCGTATTAAATATTGTACAATTATACAAAATATTACTAAAGTGTCGTTCTTAGGTGATATCATTCGATTAAAAAACCTAGCACGAGTACCACCTGTTGTCATATTAAAATTACACTTTTCATTTCTTTTTGGCAAATTAAAGCTAGGCGGGGGATGACGGTGCAGGCGCCCCCCGTTTAGATATCATAAATTCTCATGAAGTTCTTCGGTGGCCGTTTTCAATCTGAAAGTTGCATCGATTATATTTACGGGGCACCGTCGTTTATTTCGAACGGAGAGAAACGGGATTACCTTAAAATCTCTTCCTGCAGCCGATCCGTGATCGCTTTCCTCGCGTCCATGTCGCTCGCCTTCGACGCGCGCAATTCTTGGATTAATTCGTTAAAATCTATGGGGTCGCCGTAGTTCATGGTGACCTTTTTCCGAAGCTTAAGTCTGTACGGCGGTTCGTTCGGCAGGACTTCGTCCATTCCAAGGTGGCAAATCGGGATTACCAGTGGCGTAATGGGCGACTCCCATATTAATCTTCCTACACCCCATTTGAATCTAAAATGCAGCGAAACATTACATTGGCGGGGGGGGTTCGTACTGGAAATATCAGATTCTTGGCGAAGCGATAAAGGCAGACCTCATGCTCTCTTTACTCATGTTCACCTTCCCCTCGGGGAACACATGAATCCAATCCCCGGAAGCAAGCTTCTCGATGCAGAAGTCCATTGCTTCCTGATACACCCCGGCACCCCTGATTACGGGGATGCACTTGCCCAGCATAAAGAGGTACGAATGCCAGGTGTTCGTGAAACAAATGTCGTGCGCTGTGAGCGACCATCTTATCTTACGGCGATCCAGCAGGTGCCTGTAGTCCAGTGTCGCTAAATGGGTTCAGAGATTTTTCTGTCTTAAATTCTTTGCATTCGATCGCTTATCGACGTCATTCTGAGAAAGAAAAGATTATGTATATGTCTCGTGGAAAGGGGAACGTTAGCTTGTCAAAATAAACGAGACTAAAACGAGGCTGATTTAGAATTGAACAGTGCGCTGTAACCTTGAATGCCAACCATGTCTTTTCGGTTTCGTTCCGTCGGAACTTGATTGCGAACTCGACGATCGCTGGATGTTTAACCGAAGTGGAAGTTCAATCGATGCTCAAACAGAGGGACCCTTAATCTTTCATGGCTCTCGACTAAGTAACAAGCTCTCGCGTAAGTGGAACGAGTCTACCAGAAATCTCAGAATGCAAAAGTTAACTTTTTACGACGCTGCGATTGAAAGACGTCCCTCCATCCTCGCTAATAAAGCCATCTCTTCCGCTCTGGCTAAACATACCGCGTACATATTTCCAAGTCACGGAATGCGAATGGACTTAGCTTCCCAGAATACCAGAGACACGTCTGGTTCTCGGAGCCTGAAAGAAGACAGCTGCATTCAAGGATCCTTTTGCACGATTATATGTTTACGGTACCAAACAATAGAGCACGAGTTCGATCAATGGAACAGTGTCAAATGTTAAAGCACAGAACGGTCGATAAATAACAGTTGGCATTGTCTAACGATTCAGGAGACTTACCCCATACGCCTGGGTCGTCGAAGCAACTAAAGTGATTCGAGACGGTGATGAGGGGGACATTTTTCGGCCGGTGATCTAGCGCCCGATTGATGATGTGCTTGTTGTAGACAGTTGTTTTGTTCAGCCAGTCTTAAACAGCACGAATGGGAAAGAAAGGCTTCGGTAAATTAATTTCGCGTTTCGTGAATGGCACGTAGCTGCTCCGGGCTTTGGAATGCGTTCGACTACCCCCGATCGCGAAACACGACTCGACTTAGAACAGACGTATTTCTTTTGTTTTTTTGCCGAGTGCTTGGCCAATCGTGAATCGCGTTCTTAAAGGTAAGCCCGTTATTTATGCTTGCTTGCCTCGCATGCTGCTCTTCTTTTTATGAAACTCTAGAGTCTTATTACTATCATTATCATTATGAAAGGTGATCGGGCGATGATCACAATATACGGGGTGATTCTTACGAAACGATGGATGCTATCTGGAAAGTTTCGGGAGATACAGAGATTTCGAAAACAGCGCCACCCAAGGTCATCTTTATATTTTTATCTTTAATTTACATTTAACTTATATTATTCGTGCTGAATAGAATACTCGACGGGTTCTCCGACGAGTTCAACGCCTACCGCGCAAGGTCATTCAAGGTCACGAGTATGTAATGAGGCAACGTATTGAAACAATATCGTACTTAATTTGTATGCCGGTTAGAAGTGCGATAATTATTTAATTATTGTGGTAAATTGTGATGTTAGTATTGTATTACGCGATACATGAGCATAAATGACCTGCGATAAGTTTACAGCAGTGTTTATCGGTAGTTATCTATTTCCTCGTTATGTACTTAGAATGTTGCATAATTCTACGCGCATGGAGAATCTTTTCAGTAATCGTCACCAGAGGGATATTCTATCGAAACTTATTCCCCGCGAATTACAATTTCGTAATTAAGTTTCCCATATAAATATATAATTTTCAAATTCAGCAATCCATATTGATGGAATGGAAGATCTAATAAATAAAAAATTATGTTTCGTTTGAAAGAAACGAAACTCATCTTGAGATATCTTCAACCTTTAAACGATCGATACTTATACCCCGTAATAACCTTTTACTATAAATTCTGATCTTAGTTTGGTTTCACGATGGGTCAAAATTGACCCCCTATCCGTCATCCGAAAATTGGCCCTGCCGCTTTTGCACTCTCTTTCCCCCTGAATGTTTCCAAACTGCGAAACCAATTCCACTGATCGCCTCGTGAGAATCGCCATGCATATTGAAAGGTCATGAGCGTGAACTGTGACGAGCTGAGACGAATGGCGAATTGTCGAACAGAACTCGAATGACGTTGAATCAAAAGAAATGAATGGCAGAGCAACGGTGCTGGCTCGCCGCTATTACACGTGGAGAAATTGATAAAACGAAGAAGAAGGAGTGGAGCTGGGGAAAAGAGAGAGAGAGAGAGAGAGAGAGCGAGAGAGAGAGAGAGAGGGGGGGGGGCAGATGGGACACGGGATGTTCGCGTGTGTCACATCTACTCAACCAATCAATTGAGTAATGCGCTTAATTCCCGAAGTTTATTGTATCCCGGTCGGTAAGTCAACACCGAGCCGTCCTCGTAAATCGGTGGTACTCACTGAAAGGCCAGTGAGGGCCAACGACCGATTTCCTGTGCCCTTCGTTGGGCGGTAACGCATTGATAATTCTACCTGAAATTGAAAATATCAGGTCTAGCAGAAGCAGATTAAATCGTCCATAATCGAAACGTCGACGCCCGTTTTGGGGTTATCATGGGCTAACATGATGTCAACGATTCGAAGGGATTATTTGGCAATGCAGTAGGTGCACACACACGCACGTACAACTACAGAGCACGTGTAATAGCGAGCAGTAAAAAGATAAAGCTGCACACGACGGTCGCTATGAATACTAATATCCGTGTTGTTTGTTATTCGGGAATGCAGATCATGAATGTTAATTCTGTATATTAATGCCACCTTTCATGACCACGGGAAAACAGCGTTCTGTTACCAACAGGGAACTTTTTCTCACAGCTGCAGTGCACTCTACGCGGATATTTGGTCAAGGTGTTAATACAAGGTACAATCGTGATTCGTGGTTTATGCGTTTAATGACGCGGTGTGTTCGGTGGACTGATTTGTGTATTTGATTGTAGCATGATGAAGCGAATAAAAGATGATATACTGTAATTATCGTATTTACTTATCTACTTATCCTTACGTAGGGTTCACTTAATTTCCTTTGAACTCTGTTAATGTCGTAGATGCGCGGTAAATTCAAAAAATTGTGTTACGGGGATATATGTGAAGTAAAAAAAGAACAGTAATAAGTTGTTATTGCCGAAATTATAATCGCCGAAGGCAATCGCGGAATTATAGTTACGCAGGTACTTTTTGTACAAAACGTAAATGCAGACGAAAGGTGTTTAAAATTAAGCGTATTTATTTATGTGAAAATTATTATCCAGCTCGAATACGTACGAAGGTGAACTCTGCAAAAGCGCATTATGCGCAGTATTTAACTGTGATGCATCATGTCTATCTATATCTTGCAATAGGTAATGATGATTAATAATATTACGCGTAAATCTGAAATTTGCACTGATAACATCGATGAGAAAAGATACGCCCCGATAGAATCATACAATTAACGTTCCAATGGATTCATATTGCAAATCATATCTTACTGATATATTTCATTGGAAAACATTCGTATTTCTTACTCACATTACGAATTAAAAATTAGAATAAAAATATCGGTACACATGTATCTCCACAATTTTACTAATCAATCATTTAAATTCCTCGATTCATCATGCAAGTATCGTATTAATAAATATTAGTGTATTATAAAAACCCTTAATATCAAACTCATGTGAGATTAATTTACGCGGAAAGGTTATGTTTGATAAAGTAAGATCCACGGGGAATTGGTCGTACTATTATCGCGGCGATTAAATCAGATTATTGCTTGGAGTACGTACTCCACGGTTACATAAATCGGTATTGTCTCTCCCATCCTGGTTCGCGGTATTTCGCACGTCTGATCCCGGGACCGATAATTAATTTTCCTGGCGATCAGGTTATCCGTTCTGCCGCATTCTTCTCCAATCCGAACAATAGAAATCCACTATAGAACGTGCGATTATAGCACGGGGCCAGCGTGCATTCTGCTATAATATTAATTCGCTACGCGGACAGTGGATGGCACGGTTTCTGAATGCAAATTGAAAACGATCGGTGGCAGACGTGCGCGCCAACGTCGGGCAGGGGACGGTACCGATTTTTGCCGAAAAACCGGCTCGCGCGGTTGCTTACCTATAATGATTTTAGAGAAAATCCCTACAGCTGCAACGGTTAAACTGCTCGCGATCTTCCATAGCCTGGTCGGATTTCGTAGCTTCGGTATGATCCATTTGATGTCGTATATCATCGCGCTGCCTTCGGCTGGCCGGATCCGCGAGGATAGAGCGGCAGCGCGACACTTTTTACGGACGATCGGGAAGCAACTTCCCCGCGAGAAATCGTCCACTCTTTCGTAACTCGCGACAACCATCTTCGTGCCAACTTCACGCCATGTTTCCTGATAAACTGTCACGTGGTCGGCCGACCGTGGCCGAGCATGGCCGAGCATGGCCGAGCCGCGCCGTGTACGGAGCCATTTAATTTGAAATTCACGCGCCCTCGGACCATTCCTTTTCACCTCGACGAAACGACCTGTAAATACGCCCATTTCCAATCGAATCGACCTTGCTTTCTTTTCCTCGTGCATCCACAACAAAGTAAATGCAGGGTGTCGATTAAATTCAGAACCTGTCCCCGTAGCTCGCAGACATAACCTATACGAATCTTATTGTTAGGCCATTTACAAATAACGACGCAGATTATGACGTGGAGATTTTTATTATGGGTAAATGCGTAAGATTTTTGTTTTCTTTGATAATTGCGTGGCTATAAAAACGATCGTCTGTCAGTGGCGTGTTTAGAAAGTTCTCGGTTAGGTGGACTTTTGTATTCAAGTACTGCCACTCGTATCAACGATTCTCGATTATGTGACGAAAGGGTTAAGAGTGATTTGTCAGGTGTTTGCCCGTTGTGTTACGAAATGTTGAGTAATTCGAAGCAGAATTGCGAAACAGTGTAAGCATCGGACCATTGAATATCTATTTCTATTAGATAGTTATTTCGACAGATAGACGGAGTTTAAGAAAAAAATTATTTCCCCCCACTTAGCGAGCATTAGGTAACAGTCATCCTGGCTGACCAAACAAATTTAAATAATTGACATGACGCTAGCGTGTCTTCGTGCTTCGAGCGAGCGTTAAGTGTGTAGGATGAAAGGGAATGTTGTAATAACTAGTGGAAAAACCGGCAAAATAAGAGAAGCGCGGAAAAAGAGTATCAGGAGCGCAGAATGCAGTATCACGCGACGTTCGTGTATAAACGACCCCGACTGCGAGACGTCCACTTTGTTTACTCAAGCGACGCGTCCGCTGAAACGGCAGGGAAAAGAAACCCGTCGGACAGAAATACCTCTTACCAGACGAGACACGGTTAATTTCAACTTACCGACCGTGGTGAATAAATTTATGATCGCATTATCCTAAACGGTAGTAACGCAGTCTCGTTAGCGCGGCTCGAAAATTGCGCGGGGATACATTATAATAATCGTGGCACGCACGTACCTCCTTCGTAATAGTAAAATGCCCCCCCGAGATCGGAGATAACCATTCACCGGCGGAGGGGAGGGTGGAAGGTAGGGTGGTGGGGGGAGAGCAGGGTGGACGAATGCACAATAAGACACAGATGTCTACGAAGCTGTGCCTCCGGCGGTGACTCTGCACTTGCGATGTCGGCCGAACACCTATCAGAAGCTCCTGGCACCGATGGAGCGACGTGGACGGGTTGGAGGATGGGGGGGGGGGTGTTACGAAGAGGGAGAGGGCATGCACCGACGATCGGGTGTACATGCATTAGAAGCTCCGCGGGTAAGTTCGTTGCGCGCGAAAGAAAGGGTGAAGGGCAGGGAGGAGGAGACCGGAGGAGACGCGAAAAAGAAGGGAAAAGATACAATGATGCGAGCAAAGTCGCGGACCGCGGGGGCGGGAGGGGCAGGAGGGGGGGGGAATGTCCGGTGGCATGCGGGAAGGTGGGGGGCCTGACGCGAGCGGAGGAGCAACCAGTCGAAGGGGCACGAGAACGGGAGGGGGAAAAAGGGCCTCATCTCTCAACAGCCAGTCCGATTCGAGTCTCTCTCGACTGCGTGTTGCCGTGGCATCGTACACGCGAGGGACACCCTTCCAGTTTACGATCGCGCGCGGAGGACACCTCGGTGCACCATACCGAGACGGAACAGCCGTGTACCCGTTCGAGAATCGGTCCGCCAAAGTGTCCGCCCCGCGACGGGCCCAGCGGGAGGGAGGAGGAAAGGTCGAACCGGTCGCCGGTTACGAAGGATGCGATCGATTTCGTCGATTTACGATTCCGTCGGCCGGGCGGCGTGCCCGCCCCCTCGGGCCCCGACGACGTACGGATGACAGATCCCGCGGCGATATTAGCGCTACCGGGGCCGACTATGCGCGACGACTCACGGGCCAGCCAGCCGATCGTTGAACCGCGAACGGTTACCGAATACGTCCGAGAAGTGGTGCGCTCGTCCATCCGTTTGCGAAACACCGGACTCTAGTGTGTCGAGTGGCGGTCGAAGGAGGGGGGAGCGGCGGAGGAAGATAGAGCGATCGAGGGGAAGAAAGACGGGATCAAACGAAAAGAAAAAAAAGAAACGAAGGAGAAAAGGGATAAGAAAGCAGGGAAAGGAGAGTCGGTGGGGCGGAGGAGGAACAGAGCGAGAGGGAAGAGAGCGAGCCAAGCCGTCGGCTTGACTCGAGTGCAGTGTACGGTGATGCCGCGAGGATGCCACCGTCGTCGGTCCTCTCGACACGATACAGGACGGCGCGACGGTACCCCGTGATCTGTCGGGGCCCCACGACTCTGTGCCGCGACGTTGCGCTGTTACTCGCGCGGTGCGGTGCAAGTGCAAGTGCAGGTGCAGCTGTGAAGTGGTGCCAGTTCGACGACGGGAACGTACGGGCGGGATATTACGCGGCGCGGAGTGCCGCGCGACAAGGGATCCGCGTCCGACGATGCTACGAGCCGGGGATCGCGCGCACTGACTCGCGAGTGACGCTCTCGAGGGCAGATCGGCTGCCTCTCGGTGCACCGCGAATCAGTATCGCCCCGATCCGCGAGCCACGCGTCATTCTTTGTCACGAAAGTAGGGAGGATCCATATTCGGCGATCTCGTTAACTGCGCGGGCACCGCGCTGTACCGAGCGTCGTCGCTTCAGCATCCCAGCCGCAGCAGAGAGAAAGCAACAGGTTCGTATAGTACGCGTCCCGTATTCTCGGTGGTTGCCGCACGTTGTATGCACTGTATATATGCACGGTACGGTCGCGTTGCCTGCCCGTTCGCGCACGGAACGTGCGCATGCTCTTGATCGAAGATCTTGCAGCGCGCACAAGGCGATATATACACCGGCAGCCAGCGGCTCTCTGTGTATGTACGTGTCTTTCATCGCGGAAGAACTCCAGTTCAGCCGTAGCGGAGTCGAGACCTTTCTTGCATCTGTACCCGGCCGCTGTGCACACGTTTCGCTACTCCCGTGCCTCTTACCCGCGGATAAGACGAGCACATACAGGGTACGCGTAAAGCGAGGCTCGCAACAATTTGTAAACTCTCCTCCGTACAGTTTATTTTTCACCTTCGGTACAGTTATTCACGATCGAATCACTTTCGATCGTTGCCAGTACTGTTCCATGCTCGTTAAACACCGCATACCCATCTCCGCGAGTTTTATGATACAGTAAAGTCGCTTTGATCGTCCCGCTACTTTCAACAAGCAACCAGGACTAATTTACGTCCCCCTCTGCTCGTTCCTTTTCTCTTGCCTCCGTAGTTCGGGAGTCAACCGAATTCAGCCGGATACTCGCAACAAGTTAGCGACAGTGCGGTGTCGTAAACCGTCTCAATGAGGCATAGCGAATTGTTTTCGAATGGCGAAAAGGCGTGGTCTCGGGTAGATAGGAATTAAGATATTGTACTTCCCCTCCGCTAACCTCTCGACTATACACTCGCGAAAATACGTAACTCGGCCCGCGTCGAGGACCCCGACGGACCACCAACTCTTTTCGGAGAATGTTAATTGGCCGTTTCACGAATTATAAACCGGCGAAGGGTAGGAAGACTCGAGGCGGTCGGCTGCTATCGCGTCCATTAACATACCATGCCGGAGTTTCGCCCCTATCGTTGCCGCGTTGCACGCTAGCGACGCTTAACGTTAACGACACAAAAAGATACTAATTACAGCTACCTGCGACCACTTCTTCTACACCGGCGCAGGCGGTAGCCCACTTTCCTTATTACTCCCGTGTTTCGTTTGGGCCGCCACTGGGTAGCAATTATGGCAACTTAGACTAATTATTGTCGTTTATTTGGCCCCGCGATCCCGACGATGGAAATTGCCCCGACGTTCGTGCTGCGAGCGTCCGCGGGTGCCACGGAAACGTTACTCGGCGAGAGCGGCGTGTAATATTATATACGGGGACGCGATCGTAATCGTGCCGGCGAAATAAGCGAGCACGACGTAAATTGGATTTCACCAGTCGGTGCGGCCCAGAATACACGGCTCCTTCTTCCGTCTGAATCGCGGCGCGTATAGTGTACGTTTCTCCAAAGCCCACATAACGCGCTGGCTCGTTTAATTTTACGTCGCGGGGAGGGCCACGTTCCGGGCAGATCGAAACGCGCGCATCGAACGAAATTACTTGCGCGCATACCAGCGTGCAACTACCGTACCGCTTTATTAAAAGGGCCAGACGCGGGTAATCACGTGGCTACGGTGATCACGCGTGCATGATCGCGAACGGAACGATCGTCGGTCGTCGTTGAAGTTTCGATTTGCTCGCGACCTCTGTTCGCCCTCCCTTCGCCGCGGCGGTGAACCCCGTGAACTACCGTCGCTCAAGAAGGAATCTGTGCTACGCGGTTGTATTCCGGGTTACGCGATAAGGGTCATCGGGGAGCACAGAGATGGGAATGTCGATCTACGGTGGTATGTCGGTCAAGCGAGTAAACAAGGTTATTGTGCGCGCCACATCCACGGTTAGTAGAAACTCACGGCGTTGTTGGTGGCGCGCGAGCCCGGTGTTTGAGGGAGACACCGATTGGGCCGACGATACGGGGACTCGTAAACAGAATGACTCGCAAGATTTTACACGGCGATTAAAGTACAGGAATTATTCGAAATGAAAGCCTGGGGTGTAGTTAATCCGCTGTCTAATTGTTTGTATACGGCGACGCTGAGAGCAACTGTACCGTGCGTGTATTCGGTTAAAAAAAGGTCGATTCAAGTACCATGGATGTAGGGTGGAGTGGGGCCCAACTCGAATACACACGGTTGGCATTCGTTTCGTGAATATCTTGCGGGGACTTTGATCGTTCTTCGAAGTCTTTCCAAACAGTCGTTTAGCTGTCGTCAATGTGGGACTTGGAAAGAGAAAGCGAACGACACTTGAGGGTGCCATAAATTGGGCATTGTCGGGACCACTTTCGGGGCCACTGATCTATATAGATCTATGTAGATGAGTGGTCTGTACTAGATTAACAGAGGCTATTGGCGATTGGGACTTGGGAAGGTATTCGTGAAGGCATTGCTTCCCCGTGGAAAATGTACTTTATTTTCTACGTTTCTTCTAGTATTTATTTAACACTTTCTACTATTTATGTTTCGTTAACATGGGCTAGATGAGAGCCTAGGAGCCACCCTTAAATTACGTAAGGGTAATTTGGGCGATTTCTTACCCCCTCCCTTCTCCATTATAAGAATTCGTAAGTTTTGATATTGCAACCCCCTTCTTACGTAATATTTTTTACATTGAATTTTTTCAGTTATTAAAATTCTTTTAAAAGTGTATATAATTCATTTAACAACTTTTCTGGAACATCAATAATAGAATTTGTATTTATTGAAAATTAGGTTAAAAAATATTACGTAAGACGTTACCTGACTCCCCCCTCCCCCTTGTAAGAAAACGTAAGAAATTCGTTACCCCACCCCCCAAAAAAAAGCCTTACGTAATTTAAGAACAAGACTCTGTGGTGAGGCTTTGCTTGAAACCATACTCATGTAATAATGTAGAAGGATGTGCGATACTGGGGCCAAACGTGTGAAGTTGATCCACTCTCCATTGTGCATTTGTGATAATTGGAGCGATACCGTATTGCCCGGGTGTACAGCGTGAGTCTTTTCATATGAGACTTTTGCGGACACGTGACTGTTAGTTTGATGGTTTGCACTGAGATATCCATTTGCTAACTTTAACAAGTTGTGTTTAAACACAACAAGAATGTTTCATGGTTCAATTACCCACTTACTATACTCTACACCATTCATAATTATAGAAAATTTAGTTTATTTACTGTAAGCGTTTTAAAGAAAAATGACAAGTTCCAGGTCACCCTCTGGACAGGTTCGTTACTTTCTTGTCTGAAAGATATCACGCGATCCTTTCGAGTAAGTGTCCATTACATCAGTCGTGATGGATTGAAAACAGAACATAATAAATGTGTGAACAAGTTGAGGATAGCAGTGGCGAGTCAGCGGAGCGTCTCATCTAAAAAAGGCCCTTAATCGTTCTCCCGTCCTTCGTCCATTTCACAGACCGTGGCACGTGACAGTCGCAAGACCACGAACGGCCTTGTAGTTCCTGCCACGGTCCTTCATAAAACCTTCCCCGCTCTTCAGCCCGCCTTGTTGCGCAGTTGGAATCGTGTAATGACGCCGCGATTAAATTTCTCGTTCCTCCTGTTTTCATCCTTTCGTCAATTATTTTCGTGCGCCTACCGTGCGCGGCTGCGCTCGACCTTCGACACGTTTGCCCCGATTCCATCCAACGTAATCGAGCGCGAACGCCATCTTTTCCGTTGCGCCGAAAATCTCGCCCGAACTTAATTCCGCGATCTTACCGAGGCGGCGTTTCCCCTGCAATTTCCAATTTCGCTTTATCGGCTGTGACCGTGCGCGAGCGCTCGCGAGCACGTTGAAAAAAGTAACCGACGATTCCACTAAACGGCCGGATAACTTATCGACCTCGTTCCCGCTCTTTTTCTTTCGTTTACGCGGGCACACAGCTGCGCCATTATTTTTGATCGGATCTCGAAGGGTGAAGTATTTATAGTGGCCTCGGCAAAAAGAAGCAGAAGTATCGGACGTTTTTCAATACGCGAGGATACGAACGAAACGACGAAGGTGTGGAGGGGAAACAGTTAAGGGAGGGTCGCCCGTACAGCGTAGCCATTCGGGCCGATGCCGCGACGTAATAAAATTTCTAGAAGGTGTAATTACCAGGTGTCGGTTAATCGACGTCGATCGATGCTAGCGGGACATCGCTTACCCGTTAATTACCGGCTACCATTATTAATTCGAGCAGGGCGTAATCGTCCCTGCTCCTCCCCATTAGATGGCGCCTTTAATTAATTATTTTCGCGGCGCACCTTGTTGCGCCCGAGTGGAAAACGTCGGACCAAACGCGACGCCCGGGCAGTGGTGCCAGATTCGGGACGGGATCTCTCGAGAATTTCCCCCACCACGCATGCACACTACGCCAGAGCTGCGTATCCGTGAGCTCGGCGCTTCGGACAACGTCGGGAAAGACGAGAGAGAAACGAATGTGTGTCTTTCTCTCTCGCTCTTGAAACGCTGTGATCCAAGGTGGGGAGCAAGCGACACGCAGCCGTGCGCGATCTTCTTGAATGCCTCGAGATACACTTTTCACTTTCTGACATACTATGTATAATACTCTTGTAATGAAAAAAAATTGCAAAAAGTTTTGTTACGGAAACCACGTTTTAAGACCTCATGATCACGTTTTGACTATTTAGAAAAGAGCTTTTTTTTAAATATCTCATATATTTGTTAACACGATTACGTTTAAACGGCAAAATGGATTTCAATGAAACTTTATATTTAAATTTTATATTGTCTTAAGATCCGATTAGATGACGAAAAATGATAATTACCACCCTTTATGGTTCTTCGATGTTTCAGATATACGAACTAAATTCTACATGAAAAAAAGTTAAATACAGTTCTTCTGTAACTCCTTTAACAAAGAAAAATGTACATTCATAATTTCTTGTTTTCATTTTAAATTTCCCTACTTTTTATTCGAGCTGTTTCTATTTTTCGAACCTTAAAATTAATTTTTTTTATTAAAAGATGAATATTTTGATACTGTAAATTGGTGAACTTTGTTAAAATTAGAATCCACTCTTGGCCAGTAGCATGGACGCTGTAGGAGCCTTCTCGAGGACCGAGGAGAAGGCCTCGAGGAGGAGATTTTTCGATAATTATATCAAGTTGCGACGAAGAATCACGCACTATTTACAAATTAATTACGCGCAGCGTGCACGCTACCGCTCGATGGAAACTACGGGAAAGTGGTGGTCTCTTCCATCGGGAGGGAAATGTAAACAATTGGTTATGCAAAGCTAACATCGCGATACATGCTGTACAGTACTAAAATGTACAAAAACATTACAAAAATAGAAAAGAAAGGCAGCATGTAAATATATCAATTGGGTTCGATATATTGACGAGATGTAAGACTGAAATAATTGTACAATTTTTTACATTTCCAAAGGATAGAAAGCAAGCAGAGGAATTTACTATAATACATGCGACAGAATTTCGAGATAATTGTTACATATAAAATGAATATAATTAAGAATATACATTTATTTGTACAATTATCTCGAAGTTCTCTCTATAAATCATATGTACAGCAAGCAAGCGAATTTATTGCAAGGATAGAACAAGAATTGCGTGAAGTAAATCGAACAACTATTTACATATTCGCGATGTCCAGAAATCGAATGAAATAGAAAATGGATGAAATTGATAATGTTCTGGACATCACCAATTTGCATTACCCGACGTAGAAGGAAAATCCGCGAGGCCATCAACGGCATGTAAACGTAAACTACTCTTTTGCTTTTTCGCAAAAGTATATAAATTCTCAGATGACATGAGAGATAGATGTTTGTCATCTACCTCCATGGTCTGAGCTGTTTCCTCGTGCGCCTTTAATGCCGATTTCGTTACGCAAATAGCATTGACGATGGTCGAACAAAGTCGGTTTCGTTTCTTGTTCTTTATGTCAGGAAGCATGGAAAACGATCTTTCAGCATCGGCGTTTGAATTCGGAAGACTTCTAATGGAATTCAATAATTCCTGCAAACATGGATATTTAAATGCGCCTTGATCATTTCGCGTGAATAATATCGTTTTCCAAGCATCATCAAAAGTTAATGTATAAAGCATCTGCTTGTCTGCATTTGCAAAATTCAGGTGCAATGTCGACCATTCTTTTTGCAAACCGTCTTCGTCGAAACCGCCCAATTTCTGAGCAATAAAGAGAACACTTTTAAAGGAAGTGTCTCTGTCATTATCTACTAATGCCAAATTAGGCTCAAAAACAACTAACTTGCTCAGAAATTCGTCATCGATTGGCAATCGATTACGAATTTCATTTGCAGCCGTTATGTAAAACTTAAGACAATTTTCTCGAACGGTTTGGACAACATCGGGTTTGCCTTCTGCAACTAACTGGCAAAGAAAAGTGTCACAATCCGGACCTAAATGAATACTATCAAATACGATTTGATTATCGCCTCTTGAAAAATCTATTAATTTTACTAAATCCATGTGCTTCAAAAGCTGCGGTTTCAAAAAATTACGTAAAATATTATACAAAAGAGTTTTGGCAGTATTTTGAAGCAAATGGATTCTCGTTTGTTGCGATTGAAAGAATAAACTAAAGTCATTGAAATACTCCAGAACGTATTCCAAAAACAGAAGATATGCTTTCGCTTCTGGATTTTGCATGATGGCAAACAGATTTTCCCCAGACTTTGTCTTCTCACTTACGACCAATTCTTGCAGAAAGTGCCACAGACTGTCCCAATTTTCTAAAAGTGAAACTACGGATGTGTAACGCGATAACCATCGCGTAGTACACAATTTTAAAATTTTGCGGGTCGTAAATTGAAAACATTGCTGAAATTCGCGAAAAATGGCCGAGCGTTTGGGACTGCTGTAAATGAATTTTGCCACTTTCCGTAATAATTCCTCGCAGACCTCGGGAATGGTAGCGCATGCTGCTTGCACTACCAATGCAGAGGAGTGACATGGACACGGCATGGTGACAAATTTTTCACCGCGAATTTCTGCAAGTTTGGTCTTGAATGACGAGTGACGCCCTGTCATGACAGAAGCGTTATCACACGACAAAGCAAGAATATTTTCGAACGGAATTTGCTTTTTCCACATGGAGTTCCTAAATGAGGTAAATATTTTATCGGCAGTACATTCTCGCGCGTCAAGATTAATTAATTCTACTAATTCCGTTCGAACATCCAAAGTCTCGGGTGCGACATACCGAACAATAAACGACATCCATTTCTCATTGGTAGAGTCGGATGTCTCATCAATAAATATTGAAAACTTAGAATTTTGTAAAACATGACTAAGACGCTCTGTTTCCCGAGGACACAGAACGTTCGATATAATATTAGAACACTTTGTTCGACCACACGTCATACGTTCCAAAACATCAGGATCTTTCCCAACGTCTTGGAAAAAATTAAGAATCGCCTCTGCGGATTGATGCGAAATATTTTTTTCGGCAACTAATGCAGCAAAACGAATTTCCGCGACTTTTTTTCGTTCATCAAATGACAAAGGCGATTCCTCGCATTGCGATCTGAAATCGTTCGATTTCCTCACATCTATTCCATTTTTTTCGCAGTTTTTTATGTGGCACTTGGAATCCGCGTGACGTTGGATTTGCGATATTCCGCAAGCAAATGATTTTTTACAAGCCGAACAGAAACACGAAAAAGGATCATCGGCGACCTTATTCAACCATGGCTTGAAATCCTCAAGCCATTGAGGCATAAAAATCTTTCTCGAGTCCTTAGCATGAACAGTTATTCGCGGAATTTTTTTAGATGACAAATATTTATGTCTCGCTGATTCCGCATGTCTTTTAACGTTGGACGCGCCGCAAGAAAAAGTTTTCTCGCATGAAGAACAGTAGAAAAGGCTTTTATCATTAGCTACTCTACGAATCCACGATCGGAACTTCTCATTCGTTTCCCACAACGGCCGATAAATATTAGTAGCCTTTTCACCTGTTTTCTCAAGCGTTTCCATCGTACTTACCACGAAAAAAATGAAATATGTAGGAAAAATATTATATACAAAGCAACAAGCAAATGCTAGCGTATAGAAAATGGGAGATATAGGGGGCTACTAATTATACACTACACGACAGATACGAAAAACATGCAGGCAGCGCGAAAGAAATAGTATGTACTCACCACCGGATCTCTAATTCTACTGAAATGACGGATACTTAAATGTCGCGAAGCGCAACTGTTCGACTCCCCACGAAACGCATCGACATGTAAACAAAGTATGTATACGCGACCACCGATCGCGCGGATCTGACCGTCAAATGTACTTGACGAAAACCAGGCCCGAGCGAACCCTCGAAACGAGAAACGAAAAGAATAGATAGGGATTCGTAAAGTAGTACGAAAAATTCTGAAAGGAGAAAAATCGAAGAAAAGGCTAAAAGAAATAACAGCAAGGCAATGGTGACAGTACCGAACTGCCACAGATGCATTTACCAGTTACCTTTCTCTCCTATTCTTGTACAATTCCTTTATACCAATTTACACATTTTAGTGTACAACATGTATCGCGATGTTAGCTTTGCATAACCAATTGTTTACATTTCCCTCCCGATGGAAGAGACCACCACTTTCCCGTAGTTTCCATCGAGCGGTAGCGTGCACGCTGCGCGTAATTAATTTGTAAATAGTGCGTGATTCTTTGTCGCAACTTGATATAATTATCGAAAAATCTCCTCGAGGCCTTTTCCTCGGTCCTCGAGAAGGCTCCTACAGCGTCCATGCTACTGGCCAAGAGTGGATTCTAATTTTAACAAAGTTCACCAATTTACAGTATCAAAATATTCATCTTTTAATAAAAAAAATTCATTTTAAGGTTTGAAAAATAGAAATAGCTCGAATAAAAAGTAGGGAAATTTAAAATGAAAACAAGAAATTATGAATGTACATTTTTCTTTGTTAAAGAAGTTACAGAAGAACTGTATTTAACTTTTTTTCATGTAGAATTTAGTTCGTATATCTGAAACATCGAAGAACCATAACGGGTGGTAATTATCATTTTTCGTCATCTAATCGGATCTTAAGCCAATATAAAATTTAAATATAAAGTTTCATTGAAATCCATTGTTCCGTTTAAACGTAATCGTGTTAACAAATATATGAGATATTTAAAAAAAGCTCTTTTCTAAATAGTCAAAACGTGATCATGAGGTCTTAAAACGTGGTTTCCGTAACAAAACTTTTTGCAAATTTTTTTTCATTACAAGAGTATTATACATAGTATGTCAGAAAGTGAAAAGTGTATCTCGAGGCATTCAAGAAGATCGCGCACGGCTGCGTGTCGCTTGCTCCCCACCTTGGATCACAGCGTTTCAAGAGCGAGAGAGAAAGACACACATTCGTTTTCTCTCTCGTCTTTCCCGACGTTGTCCGAAGCGCCGAGCTCACGGATACGCAGCTCCGGCGTAGTGTGCATGCGTGGTGGGGGAAATTCTCGAGAGATCCCGTCCCGAATCTGGCACCAGTGCGCCCGGGCCGGCCCGGTGACGAGATACGATGGAACAAGCGTGACAGGGGCAAGACGGAGTAGAGCGTTCTCGAATTTGACCAAGATTGATGACCGAACGGTTTTCTCATGGTAAACTCCCAACATCCGCCCGAAGATAGGACAACGCACGACCCGAGCGCGCGGGCACGCGCATGCGCTTCCACGGGCGAAGGTGGTGCGGGGTAATTTCACGTTTGCTGCATTTAAACGAATCATTTGTCTGATTTAATAACGCGCCGGTGAGCTGTACTGCGCGGGAATGTTAATTTACGATAATTATTGTAATTTATGGTAATGGACGGTATTAACTTGGTTCGGTGGGGCAGCGTTCTCCCTAAATTAGAGATCGCGGGATCGACGGCATTTGCATAAAGACGAGTAAAAACTGAAGCGACAAGTGCTCGCCGGTGAGTTATTCCCGGCGAAGGAGAGAAAAAGGGCACCGGCGACGATACTCAGGGATACCGGGTGGGGCGGGCCTCCCATGTAATTCGACCTTAGGGTACGCCAGGGGAGAGCGGGGCAATGAAGCTATCCGTACTTTGTTGCAGAATGCTGTCACCCGGTCAAGACGGCCAGCCCAACAGTTACTCGCACGGTAATGTCGTCCTTCAAGGCGCGCCCTGCGGTCAGTGTCGAGATTTATGCCCGGCTGGCTACGTGCCCCACTTTTGGCGGTGAGTAATCCGGACACGTGTATTTTGCATGCATCGCGCCCTGCTTGGGAATCGGCTCCCATCGATGTTCGACGGCTGTTACACGCCGCGCCACCGTTTAAAACGGGACGGGGGCCAGTTTTATGGCTCGCCTCCCGACGAAAGCGCGAGTATCTCCCTCCCCCCCCCCATGTTCTTCTCTTTTTTATCCTTCGAGTAGGAACGCTCGAGAATTCGTTGCCGATCGGTCTCCGATGAAAGCGAGTCGAACGTGTACGCGCTCCGCGAGCTGCTTTAGCGTTTTACCGTGCGAGCCACCAGTTATCATTACGCGGCAATGCGCTGTCCAAAACGATTACACGGGAGAAATTACTGGTCGCGCGATCCGCGGCCGAGTAGGTATATACGTCTGTAGTACCGGCTAAAGGAGTATCCCCTGATCGTGCACGCGAGAGCCTTCTTTGATTTTCTCCGACCACGGTGTTCTTGGGAAGCGGCGGTAAATGGCAGGAACGAGCCAGCGAAACCTAGCGAGCTTAGTTGTAATAAAAAAAGTCGCCTGGAAACGGAGAATTATCTCGAATGGCGGGTTAGGCGTCGGGGGGGAGCGGGGCTTGCTGGGTGTGGGGAGTTAGTCACGATCGATCGATCGATAAAACGAAGAGGCGCTTCGTGCTCGGTGGGGTGAGCAACCTGCGAACAGGAATTGTGACAGTTCGCTGTTAGTATCGGTGACACCGGTTTGGTAGTACGCTTGGGATGTCGGGCGATACTACGACGCTGGCTGGAGCTGTTAGGAAACTCTGATTTAAATCGGCTTGCATACTCGGCTGACACATTTTGATTGTGATCGAATTTAGGTTTCGAATTCGTTGGATGTATATCTAGGAGTTTGTACTGAACGAAACTATAGGTGTCGATTCTATTGAGTGCTGAGGTTGGAATGTTTGCCGTATGTCGCGTGCGGTAACCTTGAAATTGTATCTGTTTACTGTGTTCCGTGAACGCCCATAGGCGTGAAACGCACAGATTGTACCACAGATAGATCGGATGTATTTACGAATGTGTTCATAGAATTTAAAAGAGGTTTAGCTTATTTAGTTTTCATGGTTTAAGTTAGTTGTCGGCCATTGACACCAACTATGAATCGGGGGGACATGTTATTATTCTAGTATTTACAAGTATTTTGTGTAATAACATTAGGAATTTAAGAAATATAATTTTGTATATGGTGTTCAGAGTTTATTTTTCTGTGGTTTAATGGCTGTTCAAAAGTCCGCAGTTTCATCTTCACTTATGTTTTGAAACGAGGGGAATACTGCTTGCGACGACGAGTTAATGCGACACCTCTCAACGCAGTCGTACAGCTATATTCAGAAACCTCGGGACGGTAAAAGTGTACTAACCGGATGGCGTTTTTCACGTAGTCGTTTCGCGTCTTTTTCGAGCCAGCCTCCAGTCTTGCCAGTAAACCGATTTACGACGCCGCCGTCGCACGCGTGGTATCAGAAACGATGGGCAAATAACTGGTTTCGATGATCAATTATTTATCAATTACTTGTAACGCCCCTTTTTGTTGCTATTATTCGCTAGGTCGCCACTGAACCGTCTTGCGTTTTTTATTCTACTTCCACTAGCTTGCACCTACGCTGTCTTTCTCTCTTTTCAAACACAGGTGCAATGTGGTAGACCTTCATACGCCTTCTCAGTTACTTATTTTCATGAATATTATGAGTGTTGAGTTATTTGGCGCCGTGGTCACAGTATATTAAATTAGTTCTTGGGATGTTGGCGACTGACTTGCTTTTTTCACTGTAGTGATAATAGATATTAGATATGATTCGCTGTTCATATAAATACATATGTATGTTTCATTAGTAGTACTCTAAAGCTCGGGGCACACCAAGTTGTACAAGCATTCTGGGTCCATAGGGCCCACTAGTAGTTCACCAAAAACTCGTCTGTTAAACTTTACTTTCAAGGTCCCTTTGGGCCTTAAGCAGTTCCTATATTTCTTCCACTAACAGGACATTAAAGCTCTGGACGCACCAAGTTGCATAGGCATTCGGGGTCCATAGGGCCCACTAGTAGTTCACCAAAATCTCGTCTGTTAAACTTTACTTTCAAGGTCCCTTTGGGCCTTAAGCAGTTCCTATATTTCTTCCACTAACAGTACATTAAAGCTCTGGGCGCACCAAGTCGCATAGGCATTCTGGGTCCACAGGGCCCACTACTAATTCACCAAAAAGTTATGTGGTAAATTTTACCTTCAAGGCCCCTTTGGGTTCTACGCAATTCCAATATTTCTTCCACTAACAGTATATTAAAGCTCTGAACGTACCAAGTTGCATAGGCATTCTGGGCCCTATGGGCCCACAAGTAGTTCACCAAAAACTCATCTGATAAATTTACCTTCAAGGCCCCTTTGGGCCTCAAGAAGTTCCTATATTTCTTCCATTAACAGTATCTTAAAACGCTAGACACACCAAGTTGAACTGACATTCTGGGCCCACAGGCCCCACTAATTAACCAAACAGACCTCTCTCCCACCGCCCTCAAAGCTACCCCCATGCAGATCACTGAAACGTCCCTCACTCAATTCCCCACATCTCTCCACCCGCAACACCCCGAACCTGGACGCCACACCCCCCTCCCCGCAAGTCCCAAAATCCCCCCGCCGCCTCGTCACTCCCACGGTGATGACCCATCGCGAGGCCCGCGCCAGGGGAAGCGCGAAACCGCGCTCGAGCCCGGAGAGCGCGGCGCGCGCACATAATCGTCGGTCGATTTCCCGCGGGCCTGGGCCCCCGTGCGAGGGACCGCCGGCCATCGGGGCATAAAGAGAGGGCGGTCGAAGCCGTGGAACGCAGGGAAGCGTGGCCATGGCCGTGGAGAGCGTAGCCGGGCCGAGCGGGGATCGAAAGAGGGCAAAACGAAAGGTTTCCTCTCGGCTTCGGGGTCGTAGGGTCGACTCGTCGGTCTCACGCGAGCCCTGCGTGCAACGAGACCGGCGGTGGGCCGTTCCAAGACGAATCGGCTGGCAACCGAGCGCCAACCGACGAGAAAGAACGAGAGGCGAGAGTGTACCAACCACTGGGGGCTCCAAAGATGAGACGGCCCGAATGGAAGAGAGGAAAGGGAACGAGATAGACGTATGTTGGCCTGTAATTAACATACCGAGCCCCCTTTCCTCCAACCCCCTACCCCTCCGCCCCCTTCCCCTTCGCAGCGGTGCAAAGTTGGGCCCCGTCGGTTCGCAGGTTCACCGAGGACGCGATGCGGTTTCGCTCGGGAGTATCGTTATACCCTTGAAAACTCTCCCGGGGCTTTGTTCGCGCGACCCCACGGCTGCCCCTGCCACCGGGCACAGAGGGAGGGGGAGTGTTTCGACTTTTCGGCACGCGCGACCGAGTGAAATTGGACTGGTTTACCTACGCCCTGGTGTGGACAGCCGAGGATAACGCGGTGGGAGGCAGGACTCCCGTGGTCTGGACACTGGGACGTGTAAGTCTGAATTTGTTGCATCCGCGTGGTGGAAGTTGGCGCTCTGTATTGCGGAGATGTGGCGATTAATTTGGGACTTAATTACGTGTAAAGAGATACCCTTGGAGGTGTGAAGTTCCAAATCTGTTGCTCGTCACCTGTTACAGGGATTATGCGATCAGATTCACGGTGGTCTTGGGGACTTAAGGTTGACATGCCCGAGTTCAGTAGGCTGAATATGTTCCCTTGGGGTCCTGTTGCCACCTGTTACTTTTATATTTCTGCAAGGGATTGTAAGTTAGGAGCAGGCTCTTTATGGGTTCTTAAGGATTCTTTGTGGATCTTTTAGCGAAGCTGAGTTTCGTACGACGGCTGGGAATGCGGTAACTTCGGGACCATTTGGGGACTTCAGAGTCACTCTGGGTTTTAGATTTTTTTTTATTCTTTCGTTTATGATGGGGACTGCGTTTCGTTTGTGAATGGGATTGGTCTCCGTGATCGAGATCAGATTCCTCTGTTCAAAATGGAGGCTGAACAGGTGCTCATCTGCGAGAGGTTGTTTAATGGGAACAGTTGTTTTGTAGAAAGGGGGAAACTGGGTTCTGAGTTTGGTAAGATCGGTTGATTGAGCCGAGGTAGAGTTCATTTAAGGCTTGTTTCTCTATGGAATAGGAGATTTTTCAAGCTCGTTAAGATCAACTGATATGTTTCCTGTAGACTTCATTCTTAGTTCAGCTGCACGAAGGTACCGCTATATTCTTAAAGAATTAGAAAAGAAACCCTTGACTACTCTGCTTACTTATTAAAAACTTCTAGGAAAGAAATGGATATTTAAAGACCTTCCTCGAAGACAGAACCGAGGATCAACTCCCATTTCCATGATATGAGAGTAACGTCCACTGTCCTCTGGGCTACCCATAAACTCAAAGTCCCATTTGCACACAGACGCTGGAAATCCAGCCTCTGGAAAGAAAGAGCATTCAGTGTTTCCTTCCTGGGGGCACAATGGATCGTGGAAGGTTGAAAAATACTTTATCGCCGGCGTGAAAGAGCCGATCGAGGCCGACCAGGTCCGAATAGTCGAGCATCAATCAAAGTCCACTGGAATCAAAGGGGATTAAAAGCGCCGGAGCTTTCCTCGGGCTCCAAAGCTGCTTTCCAACGCCTGTGAGCGTTTTTCGCGATAAGGTTTCTTACTTTCTTTCGACTTTTCCGCTCCTCTTTCATCTGCCACAATCTTCCTTTGGCAGGCGATTTCCATCGACTCCATATAGGACGTTCACTGCCGCGAGAAAGACACGTTTTCTGTTCACGAATCTGCATTGTCAGAGACGCTTAAGAATATTTGACTATTCAGTGGTGTTCCTTATTTAAAAGTCTACATAATTCTTAACAACCGCACCGTTCATTAAATCTGAGCATTCTAAGAACAAAGTGTAAGTTTGAAAAGAGGACAAGGGAGTTGTTTCCTTGTTCCTGTTAAGGGGGTCGTCTTATGTGACGGCTGGCTTTTCCTTCGCTTTTTGGGGAACTTTTTTTGACGAATCATGAAAACACAATATCTTGGAATTTGTACTACATATTTATTAACATTTGAAGAGTTATTCAGAATGTTTTGAAGTTAAAATACGGAGTGGAATTGACTTTACAGCTCTCGAAAGAGACATGGTGCGGAAAAAATGTTGGTCGACGGCTGACATGATTCCGGCTGTCCTGCTAATCTGAAATCAAAAAGTCAAACGGCACATTGATTTGTAGACTTGTGGCTACAGCCGGTACCAGAATGAAGTAAAAATATTGGAAATTTAATGTTTGGCACAGTTTTGAAAATAAAGCTACGATTTTCGTCAATGACAATTTTCGTTCAAAACTGTGCCAAACATTAAATTTCCAATATTTTGACTTCATTCTGGTACCGGCTGTAGCCACAAGTCTACAAATTGATGTGCCGTTTGACTTTTTGATTTCAGATTAGCAGGACAGCCGGAATCATGGCAGCCGTCGACCAACATTTTTTCCGCAACATGTCTCTTTCGAGAGCTGTAAAGTCAATTCCACTCCATATTTTAACTTCAAAACATTCTGAATAACTGTTCAAATGTTAATAAATATGTAGTACAAATTCCAAGATATTCTGTTTTCATGGTTCGTCAAAAAAGCATTCCCCAAAAAGCGAAAGAAAAACCGACCGTCACATAAGACGACCCCCTTAAGCCCTCTCCCATCGGGACGCTTTTGAGTCGGTACCTTCAGTCCATTCAAATATTCTTTAGGTATCGTATTCTATGTTCTTCAAATCAATATTGCTTCTGCGAAGTGGAAAGAAAATTAAAATGATTCAGCGAATATCTGGTTAATTTACATTTTTACTAAATTCCACGCCAGCTGGGTCACTTATGACCCTCGATATCTGTCTCGCACGAAGCTTTCATTAGAGCTCCAGATCGATATTAGAATAAAATAAAAAAGAAGATCGAAACTACGAAGAATTTAACTTCTTCAACTTCCCTTCGCGACCACGGTTTAAATGTCCCTTTATCTGAATGTTAAAATCCTTTCGTTCAGTTTTCAAAATCCCCTCAAAGAGCTTTAATTCTTCTTATCGAAGAGCTTCTGCAATCTTCGCGCTGTCCCATATCGAAATCACGTTGTAGAAGTACCTCGAATCTAAATTGCCACTCGTCAGCCACAGAATCGTCACGCGTGGACAGGCCTTTACTCGCCTCGCGGCGCCTGCAGCTCGCGTTCCCGCTGTTGCTCATCAGCTCTGCATCATTAATTCTCTATCGAATTAACCCGCTGATTCGCGGTGCACCGTGGTGAATCATGGACAGACGTTTTACGAGTATCTCGAGGAAACGAGGAGCCTCGTCTCGATTGATAGTCGCGCGCAGAAAACGGGGTCGGTTCGCGTGGAGCGACTCACCCAGCTCTCATTAAAGGATCAGCGAAACCGAAGATATCGGTAATAAACGGTCTGATGCAGTGGGTTCAGCTCTAATTGAGGCGGTTCCTGGGCAAATTGGGAGCTTCGCAGGGTGCTTTATAGGACGAGTGTCTTCAATGCTAGCAGGAAGGTCCTTTCGACTTCCTTTTTCATTTTCCACAGGTGCAGAGTTCGAGGTCGAGTTGAACCAGTCTTCAGCCCATCTTTCCACATTTATGTACAGAAACTATTTACCACTGGAGCTAAATTTCTATCTGGAAATTTACAATCTTCCATGGCATACTAATGTGAAATTATTATTATTATTATTATTATCATCAACGAGAAAACCCTTTAGAATACGAAAGGTTTAAACAGATAAATTAGTTCTTCAAGGCAAAATTATTAGAGAGAGAATTTATTTGAAACTCAAATTCTACTATTTTTATACATAAGCTTCTATTTACATTAAAAATTCTAAACTTACTATTTGAGCTGAAAGGAATCTTAGCTTCCGTGTAAAAGTTGCAGACAAAATCATGAAAGACGGCGATTTTCTTTAATAAATATTTCTTTGAGCGAAAGACCGAGTGTACACCTTATAGGATTTCGATTACTTCGTTACATAAGAAGAGAATATCCTCCCTCGTCGCGGCGTGAACACGTGCCCCTCGTTGTTGCCGCCAGGAATCTAGCTATAATCGAGAACCGTGTAGCCAATTTAGCCGCGATGCTGCATCGACCTTTTGCCAGCGTGCGTTCCAGCAGCGAGCAGAGTGCACGCGGGCCACAATGAAGATTCGTGGCCGCGATAGCATCCGACTTTCTATTCCCATTTCAGCGTCTAATCAATACGCCCTGTGTACACACACACGGGCTTCTAATTTATTGGCACGGGGCTTTAATTAACGTCCAATACGCGAGCCTGTAAATCATAAGGGGATCAGATGGGGGTCTTCTTGTTAAATTGTGCTCCGTTTACGGTTATTCCTCTTGCTGGCCGTAAAAAGAGGATTAATCCCGTTCGGAGTCAATCAGACTGGATGGTGGAATCCGGGGTGATCGTTTCTCTCGGGGCCTCAATTATGAAAAATGTGGGAATCCAGCTGTTTATTTCTGCCTTCTAATAATCAGCTGATAGCATCGTTGTTGGGATGTAATTGCACGATGGAATATAATGGCTGGTTCCTTCGATGTCTGAATGCTCAGGGGCGTGCTCCGTAGTTTTGGATTGAGAAAATTGTTAGAATTTGGTTAGAATAATTATTTCGGTTCTGAGGCACAGTGGTTTTAGATTGTTGTGGTACTTACGTGTGGAGTTGAGGAAAACGAAGTGGTGGTTGGTGGTTACTTAGAAGGGCTGTACTTTGTACTTAATTTAACAAACTCTACTTGTATTGAATTTTTTAATTTTCAACGTCCCCTCTTGCTTAATCTGTTTAATACAGTGCAAACCATTAAGGAGTTAAGGGGGAATCCTGTTTCTCTGGCTAAAAACATAAAAAAATTTGGGATTTTTATTTAAGAAACTAGGGATGCGATTCATTTGAAATTTGGACCATGTTTTGATGCATCTTTGAGGAAGTAGAGGTATTTTTTTTATTAATTTTTAATCACAAATATAGGAATTATAGATGATCGCCGCGCAAAATTGGTTGTCCGCTTTGCTTTTTTAGCAATAATTTGACGAATCAGAAAAAAATACAAAAATTTATTGAGGAGAGTGGAGGGTTTTCTGATTGAAAGGCCTGAAACTTGAACTTTTGCTATACAATTTTGCGCCAATTTTCTTATGTAACGAAAGGAGTATACTATAACTTATCGGTATCCTGGCTCATCAAAATATAAAGTAATGTTTGTTGGACATACAGGCCAAATTCGAAGGTAATCGGTTCAGTGGTTACAGAAAAAACTGTCTCGAGAGAACAGCGTTTAAACACTACGTTGAAGTGGAATATCAGGAAACAAATATTAACTAGTCTAATTCATATACCTACATTCAAAACACCCTGTATAAATCTCATCTTCTACATCCCTCACTTATCTTCTTTCATTAAAATATTCTAGTTTATAGTGCTGAACACTATTTTTTGTCGATCGGTCGCGCGAAAAGTTGAACGAAACTCCTATAAAGTAAATAGTGTATCGTCTGGTACATAAATGGTATTGTACTAAATTATCGATTATTAGTTAGAAGAAGATGACGTATTGTTTCAAATTTAAGAATCAGTAAATAACTGACTATTCAAAGCGACAAACTTTATCGCCAAAAAAATGCGTCGCAATAAATTAGACCTCGCTATAAGTTTCCTAGAGTTGCACGTAAATTTCGTGTATTCAAATTGTTTTCTCTGTCTTATTAACTTCTTACATGATTTTTAGGAAGCTTGTATATGCCTCTTCTTTGGCGTTTGTGTTTCAATTAATGTATTCGGCAAGAAACAGTGTCGAGCACTATAATATAAAACTATTTTAAACTCGGTTTGGCGACTTCGAAATTTTAATATTTAAACTCCTTTTCACAGAAACCGAATATTCTAAGTCTCATTTACACTCGTCCTGCGCCCACTTAAATTTATCCTTACCAGCCTCACCCCCGATAGCCACTGCCCCCAAATCTACCTTCTATTCCTCCCCCTCCCCCCCCCCCCCCACTCCAACAGCCCCTAGCGACCCCAAAACAATTTCCACGCTAACCAACATCATCCGGAACGTTATCCCCGAATTGTTCAGGAAATCACAGCCATTGTTTTCCCTCGAAGACGTTTCGGCGCTTCGTACACAGGAGCGTGACCGTGATTAACATCGTTTGCCGGGGCCCCGGAGTGAGTGGGGGAAAAGAGCTCGTTAGGATCATTAAGGTACTTACGGGGGGTGGGGTACGAGCTGTCGCGTCGACGCGTTCTGACAGAACGTGTAATCAACGGTGCGCGGCCGTCCCCCGTCGACGCGCATCGCGCACCCCCGCGTGGCGCCCGGGACGAGTTGCGTGTCATACTAAAATCCGACGAAACACGTTTCAATCACCAATGGCAGAGGGGGGGGGGGAACGACTTTCAGTGTTGCTGGTCATTGGGAGAGTCCAGCAGGGAAGTCAGACGTAGCAGTATTAAATAAATAAATAAATGAATAGGGTGAATCGACCAGTGAATGAACAGTGACCAGTGAATGAACAAATGGACTTTTTTCGTGTATAACAAGAATACTATTTCGTTGAAAACAATGATCTTATATTTAGAACGAAGAAAAATTTATCGAGGTAACGGTGATACTAATATTTCTTGAATCTATGAACGTCTCGGTCGCTTATTAATTTTTTTCGTTTTGGGGTTTCGGGTGCTGCCATTCACGGCGAGAAACCTAGTAACAAAACACGTACGATTACAGTTAACCATTATATCGTGTAAACTGTGTTCTGACGTAAAGAAATTTGTCAGGTTCCTATTATTATAATGTATAGATTATATTTTTATATTCTTATGTTAGGTCACTCACCTAAACTATCTTTCTTCTTTTGTAGCGTTTTCTGGTCGGAAAATGAAGTATTATTCTTTGTGTTCATTCACTGGGTACAAAGTATTCATTTATTGGGTATTTTGTTCATTCAATAGTATATTGGGCGTTGATTACATTATTATGATTTATTTCAGACGCCGGTCAAGTAAAAAAATCACAAACAATTTTTTGAGACATTTTTAAAGCCTATTCTGTCACAAATTCTTATTTCATTAATAAATTAGGACATTATTTAATTTTTATCGTTATTTTAAACTGAAAAAAACGCTTGGCTGTTCATTCACTGGTCAATTCACCCTAGTAGGTAATATGTAGAAACCGCGTGACTGAACAAAATGGTCAAATGTGTGTTGTAGTTGGAGGAATAGCTGCGATTAGATAGGGGAGAGCGGGGAGAAACTTAACGGCGTCATGAAAGTAACGCGCCTTCTCCCGCCTTCCACAAAAGCTTCCAAAACGTTTGCTTTACATAGTTACGCGTGTTCAGTGTTTCTTTTCTTTCACGGAGTGACGCTGAGCAATACAACGATTCGTATACCGTGGGCAAGCTGATTTCGTTATTTCGATCACTCGGATAAGCGTCTCCTCTGTTGGGTTTTTTTGTTAATATTCATAGGTAAACTATAGACGTTGATGCAATTATTTGTTAGAGCGTTCTTAGATATTGTCTTTATAAGTTCCTGTATTTGATTTCAATAAGTCTTGTATAGTTCGTACGTTATAACAGTTCTGTGATGAAAAACATGGCTGGGGACAAAAGTAACACGTCGCTACGTGGAGTAGTTGAATCCAATATTAACAATAGTTTTTAGAAAAAAATCGTAAATATTAGTTACTTTTGGGGCCGTTACGCGAGATTTCAGATTAAATCTAATACACAGTATCAAAGAAATGTTTGAAGCTGGTTATACTTTTTCATCGTTACCTACTTAAAATATGTTTATTTAAACGTTTGTTTCTATCGTTTCTGATAATAAAAAATCCTATTTTGCTTTGGAAGAAGTGTTCTTACTTAATTCTCCTCAAAATAATTAGTATTAATTTCGTCCCCATGGTATGTTACTTTCGTCCTACCCTTGCAGGACAAAAGTAACAATGACAGTCACTGCTGAAAATTGCCATAACTCTTTGACTACTTATCATGGAAGGCTGAATTTTTGGTCAAACCAAAGACCAAGAAACACACTATCTTAAGGCATAATTTTCGTTTTTATATCTGTAAGAGGTAATTGGTAGCTAGGCCAAATGTAAAAAGTGTTACGTTTGTCACCCCTCTCCCCTACTTCAAACAGAGAAATTGGATTTATTTGGCGAAGGTAGTTTATTTTACTCCACCCTTGGTTACTTTCACTCTCATTATAATTAATAGTATATAGCGAATACAAGGTGTTCCACTTAACCCTCGCCTATCGAATGCAGAGGCAACTTTGACCCATTTTAAAAATCAAATTACACGTATTAATTATTAGTATTACTTCGTTAGATGATTCTTCTTGTAAGGATTTTAGACTGTAATAAGATTCTAGTGTAGAAGCTTATCCTGAGATGCACGTGAGAGAAATAATTGCGGGTTGAAATGAACCCTGCATGCAACGTGTGATCAACTTAAGGTACTCCTTGTAGGTTATTAGCTCTTTGATTCCACTTAAATTACACGCGAAATATTTTTCGCATCGCAACTGAAGGAGATAGTTGCTCTGTTTTAAGTGGAACACCCTGTATAATTCACCTACCTCAGCGCGCTCCTCGGTGACCAAAGACTGCACTTCGATGCAGGGAATTAAATTCAAGTTCCACAAAATTTCGGTCTTCGAAATTCAAATTAAATTTACTAAAAATTTCAGTTACACCAAAATTTCATTTCACCATAATTCTTTTACTTACAAGGGAAGATCCCGAATCCGGAAATTCGAAAAAATCTGAAACTTTGCGAATATTTAAGGGATTTCCTCCTGATAAATTTTGTTCGTTGCCCAAATTCACTCTAAAATTAACCCTCGAAAATTCGTCTATTTCCAGATTTTATTTTGTAACTCGCAATCTGTAAGGGATAGAAAAAAAGTTTAAACACTGACTTTACTTTTTTTTAATTAGGACTATCATTTAGTAGCTTATAGTTCTTACATTTCCCGAGCTATAACACAAAATCGGAAAATAGCCGGATTTTAAGGGGTCAATTTCACCCCCTCAGAGTGGATTTGGGTAGCAAACAAAAATTGCGTTGTAATCGGGAGGAAATCCTCTACATATTCGCGAAGTCTCAGAATTTTTGAATTTCCGGATTCGGGATCATTCCTCGCTAGAAGTCCAACCCTTTCGCTTTTACCACCACCTACGAAACACCCAGTGCATAAAAGAAAAGGCCCGTCAAACGTTGCTTCCTCGTCTGCCTTTATCTGTCCCTTCCGCCTTTAAATCCTGCCCCCTCCAGTTATCGCGGTCGCGGCTCTTGGAAGCGGCGAATTACCTTTCGCCGCGTAAAAATACCAAGAAGTTACTTTAGAATTAAAAGAAAAAAAAAAAACGAAAGAGCGGAGGCTGACTGGCGCCAATCGTTCCACGTTCGTCAAAATGGAGGACATTCTATCCCCCAGTCCCTGTTTCTCGCCGCGTTTCGTGTCCCCCATTTGCGTCGACGAAGGATAGCCTACCTTGGAAGTCGCCACGTTTATCTCCGCGGATCTGCTGACCAGTTTCATCTTGGCCTTCTCGAACATTTTACTTTCGGAGATTATAGTCGTTTGACGGTGGTTCCTATGCGAGGTTTATTGGAGCGGGGAGGGGGTTAAGTTTGATAGCGGGTAAATGGGGACCGTTGGAAGTTAGAAGGACGAAAAGAAGATCGGCTGAATCGTGTAGAATTTGCGGAATCGTTTCAGTGGTAATGGGTCGTTCGTTTCGTTGATGAACGCTTGCTGAAGGTTTAATGGACGGGGATTGTCGGGCGTTGCTGTCTTAATTCTTGCAGGGTAGGCTTCGAATGCAGTTGGAAGGAATTGGGATAAAGGAGTGGATTGAAGTTAGCAGCCAGTTCTGGGGGTAATAAGCATTATTATACGAATTCGTTGTAATAATAAGAAAGAGTATAATATAAAGAAGAAGGGGCGACGTGAAATGTGCAAAAGGCTATTATTTTAGCATAGAAATATTTAGGGAAGGAAAGTAGGGCAAGGGGGATTAGGAAAATGTGGAAAAAGTGGGAGGTACTAATATCAGAGAGGAGTTATAGTATAGTAATACGATGTGCAAGGAATTACAGAGATGTAAGGGCGAATCGTAATTGGAGACTCGATTAATTCGCGTGTGCGATATCTTGTATACTATAAACCACTAAATGTGCCTTTCATCGGCTGTGACCGGGCTGTATTTATTTAGTCACATTCATACACACCTCAGACCCTTCAGGGGTCAGTCCACTGTGAAGTCGTGAAAAATTGCCATTTTTTAGGATTTATTTTTCAGTAAACGGAATGTCCAACGTAAATAATGTTTTGTCTACTTATTAATACACTTATTGACAGTATAAAAAGAAACTATTTGAAATTTTTAACAGTTTTTTTTTAAATATATATCGCACTGAGGTGAGCGCCTTGAGAATGCGATGTAGTCCTAGTGCAGGTGATTCCGGGAGAACGACGCATTTGAAACAAAAAATTCAAAGTGTGTTGTATTCATTATGAATGTGGTTATCGCCGGAACTAGGATTATTTTTACTGACAAAAAATTAACAAAATTGCGGAGGTTTGAAGTTTAAGTGTCGAAGTACGGCGAATTTTTCAATCATTTTGCCTTGTAAAAAGTATGAAATGGTTAATCGAAAAAGGTTTCCGTAGTCCCGGTCATAGCCACTGATGTGCTGAATAACGTGTAAAAATTTCAGACTGATTGGTCAAATAGTTTTTTTGCAATCACCTGCACCAGTTGAAAAAATGTTGTTTTGAGATAATCGCGTTTAAAGGTTTAAAACCAATTACAAAAATTCTTTTAAATTTTTTGTGTATAATATAAGAGTAGCTTAATAAATACCAAAAAGATTTATTGCATTACATGTTGTATCTACGAAGAAAAAATCTTTAAAAATTGCTTCATTTTAACTTAAACTTAAAAGAAACTAAGACCTCATTTTTCGGGGCTTGGATGGTAAAACCTCATCAATGGAGTTTCAATTTTTTTTCATAAAGAATAAGAGTTTTTATTAACATTAATTTAGGTCTGGTCCGAAACTACAGATTTTGTGAAGATGCTGGAATTTGTTTTGAATCGATTGGAACCATTGAGCTATAATTTTTATATCTCAATGATTGGAACTTCCATTTTTGATTTATCACTGTCAAACAAAAGAAACTTTTTTTAAAAAGCCTCTTTAATCATCCACCTGTGGCGTCATATACAATGCATATTTCTGTCTAAACAAATAAGTTTTCTAAAACTTACAATGTAAATAAACTTAATGCCAAAGGACAAGTCTCAGGTTCAATTTATTTCTTTGTAATTAAATGAAACAGAAGTGCTTAATTTTAGACAAGAATGACTGTCCAGCACCCTTAACTTATCAGCGAAACACTCAAGGGTTCTATCAACTTTACCCCCCCACTGCTTCTACATCGCTATATCTCCACAAGATAATACATATACGAGAATGTGCCCCACTATTTCAAGGTACGGCGAGAGGAACATTGTCTCCGCCGTTAATTTCCCATTTTGAATTATTGGTTGCTTGCGGAACTCGCCGAAGAAACCGAGAAGGGTCGAAATTAATTGTTTGACTCGCCCCTGGCGGGGTCGTAAAAGTCGTGGCCGAAGACAGAACTCTTTTATCCGGGCGTAGCGGTGGAAAAAGTATGCCCCTAAAAGTTCAGTCCTCTCCCGACGCCGATTTCTTCACGTTCATCGAACCACGAACAGAAAGGGTTAGAAGAGAAGAAGAATGTCGCTCTTGGTTGCAGGTTTCGTACCTGTACCGCAAAAACTTGAAGACCTTTGGTTCCTCTTGTCCTGCCTCCGTCCGTGCCCCCTCCAAGCCTCTCAACATCGACGAGAGTCCATCGTTCTTCCATCGACGTAACCCTGAATGCGAGCCAGTGAGTTTCACTTGTCGCTGCATCGCTCTTCTCGCCGTTTCTTAGACGCACTCCATGTATCTGCAGCGCTGTAACTTCTGTTATAGTTTCGTTCCTTTTATTCGAAAGCGTAAGGTGCGTTTTAATCGGTCATCGATCGGGATGACGGGTGTTTTTTATTTTATTTAGTATTGGGTTGGGGAGTTCGAGGGTGGAGTGAATTTGGTTCGAGATTTTGATGGAAATTGTTTTTCGTACTGTTCGGGTAGCAGTGGAGTTGGCTTGGTTTCGTTTGGATGTAATCGAGTACGATTCGGTTGCATTCGGTGGCAATTAATTTCCTTTCGATTGCGTTCGGTTGCGTTCCATTGCACTTCGATTCGTTTACCCACAAGTAACTTGCCTTCTATTCAGTAATCATTATCCTTTGATTCTCTTAGTTCCATCCGATTACAATTAAACATAATTCCCCTCACCTGATTTTCCTGCCCTTTGCAAGGCAATTCAATAATGTCCTAAAAAATTCTCCCCACTTCACACTGGATTATGTACATTTCGATTCCCCTCACTTAAATTCATCTGGCTCCCACACTCGCGCAGTCCAAATTCAATATTTTTCACTTCGATTTACTTTCATTCGGTTCCGTCCGATTCCCTTCAATTCGATTCAACCGCGATTGGGCCCAGCTAGTCTTAATCCGATTTTACTCGATTTCACTTGCCTCTTGCCGCCGCGCCTTGGCCCACTGCTTTTAAAAACGATAACGATCGAGGCATAATTTCCACGAGAATCCCAGCCGGAGCTACACACACACACACCGCAACGGCTCCACGCTTTTGCACGGAATGATTTTTACCGCGAAGAATCCGGCCACTTTTTCTGATTCTTTGGGCCCACCTTTCTATACCTCGTTCAGAGGCCGCGTCGTGTCCTGCCTTTTACGGTGCACGGTGACCGCCTCGAAAGCCGCTAATTAGCCTCGCTCGCGTTCATCTCTGAACGTTTAATCGGCCCCTGGACCCAACTATATTCAGAGTCACTCTCAGGCCGCTCTGCTTTACTTTAAACGAGGCTACCTCCTTTCGAGGCTCCAAAAAATTGGCGAATAAAAAAAATCCCAGATAACCACGAGGCAACGTCACGTTCTCGTTCTACCGAATTCCCTTGAACCGTAACGTTGAATCCCTGGGAAATCGTTCGAAATCGGCAAAAAGGTGATGCAAGCTGGCCCCGTTAAAGTATTTTCCAAGAAACTCATAAGCCATCGTCACGCTGAAACTCAACGACGCGTAAACTGAACGTTGAACGGCCATCGGAGCAGTGGCTGTATTAAGTCATCAGCTACGCGCGGACGCAGCCTATCGAGGTCTTCTTTCGACAAAGTAATAATTTATTTACAAGTCGCGTTTATCGCCGGATTACTCGCCCCCCTTCCGTTTACGAGCGGCAGATTTAAAGAGAGGATAAAGTCCGGCATTTTGAAATGTCAGGCGACGTAAGGCAGCAATAAACGCGGTCGTAAAATCGGCCGCTGGATGTCGACCGTGGGCTCGGTTATGAAATAATCGTGCTCGCCTACCGTTCGTCCGTTTCGAAAAATATTTGTTGGACTCTCGTCGTCGGCCCGTGGACTCTCACGATCGGCCGTGTCCCGGTGGAAAAGTAGAGGGATGCCGAGGATGGACGCGGATGCGGCGGAGCAGGCCTGGGAGGGAGTATGGAGATGCCGGGGCGTGTGGGATTTACGGTATGCTTCCCTTGGCGCCCTGTTCCCTCGAGGAATCTTGATGGACACGCGCTTTGTGCCAACAGAATTAACCCTTTGCACTCGTGCGTCTACCTCCAGTCATCGACTCGGCTATCCGTCCTACCTGCTTGTCTAGTCCAAGTTATCAAGGAGGGACGTGTCTGCTCCGCTGCTGCGACTACCTTCTGTCATCGACCCGGGTCTCTATTCTACCTGCTCGCCGGGCGGAAGTTATCGAGCAGGATGCATCTATTCTGGTCGTGTAACTGTGTACGAGTACCGTCAGTCATTAGGCTGGGTATCTATTGTACTTGTTTGGTAGATAGCGTTCGCAGGAAGAGTTTGTTTATTTTATTTGGGTATTTGTTTGAGTCGTCGGTTGGGTTTGTTCTCTATGGAGGGAACTGATGAAGATCTGCGTCACCTTCACTTAGGAATTTGGGTACCGTAAACTGGGGTGACTTTGCCCGCCGGCGTGACATTGCCCACTTTTTTACTCTGACTGAAAAATTACCATATGATTGAATTCGCTAATTTTTTTTTCTTTTGACCTTGGAGAAATTATTGCTATCAATTACAAAACACTAAATGTTCTGATTACTTCACAATAAAATAAAATAAAGCTTTTCCGAAAAGTGGGCAATGTCACCCCGGGCGGGCAAAGTTACCCCAGTTTACGGTATTTGACTTATTTACGTGGCTCCTAATAGTTATCGATAGACTCCGGATGTTTGTGCAAATGCATATATCGTAAGTCCGGGAGAGTTCGACCACTTTTTGGAAAAGAGACTGTAGCATCGTTGTCTTTTACAATTTTGTCGTTTTATGCACGTTGAAGCAAAGCCCATGTAATTTAGAGTATATGTAAATTATAGTGCGCGATAATTTCAAATATTTATTTTCATTTTCAACGAAAAACATTGGCTACTGCAACTGGTCGGGGTTAGACTGTCCACCCACTACGGGTGATCAAGGGAGCGATCGACCACCTTATCAAAAAAAATTAAAAACAAATACATACGTATTGTTGGTGTTACACTGTAGTTGTATGCATATTATATCCCCAATATCGGAAGAGTGTAAATAACCTTACCTGTTTTTCAAATATCACCACCACTGTAACTTGGTCTAAAAACTTTCAGCCTCGCATGAAGTCTTAACTGTATCTTATAATTCAAATATGGATTTGTGACAATGGTCAGTGTGAGATAAACAACAAGCGCCTTCATTTCTTTTGTGTTAATGACACACAGTGCCCTATCTTGCCTCGGTCTTGAAATATCAACACTGGCCGGACTCTCCCGGTGTTCGAACTCTCCCGTACTTATCCTATTGATATGCAAAAATTATTTTGCATATTGCATATGCTTTGTTAAAAGGCATACATCGCCCGATATACATAAACAATTTCGATAAAATTAAAGAGGTTCGGCTAATTTTTTCTCTTAACACCCGAAAATAGTAAAATTATTAATTTTCACTCTTTATTTTATTTCTACAAATAGGCAGTTGAAACTCTTAATGGAAATAATATCGTTGCAATTTCGACTGCTCAGAATGTTTCCCAGCAGACACAAGTTGCTAAAAATTTTACACATATTAAGGCACATTTACCAATTCCTCCAGCCACAATAAAGAACTTGGGAACTGTCGGTCTACCTTTAACAAATTCGATCAAAATAGACATGGCATATTTTACGTGCATATTTGCATTATATTTTTCGCACTTGTTACGTGCATAGTTGGAAAAGGTTACAAGAAAACGATCGCTTAAACGTTAATCTCGAGAATGCGGACTCGGTTGCGGTTGTCTTTCGACTGTCCCCCCGAGCCGTCCAGGGTACGCTCCTTCACCCTGGGCCCAATGTCTTCGAAGAATATCTACCAGCGCAACGATTTCCAGATGGCCTTTTCTCGTATCACTCCAGCTTTTCCTATCGCGAGATTTTTCTCACTACAATCCGCAGTCTAGTTATCGAAATGCTTAAATGTGATTATTGTAGGGATATGGTCAAGGCTGGATAAAGGGAATATAAACATTTCATCCCTGTCCTCTCATGCATCCCAGAGCAGCAAAATCACAGATCATTTTTGCATCAATAAACTACCATTAGTTAAACAAAATCAACACTTTTATTACCAATCTTTTTACACCTCCCATTTACCATAACTCTGTCAATTTTAAACATACAGCAATCAAATTTAGAGGGTATACGTAGAAAAGAATGAGGAATCCAATTACCTACGCGTTTTATGCAAAAAGTTCCTAAGTGTCCCGCGGTCGTTATTTGCAGCAAACAGGAAAATTATGAATCACAAGAAATGCCAATAGTTGATCGCTTCAACACCATTTCTTCCACTGTCGTTGAAATCGTGGCCCGAAAGTTCCCACGGTTCGACAACTCGAAAACGCGATTCGATCCAATCCGAATTCCTTCGAGGTCCTTGAGGGTCGTTATTAACAACCCGACAATTAAATCCAGGCTTAGGGGGAGAGATGAAAAAGAAGCTCCTGTTTCGTAGAAAGTGGGAGGGGGGGACACGGAACGCAGATTCAGGGAACGATAGCGTGGCCTGACGGTTCGTTAAACGGCGGAGAATAAGAGACGAGGGGTTAAGTAGAGGATACTTTTTCATTAGTTCATTAGCGCTAAGCCAGGCACGGTAGCAATGCGAAGAAAACGCGTGCCACGTGGAAAAGCTGTGCCCCCCTCCCCCCCCCCCCCCCGAGGCGGGTCGACCGTGGGCAGAGCGCGCCTGGAATGCAACAGAACCCGATTTCGTCAGGTTTTTCGCGTCGTCACGGTATCCCGACCCTCGAGGAAGCCGATTTCGCTGGAATCGTGGTCCCCCTTCGTCGTGTTGTCACGTACCACACGTGTGTTTCGACGATGCACGCCCTGAACGGGGTCCCCCGCGATTAGACGCGTGGTTTATTAAATATTTGCGCTCGCGTTACGCTTAACGCGTGCCCCCTTGCGACCGCGAGTGCCTATTTTCGGGAACAGTCTGCCGTGGACCAGTGCATACAGAGAGATTCTTAATTGGGTGGTAATATTCAGAAGTAAGGAAAATTTGGAGGTTTAAAAGGAAACTGTGTGTGGAACCATTCATAAGTTTGAAAACACTTTGTAGATAGAGGATTTTTCCTTTAAACAAAGTAAAGTAACCCTTTCGATAGGGACATTATAGTCGACGAGGCTTGAGTGGTCATTCTACTTTGATCGGCCGAAAAATGAAGCTACTTTTAAAGATTTTTTCTGAGGAAATACAATTAAATATAATTAAATAAATCTTTTTGGTATTTATTAAGCTGCCCTTATATTTTATAACAGAGATTAAAAGAATGGTTTTAATGAGTTTTGAATGGATTTTTATAGCGTCAATATGACACCTCAATAAAAAATTAAAAAAATTAGAAATTCAAACCGAATTAAAAAAAAATATACCAAAAAGTAAAAAATAATTTTTTTCTTTATTTAATCTACGAAGTTTCTTTATTTTATGTCGGCGCCTCATCGTTTGCACTGTGTAAATCTGGCGCCAATATAAAAATATCGAGAGTCTCAGATTAAATAAGGAAAAAGAAATTATTTTTTACTTTTTGGTGCACTTTTCTTTCTTTGCAGTCGGTTTTAATTTTTTTTAAAATTCTTATTTTTTACTTTGTAGTTATTTAAATTATATAACCAGGCCTTCAAAAGGAGCTTTTAGTAAAAATAATAACGAAGTCGGTTAATAAAGCAGATTTCTTATTTTTCACGTAATTTCAAAACTGCTGAACCGATTTTGATAATTCTTGTTCCACGACCTAAGTTGATTGAAGCTAAACAAAATGCAATAAGTTTCACGAAAATCGGTCCACTAGTTACGGAGAAATTCGCGGACATACAAAATACATACTAATATTCACAAATACATACAAACACATCGGAGTGAGAACCCCCTTCCTTTCGAAATCGGTAAAAAAAGTGGCATGTCCGATGCGCAGGCGATTTCCCCACTCAGGCTTACCTGAAACAAAAAATTCCAAAAGATTTTTAATCTGTGTGAGTGTCGCTATCGCACGTAGCTGAATTAAAAATTTCCGTTAAAAATTACAAAATCGCGCCGGTTTGGATAAAAGTTTAACAAACACCCCCTTTAGATATCTCGGTTATTTTCCGACAGAAAGTTGTTTACCATTCCCAATATCTAAAATCAAAATCTAACAAAAACTTAACAATACAATTTTCTACGAGCTTCTCACCGCATCCAACTAACTCGAACATTTCACGAAACACCTGCCACCAGCTCCGCAACCAGAGCAAAACCCACCCGGAATCATCTCGACGCAACTTCTTCCCTCCACCGAACGCGCGAGCACTCCGCGTTCGAAGTTGCATAGGGGTTCGAAAACGTCGGAGCGGGAGACCAATGGAGGAGGTCGGAGCAATATGCAGTAAAGCACGAGTGCAACAATGCGATCCCCCTTCCCTCCCCCGCCCCGCCATCCATCGCGTGAGGGGGGGGGGTGAACGCAGCACGGATATATGGGGTGTCTCGTTAATCAAGAGAGGCACGGTATCGCCGGCGGCCTAGCAGGGTGGAAAACGGGAGAGGGGCAGCGAGGGTTGGCCGGTGTTTAACGGTTGACAAACGACCGGCGAGGTGCCCGGTCCGCGTAAACAACGTGTCGAAATAGCGCGAAACTTGACGGCGGGCGGGGTCGGCGCGGAGGGGGGGGGGAGGAGAGGTCGGGGGAGACGGGAAAGTAGCGGAAAAACACGCCACCGCCGTAAATCTGCCTATTAAACGCGATTAACGATTCGCGGGGTTGAACCGCGGAGGATCATCCCCCGGTGATTGCGGTCAAGCAACTCGCGGAGTGGGGGGAGGGCCGGGGTGCACGCGGCGAATTCTTTTTCGCGGTTCCGTGGGTATCGACCGAGCACGTGTTTGCCGAAGGGATGAAGCAGGGGCGGGAAGGAGCTGGGAATTTTTTAAAATTGAATGCCGGAATGGAGCTTGATGCCGAGGATAAGGGAGGCTCGCGGGTGTATGGGTTTCCATGAGAATTTTATTGGCGGGTGAATTTTAATTCGTGGGGGGGGGCTTGCGATCGCTGACGATAATCTCCGGGACACTGGCGCGGAAAGAAGATGGCGCGCGAAGGGGTTAAATATGTACTTCGCCGTGGAAGGGAAGAATTGTCGGGAAAGGAGGGAGATGGATGTTGCTGTCGGCCGAAGCGGCCGGAGTTCCCCGTCGAATTAACTTTCTTTCGAGTCGCAGGAAATAACAGAGCGCTCCGTCTAATGTAGCGGTGACGTCGTTGCACTTGAAAGCCGTATCCATTCGTACGAATCCGACAGGTTACGGTTATTTGCGGTTTTCACGCACACGCGCGCACTGGCACCGGGGAAAAAGAGAGGATACCTCCGAGTTTCCTCTGCCGCGTTTCACAGCTGCCACCCCTCTCCCCGGGCTCGTCCTCCTCCTCTTTCTCGCTCTGCCGTGTTTCTACACCTGACAAATTGCTCGGGATCACCTCGACCCGTCCTCGTTTTCCGCCGCGATGATGTGCACCGGCATGCCACGAATTACTTGGAAATAAGTGGAACCCCGCCGGTAGGCTTGCTTCCTTAACATCGGCGTTAGTGCTCGTCGAGAACTATGAATTAAAGCTCCGCGATAGAATTTGGTTTCTTCTCTTCTTATTGGGGACATTTCTTCTGGTTTCCTTAGATAATAAATGCAGGTGTTTGGTTGAGTTCTTTTTATGAAATTTAGTGTGGAAACAGTGTGGAGCGTTAATTCTTGAAAAGGGTAAAAGTGTCTATTTATTATAAGTTTTGCATAGGGTGAAGGACCCAATTACTGTCACCCTGAGCTGTTTTAGGTAAAGTAACGAATAAATCTGGTGAAATGATGCATAAAAAAAATTTAGCGTACAACTGAAACTGTTATTTATACGGCACAAAAAACAGCACTTAATTTTTTCTTCGGTAATTTGGATAAAACGATTAAAAATTTTAAGCGGATATTAGGAGAGTGAAAACGACGAATTCCTTAACTGGCCCCTTTAGTTAAAATGTCCTATCTAGCATTTTGAAACAACCGAGAAAACCGAAGTTTTATCATTTAGTTTGTACCTTTCTTATTTCCCTTAATTCAAATTAAAACATGTTGTCATTATTTCGTAACAGCCTAATATAATTTTTTGTAATAGGTATACCGGTAGGTAATGTGTTATTAACGTACCAATTAATTAATTGTTTTAGATAGGATATTTTAACCATTTGGAAAGTTGTTAGGTTAAATACAGTAAACTGTTTATAAATCTTTACGAAGCACGTAGAGTTTTCTAACGTTACTTAAAAGGTAAAAGACGCGTGGAAATTCAAATATTTCAACATATCTCAAAAAAATGAAAAAATGTTAGATAGGAGAGTTTAACTAAGGAGGGCAGTTAATAGCGAAAGAGAAAACAAGGCGTTAAAGAAAATGCTGTAATTGTAATATTTAAGCTATTGACATAAGAAAATATAATGTTTTAAATAATGTAAGTATCATAGAAAGTAATAAAGATCCGAATTCAACGATTCATTAAGTCTTTTTACTTATTAATTGGGTGACAGTGATCGGTGCAAGCGTTTATAGCATTTTAGTATTACTGTCATAGTAGTAGTTGCTCATGTACATGATACGACGTAACCTTAAAATGAGATAAACAGTGTTAGGTTAGCTGGCAGTAATTCAGTCCAATACATTTGAATATTTCTGAAATTGATGAATTTATACATAAAAATCGAAGTTTTAAGGTTCACCAAATTTTGTTCATCAAGCACACATATTAAACAATAATAAATACTAAGAATAACATATACTTTTAGTCTACAAGTACAAAACTATAAGAAAAAGTCAGCTTCAACGCTTAAAGTGTCAATAATTGTGTCCTTTACCCTATACAGTTGCTTTACAAAATTTTAATCAATCATTAAACAGTTGCAAAAGTTCGTGTGTGTCTTCAATTTGCTATCTATCTATTTTTGAATTTCTATTCACACGATAACGCCACTATTAAGTCCCTTTGTGTACTGTAAATTATTGATAAAGTTTCGCAAAGAGGAGCAGTTTGATGTAAGCTTGAAATATATGTATTTGAATATTATAGTTCTGCAGATTGAATTTGAATACGTTTAATGAAGATGTTCCATGGAAGAGGATGAAAGGTAAACGTTGACTCACGTTGCCTGGAGCATCTTGTCAGGTGATCCAACCGGGATGTATGATGGAAAAAAAGAACGCGGTGCTGTTGTGAACGCAGCCTTAGAGGCTTGCTAACCTTTCGCGACCCTTTGAGTAATGCGTCTGGTTCGGCTTTAACTTGGATCGCATCGTGTACGCGTGCACGCATGTCCTGGTCGCAACAGCACGTCCCCGCAGACTCATCGTTTTAATGCAGCGTTAACCATCGATTGCTGATCGAATCGGGACGCGATAAACGCGGTAAATGCTCGCGGAGGGTGCTTGGAAATTTCGGTATTCGTCAGCTTTTCACTGGGATTCGAGTGCACGTTTCACCCTGATGAAAGGCAACCCTTGTGGAACCACTTTCAGTATTGTTATCGAGTTTTACAGTGATGGGAAAGCTCGCCCGCTGATGCGCTGGATTCTGGTGTTACTTTTTTGCGAGGTAGTTAAATGGCTGAACGATATTCTTAGGTAATTTTTTGGGAAGGAATAATTTGGTTTTGAGTTGAAAATTTTAATTATGTTCAGTCGGTTACAATCAAGTTTAAGTGGTTTAGTTCGGCGACGATTAAGTTCCACTGGGTTAAGTTTTATTACGATCAAGTTTACCTCGATTACGATCGAATTGCTCTCGGTTATGTTCACTGATTTATCGGACGTACAGTATTAGACAAAAGTATATGAAATTTGAAATACTCGAATATCTACGTCTTACGCATAGTAAATCTAGATGTAAGGGAATTGAGCGACAGTTGGAGTCTCATTTTTACTCCCAGAAATGTATCTTTCACTTTACAAATGCTTTTCCAAGCATTATTTGTTGAGCTTTTGGCAGTGAAAATGCCCTGAACTCACAATTTTCTCAATTTACAATTTATTTCTTTAAAACTGTGTAGTGAAAGCAATTGAAACTCGGCAGATATTTTCATCTATCCATGTACTACATGTACAATAAGATCGAAAACATTGGTACCATTTCTCCAACATTTTTTCAGTGGTTTTACCTGTCAAGATCGTTTCTGTCAATGAAATCAGTGAAACTTAAAATCGTTGTAACTCGGCAATCGTTTAAAATTTTCTGGGGCACACCGGGAAGATTAAAAGGAACAATCTCACAAAATTTCATCAATTTGGTACCATTTTGAAGATAGATTCGATACATCCTAGAGTTCAGTAACTGTTAACTTCATTACATTCAAATTCTTTTCGAATCCAATGGACTATAATTGTGCCCTATTCACCCCCTCCCCCTGCTCACGACTGAGCTCGATTCAAACACGATAGTCTAACTGGACCGAAAGCAATTCAATTCAGTTCGCTTCTCCCAACATGCTTCGAATGCCTTACTGTTTACTTTCACCCCGCTGCATCCGCATCTTCCATGTTACGAACCAACACGTGCTTCAATGCAATACCCAAACAGCTGCCCCCTCGGAACCAATATGACTAAAGTTTGTTCACTTTGTTCACATCGTTCCTTTCCTTTACCAAAAACGTCCACGCCACTCTTGCATACAACACACTCAACACACCTGCACACGTCATACCGACCAAGGCCCAGCAATAAAGATCCACAACTCCTTCAACTCCCATCACCCAGCTAAGCCCCATCCTCCCCCAGTTTCCGCTCGAGACCATCCACCGAGCGCTGTGTGGTATTTAAAATTTCACGGTAACCCGTTCATTACTGTGGGCCGTGTTTCCGGTGGCCGCCAGTTGAACACGATCCCACGATAATAGTCGGGCATCTAATAACATCCCTTACGTGGCTCCAGCCGCGGGCTCTGTTCGCAAGAGTAGGGGAGCAACAACGGTTGCAGCGACGAGGTCTCCGTTGCTCGATAAACGGCACCGGGAACGATGATTGCAAGGGAAGAAAGGAAAGAGACCTGACGCGAAAAAGAGTCGAATCCACGTGGCTGGATACGTGCCCTCGTTCTTGGCTACGGGGTAACACGGGGCGGGGGGGATGGTGGCGTGCGGCGAGAGGGCGCAATAAGGAGAAGCAAGGCAGCAGGAGTCGACTGTTGGCCGCAGCGCAGTTACCGTCTCGGTTAAGAGCGAGACAGCGAGGGTGGGAATTAAATGGGGGCGGACTCTTGATTAGTTTGGTCGTCCACCCTGCCCCCGAGGAACACCCCCACCTCCCCTGGGCCACTCTCACGCTTAATCCAGCATTATGAATATTTTCTCCTCGTCCCGCACTTGGACCACCGCCGTAGCACGAGCGAAGTCTCCTCTGACCGCGACAAGTGGACGAAACGTGGCCTGCACCCCCGGCCTCGCGTCTTGCGACGACTTTTATCGCCGTCCTCGACGACTGGCGCGGCTGCTGCTCTCGCCTCGATGCCTGCACCATCTCGTAACACGGGGGGCCGTCTGTTGCGTGGAGACGCGCGGAATTAAAAGGCGTTAGGTGGACAGGGAGTATACGTAGAGCGGGGGCGATGATGATGTCGGGGCACCATGGGAAGACGGTTAATCATCCCGAGGGGCTTTCCTTGGTGGCGGTGATTTATAGGCGTCGATGCAATCGTATCAACCTTTGGCCAGGAAAGTGTGGCGAAAGGAACTTTACTGGGTTGTTCACTCAGCGAAATCTAGGGGAGGGGGTAGATTTTGATCGACTGGGATTGGTTTGGATCTCTTAGCTTTAATTCTATTTCATTTCAAGTGTCCCGATTCGAGGGTGGTCAACTCGAATTTAGTCATATCTTTTTAACAAATTGAATTCGCTCCGCATTTTTTCCACTTCATAGGGTAAAGGATTCAATTACTGACACTTTAAGCGACGACGCTGACTTTGTCTTGTAGGTTTGTACTTATAGACTAAAATTATATGTTATTCTTGGTATTTGTTATTGTTTGATATGTGTAAGGGAGACCGGGGCAAGTTGATACAGACTGTGTATATGTAGCTCCTTGTGTGCGAGATGTGTGAAGCTTCTTGATCAATTCTTTACTACGATCTGGCGTACGTCTGTGTACCTTGACTTTAGCAATCCATTTTTAACTGTTTTTGTTTCTATAGAGAAAAAGTAAATTGTTGTGTTCACTTTCCAATCCGTCTTGAGACGGGATAGAGAATTTTATCAGTCAAATTAATTGGGCATCACATTGAGTCGTTTGAAGGTAAGGTAATTACGTTTTGTTATTTTGTTTATATGCTCTACATTTTTTTATGGAGATGTTTGTACATAATGACTTCCTGCGGGGTAAGTCGATACGTTTTCTCTGGGGCATGTTGAAACTCATGGGGAGTGTATCAATTTTTCCCGACTACTTTTAATTGGATTTTTCCTTTTATTTCTAGGAAAATGGTAGGAAATTATGTCAGAAAAACGAATCGCGGAAGAATACCGCAAAATATTTTTCAAAAAGCGTGTGTTGGTGTAGAAAAGGAGTGAATGTCGTTACGTCAAAGCGCGAGAGTATACGGAATAGATCAAATAGCTTTATTAAAATATATTAATAAAAAGAAGCAAGCACCTCGCGTTAAAGTGGGATATTCCAGACATCCATCCTTTACTCATTAAACGGATATTTTACAGATGTATCAACATGCCCCAGAGCAGTATCAACTTGCCCCGCAGTGGGGTAAGTTGATACATTTTACCTTCCTCCAAATAACATTTTCTTATTCATTTTGTATGTATTTTCTCAACATTTCATTTACAATATATTAAAGAGGAAGGACCAAAGTATATTTTAGCATATTTGTTATTAAGTAATTAATTCAAACAAAAATTAAAAAAAATTGAAAACTGAAAAACGTATCAACTTGCTCCGGTCTCCCCTATTTGGTGAACCTTAAAACTTCGTTTTTTATGTATAAATTCACCAATTTCAGAAATATATTTCGGGATCTATTACTGACACCCTTCAAAGGTATTGGACTGAAGAATTACTGACACCCCAATTGCTGCCAGCTAACCTAATACTGTTTATCTCATTTTAAGGTGATATCGTCTCATGTACATGAGCAACTATTGCTATGACAGTAATACCAAAATGCTTGAAACGCTTGCACCAATCACTGTCACCCAATTAATAAGTAAAAAGACTTAATGAATCGTCGAATTCGGATCTTTATTACTTTCTACGATGCTTATATTATTTAAAACATTATATTTTCTTATGTTAATAGCTTAAATATTACAATTACAGCATTTTCTTTAACCCCTTGTTTTCTTTTTCGCTATTAAGGGGACTAGGCAGTCGTTTTTAGTGAGAAATGGACTCTGTTACTTATTTATTTGTAAAAAAATGGAAGCAAATCCAAATGTATCCTTTTACCCAATGTTTGTTAATACCATACAGATTGAAAAAAAAATTGGTAAGAAATATATATGTACTTAAAAAATGGCGCTGCAGACGTGTAAACATTTTAACGTTTTTCCGTCGTTTTCCCTTAATATCGGTCTTAAAATGTAACGCAATTCGATTTCAAAGGTGTGATTCTTGTTTCTTGAAATCATAGTTTCGGACCAAACCTATAAAAACAAAAATTAAATAAAAATTATGCAATTGGTGGCTGAAAAACGGCGATTTTTCCGAGAAAAATTCGTTCTTGATTTGACGCTACCATAATCCGGTGACTTCTTAATTTTTTTATGAAAATTTCGAAGTTTTACGGATCATATCAGAGGTTTGGTCCGAAATGGCATATGTTTTACACATCCTGTAATTTTTTCGAGTCGATCTGAACCTCCATTCGTTCACAATCAGGAAAAAAGCAAGAGAAAAAAAGATTTCGAGGAAAACGCGTTTAAAGTTTTTCTACGTCTTAAAATACTTTTACATTTATATACCTCGCATAATGAGCTCAACAATTTTGTGAATTTTAATATAAACCAAACGGTATTTTATTCAGAAAGGATAGTACTTCCCAAAAATGCAATAAAAAAAATCGATTTTTCGACTGCCTAGTCCCCTTAAGGAACTCGTCGTTTTCACTCTGCTAATATCCGCTTAAAATTTTCGATCGTTTTATCCAAATTACCGAAGAAAGAATTAAGTGCTGTTTTTTGTACCCTATAAATAACAGTTTCAATTATATGCTAAATTTCTTTATGCATCATTTCACAAGATTTATTCGTTATTTTCCGTAAAACAGCTTAGGGTGACAGTAATCCGGTAGGCGGTAGTAATTGGGTCCTTTACCCTGTCCAATTTTCAGTTGGCTCCACTTTTCTCCTTTCCATTTCTTTTCTAACATCCCGACTCAACCACCTTCGCCTTAAATGCCCTGCATTCGATTTTAAAAAAATAAAAATAGTGGTCCACGCCACCGAACTCCCCAAACTCTACCACTAACTACTAACATCAATAGTTCCAGAGCGTTAAATAAGCTAACCCGTCCCTCGCGTCCTTCCCGCGAGCTTATCGTCCCCGTGGAAGGAGGAAAGATCCAGTCATTCTTCGCTCGGGGGAGGGGATCCAGGACTTAGAGGACCGTGGCGCCTTCGGAACGTCTCGAATACCGTCGCGCTGCTAGAAAATCGCGCGGATGGAGAGAGCAGGCGTTTGGGTCTCGCGTTTTACGACACGGAAAACGTCCCCTCCCCGTTTCCCCCGGGCTGGAATGAATCTCTTGCTGGGTAATTAGGCAGATTACTTTCCTGAGTCGTTCGAGTCCCGGTTTTCTTACTCGTAGTATATATATTTCGACCGCGTCCGCCTCGGGGGTGGCGGGGGTCGGGGGACAATTAAAGGAAGAAATTCTTCGGCTGTTCGCGCGGGGAGGGGGTTGAATGGCCCGCGGGGAGGGTAGGGGGCGCGCCGTAGGCTAGCGTGTGCGGCCGATTCGAGCGGGGCTTAAATTCACCGCAGGGCTAATCGACCAAAAGGCGCGTTTCTAGCGGAAGTAATGTCGCGCTTAAAGACCTCTGGCATCCCCGGCGGCTCTCGACCTCCAGAAACGGTGCCATGATTACCGAAAATATCGCCGTCGCCGCGGAAGGACCGTCGTAGAGGGAAAGCGCGTTTGGATGACGACGGGCGGCGGGGCGAAGGGGAAATGAAACGGCGGGAAAAGAGAAGCGAAGATGGGACGGATAGATTTATGGGACTGGGGCTGAGATTGTGGACTTGGGATACTCGGCTGCTTGAAATTCGAATGGAGCGGGAGACATTTTTCTGTGGGGCGCTTTTGGCGGTGATCTTTTTGATGTTGGAAGAAATGATGAGAGGCTGAGGATACAGTCTTGTGTTAATAGTTTCTAGATTGTTTCCCCTAGACTATATTCTTGTTAACCCGTTCACAGTTTATCCCGTGCGAGGCGCAGGGAGAAAATAAAAAAAAATGAAGAAAAGGTAGGGTAAACGCACCAATAAACGAACACTTAAGGCCAATGAATGAACAATATTATAAAATTATTTTTACAGCGCGATTGATTCCGCGTGCTGCAAAAAATGTTTAGATATGGAGCAAGAAATTAAAAGAAGTGTCTAATTAATTAGTTGCTTATTTTAATAACTTATTTTACCCATTTTAGTAAAAAATGTCCATTCACTGGTACGTGTTCAGTTACTGGTACATTTACCCTACTTCTAAAATAGGCTTTTTCTATACTTTTTATCATAAACCCGGAAATATTTTACAGCATAAAGAATATACACTTTTCAAACTGGAATTAGAAATTTTTATTAGACTGTCAAAGGGTTAAAGATGGTTACTCTTTTTTTTTTATAAAATCATAGTTTGTTGGCAAGGAAGAATTATTCAAAGAAGTGTAATTTCAGTTTGCACAATATAATTCATTTAACAAATAATGCTAATTTAAACAATAGTAACTGAGTGTATGTCAACCAGACAAATATTAGAAATTGGCACTGCAATCAGTAAATCCGTGACGATTTGGTGGCGTCAGTGTTAGTGGTAAGATAGATCGATTTCCTGTTTTGGAATGGAGCAGTCACTGACACAAAGGGACCATTTACACTGAACCGACGCGACACTGAAATGTGTGAATTCGCCTTTACCTCTCGCGTAGCGGACTCCGGGGTCAAGTTTGACCCGTCCTAAATGTAAAAAACAAAAAGGTCACTTTGGGATCTTTATGAATGAAATTGTATTGCGGGTCAAAGTCGACCCGTGGTCAGTTCTTAAGCTGCCCATCCCACCACAGTTTGCAGAAGACGCGAGAAGATAGAAAATTAAATGTCTCTAGTATGAAAAGGGCCATTGTATTAAACAGACCCAGAAACTCGCTCACTCGAATGACGCTTGGAGAATCTTCAGCATCCATCAATGCATCTTCACCATCCACACATGCGTACAAAGTCAAAGAGACTTCCGTCAAAATAAATCCCTTTAGTGATCCAGTTCAAAGGTCCAACCCACAAATCTTCCCTTTCAATTCTACAAATACCCCGTCGATCCCCGCCACCAATTTCTCCCAAAACGAAATCTTCCACGAAGCAACCATACCCCGCGTCTCCCGTTCATTTTTACACGAACAATCTCCCTTTTTTGTTGCACCACAAATTACGCCCCGCCTCGTGGATTTCGAAGATCCAATTACGGGAACTTCGGCCCCATCAGGGTTCAGGGGCAAACAATCCTGCGCCACGGCGGAAGAGGGACGGAGGGTCGGGACGTCGCGAGAGGGGGAGGATGAGAGGAGGCAGGGGACCAAGAATGTACCGTTTTTATTTACGACCGAAGGAAGATCCAGGTCTCGACCGCGGCCAGTCGGCTGCCGTTAATTAAATAATATTTCTCGGGGAAGCCCACGGGAGCGGCGGCGTAAAGCCACGATAAGAGGCCGCGGTGGGGGGGAAAAGTCGCGTCGACCGAGGAAAAAAAAACATGGCCCCGCTAAGAGCACTTATTGCAGTATTGAGATCGTAATTCAGAGGAGGCCTCGTCATAAACGCTCCCCTGGCTGGACCTCTGGCCACTTCGACCTCCTCTTCTTCTCCTCGCGCCCCGCTGCCATTCTTCCCCCCTTCGTCAAGGTCCCCCGTCTCTCATCGAACGGCCCGTGTCCTCTGCCGGCTGCCTGGCCTCTGGGAGGCATCGCTAACGACTGGGGACGGTCATCCCGATGGATGGCGCGAAAATTGGAAACGTCTGTGAGGCTTCGTATACGTTTCACGGTGCACTAGGGGTTGGGTTGTTCGGGGGAGGATGAATTTATACAGGGTGCCTCGTGGTAGCTGGTAAGATATGCTTGGGGAGACCGGGGCAAGTTGATACGTTTTTCAGTTTTCAAATTTTTTCATTTTTGTTTGAATTAATTACTTAATAACAAATATGCTAAAATATACTTTGGTCCTTCCTCTTTAATGTATTGTAAATGATATGTTGAGAAAATACATGCAAAGTGAATGAGAAAATGTTATTTGGGGGAAGGTAAAATGTATCAACTTACCCCACTGCTCTGGGGCATATTGATATATCTGTAAAATATCCGTTTAATTAGTAAAGGATGGGTGTCTGGAATATCCCACTTTAACGCGAGGTGCTTGCTTCTTTTTATTAATGTATCTTAATAAAGTTATTTTATCTATTCCGTATACTCTCGCGCTTTGACGTAACAACATTGACTACTTTTCTACACCGACACACGCTTTTTGAAAAATATTTTGCGGTATTCTTCCGCGATTCGTTTTTCTGACATAATTTCCTACCATTTTCCTAGAAATAAAAGGAAAAATCCAATTAAAAGTAGTCGGGAAAAATTGATACACTCCCCATGAGTATCAACATGCCCCAGAGAAAACGTATCGACTTACCCCGCAGGAAGTCATTATGTACAAACATCTGCATAAAAAAATGTAGAGCATATAAACAAAATAACAAAACGTAATTACCTTACCTTCAAACGACTCAATGTGATGCCTAATTAATTTGACTGATAAAATTCTCTATCCCGTCTCAAGACGGATTGGAAAGTGAACACAACTATTTACTTTTTCTCTATAGAAACGAAAACAGTTAAAAATGGATTGCTAAAGTCAAGGTACACAGACGTACGCCAGATCGTAGTAAAGAATTGATCAAGAAGCTTCACACATCTCGCACACAAGGAGCTACATACAGTTAGTAAAAAAAGTATTTGTACACTTTTTAAAATCGCATAACTTTCGTAGAATTCGTCCAAACGACGTGAGTTTTTTTGATTTATGAACGCTTAAAGATCGCAGAACAAGGTCGAAAATCGCCGATTTCGGGAATTTCCGCGATTTTTGACTTTATTCTACGATCTTTAAGCGTTTATAGCTCAGAGCAACGTTAACCGATTTTGATGAAATTTTAGGCACGTATATAACTTACTTAAATCTACAAACGGGTTTTTTGAATTTTCATTAAAGGCTCACAAAAAAAAGTTTAAAAAACGACCTTTACTACTTTTTTTTTTTTGCTATTCCGCCCAAGTACATTTTTTTTCAAAACGACGAATCACATCATTTAGCAAACTAATCCCTCTAGCTTCTCAAAAAAACTCACGTCGTTTGGACCAATTCTACGATAGTTATGCGATTTTAAAAAGTGTACAAATACTTTTTTTACTAACTGTATATACAGTGTCGAGATAATTCGTCTGTATCAACCTGTCTCTGTGTCAACTTGCCCCGGTCTCCCCTATATGAAAGAATAAGTAGCTTGTTTATAAGAGACTTTTTTGGGAAGGTTTCTGGTAGGTGATAAAAAGTCATCAGAATTGGGCAACGTGTGTGTGAAAAGAGTGATTTTGGAGAAGGAAGCTGAAGTTGGGGGATAAGTTTTTCTGAATGGAGTAATTTTTGTAAAGTACCTGTAGATGTGATTTTCAAAATCAAGTTGAATTGAACTCTGATAGATGTTAACAGAGTGGACTAGGACTGTACTGAACTTGAATTCGCGCGCAACTGTATGTATTTACTACTGAGTACCGAATCTGTTTTGGAGCGCATGATATAAGATCGAACAGAAATGTACTGTGTTGCAACCGAACCGAACTGAAGTTATTGATTCGAATTCAAGTGTACCGCATCGAGTTCCACGTTTGAGTTTATCAGAATTAGGGAATATAATCCCGGTAATTATTTATTATCCTGGGATCGCGGGATTTCTTAATGTCTATTAAAGGGTAATCGAAAATTTCAGTAATTAAAATGTTTTATTACGTGGTAAAATTCTAATTCTTCATTCGAAGTAAACAAACTCACTTTCTATCATTAGTCTGAAACATAAGTTAAAATCATTTTTAACAATAAAAACAGTAGAACAATGAAGAACAATATAATCTCAGCAAGTAGATAATATCAGTAAACCATTATGAAGATTTTTGGAAATGCGAACGAAGACACAGCAAAGCACCTAAAGTACATGTCTACAATATTTCAATTTTACGTGTCAGAAAAAGTTGCGATTTGCAATCATCAGCAAGAATAAATATAGTTTAGTTAGTTATATGCGACATAATATTATAATTTAAATAAGTCAGTGTTATTATTGCCCTTATTATTATGAAATGACTATGTTTATTTATATATTTTTCAGGTGTTCCTGAATTTTTTCACATTTTTAAAAAATCCCCAAATTCTCGGGATTAGTGATAACAAATCCCTAGATTTTTGGAATCCAAAAAACAGCCGGGATCGTGAGATCCCGGGATACCGTATTCCCTAATCAAAATGAACCGAAACTTGAGTAGTGTGCATTACACCAAATGGAGCCGAAGCTTCCGTAGCGATTATACCAAATGGAACCGAAGCTTTAGTTCCATATTACCTGAAATTAAATAAATGATAAAGTTCTGTATTATATCCCCCCCAAATCGACCCCAAAATTTCTCCAGCGCGTTTTCTATAAAGTTCGCAAATTTACACGCTATCGTCTGTTACAAAATTTGGAGAACTTCGAAGTTCAAATACCTGGCATTCCACGGAATCAGGAATCGCCGAACGGCCGATTGGCCGACTCTTTAAGCATCGTCGGTGAACTCGATCTGCTCGTTAGGTTATCGCGAACCTTCCTTACGGAGTGTGTGCAAGAATGGCGCCGAGTGCCGCGGGTAATCGGGAGTAGTGGAATATAGCCGATATCTCGGGAAGGCAGGTTTTGTTGCTCGCAAGTTTCGTTTGGTTTTAATGCTGCTTTACGCTTGCACCCCGCCAGGGGATAAAGTAGGATTTCTTGTCTGTTGCAATAAAGCCCGAGAGCGTGAATTTTATCTGAATTATGGATTTCCTGCGGTGTAATTAACGAGTTTTACAACGTGGATGCTTGCCAATACGTTAAGAGTTCCGAGAAAGAATTTCGATTTCTCTTTCCTTGTTAGATAATATTACGAACGAGTAATTATGCCATTAAATATTCTATCATATCAAGGCTTCAGTCGGTCTTGATGGAGTATGCCATCAACGATACTCGGAAATAATAAAACATACATATTCGTGTCTTATTACTCCGAATAGGTAGGAGGAGTTCCCCTTCTGCCGGAAGCTTTAAGCTTTTCTTAAGTGATCAGGCCTAGTTGGCAGCAGAGTTGGACAAATTGTAATCTAATTACAACTTATAACCCTTACGATTAACCCTTTAAGGCCCAGACACTTTTCTCGGCGGAAAAAAATAATTTCTTGCTGTTAGTTAACTGAAAAATGGTCCCAATACATGCACTTCATCGTTGTTTTCCCCCCCAAAAAAACCAGTCGAAATATGATTGCGTGCGGATTAAAAAAGCGACTTTTTTTTCATAAATCAAACTTTACAAGCATTATTCTTTTAGCATAAGAATTAATTTACATGCATCTACCAAATAAAATGTAAAAAAATTTACTCTCAACTGTTTAAAAAAAACAAGAGCAACGTTTCAGATTATCGAAAAATTTCTCCACCTTGCTCTCATTTGCGCAATAAATTTTTTTTTCTCAAATTCGCCTGCGACATCGTAGGTATTTTATTTAGGAACACGAAAATCATCATGTTTTTCGTTTCAGATGAACTTGGGCGTTATAATTTGTTATATTAGTGACGCGTATAACGGCGGACGAGCTTCGCGAGAAAATAAATAACTCGGTCATTTTTTAATATTTTTGTACAGTATTTATACAACATATGCACTAATACATGCTCTACACATAAGAAGAAAGTAAATAATTTTCAACCTCAGAGTATCAGTAAAAAAAATTCTTCTAGTTTAGTGCTGTTTCGAGCGCCTCAGGGTGGATTAACCCCTTAAGGGGGGTTCTGGTGTAGAGACCAAAAAAATAGGTGATATTTAGGAATTAATTAAAGGATAAGTACTGTATATAATTTAATGGGACTTTTTGCATTGTATTAAGGATGTCTTAAATTATAGTAATATATTTTTTGTTTTATAATTAATCATTGCAGACAGCCCTGGGGAGTCGTTAAAGTCAAGGCGTCAAAAAATTGATCCAAATCGGTGGGACCTGAATCTCCAAAACTTATTATCCGATTCGACTGAAACCTTTTTTATTTTGAAGATTATTCTTTTGGCTAGGGAGGGGGCCTAAAAAAAATTACAAAAAGTTGAAAATTTATAATTTTCAAAAGCGATGAAAGGACGAAAAATACAGGGAAAAGTGATTTCAAACTTGAAGTGTCGTTATTTTCTAAAAAAAATGTCATTTTTGTAATATTTTTTAGTTCCCCCCTAGTCAGAAGTATATTCTTCAAAATAAAGAAAGTTTCAGTCGAATCGGATAATAACTTTTGGAGATACAGATCCCACGGATTTTGAGAACGCTGTTTCGGGAAAAACGCGTTTAAAGTTTTACGTGAGCGCCGAGTGGCCGGCTGTTCCCCATGCATTTGCCGCTACTCAAATGCCTATAACTTCAGGAATTTTACGAATTTCAACAAATCCTTTTAAACACGTTTTCCTAAAAGGTGGAAGATTCGAAAAATGAAATAAAAAAAAATCGACATTTAGACCAGAACCTCCCCTGAAAAGCTGAGCCTCGCCTTCGCACACCTCCATTTATATGACATTCCCTTTCCTTTCCTTCTCCTTTATTTTCCATTTGTACACTTCGTGCCACGTACACAATGTGAGCGTAATAAATACGCACGCCGCGATGTCCCGCATTCCCTATACGGAGAACTGGAACCAAATCGGTGACCCGAATCTGGCGCAGCCGCCCCTGTCACTACGTCCACCAGACGTACTCCATTCACCGCGCCGAGCGCGTTCTCGAATTTAAAAACGGAGCCCAGGTATTAATCTCGCTTATGGCCGTCCGTTCCTCTCCCGCTTTCCCAATAGTTCGCCGTTCCTTTCCTTTCATTCTTCTCGACTGCCGCGTCACTTACCATTCTCTTCCTTTTCCTCCCCCAACCCCCCGCCGCCACTCCGCTATTACCGCGGCACTTTTCCTCACCCCCTCGGCGAAGCTAGACAGTCGGTGATCTCCTTTCCGAACGTTTTCGCCGGGATTGCCCGGTCGCCTCGTTCCTTTTTCCGCCCATTCCGCCCGACAAACATCGCGGTCGTTGTCCCGCCGAGTCTAGGACACCCGGCGCCCCGGCATCCGGCGGCGTCTGGCGTCTCGGCGCCCTGTTACACCTCCTCCGCCCACCGTACACGCCAGGCGGCGTCCTCCGCGCCAGCCACGCCGCTGCCCAATCAATGGACTAGACAAATTGGCTGGCATCTGTGCCGCTTTGTCACCGGCGATCCGCGTTGCTCTTCTCCCGGAGCCAATTTCGGGATGCAAAACCCCGGGGGTGTGGTGGCTCTCGCGGAGACCGAGGACGTTTTAGGCTTTATTGACGGAGGGATTGTTTGGTTTGATCCTGGGGTTCACACGCCACCCCGGGTGTTACAATATTTATTGAAAGTGAGACTTCCATTCGGTGGGAGAAGGTATTTCGCGATTTACTATCCAAATGGAAATGGAAGAAGAGAATCTGAAATTGTGGGGGATGTATTGCAATGGCTATGTTTTTTGTAATTGGATCGAGTGACCTACGGTATTTAGGTATTTACTTTAGGTATTCCTCGCTGATTTGGATGACCTTGAAATATGTTCTCAAGGTCGTCATTTTGGAAAACATTTCTCTGTATATGTTACCGCTGCTCGGCTTTAGTTTTCGAGGTATTCGCAACAAACTTCGGTTAAACTCGTGTTATGGGGAGTTCCGTTGAGGGGTTGGGACACAGTAACGGGCCAAGAAAGCAGACGATTTTTAGACGACGATAATAAGAAAAGTAAAATATCGATTCATATAAGGTTTTGTGTTTTAGTTCACTATATTATGAACTATAAGGAAAGTGTATAATATTTACAAAATAGCATTTGTACGCCGTGCAGTGTCTCTATTTAAAATAACCTTTTTTTCCGGATGGCCAACTGGTGAGCCGGATTCCGGGAAATCGGATGAACTATAACAAAAACCGCCAAAATGCCATAAACTATAATATCCCTAGTAGCACAAAATATTGGTTAAATATTTTTTCCAAATATTAAAAAAATATTTGTTTAGCCACACTTTTTAATATGAAAAAAATGTTGATTCCAAATATTATATACACATCCTGAAAATGTGAAATAAAGGTTTAGAAAATATGAAACATTCGGAAAAAAATGTTTTCTTTTTACCATTCAATAAATATTTACTTTATATTTGAAAAAGAATGTTTTTTTTTCATAATATCGGTAAATAAATGCCAGAGTAATTAATAATTATTCTACAGGTATACCAAGCAATAGTGAGCTTTTTGTGAGTAGTTCAAAGAAGGGGAGGTCCGTATTCCCTAGCCGTCCAATAGTACACCCGCGACACTCTACAGATACTGCAGATCCCTTCTGTTTCGACATGCGCAGTGGGACCTTCACTACCCCTTGATAAGCATACACCCTTCACTTTCCTCGTGAAAACTATATCTCTATTGGGAAACCAAGTTGGAGGCGTGGCTTAGATTTCAGCGCTGTGGTGGTAAGTTGGCAAACTATTAAAAGTAGGCCCGGATCCCACCAAACATTCCGAATAAGTATTTATTAATCGACGAAGTCAAAATTTAGTGTTCAAAAAAATTCAAAAACACTCTTTTTTCACAACCTGATAATCGCATGGACTTCGACGGATTTCTGTCTACTCGCAGTAGTTTAATTTTCTGTCACTAGTTGGCGCATCGAAATTCTTTGTTTCCCAATATACCCTACAGTGGCGTGCAAAAGTGTTTTCCATTTTTCTTCTAAAGACTTTTGATCTAAACACTTCGCTTCAGAAAAGAAAAATTGAAAAACCATCTGCCATAAAACTTTTGCAAGCCATTGTACATATACCAACGCACCCTTGATTTTCAAAATTCTTATCAAACTTCCCCAACTCTTAACCACACTCACATACAACCAACCTCCATAAAATCCACTCCCGTTCCCTTGTTGGCTTACCTGGTGCCTGTAATCGCCGGGCGCGGATCAAGAAACACCCCGTAGCCGAATGCCCCCGTGCCGGCGTCGGTTAGCACGCGATAGAAAGCGGCCCCGTGAGAAAAGGCCCCGCTCCGTCCGGATCGGTGAAAAATGCCTCGCGCGGCCGAGCTCTTCGCGCCCACACGCTGACTCCGCAGCGGCTGGGATACCTGCCGCCGAAACCGATCGCTATTTAGATATTCCGGCGGGCGAGCGCCGCGCGGAGATCATCGAACGTGCCGTTTCGTGCTTCATTCAGCCTCTCCGCGTACGTGTGCAACGCGATACCGTCGGAAAGTGTACAGTTCCCGCCGGCCGTTCGCCTGGCCATCGGTCCGGGGGCAAGGAATTTAAGGCTACCGCAGCCTGCGTCCCGTAGGTAAGGGGGGGTTCGGCCAGTAAATTAATTACGGCTTAAAACATCGTTAGGATCTGCCACAGCCGGCGTGGGTTCGGTTATTAGCGCAGTACATCATACTCGTCCGCCGCGGACGCCCCCGTAAGCCGGTTCGATTCGCAGGCGCGTGTTTTTCGGTCGAACGCGAGTTTCCGCGTTGGGCTTTGATGGGAAACATTCGCGGAATCCTGGGAGCTGCGGCGCTCTTGTGTCTTGCTCGTTGCGGGGTGGACGAGGTGGAAGCTTCGGGTGGGAGGTGGGTAGATGGAGGATATTGGAAGGTATAATGTGCTGCGGAGGATGGAGGAGGGAATGGGGAAGTGCATTAGTGATGGCTGTAAGAGGAAGCGAAGTATAGTTTTGATTGTTGAGTAATCGGGGATCTGTAATCTGCTTCGGCAGTAGTATTAGACACCACTTGTCAGACAGACCAGGCTAGTCGTCAGTGGCTCAGGAGTTGCGGACGTTGAGGGTCTAATAGAGGGTGTTCGATATCTTCGTACTTGTTACGATGTTGATCTGAATTTGCAGGATGATATGGATGCAGGTATGTCTGTGATGGTGTCTGCAAAGTAATAAGTACCTATTAATTGAAGGGAAAAAAAACCTCTGGCGGTGGGACTCGAACCCGCGATCAGCGAGTCCTCTGCGTTTACTGGTCAGCCGCGTTACCAATTCCCCCAACGCCGAGTCTATCTACTATACGATTCTTTTTCGAACTCTGCAAATACTAGAAGCAACGGGGCGCCACCTATGTGCCAATCGCGAGGGCTTAAATAGTTTCAGAGTTACAAGTGGTTGAAGTGATGTTCCTTCTGTTAACATAAGTCTTGCTCCTGATAATTGGCATAGCAGAGGTTGAAGTTTCATTTCTACAATTTGATCAAGTTTTATTTATTTGTAGTTTCTAGCAGCATGTGTATGTCTGTGGTTGTAAGGAAAAAGGAGCCATGTCACATGTTTTCACTTTGGAAATATTGTCGTTGAAGGTTCTAAACACCAATTCTTATTAGCAATGTTGGCTTGTTTTCTTCTTACGATATAAACGTAGATTTCCTTCACTTTGCATAATATTCAATAGTCGTATAATTAACGAAAATAATAATAATTTACATCAGTCGACTTGTGCCGCTCTGCTTAATGGCGTTAAGAAGCAAAGAAAAGAAAATAAATGATTAATTTTCCTTCTTTTACTTTCTTTTGTTGTCTTATTTTGCCTTCTTCTGTGCTTTGCGTTGTTTTTTGAAAAATACAAGTTACACATTTAAGTATCACTGGTATTTCATAGTGTGCTGTTTCTAGTAAAATAAAAATATGAAATATAATTTTGCTCATTTTATTTGACACAAAATACGTTATACTATATGCAGATAAATAAAAATAGAAAATATAAAGCGATCACAAAGGAAAGATACGTCGTATTCTTCAGATTTTGTGGACTTCCGTTGTTTCGCCAAATGCGTATTAATTAAATATTGGACTTCGGTTAAATTGCATTATTTTTTCAACGTATAAAATTCGTTTTCATGCATTTTTTCTGTTAAAAACGTACATCCAATATTCTACAGTTGAATTAATGCATAAACTCGAATTTTTTGAAATTGTGACATGGGTCGTTTTTCCTTACAACCATAGATATAGTCTTTAAGTATTCGTGCATTGTTGGTATTATTTATTAACGAAAATCACTAGGGTGGTGTAGAACGTAGATCCATCATAAGAGGTCATAACAGCGACCCTCAACCTTTCGTCGTAAGTACGCATTCAATAGATGTACAATCTCGCGAGGAACGGTGAGGCAGTATCGTCGAGCACTACTTTCCCAGGATTTAGCACGCTTTTTTCCCCCCTACCGAACGCGCCATTGCCAACTGTGTCTCGTCGTATAACCACGGATTACCTCTCTTTATTTCCCTCTACACTCTTACGAATCCCTCTCGCCATCCCCAGCCTCCACCCTCGTACATCCCGTGAAGTGCCCCTATGCGTGGCGACGGGCATACCATCCCCTCTGTTTCGCGTTTCCGTGCAATCCAGTGTCGCGCTGCGGCTTCAATTCAAATGTTTAAAAAAGCTTGAAAATCTGGAAAGACTTCTGAAGCTGCTAAGGGATTCGGGGGATTCAATTACTCTTGGGATGCAGACACTTTTGAGACGCTGGTATTACTTGGAGATCTTGAAAATCTTTATGGGGGTACACAATGGGGTCGATGTGTGAAGTTTCTGTTACACTTTGCGGTTCATTGCAAGTTTCAGCGTATGTGATAATATGTATGTGTTATTTATTGAGTATTGATGTAGATTTTATTATTTAGTAGTTGAACTACAACTGTCTGTAATAGTTGTACTGCTACCACTATTACTACTATCGTCACTACTATTATTACTGGTACTGGTATTACCACTGCTATTACTATTAGTATTACTACTTGTTCTACTCGTATTATTACTAGTTCTACTATTACCACTACTATTATTACTAGTACCACCACTACTGAACTACTAGTGCTACTATTGCCACTACTATTACAACTAGTACCTACCACTACTAGTTCTACTATTACCACTACTATTATTATTAGTACCACCACTACTGAACTACTAGTGCTACTATGGCCACTACTATTACAAGTAGTACCTACCACTACTGGTTCTACTATTACCACTACTATTATTACCAGTACCACCACTACTGACCTACTAGTGCTACTATTGTCACTACTATTACAACTAGTACCTACCACTACTGGTTCTACTATTATCACTAATATTATTATTAGTATCACCACTACTGAACTACTAGTGCTACTATTGCCACTACTATTACAACTAGTACCTACCACTACTAGTTCTACTATTACCGCTACTAAATAGTAGTACCACCACTAGTTCTACTACTATAGCTACTAGTACTACTACCTCCATTATTAAACTACTGGTTCTACTATTACCACTACTATTATTACCAGTACCACCACTACTGAACTACTAGTGCTACTATTGCCACCACTATTACAACTAGTACCTACCACTACTAGTTCTACTATTACCACTACTATTATTATTAGTACCACCACTACTGAACTACTAGTGCTACTATTGCCACTACTATTATAACTAGTACCTACCACTACTAGTTCAACTATTACCACTACTAAATAGTAGTACCACCACTAGTTCTACTATTATAGCTACTGGTACTACTACCTCCATTATTAAACTACTGGTTCTACTATTACCACTACTATTATTACCAGTACCACTATTACCACTACTATTACAACTAGTATCACTACAGGTTCTACTATTACCACTACTACTATTACTAGTACTACCACTAGTTCTACTACCACCACTACTAAACTACTAGTTCTACCATTACCACTACTATTACAACCAGTACCACTACTAGTTCTACTATTATAACAGCTGCCACCACTATTTCTACTACTAGAACTATTAATGCTACTACTACCACCACTATTAAACTACTAGTACTACTATTACCACTAGTATTACATCTAGAACCACTACTAGTTCTACTATTACCACTACTATTATTACAGGTACTACCACTAATTCTATTACTACTACCACCACTATTAAACTACTAGTGCTACTATTTCCACTAGTATTACAACTACTACCACTTCTACTATTACCGCTACTATATCTGCTACTACTACCCCCACCCCCCACTAAAAATCTATCACTCCACTCTTTCAATCCCCAACATCGTCCAAACTCAGCTCCCTCGAGCTGCCCAAACACTTCACCAATACGAAATTTCGAATTTCTCCTGATTCCAAATAACAAACAACTCGGGAGCAAAATCGAAGCATCTTGAAGCCATCGCTATCCCTCCCCACCCAGTTGTAACCAGCCTCATTGCATCTCGTCCGCTGGGATATTGTAAAATATCGACGGGCGCGTCGGCGATCGCAGATATTGGACGGCTACACCGTAAAGAATTAAAACAAAATAAAAGCGGGTAAGCAAGAAAACTCGCTGCGCTGAGACTCGACCACCGGTGATTAAGGCGCACGTAATCGAGGATTAACGCTGGCCAAGCGATTTTCGATACGCTGGTCCCATCCTCGACGAAATCCCTCGAGTTTTAAGCCGCCGCGGAATGGGAAAGATGAAACACGAGACTCGCGGCTCTTCGAGGCTTATCCAATTATATCGACGCGCCTCGGTCGCCGTAGATTACGTGCTTCCCTGGGGTCCTTTCGCGAATCGAATCGACGCTTCTCGCGCTCGCCGGATAATGCCAATTGAATCCCAGCTGGTTACATTGTGTCGCGAATGGCAGGGTCGCGGTTGCCCAATACCAGTAATAATAATTTATCAACGGTAGCCCTTTTGGTACGTGAAAGAGAAGAGCAAAAGATAAATCAAGCGAACGCAGGGGGGATAATTTATATAAAGAAAAGAATAAACAAAATGTATTTAGAGATAAAGAAACGAAATAGAGAGAAAGATAACAGATCAAGATAAGAATGAAAAAAATCAAAATTCGAGTTCCACTCCATTATTTATGATGATCAAATAATTATTATTTTTCTGATTTTTATTAACCGGGTGTTGTACCTTTTAGTTCACAATATTTAGTGGACAAACGAACTGTTCAGGTCATCAATCGACTGTCTTCTTTCCTAGCCTGCCATTTGCAAGGAGGTGTGAAAATTACAGCAGTGACCAACGGGGAGTTTGAATTGTGAACGGTGATAGGACGAAGATAGTTCCATTATAAATAAATACATGTATGATAAACTTTATTTCCCATTGATGACACTTTCCCAGAGTACCTTAAACTTTCTTTCAACCACCACTGTAAATATCCAAGTGCACTTAGTGTACAGAATTTTATAAACTTCTTAATTTTTCGTTTCTTAATCTATTGATTACAATTATACTTTAATATCCTAGAATTATAGACTTCCATAGCTACAAAGTAGCATCACCTTCGACAGCAGTGGTGATATCAGTGATAAGATTTCAGAAAGCACTTCCAATTTCCAATCAGACAAGCATACTAATTACACCAACGCGTGCCCTTTTAATCACTTGCATAAAAACTCGACAACTCCTGATATTCTCGAGACTAAAGCTTCGGCGGAGAAGAAATTCTTGCATAATTTCAAGTGCAATTCGATTGTATGGTCCTCGCGAGGTGGAACTGAAGGGGCTGGGAAGTTTCCCTTATTTGCCGGGATCTTCGATAACGATACAGGAGATACCGTCGATGGTAAGGATACCACGTTTACGAGACTGTCAGATACATTAGCATAAATAATTAGTAATATTCAGTGTCAACAGTGGCGTTAGGATCTTGGATCGGGCAGGCGGAAAGCAAGAGTCGATCGATTTTACATTACGATTCAGAGCCTGTGCCTTTTTTGCTCGTGTCGAGGCCGCGTTTCGGAATCCTTAATCGGGAAACGATGTCGTGGGTATGTAAAATCGGGACGTATACATCGGGGAACAGGTCGTACCGGGTAATCGCTGGCAGAATGCATCGGTGTACTTCACGGGCTTTCACTTTAGGCTCGGTTCACACGCGAGCACCATCCTCGCGTCCTCGATTCGGGTTAAATTTCACGAACAGGTAGCACATGCCACGTACAGCAACGTGGTGAAATACGTGGGGCGCGATAATAAAAATTTTTGGTGTAAATGATGATCCAAGTTTCGACTTTTGTAAATTCTATGTATAACAATGCGAAGAATTTCAGTAATTAATCGTAGAAATAATTAAAACTCCAGTGAAAGTGTATTTGGAATTAGTGCATGATTTACAGTTGGGTCACCAACTGCCTAAAAATAATTATCGAAAAGTCTATACGTTTCAAGTTACCCTCACCATCAATCCTCAATTCCATAATTACTTTCACGCGGTTTTGTAGATATAAAAAAAAAGATCCTACTTTTTTTTAAACTTCTCTCCAATATCTCCCACCGTTCTCGAGGTATTCCACGAAACAGAAAATTCTGCATTTTTCCAAGGGGAGATTTCACCCCGTAAAACTGCACCATGACACCAAAAACAAAAATATGTTTGTCTTCCGCATGAGTCATTCGACTTACACGCAAAGTTCTTTAATTTTCTGAATTCCCGGGTTGCCTAACTTCTCTTGTAAATTGAATTAACCCTTGATAAAAGGAACTCGAGTGTCGAAACACATTTGTACACAAGTTCGAACATAAACTCACCACCCAACCAAATATAACAAAAACACCCCAAATAAACGTCCTAAAACTCGTATCTTTCAAACCTCGAGCACGATTAGTCCCTCCGCTTCAATTTTCCATTCTCCACGCCCAAATTGTCCAGACGAAGAAGAATCGCGTACAAGTTCCCCGCGACGAGAGGTGCGCGAGGTGCAGAAATCGACGGCAATAAGCTCCAGCACGGGGATAACGATCGATCGTCGCCTCCTTCGTCCTCGTCGCGGCTGCTCGCCCTTCTACGCGCCTCCTTCGGCGCGCAAAAGCTATCGAATTTCACGTGCACGCCTGCCTAGGAATTCAGCCCGCGCGCACCGCGTAACTCTATACGTCGGTCACGCACGGAGGATTCGCGGCAGCGACTTATATGCTCGGTATTATGTAGACGCCTCTTGTCCGCGATCGACGAAGGATTTCCGAAGGCTGCCCCCTTTTCCGGGGGATCGCGGGTCCCGTGCCTCGGTACGGGGCGATCCTGATCCCTGGAATGAGAGAACACGGGGGAAGGCGAAGGAAAAGTTACGCGGAGGAATTTGGCTGGGGAAACTGGACGTAGGTACGTGATTGATGAGACAGTGTGGGTATGTTTTAACAGATATTCTGGATGTTCAGCAGTGTGTTGGGGAGAGCAGGAGAAATATAGCGAAGCAGAGGTGGCTGGAGCTGACAGAGCAGTAGTGATGGTCTCGCTGCGCATGCGCGGGTAGAAGATGCGCAGTGGGCGGAGTCATTGGCCCCGCCCACTCCGGACTTCAGATTTTGCAGGAATAACCATGAGTAGATTAGAAATTTGGCAGAAGATCCGTACATAGAGCTACCATATTTCTTCGCTAGAAATCCAGGACGGGTAAAAATTAAAGAATCTATTTAGAAGCCAAGTCATATTTTTTGTACATAGAACTTTCTTCGGAAATGTTTCATTATTTTTAGTTGCTTCGTAAAATTCTGTTGAAAATCAAGGGGAAAAATCCGGGACCTACTAAATAGTATCCAAGCTGGAGTTTTGATGGGTTTTATCAGTGGTTTTCAGTGAAACCAAAGAAGTCGAAGATCTATGTACACGTGTACTTCCTTTCTGCTTGTGAAGTCCACCTACACTTGGTTCTGGGGGTCTACATATTCCATGGGAGACCACGCAGCAGTTTAACGATCGATATGAAAGAGCTTAGGTGAAAATGAAACGAAGGAAGGTCTCTAAATCCTAGCGGTTTATCGAGTAAGATAATGCATAACGAAGAAACCGAGCACGGGACCGGGGACTATCGCCAGCATGACGACGCAAGATTATGAAGCGAAACAGTAATGTTTATTGCGATACTCGAGGCACGTAATTCTAGCCGCGTTGCGGTCTAATAAAATGATCAGACGGCGTCTGTGAAACGAGAATCCGCGGGCATACGCTTTGGGAGACTACTGCTACTGCTAGCGTTACAAGTTCCACGGTTTTATGAGGACCCCTGGACGTGTGCAGCATCGCCGATCAAGCGTGCGACGCGTAACGCTGGAACGCTGGGAATATATCTTGCTTTATCGAAGAATATTACATGTGTAGCTTCAATTTTTCAATATTTTCCTACTAAAATCGAAATGAGTAAATTACACTTGAGTATCGAAAATAGAAAAATTAGAAATGACACATTGGAGGCGGGGATGAAACCAGATGCATTGTCCCGCACTGATCCACTGGACCACTTTCACTGGCGTCGGCGTGTTTTCGTGTCGAGGGACTTTCTTTCTGGAATTGCATATTTTCTAGAAACCGATGGAAGTATTGTCCACGAGTTCTTGAACGTGTATTTTAAAAACAAACTAATTGTAAGCTCGGAGTTCAGTTCGCACGAAACTTTACCCGAAAAAGGGGTAGCTTGACCACCACGTGTCTCAAAATCAATTTGAGCAGCCGAAATGGTAAATGAAATAATGACCCACCTAAGTGGCAGAATTGAAAATTTTCAGTATTTTCTTTTTTACCACGGTACGACGTTGGGTCTTACAATCCCGGCTCTATCCTGCCACGGCTCTAGAAACTAAAATAAATTATTAGTATTCAGCATGGAATTTACATCCCCTTTCACTAAAAGAAATTCTTATTTCTTTACCACTTACATTATTTACCATTTCAACTCCTCATTTTTCCCAGTGTGTAACGTCTTTCCTGTGCACTCCTGAATAAGCTTCCATATGAGAATCTTCCCGCGTCGTAATCTATATAGAATCCTCGTTTCCTCAGCAAAGTAATGCTAACAGCAAGTGACACGTACAGTCTGACAGTTGAGATGTGATAAAATTGGCTCCACAAGCGTCCGAACCTCGGTCCGGTCAAACTAGTAAGTATCTATTATCTGCCTATCAGAACTATACATCAGGTCACGGCAGACCCGACCCGCCATCGTATTTCACGCCGATCCGAGTGTGTTCCACTTAAATCAACCTGCCTCGGGGTTCGAGCGAATGGCTCCCTCGTAGAGGCGAAACGTCCCCGCTGGCGAGGGACAGGCGGGACAATACAAAAATTTTACGATCACCGGCCCCGTTTGAAGTCTCTCAAGAAGCCGTGTTGCCCCCTTCAGCCCCACTTTGGTCCACGAAGAGAGAGCGAGCTGGAATAGTTCCGTCGTCGAGTCGCGTAACCCTCGTCCCAGCAGCTGCCCCTGTCCCGTTCGAAGCTCGTTTTTTACATGAAGTAATTTTTAGGGGTGCCGACCGAACTGTGACCATCGCCGTAGGAAGGGGAAGGGGGGGGGGGAAGGGCTTTTTGGAGAAGGATCGGGGTGTAGCCTCGACTCTTTTCGCGCCACCTCGCCCCACGCCCCCCTGGGCGACCACCTTCTCTTCTTTCCGCCCCTGGAATGGGAGAAACTCCTTTAGAGTACCCTATTAAGGGAGGGGAGGGACGATTTTTGGAGATAATGATCCTCGAAGTTTTCCAATGGCTTTTCTAACGAATGGCCCCTCAAGTTTTAGGCGCGGATTACGGGAGGGGGACGATCGAATGTTTCTTCTTCGAATATTCAACCCCCTCCTTCTTGGGGCACCCTCTGCGGGAGGTGGGGCGGGAATATCGAGTATTAAGGAGCTGAGGTTTGACCATGGTGCTTTGATTCTGGGGGAAATGGGGATTTGGTGGGGGGGGGGGGGGGGTCGAGTGCCCTGAGTGATGGAAATTGGGGAGGGGGTGGTGTGTGGGTTAGATGTTTGTTTCTTGAAGGAGCACTGAGGTTTCGATTGCTTATGGTGAACGGAAATAAGCGGCTACTTGAGCGCATTGAAACTTTAGTTTCTTTGAGATGTTGTTTGATTATTATCAAAATGTGTATCTCATTGTCTTGTGCATTGATTCTAATACAGTTGAAGGCTCGGATGTAGGGTTGCCACCTTTTTTTACAGAAAAATAACGTACATTTGCTTTCGTGAGGTATACAAAAAAGTACGCTCAACAAATTAAAAGTACATTTTAATCTTATTAGTTTTTATTTCTGCCAAACATATTTTCTATTGCTTTTGGCATTACAAAGGAAATTTTTATTATTTTGAAATGTCTCAATGGCATCATTGCACTCAATATTCATATTGAAATATATAAATAATTGGTTTTTTATTAGATTGAGAGAGGCCTTGTTTCTTTCATAGCGCCACTTGACATTTATGACAGAGAAAACTCTCTCAGTAAATGCTGAAGTGGCGGGAGCAGATAGAATATAATAATATTGCGTTGCGTTTCACATAATATCATTAATTGTGAAATAAAGTATTTTCGCGTACTTTATTGTTATTTAAAAGTATAGAGTACATTTACCTATAATAACGTAAGATACTTTATTTTAAAGTACGGGTGGCAACCCTACTCGGATGCAATAAGGCGATTAGCCCTCGAAAATGGGAGAAATTATTGTCCAAACGCTAAGAAATATTGGAAAATTAAAAGTAAACTGTATTTTAAAAAATATAGTGTTGTAAAGCTCGTCACGATACACATTTTTTCTCTTTACAGTTTCTTTGTCGAATCATTACTATTCGAGCTAAAAATTATAAACAAAAAATTTTTCATCGTCCAAAATCATTATTTCTTTAAACATAAATTGCGATAACTTGAGTAAATATTAAGGGATCGTTATGAGGCTTAAAACACAGCTTCAGAAAACCCTAGCGAAGCCGTAAAATGTGTGCACAAAACCCTTATGTTAAAAAATGTAATGATATTTAATTACAAAGGAATACTGGACATAACCCATGTTTTTCAACGTTCGCCTTTAAAAAGTATCGAGGCAATTTTGAGGTACATATAACTCGCAGCGACAAAGTTTTTCCTTAATATACAAGGAAGATTTTCACCAATGTTCACACTGATTAATAAATAATTGTAGAAGATAGGACGATATATATAAATCTCGCGCACCACTAATTGGTCTCTGGACCTGTGTTTAATGTTCAAAGTTCCGAATCTTTCAGGATTTCTAAATATTGAATTGGCTAGAATCGAAGCAAAATCAATTCGTCACCGAATACCACTGAAAGCACGCTACCCCCACCACTCCACCTTCATCTGCTAGCCCCGCCCACTGGGTCCACCAAAATTGGTTTCTCCAGACTTCTCCTCAATATCAAATCTTCCAAACCTTCAAAGACTTCTAAACTTTGCATTGCCTACAGACAAAGCAAAATCAATTGCTCACTAAAGACCGCTATCCCCCACCTTCGTCTCTTCGCCCCGCCCACCGGTCCCCCTAAAATGGATCCCACGAACCCCCGAGCCCAGCATTAAGCCTTCCCAACCACCGGGGATCCCTGAGAGTGTAATGACCGAGTGAGACGTTTGTTCTTCATACCCAGCGTGCCCCGCGGGTACGCAAAGTGAAAGAACCGTCAACATAACGTCACGATCCACCCGGTCAGATAAATAACACTAACGATAAGTAGAAATGGGCGCAATTATGTCATCACTGGTGGCACGCGATGGTAACGGGCAGAAATGGAAAGTCGTTCCGCGGGGAAGAAATACGTCGGGCCGCAATTATGCCGTCGCCGACACATGCATCTTGCTGTATTAATCCTAGCCGCGTGATGGACACGTGATTTCTTGCTGGCAGCGGGCGATTCATGACCGTAGAAGAAACACTCGATCCTTCCTGAAAGCTTGCTATCACTTCTTCACGATCCTCGTGTTTCTGCCGCTCTGCCGACTGGTTTTTCTATGGTTTTTCCTCGACGGAATAAAGATCCGACGTGCCTGCCTCGCAGCCCTTCAACCTGCAGCGTCGTGAGCGTTCAGCTGTTCCACTGACAATGAGATTTGTTTACGTTTATTGATGATATTTGCCGAGGGTCGTTGTAGTTATTCGCGATGATGCCTCATTGTCAGGGATGAGCGATAGAAATTGTATGTTTTTAGTTGGAGTTTCTTATGGAATGTTTAATAATTAAACGGAGGAATTGTGCAAATGTGAGGTTGCGTGTAGATGTTGTTTAACAAATGTGGCATTGGTAAAGTTTCTGTGTATTTGAATCCAGCGCTTCAGGATTCATACTAAATTAACAAGTAACTATTTATTTACAATTAATGGTAAATCGAGCTTCGATAAATTTCGTTTTATACTCCATTTTAGACCACAGGGACTCGAGGAATATCCATAGACATTATTCGTTGGTAATCCATGGCGGTTTTAAACAACACCACGATTTTCTCATAGTAATAAATAATTCTCTGGTGGGCGAGCAAACGAGTAGAAGTTAAATTTTACCTCAAGCTTAAACGTTTAATTTGTTATTTTTTTTGTAAATTGAAATTAAGAATATAAGTTTCTTTTAATAGGTATATATGTTATCAACTTTCACGTCGAAAATTTAACATATGATCTTACGTAGCACTTTAAATATTCTAAGTGTCTTGCTGCAAAAGTACCAGAGAATTATAACAGACTGAATTGAATTTCCCAACGAAACCAATGGCAATCGAGGGATTACTAATCACCAATCAACATCGATCTTAATTGATAATGAACCGAATATCCCACACGAATGGAGTTCGACGATCAAGAAGCTTTCAATAAGAGTTGCTCAGACTCCTTGTGGCTTTCTAACGAGGCACAATTGAATACAGGAACCGGGTAACTCGCTTTATTTGCTCCCATCGTTCATCCCCAGATATCCTATCTGTTCCCATATTCTTCTTGCACTCCCGGGACACGGTTTTTCTTCTCTTCTCGCGTATTTTGAGCTACTTCTACCTAAGGGAGGCCAGAACGTGCTCGTGCGAGGGGCTGGAGGGCTGATTCGAAGCGGAAAGTGAGTTTTCTGCCAGGTCTTGGCCTCTTCGCGCCACCCTTCTGCTCTTTCTTCGTGTTTTTTTTTTGCGCGCGTCACGGAACGGCGCACGCGCATATATACGGGGTGTCGCCAGACTGAAGTAACCTAAGAGAAACGTACTCTTCGCATCAATATAAATAAAAAATGTAGGGTAAAATATTCATCTGCCAAGCTCCGTTGACAAGAAAATTTATTTTGAGGAAGGAACTTAAATTGTAGCTAACCCTCCCTCTTTTACCCATTCGGAACTACTACCCGTTACTTATTAGTATCATCGCCTTAAGCAAATAAGAAGGTTACGCTACAAAAAGAATCAAAACTTTGGTCTTTCTGGACGAAGCTTGAAAGTTGAAACATTTGCCGTACGCCACGTGCGGAAATCCTCCAGCCCCATTTGCCCACTGTACTAACTGAACGCCTGTCGGCGTTCCCCGCACAGACTACACGCACTGAACGTGGATGCGCTCATCGTAGCCAAAGGGTCGTTGTAACTTATACAATTACGGCTCAAAATGGACAAGGTTTAAGAATATTACTCGATCGATGTTCCCGAAAACGAAGCCCCGTACGAAGAATCATTACATACAGCACATTTTCGATTTGCCTTAGTAGGAACCGTATGCTAGCAGTTCGGTGACACCTTGTGTATCCCCCATCGCGTGAAATGCGCGTGTGGCTATACAGGGTGGGACCGTATCATTTATCAGCTTTCAAACAGCCACCCTCCCTGATCGTAAAGGGAAAATCAGAAACGCCCTTTCCTGGGTAGGAGTCATCGTCTACTTCAATAACAATCGATCCTCAAAGGAAGCTGTTTGGGTATCGAGAGAGGCTTGCAGTTAAAAGTTGGCTAATCTAGCTTTATTATAAAAAGAGAAGACATCGAGGCGAGTCTGTGGGGCCATAAATATGCAAAGGAGGAGAAAGGGCCACCGTACCCGGAACACGTAACCCCTTGAGCACGGTTTTTACGTCGTACGGTCATAAGGAAACGAGTATACATTATGTGTCGGTAATTATTACCTCATCCTGCATAGTGACCGGGATGAAAATGATTCCAAGTGCGTCTTCCTCCTAGCAGAGGTTCGCGATATTAAAATAATGACGTACCTGTCGCTGTTGGATCGTTCTCAATAGGTCGATCTACCGAGTCGAATGCGGCGTGAGTTAACGACCCTTCAAGATTGAGCTGGATTATTCTTCTTAATGGAAAGGGGAGCGTGGGGGATTTTCTGAGGAATTAGTTGCGGATGTGTTTGCGTGGTGGATAGGGAGGAGGGGGCAAAGGCGAGTCGCGGTGGTTCATAAATATGCGAGCGAAAGTGAAAAGAAAAAGAGATCACGTGTGAAGTATGTACCCTTCGCCGTTGCAGTCTTTCTTCTTCTGTTTCTTTTTTGTTTCTTTATACGGACGTAACAGGGGAACAAGTTACTTTATGCGGCAATAATTATTGCCCCACCCTGTATAGGCAGCGAGGAGACGAGAGAGATCCTTCTTGGACTCGCCGGAGGCAGCACTCAGCCTTCGGGATAAGTTCGTTAGGGACCCCGTTGCGCGCCGTCTTCTGCTCCAAGACACTCCCGAAGGAACGGCGAAAGGACGATGGAGGAAGGACGGAGAGGCCGGGAAGGGACGATGATACCTTTCCCGAAGGAACGTCGAAGGAACGATGAGGACGGGGGTGGAGGGGATGCAGGCACTTTTGGAGGAAGGACGAAGGTGCATTTGGGGGAAGGATGGAGGAAGGACGAAAGTACTTTTGAAGGAACGGCGAAGGAAGGATGAAAGGATTATGAAAGGAAAGAGGAAGGAAGGATGAGAGTACTTACTATCGAAGGAGCAATGGAGGAAGGATGAAAAGGTGCACTCGATGGAAGAATGAAGGAAAGACGAAAGTACTATGGAAGGATGAAGGAAAGATGAAGGAAGGGTGAAGGAAGGATGAGGGAAGGATGAAAGCACTGTCGAAGGAAGGATGAAGAACATATGAAGGAAGGATGAAGGAAAAACGAAAGCACTATCGAAGCAAGGATGAAGGAAAGACGAAAGCACTATTGAAGGAAGGATGAAGGAAAGACGAAGGAAAGACGAAAGCCCTCTCGAAGGAAGGATGAAGAACATATGAAGGAAGGACGAAGGAAAAACGAAAGCACTATCGAAGCAAGGATGAAGGAAAGACGAAAGCACTATTGAAGGAAGGATGAAGGAAAGATGAAGGAAAAACGAAAGCACTACCGAAGCAAGGATGAAGAAAGGGCGAAGGCAGAACGGCTGCATTATCAAAGGGATAACGGAACTACTTTCCAAAGAATAACAAAAACAGGGTCGAAGGAATACCGAAGACACTCCTAAAATCCCGAAAGAGGCAGGATAAAGGAGTGGCGAGGACACTCCCGAAGGATCGACAAAGACATACTCAAAGGAATGATCAAACACCGCTTCTAAAAGAACAACGAGAGAAGGTCGATGATAGTGTCAAAGAAACGAGGAAAACACTCGCAGAAGAACGACGAAGGATGGACGGAGATACTTTCGAAGGAATGGCAAAGGAAGAACGAAGACACTCCCGAAGGAATGACGAAGGAAGGGTCTTGCAGAAATCGGCGAGCCACCCTTCTCTTCCTCCCGTGCCCCTTCCCGACAGACTTTCCACCCTCGGCCCACGTCTGTCTTCTAATTTCCAGCGTTTCGACAACCGTTCAATTTTCACAATTTACGAGGCCGGTTAACCCTCCTCGACCTTTTTCTTCGGCGAAGAATGATTTAGTATTTCAAGTAATGAATAGGGCGACTGAGTCAGGGGGTCTTCGTCGCATGCTCAAGTACTCCGTTCACGATTTCACTGGTGCTACGTACATGCAGATATTGCGTAATCGGCGAATGAGTTGTGGAATTGAATGAAGAGAGGCCTGGGTTGGTTAACAAGTGGGGGATTTATTGTTTAATCGAGTAGATAGGAATGTATTGAGCAGGTGGGAGGGGGAGGTTTTCTCGTGGAGTTATTAGACAATTTGTAGTTAATTTAAAAGGTAGCATCTAAATTTACATACTGGATAATGTTGTTAGTTTTGTTCGGGTGTTTTCGGGTGACCTGGGAATATAAGCATATTTGGAGGGTTCTGAGGATCTTCGTAAGTTCTAGAAGTTTCAATAGGTTCAACTGGTTTCGGACTCCAGAGATGGCAAAAAAATTATTTTAAATAAAAACTTGTGCACGACATTTTTGTTTAAAGTAATTGATTGCCCATCTCTGCTGGACTCTAACAAGGAGAGGTTTGCAGGTGTCCGTCTCCGATTGCTTTGGTTTTGAGATATGTATTAGAGGGCCGAACAATAAGAAATTTGGGCTTTTATCTTGGGCCCGTTTGCACATTTGGGGATGAAACCCTTCAAAGTTCATAAGAAGAGGTAGCAAAGTGGCTGACGACAAGAACATCATGCATACAACAAGTTGTGACGCAAATGAAATTTATATCAAGCCTTATTCAACGCAATGTTATAATATTCTCTAAACTAAGAATAGGAATTCTTGTACCTCTTCTTACGAATTAACCAAACGGGTCAGAATAAAAAAACTTGAAGGTATTTGTTCCTTTTCAGTCCTCTGAAACATATCCAAAAGCCAATACAATCGCAGACAGACACCTAGAATCCTCTCCTTGTAAGTAAATGCAAGGGGTTCTGGGACTCTGTGTAAATTTCGAGAGTTCTGAAGGTCTTCGTAAGTTCTGGAGGTTTCAACAGGTTCTACGGGTTCTGGGACTTCAAGTAAGTAGATTCTACAAGTCCTGCAACTCCAAGTATATGTATAGGGTAATTCCGAGAGAGTTCGACCACCGGGAGAGTCCGGCCAGTGTTGATATTTTAAGACCGAGGCAAGATAGGGCACTGTGTGTCATTGACACAAAAGAAATGAAGGCGCTTGTTGTTTGTCTCACATTGACCATTGTCACAAATCCATATTTGAATTATAAGATACAGTTAAGACTTTATGCGAGGCTGAAAGTTTTCAGACCAAGTTACAGTGGTGGTGATACTTGAAAAACAGGTAAGTTTATTTACACTCTTCCGATATTGGGGATATAGTATGCATACAACTACAGTGTAACACCAACAATACGTATGTATTAGTTAATTTTTTTTGATAAGGTGGTCGATCGCTCCCTTGATTACCCGTAGTGGGTGGACGGTCTAACCCCGACATGCGGGTGAGACCGACCAGTTGCAGTGCCAATGTTTATCATTGAAAATGAAAATAAATATTTGAAATTATCGCCCACTATAATTTACATATACTCTAAATTGCTCGGGGCTTTGCTTTAATGTGCATAAAACGACAAAAATGTGAAAAACAACGATGCTACAATTTCTTTTCCAAAAAGTGGTCGAACTCTCCCGGACTTACAATACATATTATACATTCGAACAGTCCCAAGAGTCTCAGTAGATCCACGACTGTACGTAGGTCTCCATATCAGTAGATTCGGAAGGTTCAGGGTTCAGGAGTTCCAAAACCGCGAGCTCATTGACGTCCTTGGAAGCTTCTAGGACTAATATAACCCTAGAACCTCCTGAACCGATTGAGAAGCTCGGAACCCCCAAGCTCATAAAACATTCCATACCTCCGGTATCCCACGAACTTATCGAGCTCCTTGGAACCCCAAGAATCTACTTTGATCTCAGAAACCTTAGAAACCCTGCGAAGGCTCCTGGAATCCCATGAGCCAGCCTACTGATACCTCTGGTATCTTAAGAACCTACCAAGGCCTCTGGTACCCCCACGACCCACTTGTATACGCTCCAGAAACACCACGAACCCACCACGTCCCCGGAAATCTCCCAAAGTCAGTGTACCTAAGCTTTGAAGTGTCGAAGATCATTAAAATGGGCCCCTAAAAGTCCTAGTTTCTCAATGCTGTGTTTTAGGAATCCACAATCTTCTCTAGCATCGCCCTTCTAAGCTCCCGAGCTCCTAATAGCTACCAGCCTCTAAGAATCTGCACCATCTCTCAACGATCCAAGTTGATCACCTTTGTCAATACTGTCTTCTAAGTTCTAAGCGTCCTCAGTCGTCACGATCGACTACCAAGCTCCCAGGCCACGTACTCTCTTCAATCCCTCGGACTCGTCCAACTCAAACTTGCCGTCCCAGCTGTACCCTGAATGGCGTGTTAATACTACCCACCGCGATCTACAAGTACCATCGTCCTCTAGCGATGAATTTTTAGCATCGATCTCCCTCCACGGTGGCTGCCCACTCACGGTCCAGACCCCCTCCCATATATTTAAGGATTTGTAACTCTTATTCCTAATGGGCAGCGCGCGTTACACGCCCATTTAAATCGCTCCGGCTAATTAAAATAATCGGCCGGTTCGGAAGGCCTGCTTTTTGCGGCTGGTCGAGATAACAGATCGGGGCGGCGGTTTTTTTTTTCGCTTTTGTTCGACGGTCCGTTGCCACGCGAAAAACCACCGACTCCGGTGAATTAACTTAACGACAAATTGGTATTGCACGTATCTCGGCGGGAGGGGAGCGGGGCATCGTTTCGAGCGTGATGATGATGATGATCGATGCCGTACGAGGGGATCCACGGTGGAATTATACTCGCGTTTCAGCCGAGCGGCGCGGCGGCCCGAGAGCCCGCTCGCTGCACAGGGACGACCACTGGTCGGGCAAAAAACACGCTCGCTTCGAAGACCGGACCTCTCTGGAACATCGCGGAGGCAGAGAAACTCGCTCCTACGGCCGCGGAGCAGCCACGTTGTATCCTTGTTCCTGGGAAAACTCTCTCTCTGGGAAACCGTTTTCCACGAATACGTCGCGACGGATCAGCGTCGCGCACCGTCGCGTCGACGTCCCTGGGCGAGGTGGCTTCAGTAGGGATATTTGCTCTCTGGTCGCAAGGTTTTCTCGAAGGTGATCGAAGGTCATTTTTAGGGTCGAGTTTGAGATCAACTGTATACTTGAAGTTGGGCGTAGGTTTCAAGGTTTTTCCAAGGTACTTGAAGGTCACTTGGAACATAATCCTACTTCTCTCGAAGGTCATTTTCAAGTTAATTCAGAGGCACTTGAAGATCACTTGCAAGTTGATTAAGGGTCGTTTGAAGATCATTGTCAAGATATTTCAAAGGTATTTGAAGGTCACTTGAAAGTTGATCAAAGTTCTATAGAAGATCATTTTTAAGTTACTAAAAACATATTTGCAAGTTGAGCATAGGTTTCAAGTTATTTCAAAGGTACTTAAGGGATTCTACTTTGATCGGCCGAAAAATTGAGCTATTTTTAAAGATTTTTTTTCTTTGTAAATACAACAGAGAATAAAATAACTCTGGTTGGAGTTTATTAAGCTACTCTTATATTATACAAAAGAAATTTAAAAACAATTTTTTTAATATGTTTGAAATGTTTTAAATATCGAAAAATAACCGAGATTTTTCTGGGGGAACATTCGAGAAGACACTCTTTTGGGGACCTTTTCCTTTCAAACCGGCGCCATTTTGTTATTCATCAACAAAAATTGGTAATCAAGCTACGGGCTATATCCACATTCATACAGATTAAAAATCTTTTCGAATTCACCTACGCCACGAACATACCTTTTTTTGTGGGCGTCACATTGACGCCATAAAAAAACATATGAAACAAATTAAAAAAATCTTTTTAATTTCTTTTTGTATAATGTAAGAGTAGCTTAATAAATTCCAAATAGATTTATTTCATTATATTTCGAATTTATTGAGAAAAAAATTTTGAAATATAGATTCATTTTTCGGCCTATCAAAGTAGAATGACCCCTTAAAGGTCACTTGGAAATTTATCAAAATTCATCTGAGGACCTCTCGAAATTTCCTTCCCTTCTTTCAAAAATCCTCACAAACTTCGAAGTCCAATATTCAAAAAGCTACCTTCACTTTCCCTTCCACCTTCAACACTACAAATACATAAGTTCACGCGGCCATTTAACAATATTATTTCTTTTAGTAATACAGACGATTAATAATAAAAATAATAATAACAACGCACCGCCGGTAATAAGCGAGCTGCATGTTCCAAGTGCTCCCTACACAACTCGTTCGTTCCGTCGCCATGGTTTTATGTATCATCAGCGGGATTGTTAAGAGCCTGATGCAATTTAACTGACCGCTATCTTGAACCCGTTCCAGCAGCTGAAATCCACATTAACGAGTGAATCGTTAACGCACATTAAGTGACATGCCTTTATTTAGATCCGCGGATATCGTTGCCAAATGCAAATAACGCGAGGCTGAACCGTGTCCGCGGTCCGCCGGCTCCTGATGGTTTACGGTCGCGCGACGACAGTAGACAACGACAAGGTATCGAGCCGTTGAGTGGCTAGCATAATTAAAGAAGGCGAGAATTATCGAATCCTCGAGGGAAGACACACGCCCGGAATGCTTTAATAATCGGCGAGGAGATAAACGATGGCGATACCTTATTATCGACGAATATTCGAGCGGTCATTAGTTGGCGAGGATGTTCGCGGCGCGAATTATTTTTCAATCCGCTTTATCTCTTAATTATGACCGTTTCGAGCGAAAACGAGGCTCCTTTCCCAGGCGTAAACAGATAATTTCGCTGAAATATGGGCGAAATTCAATTAGCCGCTGAACTTGATCGCGTGTAATTTAGATACCTGCGGTTATGGCGCGGTTCAACGCGAATCTATGGATTCTTCACATTTCGTAGCTCCACAGTTCCACTAGGAACAACAAAACACCATTTATTGTTAAAAGTGTCCACCTTAATTAAAGTACCTCATCCCCTAATTATTCTAAGCAGTGGGTAGGAGAGGCAGGTTGATACAGACGAATTATCTCGGCACTGTATACATATATGTAGCTCCTTGTGTGCGAGATGTGTGAAGCTTCTTGATCAATTCTTTACTACGATCTGGCGTACGTCTGTGTACCTTGACTTTAGCAATCCATTTTTAACTGTTTTCGTTTCTATAGAGAAAAAGTAAATTGTTGTGTTCACTTTCCAATCCGTCTTGAGACGGGATAGAGAATATTATCAGTCAAATTAATTGGGCATCACATTGAGTCCTTTGAAGGTAAGGTAATTACGTTTCAACACCTGCATGAAAGGTGTGTTTTTGAAAGCCTGCTGAGCGGTTCGCAAAAAAATATGCATGTTCGATTGCTCATTTATTCTGTCGAAATTAATAGATACGTGTAATAACTGCTTCCGAAAATGTTTCCAATTTGTGGTTATCTCGCCACTCCATAAATTTTTGGTATATCATCTGGTATTTTACTTTCAATTTTGATGGCAGCAAATTTTCTTCGATGGCTTTTGCAGCTTCTGCTATATCGGGGGGCGTGTGGTATCCCGTGTTGCTATCACTGTCATTATTATTCATTATACCTTTTAATTGTATCTTTTAATGAAAAATGGTGCTGTGACAGTTGTAATATCATGATAAAACACGCATGATAGATAACGATTAGTCGAACAACTGCATCTTCGTACCATAGGGTAACGTCAAACTCCAGGGAGAAAAGTAAAATATTATGCGAATACGCATGCGCGTAAAGTCTTTTTCCCTTGGGAGAAAAGTAGAAAACGCGAATACGTCTGAAATTGGTCATTTTGCTCTCGCTCAGCAGGGGTAAAAAAGCACACATTTTCATGCAGGTGTTGAAAAAATTACGTTTTGTTATTTTGTTTATATGCTCCACATTTTTTTATGGAGATGTTTGTACATAATGACCTCCTGCGGGGTAAGTCGATACGTTTTCTCTGGGGCATGTTGAAACTCATGGGGAGTGTATCAATTTTTCCCGGCTACTTTTAATTGGATGTTTCCTTTTATTTCCAGGAAAATGGTACGAAATTCTGTCAGAAAAACGAATCGCGGAAGAATACCGCAAAATATTTTTCAAAAAGCGTGTGTCGGTGTAGAAAAGGAGTGAATGTCGTCACGTCAAAGCGCGAGAATATACGGGATAGATAAAATAGCTTTATTAAGATACATTAATAAAAAGAAGCAAGCACCTCGCGTTAAAGTGGGATATTCCAGACATCCATCCTTCACTCATTAAACGGATATTTTACAGATTCATCAACATGCCCCAGAGCAGTGTGGTAAGTTGATACATTTTACCTTCCCCCAAATACCATTTTCTCCTTCATTTTGTATATATTTCCTCAACATTTCATTTACAATATATTAAAGAGGAAGGACAAAAGTATATTTTAGCGTATTTGTTATTAAGTAATTAATTCAAACAAAAATAAAAAAAAAAAATTGAAAACTGAAAAACGTATCAACTTGCCCCGGTCTCCCCTACTTAAACCCAACAATCCTATCTGGCCCCGAATGTGGGCCCAATCTCCCCCCACCATGCATACCCACTTCAACCAACATAAGACACATCTTGACTCACTCGACTAATTATCCAACGCCCCTCACAGTCCCACGAACAATGATCGAATTTCAAAATTCCAAATCTGGTGGTATCCATCTCAATCCCTCTCGACTGCATGCTCCATCCCCTCCCCAGCCCCTGCAGCCGATCCCGGTCCCCCAAAGTAGCCCGTTTTCGCATCGATCGTTGAAGCCAATCGCTAGACAGAGAGTACTCGGGGACACGGACGAGCGCGATTTACGAGCAGTCGGCTTAAACCTCGTCCTGAAGATCCTCCTCTTTCAGGTTGCGCTCCTTACTTACGCAGCCACTGCCCCCCCCCCCCTCTCCCTCTATCCCTGTCCTCCCCTCTGCTTTGAATCTCTGCTGTTCTCTCGTCGACTAGAAGCAGAACCTCCCCCCCCCCCCTCTCTGACGATAAACCCTCTCATCGGCGACGAGGGCTTATCGCCTCGAATTATCCGGAAAGCCACGTCGAGGAAGAACCGAGGGAGGAAGGAACGGAACGGAGAACGGGAATGTATATACCTGGCCGGGATATAAAAGGGGGGAGGGCAGATCGTCTGCGAAGCGGCGTCGTTTGTCCTACGATCGGGACGACGGCGGGAGTCCTCGACGAAATCGAGCGAGCTTCAAGGTTTTGAAGATCCGCTCGGATAGCACGGCTCATTTGAGCCGTCGCCGCTCGATCCGGGAAACGAGGCCCAGCGTGCTTTACGGGGACGTAATCCTGGGGAGAGGGGCGGCGGTGGATGTTAGTTGAACGGTTTGTATCCGATGGTATTTGGAGGCTGGGTGGTGGTAACGGTGGGAGTGGGCGTGGCGGGAGCCACCGATTGGGCCCAATGGGGTATACAGTAGCGATCAGAAGAGAGTGCGAACTGTGAACGGTGGGAGAAATAAGACAGTTGCTTTGGAAAGAATTGTATTGCCGGCTAAAGAAAAACGGCGTCGGGGTAAAAAATTGTGCGAGGCCCAAAAGAATCTTCTAAATTTTATAATAATAAGTGTCTATTTATAGGGCCCCATGGAAAAAGCGGAAGCATATATCTTTACAGAACTTTTTGCACTTAAAAGAGCAACGGTTAGAGAACATTTGGTAATTTTTTTGGAGAAAAATATTTACGTTTATAATAAAAATACAACGACATCAAAGAAGCTTTTTTAAAGACGATGAACAAGATATCTCAGAAACTACTGCGTCAATCTTTCTGCAATTTTGTGGGCTTTTTTTATATAAAAATCTACTGAATGGCGGAGGGACTTTTTTTCATTGCATAGTTTCGATTTTATCAACGAAAATCGGCCATTAGTGATAACCATGAAGCCATTTTTCGTTGATATAATCGAAACAGTACATTGAAAAAAATGGATTTTTATATAAAAAATGAGCTCACAAAATATCAGAAAGATCGGTGCAGTAGTTTCCGAGATATCTTGCTCAACGTTTTTAACCCTCGGTTGTCACACTGGGTCAAATTGACCCTGCGTTTTCTTAAGCAAAACACCTTCTTGTCGAAACTCTTATTACTTCAAATTTTTTTTTATGCACGATGACACTTTAATTGTCAACTTTCAACGATGGGTATATATTCTACAATGTTCAAACATTATCTCAGAATTTTTTAGACTTAATTTAACAAATAGTTTCTAAATAACAACTGATGGAAAATTGACAGGGTCAAATTGACGCAGTGTGACAACGACGTTCGAAAAAGTAGGTGTGACAACCGTGGGTTAAAAAGACTTCTTCGATGTCGTTGTATTTTTATTATATACGTAAATATTTTTCTGTAAAAAAATTAACAAATGTTCTTTAAAGGTTACTCTTTTAAGTGCAAAGAGTTCTGTAAAGATATATGCTTCCGCTTTTTGAAAAAAAAATTCGCCCCTTTTCGGCTTCCTGACTAAGTAGGTATTACTTATACCACTTAATGGGGCCCACTTCATCAAAGTCCCACAGGACCAACTTGCCTGCGGGCAAGTTGACAGCTCGGCCAATCCTCCTCTGCATGAGGGACCATGCTATAGTCTGATTTTCGAGATTGTGTGCGGCGTTGCAATCCGTAGCGTACCATTGCTTCCTCCTTAAGCCACGCTCCGTCCAGGAACCGCCTCAGGTGTCAACTCTCGAAAATCAGACTATAGTTGCTACCACTGGGTACTGTCTTTTGCACAAAAGAAGGCGCCCGGACACTAAGCGCGGCAAGGGGGCTACTTTGGCCAACGCGAGAATGTCGACCAATACAAAGTAAGCGAACGGGACACACGGGCGGTTTTAGCCAATACGAGCAAAGTAGCCCCCTTGCCCCGCTTAGCGTCCGGGCGCCTTCTTTTCCGCGTACGACAGTGCAAGGGATAAAATTGTGGTTAAAAGATGCCCTCCATTTTCCCCGTCTCGGAAATCTGCATCGACCTTTGCCTTCGCGTCTACGAAAAAAACCCCCTCTATCGCGTCGACAAAGGTGGCCGTCCACGTATCACGGGCGAAAGTTGCCGTTTAAGGGTCCTGGTTGTAGTTTAACGCGAGTTTGAGAGCGAAAGTCATTTCGACCCTCGGAAGAATCGGGGGTAGGCGGCCCCTCCCCTCCCCTCCCCCGGGGCGCGCGTCGACGGCGTTGCGGGGCTGCCGGAAGGGTGAAAAATTGTGTGGACTTATTAAACGGAAAAGTTGGCCGAGTGGAGAGAAACCAGACGGGACAGCGGAGCCGCGTGATATACGTGTGCCCATCGGGCAAGAAAGTTTTGACGAGCGAACGACTGCCTTCTGCGTTATTATTGGCGATAAATTATCGTGGCGATCGAGCACGGGGAGGGGCCGCGATACAACCTCGATTCTGGGGTGCAAACCCGGCCAGGAGAAACGCGTCGAGTCGCGCGAACGTGTTTACGATTTAATTGCCACCGGTTACGTGCCTTAATTCTGTGCTCGGGAAAAGAAATACATTATATACTATTTCATAGTCAGCCTTGTTATCGACGTCAGATCTTTGACTCCATTAGGATCATTAATCGTCGTTCGACGCGCGGACTTGCGTCTGCACTTTATGAGTTAGAGCATTCACGCTTTTAAGTAGAAATTAAGCTATTTCACCGAGTTCTTGAACGCGAAGCGCACTCCACGTGCGGGATTTCTTCAGCCGTATCTTTTAACCATAGTCGCTGGACGCCTATCGGCGTTTCTCGCACGGAGTGCATGCACCGAACGAAAGTGCATTTGTGCTTTTAGAATCTGAAGAGTTGATTTGTTCTCTGACGATAGAGTAGGTAACTAAAATAGTAAACTTCTAATTAAAAATATACTGGTCTCTTATGAAGTACCTTCGCAACTGTATCTAAACAAAACAAAAAAAAATTAAAATTACTTCCTTTCGATCTCCCATATTTTTTTTTCCTGTATGTTTATAAAATCCCATTGTGTATCATACCAACTAATTAAGGGCATTCATCCATCAGATTACTAAAAAAATAGGTAATTTTTAGGATTTGATTTAAAGACAAAAGTAAATTTCCTAGTGTTAAACTTTGAAAAAACCTTTCAGGCTGATTTAGAGAGAAGTAGATTGATTTACCAAGTTCGTCGAACTGGCCACCAGGTGTGACGCAACTCCTCCCCAAAGTGGCCGAAGTCCAGGTTCAAAACCGAACGAATGTAATCATGGACATGCGTGGGTTTGCTTCGCACGAAGCTTACCCAGATTTATATCGTAATAACGATATCGAATTGCCCGTTCCACTACTCCCATATTGGGCCTGATTAGAACCGCGCTCGCGTCGAACGGAAACGCGTAGGTTACCCGTACTGTTATTAGAGAGCGATTGTTTATCGGGAGGCAGGGAGGAGGGCGAAACGGTACGTTCGCGAAAAACCCGAGGCTGTACGTGACTTACGTGGAAATCGTTGTGCTCCGACAGATTCGCTGGTGCGCGAAAGCTGGGAAAACGGGGAATACTTAATATACTATTGTTCGATTGTGCGAAAGTGGCACTGGTCCAAAAATTCACTGCCTTTTACAGTTTGCCACTCGAGTAACTGTAATTGACGCGGCCTACTTCCCTGAATGGAGACTCATTACCCCAATTAGTCGATGGATACAACGTTTCGCTGGAATCCACCTTTGCGGTGAATCAGATCTTCGCTTCAATAGAAGCAGTTTCCCAATTAGAACTATCCTACTGTATTTCATCATTAAATCAGGCTGCGGTCACAGTTTTTATATGGATAGGTAAGTCTGTTAATTAACTCAGACCTGTTTGACTTTCAAAGCGCTTCTTCTTCGATTGCACAATAAATTACAATTAGTCAGGTCCGAGTTAGGCCCCCTCTTAAACTAGTCACTCCGATCGTCATGACTCGTAAAACTCAAGAATAGTAATAATAATAAAAATAATAATAATAAAATCTTAATATGTAAAGCAGAAAGTGTTTGTCGCCTAAAAACTTTCGAACGCTAAACTCTGGGCTCGCGAAATGTGTCCCAGCTCCTCATGCCTAGCTAATCCAGACGAATTAGACTATTCTCACAAAAAATAAATAAAAATCCTTTTTTCAATAAAACCAGAATCTAAATTTCGGACGAAGCCGAGTAGTGAAGCTAGTAGCTTATAATTCTAGAGGAGAGTTATGATTCCAATAGAGATAATAGAAAGGTGGAGCTAGAGAATCTGGAGCAGAAATGACACAAAACAACGGGGAATGCAGAAAGCAGAAGAAATGGCTAAAATAAGAGGCGAAGAGTGGAGAGAATAGGAAAACAGATAAAAATTGCCAGGACACAGGGAATAATATAGGCGATAGGCAGATGAAGGGCGGGGAGGGGGGTGTGTGATAAAGACACCAGAAGCCACAGAGAGCAGGAATGATAGAGAGGATGGTAGAGGGGGGGATGGGAGAAAAATATGGCAAGAAAGACCGAGCTAAATTAAAGGGCGTCGCGAACAAAGGCGGATGTGCCTCGAGAGCAAAACAGCAGCGCGTGTAGGTGCTGGATGCTGTATAGCCGTGTTACAAGGAGGGGGACGGCGGTGGTGGTCGGAGGGGGGCGGCGGGGGTGTCTACGTTTGGCTCTTCGCCTCGGATCAAAGCGCGTGGCTCTGGTCTCGGCTGACGGGAATAGAGATGGAAAGCGAGATTCCGCGGTGAATTTCAATGCGTTCGCGCGATTCGTGCCTGGAAAGCCATTTTCGGGCCGAGGGAAAAGGGAACGCGAGCAGGTAATACTCGCCACGAGGGGGGGGGGGGGGACATGCGAAGAGGGAAGGCGGGGAGGAGGGAGCTGAGAGTAGAGAGGAGAGCTGAGGGTGGAGGGGAGAGTTGAGGAAATAGAGACGAGAAAGTTGTGGTAAGGGAGAAGAGAGAGAGAGAGAGTTGAGACGGGAAAGAAAAAAGAGTTGAGAAGAGAGAGAGAAGGGAGTTGAGAAGGGAGAGTAAAAAGAGTTGAGAAGAGACAGAAAAGAGAGCTGAGAGAGGAGATAGCAGAGAGGAGAGCTGAGGGTAAAGAGAGCAGGGAGCGGAGAAAAAATGGAAAAGAGAGCGAGGGGAGGCAAAACAGAGAGCAGAGAGGAGAGGATTGGGAATAGATAACTGAGAGCAGAGAGAAGACGGTAATGAAGAGCGAACAGAGAGCAGAGAGAAGAAAAGGCAGAAAAAAGCACAAAGACGAGAGCGGTGAGCGAAGAGAGCTGAAAGGGGGTGGCAGGGTCGAAGACACGGGGAGAAGAATGAGGGGCGAGTGGGCGATTCATGGATCAGGAAAATTAAAGACAAGGATGGAATCGACCCGGCACGTGGGGACGACGATCGATCCTCATGCTCGGTCCAGGAAGGATAATAAAAGGACCCGTCATAGGCAACCAGGAGGCAGGTGCACGTAGAAAATGCCAGCGCAGCCGTGCATGTCGATGAGGAAATCGAGACTTATGCAAATAACACGCGCCGGGAATGGGGAATGGTGGATCTTTGCCTCTTCCGTTACCGTTTCCCGTGACAATTACACCAGGCGCGCGCGCCCGCTTGTTCTTCGGTTACGGCGCAGAGGGAATCGGAATGGGGATTACATGGTGCAGCAGGAAATACGAGTATGCATATGTGGTCGAGGGGAAACAGACGTCAGGGTTTTTATGGGAAATTTGGAGGGGTCCCCGGATCGACCCGAACTGACTTTATGGTGGCTGTGTTTTGGATTCCTCAGGCTGGATGTTGTGCGATAGAAATTTCGGAGCGGGTGCTACCTACAGGGTGGATTTCGGTAGATTTTTGTAGAAATCGTAATTTCATTCGGTGCACCCTTCAGCGGTGTTCCTGCAAACCTTCACTTGGATACTTGAATAGTGACGGGATGAAGTGTATTGAAATTAGACTCGAATCTGACTGGACACTTTCGGACACTTCATGAGTATCTTTGAAAAGAAGAAACAATACTTTTAAGTAGACTCTGTCCAGTCGATTTGTCTGAAACTTGTAATTCCTTCAAGAAAGTAGGATCCAAAGATGATTTCCACTTCCCTTCGCGTCTCTCCAACCCCAATGATCGCTTATTACGTCCATCGCGTGTTCCCCGGCAAAAGTGACGAAAGCCTCCAATGTACCGATCGGCCTTTGGAAATCCACCTTGCACGCGACGAGGACGTTAAAAAGGCGGACAACCATGACCTGTTAGCCGCCCATAATACGCCCCGATCAGCCCGAGGAATAATAAGCACTGTACCACGCAGCGATCAGTTTCCGCAGCTCTTATCTCCGCTCGTTAGCCAGCGCGCCCTTCCTTCGAATTCCATCCGATCGAATCCTCCGCCGTTCCCCGCTGAAATTCCTCCGTGGTGATCTGGATCGCGATCGATCACGCGAGGTCTCGCTGGCCGAAGCCAGGCGTCACGCGAGACCACGGTCTTCCGAGCGGAGGGGATTCACGGTTGACGCAGGGCCCCGCGCGTTCTCGACGGCGTAGGCCTTTGAAAAGAAGCCATTCCACCCCAGCCTGGACGTAAAACAGTTTACGGATAATCGACGGTACCAACACCCTCGGAATCGGTGAGCACAGCTCGCGACACTGCCGGGAAAGTTGGTGGTAGGTGTTCCGAGGAAGCGAAGGAGGACTCGAAGACCGAATCACAGAGGGCCACCCTCCTCCCCCTCCCGCCCTCCCCTTCAGCCCTCCCCCCCCCCCGGTTTACCATAAGAATGGTCCCCATTATCCCGTAGATCCGCGCCGGGAGATATTCCAAGTGGAGAATGGCCGAAGCCAGCTAAGGGGCTGGTGACAGATGCTCTGTATGCAAATTCCCGAGCACCCGTGAAAACCCCATAACACGCCATCCTCCCGCTGATTCCGCCCAACCTCCCCTCGCGCCCTCCCCTTTCCACCTGCTCCCCTCTTTACCACTCCTTCAACATTGCCGTTCTCGAAGCCAAGACGTTCGCCGTGATAAAGACTTTTCCTCTTCTTCCCCTCTTTCCTCCTCGCCCTCCTTCACTCTCTTTCACATCGTCCCTGTCTCTCTCGTTCAATCATCTTCACTCGCGCGCCCCCCCTCCCCGGAGTCTCGCTCTTCCCCTCCGTCTCCTTTGTCTACGGTCGCCGGCGTCCTTGTTCGAAGCTGCGTGAGCCCCGCGCGCGGTCTCCCCTCGCTCGCGCCCGCTCCGTAGCTGTTCTACGCCGAGCACCTCGGCGGTAACAAAGGGAAAGGGAGAGGCGTATCTCGAAGACGGGGAAAGGCGTTAATTGAAAGGAGCGAGGGCACGGTCCAATAAGATTTCGTCGTTTCTTCTCGAGGAGAGCGTCCAGCGCCAATTTCCTCGATCCTCGCGCCGTGGAAGATGGCTCGCCTTAAGCTCTCTTCCCCGCTGCTGACCCTCCGTGTCAGTACACTCGGGGAAGAAATTCCCTCCGCGGGGCGAATCCTTTCCCCCGGACGGGGTCGATTGTTCCTTTGCCTAGGACGTAGTGGACCACTGACGGGGCACTTCGCTTAACCGAACGTTACGATTTTTTTTTCAAACTGTACAGGTAGTTTGAACGGGAATAACGTCCCCACATTTTTTTTTGAACAATTCGATTACATAGTTTTGCAGAGCATACAGAAACATTCAATTTTCTTTGTAACAATTTTTTTATATCTGCTGTAGTTTTCGAGATATCGGTGCTGGGAAGTAGGAAAACACTTGTCAATCTTTGGGGGGTGTTTTCACCCTTAAGAATCGAAAGTGGGCACGAAGGAAAAATTTTCTAATACTTCTATTGAGGCCCTACTAAAGCTCGGATAACCGAACTTTCCTTGAGAGAATTCTCCGAGAACGTGGGGAATTTCCTGTGCTCATCTAATTCTCGTTTCTCATCTAAACGTCAAAGAAACTAGTGACGAAAGTAGTTCTTATTAATTGGGAGATTAATCTGATTTTTTCTTTATGTTTTTTTTATGAGATCTTGGGCTTCATTGATTTTTGTTTGTTTTATTAATATCGTTTCTTGCGTTTTTACAGCTTCGTGTACAAAATAGTGTACGTCTACTTTCCCCCTTTTTCTGCTGTAATAAGATAGCATTGGAGTTACCGCTAACGCCCTCTAAGTCGCCCGTTACTTGGCGCGCCCTAATGGTCCTTTTTTAGACGCCCAAAGAAATTAATTGAATAACTGTATTAATGCCACCGTTCGAAGGTTGAATTCCCCCAGTCAGTCCCCAGCCTCCCCCCCTTTCGCCGCCCCCCGCCGGCGCTCTAATCGTTGCCGGATTCGTGACTGGCAGTTTAGATGTGGGCGACAGCGGCAAGACGTGGCGTGTCTTGAAATTAATTTAATTAGCGGTCGGCGTAGAGCCAAACTTTGGTCAAACGATCGTTAATCGCACCTGTCGTTACCGTGATCCGACAAGCCCCTCACCAGTCGCCACTTATCGCGCCACCGGTTACGAACGATCCATGTTCTCGTCGGTAAAACGATTTCAGAATTCGCATAACTTTGAGCATTGAAATGACGTTTCAACTTGTTATTTCGGTAGGCATGCCTTCCGAATTTCAGTATTGTTACGAGGATTCATAATCTTGCAGTGAAAGCATCGATAGTTTCTTACTTTCAAGCTCCGAGCTCGGAAATTCCACCTTCACCGTACGCCACGTGCGGAAACCCAGCTCTCCTATCCTTTATTCACACTCCCCGGACGCCCTTCGGCGTTCACCGCACAGCTTGCACTCATTGCCGATCCAAAGCGCGCACGCATGCCCCCGTGGCGCTCGAAGGCTTAACAGATGGCGCTCGAGTCGCGTTACGCAATCGGTACTCGAGTACGCGATACCGATTGAGAAGACCGTGTCCACCCGACGCTGCTGCAACCTGCTTTCGCAGGATCGTGGAAAGCGCAGAACGGCCCCGTTCGCGTTACGCTGGCGACCGGCTTCCCCCCACTTCACGAGCCGCTTGTACTTACCGTCGCTTCTCCGCTGAAAACGCCCGTCGAAGTGTACGCGGAATGCCTCGCGAAGTCAAGTGCACAAAGGAGAGAAAGGAGAATCGAGATGGGAGGGCGCTCACGGCGTTCGATGGTTAGAACGAGGCCGAGGGACGGGAGGATGGCCGCGAAATGGTCTCTTGACTTAATACAGCGGGAGCGAGCGAGATGGAACGGGCAGAGGGACGGAGCTGCAGACCCGACGGATGAAATTTCATCGCGGGAATTCAATTAAAAGTAATATACCGAAGGGTCGGATTGCTGGGAGAAAAAGCAGTCGCGCGCTGATGGATAGATAAGTAAACACGTGAATAGACGGACAGATTTATCATCAGGCCCCCGTTTAACGTCTCCATTAACCAGTGCGGGGATAGATGGCGGACGGATCGCGGGGGTAACGGAAACAGGGATTCGCCTCGGTGTTCGACAGTGATTTTCTTGTCGTCTCTTTCAACGTTGCACCTCTTTCGCTCCGCGTACTTTGCCCCTTCTTTTTTCATCTGTCTCTTTTTTTGCGTCGCGCGCGGTCGTATAAGGAGAAACCATTAGCGAAGTAGAGTTTTAGTGGGCCCGTGAAACAGATGTTAGATTGGAATACAAGACCGCCGATGATCCTCCCCGTCGCTGTGTACATGGTAGCGGGCAAGCAGCGAGTGCGCCGCTCGTAAATAAGTTCTTAAAGGACACTAAGGCTTTTACATTGAAATCCCGATCCCATCGTCGCGTATATTGAAGAAGTTATAAAACTGGGAATTACGCCGCTAGCTACGAGCGGAACGATCGGTCGGTTATTAATTTGAAAGGTAAAGTCGCGCGCGCGCAAGCGGCACGGTAACGAATTCAACCGAGCGTATCTCGTTGTAAATGCCTCTATGTTCGCATTAACGGACATCCAGTCGACGACTAGCGTCGACAACTTCTGCCGGCCGAGCCATTGCGTGCGCTGGCGCATGAACAGGTAGAATGTGAAGCCAATGAAGATAACGTGTATGGCTGCGAAACGTGTAGAACCAGAGTCTACCGTATAATTATGGATAACGTGTGTATAAGGATTACACGTGTATACGCATTTTCTGCGGACGGTGAGGGGTTGGTATTATTGGAATATTTTCGAGAATTGTTCTGGTGAGATGAGAAGCGCAGGCAGGAGACTGGGTGAAGTGAATTGAAACACGGGGAACTGGGGAGGGATGAGGTAGAAGTTGAAATAGATATCGTGGTCCATTGTCGAATGGCAATTGAAAAGCTGGATATTAAGCCGCGTTCCTACGTGCTTAATTTATGTCAATGTATACTAGTATAAGCCACTTTCCTACATGGGAAATACGGGATCCAGACCAGTTAAAGCCACATTTCCACATGTGAAATGCATGTTGCAGAATATATCTTAAGCCACGTTCCCACGTGCTTAATTTATGTAAACAACATTGTGCCATCTGATTTAAGTCACCTTCCTACGTGTGAAATACGTGGTGCAGATCAGTTAAAGCTATATTTCCACACGTGGAATACACGATGCAGAATATGGCTTAAGCCACGTCCCCGCGTGCTTAATTTATGTAAACAACATTGTGCCATCTGATTTAAGTCACCTTCCTACGTGTGAAATACGGGATGCAGATCACTTAAAGCCACATTTCCACATGTGAAATGCATGTTGCAGAATATATCTTAAGCCACGTTCCCACGTGCTTAATTTATGTAAACAACATTGTGCCATCTGATTTAAGTCACCTTCCTACGTGTGAAATACGTGGTGCAGATCAGTTAAAGCTATATTTCCACACGTGGAATACACGATGCAGAATATGGCTTAAGCCACGTCCCCGCGTGCTTAATTTATGTAAACAACATTGTGCCATCTGATTTAAGTCACCTTCCTACGTGTGAAATACGGGATGCAGATCACTTAAAGCCACATTTCCACATGTGAAATGCATGTTGCAGAATATATCTTAAGCCACGTTCCCACGTGCTTAATTTATGTAAACAACATTGTGCCATCTGATTTAAGTCACCTTCCTACGTGTGAAATACGTGGTGCAGATCAGTTAAAGCCATATTTCCACACGTGGAATACACGATGCAGAATATGGCTTAAGCCACGTCCCCACGTGCTTAATTTATGTAAACAACATTGTGCCATCTGATTTAAGTCACCTTCCTACGTGTGAAATACGGGATGCAGATCACTTAAAGCCACATTTCCACATGTGAAATGCATGTTGCAGAATATATCTTAAGCCACGTTCCCACGTGCTTAATTTATGTAAACAACATTGTGCCATCTGATTTAAGTCACCTTCCTACGTGTGAAATACGTGGTGCAGATCAGTTAAAGCCATATTTCCACACGTGGAATACACGATGCAGAATATGGCTTAAGCCACGTCCCCACGTGCTTAATTTATGTAAACAACATTGTGCCATCTGATTTAAGTCACCTTCCTACGTGTGAAATACGGGATGCAGATCACTTAACGCCACATTTTCACATGTGAAATGCATGTTGCAGAATATATCTTAAGCCACGTTCCCACGTGCCTAATTTATGTAAACAACATTGTGCCATCTGATTTAAGTCACCTTCCTACGTGTGAAATACGGGATGCAGATCAGTTAAAGCCACATTTCCACATGTGAAATGCACGATGAAATATACCTTAAGTCCCGTCCCCGCGTGTAGAACCTGTTGTCATGACTTTCATTTCTCTAATGAATTATAAATTATGAGTGAATTATTATAACCTAAAATTCCATGAAATTTAATTCTCAATTAATACATACTAGATACTTTAAGTTACTTTTGTTTTTGAAGCAAACTATATTTAAGTACCACGATATCGTTAATATAAATCGTTTGCTTAAGATTTCCTTAAATCCCTAGAACACTGATAGGATATTTTCCTCTGACGCTGCAATTATTCTCCGTCCGCGAATTCGCGGTGCGTTCTTTAGGATCAACTGAGGAAATGGCGGAATGGGTCCGTGAGAGCAGAAGGGTCGAATTAAGAACGAAAATATCTCGGTATTCCACGGAGAGGGCCGGGTGCGGCCATCAGCAGAAAATTGGAGATGGACCAAAAAAGTTTTCACGACTCCTTATTGTTTCGACGACAATTAGGAGGAGGCGAATAGGCTGGCACACAGAGGGGGAACGGAAGCGCCTTCCCATGGAAAAAAAAGGCTCGACCCCACGGGGCGAGTCATCGTAAACTCCTCTCACTCTCTCTCTCTCTCTCTCTCTCTCTCTCTCTCTCTCTCTCTCTCTCTCTCTCTCTCTCTCTCTCGCTCCCTCTCCGTAGCGCCCTGGCGGAAAATTCGTTCGAAATGGTTTGAATTCTTGTCTCGAAAGACGAACGGCCGACGCGATTTCGGAATACTGATGCGTCACACCGAATATCGAGGGGTTAGGAGCTCGGTTGTTTCTTTATTCCTGCTCTCTCACTTTACTCTATCGCTAAGTCGCCCCGTAGCTGGGGTGGAAGAGCGAGACCGCGTGTCGAACGACACCGAACAACCTATTGCAAGAAATATCGCCGAAGTAATGGGAAAGCCACTTGAACGTGACGCGTAGAATAAATTTGCCAGATATTTGACGGTATGAATTTCCCATCTGCGATGAATCGTGTAGATTATACTTTGCCAATGAACTTTGGTAATCTAAACAATCAGATCTATCAACTGTGGAGAAACAAAGGAGTCATCTGAAGGTAAAACACTCTTTCTAGAATTCTGTATTATTCTCTAAAAGCTGGATTAAAATTTAATTATCAGAAAGTAAGAGAGATGATTTAATAGGAGATAAAGTGGGGAATGCATTCATCGCGATGACAATGGTGTTATGAGCTATTATTAAGTCCAACGAGGTGGACAGTAACCGTTGTTCATTTCGAATACCACGGATGCGTCGGATTCGAGCACTTCATGTGCATTTCTCATTGTCTGCCGCAGGAATGCGTGCAGTGGTCGGTGTCCGTTCTGTTTGGTCATTTATAGCGCCCGTTTGTCACCAGCTTTTGTTTATATTGCATACCAGCGGGTTCATATCGAGCCACGTTTTCATATAGGCTACTTCGATGCACGAAAACATTCATCGCATTGGAGGCCTCGCTATTACTAGGTCCATCTCCACACTTACTTTCTTCATCGAGGTCAATTCATCTGAACCCATACATTTTCTTATCTAGCCTACACTTCACTTCAGAAGACCAGCCGCTTGCAAAATAACAGACTTATTATTAAACCAACACTTTCCAAATATTCCTTCAATCAAAAGCAAACTGCAGACTTCGCAGCAAGAAGAGGACAGCTCCAAATCCATTATCTTTTGCAAAACTAATAAAAACCGTGTCAACCAAATATTTTTAGACGTATCTACGCAGTATTTTACCTACTTAAAATTTATATATGAGACAAGCATTTAGCACTATTAGTGAGCAAAAATATATTTTCTCCATGGCAGGGTGAATTTTCGAAATTTTAAGGTGTCCTCTTTTTGCACCAAATTGCACAAATATCCACTTATCTCGGATAAATAATTAAACTAAATTTCCACGTAACCTCCATCGTCCTTTTAAAATTTCCGACACCAGTGAATCCTAGTTTCTCGATTCTGAAAAGCTTTTCCATCAAGATGTCCACGCCCGCCAAAAATCAAACTCCACTCAAGGATCAGCGGATCAGTTTAGCCGGGTTTGTCGCGTTGATAAACGAGCAAACGAGGAACCGTCCACTTTAGGGGAGCGGGGGGCGTTTCCGCGTACGTTAAACCGCAGGGAAAAAGAAGCGTTTCATTTCCCGACGTTTATCGGGCGGCGGGTTAACGGGCGGTCGTTATTTTTTATTCCTCTGGCACAGTTCCGACCGACTTCCCTTTCGCCCTCGAAACGAATCCCGGGCGCGGCCTCCGGTCTGAAATCGCGGGTATCCCCGGCGGGGCCCCGGGGATGGTATATGAAAATCGAGTGTCACGCCGGAATTTGAATAAATGCGTCCCGTCGATGATCCCCCTAACGATTCCTCTCGTCGAAAATATCGAGATTGCGCGCCACCGCGGGTATCGGTGCGCGCGGAATCGATTCGCGGGGTAAAAAAACGGATACGGGGACAGAATAACGAACCCGCGCCGATAAAATGAGGAAGCGTAGGGTTTCACCCTGTAGGAAATTTTTCCATTCTTTCTGATAGGTAGCTAGTCGTGTCCCTTCTGCGAGGCGGGCTTCGAGTGCAATTTGCGGTCTGCAGCTGAAACGACTGCGGTGATGGATATTGTATTCCAGTGATGGTAATTTGGCGCAGCGAGGCTGGCAGTGTGTTGATTGGGGCTGATTAAAGGGTGATTAGAGAAGCTTGATTGATCATATGATTGCACTAGGTCTTTTTCATTAGAAATGTGATTCTTTACTCTTACTCGATTGTAGGGGGATGGCTGACAGTGGGATAGGGGTGATTAGACATTTCGTCGCGACGATTTACAGAAAAATTTTAGTTTAGTTTCGAACTTTTTATGTCGGTGATTTTGTTCATATTTTTTTTAATACTAGCCCGTGGGTCACTAAGTCAGTGGCGTCACTTGGAAAGGGGAGGAGGGGTGGTAAAAAGGGTACCAGAACTTGGAAACACCGACATTTTTGTAATATTTACGATTGTGCTGTTCTTTCTTTTATGATATAACAAATAAGTTTATAAAAATCAACGCGTGGATCATTTAAGAAGCCTTCGTGGGTCAGTGTGCGTCATAGGTTCCCCACCACTGTTCTATGTAGTTAGTAGAATCTTGGGTGGTTTGGAGAAATTTGTGGATCCTTTGAAGGTTAATGGAGATTTTGGAATTTTGGGGGTAGTGGGTATCTGGGTGTCTCAGGGAAGGTTCTAATAATTATATGGGACACTCCAGAATGAAATAGAAATTTTGTGTAATCCTGACAGCATAGTATGATGTGCTGGACACTCGGAGACCTATTGAAGGGGATTATATTTTACGCAACACTAAAACAGGCGTTGTAGTAAACTTTCTGTAGTAAGGTGCCTCGATAGCGATATCTACCATGCATATTTTTGCAACATAATTTTTTTTCGTTCCGTTAAATGTTATATGTAACGCCGAAAAAGGGTTTAAAATGATTTGCTTCATAATTTCTGCAGAAAATGCAGAAATTATTATTATTATTTCAACTTTATTACCCTTTAAACGTGCAGAAAAAAAAACAATGATGTGGTACATAATTAGAGTAAAGGCGAGTAAAGGCGAGGCCGCAGTATAAACTGTTAGTAAGCCTAACCATAATATAAACTAAATATTACTTAATACTACGTATACTAATACTAAACATACTTAAAACTAAATAATAATTAAATTTGAAAGAAGAGATAGACCCCAAAGAACAATAAATGGATACGCAGGAACAGCACAACATGGGCTATAGTGGAAGGGGAAGACATAACAAGGTAGCCCACACTAAAAGTGCTGAAGGATATGAAGCCGGGCTGCATCTTTAAAGGCCGGAAAAGAGTCAAGCTGTCTGACAGAAGCAGGAAGGGAGTTGTAATAGTGTGCCGCGATATATGAGAAAGAGGATTCAAATTTGGAAATCCACGATGAGACAAAAATAACGTGTCTCACATGGGACTTTAATCTCACAAAACAATTATTTCGCTATTTTACTATTTTTTAATTATTTTCTCATTAATTTCATAACGTTATCTCTCGATAGACTCTCTCGTTTCTCTTATTTACATTTAGTCATTCCTGAGATTTTTGTCTGGTGATAGAAAAGTCCTACGTAAAATCTCATCGTGGAGTCTTCCCTTTAACCCAAAAATTTCCAAGTTATCATTATTTTTCAAAGAATCCACTTTCCCTAAACCACGCAAAAATCCAAGCTCTTCCTAAACACTCGAATCACCTCTCAACCCCCAAAAAAATCCACCAAAACCCCTTTTCCCTCGCACACCCTCCCCTCCCCTTAAAATCCTCCCCACACTGTACACTCGAAACAGCTCGAAACCTCCCCGACAACCAGGCAATCCTTCGATCGCTCCATCCAATCAAGCCTCCATTGCCAAAAACTTCGTCTCGCGCCTCTGTTTACCGTCAGCTCGGCGATTGCCATTATTCCGGGCATATCTTGCAGGGTAATCGATGCTGGGACCGAGGGGGGGCTTGCTTTGGGCAGGATTTACGATCGCTTCGTAGCCGGGGATCCATTAGAATCCGACGACGCACACAAGTATCGCGAACCACCGCCTACGCAAGGAAACGTACGAGGGGGTGGCTCGTCGCGAGGGGGGGTGGGACACAGTTGCAGGAACCCCTCGTGGCATACGGCGCGCGGTTTTCCATCGAGCAAACAGAATTTGCGGTCGTCCGTGGCGACGTTTCTGTAACGCTGACTCCGCGCCCCCCAGCTTCGCCCCTCTTCCTGGAAATTACGCTTCTGCCGTGAAACGGTGAATAGTTTAAACTGTGAACGATAACAAAATTCAGAGAGTCTCGTTGGAAAGAATTTTATCTAAAAATTTACAGTCACTTCATTCGCGAAAGTCACGTCGAAGAACGTTCGATCGCAGTATGCGTGTGTATATAGTATTATTTTTGGTATTGAAATTAGGGATCACGTAATCTGTATAACCTAAGCCGCAACAAGTTGTTTTTCCATCAAAGCTGTAGCTCGACTAGGAAATTTTTATTATTCTAGAAACTTTCGTGTCTGGTATTGAATGTCAGCATTTGTGCCGTTAACGAACTAAGTAGTTTTTAATAATTTTAGGGGGCTTCCCGTTTTAACACAGCTTTTTAACGCAATAAAACATTAAATCATATACTTTCTTTGCCACGAGAAGATAAATTTATATTTAAACTTTAAGGAACAATTGAAAAAATTGAGAATAAGTATAATCTAATTATTTGTAAGTTATGGAATAATAAGGTAATTGGGAACTAGTTTTTCATCATCTAAAATACATGAGAACTAATTTTCGGTGATTTCTCCCATTAGTTATCTGTTCTTCGGAATTTACATATACGGACAAACTTCTGAATCATTGCGTGTCCAGTAGATTGGGGGATAGGCCAGTGGTAGCAACATACATAATACTTAAAGCCTAAGCTGACTAAAGCGTACTAGAGCTTAGTGGTACGGTCGAACCTACAGTACCCGAACGTTCTACTATCCGGATGTTCCCTCAGCCGAACGGATACTAAAAACAGATACGAACGGAGCATTTACATCATTTTACAACGATCGAACTTAATACTATCCAGACTATTTTAGCACGAACTTCACATTGCAAGCTTTAACACCTTTAAGCCAGTAATTCGCCGGGAAGCTAAGCTATGCTATGCCATGCTATGTTTTAAAAAAATTAACTTCGATACATTCTTATGGAACCGTTTCCACCAAAAGCTAAGCTAAAACATAGCATCGCATCGCATCGCATAGCGTAGCTTAGCTTAGCTTCTCGGTGGATTCCCGGCTTTATAGATAGAGGGGACGTGCAGCATTAACAATTTTCAATAATATAAATTGAATTTCGACCGTAAATTTTAGAAAAGACGATTTCGGCGCACTGGTTCGGTCTTTTTTCAACAGCACACGCAGTATTTTTCCTTTCTAACTAAACTTTCCTTGATGACGATCAGAATCAGTGACCGAAACGTTGGAATTTGATAAAATGTTCAAAAATTGCAAAACAGCTTTGATTGAATAATTTTTTAAAAAAAGACCGAACCAGTGCGCCGGAATCATCCTCATCCCACTTTTCATTTTTGTATCATTCTTCCTAAAATATAGGATAATCACCAGGAGGAAAGTGAGCGTTCCACTATCCAAAATTTTTCTTACCCAAACGATGATGTCTCCCTGTTAATTCGAATAGTGGAGGTTCCACCGTATTAAATTAATTACGCAGGTATATAAAACTCTGAATTTGGAATATTCATTTAAACTTTAAACGTTACTGTACCCATCTCTGTCTTCTTCCATCTTGTACCTATGTGGCGAGGCTTCCAAGGGGTGGTTGAAGTTCTCGAGAGGGGGGGTGTGCAAGTTTAGACAAGAAAGAAGGCGAAGGGCGGGCGACGGCCGGCAGCAGGTGCCCCGGCCACCCCCGTTTTACGAGCGGTCGCCAAAGGGCAGTATACCGGATGTCGTTTACATGCGAATCGCTCATCGGGGAGAAACTCCCTCGCAGATAAACTCTGGATTTGCGCGGGCCACGCGTTTATGCTAACTTACTGGTCCAACGTCGGTCCAGCAGCGGTTCGCTGAACGATGAGCAGTGCTGGGCTTTCTATTGGGCGCCCGTGTCGTTGGCTTTCGTTTCCTTCCGTTTCGGGGCGGTAGGTATTCGGGGGTTTGCTGAGTGACTCGGTTATTTAGGGAGTAATGTTAAAAGCAGCTTCTGAATGTAAGTAGTTATATTTGTGCTGTTGCTTTATTTTTGAAGCCTGATCGTGAGTTTGGCTTTGATTGGATTTTATTATTTTTCTTTGGGATGTCTTTTGATTTGGAGGGGTGCAGTTTCTTAATTGTATCACAGAATATTCTAATTAAATTAGTCTTCTATATTTAAGGGGGGGGAGCCCTATTCAGGACGCTAGGAATAAGGTGATTCTTGGGAATTTTTTTCTAAGAAACTGTTCAAGGGATCTTTTCCAAACTTTCAGGGTATTTTAGTACACATTCAAACAATAAAAATTAATTTTTGTGTTACAAAGTGTTCGGTAGAAATGAAGATATATGAACAAGTTTGTTAGGACTCGCGCGCCGGAGTTGCAAATTGGCGATTGTAATGATGGGCCCATTTCTTCTCTGAAATAAAAAAGTCAAGGATTTTCTTATTTCTAGTGTAATTACATTGTCAATGAACCTAACAAACGAAAAAAAAAGTTAAAAGTTGGCAAATTGGTGGAGCTTCAAAGAAAAGGTCACGATTCTGCCCCAAGATATTTCGTACCATTTATGGAAAAAGAATTGTTCAATTCAATTTATTTATCAATGTCTTAGGTTCAACGACAACGTAATTATACTAAAAATAAGAAAATCCCTTAATACTCATAAGAGGTGACGTTTCATTCTATGTACGTTCAAAGTTCTTGGATTATACAATCTGGTTTCGAACCTCAGAAAGAGTACCTGAAGACTTCGAGAATATGCTTGTAAGCAGTTTCACATTTGACAGAATCGAATCTCGTAAAAATAGTATTCGATCATTGAAAGACAAAACACAAATCACACAATTGCATACAATAGAAAACTCCTGGTTCAGGTATTCATAAAAGGTTCGAATCTACTCGGTCAGAGTTCAATTATACTTGAAAGTACCGCTAACGTTTTTCAAAGTACTTATAGAGTTCAACCCTACGTCGTCGGGGTTCGAGTCTACTTAAAAGTATTTTTTCTCTTTTCCCAAGATACTCATGAACTGTCCGAAAGTATCCAGTCAGACTCGAGTCTACTTTCAATACTGCCCTCCTTAGTTAAACTGTCCTATCTAGCATTTTTTCATTTTTTGAGATATGTTGAAATATTTGAAGTTCCACACGTCTTTTACCTTTTAAGTAAAGTGAGAAAAGTCTACGTAAAATGGTTAAAATATCTTATCTAAAACAATTAATCATTTGGCACGTTAATAAAACATTCCCTACCGGTACACCTATTATAAAAAATGTTATTAGGCTATTACAAAATAATGACAACATGTTTTAATTTGAATGAAAGATAATAAGTATGGTACAAAGTAAATGATAAAACATCAGTTTTCTCGGTTGTTTCAAAATGCTAGATAGGACATTTTAACTAAAGAGGGCAGAATATGCTTCATCCCATCACTAGCCCTGATATTTGCATGACACTTTGTGCGACACTTGACGACATACAGGCTAAACTTTTGTACATCGATATTAAGAAATAGCAACACTAACAATCGCAGAACAGCCAGGAATCATTTTACCCCGAGGGATCGTTTTAGACATCTTTCCCCTACATCACGATAACTTCTAAATTCAAACGTCACCCCTCAGAATTACTCAATCGAAAATATCGACACCTCTCACAACCCCCACTACACACATCCAATGCTTACCACCTACAAATTACCACAACCAAACACTTGGATCTCAAGCAGCTTCCACGCACACGAGTAGCTAACCGAAGATACTTACACAGACTCCATCTAATCCCAAGACCAGAATCAACTGTCATTCTCCATCTCGATTATCAAGTTTCCCAGACATCCCGTCCACGCGTCTCCAGCGACTCGAGAGACGTATGTACTTGTTTCCAGAACTGCCGGCAGTCCCTTGGGAGCTCCCAAGGCAGTCCTCCATCGATCATACAGCAGCGTTGTACGCCGCGCCGTCGGGAACGATCTCGTTATCGACGACTTTCCCTTTTTATGGCACTTTGAATTTCAAAGTCCTCCCCGTGGCCGTGTAGGCGGCGTCTACGGCGGTTGTCCGTGGGCGAAGGGGGATGATACGTCAGCCGGAGCTCATCAGCCCGACGAGTATCCATCGCGAATACTAATGTGCCGGCATTGCGAGGCTTTCCCATACTTATGCGCCGACTGTACACCGAAACCAACCCCCCCCCCCCCCTCGAGTGATCTCGTGACCGTCCACCGTTACCCTGTAAATCCAGCGACGCGGGGAGGGCCATTCTTTCTCCTATCCTTCCGCGACTCGTCGTGTTCCAATGTCGAAACAGACCTTCCCGCGATCGTTATCTGAAAATGGATGCGTCCAATAATAACGTCCCCGCGACTCCTTATACGAGTTTGCATGATCCGATCGCGGGCACCGCGAGATTACGCGGGATAAGATGCGGGACGCGAGATTGGCCGCCATTTGTAGGCGGAAGGAATGCAATCGGGGAGCCCTGGTTCTGTTGTTGAGATGTTTTCGTTAATGCTTTGTGGCTGGAGCAGACACGCTGCTGGCTAGGGTATTCTTGGGCATGTTTGTCGTTTCGGGAGGGTTGGGCTTTGTTGACGGGGAATTCAAGGTGTACCGTAAGGTCAGCCGTGGTCGTACAAAGTTGTAAATCATGTTATTAATGTGATTATTTATTTATTAACGGGGGAGAACTCGGGCAAAGAACTCGGAATATTCTACTAGTTTATAATTAAGCTGATTATGAGTCTCTGCGTTTGGATAATATATAAAAAGAATAGAAAAATAACAGTGGAGATATTAAAGAAAATAAAAAACCCACTCGAGATATTAAGGGGTCAGTCCACTGCGAAGTCATGAAAAATTGCCATTTTTTAGTAAACGGAATGTCCAACGTAAATAATATTTTGTCTACTTATTAATACACTTATTGACAGCATAACAAAAATCTATTTTAAATTTTGAACAGTTTTTTTTAAATATATATCGCACTGATGTGAGCGCCTTGAGAATGCGATGTATTGCTGGTGCGGGTGATTCCGGGAGAACGACGCATTTGAAACAAAAAATTATGAGTGTGGTTATCGCCGGAACTAGGATTATTTTGACTGATAAAAAATTAACAAAATTGCGGAGGTTTAAAGTTTAAGTGTCGAAATACGGCGAATTTTTCAATCATTTTGCCTTATAAAAAGTATGAAATGGTTAATCGAAAAAGGTTTCCGTAGTCCCGGCCATAGCCACTGATGTGCTGAATAACGTGTAAACATTTCAGACTGATTGGTTAAATACTTTTTTTGCAATCACCTGTACCAGTTAAAACAAATATTGTTTTGAGATAATCGCGTTTAAAGTATTAAAACAAATTAAAAAAATTCTTTTAAATTTTTTGTGTATAATATAAGAGTAGCTTAATAAATACCAAAAAGATTTATTGCATTATATGTTGTATCTACGAAGAAAAAATCTTTAAAAATAGCTTCATTTGTCAAACCGTCACAGTGGACTGACCCCTTAAAGAAAATAGTCTCCGGTGGCTACTAATTTATAAAATCTTATTTCAGAACTGAAAACTAATATTACCAATTTAATTGCAAGAAGCACTCCGTTAAAGTGTTTGCAATAAAAAGATAGTAGGCACCAGATCGACAAATCCATCCAGTCGTCAGAGCTCCGAGAAGACAGCCGTGTGGTGAGGGAAAGGGAAACTGGAAAGAGACAGCGTGGTCGCGCGGGAGCAGCCACGTGCTTGGAGTCGAGCGCCGTCGGCCGGGGCCGAACACCGCCGAACTGGAGATTTCGTGTCAGAACCCCGTGTCGGAATGCTTTGCTCTCAGTCGTAGGCGCGTGCCACGTACCGTCGCGTCATCGGTGGCGCGTCTATTCGGTCGTTTCATCCTTTCTCAACGTCTCTCTCCGACGTTGTTACTCGATGTAACTCGATCGTCAACACGCGCCAATTCAACGAGCTTCTAATTACAAGCTCACCGTTATCCCACTCAAGTTACAATCGTTCGGTGGCCTCGAGTCATTCACGAAACTTAAGTGCGCAAGAAACTTCCACGGGCGACCGAGCGCAGTTATTTAAACCGGTGACAGAAACTGTGTGTTAAGATCACCGTCCCTCCAGACCTCAGTGACGTGCGAAGCCCCTGACACATCGTCGACAGCGACATTTGGCTTGGCGATGAGGAACCGTTCGAGAAGCCATCCTTGGCAACACAGGAGATAAGAGGTAAAAAGTAAACTTGCTATCTACCGAACTTGTCCGCTACTCTTTTCGTCGATCTCACTCGTCCCCGATTCCGCTCCGCGCCCCTTAAGTCCCGAGACCAGCCCAGATTACACTCGTCGCTGGAATACAGAGATCCGTTTGATTTATCGCGGCGATTACTCACGCGACGAGGAACACGGGAACGGCGGAACAGGGACGAAACGCAGGGAGAGGCGTCCGCGGGTCGACAGTCTTTGAAGATGTGCCAATTAGCGGGCGACTTTTCGAGTCTCCGCGCGAGGAGAGTGCCTTGGACCGCGGGCCGGTGGCTCGGGTGTGCGAGGCACTCTGGGGGCGCATCCCGCGTTGCGATTCTTAATTAGCTCGCGTCCGTTGCCGCCGGGATGCGAGATTAAAGCGGCCCTCGCATTCACTGTCGCGGTTAAGTCCTTCGCGTTCCGCGCGCTGGAAAACGCGTTAAGTAAGTCGTGCGCGCGGTGCTCCGAGGGCTGAAAGAGTGTCCTTTTTTTCCCCTCGCGGAGAGATTCAACGTGTAAACAAAATGAAAATAACGAGGGGATTTTTAATTCGTGAGAAACTCTTTGGTAGTCACGTCTGCATGAATATTCCACTATTCGAGGTGTTTGCATAGAATGTTGTATAATTAGTTGTGTGATAGAAAATAGAATTGTGAAACGAGAATAGATTCTCTAGATTAGAATTTTTTAAATTCTTTTATCGTCAGACCGGTGGATAGCTCGATAACATATCAAATGCAGGCTACATTTTTACCTATAACATCTTTCTATGATCTTTTTATAATCAGCAATCTTTATCTCATTCGAGACGAGGTGATAGAAATAGGGAACTTATGTTTGCTGTTTGGGGCGGGTTAATTCTGACCCGATACTCCCCAGGCGAGGGTTAATCGCTGTGCGTTACTGTGCTGGAGACGGTTAAGAGATGCTCGGCCAGCTCTGCCGTGTCCGTGGAAGACAAATTCCAGGCGAGCTTTCCGAAAAAGAGGGCTCGTTATCGGAGACTTGATCTCGAGGTGAACCTCATCCAGGTTGCCGCGAGCATGCAATACGAATCTCCTCGGATCTCTTACGCCCCGGGTTTCTCTTTATCTCGCCCGCCGCTTACCCGAAAGGGATTACTTTCCCATTAGGATCTTGTCTTTCGAGGACAAATAGTCGAAACTCGAGCCGGCGCTACTGTCCGACAGCCGCCACGGCGATTTTTCCCCCCCGAGCTGGATCCACCTTATCAGGGACTCGACAGTTGGCCCTCCCCTGTCTGCTTCGATCTTTTTACTACGCTATCGGTTAAACGAATCTCGGAAAATACTCCCACTTTATAGGGGATTGGAGAAGTTGAGTTTATAGCTCTCAGGGGGGGGAGAAAAAGGGAGTCATTATTTTTAGATAACTGGTAAAACAGACAGTAAGCACCTGATGTAAGAAGTAACGAATGATATGCAATACTTTGTTTCGATATTTAGAGAGTATGGAATTGAATAGTTATGCATTCAAACAAAAATAATCGCGAGACACTTAAACCCATCACTACTAAGCGAGGAAAAGGTTTTTCTCGGCGAGATGAGTAGTTGGGTATTTATGAAATCGATTTATTATTCCTGTATATAATGCTATTATGTATTTCACCTAGTGTTCCAGATTTCTCGATATTGTTTGCATTTCGAGAAATGAGAAGTGAGATTATATTTCTCGAGAATTCTCAAGAAATTAAAACAATATTGTAAAATTTATATTCTTGGAATAATGTTGATAATATTTATCTAAATGTTTATTCGTGTCTAACTTACACAAAACTTGTATAAATGAAAAAAGAAACAGATATTAAATATAATTGATAAATTTACTTATTTAATACAAAATGTGAGCAAGGCGAAACATTACATTTTGTTTTAAGTAGTTTTTTAAAAAGCACAATGCGTCTAACTCTGCGTCAGCCAATCTACTTCTCTTTTTTTGTGACAAAATCTCTGGCTATAGGAAAATTTCTTTCATTTTGAGTGGATGTTGGTTTAATTGTATATAAAGCATCGGCGATACGAAGAGAAAAGTGTATAAACAGTCGCGCAATTCTTCGAATATATTGCTATCATTTATTACAAATTGTAGATGTGTTCATCTGTTCACGATTAAGTACTTAGTAACACACAATTTGAACTTACTGAAAATTAATTTCTGAAAACAAATGGGATTTATAATAATTTTCCTACACTTAAGTTTCTCGAGAAATACTGTAATATCTCGAGAAATAAGAAATAAGAAATTATAAAATGGCCCAGCAGAGTAAGCATAGGGAAACGGCCCCAGCACCAATTTTATCATTTATGCTTGTTAAAATAATGCTGTTTGCATGAAAAACTACTATGAGTAATTTCAGACCTGTAACCCCTCACGTAACGGTGATATAGGAACAACAACCCTAAAATGTATGATTTTTTTCTCGAAAACTACCTAAGATATTTGAATGCGACAAGTTGCAAATATTAGGTATTTACTAACTCTACTAAATCTATTTTTTCAAAATTTTGGAGTGATAATTAAGAGTAGAAATAAAGGAATCAATTATTTGAGGGTACTTTTTGTAAACAACCCCTTAAGTGACACCAACGAACAAAATATGGATAATAGCTAAGTAGTGAGGCGTTACTCATTATTTTTTTCGTTGGTGTCACTGAAGGGGTTGTTTACAAAAACTACCCTCAAATAATTGATTCCTTTATTTCTACCCTTAATTATCACTGCAAAATTTTGAACAAAATACATTTAGTAGAGTTAGTAAGTACCTAATATTTGCAACTTGTCGCATTCAAATATCTCAACTAGTTTTCGAGAAAAAAAATCATAAAGTTTGGGGTTGTTGTCCCTATATCACCCTTACGGGAGGGGTTACAGGTCTGAAATTACTCATACTAGTTTTTCATCCAAACAGCATTATTTTAACAAGCATAAATGATAAAATTGGTGCTGGGGCCGTTTCCCTATGCTTATTCTGCTAGGCCCATTTTCGAGAAACTCTCAAGAAATAATTCTCGAGAAGAGACACTAATTTCACCATAATCTTCAAACTCAAAATATATCGCACCACTCAAAACCGAATGGAAAATGGTAGAAAACAATATATCCACCGCTCGTTGTGACCTGCAGAACAACTGCCAGAATTAACCTCAAATACAGTAGAACTCTAAAGTTCAAACTGTTCTCATCGCCAGAATGTTCTCATCTCCGTCTTCCCCATCAACACTCGTTTATTTCCACCCATTCGTCGCTGCGACAATGGCCAGTTTCTTCATTCTCGCGCGATGTCGTCGCAGTGAAATTGCATCTCCCTTTTCTCCGTGGCAGTCGTGTCGGAAATAATACTCGTCTCATCAGTCGGAAATGAATGCTTTAGATTACTGCGATAAGCTGGTAAGCGTGAACCATGGGTTAGGTGTAATACCCAGCCTCCCAGCAACGTAGGCCTCTCTGCGCCGCTGACGACTTCGTAACCTGGAGATTCGTCAACGTCAGACCCCATTAGCAGCAGCCCTTTCGCCTACCGACGGCTCGCGCTAATTCCCTCTTACGGCGGATACACCCGCTCGACGCTAGCTCCGCGCAAAGCGTATATCATTATTGCGCTGCACACGATTCGTTCGAAGATGAAAGACCGGAAAGGCGCGCTTCTGCAATCTTCCGTGGCCATTTTCAGATTAGCCTGCGTCTGTTCCTCTTTGTCCCCCCGGGGGGGGGGGGGGGGGGGGTGCAACGCGTACGCCACCTTAGACAATGGCTATTCTTCAAAATTACACTGAGGGAAGTTTGAGTTCGGCATTGGTAGCTGAATTGGCAGGGCTATTTTGTCTTTGAGATTTTGAGTTTCTGTGCGCAACTGTCGATTCTTCCCACTTACATGTGTGTTTAGTTGTGGAGACATAGGGGAAATTCAAATTGTTTATTTAACAATAATATTAATAATACGTCTTTATTACATTTCCCGAAAAATACGGGGAGAAGTAATGGGCCAGATTCAGCAATTTACTGCTCTTAAGTGTAACCCTGAGATTAATGAGAAAATAGTATAATAATAGCAGGAGAAATATAAATAGTAATAATTCCAAAATGAAATAAAATACAGAACCAAACAAAAATCAATGTATTAAGGCACGTTCAACCTTACTATGAGTTTAATATCACTAAGCAATATAATTATACAAAATATTTTAGTGGCAAAAGAAAAGAAAGATTTATAATTAATATGCCTCCTGCACGGATATTGATGACTAATTGTAAGTCTTGAAACTTGAAATACAGAGGTTTCCGTATCCCCACATTAATATTACTAAACTAGGTGGAGTTCCGCGGAAAATTATCTCATAATAAAATTAAGAAAATAAATAAATTATTTAACTAGACACATAAGTACACCTAACTGCAAAATTAGAAACGGCGCGGCGTAACCAGCGCACTGTTAATACTGAATCACCACGGGCTCCTTTAAATTTTAGTGAGTTTGGTAGGGTTTCCGTGTGAAAATTTAATTGGGGAAACATCTACACCAGGAGCTTCTACACTGAAATACCGAGTTCCGTTAGCAGAGTGTTGGCGAACGAGCGTGGTCAGGGTTTTTGGTGAGTACACAACGGGGAACAACGTGCTCGCCGGCGTCCATCGCTTGTCGCTCGCGGCCGAGATAAAGGTTAATTTAACGCGCTGCGGGCCCGGGCAGTACAACGGCGCGGACGTTAAACACGCGTCGTAAGTCCGTTTCCACGCGAAACCGTAAAGTCGGGCGAAAGCGCAGGGGCTCGCCGCGTTTTCGACCGTTTTTCACGACGGCAGCGCTTACAACGTATTGCGAAGATAAGAGACTCCTCGATTAAAGCTGAATTCTGAGGTATCACGCTTCGACGATTCTCTCGTGCCGCAAGATTTACGCGGCACACGAGGAGCGCCGGACGCTTTATCGCGCCGAGTAAATCGTTTCGCGGTTAACTTTCGATTTGCATTTACGTTACATGCGTGGGCTATCGGCGCATTTAATGTACAGGGTGTTCGCCTTATTAGTACTCAGCGGCTTTCTTATAAGTGGGAGGTACGTGAAGAAAAAGTGTTACTATTTGTTCCTTCCGTTCTGTGCCCTTGAACACCTTTGGGAACTAGTTTTCTCGTGGAATGGAGGCTCCTAGTTAAAAGGAGGAAAGCTGGGAGCACATTCATTGCTACATATCTAGTAGAATACCATAGTATTGTTTTTAAGAATTAATGAAGTTTTTGTCTCTTTGATTCATTTCATTCCCTTGGTCACTGGGAAGAAAATCAAAAAGTTTTAATGATACAAGCCCTCTGAAATTGCAAGCGTTAAATTTGGCTTAAGCTTAAATGGAGGTAGAAAAATAGACGCTCCATATTTTAATTTTAGAATCGTTCGAAATACGAAATCGATACGTGATTCATCGCTTTCGATTTACTACTTTCCGCGAGCTAAAGAATTCACATCATTAAGAGCGAAAGTTTACCCCAAAAGGTGTGACCTTAAAAGTGTTCAGATTTATCTGTTTATTCTTGTAGAACTTAACTCTGTGTGCGCCACGAGTGCGACCGGTTGCTACATATAAGATAAGGAGTTAATAGAAACCTCGACGCGTCCACGCTCGTGTAACGTAAACAGAAAAAAAGTGCAAAGCGTGCACGATCCCGAGAGTGGTTCCCCCGAAAAAAAGCCGTTGCCCCGTGACTAACCCGTTTCTTGAAAAAACACCGGGCCGGGTCACTTGCCCCCTCCGGTGGCCCGCCGGCTGTGCCGAGCGCGTCTAAATTCCAACGGTCAAATTCCAAGATAGGACTCGCGTTCTGCCTGGAACAGGCCGTATCTCATCGTCCGCGACGCGAAACAATATCGAAAAAACGAATCTGAGAACGAAACGTCCGCGCCTAAAGTAGTTTCATGCCCGCCTGTCCTCAGCCGCGATGCGGTTTATAGCCGACCGCGACGCCTGTGATTTATCATAAACGTAAAATGCTTCTCCTGCGCGCTTTGTCATACGCTTTAATCGCGACCTTTAACGTCCGTGCTACGCCTGCGCTTCGAACTAGCATTCCGATAATAACGTTCCTCATCCGTGCATCGAGTTGTCCCGAGATTTCCCTCCGGAGCCCAGCCGATAACTTCTGCCCATTAACTTCCTTCATCTTTAAGCAACTGCTATAGAATCCACAAGCACGGTCACGCAATTGATGCTCCAGGACGCGGCGAACAAAACATAAATCGACACACTTCGAGATGCTTATGACGATCCTCCGATGTAGAATAACTAATAGAGTTTGAACTCCTGCTTCGAGGGTTCCACGGAAGAAACGGAGACGCTGCCCCCACCTCCCATAGCTGCCTCTCTTCGACAAGTCCGTCGAAAAAGTGGCCCCGAAGGAAATAGAATTGCGTTCACCTTCATTCGTATCCTCGGTTCCCAAGGGGGGCCTTAAAAAATCCGTTCTCCTTAAGTACCACCATTACTTTCGTCAGTGCTCGTACAAGCCCCGAGATATCCCATCGCCTCGCGATACTACCCGCGATACGGTTGTTCCCATCGCGCCTCGAATGCACATCCCGCTGCACGCCGAAGTCGCCCCGAGGTTTTCCGGGCAGAGGCGAAGGAAGCGCGCGTCTGGCTCGTTTCGTGGATCGTGCGCGCGGTGAATTACGAGGATAAGAGAAAGTCTCGAGAGGCGACGGCAGGTTGAAAATATTGCGGGACGACAGTTGCCGCGCGTATACCGCACAAGGCGACCCCGCCGGCGTGAATAAGAGGAGTGGGGAGTCGCGCGGTGGGGGGGGGGGGGGGGGACGGAGAGGATAGTGTATGTACGGGGCGCGGAAACCTTAAAAATATCCGTCGAAACGAATGGCAACGAGCCACGGGGCGACCAAAATAGAAGTTCAACGCGCGATCTTTGAACGATACCAACTCTCCCCTTTCGCGGGCAGCTAGGACGAAGGACATTCCCCGATCGGTAGCTTGTTTTGTAAACGGGACCTGCGCCTGCCGCGGCGATCTATTTTCGAGCGGCGGCCCGCAGCCGCTAGGGGGCAACGCGACCGTCTATGGTTGTTTTTTGGACGCTCGCGGAGTGATGGAAACCTTGACAGGGGCCTCTCCCTCTTGGTCGCGATAAAAGCAACGCGTCGAGACGAGTCGAACGACGCTTATGGTCTAGGGAATTAAATAATCTTCTCAAGTTCTTTGCAACACTTAAGTGGCGTTGATGTGTTTACAATGTTTACGCGTCTTGTGATTGAAAGAGGATCTAATATGCTATATTATACCAGTCTGTTTGAAACACTAGGGACGCGTGATGGGGGGAATGTAGCTTTGAAGGCTGAAAGAGAGGGATATAAGTGGCTCAGCAGTCAGATGATTTACTCGCTGCTATCTGCGGTAGGAAGAACCATAGAAAATATCACTGTTCATTCATTCCACGAGTGGAAGAGTAATATAGAGCTTCTAAAGTTTCTAATCACTGCCTTATGCCCCGGTAGTTAAAGAAATATGGCGTCCCATTTAGATCCATCTTTCCACATACAGTTCAGTCACTGTTCACGACGTATTAGGACGTCAGTTCTGTTTAACGCACTTTGTCATTAGTAATTGGATCTCTCGGTATTTGTCGATCACGAGCTCCGAGAATCCTCCCTCTGCTACGATTCTCGTCACCCTTCGCGTTTCTCCCCCACCCTTAGGCAGTACATACGCTCCAAGTTAAATATTTGACGCGATATTTCTTTTTCCTCTCGTTCCCCGCCCGCGTCTAATCTCATCCCCTTCGTCGCGGGCCCAATAACAGGTCGCTCTTAATTTGACTTTCTTCTGTTTTTACCGTTTCCTCGCTGCCAATAAATCTGTAGAACTTACCCCATTTGTTAGGCGCGGGGGCCCTTTCACACTACACATTGCTCGCGTATTAAACTTCAGATAAACGTTATGTATTTGAAATTCTTAATTAAAGCTGATATTCGTGTTTGATAGAATTACATTTAGAAAATGCACCCCTAGTTACTGTTCTGTTTACTTACCCCATTGAATAATTTATCAAATAACTCTTTATTCTTCTATCATCAATGCGGTCAGAACTTTCTTTATCACCCTTATTAACAAATCATGACATCTTTGTACATTCGTAAAATTCGTACATATATAAAAGTTAATATGTGTATCTGTGGAGTTAAGAAAAAAGTAACATCGGGGAGCGACTTTGGCGGAATTGGTAACGCGTCCGCCCAGTACGCCGGAGGACCCCACAGAAGATCGCGTGTTCGAATCCCCATGCCCGCGGTTTTGTTTTTCACCTACAAATAATAATTCTACTTTACGTTCGATTTGTCCCAAAAGTTTTATCCTTGATTCCTCATTAAGCCCAAATAATCCCATAAATAAAAAAAGTACCTTCTACTAAAAAACACTATATATTATATAAAACTCCCCAGAATATTTATCAGTCCAAACGAAGCCCAGAAAAAACGGACGACCTCCGCGTCGAAGCGATGTGCGTCGAGGCACGAAAAGAGGCAAGGGAAAAGACAGAGAAAAATATTTGGGGGGTGTGTTTGAAGGATCCGATTCCCCGCGGGATTCCACTTGTCAGCGGGCTGGTTTCTCCTTGATTCCTCGATTTTCCTTCGCGACACCTTCGCGCGCCAGGGTAAATATTTGATGTGATTTTTCTTCCCACCCCATGTTCACCCAACGAACCTTCGGATTCCAGCCCCCCTTCGTTCCACCATCCCTCCGCGCCATCTCGCCACTACCCCTCGACTTTTATCACGTTTTCAATGATAATCTTCTGGTCCCTCCCGTCGACTTCGTTCCCCGTTCGGTTTGTTAAACTTTCACGCCGACTGTCTGCCTGGCCTCCGCTTTCCTCTCGTTTCTCGCCACCAAAAAACCAAGTCACCCTGTTCCTGCGTCTACGGGTAGGCAGCTCGGCGTCGTGAGGCGCACGTGTGCAGCCCCGCGAAGGGGAAATATGACGTCTTAACCGTTCCAAGGGTTGCAGAGCGTTGTGTATTCGTTCGAGGGGGCGGTGTGTCGCGTGCGCGCGTGGCACGCGTGTACCATCGCCGCGCCATGGCTACCGCGAGGTTCTTCCCCGTTTATCTACCCTCCTGTACGCGGCCAGAGCGAAACGGCGCGATAAGAACGGCGATTCTCGCGTCCACCGGCCGCAGATAACGCTCGCGGGAGGAAGAGAAAAAAAAACGTTTATGATTCCCGTATCCGCGGAGGAACGAGGCAACCAGCGTTACAAAGCAATTGCTCCGGCGGGCAGGAAGGGGGCGGGCTGGCTGTCTTGCCTATGGAAATCCGCTGCTGTGCTTTGCATGCAAAAAGGAACCTCTGCTGGCGCTGAAACGGGGCGGTTGCGCTGCGAGAATGGAAAATTTAATAGAAAATATGTTGATCCAGCTAGCGAGCTATGTGTTCGGGATGTGGTTAGATTTGGGTGGCTGGGGGTAGGTGTGGCGCTGATTCTTAATTAAACTTTCTGTGGCGTCTGCTTTATGAGGTGGATTCAAGAATTCCTGATTTTCTGTAGAAGCATTTGAAAGTAAGAAATTTTAAATTTTACCAAGTTCATAACTTTTCCATTCAAAGTCTTTGTTCCCCGTAAGAATCCTCGAAGCAAGAAAATTGCAGCCAATCAGCTTCAAGGATCCTCAAGCTAGAAGCCTCGAACGTTCCCCCTCAGAAATTCTCATCTTCCCCTGAATCATTTCAAAATCTCAAAACTCAACATATCCCCTTCAACAACCCTCCTCCCCCCCCCCAGAAACACTGTAACGTCAAAAAGCCTTATCAAATCTCCCTCCTTAATCTCCCTCCTCCCACACACTACTCTAAAATCTCAGAAAACTCGATAACCCAGATACCATCCCCAAGAATCCCCGTTTCGTTGAAAAATCTCACCACCTCCCCCTTCGTTCTTATACCACTCCCCTTTCCAAACAGGATGACAAACCATCCCAAACAAAGAGCAACGAGAAGTTGCGCTCCTCCGCAGCGTGCTCCGCGAACAAAGCAGCTGGAAACTCGAGCAGCGATTCGCCAGAGCGATTTCCTTGGGGGTGCTTAATATGCCCCGCTTCATCCTTCATCGAAGCCTCTCGACTCGCGGCTGTAACTCTCGTCCGCGGAATCCCGTCCCCTTGCTCTCGATCGAGACAATCTCGGGGGTGGAATCGAACCGCGAGGCCACGCTCGGCGGAACTGTTCTTCCCTCAGGAGTGTCGTTACCCGGCAGCCAACAGGGCGGACGCGGCGCGAATTTTCGATCCGCGTTTTACATAACGCGCGACGGCGGCGTCGATCGCGACACATGGGGCACTTCTCGTGGAGGAAATTTGATGTACTAACCGTTCCGGGGGTTACGAGGACGCGTGTATTGTTGGGGCGACATCGTTCCGCATCTGGTGCGCGCTTTTATTCGCGAATGGAAACGGCCTGGGTGGCGAGTTAGGGCCGCTTCACGCGAGACGCTGCTGTTATTCGTAATTGGTTGTTTTGGATGCGTCCAAGTGGTGGAGATGGGTTTCGTTTGATAGGGGTACGGGGACATGTGAATTTGTTTGATATAGGTGCCCGTCGCGAGTTGTAAAAGCGACTCGTGTGGAGAGGGCTTAAGGCGGGATACCACCTCTGACTGCGATTTTGGAGGCGTTTTTCATGATTTTTTTTTGCACACAAAGAATGCGCAGAAACAAAATCGGGTTTAGTCACTTATTAATGTAACTTTAATCTGTAATTACACATTTTTTGAAACTGAAAAAGTATAAAATAATCTCTTGTAGGTGGCGCCAAAACACATTCCTTTGGAGGAACACCGTTAGACGGCGTGTCAAATTCCGCTCTGTATGTGGTTCCTAGAAAAGAAAATAAAGAATGTTCCTATTAACAACAATATTTTTTAATGCTGTACGCCTTAAGTATGTTTCAGAGAATTTTTTGCTCGAAAGATGCAGGGACTTGAAGGTGTTGCATTAGTTCACACTTCGAGGCTTGCATCGTGAAAGGCACAGGTGCCGATGATTTGTTGTGTGACGAGTAAAAATTACTGCTGTTTCTTCGTAGGATCGGGGAGGAAATTGGGGATAGGAAGGGTGGGATGCAGGAAATTCGGTTGACTAAGCGCCAGCTTAGATAAATCAATAACCAGCCTTTTTTCTGAGGAGCCCGAAGCCACAAAAATTGCCCCTACGGCAACCCTTCCCAGATATCGAACTACACGCGATCGTATCGAGGAGAACAAACGAGCGTTTTACTGGCATAGTGTCCAGATAACGTTTCCCAATACGAGGGTGCAAATGGGCGGTCTATTCAATCAGGAGTCGGTCTCTCAGACAATAATTCTTTTTTAATTCTGAAATTTTTCATTAAACATATTTAATTGAGAAAGATTCACGGAGTCGTCCACTAAATTCATAAAACAAAACTATCACGCAACAATTGCAAGAATCCTATAGTATCAAGAATTATTCAAGCATTAGCATTTTATAAAATTAATACCGTACAGACATAATAGTGAGTTTAACAATATGTAAAAGGTAGATAAAAAACATATGAATTCATGCAAATCACTTAGTAGCAATGCTTCGATACTAGTCCATCTACCAACCCCGAAACTAGTCTCTATCCACTCTTCTGTTCGAGTACGTGTATTTGAAAATCTTAATACTGCTGTACGTATTTATAAACATTCGACTGGACCCATTCATCAATACTGTAGTCCTCCAAATTACCATAAAATAACAGACTATATTGGGTAAAAAAAGATCCGAGGATTGCAGTACTGCTGACTACAACTTGGGTCAAGAGGTCCGTTGGAGATTTCACTTGGAGGAGATATCCAAATTGGAATAGAGGTCCCAATCGGAGGAGGGGTCCTACTTGAGTGAGACCTCTCACTTGGAGGAGAGGTTCCAATTTGAGGAGAGCTCTCACTTGGAGGAGAGGTTCCAATTTGAGGAGAGCTCTCACTTGGAGGAGAGGTTCCAATTGGAGGAGAAGTCCCAATTGGAGGAGAGGTCTCATTTGAAAGGAAGCTCTCAGTTGGAGCAGAGGTTCCATTTGGAGGAGGGGTCCTGCTTGAATGAGACCTCTCACTTGGAGGAGAGGTTCCAATTTGAGGAGAGCTCTCACTTGGAGGAGAGGTTCCAATTGGAGGAGAGGTCCCAATTGGAGGAGAGGTCTCATTTGAAAGGAAGCTCTCAGTTGGAGCAGAGGTTCCATTTGGAGGAGGGGTCCTGCTTGAATGAGACCTCTCACTTGGAGCAGAGGTTCCAATTTGAGGAGAGCTCTCACTTGGAGGAGAGGTCCCAATTGGAGGAGACTTCCCAATTGCAAGAGTTCCACTTGGAGAAGCTATCCCAATCAGAGGACAGGTGTCCTTGGACTAGCACCTTGAAAAAGATGTGTCACTTGGAGGACAAGTCCCACTTGTACAGCAACATAACCAAACCCCAGAAATATCACATACGCCACTCAAACAGATCTCACATCACAATACCTCAGCCAAACACGATACAAAGCCCTCCGCAACCCCGAAACATTCACACCGCACATGTCCCCAATCCCACCCGCAACCCCGAAGCGTCGCAGAGCCCAGGGGATGACCGCCGCCGTAGGCTCGCATCGTTTAACGCGGGTCTAGGTTAGACTCGTGTGACACAGTCTTCGGCTTCTTATTAGTCATAGGCAGAGCGTGGTCGTAGCGCAGCAACGATGGGTCGGCGAGAACCCCTCGTGGACAACGTATCGAGTGTACACCCTGATGCATACACGCGCGCAGGAGCCCTGCAAGGGGGGTCCCATGCGAGGGGGCGCGCCCCTAGCCGTGGCACCCCGCCTGTACACCCTGGCTAGTGTTTCGCTCGCCGCTTACCCGTTCGCCTCATCCTCGTAGACGCGCTAACAAAATAACGAACCTCGCTGCGTCGCGTCGGTTCGAGGTGTTTCCTACGTCGGTCTGCGGTTTTCTTCGCCTTACCAGGGAAGAAAAGACGATTCCGCTCGAAGAATAACTGGGGGAGGACCGTGCAAGGTGGAGTGACGACCTAGTTCTGGATTAGTAGCTCCTGGACTCGGAAACTTGTTTGTGAAGGGACACCCGGAAAGACACTTGGCTTACCATATCCCTGACAATCCTGTGTTGAAGAACAGATTTATAAACATTTATTCCCTCTGCCTACTTATTGCTTCGTCTAGTGAGGCTCGATTTTTCCTCGAATAAGTGTTAAACAAGCTTCTTAAAAATATACTGGCCTACCTAAACCCGTAACTCGTTCTCTAACCCCCGTCAAGGGTTCACTGAAGAATAAAGATTCCTCCGGAATCAATCGACGAAAGAATCGAAACCAAGAATCTTCCAGCGTGGAGGGTCGAGCCGGTACAAAGCCACCCCCAACATTTCCACTATCAGGCATCAAAGACACCCAGCGAGTTTCAAGTCATCATCCAAAGGGGTCGTCGAAATCATCGCGTGACCTATCTGCTCGCTGACACCGAAATCTGTGCGGGCTCGGACTCCGGGGAAGATCGAGGATAAGGGTGGCGGAAGGACGTCCTTATCGATTGGTCCCGCGGAGCGGTTTTCGTCCCCGTGCTTCGTTAAGCGGAGAAAACGAGAAACAGCGGGAAGCGCGCGGAGGACGTAGGCAGAGGGAGAATGGCGAGCAGCTTGGCCCCGTTCGATATCGAGATTTATGTGGCGAGGGGCGGGCGCGGACAATAATTCGCCGCTCGGCGGCGGCGATCATGGAGGCCGTTACTGACACAGTGCTTCCTCGCGTCGTGTCGTCCGGACAGGAGAAGCCCGTTCCCTTCGAGTTCCTGAAGCGCCGTGCACCGCCGAACAATGAGGCGTTTGTCTCACACGCGGTTTTACACGGCCGAGCGCGTACGATGGCACATGACCAACGTCCAACACTCTCGAATAGGATTCGCGAGCATCAGGTAATCCTTTTTCTCCCCCGTCGGTTCTGGGCGAAGCTAGCGATGGGATCGCGAGATGCGTTCTCTCCCCCTCCTCGGGATTTTACTTGCGTCGCCTCGGGGAGGGGGAGCGCACGGTTACAAGCGAGGCATGTGGTCGTGGACGTTGTACCAAGCAATGGTGAGGTTTGGAGCTGTTGGGAGGGATAGAGTCGAGTGTATGTAGCTGGTTGTTGCTGTTTCTGGAGCTTGCTGATGTGGAGGGGATGACTCCGCCCACTTTTGTGGCTTCTGCTCGGGCATGCGCGTTGGAGGCCTCACTGTTGGTTGGTAGGTGCGTGTGAGGGAAGCTTTATGTACTTCTAGTGGGTTGGGGAATAATGCCTCATTTGTACTTTAATTTTTTTTTAATGTTTTTTAAATGTGCGGGAGTGTTGAAGCTTTGCAACGCATTTGGCGACTTGATTTCTAATTTTGATGCGTTTGTTTGGGAAACGCCCTATCGTGCAGGTTTGGACTGATAGGTGGCGCTCTATTGTGTTTAGTGTATGTTCAGTTGGAGAAGAAGGGTCGGTTTCTCTCGTCGTCATCTCTTTTTAACCGACTTCAAAAGGAGGAGATTACTCAATTCGTCACGTATATTTCATTATTCACGCATAACATCCGCATACATGCACCGATTTCTATGATTCTTTTTTTATTTGAAGGAGTATGAAGAGCCGGTGGTACCGTGTTATTTTTTTATTATTATTATTATCTAGATACTCTAGAATTATATAGAATTCCAGTGTTGATGTATGTTCGTACTTTGCAATGCCTGTACCGATTTAGACGATCCTTTCGTTGTTATGTAGAGTATGTTCCCCAATTGGTACCTGATAAATGTTTTTTATTATTATCTAGATACAAAGGTACCTAAAAAGGATAAATTAAATATTTTTTTTAAATCAGTGGCAAAATTAAAACAAAATTAAATCCGCTAGACGCGTAAAGTCCCACTAAATTTTTGCGCGCTCGAATTCCCGGACGTTATAATTGTATTGATAAAGGTTTCGAAAATGATTTAAATTTGTTTCTATTTCGGCACCGGTGACAAAAAAATTGTTTTATCTTTTTTAGCGCACCTTTGAAGTCGTTCTTTTTACTTTTTTTTTTAAACAGTGTTTCTCTTACATAATTTCCCGACTTACTTATTTCCAATCTGAGACGTGATAGTTTGAATAATTCTGTACTCTCATCTAACGAGACTCGTTGCATTTCACCACTTCCTTCAACAACCCCTATATTAATTACATTACAGCTTCAATCATCTCTCCCAGAAACATGTCAATTTCAATATCTCCATTTAACTTCTTCATTCGACGAAGAATTAACCGACAGAAAATTACTTTGCCCCAAGTATATCAAGCAGAAATAAATTTATGAACCATAAAACCAGAGATAACTGAACTACTAATGCTTCAATTATCTTGAAAATTAACACCATCGCAAAACCCATCGCCGGAAATTGTGAAACAAACAAGAAATGATGAAACGAACCGTGCAACATCCGGTACATCAAATACTAAGAATAACATTCCCCTTATAGTTAGGCAGTTAGTAGAGCTTAAGCGTATTCCAGTTAATTCATTAGCCACCCCCGTGCCTCGAAGGGCTTTGTTAGATCCGTAAAGTATGCAATAAGAGAATTTATTCCAGCTTCCGCGGAGGCGCTCGCTCGCAAGAAGCTTGGTAATGGCGGGCGGACCCGCGAGACGTCCTCCGTATTAATATAATCCCATGATTCCGCTGGATATTCCGCTTGTAGTCGCTTCACGGTCAGCCGTTCCAGTGTCAGTATCAATTACTTTACCCTTGTCAGGCCGGGTTAACCCGTCCTTTCCGTGTCAACATCCACACTGGAGCGTATTTACGTAAAGAGAACGGGCAGCGCGTTCGATCCCCTCTCTCCCGAGGGTGGACCGTGGCGGGTCAGGAATTAAATCTGACGTCTTAACGCGAATTAAAACAGATTTATCGCCCGCGAGGCGCTCGTACCTCGAGCTTCAGTGTACCAGTCCCGAGTTATCTGTGGATTTTGAGGTTGATTGAAAGGGTGGATTCGTAATGGCGATATGGGCACGGAGGTGAGTATTATCGGGGGGGGGATAAGTGTGTTAATGCAGTGTTTAGTAGGTTCAGCCTTGTGGCGGAGTGATGGAAATGTCAAGTGATAAATTTTCGGTGGATTTGGGTTGAAAGAGGGAAAGAGGCAGGAGGGAGGAAATGGAGAGTAGAGTGGAGGAGACTTTTCGGGATTTAGGGAGGAGGGAGTTGAGGGGAAGATGGTGGAGAGAATTTAAGGAGAATATGGAAGTTCGGAAGTCAGATGTAGAGGGAAAGGAAAGTGAAGGGTTGGAGATTAAAGAGATTAGGAATATTAAGCTAAAACGTAGGGCAAAGTGGAAGATATACGTGGGGGTATAAGGAGGGGAGAAGGTGGTGAGGAGAATTTAAGGAGAATATGGAAGTTGAGAGGACAGATGTAGGGGAAAAGAAATGAAGATTAGAAAGATTAGGAATGGTGGGAAGAATATTAAGGGGTTACGAAACAGCACTAAACTAGACGATTTTTTTTTACTGATACTATGAGGTTGAAAATTATTTATTTTCTTCTTATCTGTAGAGCATTTATTAGTGCATATGTTGTATAAATAATGTACAAAAATATTAAAAAATGACCGAGTTATTTGTCCTCCCACGAAGCTCGTCCGCCGTTATACGTGTGACTGATATAATAAATTATAACGCTCAGGTTCATCTCAAATGAAAAACATGACGATTTGTGTGTTCCTTAATAAAATACCTACAATGAAGTATACGGATTTGAGAAAAAAAAATTATTGCACAAATGAGAGCTAGGTGAAGAAAATTATTCGTTTTTCACCTGACAAAACGAAGTTAAAACATTTATTATATATGAGTGGGTTATCGCATGGAAAAATTAATATGCTACATTGTAGATAATATCATTAAGAATATGCATACCAAGTTTGAAATCAATCGGACCAATAGTTTTGGGGATATTTAATATATCACCTTTAAAAATGTAGCTTCGAGAAAAACGCTAAAGAAGAAAAGTAGAATGGTAGCTACCTACCTGCTGCGGAATATCGACATCCGCGCCTCGTTTAAAGTCTATAACTTGGCTATTTTGGGAAATTTTCCGTCTACCATGACTGAAATTATTGTTAAAATTTCACGTAATAAGAATATGCAAAAAAAGAAAAATTCGATTTTTCAAATCTTTCAGGGAGGCGTAATCCCTTAAGGAAAAAGGTAGAGTAAAATGAGAGACTTAAGGATATTGGGAAACCAAGAATTTCGATACGCCAACTAGTGACAGAAAATTGAACTACCGAGAGTAGGTCGAAATCCATCGAAGTCCATACGATTATCTGTGTTTAAATAGACATCTTGTGAAAAACGAGTATTTTAAATTTGTTTGAACACTAAATTTGTACTTATTCGATTAATAAATACTTATTCGGAATGTTTGCTGGTATCCGGACCTACTTTCAATAGTTTGCCAACTTACCACCAGAGGGCTGAAATCTAAGCCACGCCTCCACTAAGTATCCCAATAGCGAAGAGGAAATTGAGGTGAAGGTGGTGGGGAGAATTTAAGGAGAGCATGGAAGTTAAGAAGGCAGATGTAGAAAAAAAACAAAAGTGAAAGGTTGAAGATTAAAAAAATGGAAATACTGGGAGAAACATCAAGCAACAAGATAACAGAACTAGCGAGGGAGAAGATTAAGAAAATACAATAGAAATATTAGGGAACAGGGTAGGTGCAATACAAAAAAGAAAATACCAGAAAAGAATTGTCAAACAGCAAAAATATCAGAGAAAAAACTGTCCCCTTTTCGGCAATAAGACATCAACACAGAACTATAGAACTAAAAAAAGTCTCACAATCAGAAACATCACAATAACCTTGCCACTTTCATTCAAGAACCCAACGAAAGTCACCCTTAATTTAATCCCTAGACTGCCACATTGTACCTCCCCAGGAAGTGTTCACACTCCAGAGGCTTCCACTTGGTGAGTGGCTTTTGTATATCGAACAAACGCCTGCCAGGTGGATAGTTTTTCACGATCGCCGATCAGCCGCTGGCAAAGGGGTGGAAGTTAATCCCCCGCGGTTTTACTTAAGCGCCGTTACGACTCTGCGACGTTCCAGCCTCGTTCGTTCGCCCTCCCTTCCGTCTTAATTCGCAACGAATAGGCTGCTGGCCGGGCGTATGTCGGAATCCCTAAATCAGGATTAACGACGAGACACACACCGTCCCGTAATCCTTTGCGCGGCAAACTAATGTCTCGTTCACGCGCGCCCGATGTTTTGCCACGCAACCCAACCCCGCGGAGTAATGGCGTTTCCGCCAGCTCGCCAAGGCACCAGGGACCCTTGGGCCCTCGTCGCGTGTCCTACGAGCCCGTTTAGTCACGCGTCGCCTAGTTACGCGGATGCTTAATATTAATTTCGCGTTAGACCCGGGTTAAAGGTCTACGCGCGCACGTCGGTTCCGTGACGGCTCAGTGGCGCCAGTGTTAGTATTAAAAAATACCGCTGCCCTGCTTTGGAATGGAGGATTTCGCACTTGCCCGTGGCAGTTACTCACGCTGAAACAAAGGGACCATGGCGTACCTATGGATCACGAATTTACAGAATCAATTTTCTTAAAAGACGGAGGTTCGCACACAGTGGCGGATTTAAGGAAAAAGTCGCAGGTGGCAAACTTTCTGAGGGTCGCATTTTTTGCAGGAAAATGAAGGGGTAGTTTACTAAACACGGGCTAAGTGTAGTAGCACAGAAAAAAAATATAGCGTTTGGATAAAATCATAATTTTTTTTGAAGTTAGAGCCATGAGGGGTTCTTCCAGACGGGGGAACTAGCGGCAACTGCTCATCGGCCACCCGTTAAAAATGCTACTGTTTAATGTTCATACACACACTTTTATTTTACATTTTAGATTTATTTTTTTTTCAAAGTAATTACTATAAGTATGCCTAGTTGTAGCACCCGTCCTGAACCACCCTGTATATCTGAAGAGGCTCTAGTAAGATATTTAATTCCCCACTTTTGTGCTCCACGAAAATATAATTAGATTTCATTAAGCACAATTGAAGAGTTCTTGTAGAAAACACTGTAACTGCCAAAATTAGCTTTTTCTTTTTATTCAAAAATATTCTACGTACCAATAATAATACCTACGATAGTATAGAATTTGATTTTTAGCACTTGCAGTGTTTTCTACAGGGATTGTCGAATTACAAATTTCAAAGAAATCGAAGAAAAGCAAGGAATTGATTATTCCAATAAAAAGGAGCACTACGCTTCCGCCTATTTCATCAAGATTCCATCGCCCGGCCGTAAAAAAGCGATACACCGCCGCAGGCCCCCGGAAAAAGCCGCTAGACCCCGCAACGACACGTCCCCGAAGAATCGTTTTGTTCCGGGAGACGCGCGCGGGGCGTTCGACTTCCAAAACGCGTCTCGATCGATCATTTTTCTCGAGTAGACGTCCCCGGGGGCAGCGAGGTCCGCGATGATCCCCGCCGGCCGGGTACTTGGTATTCAGACGACGCAGCTCCATCGAAACTTGAGCGAAACTTCGATACCGCCGCGGGAAAACTGTCCGTCTTCTTCGTCCCCCCCAACCGCTGCTTTCTCCTTTCCCTTTGTGTCCCTGCGGAAAGAAACAAGGGAAAGGTGGGGGGCGAGAAGGGCGAGATGGCAAAAAGAAGCGTGTTCTTTGGGAGGAAAATCGATTGTTTCGCGCGCGTTGGGGTAACTTTGGGTTTCAGAGCAGTGCTGGTTTGTTGGAATAATGCCACAAGTTTATACTTCAGATTTGTTCGTCTATGTGGAGTTGGATTTTGAATTTACGTTGGAGTTTAACATTTAAGGGGGAACACCACTGTGGCGGCCAGAAAAGTAAGCCATTCTTAAGAATTTTTTTCAGACATAATTTACAGTTTTCATAGAAAATTTTTATTACGTACCTTTAGTACAATGTCTTAAGAGAATATACAAAAAAAAATAAATCGAAAAACATCCATAAATTTGAATATATTAATTAATCTTCTACACCCCTCCACGCGAGCTAGTCGAATCTGTAATTATGGTACAGCTGGTTCGAAATCAAATTTTATTTTTTTTTTTATAAACTATATGAGTGTAGTTTCCGTTGTGCGTACCGATTTCTTAAACAAATCATTTTTGTAAAAATGGTGCGCTTTAGAAGAAAAGTTTCGAAAATCCGTGAATGAGATGGACAGTTTTCCGAGCGTATTTCAAAAAGTATGTTTTCAATAAAATAAATCCGTACGCACAACGGAAACTACACTCATATAGTTTATAAAAAAAAAATGAAATTTGATTTCGGACCTGCTATTCCATAGTTACAGATTCAACCAGCTCCCGCGTAGGGATGTAGAAGATTAATTAATATATTCAAATTTATGCATGTTTTTCTATTTATTTTTTTTTGTATATCCTCTTAAGACAGCGTACTAGAGGTAGGTAATAAAATTTTGCTATGAAAATTATAAATTAGTCCTGAATAAAATTCTTAAAAATGGCTTACTTTTCCGTCACAGTGATGTTCCCCCTTAAGTTGGAGTTTAGAGGGAGAGAATATTTTATTTGTGAACTTTTTGGTGAATTCGTGTTGATAGAAAAGGGAGCGTTTATTTTGAAATATCCTGTACCATGTGGATCTTGAATATTACTCGAGATGCGCTCGCTTCCGTCCCCTACTTTCTGGAACTAAACGCGCCGTGCAGCGATCGCGCCAACCGACAGGCAGCGTAGTCGGGTTGCCTGGCTGCAGGCGCAGATTGCACGGCGCGCGATCGTCTTTCCAAGCTGACGAGAACAAAGGTTCTGTTCCTTTTTATGTGAGAGCTCGCGTCCAGGCTCGATTTCGAGACGATGGTTCTGAACACTGCGGGTGTATTAGAAATGAGAAACAGAAGGGCAAAAATGATGTCAGTTTTCGGTTAATCTTGATTAATAGTAGGTGTAAATACTTTCTGCAGTACCGCATGATGGCAAAGAACTCTAACTATAATCTTTTATCATACTTTAATGAACCCTTACAAATTTCAAATCCACCCAACAAAGGGCCTAGCAGGGTGAACAATAGGGAAACGGCCCCAGCACCAATTTTATCATTTATGCTTGTTAAAATAATGCTCTTTGCATGAGAAACTACTATGAGTAATTTCAGATCTGTAACCCCCTTCGTAAGGGTGATATAGGGACAAAAACCCCAAACTTTATGATTTTTTTTCTCGAAAACTACTTAAGATATTTGAATGCGACGAGTTGCAAATATTAGGTACTTACTAACTCTACTAAATCTACTTTTTTCAAAAATTTGGAGTGATAATTAAGGGTAGAAATAAAGGAATCAATTATTTGAGGGTAGTTTTTGTAAACAACCCCTTGAGTGACACCAACGAAAAAAATATGGATACTAGCTAGGTAGTGAGGCGTTACTCGTGATTTTTTTCGTTGGTGTCACTCAAGGGGTTGTTTACAAAAACTACCCTCAAATAATTGATTCCTTTATTACTACCCTTAATTATCTCTCCAAAATTTGGAAAAAAATAGATTTAGTAGAGTTAGTAAGTACCTAATATTTGCAACTTGTCGCATTCAAATATCTTAAGTAATTTTCGAGAAAAAAAATCATAAAGTTAGGGGTTGTTGTCCCTATATCACCCTTACGGGAGGGGTTACAGGTCTGAAATTACTCATAGTAGTTTTTCATGCGAAGATCATTATTTTAACAAGCATATATGATCAAATTGGTGCTGAGGCCGTTTTCCTATGCTTACTCTTCTAGACCCTTTATCAAAAATTGTGGAAATTTCCAGACAATCTTTACCAAGCCTTCTCACTCACCCCTACAGTTCTCTCCATCCACCCACGGATCGCCCTTCTGCGACCCATCAACTAACAGCAATAACAACACCTTCATAAACTGACAGACATCCCAACCCACCCCAGCATCCCCCGGATCTAATCCCGGCCGCAACGGGAAACCACGAGTGTGCACCCTTAATTCGGTGAAAGCCCTCAGCCAGAGGATCTCCGTAACCGCGCCGGGGATCAAAGAATACCAAACGACGTAAATAAAGTTGCAGAGGGAGGTAAACAATCCTAAAGCGACCAGCAGAACGAAGGCTGACTGGGAACGAGCACCGAAACCGCCACGGAATCATTAATCCTTCGAGGAGGGGGCCCATAACTTAATTTTACGTCCTGAATAAACCAACCCTGTGCTGGAGGGGGTTACATTGCTCTCCTTCTATATTTCCCTTTACGGGCCAGGCTTAACGTTTTCCACAGCCTGTTGACATCGACCGTTGCCCGGCTGTGTCTGCGGCTCGTCCAACTCTTCTTCTTCAGACTTCTTTCGAGTCTGTCACAGAATGTTGAAAAAAGATCCATAGTTAATGCAGGAATTGGTTGTCGAGATAGAACTCCCGAGAAAGCGAGAGAATTTCTTACGTTTTCTTACAAGGAGGAGGGGGAGTCAGGGAGCGTCTTACGTAACACTTTTTAACCGAGTTTTCAATAATACAAATTTTACCATTAATGTTCCAGAAAAGTAGTTTTAGTTTAAATTTTCCGAAACCCAGTTAAACGAATTATATGAACCTTTAAAAGAACTTTAATAACTGAAAAAAATCAGTGCAAAAAATATTACGTAAGGAGGGGGTTGGAATATCAAATCTTACGAATTCTTATACCGAGGGAGGAAGGGGGTAAGAAATCGCCAAAATTACCCACATGTAATTTAAGGACTGCCCCCTAGTGGACGAGTAGGGAGGTATCGCCACGATACTGTCTCTGATTGCACGCACTCTGCACCCCTTTCGCGAGCAACCCAATTTTACTCGCCTATTCCCAGGCGCACTGATACGCCCCCTCTCCCCCTCGATAACCTTCGCTCATTCCACTAATTCCACTCGTTTAATAACACTCGTCCCCCTTCGTCCCATCCCTCCCCTCATTCGCAGTCCGCGAATACCAAAGACATATGTCAAGGAGAATCCGCGAGAAAAAAAGGGTACCGAAGACCCTGAGAACTCTGAAAACTCTCCCCAACCCCTCAACTTCTTCGCGCTGTTGTGCCAGGGGTAAGTGGACGCAAGGGGTGGGGTGGCGGTCGGATCTCGAGGAAAGGTGAATTCTACCGCCGCGTGCAGGATTCCTGTCACGATCAAAGACGCTGGGACCGCCGTAATGCCGAGGCGGAAAAGGTCTGCTTGGTATTCGGGGCGCGAGCTCGCTCGGTATAGGAAGGGTCGTGATTGAATCTGCCTGGGCCGGCCACGGTCCAAAGAAACGCACCCCCACCAACATTTATATCCCGCGGGATTCACCCCCTGGTCTTACCCACCCCACCCCTCCCCCCCCCGCCCCCCGCTACGGGAACAGTTTTATTATAGGGAACGCGTTGACCATAACACGCGAGGACCCCCACCCCCTCGCGTCTCGTGGTAGTCACCCCTCTGCGATCCTGCGTCCAGGCGTCCCAGCGACGACGAGGACCTTCCTTCGAAGTCTGGAAGAAATGCTTCGCGCGTCCTCCCCCCCCCCCTCGGCGATCATCGCCGCTGCAGGAACCCCGTCGTTTCTCCCTCTCGACCGCAGCCACGCACGTCTCTTGCACCCCCATTGTTGCTATTTAGGTGGACCGTCACGGGGATATTGTTTCGGAGGTGCTTTTGTCTGACGAAGATCGTTGGGGTGTGCGGGGGCAATAAGGAGAGATGTGGAGGGTGGGATGTAGGAGCTATGATTTTGGAGAGGCATTAGGGGTAGCGGGGCGACTCGAGTTTCTGGATACATGCGCAGAATTATTTGGAATTCTTGGATCCCACGGTGAACCTGTTTTATAATCTTAACGCGTTGACTGGGGTTGAGCGATTTTGTAGCGTTTTATGTTAATAGTTACGAGTGCTTTCCCCTAAACTATGTGTTGTTAAGCAGCGTTACTCTTTTTACAAAATAATAATTCGTAGGCAAGGAAGGATTGATTAACCCTTTAGCGCCAAACGTATCATATATGATACATTCATTTTTTTTTTGCCGTTTCGCCTTTTGCTGTCGCATTTGGCTGTTTGCAACAGTTTAAATAATACATATTTAGCGTAGTTTTATTCACTGACGAAAGTTGGACCTATTTGAACCCTGTATTCTTTGGATTTATGCATTTTGATCTTTGAAAAAAAAAAGAAAAAAATTTCGATACAAATATATAAATTCAGATCATTTTTAACGGTAAAAACAAAACCTGATATTTTTCCTTCAACGGGATCTAGGTGCGGGCGCTAAATGATTAAAAAGGAAGTGTATTTATCAGTTTGTACACAGTTACATATAAATTCTTTGTTTAATAAATAATGTCAATTTGAACTATATTAATTGAGTATATTGTAACTAAATATATATGAAAAATTGACACTATTACGGGCCAAATTTACCCTGCCGATTATAAGATGTAACACAAGCCATATGATCTATGTCCTTAAATTTAGAAAATTGGAAATACATACATCATTTGCATTACAATAATTATACAATTATTCTTACAGCCGTTATTTATTTTTACTTTCACAACTGAGCAAACAATCTACTTGGAGGAATAATAAAATTAAAAAATCGAACTAATTTATAATAAAAATATAAATAATGGAAATATGGAATTCAAATAATTGTATCTAATTTGTCACAGATTGTTTATTCAGTGTGCCGTTCCCACGAGAATATTTCCTGTAGAGCTTCTAAAGTATCGTGCCCGAAGATTTATTTGGAGATTAAACGGAAAGGCCTGACCAAATTTGAAGGGACATTTTTCAAAACTTTGCCCCAATTGATACTGTTAATTCCATCGTCTGCGCGTGTTCCCTTTTGAAATGATTTTCGACGGGTCTTAACATCGATTATTCCTCCCTGCCCCCACGTCGTCGGCCATGACACACGGTCTTGGACCAGCCAGCGGACCTGAGGAACCCTCCGCTTTGAAATATGCCTTCACCTACCTTCGAACCCACCCCTCTTCTTGGCTGCTAGCGCGATCCCTTCTACCCACGCCCCCGCTCTGCATCATATTGAATATGGGATCCCATAAGTCGAGCGATAATGCAATATGCCGACGTCAGGTCCAGGGGTTACCTTTCCAGCGATATGGAAGTAAGTTCACGCGAGGAGTCTCTATTAAATCTGGATTTACCGCCGCCTTTTCTCGTCCTTCTCGTTGCTGAGCACGCGGCTCGATGGATCGACGGTTTTTAATAACGATCCTCGGCGAAGATCTACTGGGGAAGGCAGAGGGAGTGGCTTTATGCGTCAGCTAGATCCTTTTTCTTATTATTATTTCGTTTGGGGGGGCAGGAACTAGATTTTTACCAGAATATGCATACATTCAAGTTTGTATCATTGAAGCATGGGGGAAGCTTGGAGAAAAAGGCATTAAAAAATTGGATAAATTATTACCTAAGCGTCTTCTTGAAGTTATTTGACGAAAAGGAAATATTACTAAATATTAACGCTTAAATTTTTAATTCTTTATATTGTAATTCTTATATTAATGCGATTTTTGTCAACTCAACGTTGCCCACGTTTTTTTTTTGTTAATTTTGTAGAATATGCATACAAATATCTGTGGTTGTAAGGAAAAACGACCCATGTCACGATTTCAAAAAATCTGAGTTTATGCATTAATTCAACTGTGGAATATTGGATGTATGTTTTTATCAGAAGAAAATGCATGAAAACGAATTTCATACGGTGAAAAAATAATGCAATTTAACCGAAGTCCAATATTCAATTAATACGCATTTGGCTAAACAACGCAAGTCCACAAGATTTGGAGAACACGACGTATCTTTTATTTGTGATCGCTTGTCATTTTCTATTTTTATTTATCTGCATATACTATAACGTAGTTTGTGTAAAATAAAATGAGCAAAATTATACTTCATATTTTTATTTTACTAGAAACAGCACACTGTAAAATACCAGTGATACATAAATGTGTAACTTGTATTTTACAAAAAACAACGCAACGACAAGTAATCATTTCTTTTCTTTTCTTCTTAACGCCATTAAGTAGAACAACACAAGTTCAGTGGACTTGTGTCATTCTACCTAAAGTGTATGTAAATTATTACTATTTAGTTTATTATTATTTACGTTAATTATACGAATATTGAATATTATGCAAAGTGAAGGAAACATACATTTATATCGTAAGAAGAAAACAAGGAAACATTGCTAATAAGAAGAATTGGTGTTTAGAACTTTCAACGACAATATCTCGAAAGTGAAAACATGTGACGTGGGTCGTTTTTCCTTAGAACCACAGATATAAAGTATGCTATGTTTTTATCGGGCACTATATATATGAAGTGATGGAGCATAATCATTGCGTTAAGACTCTGTAGACTCCTAACGCTGCATAAACAAATGTTAAACAAAATTTAAACGATCACTGTGGTGATTGTCCTAAAAACAAAGACACGTGAGAGTGTCAGTACGGCTGTGCCTAACTACATCTTGCTTGGCGAACGTTGGAAACAATTAGAAAAGCTCTCCCATTGAGCAACACTCGAGTTCAGATCAGAGGCAATAAGTGATTAAGTATCTTTAACCTTAAAAAGGTTTTGTGGATTTACAAAGAGAAGTTGAAGTAATTTCTTTTCGTGGGAGGATGGGAAATCAGGTAGGCGAATAATGTCAGGTATAACAGCGAAGTTAGATCACTCTAAGTCCTCTGCAACTTGCAAGAAGCTTACGTCCAGGTCTAATTACTTTTTAAAAAATATCTTCCAAATTAATAACTCCCTCGACAAATCTCCAAAGTCCCCAAACCTAAGCTTCGATCTCATCGTCTCCACTTTACAATCACGAACACACCAACCTCACAGGACACCTTAATCCCACCGACAAAATTACAAATTCAAAGACATCCTCAGCCACAAACCACTCAAAATCCACTTCATCGCAAAAACCCCGAAGACCTACCGCAGACCTAGTCCTAACCGTCCGCAAGACGCCGTCGTTTCAATTAACAGCGCCCCCCCGCGCCATTATATCAATCAAGGGGTAGATCACGTATTCGTTCCCGATCGCGGAGGATCGGTGATTTACGATCGACGCGGCTGTGCCTCTTTTCTCATCGTAAATCCTGGCAGGCTGCCGTGTCTTTATGGTTCACGGATTCCGTGGCACCCATCTGCACACGCCACGCGGCCGTAAAAGTAGCTGGCTTGGCTCTCTTTCTCTCCTTTTTTTATCCCGGCATCGATCGATCGGGAGAGAGTCGCCTGGTCGATAGGCACTTCCGACATTCCGCTCGTATTTCACGCGGCCTCTCGTAAGCAGCTGCTTTTCAATGCCCGGGGACAGGGGGGGGGGGCGCGGTTAGTTCGTCCCGAATAGTAGACAACCACCCCTGTTTAGGGTGTGCGAGTGAATTTTACGTGTTACGTGGCGACCGAGTTCCCAGAGGAAGATCAATTAATCGTGAGTGGTTGGTTTCCGAACGCCTCGCCTCGGTATATGTGTCAGTGTCATGCGATGCCCCAATTAATATTGGAGGGTGAGGATTTCGAGGGAAAGAGTGTCACTGTGATGTTCGGAACGTTTGGGGATGGTGGCGGGTGAATGGGATCGAATTTACGGGAGGGTGAGACGTTGAGGATGACCGGCGGCTGAAAGTGGTGCGAGGTGGTGGTAGGGTTTCGTTAAGGAAACATTATTCATTTAAGAGTACTCGAAACGTTTACTATCGTGGTCATTGATTGAAAATTGGTGTCCGATAGATTCGAAAGGTTAAATCTTTCAAGATTCGCGTAGATGCGTTAAGGCTAATGTGGGCAGTCGTTTTTGTCAAAAATGAAGCATTTCTTTTTCAATTAATTACAAAGAAATAAAGTGAAGCTGGGATTTGTTCTTTGACACTATGTTTATTAATATCATAAGCTTTAAAAAAATATGTTTCTCTCACCAAAAATATATATCAAAGATGACGCTACAGATGGATAATTAAAAAGGCTTTTTAACAAAGTTTCTTTTATTTCTGTATAATTAATTAAGAAAGAAATGCGTCATTTTTGGCAAAATCGACTGCCTAAGTAGTACCCTTAAGGGGGTATAGCCCTTTGAAAGCTCGGAAAATGTACATTTTGTGGATTTTTTTACAAGTCAACGGGTTGATAAAGATTTTCCGTTTTTGTACTATTTTTACATAGTATTATGAACTACATAAAAAAAATTTCCATTAAAAAACTATTGTTTTTCGGAATTTATGAATACATATCCGAAACTCTGTAAAAAACTGTATGTCGTGTCTGAAATCAAAATCACCAATTTTTTTTTATAAAATACGTTAATAGCTATCGACCCATGGCGCAGATTTTGAAAATTATGAAAAATCAGGAAATGGTAATATCAAAGATAAAGTTAGATTTTTCGAAGAGAAAAGTCTACTTTTTTCTTTATAAATAATAAACAGGCAATGGCAATAAAAAAAGGGTGTAAAAATGGATATACCCCCTTAAGTATAGGAAAAGGGTACTCCAAGGTAAAGGATTGGGAATGGCACCCTCAAGCCTAGTCTTCATAAGCTGGGGTGGCAACCACTTTAGCACGAATACCTGCTACCCCTAAACTAAACGCAACTTTAGAATCAATCAATCACGCATTCAAATTTTCCTCAGTTTTCAAAATTTCCCGCATTAACCAACCATTTTATCAACCCAAAGACAGCTGACAACACACAAGCGCTTATATTTCTCATGTACCATCAACCCTGTCCCAGTATACCTTTCTAGCCCCCACCCCCCCCCCCAAGAATTTTGCCAAATCCCCAAAGTACTTTTCAAGAAGTATTTTCACACCCCAGTAGTCAACCCCCTCTCAGTATACCTCTCGAGCCCCCAAGAATTTGGTTAAATCCTCAAAATACATTTCAAGAAGTATTCTGTACTCTCTTCCACCCCCTCCCAGTCAACCCCCCGCCAGTATACCTCTCCACCACCCCACGAATCTCACCAAATCCTCAAAATACTTTTCAAGAAGTATTTTCACACCCCAGTAGTCAACCCCCTCTCAGTATACCTTTCGAGCCCCCAAGAATTTTGTTAAATCCTCGAAATACATTTGAAGAAGTATTCTGTACTCTCTTCCACCCCCTCCCAGTCAACCCCCGCCAGTATACCTCTCCACCACCCCAAGAATCTCACCAAATCCTCAAAATACTTTTCAAGAAGTATTTTCACACCCCGGCAGTCAACCCCCTCTCAGTATACCTCTCGAGCCCCCAAGAATTTTGTTAAATCCTCAAAATACATTTCAAGAAGTATTCTGTACTCTCTTCCACCCCCTCCCAGTCAACCCCCCGCCAGTATACCTCTCCAGCACCCCAAGAATCTCACCAAATCCTCAAAATACTTTTCAAGAAGTATTTTCACACCCCAGCAGTCAACCCCCTCTCAGTATACCTCTCGAACCCCCAAGAATTTTGTTAAATCCTCAAAATACATTTCAAGAAGTATTCTGTACTCTCTTCCACCCCCTCCCAGTCAACCCCCGCCAGTATACCTCTCCACCACCCCAAGAATCTCACCAAATCCTCAAAATACTTTTCAAGAAGTATTCTACACTCCCTTCCACCCCCTCCCAGTCAACCATCCTCCCACACCGTTCGGAATATCTGCTCCAGGCCCCCTATGGGCCCCCTACAGGTGGACGCCTAATTCGTCGTGTACGGGGCTTATCTCCGGTCCAGTCTCGCCTCGATAACGTTCCAGCTTAAATTCACCGTTGCCCGAGGGCAGGCAACGGCTGATTTAAGGGCCCCTTCGCATCGCCCATCCTCGATCCTCTGTACAGGCGCGCGCGACCCCGTGCTCGCCTGGAGGGGTGAAAAGCCTCTTCCCCTAACGCGGAGGCGTATGCCACCGGTAGAGATAGTCGACCGTGATAAGCTAAATGCTCGACTCCCCTATATTACAGCTTAGGCTGGTCTGAGAGCCGCCCGAAGCGTAAACCGAACTAACGCTGGTTACAGCCACCGGTGAGACAGATCGTTCGGGGGCTGGGGAATCAGGCCTCCGCGGTACCGCTCCGGCAGGATCGCCGTCCGATAAACGGGTGTCGTTCCCTGTTGATACCTGGCCACAGTTCCAGGTGGCCCTTGACCGTGGAGTTGGTCGCGTGGACCCCGCTTGGATAGGCGTCGTGGTTTTTTAGGGGCGGCGTTAACTACGCGCCCATCGAGGGTAAAATGTAGATCGCTGATTACCGCGTCGCTTTGGGGGAGGACCGTTTGTTGCAACGATTGCGGGGATTTTGCGGGTTTTTAATGCTGGTTTGGTGGATTTTGTGAAGTCTCGAAGGGGGGGTTGATAACGAGGGATCGAGAGGAACAAACTTTTATTCGTGTTTTAGCTGCTTTTAATTTTAATATATTTTTGGAGGCTGGATTCGAAGAGAAAAATTGTAAATATTGTATACCTACCTCATTTCATTTTTCACTATTAATTTCAGTCATAAAAACTACGAAGCAACTTGTACGAAAATAGTACTTGATGGAGAAAATCTGAGGGTAGGTTTGCGTTTAGGAGTCAAAATTTTTGTAGCGCCAGCGTACATTTGTAAAAACGTTTTTATGACTCTCAATTTTGGAACTCTGTGTAATTGAATAACTCGGTTGGTAAAGTAGCGTTCAGTATTTTACAAATTTTGGGAGTTTTGAGTGTTGGTATTTGTTGACATTCAAGTTCACTTTGTTTTGAATGTACGGACTTGAGTATTCGAGTTGTTTTGAGCTTCACCAGAGGTGTTAACTTTGGAGAAATTTTTTAAGGAACGTACATTTCAAATTTCGGAAACTCGTGGATTTTGGGTGTTTCATATTTACAAAATTGGTCACTCTTGCAATTATGTCTCCCAGTTTCTAGAATCTTAGATACGAAGCAGTTTCTCCTTTCCAAAAACGAATCCCAGTAAAATTTCAAAATTTCCAAAGTCGCTGCTCGAAAAATATTACTCAGCTGCATGCCTTGACAGACGGAAATTCGGAAAGAAACGGTTCGTAGGGCGCGGGAGCGTGAACGAGGCTCCCGCAGGCAGGATATGCGGGGGACAAGTTGTGGCGTTATCTGAAATTTAGGGGTGCAGCTTCGGCGGAAATTGAGCCAAGGCCGTGGCGGAAATTCCCCACGCACCCCGTGGGAGGGGTACCATAAATTGAAGAGGCCGCGTTTGAATCGAAGCGTGCCCCTTCGACGCGAAAATTGAGTTAAACACGCCCCTTTACGCGGGAATCTGACGTCTAGGTCTGTGGAAAGCTCTAAATTGATCTACTTACAACGCTTTTGACGACCCCTTGTGCGTTCTGGTTCCCCCAAACACGCACAAAAATATAAAACCAGTATATTATACAAAGTAAATAAAAATATTGTGTTTGAGAATTCAGTAGTTTTCGAATTAGAAGGGATATTCTGGAAAATTAATTCACATAGGGGGTAGATTTCAATATTTTCGAACGAATTTGATTAAACCACATAAAATTGTAGAGAATTGTATATTGACGAATTTTAGTAGGAAATTATTATATTCAAAAGAAACTTAATTATCCATCTATTTATAGCTTTATAAAGTAAGGGAGAAGTGAAGGGCGACCAAAAACTTGCCACGTATTCATCGCTGAATTCGTTAGAAGCGGTTGGACTGACTCCTGTGAGAATGCAACCCGCCCGACCGTGGAGGCAGAGTGCCTCTATACTCTAAGGACGCTTGACCTCGCTCTGCATTCTGCGAAAATCGTTCTCTGCACTTTTTACCAAGAATATCTCCTTGCTCTTCCCTTTAGCAATGTAGTACAATTATTACAATGCTTTTGTCCAGTTGAACCTTTAATTTTCGAAGATATCACAATAATTTTTCAAGTGTCCAGTAATTGAAAACAGTACGATTTTCAAATAAAAACGCAATTCTCCGAACTATACGTTTACCACTTCCGCGGAATCCCCTTCGCGACGTCTGCCACGCGAGAAACGCCGTATGCATAAGTAACGACGTGGATAAAGGTGACGTTCGCTTTTATGAACAAAGTTCCTCGAATAATGCGTAAGTTCCTCTCTCGCGGCTTTTAATAAAGCCTTACCAGTCTGGTCGTACATTATTGTCGCTTTCGTGGAAGAACTAGCCTCATTAATTCAATGAACTTTGGGGAAATTGTCGGACGGGGTTGCCAACTTAGCGTGTTCTAGAAACTGTTACCGACGGAGCATCGGTATCGAGCTTCCTTACCGATCGAACTGCCGTCTTCGCTCAACAATTGTAATCGCAGTAAACATAACCTTCATGTTAGTTGCGTACTCAAAACCATATCAACGACCAACGGAGTTACAAAATTACAAAATTCACGAAGTATCAGTGTACAGTACAATCCCCTGATACGCCGAGCGTTGGAAGGTTAAACGAGCAGACAGGAAGCAGCTAACGCAGCGTGACTGGTCCAAACTTTTAATTAAATGCAGGAAGTCGATGATATTTGCGAGGAGAGAATCGCGAACTCGGCAACAAGGAAGCACACTCGGCCCGCTGTGCTCGTGCACGCTCCCTTGAAGCATGCGCACAAGTGCATCTCGAGTATGCAGTCAACAGTTAAGAGTCTTCCTTAAACACTTAGCACGCGTTTTAACCAGTCTCGTTCACAGTACTTCCCCGCTGTATCCCCCTCCCCTCCCCCGTACCACGCAACTTTTTCCCCATCTACCTCCTTCACAACCCACCATCGCATACTTGCTCCTGTTACCGTTAGCACCCGTCCCTTTCCTTCTTTCCTCCATTTCCACGGTTTTTACTCTCGCTTTTTGCTCTCGCAGGCCTCCTACTCGTTTTCATCTCCTGCTTCTCGGTCCTCCGTTCCCCTTCGCACTGTTGCTCTCCTTTATCTCTCCTCTGGTCATTCCTCCACCTCCTTTTTTTCCCTCGCCCCCCTCCCCTGCTATCTCGTATTGCCTGCTCTCTCGTTAACCCCTCCCCCCCCTCCCCCTCTTCGGCCCCTCCCGCCGCCAGGCCGGTTATAACCGAGTCTTCCAGCGAGGGCCATTTGTATCGGCGCGGAATCGAGGGTGCGAACTCGCTCTATGACGCTCCTTTGTATGCAAACAAGGTGCTTGCTTCTAAATTGGGTTGCAAGTCGGACCATCGTTAATTAATATATCTCGCGGCACGGCCGAATTAAGCCCGGCCACGGGGAGGCGCGCGGCCCCTGCCCTCTAGCGTCGCGGAACCCGTACAACCCCGGAGGATATGCCTGTAGGTCCGTTCGTCGGAACGACCGCCATGGGACTCGTACCAATCATAAACGGACCGTCGCCTCGGCGGTCGCTTACGGGACACTGGGTTCCGCGCGCGTGATCGGCGTGCCGAAGCTGACGAAAATTGGTACGAATGTATTTTTATGCAACGTTCGCCTTCGTTCGTTGGAAACCATCGGAGCTTCCACGGTCCCTGGTTCGTTTAAGTATACGCGGATTAAGTAAAGACGGTTATATAGACGGAGAGGAATTATTTTATACGTGGTATTCCCATTTGGGCACACTTCTGGGCCATTGGCGTAATCTAGCCGGTTGTTATGCCCTCCCTAAGCGACGTGGCCAACGTTTCAAGCCCGTGTCTGTATACGAATTGTATAAGAATACAATACCTTTACTGGTCACGAGTGAAAAACACGTTTGGCTAATAAGTGCTAAATAATAAACGATTTCAGTTGATCTCTTAGAAGATTATTATGGAAACAGAAGTCGAGGCCCCTGTTAGGCGCTAACAACAATGAAAGGGTTATTCCTCCTACGATCTCCGAGTATGTTTTTACCCAATCGCGTTTTATCTTCTGTAACCTCTCTAATTTCGAGGAAGACACGAGGAAAATGCTAGTAATGCGTATACCTTGTTATGTTCGTATATGTGTTCGCGAACGAGAGATCGTAGCACTGATAAAATCGAGTGAGTTTAGAGGTTAGACCAGAACCTGTTTGCCGCGGAGGGCGCCACGTGCAATTACGACCGGGCACGAAAAACCGTAACGCGATACCGACGCGTGTAATTCGAGACGCGGACCGTTCGAGGGGGGGATTAAAAAATGCAATTTGTGCCTAACGAAAAATACGAGCGCCGCGGTCGCGTAAACGCCAGGAGATGCGGGCAGGAGATGGCTTCTGCCACTGGTAACTCGAACGGGGACCGAGGTGGGGGCTATTAAGCGCGGTAAAGAGGGACAGGGAAGCGTGACCGTGCTTTGAAATTCCATTACCGAACGTGATGAGGTCAGTGCACGAGGCGAATTCATTAGGTGCTATATTTTCTCCGCGTTTCTACCTACGTCGGCATGCCCCGCGGGGAGGGATACCCTCCGGCCGTAGTTTCCGTCCGCGCGCTTCGGGCAGCGCCCGGAAAAGGGTCAAGACTACCAAGTATTTTGATTAACCTCCATTATTTTCGTAAGGAATCCCGTCGACCGCCACTACGCGTCGGGCCGCCAGAGGGGGCCCCGATCGAAAGCCAGAAAGGAAAGACGGGAATCGGACGGGTATCGTGAAGTGGACGGGGAAAATGAAATACGTCCATGGGTTGTTTCGTATTTAGCCTGTTGTGGAGTATAATGAGCGTCACGGTGTATTCGAAACTCAATCGCCCGGGGCCACAGGTGGGCGTTACCGTAGAGTGGGTTCAACGTTTAATCGTGACAGATTACGAAATATGTAATTTTCGGTTCTACCGAATGCAAAGCGGCTGTGTCACGTTTATCGGAGATTGTGCGCGGAGTGTGCCCTAAGGCGGTGCCGCCATTGTTCCCGTTTTGCCTATTAGAGCAGCGCAATTGTATTAAAATAGTTCACAGCTATATAGAGTGTCTAACAGAACTACACATATTTATTTCGGTCGGATATTTAGAAGTCGAAGAGTTAATAGGATAGATATCTTATTCAAAGACAATCTCCCAGAATCTGCCAAAAAGTTGTGAGCTTCATTCCTCCACTCGTGGAAAGAACCACAGCCACTGTAGACGTTGCACTGAAATATGAATACTTTTGATTTCCTGCCCCCCTCCCGGGGGAGGGAGTCCCTTCACCCGCAGATGCTACCAGAGTTCGCGACAACCAGTTCCAGCGAGTCATAAATACCTAGGACGATCCTCGCAGGAAGGGTTTTCGGCGACCCTAAATCAAGGTCAGCGTCGTCCCGTGTGTCGTCGTTGCTACTTCTTCTCTTTTACCTTCTCCCCGCCCCTCGAGTCCTTGGCAGTCTGAGGGATATGATTTAGTACTTTTGACGGGATTAATAATTCTCCAGCGGCAGGGAGGTAGCAGATGTCCCGACATTTTCGCACCCCATTCGCGTCTTCTCCAGGCATCGTCGCCTCCTAGCGTTACCCCATCGTTGCCTTACTTCATCTTACGCAGTTGCGTCTGGTTGCAGGGCACCGTAAATCTGTCACAGTCCCTGTGACGAATTTAGGCACCTCGATGCCCCCTGACACGCCTCCCTTTGATATTTTTCACCTGCGACGCCTCTTTGAGGGGTGCCGCTGTCAGACGACTTGGCAGGTAAAATCGAGGTGGGAACGAACGTCCATCGCGGAGAGTATATTTCGAGAGTAAGAAGCAAGTAGGATTTTTGGGGATGTGCATTTCGAGATTAATTGTAAGAGGAAAATAAAATTGGATTTTGGGGAGGTGCATTTCGAAATTAATTATAAGAGGGAAATTGGATTTTGGGGGAGGTGCATTTCGGAGATTAAATTGTACCAAGGAAATTGGATTTTTGGGGATCAAGGTTTGGGTGTATAGGTGTAATTTGGGGGAAGTGGGAATAATATAATTCTTGGCTGAACTGTGTACTTCAAAATTAAATATTCAGGGGCGATTGAAATATCACATTTGACGTATCTTTTTTTTGAGTAGTCGATTAGTAATATTTTTATAATGACGACAATTTATAATTGGAGTCCACTTTTGTTTATTCTTTCCTCGGTTTTATTTATGACTGAGGTAAAGTAGATTTCAAGTTAGTAATTTTTAGAGTAAGGAAGGGGAGAGGATTTCTTTCGTCGGCTACAGTTTCGTCCCAGTCCTTCTTGGTAGGTCAGCTCGGGGGTTCGTGGAAATAATCATTCAGACGGTGCTTCTTGTTAACATCACTGGTAGTGCTCCAAACTTGGACCCGCGCCGCGCGTTGACAATGAGCCCGATACCGATCTGTGAAGAAGGCGTGGGTGACAATACGAATGACAAGCGTATTACGCCTGTGCGAACACGATTTAACACCGTCATCGTGTCTGTATCGTTCTTTTAATCTGAAGACAGATTTCTATCTGCTTGAGGAATGATTTCCTCGTGGACTGATTTCTCTTATACCTGATGACTGGTTCCATTCACATCAACGTTCTAGACCGTTATTATTATGCTTCGCTATTACTATATGTTAAGTAAACTTTTGTTATAATTATCATTTTACATCATTTCAATTTATAGCTGGGCTGTATTGAGCGCATTCAAATTTGGAAACTTTGGACTTAATCTTCTTCCTTCCATCGGTATCTAATTTTCCAAAAAAATTTGTTTCTTTATTCAAATTCTCTCGGTTTTGCAAAAGTTCACGTACACTGGATGAATAAAAAATTCATTCAGATTCAAGAAACTTCGTTTGCATTTAATGCATTCAAATTTCTTCTAATCCGGCTTCTCAAAAATGGCAATTTGTTCATCTTCGAATTTAAGTTCTGTCCTAGGAATTCGCCTTTAATTTGAATAAAGTATTCCCAGAGTGTTCTCGTCAAGCGCGCCAGACTATTATGGTACTCAGTTCCCTATCTAGAGTAATTTCAGTGGCTCGATTTCCCTGTATCGGTATTGGGGACTAGTAGAATCTCCGCGACGAGGAAAAGTCCCTAGAACGTCCGAGCGAAATCCCCAGACGGGGCTGTTCGCGCGAAGCGTCGAGGGATATGATTACCAGCGGGGTAACCATTACTCTTACACGTGATCAAGAATCATTTATTAATTTTCCATCCCGAGAGACAATTTCTGAAGTCGATCGCCCGATCGGCCCGCCCTCTGTAATTTCATCTACACACACGCAATCGGCGTCCGTGAATAAACGCGTGGCTTTTTCTTTCCACAAAGAAAAGGAAACCTAGGGACTTCCAAGGACGAGAGTAAATACGTCTCTCCCGAGGTTATCGCCTTAAACCATTCGTGCCCGACTTAGTAACGAATGCAGTGTGCTCGAACGTAATCGCGATAAATCTCCCTCCTTGTCATAAATCATTCGCTCCTTTATTTTTTTTCCCCAAGAAATCTGCATTCAAAGTCACGGACTTGCTGTCCCTTCACATTCCTTAATGACGCGAGATTAAATTGGACTCGTTTTCGTTGTTTCCAATGCAGCGACTTATGATAATGCCAAGGTCACAGGAGACGTGAAATGAAATCTATATTAAGCACCTGGCGCCCATTGGAAACAGACTTGAGTAATGATCGAAGTACCAAAGCGCCAATGCACCGTCAATTCCAACACCTACCACACCCTTTACTTCGTCTTTCACTTCTGACCTTGTGTCACCTTGAAAATTATCATCATATTCTCTTCCATTTCATTCCCAAGTCGTTCAAGAGTTTAAGCATCAGAGCTTTAAACATACATTTTATACAATAAATTGTGATTTAAGTTGGCTCATTGATGTTTCACATTTTTCACCGACGCCGCGCCTATGCATTCGGCGGACTCGCGAACCTAGCCTAACCCCATCGGGACAGCGACATCTGAAATCGTCGGTAACGAACGTAACGACGTGAAATCGAGCGTTCCGTAATACGAGCCGCTGTATCCTCCCGAAAAAACAATTCCCCGAAGTCACGCCAGCTGATTGCCCGTAATTCCAGCGCCGTGGCCGCAGTCGTGTTCCCGAATAAAGACCTTTCCGAGAAGAAAGGGGGCCCAAGGACAGCCCCGAGCGCGATTCGAGGCACGCTACCGCCGCGAAGGAATCACCTCCGCGCAAAAGCCGCTGCGAGCGCAAACCTTAAGTGCGTATACCCGAAGAAATGACGCGCGCAGCCGGCGGGGAGGTGGCGGGGAGCGCGGATGCTACAGGAGGTGGAAGGATGGAGGGGATAAGAGAAGCGCATTCAGTTGAAGCGACGCGCAGGTTGTTCTGGATCCCTGGCAATAGCCTTTCAATTCTCCCATTCTTACATACCAACCCTTCTTAACTCCTCGACGTTTCATTTCCTCACGTTCTCCAATTACACCTGACTTCCACTACCAAACACGCTAAATATAGGACACTGTCCAAAGGAGATTATAAGTACGATAGGAAAGAAGGATATTATAAGTCCAGCATTATTTTTTGTTTAGAAAAAACGGAGTCATCCATGCGTATCCAGACTGTAGTATCACGTGAGCTGGAATCCTGACGGGGGTTTTAAGTAATCCTCTAGTTACAGATGGCGCAGGGTGTGCACGCGAGGCGTGTGACGAGCGTTCGCTCGGGGAGGGGAGAGAGGGATTGGTACGACAGGTCGTTCAAGATAATCGACACATTTCTGAGAGCTAATTTCGGGCAATGTTCGGGACGACTCGGAGCGTTTGTCATACGTTCCCGAAGCGATTCGAAGCGTCTTGAGGCCATCGCTACCCCGGGCAGGCGCGGTAATAGAGGCCAGGTAGGCGGGTCGGCGCGCACGAAAAGTAGGGCCCCGCGGCTCCGGGGGAACGTTTTTCTCTAAATTACAGCTCCGCGCTCGACTCGTTTCTTCTCCAGCGAGCCTTTCCCGCGAGCCAGCCGCAGCCAGCTCGTCCGGCCACTACCTGAATTCCCGATTTCTCTGGCGTTCGCCAGCCCTGGCAAAAAGCAAAAGAACAAGCTGGCGCCATTGTCGGCCTGTTCCTCCGCTACTAGGTAAACGCGACCTGACCCCTCTCGATTCCCTATAGAAATCACTGTAACCAAAGCAACGATAAATCACCCGAAACAAGGAACTCCTGAATTACCGACTCTCAATTCATATCTCGGTTAAACTTTGAGGTTAGGTTCCCCGGTAGTTGCTTAAAATAAAACCCTATATCGCTGTCTGCACGGAATCTTTGATCCGTGGCAAGCCACGAATGGAATGTTGCTTCTTTTTAACTGTTATATACAGGGTGTTCCAAAACACGCGATGCAGTCGAATCAAATTATATAGTAATCCCTCCTAAGAAAACTGAATCTGAAGCGATGGAACGGAATGTTGGTACCGAAAGGAAGCCGAGAAGTGGCAAGATTGTTTCGTAAGGTTCTATTACGGAAAAGAGATCGTAGCGTTCCGCGTACATCAGTGTTTCCAGCGTGAACCCGAGCATCGTGCTAACAGCGCCAATTAGGAGAGGCGGGCCCGAGTGTGGGGGATTCTTCTACTGAAATACTGCGCGTGTGTCCCCGCGGCATTTAATTATATCGTAGTATTGAATCTCGGTCGTTTATCGATCGCTGGGTAATGGCGTCCCGGCCACGGAATTCTTAACGCATCGATGGCAGCCATTCATTAAGGGGCAAACGCGTGGCACACGATACTTCACGGCGACGCGAAATCGGACGGGAGCTGGCGATTCCGTTGGCCGCCTCGGACAGTGGTTTTCGCGAGATGTGTGTCCCCGATGTTTATTGGACGAGATAGGTAAACCGGATCGCCAGGCCAGAGCTATCTTCCAGGAATGAAAATAGAGAAATAATCAAACGCCCCAGGACAAGGTTCACTGGGCGCAAATTTCCATCGTCCTGCCGCGCTACGGAAACCCCCTCCCTCCCCCCCCCCCCACCCTCCCGCCGCCGTTTCGTCTGTTGAACGTTGTCCGGCGATGAAATCGATCCAGATGACGCGGCAAAAATTGAAACGTTGCTTGTAAACGGTTGTTAATTGACGAAGCCGGGGATAACCGGAATGATCGATCGATGGGATTAACGAGAATGTGGAATATAGAGATAATAATGTTGTGGGTGGGAAGTAAGCGGAACCTTTAGAATTTATCACGTGTTACGCGATTATTTCACTTATCCCTGGCCGCGTTATCGGTAGCGTAACGATACTATCGACACGCTTGTAATTATCGACAAGCCGTATCTAATCGATAATCGCTAGCAGCGCCCTTGCTTCGATCCCTCGAATCCGGTTCGCAGTAATTAGACGCTGACACTTGAACTTAACACTTCACGCCGGAATTTCGATTTGTTAATAATCTGTGGATAATTCCCCTAGTGGCCGTGTGTGCGTGGATAATCGGTAGATGATTTCTGGAATTATGGAATTAACAGACGCGTTGCAAAGTATCTTCCAAATTAATTTAGCTGTATTTTTAAATATTCTCTGTCAGTGTGGCCAACTATAAAGTCACTAGGGAGTGTCGTCACTGTTATATTTACTATCAATAATCACATAAGGTCCCGTATGAATTTTTAATACCCAGATTAATATCTATATCCCTTATCTTTCTAATTTCATTAACTTCTCGCCCTTTTTAATCCCATAATTCCTACCAGAATCGCCCGATTCCTTCCCAAGAACACCTATGCCCACGAGTCCACCCAAGGAGACGAAGTTAGCAGCAACGAAACGACCGGGCGGAGCACTGATGGGCAGTTGGTCCTGGGCAACGGTGCCCCTCGAATGAACTCACGTAGGTTCGAGAGTATGCCCATCCGCAGCCCATCGGGAGATGGATTCCAACCTACAATCTGCATAATTCCCCGCCTCGGATTTCCTTATCCCTTTGCGCCAGTTCCCTCGCTGGCTCGCGAGAGCCCGATGGAACTTGGCTTCCATTAACGGCTCCTCCTTTTTTTTCTCCTTCTTTCGTTCCTCCCTTGATGAGGGGACCTTGAAACTCTCCGCGAGCCTTCCTCCGTTGGCGCGTGAAACATATTGTTTACTGCTTGGCTCCACCTTCTCCGCTCTCACCTTTAGGTACATTTTTCTTTGGGTCATTGGCAGTCGACGATAATTCGAGAATTTAATTCGAAGTGGAATTGATTATTGGTCCTGAACTATTTTCTGATGTGGTAAAATCGCTATTATTATTTCATATTAAATTGGTCCACTGGTTACTGAAGTCGTAGAGATAAGCCAGTCAGCATACGCGTGCAAGGAAACGTAAGCAGTAGGGATGGGATCAAGTTCAATATGTACTCACGAATCCGTGTCAATTTCGATACAAAAGTTTCACTTCATGGGATTCGAATACTACTCATAAGAGTTCAATATGTATTCACGAATCCGTGTCAATTTCAATACAAAAGTTTCACTTCATGGGATTCGAATACTACTCATAAGAGGTGACGTTTCATTCTATGTACTTCCAAAGTACTTGGGTTATACAAGCTGGTTTCGAACCTCGGAAAGAGTACTTGAAGAGTTCGAGAATGTCCTTGTAAGTACTTGGAAATTTGGAAGAATCGAATCTCGTAAAAGTAGTATTCGAATTCTGAAAGACAAAACACAAATCGCGTAACTGCACAGAATAGAAAACTCCTGGTTAAAGTACTCATAAATGGTTCGAAGCTGCTTGGTCAAGGTTCGATTATACTTGAAAGTATCGCTAACGTTTCTCAAAACACTTATGGTGAATTCAAAACTACCTCGTCGAGGTTCGAGTTTACTTAAAAGTATTGCTTCACTTTTTCGAAGTATTCATGAAGCGTTCGAAAGTATCCAATCAGATTCGAGCCTACGTCCAATATACTTCACCCCATCACTAGTAAGCAGCGATGAGATTAAAAGAGAAGAGTGCATCGCCGGGGGTTAATCGAACTGAAAATGAAAGGACTGCTCGGGTCGTCGGTGGCTCTTCCAATGCCCACCGTTCACCAGCGTGAAAGTTAATGAAATCGCGTTCGTTCACCGTTCACCAGCATTCATTGCATATACATCTAATACGGAGTTTCGAAGCAATTACAGCTCCGGATGAGGCTGGTTTGATGTAATTACAGTGCTCGTAATGGATATCCAGCTTATTCTTCTGAAAACTTTGGGTAGCCGGATAAAAGAAAATTTCACTGCCCATCCTCGGAGCAAGGCTTTCTAGCAATAATGGCTAAATACTTATAAACAAGGGGTCTTTTTTTATCATCGCACCGTATCTGATAATGAGCATCTTCAAGCTACATAAATTCTTCTCACGCATTTCCTTACATTCACTAGCAGCGGATATAATTCAGATCTTAATTAATTTGCGATATTGATATTTCTATTTGCAATATCGGTTCATCCCATTCCATCTCATTCTGTTATTTTCTTTGCTACTTGTTCTTAAAATTTTAATTTTAATTTCGACCGATCCGTGTCCCTTCTCTATTCATATCTTTTTCATTTCATCTTTAATATCCGAAAGAGTTGTCGTCTCGTAATAAATAAATAACTATAAGTGGAACGCCCAAGGATTCACTCCCCATTCACCAAGAGAACCAAAATTTCAGAAAGGGGCATTAGAACCGAGCATTCTTTTCACAGAAGATTGCTACAATTAAAACAGTTCCCAGCTAAGTTACTTCGATCAAGGGCCACACACGCCTCGGTCCGCCCATGTTCTACCTATCCCCGTTGCTAGTAGGAAGGCACACGGCACCTTGCAGCCAAGTGTCTCATTTCAGTCGCGAGATCCGCGGCTCTCCTCGCGGGACGCGCGTGCGCTTTCATTCTTTCCCGCGCGCGCGCGCTTTCATTCTTTCCCGCGCGCGCGCGCGCTTAGTCGAGCGACCCTCCCCCGTTTCCCACGAGCATTCCCGCTCATTACGACTTCCCGGCGGCCGAGGCTCGCGGAGCCACGTCGGATTTCTCGAAAGGAGCGCGGGCAACCGGGCCCCCGGACTCACTGGCTGCCCCGTCAATAGTAGCTGCTCGAACAGCTTCTTTCAATATTTGTAAATGCCGCGCGCTGTCCCCTCCCTCGGCTCGTTGCACGGCTGGGCTCGCTGGTGCTGTCTCCTTCGTTACAGGCGCAGGAAGTGAAGTAACGGTTACAGATTTCACGGGCGCCTCCGCTAGTCGACTAGGCGGAAACTCGAGGAAAGAACGCGCCGCGAAATTGATTCGGATCTGTGAATTTCTAAGGGTACTTTTACGTTGGAGCTGCGATAAGAACGACGATAAGAGTAAAGCGTCGAAATATATTATAGGGTAAGTCCGGGTGAGACGGTCGCAGTTTCGTTTAGAGTCTGCTGCAGCCAACCTATTTGAAATAAAGCAACGAAAATGACGTGGAACAAAACTTCAATCTTTTGTCTACATGTTCGTTAATACCAATAAACGAAAAATTATTATTTAATATACAAATTTTGCAAATGAAAAAATAGTGTCTTTTCCCATATCTCCCTTAATGTCCGGGAAAGATGGTCATATGTACCTTTCAGGCTAACAAGTTGTGGTCCTTAACTGGTTATCTCAGATTCTTTCTAGTTTTCGTCCACCTTCGTTTTTGCCCGCTCAAAACTTCTTTGGGATCTTGCTGTGAGTCTTCTAATCCGCATGTATGACGCACAGTGTCAAACTCTGTGCAATTTTCATGGGCCCAATAACCACGTGACTTACATCTTAGCCAATCTTGTTTTTTCTTTGGTTTCGAAAGAATTTTTTCCGAATTTTAGCAAAATATCTGAAATTACGTCGAATACAGCTATGGCCAGCTCTCCTGGACAGCAATTGACTCCTTTCGCTTAGTCTAACAAATGTAACCCCGAATACTTTAAGGTTAAAAACACTGTAAACAATGCACTATCGAAAATACATCTTGAGAATTAAAAATAATCAGCATAAATAACACGAACTAGATGACCAAAATATCGATTAAACATTTTGAAGCACCAGCTTAAATTTCACAGTGGATTTACAAACCTTTAAAAACGTTCTATTCCAACACTTTGAACTAAGAATGTTACTTTTCTATGACACTTTGTACCCACGTCGAGGCAGCGCAATCAGGCGTTTCCTTCTAAAAAATACTGTCACTGCCCATCTCACCCTGACTTACCCTATTGTCTTATAATCGAAGTGTTTATATTGGAGCAACGAGCAGATCAACTTTTTCGAAGAGATGACAACGATAAAAGCGTCCATTCGACACTCTTATAGATTCTTTCCTAGCTCCAACATAAACGTACCCTAATTCAAATTTTTCTTTTCTTCTTTTTTGCGTATTTTGAGGGAAAATGGGATTCAAAGGGGGATTAAGCGATGGAAAGTGGTGAAAATTTATAGTAGATTTCTTCTTTCTACTTCGACGTGCGATGATTGAAAGGAGGGCCAAATATGCGCATGCGCATGGCGATTATATCCCCATTATGCGCTGAAGTCCATCTGCCACTGTTACCGCGAATATGTCTTTGATAATTGAAGTCGGAAGTGGGCGGAGGGACTTGTTGCGCAAAAGTAGCGGGTTTCCTAGAAACTGTGTGAACGCTGCACTCGAAAAGTCATGATGTCAATGGAACTCAGTTCTTACGAATATATATATCTTCTAACAATAAGTATGCTACATACTTCTCCATTTAACTCTACCAAGCAGAAAAACAGGATCAGATCAGAATAATTTAGAACAATTCCAAAGAACAAAAGTCGACACTATTTAAAGGTACCCTCTGGTCATAACGCTTGAGAAATACGTGATTATCATGAATTAAAAAACAGAAACTGAATAACCTACAGTGAAAAAGTTTTTGGGACTTTATTACTCGATATTTGGAGAAGAAACAAAAAAATATTCTTTGAATTGTATCAATTTTTGCATTAGATATACAGTATTCATTGTACCACTGTAGAAATTAGAGTTCTTAATCGTCTAGAATAAAAAAAACTACAAATATTCTTAAACTATATGTGAATGGTTATCACGTTATGCGCAAAGACTAATTTTGGATCATCATATTTTTGTTATGGACAGATGTATGCGCAGAACAACATGCTCCTTTGCAACATTGTTTTTAAACATATGGTAAAAATCGCTGGATTGTTTGTTCGCAATGAAAATGGATAAGGCGATAATCATTCACATATACAGTTAGTAAAAAAAGTATTTGTACACTTTTTAAAATCGCATAACTTTCGTAGAATTGGTCCAAACGACGTGAGTTTTTTTGAGAAGCTAGAGTGATTAGTTTGCTAAATAATGTGTTTCGTCGTTTTGAAAAGAAATGCAATTGGTCGGAATAGCGAAAAAAATGGTAAAGGTCGTTTTTAAAACTTTTTTTTTGTGAGCTTGTAATGAAAATTCAAAAAACCCGTTTGTAGATTTAAGTAAGTTATATACGTGCCTAAAATTTCATCAAAATCGGTTAAGGTTGCTCTGAGCTATAAACGCTTAAAGATCGTAGAATAAAGTCGACAATCCCGGAAATTCCCGAAATCAGCGATTTTCGACCTTATTCTGCGATCTTTAAGCGTTCATAGCTCACAGCAACGTTAACCGATTTTGATGAAATTTTAGGCACGTATGTAACTTACTTAAATCTACAAACGGATTTTTTGAATATTCATTACAGGCTCACAAAAAAAGTTTAAAAAACGACCTTTACTATTTTTTTTTTTGCTATTCCGACCAAGTACATTTTTTTCAAAACGACGAATCACATCATTTAGCAAACTAATCCCTCTAGCTTCTCAAAAAGTCTCACGTCGTTTCGACCAATTCTACGAAAGTTATGCGATTTTAAAAAGTGTACAAATACTTTTTTTACTGACTGTACCTATTTTAAGAATATTTTTAGTTTCTTTTATTTCAGACGATCAAGAACTCTAATTTCTACAGTGGTGCAATAAATACTGTATATCTAATGCAAAAATTGATGAAATTCAAACAATCCTTTTTTTATTTCTTCTTCAAATATGTAGTAATAAAGTCCAAAAGGTTTTTCCGCTGCGTGTTGTTCAGTTTCTTCTTGTTTTTAATACATAAAAATCATGTGTTCTTAATATCCAAATTTTAAGACTTTTAAAAAGCTGACATTAATACTCCAAGAACTCGATCGAACACTTTTCCGTCATTAAGGGGTTAATAACTCCAAGTCCAGCAGCGATAAGTCCGTCCAGAATCAGTTGTTATGTACACACTCCTTCGACCCCATACACGGCCCTTAATTCCCCTCCAGTTACCTCGGCAATCCATCAAAAAGCGGAAGTCCAGAATGGAAAGCAATCCCCAAACCATCTCGGAACGCTGCTCCGCAACCGTTGCTCCCCTTTCGGTAAATACACTCCGCGGATGATGGCGCGTTTCCGCTGGCCAACAGCCCGCGCTCCTACCGCAGGCATTCCGCGCGTTTACTTACTTCGGGGTAATGATCGACGATTATCCGGAGGTGTTCCACGGCGGGTACGGAGTTTCCATCGAACCGGGGATCGAACGACGTACAAATGACGGAATTAAGGAGGAATCACTCCCTCGGCGGAGGATTGGGTGCTGGGAAACCAGTCTCGGCGGGAAAATAACACGTATCTTCTAAATTGCCACTAGTATCTCGTTGAATACAGAGTCACTGTAGTAAGACCTTGCCCGTTTCACCTACAAAGTATATTTCTTTCAAAAAATTTGGTAACAGAATCTAGTTCAGTGATTCCCAACCTGTGTATGGCGTCGGTTTTTTTTTAGATATTTTTAAGTTAAAATTATATTCTGAAATACCGATTTTTAATGTGTTTTGTTTACTTTAATAAATTTACCTTACCTTATGCAAGGTCAGAGGAAATCGCTGTTATTTGAATATTAAAAAAGGGAATCGCGACTCAGAAAAAGGCTTGGAAACACTGGTCTAGTTTGCTAAATAACGTGAATTAGATAATTCAACTTTTCTGCCAATTCTGGCATTTTCCATTTGTGCCAGTTCTTCGGTTTTGGAACCATGAAAAATTGTGGCAGAGCCTTCGCATAAGCATTAAAATGAAGGGAAACGTGGAATAAGGGTTTCTTGGAATGCACCTGCGAGTTTTCGACGAACCTTTGGATCACCTGTTTGGGTAACAGGTGCTTGTTGGTGGAGTAGGTTTGCAGTGAAGGGGGACGACCGGTGAAACGCAGGCAAGAACGCTAAACAGGCTTTTAATTGCACCACCTACCGATGATCGGTGACGTAATTACGATCCGCGTTTTTCAGCCGCGCGCCGGAGGAGAGCTATTACTGTTGAATGCGGCGCGAGCTGTTGGCGAGGAATCTGTGGAATTAAAGCGTTCGATTGGCTGGCTTCGCAAGTGAATTTCTGAGATTATTCGCAACCCGTGACTTGAATTTTTCGGTGGCGACTTCACTAGCCTCTGCCTGAATCTTCGTGTTTCCTTCAATGGAAGGATTTATTGAATTATTGATATTATTGAATTGGAATTATTGAATTATTGATATTATTGAATTGGAATTATTGAATTATTGAAATATTGAATTTATAATTATAAATGAAAGAAAGAAGCTTTGGAGGGCTTTAGCAATGCTTCGATATTAGATCCTCTACTAAACCACGGAACTAGTTAACTCTATCCCCGCAGAGTGCGCTGCGAAGCACTCTTCTGCTTGGGCATGCGCCCTGGAGACTTCACAACTGCTCAGTATACCTCTAGACAGAATAAGAGCTGCATAAGCTTTAGTAGGCTTAAAAAATACTAAGCACCCCTCTTCTATATTTTTTAATATTGAATAGCTGTATTTGGACTTTAATTTCTATATTACTATATCTATAGGCAAATACAGTGGCGCACCCAGAGGGGGCTAAGGGGCCCCGTCAGCCCCCAAAGAAGGGGTTTTGTAAGAAGAAAAGAAAACTGGATTTAATTCTTTAAATAATGAATTTTATTGAATTTGCATTAAAAATATTTCTATCCCTTCAACTCGGCTTCTCCAAGATTAAATCCTGAGTGCGCCACTGGGTAAGTAGAAGAGTCCCATAAACTTTATTAGGCCCGAAGAACACTACGTTCCCCCCTTCTATATTGTATAATATTGAATACTTGTATTTGGACTTTCATCGAAAAGATATCTCCATTTCCAAACACAAAATTTCAAAAAGTTACTAATAGGGGAGACCGGGGCAAGTTGATACAGAGGCAGGTTGATACATACGAATTATCTCGACACTGTATATATGTAGCTCCTTGTGTGCGAGATGTGTGAAGCTTCTTGATCAATTCTTTACTAACATCTAGCGTACGTCTGTGTACCGTGACTTTAGCAATCCATTTGTAACTGTTTTCGTTTCTATAGAGAAAAAGTAAATAGTTGTGTTCACTTTCCAATCCGTCTTGAGACGGGATAGAGAATTTTATCAGTCAAATTAATTGGGCATCGCATTGAGTTCTTTGAAGGTAAGGTAATTACGTTTTGTTATTTTGTTTATATGCTCTACATTTTTTTATGAAGATGTTTGTACATAATGACTTTCTGTGGGGTAAGTCGATACGTTTTCTTTGGGGGATGTTGATACTCATGGGGAGTGTATCAATTTTTCCCGACTACTTTTAATTGGATTTTTCCTTTTATTTCTAGGAAAATATTTTTCAAAAAGCGTGTGTCGGTGTAAAAAAGGAGTGAATGTCGTTACGTCAAAGCGCGAGAATATACGAAACAGATAAAATAGCTTTATTAAGATACATTAATAAAAAGAAGCAAGCACCTCGCGTTAAAGTGGGATATTCCAGACATCCATCCTTTGCTCATTAAACGGATATTTTACAGATGTATCAACATTTTACCATATTTGTTATTAAGTAATTAATTCAAACAAAAATAAAAAAATTGAAAACTGAAAAACGTATCAACTTGCCTCCCCTACCACATCAAATCAAAATTTCAACTACTCAAATACTGTTTCCATCAAGTCCACTCACAATCAGCAAAGTCTGCTCTTTAAAATGCCCCCAATCTTCCAAACGGCAAACCTAAAGAGAAGAGGTCTCCCTCGCAAGATGCCACTATTAATCTGCAATCTGCAGAGGAAAGGATTAAACTCCTTCTGTGCTATCCACAAGCATCACCAACGTGTACGAATTCGAACATCCCGAGTCTGCCGCCCCAGATACCAGCGTCTGGCACCAACCTCCCAATCGAATAGAGGAGATAGAACCATCAGTGTGGTCTAATGAAGATCTAGACGCGTTTCTCATCCGGCGCGAAGGGGAATGTCGCCGCAATGAAATCGTTTGAAAGCGAGCGTCTCGCGAGGGGATTACTCGATCGTCGAAAAATGGAGTCGCACAGGGACGGCCTCGTCCGTGGACGTTATTCACGGCGCCGCAGGTGTCATTAATAAAGATTTAGCTGGGAGCAAAGGTGCTGGAAGCGGACCTTCACGGATTAGGACCGAGGAGAGTCATTGCTCTTAAGCAGTCGCGGTGTTTGCTGGTAGAATGGCGTTTGAACATCGATTTGTCCGCGGGCTGGAGCGGAATATTCTATTCCTTGGCCGATTAGGAGTGACTCGGTTCACGGGTCTTCAGATTTCCCGACGGATCCGCGGGGCTGTGATTGATGGCTGCTGGTTATATCCGCTGTGTAGGACAAGTGGTCGGTGTTTAGCAGATTACACCGGGATTATAATGGATTATTAATAGGACCGATCGTTAAAATTGACGGTATTTGGATCTAGATCGAGGGTCTAGCGATCGAAACTGTTCAACACTACTGCGATTGCTCTGTTTGATCGTTGCGGAGTCCATCAGTCTGCCGCGCGTCGCTTCTAATCTCAAGTGAGGCCGTATCGTTGGATGCATAATTCAGAAGACATCTAGCCTGGCGCTTAATCACTGATTTACGGAGTAGCGAAGCCTGGGCGATTAATCTGGCACCGGGAATCGTTCCTCTTGGTAGGTGAATAGAGAAGTTGCTATAAATCTGCGGTATTGCGCGGGGGTGGACTGGAATGCGAGGAATTTGTTTAAAGTGTTGCAGGCTAGGTACTTGCACTGAATACTGATTGTGAAGATCGCTTGTTTGGAAAAAGGGAAATGGTCTTGGGGCTCGGGTTTGGGGGACCAGTTTTGATAGGATTCAGCTGTAGAATGCTTGTGGAAGTATTGTGATGAGATTTTCGACTTGTGTTAGGACTTTTGATTCAACTAGAGAAGGCTAGGCTTTCATTACTGATTAAAGAATTTTGTACGAATTTAGAGTTCGATATTGGGGACTTAGACACCTGTTTCAAAGTTCTATTGTACATAAATATCCACTGAATATTCCGAAAATCCACTATGATTGCTCCTTCCAAACTTCTAAACAATAATGACAGAAATCTTCAAAGGGATTACCACGAGGAAAAGGAGCCTCTGTCATCCATCAAAGTTTAATTATAAAAGTCAGTTAATATTCCCAAAATCCACAATAGACCAATGTCAACCATAACTTGTTTTCCCAAAATTCCAACAACTAATTTCCCACCACAGAAATCACAAAAAAATCTCCCCATAAGACACTCAAAGTATAAAAGAACCCCTCATCCGCCAAGCTTCAATTATAAAAACGTTCATGAACCACCTTAGTACCTACATATATTCCCAAAATCCACAACAGATCAAAATCAACCATAACTTGTTGTCCCAAAATTCCAAGAACTAATTTCCCACCACAGAAATCACAAAAAAATCTCCCCATAAGACAATCAAAGTCTAAAAGAACCCCTCATCCGCCAAGCTTCAATTATAAAAACGTTCATGAACCACCTGGCACCTACATATATTCCCAAAATCCACAACAGATCAAAATCAACCATAACTTTTCGATCCAACAACCTCCCACCACAGAAACTTCCCCCCTCCCCACCCAAAAAATATCTGTCCATCGAACCCCCCTCCTCTTCGACCCACAAAGCTATCGATCAATCACCTTCACCCCGTAGCTCGTGACACGCACACATTCGCAGCTCGTTAACACCGAAAGCTTCTCAGGCTACTGCATTGAAAAGAAGCGGCCACCGGTCCCCGATGATCGGTATCGTCGACGACGCACGGGGAGAGATCCGGTCGCGGCAGCTTTCGTTCGATGCCTTTAGGGACGCTGAAAATTCCATCTCTCCGCGCGAGCACGCGCCCCTCCAGCCCCAACGCGCGCCTATAACCGGGGAGCTCATCTGCTTAACGCGGTCGCTCTATCGCCGAGGCACAGGAAACGAGATCCTGGGGAAGAACCCTGGGTTCATCGCGGAAGATCCTGTGATTCACCTGTTCCGCCCTGGTGTAATAGGCGGCTGGTGGATCGCTCTAGCCGCAAGAACTGCATCGTACAGTGCAATATAGCGTCACGGCGCATCGGGGCCCCGCGGTAAGCCTCCACTTGGGCCTGATCGATGCTGGAGAAGGTGGAGGCTGGAAAACCTCTGGAACCTTTAAGAAGGTCGAGGGAAATGGACGGCGGAGATTGTTGGGCGATCTTGGCGGAATGTAGTTGAGAAGGGTTTCGTTTTTAAGTGGGGGAAATTGTGTAGGATGGTGGTAATCGATGTGCTTTTTGTTTCAAGACATTTATATCTGTTTTGCAACAATTATTTCGTAATATTGAAATATAAATCAATGTAACATATGAAAGGTATATAAAAAAAGATTTTTTTAGGTTAAACGATTTTATTTAGTTTGATCAAAAATGCACTAAAAAATAATTAGTACTTTTTTTTGTATTGTCATAATAACTACGTAAGCCTCCAAAGTTTCAAGTCTATTGGGTCGGTGTAAGTGGGTTGAAATTGAGTTACATTGTTTGAACTGAATAAAGAAACAAACAGACAGAGGAGTGGAGCTAAATAAAATCGTTTAATAAGAGAAATCTCAATTTTTTAGGGATTTTTCTACACCACTTTCAGAATCACCGGCACAATTTTCTTCGGGTGATAGGAAACGAGTGCTGGGTGAATTAGATTCGGGGCATCTTTTTTTAAACAGAAGGGGTGTGTTTAACGTTTTACTAACATCGTATATTTGGGATATCTTCTGCTGGAAACTGGGCTGTAATTTTGATGGCTTTAATCTGGTGTACATTTTTAATTACGTAGGTGAAGAGTGTATTATTATTATTAAACGCGTTTATTGCACAAGTTACAAAAATAGGAATAAGGAAAGAAAAAGACGAAAACAGCACCAAGGCGAGGTTCAGTTGTGAGGCTGTTTTGCAACTTAACTTGAAAGTATAAAGGTATAAAGGTCAAGTTGGTGTTCTATATACTCCCTTAGTTATCTGCCTTCAGTATTCCAGGAAAGTGAACCTCCTTCACTTTATCGAGGTGAAGTGCACAATTATGCATGTCACGTATGCATAGATACGTGACTTCGGTGTACGATAAAAATTCGGGATACCAGTATGTGACGTGTATTAAAAAACGTTTTAATAGACGGACAATATTGAAAGAGGAAAATTCGAACCATGCTTCCTATCTCTAACTGAAGAATCCTTATAAAGAGTACAGTAAATGCCAAAAATTAAATTTTTCAGGAGAGAGGAATAATTTCCCTGACATTACATTATTTTCGAAATTTGATTACTTTTGATTGCTAAGTATGCTCAAGTATAGAATGACCCAAATGCATCACAAAATTTTCTATCTTTTGCATTAATGTAGTCCAAATTCATGAAAGGAAAAATTGAATTTCTAAAAAACACTGTACTTCCCATCTCTCAGTTGTACAGAAAACTGAATGTGCCATTTATTTAAATTTGCAAGCACTGTAAGTGCCAATCCTGTTTGTCCCTAGGCACCTTAAATAGAAAAACAAAAAAATATATTTCCTCAATATATTTTTACATTATTATCTACAGCAGTGGCGTTGAACATACCTGCGGTACCATTTTTTAGTCCAGTTGGAAACTTGTTTACAAAGGGAAATTGCATTAAAATTCAATGCTACAGTATTACCATCGCCACATAAAACATTATTCGATAAAAATTTTTTCGGCGGATTTTGGCGGTTAAAGTGTTTTCGACAAGAACTCTCCAATTACTTCAAATCATAAACGAATTTATTACGTGCCCATGTACCACATCCTGCGAGAGAAAACGGAGTGCTCCCTCCTCCCCCGTTCCCAGCAGACTTCGGATTCCATTCAAACGACGCGGGAACATTAGCAAAAAGCGTCTCCGCCTTTTATTCGCCGGACAAAAAATGGCAAGGAGGTTGCAGCAACTGGGGCAGCGCGATGAAGACATTTCTCAGCGTCAGGGTTTCTCGGAAGGTGCCCCCGAATCGCCGCACGAAAAAGAGAGGACGCAGTTGAACGAACCGCTCGCGACGCTGCACCGTATCGTTACCCTCTGAATTAAATTAGCCGGGCAATTTTAAGCCGGTTACCGTTCACGATAAAGTATCCCTCAATCTTTTTAATCGATCGAGAGAACAGGCCCCAAAGTCGAACGCGAGCTCCAACGTCCCTGTACCTCCTCTCACTTTCCCAATTACCTGCCAATTTCGAGCAACATCCTCGCGCGCTTTCTGCGCAACACCTGCGATATTTTGCCCCGCCACCCCGTCGACGATTGTCCAAAAACCGGGGCCCCGTGGTTGGTCCACTTTGTGGCAGCAGGGATCTCGGTAAATCGCTGACGATCTCCGCGACCGGGGCAGCGATGGGGCCCAGCAGCGGGGCTTAGTGTCTTGGGTCTGTTGCGGTTTCGCGTGGAATCGACGCGCTGCGCGGCCGATAGCGCTCGATTCGAATTACGGGCCCCAGGTTGCTCGGCCCGCGCATAATGACGCGTTCTGACAGCCGAAATGCCTTCGACGGAGACGATGAAGGTATTGAATCAATCTGGGGAAGGGGATCCTTAAGTTGTTTCAGGTTTGGGCCCCTCCGGTAATTTGCCGATGAGTGCAGGCTTCTTCGCAGAGGGGGTGGAGAAAGTGAAGCTTGAAAGTGTGAGGAGTTCGATATATCGAGGCACTAGTCTTGATTTTTGTGTGGTGTTAATGTGGAAGTTCTTCAGCTGTGGTATAGTATCTAGCAGGGATATAGCGGGCTTGTAAAAGCTTCGGGAGTCCCAAAGTTGAGCTTCGAGGTTTCAGAAAAAGGGATTTGGCATTTTTGGGGGAAGGTAAGGTGTCTGGACCTCTTTCTTTTTCTGGAGCCTCGCTTTGGGGCTCCCGCAGCTTTTACGCTCTCGCTATATTCTTTCTAGGTACTATACTACACGTGTAACACGCAATGATGAGGTCTTCACTGCGCATGCGCGAACGGGGGGTGGAGCAGTGGGCGGAGCTATGTATAGGCCCGCCTCTGTGAGAAAAATCAGGCAGCTGCCTAAGGTGTAAATTTGTCAAGGGGCGCAAAAGGGTGTTTTCTATTGTTGGCATTTTTTAAAATAAAGTTTCAAATGAAATATTACAAGTTGAATTGTAAACGTTTTAAAGTAAATGTATATTATAATAAAGAGCGTAATTTGGGAAGTTTACCTAGGGCGCCAAAAAGAATCGAGTCGGACCTGGATACGTACACCTTCCACTCTACAGTAACAATATCGTAGAAACAGTAATAAATATTATTATTGTACTTTTGAGTGGCTGGTGCTCGATCACCCACGAATTCTTCTTTCATTGCAATCCTGCTCTAAGTGCTGCATGTCTTCTATACTTATAATTGAGGAACAGATTATAATGCGAAGAGAAACACCTAGATCTCTGATTGGCAGTCCCAGAGCCCCCGAATAGGAGTGGGCGTATCCAAGCACTAGAGCGGGGGTTGCCCCTCCCCCGAACTAACGTAGCCAAATTGAATTTCGTCACGGCTATAGTCTCCCTACGAAACCAATCGCGCAAAGGAAGCGATCCAGGCTCGTAGCCGTGCATTCGTAATTAACAGAGCACTTGGACCAACAGCCCCGCATATTTATGCATCGCTTTTAACCCCAAGGAGGTGAATACCACGCCACTGTGGCCATCGTAAATAAGAAACTCCGGCTGCAGGCTACGGCGTATACGTTTAATTGGTTCGTAATAAATACGAGAATCTCTCTCTCTCCCTCTCTCTGTTCATTATGAACCGCAATCAACCGGTAAAAAATAGGCTATCAAATGCTTGTCCGCCATGAGCAATATGTACATACATGTATATGTATCTCACAGAAAAACGACTAGCAGAGAGGCGAGACGAGGAGCCTCCTCCGAGGGCGGAGTAAGGCGCACTCGCGTTGTTCCTGCCTTCTTTGGTGTTTCAGTCGGACGAAGATACGCTCGTGGGATCATCGATAGTACGTTAACGATGATTAAGCGATTGGAGTTTTATTGGGCGAAGCACGTATCATTAGAGGCATGAGATCGTTGAGGGAAATCACTCGTTCTACACGTTGTTGCGTAAGGATTCCCTAGGCCAATGAAAAGTTCCTCGGAACGCTCCGCGGTGAATCGATCGTGTCCTGGTAGCAGTTAACTGGCTGTCGCTGGGACTGGACATCTGTTGATCAGATATCGGGGCACGAAGATTGGAAATTATTGAATCGTGCGCCCAGCTATCGTGATCTTCCCGAACAAATTTCATTGAATCTACTTGGACGACGGTCGTTTAATTAACTGCTGTCCAGCTTCGTATTTTTCTTGATAGGCTCGGGGTTCTGGCATGGTTTCCTGCGAGCCTCGAGGCCTCCTGGAATAGATTCACATTTTTAATACGATGGTCTTAAGGTGTTTGTTTCTGAAAAGTGATCCATTTGGGTGCCCCAAGTGTGTACTTTTGTGTTGACTGACTAGTTCGACATTTTTGTAAGATACCTGGATTATAGAGTTCTTAAATTGTATAGTGGAACTTCTTGGAATGGAGCTGAAGTCCAGCTGCATCAGGTTCGCTCGGATAATGATGAAGTAAGGATTATTTTTCGACACACACGTGAACATCCTCTTGATGTTCTAGAAAAACAGCATCATCATTGCTGCGGGTAGTTCCCAGTACTTGTAACTGAGCCCCAGGAAATCATCAACCCGCGTAGAGGCCGCTTAATGCATCCAAATAATTGCCTTGGGACAGGCGTGCACGTTCCTGAGAGTTCTGAAGCTTTCGGGGCCCGAGTTTTTATACTTGATGGAATTCGAAGTTTAATGGTTGGAACAATCTTCCAGAGGACCCAAAGTGCACTGGCTATCTTCCGTCGAAGTTCCTACTATCCTTTTAGATTCGTCACATGGCCCACAAGTGGGCCCAAAACCTAAGCATCCCTCAAAACTTTTTACCAATCTCATAATGGGGCACAGACCCAAAGATTAATCACGCATGAGCTCACAATTTAAGCTATCCTCCAAGACTAGTCACGTAGCTCATAATTGGGCCTCGGGCCCATATCCTCCGAGATTGATATCCAATCCCGTAACTGGGCCCATCCTCGTCGAATCTTCACAGGGCCCCCAAGTGGGCCCAGATCCCACTGTGTTGCCAGACTAGCCGCATAGCTCTCAGTTGGGCCCAGGCCCGGCTATGCCCGCGGACGGTGGGCCCGTCCGGCGATACTGGCCTCAGGGTGCAGTCATCCGTCGCGGTTGCACGCATACGCCGCGGCGACGAAGGTACGCGAGCACGGGCGCGGGTACCCGAGCGCAGGGGCCCCTCGGCGAGGCGTCGGGCCCCGACACGCCACACGTATTAGAAACGAATATAAATATATCGGGAAGGAAGAGGCGGCGGCTGGTGGGGGCAGGCGAGCGCGCATTGGCGGCGTGGAAGTTACACGCACCGACGTAGCGGCCTCACGAGAACGGACCCCCGTTCTCCCTACCCTCCGGAGTCGGCTTTCCAGCCGGCCGTCCGCTTCCACCCCGCTCTTCTCCGGGGGCCCAGAGTCCCGGAGCACGCTCAGTGTCCGCTCGGCCTCAGCACGCCCGAGTAGGAAGAGGCGAGACGCCGTTTCTGGAATCGAATTCTCGATGTCTGCGCGCCGTCCAGCGCCGGCTGGCCCATCGTCCGCTCCGTCCAATTAAGCGCGCTGCCTCGCGAACGCGTCTCCTCGTCATTTGCCTCGCCGCGGACTAACGAAACGTCCCTCCTCGACCCGATACGTTCTGTGCAATTCTGGGCCCGATTCGGCGGTACAGTTCTTCAGTTGCATATCGGTAACCAGTTGGGCCCGTGTCCTGGTTATCGTCGCCCTGCCTGCACACAACTACGTCAAGTTGACAACGGATGGGAGCGTGGTCACCTGGGCAGAAGTGGTGTCATCGTTTTTTTTGTGGTCCCTGGATCGTTTCGAGAGCCCAGTGACACACGTCGCGTGTCAAGGATTCGACGTGAATCGAATATACGTCGTTTGGACAGGGACAGGAGGGGGGAGTCGACGAGAGAAGCAGCGCCGATTGGGAATTGACGCGATGGATCTGGATTCGTCCACGACTCGCCAGTGAACAGAGGATATTACAGTGCCATCCAGAGGAAGAGAAGAAGAGTGGGAGAGGCGTACCGCGATCGGGACAACCGATGCATCAGCTTCTGAGCCGCGTGGAACGTTATCGGTTCGCCTGGTTCCCTTTGTACCTTGGGCTACGTGCCGCGTATTAAAACGTTAATCTCCGGCTGTACTACCGGTTATACGTACAGATTGGCTCTCTCCCTCTCCCTACTGTCTCTCCTCGCGCTCTCCGTTCCTCCTTTTCTCCTCCACGGCCGCCTTTCTCCCTCGGGCTTCTCTCTTCCTCTCTGTGTCTCCCCTCGAGTTTCTCTTCGCTGTCTCTGTCCCCTTCGTCTCCTCGTTTTTTCTTGGATCTGTCTTCCTCTCTTCTTCTCGCTGCTAGCTGTTTTCACGAGCTACCTTTCTCCCTTCTTTCACCATTTCTTCTCAGCTCACTTCTTACCCCGGGTTAGCATTCTCTGCTCTTTCGCCGCGTTTCTGCCTCCTCTTTGTTCCTTATTTTTCGCAGAGCTCTGCTGTTACCTTTCGCCCCTTTCGCACTACTTCTTTGCTTCTTCTGGCTGTTGCCTTTGGCACTTCCTTTTCTGTTAACTACATTTCTAACTTCTTATTCTTTCAGTAATTCCTCTGGACCCTGCAGAGCCTCTCTCTTTCTTCTTCTTTTAAAGCTCTACACTGCACTCCTGCTTCTTCATTTCTTCTGCTTCAGATATACTTCTCTGTAACGCCTCGATTCCTTGCTTCATTTATTCTTATCTTGCACTCTGTCGAACCCTTACATCTTTTCTTCATTTCTTCTTTTGTTCCACTCTCTGTAATCACTACATCTGTTCTTCATTTCATCTTCTGTAACCCCTACATCTTTCTTCTTCATTTCCACCCTCTGTAACTCCTACATCTTTCTTCGTTTCTCCTCTTCTTCTGCTCTCAGTAACCCCTACACCTCAGTTTCTTCATTTATTCTACTTCAGATATTCTTCTCTGTAACGCCTCGATTCCTTGCTTCATTTATTCTTATCTTGCACTCTGTCGAACCCTTACATCTCTTCTTCATTTCTTCTTTTGTTCCACTCTCTGTAATCTCTACATCTCTTCTTCATTTCATCTTCTGTAACCCCTACATCTTTCTTCTTCACTTCCACCCTCTGTAACTCCTACATCATTCTTCGTTTCTCCTCTTCTTCTGCTCTCAGTAACCCCCACACCTCAGTTTCTTCATTTCTTCTTTTCTTCCACTCTCCATAATCCCCACATCTCTTCTTCAGTTCCAGCCCCTTCCCCACCCTTCAATTTCACCATCCCCCCCCCCGATTTTGCAACCTCATCCCCCACCTCTCCACGGCATAGCTTCTCGCGTTCCCCGTAGCGCGTGCCCCATCGAGCAGCAGAGAGAAGAAGAGATGCCGCGCGATCAATCGGCGGGCAGCGCGGCGCCCTCCCCGTGCCCGCGAGCGGGACGCTCGGACTCTCGGAAAGGAGCCAGAGGCACGTCCCGTGTCCCCGTTCGGGCGGCGGAACGATGACGGCTTCGTCCAGGCGGCTCGTCGGCGCGAACACGCGCGGTTACCGTGCGCTGAGTCGCGCGAGGGAGACCCACGGACGGGGACCACGATCTTATCGGCGGCGGGCCTGATCGAGGGCCGAAGGACGCGACGATCCGACCGCCTATCGCCGCGATCGGCCGTGACGCGGGGCCTTAATGCACCGCGATTAAACGCCGGACGGGTCGCGACGGACGGCGGATATCTCCGGACGAAAGGAGGGACAGTTGGGCCCGATGGCGGGATAAAGAGACGGCTTGCGTCGAAATTGAGCCTTCTGGAGTTGCATTGCTTCTGCAGCAACCAAGCGCGAGGATCTTCAGCTCGGTGCGCAGCGCAGACCCAAGAATTCGACGCGGCAGAATTGGGCCTTACGTGTTCTGGATTATTTGCGGCGCTGATAAAAAGAAAGTGTTCCATGTGTACGGATTGGTGGATAGAGGAGTATTAATTCACGGTTGCACAGTGTTATAGTGTTTATGGGCCCTTTGGGGAATCCTTGTGTCCCGGTGTGAACCAAGGCGAGTCCCACTCTGGACATCGAAGGTGCACGCGATGAGTAAGTGGCAGTTGGCTTTCGGGCGAGCTTCTGGGCCCACGGGGCAGGTGTGCTGGAATGTGATCAATTGCTACAGAATGGGGACCTGCGCGAGTGTTCTATAGCGTGGAGTGTTGAAAGTAATCGTGGGTAGTGAATCGGTGTGGAGGACAGTGCCGGTACTCCGACTATTCATCGGCCTTACAAAACATCTCTGAAACGATGCGTCAAGCGTGTCTCAGCTAAATTCCTCCCGCATCTAAAGAATCTAAACACAGACGGGGCATTATCCACCAAGACAATAGCTTGTCCAACCCATCCATATTGAATACAAGCCCTAAGCCCGCAAAATTAAATAGAAGAACCACCTTCAGGCTCTAATTGCAAACCCCCCGAATGGGTCCACCGAGCGATCCTCAGGGAACTCCGCGAGAACGATGTCGAGTCTAGCGAGGAGGAGGAAGACCTCGGTCCTAGGGTCGAAGCGATGGTGGCAGGGGGGTTGCTGGGCCACGAGGGGCCACCAGGAGGCCTATCTCCGCAGATTGTACGCGCGAAAGAGCGAGCAGGGCGGAAAAATCGACGACGAGACGGGCAACCAACGTGATCTCGGCAGCAGTTGGACGACCAGCGCCGTCTACGAGCTACCGGTCACCGACGAGCACTACTTGGACGCGTTTCTCAGGAACCGCGAGGATGGCAACGAGGAGGACGACGTGGTCGGCTGTCCAGCGCTGAGCGCCACCAGGACCAGCCCGACGGAGAAGTGCGTCGAGTACCTGAACGGCGCCCACGACGCCGTCTCCGTGGCCTTCGAAAACGATCGCAGGCTTGGTGAGCAGGAATGCAGCCGCGCCGAGTGCGGCTCCCTGCATTCGGGTTACGATGTCGCCGCAGCCTCTCCAGAGTGAGTGTCAGCAGGCGGTTGCTCTCGTTTCGCGGGCTGATCGACGGGCGAGGGAAAGTTTTTTTCCCCACTGGGCACTTGGGAGTCCTTGTCCCCTCTTTTTTTCGTTTTCTCTTTGTAGGAACGCGTCGAGGAATAATTATCGAAGGTGTTGCAGGTAGTGAAATATTGAGAGTTCCATCTGGAGCACGTACAGTTCGATTTTGCAAGAAATTTGATAGATAAGCGATGATAGTAATAACTTGCATAGAACGGTGTTCCCCGTGCGGAGAACGCACATGGGGCGTTGGAGGAGTATAGGTGACTGTATGGGACGCGGGATATCCGCACGGAGGGGTACGCTGAGAGTTTGAATCACTTGAAAGTGATCTTCGTGTCAGCTCTGCTGCCGCGTGATAGATATTTATGGAGCTAAACTTGTCATTTTCTTCCGTCGATTATTAGATGACTGGTGGATAACAGGCACGTGAATTGGAATATGTTGATATTAAACGGACGTTGTTGATGGTTTATGGGTTTCTGAAGCAAAACGAAGCTCCTCTGATCCCTTGGAATTAAGAATGCTAATGAACCGTGGATTTATAGCTTCCCGTGGGAGTGGAATTCCTTCGTCTGCTTCTTTTTTTTCTTGGAATTAGGCTCGATATTAATATGCCGCGCGCATTGCGCTGGGATGAAGTCTGTGTTGCGCTGGGCTCGGTACATTCTACGACCCTCTTCCATTGGAGTTCAGAATGATAGACAGTCTCCTGTTAATTTGAATCGAACTATTCTCTACGCTAATGAATTACAACTTATTAATTCAAATGTAAAAAATGGTCGTTCCTTCTTTTTTAATAATATTCAAGTTGTCTTTGAAATTTTACCAAACTTGAAAGATAAATTAATTAAAATTACTTCCTTTGCCTCGATACTCTGTACTTTTTAAAAATTCAGATTGTGAAGCTTCGATTTAGTCATTTCTGATGCAAATGGATTTCTTCCACTTTGCTGGAGGTCAGGAATGCCGATCGGCCTGAATTTATTTACGATCTCTGCCAGAAATAGAGTTTCTTCACCTTCGCTGGAATGAAGTTAGGACTATCTTCCTTGTCTCGAATACGGTGATTACGTCTGCAGGTTTTAATTTACAATCGCGTCACAGACCGTAGTATTAATTTAATACCCGTCGTTTTACTGCGGAATTCCAGCGAGCATTGGCTAATAAAATATATAGTTTTTTGGCGGAGGGGAAGGAGCAGCTGCTTGATTTTTTTTGAACGAGTGAAATATAACATTAAATTATGGTACGTCAGATGGTAATTTACGGTTAATTAAGCCCTCAGTGGCTGGATGCATACGTGATACAGGCTTCCGTTTCCTCGCGCGGATAATTATGAGTATGGGTAACTGTTTTAAACCGTAGCACTACATTAAACTAAATTATTGAGGTACAGAATTATGAAGCTGCCGCGGCTTGCATTCTGTGGTTCTATCATTAGTTGACTAATACGAATTCTCCGGAGTACCGACGCTTCCTGCCCACGTGGACAGAATAGGGAATCGCGGTTTTTTGCGTTAATGGATTAAACACTTTCATCTTTGACTCGTTTAATGATGCAGCTGATAAGCTCTAGTGATAAGGCTGATCAGGGTGTTGCCTGCAAGTATCACTTCCTTCAGAGTCAACCATTAAGCACCTTACCCTATCAATCAATTCTGCTTGCATCATCGAGACATAAACATTCACAAAACAGACACTAAAATCCTCAGAATTTAACAAAATTGATATCATCGTCACACTATATCTGAATTCCATAATCATTCATCAAAATTAAACTTGCATTCTACAAACTTAAGCATCCACATTCCTCATAGTTAAAATTAATGTTCCCAATATTCACCAAACTCGAAGTCATCAGCATCTTACATCCAAACCCGTTATGACTCTGCTAATGAAGAATTAATTCTAGATTTAATTTGCATCCTTCAAAACAAAGCACCCTTATCACTCCAAAGCTACAACCATTCTCACTATCCACCAAAGTCAATCCGAGCATCGTACTGCATCCTAGTTCCACTTCCTTATGAATCCACTCTCCAAACAACTCACCCTCAATTAACAACTAACTCCAGATTCACCATACTTAATACTTCCTCCAAAACAACACCCTCACAGTATTCGAAGTTGCAACGCTACTACCACCTCCAGGCCCCGCCAGAATCGACCTCATCGTCGTCCAGCCAAGACCCACTTCCCCACATATCCCTTATCCCCCTCCGCAATTCATCAGTCCCACAGACCGAATTCCAGGCCCTCCCCCCTCCCTTGACAAGAAGGAGTAAAACGAGCGCGCACCCAACCGGTTCCAATTTCGTTTCTAACGAGCGGCCGCCGATTCTCGTTTCAGGAAAGTGTGCAGAAGCTGCAGGTGTCCCCGGGAGGAGCATCAGCGGACCTCGACGGAGGCGGGCGGTCCCTCGGGACTGGGCCTCGGTCCTGGCCCGCCGATGGCCATGGCCATGGCTTTCCAGAGCGGGGCCGCCGGTTCTTCTCACCAGGAGCCGTTCAAGAGTCCCGTCCAGCCGCCGCCGCCCGGCCTGGCCCTTCAGGAGGCCCTGATGCATCAGCAGAGGCACTCGCAGAGCGACGATGACAGCGGATGCGCGCTCGAGGAGTACACGTGGGTGCCGCCTGGTCTCAGGCCCGATCAAGTAAGAAAACAAGACCGGCGATCCTGCTTGGAATATTGATTGCGCGCGTCCACCCGCGTTGAGGTCTTCCTCTCTCTCTGGCCAGTCCCTCGGCATTGGGTTACGACCTGCGAATTGTCCGCTGAGGGTGGGGGGTTGGTAGAAGAAAGATAAGTTGATCATTTCTTCTGTTGAATGAAAGAAAACTTGTGTAAAGATTTTTTTTATTTATCTGGTAGATTCGTGGAGCTTTTTGAGATTCTTATTAGGGGTTATGAAAGCTATTAACGATGGCAGAGTAGAATTCACAGGGCGATATCCTTAGAATTATGTAATCCTTATCAGTGGCCTACTGAGGATTTCATTTTGAGGGAAGTCGAGTTGAAGAAGTAAAAATACTTTTTGAAAATTTATTTGAAGAATGAAACCCCATTTCTTTCCTTTTTGTAAAATTTATTTAAAGAATAAAAAACAGTTTTCTTTTCTATTTGAAAATTTAATTAAATAATAAAATCCAGCTTTCTTTTCTGTTTGAAAATTTATTTATAGAATAAAATCCAGTTTTCTTTTCTTTTTAAAAATTTAGTTACAAAGTAAAATCCAGTTTTCTTTTCTGTTTGAAAATTTATTTCAAGAATAAAATCCAGCTTCCTTTTCTTTTTAAAAAAATTGTTACAGAATAAAATCCAGTTTCCTTTTCCGTTTGAAAATTTATTTATAGAATAAAATCCAGTTTTCTTTTCTTTTTAAAAATTTAGTTACAGAATAAAATCCAGTTTTCTTTTCTTCTTACGTGCGCCACTGATCCTTACATTGCTTACCCGTGACTGACATCCACAACTCCATATTAAACTTGAACAAAATGAAGAATATTCGCTACTCACATTTGCCACCACGAAAAAATTCAAAACTCAAAGAAACACATGATAGAGAAAAAGGTAAAAGGACACTTGACACGTCGAAATTCAATCACTCCTTCAATCCCCCGATATCTCGAGTCCCTTCCACTCTGAAACCACCCAGAGACCTCCATAAAATCCACACAAATTCAGCGCTTCCATCCAATTGGAAGGAGTGTAAATATCCGAGGAGCCTCGATGATGTTAAAGGTCTAAGAGCGATGGCGGTTCCTGGAAGGCTGCGGGGGACGCTTAGAAGCGTTCAGGGGCCGTCAGAATGATTGAAATATGGAAGGAGTATCCGCGTGTCGAGCCCGTACAGAAGTCACCGCGGGACGTTTATAGCCGATAAAGAAAAGAATCGGTATACGCGGCGATTCGAGCGTTACGAAAGTTTTCGAGGCTCTCAGGACCCCGGCGAACATGGCCGCGCCCCGATACGCTATGCGCCCGCTCACGGTGCCCCTCGATTTGCATAAAGGCTTGCTTTCTCTCCGGCGATTCATCGGGACAGTTATAGAGACGGACACTCTCGGTCGCCAGATTTTTGGAAACCATGGGAACTTCGCGGATCGAGTCGAAAACCTTCAGAGTCATTCAAAGTGTTTCAAAGAAGATCTCTTCCTTCTGAAAAGCGTACTTTGATGGAGACACTTTGCTTTCAAGTATATGCCCACTAGTAGAAGCATTATTTATGAACTTATCAAGTGGGTAGTTTAATATGTTGGGTGGTTAAAATGATGGGGCAGGGAATTTTATTTCATCTGTTGGGTGGGAAGCGGAAAGATAGTTTGTATTTTGAAAATTGGTTGTATTTAACAGGACAATCTAATTCTTAAAGTTTAGGAAGGTGGATGTAGTATTGAACGTGGGTAATTGAGATTAAATTTGTTAAATTATGTGTTAAATTGGTTAAGAAGCCTTTGGAGTCGAGATTGATCTAGTTAAGGGGTCATTTTACTTCGATCGGCCGAAAAACGAAGCTATTTTTAAATATTTTTTTCTCAATAAATACAAAATATAATGAATTAAATCTTTTTAGAATTTAATAAGCTACTATTATATTATACAAAAAGAAATTAACAAGATTTTTTTTAATTTGTTTCACATGTTTTTTTGTAGCGTCAATGTGACAGCTACAAAATCGTGGTATGTTCGTGGCGTAGGTGATTTCCCGCCTCAGGCTTACCTGAAACAGAAAATTTGAAAAGATTCATAATCTGTATGAATGTCGCTATCTCCCGTAGCTCAATTAACAATTTTTGTCGAAGAATAACCGATATTTGTCTCGGGAAACATTAGAGAAAACACTCTTTTGGGGAACTTTTTCTTTCAAACCGGCGCCAATTTTGTTATTCCACAACAAAAATTGTTAATTGAGCTTTGGGCGATAGCTTGGACGCTATAAAAAAACATATGAAGCAAATTAAAAAATTCTTTCCACTTTTTTTTTTATAAAATATGAGTAGTTTTATAATTTCCAAAAAGATTTATTTCATTAAAAAAAATCTTTAAATACAGCTTCATTTTTCGACCGATCAAAGTAGAATGACCCCTTAAGGGGTTGGGAGCAGCTTTTAATAACCCAATTGTGTATTTTGTTTTCAAATTGATTTCGTCCACGTTAGGGGGGTCTTCTTAACAATAGACGATCGTAATCCTTTCGAAAGTAATTTTTCATCAGCTCTATACCCTCTTTTTATTATTCTTCTTGAAGAGCCCATGTGTGTTCAAGCAACCCTCGATAGTTGTTCATCCTCGTTGAAACTGTAGTAAGTGGAAGCTTCGAGCGAACTTCTCCACAGATAAGAGGAATAATTCCAAGCTGAATTTCTTGTATATCTTCTTCCTCCAAACTCCACTTTTCTAACAATTCCATAGCAATCGAATTTTTTCGTATATTCGTACCTGCTGCTGTTTACCCTAATTTTGCAAACGATTTTCGAAAGCGCTTCCTACACTATTGACGAGAGCAAAGCCTCCTTTGAGCAATCACATTCGTGCGGCAGCGTAAATCGAAAGCGTGGAACGCGATTTGGGTTAAACGGCGATCCCGTAAGTGAAATAAAACGATCTGGTGGCCGTTCTGGGTTTTGTCCGAGGGAGAAGCTCGTGTCACGTGTTCCGCGTAACTGTAAGCATTTCATTTCTGAATTATTCATGAATGACGAATATCGAGCGCGTCGCGACGGCGATAAATGAAACCCCGTCGCCTTCGGCTCCATTCAGAACGGGGGGGGGGGGGGGTTACAATGGGTGTTTTGACCGCTCAGCTGTTGTCTTCGCAGAATGGTAAAAAATTGGGGTCGATTAGTTTGTCTGCGGTTCTTGTATTAGTGGAGTAGGTTGACCTGCATAGCCAGCAAAATGAGAGGCAAGGGGTGGCAAAAGTTTGGATACAGTGGGACTTTGTTTATTTGAATTTCAAACTCATTAAAAAAATCACATTAATATGTCCACAAATTCGAATTGCATTCTTAAGAACTTCACATCCATATTTCTCTAAAGTTACATATGTACATATCCAATGTGTAACAAAATGGACCTTGTCATTGTAGTATATACGTCCAATTTTCCAAATTCTACTTCATAAATTTTTTCAGCAAAATTGTCATTACCTGAACTATTTTTAAGGGGTACTCCAATTGTATGAACGCTAATGCACAAAAATAAGCTTAAGTCACTAGTAGTTTAAAAAGTTGATAATTAATAATAATTCAAAGAATTTCACTAATAATTTTAATCGGGTTGGAATGGTAGTTCAAACGAAAGGGACGAATGTCCTCGAATCCAGTTTCACGAGTGTCGGCTCCCATTATCGAAACGAGGAATCATCGATAGGGGGAGAAACTAAGTGAACCATCTTCTCCCACGATATGTTCAGATGAATGGAGTTCTGCCACGTGGGATATAACAGTATTTCTACACATTCTATTCGGCGGAAGGATGAAAAGTTGGGAAAGAATTCTGAGTTGCTATTCAAGCATCTTTTTTCAGGAAAGATTGTTGAAGTTTCAGTTAATTATATAATGTTATATATTGTGCCGTTCACAAGTGCTGGCCCTTGCGAGACTTTGCCCCGCCCCCATGAAAAGTGGGGGAAACGTAGGAGTAACTCTGCGCGAGTTGATTGGCTGACACTTCAACTGTCTTTTGCAAGAAAATTGTTCGCTCGTGACATATCGTTCTTTTTGAAATTTTCATCCTTTTATTGAGTAGTTCTTTGTGAAATAGAATATGTAGTGCTAGAAGAAGGTTGATATTAAAAGTCAGAGTTCTTTTTACACCTCATATTCACCAATATCCTATGATAATCACAAATGCACATTAAATTTGCACCCCCTCTTATAAAATCCCAGATAAATCCAACGCATACTAAGAATATATATTTTACATTGCCCGTGCTAATATGCAAATCTTCCATTATCAGTTATTGTAATTTAAAAGTTAAACGTTTAATTCCCTGTGCCTATAGTCTTTATTAATTAAAACTTCCCTACTACCCTACTGATTCTACATAAAATCTTTCACGGTTATCACTACAAACTACCAACAAACACCTCCATCAACATTACAAAATCCACACAACATCCACCGATTCCGTTATCAGATCTCCCGTCCGCCAAGTATCCCTCATCAAACCCCGTTCGCATCACTCCTGGCCATTGAATCTCCAATACCCGAGGCTGCATCTGAAAGGGCGCCGATCGGCAAGATCCCCGATACCGATCAGGCGCGCGCCTACCCGCCCGAAAGCCAGCAGTGAGGCCAAAGAGCGCTGTAGCTGTGGCAGCGGCAGGTCCGTGCTCGCTAGGGCAATAGCGGGGCACGTTGGTTCCGCGCGGTCGCTCTTAATTACAATCCCCGTGCGTTGCCGCACGGCTGTCGCAGGTACACCTGTACTTCAGCGCGCTACCGGAAGACAAGATCCCGTACGCGGGCAGCGCGGGCGAGCGGGAGAGGGTGAAGCAGCTGCTGCAGCAGCTACCGCCGCACGACAACGAGGCGAGGTACTGCAGCGGCCTATCCGAGGAGGAGAAGCGGGAGCTGAGGGTGTTCGCGGCCCAGCGGAAGCGCGAGGCCCTCGGACGGGGCCACGCGAGCCAGCTCGACAGGCCCCACGGGGCTGGGTGCCGCGAGTGCGCCAGGCCGATCGCGGCCGGCGAGATGGCGGTGGCGGCGGGCCGGGCGGGCCCCTCGGCCCTCTGGCATCCGGCCTGCTTCGTCTGCTGCGTCTGCAGGCAGCTGCTCGTCGACCTGATATACTTCTGGCGGGACGGCCGGCTCTACTGCGGCAGGCACCACGCGGAGACCCTCAAGCCCCGTTGCTGCGCCTGCGACGAGATCATACTGGCGGACGAGTGCACCGAGGCCGAGGGCAGGGCCTGGCACATGAGGCACTTCGCCTGCCTCGAGTGTGACCGACAGGTGAACGATGCTGGGCCTTTATGTATTCTGTCTTGCAGGGGTATAGCGCGGGCAGAGAAGTAGGTATAGGGTAAATCCGGGAGACGCAGTGAGGCTGGAGAGTTGGTCGAATAGCTGTGTTCAGACTCTACATCTGTGTATATGTAAAAGTGTGTTAAGGTTTAGAACAATTAATTCTCTAAGAATCAGCTGGTTCGACCAACTCTCCAGCCCGACTGCGTCTCCCGGATTTACTCTAGCAAGGAGCGACACTCGGAAGAAGAAAGTTTCCACTTTTTGAAAGAGGCAGCCAATTTAAATGTCCCGTCGGTAGTGGAAAAGAGTAGAGTGGACCTGTACAGTCGGGAGCTGAACGCCACCTCCTTAGATCCTGGGACCCGGGTAACAACCGAGCGGGTCCCAGAACCTGAAAAGCTCTTCAGCTCTCGAGTGGGCAGGCCTGGAGTAGAGGATAACAAAAGGCGACAGTGTGAGGAAGATACTCAGCTACCAACACAGCGAATTTATAGGGACAGGCTTACAGAGCGACTTCACAGATGGCGCTCCGGAGCGTCGACTCTTAAGGCGCGATTCCACGGTGCGTGGCTCGGCGGGCATGATCAGTTTGGGCTAGTCGTGTACCGTTGAGACGCTCATGGCTTACCGACTCGCGTTCGCTGAACAGATTTCACGAGCTTACGAGCACGGTTGCCAGGAGAAAGCCTCGTATGACGTAGTAGGTAGTAGTAGAGGGGGAATTCTCGCAAGGTGTGCACAAGTTGTGTTAATATATACATGCGGGGATTCCCCCTCCACTAGTCCCTACTGCGTCACTTAGTTCCAACTTCCAACAGCTAACCCCCCTCTACTACTCCCTACTACGTCATATAAGGCTTTTCCTGGCAACCCTGCCTACCAGCCTCACCGAGCCGCATGTCGTGGGATCGCACCTTTACTGTCCCCTTGTCTTTAGTACAGATTTAGAAGACAGGCAGTAGATTCGCGTAGAATGAGAGACTACCAATGAGCAATAAGGCAGTGGTTCTCTTAGCTCCGCCCATGAGTGTCACAACTGCTTGGTACACCTACGTATGTATTCTTCTCAATTTCAGTTGGAGCGTGAAAAAACAGCTACAGTTCGCACGAGGAACAGTGATAGGGCTGGGAAAACAGGGAAAGTTTCCGACCCCTCCCATTTCCTACGCGAGATGTCTGGCTGTTTTTTTTTACTGCTTCGGATGAAACCGAGAAGAACTCGGGCGGCAATTGCCATCACGCGCAGAGATAGCGTTCGATATCCCATCCTCTGAATAAGAGAAATGTAAACACGGGCGATAATTAGGTATCATTCAAAGCAGCCCCGCAGGGCAGAGGGCACAGTAGCTTCGTACGTCCGCAGTTTTTGCCACATTGACGATTATTCACGGCCAACGGACGCGTCCGTTGAGAGTCGTTTACCCCGGGACGATTTAGCTGTCAGCCTCAGAGGCTCCTGTCCCCTTTTATATCCGCTGACGGCCGTCGGTGGCGCACGGTTCGGGCACGATAATTCATTGAATCTAGGTGTCGATAAATGTCATGTGCAGTTCTATGGGAACCAGCCAGACAAAGCTCCTTATCGCCTCGGCCGGCTCGATAATGAATGATGGAATCTGGACGCGATTGCGCGCAATAGAGTCGGTGTTTTAGGCCTCCTGGGACCGACGATAATCCGAAACAACGTTTATCGTGTCTCTCTGCTGATGTATCGATCCGTCTTTGGCAGAGATGTCGGTGATTGATAGGGAGAATAAAAGTGCCAGTTGCGCGGGGTGGAGAATGATAGTTGGAGCTGCGTGGCTGGTATTTTGAGAGGGATATATGGAATGGAGGAAGTGAGACACTGTTTTGTAGAGGAAGCTTGTACATTTGATTGACAGTAATAAGGTAACTGTTAGTAGTGAATGCTGTTTTCAAAGTGGACGTCTTATGGCTTGTAGGCTTCCACTTGACAGGCTTGTTTGCAGAGGGTAATGATCTATAGTCAGAACAAACTGAGATGAGTGTCAGGGACTACTGGGAGTCACTATCCCCACCACAACGACTACCTATCTCCTCCAGGTCCTTCTTCCTATCTCTCAACTCAAATCTGGGGCACACTATCTCAATTGCTCCCTGTGTCTCCCTGTTAAAATTGCCCAAACTAATATGAATCTGTAAAACCGTAGGTAAATTAAAAGTTTATTAAATTAAAGGTGGCCTCGAGTAGCCCCTCAATTGAGGATCTTGCAGCAAGAGGGATGCAACTCCATTTTTGACAGTTTCTGGTGCACGTTTGATGCAAATCTGATAGCAAATGAGTAATTTATAGCAAACTTTGAACCTGCACCGATTACTGTTCCGTGCAATGATTTTGTTTTGGGCAGATGCAGATTTGAAAGATTCGCCAAAAATATAAATAAAAACTTATCAACTCAATAACTACTACTTATTGTGTAAAAGTATATATTATTCAATTAGTGTTCTCTTTTTAATATTAACTCAAAGCAATAATTTTATAAGCAGGTTTTTTTTAATTTATTCGAAGTTGGTAAATATCTAGCTACACTCCCTTGCCGCAAGGTCCTCAATTTTCTTCCCACTACACATCCACCAGGCACCCATTAACCACCCTAAGAATTTTACACCAGTTTCCCCCATCATGTAAGTCCCATCGGCACCACGTGACCTCTGACACTACTCAAAGTATAAAAGCTCCTAGGAATCTCTCCAGTGCTCTTCTCAATAATAACCAGTCCCACAAAGGCAACCCAACTGGCCCAAAAAGACTACCCCCGATGGGAATGCTTGCAGTGAAGAATTTAAGAAAAAAGGCCCAGATGACAAACGTTCTGTGACACCCTATATACGTAACAGAATTACAAATAAACCTCCACGCGCGTGAAAATTATAGGATACAAACAAGTACCTATAGTGTATAAATAAAATCATAAATTGTTTTTGAAGATGGGGCCCTGGGGGGCCTTATGCGCTCATGTGGCACCTGCCACTGAACGTTTCCGTCAGCGTTTCTCGCGACTTTGGCTAACTTTCCGTCCTCGTTGCAGCTCGGCGGTCAGAGGTACGTGATGAGGGAAGGCCGGCCTTACTGTCTGCGGTGCTTCGACGCCTCCTTCGCCGAGTACTGCGACAGCTGCGGGGAGCCGATCGGCGTCGATCAGGGGCAAATGTCGCACGAGGGTCAGCACTGGCACGCGACCGAGGCCTGCTTCTGCTGCGCCACTTGCCGCACGTCTCTCCTTGGGCGGCCGTTCCTGCCACGAAGAGGCGCTATTTACTGCAGCATAGCGTGCAGCAAGGGGGAACCGCCGACGACGCCCAGCGACTCCTCGGCTGGCCCCCCTCCGCCGCCTTCTTTCCTCAGGTAGGGAGAATTTGGCGAAAAGGGGGTTGATGGTTCCGTAGATAAAGCGTGGGGGCTTCCAGTGATTGTTTACTGTGACTAAATTTGGCGCTGGGTGTACCGAACAGTGGTGAGGTCTCCAACGCGCGTATCTGAAGGGAAGTGTAGCCTGCAGAGGTTATTTTGTGGGGATAGGGATGAGTGGATGAGAGGTTTATGGGAGCAGTTATTGCTGGGGGGTTTTAGTAGTGGGTGGTTGTTGATGAAGGATGTTTCAGGGACTAGCTTGGTTGATGGTAGCTACTGGTGACTCCTCCTAGGTATCTCATTATTGCTTGGTATACGTAAAATGAATTTAGGCATCGATGGACCTACTTTGCTGTTAGTTCGACCTTTCAGTAGTTGTTTGCTTGGTCCTTAGGGTATTGGGAGCTTTAGGTATGCTGTGTCAACTGATAAAGTTGATAAAGGTTTGGAGATTCTCCACGTGCAGTGTTATCTTTAATTGTTCTAGGCTTGGTTCTGTTATTTTTAAGTTCCTCTCACTTAGGCTAATAGCGGTTTTATTCTGTTTAATCCTGAAAAAGGGGTGTCCGGAATAAAACCAATCTCATTCCCTCGTTCCACAGTGACTTTATTCTCTGTAGGAACTTAATCTTGTTCATATAAATCGAGATATTCACTCCTAATTCCCAGCTGATTGTCCACGTTGCTCAGGCTTATCCGATTAACGTTCGATTTATAGGACTGGCCGAAGGCCACCGCCGACCAGCGAGGGTTCGTCGAGTCCGCCGCCCCCTCCACCCCCTCCGCCACCGCCAGGATCCAGGCACACCCTGGGATCGCCTCGCAATTCACCCCGAATGACCAGGAAGCATCATCAAACGTCCACGTCCCTGGTGACGACGCCCACGCAGAGCACCCTCGCCCCCGAGTTCACGGCCGACGGCTTCCCCTCGAGCGGATCCAGGCCCGGTGGCCTTGATCGTGTGCTCCTCGAGAGGAATCTCGAGAGACTGCTTCAGGAACGCAGTTCCAATCCTGAAGAAAATCGCAGCGAATTGGGAAGGTGAATTGATTACCCCCCCCTTTTCACAGAGATCGCTGCTCCTTTTTCTTTTGCTCACTGAAGCTTCCACGTCCTGGATAAATTGGGGTTGACTTCTTCGAAGTCTTTGCCGAGTGTTCCCGTATTTTAGACTGAAGTACTGTTTGAATTGGAATAGAGAGGGAGAGTTTCCCAGGTGTCCTCCTACGATTGCTTTGATTTTTGGATATGTTTTAGAGGACTAAGAAATAAGATTACGTGTTTCTTGTAGCGGCCCGTTTTCATATTTAGGGAGTGAAAGCACCCCTTAAAGTTCACGAGGGCTACAAAAAATTTGTTGTGGAAAACTTCATATAAAAAAACATATCTAAAAACCAAAATCTTATAACTTCGAGGGGTGGTTTCATCCCCTAAACATGCAAACAGGCCAAAATAAAAAGACACCCGTTTCTTATTTTTTCGGTCCTCTAAAACATATCCGAAAACTAAAGCAATCGGAGACGAACACCTGGGAAACTCTCTTTGTCAGATATTGAGAATGTTTTGAGAAATTTATAACTCATTGATAACCCTGTACCTGAATACTAAAGCAATTCTGAAAAATAAACATCGAATTTTCAAAATTATATCAGCGTTAAAATTCTAAGTTGTAGTGGACTATATGCTAGTCGCATTTGCGGAGAACGCACATAGGCGTCCCACAAGCACGTTCACCAAATACGACGATAGCAGTCCCGCACGCGGCGAAGCGTTCAAATCTCATCCCCCAAAGGACTGACACTTCAACTCCCATCTGAATAATATAACACTCCATTCAAAGTGTCCTGCAAATACTACAGTTCCTCACGGACGTAATAATCCTTTCAGCGATTTCTAAATTATTCGAAAGAACTTCGATTCCCTGAAAAAAATTTCGAAAGTGAAAGAACCCATCTCGCCCTATTTAATTAGCTCCACTTAAGGGATTAAACCGCCACTCTGTTCACCTTTCAGGCTGATGCAAGCCAGGGATCGAGAACCTTTAAGGTGCATTCAGAACTGCGCGCCGTCCCACGCCTCGAGCATGCCAGAACTGCCACCACCCCCTCGGCCGTCTTCAGGAGCGTCCGCGTCTACCTCGACATCGACCGGGGTCGTGGCGAGCGTGACACCGGGGGCTGGCTTCGTCCAGGATTCGGCGACGTCGCCGACGAGCCTGATCGTCAGTCAGGCCGACCCCCCGACGCCGACGTCGCGACGCGTGCGCTTCCAGGGGGACCTGGACGTCAACGACCACGGGGCGGCTACGTCGTCGCGGGTCCCCCTCTCACCTACCACCCACGACAGGAACTTGTCGTCGTCGCCCTCGCCACCACCTGCCGCCTTGTCGAGGGCGAACGTGTCGCGATCGAGGAGCCTGCAGCCGGAGGAAGTCGCTGGCTCGTCGACCTGGGGTGCGTAAACTGCTCTGCACTTTGCATCTGGCACGCGCTGCTGGTCAGAAGAAGGCTTAGCTCTCGTATTCTGAACCCTCGGTTGTCACACTGGGTCAAATTGACCCTGCGTTTTCTTAAGCAAAAAACCTTTTTGTCGAAACTCTTGTTGCTTCAAATATATTTTTTATGCACGATGACACTTTAATTGTCAACTTTCAACGATGGGTATATATTCTACAATGTTCAAACATTATCTCAGAATTTTTTAGACTTAATTTAACAAATAGTTTTTAAATAACGACTGATGGAAAATTGACAGGGTCAAATTGACCCAGTGTGACAACGGCGTTCGAAAAAGTAGGTGTGTCAACCGAGGGTTAAATGTCTGCATGAAAATCTTAATACTAGCCTTTGTTTATTACGAGGAGGGTTCAGAAGTCGATCAGTGTAAGTCCATTAGCATTAAGTAAGGTCAGAGAAAGAACGATTCTTTGGGAATTTATTTCAGAAAGTACATGCATATTTTTATGCAAAGGTTATTGTATTCAGATGAGGGACAGTTTAACAGATTATTATATTATGTTTTGGTGTATAAGTATTTTTTTATTGCAAAATTACAACTGATTCCCGGAAGCTGTTTTTAGAAACACGTCTCGCGGTGACCAACATTATTTGGAACTGGATTATCTAAAAACCAAAAACGAAGAAGATTTAGGTAGTACAATAGTTTGGCTAGCCTTTCACCGTTCCGTGTTATAAAATATTAATCTGGAACAAAATGGTGGATGTTAAAGTGGAATGATCGATTTTCGTAGAAAAAACACTCATTTTTTATCCATAATCTAAAAACTATGTATTGGAGAAACAAATGCTTCGATAAAGACTAAATCTGAATGTCTAGAAGAAACCTACAAAATTCTATAAGGATTACTGAAGCGGTTCTTGAGAAATCGTGGTGACTGCAATCCAAAAACCCATTTCGGGAATTCAATTAGAATTTTGCAATAAATAAATACTTTTACACCAATAAATTTAAATAAAAAAAATTTAAAAACAAGCTTTTATTAAAATGTAGTAAAACAAGAAAATAATTTTGATAACGG